>CM051838.1:59061235-61561235 GCA_028451465.1 Erethizon dorsatum
CCTATCACTGCCCATCAATGTAAGTAAATCAGCCTCTAAATCCTGGGTGTCATTTCAGTGTTTCTCTTTACTGTAGCACCATTTGACCCAGCTATTCCCCTTCTGGGTATCTTCCCAGAAGAATTAAAAACATTGTACCACAGTGATATATGTGCACGCATGTTTATAGCAGCACAATTTGTAATAGCTAAATCTTGGAAACAACCCAAATGCCCATCCGAGGAATGGATTAAAAAGATGTGTTTTTTTTACATAATGGAATACTACTCAGCCAGGAAGGATAAACAGGAGACTTTTATAGGTAAATGGATGCAACTTGAGACCATACTCTTAAGTGAAATAAATCAGACCCACATGTGTAAACAGCATATTGTCTCACTAGTGTGAGAAACTGAATGAGTAAATAAGATCCAAAATATACAATAGATATAGTGAATTGGGAAGAAACTGTTCAAAAGAAAAGAGGAACTGTGAAGAGGGAAAAGGGAAAGGAAGGAAGGGAAAAGGAAAAAAAGAAAAAATATATATATGATAGTTAAGATACAGAGCTAGTTTCTCCTAGTTCACTGAAAGAAAGGTTTGTGCTAATATTGTTTGGACAATATCTCATGCCTATATCTTGTACTCTGAGTAACTACTATGAAGATAACAATACACAATGTTTTAATTATTATTACTCTCCTATTGGCTTGTTTTTTTTTTTTTTTTTTTTTTTTTTGTGGTACCGGGGGGTCGACCTCAGGACCTCGCGTGTCAACAGGCACCCGTGCCGCTGAGCGATATCACCGGCCCCTTTTTCGTATGTGGGATCCGGGAGTTGAACTCGGGCCCTCGCGCTTGCAAGGCAGGCGCTTACGCCGCTGAGCCAGCTCACCGGCCCCTATTGGCTTGTTTTGAAACTCTATTTTATTTTTATTTTTTCTCTTTAAAAAAATAAAAACAAATGTGAATCAAAATAATCAAACATTCACCCCTTCTACCTTACTGAAAATGGGAATAAACTACTTGTATTTTAGGAAAAATTATCAATTTCAATATGTAGAGTTATTTTATATATTAAAATTTATAAGACATTTGAGAAAGAGTTACATAATGTTGGAATCTGCAGATACAGGTATTAAAATTCATTAAATATGTTAAAGAAAACATGAAATGAACAAAATGAAAGAAAAGGCAAAGAATGTCATCGGAGAAACAATCTGTAAATATTCTTGATAAATGGGCTTCTTTGCCTCACAAGGTGATACACGGCCTCATTCTTCCCAAGCTTTGACTTTGTTCCTCTATAAAAATTACTAAGAGAGAAAAAATAAAGGAAGTTCAACAGAGGGCTACTAATATTATATTATTACTTGTATACCAATACTTTAGACTACTAAAGTGGGTTTGATGTGTCTAGGATTCTTTCTTATGTTTTCCTTTGTGCTCTTTTATTTTGTTTGTTTTCTTTGTTTGTTTGTTTGTTTTGACACAGGGTTTCATTGTGTAGTTCAGGCTGGTATTGAACTCACTTATGTAGCCCAGGCTGGCCTTGAATTCACAGCAATCCTCCTGCCTTAGCCTCCCAAGTGCTGGGATTACAGGTGTGAGCAACCATGCTCAGTAATGTTTATTTGTTTGTTTCCTGATGATTTTCATTAAATGTTGGCAATTATAACTTATGTACACTTATTATTTATCATTTCATCTTATAGGAGACACTATAAAATATATGATCTGATGTTTCCCCTGAGTTTTTTTTTTTTTATGGGGTACTGGGAGTTGAACTCAGGACCTTGGGCTTGCCAAGCAGGCGCTTATGCCTCTAAGCTGTATCACCCGCCCTCCCCTGAGTTTTAAATTTTCCTGTTTTTTTTTTTTGAAAATTCAAAATGTACTTTTCCAAATCCTTCATCTTAGTATGTGTTTTAACTTTCTTTCATGGGTATAATGTTGACCTTGTCTCTTTTAGATTGTTAAATATGTATTTTTAAAGATACTATCTAGTTGCATTTACTATGTTCCAATCAAGTTTCCTCTTTCGTATGCTGTGGTTTGTGGCCTTTATTTTGGAAGTCTCCCTCAAATATTGGATAGTGATTAACCAATTCAATTGGTTGTTCATATTGAGGAGTGAGTCACTAAAATGTTGATGGAAGGCTGTGTGTGTAACTATGTTTTGTCAAGTAGTCAGCATCCCTGCTTATGGGTATGAAGACTGGGAACATTTCCACATGACTCCTTTCCTGGTGCTTACAACTGCTGATTTCTTTCAGGCAGTGCAAAGATGAGAAGAATTCTTCCTAATTCAAAATGACAGTCTCTGTCTTACCACCTTGATTTTATTCTGTTCCTATCTCTAAATTTTGTCTGGGCACTTTGTTCAGCTGTTGACATTATTTTCAGTATCCCTTCTACTTTTATTAATGTCATATGACTAGTTTCCAATAAAACAGTCCAGTAGGTGGATTTTTTCTGACTCATTTCTAAATTTAAATTTTGAAGAAAAGGAGCAGGTTACTAATGATAAGAAACCCAGATGCTATTGCAGCCTTTTAGAGAAGAAAGTTTTGACAAATTAAATCTGGTACAATACTTATGTCACACTTCATATTCTAGTTAAGTAAATGTTTTGATTTACCCACTGATTAATCATACTAAGCACCATGTAACATTCCTCAAAATAATACAAGCTAAAAAGCAGTGCACAGAAAATGTATACAGTACTTTTAACAAATGTACATTTATGTTACTTATAGACAAAAAGATACTTCAGCTGGAACATGGTACAGCGGTTTAGCATCTTATAAAAAACTTTCTAACAAAAAAAAAATTTTCATCTTTCCCAATTATACATATTTTATGTGTTGATATGAGAGTAATTAATTTTATTCTCATAAAAACATTGTACTTTTTCTCATCATAAATTGCTTCCAAATTAACTCTCTTACTTGTTCTTGTTTTGAGAGTGACACACTTAATAATTAATCAAATTTTTATTCTTCATAAAAGGACTTTTGTGTGAAATCAACAAATATATTTGATTTCAATTTGAGATACATCCTCTGCCAATAAACTTTTAATTATGGATTTTTATTTTATCCAGCGTCATTTTAAAAGAATTTCTTGAATTTATGTTATATGTCTTCTGATTGAGACATTGAATAAAGTAGTAATCAAATGTATGTTTCTTGTGAAGTATTTTATTAATTGTAAAGGTTGTATGGACAAAATTTTATGACCTTTTTTCAAGCAATTGAATCCAAATATATACTACACTTTTTGTATCTGTCATACTGCATAATCTCTGTAACAATTCAATGTAATAAATGCTTTCAAATTTGAAAAATAACTATTCATAATCCCACTTACAATTAAATATAATCATGAAACTATGCTTACAGGCAAATGTCACCAATCAGAAATCTTTCAACATCAATTTGAGATTGATATAAAACATTATTGGCAGCCAAGAGAAAGTTAAGAAATGGATTTAATTTTTTAGGCAAAATATGTATATTGAAATTCTTATTAGAATTCTGCTTGTCATTTCTCTTCTCTACATATTAATTAGGGGATTCTTTTGCTGTGTGTAAGGTATAAATTCTATTTTAAAATATAGAATATATTTAATATATATTCTTTAAATATAAAGAATAACTCAGACTAATGTTTAAAAAGCATCTATATGATCTAAACATAAACTGGAGAATTTTTGAAGTTGATTATTCTATATGAGAAAAAAAATTAGTATGTTCCCATAAGAATCTATATTTTCAGTTAAAAGTGGTTAGACCCAAACTCTAAATCTATTTGCCATTCACAAACTTCCAAATATAAAATAACCCTCTTATCAAACTATTGGTGAATTATTTCTAGGGTGATTTCTAGGGAGATATTTTGGTGAATGTTTCATGTCACAGTACCTGCATGGATTTGAATGAGTTATTTTTAAAATCCTGTTAATATTAACACCAATTGTTATTATTAATTGAGCCCTAAAATACAGCATCAGAAAGCATATTAAATAGGTAGCATTACTGCCATTTTATGGATTGAGAAATGAGACACAACTGGGGATCACGAAAGTAGATGAATCTAAACAGAGAATCTGAGAATGTCTGTCACCAATGTTGTGGCCATTGTGCTCCTCTTTGGCCTCTTTTTCTTAGTATTTGTACATAAAATAAATTTGTGTAGTTTCTACTGGATGATGTACTTCTTTCCTGCACCCTTACCCTCAAGTCCTTTGCTTAAGGTGTTCAGTAAACTGTCTTGAGCACTGAGGAAATAATACAATACTATCCCTTCCCTGTTGAGATAATGTAGTAATGGTCTTAGAGAGACGATATTTTGATCTGTCTATTTAGCTAACTATCCAATATGATTGGTGCTTCATACATGAAGTCCTCTCCAATTTCAACAAAACTGGCTACTAAAGCTGCTCTACTAAAGATATGTAGCTATTTTCCTGGAAGGGCCATTGAGAGATCAAAGAAAAGAGAGAATGGGGGGCCTAGAAGTATAAAGCCAGGAAACAGATTGCAAAACTCTTGGCCACATAAAATAACACATTTTGGATGTAACAGTGGCTACAGTTTGAACTTTTGCCTCAAGGAGTACAGGACACATTGTAGTTTTAAAGCAAAGGCTTATTCTGTTAAGATCCATAATGTATGAACATATCTTGGAATTATGTGTAAGGTTTAGAAACAGTAAAGCAAAACTAGGGGTAAAACAGCATCAAGAGTAGGAATAATGAGGGCCTGACTGGGTTACTGACATCTGGAAAGAATTACAAAAAAGTTTTTAATAATCCATATAAACCTTCATGTATCACTGGTTGGGAAAAGAGAGAGAAGCAGAGAAGTCAACATTAAATTTTCTACTAGGCTTCGATGACTATCAGAATCAAAGAATCCATGATTCAAATGAAGAAAGCACTCTGGAGAAGAGAAGGTGTTTCCAGAAAGTGATTCTAGAAATCCACCATTTTTTCTGAAATTAGATATTTTTCCAGAAACTGAAAATATATACTCATGTGTTAATATATAATTATATATTAAAACATTGTATATGATTAATAATAATTTGTATATTAATAATCCAGTAAATGTAAAATAAAATATCCAGTTAAAATATAGACCCAAATTGATGCCTAGCTCAATTGTTTATTGACTAAATTATTATTAAGCCTTCTTGATTTAGAAGATTTTAGCATTTTATTTTCTTTCCAACAGACAGTGATTTGATTGCAGATGTTTTTAAGCATTTTTTTTTATTTTAAAGAGAAAAAAGATAAAGAATGAAACTGAGTTTAAAAGCAGGTTAGTAGGACAGTTACAATACTTGATACATTGTGTGTTGTCTTCTTAGTAGTTATTCAGAGTACAAGATATAGGCATGATATCTTGTCTAAACAATATTAGCACAAAACAATCTTTTCAAGGAACTAAGAGAAACTAGCTGTATAACTATCTTGTCTATCTTTTGCATACATACATTTTTTTTCTTTTTCCCTTTCTTCCTTTCCCCTTTTCCCCATCACAGTTTGTCTTTTCTTTTGAACAGTTTCTTCCCAATTCACAACAGCTATTGTACATTTTGGATCCTTTTTACTTGTTCAGTTTCTCACACTGGTGAAATAATACAATTTTTACACATATGGGGCTGATTTTTTCACTTGTGAGTATAGTCTCGAGTTGCATACATTTACCTATAAAAATCTCTTGTTTATCCTTCTTTATGGCTGAGTAGTACTCCATTATATATATATAAAAAAAAACACATCTTTTTTATCCATTCCTCGGATGGGCATTTGGGTTGTTTCCAAGATTTAGCTATTACAAACTGTGCTGCTATAAATATGGGTGCACATATATCACTATGGTATAATGTTTTTAATTCTTCTGGGAAAATACCTAGAAGGGGAATAGCTGGGTCAAATGGGACCTCTAATCCTAGTTTTTTTTTTTTGTGGGTACCGGGGGGTCAACCTCAGGACCTCGCGCACCAACAAGCACCCGTGCCGCTAAGCGATATCACCGGCCCCTTTTTTCGTATGTGGGATCCTGGAGTTGAACTCGGGCCCTCACGCTTGCAAGGCAGGCGCTTACGCCGCTGAGCCATCTCACTGGCCCCTAATCCTAGTTTTTGAGGCATCTCCACACTGACCCTCAGACAAAGGACTGCTATCTAGAACATATGAAGAATTGAAAAAATCAGGACCCCCAAATTTAAAGACCCAATTCAAAAATGGGCATCTGAGATGAATACATACTTCCCAGATGAAGAAATACAAATAGTAAATAAATACATGAAAAATGTTCAACATCATTGGTCATTTGAGAGATGCAAATTAAAACAACACTGAGATTCCATCTCACCCCAGAAAGAATGGCTGTCATCAAGTAATCAACCAATAGCAGTTGCTGGTGGGGCTGTGGGGAAAGAGGAATCTTTCTCCATTGTTGGTGGGAGTGTGGACTGGTACAGCCACAGTTTTTAAGCTTTTTGAGCAATAGAGTCTTGGAAAAGATTGTGTCTCTAAGTTTGCTATTAGTGTCCGACATGTTTTCTATTTGTGGCCCAGCTTGATCAAAGCATCATATCTGAATAAGTGACTTCTAATTAATTTGCCAACTCTTACAAACCAAATAGGACTGAAGACATGTAGGAACCAATTCTAATCTGATGCTGTGGTATTTCATCTGAAGAAAAATTGGTTTCCTGGGTGACTAAATTATAATCGTGGAGTTGTTATGTTTCTCCCGATGTCTTTGAAAATTCCCTGCGTTATGCCTCTTCCTCACTACCACCTGAACCTAAATAGCTTCCTGTACTGAACAGTAATAGTAGAGGACTCCTCCAAGGGGGTTTTGTTTTACTGTTCTGTTACTGAAAAATCCTATATAATAAAAGACTTCAGAAAGTAGCAAACCTTAAATGTACTGAAACTTAGTTTGTGATTACTTGACATTATACAACATAAATGACAGAAAATAGTAAAAAATTTTCCAGATGGCTTTGAATATGCAAGACATAGAACATGATGAAGGGTGGCAGTTAATTACTGACTGTGAGAAATGGTTGTCTTTGCTAATTGAATCTTTTAAAGTTTTTAATACCATTCTTTGAAGAATTTTACCTCTTTGTACCAGGACTGAGTTATTTCTACTACTTTGCTATATTGATAAATAAGTTAGCAATAAGTTATGTAATCGATGACAGATAGAAAATTTATACAATTATCAAGAGAATACATCTATATGAAAAAATTACTTATGATTTCATAAAAGAAGTCCTATGTATGTCCTGAAACATATCAAAAAATTTTTAATTACTTTGGGAAAAGGATTGCATTCTGTAAACTATTAATAAAAGGAATGTGAAAAAAGGGTGAAAGTAAAAGTAAAGAAAAAACGGAAATTAAGAAAGGGAGGGAAGAAGGAAAGTATGGGCAAAAGGAGGAAGGAAGGAAAGGAAAAATTTATGTAAGCTAAAATATATTTTAAAACATGAGTGAAATATCACATATAACCACAAAATTCTTCTTTTGTATTTTTAATCATTTTTTAAAGTGCATCTCATATCACCCTTAATGCACCCTTAATTTCCTGTTGAACAGCCGCTCTGCCTATTTACTACTATGTATTGCTGTATGGGCATCATTGCATTGCATTGCATTGTGTATAATCTAGGTTTCATGGACTAGAAAAACTATGTTTTCTAGGCCAAATAAGGCTTGTGACCTATTTATATAAACAGAGACTTATTGAAATATAGCAACAATCTTTTTTATATTTGAGATATTGCTACTTTTGTGCTACAGTGTGAAAGTTGAGTAATTACAGCAGAGTTTGTGTGACTCACAAATCCTATTATATTCACTATTTGATTCTATATAGAAAAAGTTTGCTGATCCTTGATTTAGTTAATGACCACTGAGTAATATTCTATATCTTATCATGTCGTTACACTAGAAATTTGCTGTAGTTTAAAATGTGATTGTAATATATGCTATTTCATAAAATGATATAATTGTTTGAATTGTGTTTTCTTACATAATAAAATCTAAATAGGACATGTTTTTATAATTTTAGTACATATTTTACCTCCATAGCTAAATTATACCATGATTTTAATACTCATGCGTGTTACATCTGGCAAACTATTAAGACAGTCTCAAATTACTAGGATATTAAAACTCTTTCAGGGTCAAAGTTTAGAAAGCAGTGATCTTTATTTGTCTCTCTACATCCTATATGTGTTCACTAAATAGTTCCGTAATTCTCGCTAGAAATAGTGTATCACAGGTTGAAGGGTACCCTGAAAATAATTTGGCATACTCTGAAAAACGCTCTCTTTTGGAAAATTTCACTCTTTCTACTTGTACTTACTTCTAGTACTGAATTTCTGTTGTTAAGATTATGGGATAGTAACTATGAAATACCTGAAGACACACTTGAATAAACAAATGCAGAACATGAGGTCTTAGCTAGGTACTTGGTTTGTGTTCTGTAATGGGCAAGAAAGAGCAGTCAAGGTACTGCAAAAAGTGAAGCAAAATTCAATATGGAAATGCTTTCTGGCCAATTGACTTTTTGACAGGTTTAAAATTATTGATTATAATTTTGTGTGTCCTATGGTATGGTAATATTTATTCATTACCTAGTAATCAAATGATACTCTCCAAATGGGGTGTGAACTATTTCTTCAGATAAAAAATATGATTGGTCTGTGTGATTTATGAACTGTCACACTCTACGGATGCAAACTGAAATCTTTACAGATTCTTTTCTGAGTTGTCAGATGGTATAGTTAAGATTGCAAGAGAGTCTGTCCATCCTTATAAATAGTATTTATACACTAGTAGTGAAGAATCAGATAGGGAAATGTTTGGTTGAAAGAACATTAAATGTAGGGAAATATATAATTTTCAACTTTTAGTATTACAGAGCTCACAAAATTTATTTACATATCATATACACACTAGTGAAGTATTTAACATGATAAATATAGTTAACATTTAGATTTATGAAACAATAAATTTAAGTAAATTTGAAGTGTAGATTTAGTTCTTTTATCTGTTGGCTAATTACCTTATCTCAGTCATGCTAATTTGGATATGACGCTTAACTTCCACTACCCTGTGTTACTACGAGTACAAGTGTGAAGCACAAAACCAAAATCTACTAATGCTGCAAGGAAGCATTTGACAAATACAGCCAATACCTCCCAGGCGCATGTCCCCTGGTTCAGTCCGGTGTAATTTTCCTCAGATTGTTATCCTTGGATAGTTGTTTATTAGCAAATCTGGGGACACTTAAGGAAAAGCCTACTATGTTGAACAATTTGGAAATGGTGAAAATTTCACCCCTTTGTCTGGAAAGAAGCATCAGTGTGGCCGGCAGCTAATGCTTTTGGAATGTGCCTACATCATTACCAGCTATTTTAGCGCAGGCTGAAGTCTGATGGGTGTGTGTCTGAAATTTCAGTGGCCAAGTGACCGCTGCTCTGTGTAGAGTGAGCTAAGTGGCATACTTAGGATTCTTCCCAGTGGGAAGTCAGACTTAAGGACAGGTTTCTATGTTGTCAGCCACTGTTGCACAAGCATTAACATGAATAAATCTGATTCATTAAAATTTAATAATTTTCTTTAATCTCTGGGGTAATACTATGGGCTAGGGTTCATTAAATTGTTGGGAATAAAAAATATACAATGTTCACTTAAAAAGAGTTCCTTCTCTCAGTGGCCTTATAGAAAGCATGGGATAGAAAATACAAAAAGGAGAAAAGGTAAAATACTATGCAGTACTGCAGTATAATGAAATCTACTTATAATAAAATATATAAACATTTTAGAATTAAAATAGTATAGTATAATATAAAAAGATCAGAAAACAATAGTGATTATTGCTTTTATTTTTATTTATTTATTTTTATTTTTATTTATTTATTTATTTTTTTTGTGGGTACCGGGGTCAAACTCAGGATCTTGCGCTTGCCAGGCAGGCACTTATGCCACTGAGCTATCTCACCGGCCCAGTTATTGCTTTTATAATTTATAATTGTATGGACTGTGAAAAATATCTAAGTACATATGAGGATTTATTGCACCAATTCATAATCTTACCAAGATCAAGACAAAATGAAATTGCTAGGTGTCAATCTCAGTCATATGGCTTCTGGAATACCCAGTAAAAAAATGATCCTGAAGTCATGAAACTTGCTTCTCTGTGTGGAGTGAGCAGGCTTGTGACTTATTTTTGGAGCAGACATGCTGAGCTCTGAATGAAAGATGGTTTCCCTGTCCAGTTCCTAAGAAAGAAATTTAAAGGTGGGGTAGAATTTGGGATAGAAATCATTTTATAGGTACTATATAAACCTTATAGAAGGAAGAGGACAGTGTGAACTCTGTCCAGAAAGTATGTTTTTCTCAATATTCAAGTAAGTGCTAAATGAGAAATTCTCTTTGGTCACAGTGGAGATGAACTATCTTAAAGAGTGAGAAGTGTTAGTTTTCTGGATGTCTGTGATGTTATTAGGAATTTATATATGTAGCTCTTCAGGAAAGAGTTGTAATCAGATCATGTGGGGGCAACTGGAGGGTGTATTAGAATACAGAGGCAAGGAAAATGGGTATCTTTGAGATTTGAGCTCACAACAAGGTAGATTCCTGAGCCCACATTTAAGTGGTGCCCAGGGCTAGCAAATGACAAGAAATCATGAGGCCTGAGAAGTCTGTGAATAGGAAAGAGAATGGCTGTGAATGGCTAACAAGTTGGTGCCATAACAAATATTTAATTCCGCCTGGCACCTGCCCCCCACCAAGCTGATATTCTACCAACATGGTAACCCTCTGTGTCACTGCTGGGACCTGAAGTTGTAATCCCCTCCCAAATTAGTGTGCCTAAATGGCAACTGTATCCTACTTTTGTGAGTGACCATCAAGCTCCCCATGCCAGCTGCTCTTACGCTGCCAGTGTTCTTCTTGGTTGTTATAGGACATGAACATTCTTCATTCACCAATTTTCTATTTGAATCAGTGACTAGGGATTTTGCAGAAAAAGAGTATTTTGAGATGGCCAAAGAATATAAATAAGGGAAAGGAGACTGCACTATCAGTGCACACGTGCACATATATATTCACACATATATGTAGGTTTATGTTAAACTGATCAGTTTTGGAGATTGTAAGTACATTGATATTGCTATATGTTCTCTGGAAATTAACTATAAAAATGAATAAAGTCATGTAGCATCACCTCACTTATAAGTAAGTATCCTTATAAGCATGTGTGAATATATGACAATGAAATATGGTATTCTATGTAACTATTATGCACTTACAAGAGTAACTAAATAAAAATTCTAGGGCTCAGGCCAGTGACATAGTTCAGCATCATAAGTGCCTGCCTGGCAAGCGCGAGGTCCTGAGCTCGACTCCCAGTACCCGCATATAAAAAAAAATTCTAGGGCTCTAAAAACGTTTAAAATATCATGATTTCTCATAAGTTGGTATTGGAAGAAAGGAAGTGAATTACTACCTTCATTATTCAGATTTATTTTTCCTTCAAATGAATTTTGACAATTTTAGATTCTAGCAGCAATTAATTTCATTAACATTTCGCTGATTATGAAAATAAGTTGCAAGAACAAATTAGAGGCTGAGGTTAAATAGTGGGTACAAAATCCTTAAAGTTGGATTCACTTGCGATGTTACAGAAGGGGTCAAAAGCCCATGGGCTACTACTGATGGATTGGGAAGACTGGTATAAAGTTCAGGAAAGAGCACGGCTTCAAGGCAGAGGAGTTTGACAGCACTGTATACTACTGGAGACGCATACTAGGGTATTGCAAAGAGCACTATGGCTGCCATGTGGACAAGGATAGTCAGGCATTGAGCAGAAGCAGAAAACCAGTTAGAATGGTTAATGTTAACTGTCTAGAATAGAAATTTTGCTTAAAGTGGCAGTAGTGGAGATAGATGGGATTACAGAGTAACATGGGTTCTTCTCTATGGTACCTGGATTTATTAATTTATAAAACAGCTTTCCTACACATGCACACTCACACACACACATACCACACATGCACACACCACATGCACACACGTACACAAAGAGAGACACAGACACATACTCCTTTATCCCGTCTTATTTGCATTTATTTTGTGCTGAATTTATTCCAGTGTCGTAAGTTTTTGTGGTTTTTTATTTGGATAACTTTTTCTTCTGCACAGACACCTCTTCTGGTTTAGCAATAATTTGTTGCCTATCTGTGAACTCTGCAAGTAGGGTGGCTCATCCTCGGTGCTGTGTTCATCTGGATGTATTCAGTGATCTGAGAATCTGCTTCTAAATCCTTAAATTCAACACTACTTGCTGCAGTTCTTAAATATGGAAAAATTTAGCACTGTTTTTGTGCCTAGTTCCAATGTTTGACCTGGACATGTGGCCAATGCTCCCATTGTAATGCTGGGATCCCACACCCTGCTTCTTTAAAGGGACATCTTTCAGATGCTTGGTAGCTTTTCTGATATTCATACCCTTGATGGCTCGGACAGTTTCGGGGGTGTTTTAAAGGTAAATACAAATGTTTCAATCTATTGATTTGCATGATTTTGTGTGATTTTCTGGGTCAAGAGACTAAGGAAGCATTTTCGCTTCCTTAAAACACACACACACACACACACACACACATCCATTTAAACATCTCTCACTACAGTAATGGATATTTCCCCAAAATTAACTTTAGTACATTTTACAGAAATTCTGTCTTTTCCTGAGAACTGATTATTTTCATATTATAAATAATAGGTCTAGAAAGTCAATTTGACTATCCAAGCTGTCTTTTTCACTGGTTATGGATTTCCTATGCTATTTTTAATAAGTGTATGTTGAATAAATCATTGGGTGAAGGAGTGAATGAAGTAGAAGATGTGAAGAAATCTTTGCTTGCAGCTCTGAAATTGTAGCTCTAAACCTCAAGTTCCTTACAGATCTACTCTTTCCCCTTCTGGTAGCATTAGTCATCTGTGCATGTTGAGTATTTGATTACTCTTCTTAATTCTTATCCAATTGCTCTTGGTCTATAGGTGCTGCTGGGACATTTGATTTTAAATTTGTTGATTACAATTATTCTTCTGACTGCTAATATATTTACTATTGTATATATTTAATTAGCCACTTACCTATCTCTTATCACTGATTTGAACTAATTTTCATTTGTGCGTTTTCCTTGTAAGTGCTTAATTTTATTGCAAATAGTAGTATAAATAACTGTACCAAATTGTATCTCATCTCTCCATTCATATTCTGCACTTCTGCCAGGTCAACATTACAGGGTTCAGTATTTATCTACTTACCTATCGGTTGTATATTCTGACACTCTAACTAGTTCATGGCTCTTTAATATATTTATTGTAGCAAGAATGAGTCCTTTGAGAACACCTAGTCTAGTAATTTTCAAGCTAGGCTTTTAAGTAATGAGATTTTTTTTTTTTTACGAAGGAAGTCTTATGCATATAAATAAGAAAGGAGATCACACAAAATCTGTTCTTATTGAAGTAGCAAAATACTTAGAACTCTTCAATTTGTCTCAATTTCCCTCAAAGTTATTTGAGAAAGGGTTGAAAAACCCATTATTCACAGAGGAATCCAGATTACAAATAACGGATCTAATCCATTTTCTTTTTTATGAACAAGGATACAGACACAGAGGAACATATCCAATGCGCTGAAGCTGACTAGAAGCATAAATGCAGGGAGGAGGGGTATTAAGGACCCCAGCAGTGGGCCCCAAATCCTGCTAGGTGTTATGGTGCATGGCTAAAAGAATGACCAAGAGACAAAATGGCAGTGCAACAGGGATCTGGGATGACCTGTTGTTCACAGGGAACAAAAGACCAGGAGGCAGCCAGAACCTTGGTATTTAATGATCATATTTGCAT
The DNA here is from genome assembly GCA_028451465.1 of Erethizon dorsatum. Classification (NCBI taxonomy): domain Eukaryota; kingdom Metazoa; phylum Chordata; class Mammalia; order Rodentia; family Erethizontidae; genus Erethizon; species Erethizon dorsatum. The sequence continues at coordinate 59,075,169 of CM051838.1, forward strand.
TGAGGAAAATAGTGAAGAAATTGCAGCTGGATGTACTAGACAAGTGGCTAGGCAGGCAAGGCTTGTAAAAGAGGGAACAAAGAATTCTTGCAGAAGGCATGCAACAGCCAGGTTCAGGTTGTGATTAACAAGTAACCTGATTTGTTACTAGGAAGGAATTTTCTCTGGAAAAAAATGGGAAGGAATTTTCTCTAGAGTCACACAGGCCTCAGCAGAAATGTCATCTCATGTCCTAGCCCCACAGTCTTACGGCCCACCTCTCTGGGCTCAACTGTGGCTGTCGGTGAAAAGCAGTTCCAGCCTGATGCTACCCACTTGCTATCATGAAGACACTACACAGCCTGTGTCAGGCTCACTAATGAAACTGAAAGCCAATTTAGGGAAGTCTCCTCTATCTGGTCTGTGCTGCTTGCTAGTAAGCACAATCGCATTTAGGCCTGGCGGGCAGCGACATGGCGGTCCTCTATAACGTGTTCTCATGAAAGAATAGGAAAGAGACTTCGGTGCCAGCAAAACTTGAGGTTAAATTCTGCTTTTTATCTTATACCCATTATATATTCTTGTGAAATTTATTCACTGTGTTTGATAACATTTACTTTGCAAGGACAGTTGTGATGATTTCATGCAAAGTAAATGAAATAGTATAGAATTTCATCCACATTTGTTTCAATACTTTCAAGCCTTTTGATTTGTATAGATAATAATATTCTATCTTAAAGATGACAACAATTAACTCCAGGTTTAAAAGTATTCAATTAATTAGTGACTGATCTGGGAACTGAACAAATATCCCCTGGCACTGAGTGCCACACTCTCCACTAACCATGGGGCTGAATAAAAGGGAAAGATCAGTGGGGAACTAACCATGCTACATGTACTTGATGCTTTACATTGCAGTTGTAAAACAAGTTCAGTTAAAGACCAAACAAGCCTTAAATTACATTTCATTAGTCTTGTTTGTAAAAAAAGAAACTAAAATTAAGGGATTAAATAACTTCAATATCACACAGCTAGAAATTTTTAAAAATAGATTTTATCTCAAATGACTTTTTAGGTCTATTAGAGATACATGGCACTTTCTCACTCAAATATGCAATACTATTATAGTAAGACTGAATCTATAGGACAAGTGGAAAAATACCTTAGTCTATCCAGTCTTTCCCTGATCTATTTTTACTAAATTGCAAAATGACACTATAAAACCCTGGAAATTAGTTAAAAATACAACAGTTTAAGGTCCTTCAGGACTTTAAGGAAGGAAGTAGGGCTTGTTTTTCTTTCTCTGCTGATCCCCTTGGTAGTAACATAAGATTGAAATAGCACTGTTAGTGAGAGGCTCATCGAAAGTCGATATTTACCCTGCGTGTCTTTCAGTCTTTGAATCTGGCATCTCGGAACTTGCATCATTCCAGAGAGCCTACTGGCATTTAGACTTAGGAGAGCACTTACAGAAAAAAGGAAACAAAACACTCCAGCAGGCCACAGCATAAACGCAGCACATGGAAATTACCAGGGTTACTTCCTCCAGGCCGTTCTTTCACAAGACAATACCACAGCTGTGCTCATCCAGTCCTGCTGGAAGTCAAATGCCTTCTAAGTAACTTCCAACATTCTCATTCCTAAATTATGAATCTATCTTCCAACCACAGAAGGCCTCTTAGTTTGCATATTCTAGTAGTTAAGAAATTAATACACCCACAGGGAACTAAATTTTCCATTTTTTAGTTTCTTTTTTTCCATAATTTTACATCACAAAATACCCCATCACGTTTGTATTCCCATTACTATGAAACTAATAAAGATATTGTCACTCCACCCAAACTTCTGCCAGTTTGTCTTTTTCTTTGATCACGTGACAATATGATTCTGGAATATTTAAACATAAAAAATATATAAAAATCCTTATATTATTTATATATCAATTCATTTCCTTCTCTAATAAGTCTATGAACATATAAAACCTATGTGGGCTTAAATGTGTGTTGGTGTATGAGTCACAGTTCTTATCATGGTATGCATAGTGTTTGTATTTATTTATTCTCAATCTTGTATTATAAGTGTGCACCCAAGTCATTAAATGTTAGTTCTCAATATGGTTTAAGTGCTTGCATAAGAGGCTATCATATGATTAAACAGTATTTAAGCATTTCCATTTGTTTACAATTAGATTTTTCCTAATGTTTGTCATCAACGCTAATAAAAATTTAGTTATGTTAATAAATTTTAATTCTGTCCCTGCCTTTTATAATAAATAAATAGGGGGCTCACATATGATATAATTGTATATGCAGTAAAGTATTTTGGCACAAATAGCTTTCTAGGAAAGCTATGGAGATTTATGGCCAAATCTATCAATCCTTTTCTGGCATTATAATAATACCAATAATACCAATATCTATTAAGTTTACAGAATATTAAAAATGAGAAACTTAAAACAATCTCTGTATATGTAGGCAGTAAAATTATAAATAGAGAGAGGAGAGAGAAGGAGAGAAAGAGAGAGAATGAGGGGGGAAATTATTACATTTACAATAGAGATGAGTCTACTGTTTCTTTCACTTACTGCTTAGTTTATTTTCTTTACTGATTTATAAATACTTGGTAGATTAAGGTTCAGGTTGAGCTTTCAAGGTTATATTCTTAAATTTTTCTATAAACAGTATTTTTAATGGTATTTTCCATTGTTTTCATGGTTATAAATTCATACTAACATTATATAAATATATAACAACATTTTAGTCCACTTTGATTTTTCTGTAAATACTTCTTTAATAGTATTTCACAAATATATTATGAAGATGTAAGTCAAATTTTGTTTTGTTCATGATTTATTTGCCACATCCTACTATGTCTATATAAATATAGACAACATTAGTTTAGGCAATGATCTTGTATATAAAATCATTTTAATACCAACTGATAGAATCATTTACAGGTATATATCTCTACTGAACTAGTCCTGTTTATCAGAGGATATGAATTATTGTGAATTTATTTAAGTGTCTCATAGCTATACTTATATAATCATGTTTAGGGAATTCCCATATTCTACATCAAAACATGAGAGTCTGTTCTAAGTATAGCTAAACTTGAAGTATTTGCTTACAGAAGAGCAGGAAACAGGATAGAGGAAAGAAAAGTGAAAACATTATATGAACTCATCAAGAAATTGAATTGCCAATCACCCTGGTTTCTGTAGCAAATAAAATGTCTTGTGTTATTCTTTTGTGGGTCCCAAACTATGTTTTATGTATCATGTAAGTATTATTAACTCTTCAACTAAATTGAAGGCACTCAAAAGCAGGATCTGTAGTTTGTAAGTCTTTACCTCCCCAAGGAACTAGGACACTGCTCTGCACATGATAAAATTTCAACAAAATTTTCTGTTGATTACCATGATGAAGAACATGGTTATTTTCATGTCTCAGTAAGTTTATCTACAGGAAAAGGTAGAAGAAGGAAAACCTGCATGTTAGCCTATCCATACTGCTCATGCTTTCAAGATTTCTATCACCAGTTCTCTCAGCCTCAGCCTTTCTCTGCTACATAACTGAAGAAATACAGTTATTGAGTATCCATGTACACTATGATACCTGGCCTTTAGATCTGGGCTCAGTATTTCTTAGCTTTTGTCAAAAATTTAGAATACAAAAGTGTAATAACTCTGGTACTGTAAGAAAAAGAATAAGGTGTATTTTATAGATGTGGCTATTTGGTTTAAAGGAATGTATTACATTATGAGCACACTTGACCTGAAGTATAGATGAAAATAGAACTTTTGAACTGTATTCTAAAATGGCAAAAGTCAAGTGATTCAATCATAGTGAAATAAAATATAAGGTCTTAAATTAAGAGCGAATGTCAAAAAGAAAAGGATTCACATTCCAGAAGAACCGATAGATTGTTTTGAGTATGTATGTTGTGTAGGAACAAAAATAGGAAAATGAATTTCAGATGGCAGGCCAAAGAACAAAAGCTTTAGAGGAGCACAGACCTTTATCTGAAAGATCTTATTTGAAGGATTTTAAAGGAAGAACTTAGGAATAATTACTGAAAGCAACATACTAAAATACAATGATGCAAAAATGCTGTTTTGCATTTAGGAGAACACCATAAAAACTAAAGGAAAAATAAAATAAGGAATTAGGAGGAAATTTTTTTTTCATTTTATGGAAAAAAGGCAAAACAAAATTTCATAACAAAATAATAGGAGAATAACAATAGTTAATACATTGCATATTGTTATCTTTAAAGTAGTTACTCAGAGTACAAGATATGGGCATAAAAAATTCTTCAATCGATATTAACACAAACCTTCCTTTTCTATGAACTAAGAGACACAAAGAGTATAACTAACTTGCATTTTTTCTCCCTTTTCCCTTCCTTCCTTTCCCCTTTCCCCCATCCTAGCTCCTTTTTCCTTTTAAACAGTTTCTTTCCATCTCACAATATCTATTATACATTTTAGACCTTATTTACTCTTTCAATTTTTCACACCAGGGAGACAATACCATGTTTACACATGTGAGTCTGATTTATTTTCCCTATGAGTATGGTCTCAAGTTGCATCCATTAACTTATAAAAGTCTCAAGTTTATCCTTCTTTGTGGCTCAGTAGTACTCCATTGTTCAAAAATACCACATCTTTTTTATCTATTCCTCAGTTGATGGGCATTTGGGTTGTTTTCAAGATTCAGCTACTACAAATTATGTTACTATAAACACAGGTGCACATATATCGCTGTGGTATGATGTTTCTAATTCTTCTGGGAAGATACCCAGTGGGGGAGAAAGCATACTGAAATAATGATATATTCAACACCAAACTTTAGCCTTTCAGGGATTGAAAAAAATCATACAACAGTTGATCTGCATATGGACAGGAATTTGTTTTAGTAACGGAGAGTTTCTTTACAATTCAAATAGAAATCTGAAGTGATGTTTGACTAAGTAATATATTTTAAGCATGATAAACAGATACAATTTCATAAAACTTTCTGAGCAAAAGTACATTCAAACAGGTGGATTACAACTATTTTAACCTCAGGTTTGCTGTAGTTAAATTAGATCAATCTTGAAAAATGATTTATAAAAAGAAGCTCAAGGTATGGAAAATACAATTACTATCATTAGCATCTTCTTGATGGTACTTCCTTGCCAGTGCAGTCCAGGGGCATGATTCATGTGAAATATCAGTGGAAGAGTGGTACACATGAAATCACTAATATACTCAGGTGAAACAGGTAAGCTTCTTTGCATTCCTGATAGAATTATTAAAACTGTTTGTTATTTAAACAACACACTAACATTATATATGGTTGCCAAGTATTCTTTCCTATACATTAAAACAAAAATTCTGAAGAGTTCAAATCATTGAGCACCAACTTTATTTAAATGCCATTTGTGTTACAAAAGAGGTTTTGCAGAGCACATAATAAATGACTCTAGAATACTTTCCAAAGTACTATTGCCATGTGTACTACCACTGCTTGAATTCAGAGCAACATTTATCCCATAAATTACTGTCCTCCATTTCTCATCATTTATGAGTAAATTTTAGTGGTCCCACCTACTTTTATAATTATAAAGTGTGTGAAAATCTTTATTTTCAGAATAAAGCTTATATTTGATACCATGTCTGACCAGATATTCTTGTTCCTCATCTCCAGGCAAATGTCATGATTACCATCCCTACTGTATATTCTATGATGTGGGGACACTTTGTACATCACCAAATACCCCGTGCCTTTCCACAGCGGTGCACCTTTGCAAGTACGGCTTACTTTGTACAGATTATCCATATTAGTCGTCACTTTCATCTCCTGTTCTTCAGAGCTATGTTTACATTATCTTCTTTACCAGATAATTTGTGATCGCTCGGTCCTCTCCATACCCCACAAAATTCCTAAAATTCATTGGCTATCTTTATTTATACCTCAAGATTAATATCTATGTGATATTACAGTTGTTATTTTATCTAAACTCATGCATAATTTACTTACTTATCCCTCGATCTTTTGACATTTTAAAAACCACGAGTCTCACTTTCTCCTATATAAATATAAACAATTCTGTTTTTCTGATGATGAAAATATACAGCAAGAAAATTTGATTCTCTATAAATGAGTAATCCCCAACCTTTGATCCTTTTAGTTATTTCTAACAAGCTGGGAGTTCTTCAGGGCTTTAATTCACCCTCATACTCTCAGGACTTGGAAAAACCTATAGATAGACCTTAAAATAACAGTGAGGAAGGAAAAGATAGAAAAGCATCGTCTGAGGGAGGAAGAATTAGGTGAACAAAAGAGGACTAGAAGAGAATAGAGCTGGAGTCAGGGCAGGAAAATGCAGAGTAGCCCAATCCTGCATGAAAGGAGTACAATCCTGACTTCATGGTTCATGGCTCTTTCCTAGCAGGAGACCTTTGTCATTAATGTAAAGAGGACCAAAGTTCCTCTGAGACTGCTAAGCGTTCTCTCAGCAAATGCTCATATCTTTTTTTAGACAGTGTTTTCTCTTTTTAAATTTGGTGGGGGAAGGTAAGGCACTTTTCTCTAACTCAGCATTTGATACCTCATCAAACCAAAATTGGAATATGGTCTATTTATTTATTATTTGATCTATTGTCTTGATTGAGTTTCCCAATCTTATTTTTTGTAAAAGCATTTCATACCTATACTACCCAATATAAGACTGATATATAATGATATTTTTTTATTTTAAGAAATTTTGTTTACTTCAAATTTTCTTTTTTTTTTTTTTTTGTGGGTACCGGGGGGTCTACCTCAGGACCTCGCGCGCCAGTAGGCGCCCGTGCCGCTGAGTGATATCACCGGCCCCTTTTTCGTATGTGGGTTCCGGGAGTTGAACTCGGGCCCTTGCGCTTGCCGGGCAGGTGCTTAAGCTGCTGAGCCATCTCACCGGCCCAACTTCAAATTTTCTTAAAGCTTATGTTTTATCAGTTCTAAAACTCTTTCATCAGCTCTGTAATTCTTTGGTGAGGGGAACATGTAGAGGTTAAATCCCACATTCAGATTTTGATAATATGCAGAATTATAACAAAATGTAAATCAAATGTGCACTCACTCTTTTACCCCAACCCAATGTTTTATTCTTAAAATAAACAGCAACAAAATAGATACCTGACATAGAAAATAATAATGTCCTTGGTAAAATCCTTTCCATAGTCCAGAGTTTTCTTTTGGTTTTGTGTGTGTAGTATATTCAGGTTTTTATTAAGGCAACATATCTCCATAGTGTGCACTTTCTCCAGGCCAACTTTAAGTGTTACAGAAACAAAAAAAAAGACATACTGCAAACCTCAGCATACGCCACGCATCCACCCAAACAGTTGAATTCATAAATTCAAGACACTTCTCCACAGTTGTTCCAATAAAACCATCTGTCCTTTCTTTCAGTTTCTCATTCTCATATCATGTCTTACCTGAGAGGAAATAATAACACACGGCTTAGTCACTCACCAAAAATATGGGATGCTGGGTTTTGGGTTGATTGCAGAAATCAGACATTTCTTACAGAAAGCTTGTGTAACTTCGATTAAACATATTTTATACATTTGTCACATTAGATCATGTCTCCTTTCCAAATCTGCTTAGCAATATAATGGAATTTATGGGCTTATCATAGACATAAATGGGAGGATTGCCTACGGGACTTTGATCAAGTTCCTAAATCTTAATGTACTAACCTGTCAAACATACATACACACACACACACACACATACACACAAACACACCCCTTGCTCTTGATTCACAGGATTATTGTGAGGATTAAAATATCATCTTTTTTGGTTGAGGATGAAACCCAGGTTCTCTGGCATGATGTCCTGTTCTGATGTAGATACAGGTATTATGATGAACACATCGGTTTCATATATATGGCGGTTGGTGAGTGTGACAATTGTAAGTGGTTTCTAAATGAAATGATGTCTTGAGTGAATTCACTTCAGTGAAGGCTGGGAGCTTCCTTTGACGTATCTGGTACAGAGGTGCGCTATCACTGTTACGACACACACGGTACCTCAAGACAGCAGAAGCAGGGGCTGCGTGGGCGTGAGGACAGTGTTGCTAATCAGTTTTGTCTCCTGTGATGTTCGGTGATGGAAGAGCTGCAAAGGTTCAAAGAATCATTGAGTTATTGCCATACATATGGCCACATTGTGACAGTGACAGTGACAGAGACAGTCACTGGAAAATTCCTTCCTTTTAATTCTGTGTTTCTCATCAACATACATTTCCCATTATGGGCATCATTATATACACAGCATAATTAAAGGGAGCAGTTCCTTCACATTAGAGTTATAGGCAATTTCCTCTATGTTGTGGGTTAAGGATGTTTGCACGGAAGGCCCCTCCCCATATTTTTTTTTTTATTTACCATTTATGCCCCAGTGGTAATTCAAGTTTTATTTTGCAACTTGATATGTACTACAAAATTGAGAAATATACTATTTGATCATCTAGATTTTAAAGTTAGATACATCTTAAAATATTTTCTCTAATATTTAATTTTAAATTATTTTATTTAGTGTTCCTGATCACTTAATATTTTTCTATCTAATTAAAAATCTGATAAAGGCTTAAATTCTCAGGATTTGTAGGAATAAATAACATTAGGGAGAGGACAGTTTCAGCCACTTTGAGGAAGTATGCTTGATGTTACAGATCAGCAACAAACTTTGTCACCAGCTGGGCACATGTCTTGATTTTTGCAGGTCTCTGTGATTTTACAGATACCCTTCTGTGTTCACCTAGATCTGAGCCAGAAAATGTGCAATTGATCTATCAGTTTAAAAAATTACATAAGACAAAAGAGAAACTGAGACATGCATACATTAATTGTTGAATATCAATTAAATAAAAGTCATTTTGATTAGTTTATTACAAATATACTGATAATTTTAAAAAAAAAGAAATGCACCTAAGTTTGGATGACTTCCCACCAATATTTTGATATTAAAATATTTGGCTTCAATATTAGTGTGCTAGGGCTTCCATAACAAAATGTCACGAACTGGGTGCCTTAATCAAAAGAAATTTGTTTCTTCCAGTTCTGGAGTCTAAGACAAAGTGTCAGCAGTGTTGGTATCTGGTGAAAGATATCTCCTCAGGCTTACAGATTGTGCCTTCTTCCTGCATCCTCATGCAGCCTTTTATTGACAGATGGGAAGAAAGAGCTTTATGCTCTCACTTCTCTTCTCAGTAGAGCCCTAGCCCAAAGGGGTTAGAGTCACATTCTAAAGAGCTTGGTTAGCCATAATTTCCTTTTAAAATAGTCTTGTCTCAAAGGATAGTTACACTGGGGCTTAAAGTTTCAACGTACAGGTTTTATCATGACATAATTCTGTCCACAATATATACACACAAGAACTGGCTTAGAGCATCTAAACACAATACTCTTCCCTCAGAACTCCATTAGCACCCCGCTATCTACACATGGACTCTACAGCAATTATACTACCTTGCTTTTCTGTCTATATGCATATCCAGCTAGATTTTATGACTCAAGAAGGAAGGAGATTGTCCCTAATTGTTAAGAGTTGCAGGTATACTGCTGACATATAAGAGGGTATACAATGCCCCTCACAATAAATTGGGTGAAACAAACCTGTATTAAAAGAATTGATGCTCAACTGAGGACATGTACAATGATTTTTTTTTTTTTTTGAGAAAGGGTCTCGCTGTGTAGTGCAGGCTGGCCTTGAACTTGCTTATGTAGCCCAGGTTGTCCTCGAACTCATGGCGATCCTCCTGCCTCAGCTTCCCAAGTGCTGGGATTACAGGTGTGTGTCACCATGGCTGGCAGGACATGTATAATGAAAATTATCCATAAATTTTTAAAACATTATGTGTTGTTTCAAGTAATTTTTATATCAAATATCAAAAGGACATGCAGATCACATCAGAGAGATATTACATCAAGGCTGATGATTAGAAAGTGCATCTCGTGCCACAAAGAAAAACTTTTGGCCTCATTCTTATCAAACATTTTTTAATGAACAACTTGGATAAAGAAATAGAAGCAAGCTTTAAAAGGAATCACTACCTTATCCTTATCACATAAGAGAATAAGAAAAAAAAATGGTGTAATTGTATGCCTCCGCATCTGTCAAGAAGGAAAATGTGAAGGGCCACACTCTCGTTTGAAAAAGCAACTGTAAGTAACGTGTGAGGGAGTTTGGAAGTAGGGAGGCAATTCTAGTTAAACAGCAATGTACACAGAATAAAGATACATTGAAAGTCTATTTTGAGGTCCAAAAAGACAAGAAAATCTACATTATAATAGAAAGTATGGTCTTCAATTCTAGCATAATTTTGAGAAGACTGAAAGCCAATGGATAGACTTGGAGTCCATACTGGAAAAACAAAGTTAAATTCTCAGGAAAATTTTTTGACGAATGTTTATGAAAAATCATTACGTATCCAAAAATGGCAAACAACATACTTGTGGCCCATGGACAATATTTTTAAAAAGCAAGGATATCTTAAAAGTAACAGAATGTTGATAAATAGGAGAAAGAAAGATAATAGTAGCTGTAATCCATCCTTTTAAAACTTCAAGACAAATAAGTAGATATTTAAAAGATACAGATTTGTCATCATGAAAGAAAATATTTTAGAAAACTAATTTGTTAAGCAATGAAATGATCTGATTCAAACAGCATTAAGTTTTCTGTCACTTGTGGAGATTGAGACATATAATGGATTACCACTTGTCATAAACAGTGACATTAATAATTTCTATTTTAGGTGAGTGGTTAGGCCAGAGTATGTGTAGGTCAGTTGCAACTCAAAATTTTTACATTTATTTCAAGTGGAATTGAAAAATCTTGTAGGGTTTGGATGAACTCACAGTGACATGTATAAGTATCACAGATGATAAATGCATGCTGGCCAGCTGGGGCCAAGAATGAACTCTTTTTTTAATTGTTTGGAAACTGCTTTAAAACTTACTTGAAGATGTGATAGCAGTTCAATCCCTCAGTGCAGAAATCCTTGTATTAATATGATATTATTTGAAGGGTTTAATTTGAAAAAAAATATACATCTTTCTGGAAGTGTGATAAACTATAGTATTTTTCTGTCACCAAAATTGGGTGTAGCAATATTGAGAAATTGTCTTTCTCATACTAATCTAATAGGAGATATTCTTGTTTTACTTCAAATGCATAAATGAACAAGAGTAATAGAAATTCTCTTGTACAAGCAGGTCTGAAATATGTCAAGCAATTTCGTAAATCTACGTCAGCTTTCCTACATGACAAATAACCATTATCAATCTCATGCTAAGTGGGTGTTTAAATTTTCAGAAATCAAAACAATTGAAAAATAAAATCAATCATCATAAAGATCAGAGCTATAGTTCACCAGTCATGGAATGTCAGAAGGTCCCATATTTCCATAACTCTATTCAATCTGAAATAATCAGAGACAGTGAAAATAAGTTATAACATATATAAATGTCACTTTCACATCTCTAGTGTTTTGAACCTGGAAAAATTTAGATTCACAGAGACTCTATTCAGACATTTTATATAAAACAGTCTGACTACCTTCCCCTGCATGACGAGTTTGACTGAAAAAGAATAAAAGAGGGGGGATTTTCAAGGCAGGCTATGTGTTGTGAACTATTTTGGAAGGATCCAATCGATCTAATGACCTTGTTGTGCTCTGGTTTCTAGTAGCAAAATGAATACTTGTTTCAAAGTGATTCAGACCCTGCATATGAATGATACTAGTATTTGTCTTCTTTTTATATATTCATGTATATAGATCTTGGGAAAAATCCATAAATTACTTCATTAAAATTAGAGTTCAGTAATTATTGACTCCCACCTTGTCATTTCACTCTATATACTGTGCCAACTCCACCAACTTCTTGCCAATTCATGAATGAACAATTTTTGCAGAGTTCAGGGTCTCCACATGAAGTTACCCTTTCTGTGGCTTACATTTCTGTTGTTGGCAATTGAGTGCCAGAGGCAGCACAATCTAATGCCAACTCTGGCAGTACAGAATTTAAGCAGTTTTCCAACATATCTGATTCTGGTAGACTTTTCCTGTGTTTATTTGTGCCCTCAGAGAACGCAATTATAAGCAACAGCAAAGAAGGGATTTAAAAACTTTCTTCTTCAGTTGAGTCCTAATTTACCTTTTGCAGCAGCCAGGATAAATTGCATCTCGAGTTGTATTCCATAGCTCCGTCTTTTTCTTTAGATCCTTCATTAAAATACCATGAAGTTATTGTTAGTGCAGAACGCTCCTCTGCTCCTAGTGCTTGATCTGCAGGGAATGTGAACTGAAGTGCTTCGGACTGGCACAAAGCCTCCTATTGGAAACATTGCCCAATAACCAGACCGAGGAACGAAAGCAGATGATGTGCAAGCAGGTGTTTTTCAGGCCTCAGTGACAGCATTAGGGGCTCTGGTTGGAACCAATCTTTGTTCTACCAGTTTCTCCACAGTGCACAGTGAAGCATAATCTGCTGCTTTCCAACACTAATGTTCTGGTGTTGGTATGTTTTATATTTTATAAATTGGAATAAGTTTGAGATTTTCTACTCAGCTTTGTACAAAACTGTTGAACGCTCATGTTACGTAGGCCCTGACCATGCCATTTGAGGAGTTCACTACAACAGCACACCTATTTATGTTTTTGCTTGGAAAATGTAGCTCATAGTAATCTCATTACTTTTCCATTGCTGATAAAACAAATGCTATAAATACAGTAGCTTAAAAGCACACACAATTATCTCCTTATAGTTACCATAATAGTCCAACACAGTTCTTAACTGGGCTAAAATCAAGATATCTACAGGCCATCTTTGTGGCCCCTTCTGGAAGTAGTAAGGAAAAATCGCTTTCTTTCAATTTCCAGATTCTACAGGCTGCTCATGTTCCTTGGCTCCTGGTCCTCTTTCTCCATCATCAAAGACAACAGCTGCTGGTCTAGTCTTTCTCATAGTGCCGAACTCTGCCCCTCGGACTGTCCTCACGTCTATCCCTGACCCACATTTTCGCTTTTTTATTCCCATTATTAAGGCCCTTCACGTTTGGGCCTCCAAAAATAATCCAGGATAATAAACATATCAGGTGATTAACAACTTTAACCCCATCGACACCGTTAATTTCCGTTTGCCATGTACTATATTTGTAAGTCACGGAGGTGAGGACATTGATATCCCTGCAGCAGGCGAGCGAGGCTGCACTTAGCACTGTAAATCATCCTCTGCGCATGTGCTTGAATGGAAGAGGGCTTCATCTCAACTGATCCTAATTACTCTTATTTCTAACAAAATGAGATCATAATAACAATATATATTATTTATTTCACAGTTTTCACATTTCTAGACAAACTACCACCAAGATGTTTTACAGTCTTGTTTTGACTAACATATTTTATGAGGAGAAGGAAAAGGGAAAACCAGAGTTTATAAGGCCATGGTACAATCTTTTCCCGTAACCAATAACTTGTTATGTTTTTTTAATTCTCAAATAGAAGAATTTGTCAAATTCACACAATGCATATCCAAAGTACTATCACAGAATTGATGATGAGAATGAAAATCCATGGAAAACAAGAATCTTGGTGATCTTGAAAGTAGTTCTGAATTAAGGAATATTACATACATGTAATGTATTGGAAAAATGTCCAAATGTAGGAAATTTATTTTTTTGATCATTATTTTTTTACCTACAAAAACTTACATCCATGTAATATATAATATTATAATATATACGGCAATGTACTTTATTCCACCATTGGCACTATAGGACCAAATTGAAGACATTAGGTAATAAGTTGCATTTGTCCAAGAATAAATTTGAAGTTTTATTCTAAAAATAAACTATGTAAATGTCATTAGAGAAAAGTATTTTACGAGTTTCACTACCATGAAAATGAGATTGAAAATTGCTTTAATTTTAGCACCATCACTTGAAAGAACTGTGTGCCATTTGCTTTGAATGTTTTAGGTTAAAAATGTATTTTCTTCCAATCAATTAGGTGAATGTAACTTTTTAAAATTAAGCATTTAAAATATATATGCAGGGGCCGGTGAGACGGCTCAGCGGCTTAAGCGCCTGCCTTGCAAGTGCGAGGGCCCGAGTTCGACTCCCGGAACCCACGTACGAAAAAGGGGCCGGTGATATCGCTCAGCGGCACGGGTGCCTGTTGGTGCGCGAGGTCCTGAGGTCGTCCCCCCGGTACCCACAAAAAAAAAAAATATATATGCAGCTACATAATTTTAAAAAGTTTGACAACAATGGCCATGCTGGTATATGAGGTTCATTTTCTTTTGCAACCCATAATCATAATGGTAATATAGAAATTCTTAAATTATATGGAATAAATAAATGACCAAGGGAAAGTATATGTGAATGCATACACAAATACAACAGATAATTACCTATATCCTGTTGATATTATTAAATATGCAATATCCTTTTATATATGTTTGTCACACTTAGGGAATATATTCCACTACATTTTCATTTATTAATATGTGTAAATTCTATCCATAAAATTTAATTTAATGGGAATATTTAGTTGAAAATAGCATTCCTAAAATACATGAGAGTTGACAAGTACGTAGATTAATAATGGCCAATAATTGAATGGAATTGTATAACCAGTACATGGATCCAAAAATAAGCCTTAATAATCTACCAAAGGCAGTGCATAGCCCCTTTTTGCCACTGTATTTGCTTACAGAATAACCATTATCCTAACACTGAACACTAATTTAATATTTGTTACTTGAATAGTGTATAAATTGAGTCATGTAGGTAAACTCATTTCTGGCTTCTCTTACTGAAGGCTATATTTGTGAGATTCCTCCATATCATCTCAAATAGTTGTGAGTTGCTCTTTCTCAATGTATGTGAGACCACAATTTATAGAATTTCAATGTATGACAGATCACAATTTATTCATGTACTATAGTGTAGATGGACATTTGGGTTATTTCAATGTTGGGCTATTTTTAAGTTTTGCAATCCTTATAGGTATCTTTTTGGTAAAGCACACAACTAGAAATAATTTTAACATACTTGTATTTAAACCTTTGTCTTTCTCACTCAATAAAAAACAACATGCTAGAAAAACAATTGGAGTGCTATTATGACTCCAAAAGGTTAAATTCATACCCTGCGACTGCCATTTACTAATTTGTTTGCTTGGACATTTTCACATCTACAAAAATGGGAAACTATTAGATTTTATTTCATAGGTTAATTGTGACTATTAAGTGAATAAATGTAACTAAGGCCTTTAGAAACACATCTTAAGTCAAACCAATAAGTATTAGTTGCTTGATTTTGTGTGTCTTGTGGTAGAGACCTGGGCAGGTCAGAATGCATTATCTTTTCACTGATATCATTACAAGTCAATAAAATTTGATTTTATTCTACTATAAGACGTGTTTATTTTCAGTTTTTCTCATCTTAACAAGTATTCTGTTTCCTAAGTGCACCATATCCGATTATACTGTAGTTCAACTTCCTGGATCCTAAAATGAATTTTGTCTTTTTCCCTCTGCTCACATTTTAAAAATGGACAGAGAATATTAGCTGATTTCCATTGAATCCTTTTGTTTTCCAAGTCTTTGGAAATCTCCTGTGCTACTGGAAATGATGTATTTCAAAGAATCTTCTATGCTTTCTGTTGTCAAAATAATTGTTTTTTCTCTTTAACAATGTACTTCTCTGGTCAGATGATGAAGACCTTGTATGAAAATACATTAAACACATAATTTACCAAATATGAAGGTAATATTTCCCTTAAAACATTTTACACCCTGGTAAGGTAGGAGACAATGTATAATTGTGGTTTTTCAAGAATACTCACCAACTAGATTATTGAGAATCAAATGTGTGTTGCAAGGTCAGAAAACACATGAGTGTTGGAATAACCACTATGAAATGTCTGAAACCTGGAATGAGAAAGATGGATGTGATTTAGAAGATTGGATATGGGAATGTTTTTACAACTTGGGTACCAACATCAGTTATATTTAATTTCTCTTCAGAAAATGAAGTCAACTGGTGTTGAGAGTTGGACAAGAGTTTGATGATCAGAATACGTTTTGTAAGGGCTGGTGAGATGGCTCAGTGGCGTAAGTGCCTGCCTGGCAAGCATGAGGGCCCAAGTTCGACTCCCGGATCCCACATACGAAAAAAGGGCCGGTGATATCGCTCAGCGGCACAGGTGCCTGCTGGCGTGCGAGGTCCTGAGGTCGACCCCCGGTACCCACAAATAAAAAAAAGAAGAAGAATATGTTTTGTAGAAAAATCTCACTGATTTGTGGAATAGTTATCACGATCTCATCAAACACATGACAAACAATGAATTTAATGCAAATGACTCAAGTATATATGTGTTATAAGGCTCCCAGAATAAACAATGACCAAGCACAGACTTTAAAGATAATCATATATTAGAGCTTTATAATTTCCATTTTAATTTACTATAGTAAGTCCCCAATTTAGGAACATTCGAGTTGCAAACTCTCACAGGTACAAACAGATCTCAAATTACGAGTATTCATAGATGTGAAAAGTCATGAAAGTAGCTCCCGTGTCCGCTGAACATTGTCACAGCTGTGCTGCTGTGTGCTACTGTACAGTGTGATAGTGTACAGTAGTATAGTAAGGTCTCGGACTTACTGTATTTGTGTTGTGTTTAGTTCTTTCGTGCTTTACATTGTGTATTTGTGTCAAAGTTGTGTAAAACTCACTTTATCAGACTAACGAATGAATACAATTTAAGAATGTTCTCCCAGGTCTGGACTTGTTCCTAAGCCAGGGACTGACTATACTTACATGCACAAAGAAATAGGTTCCTTGCCAGTGACAATTTTACAGTCAATTCACTTATTCATTTGAAAGTTATTTACTAGTTCCCCCTGAGACTAAAAATATATATCTTTATTCTTAAAATAAAAGATGTAAGCATAATTCAATAGTGAAAACATTTTTTGAAGTACTGAAGATAGAAAATAATATTCTCTATCTGTGATCATAAGAATATGTAACTAGTCCAAGTTGCTATCTCATCTAAACAATGATTAGTAAAACCTGTAATAATAAATGTGATATATAGAGTCAGCATAAAGACTTAGCACTGATAGGAAATTTTTAACTTATAAGTTTGTGTTCTAAATATGGTGACATTGTATTGCAGCTAACCATCCAATCAGCATAGCCGAAATGGCAACTGTGTATTGCTTTATTCAAGGTTATTAACAATAGCTGCATGCTGACTTCACCAGTTCACTATGTTCAACGTATTGGAAACTCTTCCTTTGTAATTTTATAAGCAGTTTTATAAGTTTTATGAGACCAAAAAGAATCAGTCCCATTATTTTATAAGCACACATTTTTTTGTTTATCAAAAATTCATTATGAACAAAACGAAATACTCCCACCCTGCTGTAAAGTATCTCTGCTTCATGTTCATAACCTCAGCTCAAAGTTCAATAGAAGTTTATTGGATATGTTGGCTTCAATCACCAAGAGCTGTAATAATGAAATTTCATCAGTTTTTGTAAATATTCTTTGAGGCCAGCTAAAATTCAGGTTATCCTGAGGTTTGCATGAGTTTCCAGACAGGCTTACAATGAGAATCTCTTGCCTGTCTGCCTCAGAAAAATATATGGGTTTTAAAGTCAAAGTTCTTTGATAATGTTACACATCTAAAAATATGTATGCCAGGCAATTACTTCATGACTATGGGAAATAATATACAAATATTTTAGAGAATATTAAACCTATTCTAAAAGTTTTACTAGTGACGTTTGTCAGCATTAAAAAATAGTAAATCAGTAACCTAATGAAAATTGAGTACTTAAAAATTTATGACACCAAAAATTATTTTCAATCAACATGTTTTATAATTTGTATTCTCACCTGCATACATTAATTATTCAGTGGTTTCATGGTGGCATTTTCACAAGTGCATGTACTTGTACTGTACTTCAATCATATCCACAGTCCATTACACCCCTTTCTTTTCCCCTAATACCTCATTCTCATCCTCTTCCTTTTCTCTAATAATCTCCCTTCTTTCATGTGTTTTTTACCCTAGATTCCATACATGAGAGTAAACATATGACAGTTGTTGTGCTGAATCTGGTTTATTTCATTTAACACGATGATTTCTACTTCCATGCATTTTCTTGCCCTGGTACACTTGAGTATACCCGTATCTCTATACTATGTTGACATTAGTTTCTTTGCATACACACTGAGGAATGCCATAGCTAGATCATAGGGTACTTCTATTTTTACTTTTTTTGAGAACTTCCATCAATTTTGAAATTTTAACCACATTATTTTCAATATTTTACATACAATAATTTATGTGTATGCATGTGTCTATATGTCTTTGATGTTTGAAAACTACCTATTTTTTATAATCCACCTTAAAAACTTTAATTTTGAATAGTTTCTAATTTACACAAAATGACAGTTTCAAGAATAGTTTTGTGGATCATTAAACAAGTGAAAGAGTTGCCACCACAGAATCATTATTTGGTGAATGCCCTTAAGCATAAACATTCTTAAAGCTTTTCTAACCATAGTGGTAAATCACCTATTCACAGTGGTAATATAACTGTTTGGGCCATTTACTGAAAATAAATCATCTAGCTGGACTGATACCATTCCAATACAACAGTCTTTTATGGGAAATTGGAATTGTCATTTTTTTTACTTGTTCCTTTGCCCCATTTCTTCCCACTAAGCAGAAAATTGTTTTTCACTTATTTATCAAAACTTGACAAATTTTGTGATAAACAAAGCATTAAAAATGTTCCAGTATTTTTTTAAACTCAAAAAACATGAAATTTGTGTGCCTGCCTTTGGTGTAAGAGGTGTGAGGGTTGTTCAAAATCATGAAAGAATTTGTATGCTATGGCAAACTCTTTGAATATAAATATATGGCAGTACTTTGAAAGTAGTATTGTGTTTCAGTGTTTGCCATGTACCATGATTTTCATGAGGTCATCTTTCCAAAACAATTCTTACATCCAAATAAAGGGTTAGAATGGATTATGTAACAGTATTACAACCAATTGAGTATAGATAGCATATAATTATTTCAAACACATGTACACACTTCACATTCACACAGGAAACAGTGTTTGTTCCCAATGCAGATTCAATGTTCCTTATATTGATGTGGGATCTAAAACTACCATATAGATGAGAGTTGGTGGAAGACTTTTATCCCGGAGGATGTGTAGGAGTGTGTGTTTGTGACTGTGTACTTGCCATTTTAGTCATTTAATCTCTAGACTAAAGAAATAGTCAAGAGAACTCACTTTCAAGTCAAGTTTGCCTAGGGAGCACACTGATTTTGATCAAATTGTACGTGTGCCTCAATTGTATGAAATGAATGTACTTACCATACAAATTTTAGTGATGTAAACAATTTGGAATATTCAACATGGCTTCCAGTTTAAAGATTGCCACCCAATTCAAAAGGTCATTTTCGAAAGCTACCTAGATCCAAGTCTTCAAATGGCTTCATGCAATGCACTCTGCTACGTTTACAGCATTTCAGAGGAGGAAAAAATAGTAGGGAAGTAAAGAAGAGAAGTAAGTTTCATGGTTACTGAAAAGTATTTCAAAATAATAGATTTTAATTTATTGTATAGTTTTTGTCACAGGTTTTGTTTTATGAAACCATTTTTTGTGGTGATAGTAAATGTGGTGATGTTGAACCTTGGATGAAGCCATAGCTTTTTCAGAAAAAAATTTATAGTGTGCGGGTGGGGAGGCAGGATATGCACATGCTTATGAAAAGATACATACAGTATAAAAACACATATGCAAAAAATCATTTTCATATTTTAGTTTTTCTATTATTTCCTAGTTTCATCAATTCAAGTTCAATGTTGATTTAGTCATCTAATGTGTGTTCAAAAGCTTTCTGTTATATTATTTATCTATGTTATCATAGTTGGCAATATTTATTGTTTTTTAAGGAGGTATTTTAACATGTTAATAATTCTAATTTAGCATATATCATGGCATATCTTAGCATATCCTGGGACTGTTAGTAAATAAAATTTTACTGAGAAGGCAATATGAAAATATTAGAAGTTTGGATCATCACATAGGATATCAGAGAATGAATGATCATATTAATGTGTGAGGAATGAAAGTACACATGCATGGACACTATGGAAATAGAGACAAACACATATTTATGTGACAATGATAATGTGTCTGTTTTTCTATATTCTAGGTTTTCTTTTCTTTTTTATGTGGTATTGCAGTTCGAACATTCTATAGTTCATAGTCTTCAGAGGTCTTTAAAGTTTTCCTGAAACAAACAAACAGAAAAAAAAGTTTTATGTGCTGATACTTTCTGAACTAGAGAAAACATCAACCCGTTTTGAGGGGTTAGGTTGAATTCATCCATCCTTCATAAACAAACTATTCAAAATCAGTGAGTTTGCATAGCTTTAAAGTGAGTTTCTTGTTCTGTGGGTTGTCTTTTCACTCAGTTAGTGATTTCTTTTGTTGTGCAAAACCGTTTTAATAAGGTGAGATCCCAAAAATTATAGCCAGTTGTCCCTCAGACAAAGGACTTCTATCAAGAGCATATAGAGTTGAAAAAAACCAGACACCCCACATTCAAAGACCCAATCCAAAAACGGACATCTGAGATGAATACGCACTTCTCAGATGAGGAAATACAAATGGCAAACAAATAAATGAAAAAATGTTCATCCTTGGTCATTCGAGAGATGCAAATTAAAACAATGCTGAGATTCGATCTCACCCCAGAAAGAATGGCTATCATCAAGAAATCGGTGGATAACAAATGCTGGAGGGGTTGTGGGGAAAAAGGAACCCTTCTCCACTGTTGGTGGGAGTGTATACTGGTGCAACCACTGTGGAAACCAGTGTGGAGATTCCTTAAACAACTAGGATTAGAGGTTCCATTTGACCCAGCTATTCCCTTTCTGGGTCTCTTCCCAGAATTAAAAACATCATACCACAGCAATGTATGTGCACCCGTGTTTATAGCAGCACCATTTGTAATAACTAGATCTTGGAAACATGCCAGATGCCCATCAACTGAGGAACATATAAAAAGATGTGGTCTTTTTATATAATGGAGTACTATTCATCCATAAAGAAGAATAAACTGGAGACTTTTATATGTAAATGGATGCAACTCAGGACCATGCTCATAAGTGAAATAAATCAGACTCACATGTGTAAACATCATATTGCAAACATCTAAAATGTACAATAGATATTGTGAATAGGGAAGAAACTGTTCAAAAGAAAAGACAAACTGTGATGAAGGAAAGGGGAAAGAAAGGAAGGGAAAAAGAAAAAAATACATTTATACACAAGATAGTTAAGATAGTTATACAGCTAGTTTCTCTTAGTTCATTGAAAAGAAAGGTTTGCGCTAATATTGTTTGGACAACATTTCATGCCTATATCTTGTATTCTGAATAACTACTATGAAGACAACAACATGCAACATATTAATTATTGTAACTCTCCTATTAACCTATTTTGAAACTCTGTTTTACTGTTATTTTTTTTTTCTCTTTAACAGAAAAGTGAGTTTCCTGGAATATTTCTTTACTTAGATACACAATTCCAGACACAAACCACTCCACATTCCCAGTACCTCAATAATCTTGGATAAAAAATCTCCAACCAACCCTCATTTATAAAGAAGTTCTAAATCCAAAATTGATCTATGAAATTAGAGTCTGCACTGTGAATATTAGTGTTTCCTAATGTGTATGTGGAGTCTGCACATATGTTTCAAATATTGTAAGTTGCCTATCCTCAATTGATTGTAATGGTATTACATAAAAATTTTCAGTTTTTAATTAATTTTACTTTTTAAATTGATAGATAAAAGTTGTATGCATCTATCCTGTACAATGTGGAGTTTTAAGGTATGTACACAGTGTAGAATGACAAAATCTAGATAATTAACACACATTACATCATATAATTGTGATTTTTTGTGATGACAATAATTTATGTTCACTCTATTAGTATTTTTAGGGATATAATATATTAATTAAAGTCATGATTTTGTACACAAGGTCTCTTAAAGTGATTCTTCCTCAGTGAAATGTTTGTATCTTTATATAATTATCTCCCCAAACCTCATATTCTAACACCTGGTAACCATGATTCTATATTCTCTACTTCTATGAGATCAGCTGTTTTCAAATCTACATATGATGGAGGATCATGTGATACTTACCTGCTCTTGGCTTATTTCACTTAATACAATATCCTCCAGATTTATTCATATCGTGAGTGAGAGTACTTCCTTCTTGTTATGGCTCAGTATTATTCTATTGTGCACATATAGCACATTTCTTATCCTTTCATCCACTGGTAGACATATAGGTTGATTCTATGTCTTCTCCTCTGGCAATAGTCTGGGGATAAAGATGGGAGGGAACATATTTTGGCAAGCGCTGTACCACTGAGCCACATCCCCAACCCTGAAGTGAACATATCTCTTTCCCATACTAATTTCATTTTCTAGGAGTTATATCCAGGAGTGGTATTCCTGGATTATACATGATAGCTCTGGTTTATTTTTTGTGAAACCTCCATAGTGTTTTTGTCACTGTATTAACTTATAGTCTCCATACAGTATGCAAGCGTTTTCTCCAAGTCATCACTGACACTTAAATTTCACATTTTTATAAACATCATTCTATCAGGTGTGAGGTGATATATCATTGTGTTCATTATTTGCACTGTTTTTACATTTATTTATTGATTATTTGTTATCTTCCACTGAGAATTGTCCATTCAGGTCTCCTGACTATTTTGCTTATTTCTGCTATGTCCTATGTTGATTTTGTTTCTTGCTTTCTTTCTTTCTCTGCTTAGTTGGTTTGGTTTGCTTTCTGGTAAGTTTGAGCTCACATGATTTTTTACTTATTAGTTTCTTGAGGTGAAAGTGTAGATTACTTTTTATTTGATGCCTTTCTTTTTCTTTTCATGTAGTCTATTACTATAAACTCCCCTCTTAGTACTGCTTTCTCTGCCTCACATAAGTTCTGGTATGTTTTGTTTCCATTCTTACTTGTCCAACCATATCCTTAAAACTAAAAGCTGGGCCGGTGAGATGGCTCAGCGGCTTAAGCGCCTGCCCGGCAAGCGCGAGGGCCCGAGTTCGACTCCCGGAACCCACATACGAAAAAGGGGCCGGTGATATCGCTCAGCGGCACGGGCGCCTGCTGGCGCGCGAGGTCCTGAGGTCGACCCCCCGGTACCCACAAAAAAAAAAAAAAAAAAAAAAACTAAAAGCTGATTCTCAGCCAATCACTGAAGATGAGCTTGTTCCAATCTCAGGCTGCCAAATGATCAGATCATGTCCTTGTAAGGCAAGGGCTTCATCACATAGTCCCCAGCTACGGAAAGTGCTGAGCTGTAGACAATCGAGCTGTTTTTCTGTGTCACTTCCATTTTCTGGCCGAGAATACTGCCTTAAGTGAATTGAATGGGGCATTATGAGCATCTCCATCTCTGTTATGACTTGTATCTAGATGTCTCCCCAAAGCCTCATGCAGTCATAGGTGGGGCTTTTTGGAGGGATCTAGAGTGTGTGTTGCTGGGATCAAAGTAGGATCAAGGTGATGGTAGGATTAAGGCTGCCCTACCCTGTGTGTTAGTACTTCCGGCCCTATGGGTGGGTGGCCTGGATAAGATATAAGGAACAGAAAGAGAGTTGCTGCTTGTCCTTGTAGCGTGCTGCTTGCTGCCTTGCTGCCTTTTGTCTTCTGCCTACCACGGACTGTTTCTTCTCTGAAATGGCCCTCTGCCATGCCACCCTGCCTTAGAGCTGGCCAACTATCAACTAAAACCTCTACAAACTGCAAGCCAAATAAAACTCTCCTCCTTTAACTTTGAGTATCGAGCATTTTGTCTCACCAATGAGAAAACTAACTAAGATGCCCTGGTTCATGAATCAATTATTGCACTATAAATTCTGCTAATTTTAATTTTCTTTAGTTTAAAAAAATATGTTGGTGCTGAAAGAAATTAAAGAAGAGTTCTAGTGACTTTCAAGAGCACTAAGTAATGAAGCAGTGTATAAAATATCAAATAGATGCCCTTCAGTGAATGTAAGCATTACGTACTGCATACATCCACTAATAAAAGTAAAAACTAAAAATAAAAATAAAAAAGAAATAAAATAAAATAAAACCTTATTCAAATTGCAACAACAACAAAAAACGTCAAATAGGCACATGTCTTTACAGGTACAATATCTACAAACACCAGGAGGACTTCTTCATACGTATTTTAAAACCAAACTAGGTAAAAAATTAAAAATAAAAAGTGCTTTAAGATATGTGTCTTTATTGTAAGCAGCCAGCAGACCTTTGGAAAAATAATTGTCTATTTCCATTGGCCTGTACTGTTTTCCCCATTAAAGGAGTCACTGAAAATCTTCATCTCTGAGATAATAGTCAACCAACCTCGAAGAGCAGGAAAGCAATATTCCTTTTGTGGGCAATTCGCATTAAGTCTGAAAAGTCTCTATGTAACATCCTGGTCAACTGACAGACCATTTTCAAGAAAATATTTGCAAAAGTCAGTTTTCTCCACTTTCCTATTCAATTCTTCTCCCATGGGACTCCCTTATTTGGCTGAAACCCACCTTCAGACATCCCTGCTGACTAAATGCCCTGCCAATTCTGTTCATCTATTTCTTATTGCAGTGATCTTTGTTATACCCCAAAACTGCTTCTTGGGCAAAAATTCTGGTCTTTCAAATGTTAAAAACAATAAAATAAAACATGAAGAGCCTATCTCTATTAGGCAAAATTATAAATATTCATACAGAATGCTCTGTACTAGTTTTCAATGGACTATCCATTCAGTTTATACTATCATCCACATGCAGAAAGACATGCTGTAATAATAGTGGCTAAAGAAATTTAAAATATTTTCTCCCATATGATATGGGCCATTACTGCAAAAAAAAAAAAAAAAAAGAAAGAAAAAGAAATCCTCATCAATAGAGATTTATTTCAATGGACAAGTTGTAAAACATTTAAATGAAGTATTGCAAATAGTGTGTATGAGGCAAAGATGACCAAATCAATTGGATTGTGTTGGTCAAAGATATTACTGATTGATAATGATCAGATTCTACTCCCACTGGAAGACATAGGAATAGATTGATCCCTTACTCAACTGTTGCTGGAAGCCTTAAACCTCTAGTAACAGAAGAGTATCTATCTCACACTCAAAAACTCTGACATGACTCAATATTACCACACTTCAATGCATGTTTCCCAAGTTTATATTTACCAGGTAAAGGAAGCATTGTAACTTACCAGCTGGCAACAACCACACCTTTCACAATACAGTACCCAGAGATTTGTTGTTTTGGAAACAGCAACAGAAGAGGTTCCCTTTGAGTCTCATTGGAAGGGACCATACCAAGTTTTTCTTACTGTTGTTACCACAGGAAAATGTCAGAGCCTTGGGTCATAGATCACTTCTCTCAAATCAAGAAGGTTCTGAAGATTTTCCTAAGGATCAAGATTGCTCTTTTCTGTCACCAAGAAGCTTTAATCTCCTTTTCTCTTTTCCTTGTTACACACACATGCACACAATCACACACACACACAGAAATGTAAAGCAATAAGTAAGAATACGTCGCTGACAGTGACTACTGAAGGGATCTTAAATTGATGTTGGGGATGTCACATTAAGCGTAAGCCATTGCATGGAATTAATGATTCTGTGTTTCACTCTGTAACAAATTTTAATGATGTTCTAAATACACTACCTAGTCCTTTATGTAGGGAAAGATTTTTAGGTTACATAATTAAATTTCTTGTAGAAAATATTTAAAAGTTAAATTATATCAGCAATTGAAGAAGAATATCAAACAAAAGATAATTTGACAAGTTGTAGACAAATTTAAACCTTGAATACCTTAATTGTTTGTAGATTTCAGTCAATGATTCAGGAATAGAGTCCTAAATAAATATTAGTAGTGCTTCCCTATTGGTGAAAACTAACGCACAAAGTGCTCTACAGATAATGAATTCTGTGCTTTTGCAGGATATGTTCTTACCTGTGGAGGACATAGTGGTGTAACAATCATTTACCCATTTCTGTTGGCAACTTCATACCTTAATAATAAAACTATAGGCCAATATGGATTAAGGATTCTCAACATATCACTACCACTCCACAGTCATTTGGAAATTCAGAATTCTAATCTCTCTCTCAAGTTGCACATGGCATTTATAGGAATTTACTAGCAAGTGTAAATCCCTCTAAATGGGCATCTTTGGTAGAAAGTTCCTTCACTACCTTGGCATAAGTGTAAATGAAGTTATGATTAGAAATCTAACACAAATCTTATTGTTTACTCTACTTCAGGAGTGTAGTTTTACAGTAATACTTTCACTTTTCCTCAGAAATGTGTTTTAGATGCCAGGATTTCTTTGAAAAGCCTGTTGGCTGAACAAGAAGAGTGTTCAATATCTTTCAGTTCCTACTGTATTTGTGTCTTACTTTTCTCTCACTGCTGAGACAATATACCTGACACTCAAAGTTAGAGGGAGAAAGGTTCATTTAGCTCACAGTTTGTGGGCGGGTTTTAGTCCATAATCAGCTGGTTCCAAGGCAGGGTGACACATGGCAGAGAGGCAACAGTGCATGGTGAAGGAAGACAGAAAAAGCAACCAGAGAGTAGAGAGACAAGCCTCTTTCTGTCCCTTATATTGTATCCAGTCTACGGGGATTAGGAAGTGCTGATCCAATTAGCAGTCACCCCCCAGTCCCAGCATCCTTAATCCCAATGTTGCATTATGAATCAATCACACACTCGATTCAGCCACCTCCAAAACAAACAAACAAACAAACAAACAAGCAAAAAACTCTACGACTGGATGAGGCTTTGTGGAGACATCCAGACACAAACCATAACAACTTGTATATGTGTATTTCATGTGATATAAATACAATGGCAAGAAGTCAACAAATAAACTACATGTTTAAAACAAATAGATTCCTCTTTAGCTCTGTTTTGTATTTAATTTTGATCAGTTTGATTCATGGGCACTTCTATTAAAGAGTATAATTTATCTTTTAGTGTTAACCTATGGCTAAGCATCATAGTGATCTCCCTAGTGGACTGTATCCTCTCAAGAGCATTTGATGCTCTTATGCAGCCATCTGGTTTATGTCAAATGTGAAAGAGGACATGTAGACAAGCGTGTTCATGGCAGCTTTGCTTGAACAAATACTGAAAACAACTGTTTTCTCTGTGCTAAAAATAGTAAGTGAATCTTGATATGGATGTCACAGGAGCATTAATTAAATACAGTTACATGCTAAGTACATTAAAACATTTATGCAAAGGAAGATACAGCTCAAAAGTGTATAGTTCGATTATATTGACATGCTTTATTAGAAATACAAAAATTGATTTTTGAAGAATTTATAAATTAGCATTAAAGGCAAAATCAAAACAGGTAGGTAATCAACCAAAAGTTAGAAGAGTAGACACAGGTCAGTATGTTTTGGTGATTCTATTTCTTAAACAGATTAGTGTTTATTCAATTGTTCATTTCATAATTATTTTAAACTATATATTTGTTCCTTTGAATTTGTCTTTTTTTTTTATGTGGGTACCGGGAGTTGCCCTCAGGACCCCGTGCTTGCCAGCAAAAGCTTGTGCTGCTGAGCGATATCACCGGCCCTTTTTTTCCTTTATGTGGGTTCCGGAAGTCGAACTCAGGACCTTAAGCTTGCCAGTCAGGCTCTTATGCCACTGAGCTATCTCACCAGCCCTGAATTTGTCTTTTGATTCTCTATTTTGCATGCTACTCATAATAAGAATATTATACCTAATGATTAAGAAAGATGTTAATGATCAAGTTGGTGCAAATTTAAAATAACATATTTAATACTTTAATAAGATGCTTGAGTATCACCTAGGTTTACAGAATCCATTTCAACTCTTCATATTCTTGGAAATATCCATGAATTTGCTGATTTCATATCCATACCTTTTCCAAGAGTCATTATCTAATAGCTCAGTAATTTTGTTTTGCATATAATAATAATATGATGATGATGATGATTACCAATTTAAGATGTGTTGTCTATTTTTGTTGCTGTATGTGATTGCTGTTATTCAGAACAATATACATTTTGTGTCTTAGGATAACTAAATCTATCAGTAATACAAGAAAAATCAAAGCAAATATTTATCAGTATGTGTATATATGCATGTGTTTATGTGTATGTGTTTATATAGTTGAACAGTTTCATAAGAGAAACAAAATATTATCAGATCCCAGTATCTTTGGCAAAAAAGTTTCAAGTCTCTTCACTTCTCTCCACTGCAGTTTCAGGGGAATGGTATTTTTACCTGTTGATTATTTTGTCTTTCATATTTTCTTTTCTTCAATGGGTAGGATAAATTCACATGGGAAGGGATAAAAATGTGTCAGGTCAATGTCTTTACTCTCTGCTCATGTTCTACTGTGAAATCACTACTGATCCTGCCAAATAAGAAACTAGTTCATTGAGTTATAATATGAATGCCCTCTGTCTATTTGTATAAACACACAAAACAGAGAATCTTTCAAGATTTTGTAATATAAAGTCTTGGGTGGAGATGAATCACCTACAAAAGATGAGGGAATATACTCCTTTCTTAACCTCAGTGATGTCTGTTCTGCAAGTAGATAAATGATTTCTGCTCAAGAAATCCAAAACCACCCATCTTCAGTTTCATCAGAATTCCTATCAGTATCAGGAACCCAGACGAATTAAACTTTGGTGTGTAGTCAGTCCTAAAAAGAAGCTATTTCTTTTTCACTCCCAGTGTTTAGTAAGAGGTAAAGTGTAGCAAAGCATACAACATACATACATCTCTCAAATGATTTCTTTCACAGTGACATTTTCTTTAGGAAATTTCACGTCTTTTCACTTTTCCAATTCAACATGGGTGGTTCTCACACAGAAATATAATCCCCATCTATAAATATTGTTACAGTTATTCCAAATGATCTTCGATGTATAAGTGATGTTTTTTCTATGTTTCCATATTACAACCTAATTAGACCTAAGATGTCCTCTAAATCACTAAAAAATATGATTTTAAAAGTGATTTTTGATCTCCATTTGTCTGACAAGATGATACATCCTTTTGAAGTTTTGTCTTCCATCACATCATTATGGCCTGCCATTCATGTGACAAAGGGTTTAAGATGAATGGAGTTAAGGAGAAAGGTCAACTAAAATGCACTGCCAGTATCTGGTATGGCACAATCCATCAAATGAAAGAACAAAACTTCTTTAGGTTATAAGCATTCAGTTACAAATTGCTAAATGTTCATGATAATCTAACTTCATAGATGACCTTAAAGTGAATATGTGCTTCAAAGGAGAACCCTAGGATTAAGTTAGTTAGAACAAAGCTGAATAACAAATATTTCACCTCCATTATTTCTCTTTATTTAGATGGATACCATATTAAATTATGTCTTCAGAATTTGATTTATCTTTCAGTGTTTGATTTTATTTTGATTTATTACAGAATGATTTTGTATTAGGAAAATCCTTCAATATTCTCATAAGGAAGCATAAATTCAACTCAATAAGTTAGCACATTTTCAATGAATGCACACTTTTTGCTATTATTAACATAGAGATTTCTTTTTATGTAGTTATCTTAGAGTTGGATAGTTGCTGACAAGATCAGTAAATATATAAATTTGGGTATTCTCAGGAGGAAAGCAGTTATATTCCAGTGGGAAGAAAAAATGATATGGATGGCCTAAGGAGAAAATGTGATTGTAGTCAAGTGACTAGCTTGATTTATTACATGAGTTGAGACTGTAAAATTGAATGTTAAAGTTTAACTTTTTAAAACTTTTAACTTTACAATTTGGAATCCATATTTATAGAAACCTCATAAGTCGTAACTCTGATAATTAGAACTCTAAACAGTTAATAATCAACATAATAGTACTTTGTGAAAAGGTCATATAAGGTATAAATTTGGAGATAATTCCAGTAAGATCTCATAGAGAAGATCGACAGGAAATAAATTTTTGAATGAAGAAATCCACTGCATTTGGAAAACTTCCTACTCTTTGCTTGAGTGACCCCACATAAAAAATTGATTTCAAAGTGTTATAACAGTAATCACACATTGCAAGTTGATAACCAAGATATATAGGTGTTATGGGTTATATCTAAATGTTACTCAAAAACTCATGTGCTCAAAGGTGGGATTTGAGGAGATGACTGGATTACAGGGGTATAATACTTGTCAGTGGATCAGACCACTGATGACTTTACAGATAAATGTGATGCTGCGAGGTAAAGCTCGTTTGGAGGATGTGGGTCACTAGGGTCCCCAGAAGGGTAGATTTCCCTCCTTCTTCCCTTGATTCTCTCTCTCTGCTTCCTGTCTGCCATGCCATGAGTTGTTTCTCCTCTGCCATGCCACCCTGCCATGGAGCCAGAAGACTGTGAGCCAACATAAACCTTTCCTCCTTTAAATAATAGGTGCCAGGCATTGTGTCTCAATGCCAAGAAAGTAACTAAACAGATTTTGATACCAGAGAAGTAGTGTTGTTGCTGAGAAGCTACTTTACCATATGGTTTGGAAGTCTTTGGAACCAGCTTGCAGGAGGAGTTTGGTAAGGTTTGGAGATGCCAGCTGGAGAAACAGCCTTAGAATGGTGGAAGATCAGTTTGATGGGAGATTCTAGTCAGAACTCTGATGACCAGAATGCTTTTAAAAATGCAGCCAGTAAGACTAGCTGCAAGAAATTTCAGTTGGGAACAAGAAATGCCTTGGTTGTACTCCAGGCTATGTGTGTTATGCTTTGGTGGAAATTTTGTCTGCATTTTGCTCGTGTCCTGAGAATTTTCAGGAGGCTGATATTAAGGGGCAGAAGACTAATTAATCTGGCATAGGAAATCTCAAGGCAGCCTAATATTGAAGCCATGGCATAGGTATCGCTGAGGGCTTTCAGCCAGATCTACATTGAGAGTCAAGAGCAAACAACCCAGTTGAATAATTTAAAAAGTTTTGAGTTTGGCCAGAAAAGAAGCTCTGGTGCAGTTGAGGGATGCAAAGATGGAGCAGGGAAAAATATGATTGCTAAAAAGGGTAGAATTTAAAAGAAGCCAAGTATTTTGGAACAGGACAACAGGAAAAATGCCTTCGAGTAATATAAGGAACCAACAAGGCCTCAGGCTTTGCAGGCTCAAAATTTGAAAGGTGAAAGAATTTGCCTTGAGAAGAGAGCTCCAGGGAACCATGCCTCAGAATGGCAGCTGCCTAGGGCATTTCTTCACCAGGATTCAGTCCAATATGCTCAAATACCCAGGCACTCAGAAGGCTCTGCATGATGCAAAAGGGGCAGGCTACTGCTTTAGCTACTAGCAGACCCTGGTGTCAACAACATGGTGTTGGTTTTATGTGCATGCAGAATGCAAGAACTGTGGCATCAGGGAGGTTTCCACCCAGATTTCAGAAGAAGACGGGGCAACCAGGCAATATGCCCCCAAGAGGGCAATTTGTGAATCTGTGAGGGTGAAACCAGGCCAGTGGAGACCTTTGGACATTGTAAAACCCAGGAATGTGGAATATCTGAGCAAAGCTGCAAAGAGTGAACAAAGCTGATCCAAGAGGGAATCCACAAGGTACAACTATCAGCAGTGCAACAGGGGCTGGGTGGCCCAAGATTTTCAGAGTTTACATCTCACTGTAGCTTGCCCTGGGTGCTGGACATGGGACTATTGGATTTAATGTTTGCTCTGGTGAATTTTGGTCTTGCTTTGGTCCCATTCCTTCCTATCGCCCTATTTTTCCCTTTTCAAATGGGAATGTTCACCCCGTGCTTTTGTATGTCAGCAGTGTTTAATCTTCTTTGTGATTTTTACCGAGGTTCACAGCTAAGAGTTTGCCTTAAATCTGAGAAAAGACTTTGGACTTGCAATGTCTAGCAATGCTGAAATTGGACTTTGGTAAGTTTTAGAGAAGGACTAAATTTATTCTGGATAAAGATATGCACATGAGTCTTTTGGGAGCAGGAGGCAGAATGTTATGGTTTATAACTAGCTGTATCCCCAAACTATTATGCACTTATAGGTAGGGCTTTGGGGAGGTGATTTGATTGTGGGAGTGAAATACTCACAATGGATTAGTTCATTGGTAAGTTTATAGCTAAATGTGATGCTGGGAGGTAAAGCCTGGTTGGAGGAGGTAGTTTACTGGGATCATGGTGTAGAGGCATACAGCCCCCACCCCTCCACTCCCTGATCTTTCTCTCTGCTTCCTGCCTGCCATGCCATGAACTATTTCTCCTCTGCAAAGGCACCCTGCCTTGGAGCCAGGGGACTATGGAATGAAAGCTGTGTAAACTGTGACCCCAAATAAATCTTTCTTCCTTTCAGTTGTGAGTGTCAGGTATCATGTCTCAATAATGAGAAAGGACTAAAACTATAGGATTTGATGAGTCACCAAGCACCTCAGTGTCACTTACTTCCATCCTGATGGAACATGGACAGAAAAGGTAGCCATCTGTCACATTATATCAAATTGGAACCTAAAGGTAAGGTAAGAAGGTCCCAGAGCCCCACTTCACAGAGGAGGCAGGGGGTGGATCACATATCATGATGATTCAAAGTACTTCATTCCAAGATCTGGCTGATTTTTTATCACAGAGTCTAAGAGTTGTACATATGATCTTAAAACAATACAATTATGGTGGATTTTACAAGATTGGCTTTACAGAAAGGGCAGCTGGGACAATACTTATAAATTCTATTGTAAGACTAAACACCTTATTGGAAGACAGTAAGTGTTTCCATTGCACAAAATTATTCAAAAGTACACAGACAAGTATAGAAAAGTTGTCAAGAATGAAATTTTGAACATTATACAAGTAAATAGTTAAATAAGTCATTATTATAATTAAAAGTGTGGAAACCATATAGATTAAACAGAAGCACAAATTTTATAATGTTCTATCTTTGAAAATATTCCTTAAGTGTTAGGAATATTTCAAATACTGATTTTATGACTGCTATCAAATCGTTGACAATATATTGATATATTGTTAAGAAAATAGAGTATAAATTTATTTTATGTGATGCCAAATCTTCAACCCATGTGTGCTAAACAAGTACTGTAACATTGAGCTATACCTTCAGCCCTAAAGTTTAATTTTAAAACAAGAGTATTGCTTTCATTTTCTTAGATAAAATTTCAAATTATAGCATTAATATGCACAGCATGAATAGAGACATATTAGAAAAATAATTGTAAAATGACAAAAATCATTGAACTTCTATTTTTTAAAAATGCATTTTATGTAGGATTTAATTTAAATGTCAATTAGAAATTATAATTAAATATTAAATATTAGAAACTGAATGTCATACATTAAAACATCCATAGCCCCCAATGTGTTATGTAGAATCATTGTTGAAATTTATTCTGAAATGCTAATGTTAATCTTCAGGTCTCTGAAAAATTACTGTTTTTCATAAGCAAACAATATTTAAACCATAGGAAAGAAAACACTTTAAAACATTAATAGAAGTTTATCTGGCTATTAGTATTTATAAAAATATCCCAGAATTTTTTACTTGAGACTTTAAAAGGCTATATAGAACCCTTTTAAGAACTATTGGGGAGAGTATGCAATCAGTCATCTCCTTAATTTATGAAACTCTCTTCACATTCAGTAATAGGTGTTTTTCATCCCAGACATAAAACCTAAATGCAGTAATCTTTACATGATAAGTGATCAATGACTATATCAAAGAGCAGCAATTAATTTGAATGATCATATCTACCAGTAGCTATTTTTCAAAAGTTCTTTTATAGACAATTAAGAACTGAAATTCTTATAGTGTACAGTACTTTTTTAAAACATAGTGGAATTTTTTTTAAAGAGCATTGGTTTTTGTTGTCTGCAAGGCCTGGTTCTTCTAGAAGTCAGCAAATGAAAAACTGAGCTGCATATTCTGTCCACTGTGACAAATTCACACAATTTTTCTGACAAATTTACCTGTGGCAAAATCATATGAGATTATGCATATTTCTTTGATCAGCAAATTTAATAAGGCATAGAAGTATAACTAGGTAGCAGAAATAGGACCCCTTAGAAAAACTAGAAAGTAGAGAAATTGACTTGCAGAGTATCCAACATGAAGCTTGAGGGAGACAGCATTCATTCTTTCAGCCATGAAAATAAAATAACTTCACTCGGTGGGAAATTGAAATGTGTTTGAGTCCATTTGGAAAGAATTGTTGAAGGCAGCTTATTTATGATCAATCCTCCGCTAACATGTTAGCTTTCTAGGTGAATTATCCAAGCACATGAAAGAAATTAATATTGCAAGGATTGGGTTAAGCCAGAAGAGTTGTTAATAGCAAATATTAAATTCTACTTGGATAGTGGATATGATAAATGTTAGCTAACTCATTTGGCAGGATTCGGTGCTCTTGTATGTCGTATTTGAAGTTAATAACTGTGAGACATTATGGACTGTTTTGGATTTCATGAAAAGAAAAATATTTTATTTTTTCACACCTGTTTTATCTTGTTCAGTACTATAAGTAAAAGTAAGGTACATACAGGAAGACCCTCCAAAAAATCTATCTGAACTTGGAGACCAGAGGATAATATTCAAGGCTACAATATATTTTTATTATACAATGGACATCTGGAAAAATGTTCTACATGAAATTCAGTTGAAGAATTTGAGCCCTAACACATGATAATTTTAATTTTATAAATTTAAGAGCTCATTCAACTATTTGCATCATAGTACCATTATTAACAGACACAGAATATGTGGAACTATCCAAATTATAAGTGTCCATAAGTTAAAAATGTTCAAAGAATAGGTCCATTCATTGAAATTTAAAATGATATTTAAAATAATGCTTCTACTCTATTTTATCATTGTTTGCCTTAGAAAATATTTTCAATATATAAGGAAATAACCCCAATATCTGATACTTGTTTCCAAATTTTGTAATTGAAAATTCAACTAGATAAAAGAAAGTCAAAGAAATCTTATCTAAAAACTACATGTGTATATGTTTAAATATTTTAATATAAGAAAAAGTAACATAATTATTAGCTAATCTACTTGCATTAAAGAAATGAAAGAAATGTTCAAGCATGGAAATACTTCTACAAGAAGAAATAGTGTACCATAAAAATTAAAATGAAAGTATTCCTATACAAAGAATATAAATGTTTATTTTTACTTTTAATTTCTTTAAAGGAATACCTTTTAAAAATAAGCATTACATTTTGGACTTTATTTTATATAAATATACATATATAGCAATACTATCACAATGGACAGGGAGAATGAAAATTGAAATATTAACCAACTTCACAAAACTGATAGTAACACACTATTTTACTCAATAACTGAAAACCACACATTCTAAGTTTCAAGAGCAGATGGGATTTTTAGTATGTTTAACCCTAAGCTGCAGTATAAAATAAATTTCAATAAATTTCAGTGTATCGAATTATTACACAGCTTATTTCTCAATATCCATGCATGAATTATTTATATTTTTCACCAAAAATATTAAGAATAATATATAATAAGAAGAAATTAGTATACTTCTAAAAAACAACCCTATTGATTGAAAGGAGGATCAGAAGACAACTTATAGACCATTGAATTAACAATAGAAAAATAATAATTCGTGAAATGCAATAAAAGCGAGGTTTGAAGCAATTGTGGAACTTAAATGTTGAAAATTCAATAGTTTTCTTTAAGAACCTGGAGAAAAATAATAAATCAAAGCATTGTACATAGAAGAAAATCATAGATAAGTACACAAATAGCTAACACAGAAAGAAAACAATATAGAAAATTAAAAAAGATAAATTGAAAAAAGATCAATAGAATTGATAAACTCCTTTAAAGACTAAATAAGAACACTACAGAAAGAAAGCAGTGACATGAAAAATAAAACACATCATTACCATTCAAATAACAATAAAATGTAATAATGTGATATTAAAATGCTTTCATGCCAATTAACACAGTTTAGAATAAATGTACAAATTAACTGAAGACACAAATTACCAAAATTTAAACAAATAGAGAAACTACATAGAAATTTTTCAATTTAGAGCATTAGACCATACTGCAAAAGTTTCTCAAAAGAAATTTCAGGCACAAGCATTTTGTTTAATAGATTCTATTAAAAGTTTATAGAAGGTATAGCACCGCTCTTACCAAATTCTTTCAGAGCTCACCATATTCTCAAGAGGCTGTTGAAACCTTAAATCTAAAACCTGGTAAATTCCTTACAAGAGAAGAAAATTATCACTCTCTATTCCTTATGACCAGATACAAAATCTTCACAAAATATTACTGAATTCTACTTAGCCATATATGAAATCGGTTAAAATATAAGTGCAGCTTATTAGAGAAATGCTAGATTAACATTTGTTGGTCTATTAATGTAAATTATTCTATTGGCAGAAAAAAATTCACTCAATATTATAAAATCCATTAATATCTAAATAGTATATTGCCAAAATTAATATCCATTCATAGTAAAAATAAAACCTCTAAATATCTCAAGATAGGATTGAGTGTGTAGTTCGGTGGCAAAGTACTTGCTTAGCAAAGGCAAGGCTCTGAATTTGACTCATAGGACCCCTCCAAAAGTATTTTTAAAAAAGAAAAAAGGGAAAAAGTGAATAAATATATATCTACAGATAGAATAGAAATTTCTCAATCTGTCAACATTAAACATTATTTTAATGGTGAAATATTATTTGTCTCTAACATTATAATACTTCCATTAATTTTATTGAACAGTTTCATAATTTCAGCTGATTTTACAACAACATAGGTAAATAAGTAAATGCATAGAAGGGAAAAGTGTGGCTGTCATTATAGCAAAATGACATTACTGCCTATTTACAAAATCTTAGTAATTATAAAACAAAAATTGGGCCGGTGAGATAGCTCAGCGGTGTAAGCGCCTGCCTGGCAAGCGCGAGGGCCTGAGTTCGACTCCCAGAACCCACATACGAAAAAAGGGCCGGTGATATCTTTCAGTGGCACGGGCACCTGCTGGCAAGTGCGAGGTCCTGAGGTCGACCCCCGGTACCCACGAAAAAATAAATAAATAAAAATAAATAAATAAAACAAATAAAGAAAGAAAATAGAGTAATCTAGCAAACAAGAAGAAAGGAAAAAGTTGTATTTTATAAACTAGCAAAAATTTTAAAAAAATAAAGCATTCGAGGATTTCATTACACTGGCATAAAATTATTAGGAATAAATATAATAGAAGTTTTCAGAACTTCTACATGGAAAATAACAAAGCTTAGAGTTTCTAAAGGTGTTTAGTCAGAAAAATGTAAATTTCTACGTAGGAAAAACTCAATATTACACCAGTAGTCCACAAATAGCTATACAGATTTACCTCAATCTTAATCAAAACGTTAGCAGAAGTTGTCTCCTTTTTGTTGCTGTTGTAGTGGTGGTGGTTGTTGTTTATTTTGTTTGGTAGAAATTTTCAGGCTGACTCTAAAATTTATATGGAAATGCAAGGTATGTGAATAAACAGAATGTGAAAATAAATTTGAAGATGAGATTTAGAAGTAGGCAAATATTGTCTTCTGTAAGACAGAAATGCACTAGCTATAAAAACAAAATTAACACACTGAATTTTAACAAAATTACAAATTTCTCATAAAATAACATTAAGTGAAGAAACATTCAAGCTATACTGGAGGAAATTATTACAAGTACCACAATGTGTTTGATAAAGAAGTAGTGTCTAAAGTGTAAATAATTCCTAAAATGGTAATAAGGATCAACAATCCATTACAACATTGTAAAAGACTTAGATAGCACTTTTTATGAAATCCGGTTAAAAATCATTCATCTGGTTAATTAAAATTGAATTAATATTAACAAATCACTTCATGTCCTCTAGAAAACCTAAAATCACATATTTACAACAGCAAATATTGGTGGGGCTCTGGAATAACTGGAAACTTAATGAATTTTTGATGAGACTATAACATAATACAAACATCTTTGGAGAATAGTTTGGCGTGTTTTCATGCAATTATTCATATATGTACACTGTGACCCAGTAATTCCCCTCCTAACATTTATCCATGAAAAATGAAAACATGTACTCAGGCTGATATGTTTAAAAATATTTGTAGCCATTGTATTTATAATGACCAATAACCTAAAGAAACCAAAATGCCTTTAAATAGAAATAAATGTTTTAACTATTGCATTCATATTCTAGAATATTATTCAGCAACATAAAGGAATAAGTGGTATACACATCAACATGATTGACTCTGTAAGACAGAAAAAGAAAGGAAAAAGTAGTGAACAAAAAGCAAACTCCTCCAGTACTACATAATTCCACTTACACGACTTCAAAACCATAAAATACCAATTCATGACACTCAAACTAGTAATAGTGGTTGTCTATGGTAGTAGTGGTTGATCAGAAATTGATATGTGAAAGATTTTTGTATTAGCGAGAATGTTTTATATCTTGATTGGAGTAGAGGTTATACAAGTATATGATTATATTGGTATATATAGATATATTAATTTATTGCAATGCATTATATAAGCATTGAGGGGTGCATTTAATGTTCAATAGTTTTTTCCCCCAGTTTTAAACATAAAACCCTGCCAATAGATCCTTGCAGTTTAAATTAGTAAAGAGGGTCAGCAAACACTAATTAAACCCAGGGTCCATAAATATAACATTAATGCTGAAAAACCTTAAAGCCTTATGTTAC
The DNA here is from genome assembly GCA_028451465.1 of Erethizon dorsatum. Taxonomy (NCBI): domain Eukaryota; kingdom Metazoa; phylum Chordata; class Mammalia; order Rodentia; family Erethizontidae; genus Erethizon; species Erethizon dorsatum. The sequence goes on from CM051838.1 coordinate 59,114,041, forward strand.
CTATATTTGTTTCAATATTCCTAACTGCTATAGTTTGGGTTTTTCTCCTTCAAGCTTCTGATGTTGAAACTTGAGGGCCAATGTGATGTTATTAAAAGATGGAGCATTTGAGCAGTGATTAGATAATTAGAGATCTGCCCCTCATGCAGGCCAGGAGTATCTCATACAAGAAGCTTCTGACTTTTGCCCTCTTGCGGTCCACCATGGCAGAAACATCATTCCTCCTAAAGATGAAGTCCTGTCCAGAAAGCTGCACGTTTAGGGACCTTGACCTTGGCAGTCCTAGATTCCAGAATTGTGAGAAAACAAATTTATGTTCTTTATGTTACCCAGCACCTGATAATCTCCTATGACAGAACAAAATGGACTAAGACAGTGACCTACTGAGTCTCTAATATTATGGAAAGAATAAGAGTGGAGATTAGGAAATTTCTAACACATGAAGTAAGGAGAGGATGTATAGGGATACTGTTTGGCCTTGGATGAGTTATAGAATAAAATGACAGGACCTTCATTTTCCTCAAAAAATATAAGGAAAAGTCTAGAGAAAGATTTAGATGAAACCAGAAAAAGTATTTACTAGTCTTGCATTTGTGAAACATAAGCAAATTTTTAAAATAATTTGGAAGTTTTCAGTTGATAGGGATTTTAATAGTGACAAGACTTTTTAACATATTTAAGATGTCGCTCTTCTTATAAATTCTGCAACTTCTCCATTTTTTTTTTCAGTTCTGCGAATATGATTACCTAGGGATAAATAAATACAGAAACAGAAAGTGTTAGAGGATTTTGTGACTCTACAAGGTCCTAAACATAATTCATGCAGTAGAAGTAAGACAACTGAATTTTATGCTTATGAAAAGGTAGGTTATTTGTCCCCTAAGCCCAAAGTGACAGAGTATAAATGAATCGCTCCATTTTCAGAAATATATCAACTAAAATACTGCTAGAGCTTATTGTATGAAAAAGAATATTCCTGCTAAATGTCAAAATATATAAATTTTCATAGCATAGACATTGATATTGCTGCCTACATTTGAAGTCACTAGCTACTTTTTGCCATTGGTGTGGGAAACTTGTGGGAATGGTCCATCAGGAGACCATGATAATCACATAATCAAAGGGTGAATGCCCTTACTATTGTAAGGAACAAGTATAAACACTTTTTGTCAAGGTTTATTGTTTTCTCAGTGGTTTGTGTTCCTGAAGTTCATGAAAATTAATTTATTGAAGTTCTAAAAAGAAACATTGTTTCATAAGATGAAGAAATAGAATCATATAAGGTTCACAAAGTTATGTTTTATCATGTAGTGTGGGGAGAAATCTTGAAGAACTATGCATTTATTGCCCTGGAAAGTGATATCATACTGTAAAGGGACATATATTTGGTGAAAATATAAACAAAACAACCTATGACCAGCAAAATAAATGGAGGAAGAAATGAGTTTTCTGAAAGCTGAAGGAAAGCCAGTACTGAAACAGTGGGATGATTTCCATTATTCTAAATAATTTCAAAACCACATAGGTATTCACAATGTTACCAAGAGTAACATGAGGGTGTGTACGTATGCATATATACCCACAATTCGCGTATGCCCTCCTGAGTTTAAAACCTTTATTTCATTACTTAGAAATGTATATACCCTTGAGATAATAAGAAAGTCTATATATTAATAGTAAAAGTATTTTTATACACGAGAATGAAACACATCTTTCATTGGGAAGATGAAAGAATGCAAGAAGAGGACAAATTCGGGAGAGAATACAAAGAAAAGTTCTCAATGGAAATATGTAATTTAAAAAATATCTCTGAGTTCCATGTAGTTAACCTAGAGAGGTTACAAAATAGTAATTATTAGCATATTAAATACACATTTTCTATAATTGTGCAGTATAATTTACCATTTTCTCAATCTAATTTCTTAAAACTTTAATCACACTATTTCAATTAATGACCTTTAGGGATAATATCTTTAGGAAGAGGCATATATTTTAAGTTAACAACAAGGTGCAATAATTTTCAAAACTGATTATTATTTGATTTTTAGCTAACACCTTGCTAGTAAAAGAAATATTAAAATTAAAATATAATAACATCAAGAAACAATTTGACTGCATGTATAAATATATATGAAGATGGCACACGGTTCAATCTTTACCTGGTTCAAAAGTCTCTCAATAGTCTCAAATGTTGAACATCTTCTCCTTGAATATATACAGAAAGAATAAATATTGAGTGCTGGTTTCTTAATCTTTTCCATTAAGAAATTTGTTTTCATAAGTATGCACTCTACTACCAAAGTAAATATCTACCAATAAAATAACATTGCATTTGCACATGCCTGTAATCCCAGCACTCGGGAGGCTGGGACAGGAGGATCACTGTGGGTTTGAAGCCAGCCTGGGCTACAGAGTGAGACCCTGTCTCAAAAAACCAAAATAAATAAAAAATATTGCATTTCTGTATAAATTTCACTTTTCAATTTTGTTGAGGCTAAAGTACTGTTGTTTGTCAAGGAATCACTGAGCCAGTATTTTAATATTTTATCAAATATATTATTATTTAGTTTTCACATTTAGTGAATAATTTTTGTCATTTATATATTTTTTATTTTATACAATAAAATGCATAGCTAAATATTGTAAAATTTCCATATTTATGTGTTAATATTTTGTATATCATATATAAGTTTAAGAAGAAATCAAAATTTTTTCTATGGATCAATATTTTGTGAATGTTCTTAACAAAGTCACATTTATTTCTAACTGTAAAAGATAAGCCTTTGATATGAACTGCAGAATAGTCCAATGACTTGGTCTAGAATTGAATATTTAATTTTTTGAAAGCAAGTTCAGTCCCATGACTTCATGCAATAATGAAAATGACATTGTCACAAATTGCATTGCATAAGAGATGACCTTGAACTTAATGCCATAACTGTGTTGAATGCAATTCTTCATTGATCTTTTCCATTTCTTTATTTTGAATAAGCAGAAGCTTTGTCTGTCCTTCATATGAACTATCTTTTCAATGACATTTTTTCAGAAACTCCTTGGAAGACAGATATATTATCTTCCTGTGGAGCAAAGGAAGAGGTAAAGGATATTTCCCCCATGCCCCATTTTTGAAATATTCTAGATCCCTAAGCTTATGCTTTCTGTTTTCTAATGCAAACCTCTGCTCATGCAATCATCAGTCTAAGTCTGTCACATCAATCCCTGAGGTTCAGTGTACTAATGTCTGCGCTGCTTACTGTGATGTACTTAATAAAGACCTTTATTCTGCCCACAGTGGTCTGTCAGCACCCTTGACACTGTGGCAGCCTAAGTTGAAGCTGCCAGGGAGAACATGATTTCAGATTTCCTCACAGTTCTGGATAGTTTGGCAATGAACATATGATGCTGACAGAGATATTTCCATAAAAGAAAAAGGATGAGACTTCTTGGTCAGGGGTCAAAAATACAATATGATTTCTTGGATTCTAGTGGTGAATGTTCTTGCCTTATTTGTGGGAAAACACAACATATTAAGTACCTCCCCTCTCCTGGCTCTTAATGAGTACAAGAGTTCATATTTAGAGGCAGAATTGTAAAAGGTAGCATTAAAATAAGCTGTCCAAATGGCCATGTGTCTGATGGCCAAGGAGCATTATAAAAATGGGACAAAGAGTTCTAGAGTCCCAAGGAAAGGCCAAGGAGTCATGGCAACTAAATCAAGTATCCTAAAGCTGAATAAATGTTTTCTGTGATGAGAATCTTGTGGTTTATTATACAGCTTTGAGTGAACCAGAAAAGAGCCTGAGGTTGTAGCTCAGGGGTAAGTTGCACTGTGAGGCCCTGGGTGCAATTGTTAGCACTAAAAGAAATAGAAATAAAAGGAAACAGAAGAAATTGTTTGGTTGAGACTTGAACAGTGTTGGATTGAAAACAAAAGCAAATGCAAAGCTTGGGTACATATCCCAGAACCATTCTTTCTGTTTATACCTCAGTCCTCCCTCTCCCCTCTAATTTGACCTCAAGTGAAAATAATACTGTCAGATTAAAGAATGTTTCTTTGGCTCAAAATTAATAGACACAAATCATGGCTTCTTATTGAAGTACTTCTGTCACTACAGTGGATTCAAGTGAGTTCCTAAGATGTTATATCCCAGAACTAAACCCTGATGTTGGTGGCGATGATCTTATTTTAAAACAGATGTTTTTCAGATGTAATTAAGAATCTCGAAATGAGCTTATCTTGGATTTATGGCGTGCCCTAACTCCAGCAACTGGGGTATAAGGAAAAGGAGAAGCCCATCTGGAAAGGCCCTGGGAGGAAGGTCACGGGAAGACTCGGGCAGAGATTGAAGTGACGGAGCCACACAAGCCAAGGAACACCAAGATGGCAGCCATCAGAAACTAGGATTCAGGCATGGAACGGATATTCCTTCGGATTTCCAGCAGGAACCAATCTTACTGACATCTCGAATGCATACTTCTGGCTTTGATGTTTGTGTTTTGTAAGCCATCATATTTATATTTATTTATTATGGCAGTCTTAAAAAATTAAATCATCATTATTTGCTGTTCACACCAAGGAAAACTATGCTCTGATGAGACTGATGCAAGCCAAACTCCAGATCTACCCTGCACTAACCAGACTGCACTAACTATTGCTGCCTGGATCCGCCGTCGGTGCATACATAGCAACACACTCATGACCATAGGCGCGTGCTCTACGTTTGTATGTTCCACGTTAGAGTGCTGCGGTTCCAGTCCCATCTGTTAAAGGTCTCTACAGCACTGTTGCTCTTGAAATTAATCTGCACAGGTTTTTTTTTCTTCTAAGATAATTTGGCGTCTCACAGTAGTGTGGAGACACTTGACTATGGACTAGTAGTGCTTGGAGAGACATCTCATGAGCCATGCAATGCACAGTCATTTGGTCATACTGAAAACTGTAACAGTCTCCACATTATTACCCAAAACCTCTGACTGCACATGTATCATTTCTTCTTGACCTAAACAGCTTAATAATAGTGTACAGTCATTGAACACAGTTATACCCAGATAGGCCCCATGTCTTTTTCTTTGTATGACCAGAGGCAGTGAAGGGGAGTTGTTTGATTACTTCGCTTGCTGTGTTATCCATAGCGTTCCATGGAGAGTTAGTTTCATAAAAGTTCTCTCGTCTCTCTTGTTTCTGACCCTTATGAATGAAGGGTCTATTTACAAGGAAGATATGATTAAGGAAACAGTTTTAGCTTCTGAAATGACAAACTCCAATTTGATGGCAGTGGGAGAAAATAATCATGCTACCACCCTTATAGGGCCATTGATGGTATGAAGCAAGAAGAACACAAATTACCTCTTGATTTGCAGAGCCATTTCTAAAACCCTCTTCGAAAAGGAAAATACACCAGTGCAGCTTCCCAAGGTAATGCGACTACCTTACATGTAACTGACAAATGGCTTTGTCTCACTTATTTTTTTTTTTTTTTTTTACCGAGAATCACACTCCATCTCCTTGTGCTTGCCAGGCAGGCGCTGTGCCACTGAGCTACAGCCCCGGCCCTTGTTGCACCTCTTCAGAGAGCTCTGACCACACCTGATTACCATTTCATTAAGTCTACTGCCAAGATGACCCAGCATAAGAGGTGGCATCAGCTTCTAAACCTCCCTCACAAACATGTGTCATCGCTCCTGGCTATTCCCCCACTCTAATTCTACCAGATTTCTTTAATTGGGAGAATTCTAGCTTGGCTCTTATTAATCTTCCCCCAGGTAGTATTATCTAGAGTACTCCTTTCCCTAAATGAGGTGGTAACCTTAACTAGCTTCTAAACAATGGAATATGGCAAAGTAATATGAAGTCTCTCCCTTGGTTAGGTTACATCATGTGGCGCTAGTGATAGGCTTACACTCTTGTGAATAGATTATTATTTAGAGAAAAGTTAATGGACTAGTTTGATACTATGGTTAAAAAAAAAGCCATAAAAATTGGGCTAAAAATAGTTGAGACAGCTCACCGAGAAGGCCACATGGAAAGGAACTGTCACCAGCTAATATCCATCGAGAAAAAAAGGACCTGAACTGTACAACCATGAAAAATGAATTCTGCCCTTACAAAATATGGGATTAAAAGAGAATCCTTCCCCATTCAAGACCCCAATGTGACCTTAGTCATAGGCAGAAACTGAATTGCAGCCCAATGAGACTGAGTTATGCTTTGCCCAGTCTTCTGACATAAGAAAACTATAAGATAGTAAATATGTGTTGTTTTAAGATGCTAAATTTGTGGTGAATGATTATGCTGCAATATAAAATGTATATACCATGACTTAGTCATCACACTAAATGTCATCCTGTCCCATGACAAATATCACTTTACTGTTGTAATGTACAAAGAATGTCTTGAGTTGACTTCTCTTAGATAGTCCTTAAAAACAAAAAGAAGTCTCCGTTACTACTAATGAACTGGGAACTCTAAAACCAACCAGCAGGAAGAGAAACCACATTTGAAGCTATGCTATAATTTGGATCTTTGGATCTTAAATGTCTCTCAAAGGCTCGTGTTAAAGTTCCAGTTTCCACTTGAAACTCTTGGGAGGTGTTATGAACTTTAATATATGTGGTGCGGGATGTCTTCCAGCAAAAGTACTCATGGCCTAAAAGGGAATGTTAGAACCGGGCCTCTCCCCTTCCTCTCTCTTTCATCCAGGGCCAGGAAGTAAGTAGCTTTTCTCATCTACACATTCCCTGTCATGATATACTGCCTTACTATGTACCTAAAAGCAATGGCTTTGCCCAATCTTGGACTGAAACCACCAAAGCTGAGCCAAAACAAAATTTTTTCTTTTTCGAAGTTGATTATGTCAGGTATTTTGTTACAGAAATAGAACTATAATTTCAGCATTGACAAGGATGAGACAAAAGTAGTGTGAATTCAAGACAAGCCTGGTCTACATAGTGAATTCAAGGACAAGCTGCAATATATAGCAAGACCTTGCATCAGAAAACCAAAAAAATAAAATATTGGAAACCTGATTACTACAACCTGTGACTTCTGACTAACATAACTGTCATAGGGTGAATACCAGCAATTATAAATAGCACTTTCTTTAAGGGGACAGAATATGAATCCTCGGGAGGATCTGTTTGTGTAGAATACAAGAGTTCATCATGCCCCAGAACCAAAACACTGATGTTCACTTTTCTTGTGGTATGAGGGATGGAACCCAGAGCCTCTGAATTGAGCTACATCCCCAACTCTTCTTCTTCTTTTTTTTTTAATTTAGAAACAGGATCTCACTAAGTTGCCCAGGTTGGGCTTGAACTTGTAATCCTCCTCTCATAATCATGGTGATAATAAGAGATCTATAATTGAAAAAACACCACCTATAAACCAGGTAGCCATCCAATTTAGAATATAACTTCTAAATCATGGCACTATTGGATCTTAGGGAAGCTTCATAGGGTAGGGATGAGGGACTGAACTGTTATGGATGTACACCTCAGACAGTTGTCTGTACAACGAAACTCATTTATTAGAAATGGTTCTATGAAATTTGTCTCTAGCATTAGTTGTAGAATCAATGACACCATCTCAGTTCTAGGCATTTCCCTTAGACTCCACTCCCTAATCAGGGAAGTTGTGGATGAATAGCATTACCTTAGGTTTCTTTTGTGAGAACCTAGTGCAGCCTTTGTAATTACTAATGCATCATTCTGTCCCTTGATGAATGTTTTAGCCAAGTGGAAATGCCAATACAGAATGTCAATTAAGTGGAGAGAACCATCTGGTATGCTAAGTTAGAGCCTGATCCCCAACAGTTTATATTTGGTTTTTTGTTGTTGTAGTTTTTGTTTTCTATTGTTCGCTTTTTGCCTATTTTATAGACATGATTGAGATAAATCATTCAGGTTGAGCCCATTCTGCTGCCTAAATCCTGTTATTATAGCCTTGATTAAATACTGAATGAGACAATTGAATGATTGATTCTCAGCCTTTGTCAATTAGAGTGCCTGACAGAGTGGCACTGAAAAATGTTTCCTCTCCACCATGTCACAGAAATATGAGAGAGATATGGTAAGGTGACAATTCTAAGGAAATGTCTCATATTTCTGCACATCTTGCAAGTAGTATGAGTGGCCCTTTGTTCCAGATATTTTTTCAGAGGTGTGTGCATATAAACTATCTTGGAAGGCAGAGATAGCACCTGGAGTCAGACCAAACAATAAGCATGATTATTGCCTGTATTAGTCACTTACTTATTGCTGTGACAAAATACTGGCCATGCACAATTTAAGGGACAAGTTAGTTCGAATCACAGTTTCAGTGGGGTCAGTCCATGGTTGGCTGGCTCTGAAGCAGAAACAGTATGCTAGAAGGATATGATGGAAGAAAATTGCTCAACCTATGGCAGCCAGGAAGCAGGAAAGAAGGGAGGGGCCAGGGGCAAAAGACACTCTTCCAAGTGAGGCCTCCAATTATCTGCCTCTTTCAACCAGGCCTTATCTCCTAACACTACATTCAGCTATGCACCCATCAGTGGTTTAATCTGTTGATGAGTATAGTGTCCCCATGATTCAATCACCTTCCCAAAGTCTGCCTCTGAAAATATGAATCACTGGAGGGACATTTTAGATCTAAACCCTAGCATTGACCATTATAGGATATAAGTATTTCCTAAGCTCAGGGTCCCTATCTTATGTATGAATGCAAGCATATAGTAGAGTCCTTCTACACTGTCCCTTGGGACTCGAGGAGTGAGAACACCAATGAAAAGTTGATAAACATTTTGCTTGCTACTATGCAAGCAACCCAGTCATTTGTTCTCATCCAAGAGTGTTGTATTTTACTGCAAAAGTAAGGTAGGCTTACTTCTTATGTCTAAGATAAGGTAAAATTTTAAACATTTTGGTTCTTAGCAAATTTTCAAACTCTTTGTTTTGTCACAAAGTTCATGAAAATTTATATGCAAAGAAATTTTATGACTAATTTTAAAAATCATTTAACTTTACTATAACAATAGAAAAAGATACTTTTCCTTTACATTATAATCAAAATTAAAATCATACCTTTGTAGCTGACAATGTATTTAACACTCTTCCTTGAAATTCTTTTTTCCTCAATGATGCAAGTTATTGAATTGTGGAATTTCAGTAACTAGTAATTGTTAATTATTTTCATGAATTTTCTATTATAAGACATTATCTGCTTAATAGCAAAAAGAAATGTAGATAGCTGATAATGTACCAGTTAAATAGTAAAATATTTCTGCTAAAGTATAGTTTAGGAGATGTTTATAATTAACAATTTAGTGAAAATGTGCCAATAGCATTTAGAAGAGCATAGAATTTATATCATTTTGCAATTTATATTTTTTCTACAAAATTGCCTACTGGTATGTTCTGATATATCTATTGTAATATATTTAATCATTCTTATTTTAAATAATTAAGTTCCTAAGCACTTTATTACTGTAAACAATATGAAAACAAACATCTTCATACTCTGTAATCTCTAAGATAAATCCTTAAAATTAGAAATGTAGGATAAACACAGATTTTAATTGATTTTGCTGTAGTATTATTTTTCTTTTGTTCACATACTTAACATCTAAATTATTCTCTTCTGTAATTTAAAAATTCAATAATATAACATAAACAATAATCACATGTGTTTATATTATGTAATTATGATATAATCAATTAATCATGGTATATATGTATGAAAATATATTTATTATATATTAATGTATATAGTTATAACAAAGTATACATAAATAGGCATAGTAATGTATGTTCCTGTCATGCAGAAATAACATATGTCATAGGAATACACAAAAGCTTGTAGAAATTTATCCAAACTTAAGTAATGAAGTTTATCTTTAGAATTATAATGTATTAATTTTAGGGAAGTGAACAAAATAATCACCTATATCGTAGTCATGGATGAGATTGTATGATCTTATTATATTATTAGTTCTCCTCCAAATTCGTCTGTAAATCCAGTAAATTCCCAATAAAGAGAAACTTTCAGGCAAAACACAGCAAAATTGACTATTTCAAATTATCTAATTTTATAGTGTGTATCAAAAGCAATTAAGGAGGTAATGTGGAAGTATACATAGAACTATTAATGTCCCCGTGATCTTATCAAAAAGTAATAGTCTTATTACACAATTATCACTGTTATTTCAGGAAAATGGTTTATAATTCATAATTTCAATAGACATGGTTCCACTCAACTTTGGGTCTTAATATTAGGAGCTAGCAGAATCAATTATTACTGAAAAACTACAGTCAGTAATGCCCTTTGTTGACAGCTTTATAAATATTATATAAACCATTAATTAGGTTTAATGAACTTGCTGTACAAACTACATCTAAGGTTCTATATACTCTCCATTGTCGTTCTCCAAAGAGTAGAAAAGAATGGGGAATTAGTCTCTTTTCTTTAAAATACTTTCCAGTGTTTCTGAATCCCTGATCTTGCACTGATTCTTATCCTTATATCAAATACTGAATCAATATCTGAATCATTACTAGTATTTGGAAGTACTAGTTGAATGCTTTAATAAATAGCTGTTACATTTCAATAAATCAGTTCTTTTTTTCAGTCTTCTGGTAACTGCTGTTATCTTTTAGACTAGATTTGGATAGCTTATGTCACCTTATTTTGATATGCACCAGTTCATGAGATTTGATACACTCTCAAGAAAAGTATTATTTGTTTAATGAGCAAAGAATATTGAAATAGGTAGACTTATGGGTCCAAAGAGATTTACTGTATGTCAAATGATTTCCAATAATCTATTCTTTCCAAAAGTAATTCAATATGTACACTGATGAAAAGACTCTAACATATAAGTTATGTAAAAACTAAATTATGGTGTTAAAGAAATTTTAAATTGACATGAGAATTAATTAGGTAAATTTTTAAAAGTAGCAGTTAAAATAATTTAAACAGTTTTAAATTGATATACAAATACACACAAAATTTATAGTTTTGAAATATTATGACACTTTATATGCATTTATAAACTTACAACCAACAGGAGAATTCATTGAAATACAGAGATGTATCTCTTCCGGTTTATAAACAAAAGCTGAAATAAAAGTCATCTACTTTGAATTCAAGTGGTATAGATTTCCAATTTATATCTAGCATACAGAGAATGTGGTATCTTATTGTCTTCTGTCGCACCTCACTAACTATGTCGGTCCATCTCAGCATCATACTTCACGTATCACAAGGAAGTAGCGCAACAGTGAGAGAAAACAAAGGGTGCTATTCGTATCGGAATTACACAACCACTGTCAGATCAAGATGCAAGAAGAGGAAAACGGGTCTCAGTCAGTGGTTTCTTTTGGCATGATTGAGAAATATGCTAATACTTAATGAATTGTAGTCATATTAAGCTACTGATATTTCTGGGGCCACCTTTAAAACAATTCTTAGCCTCATACTCAAATGTACTTAACATTGTACTGGATACATTACTACCTGTTAACTGAACAATCCTTTCTACATTAAATTATGTACTACATATCCACAAATAAGAGAAGTGAAATAAATTTAATGGTAAATTTTACTTCTTCATCAGTATTTTAAATATTAAGTTCAGATAATTTTATTTCATATGAATCCTATTCTGGATATAAAATTATATTTCTAAAAAGAAGGCGAAAATAAGTGATAGCTTGAGTATGCAAGCAGTGTGAAAGTACATAACTTTAGAAAAATGATTAAAATACTGATGACACTTTCAAATAGTATGTAATTGTTGTTTTGGGCAGAAATGACTTGAAATTACTATGTCTTGGCAATATGCCTCCAATTATAGTTTGAAAAGAATTATTTATTTGATGCAAACTATATTTTAGATGATTATTTTGTTTTGTGTGTTTTTGCAGTTTAGGCAGGGTTATAGATTCTTTCAGAAGTAACTGGTAAATGACAACTGTATTTCAGAGTGATAGTAAGATGTTTTGGTAACAAAAATGCATTCTTTCATGAACACTCAACAAAAGTACATTATCTACACTTCTCTACCCTTTGGAAAAAGAATAGACAAAATAATAGACTTATTTATCTTCAAATAAGTTTCTGATTAAACATTACTTTTGACAATTTAATGGACAAGCCTTGAGATACTGGAAAAATCTTCCTATTGCTCTATTTTGAGGGATGTTTGAAAATAGTATGAGGAATATTGCATATAAACATCTGGCATAAATTTAAAAATGTGCTGAATGCCTTACCAGAATTTTAATTGTCAAGGAAACTGTTACCTTTTATTTAGGTATCTACAACAAATAAGAATAAATGTGCATAAGAATAAAATCATTAGATATGAATTACAAAATTTAAAATATTAAAACTTTCGGATTATCTTCAGATAGTGAAAGCCAAATAGAATGTTTAAGTTTAGAATATTTGAATCAGGAGTTAGTTTTAATTTTTGGAAATTGAGCAAACATTTCTAACTGTCTTACAGAATTTTCAGTTTTTCGTAAGATTAAAGGCAGGTCGGTGTATATTTAATCACAGGAAATAAATACAAAATATCTTATAACTGATTCTGGTCAGTTTAGTAATAGTTGGATAGTAAAGTTTCTAATTTGTTGTACAATTCTCTTTAAAATACCTTGATTTTGTTGGTATAAGAATTAAGAGAAATCTGGATGTTTATTAACATGATAGAAACATAATAATTACAGAAATTTCAAAATTTTGTGTATATTCAAAGGAAATGATGTCAGTATGTCAAAGAAACATCTGCACTCCTATGTTCATTGAAGCATTATTCACAGCAGAGAAATGAAAATAACTTGTGTTCATCAACTTATGACAAAATAAGAATAAGTGCTTCATATACACAATGGAATACTATTCAACCACAGAAAAGAATGGAATCTTATAATTTCTAAAATCCTGAATGGGACTGAGAACACTATGTTAAGTGAAATAAAAATACAGGCACAGAAATTAAAAAGCACTTACACACAAAAATAAATATTGCCAGATCTAACAAAAATGTGGATTTAAAAATTTCAACCTTATAGAAGTTGATAGTAGCATGGTAGTTATCAGAAGGTGAGGTATAGAGAAATGCTGATCAATGGTTAGTGAATTTCACTTACGTGTGAGCAAGACATTCTGGTGTTGTTTTGCACAGTAGTGCAATCAGGGATCACAGTAATACAGTGACATTTCAAAAGACTACAAGAAAGTTCTTCAGAAAATGTTCACCATAAAGAAGAGGCAAAGTTTTGATGAGCTAGGTATCTTTGACTTGATTTAAATGCCATAAAATGCATACATATATCAAAACATCACATTTTCCTTCAGTATTATGCATAATTTAAATGTTATGCACCAGTTGAAATAAATTTAAAATAAAAGTCACAAAAGATTGTCAAATATAACCTTCTTAGAATCGCATTTTAGTATTTTTACATAGTACAGTATTTAAATTAAAACAATACTGAGACTTTATGTCACCCCAGAAAGAATAGTTATCATCAAGAAATCAACCAATAACAAATACTGGCAGGGCTGTGAGGCAAAAGGAACCTTCTCCACCATTGATGGGAGTGTAGACTGGTGCAATCACTGTGGAAATCAATGTAGCAATTCCTCAAAAAACTAAAACTAGAGGTTCCATTAGACCCAGCTATTCCCATTCTTGGTATCTTCCTGATAGAATTAAAAGCATCATACCACAGTGACATATGCACACCCATAGCAGCAGAGTTTGTAATAGCTAAACCTTGGAAACAGCCCAAATGCCCTTCAATTGATGAATATGGATAAAGAAGATGTGGGGTTTTTTTTATGCAGTGGAGTACTACTCCGCCATAAAGAGGGATAAACTTGAGACATTTGTAGGAAAATAGATGCACCTTGAGATCATACTCTTATGTGAAATAAATCAGACATACACATCCAAATATTGCATGGTTTCTTTGGTGTGAGAAACTGAACATGTAAATAAAGACCAAAATATGTAATAGATACTGTGAAATATGAAGAAAATATTCAAATGGTTAGGGGATCTAAGGAGTGGGGAGGGGGAAAGGAAAAAGGGACAAAGGGACAAGAAACAAAAGAGAAAAAAAAGAAAAAATGGAAACAAAGCTTTTGTAAATAAGGAGGGGAAGGGGGTTGAATGGAGGGGAGGGGAATGGGAAAATAAAAGAGAATCAAGATAGATCATGTACAGGTACAAATTCCCTATGATGAATGTGATCATCATATATATCTAAAATGCACCAATAAAATTAATTAATCTAAAAATGTTTAAATGATAACATTTTTAAGGTCACTGAAACAAATATTCAAATTTTAAGTCAATTCATTGTAATTATTTGAAATTTGAGAGGTTATATACTGTTATATTTATAATTTTATTTTAATACTGATCTTAAATGATGTGGGAGCATGAAAAAAATTAAATGTAGGAGAATTTAGACTATAAGAAAATTGGCTTTAATAAATAAATATGACAAAGAAACCTGACCCAATGTGCTTATGCCTCTTAACATTTTGTACACAGGTACACAAAATGACCAGAGAATCAACTATTGAAGATAGAAGTAAAACATAGTGAAGACTTCACTTCATTCAAATAGAGGTGAAACTTTGGAATGTTAACACACAAATGTCTAATGATGTGTTCATAATCAGAAACTCAATGTTGTAACTGTATAGCATTGGTGATAAAATAGACAACTGGCCATAAGACATCCCAGAAACAGGCCTGTGAGTAACTCTTACATAATGGTCAGTGTAAACTAATCACATCATAGTATCTAGTTAACAGCAGGAATTAAAATGCAATGAACTCTATGTGCTACATGTTTAGGTAGGAGGATTGATGAACATAATAACTACTGAAAAAATCTTTACAAAGAACTACAAAGATGAGTATTTAAAGAGTTAGGAGTTTAACATAGAATGACCAAGTATCATTTGGTCACATCTGTGTATTTGAATAAGAACTGATATGCAATGCAATCAGGAAGCCTTCAAGAAGATAGTTTTTGAACTTTCATTGCAGAGAAAGTCGCATTATTTGGATTGTTAAAATTCTCCCATGCCGGGCCGGTGAGATGGCTCAGCGGCGTAAGCGCCTGCCTGGCAAGCGTGAGGGCCCGAGTTCGACTCCCAGAACCCACATACGAAAAAAGGGCCGGTGATATCGCTCAGCGGCACGGGCGCCTGCTGGCGCGCGAGGTCCTGAGGTCGACCCCCCGGTACCCACAAAAAAAAAAAAAATTCTCCCATGCCATGAGCAGATCCTAATATTCACATTAGCACCTAGGGCAAATGGTTTGTCACAAATCACGTTATTAAAAATACTACCCCGTATAGATCATTAAGCCTGCTGCACAACCAATTTCACCACAGCAAAATCATCTGCCCTTGTGATTGGTTTCAGAAGAATCTGAATTTGGTACATGTTACCAATAAAATATAAAATCGCATGTGTTCCAAACTTAGAAGTTGCAACAACAACAAAAGCAAAAAATTCTTATACTTTATTGCCTCAGTTGTACTAATTCTTTAGTTTTTAAATTAAATTTCATAATGTGTAAGGGAGATTGAGCCATGAGAGAAAATCACTACTACTGTGATTCATTTTTCTTTTGACTGTTCTGTCCTCCAGCCATATGAATGTATCAACTTTGTTTGTGTTAATAATGAAGATATAGTATCTACATAATCCTAATATAAGTAAGAGCATTATCTGAAAAAGCACCTCATTCATGGGCAAGGACTCACAACATAATAGTTATAAATTTGCATGTGTCAAATTTCTGATTTATAAAAAAAAAACTTTCAAAATCACTAAAACAGTTGAAAACAAAACCGCCCTAACATATGGACCAAATAGATTTAAACTGCAAGAATAAATACACATTTCTTAAAGTGCAGGTTCTTCTGTCTGCATTGCCCTGCTGCACATCTCCTCTCATAACACTGTTGTTTGCACATACAGTTTCATCCAGCTCTCCTTTTCGTGCCTATTTTGGGAAAACTTAAATATCATTCAGATGTACATGTAATATTGCACAAAATATTTGCTGCCTTCTTCCCTCTTTAGCCCCTCTAATAATATTAATTAATATTAATTAATACATTAATAAAATGTATTTTTCCCTCTTTGCATTTCCTCTCTACATGTAAATATCAGTACTCTTTATAAAGCTTTGAACCAATATTCAAAAATCTCATCTATGTTTGGTAGAGACTATTGCATTGCATTAAAATATCTGATAAGTGAATAAAATCATGAATCAATGGACAAACTATCTAAAAAGCTACCCAGTACAAAGTTGAATGAGCTTGGCAGAGTGCTTCCTGGCTGCAATCCCAGGTTTTGAGAGGCTGAGGCAGAAGGATTGCTGGTTGGAAGTCAGACTGGGTAATATAGTGAATATTCTGTCTCTAAAACAAACACACAAAATGGAGATGGAAATAGAAAAGTTTCAATTACATCTTTTAAATTTCAACCATGTCACTATAGGGATGAACTTTTTATCCATATTGATATGGCTGAGAAAAGTTATACTAATCTGTCTCTATTTCTCTCCCTCTCCTCTCTCTCTCTCTCTCTCTCTCTCCCCCAGACATACCTTCCCCCTTTATTCAGAAACATTGTTCTAAATATTCTGAACCTGAATATTTGCTTTTAGCTTGAGACTGTTAGGTTTCGAGAAACTGTTATACCTTTGTCTTAAACAGTACCTTGTGTTGCATTTGTTGTCTAATAGTCCTTAGCTGCCTGATAATATAGGGTGTTCTTCCTGTTTATTTGTCCTACTTCTTTTTATAAAAATATTTTATTTTCTTCCTCTTTATTGATTCATGAACACTTTGGTTCATTCATAGATTTTTCAGAACTTTTTCTTTATGCAAACTTTGCAGGGGAACACAGATAGTAGTGTTAGCTTTCTCCAAATGAACGTAATCAGATAGATGATGATGATAGATAAATAGATAGATAGATGATAGATGATAGATAATGTATTATGATTAACGCACAGAATTGTGGACACTGAAATATCCCACAATCTGGTCTGCAAACTAGTGGCCTAAACTGACATTGCAACTCCAAACCAAACCCAAATGATGGAGATCCAGAAGAAGCAACTGTGGAAGTCCCTGAACTTCAATACCTAAGAGCCAGAAATGCCAGGTTCTGAGGGCGGGAGTCGGTATCTCAGCTGAAGCAGACAGAGAACAAGTTTGTGTTCTTCATTCTATTCAGGCCTGACACAGGTTGAATGATGCTCATCATTTTTACTGAGGGTGAATTCTTTACTTAATCTACAAAAATCACATGCTGACAAATGAAGTTTTATTAGCTATCTGCGAATGCCTGAGCCTAGACAAGTATTTTTAAGTATCACAAATAAACAAAACATTCAAGAAGCAAATGTTAAGTGCCTGTTAGAGTCTGGTCTCAAGAATATAAGTCGTGTTAAACTAAAAATGTTCTATTTGGTAATAAAATTAATACTGCCCTGTTATCTCATGCTGACAACCTAAGGCCTATAGCATATAAACTGAAAACAAATAGATCTCAAAAAGAGAAGCATTTGGGATAAAATTCATTCTATAGGACAATTTCTTCTTCTGCTACTTCTGCTTCTTCCTCTTCTTCTCCCTCTTCTTTTGCTTCTTCCTCTTCCTCGTCTTTGTCTTCTGGGTTTTTGAGACAGGGCCTTGCTATGTAGTTCAGACTGGCCTTGAAATCACTATGTAGCCCAGGCTGGCTGTGAATTCACACCAATCCTCCTGCCTTCCAAGTGCTGGGATTATAGGCATGTGCCCCCACACCCGGCTTACCAATAGGAAAATATAGGACAATTTCAATCTGAGTATGCTTTTCCTCAACTTTGTGTTTTCTTGGAACTGTTTATTTCTTTGTTTATTTCATGTATAGTTCTCCATTACATTATAGTTACTTTATATATATATATATATTTTTAGACTAACTTGTAAAGGAAGAGTAAATAGCATATTATTTTTTCTCAGATTTTGGAATTATTTCAATAGCAAAAGAGAGAGGATAATCAGCTTCATTTTATTCTTTTTTTTTTTTTTTTTTGTGGGTACCGGGGGGACGACCTCAGGACCTCACGCGCCAACAGGCACCCGTGCCGCTGTGCTTCATTTTATTCTGTGGGAGAGTGATGTTTTTGAATTTTTATCCAATT
This sequence comes from Erethizon dorsatum, assembly GCA_028451465.1. NCBI lineage: Eukaryota > Metazoa > Chordata > Mammalia > Rodentia > Erethizontidae > Erethizon > Erethizon dorsatum. Next base: position 59,132,257 of record CM051838.1, read on the forward strand.
ATATCTGATTTAAAATAAAAGCGGGCAGGTGAGATGGCTCAGCGGCGTAAGCACCTGCCTGGCAATCGCGAGGGCCCAAGTTCAACTCCCGGATCCCACATACGAAAAAAGGGGCCGGTGATATAGCTCAGCGGCATGGGTGCCTGCTGGCGCGCGAGGCCCTGAGGTCGACCCCCCAGGTACCCACAAAAAAAATAATAATAAAATAAAATAAAAGCTATGGTAGAACTGAGTTTTTCGGCATTGAATTGAAGTATAAAGTTTTAGGCTTTGAACAGCTAGCACGTGGAAACTGTGGACGTCTCGCCTAACATTTTTCAATTTCAGTTTGCCAAATGCCTTGGTAGATTCTTCTAAGGCAAGTGGCATGTGAGAATCTGCATTTCTGACAAGATTTTGGGGGGGCCATTCTTGCACACTATATGTGGAGAGTCAAAGTCTGACTTCTGGAGAAAAGAGACGTACAGCTGCTCAGGAAGATCAGCCAAGCACATCAGTGTCAAGAAAATACACTCCTTTCTTGGTGCTGATGAAAAACATAGCTGTATACAATTCCATGACCACTGGTCTGTCAGGTCCAGTAAGTTTGTGGAAGGCTCTTGCACAGATGTCCTGGACTCTACTTGGACACAATGTATATTGGACTTGTGACAAGAAGAATAATTTTGCATTTTACATTTACAAGAGAGGACCATCCTCAAACATTTTGTGTCTTGGTTTGGGGGCTGCCTAGGAGACAGCTCAAGCTAGTTATTACCTAGAATCAAATGCAAAGTGGTAGAGAAGACAGGGTCTTACTGTAAAAGAGGTGAAAATCATCATCTTCCACCTTCACTTGAAGTTTTCAAATAAAGTAAATTTATGACTTCATTCAGTGGTTCAAAGACTGAAATAATTTCAGTCCATGCTTGATCAAAAGTTCAATTGTAAAGTCAAACCACATTTTCTCTCTATATATTTCCTGATCTAAAAGTTTAAAAAAGGTACACAAGAGAGTAAATTTATAGAGGAATTTTGTAGTCCTCAGCTCATTACTTGTTCCTCCATGAAACATGATAAATTACTCAAGATAACAAAATTTGTATCACTTTTTTATATGTATCTATTAGGATTTTTCATTTATAAGAGAACATGTACATACTAGGAGTTTTTAGATAACAAATAATAGAAATTGTAACTCATTCGGACTTTTAAATTTTTTTGTGACTGACAAAACTTAGTTGAAATTTTTAAAATAAAAGGAAGGCCAATGTATGGGTTATTCTAGGTTCAGGATAAGCTTGATCCTAGGCTCCAGCAACATAGCTAATGCTTAATTTATTCTCAGATCCTCCTTCACTTTGCCTCCCTTCTTTGATGGATTTACCCTTGGTATTCCCAACATGGTTGCCAGCAGATCTTCAAATAAAAGCTCCCATGTTCATATCTAGTATGAAAGAACCCCCCTTGCTGCAAAAAAAGCAAAAGCAAAAACAAACAAACAAACAAAAAACTATGCAAATGAGATCCACGGGCTCTGATTGCCTGGACTTTCCTAAAAAATAAAAATGATCTTGCCTATGAGTGTGTGTTGTATCTACTGGCTTTTGCAAATTCTGGTGCACCTCCAGTAATTGAGAAGGAATAACACTTCTTACACAAACACTGTAGGTGGAAAATTCCAGGAACTCTTAGGAAAAGTGAGAGGAGGTATAGATGATATGAAACTAAACAACAGGTATTCACTCTATCAATGCTTACAAATGATCATTTAAAAATCATTATTTTGAATAAGTTTTTGAGGTTTTTTTTAGAAAGTCAAAAGTTACTTTTTCTCCCCAAATTGTGGTATGAAAAATTATCTCATTGTTATCTTCAGGCTCTTTTTTTTCTTTTTGTGGCTAGAGAACTACCTTTATTGAACCAGGTGAGTGGTACAAATACTCCACAACTCATAGTGCAGTTATATCTTACAGAAGTAATTTCAATATCAGAATGACAACAATGTTCACTTAAGAAAATATGGTTTCATGGGCCGGTGAGATGGCTCAGTGGCGGTAAGCGCCTGCCTTACAAGCGCGAGGGCCCGAGTTCGACTCCCGGAACCCACATACGAGAAAGGGGCCGGTGATATCGCTCAGTGGCACGGGTGCCTGTTGGCGCGCGAGGTCCCGAGGTCGTCCCCCTGGTACCCACAAAAAAAAAAAAAAAAAGAAAATATGGTTTCATTTATTTATTTTTCATTTACCATATCACACAGTCTGGAGATAAGCCCTTAAGACATTGCTTGGGTTTTCATGGAATGAGGGAAAGGACATTCATGATACCGTATGCTCATCTCTGCCTGTCACCAGTAAGCTCCAGATGCTTCGTCCCCACTCGGGTCAGAGAGCCGAGGAAGGCAGAATGGACTATGGTTTCAGAGCCTATTACATCTCATTAATTCCCCTCATTTAAAGAGTCAGAAAATGAGATCCTTTGCATTTTTACTGGAGGAAAAGTAGGCAATCAAGAAACAACAGGGGATGTGTGCTATGAAAGCTAACCCATGTCATCCGTCACAAAGAATATTCTGTTTATCTCATATTCAAATCTACTAAGCAACAAAAGAAGAGACCAGTTCCGAGGCCAAAATTGAAAGCCATGCTGTATACAGCATAATCCTAAGAGGAATCTAGAGAGGAAACAGATCTACTTGAGGGCTTTTAAGTCTCATGCTCCAGGCTCAACTGGGATTTATTTCACAAGGAAATAAATGTCATTAACAGTGCTCCATACTTACTATTGCTGGTGAACTTACACGGATACAGGCTCCAAAAATGAAATGTATGTACTGTTCTATTATAAATGTCTAATGCTGTAGAAAAACTTGGTTACCTGTCAGATCAGGGTGGTTATCTTAAAGCCTACTGAATGCCTTTCAAAAAGTGCTGAAGTTTATTAGAACAACAAGAGTTGAGTTCTTTCAAGTGCAACAAAAACATACCATTTGACTTAAGCATCATTCCTGCATAAGAAGAGTCTAAGCAAGAGGCACTTTCTCTTCTTTCTGTTTAAGATTTATTCCCTAGTACAGAGCAAAGCCTGCTAAAAGGATAATATTTAGTAGATGATTACATTTCACCAGAGTTTAATGCAAGACATTTATGTGTGCATTTGCTCTAAAACTACACCTGAAGATGCATTTTAGATTGTTACTCAAAGTCCTCTATACAAAGATGAAAGCTTCTTCAAAGTTCAAAGCTAGGGAAAAACATGCCTTCCTAAATAAATGATATGCTTTTAAAATAGATAACTAGGTATATTACCCCTCCTATAGGCAGTGTGTGTAGTTACAGGGCAGAAACAATTTGCTCTGAAAGTGCATTTCCTTGAGGTTAGAGAACCACTGAAACCAAATGCTGCCTAACAGACTAGGATGCATCCTAGTACTGGGATGCAGGATATTCAAGCTGGAACCAAGGACTATTACTAAAGTGACAGTTACTTCTCTGTATGAAATGCCATGATATATACTTCATATGGAGCCGATTATCCACTGCTTCAACAGTGAGGAGCAGGATCGTTATGAGCGTGCTCTTATGTGTCCTGAGGATAGCATGAAGGCCTAACAATTTCTTTCACTGTGTCTATTTATTTTATTGAAAAATAATTCAAGATAGGCATAGTGGTCCATGCTTGCAATACAAGCAGTCTTCAAGGCAGAAGGATCACAAGATCAAGCCCAGGCTCAGCAATTCAGCAAGCTAGTGAGACCCTGTCTCAAAATAAAAAGTAAAAGGGATGGGAAATGTAGTTCCTTGTGAAGACCCTGGGTTCAAACTCCAGTACACACACACACACACACACACACACACACACACACACACACTAAAGCATCATAAACCAAATAGATGAAAACCACAATTGTTCTGGCCTGTACATATCTTTCTGTATCTCCTAAATATTATTAAAGATCTGAGTAGTTTTTATTGTTTTGGTGACAGTTGGAGTGTTTAGTAAGCATTAGACATGTAGATCTATCAATCTCTAAAATCAACAACAGCTGATCCATAAATCAGTGTTGATATACATAGCTTCGATAAAATAGCTGATTGTTAGTGATCCCAACATCTGTAATTTGATTGGACAATACTTTATTTTTAATCTTTCTTTGGATTATTTGTTAAGTAAGATGATAGTATTCTTTGCTTTTTAGGTTTCTATTAGACTGGTTTAGAGAATTGCTCTGACCTCACGAACACTTGAATATGGCTTACATCTAGCTTAAATTTACTATTCCCTCTGTATTAATTGGAAATAACTCTTGTCTAAAACATTGTCATGGGGAATAAATAAAATTATACCCATAAGCAGCAACTTCCAGGTTTACTGCTTAAAAGAGAACAATAAGCATCCTATGTTTGTGTCATCTTTTAATATTATATAGTCAAGAAAAAATACAGCATAAATATCTAAATCTGGAGAGAAACTAAATATAAACATATAACAAGACAAGATCCATTATTTTCAACTTTAACAGGGAAAATATTAATATATCGAAATACATTTGGTTAACTGAGTAAAGTGCAAGATTTTATGTATTAGTATTAACGGGTAAGGATGTAGAAAAACATTGTGTGCATGTAAAGCTATACATAAAGCCCAAACCACGGGAAAACCCACTTAAAGGAAAGCAGTAAACAACAGGAAGCAAACAAATAAAGAAGCGCATTAAGTTTGCAGGAGACGACTTTAAAGTGTTTGGATTTGAGATGCTCCAAAACAAAGTCATGGTTGCTGCTTTGACATTGATAAGAGGAACATGGACCATGTAGATCCTCTGGGCAAAGTCCATAACATTACAAATATAATACATAATTTCAGTGAAATGTCACCACAATGCAACCTCACTCACTATCAGTCGAAGGGCAGATGTCTTTAAGCAGAGGGAACATGCGCTTTTTGAGAAGTAAAAAAAAAAAAAAAAATGAAAAGACAATAGGCTTCATACTTAGAGAATGTGATTACAGAGGTGTAGTGAAAACCATAATACACATTTTGGATTTTATTCTAAGCATTACACAACATCCTAATATCCTCCCCAATATTTCAGTGTGTGTTTATGATGATTAATGAGAGAGGTATTAGCAACCAATTGTTGCAAGCAGCTGGTGTTTAATGGATTTTAGCTTCTCAACATCATTTTGCAATCAGTTTCAGACTAATACAAATAAATTATAGGTAGGAGGGACTTCACAATTTGGTTGCACAGTAAATGACACATGTCTAACTCTGTTTCTATCTGGAGTAAGTGATTATGGAGGAGAATATTTGTTGTAGACACAATAGACTAAGGACAGTCTGAAGTTGAAATAAATCACATTTACATTTACTATTTTGTTTTTATTACATTAACTTATTTTGAGAAAAATTCTTCCTTTTAAATTATAATACATAATATAAGTATTAGGTCCATTAATAATTTCCAATTCCTAAAACAATACCAAAAATTTCACTAGGATGTCAATTCAAGAGAAAAATTATACACTGCTGTTAGAAGTGTCCATTTCTTCATTCACATGGGAAAACAATTTAGCACTGTAATAACACTATGAAAACATCAAAGGGATAATAAATACAAACTTCAGATCATTGGTTACACACATGGGATTTATTGAATATCATCCTAGAGGCTTTAAAAGCAGGGTCTGTTTCTTAAATTGATGGATCGGTGTCTAGGAGTTTGCCTTAGTATTACTCTTAATATCTTATGTACTTGTACCTGCATTCCATAATAAAAATATTTTTAGAATGAATGTAATCATTCCAAGCTAAAATGTTTACATGCACTTTGTACATAAAATAACGGGTTTTTTTAAGGTTTTTAGACAATTTTTCAATTTTAAAGGAAAAAGTACAGCCCACATATTGGTATAAAAGTGAATCTATCTACAGAAAGGTCTATGTATCTATGTCATCTATGTATAGATAAGAAAGCAGTCTCATTTGCAGAAAAATATGATTTGCATGTTGCAATGCCCTAAAACTATGTGCATCTTTTCATATATGTCAAAACTATCACTACCAATTTGTGTATTTCAATTTGAGTCTTTAGGTACATACACTCCCACTGGCTAAGTTGTATGAATTGAAAATTTCAGAGAAGATTTCAGAAAAAACTGACATTTCCCTGGCTTGTGGCTTCCACATGAAACAGGAACTCTTAGATGCAGCACACTTGGATGTTAGAATCACTGGAAAAATTTTTATCTGATTTCAAATGTCAGAGATCCATGCTCAGAGGATAAGATTTAATTGGTTTGAATAGGGTTATAGCAGAACCATTTCCTAAAAATCTCCTAGATGATTCTATTAGACTATCTGAATCTGAGCTTCTTCGGCTTTGAACATCAGACCAACAACAGTCACATCGCAGTGAAATGTTGAGAACTATTCAGGCTTTACCCCAACCTGCTGCATCAGAAACTTTTTGCGATGGTGCCCAGCAATCTGAGTTTTAACAAGCTTTCAAGGCAATTTTGATTCTCTCTAAAATTTGAGAACCACTCTGCTATTCTCTAAGGTATCTCTTTTAGCTTCTTTCCCATTTCACTCATTAATAGGGGAGCAACATCTTAGCAGATTGGAAAATTTGGGAGAAGGAACTGATACTGCTAAGTTAATTGAGGTTTATCTTTCTGGTAACCAACGTGTTCACAGAAGGTTGTCTGTTTCCCTATAATAAACTCTGTGCGCTGAGCTCTTTTGCTCGTAGTGCTAATTTTTAACTGCTACAGTATCTGAGTGAGGAGAGTTGGTCATAAATCTAAATTTGGGGTGAGATATCAGCAAGCAGCTTTGGCTGCTGATCCAAAATTTTAGCTTTCTCAGATTTATTAGTATTTTTATCTCTATAACCCTGTCTCTCTTTTTAAAATTATAAATAGGTCCAAAAAGAGAAATATGAGAACAGAGGAGTTTAATTGATTTACTTGCTAACTGTATTCTTGCTAGGGTAGTGCCCAAGTTTATGGGACCCCAGGATCATGTTGAACACAGTCTATTTTACCAGAATGTAAGAGATGGCATGTGAGATGGGAGGTAAATAGTTAAAACCATGTGTGAGTTACAAGTTAGAAGTTGGCAATGGTTTTTCATCAAGTAGATGTGGTAGAAAAGCTAGATGGAGAGAAAATGGGAGAGCAAATCACAGTCAAAGGGAGTAGGATAAAGAAGAGGCAATGGGAAACATAAAGGACTGGTTTTGAGACTCCTTTCACAGATGAACATCCCATGGAATATGCTTTGTGAAGAAAGATGCAGACTCGATGTAATCATTGTATACTACAAACATGTAACAATAAAAATAAAATTAAAATGAAGGATGAAATTGTATAAACTGGTTTTGTTTAAAATGACTGTCTTATGAGTACACCAGACTGTTTAAGATCTGAGTGCAAACCCTTCCTCATTCAGCAGGTAAGGATTGCATCGTTTTCCTATGTCTAATGTAAAACTGGTGAATGTTTTAAAATGCAATTCTTTGAAGGCTAGTGAGCGTTAGTTATTTTATTATTTTTTCTTCTCTTATGAGGAAAAAAACTTTGTCTTGTTTTCTATTGCTCAGCCACAGTTTTGCAAAACTAATTTGTTTTTAGTTTAATAGAAATGTGTTTATAACAAAATATTAGTATCACTCCTCATACTGTTTCCCACCCTGGCAATCATTTTGGTGTATGTTTTGTATTCTCTGTGTACATGTAAGCAATCCTAAAAATACAGATTTAACTCTGTGATTTTACAGATACTGTATCATTATGTTGATCTGCAATTTGGTATATTTTTTTCACTCAACAGTCTGCCTTGAATTTTCCACAACAGCAAAGAATATATACAATAATTTAACTGCTCTATAATCTAAAAGTATGTAGAAGAATATTTTACAGAGACCCACATTTTAAAATATTTTGCTATTATAAGCATGTCTATCTCTATGTATCCTTGAACATGTAGTATTTTTGAGTGTTTCTATTGGAAATATACTGAGAAGTAGAATTCCTGAGTTATAAAACACAGGTATCTTAGCTGCCAGATAGTCCTCCAAGGATATTATACAAATTTACCTTTTTAGCTCAAGTATAGTTATTCTTCCATACATATTTCCATGTATTCCACACAGTTGATTCATTGAATATTTAGCTATAAATTTACTGGGAAATGGTGTCACTCCTAATAGTTTTATTAAAAGTGATTATTTTGTCATATGCACATTAGCCTTTTCTCATCAAGTATTAATTAGTTAATTCATTCAAATGCACAATGGTAATTGCTAGATATAACAGTATTCTTGCTATTGAAAAGTATATGTCTCAAATATATTTTGAAGATATAATTGGCTCATAGATTACAGTGAATGAAGGGAATGATAGAAATCAAGGAAGACCTTAGATATCCCTTAAAATACACATGTATTAACGTAGCAGTGTAGAAAGCAGGTAAGATTTAAAAGGATTACTTTAATTATCAAGGTGCTTGCACTATCTAACAAATTTTAAAAACTAAAATTATTAAAATAAAAAAAGTTTACAGGATCTTAGTTCACCCATATTATGAGATCTAAACTCTTTCAGCTTTCATTGATCTAGGATCATGGTAATAAATTCACTACTGCTTTGGAAAGCTGTCTCTTTTATGAGTTGTGCTAAAAATATATGGTGAAACTTTAAATTTAAAAAATTACAATGAAAAACGCATTGGCATTAATCCCTCTCAAAATTCTCCCCCTCACTTCAAACACACTAATCCCAGCATTCTCATCACTATCTGAGCAGTTCTGGAAGTTTTCTTTTGTTAACGTCTTCGGTTTTGCTGTCCTGGCTGCCTCAGTATACTGAATCGATTTCAAATATTAATTTTTACAGGCATTTTGACAGAGTGGAAGAGCCAGAAGACATATGGTGCCAGCTTTTGTGAATGAGCTGGATAAGGACTCACTGCAACTTTTTGATGAATTTGTCTCCCCTTTCGATGGCAGTCACCAGCAGAATTCTTCATATTTTTGATCACTCCACATAAAGACATTTATAACAAAGGACTTCAGAACAGTTTCAGAAAGTGGCAAGAATGATGTCATAAGTGTGTTTAGAGAAAGGGAGAATATTTTGACTGGAGTTAATTGCAATGTGTATTTTACTGCAATACATTTTAAAAATTTGAACATAAAACTGTGTATGTTGATTACCTGTTCATATGATATGGATAGCTGACACAAAGAGAGAAAGAAAGAAGGGAAGGGAATATGAGAAAAAGAAACTTTTGTTAGTTATATGTTGGAAGTTTTATTTAATATTTTGAAATTTTAAAAATTCACTGATATATATGATATATATGATATATATATATATATCATATATATATTATATATATATAATATTTTCTTCCTTGCCTCCCTATACATATACCATTGAAGGTACGTACTGATATTTATTTATTCCTCTAGTATTAATAACTGTGTTCTTATTGTGTGCTTGTGTATATTATTTTTACATGTCTGCTGCTGTACTTTGATCCTCTCCATTAATATGGTGGAAATGACTTATTTAAGAAATTATAACATTGATTAAAATAAGTCACAATTACAAGTTCGGTCAATAAAATATTTGTCTACTATCCAGAGGTGTCAATTATCTGGCCTGTTTGAAAGATTTACATTGATCATGGGTAAGGATGTAACATTTTATTTCTTTTTGTTGACATTCAACACTTGAACAATTATAATTATTTACCCATTTGTATGAATTCATATTGATCACTGATCAAATTTCTAATTCAAAATACCAAACAAATTGAATTTTTCCCTAGTTAATTTAATATTACTATACATCATAATTACTAATTACTCTAGGATTTTGATTTTCATATTTTAGTCACCAGCTTTGTTATGTATAATTTGGCATGTGAGAATTTAATCCAATTTGTTGAACTGATCATATTGGTTTTCTTTCCAAATAGAAATTTGAAGCTGAATTCAAAGAAAAGAGAATATGAAGCTATTTTTAAAAATACTTGCAAAGGTTTTAAAACACCTATTTGAAAATATCTATTACTAGCTTTCTTGAACTTATTCTTCTGTATCAATCATTTATATGCTTGTACATTCAACTGTCAAAATGTGTAGATGCTAGATACATAATAAATACCTCTAAAAAATTATTAAATTAGTGATGGTTTGTGCAAATAAAATGCAGAGAATTTTCTATAGACTCTCATAGTCTAAAATTAAACTTTTTCAAAATACAAATCACCTGTATCTCTGACCTTATTTCATATAGTACTTCTTTGCATTTAAATTCCCTGAATATATTAAGTTTTTTATGTCTCAAACTTTTTTACCTTTTGTACATTAAGCCTAGGAACGCTTCTGTCCATTCATGTACTATTTGTTGGCTAGTTGACCCTTCTCATTTCTCATAATTTATTCTTATACTCAGATATAAAATTTTCAGAAAGACAAATAATATCTAAAAAGCCTCTACCTCCATCCTGTATTCTTCATGACAGGTATTTTTTGTTTTACTAATCTGTGTAATTTCCCTTAATGATTTACTTTTGTTTAACTTATATTTCTTTTTCTTTTTTTTTTAATTTTCTCCTTCACTGCCCCCCCAATATGGTAAAATAAAAGAGTGTCGTGTCTGTCTTGTTTACCATGAAATCCCCAAAGCCTGGAAGGGGCCTCAGCACATGACTCAAATGAGAAGCAAGTTGCTGAATAAATGCTTCAGTGGATATATGTATTAAATGGACCCCTTAGTGCTCTGAGGGACTCATTCTAGAATTCTATTCCAGATCCTACAGAATTTAAATGTCTAGACACCAGACGTAAGGATCTGCACATTTCACAGTCTCCCATAGTGATTTTACAGACTTAAGTTTACAGCACTGGTTCTAAAATTGTGATCCCACAACCAACGGGGATATTGTCAGAACACTTACTAAAAATGCAGATTGTCTTGCTCTCACCCGATCTCCTAAATGAATTTTACACTCTGGGTTTGGGGCACAGCAATGCGCATTTTAACAAGCCCTCTGGGTGATGCTGAATTCTGAGAACCGCTGCTGTAATACAGAGCTGTTCTCTGAATGAAGACAGCTGTTTCTATCTAGCTACCAGCAGTAGTAAAAATTAGCAATATGTTTCCACTGGGTTAAACGTTAAAACATGAGATAAATCATTGATCATAACCTAAAATACACCAGTTGAGAAGAATAGAAAAGTTAGACTGAATTTTATGTAGAGACTATAAACACAGCCACCATACTTTATAATCAACTTTACCAGTGCTAAAATTCAACACTTCTTTAAATATATATATTATAGCTTCTTCATCATAATTTTTGTTTTTTGAACTGTGTGGTATAATAAGTAGTATAAAGTACATGAGATATATGGTAGCAATATTTTTGTTAAGGTCTTTTTTTTTTCAGCACAGATAATGGAGTTATGCTTTTATTGTTAGGGTTTTTGGTCTCCTTTGTTCTTTTTAATCAATATATTTATGAAAATGGTAGAAGATATCAAGAGGTATGAGGGTGGTTTTTTATTTTCCATTTTCTTTCTAGTTATCATCTACTTGGCATGTTACAATGCAATTTCACTCGCTAGGAGACAGCTATAATTTGTTTGTCTCTGTAAACCAAATCAAATGTCCAGAGCATTATCGAGATCCTCAACTCAGGGCTGCCAGCCGAGGTTGCTGAACACAGCACGGCTAGAGCTCCAGAAGCCTAATTGACTGTTTTGTTCTGCAGTAATAATTACAGCCTTCCTTAATTGAGGCCTGTGAAATCTGCCAGAGAGTTAAAAACTCTCCTTTTCTTTTACAGACTTAATAAAAGGTCAAACTGTTTCAAAATGAGAAGTTATCTCTCTTTTATATCACCACCCACCCTAAGGAAATCCACTGGAATCCTATGAATTATTACTTGATTGCTATTCAAGAAAGGAGAGTCTACCTGAAAGGAGATGTAAGAAATATAATGAAAGGCATTTCAATTATGAAAATTTCACTTAATCTCCCCTGAAAATATATTTTCAACAATTTCTCATTTTGAAAGAATGAAATATTTACTTAAAAAGGAAAAACTCATTGCCTTAAACTGGTCACTTAGAATTTGTCTCTATGATTAGTGGAGTCATATTTTTCTAGTAGCAAGAACAATTTAACTAGTTTTCTGAAAATCGCTGTTTTACTTGAGGAATGGCCAACTTAAATATCTTAAATATTTTACTCAATTATCTGGAGTGTAGAAAAACACATTCAACATTTGCAAAAAATCATTAATGGCATGTTTTTATTCTAATGTATCCCAGGTCTTTTAAATATGCACTTATGATAGACACGTGAGAAAACTTTCTATACAAATGTTGGGAAATGTCTTCATCTCCTACTGCACACTATATTTCAGAATAGAAATCTATACAGTACTATTATTTTCATAAATTTAATTCAACAAATACTGGTTAGCTATACATACGTAAATATTTATATATTAGGATGGAAATTTAATATATAAATTTATATAAATATTATACAAATAAATATTATAAAATTTAATATATAAATTTATATATTAGGATGGAACTTTGTTTTCTCTTCTCAGATTCACTCTGAGTATTATTTAAGATATTTATATTTAATATTAATATGTTTAAAAGCTTTATCCAAGTAAACAAGGGACTTATAGATTTAGGTGCTAACATGACTTTGGGAGCAGTGGAACAATACAAAAAATCTGAATGAATACTGACTTCCTCTCACTGCCTTATACTCACATGAAAATACAACAAATAATCATAAAAATTAATTATAAAACATTCTGTTCATATTATTAATAAAAATACAATTTTTCTGAAGTAAACATAATAAGAGTTTGGAAAGAATGTGTGGAAAAATTCTAAGCTTTCACTGGGCATGGTGGCGCATGCCTGTAATCCCAGCACTTGGGAGGCCGAGGCAGGATCCCCGTGAGTTCAAGGCCAGCCTGGGCTACATAGCAAGCCACTGTCTCAAAACAAAACAAAACAAAACAAAACAAAAGTTCTAAGCTTTAGCAAAAAAGAATATTTTCTGTCTTTAATCTCTCAGCTTTGCAAATGTAAACATGTCATATATCCATTGGAAAAGATTAATGATTGAAAAGTAGATATTCAAAGGTGGTGATGACCTATGGTCTACTTGGTCCACTTCTGTTAAGGATGTATGCTCTTATATAATAAAGACAGTACAAGTGATAAGTGGATGTCTTTTTCATTCAAGATATAAAGAATTGGGCCGGTGAGATGGCTCAGCGGCTTAAGCGCCTGCCCGGCAAGCACGAGGGCCCGAGTTCGACTCCCGGATCCCACATACGAAAAAGGGGCCGGTGATATCGCTCAGTGGCACAGGCGCCTGCTGGTGCGCGAGGTCCTGAGGTCGACCCCCCGGTACCCACAAAAAAAAAAAAAAGATATAAAGAATTAATAATGCTTCCCATGATTCCTCAGCAAGAAAAGGTAACTGCTATTCTGAATTTCTTTAATCATTAAATAATGATTTTTTAAATTAAAAAAAATACAGTGACATAGTCATAAAGGGGAAAAAGCTATATAAGTAATAGCTTTTTTATATGTACATATATAATGACATATATACATGTATATTATATGTGTTTCTAATTATTATTTTGGAAGCTTTTGATAACAGTCTAAGAAATGGTCATAATACCTGAAACAGAAAAAACATAGATCCATGAGAAGCTGATAAATTTATCAATAAGATAATACAGTAGAAAAAAGAAAGGTTTTGCCTTTGAAAATATACAAGATATCAAGGTATATTTACAGATACAGAAACTGAGACTGTGAACTGGTGTGGCAGATCATCTGAAGAGCACAACAAACATGGAAAGAAACCAAAATAATTTTAAAAGCCTAACATGTAACAGCAGTGGGAAAAATATTCAAAATTTAATATTTTTCTGTAATCATCATCTATTTCCCCAATGAAAACATAGAGTTAAAAATACATAACTGTTATCAATACAGAAACAATAATTTAAAACTTCCTTTATAAAATTATGTTTTAATATAAAATATTCAATCATTAAATGAAGAATTCAGAATAAAATCTTATGATATTCAGCAAGCACAACTTGCTTAAATTAGAAATGTGAGGAATAAACAGTTAAATAGATATAAATTGTTAAGTAACATTGATATATATATATAATTTGATAAACAATAGAATTGATGAATTAAATGTACAAATATCTTCTCATTTAAGAAACCATAAAGACAATTAAATGCAGGATATTTATAAAACTTTACCTTTTCTCTCTCTCTTTTTGTTGTGTTTGTTTGTTTTCGCTGCTGGCAATGTACTCACGGGCTATATATGTACCTTATTTCACTGAATTACGCCCTAATCCCTGTAAATCATTTTTTTTAAATAATTGGTAAATAATACAGACTAAAAAAGTAACTTTTTTTTTTTTTTAATGTGGGTACCGGGAGTCGACCTCAGGACCTCGCACTTGCCGGGCAGGCGCTTATGCCACTGAGCTATCTCACTGGCCCAAAAAAGCAACTTTTATAAATGTATTTTAAAAGGTAAATAAGGTCTGGGAATGTAGCTCAGTGGTGGGATGCTTATCTATCATGCTTGAGGCCCAGGTTTCCCTACCAAACAGGAAAAACAAAAAAGAAAGCAAGAAAGCAAGAAAGGAAGAAAGAAAGAAAGAGGAAGAAAGAGAGAAAAGAGAAAAAAGATGGCAAATTATATAAAGAGGGAAATTAAAAATGAAATAATTTGAAAAGAATTTAAATATGTAGTTAACCCCCCCAAAAAAACCATCAGATTTTAAGCTATAAAGTCTATAATGATAAATGTTAGTAGGAATGTGAAGAATTAGAAACCCATTCATTGCTAATTTTTGTATTAATTTCTAATATCTTTTGTTTGATAATCATTATTATCTGATTACATTGAAGAAGCACTAGTCTTAGCATCTTTTCTAGGGAAAATTCCTATCCATCCCCCAGACAGAGGGTCTAGGGTTTCTCTATGAGCACAGCAAAACATGAAAACTAACACAAGCAGTTACCAGCGAAGGTGCCGAGGGATAAGCTGTCCTATAATTCAACAGAAGCAGCAAACAGCCAAAGTAAATAACATAGACTTATGTTTTCATAGTAACAAGTACAGGAAAAGAATGAAAAAGATCCAAAAAACTGTTCCATATGATATCACTAGTTTTAAGATGTTCTAAGCAATCATAAAATACTGAAGTAGAAAAAAAAACGCTAAAATTTATATGGAACCAGAAGAGACCCAGAGTAGCCAAAGCAGTCCTGAGCAACAAAAGCAAAGCAGGAGGTACCCCAACGCTGGATTCCAAGTTACATTACAGAACCACAGTGATAAAAACAACATGTTACTGGCACAAAGAGACTTGCGGGTCAGTGGAATATAACTGAGAATGCAGAAATATTCCCATGCACCTTCAGCGGGCTTATCTTCAAATAAAGCTAAAAGCATACACTGAAGAAAAGATAGCCTCTTCGACAAACAGTGCTGGGGAAACTGATTATCCACATGCAAAAGAATGAATCTTGATCCACATCTCTCACCCTGTACTAAAATCAAATCAAAATGGATCAAAAACCTAGATATAAACCAAAATGGTAAACCTGCTAGAAGATTTTGGTTTGGTGATGTGTATATTTAAAAATGAATGATGCTAGTTAGGGCCTGCCGTCTTGTGTGTAACAGGATAGAAAGGATCTATTAAAGATATTGAGAAAATCTACATAGAAAATTAGGATTAATATTGAGAAAATTAAAGGAGGCCTAAATATTTCGTAGGGTATTCTATGGATTATCCTGGAAATTTATGTATAAAGTGAGCACAATTCTAGTAAAAATTCCAGTAAGTTTGGGACTTTTTATAGGGAGCATGAAAAAATCTAAAATTTATAGAGAATTACAAGAGCCAAAATAATTTGTTCTGAAAATGCAAGTTGAATTAATGAGGACAATAATTTTAAATTTAAATATATAAATCTTGGGCTGGTGAGATGGCTCAGCGGCTTAAGCGCCTGCCTGGCAAGCGCGAGGGCCTGAGTTCGACTCCCAGAACCCACATACGAAAAAAAGGCCAGTGATATTACTCAGAGGCACGGGTGCCTGCTGGTGTGCGAGGTCCTAAGGTTGACCCCTGGTACCCACCAAAAAAAAAAAAAAAAAAAAAAAAATATATATATATATATATATATAAATCTTGATTGTACAAACAATGAATTTTGTGAATGTAAATACATATATATAATTATCTGGAATAACAGCAGCAATATAAAAAACATAAAAATAGGAAATCCAAATATTGCTAAATCATTTTTTAAACCTGAATCAATTCTTATACCTCACAAGGAAAACTCCAGGCTCATATTAATTTGGAGGAGAATTATTAAAATGTACAAGGAAAAAAACATATCATCAGTATCTCTGAGAACAAAGAAAAAAATAAATGATTTCCAACTCTTTCCAAACATGCATAAACTTGATAATTGCCACAATCTCTTTACATATAAGATAGTGAAATCCAAACTAAACAAACCAACCCAAACCAAAATCCATAAGAAACACAAGAGAGAAAAATCCTAAAAATGAAAAAACAAATTAATAAATAAAACCAGAGTAATGCCAGTAGTATATCCATCATGACTAAGTTACCTTTATGGTATGAATGCAAAGAAGACAGAAAATCAATTAATAAAATTAAACATATTAACAGAGAAAATAGAAAAATCATGATTACACTGATAGATGACATACTTACATTTAAACATGAAATCATTTCATTAAATATGTACATTAGAAACAACAGGATCCTATACAAATACTCAACAATGAATCACTGAAACTTCTACCCGTGAAATGGAAAATAGGACAAGGAAGCCTGCTCTCATCAGTTATACTTACAATTTCTCTGACAGTCCCTATCATTCATGAAAAACAAGTAGTAAGCATAACAGTAGGAAAGAAAGAGTAATTCCCATCATTTATTGTTAAAGGTTTGTATTTAAAAGAATGGTGGATAAAGATGAGTGAATGAAAATTAATTGTGGTTCATACAGAGCATACCACTCAGCAGTAGAAAGAAACACAAATTTGAAATACACCAACAACTTGGATGTATCTGGAGAATTATGCTGAGTGAAAAAAAATCCATTCTCAAAGGGTTACATAACAATTTGAAAGCATAACATTTTAGAGAGAAGATATTAGTGGTTGCTAAGGATTAGGGCTAGGAAAGTTTGTATTGGCCATGGTTTACAAAGTTACCATGAGGTATCCTGGTGACAATGGAACTGTTAGTATCTTGGCTATGGTGATGGCTATATAAACCTACATGTTGGATAAAATTGCAGAAAGTCTAGTATACCTGCACAAAAAGTGACAAACACATATACACAACTCCATTTAAGATTGAAGAATTTTGAATAAGATTTGTGTATTCTGCACTGCAAATATTATGGTAAGGTATAAATATCATGGAATGGTATTCCATTCTGGTGTGCCAGGGTTTCCATTGTAGAAAATCAGGGAAAATATGGATAAGCTCTCTGTATTATTTTTTTTTAATTTCTGGAGATTGAACCCAGGGCCTTCACACTCAAATAGAACCCCATCCTTTTAAGTATATATTAATGATGTATATTAAATGTATATATTATATGTAAATTAAATAGTGTCTGTCCAAGTTGCTAAGTTGCCCATGCTGGTCTAGAATTTAGGATCCTCCCGTCTCACCCTCTGGGATTTCTGAGTTCTGAGATTGCAGGCGTGCACCACCACCTCCACCTGTATTATTTCTTACAACTAAATATGACTTTACAATTATCTCAATAAAAATGTCCATTAAAATAATATGAAGAATTTATGTTAAAATCCTCTACAAAATAGAAGGTGAGAAATAATTCTGAGGGTTCTATGGTAATTTTGTAATCTAGGTATGCTTGTACAATCTAATTGAACTATTTAATTCAAAGACCTACAAATTACTAACATTATAATATTCTGCTAGTTTTTTATGTTCTAAGATTACCACTAATTATTTTACCCATTAACATATTTTACTGAATTCTTCCAACCATCATATATCATGTGTTTTAGCTCCATAACAATCCATAGGTCCTAATTTCAATTAACTCTATTCAAATACACTAAAAACTCTTAATAATGTATTCTCTGTATTTAACTTGCACTAAATTTATATTAAATGGTCCATTGCTAGGTTCTCAATTCAAAACTCTCCTTTATCCATCTCAATTTTATAATGTCCTTATTAGTGATGCTAAGTTATATTTTTGTGACTGCTCATGGACTGGATAAAAATTATTCAAATATCTGGTTCTACCTTGAAATTATGATTAATAAATAATTAACTTCACACGAGTGAATTTAGCAAATCCACTCCCATTTCTTTAATGAATGTTCTAGTTTTATTCTCTAAAAATATGTCAAACTTTGTCTTCCATACACTTGTTAACCTCAGACTTCCCATTTACTCTCATTAACTGACCCAGCTTCCTTGAGAATATAGACGATATCGGACAGTAACTACCTCATCTTTCTAAAACACCTTCAAGGCGAACTGCATTCTAGACCACATTCCAGGGACGCCATTGCAATCATACTTCATGGGGAACCCTGGAGAATAAGGACACAGTTAGACACAATAAGATTTAAAAAATAAACAAACAAACACAAAACAGAAATACATTACTGTCAAGAGCCTATGCATCTTGGTGGACGTTTGTGAACCTGAGTTAGCGACAGCATCCAACATAACAGTTCACACACAAAGCTGAACTTCTCGCTTTTAGAGCACTGTGGAAATTCAAACTGGCTTGAGACCCTAGATGTCTGGTGTCAATGCCCAACCTTAGAGCTCACTCCAAGTCCCTGCCCAGGTAAGGAGATACTACCTCAATGAAGTATAAATCTTCAGAACAGAAAATTAATAAGAAAACATTGGACTATAGGACATTATATCCAGCAACAGCCAAATTCACATTCTTCTCAAATACATGGAGCATTCTCCTCTATAGATCACATGATAGGGCAGAAACATGTTTCAGCAAATTTAAGAAGATTGAAACCATATTAATCATCTTTTCTGACTATGACTGTATAAAACTAGAGATTAAGAAGGGACTAATTTTGGAACATTAAAATGTACACAGAAATTAAGCAACATATTTAATAAACAACCAAAAGATCAATAAAAAATTAAATTGGAAATTCAAAATTACCTTGGGACAAAGGAGAGTGCAAACACAACATATCATAAATTGATATATTGTAGAAAAAACATATATAAAGGAAAGTTTATAGCAGTAAGTATCTACATTGAAATGAGCAGATCTCAAATAAGCAACATTATCTCCTCTAGAAAATGGAAAATGGAGAAGAAGTGAAGCCCAGAGTCAGCAGAAGGAATGAAACAATAAAAATAAGAAGTAAATGAAATAGATTCTAGGAATACCAAGAAAAGATTAAGAAATATCAGAGTTGTCATTTAAAAATTGAAATTAAAAAACCTTTGGTTAGACTGAGAAATGCTGACAGAAAGCTCCCATCAATGAAATCAGAATGAAAAATAAGCCATTTGAAATTTATGTCACAGAATATGAAAAATCAAATAGATTCTTATGACCGAGTAGACGACAAAAATTGGACACATGCCAAAAATTGGATAACCTAAAAGAAATGGATAAATCATTAGACATATACAACCCACTGAGAATAAATGATGAAGAAACATAACATCTGACCAGACCAATAATAAGTCAGTAGATTTAATCCATAATAAAATGTTCTCAGTCTCATCAATAAAAACCCAAATGCCTGATGGCTTCACTGCTGAATTCTACCAAATTTTAAAGACATTTTACCAATGTGTCTCAAATTCTTCCAAAAACTGAAATAAGGGAATATTTCAAAGCTTCCCTTATAAGGCCAACATTATCCTGATGCTAAAGCCAGATAAAGACACTGCAAGAAAAGAAAATTACTGGCCAATATCCATGATGAATATAGATAGAAAATATCCTCAGCAAACTACTGGAAGACCAACTTCCAAAGCTCATTAAAAGAATCAATCACTTAATGTAGTCAGTGGAATTTATATAAAATACACAAATATCTATACTATATATACCCTATATATGTAATATATACACTATATATGTGTATATAGTTATGTGAATATATATATATATATATATATATATATATACATATTCAAATAGACATATTGGATTATTCAGTCTTTAGAAAGAGGGAGATCTTATTAGCACAAAGACAGAATTGGAACACATGATAAATTAAATAAATCAGACATAAAATGATAAATGCTATATGCTTTCCCTCTATATATGGAATCTAAAACAATCAAACTCATAGAAACAGAGTAGAATGATTCTTAACAGTAGAATGGGAATTTGATGATTAAACAGTAAAAATCCTTCTAGATAAGAGAAATCAGTTAATATTTTTTAAAAAATCTGTTGCACATCATGATGAATGTAGTTAATAACAATGCATTATGTATTTGAAAATTGATGACAGAAAATTTCAAATATTCACACTAAAACAAAAAATTGCAAATATTTCAGGCAATGAATATGTTGAATAGCTAGATTTAATTATTTTGTTTTATTAGTAGACAATAGCATCACTTGTTAACCAATAATTAAATATAATTATATTTTCTCAATTTATAATTAAATTATAAAATAATAGTTAACAAAATAAAAATAAAAATTAATGCAGCAATAAATTATTGCTATTAATACCATAGAATCTTAGTGCATTTATTTTGTAAAATGGAGATATCATTCAAAATATTCTCACTACTTTAACTTGATTTAACATGTGTTAAGATGTGCATTTATTTCATTAAGAAATTTTGAAAATATGGTTGTCCAGAAAAAAATATTATTTTAGTAGTAATTTTACCTGAAAAATAATTGCAACGTGTTTTTTTATTTTACTTTCTGACATTACACATATGATTTTCCTTTAATAAAAGTTCTATTCCTATGTATTTTCTAGACTTACAGTTGATTATAGTGTAAGTAACACACTGAATTTAGACTGAAGTAGAAAATTCCTGGGATGCTCTTTTTAAACAAGTCTGGTTCTCTGTACCTACAGAAGTTTACTTAACAGGAAAGCTAGACAACCGATCCAGGGAAATCAATGGAGAAACAGCATCAGCTGCTGAATCTTTGCACTCCAGCAAAGAAGAGGACAAGTTGTATGTGGCCTCACTGCACATCCCTGTGAAAATGAGCTACATGCAAGGCTCATGCATGTAGGGGCACTCACTACATACCAGCTTGGTTCTAGACAACTGCATGTATAATTTTAATCCTTACAAAATTACTGAACTGGTACCATCATTATCTCCACTATTGAAAGAGGATGCTGAATCATAATAATTTTCTTAGGGTCATATAGCTGGTAAATCATTGAGCAAGGCAGTAGATACTGTGCACGAGATACATTCATAGGCTATTATGCTGAAGCTTGTAAGGAAACAAACCATTTCATCTCTATTAAAGCTTTCAGACAATCTTCCTGGCACTTAGTCTTTTTGAGTCTAGAATCCTTGTCCTAAAATGAAGCAGCTACAAATACCATGATTATATTAAAATAACTATTTCCTGAAATAGTTATTCCTATGTATTTTCTAGACTTCTAACTATATCCTGAAATTCGAAGTGAAATTATTTCAAAGAAATATGTGGGTTTACTGAATTGTATAGGTACTGAAAGTACTGTACAAATTTTAAATTCATCAAGCCAATATGTAAATACTGCAAGGGAGAGTTTGAGAGCTTAGGCAAGAAGGATTGACAGGGAGTAGTTCATTTGTGTGTATGTCCTTGTTTTTCAAAGTGTCAGTATTCCTTCATTATCAGATATTAACAACTGAATTTTGATACCACTTTAAAATAAACTTGTATTCAGCTATTACAAACTAATATCTAATATTGGAAACAGCCCAAATGTCCATCAACTGATGAATGGATAAAGAATATGTGTGTTTTTTATACAATGGAGTACTACTTTGCCATAAAAAAGGATAAACTTAAGACATTTCTAGGTAAATGGATGCACCTCAAGACCATACTCTTAAGTGAAATAAATTGGACACACATGTTCAAATATCATATTGTTTCTCTGGTGTGAGAAATTGAAGAGGAAAAAAAGGACAAAATGTATAAAGATATTTTGAAGTGGGAAGAAAATGTTCAAATTGGAAGGGGGGTAAGGGAGGGTGGAGGGAGAAAGGAAGAGAAAAGAAAAAAAAATAAGAAAAGAAGAAAAAATGGAAACAGATCTTTTGTAAATAAGGAGTGGAAGGCCCGGTGAGATGGATCAGTGGCTTAAGGGCCTGCCCGGCAAGCACGAGGCCCTGATTTTGACTCCAGGAACCCACATACAAAAAAAGGGCCGGTGATATCGCTCAGCAACACAGGCGCCTGCTGGCGTGTGAGGTCCTGAGGTCGACCCCTGGTACCCAGCAAAAAAAAAAATAATAATAATAAGGAGTGGAAGAGGGTTGAAGGGAAGGGAGGGGAATGAGAAAAAAAGAATCAAAATAAATCATGTACAGGTGAAAATTCCCTCTGATGAATGTGATCATTATATATACCTAAAATGTACCAGTGGACTTAATTAATTAAAAAAAAACCTGGGAATTATGTTATCTGCCAAATGAAGTAAAATGAACCCAACAAGAGTTTTTTTGTTTTTGTTTTTGTTTTTTTTTTGTGGGTACCGGGGGTCGACCTCAGGACCTCGTGCGCCAGCAGGCGCCCGTGCCGCTGAGCGATATCACCGGCCCCTTTTTCGTATGTGGGATCCGGGAGTCGAACTCGGGCCCTTGTGCTTGCCAGGCAGGCGCGTACGCCGCTGAGCCATCTCACCGGCCCCCAACAAGAGTTTTAAGCAAAGTGTCCTTTCAAATTCTAGTCTATTTCCAGTGTGAGAATTCCGTCTAGATCTGTCACAAGGAATTCAGTCTATTAGTGCACGCGTCTATGCCGTTCTTCCCTGTTGTTACCTGAAGCAGCCTTACTTGCCTCGTAGTGATCCTTCTGTCAAGGACATATCTGCAGATAAATGTGAAAAGTATAAACCTTCCTCCTTAGAATAGCATGGCATCTAATTAATTTGGCTTCCGAGAGATTATAATTCTCCACTTTATCAAAAAGTCAATCTGGGGCCGGTGAGATGGCTCAGCGGCGTAAGCGCCTGCCTGGCAAGCGCGAGGTCCTGAGTTCAACTCCCGGAACCCACATACGAAAAAAGGGCCGGTGATATCGCTCAGCGGCACGGGCGCCTGTTGGCGTGCGAGGTTCTGAGGTTGACCCCCGGTACCCACAAAAAAAAAAAAAAAGTCATTCTGTTTTTAGTAGTCACTGCTTTTAAAATTTTAGAATCATTTTTAGTAGTCACTGCTTTTAAATTTTTAGAATCATACTATGTTTAAAAATTACTGCTATGTTAAGAAGTGATCGTAATTTAGGTGCCTTCCTACAGTTTAGGAATATTATCTTTGAAATCTATAGCTTCATATGTAGGTATTTCAATAACATTCTAAATTAACCAGCTGAAGAACACTCACTAATACAAGAGACATCAATCTCATGAATGTTACCTGATATCTGTACTGAGTTTGATAACAAAACAAGAGCCACATGAGCTGGAATAAGCTCTGCCCATACATTTTTTTCTTTACTTTTTACTCTTTTCTCTTCTTCCTCCCTTCCTCCTGCCAGCCTTCCCTGGATCCTAATAATAATTAGCAGCTACTTAGATCTTTTAAAAAGGGCAATATAGGGCCGGTAAGATAGCTCTATGACATAAGTGCCTGCCTGTCAAGCGCGAGATCCTGAGTTTGACTCCCGGTACCCACATAAAAGATAAAAATGGCCGGTGATATTACTCAGCGGCACAAGCACCTGCTGGCAAGCATGAGGTCCTGAGTTCTACTCCTGGTACCCACACTAAAAAAAAAAAAAAAACAAGGGCAATACATAAAACTGAATCCTTGCTTGCTTTCTTCATTTCTTGCTGACAATTAAGCACTATGTGTTTCTTTTTACAAACCTAAGCAATATAGATCTAGCAGATTGATTTCAGAATGAAAATAAAAGATTCTCTTCTTTGGAAGCAATTTTTTTTTGGAAAAATGAACTCAGTGCATAAACTGAGAAACTTCTTTTTGTAGTTTTCTTAAATAGACTCATCACAAAATTAAACATAAAATCCAGTGCTTCTTTTACTTGTGTGTTAAGCATGTCTACCATTTCTCTTATTATGTAGAAATGCTATAAATATTATACAGTCTTTAGGGTTGCAAGGTCCTCTTGGTATCTTTGCTGTTTTTCTTTTCAACTTTAGGAATAGAAAGATTTAAAGGCATGTTTTATGTCACGTTTAACTGCTTGGTCAAAAATATTTAGAAGTTTAAGTATTGGGTATGACTTCAGCACATTATATCTGCTGTTGAAAATGCCCAAATGCATTTTCCTTAACCATTCTTAAGGCACTTATTTATTTACTTATTTTATTTATTCATCGAATGGCCTCATCTAGTAGTCAGGCTGGGTTGGAACTCTCTATTTAGTACCACTGAGCCTTGGAATTTGATCCTTCTATGTCAGCCTCTTGAGTGCTAGGGTTACACGTGTGTGCCACCGTGCCAGAGGTTTTAGTGCTCATGATCTTAAAAATGGTTATTAACAAAACAGACTTCACAGGGATGGGAAATATTACATATAAATTGTTTTAAAAGAAGATAGAAAACTTTTAAAATAATTATTAAATGAGCATTTATTCTTATTAATAAAAACATGATTTGGTGGAGAAAATAAGTAAGATTTGTTAATGTAATCCCTATATCCCAACTGTGACCTGGTATTTATTATTAAATAATTATATCAAGTTTGAGATAAACGTTACCTATGATTTTTGGATCCTGGAAAAGATCCAAAAATGTTTGTTTATCTTTTTCTATCATCATATATTTTAATTGTCTTCAAAATATTTTGTGTATGCATGTGTGTAAAGAGAATGGATAAATAATGATAAAGTAGGTGTCAACTACTGGAATACATTTAAATACTTGGTTATTTGATTCAAATCCCTCAGTAATGCAGTATTTCTCAAGATCCTTGACATCTACAAGCAACAGAAAAGAAATCAGTGGGCATGGATCTCATATGTGAATAAATTAGAATTGATTTATAACAATAAACAAAAAACAAAGTTTTTATAATAATTCAGATGAATTAGGGAGATATTCTACTGATATCTAGCTCAGTTAATGATAAATATTTATACTTGTAGAGCAATTTGTAAGTCCAGTTAGCAACACTCTAAATAAAATGTCAACATCATTCTAGAAATTGATACACATAATTCAGTGACTCTTTCAAAGCCTTACATACAAGTATATTTGGATCTAAAATGGAGCGAGGGGCAATGGAGAGATTTCAGCTTTACGAAGACTTTCAGCACTTCATGAGAGAGGATGATATCAAAGGATTGTCCTATGTTCTAACGAGCACAATTCTTTTCTTTTTGTTCAACCTCGCTGTGGGTTGTAACTTATCAGTAAATTATTTATGTATTTATTCGATGGGTACATATCAGTATGTTTACTTTTCTTCTTGTATTCCCACACGCTACTCTTGAATCAGTTTCCTGACTCATTAGACTTTTCTATTTATTCTCAGGTTACGTGTGATCATATCTCACTGTATGGCCTGAAACACTATCTATTTGCTATTGAATGCCAAATTTAGATACCTAATTCCATCTTCATCCTTCCCTCTAGGATCCTACACATGATCACACTGTCAAAAATCACCTTGTCTATCTGCCACATATCTCAGACTTAGCACTTCCAACACTTTAAACCCTTTCCTAACCATGTTTTGGTTGTCATCTCAAGAAATTGTACAATAAGTAATTCACCAGATCCCTCTAGAAGATTTTTATAGTCATCCTTACTTCTTTTTCTCTCATAGTACACATCTAAAACATTAACTAAATTTATGTACTTTGCTATCAAGACGTGCTAATCCCATCTATATTTTACATTATTCATTTCCCCAATCTATATCATGACTGTTTTTTCAATATCTGAGTCACTGTACATTTTCTTAACTTTTCTTGCAATTTTTGTTGTGTTCCAATAATCTTTTATCTATAATCAGTGAAGAGATTCCTCTAAAAATATAAGAAAGTACTTTGTGCTTCCCATTCGAAATCATCTAGTGTTTCACACCACATTTAGCCTAAAATCCAGAATCTTTATCCATCTTTAAACTACCCTCCATGATCTGCAACATTTGCTGAAATTTCACATGTCTTTTCTTACTCCACTCATAGTGACTGGCTGTTTTTTTTCTTTCAGGTGTGTTCCTAGGTCAGGGTCTTGTTTTGGCTGCTTTTAGTCCCTGAGATACTCTTCTTCCAAATATAGATATTTTTGTCTTCTCACTTTATTATCAGTCTTGTCAAATTTAGCTTGAAGAGATAAATCCACCAGAAATGAAATAACTACACACTTATCTCTATATCTCACCACATTTTCCTTCAACACATATACTGCTACCTGACATTTTATTGTGTATTTTGTATTTATTTATACTGTAGATCTTTCTTTCCAGAATTTAAGCTCTACTCAGCTGAGGCCTTTTTTTCTTTTTTCCCTACTTACCTACCACTGTGTTCTTAGAGCTTGGCACGGCATGTATCTGGCTCCCAATAAGCACTCACTTAAAAAAAAGAACAAAATTTTTAAGCAGAATCATAGAAACACAAAAATTTGCCTTGCAGCTATTACCTTTATTAAATATTGAGAATGCTTTTTTTTTATTATGGGGGCAGGAGCACCTAGATGTACATATTTAGGAAATGACTGACGTGACACGGATCAGAGAATTTCATAGTTTAACTCATGAAGAATTAAATGAAGTTCAAGAAACACAGAAAGAGGTAAGAGGTACAATTTAAAGGTAAATTGCATAGCACAGTGAAAAATATATTAGATTTTTTTGTGTGTCCATGTGCATTGGGGGAAATCATAGGTTAATTTTGAGAAATGCTTCATTTGTATTAATTTTCTCTTTCTTTCTTTCTTTCTTCTTTTTTTAATGTGGGTACCGGGAGTCGACCTCAGGACCTCGCACTTGCCAGCAAGCGCTTATGCTGCTGAGCGATATCTCCGGCCCTTTTTTCCTTTGTGTGGGTTCTGGGAGTCAAACTTAGGACCTCGCGCTTGCCAGGCAGGAGCTTATGCCACTGAGCTATCTCACCCATCCGAGATCACTATTTTAGAAATGGCATGTTATTTGGTCACTGCAAAGTAATTAAAATTACTGAAGTATTAAATTCTGGCAAAATAGTGTTATATGTTAGATCCAGACGACCCCCCCATGTGTTCAGAGATGGGGCTTTAGGAAGGTGATAAGAACATGAGGGTGCTTACCTCATCAATAAGTAATCAATGTATGAATTCAAATCTGAGCATACTGTATTATTAAGAGGTGGGGAATGGATAGAGAAGGTGGGTCACTTAGCATGACCTTGCATGATAAATCTCTTCCCTTGGCTCTTTCCTTGTGCTCTTTTTCATGGATCTCATGAAGTAAGCAGTTGTGTTTCTACCACCAACCCCTTCCGCCATGATATTTCTGCCTTGGAGACAGTCAACCATAGACTAACACCTCTGAAACCGTGAGGCAAGATAAACCATTTTTCCTTTGACTTGTGTATGTTGGGTAGTTTGTTCCAGCAACAAAGGTGACTGATATAGGCAGTAAGAAACTATCAGATGAAAAGATAAGACTAGACCAGATAAGTGTTGTCTAAGGATTCCTCCTGCCTCATTGCAAATGCTGCTTCAAAAGTTAAATAAAATGAGGGCTGAAAGGTACTTGATGAGAATGCACGTAGAGATTGTTTTATCAAGAAATATATGAGAAAAATACTCGACAGCTCTAGTTGTCAAGGAAATACAAGCCAAAACCACAATGACATGTTATCTTACACCCTGTAGAATAACTGTTATCACACACATAGCAGTTAACCAGTGTCGATGAGAATGCGGACAAAAAGGAACCCTTGTAGAGAGCGAGTGGTAATTATGGAGAATAGTATGGAGGATCTTAGAGAAAGACAAAAAATTACAATACAACACACTAAGCCAACCTATTTGTATATTTTCTAATGAATTGAAATTAGTTTGCTGAACAGATATCTGCACTCCTGTGTTTATGTCAACATTATTCACAATGGTTAAAAAGTGGGAAAAAATGGATTGTCCATTAACAGATGAATGTATAAGGAAAATGTGGTAAAGAAAAACAGAGCACTCATCCAATAAAAAGAAGGAATTATGTCATTCTTGACAACATATATACAATTGGAAACCCATATGCAAAGTAAAATAAGTTAAACAGAGAAAGACAAATATTGTATGATCTCCATATGCAAAATATGAAAAAGTTGATTTCGTAGGGACAGAGTCGTTTCTAGAAAGGTAGTTTCTAGAGATTGCAGGGCAGGGGAAGAGATGCAGAATGAGAAGCTGTTGATCAAAGGGCACAAGGCTTCAGTTAGGCTGACAAAATTTTCAGCAACTCATTGCACTGCATAGTAACCACAGTAAATTATAATGTACTGTAAATTTTAAAATCCGTAGTAAAATAAATTTTGAGCATTCTCAACATCCAAAAAGTTGATGAGGTGATGGCTACTTTATTTTGACTAATTTTTCTATAATTATGCATAGTTCAAAACAGCTCTGTACCCCATAAATATAAACAAACAGCATTTGTCAATTAAAACTAATTTAATTTTTAAAATATTTTTCTGTGGAATACTGTGCATAAAACAAAATTTCTGAAGTGTGGTAACATGTCCTCTGATTACAGAGACACAAATATACATATGTATATGTATAAATATACACATGCACATATAAACATGTAGTATACTCTAGGGATATCAGTGTGACAACACAGAAATTATCAGGTGGTCTTCCCATATTCAAGTGAGTATTTTTTATACCATAAGCTATTGATTTAATAAAATTGTTAGCACTGCATTCATGAAAATGATATTTTCCAGTAGAAAATGATATTTTCCAAAAAAAACTTTGGCTTTTTTTCTGAGCACATTATTTTTATTAACTTCAGAACTGGTTCTGACACTATTCTTCAGCAAAAAGGTGAATTTTAATGTATTTTCCCTCCAAGAAAAAAGCTGTCTGTAATTGTATTCTCTTTCTTCGTTTTAATGACTAAATAATAATTTTGTTGTTCAGTAAACAGTATAACAAAACTAACATTAACAATTAAGTCAGAATAATATTGTAAACATTTATAGTATATAATATATCCTTATAAATATAAAATGTGTCAATCTATGGCACTGCAAAACATTACTTAATGTTAGTTGTGCCAATATCAATTGTTTTTCAGAAATGTAAATTTTCTTAACCTCTGAGTACCCCAAGTTGGGCTCAGATTTATAATCCTCCCGCCTCATCCTCCCAGAGTCCTGAAATTACAGGTGTGCGCTACCATGCCCAACTCCATTTTTGAACTCTTAATTCATATTTTGAATTATAGAAATAGCAGAGAAATGTGACATGGAATAAATTATTAGCATGAACATTAAAAATAAATGATGTGAAAAATTGCTGAGCCTAGTTTAATAAATAGTAATAAAAATATACTTAATGTGACACGGTACATCATAGGAAACACAAGAATATAGAGATTGTGAGGAGTATAAAAGATTGAATAAAAATCTGAATGTGTTGTACACATCACATTTGAACTTCAATAAATATAGATGAACAGAAATCCTTCCTCCTTCCTCTGCCTCACCCACCACAACCTAGCAGCAGCTCCATTTGCAGAAAATGTGCCAGACCACAGGGAACTGCAATGGTCCATTTAGCACACTTCACAAATATGCTACTAACGATTCCTTCCTTATCACTCTTCACCTAATAAGATGTGCTATAAACATATCTTTTAACGTTTCACATTAGTGTGGCTTCAAATACATTTTTTATGTGCAGTAATGATTTCCTAATGAATGTAAATGCCTCAATGTCTTCTAAGTATTGATTAGTATAAGCAGGCTAATTTTAATTCCTAGCAATTTTCATTTGTCAACAAGATCTTTATCAGTTTCCTACTGTATGTCTGCCATGAAAACAAAATAAAAGACTTGAGCCAGATGAATAAAAGTGTTCTTTTTTAAAACAGGTAGAAATAAAAATGTAATCATCAAATATGATATTATTTTATTTTCTATGTAAATATTAGACTATTTAACTTATAATTGATTTTTTAAAAAATAAAATTACATTTTAAGAATATAAAAATATGAAAATAATTTTGAAAAAATAAAATAACAACAATCATTTAATTCTACCATTACTTCTACTTATGGAGAAACTACTTCTAGTAGTTATGGAGAAAGTACTTCTAGTTACTTCCTCCAGGAGAAAAAGTTATGTGAATTTGTTTTAGCCCCTGACTATATGTACCTAACACAGTACAATACACTGTATATGCAATGTAATTCAAGACAACTCAAATTTAATTCAATTTTATGGGCTTAAGTAAAATAACTTTGTTTTATTTTACTTTAATCTTATGTAACAACTTATAACTACCAAGTTGACACCTATCGTGTGCATTTTCATGAAATTTTTTCTTTCTCCATCCTATTTGTCACTTCAATATTTTCTATTTCTCCTTCAGCTGATATATCATAACCAATCAATACCTCCTTAACACAAATATTTTTAAATTTTATGATTTAAACATTGCTGAGTATGTAGTATTCAACCTTTGGATAATCATTTCCTTAATTCAAATTCTAAGGAGTGAGATTACCTATTCAGAAACTATGATTACACATTTTGATTTGGGATCTTGTACTATATTGTTTACAAAGGACCTTATTGATACATAATACAAGGTTCTTTTATACCAAAAGACTTGAAAAATTTATTTTCCTATCCTGATGTAGTCTTAGTATAAGACCCATAAACTAAATCCTACTTACTTAGGTATAAACATTTACTCATCACTTCCTACTATTCATGGTCTTCTCAAGATGCCCTCCTCTATATATTTAGTTGCAAATTAGAATGTATCATTGATACATCAGCCGCACAGGAATACTCACATTTCCGCCATGCCGAAATGTTTAAAAAAAACAAAAAAAAGCATGTGTGTAAAATTCTTCCAAATGCTCTTACTCGCCGTCCCTGAAGGATAGTAGAAGAATCATTACACTGAAGAGGTGAATGTACATAAATACACTGCATTTTTTAATGCTGACAAGCTATGGAAGAATGCCTTATGACTCACTGGAGGAATTGAATAGACTCTGGTCGACATTTCTCTATGTTGGTCAGGGCTGGACGTTAATATACTCTGTTCACATTAAGAAACTAATCTTTTGAAATAATAGTCTCATGTAATTTTTGAATGCTGATACTTCACATGCTGAAAGTCACAAATATGTAGTGTTAAAAAACTATTAAACAAGACTTTCTTGCTGATTTTTATTCTCAAGGTAGAATTTAAGTGTTTTTTTTCAAAGACTAATTGTTTTAATTTAATTTTAATAGTATTTCTGGATTGGAGAGGGCATCTAAAAAATAAACTAGAGTAGGCTATGTGAAAAGCATAAAGTATGTTTTCAAAATGTGTGTGAACGTTTCGATCAGTAGAAGATTGGAATCGATAAGTCTCTTGTGTGTCACTAACAAGTAATGTAAACAGAATATAGTAAGGTCCAACACCGACCAAACATGTAGAGAAATGTCCAACAGACTCTACTAAATTCCTCTAGTGAAACAGAAGTTGTTCTTCCATAGTTTGTCAACACGCAGAATGGCCATGACTGCCCACTCATATTCACCTGCTTGGCTGCGCACAGACGGGGTCCAGAATGAGTGGCGTTCTGTCCTTCCCCCCATCAGTGATTTGCTGCTGCTGTATCCCTGCCTTTTACTCTGCACCTCCTCTATGCTACCAGTTCCCTTCGTTTTATCTTAGACTTAGAGTTATATTTGGAAGGAGAAAGACTTGCTCTCCAAGTACATACTGTAAACATTCAGTTTCTCACTTAGGCGAGTACTTCTGTAAATATTTGGTTTTCATTTCTATGCATGATCAGTGAGAGACTGACAACATCTAAGGTGCCAGTGAAAAGCTGATAGAAAGTGAAGGGAAATGTACAGGAAACACCGAGGTTAACACTTGTAGATTTAACCCTGCTGCCTGTGTTGTTGCTTACAAGATATCTCCCAATCCTAGTGTCCTGCTGTGATAGAAAGATAGCTTCCACTCTAGCCTCCTTTTGTAATGGAGACCGAAGCTCTCTGTATACGTTACATAAAGTGTAGGGAAGAGATGAATCTAGTTTTTATAGTTCATTTTTCCACGTAAATTCAACCCAGGTCATCAAATATTATCATTGTTAACAGGACACACAAAATTAGTAATTCTAATATTTATACACTTCATTATGCTTTGTTATCTAAGAAAATCTCAGAGTAATTTTCAAAAGCCTGTTTAAACAAACAGCTGCAAGTTCTTCAATTTGAAATACTTTTCTTTCTGTCTGTCTTTCTTTCTTTCTTCTTTTTCTCTCTTTCTTTTTTTTTTTTTTTTTCCAGCAGTACTGAGGATTGAATGAAACCTGGGCCTTTGCACTGAGCCACATTCCCAGCCCTATTTATTTATTTATTATTTATTTATTTAGAGGCATGATTTTATTAGGCCACTAACTTGCCCAGGCTGAGCTCAAAATTTTCAGTCATCTTGTCTCAGCTTCCCAGAGTGCTGGCCTCAAAGGTATGCACCACCGTGTCTGGCTGAGATGCTCTTTCTAAATAAAAAGAATAAAAATGTTTGATATAAAATCTCAGGCTTGTTCAGAAAATAGATTTCATACATTCCATATTTCATTATTTTAAAGAAAATTCACCTCTGTTCACCTGGATATTTGGTAGTTTACAAATTGAATCTTAGTTTCTATTATAATATAATTAAATTTGTTTTATTTGTGACATTTTTATCACCTCAGAGTTCCTCACTGGAAATTCATGTGCTTTTACATGAAGATATAAGTGAAGAATAAGAGAAATTTAAGCACTATTTTCAAGTATTATTAAATGCCCCTTCAGTACAATATTCTAATTTTAAATTTGCTTCTGTCATAAATACTCAGCTTGGGAAAATTCTTATATAGCATTTTATGTGTATTCAAGGAAAAAAACAATAATAATAATAAAACAATAAGAACGTGAAGACAACTAAGACTTAAAACATCATCTTTGCTACTACAGGTCTTCTCATATCCAAGCAGCCATTCTCCATCTTCCCACACCAAGATACATAGTACCTGCTTGCATACAGGGTATTTCCAAGGTTTAGCTATTAAGAATTGTGCTGCTATAACATGGGTATGAAAGTATCTCTGTAGTATGACGTCTTTAACTCTTTTGGGAAGTTACCTTGAAGGGTTACTAGCTGGGTCAAATGAAATTCCATTTTTAGTTTTTTGAAGAATTCCCATATTGATTTATTGATTTCCATAATGACTGTAATAGTTTACATTCTCACCAATGATGTAGAAATGTTCCTTTTGCCCCATGGACTCTGCAGAAATTTTTACTATTTGATTTCTTGATGACAGCCATTCTATACAGTCCTCCTTAAGGATTTATTTTTTTTTAAGTTCTGGAGATTGAATCTAAGGGCCTCATGCATGCTAGGGAAGTGTTTTACCTCTGAGCTATACCTCCAAAGCTTTTTGAATGAATTAAAAGATTTTTTTTTCAGTATAAAGAATAAAAATATGACTTGCCTAGATAAAATACTTGATTTTTTTTTTTGTGGGTACCGGGGGTCAACCTCAGGACCTCACGCGCCAGCTGCCGCCCATGCTGCTGAGCAATATCACCAGCCCTTTTTTCGTATGTGGGTTCCGGGAGTCGAACTCGGGCCCTCGTGCTTGCCAGGCAGGCGCTTACGCCGCTGAGCCATCTCAACGGCCCAATACTTAATTTTTAATGAGCCACAAGAATTAAATAAGAAAAATATTTCTTGCAATATGGCAAATTTCCCCATAAGGTTGACAGTAAACCTAGCCATTGAGTTTGATTTCTTTTGCAATCAGAACTTGGAAAGAAGTATATTCATGAACCGAGATATCACTGTCCACTGTGAGCAGATTTGTCTGTTTATAATCCAGCCTCCTGTATTTTGGGATGAAAAGTGACACACCTTTTATTGGGTAAGCAGCAGGATAATTTGGAATCATTTTCATTTCTTTGTCATTAATAATATAAAATCACGATGGTAAACACTTTCTTATAATTAATAGATTTGAAAAAGAAGTAAAGTAGTAACTCCAATGAGATTCTCATATTTCACTCAGACAATCAGAATTTCAAAATAAAAATATTTTCAGGAAAATTTGCCTTTACATTTTCCAAATTACCGTGACTAATCCATTTGCCTGTCCTTCAATCAGAAATTTACAATTTTATTAGAGATAGAATCTTTGAGAAGTTTTTAACCTTTATAGGTCCTCATCATTTATTTGCAAAACTGCATCAGGCAGTTTTTTAGAAAGATTATGAGATTTTATACACATAAAATTTATGCTAAATGGTATGGTTTCAATAAATATTATTACTTACATGGACTTAATTTTCATAGTACTATGATGATTTCTCTTCATAATTCCGTGCTACAAATTATTTGACTAAGTATCTTCTGAAGAACATTTATTCTTTCTCCTGTAGGAGCATCTCCAGCTTTTTATGAGCTCAAATCTTCTGTCCTTGGAGACGTCCTTCAATAGTACCTGAGTGTCAGTCAAATGGCAGCTATCCCACATCTATTATAGTTAATGCCTTTCAAGACATTCCTCTCTCTTATGCCTGAGGACCATAATTATTTGGAAGTAGAATTTCACCTTAATATTGACATGTTTTAACCTTTCTGAAAATGAGCAGTCATGAAATATATGAATTATAGTGTGCATTTCTTTTTTATTCAGACTGTTCAAATTTTTCAATGAATATTTCAATTAAGTAGGCATCCTAAGGCTTTAAAATCACAGGAAATGTCAATCGGGTTAATTTTTACCCAATCATAACGTTACCATCTGTCAACTCAATGTGGCCTTCCTGGGGCACTGGCAGAGAGGGCTGGAAGAGCACTCAAGGCTCTTGTATTTCAGGCTGGCTTCTGGCTCTTCAAAGCATGCTCTCTTTTGTGCTTTCAAAGAGCAGAACATTGAGAAATAATGTTCATATATATGTCAATAAATTGGAACTGACCCCTCACAAAACATCTTCTATAAAACGCTAACATTTCATTTCTAAAAACTATTTAAAGATCTTTATTATGTTATGGACATCAATAATAACATTGTGGGGAATTACTTTCTTCAAAGTAACACTTTTTTTTCCATCAGTCATAAATCACAATCTCTTTCGCATTTAAGATTATGGTAAATAGGTTCATAAGCAAATTTTGAATTTTGCCTTGTGTTACATCATAGGATAAAGACATGGGCTGTCATGTTTGAAGTCAGATAGCTCTACTTGACCAAAGGACAGACACATACAGTAATTACACACATTGTGCAAAAAGGGAGTTTCATTGTTGAATCAAGTAAAAATCTTTCTATGTACACAAGGTAGGAGGTAGAGACAAGGGATGCTTGTTAGACTTCGAATTTTGCAGACTTACACATCTGCATAATGATATTAGTCAACAACTTACTTATCACAAAGGACATGGAGTTAGCTATCGTGTTTAGGTTGCCAAAGGAAATCTAAAAGTACAAAAGAAACCAAAGCTTGCCAGGGTCTTTTACATGGCTATAACAAAAGAGCATGTATTCAAAGTACTATCAGGGCAATATTGAGCCATTGGTCTCTTTTCAAGTACAAGACACATGTACATATGTAAACTTACTAGAAGAAAATTGAATATATATATATATGACTACATACCCGATATTTTATTATACCTGACTTTATTTGAGTAATCTCTTGATAGCCTAACTTTAGAAAGATCATTCAAAAATAGAAAATGGAATGTCTACTATGAACTGGAGCAAGAGGGATAGAAGTGGAGACAAAATGAAGAGATGAGTTTTGTGGCGCTTAACAGTAAGGAAATGCAACTATAAACAAATAAACCCATCCACTCTGTTTAGAAAGGGAGACAGAGATTCATTTTACTGTGTGACTTTGTCAATTTTATTATATTTTTAGTGATATTTAATTGATTTCATTGAAGACAGTAACTCTTCAAATTCTCATAAATAATTGTGCCATTGTTGGTATCCTTTGCTGGTAGATTATATTTTTTATTCAATTTTTCTTTCTTTGTTTCCTTGGCCTATCTTTTCTCTGCATTCCTGTAAATTAAATTGAACATGCCTCTGTGTGTGTGTGTGTGTGTGTCTGTGTGTGTGTGTGTGTGTGCGCGCGCGCTTTCCTATTTTCAATGTCTCTATTATATTCCTCATTAGTATATAAATAATTTATTTCAAATATTTCATGAATGGATTTTTTAATACGTATGCTAATAATAACAATATCTTACTTACCGTACAATACTAGATGTGTGATCCTAATACACTGTTTGAGTATCTTTACAGAGTAAGTCTCTAGAATTTAATTGCTAGTTCAAAAAATATTTATTTGAAATGTACGTTGAAATTCCACACCTTGAAAAATGTGTATGCCAATTTACACACTAACACTACAGTATGAGAATACCTGTCAAGTTACAATCTTTTACTAATGCTTTCAATCTCTTATTCAACATAAAACTCTTGAGAATTCACAAAATGCCTCACATGATTGTAGCAAAAAGGGCTTCATAACGAACCAGTCAGGAAAATTTGCTTCCATACAAAAAGCTTATATTCCAACAAATAATTAGTGAAGCTTGTCCTAAAATATTTGATTTTATGATAGCCTTCTGGCAAAAGGAAAAAAAATTGATTAGGTTTTTGAGAAAAAATCTTCTGAGCCTTCCATGGCTTTCAAATAGATTCTATTTCCTGGTGAGAACTGAAAATATACAAGATTTATTTACAAATTAGGAATCTACTTAATTAGTGGAAGTCATTACAATTATCTTGCACATCTTATTTTTGCAAAACATCGAGAGGTCAGTGAGAAAATTATTCTGTACTTACAGCCACAATTTAGCACTGTAGCAGCACAATGGAATTCTAGATCACTCTACCCTTAAATGTCCCCTAAAGATAATTCTATTTGCTTCTTTCTCTCCACGTCACTGAGAATGATTTGTGTTATTACTTTAATCATTGTTACTGTATTTCACAGTATTTTTTCATTTATTTATTTTTTTATTTATATTTATATTTTTTCATTTAGAGAAATTTGAGTAGTTCCATGTTCAATATTTTTACAATAATTTTGAAATTAAATACACATAGCTTCTCATTAATTGAAATTCATACACATGGTCCATGATTCATGCTACACAAAAATATATGGTGTACATTAAATGTTCTTTCTACCACAAACATAACCATCCTGGAGATTATCATTATTTCATTTCTTTTGTGTACTTTAAGAAATATTGTTAAGGCCAGTGTTACCTAATCATAAGCTATACCTATATTACTGTGATATATTATCTACCGAGCTGAGACACTTTGAGAGTAAAAGAGTAGTAGCTATGAATGAGTCAGTAGTAATTAGTAATAATTTCATGAGTATGCCATGAAATTAGGTGAAAATTAGAAATATCTTGAGCAAACTGATCATCCTAATTTGCCTTATAAACATGTTTTTAAATTTCATCTATATGGCAGCATAGCTCACATTCTTCTTAACCTTCCTTTTCACATATAAATATATTTTGGATGTATTTCCAGATGATTATACAAAAATTACAAGGCCTTTGTAATGCCCCTATGTTTATAGCATTATTTCACTGCAGATATTTAGTTTCTATTCATGAAATATAAATACATATTTTAATGTCTTTAGCTGCATTTTGTTGAACACTTTGCTTACATATAAGTATTTTTCATTATAAAATTTTGAGTTAGAACTTTTGAGTTTAAAGCTATATGTTTTTAAAGTTTTGATGGACATTCCCAAGCTGTCATCTTGACAAATCCTGTAGACATTACAGACATTTGCTATTTACAATGTTCATAGGTGAGTGCATGATCACAATTGTTACCTATGTTAATTTTAAATATGTTAATAGTAATACCTTATTACTTTTAAATTTTATTTTATGCAACTTTGGTTTAAGAATCTTTGACTTTCTCTTTCCTATTTTTCTATGAGAATTTTTACCTTTATTTTGTTAATTTATAGAACCAAAGTATTTGTCATTTTGCATTGATAAGAATTCTCTTCCATTGAGACATATGCATGGAATAATTGATAATCACATTTGAAATGCATTCTTATTTTGCTAACATTGTTTTTGCACCAAAAGCAGTTCTAATACTCTAAATGTTTTTTTCCTAAAATCACCTGACAACTCATGGAATCAGGAATAATATATATTTCTGATATACGTAGCAGGAATAATATATATTTCTCAAATTAGAGGCTCAACAGTGAATTACTAGATACCTTCACGCCATTGCTTATGTACATATAAAGTATTTTCGTAACCTTGTGGCAGGCACTGTGCCAAGAACTATAAATAAAATGATAAGAAAGACGGCCTTCAAGGGGTTATCAGTCACCTGCTATATGGTTATGCTTTGGAAATAGCTTTAAAATATCAGTTACTTGATTTCTTGATGTTAGCCATTCTTTCTGGAGTAATATGGAATCTCAGTGTTGTTTTACTTTGCATTTCTCAAATATAGGCTGAGACAAAAAATGGATACTTCTACATTGTTGGTAGGAGTGTAAAGTAGTACAATCACCAAGAAAATCAGTGTGGAAATGGATCAAAAAACTAAAAATAGAAATTCCATTTGACCTAGTTACTCCCCTCCTACTGTAGGCATCTTCCCAATAAAG
Organism: Erethizon dorsatum; assembly: GCA_028451465.1. Taxonomy (NCBI): domain Eukaryota; kingdom Metazoa; phylum Chordata; class Mammalia; order Rodentia; family Erethizontidae; genus Erethizon; species Erethizon dorsatum. Next base: position 59,171,446 of record CM051838.1, read on the forward strand.
TTAAAGACATCATATTACAGTGCTATATGCATACACATGTTTAGAGCAGCATGATTCATAATATCTAAAGCTTTGAAGCAGCCTATATGCCCATCAACAGATGAATGGATAAGAAAATGTGGTGTAGATACACAATGGTGCACAGTATTTGTGTACCATAAAAAGGTTAGATTTGAGTCATTTGTAGGAAAATGGATGCACCTTGAGACCACAATGTTAAGTGAAATAAATCAGACACACAATTTTAAATATTGCATGTTTCTCTTCTATAAGAACCTTAAAGTATAAATAAAGAGAAAATTATCGGTAGATAAGAAGAAGTAGGGTGGTAGAACTTTTGCAAATGGGAAGGATATGAAGAAATGGAGGGAGAGATTTGGAAAGGGAAGGAAAGTTGAAAAAAGAATTGAGATGTTACATACACATATATCAATTCTCCACAGGGAATATAATCATTATGTACTTCAAACATGTGCTAATGAAATTAAATAAAATTTGAAAAATAAAATTAATATCTTGAAACAAATATGTTTAATTTGTTAATTGTAGCAATTGTTACTCCTGAATGCGCTTTACCCTAGTTCATTTCTGTGTCCTTTTCCTTTCCAGTACACAACCTATTTTTGGAGTCTGCTATTCTCATGGCAGAAAGGAAAAAGGAGAAGGGCTGAATTCTCCAAGAATCTTCTCACTTGTGGTATCTGCAATACCCCTGCCCACACTCCACTGGGTACAAGTGACATTGTTAAAGCAGAAGTCTTGGGGAAATAAAGCACCTCCCTTGGGGATTTACTGCACCACATATGGTAATGAACAATTTTCTAGAATACTCATATAAAAGGGTTAACTAGTGGTTAGAAATACAGTTTGAATTAACCATAAACTATCCTATTGACCACAAATCATTCACCTTTCATCTGCAGGTAAGATACCTTCATTTATTCTCTAAGGAGAGGCCAAGACGTCCTAACAAATCATATTGTCAGACACAAAACCAGGACCTTGATCAATGCTTGGCATTTGTGTCAGATGTTAATCTTCTTGATTCAGAGATCTAAGTTTGAAAAGCTGTTATCTGCACGTGCTTGCTCTAATGCCACACACACACGCACACACATATGCACGCACGCACACTGCAATCGTGAAATAAGGACCAAATGATCCCATAAATACAGCAAAAGAATCAGAGATACAGTGCAGTTTTTGTTCCATAGCAATCCTAAATTGGGGGAGTAGGGACTATTCCTTTTTTAGCTCTTCCTTTCGGCTCTCTATAGGTAACCCAAATGTTCACTGTCCTCCATACTCTTTAGAACTACCCTCTGGGATTTCATTCCTTCTCTATTCTGCTCTTGAGCTTATTTTAAAACAGAATAAAAATGATGCTCACTTTGGTTTACATACTGGTTGTAGAATATTGGCTACTCAGATAACCTTAAATTTGCTGTCTTTCTCTTGACCCAGACAGCGTACTGGGCTCTTAGTGACTGACTTGTATGTTCTTGTCTACTTGTTTCCACTCAGCTTCACGTGGCAATAGTTAAACCCACAATTCTTTTCAAGACAGGTCTCTCTGTCCACTGTGTACTCCCATTTGTGAAGTAACCACCTCCAAATATCAGATACCAACTATCTCACTAACTCCAGCAGAGTTAGATTTTTCTTAACAGTTTTGGTGGGGCAGTCAGAGGACAGGAGTTTCCATATGAGTCAGCTTTTCTGTTGCTGTAATACAATACCCAACACCCACAATTTAAAGGAGGAGAAGTTTAATTTGGCTCAGAGTTACAGGGGATTCAGTCCATGATCAGCTGGTTCCAAGGCAGAAACGTGAAGGCCAAAAGGTGTGGCAAAGCAAAGATCCTTAGTTCATGGTGGCCAAGAAGTGGAAGAGGGGAACAGTGCCGAAAAAGAAGGGCCCAGGGACCAGATACAGTACTGAAAGTCACACATGCATGATTTGCCCAGCCATACCTAGAAGTGTACCCTACCCATCACCTAAGTGGCTTTAAGTCAATCAAGTTGGCACAATGAAGCTTAACCATCACATGTGGACTGGGTGGAAATCAGAATTTTGGTTATTTACTGGTTTTAAGAAAAGGTTTCAGAAAGTATTGTTTAAAAATACACAATTTAAAAGAGTATAAGGTCAATTTCTTTATGTTCTTATTTTCTAATATTTAGAACCATAATATTATGTTAGATATTTTGTCCCACTACTTTTTAGGCTGCTGGGAAAGAGTCATTAACAAATTCCTACAAAATAAGTTAAAGAGGAAACAAATCAATTATCAGGTACATTTCTTTTAGAATATTTGGGTCCACCAAGAAAAAAAAATAATTTTAATAGGATAAGGACATATACCATTGACTGTCAAGGTAAACAACTGAAGAAAAAAATCTTACAGTGCAGATCAAGATGAGATTCTGTAGGTTTCTCCTGATGTCATTTACTTTTCTCACTGCAATTAAAATCACTGAACATTTTCCTGCTCTTCTCTCTATAAATATTTATCAAATGGTTTATTCTTTGGCAGTGACTATGTTATGCACTTGCAATAAAGAATGAAAAATTCAAATTCCTTATGCGGTCTGGAAGAAAAGATGAATGACAAAACAAGCAGTATCCCAACAGTGAGATAAACACTAATCAAGGAAGGAAGCAGGGTGCTGAATGAAGGAGCAAAGGATGACTTCACAGAGGAAGAACCCAAATAGATTGTTAAAGGGTGAGGAGTGAGCAGATGGATACGGTGAGTGGAAATGACATCAATGAAAATGCATTGAGCATGGGAAAATAAGAGCACTGCAAATTGCAAACACACTATGTAATCAAATCCTAGTTTTAAACAAGAAGAAACTGTGACCTGGATGGTGAAAGTGGGAAAAACACATTAAGAAGATTAGACTACTCTTCAGCAAGTGGAAAAAACAGACATAGGATGACTGGAAAACACAATGAATGTCTAAATTTTTAAAAAGTACACTAAAAGACAAATTGTCAAGAATGATGGGAAAAGTGTGCTCAGAGCCATGGGGAGTATTTTCTGGGTGATGAATGGCAGTGTCTTTTACTACAATCATTTTTTAATTTAAACATTCACTGTATTTTCTGATCACTCCACGTGTGCATTGAATAGAATGGTCACATGAGACATTTAAAACAACGAGAGACCTGATAGAATCAGGACATGGGTTGGCATGGATAGAGGTTGGTGGCTGAAGGGCCAGGTTATCAGAATTATAGGATAATTCACCCCCATATTTCTGAAGAAAGACCACGGCTGGTTTCTTTCAAAAATCAGTTTTTGGAAATAGTATCTGATATGTTGATTTTTTTTTCCTTATTGACCAGAAACTTTGTTCTTTGGGGGGATTTCTATTTTGTTCTTTATTTTTTTAAAAATATTATTATTACTTTTAAATGACAAACCATAATTAGATTTATTGATTATTAGCAGTACATGTTTGCAATATAAAAAGATTACATTTATCATGGGGAGTTGGTATTTTGATTTTTAAATAATTGAGTCCCTTCTTGTGACTTCACCAGGAATATTAAAATATAACTTTTAGCTAGGTGTGTTAGCAGGCACCTGTAATTCCAGCACTAGGGAGGCTGAAGCAGGAAGATTTGCCATGAATTCAAGGCCAGCCTAAACTATACAGTGAGATTCTCTCTCTCTCTCTCTCTCTCTCTCTCTCAACAAAAAATATAACTAAAGGAACAATGTGGTTTTTTTTACTTAAATTATACCATAGACACAAGAATTTTAATAGAATATACTGGTAGATATGAATTCAGATTTGTTAATTAATTTCCATAAGTACAATTAATAAATGTTTTGAATAAAATGTGCAAAATATTAAATCCTAATAATCAGACAGAATAATCTGTCTTACTTAAGAACACATAAGATGAAGAAAAACTGACTTTAAAATATTTATTTTAAGCAGAAACATAGTCCGGTGAATTTATTTTTCTAATAAATATAGTCCTACATAGGGCTTTCACTACAGCCTGTACTCAGCAGCAAATTTGAGCCAAACTAATTAGCAATAAATCTGCCAGAACCCAGTCAAAATATTATCCTAATTAATCAGAATAGGAATAGATGAATTAAAAAAAATTATTATACCATGAAAGGAATCTTATCAATTTCTAGCATTACTTAACTGATTTGTCTGCCTGTATACTGGCATACCATTAGACTTTGCTTTTCAAGTCAGTTAAAAATGTTCTGATCACCCTGGATGAAAAGATTATAAAAAGCTTCTAATAATCATGATTCTTAGTTGGCTCATATTTATTTGTTCAAGCACACTTTATTCCAGTAATAAAAAATTTTCTCTATTCATATACCAAAATAGTGCTCTAATCTTTAAATGATTTCTGTTCTTTTAGAACTCTTTCCATTACTTTTTACTGTTTTGTTTCTTCTATCTAATAATTTCTATAAAGCTCTTCCTGAACAAGTTCCAGTGAATGTGTTTGGAATAATTTTTATCAAAAATTTAAATGTCACGTTAGGTGTAGCTAATTAAGCTTCAATAATGTATAAGAATCTGAATCTTAACACCAATAAAGATCACTTACTGAAACAAAGACAACCTTTCGCTTGACGATTTGTTAATTAACTCTAGGGGTCTTTTCCAGGCTGAGGAAGCAACGGTCTTCCCTTTCATAAGAATTTTACCTCAGAAGTTTATCTTTATTGATTTATTATTTGCTTTTAAATATACGGCATCATTCTTTTTCCTAAACCTTGAAGGGAAAAATGTCATTTCAGTCCCTATTAGTCTTCAAAAATGTAGAATATGGAGAGGTGTGGATTGTTCAGGTAAGGTAACTTTACAGCAGAGAAACATGGCAGAACTTCCTCTGCATGGTGAGCATGGCGAACATCACAGGTAAAAATCATTCTGGTTGTGCCTATCTTTGATACGGCAGAATAAATGCAGACTTCAACTTTAGACTCTTCTCTCCAAAACATCATAGCCCCATTTAACCACCAAAACAAAAGAAAAACAACAACAAAAAAGGCTAAAGAGACATAGTTAAAAGTAATATAGGACCTCGCATGGTGGCGAATGCCTGTAATCACAGCACCCAGGAGGCTGAGGCAGGAAGATTTTTGCAAGTTCAAGGACAGCCTGGGCTACATAGTGAGTTCAAGGCAGGCCTAAACTATACAATGACACCCCTGTCTCAAAAATGTAAAAAAATTTTACAAAGATGGGATCTTGAATGAGATCCTGAAACTCAAAAATCTTGGATCATTTTTTATCTTTTTCCATCATCCTACCCTCCTTGCCATTACCACATCCCTTTCCCACCTTGAAAAATCTACCTCACAATTTCCTGTCATCTCTACATTACTTTGCTTTCTAAATCATTCATGCGGTGAGTTTCTCATATAAGAGGAACCATTCAGTTTGTAACCCGTCTGTGTCTGATTTATTTCACTAAATTACAGTCTCAAGGTTCAACCATTTTCCTACCAATGAGTCAAATTTATCCTTCTGTATAGCTCAGTAATACTCCACTGTGTTTTTATATCGCATTTTCTTTATTCTCCTGTTGCTAAGCACCAAGGCTATTTGTATAGTTTAGCTTTTGTGAATTGTGTGCTAAAATCATAGGTATGTGTGTATCACTGTAAGATGACGATTTTAATTCTTTCAGGAAGATATCCAGGAGAGACACAGCTGGATCAAAGGCCCTTCTCAGTTATCATTGTTTGGAGTCTCCACACTGATTTCTGTCGTGGTTGTACTGGTTCATATTCTCACCAACAGTGCCGAGGTGTTTCTTCCTCCTCACATCCTTGCCAGTGCTTCTTGCCTTTTGAGTCCTTTATGTCAATCATTTCTTGTTCAGTGATTTGGAAACTCTTTGAAGAATTCCTCATTATTTATAGATTTCTCCTTTGGAGAATTCTTTCTCTCCTTTCAAAATGTGGACTGATTACCTAAGATTTTATTTTATGCATTCTCAGACATATGTTCTCCTTGAGAGAAATGTTGAATCTTCACCTCAAAATCATTATTCTTCTTTAATTACAGATGCTTTAATTGAGTTCTACCAGGCATACATTTGACTCCATTAAACTTCAGAATGTTGAATAAATCTTTTTATTAATATTTATATTAACCATGACCAAAAAGTTAAGCATTTTGTGTAATATGAAATAGTTATGTTGTTACATTTAATTGGAATGAAATCAATGAACTATGTTTAAAGAAGGAGCTCATTTAAATATTGAAAACTTGTGAATATGTTCACTAATCATAGAATGAATTAATTTTGTTATTCTCAGGCAATTTAAAACTAGAGTATGAGAATGAATGGAAGAGATTACCAATATAAAATAAGCTCACAGTGTGTAGTACAAGAACCAAGGCACAAAACACACAGTATGAATTAATTTTCCTAACAGTTCAAAACCATGCTAACCAAAACATTAAATTGACATATACATAGTAAAACTTTTAAAATCAGGAAAATTATTAAGAGAGATCCAGACAGGGATTGTCAACACAGAAATAAATATGTTGCTAGAGAACATAGAGAAGATTCAGGGGCAGTGGTGTTAAATATACATTTATTTTTATTTTTATTTTTATTTTTAGAAGGTTATGGATACCTGGATGCTCCGCTAATATTTACTTTAAAAAACACATGCATTCTATGAATTTTTGTGTACATATGATATTTCTCTGAATAGTGAAAATCAGCTCATCTCTCATTTTACAGAACATAGGATAGAAGCATAAAAGATAAGGTATAAAATAATCAAGAATACACAGGAAAAAATGCTTTATTTTCCCCCAGGACCTCAACCACATCTATTCGCTAAATATTCCTTGGCTGAGTTCAAATTTAAAGAAAGCTTAACAAATGAGGTTGACTTCTATAATAAAGAGACAAGATACCAGAAGAGCCATAGCCCAGACATCTTAATTGAGTTTCATTAAGATTTTTATTATATTGACATATGTAGTTATGCAATGTGGCATATGAATCTCAGACTATCAGGCTAGTAAATGGCTTCAATATTGACTGTGGCTTTTGAAAATTAGGTGATTAGTGATTTAAAAGAAAATGGAAATAAAATGAAATAAAATACAAATGAAATAAAAGAGCACTTGGTAAAATTTTGTGTACTAGCCCTATGCAAACATTTTCTACTCTCTGTTTGGTAGAGTTATCTGTTTTTAAGATGGATTTAGACCTTGTAGAAAAGGTCAAATCTTAATTTTATACTATTCATTAAAGTCTTTAAAATGTTATATTTCCTAGAGTTATAGGTAATATCCTTGTCTCAGTTTTGTAAGCATTGTTCCACAGGTAATTGTGACTGCCTAAGACCCAAACAAAGGGCTCTGTAGGAATGCTTGAGAAGTTTATTCCTACATACATAATACATTTTTAAAATCATTTGTAAAGGAACAATGTTTTATATTTTATGACCTCAGCAAAGTATAAGTTGCAAAACCTGTGTGACCCTCCTGCACATCTATGCTCCTTTTCCATCTGTACTCACAGTAAATATTTGTTAGGACATACAACCTGGTGTGATCAGTTTCCATAAACTAAATACATACTATGCTCTTTCCTGAGTTGGTATTTTAAATTTATACTTGGAAAATTCATGTGCTGCCAAGCAGTGTCACAGACATCAGTTAAGTGAACATGGATGCACAAAGTTCATATGTATGAAGTGAGAAGGCATACACATTCAGCACATTTGGATAGTGAAAATTTCATACATGGAAGATGAAATATGGTTTTAGATATTTTGTGGAATAAGGATGCAAATAAAAAAGAAAAAATGCTGCAAACAAATCCCCCCAAAACAACTAAACATATATTTAGAGTTACCAAAGAGAACCTTAATCTATAAATAAGAGTTATTGGAATTATATTATTAACAAGAGAGTTGGTCAATTTGGATAGAGCTAAGAGGGACATTAGTGAAGTCAAAAGTAAATCAGAAGAAATTATCCGTATTGATGTAAATAGAAGAAACATACAGAAGAAAATGAAATTTGAAAAAATGAAGTGTAGACAGGAAAAGAATAACAATGTAAAAGTAAATAAAGAAAAATAGAAAAGCAAATATCGAAAAGACTTATTAAAAGATATGTGACGCTTTTCCAAAATTCATGAAGCAATATGAAAGGTAAAATATTAAAAAACATGATGAATACCTAATGAATATACCTAATGAAATTGAAACCAGCTTCCTAAACTACTTACAAAAAGAAATAATATGCAAATTGTTTGGAAATAAAAAGAAAAAAGAAAATGAATGTAATAAAATAATGATGAAAGCAAAAGTAGTTATCTGTCAATTGTATAGACAGATAAATATTAAATATACTTTCAATTAAAATCATATGACAATAGCATGTATAATTGATGACATGTGTTACACATTTTATTACTTAGATAATTTCTTAATCTCTCTTGATTTTCCTTTTTATTTAAATAGCACATATTAAAGCTTCAAATGTTTAAAAAGACAGACAATATGATGTTAATACATTTGTAATTAAATTCACATCAAAAAATAAAACAAAATTGCCACATACTAAGCCTTAATGCAAAATTAATTTTTAAAAATGTGACATCCAGACCACATTTTGTTATCAAAATTCTATTAAGTTTAGTTATGACAAGGACAAGTGGGAAAATATTTAAAGAACAAGAATCTAAAATTTAATAAGTATTTATTGTTCAAAAATATAATTGATGAGGGTGGTGAGATGGCTCAGCGCCGTACGCGCCTGCCTGGCAAGCACAAGGGCCCGAGTTCAACTCATGGAACCCACATACGAAAAAAGGGCCAGTGATATCGCTCAGCAGTACGAGCACCTGCTGGCGCGCAAGGTCCTGAGGTCGACCCCCAGTACCCCAAAAAAAAAATAAAAATAAAAATAAAAAAACATATATATATGTATATATATATTTGATGAATTTAGCACATAATATTTTATTTTTATAAAATAAAAGAAACTGTTAGCAACCTAAGACAGGGGTACATTTCCAAATTTAATAAAGTATATGTTGCAAAAAGCTATCAGCAAACAATATTAACAAATGGTGTCCTTTCAAAACGAACATAAAATGGGATAGATGTCTTTATTTTTGTTCTTCTATTTAACATTTTATTTGAGGGAATAACTTTTGGAAAAGAAGAAGAAAGTAGAAGTTATGAAGCATTAAAAGAAAGACTAACTTTCAACATAGGTTTTTCATTTAGATAATCAAATAAATTGTACACGAATATCTGAATTTATTAGATCAATAAGTTATAACTTCACTTTACAAAGTTATATTCTAATAAAGCAGAAACAAACAGAGATAACATAGTTGAAGAAAAATAACTTTTTTCACAGGAACAAAATCATTACTTAAAAAAGTTGTGTAAGATATTTTACAAGAATATAAAATTTTGGGCGGGGGATATAGCTCAGCGGCACAATCGCCTGCCTGGCAAACACGAGGTCCTGAGTTCGATTCCCAGTACCCCCCCAAAAAAAAGAATATAAAATTTTATGGAAAGACTTTACAGGCCGGTGAGATGGCACAGTGGTGTAAGAGCCTGCCTGGCAAGCGCGAGGGTCCAAGTTCGACTCCTGGAACCCACATACGAAAAAAGGGCCGGTGATATCACTCAGCGCCACGGGTGCCTGCTGGTGCGCGAGGTCCTGAGGTTGACCCCCGGTACCCAAAAAAAAAAAAAAAGAAAGAAAGACTTTACAGACTATGAAGAAGAAAGAGGAAAAAATGAAGAGGAAGGAGGAGAGGTATTCCATGCAATGGGTAAGAGTACTTGAAGTCATACACATGCCATTTCCTCCAAAGTAACCTATAAAATTAATGTAATGTGATTTATAATAATAGCATGTTATAGTAATGAAACGTGAAAAGCTCATGATAAAAATATTAGACAACCAAAGAGCCAAAATGTTAGACATGGAGAAGTCAAGATTTGCTGTATCAAAAACAATAACAATAGTGTTTATGCCTAGGTAGAACTTGTTTTCTGCTAGCATTACTTTAAAATGATCATGCTTAAAATACCACTTCATTTCCAGGACAAGTATATAAGTAATATAAATTTAAATTTAAAAATGAAGACACAAAAGAAAGGAGAGGTTAGTTTGTCTATTTTCACACAGTGGGAGAGGTGACATTTAAATCTGGATCATTTGGTTCCACAGCTTTTTCATAATTTTTACATGAATCACTGTCAAGATATTACTGAGTTTAAGTTATAAGAACAATGTTATATTACACCGGGTAAGCAAAGATGCTAAATGATCAAAATAGAAAGAGTAGAACTAGAATTTCACTCTAAAGTATACGAGTCTTTCGTGTTTGCCATACATAATGATCACATTCATCATGCACAATTTGTACCAGTGCATAATTTATCTTCATTCTTTATTTTGTTTTCCTATTCCCCTGCTTTCCCTTCTTTTCCCCATTTACAAAAGCTCTGTTTCCATTTTTTCCCTTCAATTCTCTTTGTTTTTAAAAATCCCTTTTCCCTTCCTTCCCTCCCACCCTCCTTTGGTCCCCTTCATATTTTAATAAGTTCTTCCTACTTCCTATCATATGTCCTTCACTTTGCCCCTTTCTTACACTTTGGGTTTCTCACACAAGAGAAACAATGTGATACTTAAACTCCTGTGTCTGATTTATGTCACTTAATATTATTGTCTCAGATACAGCCAAACTCTTTTTACTACACAAAATTAGTTTCAGATAAATTGAGATCTAAATACCTAAAGGAAAATTTAAAATTTATGTATGATCTTTGGGGATTTTTTTTTGGTACCGGGAATCGAACTCAGGACCTTGCCAGACAGGCACTTGTGCCTGCTGAGTTATATCCCCAGACCTGTGTAAGATATTTGACTCTTGATTAAGGAAGAATTTCCTAAACAAGACCCAAAAGTCAAGACAGGAAGAAAAGGATAATAGAACCACATTAATGTAAACTGTCTGTCTGTACAAATAACAAGTAAAAGGAAAAGGAAAAAAGCAAGAAACTAGGAGATATTTCCTACTATGGTAATAGTATTGTGAAATATTCGTAATTATTGGAAATTATGAACTTGAGTTAAACTATCAATGCTGATAAATGTCAGAAAGTTATTAACAGAAAAGTAAAATTGCACCAAACTATTTATTTAACATGTCTTTGACTTTAATACATATAATACAAAATTGTTAATGTCTGTAGATGAATATATATATATATACACGCATATATGTTAAAGATTTGAAGATACATGTGGAAATGATATAACCAAAGATAATAGCTTCCTAAGTGGAGGGAAGAATGGAGAGGAAAGAAATGTGGTAAGAAGTGTGGAAGGAGTGTCAATATTTTGGGTGATTTATATGTTAAATTGATTGAGAGATGATGGATATATATAATTTTCTGTGCTTTGAAATTGCTTGGAAAACTTAATGATGATATAAAAGGAACATTTTAATTTAGAACTTCATTAATTTTTGTCTACTTAGGAAAAATATTTTCAAAAATCAAAAATGAAAAAACATATTTATTTTGTAATAATCCTACAGGATGTCTAAAAATAGACCTAAGGGCTTTTCATTGGCTTTCTGTGTATTCTCTTTGCTGTCAAAAAAATTGTAGTGATAATAACAACTGAATACTGCTCCATATCTGAAGCATACTTAGAATGATTTTGAGGTAAAAAGGTGTTACCATGGTATTTTTGTAATTATTGCTTATTCTAATACCATTCATATGCAGATGAAAATTAAAAGAAAATATTTCTTTAGAAGCAAACTATTTCCAACTAGGATTTTACTCTTAACTTTGAGCTTATCTAATAGTTAATTTAACAAAGACTACCCACTATTCATTCAGTGTAATCAAAGATAATCTTTAACCACTGTATGCCCTAAAATGTATCTTTTTTCTCTGAGAAATTCTTTTGATTTTTGGAAAAAGTAGAATATTATGCACAGTTGTCTGTTTGAGGCTTCATGTGGCACAGAGCAAATGATTTAGTACGAAATATTATTACTAGGAGGGAATAAATAAGGTAGAGGCACCTAAAGTAATTTTCATTTTCATGGTTCCAAGGTGTCTTCTTTAATCTCTTCCATCATGACTAATCCTTACTGCCGTCACCCCCAGGAGTACAGTACCTCAACAGTCTTCCCTCGCCTACCTGCTTTACTTCAGAAGTTGGCACTTGCCTGCAATCTATTCCAAGCCTTAAAATAAAACATCCTTCCAAAATTTCCCTTTGCAGAAGAATGGATAATAAATGCTCAAGCGGATCATCTCTCTATTCCAAAAGGGCACCCTCTCCACAAATTCTGATATTTCAGTTCCAATGACTATTAATTTATTCAATCTGTTATTTTTACTACATGGTTTACAAGCTTATTAAAAATGTCAGACTATACATGATACATTTTTTTATTTTCTCCTTTCACAGTCAAATTTTTGGAATAAAATTTTTGTGTTTCTTGTCCTTTATTCTGATTTATTCTGTGTCCATCTTCCTATCAAGCTTAAACCTCGCCACTCTACTGAAAATGTTCTCATGAATATAACCAACATCAGGTAGCCAAACAAATGAATTACTTTTAAATTTGCATCTTCCTTAAATATATACATTTATTAAGCATAAACAACATGAATTTACAGTTTTAATGGTACCCTATATATTTATATAACAATTTACCTCAAAGTGTTATTTCCTTATTTGTTCAATGGATTGCAGTCCTCATGATTTTCTGTTTTATACTATTTTCCAGTGATTAATGTCATTTACAATATTGAGTAAGTTTTGGCTGCTGTTGCTTACCATGCCTTCCTTCTTGGTTCATTTTTTACTTCTGTGATACTATACTTTTCTGATTTTCCTCCTGCACCTAAGTTTTCTTTCCATCTCCCTACAGACTCCCCCTGCATCTAAGCATAAGTGATTGAATTCCTTAAGAGTTTCATCCTAAGTCATCTTTAATCTTCAGGTGAATCTCTCTACTTAGATAATATTATTTGCCCTAATTACTTGATTTATTAATGATATATTAAGGACAATTAACATTTACATCATTAAACCTCTCTCTGGACACATGATTTTTCTATGGCTCAGACAAATATTTACTAATTTTTCTAAAAGATTTGTATTTTCTTCCCAACCCATTCTTCCTCTACTGTACAAGTCTGGTGAAAATATAAAGGGATAACATTTTGAAAGAATGTTGACTCATACTCTTAGAAGCCTTTAAAATAGTTACATTTTTTAACTGAGTAAATATACTTTAAGAATTAATCTTAACATTATAGATAAGTTGCACAAGTTCATTGTGGTCTAATTGAGCACCCTCCTCCTTAACAGGGGTTAACACACAAGATTTTGTCATATACAGATTAAAATAGGAAAAAAATTAAAAACATATAGAAACACGTAATGTAGTAATATAAAATAAATGATGATTTCTCACCAAAAAATCAGAATTCAAAACAATTTATGGAACATTGTTCATAAAAATGACAATGATTTTTTATTCATATAAAGTATGGTATATAAATGATGCAGAAAGAGATGAGATGACAAGAGAGACATGAAGACATTATAAAAATATCTGTTTGAACTGTGATTTATTTTAACGTCTGTTTCTACATTGACATATTGTACTCCTTAGACATTTATAGTTTTGTTTTGTTTTTGGATAAAATAGTACAATCAGGGCCGGTGAGATGGCTCAGCGGCGTAAGCGACTGCCTTGCAAGCGCGAGGGCCCGAGTTCGACTCCCGGATCCCACATACGAAAAAGGGGCCGGTGATATCGCTCAGCGGCACGGGCGCCTGTTGGTGCGCGAGGTCCTGAGGTCGACCCCCCGGTACCCACAAAAAAAAAAAAAAAAAAAAAAAAAAAATAGTACAATCAGTGATTTGTATTATAAAGTTCTTCTATTTCAGCTAAAGAGAAAATATTGCACCTCTACTGACCCCTCAATTTATAAAATTGAACAAGGACTTAGTCTTTACTTTGTAAATTATTTTACTAGTTTTTTTGTGGTTTAAAAGACGAATAAAAAAGAATCCTTTCCTTTCCTTTATGGAGCTGCACTGAAACAGAGTTTGTCTCTTTTAAAAATGAATGTAGATCTGACTCCAAAAAACTTACAACTATGAATACAAATTGAATGTACCCTCAAGAGTCAAATGCACCCTTTATTGTAAATATTAAAATAAAATTCTGCCTTATCATATAAGGCAATTATAAAATTGAAGATGACAACCTATTTATATGTATGAGTCTGTAATATTTCTTGAGGAAAATCATTGCTTACTTCATTAGAAACATTTTGACCATCACCATATAGAGACTCTGTATGGAATTTTCTAAATAAAAATTGGATTACTCATACTGACATATTGATAAAAGTTTTAAAAATATTTTTTCATTCCTTCTCCTTTACTGATTGGATGAGATTTTCTATTCCCAGGAAATGGACCAGGTGAGTACAATTTTAAATAATGTTTCATTTTCACTCATAAAATTATAACTTTAACACAACTATAGTAAAAGCACTATTTTCCTTTTTCTTTTCTGAAAAATGCCCAAATTTGGAAAAGAACCCCCCAAAATTAATTATTCCCAATACTTAGTCACCTATATCTGAAAGTTTAGTTTTTTATTATTACTGTTATTATTGATGTTATTATTATTTTAACCTCTGCTGTATTCTATAGGCTCATTCAGGTTAGAATTGCTGGATGCTAAAACCTCAGTCCTGCATTGTGAATTATTTCTTTGTCTCATTTCTCTTTCTCCTGAATGTGTGATGCGATGAAATAATTTCCTAGATCTTCCATTTACTTATGGGAATTGGCTATCGCTGCGTCATTCACCAGCAAATAGTACAAATATTTATTTCTCTGGCATGAGAAGTACAGCTTTCATCCACAACAGACACTGTTTCTTGCCACTTTTATTAAAGTGTGTGCTCCACGTGCACCAGCACTATCATTCCTACTAATTATCTTATGTCGAATGCATTTTTAATGATCCCAGACTTTCCTTCTAAACAGATGTTCTCTGAACAGTTTTCACTTTTTTTGTCTTTCTAGTGTTAGCCTGCTTAAGTCGGTTGGCACCAATTTGTTAGGTTATAAAACGGAGTACTTTGCTGGAACCAATTTTATATTAGCATAAAACTCGCACATGCTGGGCCCTGAGTTTTTCCCCATGGAAAGGAAGAAGTCTTTCTTACCATTTTATGGCTTCATTCATCAGTGTTTTATTTGCAAATTGGTTTCTTTCCATGGATGTCTCTTTCCATACTAATAAGCTCCAACTCAGTGTTGCTCAGGAATTGTGTGGCCCGTCAGGGTTAATTCAGTACCCTAGCAATTCCCTGGAAAAACAAGTACAGGACAGGATTAGTGCAGACATAAAATTGAGCTTTAAATATTCTTTCCAAAGTGCCTACTCATATCTCTATCTCCATCCTTAAGCCTTAATTACAAAGAATGTTAAAAATAATGATAATATTATCACTTGTACTTGTTGCTGGAGGCAGTGTAAAGTGGTGAATGTAAAGCTGAGAGATGGCCCAAGCTGATCCTTCAACTGATAACTGACATAATGCCTACTTGCACAAAGTAATAATTGGCTATTTTCTACTTTTTGCTTTAAAAGTAAATATTGGGTCTTACCAAATCCTCAGCATTGATGAAAAATGCATCTATATTACCAATGTTAACAGCATATACATTTTCCATGATTAAATTTAACTTTATTCCCTTCTCTTTCCTCTTTTCCTCTATCACATAATAACTGAAGTAGCTTTTTAAGACAAAAGAAATATTACCCAAGTTTTATGGAATAAGTGAGGCATTCATCCTTTGTTCCGTGTTCTCCCGACTACTGTAACACTGTTGCAGATTGTTCATATATAAAGACCAAACACAGAAAAACGTTTGCTTCTATGTCCCCTGTTATCATTACTTGAGAAGAGTTTTAAAAGCAGGACTTGGGCTGGGCGTAGTAGCACACGCCTGTAATCCCAGCACTGGGGAGGCTGAGGCAGGAGGATCACTGGGAGTTCAAGGTCAGCCTGGGCTACAAAGTGAGTTCAAGGCCAGCCAGAACTGCATAGTGAAACCCTGTCTCAAAAAGACAAAAATAAATAAATAAGAGGGGTCTACATTAAATAATCTCTATTTTCCTTGTACTGGGAAATAGTTCTACTTTGGGGAGATGCATGTTGAAACCCAATTAATTTTCCTTAAGGATATGGAGAAATATTTTCCAGATGATAGAAAAAATTTCCACCCTTCTGGAAAAAAGTCACAATTTTCCCAAGAACAGATGAAAATATTCATGCAAATATAATTTTAATAAATGACATAGTTTCTTATGAAGATATATTTTAAAAAATATTAGCTGATCAGCCATTGACCTAGTGAGTCTAAAATGTTGTGTCTAGAAAGGAAGTTCTTGTTTAGCTGTGCATCACTTCCAAAACTGTAAAAAAAAGGCATAAAATATGTATCATCTCCCCTGAGATGCTTAATTGAGTATGCCATCATATGGTTTTAATGTAATTTGATAATTTGCCGGTACAATGTGGCATTAAATATCTGTCATGCAAACACATTCTCCGTTTTTTTTCTCATTGTATAGCAATAGACCACCCTTCAAATAATGAATCTGTTACGACCTCTCTGCTTACACAGGAAGGATAGCTTCCCAAGAAAGTCATATTATTTAAAATAGACACCATGTGTCTTTAAATTAAGGTGTTAGCCTATTGGACTTTCATCACAAATTTGATAATGAAAAATTCTTTTCGGAACCTTAATATATGGTTTAAGATTTTACCATGGAAAATTTAAAATACTCACAAAAGTAGAGAAACTAATGATACCCATGTACCCATAATCTAGTATATGATTTTTAATGATCCTTTTAAAAGTCAGCACAAACTTCATAGCTTGATACAGCACACAATATTAGTCTCATTGGACTAAAAATAAGAGCTACGTTCCCTTCTGAACTCTTAAGCAAAGAATCTGTTTTCTCATCTTTCTGGTGCCAGATGATACCTGAATATCTTGGTGTAAGGTTTTTGCCATTTCTTTATCTCCAAAGCCAGTAACGTTATGCCTCTCTCTCATTTCTCTCACTCCCTCCCTCCCTCTCCTCCTCCTCCTTCTTCTCTCTCTCTCTCTCTCTCTCTCTCTCTGTTCCTTTGGTGCCTTTTCCTTTACTTACCAGGACCCTTATTATTATGTAAGTGCTGCTTGTGCCCTCCAGCATAATTTTTCCAACTGAAGTTCAGTTGATGAGCAAACTTCTGAAAACTTAATTCACTCCCACCATGTAAATGTATGTATTTACAGAATTCCATGATTTACAGGATTCCACAATTTGGGTATGGACATCTTTGGGGGTAAAGTCTGTTTGTTTGTTATTTATTTGTTTGTTATAACCTGTCATACATACAATTTTGCCATTATTGTTTCATAATCCTCATTTACCGTGATCCATATACACAAAAGTATGTTGGTGGGTTTGTTAGGATTTTTTAGTGAATCTTAGATTTCATTACACTTCTCCAGTACATACTTCTTTATATATCTCAATAGGCAAGCACATTATGTTCATCGGAGTGAAAGGAGACCTACCAAATAAGCAGCCAGATGTGGTGGCACAAGCCTGTATTCCCAGCACTCAGGAGGCTAAGCCAGGGGATGCCGTGAGTTTGAGGCCAGCCTGGGCTACACAGTAAGCTAAAGAACAGCCAGGAATGTATAGTAAGACCTTGTCTGAAAAAAAAAAAATACAAACACAAAAAAACCCTACAAAATAAGCAACCCTATAATATTAACTAATATGGAGTCTATTTTTGATTACATCAAAAATATTTTTACAATTACTGATGGAACTGGGATCAAAATATATTTCACAAGTACAAATGGCCAATAAATAATGAAGAAATGGTTGTAAATATTATGTATTGCAAACATGTTGTTATGGTTTATATTTAGAAGCCCCTTGAAAGCCTCATATGCTCATAGTGGGACCTTACAGAAATGGCTAAACCATACGTGTATGATTTTGGATTATGGGCGTGTGATTATTGTATTAGTCCACTGACTGATTTAGCATAGTTCTAGGGGCAGATAATAGGAAGGTCCACCCTGTTTGTGGGTGGCACCAACCAATAGATTTGTAGACTGAATAGCATAAAAAGGGAAAGGAAGATTTGCTGTTTACTGCCTCCTGCCTGCACACGTGAACTGTTTCTCCTCTGCAGGGTCCCTCTGTCATACTGCCCTGCCCTGGAGCCAGCCAACTGGACTGAAACCTCTACAAACTGTGGGCTAAAATAAACTTTTCCTCCTTTAAAGTGTTGGTGTTGGGTGTTTTGTCCCAGAAATGAGGAAGTAACTAAGACACATGTACTAATAAATAATGTATATTTCACATATTTTGTTTGACTGATACATATATATATCTTTAATATGTCTCTTTATAACTGTATCTACTTTCTCATGCTGTTTAATAATTGATGAAAGTTAGTTGTGTGCTCTTAAATTTCAGAACCTGACAGATCATAGTGGTACCATACAGCATAATTTAGAATGAATCTCTCTTGTCCATATTGCCTATGAATAGTTACATTCAGTCATTTTCCTCCAGGGATACATTATTATAGTGTATGCAATTCATATTGCATTAAATTGGTTAAAACATATTATGTGCTGGTCTTCATTTTAGTGATTGTGTGAGTGATTATTAAGTTCAAAATCTGTCGTTGTGTTTTATCCATTATAAAGCCCATACAACCTTTCAATCAAAGGTGTTAACATCAGTTGATCATATTTACCTAGATATATTGAGACTATCTCGCAGATGCTCCTTCTAACATATTTTACATTGTTTAACATTCTGTGAAAATCAACTTACCTCTGTATTCTAAAGATTGAACTATTAAGATAGAGCAACTTTATTGGTAACTGACCAATTTAACTGTCAGTGGAAACATAAGGCTCATATCTCAACTATCTCCCATGTTGGTCTTATGTTTCTTGTCTACCACATTCTTAGTCATATGTGTTCCAAGAAGACAAGGCAAAAGACTGGCTGGTAATCTTTAGTAAATTTATTTTTTGAGGTTAATATTTATTTTTATTAGAACATGTTTGTGATATATAATGGATACACTCATTGTGGGGAGTAGATACATGTATGTATCAAATCTTAATCCTTTTTACTTTCCCTTCCCCCTCATCCTCTTCCCCACCCTTCCATCTAGTGATAGTAATCTTCAGTAAAATTTTGAATGATGTCAAATCCCATGTCATGTACAATGTGAGCTATAGTTAAATTTTGGATTTTTAAGAGATTATCCACAAAAATTAGATCCAGACAAACTCATATGAAAATATTATCATTCATAGCTGCATTTGTTAGCCTTCTCTTGTCATTGGGACATGATACACAATACCCACAATAAGGAAAAAAGGTATAATTTAGCTTATGGTATCAGGAGTTTCAGTACATGGTTGGGAGGCTCTAGGCAGGTACATCATTGTGGAAGAAAAGGTGCTTAGTTCATGGTGCCTGGGGAGCACAGAGGGGAACAGTGCCTCAGAATAGGCTAAGGGACATAAACTGTGTCATACCGAAGACCACAGCTCTGTACCCCACTAGACCCACATAGGAGCATGCTCTACTAATATACTGTGAAGTGCCAGTGAAGTTGGCACATCAGGATTAATGGTCACAATAAGATATTATTTAATCTCCTATAAAGATATCATTATCCTTGTGTAGGAAAAGTGTGGATGATTTTTTCCCTTCCTTGTTATCTAAAATACACTCAAATGTGTTATTATATAGCAGCAACCTCTAGTCACAGACTCTAATTATTTAATTATGCAAGTGCCATACATGAAATTGCACAAATACGACACAGAATGAAGTACAATTTAAAATATATAAGCAGTTTGAATCTGGAATGTCTATGTTCATGATTTAATTTTAGTAACAAATGAAAAATGCTATATCATTGTTATAAATATATTCAGAGTCTTAGAAGTCATATTTTGGACACTAATTAATCACTTAATTTTAGTCCTTGAAGCTATTTTTCAAACTCTTTCAAAGAAAATGTTCGTTCATTTTATGGAAGTACTACTCTACAGCAAACTGTAAGTGTAATATTTTGGTGCTGCAATATTTTACTGCAATGTATTCATTATTATAGATGTGTTATATAATAGTTATTGAAGAGAGCTGAGCTTGGTGTCATATGCCTGTAATCCCAGCACTTGGAAGGCTGAGGCAGGAGGATCACCATGAGTTCGAGGCCAACCTGGCTACTAGTGAAATCAAGGCTAGCCTGGACTATATAGCAAAAAAAAAATGATTGAATAACTGTTATATTTTGCCTTCTAATAAGTTAATCTTAATTATAGATGTTATAAAGCCAGTAATCAAATATTTTCAACCAAAACATTAAAATCCATTTGACAAGTATATACTATTTTAGTAATCGATTCTCATATAAGAAAAAGAATGGAGGATGGAGGGAAGATGGCGGAGTGTTGAGAAGCAGACAGTGAGCCTCTCTGAGTGTCGCCATCCAGATACTGGGATATAGCGGCTCAGGGAGGACAAGAAAGAGGGAAGTTGCTCCCCTGGACCCAGGAAGGATGTGAAGCACAGTTTGGGGCACATGGAGAGAGTGAAGAGAGCAACTTCAACAAAGAAGAAGGAGGTGGCCACCATGCCTTCTCCCTGGGTCGGGACTCGCGGTGCAACTGAAGAGGTTCAAACCTGCGGACACATGGTGACTGTAGGCACCTGTGGGGGCGGTTCAGAGAAGCAGTGGCAGTGAAGGACTGCACCGACTGGTGGTGAGTGCTGAAGTTCAGCTGTCCTCCACAAGAGAGCGATTGGCTGGGCGCCATTGGAAGGGGCAGCTGAATTTGGAACTCAGGACAGCTGCTGCTCCATCCACGGCTCCCAGCCGGGCTCAGGCCCGTGGAAGGTGCACTGGCTGGTGGCAGGCAAATGAGTCTAGTCTCTGCCAGAAAGTGCTGAGATTATTCACTAACCCGCCAAAAAGCTGCTGGTGGCTTGCTGGGACAGATCCACATGTAACGGGACTCTGTCTCCGCGTGGTGTCTACAGCAAGAGACAAACCTGGAAGTGAATTTTTTTTCTCTCTCTCCTTTGTTTTTTGTTCTGGTGGTGGTGTTTTGTTTTGTTTTTTGGTTTTTTTGTTTGTTCTTTCCTTCATTGTTTGATCTTGTTTTATATAAGTGTAAAGAGAGCTTCTAACCTCTTTGTGATTGTGGTTCTGATCTGTTCTTCCTTTTATCCCTTCCTTCTCTTTTTCCCATCAGTCTTCTGCACCAGTTTCCCAATGTGAGATCCCCCTTTGTCCTCCTGCCTTACATCTAATTCCTTCCTCTTCTTCCAATTCTCTATTTTGTCCTTAACTCATTTTAAATTTAAACTCCTGAGGGCAAAATTGACATATTAAGGTTTCTGGTTTGTTTTAGATTTTGTTATATAACCACAAATCTAGTTTATATGGTTAAAAGTGGCAAATAACTGGTTAGCTCAGTCTATTATTTTCTAGGTTGTGTTTGATGCTTTTGGTACCATTATAGCCAAAAGTAGCATAATTGTTCTAAACAGCTTTTCTCCCTGGTATTCCATGACCGAGATTGACTAAGGGTCACAGAAAATACATATGCATATTATCAGACCATAGCGTAATGAAATTGGAAATCAATGGCAAAAGAAACCACAAGAACTTCCTAAACAGGTGGAAATTAAATAGCACAATCCTCAACAACCAATGAGTCACAAATGAAATTAAAGAAGAAATTAGACAGTTTCTACAATTAAATGATAACAACAGTACAACATACCAGAACTTATGGAACACAATGAAAGCAGTCCTAAGATGGAAATTTATAGCAGTAAATAACCATATCAGGAAAACAGGGCAAACACAAACAAACAACCTAATAGTGAACCTCAAAACTTCTAGAAAAAGAAAAGCAGGCTAAGCCAAAGGCTCATACAAGAGAGGAAATTATAAAGATCAGAGCAGAAATTAACTCATTGGAGACTAAAAAAACAATACAAAGAATCAATGATTCAAAGAGTTGGTTCTTTGAAAGATTAAATAAAACCAACAAACCCTTATCCAACCTTATTTTAAAAAAGGAAAGAAAACACTCAAATCTACACAATTAAGAATGAAAAGTGTGATATCACAACGAACCCTGTGGAAATCCAGATGATCATCTATACCTACTTTGAAAATTTGTATTCTAATAAGATGGAAAATGCAGAAGAAATGGACAGATTCCTAGATATGTATGAATTACCAAAGCTCAATCAAGAAGATATAAAAATCCTAAATAAACCAATATCAGTCAATGAAATCAAATATGCAATTAAAAACCTACCAAAAAAGAAAAGCCTAGGCCCTGATGGATTCACGGCTGAATTTTACAAGTAATTTACAGAACACCAAATACCACTATTTCTCAAACTCTTTAATGAAATTGAAAGGGAAGAATACTCCCAAATTCATTCCTGGAAGCAAGCATTACCCTGATACCAAAACTGGAGAAGGACCCAACTAAGAAAGAGAAATACAGGCCAATCTCCCTAATGAACATAGATGCAAAATTCCTCAATAAGCAAATCATCAAGAAGATTATACACCATGACCAACTGGGATTCATCCCAGGGATGCAGGGATGGTTCAACATACGTAATCAATAAATGTAGGGCCGGTGAGATGGCTCAGCGGCATAAGCGCCTGCCTTGCAAGCGCGAGGGCCCGGGTTCGACTCCCGGATCCCACATATGAAAAAGGGGCCAGTGATATCGCTCAGCGGCACGGGTGCCTGTTGGTGCGCGAGGTCCTGAGGTCGACCCCCCGGTACCCACCAAAAATAAATAAATAAATAAATAAATAAATGTAATACACCATATAAACAGACCCAAAGACACAAACCATATGATGATCTCAATAGATGCAGAAAAGCTTTTAACAAAGTCCAGCACCCATTCATGAAAAAACCCTGCAGAAAATTGGAATAGATGGTCTTTATCTCAATCTGATAAAAGCCATCTATGACAAACCAACAGCCAATATCATACTAAATGAACAAAAACTGAAAGCTTTCTCTCTAAAATCAGGAACAAGACAAGGATGTCCACTGTCCCCACTCTTATTCAAAATAGTCCTGGAAACTTTAGCCAGAGCAATTAGACAACAGCAAGAAATAAAAGGAATAATGATTGGAAAGGAAGAAGTTAAATTATCATTATTTGCAGATGACGTGATACTCTACACAGAAGACCCCAAAAACTCCACTAAAAATTTGCCATATTTAATAAGCAAATTCAGTAGTATAGCTGGATACGAAGTCAACACTCAAAAATCAATAGCATTCCTGAACACAAATAACAAACTTACTGAAAGAGAGTCTAGGGAAACAACACTTTTCACAATAACATCCAAAAAAATGAAATACTTAGGAATCAATCTCACAGAGAATGTAAAAGAGATCTACACTGAAAACTACAGTACTCTGAAAAAGGAGATTGAAGAGGATATCAGAAAATGGAAAGATATCCCTTGCTCTTGGGTAGGAAGAACCAATATAGTTAAAATGGCCATACTTCCAAAATTGTTATACAGATATAATGCAATTCCATCAAAATTCCAACAGCATATCTCACAGAATTAGAGAAACAATCCTAAAATTCATTTGGAACCAGAAGAGACCTAGAATAGCAAAGGCGATTCTGGGCAACAAAAGCAAAGCAGGGGGCATCCCAATCCCTGATTAGAAATTATACTATAAAACTGCAGTGATAAAAACAACATGGTATTGGCAAAAAAACAGACCTGAAGATCAATGGAACAGATTAGAAGATGCAGAAACAACTCGAGACATACTAAGCCATCTTATCTTTGACAAAGGTGCCAAGCACATTCACTGGAAGAAAGCCTCTTTAATAAATGGTGCTGGGAAAACTGGCTCTGCACATGCCAAAGATTAAAATTAGACCCATATCTTTCACCATGCACTAAACTAAGTACAAAATGGATCAAAGTTCTAAATGTTAAAACAGAAACATTAAATCTGCTGGAAGATAGAATAGGTAAAACTCTTGAAGACACTGGTATAGGCAAAAACTTTATGAATAAAACCCCAACTGCACAGAACTATCACAATGAATCAACAACTGGGATCTCATCTTATTAAAAAGCTTTTGCACAGCAAGAGAAACCACCAACAGAGTGAAGAGACAACCTACAACATGGGAAAAATGTTTGCCAGCTGTTCCTAAGACAAAGGATTACTATCTAAACATACAAAGAACTCAAAATAAATCAGATTTCCCAAATTTAAAGACCAAATCCAAAAATGGGCATCTGAGATGAATACACACTTCTCAGATGAAGAAATATAAATGGCAAATAAATATATGAAAAAATGTGCAACATCACTAGTCATTCAAGAGATACAAATTAAAACAATGAGATTCCATCTCACCCCAGAAAGAATGGCTATTACCAAGAAATCAACCAATAACTAATGCTGGAGGGGCTATGGGAAAAAGGAACCCTTCTCCACTGTTGGTGGGAGTGTCGACTGGTGTGACCACTGTGGAAATCAGTGTGGAGATTCCTCAAAAAGCTGAGATTGGAGGTCCCATTTGACCCAGCTATTCCCATTCTGGGTATCTTCCCAGAAGAATTAAAAACATCGTATCACAGCGATATATGTGCACCCATGTTTATTGCAGCACAATTTGTAAAAGCCAGATCTTGGAAACAACCCCAGTGCCCATCAACTGAGGAATGGATAAAAAAGATGTGGACTTTCTATACAATGGAGTACTACTCAGCAATAAAGAAAGATAAACTGGAGGCTTTTATTGGTAAATGGATGCAACTTGAGACCATACTCATAAGTGAAATAAACCAGACAAACATGTGTAAACATCGTATTGTCTCCCTAGTATGAGTGAGAAACTGAAAGAGTAAATAAAATCCAAAATGTACAATAGATATGGTAAAACAGGAAGAAACTGTTCAAAAGGAAAGAGAAACTGGGATGGGGGAATGGAGAAAAGAAAGGGAAAAGAAAAAATTTTATATATATATATATATATATATATATATATATAATAGTTAAGATGGATACACTACTAATTTTGCTTAGTTCATTGACAAGAAAGGTTTGTGCTAATATTGTTTGGACAATTGAATGCTGATATCTTGTACCATGAGTAACAAATTTAAAGACAATAATATGTAATGTATTAACCATTGTTACTCCCTATTATGTTGTTTTGAAATTTTGTTCTATTTTTTCTCTTTAAAATTAAAAAAAAAGAAAAAGAATGAATATGCTGTAATTTTGATGACATAGTCCATCAATTTAAAACATAATTTACCCTTGTGCATGTTCAACCACCATTGAATTAGAGTTTTTTATTTAACTCACTGATGTGAAATATCTTATTCACTGATGGAAATGAATTTTTCTTTTTAGTGTTTACAATTTGATCACTATCTTGGTGCATTTTGTGCTGTATAATAGAATAGCAGAGATGATAATTTTTACTTAACATAAATTTATTTTCTCCCAGCTCTGCAGGCTTAAAAATGTTTGTCTCTTATTGCAAGACCCAGCGAGATAGTCACTCTTTCACTTGAAATCTCTTCTTTTCAGTGAAGTTGTACATGATGGTCTCAGAGGATTTTGGGGTTGAACGCCATAATGTTTCTATTTTGTAAAATGGTACGGTTTTCTAAACCAAACCGCACAGACTGGTGGACTTTTATTTGGAGCTCCTACAATTTAGAAACTTTTTAGTTTCTCCACAGTCTCAATCACACCATGAAACAGAGGATTGTGGTTCTTAAACTTTTCAATATAACCCATAGTAAAATGTGGTTTTTTAATGATTGTAATAATAATAACTTTTATTGTGCATGTTTCATGTGCTTTGCACAACGATGTCTCATTACGGTGGGAATCTGCAAGTAATAGAATAGAGTAAATCATTGCCCTCCTACAGCTGAGTCTCACACACACACACACACACAAAACACAACACACCACACATAAATTCTTCCTTTGCATGAGCAGTGCAATCTTATTTTTCAAGTGCATCTATCTCATTCTATTTGAATTTTTCTTTCCAGTTATAAATACAGAATAATTTTTTCTTCAGAATCTACTAATTCAAGACTT
This sequence comes from Erethizon dorsatum, assembly GCA_028451465.1. Lineage (NCBI taxonomy): Eukaryota > Metazoa > Chordata > Mammalia > Rodentia > Erethizontidae > Erethizon > Erethizon dorsatum. Next base: position 59,197,786 of record CM051838.1, read on the forward strand.
ACTAATTGATCGCGGCTCCCACTTTAAAAATACGACTATGGAGTTATTACACATACCAACATGGCCACTAAAACACTTAGCGAGTTTCATCTGTTTTCTTTCTTTTATTTTTTAAATTTATCTCTCATTTTTGTCTCCTATCACACATTTCTCTTATCAGCAATATCTAGTCTTTTTGACTGAGCTGCTTTTGAGATAAGGCTTTAAATGTACCATAATGTATCCCATACTAATCTAAATGGAGAATCTTATATTTATTCCCATAAAATTCTTCTTGATTGGATTCAGTCTGTCATTTCAGCATATCAAGATTTCTGAACCCTGCTGCTGTCATGATATGCATCCCATAATCCTCCTGCACCTGTGTCACCCACAAACATGGGAAAGATGGGTTCTCTGACAAGACTCAAGTCATTAATAAAAGACAGGTAGATTCCTTTATTTCCCAAAGACTTTTCTGTCAATGCATTTGTCATTTACCAACATTTTAGAGTTTTCTATACTTATAAAACTGAATTATCCTAAGGTATCCTATGACTCAGCTGCATTTTCTCATAAAAAATTCTAATGTGCTCTCCAATGTGTTTCTGAACTTTTGATGTTTATTGTTCTCTGAGATAGTAACCCATTCATAAACACACAGTTAGGTTTTTATTTATCTCAGTCCCATTTCATTGCAACAAATAACAGCCATCAATGTACAAGTTTTGCATCAGAGAAAATGGGATTCAGATATCACAGGACACCATAATTCATTCTCAGAAGTAAGGGAGGGTCTAGAGTTACCAGTCTTTCTGTACATGTGCCATAGGCATGAGCAGCATTCTTAGTAGTCACATAATCATTGAATTATTCTTCCTCGACTTATCAGTGATTTCCAACTGACGAGGTTTCCATCTTAGTCACAGGTTTAGTATCTATGACAGCTCTTGAATAGGACTGAAGTCTGATTAACTGGGGCTAGATAGCTTTCATCCACTTCAAAGATCTCCAATTTTCTGCCAAAGCATGTTTCTTTAGGTGTAACTTACACTGATCTGATAAAATGGTATTAATAGGTATTGACAGAGTGTTTGAACAGGATATTTGCCTCAGATAATAGCATGGGGAAAGGAATTAGCCAGTGATGAGTTTCAATCCTCGTTTTAGTTGGCCATTAACTTCATTATGTCTGGCAATAGCTTTATATTTTTAATGTCTCCGCTACTTCATAGATCTCACCCAGAGATAGAAATATGAATTCACCTAATTCACATTTTCTTGTAAGAATAGAAATAATGTTGCAAAGAATGTATTCTATTTACTAAATGATAGTCATAAATATCAATGTGTATATAAGCACTGTCCTTTAAAAAGGGCTGCTTCTATAAACTATGAATTCTTAATTCAAATAATGAAGAAAATCCCCATTACTGCAGAATTATCTTATTAGTAATACCGGGTATCTCTATATCAGATTTTTTTCATCAATTCTGTCACTCCTCCACAACCTTGCTAGAGTGGATAACCCATGGGTATTTCATTCTTATAAGTGTTTATAATCAACACTTGACAACTATTGGTCCTAGCTCCATGATCTTACATTGATTATTAATCTCTTTGAGCTTTATCTCTTTCATTTATAAAACAATTAACTTTAACTTTGAAGTACTCTTTTACTAATTAGGAATAATATATCTATTGTACTTAACACTATTGGAACAAACCCCATACTGAATAAATAATACGTGTTATGATTTCTAGTGTTATACTACTGAACTGCAGAATCTACTCTTAAATCAGGTATGGTGGTGCATGCCTCTTATCCCAGCACTTGGAAGGGTAGGCAGGACACCTTCACACATCTTTCTCTCTAACTGGGATGTTTCTCTGTCCTCTGACTAAATTATCTTCCCTCTTCAAGCAACTTATTAATAATTCTAGATGAAGAACCAAATTCCAAGTGAAGAGGAAGGTACATAGCAAGTATTTCTGAAAAAGAAGTGAAAGCATCTTACCATGAAAAGGTGAGGAATCAGGAATTAACAAGCATAGCTGTTTAAAACAGGTAAACAGAAACAGGTTTGAATTTAACCCAGATATTTCCTTGTTGAATCACAATGTGAAAATTGTTGAACTTTTCATATTTATTTCCTCTTCCATCAAATAAGCACAGTAATAGAATTTCTTCACTGAGTATAACTGTTGTGAATAACAAATGTTTTAGCAAAAGTTCAGAGCTTAGTGCATTCTTTTTCAGGCATCAACTGTCTATTACAGAGTCCTTGAAGTTTCTTTGTGTAATAATCCATTCAAAATATCCCTTCACTAGTACAATTTGCCGATGCTGGAGGTCAAAATTACTTACTTCGAAATGTGAATTTTGGCATTGTATTTGTTCACCAAACATTCTGAAATATGTCCATTTCAGTGTAGCATTTCTTATAAGTAAACCATATAAACCATGATACTTTTGCAAAGCTGCCAAGGCTTTTGCTTGAACACAGGATTTATGTAAATAAAAAGAAAAATAAGTCAGACTCTGCAGAGATTAATATATGTCAGCATTTCATTCATGGAAAGTCATCAATAAACCTTGTTACTGTGGCTGGTTTTTTGATATTGTTCTTACCACTAAATGTTGTAACACTTTTTATCTTGCTTCCTAGATCACACCTAGCTTGAGGTGTCATCTGTGTATATTTCACTGTCATTCCATCCATCTCCAGAGATAAATGGAGGAAGGTAAACACGTGGTACAAGAAGGATTCTTAAATTCTATAGTGGGGAGACAGTACAGAGTTTCTAGGTTTCTGGTTCAGATCAGTAAGACAAATGCACCAGTCTAATTTGACTTGTTTTTCTTTATGTAGTGTTTTAGAAATCTCAAAGCATCTCATAGGTATATTCGCCTCTTGGTTAGACTAGTCACCTCTAAAGGGGAAAATCTATTTTCTAGTCTTATAACTCCATTTCACCTATCCCAAGGTTTCTACAGAAAACAAGATTAAATTATTTCAGCAATTGAGAAAATTACTCTAAAATTACAAGGATATATCTACAAAACAGGCCTTGATTACAAAGTTGTTCTGTGTTTCACAAATTGTCCTAGGGCATGGGATATAATGATAACTAGAACATTGGCCTTGCTTTCCAGAGGGCTTTTTAGTTAGGAGTGGGAATGAGCACATAAATAAATAATTAAGCAAGATGCAATGATTAATATGCTAGGGTTACAGAAAATCTGTTGAAAATAAGATGAAAAAAATTTGCTTTTCTAGTCATGGCTATGTGCTACTGTTGAGATCCAAAATGTGCCCCAAATCTCTAGTGTTCAGAGATGGGGCATGATGGGAAGAGGCAGGTCACTGGGGGTGTGACCTGGAAGGCATATTATCATCCTGTCTCCCTCCTTCTGCCTCTGCTTTCTGGCCACTTTACAAAGAACAGTTTTGCTCTATCACGCCATTTCTGCCTTGGAGCAAGCCATGTGCAGACTGAATCTATTGAAACTTGAGACAACATGAACCTCTCATCCTTTAGGTGGCAGGGTGTCAGATATTTTGTCCTAGCTACAAGAAATTAAATAATACACTAACCAAAGAAGGTAACATTTCGGGGCCAGTGAGATAGCTCAGCGGCATAAGCGTCTGCTGGCGCGCGAGGTCCTGAGTTCGACTGCCGGTATCCAGAAAAAAAAAAAAAAAAAAAAAAGAAGGTAACATTTGAGTCACAAAAAGAGTTGAATAGGAGAAAGAGCAGGTAGGGAGTCTCAACTAAAGAGGGGGAAAAAGGTGCAGGGAAGCAAAGAGGAAGAGAAAATAAGAGGGGAAAAGAAGAGTAAAAAAATAACAAAAGAGAAGAAAGAAAAGAAAACAGAAGAGACAATAGTCACTAACCATAAAAGTAGGGTATTGAATTTCCTACTACTATTAGTAGGATATTAATGAAATTGTAATAACACATTACTGGTATAAAGTCTTGTATCTATAAATCAATATTTCTATTATTAAGATATTCGACACATTTAATTCTCAACTATAAGAAAACAAACATAGTGGTTACATTCCCAAGATTAGCAGTTGATGTGAAATTTTGAAAGTTCTACTGCCTGACTCCTACTACTGTAAATGGAAAGGATGTGTTATAAACTAGTCAAATGTTACATACATGAAGTTTCTGAAACTATTTTGCCGTTTTGGAATTCTAACATTTTTCTAGCTAATGAAAATTTATTTGTGTGCTGTATATAATCCCACAATGATGCAGTTAAATTCATAAACTGTATTATTAACTACATTTGTTAGACTGAGCTAAGAATCTAGAAAGAAAAATTTTATTATAATATTTCTGCACTTCCAAATTTATCTCTAATAAGAAACATATTATTTTTTCAATCATTATGGTAATATTTTAAATTACTTAATAAAAAGTTCATGTAACTCTTTGCACTTAAAAGTTTAACCAAAGAGTCAATTTAGTTTTGTTTGGTGACGAAATAATCTACTTTTTACCCGTGCAACTTAACAAATCTGTATCAGTTGCAAGTATTTTACCTTAAAAATATTACCAAACCTTTAAAATTAATAAGAAATAAATATAATAATACACACTTAAAGTCCTTTTAAATCAGAAAACTCAATTTACAAAGTTATTTAAAAGGAAGCCATTATACCTAAATGATGCCGTTGGTTTTTTCTATTCTGTACTTCACTTTAAAAACTAAATTAACACCATAAAGCAGTTTTATAGATTATCAAAAATATCTCAAATTGTACTCTGAATCAGAAGAATAGCCTTTAAGGTCACTTTTATGTTTTATTCCAATAGGCTAGCAATTTCTCATAAGTTGTAGCTAATTGATATAGAAATAAATCATAAACCTATTTTACTGTAAGATAGCATAGATCCGGTAGTAATATGACATTCTTTTGTTGGCATAGATTTTGTAGATAATTATTTTTCTTAAAGTCATCATGCTGCATGCTCAAGCATGAGAGTGGATGGCTAGTAATCTATGAATTGTGATGAGTGGACTCTTTTTCCTTTGAATTTTGATGACCACTGACTGACCCAACAAAGGGCCGGCAAACATTTACACAGATTGATTTGGAATTCAAATTTAAATGTATCAATAATTATTGTTTTAGTTGTTCTGACTTATTGAATGAGAAACAGCACTTGCCTTACTGGTATTTGCAGAAGAAAAGTGAGTTTAACTGATACCAGCCAGACAGAGCATGCGCAGCAATGGAAGGGAAAGTGCTTGTGTTACATTGACCGAGGTAACAAAGAGTAGGTTGTCCACAGATGGGAAAACAGTCTACATTTTCAAATTGGATGGTGAGCTGGGGACTCCCAAATGTATTTGTCATGGCACTAACTTCAATCTTGCCTGCTTTTTGCTAGTGGAAAGGGAATATTTTTGTTTCCCATAATGAAAGACAGAGTAGATAATTTCTGGAAGGAAAAACATGTGAGTACAGAAAGCAAGAGTGCACATTTTATTTTTCAGTTTTTACTGTAAGTTATTTTATTTTATTCTTTTTCAATTTTCACTTTTATTAGTATAATTTGAAGTACATAACGATCACATTCCTCTTGGGAAGTTGGTACATATGTTGCATGAGCACATTTTAAAAGGACGTGTTCATATTAAAAGATACACTGTGATTTCCTGGGAAGATGGAAAGTACAGTAAGGTCTGAGAATAAAAGGAATTAACAGATTTTTTTTAAACTATATCCTGTCTAATACATTGAGGTAAAACAAGATATCAAGAAAAATAATAAAATATTACCAAAATGTACTCAAATAGAAGCAGAACAAATATAATCCCCTAGCAATAGAAAAAAGTAACAAGGTGGAACTGGGCATGGTTGTGTGTTCCTGTAATATCAGATATTTGGGAGGCTGAGACGAGGGCATTTTGAGTTCAAGAACAGCCTGGAAAACAAATGCTTCCTCAAAAAAAATATGATTTTATAAAAATGTAAAAATTCCAATGTTCTCAATAATCCAAAACATTACAAGGATTCATTCGTTTCTATAATACAGATTCACCGTGAGAAATGAAATTAAGTCACGTGTGTAAAAATACTGCACATCTGGCTCTCAGAAAATGATTTGGCTCCCAGTCCAGTCACTCTTCTGCAAGCACAGAATTAGCTTATACTACAACTTCAATTCTGGCTACTCGGTGTCTCTCATTCTTTTCTCATCAGCTCCTTCTTCTTCTTTAATGTCCACTGTTCTGATTCTTTAGAAAACTTGACACCTGAAGCTCAACTCGGTTCTATGGCACAAGGAGACATTTAATTATTGATTTAATCAATTGTTCCTGTTCCCCCATCAATAAATAAGTTAATAAATTCTCACAGGGGGACATTTTGTTTGTAGTTATACTGGCAAGAATAGATGCTAGTGTGTGGATTAAGAGTACAGATTCTTGCTGCACTCCCAGGGTTCAAGTCAGGCTTCTCCATTTGCTAACTCTGCTCTTGGGAAAATTGCTCCATTTTCTCCATCAGTTAATGCTTCTATAGCCTACCTTGTCTCTTGCTGAGTGGAGTTAATTGTGAAGACTTATAACAACTCATACATTATATACATATATGTTCCATATGTTTTATTAAATACATGGCCTAGAATTATAAAAGATATGAAGAAATATTGACCACTACAGCCCAAAGAGAGAGAAAAATATTAGATGTGGTGTTTCACTATCTGATATTTTCTGGCCAATACGAGTACTCTTCTACATGTTTCAGGATGCCAAATGTAAATATTTATTTAGTTCCTTAAAGGAGACAAAAATATTTTTTAACCTCTTTCTTTTCTTTTTGTTGGGTACTGGCAATCAAACTTAGGACCTCACACTTGTCAGGCAGGTGCTGAACCACTGAGCTAAATCCCCGGCCCAGGAGACAAAATTAAATATGATCTTGAACTTAAGAAACTAAAATATTCTAGATGGTCATATTTTTGAGGATATAACAAATCAAATATCAAGGCTCAAACTAATCATCAAGACTTTTAAATTGTTTGGATGACAATTTTCCATGAAGCTTGCCTCCATTCTTTTATGCAGAATATAGTCAAAAACTTTGAGATTTTTTCTTACAATCAAGGTCATTATTATAACCTCAGTTTTTGAATTGAATTTTACAACAGTAATAGGTGCAAGATACATTAATTTTTTTCATGGTTCTTGTTATTATATTAATTAGTCATTTATTCTTTATTTAAATTATAATTTTCCTTACTATCACATGGTTACATTTCTCTCATGAAAACAATGGAGAATTTTTTTTTTAATTTTCAAGTTTGTAATTTCCTAATATCATGGATTCAAACCAAAAAATAATGTATGTTTCAATTATATGTAATATATCAATATGATCTGACTAAACTAGAGAGGAGTTTTCTAAAATCAACAACAACAAAAATGACTCAAGCTTAGTGTATTTTTTTGATATTGAGCTGGTTGGACCAAAATTTGGGCATTTTCTTTAGTTGAGTAGTTAGCTTAATTAGTTGCCTGGAAAATTGAGCCTGGCACTTTATGTGGTATTGCTATATGGAGAATAAATTCCAAAGGAAGCAAGATTGGTAGGAAGTGAGAGGTGAACATAGGATGAAAATCTTTACAGAAATTTCATGAACAGCTATCTCAAAGAATCTGTCCAGAGGAAAAAATAAGAGGTTTTACACATTCACTTCCATCTTCCACTGACCAACCAACATTTGCCTCACCAACTGCCAATTCTTTCACACATATCAGTTGTGCCATTTGCCCTCTTGGCAGTTATTAGAGATTCTTCACCCCAAAGCAGCAATGACAACACTCAATATGTAGCCCCAAGGTACAGGAGAAGCCAGCATATGGTACATACCAGTATTCCTCTGTATCAGCAGTGTGGGTTCTAGGACCAGGCATGACAAGTGACTACCTTTCTGTGGGCTTTTGTCTTCTTATCCGTTTGTAGTCCTATGGGAAAAAGGACTTCGTTAGGCAGGATATCAAGGGCCTTGAAAGAGCCATGAGTCTGGTGATTGTTGAATTACATCTCTGGGAGATATGAGGGATAGGAAAGCAAATACTGCAGTGACCTAGTGCAGCTGTGTAGACTGAGGGTCACAGAGACCTGACCGTCTGAAAATAGAACAGTGTTTTAGGAGCCTGTTGTCTATCCTGGAGATGTTCCTCCAGGATAAGCCCAGAATCCAGATGAAATGCTCAACTGAGTATTCTATGCAGCAAAATCTGGATGCAAATATTTTAAGTTCTACTTAAGTAAGGGAACATTCAAAGCAAGTAACCTGTCATGTATTCCCGTTTATTCAACTTGTCCGAGCAGCATTATAAGTATTGAGTTTAGTTTTGATTTTCAACAGATATGAAATGCTTTCTATGCATGCATGACGTTTAATGTTCATAAGCTGTTCGGAAAGGCAATTGTATAACCAAAACCAAAATAGACAACAGAAGTTTTCAAATATTATTTTTAATACTGCTTTAGGAAGATTTTCCACCACTGTTTATATTTGTAGCTGGAATTGTTAGTAACAATTCTAGTTTGTTAGTAACAAACTCTAGTCATAAAACAATGAATTAAAAATTATTTATAATCTTCTTTCCCTATATGGCTATGATGAAATCTGCTAAGGCCATATATACTAGATATAAATTCCTAAAATAGCAAAGTTCAAAAGTTTTCTTTCAGGAAAGGACTCTACAATTTCCCTTAAGAATTCTTATGGTTTGGAAATAACTTTTCAAAAATGGACATGAGCAGAAAAAGCCAGATCAGATCATCTGCTCAATGACATCACAAGTTCAAAATCTCCTGAGCAGAACATAACCCTCCCCTCAAAAAAAGAAGTATGTGACCTGTAAAAAGGCATGACATCTAATCAACAAGGACCTTCCCTCCTCCTCGCACTTCCTAAAACTTCTACCACCAATGACCAATTGAGGAGGCAGATTTGAGCGTAGAGTTCCTGGCCTCCTTGTTACTCAGTTGCACAATAGAGAAAAACCTACTCCTGTAGCTCTCGCTTCTGCTCAGGTGAGGCAGGAAGCCTTTGTTTAATATCTGCCATGGAATTAACTTACACTGAATGCAAGAAGAGTTGACATCTCAAATCCTTCTCATATATTTTCCCTATTATGCAAATAAATAAGTTTTCATATATAGTTTTTATTTTATGAAAAACTAAAGCAAATTTTCATAGCAAATTAATAACAGTAGTTAATGCACTGTGTATCATTATCTTCAAAATCTTTACTCAGAGTATATGACATAGACAAAAATGATTCTCTCTATAAAGAAGAAACAAACATAATAGCACAAAACTTTCTTCTTAATGAACTAAGAGAAACTAGTAGTATAAATGGAACAAATTAGCAAATATATAAAAGTGTTTTTGAAACAAAGGAATAGGTAATTTTGGGAATTGTTTGAACTCCCTACTTCTTATTTATCTACCTTAAATTTTACTTTTTATTTGTGTACATACATTATAGACAGAGAGAGAGAGGGAGAGAGAGATAGAGAAGCGAAAGAGATTCTCATAAAGAGAAATGGTGCAATATTTAACTTGTTTGTCTGACTTACTCCGCTTAACATTATGTTCTCAAGTTGTACCCATTTACCTATGAGTGCCTCAAGTTTATCTTTCTTTATGGCAGTCGTCCATCGTGTATAAATACATTTTCCTTACTCATTCATCTGTTCATGGACATAATATGGTGTTTCCAAGATCTAGCTATTATAAATTGTGCTGCTATAAACACAAGTATGCATATATCCCTGTAATATGATGATTTTAACTCTTTGGGAAAAATACTTAGATGGAGGAGAGATGAGTCAAATGGCATTTCTTCTTTTAGATTTTTGAGAAATCTCCACACCATTCCCACCAACAATATAGAAGTGTTATTTTTTCCCCACATCTTCTCCAACATTTGTAATTATTAGCATTTTTGGTGGTAACCATTCTTTCCAGGGTAAGTTGGTATCTCAATGTAATTTTAATTTGCATTTCTCTAATGGCCTGCAATGTTGAACATTTTTTTATGGATTTATTGGCCATCTGTACTTCTTCTGAGAAGTGTCTGTTCATTTCAGTTGCCCATTTTTTAATTTTTTTAATTTGGGGGACTCTAATATTTTTGAGTTCTCCGCATATTCTAGATGTTAGTCCTCTGTCCCAGGAATAGATGGCAAAAGCTTTCCCCATTCTGTATGTTCTCTCTTCATTCTGTTAGTTGTTTGCTTTGTTGTGCAGAAGCTTTTTAATTTGATATGAGCCTGTTCTTTGATTCACAATATTATTTCTTTTGCCACTGGGGGGCAAAAAGTTCTTGTCTATGCCTGTGTCTGCCAGAGCTGTACTATTTTGCCTCTCAGTAGACTAAATGTATGTGTTTTAGCATTTCGATCTTCATCCATTTGATTTTAGTTTAGTATGGGGTGAAATATATGGTTCTAGACTCAGTCTTCTCCCTGTGGACATCCAATTTCCTAGGACCACTTACTAAAGAAACTGTCTTTTCTGTAGTGTATGTTTTTGTGCCCTTTGTCAAAGATAAAATAGTTGTATGTGCCTGGGGTTGTTTCTGCTTCTTCTGTTGATCCACATGCCCAGTTTCATGCCAGTTTTGTGCTGCTTTAGTCACCATAGCTTTATAATAGAGCTTCAAGCCTGAGATTGTGATCCTACCTTTCCTTTTGTTACCTTGTATTGGATTTGCTATTCTGGATCTCTTCCTGTTCTATAGGAATTTTAGAATTATTTTTTTCTAAGTATGTGAAAAATGTGTTAATATTTTGATTGGATTGCATTAAATCTGCATATGGGTTTTGGAAGTGTATCCATTTTGCTTATGTAGGAATAGGGAATATCATTGCATTTTTTGATGGCCTCGGTTTGTTTTTTCAGAGTGATGTAATTAGAAACTTACCTCACTTTGAAATTTTTTACCTGCTAATATCGACAATTTTGGATCAAAATTAGTATTTTTGCTACTCTGAAAATAATTCTTAACGAAGGTGAGTCACAATAAATTACCAGACACACAGTCTAAACTAACACAGAAATTACTAATTATCTTCACAGCATACTATAAGCTCAATGATAGGATAACTAATAATGCCATTTAACTTTACTTCTTTCCGACTAGCACTAGGCATCAACCAGTCTTCACACCAAAATGCTAATAAAATCTGGGAACTTCCATTTCAAAAGAAACACTTTGGATTTCCATTTACTCCCTAGCTAATAGTAAGTACTCTTTTTATCAAGTTTTTTCTTTTAAACTTCTGCTTAGAAAGAAAAAAGGAATACATTCACGTGGGCATTGTTTCTCTGCATTCTTGTGTGTTTCCAACCAAGAGCAGGATGGGGTTTCAATAATCCTAACTCCTGGGCTGTTTGCTAAATCCTCACTATTTGCTCTAAATCCATACAAATGCTGAATCAGAACATCTAAGGAGGGTGATGGTGATTTTGCTGTGGAGATTCAGTGAACAGTGATCTTAACATTGACTGAGGATTAGGTAAATCGTGAGAAAATGGAGATCCCCTTGTACCCAGCAGTCCTTATAACTGCTAATTTACTACATGATGCTAATTAAATGAAGCTGGCTCATAATGGCAATGTATGGTGCCTGTGTAGAAAAGCTGTTAACATAATTATATCTCTAACACAGGGGGCAAAGCAGATTACAATTACTAGAAAGCCATGGGATACAGATACCATGAGTGTTACAACACTGGGAAGTGGATTTACTGTCCTAAATAGTTCCAACACAAAGCATCCTTTGTGTGTACAGTTCTATTCATTAGGTAGCATCTAATAAAGATATTTGAAAATTAACTATGCTTCCATAGTTTTCAAATTCAAAAAAAAGACAGTGAGGGAGAGAGCATATAAATGTGTGTATGTAGATAAAATACATTTTAGTGTGCAATTTCCTGTCAAAATACTAACTCTTTTGAAAGATATATAATGTGACATTTATATATCAAACCCTAAATAAAAATTGGCCTGTAAGAGTGAAAGGACCTTAATATGCAATATTGGATTCCACTACTTACATACTTTTTGCCCCTTATTTCCCACCATGGCAACATATTACTAAATATCAGTCATAGAACATCAGACTGAAAAAGGACCAATTCTCAAAGCTAAAGGTATTTGCAAAGCCAGTTTGCCATATTGAATACTATTGGCATGAAGTCCCTAACTTCAATATTTCCCAGAAAAAAAAGAAAAAATGTTACCATAACAAATCTGTCCATTGTAAGATTTGCTTTTACTAATGCTTACTTTTAAAGAGGTGTGCAATTTTGATGTAAACAAAAAAGTAAATAATTCAAATTTAATTTAGATAAAGAAATAAGATTTTGAGATTAAGCCTGAGCTGATAATGAGCTATAATATTCAAAAGCTAGGAAATGAGAAATATCATAGCTCAAACACATTAGCAAGTCAAATAGACTATAACATTTTACATATTGTTGTTCTTAAATTCTTGCTAATTTACTGTGGAATAGTAACACCCTATTCTGAAAACATTTCTTTGGCATAATACCCATTGAGTTTTTGAAATACTGAACTGTGATCATATTGCCCAGAATAAGAGAAGAACATAAATATCCTTAGAATAATTAATTAAGAAGATGAGAAGGATCAAGGCAATAAAACTCTTCTTATCCTCTAGAAAGATCAATAAAAGTGGCAATTTCTTGATGGGAGAGGAATTATCATTTGTATATAGCCTTCTGTACTTCAGGAATTTCAAGTATGTTGCCACGATTTTTAAACAACTATACATGGCAAGAACTGTTAATGCTTGCTTTTAAAAATAACGAACCAGAGATTCTGAAATACTGAGTAACTTTTCATAGGTCACCAACATTATTATCTCTCTACATCATGTTATTTCTATACTATAAATGATGCAACTGGGCCAGTGAGATGGCTCAGCGGCGTAAGCGCCTGCCTGGCAAGCGCGAGGTCCTGAGTTCGACTCCTGGAACCCACATACAAAAAAAGGGCCGGTGATATCACTCAGTTGCACCGGTGCCTGCTGGCGCACGAGGTCCTGAGGTCAACCCCTGGTACCCACCAAAAAAAAAAAAAAAAAAAATATATATATATATATATATACACATTTATATGTACATATTTTTGTGTCAATAGTATTTATAAAATAATAGTAACTAATATTATATTCACCCATGTACCCATCCTCCAGAATTTTAAAATGCTAAAATTTATTCTTTGATTAGGTACATATATGTGGGCCAGTGATATAGCTCAGCGGCATAAGTGGCTGCCTGGCAAGCGCGAGGTCCTGAGTTCGACTACTAGTACCCGCATATTAAAAAAAAAAAAAAGGTATATATTTATCCACAACACAAAATCAGAATCAGATACCTTTTCATTTTTGCTTTCCTCCTGAGTTCCCTTCTGTCCATTACCCTCTAGAGTAATAATATCTTTTTTTTTTTTTTTTTGTGGGTACCGGGGGTCGACCTCAGGACCTCGCGCGCCAACAGGCACCCGTGCCGCTGAGCGATATCACCGGCCCCTTTTTCGTATGTAGGATCCGGGAGTCGAACTCGGGCCCTCGCGCTTGCAAGGCAGGTGCTTACGCCGCTGAGCCATCTCACCGGCCCTAGAGTAATAATATCTTTGAGCTCAACTGTAGCTGTAACATCACTACATTTTTAAAATTTTTTAAGATTTTATTAGTATATGTTTGCAGTTCATGCAGTTTTACAATCATCTTGGGGAGTGGAACATGTACATGTCACAGCTTGTTTCTTTTTTATTTTTTTTTATGCTCCTTCCCCTCCTTCTCTTTTCCTTCCTCCTCCTCCAAATCACCTATCCCATTTTTCATTCTCATTGATATTATTACTCTTAGCCTACGTTAAGGCATACAGCGTTTACATTAATTGAGGTCATTAGGTTCCTGTACATGGCATAGCTTTATTCTACATATTTCCCCTTGCCCTCCTCCTCACCCCTCATGCTTTTTCCCTTGGATCGCTTTCCTATTGCACGAGATGCACCTCCTAGTCCCCTTCTGTCCATCCTTTACTATTATCTTTGGGCATTTCCTCGCTCAAATGAGAGATACTATATGGTATTCAAGCTTATCTGTCTGCTTTATTTCACTCAGTATTATATTTTCTGCATGAATCCATTTTCCTACAAAAGTCTCAAATCTGACATTCTTTATAGCAGAGCAGTATTCCATTATATATAGAAACCACATTTTCCTTATCCAATCATGTCAATGAGTATACAGGCTGTTTCCAGGATTTAGCTGTTACAAGTTTTACTGCTATAAATATTGGTATGCATGTAGTGCTGTAGTATGATGTCTTAAGTCTTTGTATGTATGTATGTATGTATGTATGTATGTATGTATGTATACATATATAAAATTTCAAATATATACCTATGGCAAGAACATAATGTAAAACCATATTTAGTATAAATGGTTGGTACTGTACCTATCAAACTGCACTCACATAAAATTGGTTTTCTAAAACTATCCCTGTTTAAAATGCAAAAATTATGGAAATCGATAAATGTATACAATGAAGACAATAGAGAAGTTTAAATATACGGCATAAATCTCCAATCCTTGTGGAATATAATTTCCTTCTCAAGACAAAATTTATGTTTTCACCAGGTATGGTGGAACACACCTGTAATCTCAGCACTTAGGAGGTTGAGGCAGGAGGATAGCCACAAGTTTGAGGCCAGCCTGGGCTACATAGTGAGCTCAAACCTGGCCTGAACTACATAGTGAGACCCTGTCTCAAAAAACAAAATTTGGGGCCGCTGAGATGGCTCAGCGGTGTAAGCACCTGCCTTGCAAGCGCGAGGGCCTGAGTTCGACTCCCGGAACCCACATACAAAAAAAGGGCCAGTGATATCGCTCAGTGGCACGGGCTCCTGCTGGAGCCCCGGTACCCACAAAAAAAAAAAAATCATGTTTTCATAAAAAATAAAATATTCAGCATATACTATTATGGAGCTGTGGAGCATGGATTAGAACACTTAAATTAGTTGAGAAAAGCAAATTATAATTCTTACTTTGAATTTTGAGAATAGTTTCCTATAGAGGTACAGATTGATAACATTTACACCAGTGGAAATTTGCGGTTTCATTTGCTGTCTTTCTTAAACATTCAATCCCCTTATTTTTGTCACCAACCTGTTTGTCATTTCTAATATATGATGTGTTTATATGTACATGAGTTTGTGTACATATGTATATAAAAGCAATTATATAAAAGTAAATGGAGGAAATGTACAGTACATACATATTACAGACTAAAATATTACAAATAGTGCCTGAAAAATATATGAGTGTCTTTTTTCTCCTCAAAAATGTGTAAACCTTTCCCTGTTCAATCCCTATATTTTAACTTGTGATAATTCACTTTCTGTTTTTCCTCATAATCTTTATGCACTCTTAAGGTTTGTCTCATCTACTTACATCAACTCACCCACTGAATTTTATATTTCAAGGAATATGAGGGAGGTAATTAAAACTAGAATCAAATAGTTTCCATGAAAACACTCTGTAGATAATGTAGTCTGCAGGATAGATTTATTATGCACCTCAGTTCTTGTCTTTAGTATCTACTTCCTTAACATGCCTTCACTTTGTCATTTTCTATGCATCTTTCTAATTCCAATGATGGCCTAATATATACCAACAATCAATTATATATATATATATATATACACACACACACACACACATATATATACACATATATATTCTATGTACAACATAATCTAATCAAATAACACGAACTTTTTTTCTCATTAGGAAAAATGAATTGTTTTTGTATCATATCTATCACCACTCCTGAACTAAATCATTAGTTTTATAGTGGGATTTTCCTTGTAGCAAAGAACCCCACCCTTGAAATTAGGTTAGCAATTGTCAAAATACAGTAAATTTGCTTTCAATTTTAGAAATATATTACGTTTTTCCAATTATCTCTTCTTTTACAATTAGACATATTTATTTACATTTCATCTTAACTTTTCTCTTTATTTTTAAAAAATACTTATTTTTAGATTATAAAAAGATTGTTCTAATACTTTTATTGAATGGTCCTTAACTCCTTTCCTCTTCTTCCTCTTTTTGTTGTGTGTGTGTGTGTGTGTATGTGCACACATGTCTTTTCCTCTCTAATAGTAGAGGGTACACACCTCTTCAACTTTTTCTGAGTGATAAGTAGTGTAGTTTCCATCTCCATTTTTTGTATTGACCCTGTCAAATGCAAATAAAATCATAAACTTAATGTGGTCTGGACAGTTTTATTCAGCAATAAACTACCGCAGCTGGGAAAAGGGATCATCTTTAACTGAAAATTTCAACTGGTGCAGAGAAGACTAGGTGTTTTAAAGACAGAGCGACAAAGTAGAGAGGAGGGACTACAAAGTCTTCAACAGGGTCAGAAGCAGAAATTTACTCACAGCAGAAAGGGAAGGGGCCCACAGGACCAGATCATCTTACTGGTGTTTACCAAAGTTAGGCTCTTACCTTCCCACCGAGACTGAAGACAAAGACCCTATCTTCAAGTGTTGGGTAGGATGAAGAGCGCCTGCATTTTACAGGGAGCAAGGGTCACCCTGAAGCAGGAGACTAGGGCATGGCAAACTGGCTGGGGAAATGGCCTTCTGTTCTCCTGGCATTGGTACTTCGTGAGATCAAACAGTGCCCTGCACCGGCTAGCAATATTCTGGCGCTAGATCAAGCCCTGAACCTAATACCAATATTCTGGCACAAGAAAAAGTGGGCTTTTGATGGCACTACTTAGACATGACATCAGAAAGAGGGAATAAAACACGGTGGATATAAAAGACAGGGAGCCTCCTCCCCAGCCCTCACTGCACCCGGTAGCTTGTACTTCTACTTTAACTGGCCTGCACTCGCTCTGCCGGGCACTTCTTTTCAGAGCACTTTTTCTTCATGGGGACTTATTTTGTGTTTTTTTCTTTTCTTCTTCTTTTGCCTTAAATAAATGATAAACTTTCACCTTCATCAGTTGTTTCACCCAATTATTTAAAAAGGGGACAGTAAGACCCTGGAAACATTAACCAGTTAGTATAATCCCTGATAACCCTAAGGGTGTGGCCTGGTGCAGTGGGATACTATGCTATGCTTGACATGTCTCCTCCTGGAGAAGGGGTTGTGGATGAAAAATCTGTAGAGATTCTGCAGTTTTTAATAAAGCAAGTTGTAAGCTTAATGCAGAAGAGGGCTCCTAGGAGACTCATTACAATTTAATGGACAAGAGCGTGTTTCTCTATAATCAGAATTTAAACAGTTGTGCTTTCCATAGCAAAAGTCACCTTTCACTTGCCAGTCTGGAAATAAATTCCCAAAATTTAGCTGCTAGGTCAATTTAGGGAGAACCAGTGACTTTCTACATTATCAGTTCATATTTATTCCCCTTCAAGGATTTCTCTATTCATTTCTGCTCATGGTGATTTTCCTTTCTTTAAAAAATTTCAACTGTGTATAAAAATACATCATATTTTCCTTAAAGATGGATTTTTCTAAGACATTAGGAAGGACAATTTACTCTAGCAAAATTCTTCCACATTAGCATAATTTGTAATAAAATATATTGCCAGAGGAATGATGAAAAAAAAGATTATGAAAAAAATCTTGAAGTAACCAATCAAGAATTTCACAATTCTCATATTTACCATTACTTTGTGTAATTAGTGATTGAGCTATGTGATTATTATTTAATTCAAGAAATATTTATTACAACTCTACCTTATTTCCATCTCTAAACTAATGAAATACATACACCACACAAATTGTAGTTGAAATGTTATCCTAGCGTGATTGATTGCGGATAAACTAAAAGTTCGGCTCTGCTTTCTTCACACCAGAATCTTCAGGGTTATTCAGTTTGGCACCAGGACCTTTTAATTTTCTGAATATATGACAGTAAGAATGGTAGACAAAATGCATGCATTTGCGTGAGAGTGTAGAAGTCAAACTAACACTTTCAGAATAATTCTGATGCAGTTTGGAAGTACCTAAAATGTTGTCCTAAAGTGTGTTTTACTTTGTCAATCAAATAAGCTTGAATTTGCATATATATAATCTATTCCTTATAATTTAGAAAAAGTACCTAAACTGCATTTGAAAAATCTGAAGTCACAGTTTAAACTCTAATTAAGAGGTTTGAAGTCCTATGCTATATGCAGTTTAGTTTTTGCATTCCTGATTTTATATCTCTATATTTTCCATTTACAACAAACTAAAACTCCAATTTCCATGGGTATTACATGTCCTCTGAAATTTCAGTTGTATTTCCATGGTATATATGAATCATGACTGAATAAGAAGCAGATTCTTGTTGCCCAAAATGATACCTCTGGCAACTTCTTACATTATTTTCTTAAATCTCCAGCCTGCAAATTACTTGAAAATATTACCTTATCTGATTGGAACCAAAACTAAGTACTTGAGCATGATTGCCTGAAATTAAAGAAAGTGTTTTCTTGCCTCCTTCTGAGCTAGTGACATAATATGTGGTAGAAAAAGACATATACATAAAGTGCCCAAATCTATACAATACAAATTATTTTGACATGAGTTTCTATTTTGAAATATAGCTATATGCTTCCGTAGATACTAAGCATGAGTAAAATAGAAGGCTTTTGTTTAAAATGTGTGTTCAGAGCATTGTACTACAGAGTCCAAATATATTGATTGATGAAAAATATGGTCTATCTGCCTAATAGATTTATAATCCACCTGGAAAATTGAGGATTTAGCTAAAATGGCATGATTATACTAAATTCCTTAGTCTTTAAATAAGAAGAGCAGTAGGCAAACAGAAATGATTGCTAGACTCTAGATGTCAGGAAGTATTTAAAGAGCACCTGGAATCTAGACTGGGACTTAGTGGAGAAAAGACAGGTCCCAATCAAAGATTATAAACTCAAATACCCATCAAAGTTAATCAACAACTTAAGTGAAAGCAAAATCCTGTGTATGTAAAGTACAATATTTACATGTACTTGTATTACATGTACAGTGCACATGTCTGTTAGGACATAACGTAACATGTAATTGTACATGTAATATTTGGAGTAGCATCAGGTGGACCTAGACACAGTAGAGAGCACAATTTTTTGAGAATTACAAAACCTGGATTTTGTGTTAAATATCCAGTATTTAAATAGAAACAAGTGATGATCGCAAAAAGCAAAACAAAACAGAAAAAAAAGGGCTGGGAATAAAAAGACAGTCAATAGTTCTAAATCTACCATTGCTATTAGTTTGAAATATCAGACTGAGTATGTAACTACTTAAAGCAGGGTAGTAGAGATGACCATCTGAAATATTGTGATTAAGATAGAAATATTTTTATGCATAACTGGAGTACATATTACATATCTGAAGAGGGAAAATTATGCTACATAGGCTAGGTAGCTGCTAAGATGCGAATAAAGATATTTTCATTTTAATTATTTGGGGATTATAATGTCAATTTTTCATTGATTTCTGGAGCAAAGAGTACTCATAAAAGAGGGAGTGGTTAAGAGCAAAGCTAATTATCTTACAAGAAAGTATCAACATTATGAAGAAATTAGACATCATTAGGAAATATATTTTTTTTTTTTTTTTTTTGTGGGTACCGGGGTTCGACCTCAGGACCTCGCGCGCCAGCAGGCGCCCGTGCCGCTGAGCGATATCACCGGCCCCTTTTTCGTATGTGGGTTCCGGGAGTCGAACTCGGGCCCTCGCGCTTGCCGGGCAGGCGCTTAAGCCGCTGAGCCATCTCACCGGCCCGGAAATATTATTTTTAAAGAAATATAAGTTTATAAAAAATAAATTTTTCTGGTTAAAAAGAAAAATTTATTCATGTTTTAAAGGAAAAATCTAAATAATTTAATTTAAAAGTGGAACAAAACTGCCAACAAAATGTTAAAATTGGTATGAGTGTTCCACTACACATAAGGAACACATATTTAAAAGATGTGCTTTTCTTTCTTTTCTGTGTGAGAAACATTGGTCAATACCAAGTGGAAAAGAGAAGATTTCCTTAAACATATGTAAATAAAACCTTTCAGAAGAATTGCATGACCTCTGCTTTTACCTGTACCGTATATCATAGTGATGGATAGCTTTATCCATCTGACTGCTATTACTATAATGACTTATGTACTAAATATAAATTCATTTTGTAGACAAAATATTTTATATTTTACCAAATTCAAAAGCTTTTCTAACTATAAGAACATATTAACTTGAAAATTTTTATAAAGTTACATGATAGTGGTCAGCAATTAGCTGGGTGAGAAATAATTGAGAATTTATTTCCTTCCTAAACAATAACCAAAAACATTATTTTGGAATTAATGTTTTCATTGTCTCATCTTTGCATTTGTTCAACAGAATTATGAATTTTTTTTTAACTTCAAATGTTTATACAAGTATAAATGAAAATAAGGGCAAATATTTCAGGTTTGATTGTAGAAGAATCCTTCTGATCAAATGTCTTCACCTTTATTAAGTTGATTAAATGCATATTATCATTTGTTTTTATTAGAAGGTTTTATTTATTTATTTATTTATTAGAAGTTTTTATTAGAAGGTTTTCTTTAGGATATTTGCCGTGTTTTTGTTATTGAGTAATTTTGAATATAGTCACATTCACCTTAAGAATTTACCTGCTACACTACCATACATACCTTTCCTTCTGCTCGGTACTGGACAGCGAATCCAAGCATTCCTCCATGGAGTCGCATCGCAGCACGAGCACGTGCATGCTTATGTCTAATGTTAAACATTAGTGTATAGGACTATCTGAGTTTTCTTTCACAAGAAAACTTGAGAAATGGAGATTTTATCAGAATCAAATAGAGGGAACACTACTGAAAACATCTTACTAGTGAGGCAAAAAAATAATAACCTTTTAAATGAAAAAGGAATATTACATACACAAAAGAGTAGCCAGACAAGATGTACTATGATGCAAATCTCATGAATATATATGTATATTATATGTGTATATATGTGTATATATATATATATATATTTCTTTGTGAAGACTTCTATAACAAAAATGTTGGACAAATTTATTGATATATATCTATCTATATATATATATATGTAAATTGAGAGTCAGAGAACAAAGAAATCTCAGTCAGAAAGCAGAACATTTTTTTAATCTAGGGTGATCTCCACATGAGGATTATTTTTTTTTTAGTTCCTTAATTTTGCTGTTCAGAAACTTGGGAATCTTGAAGTCATGAGAGAAAGAATTGGAGAAAATTACAGAACTAAGAATAAGAAAAACTTGCAAGTATTATCCAGGATAAACACATATTGCTGAAAGTTTGAAGAAGAACTTTAAATTATATATTGGGTGAATGGAAATAACATATTATAGGGCATTTCCATGACCTTGTGTAAATATTTGCAGTGTCCTGAATATGATCCAAACCTACCACTGGATAAAAATTTATGAGGTGCTCACAGGGCCCCCAGAGTATATAGCCTGGTCAGAAATTCAACATTTCTCCCATTGTGAATTACATATGATCAAAAATGCATAACTTGTATAAATGAAAATTTGATTTAAGTCATTCAATTGCAGTTCATTTTTTTAGTTTATAAGAATGAAAATGTGTGATAAAATTTAAAAAAAAAAACAAGGATTTTTCTCACAGTAACACAAGATCAAATTTTAGAAATGGCTTTTGATATTGGTGCACTGACCATACCCATGTCCCCAAAGGGAGAAAGTTTGATTGAAAAGAAATACGTCCAGGTGCAGAAATTTAATAGCATTATCCGACATCACTTAGTTAATTTTTCAATAAAATAGAAAGTACTTTCGAAATAAAAAGTACCTAAATATTCATCAGGAAAACTCATTGAAATGCTCAATATGAATTTTTGTTGGCTCACACACCAGCTCCTAAAAATGCTATCCATTACATATAAACATTGTTTATTTTTAAGACAACACAATGGAAAAATATATGATCTCTGTTTGTGAATGTAGCTAAAAATTTGAGAGACCCAGGGAAAGAGAAACAGAGTTGAAATGGGGTAGCTCAGGGGGTTTTTCGGAGCAGTAAAATTACCGACATGGCAGTATAGGATACATGACATTATACATTTGTCAAAAGCAATAGAACTTTAAAGCACAAAAAGTGTTAATGTGTGCAAAAATTGAAAAAAAAAACTACATTTAGGAGGCTATGTTTTCTTAGAATAAGTCTCATACTGTGAGAAAAGATTTAACAATATTAAATTTTAAAAACAACTTCTCTGAAAGGAATAGAGAGGAAAAGTGCTAACCTTATTAACATTAGAAATAAATGAAATCTTTAATGCTAACAGTAAAGGTACTACAAAGAAATACTGTACTTTACTTGATAAAATTGCTTTCCAAGGAGGTATAGGAGAGTGATTACAATATTACATAACTTGTATTGTGGAACTGAAAAATTTAATAAGATTATGGTGAATGACAAGAGGCAGGATTGTCATTGGTTTACAGAGAAACATAAAGAAGGCTTAAATGATATATGTAGTACAGCTCTGAATTGGCAACAACAGTGTAAATTCATTTTTAGCTTAATGTAAAGATAATTACATATACAAACATTTGCGGATATATTTCATACACATATCAATGTATGTACATATGTGTCCTTGCTCTGTCAGCTGAGCCCACACAGAAGTAACAGCAACTCAGGACAGTGAGCACACCTAAAACTCAAACCATGGTTTCTAATATCAGTCTTCAATTGAAAAAAAAGCAGAGATTCTCGGAAAAACTGGCTGATGAAAAACAGGACTGGAAGTATATAAGATGAGCCTGAAGTGCATGATACTGCTAGAAAATAAGCTCACTATGGACAAAGCTAAAATAAATTGAGCACAAAAATAAAAAAGGAAGATGAGTCACAACTCAATTCATATAATAATTATACATCCACGTATAAAAATAAAATCAATGATTAAATAAACAAAGTGGGATGGGCAAAGAGACAAATCTTTCCTTCAAGCCGAATTCCAAAGAATTTGTGTGGATACTCTGATCTCAAGAGGGCAGCATAGCTCGCCGTCTTTGAATGTGGACAGTGCACACTGTCTCCCAAGAAGTGCAGAACCATGGCTAGGTGGGTAAAAGTAATTTTATACCTGTGAGATGTGAAGAACACTATCCCCACCCGTGGTCAAGAGAACATGAACAAGGGTAGATCCTTTAGGCAGTGTATATTCTTCAAATGATGCAATTTAAATTGGTCATTACTACATTTTTGTTCTTGTTGTTGTTTTGTTTTGTTTCCAAAAGATATAACCCCAGCTAAATCACGAAAACAAAATCAAACAAAGCTCAATACAGGAATATTCTACAAAATATCTGATCAATACTCCTCAAAACTATTCTCATCAAAAATAAGAAACTGACAATATGTCACATATAGGAAACTAAGGAGACATGAGAATTAAATGGAAAGTGGTGTCTACAACAACATTTGAGAATAGACAAAAGATGTCAGGTAAAATCAAAGTAAATATGCACAAAGGACAAAATTTACTGAACTATAATATCTTGATATGAATTCATTATATTGTTACAAATGTATCAGTGAGATAAAATATTAATATTTAGAAATGTATGTGAGCTCTATGGGAACTCCATATAATTTCAATTTTCCTATAAATATAAAACTGTTCTAAATTATAGTATTTATTTTTATAATTCATTTCCTTTATGTTCAAGTACGTGTAAAGCTTCTGCTTTCTCTACTAAATTGATAATTTATACATAATTGAATTTCTTCCTCAGTCCATAAATGTATCTACTGTGGTCATATTTCTACTATTACAGTGAACAAATCTAAATTTTTTGCACTTATTATCATTATTTTGTCATCATTTATATTAAAATAAAGATTTAAATATTTAAATATTTAATTAAATATTAAAATAAATATTTTAATATGAATGATGATAATATGCCTTTCTAGCTTTCTGTGTATGTCCATATGTTCTGTATATAGTCAGTGCTTATAAGTCAAATGATTACTAAAATAGCAGTCACTCACTTAGAAAGGAATAGAGTTTATCACAATGTACAAATTCTGTATCTAGATAGCTTCTTTGAAATGAGCTGGCATTTAAGTATATGAGTAGATACAGATGCAGATATGGGTATGGGTGCATCAATTCTCCAGGAAAGACTAAGTGAAGTTCTATTTCTGTATAAAACATACCATGTTACTGAAAGACAGGTTATGTTATTATCTAATTTTAAAAACATATTTGAGTGTGTAGGGAGCATTTTTCTTTTTTCAGGTGTTATAGCACTTGTGCTGTGTTTTTCTACATGGTTACTATAGAAACTCTATGTTATTGGATAGTAAATTTGAAAACTCGTGAATCCTTTTGGAAATACATGGATTAGAAATCTTGTTTGGTTTGTTTAGGTATTTCACATGCATTCCTGAGAACGAATTGAAGGATTCAAATCAAGTAGGTGGTATTTCTTATCGCTACTCTTTCTTTTTAAATTTCCTTACCCAAAGTAAATAGGGAGACTATGATGAGTGGATAATGGATGAAGAAAACAATTTTGTCAGGATAAATTCTAAGAGTTTATAAATATACGCAGAAATACCAGAGTACATATGTATATCAGTATGCATAATTTAAAAAGCTTAATTAATCACAATTCAAATTTCTAATTAATAATTACACATAAGTTTCCCACAAAGAACACCGAGGTAAGTGAAAGTAAAAACACCACAGGTAACTGGAGCACATTATTGAACCACTGTGCAATATCTATTCCTTATATTAAATTAATTCATATTACATTGTATTTTTCACTTTATTTCTGTTTTCCTCTGAAATAATTATTATATTAAAACCCAAGCTATGTGAATTTAATTTATACAGCTGACAAATTAGAGATTATAATGGTTACAGCAATCTATTATCCATGGAATTTTCTATTCCTTGGAAGTTAATTCATTTAAATAACTATTTCTAATTCAAAACACAAAGATCAAGCCTACACTGCCTTAGTGAAAGGTTGGTAACATAACATAATTACCTGGCGAAATCAAGTTCTGCTTTCATTCCTTATCTACCGAAAAAAAAAAAATGGCATGTTAATGCCTTTAAGGTAGCTTTCTCCAACGCCAATGAGGAAAACAAAAATGTTCAAAGACACGAAGAACTATAAAGTGATCAACAACCATAAACTGTTCTGGTATTTCTTTAAAAAAGAATGAAATTGTACTTTATTAAAGGTGAGAAAACAAAATGAGTATATAAGCAAATCAAAACCCTTCATTAAACGTGCATTATTCACATAATATTTATTGGCCACCATATCAATACCACATCACTGGTGCAGACCACAAATTAGTCAATGAACTGTGATCCCTTTTAAGATAGAGATCAAATCTGTCCTTTTATACCCCAGCATGAAGCACAGTACATGCTATCGAGTATCTGCTAAATAAAAGTGTGTGAGTACAGTATTTGTTAAGGGAATATGGATCACAAACTGAGATTTTTGTGACACAGCTCAAACAGTTCCAAGTTTTATTCTTTTAAGACATACTCAGAGAAATAAATTTAGTGTTCACTTAACTCATGCTTACTGTCTCAGTATTCAAATCCTAAAATGCGGTAACTTGACACACTGAGTATTTTAAGCTAAAGGAATTTGAGAAAACCACACAAGAAGTTTTCTCCTTTCTTTTTCCTGCTCTGTCTTCTGAAGTGTATCATAGAATACAGAATTTCCTTCCCACCACGTAAGCCCTGAAAGCTAGTATGGTAACTCTTGGTTCCTTCCTTCTTCGCGGAAGATTCTCAGGTCACAGGGCTCCTATTTACACCCAGGAGTGAGAAACGTCCTGCAGAAAACCAGGAAAGCAGCTGAGCAGACAGATCCTGCTGAGCCGTCTCCCCTCCCATTTATTACTATTATATTATGTCCCTTTTTATCCAATCTAGTTCCTCTACAACTATCCACTTCTTTTATCAAGCTTAGAATAAAAATGCAGATTTCCTTGAGTCTCTGAGTCTTTATTTCTGATGGCTCCCAAGACATACATAACTTTTACTAAATGAATTCATCATACTTATCCCTTTGTAAATCCATCTTTCTTTACTGGGGTGTCATTTTTGTAATGAATAAGCAAAAGAAAGCACCTTTTCTGCCCTCAGACAGTGTTGGTCATCAGTGATTATGAAATACTGTATCTTTGTCTCTTTTTAGTGAGTATTATGGCTAAAATAGAATGAAGCTGGTTTCTACTCTTAGACAAAATGTCAATACTACATATATCTTTTTGATGAATCTACCTTGTGACACAGAGTTAATAACAAACCATATAAAAAAGAGAGAAGGTATTCACTGGTAGGAAAGATAATCATGTAATTTGGTGAGAACCTTTTAAACAAATAATTGTCAAAATTTTAAAGGATACCTGTAGATCAACAATTTGGAATGATATGTGGCATTTTAAAAAATCAATTACAGGGGCCGGTGAGGTGGCTCAGTGGCGTAAGCACCTGCCTGGCAAGCATGAGGGCCCGAGTTCGACTCCTGGAACCCAAATACGAAAAAATGGCCAGTGATATCGCTCAGCGGCATGGGCGCCTGCTGGCACGCGAGGTCCTGAGGTCGATCCCCGGTACACACACACACACACACACACACACACACACGCACAAAATCAATTACATAGGTAGATGTCAGACCTAGTGATCTGGAATTGCTGGCAAAGTGAGGTCTGAAAGCTATGTTTTTAAGAGGCCCCAGGAGATCATAATATGCACTAAAGTTTGAAAAGTGCTGACCTATCAGATGTACATTAAACCAAAAGCATGGGTTTGATTCTCATTTCTTGTCTCGTTTTCATTTTCCTGAATAACATATTATCAGTATATTTTGCAAATGTACCATTGAATGAAAACAATTACAATTTAACCCAAATGCCATTGTTAAAACTTGTAAATACAAGATTTCTTTCCATGGGCCATTAATATAATTTAAAAAACATAACAACACTACAATATTGATGGTCATAAAAATTCACTTCTGCTTATTGAGTAAAAGCTTTGATAACACTAGAATTGAGAGTTTTTTGTTTTAAAGATACTCATTTGTTTTCATGGTGTGTTATATTTTAAGAATTTCTCCATGAACTTATTCACTAAGAACCCACACACACATTAATAATAAAAGAAAAAAAAATGGAAAAACCTACTTGATATTATGTATTATTTGTATACTCAGCATACTTTTTAGCCTCCTACCTCTATAAAGTCACACAAATCTCAAATATATTGGCACACAGGTATTTTCATTAAAAATACACCCTTTTGTCTTTAGATTTGTGTGGCTGAAATTTTTTTCAGCAAATTTCTCAGTGCCTAGATCATTGTGTCTACGAAATTCTCCTGGGAGCAAAACAACTTTGTAGTCAATGCATTTGGAATGCAGTATATCATACCTCCCTTTTGCATACTTATAATAGACATTATAATACTGAAGCTTCTGAATAGTTCTGCCATAAGATACATTTTATCATGTCTTCCAAACACTTCTTACCAGAGCATTGTCTTGTGATATAGTAGTTTCTGACATCAAAGACGGGGTGATATATGCAATATATGTTGCAGAACACTATTATGTAATGATTTTTCTAATATGACCAATATAGATTCAACTACTCTGTGCTCCTAAAATCAAAAGAAATGTTGTAGATGTGTTTAGAATATTTGTTCTAATATTTGAAATGTTATAAGATATCCCATTCTATTTTATTTTATTTTATTTCATTTCTTTTTTTTACTTTAGAGAAAAAAACAATAAAAACATTGGTATGAAATTTGAAAACAAGATTGTAGGAGAGTGACAATGGTTAATACATTGCGTATTGTTATCTTCCAAGTAGTTGCTCACGTTACAAGATAAAGGCATGAAAAACTGATCAAGCAATATAGGCACAAACTTTTCTTTTCAATGAACTAATAGCACTTAGTAGTATAACTATCTTAACTATATTGTATATATATATATTTTTTCCTTTTCCCTTCCTTCTTTTCTCCTTCCCCATCCCAGTTCCTCTTACCTTTTGAAGAATTTCTTCCCATTTCACAATATCTATTGTGCATTTTGGATCTTGTTTACTCTTTCAGCTTCTTACACTACGGAGACAATATGATGTTTACACATTTGAGACTGATTTATTTCACTTATGAGTATGGTCTCAAATTGCATCTATTTACCTATAAAAGTCTCAAGTTTATCCTACTTTATAGCTGAGCAGCATTTCATTGTATAAAAATACCACATTTTTTTTATCCATTCCTCAGCTGATGGGCATTTGGTTTGTTTCCAAGATTTAGCTATTACAAATTGTGCTGCTGTAAACACGGGTGCACATATATCGATATGGCATGTTTTTAGTTCTTCTGGGAAAATACCTAGAAGGGGAATAGCTGGGTCAAATGGGACCTCTAATTCTAGTTTTTTGAGGCGTCTCTGATTTCCATAACGGTTGCAGCAGTCTACATTCCCACCAACAGTGCAGAAGTGTTCCTTTTTCCCCACAGCCCTTGCAGCATTTGTTATTGGTTGATTTCTTGCTAACAGCCATTCTTACTGGAGTGAGATGGAATCTCAGTGCTGTTTTAATTTGCATCTCTCAAATGACCAATGACGTTGAACAATTTTTCATATATTTATTTTCTATTTGTATTTCTTTGTCTGAGAAATGTGTGTTCATCTCACATGCCCATTTTTGGATTGGGTCTTTGAATTTGGGGGGTCTGATTTTTTTCAGTTCTTTATATGTTCTAGATATAAGTCCTTTGTCTGAGGGAAAACAGGCTATAATTTTTTCCCACTCTGTGAGTTGTCTTTTCACTCTGTTGGTGATTTCTTTTGATGTGCAAAAGGTTTTTAATAAGATGAGATCCCAGTTATTTATTCTTTGAAGTGTTTCCTGTAAAGTTTGGGTTTTGTTCATGAAGTCTCTGCCTAACCCTATGTCTTCAAGTTTTCTACCTAATATCTTTTCCAGTAGATGTAGTGTTTCTGTTTTAATATTTAGGTTTTTGATTCATTTTGACTTTAGTTTAGTGCATGGTGATAGAAATGGGTCTAGTTTTAGTCTTCAGCATGTAGAGAGCCAGTTTTTCCAGCACCATTTATTAAAGAGGCTACCTTTCTTGCAGTGAATATATTTGGCCTCTTTGTCAAAGATAAGGTGGCTGAGTGTGTCTGGACTTGTGTGCATCTTCTAATCTGTTCCACTGGTCTTCCAGTCTATTTTTTGCCAGTACCATGATGTTTTTATCACAGTAGCTTTATTGTATAATTTCAAGTCAGGGATTGTGATGTCCCTGGCCTTGCCTTTGCTGCTTAGGATTGTCTTTGCTATTCTAGGTCTCTTCTGCTTCCAGACGAATTTTAGGAATGTTTTCTCTAGTTCTGTGAGGTATGTTAATGGTATTTTGATTGGGATTCCATTGCATCTGTATAACAATTTTGGGAGTATGGTCATTTTTCATAATGTTGGTTCTTCCTATCCATGAGCAAGGGATGTCTTTCCATTTTCTGATATCCTCTTTGATCTCCTTTTTCAGAATACTGTAATTTTCAATATATAGATCCTTTACTTCCTTTGTTAGATTGATTCCTAAGTATTTCACTTTTTTGGATGCTATTCTGAAGGGTGTGGTTTCCCTAATTTCTCTCTGGTTCAGTTTGTTGTTTGTGTAGAAGAATGCTATTGATTTCCGAGTGTTGACTTTGTATCCAGCTATGCTACTGAATTTGGTTATTAACTCTAGGAAGTCGTTTGGTGGAGTTTTTGGGGTCTTCTATACAGAGTATCATGTCATCTGCAAATAATGATAGTTTAAATTCTTCCTTTCCTATCCTTATTCATTTTATTTCTCTCTCTTGTCTAATTGCTCTAGCTAATGTTTGCAGAACTATATTGAATAGGAGTGGTGATAGTGGACATCCTTACCTTGTTCCTGATTTTAGATTGAAAGCTTTCAGTTTTTGTCCATTTAGTATGATGTTGGCTGTCGGTTTGTCATAGATGGCTTTTATCAGATTGAGGTAAAGATGATCTATTCTGATTTTCTGTAGGGTTTTTACCATGAATGCATGCTGGACTTTATCAGAAGCTTTTCTGCATCTTTTGAGATGATTATGTAATTTTTGTCTTTAGCTCTATCGATATCATGTATTACATTTATTATCTATTTTAGAATGTATATATCCCATCAAAACTCACTGAAGCTATGCTCTCTATGAAGTTCTCTGGTTCTAGGAGAAATTATCTCAAGCCGAAGATAGATTCAAATGCTTAGAAGAATATGTAGGGATCTAGGAGTTATTGGTGTTAGTGAATGTGTTTGATCAAAACACATTGACATGGGCCGGTGAGATGGCTCAGCGGCGTAAGCGCCTGCCTTGCAAGCACGAGGGCCCGAGTTCGACTCCCGGATCCCACATACGAAAAAGGGGCTGGTGATATCGCTCAGCGGCACGGGTGCCTGTTGGCGCGCGAGGTCCTGAGGTTGACCCCCCGGTACCCACAAAAAAAAAAAACAAAAAAAAAAACACATTGACATTAATCTAGTATCATCTGAGCATTTTCATGTTTAAAATAAACACAATTTACAAACCGTTTGAAAATATTTTGAAAGCACTAAGACACAATATTTAGGTATGTTGTGCATATAAGTGGTATAATTTGCATTAAGATAAAATTGAATTGTTATTTTTCATTTCTGTACTTCCTTGTCTTTTCCTGACATTACAAACCATTATCTATCCTTTTCTATGAATGAAGGGTAAAGTGACCTATCAAAATGTCTCTTTATGATGTTTATTATTATCAGTCCCTGGGCTTTCTTTTGATTTCTCTTGGATTAGATATAAAGAAAACTACAAAAAATAATGATTAAATATTAAATAGTAGTTATACATTGAAGGTTGTGTTTTATAATACAAAAATGACAATGTTATTATTCCATGGCAAATAATCTTAAAATATCTACAAATCCCTTAATTCTAAATAAAGAAACCACTAAGAAAAAGAGAAATGAGGGGCCGGTGAGATAGCTCAGTGGCATAAGCGCCTGCCTGGCAAGTGTGAGGTCCTGAGGTTGACTCCCGGTACCCACATTAAAAAAAAAAAAAGAGAGAGAGAGAGAGAAATGAGAAGAGAATGCGATAGGTAAAATCTGTAAGTACAAGTGATTATTTTCCAATGCACATCATTATGCCACCATTTTATTATGAAGCAAATTTAACTTAGAAAGATGAAGATTATTCCTGGCATTTATTTATTTATTTATTCATTTTATTTTATTTCTTTTATTTGCAGCCAGCAGGCAGAAAATGAATGGAATTTATCAGATCTTTAAAGTTTGATATATCTGAATTCTATTTTAGCTCTTTTCAGATCAAGTTAGGATCCTAACAACTGTAATATCAATTTTTCCAAAACTAAAAGAAATATTTCTGCATACTGGACTACAAATTGTGTAGTACTTTCTTCCAATGTCAGATTTTAAAAGTACCTCTCTGCTGAATACACCAATTTTAAAAGGTTCCATCAGTCACTTTCAATGATTATTATAAATTTGACTGATTATGACAATTTGTTTGATATACACTAACAGCCTTTAAAAGTCTGCTGCATTAATGTATACTTAATGGAGATGGGATGGAGTATAGTCAGAATGTCTGTGGAAGTGTTTCCTTTACCGTACAACATAATTGATTAACCACATTGAATCAGAAAATAAAATGATTAATATCTCAAAATGAGTTATATCTCAAAGTATACCGTATAATCCACGTATAATCCACATTGTTAAAAGAATCAAAAAATAAAATTTCTGATAGATGGATTAGGTTTACAAGGATTTCACATTAAGAATAATTTATATAGTTTTATTTTAGTCCCTTTATTTGTCTTATGATCATTCATAAGAACTTGGTTTCCAGAAATATTACAAGAAATATTCTGGACCTAATAGTTTGAAATTACAATCAATAACTGTGCTTTTTTTCTAGGTATATGTACTGTAATGTTTAGGTAGGATAGGTGAAAAGTCAGGGTATTTTTAACTTTTTACTTTTGCTATGTTATCTTGTATTTTTTCCTATTTATTGTGACATATTTGCAAAACAGAACAGTGAAATTCTTTTGAATTGGTACATGCACATGATATCTTTAAATACATAATAAAAATGCAT
The DNA here is from genome assembly GCA_028451465.1 of Erethizon dorsatum. Lineage (NCBI taxonomy): Eukaryota > Metazoa > Chordata > Mammalia > Rodentia > Erethizontidae > Erethizon > Erethizon dorsatum. The sequence goes on from CM051838.1 coordinate 59,230,126, forward strand.
AAAGCAAATACAGCAAAATTAATAATTATAAAATTATTTCAGGATCATTTTATAATTCTTTCTACTATTCTTTATGCTTAGTACATGCAATTCAATTATAAAACAAATACACAAAATATAACAACAAAATGTTAATGCCGGGCAGGTGATATAGCTCAGTGGTATAAGCGCCTGCCTGGCAAACGCGAGGTCCTGAGTTTGACTCCCAGTATCAGCATATAAAACAAGCAAACAAACAAACAAACAAACAAAAACATTAACCACTTCTGAATTTTTTGTGTTTTTATGTAAAGAAACATTTTTAAAGCCAGAAAAAATAATTAAGAAAATTTAAAGCAGAAAAACTAATTCATTTCATGGCATAAAATAATACAAATTCAAACATTTTCTACAAACCAATGCTAAAACTAACAAATGACAATTAATAAATGGAAAAATGACACTCAGATATCTACGAAAGAATGATAAATTTATTTTACAGTAAAATCACTTGTTTATTAATAAAAATATATTTATTATATTACATGTAGATAAAATGTCATGAGGTTGTGTCAAATTACTGATTCTTGCAATAGCATTTAAAACTTTCTATTTCCCATACTATTGCTAAACCTCATTACCAAGTTTAGTATACATTCTCTAATCTGACAGATAAAAATTTTTTTTTTTTATGGGTACCGGGGGTCGACCTCAGGACCTTGAGCGCCAGCAGGTGCCCGTGCCGCTGAACGATATCACTGGCCCTTTTTTCATATGTGGGTTTTGGGAGTCTAACTTGGGCCCTCGCGCTTGCCAGGCAGGTGCGTATGCCGCTGAGCCATCTCACCAGCCCAGATAAAAATTTTAATTATTTCCTGTTTTATTTTTGATTAATGGTAAATGTGTTGAGCACATGTTGTCATTTGCTTTCCCTTTCTCTTAATTGCACCCAGAATTTCTATGCTTCTGTGACAAGATACATATAAAATCATGTTGAACATGCTATCGCGGGGAAATAGAAATAGATAGTATGAGTTCTCATGTCACATAATGGTACCTCCATTAACAAATTTATTTATTTATTTATTTACTTATTTATTTGTGTGTGTGTGTGTGTGGGTACCGGGAGTCTATCTCAGGACCTAGCGCTTGCCAGCAAGTGCTTGTGCCACTGAGCTATATCACCAGCCCTTTTTTTTCCTTTATGTGGGTTCCGGGAGTTGAACTCAGGACCTCGCGCTTGCCGAGCAGGCACTTATGCCACTGAGCTATCTCACCGGCCCCAGTTAACAAATTTAATTTGTTGCATGATTCTGGGGAAGATGGCCACTGTCCTGTTCATTACCCACTGTGGAATTCACAAAAGGAAGCAAAATTGTGCCAAACACTTCTGTTTATGAACCAAATTGTTGGTGAACAGAAGGGTTCCAGAACTGAGGTATTACTGTAATTCACTGTATTTGCTTTTGCACTATTTTAAGTTTGAGGTGTGTATGTTTTACCTCATAATAACATACATTTAAAATGTGCATAAATATGTGAAAAGATATCTCTCTACAGTATTTTTGTTCTAGTGTAGAAAGATGAGACATTTCTATCAAACTGTACCAAACACATCTACATTCAACAATTAACTGGTTTCTGGCTTTGTTTTTCTTTATAGAAGTGATGTGATAGTTTATTACACAAAAGTATATTGTCACGAATTGCACAATAAACTCCCACCCCCTCTTTGCTAGTTTTAGAAAAAAGAGCACAGGAGAAATTCTCAAATTGTGTTGTCTTAAAGTCCATTTTGGATTTAGGTATAGGCTCATTATTCATTGAGCTCACCTTTCATCACATAAATATTACTGATGGAATCCAGATACATATTCTTTGACCACATCAAAATCTCCAGAGAGAATATAGCTTGGAAGAAAAAAAGTAACTACTACATATAAAGTCCCTCTTCAGTTGTAACAAGACTTTATTTCTAATATCAGCAATTTTTCAAAATTAACACAATTTGTGAGAATTTCTGTCCAAATTCTTACAAAAAGCAACGAGTTATCCCATGTCCTTTTTTGTTTCTTTTGTGGCTTTACCTCAAGTTTAGTTTTGATAGCTCTATGTTGTTTTCTTGACGGTTCAACCACTGAATGCATCCAGCACCTCCAACTTTGCCTTAGATGTCCTTGCTGATGAATATTAGGGAATTAGAGTTAGCAAATCATATGGGAATTCAAGCTAATATTTGATGTGAATTTATATTTCAGTATGGAGAATAGCCCACATTAATCTCTCACTGGGATGTATATATCCAGACAAACATGCTAAATACGGAAACAATAATCCTAGATCTTTGGCAGTTTAAGCCATCTCTCTGTTCAGATTTAAGCCAATTATGGAATGAGACAAAAAGACATGGATACAAGGCATGTAGCATCTATACACCTTTTAGCAGCTGGCTTTATTTTTATTTATTTATTTATTTATTGTACCGGGAATCAAACTCAGAACCCTGAGCTTGCTAGGCAGGCGCTTGTGCCACTGAGCTATAACCCCATCCCCACGAGCTAGCTTTTAATTATCCTCAGTTTTCAGGACTTTGACTATGAAGGATTCAAGGAAAGTTATATGAACTGATTTTTTTTAATTCCAGAAGTAACCTGCCTTTTATTTGCTACCATAATAATTCTTTTGTTATTTTAGAGATACTCTTTGTACTATAAACAGCTATGTGGTCTATTCTATACATTGCAATGTCCTGAATTTTTATGTCCTAATATTGGAGAATCCAGTGACATACTAAAACCAAGATGATAGTTTAGTGTTATTTCTGATTGTAAGAAATTTGCTTAAACTAAAGGAAAGTGGCAAAGTAAGTGCTCATCCTTGTAAAGTGATGGTAGTTATCAGTGTCTTTTATTCTTTCGAGAATTTGTATAATCACCCAATAATATTTTACTTTCAAATGCCCAAACTGGTAAATAAGGCCTACAGTTTTCTTTTGCTTACTCTTAGCTATGTCCCAGTCTTCCAAGTGTTGTTTTATAATGGCATCCTCTCAGTTTACAGCGTGTTTTATCTGGATTCCCCATCATCTGTAGAACAGATGTTTCTTTGAATCATCTTTCACCATGTCTTAGCTTACTGTGTTATGGTTCATCAGACTTCCAGACTATGCACTGCTTCTCTCTCTGCTCCCAAATTCATTGGATATGTCTAATATAACATGTGGAGTGACTCATCTAAAATGTTTCAGCCACAATTTAGTCATGTGAAAGATATAGCTGTGAAAGGAAGAGAAAAGTGAATTAACCATTAGAATAACTTAAGGAGGTCCTTCATCTTCTGAGGTTGCTCTATAAATTTCTCATAACTTCAAAATAGCAATGTATCAATGCATGCAAAGATCAGTAAAATGAATTTATACAAAATGTCATATAAGAATTAGATTATTTTATGCATTCTTAATTATTAAGTATTATCACTGGAAAGAAATTTCAAATTTGCAATGATAAAAAAAACTAACAGATTCTGCTTAAAGAAACATGATAAAAATGCAAGAAATAAAACAGATTGTTCTGGATAATGAAGTTAGGAACAAAGAAAAGAGATATGGCTGATGGCTACAAAGTAGGAAAAATAACACAGAAAATATTTTCATTACATTTCAAATGTTACTTGGTACAGTGAAAATTTAGTGGTAAATAATAAATATCCTCATATCCAGATGGACGTCTCCAACTAAATAAATAAAGCAAGTCACTCACTGAAAACATACCTGATCACTGTTCTTCCAAAAGTCACTGTTATTTGCTTTTATTTCTTCATTCTTAACTTCCCACGCCCTTTTCTTTACTTATAGACTAAACCTGAGCTCACAATGCTAGGAGGTGAGGAGAACAACACAGCCACTGTCCCTCTGATCCAGTCATTATATATGTGGTTTCCTGCTTCTGTCAGGCTAGGAGCTGAGAAAGAAATGAGCTTACTGAATTTTTAATGATGTATTTGTTTATATTTAGTTCAGACATCTTTCCATACATTCCTAAATGCTAACATAACTTACAGAAACAATTTTTTTATTTCATGTCCATAATTTCCATCATAGAAGAATAAATCGCTCATGAATTTCCCAATGTTATCTATTTTTCACTGCACACCTGTGGGAAATTACAAGCTTCATTTTCAACACATGAGAAATATTGAGAACTCATTCTTAAAGCAAAATTAACTATTGCCCCCCAGAACTTTGTCATACTCTTTATTCTTGATTCATGTTTATACACAATCATACTTAAAGGGGTATTCCATCTAAAAATAAACAAACAAGCTCGCCATGTGTGCCTGTAAACACAGAGGCTGATGAATGCATGCATGACATGAACTCAGGAATTATGGCTTAGCTCTTGCAGAAGCATAAAAAAAATCATATAAACTTTTGAGGCTGGAGTCTATCTTCCAGTTAGAAAGGTGACAATTCCATGTCTAATGGATATCTCCCTGAGATAAAGTCATGAAGCCTTACGTGAGATACACAATTTGGAGTAAAATTCCAACGCACTGTCAAAGCTTGACAAATTCTCTTCTAGATTTGTCTGCCATACTGTATTGGTATGAAAAGTATATCATACTATTTTTCTGAGATCCAATAGAGAAACATTGATAATAGAAAGATGTAGAATTATTATTATTTTTTTTTGTGGGGGTACCAGGGGTCGACCTCAGGACCTCGCACGCCAGCAGGCGCCCGTGCCGCTGAGTGATATCACGGGCCCTTTTTTCATATGTGGGTTCCAGGAGTCGAACTCAGGCCCTCGCGCTTGCCAGGCAGGTGCATATGCCGCTGAGCCATCTCACCAGCCCAAGATGTAGAATTATTAATGCAGTAAAATTTTTAGCTGTTACACCATAACATTTTATTATCTTGGAATATTTATTTGTGTTCAACATCAGTGTTCTGTAGTAGGGATTTGACATTTTACTATTGATATCTGTGTATCATAGCAACATGGACTGAGATTTACTATACTTACATGCAGTTTTGCTTAATAAGTATAGTAGAATGAACCTGACAACTCTGTGAAACACATTAAGAAACCTTCAGATTTATTTTATTTCCAGAGTTCTACAATAATATGGGAAGAGATAACACTATTTCCTTGCATAGTGTAGAATATGTATCTTTGAAAGCTAAAATTGAGTTAAGTTTATGTTGCTTTCTTTTTTCCATGTGTTGTAGTACTGTGACAATGGCCTGCTTTTCTCTACTTGCAAAGTTTTGAATTCTTGGACCATTAGCAAAATTTTCACACGGATCTCCACTTTTCTGAAAATAAATTCTTTCAATTTAGTAAATGTGGGTGATTACAAATCTATAAGCACTATAATATTTTTATCATGTTCGCTTCTATTATGTTTCCTTCATGAACATTTAATATATTATTCAGGAACCTTTAAAATCAATTTTAAAAAGTGAGTACTCCATTGTATAAAAATACCATATCTTTTTTATCCATTCCTTGGTTAATGGGCATTTGGGCTATTTTCAAGATCTAGCTATTACAAATTGTGCTGCTATAAACATGAGTGCACATATATCACTGTGGTACGATGTTTTTAATTCTTCTGGGAAGATACCCAGAAGGGGAATAGCTGGGTCGAATGGGACCTCCAATCCAAGTTTTTTGAGGAATCTCCACACTGATTTCCACAGTGGTTGCACCAGTCTACAATCCCACCAACAATGGAGAAGGGTTCCATTTTCCACACACCCTCTGCAGCATTTGTTATTGATTAAACCTTGATAATAGCCATTCTTTCCGGGTCAAGAATCTCAGTGTTGTTTTAATTTGCATCTCTCGAATGGCCAATGATGTTGAACATTTTTTCATACATTTATTTGTTGTTTGTATTTCTTCATCTAAGAAGTGTGTATGCATCTCAGATGCCCATTTTTGGACTGGGTCTTTAAATTTGGAAGGTCTGATTTTTTTGAGTTCTTTATATGTTCTTGATAGTAATCCTTTATCTGAGGAATGGCTGGCAAACTTTTTTTCCCAGTCCATGTGTTCTCTTCACTCTGATTGTGGTTTCTTTTTCTGTGAGGAAGCTTTTTAATAAGATGAGATCCCAGTTGTTGATTCTTTGTGATACTTCCTGTGCAATCAGGGTTTTATTCATAAAGTCTTTGCCTACACCTGTGTCTTCAAGAGTTTTACCTATTCTATCTTCCAGCAGATTTAATGTTTCTGTTTTAATATTTAGACCTTTGGAGAATAGCTCGGTGGCATAAGTGCCTACCTGGCAAGCGTGAGTAATGAGTTTGACTCCCGGTACCTACATTAAAAAAATATTTAGACCTTTGATTCATTTTAAATTTACTTCAGTGCATGGTGAAATATATAGGTCCTATTTCAATCTTTGGCATGTGCAAAGCCAGTTTTTCCAGCACCATTTATTAAAGAGGCTATCTTTCTTCCAGTGAATGTTTTTGGCACCTTTGTCAAAGATAAGGTGGCTGAGTAAGTCTGGAGTTGTTTCTGCATCTTCTAATCTGCTCCATTGATCCTCAGGTCTGATTTTTTGCCAGTACATTGCTGTTTTTATCATAGTAACTTTATTGCATAGCTCAGGTCAGGGATTGTGATCCCCTCTGCCTTGCCTTTGTTGCCCAGAATTGCCTTTGCTATTCTAGGTCTTTTCTGATTCCAAATGAATTTTAGGATTGTTTTCTCTAATTCTGTGAGATATGCTATTGGAATTTTGATCAGAATTGCATTAAATCTGTATAACAATTTTGGAAGTATGGCCATTTTCACTATATTGGTTCTTCCTACCCAAGAGTAAGTGATACCTTCCCATTTTCTGATATCCTCTTTAATGTCCTTTTTCAGAGTACTGCAGTTTTCAATGTAGAAGTCTCTTACAGCATTTGTTAGATTGATTCCTAGGTATTTCATTTTTTTGGATGCTATTGTGAAGGGTGTGTTCCCTAATTTTTCTCTCAGTGAGTTTCTTGTTTGTGGACAGATATGCTTGATTTTTGAGTGTTGACTTTGTATCCAGCTATGCTACTGAATTTGGTTATTAACTCTAGGAGTCTTTTGGTGGAGTTTTCGGGGTCTTCTTTGTACAGTATCAGGTCCTCTATAAATAATGATAATTTAATTTCTTCCTTTTGTATCGTTATTCCTTTTTTTTCTTTCTCTTGTCTAATTGCTCTGGCAAAAGTTTCCAGAATTATGTTGAATAAAAATGGAGACAGTGGACATCCTTGTCTTCTTCCTGCTTTTAGATTGAAAGCTTTCAGTTTTTATTCATTTAGTATGATGTTGGCTGTTGGTTTGTCATAGATAGTGTTTATCAGATTGAGATAAGGACCATCTATTACAGTTTTCTGCAGGGCTTTTTCATAAATGTGTACTGGACTTTGTCAAAAGCTTTTCTGCATCTATTGAGATGATCATATGGTTTTTGTCCTTGGCTCTATTAATATGGTGTATTACATTTATTGATTTACGTATGTTGAACCATCCCTGCATCCCTGGGATGAATCCCAGTTGGTCATGGTGTATAATCTTCTTGATGATTTGCTTATTGAGGAATTTTGCGTCTATGTTCATTAGGGAGATTGGCCTGTAGTTCTCTTTCTTAGTTGGGTCCTTCTCTAGTTTTGGTATCAGGGTAATGCTTGCTTCCAGGAATGAATTTGGTAGTATTGCTTCCCTTTAAAATTCATTAAAGAGTTTGAGAAATAGTGGTATTGGGTGTTCTGTAAATTACTTGTAAAATTCAGCCGTGAATCCATCAGGGCCTGAGCTTTTCTTTTTTGGTAGGTTTTAATTGCATATTTGATTTCATTGACTGATATTGGTTTATTTGAGATTTTTATATCTTCTTAATTGAGCTTTGGAAATTCATATGTATCTAGGAATCTGTCCATTTCTTCTGCATTTTCCATCTTATTAGAATAGAAGTTCTCAAAGTGGGAATAGATGATCTTCTAGATTTCTGCAGGGCCTGTTGTGATATCACCCTTTTCATTCCTAATTGCCTGGATTTGGTTTTTTCTTTCTTTTCCTTTTTTTTTTTTTTTTCTTTCTTTTCCTTTTTTTTTTTTTTTTTTTTTTTTTTTTTGATAAGGTTGGATAAGGGTTTGTCCATTTTATTTAATCTTTCAAAGAACCAACTCTTCAATTCATTGAAATTTTGTACTGGTGTCTTAGTCTCTAATGCAATAATTTCTGCTCTAATCTTTATAATAATATCCCTCCTATGAGCTTTGGGCTTGGCCTGCTCTTCTTTTTCTAGAAGTTTGAGGTTCAACATTAAGTTCTTTATTTGCACTTTCTCTGTTTTCCTGATATGGATATTTACTGCTATACATTTCCCTCTTAGGACTGCTTTCATTGTGTCCCATAAGTTCTGGTATACTGTACTGTCATTATCATTTAATTGTAGAAACTGTCCAATTCCTTCTTTAATTTCATCTGTGACCCACTTGTTGTTCAGGAAGATATTATTTAAATTCCATGTATTTATGAAATTCTTGTGGTTTCTTTTGCCATTGATTTCAAATTTCATTGCAATATTGTTTGATAATATGAATGGGATAATTTCAATTACTTTGCATTTACTTAAACATGTTCTATGAGATAGTACGTGTTCTATTTTGGAGAATGTCCTGTGTGCAGCTAAGAAGAATGAGCATTCTGATGTTGTGGGGTGGAACACTCTGTAGACATCTACTAAGTCCGTTTGTTCAAAAGTTTGGTTCAGTTCCAAAATCTCATTGTTGATTTTTTGTCTAGTTGATCCGTCTTTTTGTGACAGTGGGATATTGAGATCCCCAATACAGTTGCATTAGTGCTTATTTGATTTTTCATGTCTGTTAATATTTGTTTTATGCAATTGGGTGCCCTGGTATTTGTTGTGTATATGTTTATGATTGTTATCTCTTCCTCTTGTATTGCTCCCTTTACAAGGATGTAGTGACCTTCTTTGTCTCTCTTAATCAGTCTTGGTTTGAAATTCACTTTGTCTGTGAAGGGAACAGCTACTCCTGCTTTTTTCTGGGTTCCTATCACATGGAGTATTGTTTTCCACCCTTTGACTTTTGGCCTATTAATTTCTTTTTGAATTAAATATGTTTCTTGTATGCAGCATAATGTTGGATCTTGCTTCTTGATCCATTCTGCCAGTCTGTGTCTTTTGATTGGTGAATTGAGACCATTAACACTGATGGTGATAAATGATATGTATTGACTTCTTCTTGTCATGTTATTTTCCTGTTTTTGGCTCTCCCTCCCATTTTTTTCCCTTGTCTATTTAATTGTTTGCCTTGCCTAATGAATTAATTCTGTTGGGGCTCATGGAGTTGTAATCCTTTTTATGTTTTTCAAGGATGTCCTTCAAAAAATTTTGGAGTGCTGGTTTGGTGGTCATAAATTTCCTCAGGTGTTCATTGTCATGGAAGTATCTTATTTCTCCATCAGTTTTGACAGATAGTTTTGTGGGGTACATCAGTCTGGATTGGAGGTTGTTTTCCTTTAGAACTTGAAATACTTCACTTCAAGCTCTCCTTGACTTGAGTGTTTGTGATGAGAAGTTAGCTGTGATTCTGATGGGCTTTCCTTTATAGGCAATCTGTTTCTTTTCCCTAACAGCTTTTAAAATTCTATTTTGGTGTTAAATTTCTGGAATCTTCACTACAATAAGCCTGGCTAGAGATTTTTTGTTTTGTTTTGTTTTGTTTTGTTTTGATTTTGGCTAATTAGAGTTCTAAATGCCTCACTTATCTGTATTTGAAATTCTTTTTCCCTACCAGGGAAGTTTTCTGCCATGACATCTGTGAAGAGATTTTTTATATCATTTGTGCTATCTCCTGTTTTTTAATTGACTCCAATCAAGCTTAAGTTATTCTTCTTTGCATCATCTAGCAGCTGCTGGATTGATTTATCATGGTCTTTTACTATTTTTAAGAACTTTTTCTTTTCATGATCACTAACCTCAATCCTGTCTTCTATATCTGAGATTTTGTCCTTGCATTAGCTGATTCTGCTGTGCATAATTTCAATGAAATTTCTATTCTCCTGGATATCTGCTTGAATCTGTCTTATGAATTCCATTTCTTTCCTATGCTGAGCATTCATGGCTTCCATCATTTTCTTAAGATCCTCTGTTTTTCATCTGTAACTGTTCTAGAGTCCCTAGGCATGGTTTTCATTGTGGACACCATCTCTGCAGTCATCCGAGAAATTATTTCTGATTTGATTTTTTCTAGAGCCTCATTCAATTACTCTGTTGTTAATACATCAGAAAGGCCAGCTGGGTGGCTTTTGGATTGTCCTACCTCATTGCCCCTGGGGTTTGCCTTGGTGAACTGGATGTCTGGGATTGCATCTTGTTTAAGTGTCTTCTCATTTTGTTTTCTTTCCTTTTTATTTTTTAATGTAATTCCTGGGTTGATGCTTGTAAATTGCCTATGGTGAGTTGATTTATTGCTAGTTTTGAGAGCCTTTATGAAATGACTACTTCTCCGAGGTGTCCCCCAGGTGTAGCTGGGTTTTGGGTTTTGAGTCTGTTGCAATATCCCACCTCTTCAATTTGCTGTGGATGAGAAGTTGCTGCCCACTTGGCCCAGTCCCTGGTTCTTTGACACTATGCCACAGTATTTTCTATGACTCTTAGTCACTCTGTCTTGAAACACCAGGAAGAACAGCTGGTTAGAACAATTATGTCACTTTTGGCTAAAGTGTTACCATCAGCAATAACAGTAGCATCAAACACAGCCTAGAAAATGACAAACTGAGGTAACCATTAATTTGCCACCGTTAGCCATATAAAGTAGATTTGTGGTTATATAACAAAATTTAAAACAAAGCAGAAAATTATGTGCAGTATACAAGTCCTTAATATGTCAGTTTTATCCTCAGGGGTTAAAATTTAAAAGGGGTTAGGGAGCAAATAGAGAAGTAGAAGAAGAGGAAAGGAAGAGACTAGAAGTAAGGCTGGAGGACAGAGGGGGATCCAGGTTTGTCTCTCATTTCCCCTAAAGTTCAGTTTGTGTTCTGGCCACAGGGGCCCAGACCAGACCCATTCAGTCTGCAGCAGTTAGCACACTTTCTGCTGCAGGCCTGAACCCGGCTGGGAGCTGCTAGATGGACCCAGCAGTCACTCTGAGTTCTGAGCTCAGTTGGCCCCTCTCCAAGATGGCTCCCGGCCAATCGTTCTCTCCCATGGGAAGACTGAGCCCTCAGCACTTACTCCCCAGCTAGGGCAGTCCTTCGTGCCCACTGCTGCATCTCTCCTTGGAGGCCTCTGGGGTCACCAGTTGTCACTGTTTGTCTACAGGTTTAAACCGCTCCTCTTGCGCAGTGCTTCCTGACTCAGGGAGATGCCTCCACCAGCTACCTTCTTCTTCTTATTTGAAGTTTCTCTCTTCACTCTCTCCATGGGCTTCAATTCTTGCTTCGGATCCTTCCTGGGTCCAGGGGACACACTTCCCTCCTTCTTGTCTTCCTCATGTTGCTATATTCCAGCATCTGGACGAGCTCTTTCTCTGCTGCTTACCACTCTGCCATCTTGGTGCTTCTCTTATTTTGCCATTTTGCTAAATCACATACTGCTAAAATGCAAGATTTTTTTACTTATGGGAAATATTTATGTTGTGGTTTCCATTTAAAATGCCCCCAAGAGTCTTAGGCTATCAGAGGTTGGGTTTTTGGAAGGTGATTGAATCATAATGGTGTTATATTCATCAGTGGTGTCAAGATTCTTTTTCATTATTTGTCTATGTTTGTAAACATTTATATATGGGTTTTTCATAAGTCAATGAACCTCCAGTTTATTTCTAGCTCTTTACATGTATAAATGTTATGCCATAAATATGTCTAAATATTTGAAGCTCTGGCAGAATCTTACCAAAAATCATTAAGGACTTCAGTTGTTGGTCTGAAAAACTTATCTAGACTAAGAAAATTCAGGCCAGAGTTTTCCCTAAAGGTGTTCCTATAAAAATTGTTTAGTCAGATATCTATTCCAATATATTAGACCTTGATGTCAATACAATTCTCAAATAAAAAAACCAGAGCTCTATTGAGAAATAGCTGATATTAGGACTAATGCAGAAAATATACATACAAGATGACCTGGAGCAAATTATATTATCAGGAAATAAGGAAATGATTCATACACGCACACACACACACACACACACACACACACACACACAGATGGAATATAATGATGACTGGGCTACTATCAGATTTCACCGTTGCCAATGTTGCTAGAATAATTTGAGCAGAAAAATAAAGTAATAAGGTATTATAAGTCAAGGCATAAAATAAACATCCATGTACCTGTGTACATTGCATAAATAGAAGATGAAATAAATAAATCTGAGAAAAGAAAGAAAACTTCATAGAAACCTTACACAAATAATTTATGGAGTTACTTGACCTTCAGGACAGGGAATAAAACTTCTCATTTCTAATGTGTGACCTGTGCATAGTTTCCAAACTGTGCGATGAGGAAAAGAAGAAAGAAAGAGTAACTTCACACTGGGCAAACATGATAAGCAGGACCTCATCAGTTTGCTAGCAATATCGATAGCCTGTGTTAATATGACTATGAACATTTATTAAAATGTGCTGAAGGTAGGGGGAAAAATGAGAAAGAAGGATAAAATGGTAAATAAGGAGAGGAAAAGGGGATGAAGGGAGGGGAGGGGAGTGAGAAAAAAAGAGGAATCAAGGTATATCATGTATAGGTACAAATTCCCTATGATGGATGTGATCATTATGTATATCTAAATTGTACCAATAAACTTAATAATAATAAAAACTAAGAGGAAAATCACTCTTGGCCCGTGATAAAGTTACACCAAATCTAGAACTCATTGGGCACAGTCAAATCATAAGGAAAATTTCAGAAAAATTCCAACAAATGTTTCACCACTAGTTCTCAAGAGTGTCAAGGTCTCAAAAACTGAGGAAGTTATAAGTAGATAGGACACAGGATGTAAAGCGGGTACCCTGGATGGTAGTCTGAAAAGAAAACACATTAGGTAAAAACTAAAAGAATAAGATAAATGAATTAATTATGAGCTTGAATCAGTGCTATGCTAATATTTTCTCCTTTGGTTTTTATAAATGTACCACACTAATGTCAGGTGTCAATAATAGGAGAATTTGGTACAGTGTATATGGGAAATCTTTGTATTTATTGCTGATTTTTTTCTGTAAATACAATACTGTTCAAAAATATAAAGCATAGCTTAAACATCCCAATCCTAAATGGAGAAAAACCGAGTTCATCGTAGACTTTCTGGACCTTACCAATATCTTCAGATAATATTCTAGTCTCAGAGAGAAGACTTCCTAAATGCCTTAACTGCCTTATTCACATTCTTTTAAGTTTTTGTTGATGGCCTTAAACTCGAGGTCACAGATTTAGTTAGAAAACCAAATATTGGAAACAAGAGCTTGGAAGCATTTCATACTAAATTTTCTTTAGAAAAAGAAATATTTCAGGCCAAATTAATAGCTTCTAAGATTAAGCAATTGAAAAAACCCAAGAAAAATAACACGTCTCAATACTAGTTATAACAAAGATATTTGTCAATGTTTAAAATGAAAGGAATATTAGAAGAAAAACTTTGCTCATTTAGCAGGAAAGATAGAATTCAAAAAGGCAAATGACAAAATATGTAAAAAAGTGATATTCCTTTATCATTTGTCTTAATAGAAGCAAAAAATCTTCATTCCAGTTGCTAAAACCAATTGTCCCTTTTTTATTTGTGTTGTCATGAAATCAGCTTCTACAGGATACTGTCATGCTTTCCTTGGCCTATGAATATAATTTTCATTGCTGACATCTCAAAAGGCCTCCGATTCTGCTTTTCTGCAGCCTCTTGTTATCTACTGCAGCCCTCTCTGAGGTCTCTCACTAGACTTTCCCACTTGGTAAGCTCATGGGTTTTTCCTATGACAGTATAACTATTTTGCAGGCCAGATGCCAGTATACATTGTGGGTAGGCAGCTTCTTTCTGGAACTCTCAGGTGGAGAAATTCTCTGTCCTTTAAATTAATGGTTGCACAGATTGACGATCTCATTCATTTCCTACGAATTCTCAGACCTTGAATAATTACACCAGGCTCCAGCATTGCGTGTATCCTCACTCTGAAGATAATTCAGATGTGGAAAATATAGAAGACATAAATACCTCAATTGGTTCCCCAAACTGGTATTATATCAAATAAAAAAGGAGGCTACTAAAGGAATGCTACTCTTAATCTCTGTATAACTTTAGTAAGGAATTACTATCTAGTAATAGTCGAATTTGATCTGTTGTCCTTTTCTTGCAAAATAATATCTATTGAAATATAAAAAATTGTTTAGTCATGACAGGAACTAGGTGCCCATAGTGCCCTAGCTACAAAATTTTTGCAGTCTAACCCCAAGAGAACAAGTGTTAATTCTTGCTCTAAGATATGATGTTACAGAAAAATAAAAAAGTTACTGTCTCCTCAAACATTGGCTGCTAATCAAATTTTTAACAGCATCTGAGGATAATACAACTTCTAAGATGTCTTAGATGGACTAGAGACTATAAATACCTGATTCCTAATTTTTTAACACTGATTGACTTTTATAAAATTTTACAGTGCTTCTTTTTTTGTGTGTGTGTGGGTACCGGAGGTCGAACTCAGGACCTTATGCTTGCGAGCAGGCACTTGTGCCGCTGAGAGATATCACTGGCCCTTTTTTCCTTTGTATGTGGGTACCAGGAGTTGAACTCAGGACCTCGTGCTTGCTGGGCAGGCGCTTATGCCGCTGAGCTATCTCACCAGCCTACAATGCTTCTTACATCCACGTGCTTGCCTTTATCAAATTCATTAGTATATATTTTGTTGGGGAAAAAGTTTAAACTTCCTAAAATTTCCTCACTAATGGCCTTAAATCCATTCTTCTATTTGTTGACAAAGTTCTGGACATGCTATTGGGATTCAAACTCAGCAGCATAATATTTTAAATTACTATGATCAAGAACTTCCAAAATTTCTGAAAAATATCAAGCCACATAATCTAAGTACATTTTATTTACTCAATTAAATAAATATATACGATATTTCATAGGATTTAAAATGTATGTGGGACTGAAAGACACAAAATTATAACACAACAATGAAAGAGGTGAATATGTTATTACGCAAAAATTAAAAGTTTAATTTAAAATGTATTTGTGCTCACTTCAGCAGCACATATAAAATGTATTTGTTTGTATCATACAGAATTAAATCATAGCTTATATTTTATATGCTAATACACAAATATTTTCATCCACCTCATATGTTTTATGTCCTTTGCAACCTCATAATCTCATGTTTCAGTAATTTAGACCTTTTCTATAAGTAGATTGTGCCTTGAGAAATTTCCTGGTATTTGCAAAGAAGAGTTTCTGGTGAAGAAAATAAAATCATTTTTTTAAAAATTTTGATGCTTTAAACTATTTATTTAACCAAAATGTATTTCCACTTATTTGGAAGTGACTGAAATGACTTCCATTTATTTTGATACATCTTTTCCCCATAGTTATTTACAGGATCTTCAAGCCAGTATAAATATTTCATAAATATTTGGCCATCTGGGTATACACCTACACAATACCTCAGCAATATCTTTCAGCAAGAGAAACACTGAGGAGTAAAGACCTGACACAGTTAACTAGGTAGAATGAAAATCTGCTTTAAATATTTGTTTCTGAGGTAAAGATACCACACACCTGTTCAATTAAGAAAACCACCTTTACAGCACAGGATTTTTTTTATTTTTAAGTAAGGCCTAGGACACTTAGCAGCCAATTAGGTGCTGAATGGCAGAGCTACATCCCCAGCTTACACCATGAATTCACAGGGAACAGGTTCCAGCAGCTCAGGCTCCTCCAGTTGGTTCTCACAAAGTGTGCTTCTCTGGGCGGGGCAGGCTGGCGCTTCGGTTGAACCCAGGCACGTTTCTCTTTGGCTTCCTTCTTTTTCTGGGTATTTTCCTTGACATATTTCAGGAAGTTATCTCGACTCTTTGAGTGTTTAATATGCTCAATATGCACATTAATCCTCTTGGCAAGTATCTTGCTCTTAGCTTGCTTGTTTACAATAATGCCAACAGCATGCTGGGTGACATTGTACTCTTCCTGTTTCACCATGGTAACATTTGTGTGGCATTCCTTTTTGCACAGTACCATTCCCTTGATGTCTACAGTATCACCCTTTTTGTAGATTCACATGTATGTGGCCAAAGGAACAACCCCACGTTTTCTGAAAGGCCTAGAGAACATACACTGGGTTCCCCTCTTCCTTCCCTTTGTGTTCCTCATTTGGGCAAATTACTGGAAGATGGCGGTTCAGGCCAAAAGGAAGGCAAGAAAATAAAATCATATAAAAAATAGGAATGAAAGTAAAGTTTGGTATAGTCCATGTTTTAAAATATCACTCTCACTATGAAATTTGCATGTACGTTCTAGTTTAAAAAAAGACTTTATTAAATACTAAAACGTTTAGTGCCAATCAGCTTTACTTGATTTTCATGTGCTCACAATGTTCATTTAATATTGAAGAAAACCACATGGAAGTAAATAACAGAGACACACATGTCCTTGAAATTTCTGAGAGTATTAAGAACGCTGTATATATTTACAAGATTCAGAAGTGCATTAAAAATGGCATCATAGAATTTTAGGCTTCTGAAAACTTTTTTGTGTAAATAAATATGAAGATTATCCAACTAGAATTTATGTCAACAGTACTAAAGAATTGCATGAAAATTTACTCCAGAATATCTCTGTCCAAGTAACTCAAGCCTATACCTGGCTTTGAACAAGCAAGATCCAAGTATCAAAGATTTAGTTTTTGGTATGGTTTTTGAAATTTACTGATATGAAACAAATATTCTTTATCACAAAACACTACCCGGAGGATATATGCTGTTGAAAATTTATCTGGGTGGCTGACATAGCTATACTGTTAAGAAAGAAATCACACATCACTGAGTCATTTATTATTGCATGATGATAAACTCTTAAGCATATTTTATTTTGTTGTTATTTGTTAGGCCAATTATATTTAATACACTGTATTATTAAATCCTTTCTTATAAATGGCTGTAAAGGCAAGCTGGAGAGACCCTATTGCAGTATGTCAGTAATAAGCAAACATAATTCCAGCAATATTCTATCACGACTCTACTACTACTATTATTTTCATAGGTATATTTTTGCAGGATAACCTTGATAAATTTGCTATTCCTGGAAAGTTTTCTGATGAATATTCCATATTTCCTCACCACTGCAGATTCTCATCTTTATCAGAAATGGTGATACTAATATTTTTTGACTAAAAGAAAGTTTTACATTTCCAAAATTCATTGTTCCTAAAATTTATAAACCAAATCTGAACAAGTAGTTAAAAAGGACTTGAACTGCTTTTATTGGAAAAATTTGAAGGAACACAACAAGAAGTAGTTAACAGATGAGTAACTAGACGAGATAAGCAATATGTGTTTCTGGAGATTAGAGACAACTCATGATGGTATGAAAACACTGTCCTTGTAGGAAAATTATCTAAATTATTCTTGTTGCACTCTGTTTTTAAGGCTAAATAAATAAATTCCAGTGGTTCAGTAAAGTCACAAATTTACCTTTTAACCAATAAACAGTTCAAAATTTTCTGATTTAAATACACATAACTTTATAGAGTGACGATAGAAGTAATTCCATAAACAGGCATCTGGGTTGACTTAAACCAATGAGCGTTATGGCTATTGAGCAGCAAAAAACAATAAACATTTATTAAGGACAAAGAAAATAAAATGTGTGGATGTCTAATCAATGAGATGTCCCTATACTCTTAAAAATACTCATTTTGATACAATGATTAGCCAAAAATGGAAATTTAAGCTTAACTCTTGTCTCCTCATGAATAGAACACTTACTGTACCTGTATCTTATCCTTGTACTCATTTACTTTTTTTGAGTTCCCGATGCATGGGAATGGCCCAATGGCATTACAGGAATAAAAAGAAGAGGAATCAAGTTTTCTGTAAAATATAATCTTTCCTGCAAAGGCACGAATAATAATGCTGGAAACACTCATACATCTTCTGTACAAATTCTTTTTTTCCCCCTTGTTTACTGATAGATTTGCTTTCTAGGATTTCTAACATGATATAGTACTGCAGTGAGAACAAGGTGCTAACTTGCATGCTAAAATGTTTACTCAACAAGCTTTCTTAAAAATTTTCAAGTAATCTGCAGAAATCAGTATATTTGACAACAGGTTTAAAAATGTGGTGCAAAGGAATAGTATCTTCAGAGTCAAATTCTTAACCTGCATTTTCAGAACACCACTTAAATATTAAACTCAATTCAAGAGGGTCAAATATTTAGTGGTTGTACCTTCTGTACCTTGGATTTCCTCCAGAGGCGGTCACAAGAAGTTTTATCTTTTTGTATTTTACAGAAAATAAATTCCTTTGCTCTGACGTTATGTATGCCAGTTTAAGAATAACACAGCGAGATATGAAGTCATGCAGATATTAAGTTTTAAGTCTATGCCTTTATAGAGTGATCATCAAGGGCTACTTTGTTCTTATTGCTAATCCTGACCTTGCTCTTTTAGGAGCCACTTCTGCCCACAATATATCTGATGGTTAAAAAAAAACAAAAAGAATGAAATGATAATTACTGACAAAGGTATCACTTCAGCATAATATTAATGGAAAAAATAGTTTAAAAAAGATATTTCACAACTGATTGTGTAATTTAATTTATGATTTTGTATTTAATTTTTTCAAAATTTTGAGATGAAGGACAATTCCAGTCAAGTGAAGCTGAGCCCTGCAAGAAAATGCAGATTCTTTTTGGCATTTTAGGAAGCATATGATAAGCCCATTCTTATAAATCAACAAAAGCTGCCCCTCCTCAAAACTCTTTGTCTTTGGAGCTAAAAGATTGAAATCTCAAAATTTTTCAATGTTATTGAAACCTTTCTAATGGGTTAAAATAATTATGCTGAAGTTTGCTGTTAGAAAAGTTCACTAAGCCCCTATTACACTGACCTCCTTTACCTCCCAGATACTCACCCTAGGGTACAGGGAGTCAGAACTGATGATCCCGACTCTAAAGCAGACAATGAAGTATTTGTGGGCCATAACTGATCCTAAATGTTTGGCTGAAACTGAAAATACTGTCTTGTCAGCCATTCAGAACAGTAAGGATGCATAAAATATCCTGGATATTTTGGCAAAAACTCAAGAGCTATAAGAAGCCCATAATTATCACAGTGAATGTCTTCTTTCCAAAAGGTGGCCCACGAACTAGCAACATGGGGCCCTTAGATGGCCCACTGAGTCAAATTCTTCATTTTCACATTATCTCCTTGGGGTGTGTTTGCATAGGAAAGTTTGAGAAGGTTTGAAAATTGTAGCTGAAAAAAAATGAGTAAAATAGACTTTCTCTAAAGGTGATAAGTATAAATAGCATTAAAACCTGAGGGAACTCTCGTGAACAGTTAATAGAAAATGGAAAATGGAAAAGCAAAACATACATAAGTTCCTCAACCTTTAGGACTGATCAGAGACCCAGTTTTCTCTCAAATAATAAACAGAAACAAAGCTGGCAACTTTGTATTTAATAAATGCCTAATGTATATTAAGGTGGGGAAGAAAAAAAGACTACATGAGCCAAAGGCTCATGGCTATAAAATAAGGGTATTTATATGCTAAAGATTTCTTTATCTGTGTAAATCTATCCTCTTTTCATGATTCCAAGGTCATATGTTGCAACACCCATTTGACATTTATAATCGGAAACCAAATATCCAGCTTGAATATTCATGACAAAAGTAGTGCTCTTAAAACAGAAACTGGGCTGGTGAGATGGCTCAGCGGCATAAGCGCCTGCCTGGCAAGCGCGAGGTCCTGAGTTCAACTCCCGGAACCCACATATGAAAAAAGGGCCGGTGATATCGCTCAGCGGCACAGGCGCCTGCTGGTGTGTGAGGTCCTGAGGTCGACCGCTGGTAAGCACAAAAAAAAAAAAAAGAAAAAAAAAAAAAAAAAAAAGAAAGAAATAAAACAGAAACTAAATTCTTTACTCCAGAGCTGATCCTTTTCCAGTATTCTACCCCATCGACTGGAAAAATAGAGATTATTTTAAGCCAAAATACAAAGAGTTCTTATTGACTATTCTTCTTTCTTTATGCCCTATATCCCCTCTACTGCAAATTATACTATGCCCACTTTAAAGTAAATAAGGAGTGTAAACTATTCTCACCATTTTCACTGATATGGCCTTCTAGAGTCACTACAAACTGCAGTAGATACCCTTACTGCTCTCACTGTACTTAGTTTTGTGTTTCTCAACTGGTTTTTCTCAGAGCAATCAACTTGATAATTTTAATATCTTAATTCTATCACATATCACTCCATAGTCAGTATGTTTCAGGGGCATCTATCACACTCACAATGAAATCCAGACTAATGACCATGCATTTTCTGGTGTGCCTACATTTTCAATTTTACTTGTTATTAATCTCCTGATATATGACCACTACTCTTATCCCTGCCCTCACTGGACAGTTTTTCTAATCCTCCAGATTTCAAAGCTGTTCCTTGCAGTCAACTTTTTTATTGTTGTTTCATATCTTGAAACATATTTTCCTACATGCTGATTCTGCAGAGTCCTTTGGTTCACTGCCTAAAACACCCTCTGTTACCCTATTCCCTGTCCTCTAATTTCTTTTACACCACTCATTATTTTTTTATTTTTTATTTTTTTGTGGGTACCAGGGGTCGACCTCAGGACCTTGCATGCCAGCAGGTGCCTGTGTCTCTGAGCGATATCACCGGACCTTTTTTCATATGTGGGATCCGGGAGTTGAACTCGGGCCCTCGCGCTTGCCAGGCAGGCGCTTACGCCACTGAACCATCTCACCAGCCCGTACACCACTCATTATTACTTGTTACCTTACTGCTTTGAAACTCATAAAATTTGGTACTTGATGCAGTTTGATGAGAAAAACTTTTTCCATCATTTGGTACTCTGCTAAAGCCAGAACTGTGGATGTTGACTTCTTCTAACTTGCTACCATTTCTAGCCAAAAGAGGTTTTTTTATTTTTATTTTATTGTTTTTTAAGAGTAGGAAAATTTATTGGAGAATAAGAATGAGGAATGGGGAATAGGAATAGGAATAGCTCCTTAGATACAGGAGGAATCCCAATTGGGTTGCCCCAAAAAAGCTTTCTTAGCACTATTTGTGTACTTGTGCCTCCCAAAACCAATTACAAATGAGTACAGTGTACCACTCTATTCTCTTAAGTGTTTTTCTGTCTTTTCCATTTATTACAAGGAAAGCACCATGAAAGGCAAGAACTTGATCACACTCATAAGTTATATAACCTATTCTTGAACATTTATATAATTGCTAAATACTTATTAAACATTTTCTTGAATAAATTCGAGGAATACAAATGGATCTTTGAAAGAACAATTCAGTGAAACACAAAAAAAATCTATTTTTTATAGACCAGTGAACCACTGAATTATTTATTTATGATGAAATTAAATATGAAAAATGTGGTTAAAAAACTGAGAAATTCAAATCATTAAAAGTTTGCCTTTCTGTAGCCAATGAATACATCAAAGTGATATCCACTGCCCATGTTCACTGTCACACTATTTACAAAGGGCAAGAAATGGAAGAAACTTGCCCATTAACTGATGAATGGATAAAGAAAATGTGGTAAACAATGGAATACTGTTTATCCATAAAAAGAATGAAATATCATCCATCATATGTGACTATATGGATAAAACTATGGGTCATTATGTTAAATGAAATAAGCCAAGAGCGGAAAGATAAGTACTCCACGATCTCACTTATTTTATAGAATCTAAAATTTGGTCTCATAGAAGTTGAAAATAAAATGATGTTTACCAGACGCCAAGGCAAATTGGGGGAGTGGAATGAATGCAGAAAGGTTGAATTTAGTACAATTAGATTGAAGCAGGACATTCTGTTGTGCTGTTACACTGTAGGGTGATTATAGGTAATTATAATATACTCTATATTTCAAAAATCTGGAAAAAAAAGAATTTAAATATTTTCTCCATAAAGAAATAATTAATATTTTAAAAGGTAGATATGTTTGATCTAATTTAAACTTTACATGTTGTCAAAATATTATAGGTAGTTTGGGGTATTAGTGTGCACCTGTAATCCCATCTACTTAGGAAGCTGAAGCAGGAAGGTAACAAGCTCAAGGCTAGCCTTGGCAATTTAGTGAGACCCTGTCACCAAATACAATTTGAAAAGGGCTAGAATGCAGCTAGTTTTAAATCATTCATCTAGCATGCGCAAGGACCTAGATTCAATCCTCAGTGCTGCAAACAAAATAAAACTTTAAGGAAGTGTGACATTGTCCTTCAATATTTATATTTTATGTATCAAGTTAAATAAATTAAAATATTGTTTTAAGTTTACCTTAAGGAAATAAGAAAACCAAAAAATCAAAACAGACAGCAACTACATGATATATGTTGTTTAAAAAAAAAAAATGTTATTTCATTCATTCATAAAATGTCTACATAGTGGGCCAGTGAGATGGCTCAGCGGCTTAAGCGCCTGCCCGGCAAGCGCAAGGGCCCGAGTTCGACTCCCGGAACCCACATACAAAAAAGGGGCCGGTGATATCGCTCAGTGGCACGGGCGCCTGCTGGCGCGCGAGGTCCTGAGGTCGACCCCCCCGGTACCCACCAAAAAAAAAAAAAAAAAAAAAGAATCCAGCCAGGACCATGAATCACAAACAAGAAAAGGGGGCAATCACTTCAGTCACAAATCTCCACAAAGAGCAGACTTCACACTGGGCTGATTCTTTAAAGCATTCACCGAAGTCATATTTTCAGATTCTGTTTTTCTGTTCTTTGCTGTTTGCCCCCTACTGGATATGATCAAGAATTTTTCATTCTATTTAAAACTACTGAACTAATTGTGGCACTGTAACAATTTGTTGAAGCTTTGAAATTACGAGATATTCATGTTTCACGATTGCTCGGAGTTTTATTTCAACTGCTTGGACAGGAATTTTCTGTAATTTTTTCTCTTGACTACCTTTAAAGAACGGTAAATTTGATAGGATGGTCCAGAATACTAAAGCAGCCATAAAGTAGTAATACTTAAGCTGAACTTCAGGTACTCTGTGAACTCCATGAAATGACAGGAAAAACACCATGTCATGCAGTTTTGTATATTGCGACACTGAAGAGTCTCCAGTTTTTTTGTCTTTGTACCACAGTGCATAATTCTGTGCATGGACATGTGTCCGATGATTAAATAATTCTTTGTCATCCTAAGGCACATATGTTTGAATACACTCCAAATGCAAAGTATGTTTTTTTTGCATAGTTTAATGAAGTCTTATTTTTTTCAACATCGAAACTTTGACTCACTATCATTGCTGATTATTGAATAGAAAACCTGTAGTTACCAATTATTTTCTTTTAGAAACACTGAAAAATGCCTCAATATCTATGCTAACATTATTTTATTATGCTAAAAGTAAGTGATTTATAAATACAAATTTAAAATAAAACAATAAAAAACTTACACATTTTAATGTTATTGAATACTTAAGAAATATTCTCCCTAAATATGCCTCATATAGAATCAAAACTTTTCTTTTTGTTAAAAGATTTATAAACTAAGTCAGGAATTGTGTTTAATTTTAGAGTAATATAGACTTTCTATTTAATAAAATATAATGAAAATAGCATCTGGCTTGATTAATTACTGTGGCATACCATTTATTAGAAAACCTGAGAAAAAAATCCACATTGAAATCATCACGTGTTAGAATGTTCTTCTCTAAAAGATGAAAAATAATAAATGTTGGTAAAAATGTGGGAAACAAGAACATTTGTACACTGTTGGTGGGAATGTAAATTAATATAGACATTATTTATGATGTTCTGAGTCTCGATATACCTCAGAAAACTAAAATTAGACCTACGATACATGCAGCAATCTCACTTCCGGATATGTATCCAAAGGAAATAATAAGTATACTGAGATAATCTGCACACCATGTTAATTGCAACAGTATTCACAATAGCCAAGATATGAAATCGACCATTGTAAATCAACCACCGTAAAATAAATAAATGAAGAAAATGCAGGTACACACACACAGGAATACTATTCATTTTTTAAAAACAAAAAAATCTTGTCATTTACATTATGAATGAAGTTTTGGGACACTATGCTAAGCGAAGAAAGCCAGGCACAAAAAGGGAAATATTGCATGATTTCACTTATCTGTGATTTCTAAAAATATTTGAACTCATAAGAATGGTGGATACAAAGGCCAGGGAATCAGTGAGAATAAGGAGCTGCTGGTCAAAGGACACAGAATTTTAATTAGGGAAAAAATTTTCTGGAGATCTATTGTACAGCATGATGACAATCGTTTATAGTAAAAAATACTTGTGAGTCATTGCAAGTATCCACCTTAAAGGTTGTAAAAATGAAAGGAAACAAAAAAGAGTATAAGGTAATCATAAGTTACTTTGATTTAATCATTTCACATTCTATACATATAACAAAGTATCACAGGGCACAGTGTAAATATAAGTAAAATTGTATGTAAATTTTGCCTTAATAAATCTGGATACAACTGAGAATGAATAAGTGACTTCTTCAATGAAATCACAGGGCTTATCTCTTGTTACTGATCACTCTGTCTTGTGGTTAGTTAGGAAATCTCACCTAGCTATACATTTATTTAGGTGTGTGTGCTTAAGGGTTTGATCAGGAATGAAAATAAATATCGTAAAAGTTGTTAGAACTTTGAGTGTGCCATTGAATATATGAGATTCTAAACTGTTAAAGGAAAGCAGAATAATAATATTTAATGGACATTCAGTAAAGAATAACAGTTATGACCTGAGATAGGTAGATAAAGATTTTTACATAGATGTTTTGTGGCTTTTTTATTTTTTTAACCAAAATAACTTCAAACATGGATTTCCGAAAGGCATCAAATTGTTCCAACCGTGATGGTATTTACTGAACTTCATATCCAGTCGAATAGTTTATTTAGGTGAGTAAGCTCACCTGCCAAGTTAACTCAGGTTTGTACAATCTTTGGGATGATTTTCACACTTCCATTAAAAGTTTATCCCTCCCTTCATGTAAGAACCAGTGTATGTCTCTAATAGAAAAAGGTTTTTCAGCTGCTTTCCCTTCAGGTACACTAAGATTGTACAATAAAATATAATAATCCAAAAGATAAATAATGCCAAAAAAAAAAAAACATTTGAAGTAACACAATTGGCAGGGAAAAGAGGTTTTTCAAAAGTCAAATTGAGAACATTGTACAAAAGCCAATGATTTTGAAGAGGAATCAGCTTTTTCAAGCATCATTTGCCTAATCAATCAGAAATAAATTTTCCAGCCAAAAGGTTTATTTCCTGCAGAACCAACAGCCAAAAAAAAAATAAAAAACCATTTTAATCCATATCTAATTCTTACATTTGCCTTCTGTGTCTTATCTTTCGGGAAAGTTAAGCTATGTGAAATCACAAGCACCAAAGAGCCCTGGGGACAGATGAATGCAAGAATACCACTGAGGCTGTCTCCAAAATAATGTAGCTCTACATTCTTTGACCTCCAACTTCTCACATTTTTTAATGTGTCACAGACATGTCTAATAGGAAAAAGTTTCCTCTCCAAGGATAATTTTTCAATATGATTTTGAGTGAAGCAAACATTTTGGTAACTCAACTGCCTTCTTCACCAAAGAATAAAAAATCTAAAGGCAAAATTTGACATTTGTAACTTTTCCACTATTTTTGTTTTCTACTAAGGAAATGCTCAGTATACTTCCCCATTTAGAATGAACATGCTGTGACCCATCAATTGCCATTATAATTGAATCTAAGTTAAAAACAAAATATTTATTTTTACTGATTTTAAAAAAAATCTCGATGTATTTAAACATGCCTAAATGAAAGCTTATTGGATAGAGGAAGTGGTATATTTAGGCTGTGTATGTAGTTTGTATGTTCATATGCAAACACATGTACAAAAACATAATAATGTCTAAATAAAATTTATTTGCATATTGCTAACTACCCTTGTTGGCTTTGAAGATAAATGAAAATAAAAATAACTGAGGATAGATAATGGATAAATAATTGGAAAAGCTAAGAAGACAAGATAAAAGCTGTGAAAGGAATTATGAGAGAAAAGAAAAACAGACTAATTATGAATTTGTAGAGATGCACAATTAGTGTTTGCCTACAACTCTCTTGAAGATTGATAAGAAAGATGATCTGAATGATTCATGCTTCATATTTTTATATATTTAGTAAAATTTATATTGCATGTTACAACACATTGTCTTATTAAATATTAATGCGGAAGTGTCTGAATTTTAATCATTTATTATGTTCACAATAGTTTATCTATTTCTTCTTTCTAAATTATTTAGAGTAAAATCCTTCCTCAAAGATTTTCTTTTGAAGGACCTTTAGGTAGTGAAGCCAGAAAACAGAGTATGTGGTCAGTATCTGAAAGGATATAATAATGCTTCTCAATAAAACAGTATCTTCAATACAGACTCACAGAAAAGCAGCAGAGCAAGTTCCAGAAGCATAGCTACATGTAGCCTGTTAGCCATCATTTTCTTTACTAAAAGAAGAAAAATACTGAAAATTAAGTTCACTAATTTTCTTAATAAAAGTTTAGTCACGGAATTTTGACAATGAATTCCATGCTAACATGTTTCTCTAGTTTGGGGAGGTCCATTAATTTCTGTCCACTTATTATCACAATTCAAAAACCATTTCCTGCAATATTTTAAGAGAACATTAAATCAATAAATGTCAACTCCTCATATAAAATGGATATGATTTATTTCTTTACTTCATCAAAACAGATAATTGCTAAGAATCCAGTAGAGACAAACGAGGTTTCAAGGTAACTAGATCAGTCAGTTATAATATTGTATATAGCTCAAAAGGTTATAAAAAGCCAAAGGCATGCATTTATTACTAAGTCTTGTTATAAAATTAGTTTATAATACGATTTATTTTTATTTGTAAAACACCTTCAAGGAAATGTGTAGTACTTTCTTTTAGACAAAGAAAGAGTAGGAGAAGAAAATACAGCCTCTGTTTTACTTAAAATCTCTTTAAGTTTTAAAAATAAGAAATCAATTGGGTTTTGGGAAATAATACAATAATATAGACAGATGATTATTCATGTATTTCTTCCTTCTTCAAATATATTTTATGTATATTATGTCTTCTTTAGAGATCTTATTTTTCCCATTTTTTCCAAATCAATCATTTACAAATAAGGAAAATGAGGGTCAGAAAATAAGAATTTTTTTGTCATCAAAGACAACACAAAATTCTCTTCAAGTTTCATAAAACGTATTTAGAGACTTAAAATGGTAACAAATGTAAGAATTACAAGATAATATGTGCATATGTCATCTTATATAGAGTATAGAGTTAAAACAAATTAGTGTAACTAGTAATATGATCCCTATTTAATTAGATAGGAAAGTTAGTTGTCACAAATACTAAATTTGTGCTTCATTCTTGTACAAAACTTAATTTGATCTGCTAACATGCTAGGAAAAGATAGACTCAGAAAGTGAAGTGAGCTGTCATTTGCTGTTGTAACTGCGGACCAGATGTACATTTCAAGCTTTTACCTTCAAGTATTTATGCTTGTGAATTAACACACCAAGGGCTGCACTGTGCCCTTTTATAGATCTTTTGAAATGAGAAAATAATGATCTTGCTCTTGATGATTTAACCTTCATCTATTCTGCCCAGTACTTATATTTTATAGGTTTCTCTGAGAATAAATGGAGCTTATTAAAGCAACAATTATGGTTTTTGTTTCAATTCTGTTTGAATTTGGTTTATTAACACCTGTAAATGTTGTTTAGGAAATAATTGAAATAAGTAACTAAATAATTCAAGGCTGAAACAGACATAAACCTACCAACTATAGTTCTTTAGCTCAACTTTGAATTGTATAGTCCTAAAATTAGAATTCCTTGGCAATCTTCAAGAATTTGAAGATGTACTTCAATTTTAGTGTTTTTTCTTTACAATGCATGTTTAAGGTATATTTTGCCTTTTTTCATTTTTCTGAAAGGTCATGGGCTATTTCCATTAAGTGTTGTGCATAACACAAATCATGCCCACTGAATGCTCATGCATGAGCCCAGAGTCAGGCCTTGTGCACACCTGTGCTCATCCCAGCTTGTGAGCCCTGTTGCCAACAGCTGGGTGATCAGAAGGAGGGTGGATTTCTCAACATCCCCACTCAGAGAATTCACTTTCCCCTCAGGCCATAATCTTTCCCTTATTGAGTTATGAATTAAAATTTTCACTTCTTTTGCTCACAGGACATTAATCTTTGAAGTTTTACACACAACGTAAAAAAGAAAGGAAAAGAGAAAGAGGAAAGAAAAAAGGAAGGAAAGAAGGAAAAAAGAAAGGAAGGGAGGAAAGAAGAAAAGGAAAAAGAGAAAAGAAAGGAGAAAAAAAGAAAAGAGAAGAGAAAGAGAACTGGCATGCAGGCATTTTATTATAAGCATTTCCCTTTGAGGGGAAACCTTGAAGTTCATTTGTTCCTTTAAGTAAAAGTCCCATCAAAAATCTCTCCCAGATGACCATGTGTAAAGAATTATAATCTCTTTTATTTGGTGTAGGCTGTCATCAGAAACTCTAATACTGGCTTTGGAAGTATCCTAAAATTTTTAGACCAGGAATTCTTTACCCAATACAATGAATATTTTACCCTTTCATGGTTTATTTTTTTTCCTATTATTAAGAGGGAACGCCTTTAAATGAACATCCCAGATACAAAATAATGATGTGCAATTCTGAGATAGACTCTTAACTCCACATTAACAATTATATTACTATGAAGGTAAATAAGTAATGCAGCTACATAGGAAATATTTCAGTGAATTCAAGTTTGAAAAGAGAAGGAAAGTTAAAGGGAAAGACTGTCATACAGAACAGCATTTAACACACAGTGCTTGGGCTGGTGAGATAGCTCAGCGGCATAAGCGCCTGCTTGGCAAGCACGAGGTCCTGAGTTCAACTCTCAGTACCCACATATGAAAAAAGGGCCGTTGATACCACTCAGTGGCACGGGTGCCTGCTGGTGCGCAAGGTCCTGAGGTCGACCCCTGGTACCCACAAAAAAAAAAAAACACAGTGCTGAATAGCTGTGTTAATTAATTTTAATAGTTCTTATAAAATAATTACTTTAAATTAAAATTTATATAGGTATTTACACACAAAAGTCCTCTGACATTTGCTCAGAACTGGCTTTGTCATTGGTTTTTGATTCATACATACATACATACATACACACATACACATGTACATACATACATATATATGTTTTACACAAAAAAAATAATTTTAACACTTTGTATTATTTTGAAAAAAAATAAAAAGTGAAACAATTCAATGACTACCCAGCAGATAAAGAAGCATAGAGGAAAAAAAGCATAGCAGCTTTTATATGAATTGACCCCCATATGATTTCCCAATATACCTGTCAAGTTGTTCCAGCCATTAACAAATCAGGTGGCACACCTATGGACCCAGGCCTTATCAGGAGGAGTAAGAGGGGGCGCATGAGTAATCAGTCAAGCCTACTGTCAGTGAATCTTAATCCTTCATCTCAACAAACATTGAGGTTGTTTCACTGCCTACACAATGTTGATCTATTTGGGATTACACTGACAAATTTTGAGAACTACCTATTTAGTACAGCTATGTATATGGACTAGAAGGATAACTGAGATGGCTTTATTTTATTACAAGATTATTGAATTCTGAATTGCTCTCTTTTTGGTTCATTTATTCATTCATTTATTCAGTATTTATTGAGCACTTTAGAACCAACGATTTCAATGTAAGAAACAAACTAAACTGTGGGGAATTGTATAATGAATAACACACATTGTTTTATCAGTAGAAGTTTCTCTCTGTGAAGAAAATTGAGTTATTATCATCAATGAAGAAAACTGAAAGTAGATCGGAAAATAGTAATTATCATTATCACTAATATTATAATTTTATTAAAGTGATCATCTATAAGTCAACAATTAGCAGTATTAGATAATATTACATATTAGATAATATTAGATAATATTAGCAATATTAGTATTCTATTACTTCATGAGATTTATTTACATAATTTAGTATTTAATAGATGTAAAATTCTTAAACAAGAACTTGATCCAAGGAAATAATTAAAAGTATAATAGCAAATAAAATTAATATTAAGTACTATTAGGATTATTCTTATTTGAAACTGAGAAGGGTTTTCCTACTGTATAGATCTGAAACACAGAAACATATGTTGTGGCAGGATTAGAACCTAACTCTGTGGAAAACAAAATAATAATGCTTGTGGCTTTACCCTGAACATACTAACTGCCCATAGACATAACGTGTGGTTTATATAATTCACAAGCTCACCAAGTATAATTCTCTTTCTTTTTCTACTGATTGCTTTCTTTTTACCAAGTGCACAACAGGAGCATTTTAAGGGTTTCCCAACAATTAGATAACTAAGGAAATGTTTCATGAAGATGAGCCTTACACATAAATATAAAGCAAGGATATTTCGGATGCCCTCTTTATGGGTACAATTATTGATGCTGGTGTAAATTTCATCTATAAAATATGGAATGGACTTAACATGAAACAATATTTGACTTCATTAAGAAGTGCATAGTCATCTCATTTCTAGGGTTTTGGGCTAGAAAATACAGGAAATTCTTAATAAGATTCCTAATTGCTAGATCAAGACCTGTAGCTACCTGAAAGACAGGAACGACCCAGTCCAGTGCTGTGATCCTAGTCTGTCTTCTCCAATATGGTAGTTCAATAGAACACCTGAAATGCAACTGGTTCAAATTGAGATATTCTGTCATATAAAATACACACTAGATTTTTAACTTCAGTATGATGGAAAGGATTATAAGATACTTGAGTATTATATTCACCTTGAATAGGTGTTGTAGTAAAATTTCGGGTAGTTTAAATAGAATATTTATTTAGATTATTTCACCAGTTTTTAGTTCTGGTAAATGTGGATAGTAGGAAATTTGAAATCACAAAGGTGGCATAAGTAACATTTCTCTTGGAGATTGCTGATATAAAATGCAATAAGGGGCCGGTGAGATGGCTCAGCGGCGTAAGCGCCTGCCTTGCAAGCGCGAAGGCCCGAGTTCGACTCCCGGATCCCACATACCAAAAAGGGGCCGGTGATATCGCTCAGCGGCACGGGTGCCTGTTGGCGCGCGAGGTCCTGAGGTCGTCCCCCGGTACCCACAAAAAAAAAAAAAAAATGCAATAAGGAGTGTAATACTAGATACACTGTGTCAACTTGAGAAGTTGAGAAGCCTAACTAAGTAACTCAGCAGTTCTAGGTCCTTAGGTATAGAGGACATGCCCTAGGGTGTCTGTTTATACTCCAGGTGTTGTAACGGTTGATTCATTGTAACAACTTGAGAAGTTTAGAAGCTTAACTAAGTGACTCAACAGGGGGCCAAGGTTCTCATTTTGTAAACATCCTGAGCCTGTGCAAGAGGAGGGCACAGAGATGGTGTGAGTGCTACACGTGCCCTAGGACAGGTAGCCTGCTTACAATATAAGGGAGGAAAAGAGGCTTGCTCTTCCCCTCTTTTGCGCCTGTTGCTTTTTCTGTCTTCTGCCACCTTGATCTGTTGCTCCTCACCATACCACTCTTGGAGCCAGCAGATTATGGACTGAAACCTCCACAAACTGTGAGCTAAATAAACTTTTCCTTCATACTTTTGGCCATCAGGTATTTTGTCTCAGCAATGAGAGAAAAGTAACTAGGACAAGGAGCCTTGACCATTTTATGAGAATAAGATGGATAAGAAGATAGGAAACCTCATGAGTGAAAAGGCACACATGTGAAATCAGTGAAAAACCCACAGAGACGGAGAAACATGTCACTGGAGTGCGGAGGAGGGACCATTCCAGGGAAAGGCATCGGCATTGGAAATACAGTCTTTCCTGCAGCAGTTAATTAATGGCAGTGGCCCTCAGAATAAAAAATCACCATCTTCTCCTTCACTTTATCATCATTATCACTAGGTGACAACGCCAGTATCACCTGGAGAATACTCATTGGGATAGTAAGATTAAATACTTAGATTTTTCCTAACCCCCAATGTATATTGTTGGCTTATTTCTTTCTTTTAATATTTCTTGTTCAGAGGAATTCAATTTAGTACTATCTCATTGTTCTACTGGCTGTTTATTATAGACTTTTTAAAAATTTTATTAGTATATATTTGCAGCACATAATGATTCCACTTATTTTGGGGTGTTGGTGCATGTATGTAATACATCTTAGTTCTTTTAGAAGATTTTTTGGAAGGGATCTAAGCATGAGAAGTGCAACATTGTCCCCACATCATGCCACATTCAAAAATTTATGGTCATATTAGAGGAAGGTCTACTTTCGTGATATAATATGTATGGGTTAAGGCTGAGATACACAATGTCCCCTAAAACTGTCATGCAATAAAAAACGGGCCTGTTAAAGGGCAACTGAATGGTAGAGGTGCTATATTTGACTTTCTGTTAAGAGGTGAGGTCTGGTAAGAAGAGGTAGGTCACTGGTGCTCTGACCAGTAAGGATATATCTCCCTTCCTGTCCCCTCCCTTCACTGTCTCTACTTTTTGGGCACCATGACATAAGCAGCTTTCCTATGCCAGACTCCTCTGCCATTCCCTTTGCCTTTGAGCCAGGCAACTAGGGGCTGTAACCATGAGCTAAAATAATCCTTTCCTCCTTTAAGTTGCAGGCATTGGGTATTGTGTCTCTGTGATGAGAAAGTGACAAAAACAGTATTATGTAATAATTGTATTTTTGGTGTGATAATGTAAATGTACCAATAATATCAGCATCACTCATTACTCCAGGATAAAAGTATGACAAGAAAGAGATCTAGCAGCAGAAAGGAGCTTTATATGTAAATGATAATATATCATTTCTAATCAACTTTCAATAAAATGAATGGTCATGCTTTTGGATAATCATTCCACCCTGGACATAAGTATTTTTAAAATTATTTTTTGAATACTACTAGCAGGAAGACTTGGGAATGCAAATTCACTCAGACCATTAGGTTCCATCAGACTGTGATGGTTTCCTGTAAGCTCCAGGTGGAAATTTCAGGAGAAAAGAGGAGAGGAGTCCAATTATGAGAGCTCGGATTAATTTTCTTTAAGAAGTACAATTGCTCTGCAGCTTGCCATTAGGTTCTCCCACAACTAATGCACATCTGTCACCACTTATCTTCTCTGAATAATAGTGTGAGCAAGGCAGGTATCACACTACGACATTTTCTAAGTAAAAAAATAAGTTACTTAGTTTTCTATTATTTTTCCATGAATCACATCCTATATTCTGTGTTCCCATTTATTCTGTTTCTCACTTATTAATAACAACAAAACCTTTTTGTTTCTTCTTATTAAAATGTCTGTGGTGACTCACACACAATGAATTGCTGACGGAGATAAAAGTTTCATAGCATAGAGAAATTGGTACTTGTTAATTTGTTGAGCTTACACTTATAGTTTTGCTCATGGTTACTTTACATTGGCCTAATTCTCTGTATTTGTAGATAGAGCAAGTAAATTGGCCTGATACTGATCCAGTTAGTACAATTACTATATAATTTAGTTTGTATTGCAAAGAGAAATTAAACTGATGTTTGGATATGTCCAGAAGCCAACATTTTCTGTGACAAGGTAGTTATCTACTACCTAATGTATCCTGTGTAGACCATTAGAGTGAACACGAAGGATAATAAGGTATGTGCTTTATAATCAGTGTTGAGGATAGAAAAGCCCATATACCGCTCTAATTTTCAGGAATAATCCTCTTATATAATGTTTAATATGAAGAATGTAAGGTCTTTATCTTTCAGATGCCTTCTGAGGCATAGCATTCCTCTCTAACATCTAGGATTTCTGAGATTTACGTAATTTAAAATTCTGTCCCGGGCTGGCGAGATGGCTCAGCTGCGTAAGCGCCTGCCTGGCAAGCGTGAGGTCCTGAGTTCGACTCCTGTACCCACATTAAAAAAAAATCTGTCCCATTGAGGATTGCCCTCATTTTTTTTGCTACATTCTGAGATTACCTCATTTCCCTTCAGAATATTCTTTCAATTAGCAGCTATACATTAATTAAAATGATTTGACTAATACCTTTCTTACCTGTATGAACATAAATGACTTGATGCATCCACCATGTCCATATTCACTAATCATATGCCACCAGGTCTTAACACAGTGCCTGGATCATTATTCTACTCAGTTACACGTGGGATATAAAGAAAGGCAGCACAAGATGGCACTACGTTACACCAAGAGTTGAAAAAGCTTTGTCCCGAACTTCTGAAAGTTTATTATATAACAGGATAAAACAAACTTTATCCAAGAATGAAGGCCATGATATAAAGAAAAGCTTAGAACTGCTCATTAGGACTCCCTGTTCAACGTGTCTCAACAGTCAAACCCCTGCTCATGTCTCACGGGGGGCAATATCTAAGCAGATCAAACAAAAACCATGAGCCTAATCCAAACATTGCCAGCGTCCAGGCAGGAACAAACGCCTTTGAAAATATTCTGTCATAAATTAGTTTACAAAGTTTCATGAAGGGCCGGTGAGATGGCTCAGCGGCGTATGCGCCTGCCTGGCAAGCGCGAGGGCCCCAGTTCGACTCCTGGAACCCACATACGAGAAAAGGACCGGTGATATCGCTCAGTGGCACGGGCGCCTGCTGGCACACGAGGTCCAGAGGTCGACACCCGGTACCCACAAAAAAAAAAAAAAAAAAGTTTCATGAAGAGATAATCAGCTCTCACAAATAAAGAAAATATAGGCGGAATAGTCAACATTCTATCTCCTAAAACCTAGTGTCTTTCGTATTAAAAACAAAGTTAGGGGCCGGTGAGATGTCTCAGCGGCTCAAGCGCCTGCTGGCAAGCGCAAGGTCCTGAGTTCGACTCCCGGTACCCACATTAAAAAAAAAAAGTTAGACCCTACCATGTATAAAAATTCTCACCCAAAGTCTGTTTAGGCCTCAAGCTGTACTTTCCAATTTCCAAGAAATATAAAGCAGAGAGCAACATATTAAATAAAATAGCAGGCTAAAGTCAAGAAATTCAGATTTTGGGAAAATCTACCAAACAAGCAACTCAACAAATTGAAAGAAGAGAAAAAAGAAAAGGATAGCATTGCAATGTATAATTAATCAAATATTTACTATTAAATATACATTTGAAGAGATGTAAGAAATCTATTGATCTCATTAAATACTAATTAGGTCAAATTATTTTTCAGATTTGTATATTTAGTGATATAAATGGAATATTAATTTTCAACTCTGATATTCCTGTGTATATATACATACAAATTTTGAAAATAATTCATTCATTGAGTTCATTGATTTAAAACTAAAAGGTAAACAAAACAAATCAATACAATCAAAAGCATAAACAAAGAAAAACCAATATATATTTAATACAGTACCACATCAAGCAGTCACCTTTTCTTTACAAGCTTTCGCAAATAGCAAATCAGGGTATCAGACCTCCTCCTCATCCGTAACACAATGGTCTTTCATTTACTTGTCAGTAAATTTCCAGATGAAACATATCTTTATTTTTCAATAGATAGACACTTATTTTCTAGGAGCAAATAATTTTTAGGCATGAAGTGCCTGATAATGATTTTATATTTAGGAAGGAAAAAAACAAACAAATAAAATATTCACTCACTTTCTACAGGAAATTTTTGCTAGTAATATATGAATTTTCACCTGGAATAATAAGCTAATATTTGATTAATTAGGTAACCCAGTAAATGTCAGAGATTTTGTGTATATAGAATATTTTCAAATTTTAGAATACTATGAGGAACACTTGAATTAATTAGAATAATTTTTAAATTAAAAAAATTTAATTAATCTTTTATTCTGTGAACAAAAACTATGATAACCATATTAAAAATTTCAATACAGTGAATAATTGGCAGACTGATATGTATTATTTCTAGGAGAGTAGAACCTAATTCATGGGAGGTAATATATTGAATTTGTATCAGACTCAAATGGCTTTTTATATTGCAGGATGTCTTCCATTGTAGCAACCTACAATTAAACCATAGATTTTACACAAATATTTTAAGTGCATGGCTAATGAAAATATACCCAAATTTTATATAATTACAATAGTACACAATTTGAAGTCAAATTTCTCCATAATTATACTTCTATACTCAATAGCTAAAATAAATTTTTAAAGTGTGCCTTCAATGATACCAGTTGTGGTTCTATAAGAAATTCATGCCTTTACTGTTTTGCTTTGGTATCAAAGGAAGAATTTTCAAACAAGTATATTTATTCCTTATTTGAACAAAATGTTTTCCAAGTTTTTAAAAATCAAGAATATTTTCACTCAATTTTCAGAAGTCAGTATTAAGATCAGAAAAACAGGGCCAGTGAGATAGCTCAGTGGCATAAGCGCCTGCCCAGCAAACGCGAGGTCCTGAGTTCGACCCCCAGTACCCACAAAAAAAAAAAAAAAAAAAGAAGAAAACTATAGGGCTGGGGATGTAGCTCAGTGGTAGACTGCTTGCCTAGCATGCACAAGGCCCTGAGTTCAATCCCCAGTACCACAAAACAACAACAACAACAACAAAACCCTTCAAGTAAACTCACTTTCCAAGATTTTCTTTTCATATTTATAAGAACAACCAGTTGATTGACTAGTGTTCTCAAAGTAAGTCAATGACTTTTGCATAACATTTCTCCAGTTCCGAAAGGAAATAATAGTAAGTCACCCTTTAAAGGGAAATTTTGTTACACAGCTAAACACAGCACAAAAAGCAAAGCAAAAATGAAATATTGCTGCACCAAACTAATAGCTTAAATACTAATTAAGTCAAAATGCAGGTTGCTAGTTGCACTGTTAGCCAATGTTCAGTGAAAAATGGCTATATTCTGGCTAAGGCCAGAATTTCCTAGCTGTTGAATGAGGGGCCTCTCTTCTGAATCGTATGAACTTGAGAAACATGCACTTAGCACCGGAAGCAACTTCAGACCATAGCAGAGCACCCCAAACCCTACATGCTACCAATAATGCATTGAACATCACACAGGCAGTGAAAGAACAGGGAGTGGAATTCTGAATTCCATGAAATTCCAAACGTATAGATTCTTACTGCACAGAAACAATTTTATTGTTCATTTATATGGCAATTAGCTAAAGTGTACTCAGTTAAAATAAAGGCACTGAGTAAAGACAGAAGGATATGTTTCATAGGAACATAGAAAAATACCTGAATTAATAGAGCTGTGAAGATATTATATAATATGTTGCATACTGTTGCTCTGGAAAACTACTTCTAAGAATGAGTTATAAATGTACAGGCTTTTAAAACAGCTCATATTCTCCTAGAGAATATGAGATTAAAGTTTGTAAAAATTTTCTCAAAGCATTTCCACAAAAAGCAATGGCTGGTGAGCACAAATTATGAAAATTATTTTCTAGACTAAAAAAATCAGTAATTTGAGTGCAGTTCAGCTGTTTGCGTTGAACAGGAAAGATCTCGTGTGTATCTGTAATGAAATGCCCTCACATGACAAAGGGAAACTGAGAAAACAAGTGAAGCTGCCTGAGATTGTGTTAAGGGCCTGGGTCCAAATACCAAGCAACGCGTGGTCCAGGAATACTGGATTCGACTAAGGAAAATGCAGATTAGGGAAGAGTCTTTCACCGGGTAATAAACCTCCTATGATTCTTCATGTACTTTTTATCAAAAAACTAATAGACAACTGAAATTAATTTTATGCGGAGATCATAAATGGTTAATGACCTAGAATTTATAATAAATTAAACTTTTGGCTCTGTGTAACTTTGAAGAACATGCTCAATATTTATTTGTTTAGAATTTTTTTTAGAATTTGAAAGATGTAAATATGTAAACTCCACAATTTCCATTTAAATTCTTTATGACCAGTATGTAACATAAAATTTAATTGATTTTCATTGTAGAACTGTAATTTTGGGAATATTTAAGAACAAGTGCTGTCACAAAGATATTATTTTTCAAAATCTTATGCTTGATAAAGGAAAAGATTTTTAACGTTGGTTAAATTGTTTTTCAAGGTTTTAGAATTTCATTAATTTTGTTAGTAAACTTTAGTTTTCATGTTTTCAAATTTTGATTAAATGAGTATAAATTCATCCAAAAAATATTAGTGTGGGACTTTCTTCTAAATATAGTGATTTGATATTGATGTAATCCCATATATCTTTGGAGTTAAACATAAAATTGATTTCTATCAATATTAAATACTTTGAAATATTAATAAATCAAAAATAAAGTCAGACATTTATATTTCTTACAGTAATGATACATAATGTCGCTCTCTTATCCTGTGTTTGGAGAAGATTCAGGAATTTTACATAGAGAATTGTCTGTGTATTATAGTTTATTTGAAAAAAACAAACTTGGTGTTATAACATATAATAGTATAGCTAATTAGAAGAGAGCAGGTATTTTTTATTTCTGATATGATAGAACCTTTATTGGCTTCTTGATTTAAGTTATTATTAGATATCTGGCAAAGCAATTGTCCCTAATAAACATTTGAAGACTTCATTAAGAATAATGTAACAACATATATTTTTTACATCTTTTTAACTGGTAATTCCACTAGGTAGTATTGTAATTCTGTGTCAGATAATGATTAAAATTGTGAATGTGATATTAAATTGTCATATTAGGTATGAATGCAATAGTTGGAATTTCCTCAGTCTTAAATCCAATTTGTATAAATTGCTTATAAAAGATTTTTTGATAATATATAAAAGTGCATATGAGCACATTACACCAAAGTTTACTATAAGGTCAATTTTTATTTAGTACTCTAGATTGGAAATATGATCTGTGTGGATGTGCTAAACAAGTAGAGTCCTTTGTATATGCTTTATGAATGAAATTGTAGTAACTGTAATTTATTTCAATTAAAATTTTATTGAAGTGTAAAAACGTGTATAGAAATTCTCAAGAAATTCAATATTATCAGCACACCAAAAGCCTCCTCGAGATCTCTCAGTCAACCAATGTTCTTGACCAAGTTAAGCACTATCTTGATTTCTAAAACTATGAGTTCTTCCCAGTTTTGAACTTAATGTAAATTATGTTTAAAAATGTTATATATTTTATATGTGTGATATTTGTAACAGTCATAGTCTCCCATCTTATTGCAGCTGATATATTATTTCATTTTAAATTCATATGTAATATTCAATTCTGTTTGTAACAAAACATAGTTCATTTACTCTAATGTTGAATAACTTGAATTGTTAAAGTTTGGAGGTATTTAGCTCCTATTTCACAATTCCTATAAGGAATTTCTGGGTCAAAGGGCATGTATATGGTCAACTTGTGTAATTGTGCTAATTTCCAAAGTGTTATAAAAATTTACATTTATATATGTACCAAATATTTAAGAAACGCCAGTTTACTACATTTTTACTAACAATAGTAGTTTCAGTATCTTTTCTTTCCTTTTTTTTTTTTGTGGGTACCGGGGGGGTCGACCTCAGGACCTAGTGCGCCAGCAGGGGCCCGTGCCGCTGAGCGATGTCACTGGCCCTATTTTTGTACGTGGGTTCTGGGAGTCGAACTTGGGCCCTCACGCTTGCCAGGCAGGGGCTTGTGCCCCTGAGCCATCTCACCGGCCCCGAGTATCTTTTATTTTCATTTAATTTCAGATCTTCCATTAAGTTTGAAAATGGAATCACTTTGTAATTTTAATTTATATGCCTGTTATATACATGACATGGAGCATTTATGTTCAATGCCATTTGAATTTTTTTTCAAATTTTTCATTTTTCTTTTCTTCTGTTGTGCTTCTTTTTAACTGATTTATTTTTTATTCTGAATTTTTATTTCATTCTGGATATGAATGATGTTTTGTTGATTTCATGAATTGAAAGTATTTCACTCTGTGGCTTGATTTTTCATGCTCTTAATGTCATCTTTTAATGAATGGAAATTCCGACACAAAAATCAGGGGATCATCCACATTTACAATCATCTAACGCCATCCAAATTTACACATCTCTATGTAAAACAAAGAAGAGAAATTTTTAAAGGTGCCCTTCTGCCATTTGAATCCCAATTGGGAACTAAATGTCTTTGGTACTTGAAATAACTCATTTCTTCCAGAGTTGTTGAATAAATCATATTCAACTTCAACATTATCTTCTGGTAACAAATTATCAGAAGTCAACATCAGTAGTATACCCGACATTAGTGGTACTCTGAGTAGGTCATAATCCAACAGTACACATAAAATGAAGACACATAATAATGGCCAGAAATGTATAAATTACTAGAGATTTTATTTTGCTGAATTGCAGATGAACAGTCATTCTATAAAAAGTATATAATATAAATTCAGAGTTATTGTTATAGTCTAAAAAGCTTCATTTTTTAATTATGTTACTGCATATTTTATAAAGAAACCTCTTACCCCTATATTAGTTGGTAGATATAATATATCTTAAAACTTTGTACATTCAATTTTTTTAATTGTATCAGGACATGTTTCCAGTACATGAAATTTACCTTCATCTTAGGGAGTAGGTCTGTGAACAAAAACACCTGCTTGGTTCTATTTTAATCCCTTTCCCCCTTCCCAACCACCTTCTTCCTCCTTCTCTAAATCCCATCCGTTTCATCTTATTGTTATTATTATTATTTTACTTCATGTTTCTGACATATAATATTTACATTTATTGTGGATATTTGGTATATGTAAGTAATACATCTTAAATTCATTTTACCTCCTCTTCTTCTCCCCCCATCCTTGCAAAAGATCTTTGAATTGCTTCTTTACATCAGTTTTTAACCTGTACATTTGCCAAAAATTTTTTCAGCTTTTTGGGGGGGTGGGCGGTTTGCTGGTGCTGGGTTTCCAAATCAAGGCCTTGTGCATGCTACACAAGTGATTTATCACTGACCCACACCCTTTTACTTAATTTCTGAAAGCATGGATAACATAGTCAGATCTGTAATTACTTATAGCTGATCAAACAGACTTTTTCAAACAATTCTACTTTCAGAAAAATTGTTTCACATGATACAACATGTAAGTAATTGAAAAGTCTTAAAAATTTTGGCATATATATTAATAAGTTTCATTTTACAATAAATTCCAGAATGTATAATATCGCCCTGTCTTACTTTCTTTAAAATCAATTCTAAAATTTTGAATATTTTAAATACAGAAAGAACTCCAGGTGATCATAGATAGTGATAAATAAGGTAGTTCAGTTTCTTCCTTCATTTTACAATCAGTGGACTATTACTGTTAATTTCTATTTCAATGTTTAAAGAAAGGAATGAACCTGTGATCAGAGAGAGTTCAAATAACTCCAAATCTTAAAAACTTACTCACAAAACAAATGCATGTATGACGGCCCGGCTGTAAAAGTGAGAATTAAATTAAATTACACATAGAAATACAATGTTTATGAGAGGATCTGTAATGGGGATGTGTTAATTTGAAGCTTACATAAATATTATTAAAATTTAATAGTAACCATAGCAATTGTTTAGAACTTAAAACAACAACAATTTTTTCTTCCTGGGAGGAAATTTTTATCGCTGACTTGAGGCATGGTGTTAATAAAAAGCAGACAAACTTTAGTCCTATTTTATTGTTTGTTTTTAAATTCTCTACAGACAGTACACCACTCAAAGACTAAACCACAGATGGACTTCTCTCACTGCCTCATCCTTGGCTTTTCTCTTCCCCAGGAGTTTCCCAAAACTAAGAAAAATCCAAATATTAAACTTGCTACCCTTTTAAAATGAATTGCTGGTTGACATCAATATTTACTAGCAGTTCAGTGTGCGAAAAAGCGTCTCTGGGGCCGGTGAGACGGCTCAGCGGCTTAAGCGCCTGCCTTGCAAGCGCGAAGGCCCGAGTTCGACTCCCGGAACCCACATACGAAAAAGGGGCCGGTGATATCGCTCAGCCGCACGGGTGCCTGTTGGTGCGCGAGGTCCTGAGGTCGTCCCCCACGGTACCCACAAAAAAAAAAAAAAAAAAAAAAAAAAAGCGTCTCTGAAGTGAAAATATTGAATTTTTTCTTCTCAATACCAGGGAGAAGATGGGTAGTGTTCAGGTTAGAAAGATTTATCACAAGCTCAAAATATACTAATATTCTCATGTTTTTATTTATAATCTTCATTTAATACATATTAAACATTCAGTGTTTAGTATGGCAATGGAGTATCATAAGGTGATTATTTTCCTTACTTATTCTCTTCAACGAAGATTCCTGTATTAGCAAAAATGATGATAATAGTCTTTGGTGATGACGATGATGATGATAATAATCATTAGAAATGATGATAATCATCAACCTTTTCATGACACATATGTGTACAAATCACACACACATTTCTTTTCCTTACATTTGTAGGTACTACATTCAACTGAGGAATCTGCGACTCAGACAACTTTCACAATTTCTCTGAGCTCATGTATATATACTCATTCAACAAACGTTTATTTAGTCCTTTATTCAAGTATTGTGTGAGGATAAAAACCTAGGAGTAAAACAAGAACCATTATTCCCTTCAAATAATTTTGAAAAAAATATCACCAGACTGGTGCTTGACGGCAAGACCTTCAGCCTTTGCAACACTGTTTGCATATGCTCTGGCTGCCCCCAGTGAACCTCTGTAAGCAGAGGAAGAAATTCAGCAAATTCCTGCAAATCGTATCTAAAGGACAATAAAACAAACAAACAAAAAAGTTACTGCGATTACATGTTTTATATTTTAGCAACCTTGGGTCTCTGCCTTCCTGGTTTTATGCTACTGACAACAGGCTGAATACACCACGCTATACCCTCTCACTGCACAACACAAAAGATCAGTGGGGGAAAGCGAGATACACCTTTGTAAATACAAAGTATCAGAATACTTTCTAAAGTGTGCTAAAAGCTGTGTCTTTCTTCCTTCTGACAAGAATCTAAAGTAAAAAGAAAATTCCTCTTTACTGGTTGTAACTACATTGAATTTTTATGATTGTTGTCACAGAAAATATAAAAGATTTTTTTTCTTAAGACAATTCTTTTCATTGTGAGATGATAACATCTATATTCTACTAGCCTCCTAGAAGGAAAAAAAGCAGAGTACAGTATTATGTTTCTTATTGTGCAAAAACAATGGAGTCCTTGTATAATGAAATGTTAAAGAAAGAAAATGGACAGAGTATCATTATACTACATTAAAAGCCATTAACAGCAAGTGCGAAGTAAGGGGGTTTCGTTTGCTTGTCCAAAGTTCTTCAAAGCAGCTGCATAAGTAGTTGATGTTTATACTACAAATGAAGTATAATAAGAAAAAATATCTAAGGGAATAAGTGCTGTGGTTCTAGAGTGATAGTCCTTAAAACTGAGATAAAGAGAAATGAGTTAGACCAAATGAGGAGTGAAATTAATCATCATATCACTAATTACCCAAATATTTTCTATTAATACAGCATAAGGTGGATGAATAAAGGCCTTTGCATAGGACTTCACTTTCCCTTCAAATTCTACACTTATGAAAGAAGATATATTTCTCTTATTATGACACCATTTATTATCTTAGTACCATAAAAGGTTTGGGGTTTCCAATCTGAGTCATACTTTCCTTCAAATCTAATATCTGCACAACTGAAAAGAGTAATAATAATAAGATGCAAAAATAGCTGACTTATATTTTTTCCCACGCCCAATCATATTGAATGGTTAGTGATAACATATTGAATGGTTAGTGACTTAGTGAATGGTTAGTGATAACTATCCTTCTTTCTTTTTAAAAATTATGAAAGGAAATATACTATTCTGGGAAGAGTAAGCAAAAAACTATTTTGGGCTACCAAACCAATTCCAACATTTTCTAGAAACACAAGAACCATATAGAATACAATATCTATGTCTTATGGTCATTTTGGGTTTGTCTGAGACTAAAATTGTCTTTGCAATTTATGTGAGACATGAAATATCTGGAGAAGGATAGTTATTGTTATGGACATTTATAATATGAAGACTGAATCAAATGATGAACATGACATAATATTTACAAGGTTATTTTGTATCTCAGAGTTATTTTTCTTAACATGTAACTGTAAAGGGCACAATGAATTCATAATTTTTCAATAATTCACATGTAACATTCATGTTCCTTTCCCACCTAAGTATAAAAGAATCTCCCAATTACAGCATAGACTATCAATTGGCCCTGGGTCAACAAGATTTTTGAGATTTTCCAAATTCCCAAATGTCTGTCATATATGACTATATTAACTCCAATAAAGAATAATAGTGTTTTTAAAATTTAATGTAGCTATATGTAACCTTTCCTATTTATACCACTAGTACTAATGTACTAGTTCTAATGACTGATTTAATATTTAATTGGATTGTTACTTTTAAGAAAAATGCAGTAACATTTTATTTTTATTAACAGTCGTATCTTTTAATTATGGTTTGTCTATCTTCAAGGCTTTCTAAATAATCTCTAATCTTTACAAGAGTCAACATCAATTATAAAGTTGCCCTGTATTTAACATAGTCATCCCCTAGAAATCCTTGGTTGTACAAAGCATTTATTGGAATCAAGATTCACTTTCTAAATCCACGTAGAGAAGAAAGTATTGATTCAACCTCTAGCAAGTGTGAAGCATAATGATTAGTGAGTAAAAACAAAAATTTACAATGTTCAGAGAATGAGAGAGAGAGAAACAAATATTTCTACCATCCAAATGATTCAAACAGCAAAGAAAGCAGAGTTAGAA
Source organism: Erethizon dorsatum (assembly GCA_028451465.1). Lineage (NCBI taxonomy): Eukaryota > Metazoa > Chordata > Mammalia > Rodentia > Erethizontidae > Erethizon > Erethizon dorsatum. The sequence continues at coordinate 59,275,121 of CM051838.1, forward strand.
CTCTCCTGCCTCAGTCAAGTCTAATACAGCTCTTTATGCCTAAATTGTACATGAAGTGTGTTTTGAAGTATTTCTTCCCGTGTGATAAGGTTTTGTGTCTTACATAGAATATTCTCTTTTTTACTATATTATGGTGTAGTCATTTCAGTTAAAACTTTTACTGAGAAGATAATAATTCATAAGACAATGGTAAAAATCCACATTTTTACATAGTCCATGACCGTCTGTGATATTTTCCTTTCTCTCTCTCTCTTTTTTTGTATATCTGTTTCAGTTAGTTTAAGATTAAAAAGCCTTTGAAAATTATCATTTGGAAAATATCTCCTTCAATAGAAATGGTGTTAAAATAGAAATTTAGAAAGAAAATCATGCAAACTAACTCATCACATATTATTAAAAATATTATTAAAAATAGTAATAAAATGTTATTTGATGGGCCGGTGAGATGGCTCAGCGGCTTAAGCGCCTGCCCGGCAAGCGCGAGGGCCCGAGTTCGACTCCCGGATCCCCACATACGAAAAAATAAGGGGCTGGTGATATCGCTCAGAGGCACGGGTGCCTGCTGGCGCGCGAGGTCCTGAGGTCGACCCCCCGAGTACCCACAAAAAAAAAAAAAAAAAATGTTATTTGAAAACTTGATGAGGGAGGTGAGATGGCTCAGTGGCATAAGTGCCTGCCTGGCAAGCGGGAGGGCCTGAGTTAGACTCCAAGAACCCACATTCAGAAAAGGGCCAGTGATATCCCTCAGCCGCATGGGTGCTTCCTGGCACACCAGGTCCTGAAGTCGACCCCCAGCACACACCAAAAAAAAAAAAAAAAAAGATTGATTAATATAGGCTGTTTTTAATACTTCTGGGGCCGGTGAGATAGCTCAGTGGCATAAGCACCTGCCTGGCAAGCGTGAGGTCCTGAGTTCAACTCCTGGTACGCACATACGAAAAAAGGGCCGGTGATATCACTCAGTGGCACGGGCGCCTGGTGGGCACGTGAGGTCCTGAGTTCGACCCCCCGGTACCCACAAAAAAAAGAAAAGAAAAAAAAAGAAAATTGATGAATGATCGCTTTATTTGTAGGAATATATAGTTCATAAAAGGAAAGATATCTTACTAATGCTCCTTTCTTAAATATTAAATGTCTAAAGAAAGGCCATAATATACCCCCTAAGAAAAGGCAAGGACATTATTTGATCACAGTAAGATCTCATGAAATTATGCCTGAGTAGAAATAGCCTACATAAACTCAATGAACTTACACTACAGAAAATTACTCTCTCTTTTTTTTTTTTTTTTTTTTTTTGTGGATACCAGGGGTCGAACTCAGGACCTCGTGCTTGCCAGGCAGGAGCTTATGCCGCTGAGCCATCTCATCGGCCCACAGAAAATTATTCTTTTAAAATTTGAAAAATCACAAATGGAGGCATGATATTAATTGCAATCTGAGGGGAAATATTAGAGACCAAATCAAATATACAGAGGTCAGAGGGGTTTCAACCATGGAAGTTTATCGTTTTTTTAGATTCTGTGCCCAAACCTGAAAATAAAAGATGGTGGAAAATCTCAAAATCTAAAGTAAGTTTATCAGAGCAGAGATAAACGGCAATTTCCAAGCATAGCATAAGGATGGATACGAGTTTAGCATGGATCGAATGGACACTAAGAAAGGAATCTGCATGCCAGCAATTTGCCTCTGTTCCATGCACAAGGATGCACGCTGGGCACGGGAATATCGGCTTGAAAATCTATGCTGCATGTGTCTTGAAAGCGGAGCAGAAAAGGGCTAGAAGAAAGTGAATGCGGTTTAGTAGTTAATTCAGGTTTCTTGGATGAGACGGATATAAAGTAGAGAGGCTCTATATATGACTCCAGACACCGAAAATACACAAACAAAATAAAAACATTAGATCACATGTCCTTTCTGACCCAGGACCAAAAGGTCAGCCAGACCTGGTGGAGGGAAGCAGACATAAGTTTTAAGGCTTAGTTCTATTTTACGATGGTGCACTTTCCCGAAGAATAGGTAAAAGTGTGTAACCTTTCCCACACACCTCTGACGGCAAATACTGGACAGTTTTATGCACCTCTGTTCGCTTCATTTCTGGCAAGTGTCCCTCCCAAAATCTCTGTAAATTATAGCCTCATCTATTTTAAAGGGAAAGGTGTGTCTACAGTCAAATCTAGAATAATAAAAGGGAAAGAAATTTGGGATCATAGGACCGGAGGTGGAAGAAGGGTCACTGATACGTACCATGGCTTAATTCACTCATAAACTCATTATGAAAACATTGGACTTGCTCAGGGGAACAGAGAATATGCTACAGTTAGAGAACAGCTTTTAGAAACAACATTATTTTAAATCTCGGAAGACATACTATAGAAGACTGTGATGTAAATAATTAGAAAGCAAAGACAATGAAGTTGACTATCAACTATTTGAAATTTTAATGAGAATTACTCCATTAATATGAAACCAATAAAAGATTTAGACTGAATTTATACAACTATAAATTGTAATGATTTTTATCTTTATATGAGTCACAAATTTCTATAACCATAAAATGCCATTTCAATAATAATTCTTTAATAATTATTTCAATAACTTTGTAATTCATAGTTGAATCTCCACTCTTGTTTAATTGTGTTCCTGCTCTCCAAGTGATAAATTCTTAGAAAGCAGGTCCAGAAACAGAAAGAGACAAACGATCACAGTACATTAGTTAATGTATGGGAAATTAAATTATTTTTCAATACTATAAAAATAGAGCAATATAAAAAATAATTATAAATATAACGATTGAGCTGAAACATCCCATGCAGTCTGCCTATAACATAAAATACACTTGTAAAAATTGTTCATTACATTGTCATTTGAAAGTAACAAATAAATTTCTGCGACTTCAACTATCAGGATGAGCAAAATACCGTATTTTCTTCTTTTCGCCCTAAGGTAGTTTAAAAACTACAAAAAGAAATAGATGCCAACAAAAACTGCGACCCTAATAAGCAATTGCAAACTAGTGGGATACATGTTCATTATGCAAAGGTCAAATAATTTTTTATATACTAAGAAATAAACATATAGAATTTGAAATTAAAATTAATACTAATTACTTAGCATCTATGAGAGGAAGTGTCTAAATACATATCTAACAAAATATGTCCAACATCTATGGAAAACTACAAAACCATTAATGAATAAAATCAAAGGTGATCTGAATAGAGATATTCTATGTTTATGGGATTAGAAAAATTCAATAATGTCAAGATGTCAGTTATTTCCAAATTAACCAAAGAATTCAACTTCAACCCTAGTAAAAATTCCACACGCAAATTATATTGTGAATAAAAATACTAGTTATACAGTTTATATGGAAGGACCAAGGACCTCGAATAACCAACACAGTAATGAATAACAGATTTGGAAGACTGGCACTACTCAAATTTTAAACATCTACTGTAAAGCTACAGTAATGAAGACTGTGTGCTATTGACAAAACAATAAAAAAAACTAGATCAATGCAATGAACAGGGAGCCAGAAAATAGGCCAACATAATATAGTAAGCAGATTTGATATATGAGAACAAAGAATTTTTAATGAAGAAAAATTAAGTTTAAAAACATGGTGACCTCTTAATTGGTAATAATTTACAACTGCAAACTGCTATGATACTAGACCTTAAATGTTCTTAAAAACAAAAAATAGTAAATACGTGAAGTGATAGATATGTACACTATCTTGGTTTTGTCATTCCACAATGAATACATATATCAAAATACTATGTTTTATACTATAAATATAAATATAATGTTTATACTGCTGAATATAAATATAAAATTTATACTGTAAATATAAGTTTTCACTTCGCCAATCGTGTCTTAAAAATTGTGGGGGGAGGGCCGGTGAGAGTGCTCAGCGGCTCTAAAGCGCCCTGCCCAGCACAGCGCAAGGGCCCGAGTTCGACTCCGGAACCCACATACGAAAAAGGGACCGGTGATATCGCCTCAGCAGCATGGGTGCCTTCTGGCACGCGAGGTCCTGAGGTCGGACCCCCCGGTACCCACAAAAAAAAAAAAATTGTAGGGGAATGGTGCTGGAATAACTGGACACTTCAAATGCAAAAGTAGAACTAGACATAGAATTTATAACCTTCACAAAAATATCAAAATCGAGTAATAGAGCTATATTTAAAATGCAAAATATAAATATCTCAGAAGATAGATAAGCTGGGATCATCAAAAATTAAAACTTTATGCTCTGCAAGAAACACTGTCAGAGTATAAAGATAAAAGAAAATAGACCTAGGAAAAATAATTTTTCAAAAGGTCAGTTGATAGGATTGTTATCCAAAAATGTGGTAGCCATACTTAGTTCTCACTAATAAGAAAAGAATCAAATTTTTAAAATGGGTAAATATCATGAACAGACATCTCACCGAATAAGATATACAGACAGCGCAAATAGACCATTAAAGATATTATATAGTTGAAAATAAAATTAATGAATTATCACTACTTTAGAATGGCAAAAATTTAAATCCTCAAGCACTGATAATGATGCAACAGGAGCCCTCCTTTATTGCTGGTGGAAATGTACAATAGCAAAATTCCATTGGAGTACAATTTGCTAGTTTCAAATAAGAGTTAAATTTTTTCTTACCATATGATTAGCAGTCACATTCCTTAATAGTTACCAAAAGGAGTTAAAAACTTTGGGCTACACAAAAACTTGAACATAGGTGTTTATCAAAGCTTTATTCATGATTGCTCAGTCTTGAAAACAACCAGGATATGCTCCAGTAGGTGAATGAATTGATAATCTATGGAAATTATTCAGCTCTAAAAAAATGAGTATCAAGCCATAGAAACACATATAGAAAGGTTTCATTCGTATTAGTAAGTGAAAAAAATCAACCTGAAAAAGTTTATATATAAAATCAACCTGAAAATTGTATTATTAAATAAGAAAAAATCAATCTGAAAAGTCTATATACTATATAATTCCATCAATACTATATACGGGGATAGCCAAAATCAATGGAGACCATAAACAAGTCTCATGATTGCCTGGGGTTCACAAGAAAAAGAGATGAATAGCACACAGAAGATTATTTAGCACAGTGAAACTGTTTCTGACTTATATTCTAATGATGAATCCACGTCATTTTACATTTTTTCCAAATCCACGAAATGCACAACACAAACAGTGAGTCCTAGGTAACTGTAGACTTTTGGTGACAATAAGGATGTGTCAGTGGAAGTGCATTATAGCAAATGTACCACTCTCTTGGGGCTATGTTGATAGTGGGAGAGGCTGTGAGTGCTCCAGGGGAAGATGAAAATACAGGGAAAATCTCTCGACTTTCACCTCAATTGCGCTGTGAACACAAAACTGCTTTATATATAAACTTTATTTTTAAAATGATAAATATAAAGGAAATAAAAATGTTCACTGGGAGGAAGTCCAATGATAAGTCATGATATTTAAACCAAATTTCTGGATGATGGAGAAGGAATGGACAAATTTGATGCACTGGGAGACCAGAAAGAGAAAATATAGTTAAGCAAAAGAAGAGGCCCAAAGCGATACAATGGACATTTTGTTGATGGTCTATTTTGTTTATTCTTTCAAAACGCAGCTCTTCAATTCATTGAGACTTTGTTTCTTTTTCTTTGTCTCAAATTCATTGATTTCTGCTCTGATCTTTATAATTTTTTTCCACGTACTACCTTTAAATTTGGATTGTTTTTGATTCTCTAGGATCTTGAGGTGCATCATTAGGTTAATTTATTTGGGTTCATTCTGTTTTTCTGATGTGGGCATTCACAGCTATAAACTGCCCTGTTATGACAGCTTTCATCGCATCCCATAAATTCTGGTGTGTTGCACTGGCGTTATCATTTAATGTCTAATTTCTTCCCTAATTTCTTCTGTGACAAATTGATTATTCAAGAGTGTTTAATTTGCATACACTTGCATGAATTCCGTGGTCTCTTTTGCCATTAATTTCTAGTTTTATTGCCTATAATCTGATAATATGCATAGCAAAATTTTGGTTCTTTTGCATTTACTTAAGCACCGTTTCTGGCTAATGTGTGATCTACTTTGGAGAAAAGTTCCATGTGCTTTAAGAAGAATGTGTATTCTGCTGTTTTGTGGAACATTCTGAATATAACTACTAAAGGGCATTTGTCCAAAAGTCTGGTTCAACTCTGTTGTTGATTTTTTGTTGAGCTAATCTGGCTACTTGTGATACTGGGGCATTGAGATCACCCACTATAATTGCAGGATGTTTATCTGATCCTTTATGTAGAGCAGTATTTGCTCTACGAAGTTGAGTATACTGTGGATGGTGCGTATACAGTGGTACCTCAGTTCATGAACTTAATTCACTCCATGATTCTGGGAAGATGTCCCCATGCCTGTGCATCACCTGACGCAGAGTTCCAAATGGAAGCAAAGTTTTGCCCACTGTTTCTGTTTGCTAACTGAATTGTTTGCGAACAGACACGTTTGTGAACTATGTTTTATATTATCTCTTCCTGTTGAACTGTTTCTTTAACCAATATGTTGTGACATTCTTTGCCTCTTCCTATCAATTTTTTTTAAAGCCCAGTTAGTCTGAAAAACAGATAGGTATTCCTGCTTGCTATGGGTTCCTATTGCATGAAATATTGTTTTCTATGCTTTGATTTTTAGTCTTTAAATTTTGGGGGGTTTCTTGTACTCAACCTACCAGTGAATCTTGTTTCCTGGGCCATTCTGCTAATCTGTGTCTTTTGATTGGCAAATTGAGACCATTCACATTGATAGTTACAACTGACTTTCCTTACTATACAGTGCATTGATATAGCTGTAAATTCTGACTTCTCTTCATGTTCATGTTGAGTAGTCTCACTTTCAGGAATGAACAAAGGAAACACTTCCCCAAATCTGGTTACATGTTTGTACTATGTTTTTAATTTACTGCAAAATTTCTACATGGAAAACAAGAAAAAGATTATTTAGTATCACAACAAATTATTAATGAGCTGTGGAAAGAAACTGAAATTTCCCAGACCAAAAGGAATTCAGAAATGAAGGAATTAAAGACCATTTTCCATCATCTTGCTTTTTCTTGATATGCAATGTGCAGAGAATGAATCTCAGATTTGATCCTCTCATAAGGAAAGGAAAGAATACAGCCAGATTAGATGTTTTACATTAGGCAAAATAATGCCAGGTAAAAACACAACAGAGTGAGATTTTTTTTTCTTTTTTTTTTTTGTTTGTTTCCATTTCTTTTTCTTTTTTGATTACTGAAAGCTGTGTCTGCTGACTTCATTTATTTTGCATTTCTTATAGAGTGATGTTATGTAAAGACAGAAACTAGAGATATGGTCTTAATGTTTCAACTCAGAAAATTAATATCGTTAGTGTTAGGCAATGTCACCTCACCATATCACTCAAGTTGAAGATAATATTTTATAAGAAGCTTATGTAAATGAAACTTCTCAACTAAGTAGGAAATTGGGACTTTTTTAGGGTAGATTTTGGTTTATATCAAATTGAGTTTATAGTGGTCCTTTGGGAAAGACTTAGATCCAAAATTCTGTCAAAATTGCTATCGTATCTTGAAACTAATCATCATTTCTCTTTCAGATTATTCTTTCCTGGCATGTAAGACATATTATCTTATATGATAAGCATACAAAATTAGTTCCATAATGTAAAAGAGTGAATACCATAGATGCTTCTTATAAAAATCCATATTTATTAAAATTAATATTTGATGTTACAATACTTATGATTCAGAGCAATGAGCTCCACTTCCTCATTTTACAAAAACGTTAAAATAAGAAGAATTAATAAAGCACTGGAAGTACAGGTAGGGATTGCTAAGAATTCCCAAAGCTGTTCTCCACAGAACATAAATCCAAAGAATGCTGTAGAAACTAGAACAAACAGAAGAGAAGAGAAGAGAAGAGAGAAAGCTCAAGGCCCCAGAGGTAGAAAGGCATGTGGGACAGTGGTAAGTAAAATCCAAACATAGAAAAGCAATAAAAGAAGTAAAGCCCCTGCCCTGCCTATTTGACAAGGAAAATGAACTTTTTAGAGTTATTCCAATGGTAGTAGGTAAAGCTGCTAAACATAACCTTGTGACTTATTATAAATACTAAAGAATAAAAAAGAAACCATTTCAAATAATTATTCATGTGGCATTCCATGCGGTCGTATGTTTGCACTGTGCTTTCTGATTTATATACCTTTCCTAAACCCATAAAACCACATCACCTTTTTTCAAGTTTCTACATGATTGAAGTTTGAGAAAACTTGTCAAACTAAATCCACCTGCATCCATTTACTTCAGATATTCTTGCACCTGTGTGTATCTTGACACCTCGATAATAGGATATAAATGCCTCTATCCTTTATGTTTACAGAAGATTTTCTTGTGTGCGTTGGAGCCAACTTCCACAGTACATTGTCCTTTGGGCAGGAAATATACCTTCTGCTTCCTTTTAAATTCTGCAGCAAGCTTAGCATGAACCCTAAATTGTAGATTCAGATGTATTTTGTTGTATTATGAATAACATTGTTTGTGTAGAGAAGTAAGATTCACGAAAGTTTTAAGACATTAGAGGAGCAAGATTTATTTCTGAATCGCCTTCATTTATAATAAAATACAAAAGTGTCTCCAAAACATCTGATTAACACAAGAATTATATGATGAATATTTTCTTAGAGTCACAAAGACAGAGATTGTTGAGATCCACCCTGAAATATCTTTGTCACATTTGTTCCACCATTATTATTTACAGATTTGCTCAACAAACATTTATGGAGCACCTGTGCTTCACTTGGGACACACTGATGGATAAGTAAAATTTTCTGTTCTATAGGGGCTTACCAGGCAGTAAGGCCATGAAGGTTATAAGTACATAATGGCAAAATTCAACAAAATCATAGATATTCCCTGGTGTGAGTGGAGCACAGATAAGAAATATTTAGTGAAGTTTGTGCCATTTATCAAAATTTTGGTGCAAAGTATGTTCAAGTGTATTTGTGACCCAATAGTAAATAAGTCATCATGAAAGACTTTATATATTTGTAAAGGGCAAAAGTAAATAAACAATATAATATATATGATGGAAGATACACTTACATAATTATATCACACTAGGAGAAAACCTTGAGAGACAGCTGCCTCATCTTAAAGTCTGTCTTATCCACTTCTAACTCTTCAACATGAGTTAAACTAACTTTTAATATTTTAGTTTCCTCATCTGTTCAGTGGGAATATTAAGCATGCCTGCATTATAGCATTATTGTAAGGACCTAATACTTTACAAGAAGCAACTTAGTTAGAAGAGTATCTAACCAATTTTATATATGTTAGCTGTTTGGTATGGTTATCACACCAAGAGACCACACTAAAAAGAAAACTGGTATAAGTTAAAGGGTAATGTAAAGGAGAGGTGAGGAAAGATCAGATTGAGGAGTTCATGCAAAGGTCTAGGGGTAGAAGAGAATGATGGCATTTTGAAGAATTAAAATTACTTTGGTATTTTGAGAGGACAAGTATATACAGAGACTGAAGAGAGCTGAACCCTGTGCAAAATGAAAGGATAGGCATGAAGTATCAAGAACTGGTGCCACACTAAATTTACAAGAAGTGGTAGTAACTAAACAGATCAAGGGTGCAGGCTAGGAAGCACGACCTCAGAAGACAGCACAGCGTGAAGAAAAGTAGGAATTCCAGAACATTGTAGTGTGTTCCAGGTGACTTTCATACTTTGGTTTTACCAACTTATAAAATATGAGAGAAAGAGTATCAGAGATGAAGCTGAATATTCACATAACGACCGGGTTTTAGATGAGGACTAGATCAGAGTATTCTTACCTGCCATGAAATTCCTCATGAAATGTATCCTAGGAATCATTGGAACTCTGAAGGACTGTCCTAGGGAAGATGGAGAATATAAGGATTTGGAGCAGCAGAAATAGTAGTTAGTGTTGCTACAATGTGTGTAGGGTGACCCTGTTAGAAAGCTGTTAAAATAATACACACAATAGCTGAATGGAGACTGGACTTACAGTGTCTTGGGCATTAATATGAGAGAAAATATTTTTAAAATATTTACAATCAATACTTGATGAATAATAACATTGACACTGTAGTGAAGAACGTAATATGCTTCCTGGTTTCTTTTCTTTTGTTCTATTTTTTTTTTTCTTTTTTGAGTAACCAGGCTAATGTACAGGAAAAGATTTATTGGACATGGCATGATAAATTTGGTTGTGGCATATCTAAATAAAGTATTATACAGATAAGTGTCACATAAACCACGTGGTAGGGTATCAGAATGGAAGTATAAATTTTTAATTAATTTTCTTTTATTTTTGTGCAAATCATAAGAGTAGTTGAAGTATTCCGATGGAATACGTATCAGTAACCCAAGTTTAAAACATGAGGGACTTTTGATATGATAAGATGCATCTTCCAAAAAAAGCTATCAGTGAAGAGTTTAGAAGCATTCAGTCTTCAGAAACAATACTTAAATGAAATCAATGGAACATTTATTTTGAGACTGGGTCTCACTTTGCTGCCCAGGCTGGTTTCGAACTCGTGGTCTCAAGCCATCCTCCTACCTCAGGCTGTGCAGTAGCTGTTACTTCAGGAGTGCCCTATTGTACCCAGCAGAAACCAAGGCAGTTTTAACTGGAAATTTCTAAGAAAGATAAATGCTCATTAACAATGTTGAATTAGTCAACAAGTGGTGAAACAAGGATTTACTCTTGACAGGAGATCGGGCTGACAATCGCTAGGAGCCTGGGTCAGCCAGAGAATGATTACAGTGAAGCAGGACGCTGCTGGAGGGTGACACCTTTTGCCTTGAGACCCCTGCCTGTTTTTATTTGGTTGAAGGGAGTGAGCACAGAAAGAGAGATTTGAAATCTAGCCACGGGCTCAGTTGGGGAATAGTGATGAAGAAAAAAGTCTCAGAGGCGATGACATTAAAAGCAACTCTGGAGGAGCTGGTTTTGAAAAACAGGAGTTAAATAATTTTGTAATACTAAAAATTAGAGATTGAGGGAAAGTGGCAGCTTTTCCAGTTGAAGGGGAAGCGCACAGCTGGTGCAGCTGCCTTCCCTTACCCCGCTCTTGCTCCTTTCAATGTTAATGCAAAGCCTGGAGATGGAGTTGCTATTTCTCAGCCATGATGAAAGTGCAACAAAATTAAAAATAATAATGCCGACCAAAATGACAATGGGTTGTTGATCCAATCCCATCAGGGTGCTCCCTCCAAGGTCATCATAAGCAAAAATTTAAAAGGAAGTTATTTATCCTATTATATATCAAATTTAATATTGGTAAAAGTCATGGGCCGGTGAGATGGCTCAGCGGCGTAAGCGCCTGCCCGGCAAGCGCGAGGGCCCGAGTTCGACTCCCGGATCCCACATACGAAAAAGGGGCAGGTGATATCGCTCAGCGGCACGGGCGCCTGTTGGTGCGCGAGGTCCTGAGGTCGACACCCCGGTAACCCACAAAAAAAAAAAAAAATTGGTAAAAGTCATACTAATCATAAATGTTATACTTTTAAGATATTGGAATATAAATACATTAAATTATCAATGAAACTGCACTGTTATGTGATTGAATATCTTAAATATTGAAATTTTATGAGGATTGTTATGACTTGGTAAATTACTTATGCTGCATTATGAAACTATAAAAAGTATAAAGTCACACATAACATGTAATATAATTTACAATGTGGAGAAAAATAGCTATTCATACATCAAAATTTTAACAAATAATAGGAGGAACTAGTGAATTTAAGGTTCCCTAATTTTTTTTTTTCTGAAGCTTAGCCACATACAAATGAACATACTAGGTTTAATATTAGACAGGGTAATGACACTAGTTTTGTAAATAAATAAATGATTCATAACTTTAGATGAAAGAAAGCACATTGCTAGTTGCCACAATATTAATTCTCCAGAGCTTTGTGGTATACTTTTCAGAGCTTTCATAGTCCTAGTGACAAGAGATGAAGAGAAATAACTAATTTCCCCATCTCCCAAAGCAGTTCTAACATCAGATCTCAATGCATTGACAATCTGGTCAGATCATTTATTGTATCACAGTTAGCTAGCTAGAGACTTCTTCCTGCCAAGGAATTTCGGCAGACCAACTGGCCCAATGGAACAACGTACTGCACTGTACCTGGAAAAAATAGAAACCACCTTGTGTTTCTGTTTCCAAATGTGACATCTTAGAAAACCTCCAAATGACAAAATACTTAATTTTAAGGTCTCCCATATAGATGAGTGGAGTTTTTTTCTCTTTCTTCTATGTTAGCATCTGATAAATATAAGAAACAAAAAGAAAGTCATTCCTGGACTTTATCCAATCACAAATTTGGGTGGAAAATCAACACTGATTAAAACATTTCAATAGGCATGTATATCTTGTCCTCTGCTGACCCACCTGGGAAATAAATGAGGAATTATAATTTCAAATCAATTACTATATTAAGTCATAGAGCCATGCATTTCATTACAGTCATTGTCTCTATGTATATACAATAGAACACATTATTTAAATAAATTTAAAACTGCACTACATAAACCTAGACATATGTTAAATAAGTCAAAACTATATAAAATCTGAAGTGAAAATCTTCAACCAATGTGAAATAGCTTAACTTTTATTTCCCTATGCTGCACGTATGGGCCTGGATATTTAGGATACACAGTTTAGGCAGTATATCAGAGTTAAAATAAACATAGCTTCATAATATCAAGACAATATTGATATCCTTTTTCCTTTACAATTGCCAATACCAAATAAATAATTTGGATTTTAAAATTTATAGATGATTTACAACTTCCAACGATATAGCTTTATTACAATTACTAGGAAATCTTACCAATGCGTGGGATCAATATATCACATGACTAGAAAATTATTGCAAGTTATTCAAAATAAATTTTGTGTTTCCCTTTATCATCTAGCTTTCTTTTTTTTTTTTTTTTTTTGTGGGTACCGGGGGGGACGACCTCAGGACCTCACGCGCCAACAGGCACCCGTGCCGCTGAGCGATATCACCGGCCCCTTTTTTCGATATGTGGGTTCCGGGAGTCGAACTCGGGCCTTCGCGCTTGCAAGGCAGGCGCTTAAGCCGCTGAGCCGTCTCACCGGCCCCTATCATCTAGCTTTCTTAAAAGAGTAAATAAACATGTTATTCATTCTTTAAAAGCTTTAGTTTTAAATTATGCATACTTCAAATTAAAGACCGAGAAAGACTGATCAAGACTTAATTCCTCCCTAAAAGTTTTACTTTAGCAATATGTAGAAGATTGGGCTCATCTAGAAGAGACTCCAAGGAATAGATGAGAGAAAGCTATAAATTAAGTAAATGTTTCTACCTAGGCACTTCATCTCCTTATCACATGTCACCGCCAAGTTCATGTTGTTAGGTCTGGCACAAGTAAAGACAAAGAAAAGGTTGAGAGAAGCCTTTAATGCGGGCGCGGGAGGGCTGCAGAAAGATGCAAAGAACCCTCAGAGGAGGAGGCTGAGAGACAAAGCATTTATTGGATTTAGCTGGGGGTGGAGTTTGGAGAGGTGGGCAAGGTGACATAACCGAAGGGGATCGGTGAGATTTTTGGAGCCTGCGTTAAAGGGGGAGAGGAAGATTATTTTGGGCGGGGAAGAAGGAGGAGGTGGGTGATACGCTGTTGTTTTCGGCTTGTCGCCATGTTGGAGCACCACCATGATGGCCAAGCTGCTTTCACATGGGCATGAACCCATCAGATGTAGCCTCAAGTTTCCATGCAGCCCCTTAGTAGGACTAGTTTTGTTACAGCCACCCCCATCTTAAGCTGGAGGTAAAGCACTTGTACACAACTTAGGCAGAGGTGGGGAGTAGGCTTCGGCTCACCTTGAACTATAATCGCACCTAGTCTTTACTAACACTTATATACCTTGTCTTCTCAGGGAAATTGTCTTTCACTTTTCAGTGTAAATTTTAATCTATAGAATAGGGGAAAACACAGATAATCATTGTCATATTTGCAGACTTCATTATCAAAGCAAATGTAATATGTACAATTAATTCGAGGTGTCTGAAAAGTAATGTTTTTATTACTTTAGTCTAAATCACACTGTTTCAAAAAATAATATTTCCAAGAGAATGTAAAAATGTTTTGGAATGTCAGTGTGGTGGCACTTGCCCAGAACCATTTCATGGTATCTTTAAAGGACATTACAGTCTTTGAATATGAGTTGCTTAATTAGTGGCTAATAGCTGGCTTGAGAAGCAGAGTTGAAATGTTTCTATCAAGGATGAGCAAATAATGACCGTGAAAACAACGGGCTGAGCAAGCAAATCCACTCTCCCTCATAATTATGTATAGCTTGTAAGCTAAGAATACTTTTACAATCTGAAAAGATTTTTTAAAAATCAAAAGTAGGGGCCGGTGAGATGGCTCAGTGACTTAAGCACCTGCCTGGCAAGCGCAAGGTCCTGGGTTCGACTCCTGGTACCCACATTAAAAAAAAATCAAAAGTAGAATACTACCTCATGACACGAGAAAATTTTATAGTTCATATACAATTTAATTCCATATTTCACTGCCTAAAAATAGTTTTTTGGAGCATAGCTACATGCATTCCTTTATGCATTGTCTATGGGCTCTTTCATGCTAACAGCAGAGTTGAGCAGTTATAAAAGTGATGGTTTGGCTCACAATATCTAAAATAACTTTATTATGGTCCTTTAGCAAAAGTTTGCCAACACCAGGTCTACAGCTATAGTGATTTCATTTTTCAGTATCTTCACCCCATTGCCTGGTGAGATTAAAGGAACCTGCACAAAGCCCCCTGGGGAATGCTAGCTGCAGACAAAACTATCTTTGGATAATTTTTGGCAAATTGTCTAGATGATTTGATGTGGCAAATAGAATTACTGCCTATGAAGAAATAAACCTCCCTCTGAATATCTCTTGGTTCCTTATCATCTTTATGCTGATAAATCATTGAATCAGTTTTGCTGTTTTAAACATGTAGAAAATGACAAAATTTCAAGAATATCATAACCATACACATGGTTTGACATCATCTTAGTGCATTGGGGGTGGTATAAAAAAAACTCTTTAAACTGAGCAGTTGATAAAATACAAGTAAGCTTAATTCTCCTTAGTCTAGAATCTATGAAGTATAACAGAACAGCACCCACAGATCTGGGGGTCTGGGGTCTGGGGTCTGCTATCTGGTTCATAAATGTGTTTTCACATACTTGCCCTCTGGGATGTCTTCAATAGAGGCAAAAATCTTATCCATGAGTCTTCTAGCCACATCACCTACTCACCATCTAAAGAACCCTCTTTCTAATGCTGTCACTTCAGGTATTATAATTTCAACATAATTAATTTTGGAGGGGATGCCAATATTCAGACCTCAGCAGCTTCCTATAGAAGACAACATGATAGCTACAAAGTTTTAAAATAATCTTTGATTCACTAAGAGTATACACAATTTTAATTATTTTTTTATGTTTGGACTAGATTTTAAAATGTATTCAAGGGTCAGCATTAAAAGTAAAATAAAGTAGCACTTAGATTTGGTGTCTGTATCCATCAAAAGTAGAAACCAAAAACAATTTCTGGCTATTTTCCATTCCTACTTCAACTCCTTCTTTTCCAAGATTCAACACTGAAATTAAGCATGACCTGAATTTATTGGTAAATCATCCTTCTAGGTGGTAATCTCCAACCCAGAGTTATACAATAACATAATGACAAAGTCAACAATAATTAGTTACTTTTCATTACAGCGTGTTGTCTTGATGCTATTCATTTTTCCTTCGGAAACTAAAATTTCTCTGTAAAACAAAGTAGATATAATCTTCCATAATGACTGCTAAGATCACACTGTTTTTAATCATTGTTTTGGGGAAAAACCAACTAACTGCACACAAGGCTGCATCTTGAATAAAGGAAAACACAAACTAATAATCCAGATGATTGATAGATAGATAGCCCTTCCAAGGAAAAGCTTTGTTGTTCTTTTTCCTTTTCCTTTCTTCTTCTGTTTTTTGTTTTTGCTTTTTCTTTCTTTCCAGTACTGGGGATTGAATACAGGGCCTTCTCAGTGAGGCTACATCTCAGCCCTTTAAAAAAATTTTTCTTTGAGACTCACAAGATCTCACTAAATCACTGGGCATAGTGGCACATGCCTGTAATCCCGGCACTCAGGAGGCTGAGGCAGGAGGATCACAGTGAGTTCGAGGCCAGCCTGAACTGCATAGTGAGACCCTTTCTCAAAAACCAAAACAAACAAAACAGAAGATCTCACTAAATCGCTAAGTTCCCTAAGCTGTACTCAAACTTGTGATTCTTCTGCCTCAGTTTCCTGTGCTGGAATTACAGGTGTGCACAACCATACCTGGGAAAAGGTTAATTTTAACTTACTTAAGCAGTTTTATATTTAAGTACATCCTTCAGAAAAAACCTTATTATAAGTGACATCAATTCTATTATTAAAACTGTGGTAAACCTCTGTATTGGTGCTGTGTTTTGGCTGGAATTAGAGGCATGTACCATCTTGCCCAGATCTGAATTCTAATTTTATCACAGGCTGTCAAGATTCTCTTACTGAATTTAAATACATTTTCTTTTGTATCTTTTATTAATAAAATTGTAAGAAATAAGAAAAGTCTCAGTATTATATTTAATATTTTACGGAATTTCATTTACCATTAAGAAAGTAGAGGATAATGCTAAAGTCAGTTTACACTGTTATGATTATTTATTCAAAACTATCTCAAAGGTTCTTAGAATATATGATTATATACTACAATATAAAGTTTGACTCATGAAATAAATATAACAGCATTGCCAATTGTATAAATGAGTCAAGACCCCAGCCTCTGCCTCCTAGAATATACCAGGACACTAGCCAGGGTCCCAGAAATACAGTTTATAAATCAAAGCAAACTTAACGTTTGTGGAACGAATAGAAACAAAAATATAAATTTTGCTAAAGGGAAGTGAAGAAGATGTGTCAACAGAGACAATATTGGCTAAATGAGATGACTCAGTATTGTAAATATAGTTGGAAAATAACACATTTTTGAATAAACACAGCCTAAACATTTTGCCACCAGGAAAAGCTGAAACAAGCAAAAGAAATAAAGAAAGAGAGAGAAGAAAGGAGGAAGAAAGGAAGGAAAAATAGGAAGTTAGTTTATATCAGAGACTTTCATGAAATGCACTAAATATATGAAAGGGTTCCAGTTTAAATATAAGTATACTTCAAATGAGGTCAATATATACATATTGTATTATTATAATAAAATCTTTTACAGAATTAATAATTTTTAATATCCACACGGGATGGGTAGATAAAAATACCAAAATGTTTGAACAAATCAATGAATCAGAAATGACACTTGGCTTTAGTGCCCAATCTTGGTTTCTAAAAGCTTGCATCCAAAGAAGGTAACCAGAATCCCTGGGATGAATAGCTGATGCTGGGACTACAGCAGGAAATAAATACCATCACCCTGGGTGGTATCCAGTGCTAGAAATTAAGAAAGAATTCAAAAACAACCAATGACACTGTAGGGTGGGTGTGTCCAAGGGCTCTAGGAGCCAACAGAAAGAGCTACCATTGGCTGTATCTGCAATAATTCAAGCAGTAAATACATAAAGTAGTATAATTTTTTATGACTACACTTAAATAGAAAAGATTTAATCTATAAATAGGAAAGAGCAACAAATCTCCCATTCAGAAGAATTCCAAGTAATTTAAGTAGCTACACCATTGTCAAGGAAGTGGAGCATAAATCCCCACTCAAGTGTATTTAGATAGTGAGTCCTTAAGAGATAAGCAGGGTAAAATAGGAAGGGGGGAAAAGAGAATCTTTACAGTGGAAAAACCTGACCAAGGGGCCGGTGAGATGGCTCAGCGGCGTAAGCGCCTGCCTTGCCAAGCGCGAGGGCCCGAGTTCAACTCCCGGATCCCACATACAAAAAAGGGGCCGGTGATATCACTCAGCGGCACGGGTGCCTGTTGGCGCGCAAGGTCCTGAGGTCGACCCCCCCGGTACCCACAAAAAAAAAAAAAAAACACCTGACCAAGGCTAGCTCAACCAGGCGACCAAGATTAAAATCCACAGCAATAACTCATAATGTTGATCCTTGATGAGATTTGATAAGAAAGACACATTTGCTCTGTGGTATTCCTCTGAGAATCCATAACCCAAGTGTAATTACTAGAAAAAAAATAATAATAATTCCAGGAGAGAGCCAGTCTATACAATGTCTAACATTTATTATTGGTGCAGAATGAATGAGCTATTGACTGAGCACAGATAAACATGTAGTATCCATTTATTAAAAACTAAGAGAAGTAAAAGAAAGAATGAAAAGGAGGGAAGAAAATAGGAAAAAAGGAATGGTGAATTAGACATCCCTCTCATAAAATACAAACAAATACTTGAAAGGGTTGAAATTTAAACACAAATATATAAACACTGATATCCTGTGTTGAAGAAAATGTTTTACATATGATGTATATATTTGGATATGTATAATGTTTACCTATCTAATTAGTCAGAGAGAACATTTTGGAGAAAATACTAATGGTAGAAAACAGAAGAGGGGGATCAGCATCCTGCCCAGCAGTGCCAGCGTGGGTGAGGAGACTAAGCCGCGGCAGCTGCGCCTCCAGAACACCGTGGAGGTGGGAGCTCACCTTTCCTGCTGAGGGCCATTTTCAGTTTCCTGATCTCAGAGTTGATTCCCCAAACATTCTTGTGCTTAGGTTAGGACGATTTCATTCCCAAAAGTTATTATTCTCTTGGTGCAGCCACAACCTCTGGCCCTGGCATGCAAAGAGAGCAGGTCAGTGTGCTTCCTTAAATAATGGCGCCTTCAAGCAACTTGTTAGGTGTCTTTGGAGCTCGGATGAATACAGGTGAGGTAAAGAAGGGGAGGCTGGGAGTCACAGAACAGAAATGGCCCTCTCCAAAGCACAAAGTAAAGCAAAAAAAAAGTCTTCACAAAGCTTACGTTTTGTGCTCTGAATCTATTTAGACTTTCTTTCTGGGTCAGGAGTCCCTATACGAAACGGATTTTTGCCACAAAAATCAATCACATTAATCATTAATTTCACTTTACCCTGTTGCCGTATTGGTATGCAACTCCATTGTGTCACATGCCCTTGATGTTACTATTATAAATATATATATATCACTTATAAATATGAGTTTTACAAGTACCTATTTTGTATTTCCTTAAATATATATTGTGATTATTTCCCAAACTAATTAATATTTCTTATTTCATACAAATTTAATGGCTGCAGAATATTCTTTTCTAAGTATGCATTATATTTTATATAAAATAATTCCTACTTTGGAGAAACTATGATTATTTTCCCTAAATTTTACTTATGTTAACAAAGTGCTACTAACATAAACTCTGTGAAAACATTCATGTTTATTTCCTTAGGATAAATTCTTAAAATTGCTGAGTCGAATGCACGTTTATTTGTATGAGTTTTGGTGTACATTGTCATAATGTCCTCTAGAAAGTTTGTCTCAGCAGCAGGGTATAAACTCCTTGTTTAATTTATATTTGGCTGTCTGTATATGCAATTTCTTTAGACTTTCCCAGTTGATTAATACAATTTAAATTTCATTCCTAATTTGTTTTTATTTCAAGCCAGGCGTGGTGGTGCAAGCCTGTAATCCCAGCACTCCGAAGGCTGAGGCAGGAGGATCGTTGCAAGTTCGAGACCAACCTGCACTACAAAGTGAGCTCAAGGCTAGCCTGAACTGCAAAGCGAGACCCTGTCGCAAAAAGACAAAAAAAAAAAAAAAAGAACTAATTTATTTCTATTTCTACTTTATTTGTAATAATATCTACAGATAAAAATAGGTTTAATACATGACATATATCTGCTTTTAGATAGATCAATAGATCCATATGTAAATATGTGAACATACAGGAATAGATTAGATATGGTTTAGAAAAATGAATGTGTTCGCTTTGTACTAGTTATGATTTGGTTATAGTTAGTACATGTGAATTACCCCTAATAAAATGCTTAAATCAAAATGGAACCATTCCATCTAATTCAGCTCAATTGAGAATTCCTGGACAGAAAATGCAAACTGGTTAAATTTCCTGACTTTACTATTCGAGTTTGACCCCTAGTAGATTAATTCCTATGTGCATCAGTTTACAGTCACTAATTTGTGCTGAGTGAGAAGTAGGCAGATCATACTTAGGAGCGATTGCTACCACATATATTACCTACAGGCATAAGATCGTTTGACATATCCATATCACACACACTGGAAATGCCTATCTGTTAACATAGACCTCCAAAAACTATCCAAAAAGTTAGTTGCCACTAAAAGCCCAATTACCTAAAGGCCCAACTCCCTAAGGGGAGGAAACCACAGCTCCAGTCAACAACAGACTAGGGGCAGATTGACTCATCCTGCCTTCTTGCAATATCTGTATCTGGGTCACTGAACAAAAATTGATTTAAAAAGATGAACTCATTAAAAAATTTAGGAGGGTAAATTTATTGCTATTACTGCTAACAAAATGACTTTTCAAAAATTAGCACTGAGTCTTTCAAAAGATCAAGCATCATTTGTTTGTTCCTTTGTTTGTTTGAATAACTTATTCATCTTACAAACAATTTCCTCATGATTTGAGTACATTGCAGTGTGTACCCATCTCTAATTTTTTAAGTAGGATGCAGTTCTAAGAACTCTGTTTTTAGATTTCTTAAATATAATTGGATAAAAAAACCATCCCAGCTATGGTGGAATCCTAGAATCCTGATAATCTCTCCTGCACTTTTGCAGAGGTTGAGTGTAGGAAGATGGGTGTTATGAGTGTTTTTTCATAATCACAGAAAGTTATGCTTCCTCATTTATGGTCCACTATACAGTCTTTACATTGATAACTCAATATTCTGCTGTTAACCTCCCAGGTGGGAGCTCCATTCCAATCCCTTCAGTTTCCCCTCAAAACGTCACTCGCACAAGCATAGAAGTGTAAACCCATGTCCTGGTGTGACAGAGGGACTTACCGGCCGTATGGCCCCCACTCCCCTACTACAAAATCTTTCCTTTCCCTTTCAGTTTCTCTGCCTTATGCTCTTGAAAATTCTAACTCCCTTCGCAGTAGTGAAAGATCCTTTAATTTTTCTGCCAAAACTAAAGGACCAACCACTCCAAAATCCACTGTCCTGTACAACAGAGCCAACTGTCCTTTATAGCCTGCCATCAATTTTCAGGAAGAGACAGAAGCAATGTAAGTTGATTTTCCCTTGGATTTTAATCAACCCACCATTTTTACAAAGGCCAGGTGGCTAGAGTAGTTGTGGATAAATAAAAAAATATATGTTTAATTATTTTTGCCTTTTATCCTACTATTTTACTGTCTCTATATTATTAGCTAATCTTGAGTATATTTGATCACATTTATCAATTTTCTACCAGTTTTGTTGTTTTCCTAATTTATGTTCTTGCATCACACTTCTTTTATTATTTCTTATCATGTATTTGTTCTCTATTTAATCTTAATTTTTATAAGTCAAGGTTAAAATATTCGATTTGAAGTCAAGACTTGTTTCTGCAATAATCATTTTCTCTCTTATTAAGCTGTTTGAATATAAACAATGGAACAAACTACTTTTTTTTTTTAAAGAGAAAGAAAAAACAAAACAAATCAAAAGAAGAACAAATTTTCAAACCAACATAATAGGAGGGTAACAATGGTTAATACATTACGTATTACTATCTTTAAGTTAGTTATTCAGGACACCAGACATTAGCATTCAATTGTCCAAACATTATTGGCACAAACCTTACTCTTCAATGAACTAAGTAAAAATGGTAGTGTATCTATCTTAACCATCTTATATATATATATATATATATATATACAATTTTTTTTCCCCTTTCCCTTCTTTCTTTTCCTATTCCAGTCTCTCTTTCCTTTTGACCAGTTTCTTTTTGATTCACCATGTCTATTGTACATTTTGGATCTTATTTACTCTTTCAGTTTCTCATACTAGAGAGATAATACGATGCTTACACATGTGCTTCTGGTTTATTTCACTTATGAGTATCTTCTCGAGTTGCATCCATTTACCTATAAAAGTCTCCAGTTTATCCTTCTTTATGGCTGAATAGTACTCCATTGTATAAAAATACCACATCTTTCTTATCCATTCCTCAGTTGATGGGCATTTGGGTTGTTTCCAAGATCTGGCTATTACAAATTGTGCTGCTATAAACATGGGTGCACATATATCGCTGTGGTACAATGTTTTTAATTCTTCTGGGAAGATGCCCAGAAGGGGAATAGCTGGGTCAAATGGGACCTCCAACCCTAGTTTTCTGAGGAATCTCCACACTGACTTCCACAGTGGCTGTACCAGTCGACACTCCCACCAACAGTGAAGAAGGGTTCCTTTTTCCCCACAGCCCCTCCAGCATTTGTTATTAGTTGATTTCTTAATAGTAGCCATTCTTTCTGGGGTGAGATGGTATCTCAGTGTTGTTTTAATTTGCATCTCTCGAATGACTAGTGATGTTGCACATTTTTTTGTATATTTGTTTGCCATTAGTATTTCTTCATCTGAGAAATGTGTATTCATCTCAGATGCCCATTTTTGGAGTGGGTCTTTAAATTTGGGAGGTCTGATTTTTTTGAGTTCTTTTTATGTTCTCGATAGTAATCCTTTGTCTGAGGAACAGCTGGCAAACATTTTTTCCCACATTGTGGGTTGTCTCTTCACTCTGTTGGTGGTTTCTCTTGCTGTGCAAAAGCTTTTTAATAAGATGAGATCCCAGTTATTGATTCTTTGGGATAGTTCCCGTGCAGTTGAGTTTTTATTCATAAAGTCTTTGCCTACACCAATGTCTCCAAGGGTTTTACCTATCCTACCTTCCAGCAGATTTAATGTTTCTGTTTTAATATTTAGATCTCTGATCCATTTTGAATTTAGTTTAGTGCATGGTGAAAGATATGGATCTAGTTTTAATCTTCGGCATGTGTAGAGCCAGTTTTTCCAGCACCATTTATTAAAGAGGCTATCTTTCTTCCAGCGAATGTGTTTGGCACCTTTGTCAAAGATAAGGTGGCTTAGTATGTCTGGGGTTGTTTCAGCATCTTCTAATCTGTTCCATTGATCTTCAGGTCTGTTTTTTTGCCAGTACCACACTGTTTTTATCACAGTAGCTTTATAGTATAATTTCAAGTCGGGGATTGTGATGCCCCCTGCCTTGCCTTTGTTGCCCAGAATTGCCTTTGCTATTCTAGGTCTCTTCTGATTCCAAATGAATTTTTAGGATTGTTTTCTCTAATTCTGTGAGATATGCTGTTGGAATTTTGATTGGAATTGCATTAAATCTGTATAACAATTTTGGAAGTATGGCCATTTTCACTATATTGGTTCTTCCTATCCAGGAGCAAGGGATATCTTTCCATTTTCTGATATCCTCTTCAATCTCCTTTTTCAGAGTACTGTAGTTTTCAGTATAGAGGTCTTTTACATCCTTCGTGAGGTTGATTCCTAGGTATTTCATTTTTTTGGATGTTATTGTGAAAGGTATTGTTTCCCTAATTTCTCTTTCAGTAAGTTTGTTATTTGTGTACAGGAAGGCTATTGACTTTTGAGTATTGACTTTGTATCCAGCTACACTACTGAATTTGCTTATTAAATCTAGCAGTTTTTTAGTGGAGTTTTTGGGGTCTTCTGTGTAGAGTATCATGTCATCTGCAAATAATGATAATTTAACTTCTTCCTTTCCAATCATTATTCCTTTTATTTCTTTCTCTTGTCTAATCGCTCTGGCTAAAGTTTCCAGAACTATGTTGAATAAGAGTGGGGACAGTGGACATCCTTGTCTTGTTCCTGATTTTAGAGGGAAGAGGCTTTCAGTTTTTGGCCATTTAGTATAATATTGGCTGTTGGTTTGTCATAGATAGCTTTTACCAGATTGAGATAAAGACCCTCTATTCCAATTTTCTGTAGGGTTTTTATCATGAAAAGGTGCTGGACTTTGTCAAAAGCTTTTTTCTGCATCTATTGAGATGATCATGTGATTTTTGTCTTTGGTTCTGTTAATATGCTGTATTACATTTATTGATTTACGTATGTTGAACCATCCCTGCATCCCTGGGATGAATCCAACTTGGTCATGGTGTATAATCTTCTTGATGATTTGTTGGATTCTGTTTGCCAGTATCTTATTAAGGATTTTTGCATCTATGTTCATTAGGGAGATTGGCCTGTAGTTCTCTTTCTTAGTTGGGTCCTTCTCTGGTTTTGGTATCAGGGTAATGCTTGCTTCCAGGAATGAATTTGGGAGTATTGCTTCCCCTTTCAATTTCATTGAAAAGTTTGAGAAGTAGGGGCATTAGGTCTTCTCTAAATTTCTTGTAGAATTCGGCAGTGAATCCATCAGGGCCTGGGCTTTTCTTTGTTGGGAGGTTTTTAATTACATCTTCAATTTCATTGGCTGATACTGGTTTATTTAGGATTTTTAAATCTTCTTGATTCAGCTTTGGTAATTCATACGAATCTAGGAATCTGTCCATTTCTTCTGCATTTTCCATCTTAGTAGAATATAAATTTTCAAAATAGGTATAGATGATCTTCTGGATTTCTGCAGGGTCTGTCGTGATATCACCCTTTTCATTTTCAATTGCATGGATTTGAGTCTTTTCTTTTCTTTTTTTAATAAGGTTGGATAAGGGTTTGTCAATCTTATTTATTCTTTCAAAGAACCAACTTTTTGCTTCATTGATTCTTTGTATTGTTTTTTTTATTCTCCAATACGTTAATTTCTGCTCTGATCTTTATAATTTCCTCCCTTGTACGGGCTTTTGGCTTAACCTGCTCTTCTTTTTCTAGAAGCTCGAGGTTCACCCTTAAGTTGTTTATTTGCGCTTGCTCTATTTTCCTGATATAAGTGTTTAATGCTATAAATTTCCCTCTTAGGACTGCTTTCATTGTATCCCATAAGTTCCGGTATGTTGTACTGTCATTATCATTCAGTTGTAGAAAGTGACTAATTTCTTCTTTAATTTCATCTGTGACCCATTGGTTGTTCAGGAGGATGCTGTTTAATTTCCATGTGTTTAGGGAGTTTTTGTGGGATCTTTTGCCATTGATTTCCAATTTCATTGCACTATGGTCTGATAATATGCATGGGATAATTTCAATTCCTTTGCATTTACTTAAGCAGGTTTTATGAGCTAGTATGTGGTCTATTTTGGAGAACGTCCCATGTGCAGCTGAGAAAAATGTGTATTCTGATGTTGTGAGATGGAACACTCTGTAGACATCTACTAAGTCCATTTGTTCAAAAGTTTGGTTCAGTTCTAGTATTTCAATATTGATTTTCTGTCCAGTTGATCTATCTTTTTGTGACAGTGGAGTATTGAGATCTCCCAATATAATTGTATTAGTGCTTATTTGATTTTTCATGTCCTTTAGTACTTGTTTTATATAGCTGGGTGCATTGGTATTTGACGCATATATATTTATGATCGTTATCTCTTCCTCTTGGATTGTTCCCTTTACAAGGATGTAATGACCGTCTTTATCTCTCTGAATCCTTCTTGGCTTGAAGTTCACTTTGTCTGCAAAAAGAATAGCTACCCCTGCTTTTTTCTGGGTTCCTGTGGCATGGAGTATTGTTTTCCATCCTTTGACTTTCAGTCTATGAATTTCTTTCTGAATTAAATGTGTTTCTTGTATACAGCATATTGTTGGATCTTGCTTCTTGATCCATTTCGCCAGTCTGTGCCTTTTGATTGGTGAATTGAGACCGTTAACATTGATGGTTAAAACTGATATGTATTGACTTATACTTGTCATGATATTTTCCTGTTGTTGGTTCCCACTCTTTGTTTTTCCACTTTCCAGCTATTTAATTATTTGCCCTGCCTGGTGGATTCCTTCTGTTGGGGTTCCTATCTCTTTCTAGAATGTCCTTCAGAATGTTTTGGAGTGCTGGTTTGGTGGTCATAAATTTTCTCAGATGTTCTTTGTCATGAAAGTATTTTATTTCTCCATCAATTTTGAAAGATAGTTTTGCAGGGTACATCAATCTGGGCAGAAAATTATTTTCCTTTAGAGCTTGCAATACATCATTCCAAGCTCTTCTTGAATTGAGGGTTTGTGCTGAAAAGTCAGCTGTGATTCTGATGGGTTTTCCTTCATAGGTGATTTGTCTCTTCTCCCTAACAGCTTTTAAGATTCTGTCCTTCTGTTGAATTTCTGGGATCTTGACTATAATATGTCTGGCTGAAGTTTTTTTTTGATCATGTCTAGTTGGTGTTCTAAAAGCTTCACTTATAGGGGTGTCAAATTCCTTTCCTCTTCCAGGAAAGTTCTCCCTGATTATGTCTTTGAACAAGGTTTTAATGTCGTTGATGCTATCTCCTGCTTTTTCATTTATTCCAATTATTCTTAAGTTGTTTATCTTTGAGTCATCTAGCAGCTGCTGAATTGATTTTTCATGGTCCCTTGCTATTTTTAAGAATTTTTCCATTTCATGATCACTAATTGCAAGCCTGTCTTCTATATCTGAGATCCTGTCCTCGCATTGGCTTATTCTGCTACAAATACTTTCAATGGAATTTTTTATCTCTTGGATATCTGCTTGAATCTGCCTTATGGATTCCATTTCTTTCCTATGCTGAGCATTCATGGTTTCTATAGTTTTCTTAAGTTCATCTATTTTTTTGTCTGTATCAGCTATAGTGTCCTTAAGCATGGTCTTCATTGTAGACATTATCTCTGCAGTTATCTGTGAGATTATTTCTGTTTTAATTTTTTCCAGAACCTCATTCAGTTGCTTTGTTGTTACCACTTCAGATAGGCCAGGTGGGTGGCTTTCGGATTGTCCCACCTCGTTGCTCCCTAGGTTTGCCTTTGGTGAATTGGATGTGTGTGGTTGCATCTTGTTTAAGTGTCGTCTCATTTTTTCTTTCTTTAATTCCTGGGGTGATGTTTGCAAATTACCTATAGTAGGTTACTTTATTGCTAGTGTTTAAGATCTTTAGAAGATGACTACTTCTCTGCAGTATCTTCCAAGTGGAGCTTGCTTTTAGGTTTTGAGCTTTCTGCCAGATCCTACCTCTTCAATTCGTTGGGTATGCGAAGTTGCTACCTGTTTGGCCCAGTCCTTGATTCTTTGGTACTGTGTCACTGTATTTTCTGTGTCCCTTAGTCAATCTCAATCATGAAATATCAGGAAGGAAAGATGTTTAGAACAATTATTTCACATTTGGCTATAATGTTAACTAAAGCATCAAACACAGCCTAAAAAATGACAGACTGAGCTAACCAGTTATTTACCACTTTTAGCTGTATAGAGTTGCGGTTATATAACAAAATCTAAAACACACCAGAAAAATTATATGCAGTATACAAGTCCTATGTATGTCAATTTTTCCTTGAGGAGTTTAAATTTAAAATGAGTTAAGGAGGAAATAGAGTATTGGGAGAAGAGGAAGGAATTAGATGTAAGGTTAGAGGACCAAGAGGGATCCCACCAAAATTGGGACACTAGTGCAGAGGACAGGTGGTAAAAAGAGAAGGAAGGGATAAAAGGAAGAACAGATCACAACCACAATCACAAAGAAGTTAGAGGCGCTGTTTACACTCATATAAAAAACCAGAGAGAATAATGAAGGAAAGAGCAAATACACATACAGAAACAAAAACGAAGATAAAAACAATAAAACAGACAGATCAAAAATAAAACCCCACCAAAAAGCAAAACAAAACAAAACAAAAACAAAAAAACCCTTCGCCAGAACAAAAAACAAATCAGTGAGAAAAAAAAAAAATAAAATAAAATAAAAAATAAAAATAAAAAAAATAAAAAGAATCAGTTCCAGGTGTTGACTCTGTTGTAGGCAGGTACCTTGTGACAGAGTCCTGTTCTGTGCAGGTCCGTCCCAGTAAGCCAGGAGCGCCCTCTGGCGGGCGGTGAGCAGAGGCGCGTACTTTCAGGCAGAGACCAGTCTAGCTCGCCTCCGCTCTCAGCGCCCTTTCACGATCCCTGGGCCTGAGAGGCTCAGCGTGCTGTCCGGAGCGCGGGTTCCCTGCACTGGTTCCCGCCGCTCTGGTTTTTCGCCACGCCCCCCACAATGGCGCCGGGCCAGTCGCTCTCTGGCGCGGGACAGGTGAGGCTGAGAGTCCAGTCTCATTCGCCTGCTGACCTCAACACACTTTCGTGGGCCTGAGAGGCCCCGTGCTGTCCTGTCCGGAGCACAAGTTCCCAGAGCCGTTTCCGAGCCACTCTGAGTTTCGCCACACCCCCCACAATGGCGCCCGGCCGGTCGCTCTCTGGCGCGGGGCAGCTGTGGCTGAGAGACACTCACCGCCCCAAACTACTTTTTTAAATGCAATTTTAATCATGTTTTAAATGCTTAAATTTAGAAAATAGCAAGGTAAATTATTTTGAATATGATGCCTAAGCATATTTAATCATAATATAGTAATAGAGTAATATTAAAACTGCATTCTGTTTCTGTTTATGTATGCTTGTTTTAAACTTTATTTAAATCAAAATTTGTTCTGATGTTTAAATATCGCATTTATATTTGCATCTCTATAGTCAATGTGAGATAATATTTACTATTATAATTTACTACTACTATTATACTACTACTGTAATTTACTACTTCTATTATCCTACTACTATAATTTACAATTTGATTTATGAATAGATTTGTTATATACAAGGTACTTTAGAATAACTGAAAAGGAAAAAACTATAATAATAATGATGATGACAATAACCACCACATTGAGTACTTTCAAAAGCTACATCCATCCTTTCAGTAGCATGTTAAGACTCTGCTTAAAAGATGAGGAGAAAAATGTTTTGGTAGTTTAAATAATTCTATATTCATATCTATATCTGTGTATGGAAAATTTCATAGAACGGCAGGATTTTAACACTCACCTAACTGACAGCAAAGTTCATTCACCATACTATATTGACTCCATTTATTTGCAATAATTTGCAATATTCTATGGAGCACATGAATATATACATTCATAACGGTATGCTAAGTCAATTTAACACAATCAAATCAATTCTAAAAAGAAATTATCATTGGAATAACACATTTTCTTACTATTTCTGTTTGAACCTTGGTATATACAACGCAATGTGGTCACTGACAACTTCTGTCCATCATACTCATTAGGGTTTCTACCAAATGGTTTCTTTTGAAGTGTGTTGATTGCATATAAAGACGGTGGAGTAGGGAAAGGACTGGATACCATTTAGCCTCAGTTGTGCAGAGCCATGTCAGATGAGGCAGTGACAAACACATGAATATCGTGGTATTTGAAGTGCAGTTGTCCATGTCTATCTAGGCTAACAATTAGAGATGTTCTTCACAAGGGAATTATGGAAATTCTAACTCAGCAACTCATCGTCTTTATACGCCCATTAATTTGAAATTTGCCCAGAATACTTCGTCTCTTTTTCACAAGTTAAGCCAGTCTTCTTCTGAACTTAGAAATACATATCAGTAAATCAATGGCTATGGATTTTAAAATATTTTATCTTATATGAATGACATTTATAAAATTATGTCCCATGTAAAACTGATTATAGAGTTGTTCAACCAGAAATTTGCTTTTTAACTCACATGAGGTACAACATATAACATATTTAGACAGATAGCATATTTATGGAGTAAAAATGCACATAGCTTTGGTAGAAAACGAAAGCAAAATTATTACATCCTCTAAAACTACCACAGGCACAAGAGAAAGATTGGCAACCAATTGTAGGAACAAAGTTTAATCTAAATTGAAGATATAATTCTCATCTATTATATGTTCCCTCAATAAGACTAACTTTTAAATAATAAAGTTTTAGGATAGTATTATTCCTTGATTTTTAATCTCTTTGCCCAAACTTTAAAAGTCATTGCAGATGCTGTTACAGTATGTTTATCCAATATGAATATGTCATGTAACTGAAGAATGAATAAGCAGGTTTTTTAAAATGATTGCTCATGCTTTTCTGTTCTCTGACAACCAGGCAAGAATTTTGGCTCACATCTTGCTCAAAGTTCAGGGCCATACAAAGCTACCCCACATAATCTATTCAGATCAGACTATTGTAGTTACAACTCCTCTTAACACTTTCAAAACTATAGGATTCTTATTTACTTTTTAGTGACTTTTCTGATAATAGTTTATATTTCCCACATGTATTTATTTTACTTCACATTAAATAAGAAATTGCAACTCCCCAGAACATAATTTGTTTAGCTTTAACTGAGGTCATTTAAAATTTCTTACACAACCCCTGTTTCTTCACAGGCTTTGCCGCTAAAAGATTGCCTATAAAATTTCAGGAAAAAAGTTCTATAACTATGCATGAAAATCCTCCAGAAGAATCCTGATACAAAGTTTCAATAATTTATTCATTAGTTATTTAATAATAACAACAACAGTAAAGACAATGAAATACTTTTATTAACCTGTATATTACATATTAGTAATAGTTAAACATATTATTTTGATTGTCCATTTCAGGAAAAAAGAAATGAGTTGTTAAAATAACAGGGCCAAGGACTTCTGAAGGCTTTTGATATATTAACTAAGTTAATCTTCCCAGCTACTTTGTGAAGTAGGAATGTTGACATAGAAAGATGAGGAAACTGAAGCACAAAGATGATAATCAAATTTTATACAGATGTGAGCTTCTGCCAGGATTTAGACACAGCAATTGTGCCAGAACTGAGTTCCATAAGGAGCCATGATACAGCATCTGAAATTGGGTTATGGTAACAATTATGGTCCAAGAAGAGTCACTGTAGTTAGCATCTTCTTAGAGATAGTTGGTCCTGCAGAGTTCCTACCTGGTAAATGATGTTTGGCAGAGAAGACAAACTCTTCCGTTATTAATTCCTTCTGAGATCAGTAGCCTCGCCTTCTCAGATGTGGATTCCATGAGGCTTAATCTGATCCTCAAAGGGTATATTTCTATAGAACTGGATAATTATTTTTGTGTACTAGCTTTAAAAATAAACGCAGGGGGAAAGGAATGGGAAAAAAAGAAGAAAGATATATCAAGTCCTTGGTCCAAATGGTCACTCAATAAATACATTATTCACGCATAACAGCTAAAGTCGTTACCATTAGTTTGAGACAGTCTTCTTATCACGATTTCCACTTCGTTCTATCAGAAGAAGAGTGATACTGTCCACCAGTTTTATCTCCCATAAAGATGCTAAGTCAGAACCAGGTGGTGTTTTTTTAATTGTCATAATCACAATCTGAGGTAACACATTAGGCATAGGAACCTACTTTCTGTTTCTAAAATTGTATTGGTAAAATAAAACTGAACAACAAAGAATTTGCTGGCTATTCTTATATGGTCTGACCTGGTTCTCTTAGCCAGATTGCTTTAGATATATGCCTTTGTCAGTTCCCTTTTTGCCCAACATAAAAATGTTCATAGTAAAATCCTTCTCACCCAAATAAAACTGTATGTGTTTATATAGATGATAAGGCACTCTAAAAAGACTAAAATTATCTAGTTGGATAAGGTTACTTCAAAAAGTTTTGATAGAGGAAGTGACCTTTCAGAAAATAAACAAAGAAACAATAAAGATAAATGCAAAAGGTATTTCAGAGTTTTGGCGTAACAAAAGACAGAATAAAGATTAAATTTGTTGAACAGTGTATAGAGCCAAATAGAAAAGACAACTTCCTAAATATGGGTTGAGGAGAGACAAACAAATTTTCTTTTGATCAGCTTAATTTCTGGAATTCTACTTTCTTGTATTACTGAGAGCAAAACTTTAATGACTTCAAGTGTAGTAAACCTATGACATATAGCACATAAGGAATGGGCCTACACAGATAAACCAGTAGAAGTATGATGCATAAATGGAAATGCAAATACATTTAAGTCTACCTATCTTGAGACAAAACTAAATCCTCTCAACCATCTGCAGTAATTTCAGAGTAATCTGCTACTCAAGAAATAAAACCAACTTGGATCATTCAAAATAAGAAAAAAGTTGCAAAAATAGACCTCTTAGCCAAAGTGAAAATGAAAACTGAGAAATACCACACCAGGAAGTTTTCTCAAACACTCAATTTCAAAATCCATAGAAGAGAAATTCTTTTTGGAAAGCTTTTGAGATATAATGACTTAAAGTTTGTTTATAGTGGCACAGTGAAGTCTTTTCTGTTCTTCCCTTGCCAAAAAATAAAGCCCTAATGGATGAGACCATCAATGAGTGAAATACTGAAAACCTTGGAGTCGGAGGACGCCAAAAAGTATGAGCTGTTAATAAGTCTGCTTCCTACTTTGTGTTAGCAGCTGGACTCTATATTACTTTCTTTCAACTCTCTCCATTTTCATCCTTCTATAAAAGTTACTTTTTTCCACTGCTTTCAAGTTTTCTCCTCTGGTTTGAATTCGTAAGCAAATTAAATTGAATTATGAAGGATTCTGTCAGGAATTTCTTGCTTTAGTTTTCCCTTCCATCACTCACCTAGTTTTCTAAGTAAATGTAATATTTAATATTTTTAATAACAAACTTTATAGTCTTAAACTGGCTTACAGAAGAATTTCCTCCATAGTCACTAAAATTAAAAGTAATAATTCTGCTTGATATTTTAAATTTGATATTGATTGGTACATGCTAGAATATTAAATCTTCATTTTTCATTTCCATGAAAATATCTGTGCTTTCTTGCATACAGGTTGTTTAAAAATAAATATTTTACACTGACGATGATTTACCCTTTCTTGTGTTTGTCCCTCCTGTTAACAAATAATCACATATTCCAGTTTCTTGCCCACAAACTGACTTACACATGGGGAACTCTGAATAGTGATCCTGGCAGACTGCAGACTTAGGAAGCTCTGTTGTTTTAATGAACATGAATATGTTGCCAGATGTATTTTCTTTGTCTCAGAACCTCTTCATTGAAAATCAGTCATCTGTCAGCCCACCTGGTTTCTCCACCTCCACACTATGTTCATTCTTAAACAATACTTCTAAAACCTCTCTTGCCTTATGAACACTTCTATTTTCACCTGTTCTCTGTCCCTTTCCAGAGCAGGCTAAGTGGTCTGCGTGCACATAGTTTTTATCTTCTATCATCTTGGTTCCTATGCCCCCCAACTCCAAGTCACTTCCCTGAAGTTTAGGCCACACTACTTTCTCAATTACAAAAATTTCATATGCCACAGAAGGCTATAAAATCATTATTTTAGATAAGTTTGTTTTTCTTATTGTTACATATAATTTTACTAAGTATCGGACATAAAATAGCCTGTCCTATATGCATTCTCGACCTACTTTCCTATAACTGAACTTTACTTACCATAATCTGACATTAATAAATAAGTGACCAAGTATCTTTATTCAAGGTAGCACATTATTTTATAATGGTGACAAATTTAGAAGCAAAGCATTACAGCTTAAGGGAGTCCTATTAATAACCTATTGAACAGCTATTTCTCAAAATTTGTATATCCATAAAACTACATTTTTTTGGAATAATAGTTTGATAAAAGTGGTGTTGCTTTTAGGCATTGACATTCTTCATTATCACAGGTAATTTATTCCATGTCATATGGTAGTAAGTTATATTACAAAATAAGAATGGGGCTCTAAATTAGTATATAGTAGTTTTTAATGTAAAAGAAATCCTGACATTTAAAATTACATTTAATATAAATGTATATTTTATCCCTAATACTATTCATATCCAAAGTAAGGATTTTTATATAATCATCAATAATATGTTTATAGCATTCTTTTATAAAATATTATATATGTTGGCCATATTAAATTTAGAAAATGTAGAGAAATATAAACATAAATTTCCTGTAATTCTCAGCAAATAACTAAAACAGTAACTATATTATATTCTTCCAGCCTTTGTATAAAAGGTATATGTAAGCCAGGCCTGGTGGTGCATGCCTGTGATCCCAGCACTTGAGAGGCTGAAGCAGGAGGATTGCCATGAGTTCTGGGCCAGCCTGGGCTATATAGCAAGACCCTGCCTCAAAAAAAAAGGGTGGGAGAAGGATAATTGTACATCTAGTAACATAATAAGAAACACATTTTACATACAATGAAACCTATTTTTCCTACATAAGAACAGCTCCTGACCTCTCATGCTCTTAATTGTCATTCTGCACAATGCTACTTATTTAAAGCTTCACAATTTTCCATATATGCTACCTTCTGTCCTTATTAGTACTTTCTGGATATCAGACAACTTGTGATAATATTATTTAGTTATTGGTTTTAAATCTTATGTGTTATTTTTAATACTTTTAAATTCAATTTTACCTAGATTGAAATATTTACTTCCCTTTAGCTGTGCATAATTTGTTGTAATGTTCACTGCCAATTATTTTGTATTATAAATTTTCTACTCATAATCACTTAACTGGCTTCAGTTTTCATTATTTCAAAATGAACTCATAAAATATCTTTTCAAAACATCTGGATATTTGAATACTTTGTTGATTCACGTATATAGAATAAATTAGAGGAGTACAAAAATATTGAGTACAATATTATGGTTCAAAACTCTCGCATTGAGATTTATTTTCTCTTGCAAGGAAAAATTCTGGTCCTGTACTGATTATTCTTTTTGTATTCAACTTGTCTTTCCTACTTAGATGTTTCTAAAAGTGTTTCTGTTGTGTATGTATGTGTAGGCAATTCAAAATTTACTATGGACAAAGGTATATAGTTATTTCTTACTAAATTTCTTGGAGAGTCACTTAAAATCTTAAACCTAAATGAAATATTTTTTCTGCTATAACTGATTAATTGCCTTTAAAAAACATTTGTTTTCAAATTGTCTTGAATATTTTATATCATTTTCCTTCATGT
Organism: Erethizon dorsatum; assembly: GCA_028451465.1. NCBI lineage: Eukaryota > Metazoa > Chordata > Mammalia > Rodentia > Erethizontidae > Erethizon > Erethizon dorsatum. The sequence continues at coordinate 59,310,066 of CM051838.1, forward strand.
AACATCCCCATGTGCCTTGAGAAACCTCCTCCTGTGTTTTATATTTCAATTTATTCAGAACACTTTTTTCTTATTTCTTAATACAAACTAAATAAGAGATATTTATATTCAATATTTATCAATATTGTATGTGTGTGTGTGTATAGAAAGATTCCAATTTATCTCATTTTCCAACCCAAGGCTTAGCACAGTTCTTCTGCAAAGATCTTGATAATAAATATTTGAGGCTGCGCAGCCCACACAATCTCTAGGACAGCTGTTACTCAACTTTAGTTGTCACTGTAGCCAAATTAGTATGTAAACAAATGAGCATGGTGGTTTTTCAACAAAATTATATTTGCCAAAGCAGGTAGGGGCCAATTCTAATCTATGAGGTGCTCATTGGCTTCTCCTTATACTTATTACTAGAGAACAAACTGATGTGCGTGAGTTTCTGCCTGTAGCAAGCAATGAATACCTATTTCACCATTCCATACACAAGGACTTCTACTTCAGCTCCTCATTCCAATATCTGAATAGATTCACACTGAGGAAAACTTCATACTCAGGCATCCGCTGCCATCGTAGATCTTTTGCAATCCACTTAACTGTCCTACCTATAATACTCTACTTGTGGGGACTTTATCCAACATGGAGAAGGACAATGCTATGCAATTTTCTGGTGAGCATCTCTACTAGTTAACACTTGCTGCATAATAATTTATCACAAACTTAGCAACTTAAAAAAACACAGTTTTTATCTCACAGCTTCCATGTTTTAGGAAATCTTGTCATGACCATATCCATGCTTTGTGGGCTGGGTTCTCAAAACACAGGTAAGACCCTCATGAGAACGCAATCAAATTAAAAAGTATTTTTCTCCTGAGTTTTCATTTGAGGAAAAAAAAGCTTCTAATCTCACTCAGGATTGGTAAAATTCATTACCTTGCAATTGTAGTACTGAGGGCCCCTGTTACTTGCTGGCTATTGACCAGAGGTCACCAAGAGCTCTTTGAGGCTGCCTGAAGTTTCTTGCTATGGAAACTTTCCCTGTAAAAAAGCTTTACTCTTTTGAGCTAGCAAGGAGAGTTTAGTGTGAGTTTGCTAGAGGGAAGAGAGTCTTAAATAAGTTCGCTACAGTATAGAAGTGACTTCCTATCATACTAGAATACAGAAATGATAGAGGCCACCTTAGAATGTATCTGCAACATCACTGCATCTTAGCTTCTGCTTCAGGAAAAAGTGAATAATGAAGGTACAAGCTAGTTTTTCATTTATTTCTTTTTATTCACACATGTTTGCAATACATACTGGTTACAGTCATTGTTGCAGCTGTTACTAGCTTCTTTTTTATTTCAATTTTCATTTTTTCTTAGTACAGTTCATAGTGTATAATGATCGCATTCTTTATGGGGAGTTGTTACTTGTACGTAACACATCTGAATTCCCTATTTCATATCCTTTCTCTTCCCTGTTTTCCCCCTCTATCCATCTCTTGGTTCCCTTCCCATTTGCAAAAGATCTATCTCCTTATTTCCTAATATCTGTCTTTTATTCTGCTCTTTATTTGCATGTTGGATCTTTCCCATAAAAGAAACCATGTGATATTTAAGCTTGTGTATCTGATTTATTTCAGTTATTATTATGATCTCAACATTCATCCATTTTCCTACAAACAACTCATTTATCTTCAAGTGAGAGTAGTATTCCATTGTGTTTAAATCCCACATTTTCTTTACTCCTTCAACTTTTAATGGTCATATATCCCTCTTTGAAGATGTAACTATTATGATTTGTGTTGCTGTAAACATGGGTATCCACATACCACTATAATATGATGACTTTAACTCTTTTGGGATGATACCTAGGAGGGAAATAGCTTAGTCAAATGGAATTTCTGTATTTTGTACTTTGAGAAACCTCTATACTGATTTTCATGATGGTTGCACTAATTTATATTCTCACCAACAATGTAAATACTTAAGAATTAATCTAACTAAGGAGGTGAAAGATCTCTACAACAAAATCTACAGTAAAGGTGTTCCTTTTTCACTGTAGCCACATCAGCATTTGTTCTTATTTGATTTCTTCAGGATAGCCGTTCTTTCTGGAGTAAGATGGAATCTCAGTGAAGGTTTTGCATTTCTCTAATCACCGGAGATGTTGAACATTTTTTCATGTATTTATCGACCATTTGTACTTGTTCTGAGATGTGTCTCTTTATTTTAGGTCCTCATTTTCTATTTTTATTTTTATTTTTTATTTTGGAAAGGTTTTGATTTTTTTAGTTCTTTACATATTCTAGATAATAGTCCTCTATCTGAGGAATGGCTGTCAAAAATTTAATTTAGATATTTGTTCCATTTTTATTTTAGTTTAATATGATTTTGGGTGTGGCTGTGTGTTTTCAACTTTTTCATTTCTAATTGTATTGATTTGGATATTTCTTTCCTTCTTTCTTGTTAAGATTGACTAGTGTTTTGTTTATTTTATTTACTCTAAGTAGCAGCTCTTTAATTCATTGATTCTTTTTTTTTTTTTTTGTGGGTACCGGGGGGACGACCTCAGGACCTCGCGTGCCAGCAGGCGCCCGTGCCACTGAGCGATATCACCGGCCCCTTTTCGTATGTGGGTTCCGGGAGTCGAACTTGGGCCTTCGCGCTTGCAAGGCAGGCACTTAAGCCGCTGAGCCGTCTCACCGGCCCTAATTCATTGATTCTTTGTATTAATTTTTTAGTCTCAATTTAATGAATTTCTTCTCTTATTCTTACAAACTTCATTCCTTGTACTAGCTTTGGATTTGGGTTTTGTTTTTCTAGGTCTTTGAGGTGCATAATTAGATTATTTATTTGGGCTCACTCTGTTTTTCTCATGTGGTAATTCACAGCTATAAACCTCCCTCTTAGGAGTGTTTTCATAGATCCCATAAGTTCTGATAGGTAGTACAGGCATTACCATTTGATTCTATAAATGGACTAAATTCTTCCTTGATTTCTTCTGTGATCCATTGAATACAAGAGAGTGTTATTTAAATTCCATGGTTTTGCATAATTTCTGTGGTTTTCTTTGCCATTGTTTCTAGTTCATTCAAATATGATCTTATAATAGGCATAGGATAAATTTGATCATTTGCTTATTTTACCAAAGCACGATTTTCGGTTAGCAAGTGGTGTATTTTGGAGAAAGCCACAAGTGCTGCTCAGAAAATGTATTCTATTGTTGTGTGAAACAATATATATTCTACTTGTTTGGAAGTTGTATTCAACTCTGATATTTCTTTGTCGATTTTTTGTCTATTTGTGACAGTGGAGTATTGAGGTCCCCCATTGTAACTTTGTTGGTGTTTATCTTATTTTTACATGCAGACATGTTTGTTATGTGAAGTTGGGTGCACTGATATTTGGTGCCTCTATATTTCTAATTGTTATCTCTTCCTACTGAATTGATCCCTTAACCAATATATATGACTTTCTTTGCCTCTTCTGATCAGATTTGGCTTGAAGTCCATTTTGTTGGGAAATAGGATAGCTACTCCTTTTTTAGGAGGTTCCTGTTTCCTGTAATATTGTTTTCCATCCTTTGATTTTTAATTCATGAATTACTTTTTGGACTGAATCTGTTTACTGTATACTGAATATTTTGGGGCTTTTTTCTTGATCAGTTCTGTCCATGTATGTCTTTTGATTGGGGAATTCAGACCATTCACATTGAGGGTTAACACTGAAATTTACTGATTTTTTTTTCCTATCATTACATTATTTTTCTATTGTTGATTTACTTTTTTTTTCTCTTTGTTTAACTGCTTACCCTGCCTGGTGTATTCGTTGTATTAGATATTTGGTTTTCTTGGCTTGATTGTCTCTTTCTAGGATATCGTTGAGAAATTTTTGGAGTGCTGGCTTGGTGATCATGCCCTTTATCATGGAAATATCTTATTTCTTTAAAAAATTTGAAAGATAGTTTCACCGGGTATATAAGTCTGGATTGGAAGTTGTTATTTTTTAGGACTTGAAACACTTCACTCCAAGGTTTTCTGGTCTTTAAGGTTTTTGTTGAGAAGTATGCTGTAATTCTGATGGGTTTCACTTTATAAGTGTGTTACTTTTCTCTAACAGCTTTTAAGTTTCTCTCCCTGTGTTGGACTTCTAGGACTTCGACAATGACCTGTCAGTTGTGAGGTACTATTCTGATCATATCTTTTTGAGTTTCAAAATGTCTTACTTATCTGTATGTTTATTTCTTTCCCTATTTTGGAAAATTCTGGTATTTCTGTAAACAAGTTTTTATACCATTTGTGCTGTCTTCTGACATTTCACTAATTCTAATTAATCTTAAGTTAGTCTTCTTTGCTTCACCTACCAGCTATTGGATTCATTTTTCATATTCTCTTGTTTTAAATGTATTTCTGAATAATTGCTTTCCAACAGTAGTTGTTTGTTCTAGTTTGGACACTCTTCTCACATTGTTCTCTTCTGTCCATACTTTCAGTAGAATTTTTAATCTCATGAATCTTTGTTTGGAACCTTTTTATGAACTCTAATACTTTGCTAAAGTGGTCATTCATGCTTTATATCATTTTGTTTAGCTCAGCTAGCATTTTATTAGTGCCTTCTGCAAACTTCCTGATTTTTTTCATTAGGTCCATTATATATTTGAGTATATCTTCTATGAATTCACATAGCACCTTTATGATCTGCTTTTTTTTTAATTTCCTGTTATCCTTTTGAACAATTCAGCTGTGTGGCTTTTGATTTCCTCCCCCTCAAGAGCCCATGGACTGGCACTGGGGGACTTGCATGTATTTAGAGACACTTTATTGCCTTGTTTTTTCACTTTTCTATTGTTTGGTTTTGTTTTTTGCTGAGGTTTTCAGGTTCTTATAGAGGAAAGAATTTGCTGCTAAAATGGGGATCTCTTTATTTAGTGTTTGCTTTCCAGCTATGCACTCTGTACATGGCTAATTATAGGCCTTTGCTTGTGTCTCAAGATCTGACCACCCACCTTTGGGTGGGGAGGATGCTGTGTAATTGGTCAAGCACATAGTTCTCTAGGAATGGACTGCAATATTAATGACACAAAGGCAATCCAGATAATGGAAAAAAAAAAAAGGAAATCAATTAAAAGCAACAGCTTTGCCATCTTGGCAATTACAAATAAATCAGCAATAATAATCGTGTCAAAGACACACTGGATATTGACATATAAAGAACAATAATGCTCTACCCTCAACCATAGAAAGAAATTTATTAGTATAAACATTAAGACAAACCAAATATTGACATACAATAAATATATATATATATATATATTTTTTTTTTTTCTGGTACCACAAATTGAACTCAGGACTTTGTGCTTGCCAGGCAGGCACTGTGCTGCTGAGCTGTATCACTAGCTAAATATCTATTAAGCGCGACAACTATACTTCCACTAAAAATAGAAAAGAATTAAACAGTAATAGTATTCAGTTAGCTAACTATATAAAGATATTAATAAAGATTGAAGACTGTATCAGTAAAGATGGGGTGGGGAACAGGAGAATGAAAGATATAAAATTTTAAACATTCAGCAATGGAAGATAAGAAGGAAGAGGGAGAATTGAAAGAAATGATCGTACTAAGGAGTAGCTGAAAATCATTGAATTTAGATAAGTGTAACCAAAAAATTAAATGAGAAAAAGAAAGCCATGAAGGGAGAAAAAAGAAAAATTATAGAAAAAAATAAAATAAGGAAAATTCCCCAAAACCAAAGCAAGTGAAGAAGAAAAGAAAAAAGAGGGAGGAAAAAATGAGTCCTCAGAAGAAAATAAAATTTATCTGTATTTGTGAATGAATGATTTCTTTCCAGGATCCACAGTTTTGGAATACAGCAAGTCACATTTTTCTCCACCTAATTTTATGGCCTGTGTGTTTGTCAGTGCCCCCCTCCACCATTCCAGAGGCCCCTCTGTTTGTTCACCCCAGGCTGTGGCAACCATCCAAGTCAAGGTGTGTCCTTGTTCACTGTAATGGTCGATACATTGTGTCAACTTGAGAAGTTTAGAAGTTTAACTAAGTGACTCAGCAAGAGACCGGGGTCCTCACTTTGTAAACATCCTCATCCTGTGCAAGAGGAAGGCACAGAGATGGTGTGAGTGCTACACCTGCCCTAAGGGCGGTAGCCTGCTTACAATATAAGGGAGGGAAAGAGCCTTGCTCTCCCCTTTTTTGCTGTTGTTGCTTCCACTGTCTTCCGCCACCTTGAACTATTGCCCTTGTGCCATGCTACCCTGCCTTGGTGCCAGCTGATTATGGACTAAAACCTCCATGAACTGTGAGCTAAATAAACATTTCCTTCCTTAATTTTGGGTGTGGGGTATTTTGTCTCAGCAATGAGAGAAAAGTAACTAACACACTCACATTAGTAGTTAGGGAAACCAATAAGACCTTTGTACCATGCTAAATGTAGGCAGCTGAGCAAGAGTTCAAGCAGTCCAGTGTACTTGATGACAACACTTTCAAACCCAGCCACTTCGGAGAGCCACACAAGCTGGGACTGGCTTTTCATCATAGAAGGAAGTACCACATGTTTTTACAGACTTAAGCTTAAACTTTTTAGGGTGTCTATATCTAGCCCACAACCTTTCCATGACTGTCTCCCTTGGCTGTCTATTACCAATTCACTTTGAGTGGGTTTAACTGGGCACCCTGAAGTGAATCTGTTTTTTTTTTTTTCTAAATCTTATTTTTAATTAATGAACCACTTCCTGTAATGGCATCTGATTAAACCTTCTTTAGCAATATTGCAGGCACTGCACTGTATTCCTTTTCCAAATCTTGTTTTGAAGGAGTTATTCCAAATTAAAACCCCACATTGTTTTGCAGTTTACAATAGCCATGGGCTTCTCTTGGAGCTAGCACTGCAGGCCCAGTTCATTGCTTCTCCCTGGAGCTCCCAACCCTGGGGCTTATCTTTTGTCTGTGAAGACAGATTCCCCTCTCGGGTGCCAGGGCATCATTCCAGATGGTTTTGTTGTTTTTCCTGAACTGTGGTTCATTCCCACAACTTCTCAATAGCTTCTAATTTTCCTATCACTTCCTTCCCAATTTCTGGATATCTATCTTTTTTTCCTCTTCACCAAGTTGTTATTATACAGGATTGGATAATAATCCAGGTCTGGATTCTGAGCCTCTGAGAGGCTGAATTTTTCTTCTAATTATTACTCTGCTATTTTGATTCTCTCAAACATCTTTTTTGCTTTATGAATTTTAGTATGTTTTATAGTAAGCATGTATGTATTATAACTAAAAGTTATGAAGTTTTAGAGTAATCTTCTGATTTAGAAGATAGGTCAATTTTCAACAATAACTTGGAATGTTGTAAATTTTTGAATCTTTGCTAATCTTGAAATCATTAGTGTTGGAAGTTCTCAAAGGCTGCATAGTCACTTTAGAGCCACTTTTGACTCAGCTATGTATTCCCCTTTTAAGTATCCTCCCAAAAGAGTTAAAGTCATTGTATTAGAGTAAAACATGCATACCCATGTTTACAGCAACACTTCATAATAGCTAAATCTTCGAAATAGGTTATATGTCCATTAACAAATGAGTGGATAAAAAAAATTTGGCATTTATGCACAACAGAGTACTACTCTGCCACAAAGGATAAACTTGAGGCATTTTTAGGTAAATGAATGCACTTCTAGACAATAATTTAAGTAAAATAAATCAGTCACATAATTTTAAATATTACATCATTTCTTTCTTACATGAGAAACCCAAAATATAAATAAAGAGCAAAATAAAAGATAAATAATAGGAAGTAGGGAGATCTTTTTAAAATGGGAAGGGAGCTGGGCATGGTAGTGCATGCCTGTAATCCCAGCACTTGGGACGCTGAGGCAGAAGGATTGCCATGAGTTCGAGCCCAGCCTGGGCTACACAGTTAGTTCAAGGCATGCCTGAACTAGATGGTGAGACCTTGTCTCAAAAATGAAAAAAAAAAAAAAAAAAGCAAGTAAGAAAATCAAATGGGAAGGTAAACAAGAGAAGGGTGGAGGGGGAGGGAAGAAAAGGGAAATTTCAAAAAGAAAATTGAAGAAAAAATAAAAATGGAGCTTTTGCCGATGGGAAGGAGAACAAGAGTTGGAGAGAGTAAGGAGGAATGCTTGGGGAAGGGGACAAAAGAGAATTAAGATATGTTATGTACATGTATGAATTTCCCCATAATAAATGTAATCATTTTGTACTGCAAACAATAATAAAAATTTTTAAATACATATAGATTATCTAGAATTGTTACTCAGTAACAATATTTATGTTACAATTTTAAAACTTTTTTTACTAAAGTCTAAAATTTTGTTCACATATATATTCTTAGCATTCTATTTTTAACCTTTATTAATTTAACTGAGTTTTTCTTTTTGAACTAGTATTAAATCTTCTTTTATTTTTATTGGTTTTGAACAAAATATTATCAATCATATCTGACTTTTTAAAGACTAAAAATTACTATAAGGAAGCTGTAGCCTTCAGTCCAGTTTATTTGAAGTGTTGAAATAACCACGATGACCCCCAGAGATCTCATTCCTTCTACTTCTCTCTCCTAATTTTAACCAAGTTCAAACATTTGGGTGTTGTCATTCGCAATTTAGTTCTTACAATTTTTCTTGTAAATCATGTGTATACAAAAATCTATGCTCTTTTTATATAAATATTCTCATTTAAATTCTCATTTAAATTATGAAATTTTCTTTTTGTTGTTCAACATTAGAACTCTTCAGATGAATTTGTATTACTGTATATGAAAATAGCTACTATTTTCACTTCTGAGTATATTTATTCTGTGAATAATTACAATGTGCTCATTCTTCCTGATGGGAACTTCCATTGTTTTGTTTTGTTTTGTTTTGTTTTGTTTTGTTTTGTTTTCTCACTGTTTAAAAATACTTTCACTATGGGCTGGTGAGACAGCTTAGTTGCTTAAGTGCCTGCCTGACAAGCACGAGGTCCTGAGTTCGACTCCAGGAACCCACATAAAGGAAAAAAAGGGCCGGTGATATCACTCAGTGGCACAAGTGCCTGCTGGCAAGCGTGAAGTCCTGAGTTCCACTCCCGGTACCCACATAAAAATAAATAAGTAAATAAAAATAAAAATACTTTCACTAGAAAGTCTTACCTAACTACATCTTCACATAAGAACTTGTGAAAGATTTTCTATAATTTTTAAATTGAGGTTGAATGTATTATGCTACGTGGGGAGTACATCTTCAAATTTGCTACATCTTGTGAATCAGTCTCCCATTCATGCTTAACTATGAATTAAAATTATCGATTTTAAAGATTTTTCTGGGGCCGGTGAGATAGCTCAGGGGCATAAGTGCCTGCCCAGCAAGCACAAGGTCCTGAGTTCGATTCCCGGAACCCACATAAAAGAAGAAAACGGCCGGTGATATTGCTCAGCAGCACAAGCACTTGCTGGCAAGCGTGAGGTCCTGAGGTCAACTCCCGGTACCCACATAAAAAAATAAAAATTACAAAATTAAAAATAAAAAAAGATTTTTCTGGTCCTGATTCATAAAATTCTTCCTAGAAAAAGTCATACACAGTGGAACCTCTGTTCACGCACTTAATTCATGCTGCGATTCTGGGGAAGACGGCCACGGTCATGTTCACCACCCGATTTGGTTAGTCACCTGCTTCAGAGTTTTTGAACTGAAGCAAAATTTTTCCCAACACTTCCGTTCAGGCACTGAATTGTTTGTAAAGACAAGTATTCGCGAACCAAGGCATCACTGTATTCAACTATATAACTTTAACTTAATTAAAGTTTGTTATTTATCATATAAAATTGTAGTTTTTTTTTTTTTACAAATAACTTTGGTAAAGCTGTTTTTTGTCTGAGTTACTTAGTTACTAAAGCTTTAGATTACAATTTAATACCTGCTAGTGTAAGCTTCAATGTATTGTTCTTCTACAAAATTTTCTTGGCTTCTTCTAGTCATTTGCCTTTACGTATAATAGTGAGAGTCTATGACAAATAAAAAATGAAAGAATTATTGAGGTTGTGAGGAATTTATACATTAATGTGGAGATAATTGCCATATTAAGGTAATTCATTTTTCCTCTCATGAATGCACTACATATTTCAATATAGTATTTATTTTTAATATCCCTCAGTAAAGCTTTAATATTCACCATAAACATTATTACACAGCTATTGTTAGAGTTTTTTCTGAGACACTTTATAATTGTTTCTACTATAAATGTCATTTTATGTATTAAAATTGTTCTTGATTGACATAAAAGTTCAATTTATTTTTAAAAATATTTGTAATATGTTCAGAAAATATGCTGATCAGTCTTATTAACATATAAATACATCACTAAGGCCCTTTTTGCTTTTAATGAAACTTGTAACAATTTTGAATAATAAGAGTTCTTTAAGCATTTTAGTTACTTGAAAATATACTTTTCCTTTTTGTATAACTTTTGTAAACTTTCTAAAGCAACACCATTAAAATGTAAATAGCAATGATGACAATGTTCTCCTTTTCTTTCTTATTGATGAAATGTTCATCATATAACTTTCAGTATTATAAATGATATATACCCATATTTTATTTTTTAATTTAAATTTATTGATTTTTTTATTGAGGCATTAGCTCCATACTACATTAATGTTTTGGACATAACATTGGCCTAATTAAATTTTCCACTGATAAGAAAACGCCAGATATTCTATTCTCTGTTACAACAAAGACCTTACTTCTGATATCAACTTTCCTCTAAATTAGTCAGAATGAAGTGGTTAAGTAGTATAAATAAAAGATACAAATTGTCTATGTTTTTAAAATAAAGTTCAGGTTTGGGGTATTTTTGTTTTTTGTTTCAACAAAATTTGCCATTTCCAAATAATTCTTCTAAATGAATTCACTTTACAAACTAATTCTCTAGCGAACACTGCGCTAATCTTTATCCCATCATCTCAACACAAAGTGTCCTCCAAAACTGTATCAAAGAGGGAGAGAAAAATAGAAGTCCTCATCGCCTATTCCCTTCCCTATCCCAGAAGCAACCTCTTCCCTTACTTCATTGTTCAGAAGGGCAGTCCGCCTTGGGCCTGAAGGGGAGAGGCAGCAGTTAGTAGTCAATGCTAGGAATTTCTGGTAGAATACTAATGGCATTTCTAGGTATCATAATACCAAATATGTACTGAGGTGAGAGGAATAGAAAGGATGATTGTAAGGCTTCCATTCTAAGAAAATAGCTAGCTTTCACATTTGTTGACAGTTTTTATTGTGTCATTCATCAACCTAAAATATTTTTTCATATAGAGAATTTCTTGGTAAATTAATTTCCATCAAATGTATCTTGTTAGTAGATGGTAACTGAGACTTTCTTAAAGCACAGCACCCTTGTTTCAGTCTTATTAAAACATACAAAAGTTATTAATGTTTTGTATGATTATTAATATATATGTTTTGTCTTTTTTTTTGCTTATTTTTCTTTACTAGTTTCAGTGTAAACTCAAATCTTTGTAAATGTTAATAATTAACCTTTAAAGATTTATAATTTTACATTCTTTTTCTAATTTTATTGAAAATCGACTGCAGAGCTTTTGAATAATGATGATAGAAGATATTCTCATTTCTTCCCAACCTTACTAGAAATACTTCTAGTGTCTTCCATTTGTGAATTATGCTGCCTTTGGGTTGAATTCAGATGTAGATCAGTGATAGTGCACTTTCTCACTGTATTCAAGGACTTACCTCTAAAACCAAGCAACACAAAAGTGAGTAAGTAAGTAAATAAATAAATAAATAAATGTATGTATGTGTTGGATTAAAAACATTTTATCTAATTACTTTTTACTGCTTTTGAGTTTTTAAAAAGATCATTGAATTAAATTTTATCAGATAAAATTTTAGCATCTGCACAAATGCTCACATGACATTTTTTACTTTATATGCAATATAATAAATTGTTTTAATGTTTTAATATTGAGCCAGCTCACTACTAAAATTACTCTGTGTTTATTACTATATGTTTCAGCTAGCCAGTTTCTGATGATGCATTTTAGTTTTCTTTCTTATTAATGTCCCCATATAATTTATTTTTAAAATACTTGTGGTGTCACTTTTGTAAAAGTTAGCTTATTTTCTCAACATATTTCTATTCTTTTATTTTCATTAACTCATATCTTGTTTTCCTTCTTTCTTTATTTCTTTTCTTGAGGTGGTGGACAAGTTTTGTTTCTTTTTTCATTCTTGGACTTTTATTAGTATGTTTGCCGTACATAATAGTTGCAGTGACTATAGGGGATTGATATATGTACATAATACATTTTAATTCCCTTACTCCCCCCTTCCCATATCTGCCTTTAATTTTTCAAGCATCAGATTCATTTATTTATCTTATAAGAACTTAGTACAACTTTCTTATATGTTTTATATGTTCTTTGGCCTATTAGTCTGATTTTCAAACTGCACATGTGATAAAATAAATGTGCAGTTTGAAAATCAGACTAATAGGCCAAAGAACATATAAAACATATAAGAAAGTTGTACTAAGTCAAGATACATTGACTTTTAGGTACATTGTCTAAGCTGATTCACAATACCATTTTTTCTTTTTTCTTATTATCTTATTTCTTATTATTCATATATAGAGAAGGGGGGAGAAAGTTTTTCATATAATAGAAACCATGCAATATTTAAGTTTGCATGTCTGAGATAATTCACTTAATATTATGGTCTCAAGATACATCCATTTTCCTGTAAATGATTCAAGTGTATCCTTCTTTATAGTATGGTGTATAAATACCACATTTTTGTCCATTCTTCTGTTGATGGACATTTAGGCTGTTTCCAAGATTTAGCTATTATAAATTGCCCTGCTACAAACATGAATATGCATTCATCCCTATGGTATGATGCCTTTAACTCTTTAGGGAAGATACCTAGAAGAGGAATAGCTGGGTCAAATGGAATTTCTACATTTTTGAGGATTCTTCATACTGATTTCCATAGTGATGATATCAGTTTACACTCCCACCAACAATGGAAAATGATTCCTTTCTCCACACAGCCTCACCATCATTTGTTATTGGTTGATCTCTTGATGGTAGCCATTCTTTCTGGAGTGAGATGAGAACTCAGTGTTGTTTTAATTTGCATTTTTCAAATGTTCTCTGATGGTGAACATTTTTTCATGTATTTATTGGACATTTATATTTTTTCATCTGAGAAATGTTTACTCTTTTAAATGCCCACTTCTAATTGGATCTTTAAATTTTGAGGGTCTAAATTCTTTTGATTTCTTTATGTATTCTAGATATTAGTCCTTTGTGTAAAGAGCACATGGCAAAAATTTTTTCCATTCTGTAGGTTGTGTCTTCACTCTGTTAGTGGTTTTCTTTGGTGTGCAGAAGCTTTTTAATTTGATCCAATTCCATTTGTTTATTCTTAGTATTATTTAATTTGCAACCAAGTGTTTTGTTCAGAAAGTCTTTGCCTGCACTATGTCTTCAGTACTTTAACCTATTTTTGTCTTCCATCAGATTAAGTGTTTCTGTTCTAATATTTAGATCTTTGATCCATTTTGATTTTAATTTAGTGCATGGTAAGAGATACAGGTCTAGGTTCAATATTTGGGTTAGCCAGTTTTCCCAGCACCGTTATTTAAAGAGGCTATCTTTCCTCCAGTAAAGGAATTTGGCCCCTTTGTCAACAGTAACATACTTGTGTGTGCATGGAGTTGTTTTTGTATCTTCTATTCTGTTCCATTGATTTATGAATCTGTTTTACTTAATTTTCTTGCAAATACCATGCTGTTTCTATCGCTGTAGCCTGATAATATCATATCTTGTTTTCTTGAGTTTCATTGTTTTAACTTTTCTAAGTTATTTTTCTAAGTTATGAAGTTGAATGCTTAGTAAATATTTATCAATCTCCAGTTCATTAAAATAAACTTTAAATGCTCTAAATTTTGAAATTATCTTGAAAATTTTAATGTTATAGACTGCTAAAATATAGTTATTAGAGTGTTTGATGAGATCAAGTAATAATATCCTTTACTCCCTCCACTTGAACATATTTAAAATAATAACAGAGGTATAGGACAAATGAATGATTAGAATGTCATTGTGGTACTAACTGAGATGTAGGAGTTGAATTGCACAAGACATTGTTTGTTAAAAGAAAGAAAGAAAGAAAGAAAGAAAGAAAGAAAGAAAGAAAGAAAGAAAGAAAGAAAGAAAGAAAGGAAGAAAGAAAAAGAAAGAAAGAAAGAAAGAAAGAAAGAAAGAAAGAAAGAAAGAAAGAAAGAAAGAAAGAAAGAAAGAAAGGAACCAGCAACAAAGCACTGTGTAAATCATCTCTAGTACAGTGGTTCAGTGGTCGGTCATAGGCCTTGGATGCCTTAATATCCATTCTGGTGCCCCAACAAGCTGCACAAAGATTGGTAATTTCTCAGCCATGAACCATAACGTGGTGAATTCTGGCTTTAACTTGTCAAGTCATATAGCCAAACTCCTGGGATATTTTTGTAGTTTGTTTTGTTTTTTGTTCATTTTTACTACAGTTCCTTCTCATGCCAAGGGTACAAGTAATGCTCACTCCTTTCTGAACCCGATCATACTCCTTCGGTTGGCTGGATGGGACTGAACCCAACACTCTGCCACATCACGTTTTATATTTGGTATTGGGTCCTAATGAACCAGGAACAGATTGTTTCTGTAATCATGGAGCTTAAAGAAACTGACAGCCCAAGGGTCAGGATGTCCCTCCTGGAACCTGGCATCAAGCCCTGCCCTATTTCTGGGAGCTTCCTTGCGTCCTGCTGTTGCTTCAGTTTCTGGGAGAATTTCTGAGTGAACATTGGTAAAACAAACTTGGTCGTGTGGTTCTGAGCCACTCACCTTTGTTTGCATGACACTGAGGAAACTGATAGAGAAGAATGTTAATTATATTTGAATTTTCTATTCAAACAGACTTATCCACTCAGTCACAGGAAACACAAAATCAAAGCACGTAGACCTATTTGCATGGAATAAGGAAGAGAAAGTTAAGGAGAAAGAAAGGAAAGGAAAAGAATGAATGTCTCTATTGTTAAGACACGTATTTTCTATAGTGAGATGTGTCTCTAGAGTAATTTCTTTCCATTGCTACTCTTAGTCTTACATTATTTAAAAAAATACCCGTTTGTAACATTTACAATAAAGACGCTAATTATACTTCTCTGTTATCATGGGTGAGGACTATTCACTGGGTTCAGTTTTATGTTCTACTTACTTAAGTATGGATTTCCTCCTCAAAAAAAAAAAATCCATAGTTGAAACAGATTTTTTCACATTTACTTCCTTAAACTGAATAAATATAACCAGGGGTATTTGTCCTTATCACCTGGGATTAGGTTTATTTTAGGATCATCCAAACTACCTTAATGTGACTGACTTGTTCTTAGCATGACTTTATTTGTAGTCCTATTTTCATAATTTTTTCTGGCACTTTCCATTAGCACATGAACCATACCTGGATGCCTACCTACAAAGACTATGACACCTTAAATTACACCATAAAATTCTTTGAGAGTTTTACTCTTCAGCCTGTGAACTGAACCCTGGAATTGAAAATTATCTAATGTAACATTTCCTTCATGACCTTGAATGTGCAGTGGAATTTGTGGCACACTGTGCAGTACTCCTCAAAAAGGCCTGGTAACAAGTTATATGAAGTGCATTTATTTCTTGCCGATAGGAAACAAGGAAAAACAGAAGCCTATGATTCACTGCAAACTGATCTCCCAAGGAGGTTCAAGAAGTTCAAGAAGCTTAAATATCATATATATCAAAATAAAGAGCAAAATAGAAGACCAATAAATAGGAAGTAGAGAAAAGATTATTAAATACTTTCCAAAATTTCTTTTTCCATTGTTTCAAAAATATTAAATATATGTGGTAATTTGTTTCATTTATACTGCTAGTTACCTTAGGTTGTTGAAAAGATATGCTTATTGTTGTTATCTGTTGTTGTCTTCTTTGTATGAATCTTTTTGGTCTACGTCTTGTCCTCTGAGTAACTACTTTGAAGATAATGATACATAGTGTATTAACTGTTGTTATTCTCTTCTTTTGTTATGCAGTTTTTAAATTTTTTTCATAAAATAAATAAAACAAATCTTCCTGAGGTAGATAGGGTCTTGATTATGCAGGCTCCATTTTGTACCAGTTGAGAGAACCCTAGAGCACTCCGCATGGGGTTGTGTTCTTCAGGGGACACAGGAAACACTTGGCAAAACTTTGAAAGACATTGTTGAAAGCTTGATCCTTAATGTAGCAGTGCAAAGAGGTAATGAAACTTTGCAGGGGTAGGGCCGAAGATAAGGTAATTAGGTATTTGAGGAGGCTAAAGTTGAAGTGATCAATGCCATTGCTGTGGATTCAGTTAGTTCTCCACAGAGTGGGTGGATGCAAAAGAGCAACATCACCTCTGAGTCTGTCTTCCTGCTTCATGATGTGTTCTCTTCCACATAAAGCCCTTCATATTGCCCTCATGCATAAGTCCCTCACAAATGCCCAAACCCTTAAGGTGCCCAACCTTGGATTTTCAGACTAAAAACTGTGAGTAAACAATCTCTTTTCTTTTAAATTACTGTAGGTATGTTGTAATGGAAACATGTAACATTTACAAATTTGGCACTTTAAAATATTTTACCAATGATTAAAGTACAAAATTGCAATCACAGTTGCAATATAATCACACATTAAAACTAGTTAGAACATTTTATACGAAGACTCTTAGATCTAATCAAAATGTCACACAGGTGAAATTTCATAACAATACACCTAAGGAAAGAATATGTAAATATAATAAAAATTAAAAATATGAATACCGCAATATTTGGAAACAATGAAATTTAAAAATGAATTTTATTTTCATTAATAGAGAGACTAAAAAAGAGACAAAGAAATTTTACATTCTTTAAAAATTGTTTGCAAACACTACAAAAACACTTATGTTTATATAATGACATTTATTTTATTCACTTGGTATAATTCTAAAAGCAATCCAAGCACATGATCAAAAATTTTTACCATGGAAAATCAAAACAATGAAAATGACATGAATTAACAAGTGGTTGAATTTAATTAGTTGGTAGTTTCTAAAAAAATATTTTTTGAGTTGTATATGTTCAATGCTGCTTACATAGCAGAGCAGGTTGGGAGGTACAAACGCATCCCCATTGGCCACCTTCAAAATTCCATTGATTCAGGAAGGGACGCCATTTAAATTCCTAGGGACTTTGTATTTTGAAAACATTTCCAGTGCAGAGGATTTGCTATTATGTATATTATACATTATTATCTGTTGCAGCTCACTTTGGACAATTTTTATTAACTAGTAGAATTAGAAAATCCTGTGATGTTGAAATATGAGGATTTATCTTGGTGACTAGGATTCTGGTAACATTGTAGGTAAAATTATGCAGGTGAAAGTATCAAAAATAGAAGAAACTAATGATATGATTTTATCTGTGAGTATCCACCTTGATCTTAAAAGAAAAGAGCAATACTGAGCATAGAAAACAAATGCAACTCTCTGGAAGCAGTGAATGGAGTTGAAATCAACAACATAATACATTTGTTGTAGAGTAATTAAGATCTCGATTGAATAAACCATGGTAAGTTGTAAAATAAATGTTTGATTGTAACCTTTATTCTTGAAAGACATCTTACTTGGCTTTAGCATCCTTAGTACCTTGGTTTATACTGTCTTTGCTTGAACAGTGCTTACCCTCTGAATTCTGGAGCTATTTCTAATGAGCTGGCCTTACTTTGGATAAATTTAAATCAACTTTCCTTCATATAACAGTATTGTTTTCAATATGGTCATTCAAATCTTCTTCAATTGAAAGGAACTATTTTTGAGTTATGGATTAAATATTAATTTGTTCCACTTTTGAAGTTTTGGAGACTTTAGTGACAAATATTTGAAATCACCATTGTCTATACATTGATTTTGCATAATCTTCTGTTATTCTGCTTCTTTTCCATGCTGCCTATCCTCTTCTTTCCTGTTCCCTTGAAATGTAGTCTTTATTTCTGAAATTGAGTTTTTACATTTTAGATCTAAAATTTCCCCCAAAAGTCTAATGTGTTCAGAGCTAAAGCTTTGGAAGGTGATTTGATCATAAGGAAGCTACATTTGTAATTGAGTTAACCCACTGATGAGTTCATCATTTAAAGTGCTGTTAGCAAGTGGGGCTTTGAGGATTGAAAGTGTGTACTGTATAAAGAACTTAATACAAAGAGCACAAAGGGAGTTCTTTGGCTGATGAAAGTGTTCTATATCTTGGTTGCATTGATGTTATACTGCTGTACAGAATTTTTATAATTCATAGACTAGATACCTAAAAAGGATTTATTTATCTCAGCGAGCCTGATTTTAAAAATAACAGGTGTCGTGTTATTCCAATTTGATGACATTCTGGGAGAGGCAAAACTATACAGATCAGTACCTGACTGTGGTTTTTATTTCTTCCTCTACTTTTGCCTCCTTTTGCTTTGCAATATTATACAGATAGTTTATTGATGGTTTGCTTTTACTATTGTTTTTCTTAATGTTCAAGTTAAAGGCACAATTTTAATGTTTTATAGAAAAATTTTCATAATTTTTTTCATGTATGCAGAAATTGTGCTACTTTTCATGTGCTTATCTTTCAGTACTTTTAATAAAAACTTGAGTTTTTATTATTCATGTTTGGAGAGTACTGTGGTGGTGATAGTATTGTGATATGAGTGTACTTTCTACCTTTCATGGTGAAGGGCTCCATTGTCTAAGGCTACAGTAATAGTCATAAAACAGTATTTCCATATAGTTTAGCTTCATATAATATGATTTTTTCTGTGATGACTTTCCCAAACAATCTTTTTCTTCTCTTCATAGACTGCTCAATCTGACAATATAGGACTTGCCTTGTGGCTGATACACTGAGTTTGAAGGTGTATTTTTATGCCACTTTCCAACGTCTTCCATCTCTACAATGTCTTCCTTGTTTCTAGAATAATTTACCATGTCCCGCTCAGAGTTGCTTCTTTTCAGGGTTGGCCTCCCATCTAAGGATGAATATTTTCTGGAGATTTCTGTGATATTCCATCAGAAGACAGCCTTGCACTATTTCCTCTTCCTCATAGACCATTTTGACTTTCACAGTCCCCCTAAAGAATTCCATTGATCTCAGATGCTTTAGTATTAATCAATGATAATTAGACTTTTGGAACTTTGGGTTTTTTTCCTAATTTCTCAGTGCACTGAAAATATAGCTAATAGATTTTTGTTATTCCTCTGTATGCCATGCATAGGACTTAGCAGGTTTTTGTTAGCTTTTTACTACTATAGAAAAATACCTGAGATTATTATCTTATAATCTTATCATCTTATAAAGGCTTACTGTGGTTCATTGTTTTGTGTGTTCAGTCATGACCAATGGACTTTTTGGTTTGGACTTGGAAGGGGCAGCACATCATGGTAGAGAACGTGTTACAGAGCATAATTTTTCACCTCATGGCAAAAATGTGAAAGAGAGGCAGAAGAAGCACCCCTTCAAGGCCACACTATCTGTAACTGGAGGGCCACACTAGCCCCACCCTCTTAAAGTACCTCCCAGAAGCACCACAGGTTGTGGAGCAAACATTTAACACATGGCTTTTGGGGAACATCATACTTCTAACTCTAGAGCATTTGAAACTTAGCATTATCACTTATTCTCCCAACCAGTTACAACAGTCATGATAAGAACTCTCAAAAGAGAAATCTCAAAAACCTAAAAGGTACCAGAATCTAGTCAGAAAGAAATGAATGAGGAAATTTATCTTGGCTTACAAAAATGCTGTCTTCACTTTCTGGGGCTACATATTACATATATTAAAAGTAAGAATATTTTCCATTTGCACAAAAACATTCCTGTTACCATACTTTTGTAATGTAAATATGTACTTTACCTCACAGTAGCTGCATCTGGGAAAAACAGGAAGTGATTTCTGTGTTCACCCACTTAGTAAAGGAAGGGCATGAAACCTTGTCTTTCATTTTCCTCTATTAGTTGTTCAAGGAAAGAGAAACAGCAGTAAACAATGCTATAAGGAAACTAATGTTTGACATCCGGGATAGCTCGCATTATAGATTAACAAAGATTTTTAAAACCTAGAAAATGTGCACCATTTCCCATCTTGTACTAGGTTGAGAATTCTTCTAAAGTACTAAGTATTCCAACTGTTTAATGAAACCTGGACATGAGGATTTTATGTGAAGTCTTCTGCACTGCAATTGATGACATAATATAAAATTATGTTAGAGTAAAACGAATATTTGCGAGATGTCAGCAGCAGAATTTCAGCACTTGAAATCTTCCTAAACTCCTAAACTTTGGTTTTTTTTATGTTTGATATCATCTTTTTTTTCCGTTCTTAAAGTGAGCACATAGATAGAATATTTTGTTTTTTACCATTGTTTCTAAAATTCCCACTGAAAACTGTGTGCTTAGTTGTTTTTTTTAAATTGATGGAAATTCCATTTACTTATATGTCAGGAAAAATGTTCAGCCATTTCTCGTTTGAACACTTGCTCTTTAAATTATGAAATTTTTATATTCTATGCTTTTAGCTCATTGTAGTTCTTGATAAATTGAAGAATTTTACTTTTTCCTCTCATATATTCTATGCCTGATGTTCCTTTTACAACATCAACATAAAGGATGGATTAATGATATTTTGGGAAGACAGGGACATCCATTTCCAGCACCATCATGGGCATCTCAGACTGTACAGTGCTCTAGATAATTAAAAGAGCAGTGGCCAAAAGAAACATCACAATTTGGCACAGGAAGAGGAATGAAATAAAGCCATATTGTATTACCTTAAACAAAATTTTTTTTACAATTCATAAGATGAATGTGTTTGAGATACATTTAATTTGAGAAAAAATAATTTTTCAGATAATTCAAGCATAAATGGAAAAAAACATGACTTCTCCTTTTTTATTATTTTTGAAAGGTTTATTTATTTATTTTTTCTTTTTTCTTTTTTTTTTTTTTTTTTTGATATAGGGTCTTATTATGTAGTCTAGGCTAGCTTTGAACTCACATTGTAGCCCAGGCTGGCATCGAACTTGTGGTGATCCTCCTGCCTCAGGCTCCCAAGTGCTGGGATTATAGACATGCACCACCACACCCAGCCAAAAGGGTTTATTTTTGTTGTTACTTCGTTTTAATTTTTTCTCCTAGTAGGTTTTAATATGAACATTAATGGTACAGGAAAACTCCAATTTCTTCTGAAATGCAAGCGCCCTTCCTTTCTCTAACTTCTACATTATTCCTTAAATATTTGATCAACTAAATAGTAGGCACTCAATAAATATTTATTAAAATATCAAATAAATAATTGCATATCATTGTGTCAGTGTTCACTTATTTTTTCATTCAAGCCTAATGCTACAATCCTCACTAGCCTGGTGTGTTATCCTTGCCTTACTGGAAAATAAAACAAAACCAAATAAGAAAAAAATGAATAATGAATCAGGCATGGTGGGAATGCCTATAATCCCAGCACTTGGGAGGCTGAGGCAGAAGGATCATGAATCTGAGCCCAATTTGGACAATTTTAGCAACTTAGTGAGACCCTATTCCAAACTATAAAATAAATTACACAGTATCTAATAACACAATGTCTCCATTACTGCTTAATTCAATAAATGTTCCAATTGTGAAGGCTGCCAGACTGGACAACATGCTGCTTTGAGTTTGAAGAGACTCCTATAAGTCAGCTTCTTTTGCAAAAATATTCAAATTACCTGTTATTTGACCTACTTATTCACCTTCTAAGAAATAATACTGCAAGTATTCCTCCACTCATTCGGGAAATTACAGCATTGCCTTTTCAGAATAAGAGACTACAGAATGCCTACTTTATATGCACTGATATGTAAGGAGATAAAGTCTGGTACATCAATACAACAGGATATGCTACTACATTAAAATATCTTTAAGTGGTACATCTTTTTTTTTTTATATGGGTTCCGTGAGTTGAACTCAGGACCTTGCACTTGCCAGGCAGACGCTTATGCCGCTGAGCTATCTCACCACCCCGGTACATCATTTTTAATGTGTTTAAAACTAATATTTATATGCCTCTATATATTTATTAATATGAGAGAGAGAGACGTGGAGAGAGAGAGAGACAGAGAGAGAGAGAGAGAGAGAGAGAAAGTGACATACAAATTACAACATTTTGGGTGGATGGAGAACTAAGGAACTGGAGGCCTGGGATGAGATGAAAGTACAAACAGCAGAAGTGACCATTGTAAGATAGAATTTCAGAACAAGAAGAAAATGATGCCTTCAAAACCAACTACTTAAAACCATAAGAGAACATGAAAACTGGATCCAACAGTTGGTAGATGACACAAATAAAACTAACATAAGAGTAACTGGAATAAGTGAAATATCAGAAGATGACACAAATGGCATAAAAACTTGTTCACAGAAATAGGTGAAAGTTTCTTCAATCTACAGAAATAAATAAACATATAGAAAAGGAGGAATTTAGAACCCCAAATAGTCATGATCAAAAGACAACCTCTATGTGCCACATTATACTCAGAATACCAGAAGCCCAGCACAGGGACAAAATCTTAAAAGCTATTAGAGAAAGACAATGAATCATGTATATAGGTAAATCCATTAGAATCACAGCAGACTTCTCTACATGAATCTTAAAGGGCAGAAGAACTTGGAATGAAGGGATTCAAGCCTTAAAAGATAACTTTCAACCTTGAATTATGTATCCTATAAAACTTTCCTTAAAAAATTAATAGAGAAAATTATATGACAAAGATCACCTCAAGAAATCCATTACCATCAAAGCAGCATTAGAAAAAATTCTTAAAGATATCCTAGAAAGAGATAAGGAAGCCAACATTGCCAATAGATCACAAAAAAAAATTTGAATACACCTGGAAGGATGAACAATGAAGCAAAGAAGAAAAAAAGTATAAGAAAATCAGCAACAGGAAAATAACACAATGACAGGAATTAAGCAGTAACTCTCAGTAATAACTTTCAGTGAGAATGGTCTCAATTCCTCCATCAAACAACACAGATTGGAAGAATGGGTCAAGAAACAAAACCCAACAATATGCAGTGTACAAGAAGAATATTTAATTCAAAATGAAACTCACAGCTTAAAAATCAAAGGGTGGAAAACAGTATTTCATGCAGTGGGAACCAGAGAAAAGCAGGAGTAGCTAACCTACTTCAGACGAAATGGATTTCAAGCCAAGACTGATCAGAGGAAACAAAGATCATTACATATTGGTTAAGGGAAAAATTAAACAGGCAGAGGTAACTGGTTTAAACATAGATGTACCAAATACTGGCATACCCAATTTCCTAAACTTGAATGGGTATGAAAAATTAGACAAACACCGATACAATTATAATGAGGGAGCTCAATACCCCACTGCCACAAATGGACCGGTAAACCAGAACAAAAAAATCAACAAAGATATGTGAGTTGAACCAAACCTTCAAACAAATGGATTTAATAGATATCTACAGAGTGTTCTATACATCGGCAGAATAATATTTTTTCAGCATCACACAGAATTTATTCCAAAATACATGAAATACTATCCCCATTAAGGATGCTTAAGAAAATGGAAAATAGCCAGGGATATAGCTCAGCAGCACAGTGCCTGCCTGGCAAGTGTGAGGTTGTGAGTTTGATTCTTGGTACAAAAAAAAAAAAAAAAAAAAAAAAGAAAGAAAAGAAAAGAAAAAAGAAAATGGAAAATAACTGAAATTAGCCCATGCATATTATCAGATCAGAGTGCAATGAAACTAAAATTAATGGCAAAATAAACCACAAAATCATTCAAACATATGGAAATCAAACAATACTCTTAAATAATCAATGAGTTACAGTGGAAATTAAGGAAGAAATGATACAGTGTCTACAGTCAAATGATAATGCCAGTACAGCATACGACAACATCTTATAGGATTTTTGTCTATTACAATTTCCAACATTGAATGGCAGTGCTGGTCTTCTGCCAATATGTTTCGCCCCTGCCAAGACCTTCACTATATTTTCAGATCTAGTTCTAACACTGGATCATTCCATTTGGTTGCGTGGCCATTTCACAACATTTTGACTAGTCAAATATGTACTCGCATTGTTGTTTTCTTCATCATCTGAGTCAAGGTCTGCCTTCCCTATGTTTGTATGAGTCGATTTTTGCTCCATTTCACTGTCACAGGAACTTCAGCTCACATGGCCAATGTCAAATCCTCCTTCTCCGCCTCCGCCTCTGCCTCCTCCTCCTCATCATCATCATACATCCACACCACTCTTCTGTTATGGAAACATGTATTTTACCATAATGGATGGTCTTCATCATCCACACATGAGTAATCTGATGATTCATTTTTATCTTCTCCAAAACTTTCAAATCTGGTTTTTCATGTGCCATTGTACTGAATTGGGTTACTTCTACCAGAAAAATCAAAAGAAAACTTTTTTGAACAAATCCTGGAGTGGTGTGGGTCTATTGGACCCTCTGTGATGCTTGGGTAAACATATGCAAACCAGTTAGATGGAGCATAAAGGTAGGTCCAAATCCCATTTTGACACTTTTGCACACATGCACAGTCTTTGCCATTCATGTACCAGTGGGTAAGCACATAGATTGCTTCCTGTATCCCTCAGAGAAAGGTACTGATATTCACAGCCATCTACTATCGTGCTAAAATACAAATTTAAGTAGAACAGTAAGGGATGTGTCTGCTGGACCCAGTCCTATGCCCCGAAGGTCCACATTTCTACTTGTCTGAGTACTTCACTGGAAATAAATTTCTGTATCATAATTCATTTTTGCTTCATAAAATTTTATGCCTTTTTCTTTTTTCTTTCCTTTCTTTTTTCCTTCAATATGCCTATGTTGAATTTGCAAAGACAAATCTTTATTTTCTCTTGTAATTTATATATGACCATTTTTTTAAAGAAAATTGTTAGGTTTTTTTGGTTATAATCATGATTTGAAATTCAGTGATGATGAATCATGTTGTGCATTTGTTTTTATCCATGGATCTGAATATATAGAGAGCCCTTTCAACAAGGATAATCATTATATTAAGATATGAAAAATAATATTGAATAATTTTATTATTTTCTTTATTTCATTTTCTTTACTGTCTTTTCTTACCACCACTAGGCTTTTGGGAAGTTAGAGATCTATACAAGTAGTTTAATTGTTTTCATTTATTGGCTATATTTATATTGTTTTGTTCTGCTAATGGTATTGGAGTAAAAATTTTGTAATCAAAAAATTATTTTGAGGTTTTCATTTCTTTTCTTTTTTTTTTCTTTTATGTGGGTACAGGGAGTCGACCTCAGGACCTCACGCACCAGCAAGCACTTGTGCTGCTGAGCGATATCACCTGCCTTTTTTTTCCTTTATGTGGGTTCCAGGAGTTGAACTCAGGACCTCACGCTTGTCGGGCAAGTGCTTATGCCACTGAGCTATCTCACCTGCCCGAGGTTTTCATTTCAAACTTCATTTTTTTAATTTCTAAGAATTTTGTTTTAATGCCTTATTTTTCTTTATTAAAATACAGCACCTTATTCTTTTTTGCAGATACAAACCCCTTACATGTTGGTGATAAAATTAATAATAGCTTTAGAATTGTGGAATTATCCACTTTTGATATTTTAATTACTTCCATCATGGCAGATTTCAAGCAATGAGCAAGTAGTCACTAGTGCAGAGTTGGGACAAGATATCAATAACTGGCTCTTCTACCAAACTAATAAACTGAAGCACACCACTGAATTTTACATGTTTTTTTATTTCCTTAATTTATTTGATCTGTACTTCCATTAACTATACAGTGATTCTCGCTTACTGGCTCATCATTAAGCGTAAGATTCTAATAAACTCAGGTGGAAACTCCAATTGTGTGATGGGGCTTAAACTGTGGATTTTGCTATAAATAATCTAGCAGTCTCTAGCAGTTTCTCTTCTGGTATTAAATTTATCAGAGATGGATCTTCTGATAATTTGCTTAATTTTGAAATTTATTTGCACATTAAGCCACCTTTTATTGTTACTCACTTATTCAGATATTTTTAGTATTATGGCTTATATCTAGATGTCTCCCCAAAGCCTCATGCACTCATAGGTAAGGCTTTTCAGAGGTGGGTGGATCTAGGGTGTGTGGTACTGTGGTTAAATGTGTGTGATTACTAAATTAGTCTACTGATTGATTGAGCATAGCTCTGGGTGTGAGTAATGGGAAGGCCCACTTTGCCTGTGAGTGACATCACCCAAAAGGTGGGGAGTGGGAAAGGGATAAAAGAGAAGACATGCTGTTTGCCTGCTGATTTGCTGTCTCCTGCTTGTTTGCCATGGACTAGTTCTCCTCTGCAATCCCCTGCTGCCATGCCACCGTACCTTGAACCCATCTAACTATGGACTGAAACCTCTACAAACTGTGAGCCAAAATAAACTTTTCCTCCTTTAACATTGGCTGTTGGGTATTTTGTCTCAGCAATAAAAAAATGACTAAGACACATGGCTTCCCTAGCAGATATACCCTCTTTTGTTTCTTTTGGAAAATATATCATCTGTATTTTGTGATATGCAAAATACATATTTTGAAAGCTCAAGTGGTTTTGGTGGCCATTGGCATTTGGAATAAAGGCAGAATGGCAGGGAAAATGAAAAGAATTAAGATGTGATATGTACCTGTACAAACTCCTCACAATGAATGTAATAATTATGTACTCCAAATATGTATTAATAGAAATTTTTAAAATTTAACAAATGTTGTACTATTTAATCTCTAAATGTTAATAAGTGAATGTAACAGCATATTTTTATGTTTTTTCTATCCCGTAAGCCCATGTATAATTGACACTGTCATTAGAATGAGAGAATTGATTAAAATTTTGATGTGTAGAAACCAATTCCCAGTTTCAGCCAAGGCAACAAGAGTTTTCACAACTATAAACTGACCCCACTCAACAATGGACATGAAATAAGATAGTATCTCCATTTTTGGACAGTGTGCATTTGTTGGTCATCTATGAAAGACTTGCTCTATTAGTCAGCTTTCCCATTGCTGGAAAAAATATCCAACATCCACAAAACTATAGAAGGAACGGTTTATTTGCCTCATAATTTCAGAGATCAGCCCATGGCCATGTGGCGCCAATGAAGAAGTACTACGGTAGAAGGGCTTAGCAGAGGAATGCTACTCAATTCATGGAGATTGAGGAGGGGAGTGGTGCCAAAAAGGAAGGAGCCATAAACCAGACATAGCATCTATAGCCTCCATGATGAATTCAGACACACCCAGAAGTGTGCTTTACTAATATCCTGGGCAGCTATCAAGCAGTCAGTTTGATAATTCAGGTTAACTGTTACATTGCACCCCTTGTTAACTTGACATCCAAATATATTTCCTTAAAAAGTACTCCATCTCCAAATAAATGCAAGGTCATAATTCTGCCTAACATGACATAACTACTCCATGCAACAGAAAACAAAGTAATCCCTCCCTGAGTTGCAGCAGTTCTCAAAAATCCCAGTCTCTTGTGAGACTCAAGGTAAACTCTTAGCTCTCTGTGAACCCCTGTAAAATTTTCTTAAAAAGTTAAATTCTTCCAACATACATTTGAACAGAGTAAATATAGTGGTACCTCAGTTCATGAACACTTTCGTTGTGAATAATTTGGTTCACAAACAGAAGCATTTGTCAAAATTTTGTTTTTGTTTGCAAACTGTCCATCAGGTGACAAACGCTTCTGCCACCATCGTTCATGCACAAACATGAATGTGGGCATCTTTTCCAGAACCATGGAATGAATTAACTTATTTGAACTGAGGTAGCACTGTGTTCTCATTTCAAAGGGGGTAATAGGAGAACAGAAATAATACTAAATCAAGACTGAATCCCATGAAGGCAAACATTAAATCTTGTACTTCATGTCCAGCGCTGAGGCATGCAGTGGTGAGACATAAGCTCTGAAGGGTTTGGGCAGCCCTTTCCCTACGGCCTTGTCAGCTGCAGCACACGTAGCCTCTCTCTTGGGCTAGCTATGCTCACTGACGGTGACTTTCCTTGGCAGACATTCCATGTTCCTGGTATCTCCAGCTTCCTGGGGTCTCCATTGCAGTTTTGGCTTCAGTCTTGCAGCTTCTCAGGAGCTCCTGGCAAGGACAAGATCCCGTCACACAACACTGTGTGGCTTCCCAGACCTGGATCTGAAATCTAGATGGAAACTTCCATAACCCCCCAGCTCTTGCATTCTGCATACTGAGTCACATGGATAATGCCAATTTCTGCTGCCAAATCAAACAGTAACCAGTGCTGTAATGAATCCTAAGGAACCAGTTGCTTAGATGACCCTTTCCTAGCATAGAGGCCAGTTACTTTCTTCTCACATTATATGTTTACGCATTTGTACCCTTGAACTTGAAGTGGTGGGTTCTTATCAATTCCTAAGACAACCTCAAGGCAACATTTTTGCGTCCTTATTCAAAGTACTTGGTTTCTTTTTCATAGTGCCAATTTCTTGAACAACCACATTTCTTTGGCAAAAACTTTACAATGTTTCTTTTATTGTCAAAATTTAAGTTTTCAAGTCTTCCTGCCTGCTTTGTTTGCTTGTTTGTTTGATTTTTGTTTTTTGGTTTGTTTTTATTTTCACATTTTCTCCCAATCTCACTAAAAGCAGGCACCCAGAGTACCCATGACATAGTTTAATGTCAGGAAAACTTAACAGTCCCTCCATAAGGTCAGTTATTGTACCATCCTTAAAATTAAATTCCCACAAACTCTGAAAGACATTGGCAAAATGTAGCAATTCCCAATACATTTCTAGTGCCTAACTCTAACCTCATGAGCCTGGCCCTTAATGTCTGCATTCCTACTCCCATTCTAATCCTTTGATTTCTTTTTTTTTTTTTTTTTTTTTTTTTTTTTTGGTGGGTACCGGGGGGACGACCTCAGGACCTCGCGCGCCAGGAGGCGCCCGTGCCACTGAGCGATATCACCGGCCCCTTTTTCGTATGTGGGATCCGGGAGTCGAACTCGGGCCCTCGCGCTTGCAAGGCAGGCGCTTACGCCGCTGAGCCATCTCACCGGCCCTAATCCTTTGATTTCTAAGCAGAATCTCCCATCAAGCTCTGCTTACATCATTCTAGGGCTTCTAGGAACTGTGTCTACAGACTTTTCCAAACATTTTCTAAAAGCCAGTTTCAAAGGTTTCTAAACTACATGGTCAGCTTTATTCAGAGGAATGACCCCAGTTCTCTGGTACCAATTTTCTATATTAGTCAGATTTTTAAATACCTGACACATGCAACCTAAAGGAGAAGGGATTTATTTGGCTCACAGCCTTGGAACTTTCAGTCTATGGTCTGCTGGCTCTAATGCAAAAATGGCACGGCAGGAGGGTCTGGTAGAGAAAAGCTGCACAACCCATGCGATCCTGAAGGCAGAACAGAATAGCGCTAGATAGGAAGGGACTAGGAACTAGACACATTCATCAAGCTCATGCCTCCATGACTCAATCAGACGCACCATGCAGTGTGCTTTACTAATTTCCTAGGTGACTATCAAGCTAGTCAAGTTGACAATCTAGTTTAACTATAGTATTTTCTAGATTTCTAGATTCCACTGTAATGTTTTAGGGACTTTGATTTTTCTTATTACCATTCAGGCTGTGTATTTTTGTTTGCCTTGTAATGTAAAAGTAGACTTTGAACTGTGGTTGACACATGATATATTACCCTTCTTCAAATCAGTAATGCCTTAGATATATTCATTGAGTTTTTCTTTGAAACTATGTTTACATATTTTTCTATATTTTTACATATTTTTGTTTGGGAGTTAAGGACTTCCTGAAAAAACAAACAAATTTGTAAAATACTTTGCACTTTTAATGCCTCTTGCATCTTGTATCAAAAAGCATGATCAATGGGGCCGGTGAGATGGCTCAGCGGCGTAAGCGCCTGCCTTGCAAGCACGAGGGCCCGAGTTCGACTCCCGGATCCCACATACGAAAAAAGGGGCCGGTGATATCGCTCAGCGGCACGGGCGCCTATTGGCGCGCGAGGTCCTGAGGTCGAACCCCCGGTACCCACAAAAAAAAAAAAAAAAGCATGATCAATGAATAAAAAGCTGAAGTTCTGCATTTCTCACAAAACATCCAATAAATGTACTTAATATGTATATAAATGTTTGATAATGATTTTAAGAACTTTTATACAACATCAAAATAATTTAGAAGAACATTTGTACATTAATGAATGGAGATTCTAGAGATGTTTTGACACCCAAATGAATTGACATGAGGTATTAACTATTTTTAAAAAGTAAATTCAAAATTGAAGCACATTTCCATGGTAGAAAATTTTTTATATCCCAGAATTCTATGCAGTCTTAAGTAGCATTTCTGAGATTTATAGAATTTTCCATCAGAAGTTGCTGTGAATCTTTTCTTAAAAAAAATTATTACTAAATAATCATTGATTACAGAAAGCTATAACAATGTGATTGTTAGAAAATTTATGCCTCCTTTGTTCAAAGTGATGCTCAACTTACTGAATAAATAAGTTTTAACTATGCAACTCACTGTCTGTATTAGAATATGTATGTATTTATTTTGAGCTATTTACTCCATAAGTTTTAATTTTAATACCAAACAATCAGGAACTAAAATTTTGCACTGTTCATTAGAATAAAGATTTTTAATTTTTCACTTTAACTGCAATTAGTGAAGCCAAATATTGTCTATAATGCTACTTTATCTTATGAGAAAAATTTTTCCACCAGAAGTGTTTGCTAAAGTTACCATTTTAACATTTAATTAAGAATTTTAAAATCCAAGTATTATTTATCAGCAGTTTTTTATTATCTGTAACAAAGGGACAGGTTCTCTGAAAGAGAAACAAATAGGTGCCATTTAGTGTGCACACAAAGAATGAACTTGCAGTCACAGCTGTTGATTTTTACTTTGGCCTTTCACCTAACATTAACGTATGTATTCTTAAATAAAACTTGAAAGTGGTTGTGATGGTGTGTACCTGCAGTCCTGGGGACTCTGGAGGCTAAGACAGCAGGATTACTTGAGCTTAGGAGTTCAGGGCCAAACTGGGCAATTTATTGACATTCCTGTCCTTTAAAAACATGTAATTTATCGTTTATACAAAAGAAGTAACACATAAAGAATATATTCAGCAAACAAATAATTCAAAAAAGGGAAAATAAAAATAAATGTCCTTGACGATTATTATATATCTGACAAGTTAATAAAATAATAAAAATAAAGCTGAAACAATACTATAATGTTAGGAAAAGCCCTACTGTTTATATTTCTTTTGGAGAATAATATGGCAAACACTACCATACCATTCAAAAATGTAATCTTATTCCAAATGATTAATCATACTTAAATAACTAGAGCAAAGAAATATATTCTGAAATTTTCTTAGTGGTCATTAAAAATACAATAATATTTAGCCACACAAAAGTCTCTCAAGTGTATAGTTCAAGTAAATAGTGGTGTACAAGCTTAGTGGAATTTAAAGGATTATTTAAATTAAACACGAATGTATATGAAAACATGGATACATGTTTATTAACTAATAACAAATTAAGAAGTGGTACGCAGAATGCATGTGACTAAAAATATATTTATGCTCATGCCCAAAGATGGAAAGGCAATCCACAAATACAGAATTATCCTTCATGTCAATTTCCTTATTTAGTAGATTAAATTTCAATAATTGATACAGTTAGAGAATCTTGTAAACCATGATTTCCAGATTGAATATTGCTGATTGCCAATAAAATATTAACTTTATGAATCCTGCATGCAATAACATACAGAATTGTTAATTACTCCAAGCTAAATGACTATTCATGTTTTTTAAAATCGGGAAGTATTATCTAAATGAACATTTTGTTTCTTAAGATGTAGGTGTCAATGGAGTAAAACAACCAGATAAGCCTATGGCTACTGTAACCATCGCTCATTATTTAAAATCAACTCTTCCTACCATTGTATAATTCCCCTTAGTCATTATAGGTTCTATATCATATAAATTCAATGAAGCTATTCTGTGAATTGGAAAGGAGGTTACTAGACGAAGGTATTTTCCTCTTTGATGTCTCATTTATTATATATAAAAAAATTGCAATTATATAAAGCAAAGCCTGCTACTCTTTTAAACAATTTCCTTTGCCAAGCACAATGTTATATAAACTATGTAATAGAATTATTTCTATCCATATTGTTACACTTCCCCCGTACACTGTCACACAAATTCATACAAATAACATGATTTAGTCAGTAATAACAGTTGATAAAACTAGCCCAAAGCTAACATTTACTGTACACTTACTCTTTGTACATTAGTTTAATCAATTATTTGATTTAGTCCTCCTACTTATGGTGTAATGCAATTCATATATTTTTAAAATGAGAAAGTTGTATATGCATGCACAGCTGGTAAATGAAAAATATGTAATTAAATCTTAAGAAGACACATTCTAAAGCTTTTATGATTAGTCACTTTAGCATGTGGCTTCCCATAAAATTGTAAAGGCGTATGGAATATAATGAAGAGCTAACAATGTTTAATAGCAATATTATCTTTTTTTTTTTTTTTTTTTTTTTTTTTTTTTGTGGGTACCGGGGGGACGACCTCAGGACCTCGCGCACCAACAGGCACCCGTGCCGCTGAGCGATATCACCGGCCCCTTTTTCGTATGTGGGTTCCGGGAGTCGAACTCGGGCCTTCGCGCTTGCAAGGCAGGCGCTTAAGCCACTGAGCCGTCTCACCGGCCCAGCAATATTATCTTTATGTTTGTAAGTGTTCATAGAGATATGCATATATACATTTATATATATATATTATACATGAGTATGTATATGATATCTGTAAGTATATGTGTGTAGGATGCATATTTTCTTTACTCATAGTTATATATATGCCTTTTCTACTAGCATAATTAATTATACCTGTGTAATTACATAAACATAAAACATATGAACATGTATATGCATGGATCTAATGGCCTTAGCATATATATGTGCAGATGAAAAAGAAATTCATTAAAGATCTTCCACAAAAGATAGATAGTTCACACAGCATAAATTTCAAACTGATTATCAGATAAGAGTTTGAGTCTGTAATTAAAACAATGCAAAATGCAGTGTATTTGACACAATGATTTTCATGTCACTACACCCTTTCCACAATACTTAAAAAGGAAGAGGAAAATTTAACACACATAGCAAAGTATGATTGAACTTAAACCTATCCAAAGCCTTCAATTTGAGAATATGGATCAATTTTCATTTGCATAAGTAGGTTCATACTAATCAGAGAACTAAATGCAAACAGTAGTAAAGTCTGTAGTTAGTTCTGTGATAAATAGGAGAGAAATGGTTTAATAGCAAAAGCCATAATTATCCACAGCTCTCAGTTTACAATTAGTTTTCTTTGACAGTTATAGTCATAAACGCCAGCTTTAATCATGTGTTCAGGTTGAATTAGGCCCTGCCAATGCTGGAAAAGATCTAATCCGTTTTCTTTTCTACTCATAATGAAATAATAATGCAAATTCACTACACTGATGGGACGACCCATGTGAATTTATTATAGGCTTGGAGAAGTCTCTTGAAAGGGATAAATTCATTCTGGGTACAGACTTGAGGTAATTCAAACCAGACAAGAAAAAAAAAATTGAGCTGTCATCAGAGGCCCAGATATGGAATAGATTTAATTTGTATGAATAGGCTTTTTAATAAGTATAACAGGGCTAAGCTCTAGCTTTAGTTGGGGAAAATACTGCTGTCATTTTCCAAATTTTGATGCACTGACTTTATTTGGGAGGATAAAGACCGTTTTCAAAATTCATTTCTTGTGACAACACAGTCACTGTACCTGAAAGTATTCTATGCAGCAGACGCAGTAAATGGGTCTATTTGTGGAAATTTGAACAATGGGACAAGCTAGTTGGCCAGTGTCAAATGCTGTTGATATTTCCACCTATTGTTACAATGTTCATGTTAGATGTAAAAAGACAAGTCAGTGTGATGGAAAACATATGGGTCATTTTTTGTTTTGAGAAAGAAGCACATTAACTTAATACTATCAAAAGAGTAAATGATTTTATGTAAACCAATTCAAGAAACCATAAGTAAACACATTTTGAAATACAATACAAAAAAAAGATTTCCATCGTATCAATACAGGAAGATCCAAAGTTTGACCATGATAAATATTTCATGCTGCTAAGAAATGTATCAACAACATGAATTCCCAAAGCTATACATTAGATTCAACCTGTTTCTTCAGTTTCCTTAAATTGTGCCATTATCAGTGAAATTGAACTATGAAAACATTGCGTTTATTTGATAATGTCATTGTTAAGTTTGGCAAACATTTAATAATAAAAGTATAGTGATAATTATTCAAAGCAATACACAAAAATTTTAAATCAAAATGTAAGTACTTCAAGTAAATAATATTTGTTTTCCTCTGTTGGTTGGATTCACTGAATACATTGTTTGCGAAACATTATCCTAAAATGTGTACCTTTAATTTCAATAGTTTAGGTATAGCTTCTAAGAAATTATTTTTCTTCATTTTATAATAGGTTAATTTTATAAATGAAATTTTCAAATATATTATTTCGTCTCAAATTATCACAGCACTACTCTTGATCATTTTTATATACGTGATAAATTATTCAATCTTTATATACTGAAAAGTACCACTCATTTTTATAGCAATGGAATGCCCATTGCTATTTCATGAAATACTAAAAAAGCCACTAAATAGATAATCAAAAATTATCTAAAATTTCAGTATCTCTTAAAAAAAAACATTTTAAGGATGACAAGTACATTAAAAGAACTCATTTCTACTGCTTTCTCAATTGCTCTACTTACAAGAACTCCTTTGTTATGAATTGACATACAGTGTTTTTCTACTCAGCAAACTTCCAAATAATACCTAAGTACCTACCATGCTCAAAGACCACATTTTATCCAGTGACAGTTGCACTGTTCACATTGCAATTATAACTGTAGCACTGAGTAATTACTGCATCATAAAACAAAGAATGAATTTACATTATACAGGGGCTCTATGAACAATGGCTCACCGTACAAACTATATAATACAATATGCCAGGGGAAAGGTAGGGGAAATCTAAAAGTCAATGAGAGGGCTTTTGCTCATGTAAAGACAATATGATTTTCATAAAAGGTGTGAATTTCATGAGAAAACACCATATATCATAGAGTAAAATTTGTAGTAAATTAAATATCTGATAGGTTAAATGATATTATAAGAACTCATCAGCATGTAGAGATTAGATAAGTTTTTATATTGCAACAATAGAGTATCTTTTCATGAGTAACAAAAATAATTTACTGCAGGTACTCTAGTAAAACTGATGGGGATAAAAATGCTGAATTATTTAAATCAAGTTATATAAGAAACAGCAAATGTATTCTAAAAATATATGCTTTAGGAATAATGTGATGATCACTAATTAAAATGCAAGTAAGATATATAACAAATCTATGCTGCATATAAATAGTCAAAATTGTGCTAGATTATTACTACTATGTTGAAAAGTAAAGGAGGTATTACGAGGTTGCTACATATATTATTTCAAGAAAAAAAGCTAAAATAATTATCATTTTATGTTGTGCATTAAATAGCATACATTATAGTTTAATTAATTCATTTAAGGTAAAAACTAAAATAATATTAGCTGCCATCATTTTTATTATTCGTGTGCCTCTTAGATAAATTGCATCACTATCAAAGCATTGTTAGCATTTGTAGGGTAAAAATACAGAAAAAAAAAGTGACTGAACTATATTAAATTATATCCAATGGAATTTATAGAGGTAATATAATCAGAACAACAAAAATATTCATTGTTTCAGGTCATTCTTAGGATATGTTGTCTAAGAATCAATTGAACAAAGTGATCCATAATTTGTTTTTTGCAGTGTGAAAATGAAAACTTTTCTTTTCCATTGTAATATTTCATGGTGCTTCCTCTCCACTGCTTTATTTTTTTACCCTACACAAGAGGGCTGGAAATGAGAACTGTGTATGTTATTTCCCTCTTGAGAAACTAAGATACATAGAGATGTGACAGCATACCCAAGATGAACTCACAAGTTAATCATAAGATTAGGATTTTAAGAAAATGTAACAGAATTACATTAATTTATATCTGATGAAATGGAGGCCTGAAATGTCAAATGAGCTCCTTAAGAACCAAATTTTTAAAGTTTTCATTTTTTTAATCACTTTGGACTTTAATAGGAAATAGTGGACCCAAATGCAGCCTGTCAGTCCTGAATCAGAAGAATGCTGGGCTTGCTACATAGTAAGAAAGGTAAAGAAAAATGAAAATATCTTGTGTGCAGCGCTCAACTGATTTTCTGTCAAACGTCACTGTCCCCATCGATTTTTTATTATTTTGAATCTCTGCTCCAAATCTCATTTCATACAGTGGAGAAGACTCCTCCTTTTCTTCATCAATGGGTATGGGCATCGGCATCAAATCTATGAGAGACCAACATATTCACAAATCTTGGCTACAGTGATTGCGTCCTGAATAGCTTGAGTCACATAATATCTTATTAATTACAAATAGTAAAAGTATAGTCTGAGAAAAATTAAGCTACTTAAGCAAAAATTTTTTTTTTTTTTTTTAGAGTAAACCAAGGCTGCCTTGCCAATAGGTAAAATCCTACCTGAACAAAGCTAAACTAACTGCAGCTGGATGCAGATTGAGTGGTTTCTGATAATGTCGTTTGAGTCCTTGGACCCACCCATACCTGATCTATTACCGGAAAATTTAAATATGTATGCCGATACATTATCTTTTCCCCTTGAGCAAGTTCGAATTTGGTTTTGTTCAATCACTATCAAGAATCTTGTTAAACTTTGCTTCATAACAAATACTGGCAAGGATTGCTCTCTTCTTAATTGAAGATGAGTAAAATAAACAAACAACAAAATAGTTTGTGCCCTTGAAATCTCAAAAGAAAGAGAATATTTCTAAGGAGATTCAGAGGAAGAGTGCATCATTGCAAATTAATTTCTACAAGGAACAGAACCACTTTTCCAAGGGGCATACACATCTTCTTCCCTACAAATGATAAAGCAATAAGAAAAAAAAAAAACTATTAGAGATAAGTCACAAATTCAAGGAAAACAAATTAGGAATAAGGTAAGTGGGTCTGCAATAAATATTGGTTATTAAAAGCAATAAAGAAAAGTCTTTAGCAGTCGTGAATCTTCAATTAGTATTGTGCAGAACAGACAGGCAAATTCTCTCAAAGTGCAAATGGACATTATGAAGAACAAAGTACATGAATGCTCTCTGAATTAGAGAAGGGAGCTGTCACTTAAGAATGAAATTATGAAGATAAAATCAATATCCATTTTATTTTTCTTCATTTGAAATCTGCCTAAAATATATTATACTCCAAGAAAAATGCCAGAACATCTCTACTTTAACTATATTGTTCAAGATAAGTGTACTGTGGTCTATAAATTTTTAGAATATTAATAAGCTTAGAGGCCTCGTTCTTTATGTGTCATAAAAATTCAATATTCAAATATATTAAGTCATAACATATTTGAAATGGTAATGTACTTCAAAGTCAGAATGAGAAATTGTCTTTAATATTTTTATAAAATCCACTTTTTACCTATTTTGTTTTCAAGATATTACTTTTAATTCTATTTTCTGAATATTTACAAAGATATTTTGTTGTAATTGCTTACAATCAAAAGAGATAAAATTTATTTTATTTTATTTTTATTTTTTTTGTGGGTACCAGGGGTTCGACCTCAGGACCTCGCGCGCCAGCAGGCGCCCGGGCCGCTGAGCGATATCACCGGCCCCTTTTTCGTATGTGGGATCCGGGAGTCGAACTCAGGCCCTCGCGCTTGCAAGGCAGGCGCTTACACCACTGAGCCATCTCACCGGCCCAAAAGAGATAAAATTTATGACTAAAAATCAAATTCTAATCTATGTAAAATTCAACAAATTTTTATTGTGCCTGGCACCAAGAAATGCTCTAGATAATGGGAAAACATTGATGACTGAGACAAACCTCAAAGCCTCCGCCCTCAAGATTCAAAGAGGCAGAAAATAGCAGCTTGCAATATTGCATCAAACTTCAAGATTTTCTCTTTTATACAAGAAATAACAGAACCAAATTAACTGGGGTAAGGAGTTCTAATTAAAACATTCATGATCATAATTTTTACATTATAAAAATATTTATTTTACTACTTACATCAATCTTTAAAAGTTAGCATTGTCTATGATTTTGGAATGAGCAGACCTTGATTCAAAATCTTCGACACAGTTACTAATGACATGAACATGCTAATGGAAATGATAGCTGTGCAAAGATGTTAATGGAAATGAATTTAACATTTTCCAAACTGTAGCAATAGGGATAAATTACGTAAAGCTGTATCATAGCTGAAGATCTTATTTAATATCGGCTTTCTTTATAGAAGGATTTATTGAATAAAACAAAAGTAACAAAATAAAAGCAAATGCCAATATCATTCATATATTTTCATTTTAGTCCTGATAATTGTTCATGGGGTAGTTGTTATCATTGAAATGAAAAGAACTTCGAAAATAAGAGCAAATCTTTTCTAACTCTTTTATTTAGATTTGTGTTTTTCTCTGAAACTGTTTTTGATTCTCTAAGATAATAAGAACTGGAGTTTAAATAATAATTAACACCATACTAATACCATATCAAATGTGTCAAATGGGAACATTCAAAACGTATTCTCCTGTCTGGTACTGATTAATTCTAATCCAAATTGAAAGAGCAAAATTTCAAGATGCCAAATGAGATCTTAATATAGCCACTTTAAAGGAAGTGGGAGCAATATCTACAAAAGAGATTTTTCTCCTTTGTATGCTAATTTGATTCACACCTGCCACCACTTCAAAATGGCAATACTGCAACACTGCTTCCTAAGCAGTGGTGGTGTATTAGCCAACTTTCTACATATTCTCTGTCAATCACAGTAATGGAGGCCGTTGGGAGAATGCTGTTACTTGTGAAAAATTATTTGCAGAGAAAAAGCTATTGAGGAATTGGTCCTATTAAACCAGAAGCATGAAAATGGCTGGCTCACCCTCCATTTAAGTTCCTAGAGCAGGATAAAAAATACTTTCAACATTTTAGACGTGCTATTTGCTATCACCTAAGATTTTCTGCATTCATTGTTATGAATAAAAAGTGCAATGTTGATTTTCTCAGCCAAATATTTTTGTGTGTGGGAGTAGCAATTTTTTTAAATGTAAAATCAAATATGAACAATTTTTAAAGTAAGGTATAAAACTACAAAAAGAATCTTAAATATAAAATATCAACATATTACACTAAAATTCAGATTATATTTATGTTTTAAAAGTCATAAATTAATCTTCATTATTTCATGGTATAAGGCTACAATTAGAATTCTAGTCCCATTTATAATTAAACACAGTGTATTTAGAAACAGTGCAGAACAGGAGCAAAATTTGGATAAAAAGGAAATGAAATACAATACACAGTTGATGTAAATTTTCTTTGACCTATTACATCTACTCCAGTCTTATTTTGCCAGTGTAAATTTTATCTATGCATGAATATAAATAATAAATCTATGCTATCTTCAATAGGGATCCCATGATGTGTTTTCACAATTGATATTCACTGTCAATACCGCAATATTGAGACTACATATCCACAACAACTAATATTCCCATGCTTGAATTCCCCTAATATATAGCAAGGCATGGTGCTACTAAACATATTGATTCAGGTTTTGTAAATTTCCATATTGATATATTCATCAGCTTTAAAATATGTTTTAAAAAACAACAAATACTTAAACATTGAACATTCTGAAAAAATTTATGAAAATATGAACATAATTTTATTCATATATTTTTTGTTTATTAACCTAGTCTCTTTGAAAACAAGTTCAAATATAACAATTTAGAATTTTTTTATGGGAAACGTTACATTTCAAGGAATCTTTGTGGTGCTTATATGCCTGAATTAAAGTTTTCTTTGTTTATGCATATGATACAACAAAATACGTATAAACACTAATGCTTGAAATAAACTTGGCACACTGAATTTTTCAGAGATGGGTAGTGTGAATATTCAAATTGTAGCTCCACTAATTCATTCATTATGTGAGCAAGAAAGACTTTAGTTTTCTTTCACTTCTCATAGAAAGCCATTGAAGTAATAACTTTCTAAGCAAACCTTGTGGTATATAGCTTGTGCTAACTTTTATATATAACTTCCAATAAAAATGATTTATTACAGTACTGCTCTGCAATCTGATGTATAAAAGTACCAATAATTATGAACAAATTTGTATGCAATAAAAACGAATTATCTCATTTTTAATTGGTCACAGTATTTCATTACATATTTCAACCCACTCCAACAACAACAAAAAAATACTTCAACTATTGCACTTCAATTGCTTGTGTCAAGGTCACCAATTACTTCCATGTGACTAAATCCGAAAAATGATTTTCAACCACTCTCTTTCAGAATATCTGTATCATTTGAAAATATTGATTGTTCCACACACACAAAAAATAACCAACTATTATTATTTCAAAACCTCCTTACACCATATCACTGTCTTGGCTTTCTATAGTATGGCATGCTCTTTCTTTGGCCAAGTTTTGGTTTCTTCATTCACAAATTCTGTATCATAAAACCTGACCTGCCATAACTTGTATGTCGGCCCACCCAACCACCATTCATGTTTCTATACCTGGTGTCTTAGCAGTACACCCTACACAAGGATCATACAAATACCACCTAAATTATTGCTGTCTCTCTCTCCTCCAAAATAAACTGCTTTTGTTTTAAGACTGCAGATTTTATAAATGACACACACTGTGATCATACGTTCAAGGTATAAACAAAACAGTCATCTTTGACTCTGTTATCTCTTTGTTCATATCTTATCCTGTTCCAGACCCTTCCACTTCTCCTTAAATGCCTCTTTATTTCTTTATGAGTCTATGGTCACAAGCTGTTACAAGGTCTCATGTTCTCTCTGCAACATTTTAAAATACATTTTAACTGATATGACTGCATGGACTAGGGTGAACCTTGTGAAATTCCCACAATTCAACAATACATATGGCAATTTCAAATACTTTTCATGAAATATTCTTTCAAAAACACTAAAGTACACACACATAGTTATTGCATGATTTATTTTTAATACACCATCAATTTTTTCTGTACTTTTTCAAATACTTAAAAATTTACTTGAAAAAATTATTTAATGATCATTTTCACACCCATCCTTTATGCATGTTAAGTTACCTTCTTCACAAATAGGTTAAAGTAGAATTATTGTTGCCTATCTTTTTGAATGACTAGAAGACATGTCCAACTTTCATTCTGAGAGGGTTTGGTTGGTACTTGTAACTAAAAAAATGCAGCATATAACTCAGAAGAGTATATTTCAGAAAGTTTCAATTATTACTTTCTTAAG
Source organism: Erethizon dorsatum (assembly GCA_028451465.1). Classification (NCBI taxonomy): domain Eukaryota; kingdom Metazoa; phylum Chordata; class Mammalia; order Rodentia; family Erethizontidae; genus Erethizon; species Erethizon dorsatum. Next base: position 59,351,689 of record CM051838.1, read on the forward strand.
AACCTGCCAAAAGTATGAAAACACTTCATGTGGCTGAAAATTTTTAAAACAAACAGTTTGATATTTAGAAATAGTTATCAACACATTAGAATATTCAAATGAAGATTGCTGGATATTAGATTAACAAGACCAGTTAATTCAATGTAAACATATTATCTAAATGGGTATTAGAAATTTTATAAACATCAAAAATTTATTTAATTATAAATGTGTTTAAGAAAAAATGTATATTTTCTTATATGTATGTTGAGTTTCCAGTTTATCTCTATTCTTGGAGTTTTCTACAGTACAATTTCATCTACTAAACATCTAGGAGAAACCTACAAAAAAAGTCAGTAATATGACTCACTAAATGAAAATGTTTCAGTCTTGGTTTATACATTACCTTTATTCTCCTCTAAGATACCATTATAGGAAATGAAGATTAGAAAAAAGCCAATTATGTTGAAATAATAAAAAGTAAATTAAAAAGATTACCTGAGAAACAAAGAAATCTTAGAAAATTTTATGGACATGAAAAATATTAAGTCAAACACTTTGGTAATTAGGAATAATTACCAAAATATTAGGAAAAAACATTAAAAATGAAAGTAAAACGGGATAAATAATATGACCCATCTGCTATTTTATAATGTCAAAAATAATCAAAGTAAGTATGATATAATCTAAATCAGTGACAATTTTAACATATAGAATATGTGCATTCTTTTGTGTATTACTTTTAAATTTAATGTATTGCCTTTTTATAGGATTAATATTTAGTTTTCTGTGTTTAAAGTGGAATTTTTATTTAAGGCAATTTCTTTAATGTTTATCATCAGTAATGGATGATAAATTCATTTGCTAGAAAATTTTGTTCACTTACATAGATTCTTAAACTGTACTAAATAGCACTGTGATAAACTTTATACAAGTTATCAAACCCTTTCCACCACCATGTGCAATGTTTTTAACGGTGGTTTGCATATAACAGTTCTGCTCTTCTCACAGGTATCAGGTGTCTCAACAGTTGCCATCCACAGTTGCTCCAGCCTTTTCCCTGAACACGGTACCCAATCCAAGGATAACAAAATAGAGTCAAGGAACAAAACATTTGACTTTCTGGCCTAAAAAGTAGGAGGTTGCAATTCAGGACTGATGAAGCAGCAAGAACTTTGCAGAAATCCCAGAAAGGTGAAGGGCAAAAAGCATAGCCCCCAAAAGTGTAAATAGATATTCCACTAATTGTTGGTTGATTCCTTTGCAGTGTATGTGCTATAAAAATGCCAAAGAAGCATAGTTGAAAATAGCAACCAGGGCCGGTGAGATGGCTCAGCGGCTTAAGCGCCTGCCCGGCAAGCGCGAGGGCCCGAGTTCGACTCCCGGAACCCACATACGAAAAAGGGGCCAGTGATATCGCTCAGCGGCACGGGCGCCTGCTGGCGCGCGAGGTCCTGAGGTCGTTCCCCCGGTACCCACCAAAAAAAAAAAAAAAAAAAAAAAAAAAAAAAAAGAAAATAGCAACCAGGAGCTTAAGGAAATACGCAAAAATCTGGGAGGTACGGGTACTGGGAAGTGATTTTGGAGTTAAGACTTTACCAAAGTGTATGAATCTTAGTCACCATCTTAGACCATGTCAAAACCCCTGTCTCATCACATAGCCATTCTCTTGAAGGACAGTGATAGACAAGAAACAAGGGTGATGCCTAAAAGTAAGAGCTAAAAATCAATGAGGAAGGACAAACTAAACAGACTAATCCAAATAATTCTAAATCAAGCTTCAACATCGGAACACCAAATGATCACTGGAGTGTGATCACTAGCATGCTCATAGAAATAAACTAATTTTAGAAGAGAACATTAATGAGAGATCACACGGTTATTTTATCAGCAATGCTCAGCATTCATTTAAACCTTATGAGGAATACTAAAGAAGAGAATGAATAGCTGTAAATCACCATAAAACACAGGCAAAACTGAGGAAGCACAGATAATTCAGATATAGAAATCATCAGATGGAACTTTATGACTAGCATGTGTATTTGGATAAAAATATGAAAATAAAGCATAATATAGTAAAAGTAAATATTTTGGCAAAGAATAGGAAATTACAAAAAATGGATATTCTTTTAGAAAAATCAGAATATAACAGTACATTGAATGAGATTAAATGTAACAGAACACAGAATTAGAAAACTGAAATAGAAAATATCATCTACGCAAAATGAAACACTGAAAGAAATAAAAGGTATCATGGGTCCCTTGTCATGTCACTATACAGGAATTGGGGCCATGGACTGACATAAATGACCATAACTCTGAATACTATTTTGCTGTTAGTGATAAAGTCTTCTATCTCTGTTCTAGGGATCTCATGTCTTATGCTACTAGCCATTTAATTGTGTCAGGCTAACTGGTTGGAATAAAAGTAGGTTAAAATATTACACTATTCAAAGTTCTTGATAGGGACCATCAGAAAACCATCAGATATGGACAGAGAAATGTATCATATTTAACATTTTTCATTTAAAAATATAGACTTACATACATTTTTCTATTTTGCCATTATAGAGATACACTCGTCAATATGGCTCCAAAGTCTATAGCAAGATAGATTTTATTGCACCTGCTAGTGTTGTTAATAAATTAATGATGTACTCAAGTGGTATACGTGTCTTCACTTTAATTCTTTCTATATAACTCCAACCCTAAACAGTGAACTTTTATAAGTTCTCATATGAACTCTACTTTCTTATATTTCATGTGTCTACTGGTGAGAAAAATCTGTTACATTTAGGAATTTATATTTCTCTCCTTAGGCAATATTGCTTACTCCTTTTTCTTATCCTGACCATGCTGACTTCCTACTATATCTTTGAAATAGCTAAGTCGAGCTTGACTTAGCCAGTTTCTCTTGGTAAATATGAATTTGAGATTCCCAATTGTAAATAAGAGAGTTGCACAACATTTCACTAAATAATGCTGTTTTTTCACATTTGATTTACATCTGTATTATTTTATTTTTTTGGACATAAAAGAAAATATTAAATTTCCAATTTTACATTCTAAATTTATTCTCATACTATACTAACTAATTAGATCTTCACTCATTATTTCTTTCACATACTGATTGGACATTGAGTGATAGATTCTTTGTTAATTTGGAAATAAGAGAATAACTTTCCAAAGTTTATTAAGAAAAAACAGGTAATGATAATGAAAATGCAGAATTATTTCAATGTGTAGCACCTGAACAGAAATGTATCTGAACAATGCAAACTTTTCTAAGAGGGCTGCATGCTTTTCTTCTTCTGACAATAAAACACGAATGTCATTACTGACATTTTAAAATAAGATTGCAAGATTTCCATTTGACTCTATTTAAAATATCTAACTTAAAATATCCAGAGTTATCCTTTTCTTACTTGAGAATTTCAGAGGACAACAAAATTGTAAAAATTCTGGAAAGAATGTGTGATGGTTAACTAATAATGTCAATTTGAGTAAGAAACATCCAACCAGTTGGGTTAGCATAGTTCAGGGTGTGGCTGGGTGAATGTACCAAAGACAGAAGCCCATCCCTGTGAGTGAGTGGCACCAACAAATAGGCTTGTATCCTGAATGGAATGCTAAAGGAAATGAAGAAGATAGGGTTACTCCAGTTTCTTTGGAGGAGCTCCAGTCTTCACCTTCACATTGGACATCATCTCCTGGCTTCCAACACACACATTTCAGCCTTCCATAGCAGATCCACCAGCCACCTATTACAGACTCACATGGGACAAAACAGTGAGCTCCACACCTTTGATCTTTAACCGGATCCTTCAGATCTCTAGCATGCAGACACCCCTTTTACGCTCTTCCACCTGACTCTGTGGTTGGCTATTGTAAACCTACCTTGTAAATCCTCATATATTTATATATTTTACATTAAATGTTTCTCTAGTGAGCCCTGACTGAAACAGAATGCCAGTATGTTTAAATTTTGCAATAATATCACCATTCAGTACACAATTAATTGGAAAAATTAATAATTAAAATTATAGAAAATGACTTAGTCATTTTCCTCATCACTGAGACACAATACCCAAAACTCACAGCTGAAAGAAGGAAAGGTTAATTTTGGTTCACAGTTTGTAGAAATATCAGTCCACAGTCAGCTGGCTCCTAGGTGGGACGGCATGGCAGAGGGACATGGCAAATAGGAAACAGAGAGCATGAAGGGAGAAACTAGGGAGGGAGATAAACAATTCCAAGCCATGAGCCCAGTGAACTGCTTCCTCCAACCAAACCCAGCCTCCCAACGTTACATTTAGCTATAAACTCGTCACTGGACTCATTCATTGATGATTATCATTCCCTAAGAATCCAATCACTTCCAAAAGCCCCACATATGAGTTCATGAGGCTTTGGGGGGACATCTAGATACAAACTATAACACCCATTAGCATCATGTTACATGGTAATTTGGATGACAAAGACAGGAAAAAAAAAATAAGAAAAATTAAACTTTTGGAAACTAGAATAAAATGACATCAGAAATTGATATGTTTTCAAACTTTTTTAGTATCCATTTGTAAATAGTGCTGGAAGAGTTAGGTGAGACACAAAAATCATTTTAAAAATTATTGTACCCTTTCTGATAAACTGTCATATAACTGAAGGAGACAATGGTTCATTTTTGTTCCAATCAAGATTGCAACAATGATGAGTGAAGTGTGAAAGTAAGCTTCCTTAGAACTTCAAAAGCAACATAAATGTACACAGAATGTAGTGATGTGAGACAAAGGAGTAGTAGATCTTCATCCTAAATAAAATCTTTGCGAAGTGAGAATTTGTACCTAAATTCTGGCAAAAGAGTTATGCAAACAAATCATTCATAGATAGTCTTCTAACTGTATGTGGCTAGTCCTACATGCAGATGTTTCATCCAATTTTGAAAGAAACTAGAGACATGTCATGAAAAGACAAGTCTACATGTCCCATCCCAGTTAGGATCATAACCAATAAAGGATAACCCAAGACAACAAAAATTAAGAACAGGTGGACTAGTTTCCTCGTTGGCCTTGGGGGTACTTAATACTGAACTTTTCACTGCCGTGTTGTTTAAATAAGAACTACCAATTTAAAAGTAAAAATTATTTCAAGATATAAATATAATCACTAATAGAAATTAAAGTTTCTGTAGCCAAATATGGTAACTACTGGTTGCATGTGTCTCCTAAATATGTGAAGTATGGGAACCGAACTATCTTTTCATGTTATTCTAATTTAATTAATTTAAATTTAATATGTGATTTGTCGTTAGCTGCCATATGAGGCAGTATATGTGTAGATACAGTAAGAATCCTTCTTCACCTATTTTGCTTCCTAGTGTTAAATGAAAGGCAAATAGACAAATTTATTAATAATCACAAAAGTGATAATTTTGGATTGTAGTGAGTTCTATGAGTTTAATGAATGAGGTAATATTTTAGAAAATAACACGTATGTGTTTTAGCTGGTACTCTCCATAGGGTGACAAACAAAAGAGCTGTCATTAGTGTCTAAGCCTAAAAAATAAACAATGAAGACTATACATGTGACTTTGCTGCTCTCTTTTTTGTACAGAATTAGAAAGTGGTCCATGTTTAGATTTACAGTATTTAATTCTTCTGGAATGGACCACACTTTGCTAATCTTCTCCTGCTTGTCCTGTGGTCATTGTTTCTAAGTGACATCCTTAATAGAAATGATGGCTTTTAGTACATTTATTTTCTTACCATCTGTTTGTCCTTAAAACAGATTTTTTTTTGGTGGGTACTGGGGGTTGAACTCAGGACCCTGTGTGCCAGCAGGCGCCCATGCCGCTGAGCGATATCACCAGCCCTTTTCTCGTATGTGGGTACCAGGAGTCGAACTCAGGACCTCGCGCTTGCCAGGCAGGCGCTTATGCCGCTGAGCTTTCTCACTGGCCCAAAACAGATTTTTAAACACAGTCTTTCTAAGAATGTTTGCCACTTCTAAGTTCTCCTGTTGTCACATGGAATACTTAATTTTCCCATTTTGAGATAAGAATAGCCCTGCCTTTTCTCTGGTTCCTATCACAGTGTTATATTCTATGGCAAAATAGTAAGGCAGTGAAGAGTATTTTAATCTTTAGAAGTAATTCTATAATTAATTCTGGGTTTAAAATTATTTTTTTTGTGAAGATTGTACTAAACGATTAACCATCCAATTTAACTTCAGATGCCATTAATGTGTCCTCATGAGATAACCCATTCCTTACACTACTTGGTATTAATTAAGTAAGGTTATCCAAGGAAACACTGAATCACAGGGAAGAGTTATTGTTTATTCAACTAAAACTTATATAAAACAACTTCACAGGCAAAGTTGTTAGGCTAAAAATAATAATAATATAATAGGTTTGTGGCATTCTGAAAAAACAAAAGCAAAAAAATAAGATAATTAAGCACTGAAAATGGATTAACATAATTAGAATATGTAATAATGTGAGAAAATTATAACTAAATTTGTTCCAATTTGATGCGTTGTTAAATAGGTATTTACAAGTTAAATGTAAACTTCATATTCTTATAGGAGAAAAGCTGTGTAATAAATTTATGTAAAATACATTTTGTTTATTCTTTGTATGGCAAAATCAAATGTTTTGCTTTTGGAATAAATTATACATTACATCCAGGAGAACTATGCCATTTTACTATAATAAAATCCATAATATGAGAAGTGTACCTATCTGCAATTGAGCTTAATATTGACAATTTGATAATTTGGATTTCTGCTGTAAGATATAAATCTCTGAATTTTCTAAAAATACAAAAGTCAGCAATCTTTTGTGTTGAAGCTAAAATAGAATTTATTGTTTCACTCAGGTAAAATTGCTTAGTCAATAATGCTGTTATGTGATTACATCCTAGGAAAGTGATTATTTCCTTTTGTAAATTAAATCATGGCACATCACAGATGAGCATCATTTTTTAATGTAATCGAATGTATAATCAAGAGTTAAAACAATTGAGTTGTTTTGCTAATCTTATGTTTGGTGGATCGGAGATTAACTTTGCAAGTAGTCTTTAATAATGAATCAACACAGCTGCATTTTCTCATAGTCTAGAGACAGAGGATAGCACAAAAATTCCATCAATTGTTCTTAGTAGTAGTAGTTTTATTTGTTTTAGAACTTTATTAAATTTTCAACAATAATTGCATAACGAAGCATCAAAGCAAGCAAATCACATATTGGCATTTAGATGCAATAAACACTTATTAGAAAATAATCAGCATGTCATCAAACAACATAATTGAGGGCTTGGATTATTTATTATTATCATAAAGCCATTTGTTAAAAATGAAAGGAAGGAATAGTAGTCCATCTGATCTAAGCAAAAAAGAAATGCCTAGGATATTTAATTTACAGATATTGCCAATAAAATATTTCAAGTTGTTCGGGTATTTTACTTAGATACTCAGTTACTGAGTAATTAACCACATAATTTTGATTCATGAAACTTTCAATTCAACAAGGGGCAATTGAGAAATGTTTCAATTATCACATTCCACTCAAAAATATAATTTATTGTTTCTACAGACTGTCACTTCAGCAAAATGTCAATGGCAAAAAAGTTCTTGCAAATAACATAAAATTATCTATTCTGAAGTTTATCATTGTACCATTTACAATTTTTTTCTATTTAAAATAAAATTTTCAAACATAAAAATTATTAAAAGACTTGAAAGTTCTTCAAAGTACTTTATAAATGAGTTTTAAATGACTTAAAATTACTTAAAATAACTTTTTTAAAAGTTCTAATATGCACCATTCAGTAATTTAAGAAGTCCTTATTACTATTTTGATAAAAATAGTAATGCTCCACCAGGCGGGTGGTCTTTGAGGAGCCAGAGGTCTTCAGTGACCTCCTGTCTTCCCCATGTATCTCCGGGTCTCTCACCTCTACTCTAGCAAAGAATGAGGAAGTGGATCAAGGCTGGCTCAGAGGTGAAAGCCCCCCATGCAGAACAGAGAAGTCAGGTTGGTGCAAAATGAGGAAGACAGAAATGAAAGCAAGGAAGAAATAAAAGTAATGGGAAGCAAAAGTTTATTTACCGTGCAAATGCAGAAGAATTAGCTACCTACGCTACTGAATTTCCCAAAGGTCAGAGGACACTGTACTCACAGGGGTAAGCTGGTTTCTAAAAATAACTTTCACTGATTGGTGTGCTCTAGGCCAATCAGGGTCTTAGCCTTTGTTTCTAGGCTGAGAGGAAAGGCAAAGTGCTATGGGATTACAGCAAACGCATATTATACTTTCACAAGGAATAACTTCCTCATTAATAGTACACAATAAGCATGTGGTAAATTTGCAACCATTAGCCATCCAGGTCATGTCCTACAATATCTCTGCTAATCTGTCCCTATGGTAATGCCAATTCAGATGGGAAGCTGAGTTCCATATTTCCCTGAGCAGTGGCGATAAAAATTGTTAATCAACACTAAGTATCTACAAGTATTTGACACTATTGGTCTTGTTTAAATTGAAGAATAGATCTGATGAGTCATAAAATTTTAAGATTACTTGCTAGTAATATGTGGCCCTTCACTCTGCTGTTTTTCTAGTGCAAACAATAATTGAACTCTGATTTCACTTGCTTAATAAAATTACAAAAAGTAGAAATCCAAATCAAATACTCTTTTTACTTAACAAATCTATATTATAATTGTTTTTCAATTATAGTTACCATTGCTGAAAAATCTTGGTAAATGTTATATATCTATACTCAGTATAATATATGACACTTTGATTTTTGTTTTCTTATCTGGATATTATGTGAAGTAAACATTTTTTTTTACATTTAGCACTCATAAATTAAGGAGGAAGATATTAATACATTTTCATTTTTATTATCAATGAGCTATTGCGAGAAACACTGAAAACTTTGTATTTAATATAATGTAAAATATTTTTCTTTTAATGTATTTTAAGCTAATTAATAGTTAAGCTAATAGATTTTGAATGGGAAATAGTCATTGATTTTATAAGAAATATAATACTATGAATTGGAATTTGATTACTTTACCTTACTTAACCATGTCTATGGACAGTCTTCAATTGCAATACTGGTATTTTAAAAATTCATATCTACTTAGATATATCTATTTCTTTAAGCAAAAAGTTTTTGATAAAATGTTAGATTTTTTAAGTGATAATTCTAATGTATCTTATGACAACACATCTTTCATCTCTGACTCCCTTCTCAAAGATGTTTATGTAGCAAAACATCTCTGGAAGACTGAACTAGTGTCTTTCCCTTAGAAAGAAGACAAATTTATTTCCAAACTGGAACAGCAAAGGTAATGTCTCCCTCTTGTACAAAGTTTGGGCACCATTACAAGAAGTCCATTTATAAGACTGAGGGTTCGCTACACTTGGAGTTACTCACTGGTGACACAAACCTACAGGCTACAGAGATTCTAAATGGGTACAGGGTACAGAGATTCTAAATTGTGCCTCCATGGGACTTTGGAGTTAAAAGACCTAGTAAGAACATAAAGCTTCTGTTTCCTCTTTACTACTCACAATTCCATGAGAAATAGTACCATATCTGTTCTCTATAAACCAAAAGTCACATTTCTTCTGCCATCATCTGAGAGACTGTGGAAGTTAACATAGCCTATACCAGTATTAAATCTCTGACTCTATGAAGTTCTAGATGAAGAGGTATATTTAACATTTTTTCCCAATAACTATTATAGTTTAGATCTACAATGTCCCTTCAAGCCTGTGTACAGAGGCAGGGCTTTTGGTGGGTGATTGATTGGCTTATCAGTTTGTTATACCAGTTCTTCTTAGGAAGAGGAACCTGATTGGAAGTAGGTCACTGGAAGCAGGAACTGGAAAGGTACTTTCTCATCCTCAACTCCACCCTTCACTCCCTGCTTCCTGGCCACCATGACTTGAGCAGCCTTTCTCTTCTATGACTCTCCTTCATGCCACTACTGCCTTGGAGCTGCAGACTATGACCTAAATGTGAGTCAAAATAAATCTCTCCTCCTTTGTGTGTGTCCATTTTGTGTCTAAGCAATGGGAAAATGACAAAGACATATTTGGTATGAAGAACGGGGTGATTGCCATGACTAAAGCTGACCATGTCATTCAGAAGTCTCTGGAAATATTTCATGGATGAAATTTAGAATATTTAGAGATGCTGACTAGAGATGCCTTAGAATACTATAAGCCAAGCTTGATGGGAGATTCTGGTCAGAGCACATAAACCAGAATTCTGATTTAATGTACAGAGTCAAGGTCAGGATCAAGAGGTTTCGGTTGGGAAGAAATACTCCATTAGCAGCTGAACTAGAGGCCATGTATGTTATTATCTGGCAAAAATTTTGTCTATATTTTATCTGTGTCCTGAGACTTTGAGGTCAACTAAGATTGAAGGTAGTGGACTAATCAAATGGGCAAAAGAAATTTTAGAACAGGCCAGTGCTCAGGCTGTGGCATGGGTACCTCCAATTGCTTAGAGCCAGGTTTATAGTGAGAATCAGGAGCAAATATTAGAATTAAAGTATGTAAAATGTGTGCAGTTTTAACAGAAATGAAGCAAGCACCTATAAAGTTTGGACCTAGGAAATCTTGTCCCAATTCTTTTTTTTTTTTTTTATGTGGTTACCGGATGTCGACCTCAGGACCTCGTGTGCCAGCAGGCACCTGTGCCGCTGAACGATATCACCGGTCCTTTTTTCGTATGTGGGTTCCGGAAGTCGAACTTGGGCCCTCACACTTGCCAGGCAGGCGCTTATGCCACTGAGCCATCTCACTGGCCCTTGTCCCAATTCTTTAGGGGAATAAAACCAAAATGATTTTTTGAACATTCATATTACAAGACATTCTTTTCTAGTTCTATGTGTTTATGAGTTTCCTTTTGCTGAGACTCGTATAAGGAAACCCACAGTTTAAAGGAGAGGTTTAATTTGGTACATGATTTCAAGGGATTCAGTCCATGGCCAACTGGTTCCAAGGCCAGAACATTATAGTGAAAGGGCCTGTCAGAACACAGATGCTGATTTCAGGGTCGCAAAAAGCAGAACAGGGGAGCAGCAACAGAGAGGATAGGGTTAAGGACTGCACACAGACCCTAAGACCATCCCTCCAGTAGACACCCAGGCACGGAGAAATCTGCCCCACCAATCCCTCAGAGAGATCCCAAAGCCAATCAATTTCATATTCCACCCTTACACATTCTACTTTTTGTCTACATCATACCCAGACATGTCCTCTTAAGCCACATTTAATCTTAAACAAAGGTAATATCAAGTTCATCATTCCACCTAACATAACACAGCTATCCTGTGTGCAAACAGAAACACAAAAATCCTTTGCCCAAAGATTCATCAGTTTCAGTGTTTTTCAAGTGTGCAAGTCATAGTATCTTCTGAGACTCAAGAAAAACTCTTAGCTGAAAGCCTCTGTAAAAGTCAAGAAACAAGTTAAACAATCACAAGGTAGAATGGCACAGGGTAAACATTCCCATTTCAAAAGGGAGAAATATGGGAATAATATATAACTGCACCAAAATAATCTGAAATCTATCAGGTCAAACATTAAGTCCTGTAGCTCCATATTCAGCATCCAGGACAGAAAATGATGAGTGGTGTTTGAGAAGGCTTATGCAGCCTCAACCATATGGCCTTGCTGGTTGCAGCCCATATGGCTTCTCTCTCAGGCTGGCTTGACTCAGCAGACATTCCACATTCCTGACATAATCAAATTCCTGTGGTCTCCGCAGCACCTTTTCCTTCATTCTCATAGCTTCTCACACTGCTCTCTCACGGGGTCCACGCCTGGCCTCCTAGTCCTTCCATTTAAATCTGGGTGGATATCTCCTTGACCCCGCAATTACTGAATTTTGTTTCTGATAAAACTAATACCATGTGGGTGATGTCAAGCTGAGCCATGAGCATGGACAGTAACCAGGTCCTGATGGACCACAGTCTCTGAGTACATCATCAGCTGTGTTTGGTGAAATGAATCCTGGGGAACCAATGTTTAAGTGGCCATTTTGGAGCAAAGGGCCCAGGAATGTCCTCTCAAATGAAAGGTTTACACTTTTGCACCTTTGACCCTGTGATGGGTAGGGTCTTATTTATTCCTGTAGTACACTCAGGATAGCTTTATCCTTGTCTCTGTACAAAGTACTTAGTTCTCCTTAGCAGCTATACATCCTTTGAACCCACCTTTACACATAGTTCCTTTTGGACCAAAATTTGAAATTTTTAAATGGTTCAATTTTATATTTTGCCCCTGATTCTCACCATAAATGTAGCTAAAAGCAGCTAGCAAGTAATTATGTCAGCCTGCGTGTTGGACTGCCTTGAAATTTCAACCCCAAAATCAGTGAGTCAATGTCCCTACATCTCAATATTCCATAAAGTCTCAGGACATGGACACTTTATAGCCTAATTTTTTGCCTGAGCACAATAAACCTAGCCTCTAGTCCAACTACCAATGGCGTTCTTATTTCCAACTGAAAGCTTCTGAACCTGACATTTTCTTTCTGTTTTCCTGTCAACATTACGGTCTTCTGAGCCCTGACCAGAATCACCAGTCAGGTTCTTATAGCATTCCAAGGCTTCTCTAGTCTGTATCTGTAACTCTTCCAAACTGCTCAAGAAAATCTGTTCCATAGACCTCTAAATCACATGGTCCGGTACAATCACAGCAACCAATTTCTCAGGTACCAATTTTCTACACTAGTCAGCTTTCCCATCACTGAAGCAAAATATCAGACACCAACAATTTAAAGAAAGAGAGGCATAATTTGGCTCATGGTTTCAGGGAATTCAGCCCATGGCCAGTTAACTCCAGAGCAAAGAAATCATGGGGAAGGCTGTGGCAAAGCAAATCTACTTATTTCATAGCAGCCAGGAAACAGAGCAGAGGAGCAAAACCAAAGTAGATGAGTCAAGGGACTAGACACAGACACAAGGCCATGCCTGTACGACCCAGTAGGAGGCTCACAAAAGCATGCACTGCCAATTGCCCAGGCAGATCCTAATGCCAATCTAGTTGATACCCTACCCTAACCACCACATTGTGTAAAAACCTTTCTCATTAGTTTTCCAAATAAAATTGAATAAATCAGAAAAAACAATTTTGTGTATCATATTTGTACATAACATATAAAGATTGGTGAATAAAAAAAAATTAGAGAATATAATTAATTTTTTTTTTTGGTACTGGGAATCAAACTCATGCCTCGCTTGCCAGGCAGGCACTGTGCCACTGAGCTGTACTCCTGGCAATGAATTTTAAAACAATAATAAAATAAAAGAGCAAGAAAGAGACTACCCATGCAAATAATCTCAAAAAGGTTGAATTTAATTAAGTTATTAAAGGGAAACAAAAATTTTAATTGGTAATTTTTAATAGTTGTAGTACAAGTCTCATAATACAGCATATCATATATTAATAATTCTAAAGTTGCAGCATTTATTGAATTAAAGCTAATCTAGTCCAGCACATGAGTGTTGTTATATCATAAGCAATGAAAAAAATTGTGATATGTGCTGTAAGTCCTAGCATACTGATTGTATCATTTATGCAGAAATACTATAGAAGTTCCAAGAGGGATGTGGTTCATCTTTTTGGTTATAGACCCCCTTTAGAATTTATTGATTTTGGGTCGGTGGGATGGCTCAGCGGCCTACACGTCTGCCTGGCAAGCACGAGGGCCCGAGTTTGACTCCCAGAACCCACATACGAAAAAAGGGCCAGTGATATCGCTCAGCGGCACAGGCGCCTGCTGGCACGCGAGGTCCTGAGGTCAAACCCCAGTACTCACAAAAAAAAAAAAAAGAATTTATTGATTTAACTAAACAACATCTGGGGATCTACCCTTCCCTCATTCTCAGTTGATTCATTTCTGAAGAAATGTCTGATTTTTGCTTGCATCCTCAGGAATATTCTGTTCCTTGGGCATGATAATTTTACTGGAAATTGACATCTAACTCAATGCATATGAGGCACGGAGACTTTACTAAAAAAAGTACTAAAATATGCCTTCTTTGGAGTTGTACATAGATTTATGTGAAATTTAGTCCATTTGACTGACAATATTTATGCCACCATAAGAGACTAATGTCTTTGGAAGTGCAACCAATGCAGAGGATTCGGAGCCAACAGTAGGGAACTAATAATATATTTTTATCATATGGATGCCAGATGTAGGAGTGACTAAAATAAAATCATCTTGAAATTTTTTAGACATACAATTTAATAAATATCTTCTTTTTCTTTTTTAACAATGTGATGCACTGAAATAAATTATATTCTAAAAGTCATAGCTGTTGTAGTGAGAGATAATAAAGATGAAAGTAAATTACTCTGGCACTGAATTACAGTTTACACAATAAATTCACTGAATTTGCTAAGTCAAACAGTTAAGTACAGAACTTCTAGCTTCCACAGGGGAGTAGAAAGCTGGAAGTGCCTCAAATAATCCACAAAATGATAATTTCTTAAGCCATTACAGAGCTAAGGTCATAGGGTAACCAATTAGCCTGAGATCTAAGGAAAGACAGTCCTCTCCAAGGAGAGCTTAGAAGTCGGTACAGGCACCCATCGTGAGTAATAATCCAGGAAGAACTCAGTGAAAATGCTTAACACACACTAAATGCCAGTGTGATAGTATTAAAGATCTTGATAATGTAGACGCAAAAGAATTTGTACCACTCAATGCTCTTTTCCTTAGATCTAGGAACGAGATGGAGGACATAAAAAATAATCAGAGAATTACCTCTCTTGAGGTAAAGGCCTGAAGAAGGCAACATTTAACATGACACTATGGAAAAGACAATAGAGAACCTCTAAACCATTCTCCCCAACAGAAAAAAAAAGTCTTACATTGCTGGGGAAAGAGAATCTTACCCTACAATCCCCAGAGAAGGGGGAAGAGTCCCTATGGCTGTGTGTAAGGGGTAGGGAAAAATCCTTTATCTTTGAATAAAGTAAGAAAATTGTTCTAAACCTATACTGTAAGATATGTTCAGCTGCTAGAGAAAGATCATGGTCATTGAGAAAAACCTACTGGTGAGATCTGGGGACATAGTGTGGCCTGAGACTGAGGTTGAACCGGGACAACAGGGAAAGCAACCCAGCCCAGGACTTCCCAGGAAGCACCCTGTAACAACTAACAGCAGTCTAAGGGTGGGGAGGAGATGAGGGCTTGCAGCTGGTCTCCAAAGTGCAGACTTACAGAGAAAAGAATACACTGGGGATAGAGTAGAAATGATGACTGAAGAAATTTCCTGCGAGCCGCCTTTCTCAATCTAAGAAACTTGGATTTTAGAAAGTAGTTCGTAAATTTTTTTTGGGGGGGTACCAGGAATTGAACTCAGGACCTTGCACTTCCCAGGCGGGTGCTGTGCCGCTGAGGTATATCCCTGGCTGTAATATTATTTAGTCTGTTTCATGTAATTTTAATGTTCTTCACAGAATTTCTTGAGAGGCTTAGTGAATGTTCAATAGTATTATCCAAACAATAAATGTCCTTGAATATATACAGGTATGTAAATGAGGCACAATAATTGTAGGCGTTCAATATTTTTAAACTTACATAAGAGACATAAATTACTAATAATCAGCAGGTTTTCCTGTTTACACAATACCCAAATTCAGGCTTTGTTTTCTTATATTTTTGAATAAACATTTCTAAAGCTTTTAAATCTTAGTAAATTTCATTTTGATATCCCTACTGATATGCTATAAAAAGACTTATCTTTTTTTTTTTTTTTGGTGAGTACCAGGGGTCAAACTCAGGACATTGCTCTTGTGAGCAGGCACTTGTGCTGCTGAGCAATATCACCAGCCCCTTTTTTTCCTTTATGCGGGTTCCAGGAGTTGAACTCAGGACCTCAGCCTTGGCAGGCAGGCGCTCATGCCGCTGAGCCATCTCACCAGCCCAAAAAAAACTTATCTTAACAATAGTCATACACACTTTCAATCTCTTTTAAATTTTAGAAAAATAAACTACCAATGTCCAAACTGGATTACTTCTCAAATATACATTTCTAAGCATTGCTTTTAGAGATAAACCTTATGAAATAACATTATTTGACTCTCACACAAATGTGTATAAATAAACTCCAGAATAAATGAAAACTAGAAGAGGTTTTTTTATATAAATAAATTTATATGGAAAGTGTTGACAATTCAATTGATATTTGTTAAATTATTTATTATATATGAAAATATATAATATATACTGAAAAAGAATAAAATTTGTTTTAATATTATGCTGCTGAATCTCAGTGAATGTATTACTAGCAGCTTTCCAAAGCTCCTTTGGAAAGTATTAAATTTGTTTTTGTACTATTTTAAGCAACTTCTTATAGTAGTTTTTGTTATTTTGTCCAATGATCAATTTAATTAATTATAAATATTTATCTCAGATGAAGTATTTGGATACTTAAAAATTAATAGGCAAAAAAATCTTACTTTATCAGTATAAAGCTTCTTAGAGAAGTAAACTAAATGGGAATGCATTCTCTAATAGAAAGCTGACCAATATTAAGTTTCTCTACTCAATGCACAGAGCTAAACTTCAAGTCTGGCACTGCATGTTTAACTACAATGAAATTCATGGATACCTTTAGTATAACAATTACAAATTCCAACATAATTCAACTGGAAGAGATTCTAAAAGGTAAATGTGGTGCTCTATATTTTCATTAAATGCTCACCATTCTGAGTGTAAGCCTTTCATAACACTCTTTATTTTAAAGGAAAATAGAAATTTGTATTTTAGAATACAACACTTAGCTTAATAAGATAAAATATGTATTAAATACATGTAATATATGTATAAGAAAAAATAGTCCTGTTTTATCACCAAATAATAATGTACCTCCGTGAAAACCTGCATAAACATAAATGGATAATAAGAATGGCTCATAAAGGGAATCTGCATCAGCATTAGAGTAAATGGCATCTAAGCAAATCTAAGCTTAATATGGTGCTGATGGAAGTAAAGAATGAAGCTATTACATTCAATGCTTTCTATCATGCTGGTCAGATTAAAAAAATGAGTATGGGAATTATTGCGATACTGAAGGAAGTGTTCTGTGCTAGGACCGGTAGAACATAGCAGAATGACGCTTCATATCATGCCTGCTTATCAGCTGTCTTCTCAGCTCAGCAACAGATACTTAAGTTCTATTGAGGCAAAATGAAAACAGGAAGATAATGGCAAAGACTTCAGCTGGGCAACAGGCAATGTTTCCCTTCATCTATTCACTCATGCACTCATTCAGCACAAATTTATTACCTATTATATACTTGATAATGCGCTAGGTACTGCTGATATGAATATGAATGAAATAATGACCCATGCCCTCAAAAAATTAAATCTCAAGCAAGTAGATAAACAAAGAAATTAATGCAACAGATGTTTGGGATGCTCTGATGGAAAATGTTGAGTTAGTTCTGCCTTGAATTGAGTAACCTTTTGAAAAAGCCTCCTCCAATTATGCAAGGCAATCTTTTCTCTAGCGCTAGGATCCTTGTTACATATCTAGACAGAATTTTGGAGATGAATACTAACATTTAAGTTACCAGAATATACTTACCGAAATGACAAAAAATTGTGTGGCATATAATAAAGTTTCTAAAGAAATATGTAAGAGGAAAAGGATAGATAATGTGGGCTGAAGTATTAAGATATCATCAAATCAGAGGCAAAATAGAAAAATTACAAATTAGGAAAAGAAACCGTAGTTAATCACATTTATATTGTAGATAGATAATAGGTTTGATAGACAACAATATATTTTCTATCATACCTGCATCCATACAAAAGCTTCTTAATGATGCTCCATCATGTCTACTTTTAAAATGGTCCTTCAAATAAAGATAAGAAAGGAATAAGTTAAATTATCATTATTTGCAGATTACCTGATTCTCTACATAGAAGACCCCAAAAACTCCACCAAAAATCTTGTAGATTCAATATCCAAATTCAGTAGTGTAGTGGGATGCAAAGTCAACACTCAAAAGTCATTAGCTTTTTCTAGTACACAAGCAACAAACTCACAGAGAGAGAAATTAGGGAATGCACACCCTTCACGATAACATCCAAAAAAATGAAATACTTAGGAATAAATCTAATAAAGGATGTAAAAGATCTGTACAGTGAAAATTACAGTACCCTAAAAAAGGAGATTGAAGAGGATATCAGAAAATAGAAAGATATCCCTTGCTCTTGGATAGGAAGAACCAACATAGTGAAAATGGCCATACTCCCAAAATTGTTGTACAGATTTAATGCAATCCCAATCAATATACCACTAGCACACCTCACAGATCTAGAGAAAACATTCTTAAAATTCATTTGGAACCTGAAGAGACCTAGAATAGCAAAAGCAATTCTGGGCAACAGAGGCAAGTCAGGGGGCATCACAATCTCTGACCTGAAATTATACTACAAAGCTACTGTGATAAAATCAGCATGGTACTGGCAAAAGAAACAGACCCAAGGATCAGTGGAACAGAATAGAAGATGTAGACACATCCCAAACACTCTCGGCCACCTTATCTTTGACAAAGGAGCCAAATATGTTCACTGGAAGAAAGATAGTCTCTTTAATAAATGATGCTGGAAAAACTGGCTTTACATATGCTGAAGACTAAAACTAGACCCACATCTATCACCATGCACTAAAGTAAAGTCAAAATGGATCAAAGATTTAAATGTTAAAACAGAAACACTAAATCTACTGGAAGAGAAATTAGGTAGAGATCTTGAAGACATAGGTGTAGGCAGAGGCTTCATGAACAAAAGCCATACTGCAAGGGAAATAGTACAAAGAATCGACAAATGGGATCTCACCATTTAAAAAGCTTTTGCACAACAAAATAAATCACTAACAGAGTGAAAAGACAACCTCCAGAGTAGGAAAAATTTATAGTCTGTTGTCCCAGAGACAAAGGACTTATATCTAGGACATATAAAGAATTGAAAAAAATCAAGCCCCCCAAATTCAAAGACTCAATCCAAAAATGGACATCTGAGATGAATATACACTTCTCAGATGAAGAAATACAATGGCAAATAAATACATGAAAAAATGTTCAAAATCACTGGTCATTCAAGATATGCAAATTAAAACAACACTGAAATTCCATATCACCCCAGAAAGAATGGCTATTATCAAGAAATCAACCAACGACAAATGCTGGAGGAGTTGTGGGGGAAAAGGAACACTTCTCCACTGTTGATGGGAGTGTAGACTGGTGCAACCACTGTGGAAATCAGTGTGGAGATTCCTTAAATAACTAGGATTAGAGGTATCATTCAACCCAGCTATTCCCCTTCTGCATATCTTCACAGAAGAATTAAAAACATCGTACCACAGCTATATATGTGCATTCTTGTTTATAGCAGCACAATTTGCAATAGCTAAATCTTGGATTCAACTCAAATGCCCATCTACCGATGAATGGATAAAAAAGATGTGGTATTTTTGTACTATGGAGTACTACTCAGCCATAAAGAAGGATAAATTGGAGACTTTTATAGGTAATTGGATGAAACTTAAGACCATACTCATAAATGAAATAAATCAGACTTACATGTGTAAACATTATATTGTCTCACTAGTGTGAGAAACTGAACAAGTAAATAGGATCCAAATTGTACAATAGATATTGTGAATTGGGAAGAAACTTCAAAAGAAAAGACAAACTGTGATGGGGGAAAGGGAAAAGGAAGAAAGGGGAAAACAATATATGCATACACAAGATAGTTAAGATAGTTATACAGCTAGCTTCTCTTAGCTCCTTGAAAAGAATGTTTTGTGCTAATATTGTTTGGACAAGATACAATGCCTGTATCTTGTACTCTGAATAACTACAATGAAGACAGCAATATGCAATGTATCAACTATTGTAACTGTCCTACTAACTTGTTTTGAAACTCGGTTTCATTGTTATGTTTGCCTTTTTTCTCTTTAAAATAAAAAAATAAAAAAATAAAATGGTCCTTTAATCACACTTTAATGTGTTTGTTTTTATTTTCCTATGTATTTTATTTTCACCACCTCTTCTATCTTTTTACATATTTTTCCTGGTGATTTTAGAGTCCCTGTTTGACAGTTCTGATGTCTGCCTCTCTAAATCCAATTGCTTTGAATGCTTCATTCCTTCATATTTTTTTCTGAATCTCGTAATTTTTGATTGAACATTGACATTTAATGGTAGAACAGAAAAGATCACATTAGGTATTATTTGCGTCTGGAAGTAGGCGGCCTCATCTTTTGTCAGGTTGAGTCAAAATAGAGATTGAACAAGATATCCATTTTGTCATCTATCCTTTCAGTTAGGGCACCACTGTCTTCGGTTTCTCAGCAGCGACCTGTTATTAACTAGTGTTTAGAATGTGGTTTTGGAATCTAGGTTGGTTTTTTTTTTTTTTTAGGGTTCTTGCTCTACCTTAAATTTTTAGCAGTCTCTACGTATAGGTGCCACTGAGGAAGAGTCTCCCCTCTCTCTACCCCTGCCTGAGTAGTAAACTGGTTTTTTTAACAACTGAGTGGGGGCAGTGAAACTTCTGTTCTTCTGGTACACTTCAGTCTTCTTAAAACCTTTCCACCCCACGAGCTTTCTCGGCACTCTTGCTTTTCTCCTAATGGGAGCTTTGCTGCCTGGTGTATACAGTATTCTTGGGCAGAAGAGTTCCCTGAATTTCTCATAAAAGGAGCAGGCTGCAGCTTCTGCCCAATTGAAAAGTGTCTTCGTCCTTCTGAGCAAAGAATTTTGTTTCTAATCACCCGCAAAGCAATGAACCTTAGTTTTGACTCTGGCGAGTGTTTGCCGCACATCCCCATGACACTAAGCTTCTGCTCCACATTAGAGAAGGTCAGAAACAGGTGGCGCTCAAAGCCCATCGCCCACGGCTGGCTAATCACCCCCGCATCCTTCTCCAGCTCCCAAGGAGGACCTGGGCCAACTTCCTCCCCTCTGCCATCTTTCTTGTAAGTACCTTTGGAGAAACCGGGAATAGAGACTGAGTATATGAAGACTCTGGCACCTTGAGCTCCCAGCTTCAAAACTAACAGGCTAGCACACAGGAGGACCTTAAAAATTTGTGAATATTTTAGCTAATTTCTTCTTACTTCCTTGCATGGGGCCCACCTCTCTTTCAATGACCCGTCAAAGTAAAAGAACTGCTATATAATGTTGTCTGTCCTTTAAGATGTTGTTACATTTTTGTAAGTCAATTTACTTACTTTTTAATTACAGCTTTTGAATGGCTTTAGGAGGAATTATGATTTTTTAAAGGTTATTTATTGTTGTTGATTGGTGGTGACATTCCTTTACTGTTTCTACATCCTAAACATTAAAACATTTTAATGTTTTCTTTTGATTATCAATTCCAATTTTATTGATATTTCTCTAATAAGAAATGAAACCAAAAAGGATTTTCTTTATTGTTCAGTATTTTATGTTTCTTCAATCTTAGACAATATTTAAAAATTTGTTAACAATAACAATACTAGTTTTCTAGTTTTGAATATAGCAAAATGTTCATTGATCTATCATTAAATTCCAGCCTTGCTTTTCTAAGTAAGTATGATCACAATTCAGGGCTTTCTATAAAGATAGAGTAATATCTGGTTTCTTTCTTCTGAGCTAAGATAAAACAACGAAGGCGTATTCAAACACTTTTTTAGTCATGCATCTCTTTCATTAAATGAAATTAAATAAATGATATGAAAGTAGGAATACTCTGTTTAAAGTCATGGAAGGAGAAGGTAAAAAGTACATCTTTCTGCTTTCTGCACTGCATCTGTCCTTCAAAACTCCAGAGTGGTCGATTAGCAGTTTCAGAGTAACCTGGTGAAATAAAGAAATTTTTAGTGAAATAAAGAAATCCAGTACTACCCACCAATGTACTCTGAATTTCTAGAAAACACAAAGAGCCCAGGAACATCTATTTTAATTTGCTCTTCAGGTAATTCTTATGTTTTGCTATCTTGCAGCAAGGCTAAAGACTGCCAGAAAAAGCAGAAAATTACCATTTTAATTTGCCTCAGTGTAATTTATTAAATTAAAAGTACTACATGTGTAGTAATTTAGACAATCACTCTCTGCAGAATGAATTTCGTTAATGTTTTATAAACTCTTACAGCAAAGTCCTCCACATTCCCCTTGAATGGTTTTAATTTATTTCATACATAGTTTTCTAAAAGAAGTTTAAAATTAAAAAATTGTTAAATGGAATGGTACACAAACATTAAAAATACACTGGTGGTAGGGCACAATTGCTTTTGCTATTTATAACCCATCTACTCTTCTCCTACTCAACAAATGGGAAATAAATACTTGTTTTAAAGCGAACTCCAAGAATTCAACCTTTAAAGTTACAACTTTTGGGCGGGTGATATGGCTCAGCGTCATAAGCACCTGCTGGCAAGCGCGAGGTCCTGAGTTTGACTCCTGGTACCCACATAAAAATAAATAAATAAATAAATAAAGTTACAATTTTGATATTAACCATTGTTAATTTCCTATTATCTTGTTTTGAAATTCTGTATCTTTTTTTGTTTATTTTCTCTTTAAAATAATAAAAAAATTACAATTTTGTAAAACACATATCCAAAGCTCCTGACATTTTATAATACAGAAATTGGGGCTGTGAGAAATCTAATCTGCAAACCTTTAATGCACGTTAAAGAAGTCAGGTGCAGGGGTGCACTCCTGTAATCCCAGCTGTTCTCCAGAAGCCTAAGCAAGACATTGTAAATTCAAGGTTATCTTGGACAAATTAGCCACAGATGGCTAAAAACAGAAAGAAAAAGAAAAGACAAAATCCAATATTTAACCTTCATAAGTTCTGTAGAAGTATTATTTCTTCATTTATATTTAAATGAACATAAAGAGTGACTGATTCATAGGCAGTCTAAGATTTCAAGTTGGTAAATGTCATATATTTAGTTTTCTTAAATGATTATTTGGCTTATTTTTTCAGAGCAAAGAACAAGATTATTTCTTCTGGCTTAGAAAAGATTTGACTTGCAAGCAGCAAATGAGGTTTTCAGAGTGTCTAAAATAAAATCGTTGTATATGAAATACAGGAAAACTACTGTAGTAAATATGATGCTGTAGAAATGAAATCGGGGGAAAATTAAGACAAGATATGAACTAGAAGTGAAACCAAGAACTCTAGGGACATAAACTGTTGACATAAATCCCTGCACTGAGGGAACCTTAAATTAGACCTATCCGTGAACTTATAAGTTACTTGAGAAAATATATCTTAGTTTTTTAAGCAAAATTGTGTTGACAGGTTCATAGGTTTTATGTTTTGTTTTGTTTTTGTTACATGCAATTAAGAGTCCTAGCACATTACCCATTTCATCAAATGAGCACAAAGCATAGTGGTACCTCGGTTTATGAACTTAATTCTTCTCATGATTCTGGTTGCAAACTTAACTGGTCTAGAACCGAATCCAATTCAATGGTTAGGTTCGATGCTGACCTTATGGGGAAATTTGATTTGGTTCTTGTCCAGTTCGGTTTGCGACAAGAATCATGGAATGAATTAAGTTCCTGAAACAAGGCACCACTGTATTTTTATATAATTGTCATCCATCTAGCATACAAAAATACTGTATATATGTATGAGTAATTATGGATGTAGTAGATCATTCTTGTAATCTTAAAATGCTTCACTTTATTCTAATTGACTTTTACTTCTAAAATTCTATGCTATACCTGAGTATTGTGTTTATTTCCTTATTTAACTTTATAAATCTATATTATATATTGTGCTTCTTTTTTATTTCCTGATTTGATTTGTCATAAGTTTCTCTATTTTTTGAAATGTTTTGTAACTACATATATATGACTTTCATAGTTCATTCTCCTTTTCACATATTGTTAATATAAGCTATCAGTAATATTTCCTATTTCTTCAGGTACATTTCATTTACTTTCTATTTTATTTCATGCTCATTTTAATAATTTCTAACCATAAATTTTAAAATGTATTTTATATTACAATAAATTTATTTTTAATCAAAATATTGTTTTCATGTGTCAGAAATTTTCAGTTTCATAAATTAGATAAAATTAATTTCTAAATAAAATATAATTCTTTTTGTCTTTTTATCCATGGTTTAAGATTTCTTTGCTTTTAATGATTTTGTGCTTTATTTGCCCTGAATTTCTATTTGTATTTAATATTGATGATATAAAATATCATATACAATTCCTTCCAGTTGAAATTTATAAAGGTTTTCTTAATGATCTAGAGTGGCTTTTATATTTCTAAATACGTCTTAGCATCCTGTGACAGTCTATTGTCTTTCTTTGTAGGCTTGCTCTATGAATAGGATATTTTGAAATGAAAGTCTAATTATTAAGTTGTCCTAGTCTTATACGACATGTAAATTTTTAATGTGATCTACCAAAAATTGAAAACTGTGTTCTAAAGTCAACAGCTATGATTATGGCTTAGAATTTTTTCCTAACAGAACTTTTCAGTATATACTTTAATACAGTTCTACTGCTAGGGTTTTATTTTATATGACATAGCACCACATAAAAGGAAGAGGTGATATAGATTAAAAAGTACAGTTACTTTTACAGATTTTTTGACCAAGTTCAGGAATTGTAAAATATTATGTGTTCTAAGAATCCAAAAGTTTCACTTTATAATCTCATTTTTTGTTAATGATGAAAACCCTTTGAAATCCTTCTAGAACCTACACTCAAAATGTCATACCGTATACTGTTCTATCAGGTGGGTACTTTCCTAATTTTAGTACCATTAACTTAAAGAAGGATGATATGACCAAGTAATCAGGAATGTTCACAAAGGGTATAATTTTTATTGAGTTCTATTTTGGGGGGAGATGATTAATCTTTGATTCTTTTGTTATAAAATCTCTCAAAATTCCTTTCCTTTTCTTACTTATTTTTGCACATTAACTTGCTGGCCTTGTTCAATTCTGAATTCAATCACTGAATATACTTTATTTCTGTGTGTACCAACTTTCTATTTGTCTGAAACAAATTAGTGCAAACTGAGTAACTAGAAGAAAAAAAAATCCATGAATTAGCCCACAGCTTAGTAGGTAGGATTCTGTGAATGATACAGTGTGGTTCTCAACTCAGGATCTTATAAGACTGAATCAGAGTGTTAACTGGACAGCATTACCTTCTGAAAGCTCTGGAGGAGAACCTAATTTAAATTGTTGCTGCCTTCAGTTGCTTGCAGTTTTAGGACAGAGGTCCCTGGCTCTTTATTGGCTGTCAACCAAGGGCCCACCCTACTTCCTGGTCGCCTCCCTCATTCATTACTACATGGCAGCAACTGAGAAGCTCATTAGTGCCAAGTTCCTCTCAAACCTTGTTCTCTCTCAAGAAAGAGTCGAAATCTTTTGTTAGAGTCACTGAATCTTAGAATCAAATCATTTGGTGCCATAATTACTTTGTGGCATTACTTTTGCAGTTTAACCTATTATGATCATTGAAAATGATACCTCATCATATTTAGGTTTTCCACACACTGAAGGTCACTGAGATTCTCTTAGAATTTAGCCTCCCATAATATGTAATAAAAATGTATAATTTCCACTGATTAATTCTATAATAAAATAAATTGTATCTCTTATCAACATAAAATTGTTTCATTTTTCTACTTATAATTGCAAATCTACATATACTTGTAACATCTATGTTTTGCTATTTTTGCATATTCCTTAAACACAATTACTGATTTTGTCTTACTCTACTTTTCTTTCTTATTTGGTTGCAGTTTTACTTCTAAATACAACATATTTTTTTTTTTACCTATTTTAATCTATTCATGCTTCTAAAGCAGAATTCAAGAGAGTGGGTAAAATTTATACGTAACAAAATATTTTCATTTTTTACTATTCTTGAGGCTGAAAATCTGAGATTAGAATGCCAACATTGCCAGGTTCTAATGAGAGCTCTTTTTTCATTTGCAGAATGACGGCATCTCATTATGCAAGTTTTCTCACATGAGACAGAGGAGGCAAGCTATATTGTCATTTTTACATGGATATTTACCACATTCATAAGTATACCCCCTTCATGATTTCATCCATTTGTAATTATTTCTCAAAGATCCCACCTCATTATACCATCAAAATAATGTTGCTGGGGGGGAGGGCAAGAATTCAGTATATAACATATCTCATACTGCAATCTTTGTAATTTCTTCTTATTCTCCTTTATGTTACATTCTGTGTTAATTTCTAGGTCCTTAAATATCATAGAAATATATACATGAGTAGGTATTTTATTTTAAATTTTTTTTAAAGTCTTTAATGAAAACTCTTATAACCTAGAACAATTTTATCACACTTCCCACTTTCCTTGCTCCCAACACAACATACACACTCACACACACACACACACTAATATTCTCCCAATAATTTTGGATTATCTAGACTTTGAAGTCATGGTTTTTTCTTTTCTATTCTTGTGTTCTTTACTTTGATCTTTTTCTCAATTGGTTGTAATATTCAAGTTTTGTGTTGTAATTTTTATTATTTTTTATATATGAAAAACGTCCACTTTCGGTATGAATTTTAATTGTAATATTAAATTTTAGGTATGCTGAAAAATATTTCATCTCTTCCTAATGTATTTTCATTATCCCTTTTACTTCTTAGAGTTTACATTTTACTTCTTAGAAGTAATTGTTCTTATATTTGCAGAATATGTTTCCTTAAATAATAAACTTGACTTTAAATGGTGAATTTTAAAATTACTGATTTCCTCTATATTTTATGTGGTTTGTTTTTTTGCAGATCCATAGTTTTCTTTTCCCTATTATAGATTATCTACATAGGCAAAATTTGTATAAGCATTCTTTATAGCAACACAGGTATTGTTTAATTGTGTCACCTTCCCCCCACCCACCTTTCAGGTGATACCATACCCTCTGCTCAACATTGCCTTGTAAGGAAAGACATTGTCCCCTTCCTCATAGTGATCCAATGGGTATCTCTCAGCTATTTTTATAAGATGAACCTCCTCAATATAGAAATTGTGAGTTAGTATGCCCAACAACAAACCAAAAACCTATTTCCCAGAATACACTGCTACCAAATATCTTTTCCTCCTGTGGCTCCAAGAAAGTTTCTTTCTTACTACAAACGGCTCCTTATGGAATATTTGTTCTCATGGTCTTAAGCTCTCTGTTTTTCAGTTTTCTGATGTTCAGAACTCTCAAGAGCTGTAGAAGCCATTGATTGAGGGAGATCAAGGCTCAATCACCCCACAAAAGCAGCATGTGGGGCTGCTGAGATAGCTCAGTGGCATAAGTGCCTGACTGGCAAGCGTGAGGTCCTGAGTTCGACTCCTGGTACCCATATACGAAAAAAGGGCCGGTGATATCGCTCAGCGGTGTGGGTGCCTGCTGGCACGAGAAGTCCGGAGGTCGACCCCCAGTACCCACAAAAAAAAAAAAAGCAGAATGTCTAGGTAACTTGTAAATGGAAAGGAAGCGTATCCTTAAGAGGTATTGGAATAGAGAATAAAATAACAAGAATATGCCCTCTCACGACACAATGCCCAAGTTCATGAAGGTGAGATTTTGTTTCTTTGGGTTTGTTTGTTGATACACTTGCTTGTTTAATATAAAATAATGCCACTGATTCAAACTAGAGCGAACTTTTCCCTTTATTTTATAGTAGGTTAAAGTATGCTCAAGTTGTTTGTTTTTATTTCTTTTTCTCTCGTGCATTGATTTAATACGTTGAAAGTGGGTAAGACTGTTATTCAGTATTAATATCAAGGAAGAATAAATTAAATCAGATTTTAAAAATCACAAACTTTAATTGCATTATATGATTTTTATTTTTACAAAACTCACAAGGATGCAATGCATCCTGTTCACGAAGAACAGAAAATGTTTTGATCTTTACACTGAAGAGTGGACCACCGTGCATACTATCATAATAAATCAACATCACATCCAAACATATTTTAAGCCAATCTATAATATTTTTATGTCTGTCATATGAGTGGAATTGGAAAAAGAAATGGGTATTAGAACCTTATGAAATTTGTCTTTACCAGGACAGACATAGCGTACATTGGAACATGGACTCTACATACAAATTATTCACTTGGGCAAGTCAGACAATACAAACTAAAAGAACTTGTGAGGAGTATAAAATCAGTATAAAAATTCTTAATGAATGTAGTTGGGAAATGAAAATCAAATTTAAAAGTGAAATATTTAGCTCTGTCAGCCCTATTACATACACACATACACACAAACACAGCACATATACTTTACATTCCAAAGTGCCAAAGAGACATAGAAACTTACCTAATTTTAGCGGAATAATTGAAGTTTTCATTAATTTTTCAGCTGCAAATAACTAAATGGACAAAATTTGGAATGGTCAACATGAAAAATAATTTATATCCCAAATTCACTTGCAACATTTTTTTCTGTTTGAAAGAAATTTCATAGCCTTCAGCCCTTCTTTTTGGAATTCTACATTTAAGATGCACAGTATTTCCATTAGAAAACTTCTTTATCTGGTTTTTCTCCTTACCATGATCACATTTTTATGTTTTTTCTACTTTCAAAAGTAAATGTATGGAAAATATGAGAAAATATTAGGGAGAAGACTAAAATGATATAAAATCCCCCATCCAAATATAAATACTGTTTAATTTTGTGTTTCCATTTTGTATTATTTTCTCTCCTCATTTTGCCATGTCATTTACTTGTAGGAAAATGGATGGATTTTGAGAATATAATGTTGAGTGAAATATATCAGACACAGGAGGTTAAACATTGCATGGCTTCTATTATATTAGAAACTCAAGTATAAATAATTTAAAGAGCAGGGAAGTAGATCTTTTGGGGATGGAAAGGGGAAAATGGGGATGCAAGAGCATGAAGGATATGGGATCAAAAATCATCAAAATAGTATATATATGAATATATACATAAATTCCTCAAAATGATGGTAATTATTGTGTATCACACCCATATGCTAATAAAACAATGTAAACAATTAAATGTAACTGAAGATTTATGAAATAAGTCTTAGTAGTAATTAGATTTCAATTTCTTAATGTATGTTCCCTTTAACTGATAACAGTCTTTATATGGAATATCCATCTTGCAAATGCACCTGCTTTATAAACAAAAAAACTCTCTTAAATATTAGAGAAATTACAGTTAACAAATTGAAAAGAGAACACTAAGTCCAGTACAAATTACCTTTTCTTCAAACAAATTGGTATTGCACTAACCATAGGCTTTTTGATTATGGCAACGCCTATAAAGCAACTTAGAAACAATTATTACTAAGTTTTATTTGTATAAACCTCATCAAGAACTTTGTTTCTGATTCAGTGCTACTGTCCTCTCTGCCACTCATGTTTCATCTCTTTAATACAGCCTCTGAAGACTCTTTAGTTAATGTGTATTTCAGCTATCCTTCTACTCACAATGAACTGTGCTGAAAAGTACCATCAAGCCTTCAGCATTGAAAGAAATCAGTCTAGTGATGGTAAATTGCCTGTGGTCCCACAGGGATAGACTCATCTCTTAAAACTTTAAAGCCATACAAATCAAATATCCTTTCCTTTTGTAGAGTGCTTTATGTGGAATTAATGTAGTTTAGCCCACATGACACTAGCATTCTCTAGTCTTGTAAGATGTACAGAAAACTGGTATCTTAAAGGTCCTGTAAAATGTGCCATTGCAATTCAGTTTAGCTTTTTTCACTGATCATAAAGACCAAACCTGAGACACCAATCAATATCTAAACAGGCATCTAATTTGTTTTGTTTTTTGTTAATGTTACCCAGACACAATAAACTAGATGTGTACCAATAATTTTCAAAATCTCAGTGAAAAACTGATAGACTCTTAAAGATAGCATTA
The DNA here is from genome assembly GCA_028451465.1 of Erethizon dorsatum. NCBI lineage: Eukaryota > Metazoa > Chordata > Mammalia > Rodentia > Erethizontidae > Erethizon > Erethizon dorsatum. Next base: position 59,381,620 of record CM051838.1, read on the forward strand.
AAAACTGTCTGCAGTAGATTTAAAGTTACTGGATCACAGCTGCACTTCACCTATCCATTTTCACATAAGAAGCATTATGAATGTATAAAACTACAGTTGGAGACTGAGAGGGCAAAAAGTGAGTTTGTTAAGACAACTTTTACATTATAATTGTGATCACAAATGAGCAATAACTCCCCCAGTTTTCAGCAGTATTAGATGATGTGACCATTTCTACCTGCTATGTTAGGAAAAAAATACCAATTTTCCTTGAAATTTTTAAAATAAAATTTGCCAAAATATATGCATGTCCCAATTTTATCTTATTTTGAGTAAGTAAAAGTTCCTACAAGTTGTTTATATTTTAAACCATATTTATTGACTAAACTTAGAATTTTAGTGCAATATTAATGATTTTGAAGCAGGACACCATGAAGGAACCGAAGCCCAGTCACACTAGGAAATCTTTCTATACTCCCAGAAAACAAAAAAACACTTAAAACAAGTGGCAGTGAGATTAAATTAGGGCAAGAATTACATGAACTCAGAGGAAATGTTTTGCTAAGAAGAGTTATGTAATCCTTACCTATAAATATCAATGATATATTTATTTAACTTGTTCTATCACAACTACTTTGAAAAAGAAAAACTAGCCTTTCTTCTGAACCTATCAATTAATGGCACACTTAAGAATTCATATATATGAAAATTTAAATTTGAAGTTAGTATAGGTGATAAATTTTCTAGGAAACAGTAAATTATTGCAAATAATCCTAGAGGAAAATCCCTGGAATTTTTCAGCCTTTATAAGCTTTCCAACAGACGAAAGTAATTCATTAAAACCACTGTAAAACATAAGAGGGTATACATATTTTCTGTTCTCCTTTTAAGCATAGGTAGGCATTAAGACATCTTTCTATGCAAGTTGAACACACATGTACATCGTATCTAACAATGTTAGTTATTCTCTTAGGCTTTTCTATTCTTCTTTTGTTGTGCTTTTCATTATTCTTTAAGGTCTTTAAAGAGTAATAGTCTGTTTAAGAAACTAATAATTAAGAAAGTGAACCTCAAAAACTCAGTAAAGAGCTGAAAAGATTAATCGACACTAACATCTTAGAACTATCTTCTCTTCAAAAACTAGGACTACAGTTTGTAGCTTATCTGTAAGAGCTTGAATTATCACACTTAGACTTGTTTTTATTTTCCTATTATAATTCAAGTCTGTGTTCACAATTGAAGATAGTATGATTTGATCCTGGCTAATGCCAATATGAAAAGACTTCATTCTGAATGAATATAAGAAAATACCCTAGGGGCTGCTGAGATGGCTTACCGGCGTAAGCGCCTGCCTGGCAAACGCAAGGGCCTGAGTTCGACTCCCGGAACCCACATACGAAAAAGGGGCCGGTGATATTGCTCAGCTGCACAGGCGCCTGCTGGCGCGCAAGGTCCTGAGGTCGACCCCCAGTACCCACACACACACAAAAAAGAGAAAATACCTGAAAGCATTGGGTGTCCAAGTTATGAATCTAAGAAACCCAATTAATCAATTAAGTAATACTTTGCTGATGGATATTAGTAACATCATTTTAATATATAGATAAGTCATTCCTAATTTTGACAGTGAATTTATTATATTATACTGATGGATATTTGAAGAAAAACAGAATAAATTAAATCATAATTGAGTAATGAAGGGAAATTTCTGCCTATCAATAATTAGTAGTATCCATATATGACATATTTGTTGATGCGTGTTATGTAAGCCATAAAATATTTCAATGTGAAGAAGAGGATGTTCAGAACTATTGTATTGTGAGGCTATGATTATTTAATATCAGATTCATTTTGCTTTTTAATATAAATCAAATCACTAATTCTGAAGGCCATTTATTAAAAGTCAAAATGATAAAAGTAGTGAGTCAAAATTTAAGAAGTATTTCTATCTGTGCCTCTGGTCTGGCAAAGATTTTATGAAAAAAACCCTGATTGCACAGGAAATAAAGAATCAACAAATGGAATTTCATTTTATTAAAGAGCTTTTGCATAGCAAAAGAAATTACCAACAGAATGAAGAGACAACCTACAGAGTGGGGAAAAGATTTGCCAGATGTTCCTCAGACAAAGGCCTAACATCTAGAATATATAAAGGACTCAAAAAAGTTAGAATTTCCCACCAATTAGAAGACACAATTGAAAAATGGGCATCTGAAATGAAGACACTTGTCTGACGTATAAGTACAAACAGCAAATAAATATATGAAAAAATGTTCAACATCACTGGTCATTTGAGAGATACAATTTAAAACAACTCTGAGATTCCATCTCACTCCAGATAATAGCGATTATCAAGAAATCAACCAATAACAAATGCTGGTGAGGCTGTGGGGAAAAAGGAACCCTTCTCCACTGTTGGAGGGAGTGTAGACTGGTGCAACACTGTGGAAATCGTATGGAGATTCCTCAAAAAACTAAAACTAGAGATTCCATTTGACCCAGATATTCCGCTTCTTGGTGTCTTCTAGATAGAATTAAAAGTATCATACCACAGCAATATATGTACATCCATGTTTATAGCAGCACAATTTGTAATAGCCAAATCTTGTAATCAGTTCAAATGCCCATCAACAGATGAATAGATAAAGAAGATGTGGGTTTTTTTTTATACAATGGAGTACTACTCTGCTATAAAGAAGGATAAACTTAAGGCTTTTGTAGGTGAATGAATGCACCTTGAGGCCATACTCATAAGTGAAATAAATAGGACACACATGTTTAAATATCACATTTTTTTCTGGTGTGAGAAGCAGATAGTGTAAATATGGATCAAAATTTATAGTAGATATTGGGAAATGGAAAGAAAATACTTAAATGGGAAAGAATATAAGGGAGGGAGAGGGGGAAAAGAAGGAAGGGAAAAAGGAGAGAATAGAAAGAAAAATGGAAATAAAGCTCTTGTAAATAAAAAGCAGAAGAGGGGTTGAAGTGAGGGGAGGAGATTGGGGGAAAAAAAGAAAAATCAAGATATATGATGTACAGGTACAAATTCCCAATAAGGAATGTCATCACTACATACATCTAAAATGTGCCAGTAAAAAAAAAAAAAAAAAAAAAAAAAGGGCCGGTGAGATGGCTCAGCGGCGTAAGCGCCTGCCTTGCAAGCGCGAAGGCCCGAGTTCGACTCCCGGATCCCACATACGAAAAAGGGGCCGGTGATATCGCTCAGCGGCACGGGTGCCTGTTGGCGCGCGAGGTCCTGAGGTCGTCCCCCCGGTACCCACAAAAAAAAAAAAAAAAAAAAAAAAAAACAGCAGGAGATATTGTTTGCAAGAAAGATTGTATATAATGAATAACAGATTGTAGCTTGTGAGTTTATGGGTAATTCTAATATCTTTTTGAATCCTTTCTTTAAAACATGTAAATTGCCCCTAGAATCTCCCATTTTGACAACTACAGCCATCAACCAGATCACAAAGCAATGACAATGGAAGAGTTCATATCTTCCTTTCCATGCATTAATCATTAAAATACCGTCATTCACAAAGAACTGCATCTCTGTCAGAAAATAAGTTGCTCATTTTTCTAATTGCTAATGCCTTAAAGATGTTCTAATGAACAGAAGCACAAATCAAAGATTTTTAGGTTCTGTCAATATAATTCTTGCTAACAATAAGAGTAAAATTTACTTTGAAATAATAAATATTTGAGAAAAATATCAACAATTAATTTGCTAATTTAATACATATCCATTGAACACCAATAATTTCCAGAAAATATGTAGATGATGTAGATACAGAAATAAACACATTGCACAAAGATTTTTGCATGACTTGGATAATTTAGAGCCAGAAATAAAATAAGTACAACCTTGCAGAATTATCTTTAATTCATACACTTAAATATTTAGCTTGTATAAATACCACATTTCCTTTCTCTATTCAACCGTAGAGGGACATGTAGGCTGCATCCAAGCTTTAGCTAGTGTGCTTTGAAGAACACTATAAAAATGATACCATTGAAAGTATAGAGGAAAAAATCCACTAAACCAAAGAGGAGACCTTAATTATACAAAGATCTATTGGCATAAAATACATGTGGAAACACTATAATGTGTACAAAATTAATTTCCCAATTAAATGATTTCCAATCAAAACATAACAAAGAAAGTAAAAACATATTTATTAGGAACTCTAATTAAATAGCTTAAAATGTTCAGTATTTAATCCACTAATTCTCATTCTGGCATTCTAAACCAAAAAGACAACAGATAAAACAGTAAATGCTTTATGATAAGCATTATTTTTCATGGTAAAAATATTTATCAGTCTTTATAGACACTAAAGAAAATAGGAGAGAATACTATGGTGAAGTTCTATTAGAAATTACTAGTCTGTTACTAAATATGGCATTTTCCAGCATTGTATTTATCCTTAAAATAACTCCATCATAGTCCTAATGCTAATTAACAAAATACTGTAAATGGTGCATAAGATATGACTTCAAAGTTTTAATAAAAATATCTGACTAATTTAAAACATAGAGTACACAAATGTTTATAAACCAAATGTACAAAGAACATTACTAATTGAAAAACAATCGGCACAATGTAAAAAGTAATAAAAAGTTCTAAAACAATTCCAAATGGGAAATGAACAAAGAAAATCCTGATTCTTTAATATTCAGTCTAAAAATAGAACAAATGTGATATACATTTTTATTAGACTGTGTAACTTCTGATAGTACTGGCAGGGATGCAGCAGAAAGGATCTTCTCATACACTGCTGGAAGGGATTAAAAAAACAGGAAATATTTAATAATATAATTTCAATATAGTTATAGTTTGATCTAGACATTTTACTTAATGGAAACATTTCACTATCTTACGGGAACTAATATAAGCATACCTCTGCAATGATATATAGTGCAATATTCTCTGATTAGTGTTGAATAAGGGAAGAACAAAATATTCAAGTTTATTTGTATACATAATATATATAATGTTTAGTATTCTTTAGCAATTAAAAATACTAATAAATTAGAGTTATGTATCACTGCAGATGGTTGGGCATGATATATTTGCTTTATGTAACAGCAAATGACAGACAAATATATGCTTCCATATTTGTAACATTTTTTAAAAGACTGAAAGAAATAGTGATGTAATTGACATAATATTAATATTGATTTCAATGGAAGAAAAGATAAAAGGATCTTCAAGATTAATAATGATGTGAAGCAAAGTAGAATAAATGCACGTGGCAAATTTTCTATTAGAACTATACAGATAAAATTCCGATAGTAAAAGTATTTTATTTTATTTTATCTATTTTTTTTGGGGGGGTACTGGGGGTTGACCTCAGGACCTTGCATGCCAGCAGATGCCCTTGCCGCTGAGTGATATCACTTGCCCTTTTTTCGTATGTGGGTACTGGGAGTCGAACTTGGGCCCTCGCGCTTGCCAGGCAGGGGCTTGTGCCCCTGAGCCATCTCACCGGCCAGTAAAAGTATTTTAAATGTGTAAGAATTGTATATGTTTGTGGATAAATATTACAGTTATAAAGTAAAAAGTAATATGATGACAGTCCAGGAAAGATTTATTATAGAGCTGTTACTAAAAAAAATTCTGAGAAAAGATGGCATTTCTATAAAATAATCCTCAGAAAAGGCAGAAGGGATGGAAAAAGTGACTAGCTTATTGGTAGTTTCTGTAATTTTTAATTTCTATATAGTAGATATTGTATGTTATTTTAGTATATGTATATCCTCAAGTGTTTTGTAATTAATATATTTATAATAAAATTATTAAACTTCATAAACATAAGATGAAAATTTTATATATTGAAAATGAGTAACAAATAAATGCTTTTGTCTGAAAATCCCAGAGAAAAAGTTTTCCAAGGAGATGTTTACATTCACAAGAAAATAATCCTATGTATTTAAAATTTAACCCAATGAAGAAGAAAAGAATATATTGGAATTACATGTTAAAAATATGAAAACAGAAACATATCCAAGCAAAACATTTTTAAAATTTACAGGTACCATCCAAATATGTTGATCAAAGGATGAAGTATTAACTGATTTCTCTTCTTCCACTTCTTAAGGGCTCCCAGATAAACAAAGAGGGAAAAATCTGAGAGGCTGCTACAGATAAGGCAAGATTACTTACATTTAGATGGCGCAAACCTCAACTACAAGACTAGAAGAAAGAATGAGAAAGATAACAGCCCAGGTTTGTTGCAGTTGGTAGAGGAATCTCAGTATCTCAGATATGACTCCATTTTTGAACTATAATGTAGTTAAAGATCTTTCAGCACAGTCTAGACTCATAAATGGAGAAGACAGATGACCATATAATGTCCAACTTTTGATGAATTTTGGTTTTAGTTTTGTTTTATATCTAAAAACCAACATGCTCAGAAGCCGATTCAAGATTAGAAGATCTATGTTTACACTGAGGTCACCACAAACAGGACAGAGACAGTTCCTCTCCTTGGCATAGGGAGTTTTTCAGACACAGAGAAAGTGACTACCATTGTTAGAACATGAGAACAAATCAAGCGTAATTAGATCAAATTATATGAGCAAAAGCAGCTGCCCAGAGGCAGAAATGTTATATATGAACATCAGTAGCACAATGCAGGCCAGTGATGTAGGTCACCTGCAAATGTCAGAAGTTCTCACTCCTGGGAAACCAGTTATTGTTCCTCTATACCTACAAGCAGGGTCTTTCAACAATTGCTGTAATTCATAAACAGGTCAATAGAGATTCTCAACATACATAAAGGATCTTGCAAGTAAAAATAATAAAATATTTGGGTCAAAACCGCACTAAACACAGCATATTATAGAATGGATACCCAAGGGAAACAGAAATGTAAAGGCCCTAAAATTAATATCTCAGAATAACGAGACTTTTTCTTTATGAAACAAAAATACACTATTATATATAAGGAAACAAAAACAAATCAAATATAAAACTAAAAGACATGGAAAAATGACCCAATAATATTCTAATCTGTCTTGTCCACGTTAATGTTCCCACAAGCTGCCCAATTGTTCAGTATAAATTCTAAGAAATTTGGGCTGGCTTCACTTTTGTTCATCTTTTTTTTTTTTTTTGTACTGGGAATCGAACTCAGGGCCTCCCGCTTGCCAGGCGGACGCTGTGCCACTGAACTATATCCCTGGCCCTTTTTGTCCATCTTTCATTCCATATCCAGTGTATCAGAAAGAACTGTTGACTTTGCTTCTAAAATATATCCAGCTTTAGTGATTTATCACCATCTCGTGTTAGTGCAAGTCTGAGGCGGCATTGTCTCTTGCATTGATTACAAGAACCTCCTGCCATTCTCCCAGTTTGCATAGTTTACAACGGTCAGGTCTCAGCATAGCAGTAAAGTGATTGTTTTCCAAAGGGTAAATCAAATCATAGCACTCTCCATCTCTAAGTACACTGACTGAATCCTATTCTTCACCACTGTGGGGATCTTCCAAGATGATCCTTGTTTACCTCTCTGAATTTCTCTCTCCCTCTCCAAAATATTGTGCATCAGTCACATTGGCATTTTTTTCCTGTCTGTGGTCTCCAAGGCCTTAAACTATTTATCTCTGACTGTATTAGTTTTCCTCTGCATCTCCATGTGTTTTTCTCTCACATCATTTGGGAATGTAGCTGAATCGTGCACTTCTCAGTCATGCTTAATATAGCTAAACCAGCCATGTAGTCCTCTCTGTCACACTGTGACATCTTTGCAACTCGTAACACTATTAGAAATAATTTTATAGTTTTTGCTTCTGCTTGTTTCCTCCAGTTTTGAATAATCATTTCAATGTTAGGAGGGCGAGAAAGTATAGTTCATAACACTGAATCACTTTTGATAAAGGAAATAAAATGGACTTTTAGATATAAACAGTAACTTTTTAACAGTATGATTTAATATTAACTTAAAGCATTTACAAGTTAAGCATCCTTAATCTAAAAATCTAAATTCTCCAGGGTTATTATTTTTTAATATCTAGATGATTCCACACTTGGAAAATCCACACCTGAATTCATGTGGTAGGTTTTGACAAAACGCAAATACACTAAAAATATTATATAGGGCCACTGAGATGGCTCAGCGGCATACGTGCCTGCCTGGCAAGCGTGAGGGCCCGAGTTTGACTCCCGGAACCCACATACGAAAAAAGGGCCAGTGATATCGCTCAGCGGCACGGGTGCCTGCTGGTGCGCGAGGTCCGGAGGTCGACCCCCGGTACCCACAAAAAATAAATAAATGAATAAATAAATAAATAAATAAATAAAAATATTATATAAAACTACTTTTGGGTTATAGATAATGCATATAAAAATAAGTAAGTTTCTTGTTTCGATTTAGTTATTTCCAAGATACCTCATTATGTGTATATGAAAATATCCAAACCCTAAAATTCCTGCAATCCAAAATACTTCTGGTCGAACACATTTGTAGTAAGGACTATTCACACTGTATTTATCATCTTATTCAAGAAATATCCACATTCTTTGTGAATTTTTTCATTCAACAATTGTCCCTGGCAAGTGTGAGGTAGTGAGTTCAATTCCTGGTACCAAAAGAAAAAAAAATTGTCACTTTTTCTTTTGTTTTTATAAATTATTTATAAGATTTTAATATACTCATGAAGAAATGTTCATTTACTTACAATCAGTATGTCAAAAAGACAACTGCATCCCATGTTCATTGCAGCAATATTAACAAAACCAAGAAATGGAAAAAAAAATCTACGTATTCGTCAACTGATGAATAGACATTAAATGCAAATCTTGTACACATGCTTAACGGAGTTTTATTTGGCCACATAAAACCCTATCATTTGTGACAACATGGATGGAACTGGAAATCATTATGTTGAGTAATGTAAGTCAGCCCAGTAAAACAAGTACCCCATAGGTAGGCAGGGTCTAGAAAGTGGATCCCGTGGAAGTAGAAGGTAGGATGGTGCTTTTCAGAGGCCGAGAAGAGTGTGTGGTGGAGGGAGGGATAACACTGATCGAGGGTAGGAAGATACAGATAGATAGGAATAAGAAGGTCCGGGGCATTTTGCAATGCGTGGTGACTAAGGATAAAAAGTATATAGAGCACATTTTTTGAAAGCTAGAAGAAAAGATCTTAAAAATTTTCAACCCAAGAAAACAAAACCAAAAAGAACCATCTTTTGAAAGCTTAGGTTGTAAAGCTTTTTGAGCCCCCGTAGCACTATGAAGCAAGGGACTGCTCAATTGCTCTGATTCAGCAAATTCTTGTATCACGGTTTCAAACTTTTCAGCTCACAATTCTGACAAATGATTTTGATAAAGCAATATGATCCTTCATATAAATATATGAATGTAAAATAAATAATAAGTTCAAAGAGATATATATGCTTAACCTGATCTAAATATGCAATGCATATATGTGTGGAATATTACATTGTACATCATTAACATGTACAACTTTTATGTTTTGTGCATTAGTTAAATATTTAAAAAGTAGCTGGGGATATAGCTCAGTGGCACAAGCGCCTGCCTGGTGAGCACAAGGTCCTAGTTCGATTCCCGGCACCAAAAACAAACAAAAAAAGTAGTTAAATATGAAATGTCATTTTCTTATTAAATTTCTTTTTGCTTGTGAGTATTCCTGGAAGAGAGAAAAAAAAAATTTCAAGACTCACTGAAAACTGAGAAAACTGCATAAGACTGGGGTTGGTAAATTTGCAATTTTTACTCTTGACAAGGAAAACTTTTCTATTTTAAAAATCAGAGAATTTTACAAAAAAAAATCAGGCATGAATTCTTAGTCGGTAGCTAGAAGCATAGGTTTCAAGCAACTAGAAAGAAATCAGTAATCATTACTATGGGTGGATAAGAATAACTCTTGTTAGAATAAACTCATTTTCTTTTTTGACAGCCTTACCAGACTAGAAAATCAGAAAAATGCAGTAGACAAGAAATATTCATATTTCAGTAAGATACTTACAAGTCTCTTATGATAACTGTATGAATAAAAAGGAGTAATCTGAGTAGGATGATTACACAATTAGGTGAACTTGTATCTGATTGAACAGCGATACCCAGAGGTTTCCAATTAATAGATCACACCGATTTTGATGGGTGTTATCTTTCATCCTGTGCCTTAAGATAGCACTTTATCCAGTGCCTTAAATGAGGGTCTTAATGAATATTGATGAGATTTCTGAATGATATGAGGCTAGGATAGAGGAAAATTAAATCTATAAAAAAAAGAAAGAAAAAAATTTAAGACATACAATGTCAAAAAAAAAAAAGCCAATCTGAACTCAGGTTACATGAATAGAAATATAATAACTACAGTGAAATCTTTGATCTCTTCTAATCAGTTCTTCTGAAGGGCTGCATTCAATTCTGGCCAGTAAAGTTTAAGATAATGTGAATGGTGAATAAATACCACTACTAAAAATAATGGCTATAATAATAAACTAGTTCAGAAAAGAAGATAAAGTTGTTGTAGAAAAATAAAAGGCATGTCATTATGATGCAGATAGGCTGAAGGATAAGAGACTCGAGAAAGACATCTTAGGTGTTTCCACACACTTTTAAATGTAAACACAAAAGAACCTGTTCAAAATCTAAAAAAAAGAAAAACAAACAAAAAGAAAAAACAAGGTAAATAGGTTTAAATAGGAAACGCTTCCACCGTAAAGCCATGTTAAAGTTCATCATGAAGGGAGGATTGCTTCATGAGAGGTGTTCAACACAGAGATGGTAAGAGCAGGAAAGCAGAGATGTTATTGCACATACAGGTATGTGTTAGTCAGCTTTGTGACACTGTAGCAACAAACTTCAGATAATCAACTTACAAGAAGGAAAGGCTGATCTTACCTCCTGCTTTAGGAGATTGCAGCCCAGGGTCACATAGCCCTGCGGTCTTTGGGTCAATGGGAGGCAATACATCATGGTAGGGTGTGTATACTGGAGGAAGCTGCCACCTCAGAGTGACAAGGAAACAAAGAAAGATAAGAAGGGGCTGGATTTCCAATATTTTCTTCAAAGGCATAGTCCCAGTGACCTAAGACCTCCCACTAAGTCAAAATTCTTAAAGATTCTACCACCTTCTAATAGCACCAAGCTGAGTATCCAGCCTTTAGCACATAGGCCCTGGGGGATGTTTTACATTCAAAATGTAGCAAGGTATTTATTTAGTTTTGGATTATGTATCTCACGGAAATTTCATTGCTACAATGATCCAAATCAATCATCTGTGTCTTGTTAAATCAAAATTATAACACAGCCCACCGATTAAAACTTGAACATTACAGGAAAGCAATTCTTTTGCAGTGAAGCTAGGTATATTATCAATTTAATTTAAAGAAATTGAAATGCTTGATTTTATTGTATATGTAAATTTAAAATCATTAGATCTAGAAGTCTAGTGCTATGCAGAAATTTATATAAAGTCTTCTGTTTTGATTAAAAAAGGAGAAAGGACCCCTGTATAATGAAGACAAAAGGATTAGGATGGGGTTATAATTTGTGCCTTCTCCTTCAACATCCAACTCAGCAACAGTGATGGTCTGTACTCCACTACAAAGATAGGCAGAAGTTAAAGGATATGTTTTCAGGAAAGATGGTTTTAACCTGAGGGATAATTCACAAACCGTAAGTACAGAGCTCTGTAAGTTTTGATGAATACATACAGCTGAGTATCCACAAGCAAAATCAAGATATAGTCACATAAACTCAAAAAAGTCACTCTGTTCCCTTTGTAAACAGCCCTGTCCTTAATGTGATCAGGAAAATATATCTCTGTTCTCTGCCACTAAAATTTTGCCTTTTCTGGAATGTCATATAAATCCAATCAGACAGAATATGTACTCCCTTGACTCTGTTTTCTTCATGAAAACCATTTTAATGATGGGAGGCAAGTAAATTTTTAAGAATCTACCTTGTGACAGGCTGCAATAAGATGTCATAGTCAGGGAAATATAGAAAATATGAAAAAATAAGATGAAACATTAATCAACAGTGGAAACATGAGAAGAAAGTAACAATACCTAGAAGTGTAAAATCAGTACAGACCAAACGTGAAATACACTCTAAGGAATCTCAACAATAGCTAGCTAGAGATGTTCCAGGGGCTGATACCCTGCAATTTGGCAAGTGGAAAGTAACAGCACAATGGAATTTCCAAATTAGCATTTATATGACCTCATTTATATCTATCAGTTAATGAGCCTTATTAACTTTAGGTTACAAAAGCTTAGCAAAATTAGTTAAAATAAATAAATGGAAACAAACCTCACAAACTAAGAACTTTATGAACTTAAATGTTGGAAATAATGCTGACAATCTGAGAATATAAATACACTGCATTTGTTCCAAAACTCAAGATGAAGAAGTGTTTAAAGAAGGAAACCAAGAACTATATGTGGCCACGGTCCTGATAGAAATAGATTTTAGTGGAAGGAAGTTGTTAAGTAAATGCTTCTATTCTAAGAAAATGCCATTAGCTTTCTTTTTTAACCATGGTCATTGGTCAGGTTCATTCTAGTGGATTTCAAGACACTAGATAATTTCAAAGATAAGCTGAGATCATGTAGTTATTCAGAGTGACATAATTAGAAATAGTCTACTCAGAAAAAAATTTTTTAAGCTTATAAAATGCTCAATCAGAGAGGGTTTTTTCAAATATACCCCATAGAAATAATTTTTTCCTTAAAGAAACACTATTGAGAAATAAAATGTATTTGTTTGTTTTTTAAATATTAGTGACAAGATTGGTTAATAGCTCAATTTTACACAGTAATAACTCATTCATAATTGGTACTCAATAAACATTTGTTGGATGTATGAACCCAATTAGTTTTGGTTATCTTATGCGTAGACATTACATCTCTAAACTGACTAAGGTTTTCCACCAAAGGCCTTGGTCTTACTTTAGAAAAGAGTTCCATATGTTTGATATTAGGGTATTCACTCCAAAATTGCTACAGGTATGGCCCAGAGAATATTGTATTTTTCTTAACAATGTACCCTTTCTTAAAAGGTTTTTACAATTCTTTGGGGTGCAAGACAGGAGTAGGTGGACTACAAACAGAATAGGGAGGATGTAAATTGTGCCTTAGGACTGCCCAGATTCAAATGAATCCTTCTTTCACTCAGTATATCTGTCTCCCCTGTACTTTCTCCTCAGTCTTTATTGAGACTATATAGATTCACTACTGCAGATATAATTGGGCACAAGCCTGACGTTCTCAGTGTTGGTTCAACCCCCTCACTAGCAAATTAGGGGAATTGCAAAGAAGAGAAGGTAGTTTTTTTTTAAATTTTATGAATAAAATAAAATAGATTTTCATAACAAACAATAAGAGAATAGCAATAGTTATTATACTGTATACCATTATTTTCAATGTAGTTACTCAGTACAAGACATAAACCAAAAATATTCTTATAAAAAGAAACAAACATAATAACACTAACTTTCCTTTTGAAGAATTAAGATAAACTTGTAGTATAAATGAAACAAATTAGCATATATATTAAAATAGTTTTAAAACAATGGAATATGTAAAGTATGGAAAGTATTAGGAATCTCCTTTCTGTCCAAATATTGCTACCACTTTACCCTCAGGGACATATTCCTCAGAGAAATTTGGACTTGTTTATACAGTGCATGGGACTCCTTCTGCCGGTCCACAACATTTGAGCTTACTCTCGTATCATATGCCAAGTAACTTACAACCCTATTTCTGCAATGATTTCTGTCAATGATGCTGCCAATCAGCCAACATTTGTGACTATTTTGGGTGGTCTCCAATGATGAGAGATGGGTGAGGTCTTTATTTCCTATGTAACAGGAGAGTGTGTACTACAAGAAAACAAATATTTGACAAGTCTCTGCTAAAGAGCAACACTTATTACGGTAAAAAGTGTTCAGAGAAAACAGTCTCAAAAGTTTTTCTTACGGTTTTCAAATTTCCTTCTAATTCCTAGGTCATTTCACAGAAAACTCAAATGAAATAAAGCTCAGAAACAATAGCACTCTCAAAGCAGGCCAGTACCTGGGTCTCAGCCAAGACAGCAGAAGGATGCTCTCCTCCATCTGAGTGGGACTTTGGTGTCCCACAGTGAAATCAGAGAACTAGATGACTTTGCAAGGGCGAGGAAGACTAAGTGATATACTTAAACACCTGACAACTATTCATGATACAACTTCAACCAAACAAATAATTGAAAACTTCCAAGCATCAACACACTTGACGATGAAAGTCTAAATGCTGTTCAGAAGAAGACACAGAGGTCAAAACTCATGATTCCTAGTCAATATAATATTGAAGTGGTGGCCACTGAAATAAGCCAAGAAAAAGAAAAAAGGGCACTATTACTTGGAAAAGAAATATTAAATTATCTTTGCAGTTTAGATGACATGATTGTCTCCATAAGAATCACAAGGAATCCACAAGAAGAAATCACAACTACATACTAGAATAGGCAAGATCATAGAATACAAAATTAATGTGCTTCAAACCAATCATTTCTTAAGTACTTAACAATAAGTAATCATTTTTCTTGATAAGTTTTTTTCTTTTATGTACTTAAGGCATAATTTTTCTGGAAGAAAAATCAACACACTGATACAGTTAACATAATAGAAGACATGGAAATAAGCCCACATAATATGTTCAAATAATTTTTTACAAAGCTAAAAAACAGTTCAATAAAGAAGTGATCACCTTTTGAACAAATGGTTGTAGAGCAATTGGAAATAGGCAAAACTGTGGACCCTACATTAAACCTCAAAACTTGTAATAATAATTCAAAATGGATCATGATCCTTAATGTAAAAATAAAAATGTATAATTTTAGACAATAAAAAAATCCTTAGAATTTTTAGTAAAGTATTTTAGATTTGATACAAACAGCATTATCCATTATATAAAAACTTCACATTAGATATTAAAAAATTCAAATCATTTGTTCTGTTAAAGCTCATAGCAATTAGAAAAGAAAAGCTACAGATAGGAAAAAGATATATTTTCAATCACATATCTGACAAGTGATTAATATCAAGAATACATGACCAACTCTCAAAATTCAATAGTCAAAAAAAACATAAATAGGCAAAAATATGATTATATTTAACTGAAAAAGGTATAAAAATGGCAAATAAGCACATAAAAAGACATTTAACATTATTAAACATGAGAAATGCAAATGAAGGCTGGAATGACCAATTAATACACACTGCTAACAATAGATAAAAACAATGATAACAAATTTTGTTGAAATTGCAGAAAAACTAGTTAATTCCATCATTTTTGTGGGAATACAAAAGATAGAGCCACTCTGGAAAACAATATGGCAGTTTATTTAAAAATAAATCATCTAATTGTCATTTAGCACACCAATTGAACTATTTGACATATCTCTAAGAAATGAAAATTTATGTTCACACAGAAACCCATATATGACTATCCAGAAATAGCTGGGCTGTATTTCTTTCTTTTTTTTATGTTTATTTTAAAGAGAGAAAAAAAAAATAGAACAAAATTTCAAAACAACATAATAGAAGGGTAACAATGGTTAATACATTATGTATTGTTATCTTTAAATTAGTCACTCAGAATACAA
Organism: Erethizon dorsatum; assembly: GCA_028451465.1. Taxonomy (NCBI): domain Eukaryota; kingdom Metazoa; phylum Chordata; class Mammalia; order Rodentia; family Erethizontidae; genus Erethizon; species Erethizon dorsatum. Next base: position 59,397,230 of record CM051838.1, read on the forward strand.
GACATCAACATTCAATTGTACAAACTATATTAGCACACACCTTTGTTTTAAATGAACTAAGAGAAATTAGTAGTATATCTATCTTAACTATCTTTTATATACATATATATATCATTTTTTTTTTTGCTTTTCCCTTCCTTCTTTTCTCCATTCCCCCATCCCAGTTTCTCTTTCCTTTTGAACAGTTTCTTCCCGTTTTACAGTATCTATGGTACATTTTGGAACTTATTTACTCTTTTAGCTTCTCACACTAGGAAGCCAATATGATGTTTACATGTGCATCTGGTTTATTTTACTTATGAGTATGGTCTCGAGTTGCATCCATTTACCTATAAAAGTCTCCAGTTTATCCTTCTTTATGGTTGAGTAGTACTCCATTGTATAAAAATACCACATCTTTTTTATCCATTCCTCGGTTGATAGGCATTTGGGTTGTTTCCAAGATCTAACTATTACAAATTGTGCTGATATTACAAATTGTGCTGCTATAAACATGGGTGCACATATATTGCTGTGGTGTAATGTTTTTAATTCTTCTGGGAAGATACCTTTTGCAGGTTTTGATGTTGTACAAGAATTTTGCAAAATATTAACACTGGAGGAAACCAAGGACAGAGTCTGCAGCATCTTCCTACATTACTCATTTCAACTCAAGAAACCTACAGTTATGTGTAGTTGAACATTTTTTACGTTTATGCACAATTACATTTTAGAAACTAACTATACAATAAAAATAATGAAAAATAAAATTAAAATTTCAACAGAGAATAAAATAATGCCACACAAAATACTGGAAATTAGGAGAATAATTTTAGTCTTCCATGCTATCAAATTTTATTTACATATTTAACAATGTAGATTTCAAACAATAGAACAAGACATTTTTGTAATAGCTCAACAATAAAACATTTATATTTTCACAAGGAAAGAATTCAGATAAATGTAGCACTTATAAATTTCATCTTTCAGTGACCTCACCTCTTACTGAAAAAAAAAAATTTATATCTGATAGTCCCAATTCTCCACCCAACTTCACAACACAGAATTCCTTCCCATCCAATTCTTTTCACAATTCTCATACTATTTCTTCTCTTTTATTTTGTAATCTTGAGTGATTCAGACATATACGAAAGGGAGGGGGGAAGATTTCCAAATTAAACTACAGATAGCACTTTGACTAATATTTTATCAATTTACCCCAAGAACAAATACATATTAAAGGTAAGGACTAACCGTTCTCAGAAACTATTAGTATATTTTCATGGGAATATTTGATATATCGCTTCTAAACATTGCTGACACATTGCCTTTTCTGCATAACGACCCTGAATAGGTATCATTTGCCCGTAAAACTGCTATGCTGGTGGATGCATTGCATTGCTTTCCAGGATGAAGGTGATTAGATTAAATTAGATCATATTAGATGCTATTATCTCTAATCTTCACCGCCACAATAAATCAACACACAATCTAGAGAAGGAGAATTTCCACTTTCCTCATTTCTCCCTCAGCTTCTTGCATTTCCCTTGCTCTCTCCCTCCTTCTAGACTCATAAATCTAGTTCTCTAAATTAGCTCCTAATTCCCCAGCAACAATACTTCCATAATTAACCTTCTTTCTGCTTCAGGATATATATATTTTTAGCCGTTAGTGTTGGTCCTTGCTATGTAAATAGTGGATATGCTTAAATTTTACTATATCTCAGAGGAAGTTCTATTAATAATAAACTTAATAAGAACTCAAAGCTGAATTTTGGTGGCTGAAATTACTATACCAACTGCAGCGTTACAATCTAATGAGTGTTGTATTTGAATACAACTAAAAATGAAAAAAAAAAAGACAGTAAAAAAATAATGTATCTCTGGCATTATTCCTTTCAGTTCCAATGAAGTATATTTAATCCAACAGCTCTACTGTTCTTATTTTGAGGAAACTATTATTTCACATACTAAATTTAAAAAGAGGATTGGTTTAAGTAAGTCTCATTATATTGGGAGAAAAAATGAAATAAAACTGAAGTATTGCAGCAAAGCCCAATAAATATTACCTGAGGCAGATTTATTGTTGGTTCTATTTTTAAAAGAAAGAAGTCTTTTTGAATGACTACCCAATCTGGACTATTTCAAGATAACCAACTTATAAAACAAAATTAAAATGTATTTATTCTCATAACCTCTTGTAAGTCTTCTAGACACCAAAGTGGAGTCATCGACCATTTTTTCCAAATAACTCATACCTTTAGTTTGGAGGCCTCCTCATTGTGAAGTTCTTCCATAATACCCCTTCCAAATTGTCTTCTAAACTAGGTTTGAAAACCTTGAATAAATAGAAAATTTAAATTCCAAGACAGCTGCTACATGTAGACCAGGCCTGACATTACCAATACATTGTATTGTATCATTTCTAACAGCTTCCTCTTTCTCACACTTAATACAATATATTTGAATAATGTATTATTTTTTATCACATGCATCTTGTTATGATGCTGAACATTAATTGCTTCTTAAAGTATATTGTATATGAGTCCAGCACATTTAATCATCATACTGACATTCTTCTAAGACCTCACTTATCCCATAACCTAGTAAGACATGGTATCCAACAATGAATGCAATCTTACCATTATAACCATAATCATCACAATGAAAATGTTCTTATAGTGCAATCTAAGAGTGATCACATTTTATTTACATATGTTAGATTCTCACATTTGTTTGTATCAAATTGCTTCCTTAAATTTTTTATGCCCAAATCTACTTTCAACAAGCTCTATTAATGTTTTCTTCAAATAAATCTAGACTGTCTCTTTGCAGAATAAATCCATACCAGTGTCGCACTATAATTTATTGGAGAGAAATTAAACCTCTAGTTTAGCTCATCTATTACCTAGACAATAACTACAATCTCCTAACTAATTTCTTTGGTTCAAATCATACAGTCACAACTCATTCTCCCTGTAGTGCTATAGTATTAAAATGGAATTAATCAACAACAACAACAATGAAACAAGGTAGATCATGCTCCTCATTTGCTCAAATCTTCTATTAGCTTTTCTTCTAAATAAAATTGTGGGCTTTGATTGTCTATTACTACTAAAATAAAGCCCCAGAACTGTGGAGATTATTGTCTGTTTTTTCACTGCTATATTGCTAGACCTTAGAGTGGTTCCATAAAAGCAACAGTTAATAAATAATCATTTGTAGTGACCAAAGTAATAAAATACTAGTCACAATTGTGACTAATCTATAGCTCTTCCATTGCTATATTAGACTTAATAGAAGAATATTTTTGTTTCATATTGAATGTAGAATCATATCTTTAAAATGTAAGAAAAAATCAACTCAAAATGGATTTGAACTAATTAGATAAACCAAATAAATAATATACAAACCTCCAGTATATGTTACTATTTTGCAATAAAAATCAATTATCAAGTATAATGGAAGAACATTCTCATTCATAACTGTAGTCATAAATAATAGTGAAGAAAAAACATTAAAATGTAAAAACATATCAAGAGAATGACAAATCGTACTTATGCAGAAAAGAATATAAATCAAATTAAACTAAATGGTTGTATCAATAAGATGATCAAGCTAATGTAGAGAAAATGATTAAATTTATTTTGGGTATTAGCTTCTAGAAGATTAAGTTAAGATAAGTTTTAGGGAAAAATTGTAAGTTTAGGGCCAGTGAGATGGCTTAGCAGTGTAAGCGCCTGCCTGGCAAGCACGAGGGCCCAAGTCTGACTCCAGGAACCCACATACAAAAAAAGGGCCCATGATATCGCTCAGCAGCACGGGCGCCTGCTGGTGTGTGAGGTCCTGAGGTCGACCCCGGTACCCACAAAAGAAAAAAGGAAGTTTAATGATACAAGTCAAGGCCAATCTCAGACTACCAAATAATAATAAACATTTGTTACTTACCAAACAGTCATAAGGGAACTTTAAAATCATTATGTTAGGGTTAATCACCATTTTAACATATTATTGTATCTCAGTCCATAATTTTTAATCTATAAATGAATATCCTGCTTCCTTACACAAAATCAGCATATTCAATATGTTACAGTATATTATTATAATGCTTCAGTCAAACAATATTTATTAACTGCCTAACATTCTATAATCCAAATTATTGCCAAACTGTTATTATGGCAAAATTGTGTAAGTTTTCTTACAATAAATTTTCTTCCAAATTAATATTTATTTTGTTTATTTCCAAATATTCTCTTTTTTAATTAATGTTTTTAACTTTTAAAAAACATTGGGCTGGTGAGATGGCTCAGTGGCGTAAGCGCCTGCCTTGCAAGCGCGAGGGCCCGAGTTCGACTCCCAGATCCCACATACGAAAAAGGGGCCGGTGATATCGCTCAGCGGCACGGTGCCTGTTGGCGCACGAGGTCCTGAGGTCGACCCCCGGTACCCAAAAAAAAAAAAAAAAAAAAAAAAAAAAAAAAAAAACATTGATTAGGACCGGGAGATAGCTCTGCGGCATAAGCTCCTGCCTGGCAGGTGTGAGGTCCTGAGTTTGACTCCCGCTACCCACATAAAAAGGAAAAAAGGGCCGGTGATATCGCTCAGCGGCACAAGCACCTGCTGGCAAGCGCAAGGTCCTGAGTTCGACCCCCGGTACCCATAAAAAAAAAAATTGATTAACAGATTATAACTATACCTCTATGCAGCATAGTGTATATTTTATGGGCCATGAGCATTGGTGCATTTTTACATTGTGTGATGATCAATTCAGTATACTTGGATTATACATCATCTCATATATTTTTCATTTTTGGTGTATATATTAGTAATATAGAATAATGAGATTATCATTTTATATACAGGCATATGCATATAACATATTCCGATTATTTTGATCGCCATTCTTCTATTTCCCAATTTCACCCACCACTCTTGATTTCCTTCCCATCTCTAAAAGTCCATTTCTAATTTCCCATCACCTCTCTTTTACTTGTTCTATTTATTTTTCAATTACTCACGAAAGAGAAAATATGTGATACTCAACTTTCTGAGACAGGCTTATTTTGACTGACACCATGGCCTCCGTTTTCATCAATTTTCCTACAAATGACATGATTTCATTCTTCTTAATTGCTAACCCTAAACCTAACCCTAACTTTGGCACTTCATTGTGTATATATACAACATTTTACTTATCCACTCACCTATGGGTGGGCGTCTAGGCTACTCACAAATCTCAGCAATTGAGAATTGTGCCGCTATCAACAGGGGTATGTATGTATCTCTATTGTATACTGCGTTGTATTCTTTCAGGATTGTATTGAGAGGTGGGATATCTGGGTCAAATGGGACACCTATTTTTAATTTTGTGTTATAACTCCATTCTTATTTCAAGAGTGGTTGTACTAATTTATAATCTCTCCAACAATGGAGGAGGGTTTCTTTTATCACACATCTTACCAACATTCATAAATTTTGTATTCTTCATGGCAATTCTACAAAACTACTAAAACCCACAGTTTAAGGAGGAGGTTTTTGGAATTACAGTTTCAAACGGTTCAGATCACGGCCAGCTGGATCCAAGGCTGAAATGACAGAAGGAAAGGACAAGGTAGCCAGAAAACAGAGAGATCAGGAAGAACATAAAGGGAGAAATATTGTCAAAGTCACACCAGCAGTACCCCACCGGCCCCACGGGCCCCACCGGCCCCACCTCATAACAGTACATTCAGCCATGAACTCATTGATGAACTAATCCACTGATCAGTTCCCTGTCTCCATGACCCAATCACTTCCTGAAGGCCACGTCTATGAATATATCAGACTTGTGGAGACATTTCAGATCCAAATCATAGCAGCAATTCTGATTGGGATGAGATGAAATCTCAATGTAGTTTTGATTTGTACTTCCCTATTTACTAAAAATGTTGCACATTTTTTCATAACTCATTGACCACTTGTAGTTCCTCTTTTGAGAATTCTTTGTTCAGTTCATTTGTCTATTTGTTGATTGGGCTCTGTTTACTTGGTGTTAATGTTTTGGAGTTTTTCATATATTTCAAATATTAATTCTCTATCAGAAGTGTATATACAAAAGATTTTTTCGAATCCATAGGTTGTCTCTTCATTCTGTTGACAATTTTTTTTCCTGTGTGGAAGGTTTTAATTTGATATTGTCCTATTTATTGACTCTTGCTATTATGTACTGTCTTATTAGGGTTCTCTACAGGAAGTCATTGCCTGTGTCTATGGATTAGGAGTTTCACATGTTTTCTTTTAAGAGTTTCAAATTTTTGAAGTTTCATAGGTTTTATATCTAGGTATTTGATCAATTTTGAATTGATTTTCATACAGGGTGAGATATAGGAATCTTGTTTAAATCTTCTGCATACAGAAGTTCAGTTTTCTCAACATCATTTGCTAAAGAGGCTGTTTTTTTCTTTGGCATATGTTTTTGGCACATTCGTCAAAAATCACACTACTGTAGGTGCATGGCTTCTGACAGTGTGTCATCTGTTTTATTCCATTAATCTACATGTGAGTTTTTTTTTGCTAGAAACATGTGGTCTTTTTTAAATATGGATTTGTAGTTTAACTGGAAATGGGTACTGCCATGCTTCAAGCATTGCTCTTTTTGATCAGTACTGCTTTGGCTATTCTTAGACTTTTCTGGTTATATATGAATTTTGGGATTAATTTTTCTACTCCTGTGAATTTTAATAGTGATCACATTGAACCTGCAGGTTGCTTTCGGTAATGCAGCCATTTTATCTATATTAGTCTTGCCAAACATTGACAAGGAAGGTGTATACTCAGCTTCCCATCCCTGGAACATAGCATCTGACAGCTCCAAGGTAGAAACACCATGGCAAAAGCTATTCATTTTTGTGCATTGATTTTGCACCCTGCCATGTTACCGAGTGTGTTTATGAGATAGATCTAAGAGTCTTTTAGTGGGGTTTTAGAATCCTCTTCACAAAAGATCACATCATTTAAAAAATAGGATATAATTTTACTTTTTTTCTCTCTCTCCTATTTCTATCCCTTTTATTTCATTCTCTTACCTACTTCTTCTGGCTAAAGTTTCAAGTATTATAATGAACAGGGGTAATGAGAGTAGATATCCTTTTCTCATTCCTGATTTTAGATGATATGTATTTATTTTTCTCCATTCATTATGACATTGGCTGTGGGTTTGTAATATATGGCTTTTATCAGTTTGAGGAAAGACACTTATATAGCAATTTTCTTCAGGGTTTTAATTATGGAGAAGTATTGAGCTTTGTCAAGGGCATTTTTCAAGTCTATTAAGATGAGTGTATGTTTCTATCCTTTGATCTAGATATGCATCATACTACATTTATTGATTTACATAGGTTCAACTATCCTTGCATCCCTTGGATTAAACTAGCATGGTCATAGTGTATGATATTTTTGAATGTGTTGCTCAAAGACAGTGGGCTGCAGTTTTCAGTTTTTGTTGCATCTGATTTTGGCGCCCTGGAAATGTTGGCCTCATAGATTAACTGGGGAAGATGCCAACTCTTTTTATTTAGTGGAAAAGTTTGAGGTGGATCAGTGTTAGTTCCTCTCCAAGGGCCTGGTAAAATTTAGCAATAAAATGGCTGATTTCTGGGATTTTCTTAATTGGAAGCATTTTGAAATATGCATCAATATGCTACTCATTATTGCCCATTGAGGTTTATTATATGAGCTTGGTTCTATTTATGGAGGTCCTATGTCTAGTAATTTATGCATTTCTTTTAGATTCTCTATTTTACTAGAACATAAGCTTTTAAAATCACTTCTAATAATCTTCAGACTTTTGGTGGTATCAGTTGTAATTTTGCCCTTTTTATCACTATTTTTATTAATTTGGGGCTTTTTTCTCTTTCTTTTGGTAAATTTGGCTAAGGATGTATCTGTCTTGCTTATCTTTCCAATGAAGCAACTCTAGTTAATCCTGTGAATTATTCTTTCAGTATCAAATTCTGCTTCAATCTTTATTACTTTGTCTACTGAATTTGACCTTGAAATGTACCATTATTTATTGGTACCATTTTGTTTAACATTCATAGCTATAAACTTCCCTCTTCCATTACTTTGCAACCCAAAGTTTCTGGTAGGTTGTGTTTCCATTATTATTTCATTCTAGGACTTTTAAAGTTTCTCCCTTAATATCTTCAACGCATAAGCACCTGCCTGGCAAGCGCAAGGTCCTAAGTTCGACTCCCAGTACCCACATATAAAAAAAAAAAATCTTCAAATATCTTCAATGACCCACTGATCATATAAGAGTGTATTATTTAATTTCCATGTCTCTCTGTATTTTCTGCAGTTTAGTTTGCTGTTGATTTCTGGCTTTAATCCATTGTGATCTGATGGGCTCCATAGGAACACTTAAATTTTTTCTATATTTTTAAAGACCTGCCTTATGAACTAAAATATAGTTTACTTGAAGTAAAATTCTGTGGGCTTCAGGGGGGATCTATCTGATCATTTATGTCAAATAGCGTCTTTTCTATAAAATGTGGTTCACTGACATTCAGTCCATATGTTTTTACATTATTATCACTTCTTGGTAAATTGCTTCATTTACAATATGTGATGGTCTTCTTTGTCTCACCTAATTTTACTTCAACTCTACTTTGTCAATCACTCCTTGATGTTGAGCTCTGTTGCATAGAATATGATTTTCTCCACTTTCACTTTTGGTCTGTGTATGTCTTTGAAGGTGAGGCGTATTTCCTGCAGGCAACATAGAGTTGGTTCTTGTCTTTTGATCCAATCTACCAGTCTGGGTCTTTAAATTAGAAAATGAAGAACATTTACAGTAAGTGTTATTATTAAAGTTATGTATTACTTTGCATAATTTTGCTGTTGGTAGTATTTTATTCCTTTCTGATTTTCATGCATTTATCTACTACACCAATGATTTTTTTCTTTCCCTTGGTCTTGTAATTGTGATTGTCCTCTTTGTCTGTGTTTCAGTTTCCCTTAAGTATTTTCTGTAATGTTGACTGAGTAGTCATAAATTCCTTGGTTTTTATAGTTCTCCTGGAGCTTCATTTCTCCTTTATTTTTGAAAGGTACCCTTGCATGAAAATCTAAATTGACAATTATTTTCTTTCTGCTGCAATTTCAGTGAATAGGTATGCTCTGGTGCTAACCTGTACTTTTTTACACTCCTCAATGCCAGTGAGTCTTAATTGTATTGTTTTAGAGTCATTCACAGAAATTTGAATCATCTTTTAGTTCTTTCTTTTTCTGTTATTGTTGTCCTTGTTGTTGATACTGTCTGAATGTTCTGGTATATTCTAATTGTCTCAAGCCTTGATTTTCTTTCTTCATACCTACTGCAAGATTTTCAGTTGAATTTTCTGTTTCACTAATTGAGAATTTTATTTCCAAGATTTCTGTTTTGTTTGTTTTCATATCACCTATTTCTTTACTGAAGTAGTCTTTCATACCGTAAGTTGTCTTCCTTAATTTATTCATCTGTTCATTTGTATTTTTTTGAGCTCATTGATCATTTTAATAATTGATTCATTAAGCTGCTTTTTTACACCTTTGAGTTCATTGATCATTTTATCTGTTGGTAAATTTTTTTGTATTGAAATTCAGTTACTTCAACATATGTGGGATCACTTTCATGAAGTTTTGAATTTTTGGAGGCATTTGGTTGTTCTCAAACGATTTTTTTTTTTTCTGCTGCAGATGGTGAAGTTTGCAGGCTAATTGGGGTAGATATCTCTACTACAATGGTGTGGAGGTCTTTTTTAATGAGTGGCTTTCTCATTTTGATGTGTTTGTGCTCAGGGTGTGGCTCGGCATGAAAGCACCCACTCACTCTATTCAAAGTACTAGGTTGAATACCTAGCAAACACTGCTCTGGGAGGAGAGAGTAACTATCCATAATGGTGACATCTAATGTTCAGACCACCTTTAGTATCAATATACAAAGTAAAGCTTGTTTCAAAAGTTCTGTATCATTTCTCTACCCCAGCAAAATAAAAGAAAATATATGAATGTCTAGGAGATGAAACCATAAAAAATAGGCTTTAGTGATAAATTTTACAATAGAAGAAGAGAAGAGGGAAGGAAAATTTGAAGAATTTGAGAAGAGAATAAAATAAAAGAAAGGAAGGAAGTATATATGAAATATAAGAGACAATAAAGGGAGTTTAAATTACACTAATGACCTAGCAGAAGCACAAAGTCAGAAAACCCTATAATCAAGATGCAATATATGTGTACCAATTCCCCAAAATGAATATAATCATTATGTGTTGCAAATATATAGTGATAATATTAATAAAAAAAAGAAAATTCTATGAAATATACTTCAGGTAGGACAACACATTAAAACAAGCTGGAACTATAGAAACAAAATCAATGACTAACACTCTTGGGCACTCATATACATACATATGCCCATAAAAACACACAAAAGGAGAAAAAAAACCGGTTTCATTGTTCCTCTTTGTGGAGGTACTTATATGGGAGACAATTATTTGTACAAATCTTCAGTGGTTGGACGTGGCTGATAAATGGAGGAATATAATTTTTCTTCTAAATTCTAAGTTCTCCTCCACCTCTGTCCAAGTAGGATAAGCGTTTTGGGGTATTCGGAGCTCTGCCCTTCCATGGTTATAGAAGTGTACTCAGGCAGGTCCACCTGTAGAAGGAATGGTAACAACCCAATCTTTTCCCAGTTTCGGAATGAGGGCACCAGGAATCCCAGGCTGGTGGCTAAATCTCTCACTCGAGTGGTGTGGGAGCAGGTTGGTGGGCAAGTTCAGGGTCATGGCCCTTCAGTGTCTACACACTATTGTGCTTAGTTTGCCTCTCACCAGAGGAGAAGGTGTTGGCCGTGCAGGGTCTCCGCTGGAATGAGAGGTGCAAGCACCAGCCTTCCACCGGTCTCCCAGGCACAGACCTCTCGTAGCACAAACCTCTTGTGACTGAACGCTTTTTCTGACAAAATGTTCAAACCACTGTTGTTTCTCGCTTCCTATCCTTTGCTTTTTTTGGGCGTTTCCCTCCACATGAATGAATGTGCCACCAGCAGGTGAGTTTCACATCATCTGGCCATCCTGCTGAGACTTTCTCAGCGGGCACTTTGCCACCCTCAAGACAAGTGCGAGGGCGTGTCCCCCAGTCCTCTGATTTTAGTTTTTCCGCATCATGGACATCATTCTGGGCCTCAGTTGAGTATTAGGAAAGATGACCCAGTGCCTACTGCATTCATTTCTGTCCCCCAGTGTACCCCATCTCCTCCTTCTGGATCCCAGGGCAGTGAAGTTCACAGCAATAGACGGAGGTCAGCAATTTGGGGCCTCTGCACTATCTTATTTCCTGACTATCTTAATCCTGACTATCTTATTTCTTTGCAATAAGAATATTCAAATGTTCTTTTCTAGATATTTTAAATTACAGAAAGCAATACTGTTGGCAATAATCACCCTAAAATGTATCTATTACATTTCCACTATTGCTTTAAAATACCCTACATGTAGTTAGCATGTATATACAGAATGACCTAACTTTTATATCATTTTGCTATATTTCTATATTTTCCATAAATATTTTATAGGAAGTTGTCTCCAACTTCGACAAATGTTGAAATAGGATTTCCTCACCACATTTTCTACATATTAATATATAAATTTAATAGCATATAAACTGTATAAAAATTTGAAGCAGTTATCCTAAAGTGGCTTGTTCTTTGCACACTCATATGGATCCTGGATTTAACTGATTCATTTTCCTTGCTGTCCTAAAGCACCATTTAACATTTTCTATATACATCTCATATATTGACTTCTAGATCATAGGCCTGTGGTTTACAGTACTGAACGTTTTTTCTGGTTATTCAATTTAGTTTATTGCCTATCTTCTGGAAATTCTCCCAGTCTCTATATCCCCCAAAGCCATTCATAGTGCTTCACTAACCTCATTTAAATGTACTCATGCTACTCTGAAATGCAACTCCAATCTTTATTTGATTCTGCTTTATTTTAATTACTTCATATTCTTCTTTCATGGCTTCCTGGATATATGCTTTATTTCAAACTTATGCTATAGTCACACAAACTTGGTAGGTGCCACCAAAGTTTCCATTTCTTTACAATATACTTGCATACTTTAATATCAATATTTGGTACCAACGATTCTATTTAAAAGTGCTTTCAGAGAAAATAATCAATTCACAAGAAAATAAAGTACTTAGGCACATGGCAATGCCAAAATTACAGTTCCTATCTCATTAGAGGATTTTATCATGTCTTTATACTTGTCACACAGAAAACTTTTCTGATACTTGTTTGATGACCCTGAGAATAAAATAAAAATATATTTTCCCATTACAAGTACATTGTACACATAAAAAGCATACAAATATACTTGGTAAAGGTATACGATACAACTTTTTTTCTCCAATATTACAATTCAGCCAAAATTTCATTAAGGCATTCTAGACTTCAATAACAGAGCAAAAAAGTCTATCTAAGTGAAAGAAATATTAGCAAAAATATAGTAGGAAAATTAAAATTATATATTAATATGTGATATTGTGCCTTATAAAATCAGCAGATATTTTCTGTTACCTGTATTTTTTGTTTTGTTGATGAGGATTTTAAAGCCAGGTACATGCACACTGTATTGTGAATTAAATGCAAAAGAGTTAAGAATGTGTGTGTGTATGTGTGTGTGTGTGTGTGTGTGTGTGTGTGTGTGTGAAAGAGGGAGGGAGAGAGAAAGAGGGAAACTTAAAACATGTATGAAGAACTTAAAATTAATTTGAGAAATAATGAGAATTATATCTATGTATGATTTTACTCACCATTCTATTTATAATACCTAAATTAGTATTAAGTGAGTTTTTTTTTTTTTTTTAATGTGGGTACTGGGAGTTGAAATCAGGACCTCGTGCTTGCCAGCAGGCTCTTCTGCCACTGAGCAATATTAACCAGCCCCTTTTATTCCTTTATGTGGGTACCGGGAATCGAACTCAGGACCACGTGCTTGCCAGGCAGGCACTTATGCTGCTGAGCTATCTCACCAGCCCAAGAGAGTATTTAAGAATATAGTTTTTAAGCTAAAAAAAATCATGCAGATATACCAGTTGAGTGTTATGCCTTTTGAAGAACAGTATAAATACATTACGACTTCAAATGAAAATAAGATAAAATGTTAATATATTATGACATATATTATTTTAAAAAGATGCATGAGAAAGATAAATTAAAATTATAACAATGGTTATCTGCAAATTATAAAACATTTAGTAATTTTTATTCTCCTTTTAAATTCTGTCTGGATTTTCTAAATCCTTGGTTTGTGCTTTTTTAGAAAGTATGTATACATTTCATTATTGTAAAAATACTAGGTAAAGAAAACTTTGGAAGAGACAACAGAATGATAATAATAATGATTGAATGTCCAGCATTCTTGTTAACTAATAAAATTTTATTTTATAACATATTTAGAGACATAACTATTTTTATTGTCAACTGAGTTCTCTAGCTCTACATATTTCTGTAACCATTTATTCTCCAAAAATAATTGCAGAAACAAAATGCCATTCAGTCAGATTTTAGATCTCATTTGAATCCTAACCCCACAAAAAGCCATGACTTCACTCCATCACTCCAATAATGAACTGAGAACATGAAAACACAAGATTGATGTGTTTGTTTAAAGAGAATTAATATGTCATGCTTGGCTAACGCTGCTCAGCTTCATCAATGATAAAGAGAAGAGAACACTGGTAATGAAGCATCTACTGCACATGCTTCAGTGATGGAAAGTGACATGAGAAGAGCAACATTTGCTATTCTCTTCAGATTCAATCTTCTGAACTGTGTTGCTTGGAGCAAGTCATCTTTTAATCATTTATAGAGCAACTGAGCAACTTGATGCTTCAATAGGAGGATCTAGCTTAAAAGTTAATTAAGGCATCCCCGGTTCAAACAACTGAATGGAGATGAAGACCTAATCAAAACGGAGAAGGAGGGGAGGGAGAAAATGATGGATGAACACAGGACAGAGGAAAGAAAGAAGGTAATAGATACAAGCCTGAGGAAAGTATGAGGCTATAGAAAAAAACACTAAAATATTTTCGCAACAGTGTTTATTTTCAGATCTTATTCTTTACCGTTGAGTTACCTGTACTTTTCTAATTGGAATTTGGTTAAATATGTGTGCTTGACATCCCTGTATATAGTCTGTATGTTTTGTTCCTACAAAAGTTTTGTCAGAGCATTCTTTTTCCTCTATGATGTCAACCTCAAACTTCTAGACATCCGCCTTAAAAGTATTTTCCAGTTTTTCATAAAAACCTATAAAACTTGGCTTTTCTGAATTACAGTGAATTTAGAATTCTCATGGGTACATTATAAAATTGTTGATATTTATGCTTGCTTTCATTTTATTGCTGCAATATCTTTCCTATTTATGAAAACTTTTGAAAATATCTAATCCTTACTGTGACTCAATTATTTACTCATTAGTTCATGTGTGCTACCTTTTCGCCGTCTAACTAAGGTCAGTAGTCTAGCTAGTGAATATGATGTTTTAGTGCTAGAGTGGGATTGGATAGTGCTAGCGAGATGCCCTTGCTAGCCTCAGTGTTTTTCTTAGCTTTTTCTACTTTGGTAAGTTTGAATGAACAATTCAAATACAAAATTCTCTGTGTGTTTGATGATCAAAGAGGACTTTAGTCACTAAGGCAGTGTCACAGAACTATGTATTTGCCATTCACATATTAAATATCCATTGAGTGAACAGCTAGCCAATCCTTCCACTTCCTTTCTAAAGGTTACTAGTTAGGCACAGATGTTCACGCAGCATCAGGGTTCATAAAGCTTCCCCATACAAGAGGTGGGGTGACTCTCTAATAGCTCCATTCATTACTTTCCTACCCCCTTTCTCCTTTATTAATTCCCAAGTTGTTTAGTTAGCTTTTACTGCTGTGGTAACTGCACCTTAGTCACCAGCACAAATGATTTATTTTTTAGTTTTACTTATGCATGCCTTCAATGTTTGCAGAAATGCTCAAATGATTTATATAAGCTAAGTCATGACAGAGCTCTGTCTCCCTCCTCGCTGCTGGAATGCATATTACTAAAATCTAAACAGGAGAGTGATGGTTTTCAAATAAATCATTTTTATGGGCTTTGTTACCTGTTTTTAAGCAGATGAGGAAAAAAGCCTTCCCTAAATTTTCCAAGTCATGAACCTGTCTTTTCTTTCCTTAATCGCACAACACAGTAGAATTAGTGTATATCTGAAAGGACGATGAGCAAAGCTGTTATCACAGCACGTTTCTATCAGCACCTCCCGGCAGGTATCCAGTGCTTGTTGCAAAGGAAAAAACCTTCAGATTAGCCACTGGCAATTCATTACCAACACGCGCATATTCTCTTATGGCAGCAGTGACAAACTAGGACATTATATTTACTGTGAGAAAACTATAAAGGCTGTAGAACAATGAAATTAGAACACACAATAAAACCATAATGAAAACAAGTTTAACCATAAGACTTCAGACCGAACACTGAGGATGCTGCTAGAGAAGATTCCTCACATAACCGAAACAAGGCATGCACAGTCCATGCTCCACTGTTAACCTTCAAAATGGGAAGTTCACAATAACCTTTCTTTTAAGGCTTTTTCATTGGAATTCAAGTCCATTTCAAGACAGTGTTTCAATGTTAAATAAAGGCTTGAAATATGAAATTAACCGTTAAGAAAAAATAAAAGAGGAATTTGGATTCTTGATTACTGAGGCGAGAAATTAAAGAACCTACACATATAGCAACACAGTCTTAAATATTATTCTACATTTTTGAGATTTATAGTCTTCTTTTATATCTCATGTAATTTACTCACAGTTGCTTTGATATTTATGACCCTGACGAACCCTTACTAGGCGACAGATTCTATGTTCAATAGTTGTTTTAGTTATCTCATGTAAAGTCCACGACAATCCCATGAAGCAAATGTCATTTTTTAATAAATGATTTGTAGGAGTTAAATAATGCTTCTAAGGTCACACTGTTAGTAAATAGTCCAATTAGAATTTGAGATTATACAGTCTAACTGAGTAATACCACATTTGTCATTCGTGTGTGTGTGTGTGTGTGTGTGTGGTAGTAGAGATTGAACTCAGGGCCTTGGTGCTGAGCTACATCCCTAGCCCTTTTTTATTCTTTATTCTGAGACAAGGACTCACTAAGTTGCTGCATTGCTCAGGCTACATTTTAACTTGGGATCTTCCTGCCTCAGCCTCCCTAAGGACTGGGCTTACAGGAATGCTTTCCCACTCCCAGTTCCACCACCATCTTATATGACTTTCTCATTATCTTATGATCAAATAAAGGTCTAAATAGCTCACTATTGCACTTAAAAAATAGTAAAAAAAAAAATCTGTTAAAAGTTTAACTATGTAGTAATCACAGATACAATATTCTGCATCCATAGGGCTTTTGTAACAAATGATATTGACAAGAGCTTCACCTCTCTAATTTGAGAAACTATTACTGGTATCTTATTGTGGTGGGGATAGATACCCATTTAAAAGGCCCCATTCAGGCCTGCTTCTCATCTCCTTCAAAAATCCTAGAGAGAAATTATAAAAGCATTACAGTATAAACGGATAGAATTCCAGAACACCCTTAAACATTAGCAACGACAATAACAAAGGATGCGCCAAGCTCTAGGGAAGAGGTAGACAGTGCGGGTAATTGCAATAGTGGACACTAATCCCATGGGAAGGTGGTGTGAAGGCTACACCTGAGTGGTTAGGTAAACAATGCTGTTACCACTGTTTTTCTTCTGAAGGTTGATAATGTCTGGGAGAAAAACCATATGTATATATATTTTGCATTTTCTTTTTATCACTTTGAAGACAGTTAAATATGACAGAAATTATATCAAGTTCTTAATATTCCTTTGGAACATAGGAATTACACATATATGTCCCAATGAATTATAAGTAGATATATACATTTGTGATATGGATGATAGGGTTATATACACATATTAATGTAAACACATTTATTATACACACATAGACATATTTTTGTGGATTAGCTGTGCAGTTATCATTAGGATGGCTAGTAAATTAAAATGACCACATCTCCTAGGTTACCAAGAACATGATTCTAACTTCCACCAGTTACTGTGTTTATATTATAATCAAGAAAGGATTTTGCAAATTTAGATACAGAAATAATGGTTGTGTAATAGCTGAGGACACATGTGCCTTTATGACATAGCATGTTTGCATCTTTTTCTTGTCACATTCAAGAAGAGATAATTAAATTTTATTAAGATAGAGATCACTATAAAGTTGCCAAACATTTTCAGAAACGTGAAAGATACTGTTCTATAATAATTGAGTTAGTAAAATTGGCAACTTCTGTTGGAGCTAATTCATGAACTCTGGAATGACACATTGACATTCTAGGTTGCATTTAGTAACCACTTCCCATTGTATTTTTTCTTTTTAATGCAGGTACCAGGAGTTGAACTCAGGACCTCGTGTTTGTCAGGCAAGCGCTTATGCTGCTGAGCTATATCACAGGCCCCCTCCATTGTATTTTAAAGGAAAAAAGTTGGTAAAATAGTTCATCAGTGCTACTTACTGATCGTACAAACTTCCTAGTTCTCCTGTAATAAAAACTGTAATTTATTTTCTCATAGTTACAGAAGTTTGAAATCTGGCAGCTCCAGGAAAGAATCTTTCCTAGATTACAGCTTCTTTTCCTTGGATTTCTTGGCTGTGGTCATGTCTTCTTGGCCTTTTCTCTATTTCTCTTTTGTATGGAAATTTTCCCCTGTGTGTCTCTTAACAAGGATACATATCATTGAATGAAGGAGCTACTCAGATAATCAAAGATTATCTCTCGACCTCAAGTAATTACATCAGAGAAAATTCTCCAAATAAGACTACATTCACAGGCCCCACAACATTGATGTTGGCACATAACTTTTTTGTGGATTACTCTTCAGTCCACTCACTGACTTAGAATATATGAGGATGCACGTTGATGATATATCATACGTGTGGGTTGACCAGGCCTTGAGAAAGAAGACTTGACATGTTCTATTGCGATACATTAAAAAAATTAATGTATACCTTTCTTTGATTGTTTGGCATGTTCTGTCCATGAAATACTATATAGATGAGAGTGATTCCATATGTCTCATTAAAACGGGTTCAAAGCCCTTTAACAACGTATTCTCCCACCTTTTTTTGTGTGTGTGTAGGTACTGGGGGTCGACCTCAGGACCTCACGTGCCAGCAGGCGCCCATGCCCCTGAGCGATATCACCAGCCCCTTTTTTCGTATGTGGGTTCCAGGAGTTGAACGCGGGTCCTCGCACTTGCCAGGCAGGTGCTTACGCCGCTGAGCCATCTCACCGGCCCCTCTCCCACCTTTAAAATTCAAAATGTCAGGTTGTAAAATGAAGTTTGGAAGAAAAAAGAAACATAATAATTTAGTTCCTCTTTCTTCCTGCTCAGTTAAAAAAAGTACCTTACTCTTCATTTAATTAAACTTAGTTTTTTAGTGATATTCTCATTTCTTCAGTTTGTGAAGATTTTTGAATTAAACTAATTTTGCTAATGGCAATCAGTTCAATTGCTAATTTGATAGAGATACTTAATAAATGTACATGCAGTTATAGAACATTTTGAAAATAAAGTTTGCTATGTATCTTGATGTGTTTTTTACAATACCCCTTACTCTTGGGTGAAAAATGTTCTACAGCCTAATATATGCAGTTAAACTATTCAAAATATCCTATGTTCATAGTCAAATCATAATGAATTTTGCTACCAGTATTCATTTATAACTTTAAGAAGAATTTCCTAGAAGATATGAAAGCGTTTAATATTCCTGATTTTTTCCTAAGAAGGAAATTTGTATAAACTCATTTCAGTAACTGCATGAATCTAGTATTTCAGGGAGAAATATTTATTATAAAATCAGATTCATCATCTACTACAGGGAGTAATTAGTGTTACTAAATTAAGACCAGTGTTACTAAATTAAGACCAGTTATCAGCTATCATATTGTCACAATAGACACGTTATCATTTCGATTTTAAAAATTAAACAACAAAATGTGAGTCGAGTTATACAAATGTCACTGTCTCTTTTACAAATTTAGACTCAGAAGAGGCATATACTTTCTCAAACTGCAATGTTCACCATTTCCTTTTCAATTTAATTTCAATTTTGTATATTCGCTGAGAACAAGAACAGCAGAAATATATCCTCATATAGTATTTATTATTTCTAAGGAGATTTTTCAAATGCAAAGGAAAAACAAAGATGGTATACTGACATCAAGTACTCGATCTTGTGAAGTCAGAAAATTGAAATATAGTATATTGTAAAAATAAAGTATTCATTAAGCAGAGTGGCCAGATGCTTTGAAACACAATGAACTTACTGTTTTATTTGGAAATATTTGCAAATGAAGATCAGTTTTCTTTTTTAGTATATGTGCTGCCAAAGAGAGCACTGAGGTTCAGTTTTCTATTGAACTATGATTCTTTTTCTCATTTACTGTTTGCAAAAAAGCCCCTTAATACTAAAGTCAACTTTTTGCTTCTTTTGTTTTTAGGTGCTGAGGATCAAACCGAAGGCCTTGCACATACTAGATAACTTTTCTATTAATCTGCTACATGCCAAGCCCTGAAAATTTCTTCAATGGTGTTTGAAATGTTGACTTAAAAACTCTAGTATGGGGCCTGTGTGATGGCTCAGTGGTGTAAGCACCTGCCTGGCAAGCGCGAGGTCCTGAGTTCAACTCCCAGAACCCACATTAAAAAATAAAGAACTCTAGTATGATAATTATTGACATACATATCAAAATTGCAGCCTGAGGTCAGTTTAATAGGAAATTATAATTTTCTGAAATTAACTATAATAGGATACATTAAATCTTGAACATGGTGTTTATTTAGTAAATATCAGGACAAATAGATGTAATAACAAAGTAACAACAATGGAAGTGTATCTTAATTATGAAACTAAAGCCAATGAATTTATTCCCAAAATACTTCTCTAAGCTGAGTCAGTGAAGTCACCACAGAATGTTCAGGATCTCAATAGTGTGCAGTTTCATTTTTCTTTGTCAAAAGAAGATTAAATTTGACTAAAATATGTCATCTGAAGAACAATTTAAATAACCATTCAGTATCTGTAAGATTTATTGTCTATTTCATAAAAAATTCTCTTAGAAATTTTTATTTTTATTTATACATAATTGCATATAGATATAGATATAGATATAGATATAGATATATGCTTCTGCTTTCCAATAGTAATTGCAATTTTTCTTTAATTTTTTTAAATAAAGGCATGACTCAGGGGTAAAGACTTGTGATCTTGTCTCATTTGCCAATAACTATGAAAGGTATCTTCAGGAAGTCTTTTTTTTTTTTTTTTTTTTTTTTTTTTGGTACCGGGAATTGAACTCATGACCTCACTCTTGCCAGATAGGCGCTGTGCCGCTGAGCTATATCCCTGGCCCTAGGAAGTCTTAATTTTTTTTAATTTCCAATACTTGGAATTGGATTCAGGAACTTTATATTAAAGTTTATATTAAAGTAAATCCTAGCCCATTTTTTATTTCTTATTTCAAGATAGGGTCTCACTATATCTTTAAAGTGCTGGGTTTTGAATTACAATCTGCCTGCTTCAGTCTCCAAGAATACTGGAATTACGGGTGTGCACCGCCACACCCAGTTGAGTAAGGATCATATATAAAATAAAGGTCTTTCTGAACAAACTGATATTTGTCTAATGGAAGCCTGGGTCAAAGTATTTCCCAAAGTTTAAAGAAAATTACTCAGCTTGGTTCCTGACAGTATTTAGTTCCCTGAAGAAGAACAAGTCCAAATGTACTTTGATATTCTTAAACATTTTTTTAAAATGTGGTGGCATTTATTAATTCATTTTAAATTGATTATAGAGAAATAGGCTAATGATAAAATTTTAATTATTAAAAAACCGTAAAGTTCATTGTTATAAGTGCCATGAATGAGAGAATAGTCTAGGATACTTTGATTTTACTGGCAAATGTGTTGAAATATCAATCGCTCATAAACACAGCCTCTGTCTCATAAATAGCCTCCTAAGAATCATGACATTATCTACCAGAGATCCTTCTACATATTTTTGTGGATCATCTTTTAACTCTGTCATAGGAAAAATGGATATCAAAATTCATCAATCATTAATGAATTTTCGGCAAGTAAGAATTTGACTGAAAACTTGTATTATCAGAATACTTACATTTCAATCAAACGTATTTCTTCAAAATTCCATTGTAAACATTTTTATTCTCTATAATGAGAAGTTTCGTTTGCCAAAACAATTGACATTTTAGGTAAAAATGTGGACTAATGCATTAGCATTTTATTTTAAGCAGGACTTAATCGTGAGAATAAACGAAGTTTCACATTTCTGCAGTGTTTTATAATCACTGTCTTCACTTTCTCCGGGAGTGGCCTTCAGTTGGAAGAAATTAATTAAATGTATTCTGTAGGTTCAGTGATACCTGATATCTTCAAGAAACATATTTTTATATTTATTGAAAGACAGAAGAACTTGATGTAAACTTTTAGTACCAAAAAAGATACTGCTTAGCACTGAAAAAAGCAGCTTTGTCTCCATCCTGATTTCTATCCCAGGAGAGTTTTCCCTCAGTTCTGCACCTAAAATAAAGTTATTAAAATTCGTGAGAGACTATGTCTGTAGACAGGCTCAGTGCATGCAATTGAGACTAGCGTGCCTTTTAACTCCGTGGGGTTGTTGCTTTCTTCCTGGAACTCAAGAAACATGCCAGGTGTTGCTTCAGACCCTGTATGCATGGAAGAAAGATTGTTTCTTTGTCCACATTGCATTACATGGTGGACATGCAACTACATCACTGTTTTAAGCCTGTATTTAAAGTCTAAGTTTCTTTCAAAATGAAGAATGAAAATTATGTCTATTACATGATACATACTTTCCAGAAATCTACCGTGAGAAAATAGCTCGCCTAGAATTCAGACATAAATTTAAGGTAATAGTAAAATATTTAATAGATACTTATGTCTTCATGTATACATACAGCTCTCATAGAGTTCAAAAAAGAAGCCATTTACTTAAGAGGAGATATATCCTCTAATAAGTGGTCAAATGTTTCAGGTGAGAATTAATTTCTGGATCTTGTAAGTTAATTAAGTGTTATGCAAACAGAAACTGTATATTGAATATAAATTATTTTATTCAGATTTTTCCTTCCACGTTCAGAATGAAGTAATAATAAAGTACATATAAATAAAATAAAATACCCCTTAAGATTACCTATTTTCAAGGACAACTCCCACTCAGAAAAAGAGAACTAGATCCATTTTATAAAGAATACATAAACACTAAATTGTTCCTACATGTAGGAACAGAACAACATGCTGTCTACGCTTTGCCGGATTTTTTGCTAACATGCGAGGAAGTGGGGTCTGTGCTCATTTCCATTTTGTCATTGACAAAACAGAGTCTTGAAACTGGCTCACGGACTTTTGCAACTGAAGTGCTGGTGCAAGGACTAGAATCCCAACATTTTGGGACCAGAGTCTGAAATATTAATATTTGTATCTTTTTTTGATGGAGAAGATTGAGTTACCTCAGAACCTTTCAATATACTCCAAGATGATTTCATTTGTATCTTTATAGTTTGTTGCTTTTATTTTTGTTACCTTCAATAAATGTGTAAAAACTGTGAGAATTTTTACATCAAGAAGATAGATCAGGTATTTTATGATCAGGGAATGGAGCAACAAATCAAATAATATTTTAAGTGATTTTTTTTATTTATTGGGTAAAAACCAGTGGATACTTTCTTCTTTGCTTCAACAACAGTGTACACTATTATAACTCTCGAGCATATAATAATTATTTGTACTAGCTGAAAAGTAATGTGAGACTTGTAAATATTTTGCAATTTTCACATTGCAATATGTAAATAGTTAAAATTATAAAACTAGTTTATGTTGTAATAAATAATAAAACGATGAAGTACTGCAAAGTTAATATAGAAATGGAAAATGAATTTTTTCTAGTGCTGGATAGTGTCATTTATTTCTATACTTTGGTTTTCCACCAACTCACAAATTGCTATTAGGTTTTAACAAGTACATATCAATTTTGAAAAAAATTTACATTAATTATTTTTTCAAGTATTTGGTTTAATTTCTATTTGTTGGGTTTTTTTTTCTTTGCTGTTTTTTTTTCCTTTCTTCACTTTTGACTATAATTCATAGAAAACCATTCTACCTTTGCAGAAGCTAGATTTATCTCAATGGTGCACTCTTTTGATGAGTGAATTTCAATAGTAAAATATTTTTTCTCATTTTAATAAAAAGCACTCCTTTCAATTTTTAGGAAATATCACCCATTGACTAAATCAGGGTGATAATTAACTTGCAATCATTTTATAGTCCTGTCCACAATTCTGTAAAAGCCACTTGTTTAAAAAAACAAATTGCCTTAAAAATCATCTCAGGAACTACAAGATAACATTTATTTAAAAAACACTTATACATTTATGGAAGTGGTTAATAGCAAATAACTCTATAGAAATTACAGGGCTGGTGAGATGGCTCAGCGGCTTAAGCGCCTGCCCGGCAAGCGCGAGGGCCCGAGTTCAACTCCCAGAACCCACATACGAAAAAGGGGCCGGTGATATCGCTCAGTGGCACGGGCGCCCGCTGGCGCGCGAGGTCCTGAGGTCGACCGCCGGTACCCACAAAAAAAAAAAAAAAAAATTACAGAAATACCCCTACATAATTAATTATTAAATAAGAACCCAATATAAACAATAGATTAGTGTCATATTTGATGTTCGGCTATACGGGCGCAAGAAGAAATATGACCATCTCAAAAACATATTATCGGTCTCTATAGAACCACATTATAAACCTCAGTACAGTGCATATACTTTTTAGTGTTTTCTAGTTCCACAAATATGGCTAAGCAAATTAATGTTTCCAGAGACTGTGAGGTCATCTTCTGATCCAATAGAAAGAATTAACCTATTGAAGTAAACACAAATAGGAAGAAAAGAGGCAAATTTCAATTTCAACTTTGGCAATGTTTCTTCATTTTGTCTCTTTTTTTCCAATGAAGAGATCACTCCCACTGTGCCTCACAAATGTTAGGCAAGTATTCTGTCACTGAGTTATATCTCCAACACCTTTTTATTTGTCCTAATATAATCTGTGAGAGGTGGGATTTGAGAAACTCACTATATAATTCCTACAGTATTTATTGGCTCTAAAATGCAATGATTCGATACATTTATATTTTTTCAACAAAGTACAACTTACAAAATAGACTCTGATTACAAAACATAAACAGATCACTTAATGTGTACAATATAAATATAAAGAGGTTAATGTATATGCATAAATAATCCAGTTATGTGCACATATTTATGTAAAATTCATTATATTATTTATTTTTACATCTATCCATAAAATCAACTAAGATCATCAGTGTCATTTATAATTATGCAAGCTAACAATAAATTAACATGGCAATTTTTGTTTCAACTGTTAAGACAAAATTGTATTTATGCTATATATCCTAAAGTCCTTTCTAATATTGTCACCTCACTAAATTTTATATGAATATGAAGTAACATACTTAATAATTCTCTTTATTTGTCTCCAGGAGATATAATATATGAATTGCATAGCTTGAATTTTTTCACTCTGGAAATGAGTCAGACTAAAAAGGCAAAATCATACATGTATCTATCAAATGGTCATCCTGTCTTATTTAAGAACATACTGTGATTTTATTTCTCTGTGTCATTTACCAATTATAATCTCAGAAAAAGGCAGAAAATAGTATTTAAGGGGCTTGTTTTCCACCGTATTCTAATAAGCAGTGAAAAAAGCATCAGTCTTAGGTAATGAGTTTTGGGGATTGCTAGCTCATAAAAACTTATGAATTTATCTTGAGAAGTAGCTTCAGAGGTCAGCTTGTCCCTTTCAACTTATAATGAGACTAGCAACTAAACTATCTAAATTGATGGTATCTTATCCTATTGTAAATGACCTTGAAACAAGATTATTCTATTTCTTTCTCTGGATAATCCAATATAATAAAAATCTAGTCATGGCTAGATACATAAATTTACCCTCTTTCAGCAATGATAGAGGTCACTGCTACATTGAAGAAAAAATGAAACCAATTCTCATTAGTGCTTAGTTTAGTATTAGGAAATAATTCTGAAACTTTTTAAAGGCCAAATAGATAGTATTTTCACTAAAAATATAAAATACCACCAGGACTATAAGTGCTGAAATCCTTCGGCGTATTCTCCTCACTCTTACTCTGGGGGCAATGTCCCAGTGCCACCTCTCTCAAAGTCTGCGCTACACAGGCCTTGCCTCACAACTGTGAGGCCTCCAACTGCTTGGTATAGCGACACAGAAGACAGATTCATTAGCCATTTGGCAGGTTTGAGGTTTCAGTTTAAAGGAAAATGTCGACAATATTTTAAAATAAATTTACCATCCATTCCATGAAAACCTCTTCCTTCTTCATCATTTTCTTGCTTACTCTCATCATCCAAGTTTAAAGCATGCAAGAATCAGTGAGGTTTGTAGTTTTATTTTCAATTTTTTACATCTAATTAGTTGTCATGTTCAAGTCCTTCTGATTCAGGCTTATTTCCCTAACATGGTTTGCATAATTTTTATGAGTATGTACATTCTCTGGAATCAATGTTCAAGTATTCAACAGATTCACAGAGAATGTTCTGAACTAATTCATTAATCAAACAAATGCATGGATGAAATATTTCATCCATTCTCACTAATAGCTACATTAGTCTGCTTTTTAGCCATCAGTCTCACATTCTTTCAATTTATAATACACCCTACTGACAGAGCAGCCCTCTATAATCACTCACTTACCTTAAAAAGAAAACAAGGAAGAAACCACAAAATCAATAACACCTTAAAAAATAGTCCAGCATAGAAATAAACAGAGAATCAATTATGTCCTAATATATATTCGTGGTTCAAAATTTGTGCATTATTTGCTTAGGTGATGGCAGCTATCCATGTGTGTATATAGATACTAGATATCTGTGTATGTCTATCTATCTATATATATACATATTTATGAATATAGGTACATATCACTGAAGAGGGTATTGTGTTTTCATTTGCACAGGGCGGGTATAAACAGATTTCTACACACTTTCCCAGGCTTTCTTTTATCTGAGACAAGAGTACAATGACACCATCTACCAACCAGTGGTCTCTGAGGCTCTATTCTCCAGGAACACAAATGAAAACTAAAGATGAAAAGAAGAACCAAAATTTGAGCAGAATCCATTTTTGATAGAATGACAGAAGTGACAGTAACTATAGTCCATGCAATTTCCAGAGTCATCAGTGGCTGCAATTCAAGAGGCATGGTGTGTCCAAAGCGAGTGGTGGCAGGGTTTCCATGGTGCTTTCATAGATTGTAGTCCATGGAGAGATCTGAGAGACTGCTTCCAGTTGTTCAGCTTCCACGTTCAGTTTTCCCAAAGTCTCTAAAATTCTGTGAGCCTCATGATGTTGTTTTAAGACGTTCCTTTTTTTTCCCTTTCACTACCAAGAGCTGGTTTCTGTTGTTTGTAAACACTACCCTGAGTAATGCAGTTACTGCATAAGATTAAGTGCAAGTAAAGAAAGTCTGCTATGTATCCTTTAGAAAATAAAGAGTTTAAAATGCTATGACACAATATTTCACAACCCAACAAAATTGCTTCCTTTTCTAGTAGGAACTTAAAATTTTAATAATCAGGAATAATAAAACTGCATGATAAAATACCAATTTTCTGACTTGAATTATGTTTAAGTTTATTTTTTCCTTACTTGAAAAATCATTTAATGTTCATTTTTAACCCATTGATTATATTTTTAACTAATAAAATTTATATTAGAGACATTTTAAGCCCACAGAAAAACTGAACAGAGTTGTAGAGTTGCTGTTTTAGCCCTATCCCCATTTACACACAACCCCCCACTCCACCCACATTCCACTTCTTGGTGGCTTCTAAATTTTGTATTTGTTTTAAATTTCAAATTCTATTTGTTTATTGCTGGCATACTGGATTTGAGTTTTGTTGAAAAACTAAAATACACTATCTTCATGAGACAGTTTTTAAAACTCAAAGCTTTTCTAATAAATTAGTGCCTCTTCTGGCCCATCACTACAAGGTCATGGGCAATAATAAATAAGGCAGGATCGCTGTCCTCAGCAAAGCTTTCTACCTGGTTAGGTAGTCAGATGTAAAGAGAGGTAACATGAAGCAGCCAGGTGGAAAACACTCTCTACAGAAAGTACTGTAAGACACTTGTATAGTGATAAAAATGTTCCTTTAGTTTTGTTCTTCTGCAAGCTCTTATTAAAATCAAAACCAAAGCTATCTTATGTGCTTTATATTCTAGAAATCCACAGAATATTTCTAATGAGCCAAAAAGTGAATTTCAAAAGTAATAAACTTTACAGTGATATTTTCTTGAAGGTAGCAAAGGACATATGGCTATCCGCTGTATTTTTTATTATCACAACCTCAGTCAATACCTGTGAGATGCTGTGATTCATGGAAGTGATATGAAAAAGTTAGACTTCTTCTTTATGATTTTGTTTAAACAAATAACTTTAAGAAAAATGTATCCTCATTTTTAAATTAAGATGAACTTAAAAATAAACATTAATAATTCAGATAACTGGTAAAGGTATTTTTTATCTGAGTGTACACACTCAACGCAATGGCTTAAAAATGAAATGCAGTGCTACAAAGGGGCAAATCTTTAAAAGTAGGCTTTTCCTCCCAGAAATGTATCTTATACTTCTACTTTCTTCACTTTCATTCATTTATCAATTGTCACCATCCCAACCGATATCCAGATGACAATGACAATATTTCTGTGTGTACACATTAGGCAAGATTGTTGTTGTTATGCTTTATTTTTTATTTATGTTAATGAGGCAGAATCTATATAGTACAGTGCAGGAAATTTCCATTCTGATGGATAATTAACATCTGTGGAAATTTCAAACATTCAAAATGTGTCTGTCTGGAGCAGCATGAGTCACCAAATTTTTTTTTTTTAAACAGAAAAAAGTAAAAATAACAATAAAATAGAGTTTCAAAACAGCCTAGAAGGAGAGTAACAATAATTAATACATTGCATATTTTTATATTCATAGTAGTTGTTCAGAGTGAAAGATATAGGCAGGAAATATTGTCCAGAAAAGTATTAGTACAAAACTTGCTTTTCAATGAACTAAGAGAAACTAGCTGTATAACTATCTTAACTATCTTGTGTATATATATATTTTTTCCTTTTCCCATCCTTCCTTTCCTCTTTCTCCCATCACAGTTTTTCTTTTCTTTTGAACAGTTTCTCCACTATTCACAATATCTATTGTACATTTTGGATCTTATTTACTCTTTCAGTTTCCCACACAAATGAGACAATACGATGTTTACACATGTGGGTCTGATTTATTTCACTTATGATTATGGTCTTGAGTTGCATCCATTTATCTATAAAAGTCTCACAATTTATCTTTCTTTATGGCTTAGTAGTATTCTAATATATATTTTAAAAAAACATCTTTTTTATCCATTTCTCAGTTGATGGGCATTTGGGTTGTTTCCAAGACTTAGCTATTAGAAATTGTGCTGCTGTAAACATTGGTGCACATATACCGTTGTGGTAAGATGTTTTTAATTCTTCTGGGAAGATACCCAGAAGGGGAATAGCTGGGTCGAATGGCATATTTAATCCTAGTTTTTTAAGGAATCTCCACACTGATTTCCACAGTGGTTGCACCAGTCTACACTCCCAACAACAGTGAAGAGGTGTTCCTTTCTCCTCACAGCCTCTCAAACATTTGTTATTGGTTGATTTCTTGATGACAGCCATTCTTTCCAGTCTCTCTCTGGAATCTGTGTTGCTTTAATTTGCATCTCTTGAATGACCAATGATGTTGAACATTTTTTCATATATATATTTGCTGTTCATATTTCTTTATCTGAGAAGTGTGTATTCATATCAGATGCCCATTTTTGGATTGGATCTTTGAATTTTGGGGCCTGATTTTTTCAATTCTTTATATGTTCTAGATATATGTCCTTTGTCTGAAGGACAGGTGAGTATAATTTTTTCCCACTCTGTGGGTTGTCTTTTCACTCTGTTGATGCTTTCTTTTGATGTGTAAAAACATTTTAATAAGATAAGATCCTGTTTGTTGATTCTTTGAAGTACTTCCCGTGCAGTTGGGGTTTTGTTCACAAACTCTCTGCCTACCCCTATGTCTGCAAGATTTCTCCTTATTTTGTCTTCCAGTAGATTTAGTAATTCTGTTTTAATATTTAGATCTTTGATCCATTTTGATTTTAGTTTAGTGCATGGTGATAGACATGAGTCTAGTTTTAGTCTTCAGCATGTAGAAAGCCAGTTTTTCCAGCACCATTTATTAAGTGACTACATTTCTTCCAGTGAACATGTTTGGCTCCTTTGTTGAAGATAAAGTGGTTTAGTGTGTTTGTAGTTGTGTCTGCATCTTCTATTCTGTTCCACTGATCTACAGAACTACCTGACTGGATTAGAAATTCCTAACCTATTAAAATAATATTTGATGCTCTCAAGTAATTGATATTGATGTGGAAATGAAGTATCATTGTAATATTCCACGATTAGTTGTGCAGATCTGTTCAGTCACCCCTACAAGCTCAGTGCTGTGAATTGAGTCAGTGAGTTAAATCTCAAAAGCCATTCAGATGGGATTCAGGTGTTATTCCTTAATCATTATTAAAACTTAAATCTCCAGTGGGAGGAGG
Organism: Erethizon dorsatum; assembly: GCA_028451465.1. Lineage (NCBI taxonomy): Eukaryota > Metazoa > Chordata > Mammalia > Rodentia > Erethizontidae > Erethizon > Erethizon dorsatum. Next base: position 59,427,132 of record CM051838.1, read on the forward strand.
AAAGAAAGAATGAAAGCAATGAACTAATCATACTCTTATTCAGGTCTCTCAGGGAGACTTATTTTAAGAATTTCTTCTTGTGGGGTTGCCCTGTCCATCTCTTCTGCTTTGCCCCCAAAACCAAAGCTATCCTACGAATATAATTTTCACACAGCATTTGTTTCTTTTCTTTTCCTTATTTGTTGTTAACTTAAATTGGGACAGCTATGTTAGAACTTCATTTCAGTCCAGTACTATGGAGTAAGTTGCAATATTCTATTTTCACTTCACAAAGCCCCTGTTAGTTCTATTCATAAGGTGTAGAATATAAAGTATAGGAGAGGAAGTGAAAGGGAGAGACAGAGAATATTTTGTGTTTCAAAGAAGTTATTGCTTGAAATTAAAATATGCAACATGGCTGATTGCTCCAATTCAGGTAAACAACATTGGATCACTGAATTGAACAAATCCAAAGAAAGGCCAAAATAATATTTAAAAACTTAAGAATGCATATTATGAAAAGAAAAAAAAGAATACATGTTACGTTTCAGATTTTTTGGGGGGTGCTGGGAATAAAACCAAAGTCTTTACACATACTACACAAGCTCTTCACCATAATCTACACCTTGAGGCCCCAAATTATTTTTTTTTTAGTCAAAAATTTCCCACTTAGAAATAATCTCAAATATCTCATCGGATATTACTATATGATATTACTATATAAACTGTGACTAGCAAAATTAAAGCAATGTATCCCATTGTACAGAAAATGAGAATTGATTCAAAACTATTCCCATGTACCTGTCAAGGTGGGAAAATGTTATTTCACTAGTAATAGTGTAGTTTCTTCTGATAAAATCAAGCAGATCTATTTTCAACTGTTGATGTGAATAATTTATGCTAAAAGACAGACTTCTGGATTCAATTATAATTTTAAAATTCTACAGTGAAGTCAATTAGCCAAATAATAATAATGTCCCATGTCTGTATTTTGTTTTACTTCTGTTATGTTACGCCTCAGATTATGGCTTTGGTGCATTTCATTTGTGATGGCATCCATGTCGCCTGGCACCCGTTTTAAGCACTGCAGCTCTGCATGTTAATTCTACTGCAAAGACACCTACATTTTTAAATTTTTCCTACTTATGCATTAGACTGCATGTGCTACAAGAACCATCGTGATGCCTCTTATGCAAACTTTTCTTCAGGAAAGAAGGAGAGCACAAGGCAGTGTTTTTGATACTGCTGTCACATACATGGAAACTGATGTAGAATAAGTGAATATAAGGGTCAAAGGATCAGAAAGCTCCCCCCAAATCAGAGTCAGAACCAGAACCTAGACAAGCATGGATCTGTTAGAACTAGAAATTGTCACTTCTAACATGTGACTCTCCATCCAGCATGGCTTCACTCTCTCTTCACTGTGGCCAGAGACAAAGTCTAAATTTTTCAGTTACAAATAGTGCAAAGAATCTGATCCTTTTTCTCTATGCATTTCATGCTCAGAAAAAATACATATAAAAAATTGCTTGAAAAACCAAGAAGTGACAAAGCTGTGAGAGTTTAAAGAATAATATAAATAAAAAACAATAATGCTGCCAAAATCACAAATTTTGTCACCTTGTTGATCTTTTTAGACTTTCAAGGTGCTTACAAGTATGCTTTGAATTTAATTTCCACATAATGTAAGCTCTTCTAGGAAATGAATATTCATCAACAATTAGTATTTCTACAAATGCATAGATTCCTCTGTCTTTCCTTGAGGAGTATATTTTTAAATAAGATTATCATTTCTCACCATTTATTTTGCCCCAAATATATATATATATACTGGCTTTCACTTAGATATCAAGACTACCAACTTATTCTCTCATACAGGCCTGAAAACTACTGGAATACGCAGACTGCTCTTAATTACTCAAGGGTCTGTAAACAAGTTCCCACAAGTACAGTTGATTTTCTTTCAATCTCTGAAACTAGTGGAATTAATTCAAATTCTTAAAGTTTATGTTCAGGCCACTTGCAGAACAATGCTTCGTGCATTTTTTAAATGCCTCATTGATTGAAATGTATGTCATTAAACATTTTTTCCACATATTCTGCAGCTGTGCATTCGTGATGTTTTGTTTAAGAGGAAAAAATGTTCTGAGAAATTAATTGATAATAAAACAGAACTTGTTGGCCATTTAAACACTTATCTTTCATTGTCTATAAACGCCACTTAGTGAATAACTATTTCTATTAGCCTCAAACCCTAGCAATCCATCATGTGAATACTACATAAAATATAGCATTTTCTTATCCTGCAATACCTACTTGAAAATAAATGAGTACTAAATTTTATTTTGCCTAGGAATGAACTGCTAATTGACTGACTTTCTTTTTTTTTTTTTTTGTGGGAACCGGGGGGTCGACCTCAGGACCTCGTGCGCCAACAGGCACCCGTGCCACTGAGCGATATCACCGGCCCCTTTTTCGTATGTGGGTTCCAGAAGTCGAACTCGGGCCCTCGCGCTTGCAAGGCAGGCGCTTACGCCGCTGAGCCATCTCACCGGCCCTTGACTGACTTTCTTGATGTAGATTCTAGACAAGATTATCTTATGACTAAGCCAAAAGAGCCCATTTTGTTGACAACTGTACTTAAGAAACTCAATTAAAGTACACTTTTGTTTTCTGTGTTGAATAACTGAAATACACGAGTTTAACCAGATGGTTTCATATGTATATTACTTAAGTTTTATAATTCTGTTCAGGAGAATCTAATATTTATTCTATATATGAAAAATCACCCTGGAGTTTTTTATATTAAAAAGAAAGAAAAAGAAAAATGAACTCCATGCTATCTAGCTATTATCTGATCATTCCACATGAGATTATGTCCTTCTGACTCCAAAGTTGAGTTTCTCTTTGCATTATATTGAACAAGATGAAATACAATGATGTGACAACTATTTTATCATATAAAACTGTATTTGTTTTATTTGCAGAGTTTCTTCTAGTTCAACTAACCTTATAAACAAGCAACTCATTCAGATAGACATCTCTTAGAGATCCTAAAATCTAATTGAGAAAACTTGAACCTAGTTACCATGAAACAAGTTCAAAGAGGAAAGAGGAAATGAGCAAAATTCTTTGGTAGCACAAATCCAAGAAAAGTATTTCAGTTGGTTATATTATAAATGAATCTTTGATTAACAGCTGAGAGACTCTCTGGGCAGAAAATGGATGCTTAGCCAGGCATGGTGGCACATGCCTGTAATCCCAGCACTTGGGAGGCTGAGGCAGGAGGATTGCTGTGAGTTTGGGGCCAGCCTGAACTACACAGCAGGAGCCTATCTCAAAAAATAAAAAAATTTAAAAAATGATGCTTAAAGAATGGAGACTAAAAATGTGGAAGAGTAAAACAATAAAACAAATAAGATGAGCAAGAATGCATCGACTATATTTGGGAAAAACTTCTATTGCCTTATCAGCTTCAAAATAAAGTAGATCAAAAGAGTAGTAAGCAATATGGCAGCTGACTTTCTCCAAAATGCGTGATGGAATACTGATCACATGTAAGCAGAACCAAGCAAAGGAGCACCCAGAAAAGGCACATGAGGGTAAACCATCTTGGAAGCAGGCTACTCACGCATGGGCAGCTGTGTGTCCACACCGAGTGCTCAGAGCCCAAGCTCGTCAGGGAGCAGTTGTGTTCTCACCAACTCCATTCAGCATGTGACCCTTCCAAGCTTACTGGTTCCATTGCTCGCTGTCCAGGACAGTAATTAGTGTTTTCTGTCTTTAATCTCCTAAAGAAAAAAAAATTTCATATCCTATACTATGCATAGGCTACTGGAGTCTTCAGATCATTTTATCTTTCAAAAATTTACGTTACAGTCATATTTACTGGAACCCTCTCCTTGAACCTGGCTTCAGGGTGGCTAGACAATTGCTAACTCACATTGGTGCTGATGAGAAAGTTTCCTCTAAAATCTTCCTTTGCTCAAAAACTTCAACATCACCAGCCATAAGACTCATGAAGCAACACCCCTTACAATAACCCTGCCTTACTTATATACAGCATCTTATTTCTCATGTATAGTTCATTGCCAAATTTTATACCTGTTAACAAAATATCTCTTTATATTGACTTGTTAGTCATGTCTCTGTGGTTTATATTCTACAGTCTAATATTTTAATTTGTTAATTGCTTTTTTCCATATACTTGAGATTTGTAGGGCTTCCCAATGCATTGAAGATCAGATATAAATTCTCTCCTCCTGGAGTTCCCTTCCCACTTCACTTGTCCATTCAGAGCACCAAGTTACTCCTTTTAGATTTATTGAAATCCTATGTGATCTCAAGATTATCCTAGATTCATTGAAAGTTAACTTAAAAGCTGTTAGAAGCTCTCACAATCTATACATGAGTCCAATGTTCATGAGTAAATAGCATATGCATTTACATCACCAACTTCTACATTTATTGAGTCAATTGGGTGAAAAACAAGACCTAAAACAAATGAAGTCGACTTGATGATTACAGATTTGGAATATGATGTAGTCTCTTTCATGTCACAGGCAGCACTTTTACAGAAAGAGTAGGAGCAGGGAAGCAGGATCAGGAAGAAGTCATTAGGAAACAGGTATATAAAACCATCTTAACCACTGACGGAGTAGAGCCAGGTATACACCGCATGGATTTAGAGCTGGACACTTGGATTTGCATTCATGTTTGCTACTTAGTCACTTTATGACCTTGAGAAAGTTACTTGATATTTCTGATTCTGAATTTTCTGATCTAAATAATGAATATAATTAGAATTACTTAGCAGATGATGGAGCTAATAGGAAAATACATATTAATTATATGGAAGTGACTATATACACAAAGTGTACACATATGTTGAGTAACTATTAAACTCTCAAAGACACAGGTGTGTAGTTTTTAACCAATTTCAGACTTACAAGCAAGTAAAAATATTTCAAGGGTATAAAATATATGTTGAAGTATAATTTGTATTAAAATATAAATTATGTTTAATTATGGTTAACACATACTCTGCCATAGCTTGAATATTGCTGAGTAGGAAAGAACATATAGGTTTTGTTATGCAATTTTTATCTATCATTTTGCATCTTGTCTGGTACATTATGTTTCATGTTAACCATACAAATGCATATTTAATGCATGTATGAAAAAGCAATTATAATATTATAATAAAATAATTTTATATAATACCATATCTCATAACATTATCATAAGTATTATATTATTTATAATAGTTACTATGATTTTTTTACCCAGAAATCTGATGTTGCAAAAAGCTCTTAGAAAGTCTAAATCATTATTTCATACATAAACCAAATACAAATAGATATGTATAAAATGTCTTTTGACATTATTATTAATGATTAAAATGTGGCAACATTTTAAATGTCTAACAGAAGAAAAATTATTATATCCATTCTAACATATATTATGTAGGAATTTGAGATGATATTTATGGATACTTGGTAATTACACTAAAAATATTGCGTGGTAAAAATGGGATATAAAATCACATATACAATAAGACTTCAATCATGTAGAAATATATAATGCATTATACTGATTTCTAAGAACTTAAAGACAATATTTTTTACCTTTTCTATAAAATTATTGATAATATATTAATAATTAGATTAATGTTAGATTAATTTTATAATGGAATATAACAAACTATGAAACATGACTTAAGCAATATAAATTTTCTATTTTTAACCAGTAAGTCGACTATGAAACAATTCCAATATAGGCAACTCACATAAATCAAAATCAATTATGTTAACAAATAATAAGGAGAGACTATTAAGGCTTTGCTATTGGGTGGAATAACTTGTCCTATGGTTTTATTTATTTCAATTAGTGTATGTTTGTGATACACAGTAGTTACCTTCATTTTGGGTAATCAGTAAATATATGTATCTTTTCTTCATCATTTTTATTTCTAAGCCTCTCCACATTCCCCTTGCCCTAATCTCCTCCCCTTTTTTCAAAACTTCTGCCTAATATATGTGGAAACCTATACTAGTTACTGCTACAACAAATCACAAGAAACTCAATGTCATAAAACAAAACAAATTTATTATCTTACTGTTGTGGAGATTGAAATTGATATCACAGTGTTGGCAATGCTGAATTCTTTGGGATTCCAGTGGAATTTTTTTTCCGTGTCTTTCCCAGCTTCTAGAGGCTAGCTGCACTTGACTGGTTCTCCCTTCTTCCATCTTCATAGTTGGACCCGAGCTTCTGCCTCCATCATCGTCTTCTTTCTCTGCCCGTGCTTCTTTCCTCCTTTTTTCTGGAACCTGTGGGTCCCTCTGGGCCTACTTGGGTATTCCAAGATAGTCTCCCCATGCGCGTGTTACCAGCCACTTTTTTTCATAAGGTCAATTCATTTGCTCACAGTTGGCCAAGTCAAAGGAGAATATATATTTTGGTAAAAAAGAAAAAGGATTTATTAGAAGCTAGCTCTGAGGAGGGGCTTATTTACTTCACCATCTTACCATGTACAGGAGTGTTAGGGTCTTTTATGGCAAGGCACTGTAAGAAGAGGGATACAATGGGACAGTAGACGTGTTCAGGCTTTTTTTTTTACCACGTCCTGGATGCAGACCTTTTTCTCCACCGCCTCAGGATAGAAAACTGGACTTGACCTCCTGTATATTCTGTCCATTCATCTTGGCTGAGGAGAGGCTTGGGCCTAAGGATATTTGGAGAAGCCATTGTCTCTGTTGGAAAATAAAATCTAACTTTTAAAGTTTGCTCTTGTAGGGCAGGTTACACAATCGTATCAGGAAAATAACTTTTGCCATGGGAGATAACATATTCAAAGATTCTGAATATTAGGATGTTGATGCAGCATTTGTCATTGTTCTATTATAAAACACATATAGGGCTTTATTTTGGAATAAAAAGTTTTCGTGATAGTTAATTGTGGTGTCAACTTGAATAAGAAACACCTAGCAGATTAGTTTAGCACAGTCTGGGTGTATCTGGATGACTGACTGACTGAAAATGGAAGACCACCCTGGGCGTGGGTGGTACCAACAAATAGGTTTGTGGCCAGGATGGAAAAAAAGGGAAAGTTTTGCTCCTGTTTCTTCCAGGGAGCTCCAGTCTTCACTGTCATCTTTGGACATCCATCTCCAGGCTTCCAGCACAGACCCTTGGCTTCCTGACAAGCATTCACATGGGACTCTACAGTGAGCTCCAGATCTTCAAACTTTGACTGGGTCCTCTAGCCCTCCAGGGTGCAGACAATTCTTTTGCAGTCTTCCACTCCTGACTATGCAGTCTGCCACTGTAACCCTACCTTGTAAATCACTCATGAATCATACGTGTGTGTATAAAATCTGATTCTGTAGAGAACCCTCATACAGTTCTACATAGACAAAAATATTTCTGAGTTTTGCACTTTAGGTATAAGATTTATTTGTGGTAAAGAGAACAATTTGATGATGAGACTCTCAGGGCTTTCAAAAAAATATTGCCAGTGAAAGCTCAAATTATTTGACTAGATCGGATGCATTAACTCAGGTAATTATTTGAGCATCACAGAACAATCGTGTTTCTCTCTTAAAATCAAATCAGCATTCTTTTCTGTACTTTCACTTCTATTACTGTCATCCTTTAAAAACAATAAGAACAAATATCCTTTTAAACTTTAAGTACTATTTTATTAGCTATAGCTAACTTTATATTGTAATCAGGAATAATAGTGATGGTATTAGCCACTTTGTGCTTATAGTTAATTGCTATACTTAAAAGGGCATTAAAATATTCCAACCTAATATTTCTACTATAGTTATTTTATGCATTACCTTGAAGTTCATTTTCTGTAATACATGTATTATAACACATATTCATTTGTGCAAATGCATTTAATTGATTCAATTAAAATAATTATAGGCCAACTGATAAAATTATTTGCACTTTAAGATGAAGATTATAACTTGTTATTATGAAAATAATCCTATTTCTATATAAGAAAATAGAACTTTTTTACAACAGTTTTAGTGATATACATACATAATTATATTTATACTTAGTAAAATTTTTAAGGCTTTATCTGAGTTTAAAAGTTTGAAATAAAGTCATTTTTATATAATATATTGTTATTCAACGATCCTGAGTAATAGGTCTTTTGGAAATTGAATCACATTGTTTTTTAATGGTGACTCAGAGATAATCAACTTAAAGTATGGAGTTTTATCCACACAAGTAATTAAAGTTCTCTGATTAAGGGAAATCTTCAAAGTAGGTTAACAAAGATATGCTCTGCTCAAAATTCTGCCCAGATTTCCCAAAAAGCCATGATTCTTTACCCTTACCATACAAATAAAACTTTGGTATCTTTTAAAACTACTTTACTCGGCATCAGTCATATTACCAGGGGAATCGGAGAGACTTCTTGACATTGGCATTTTTTAAATCGGCAAATAATTCTGTGTGCAATTCAAATTGAGAGCTAATTCACTGACCAAATGATGGATCAGAACTTGAAACTGTACTGCTCAGCCAACTGTGAGTTATCAATATTTTGGTATTGATAACTATTCATAATATACAAATATACATTATAACCAATACTGAAAATGATTCTCTTCCTACTGGCCAATTATGTATCTTTCACTACCATAAATTTTTGCATTCATTAGATTTCTACACTTAGGCAAATAGAGTCAAATTCAAATGTATTAATGCCAGACACAGGAATATATCCTAAATCCACTTTCTCAATGATGATCACTATTATATTTATTTCTGTGCAACTACAAATGTCCAAAAGAAATGAAATTTAAACAACTTATTTATTTATTTATATATTGGTTAAAGGAATGACCATAAAATGAACAACCACTATTATTTATCTGCAATTATGATAATAACTGTGGCTAATTCAAGCTTAGTATCTACCTTTTGAAGAAGGTTATTATTGTTTTGAGTTTGTGTAAAGCATATTTGATATAGTACATAATTATTTTCATGGAAATAATGCAAATAATTTCTTAAAGTTTTTTCTTTCAGATACGCACACACACTCAACACATTCATGCGTACACATACACACCCTTGTATGGTTCTACAAAAAAATATTTTATACTTTTGGATTTATAGCAATAATTTTATTTGGTTTGTCTTTTATGAGTCATCACCCTATATCTATATACACATATAAATTAAATCCACAGTTCATTCATTCTACTCAAAACATGTGCTTTGAATATTCATCTTTGTTGGTATATAAGGACCTTAATTTGTGCATTGCAATCTATAGAATGGATAAACTATTTAGATATTCAGATATTGATAAGTAACTCCATCTTTGCTGTGAAATTCATTCTTGTGTAAACAGTACTACAATAGGCACCCTAGTAAGTAGTTATTTAGGTAAATACTGAGAAGTAGAGTTGCTACATCATAAAATGCATGCACTTTTGGTATTAAGAGATATATGACTTGGCATAGTTAATTCACTGTGTCACCTTGAATAAGAAACATCCAACTAATTGGATTAGCACCGTTGTAGGTATGGCCAAGTCAATATACTGAAGGCAGAAGACCCACCCTGGGTGTGAGTGGCACTATCCAATAGGTTTTAGCTTGAATGGAATGAAAGGGAAACAAAGAAGGAAGGCTCGATTCTGTTTCTTTGGAGGAGCTCCAGAAATCACCTTCAGCTTGGACGCTGTTCCCTGACTTCCAGAGCAGACCCTGCAGCCTTCTGTCCCAGACCCTTTGGCCTCCTGATATGGACTCACACGGGACACCACAGTGAGCTCCAGGCTTTCTACTGGATACTTCGGATCTCTAGTGTGCAGAGAGCCCTTTTCTACTCTTCCATACCTGATTTTGCGGGTGGCCACCGTAAGTCGATCTTGTAAATCCTTATATATTTATATATAATATCTTAAATCTGTTTATCTAGTGAGCAGTAACTGATATATGACTGTATTGTTTGTTCCTGTTACCTATCAATAAATACACATTTTAGATTTTTGTTAGATCTTATTAGCATTTAATTTTGCATTTTCCTACTTTAATGTGTGAAAAAATTGCCACCTCATTTGTTATAATTTTTTGATCTTTACTAGTGAGATTGAACTTTCTATCTAAAGTTTATTACCCATTTCTATTTTTCTGTGAATTTTCTATTTATATGATCTATCATTTTTTTATTGGAGTCCTAGCTTTTCTTCATGGTTTAACAATTTGGATATTATTTTATGTATATTTTCTTCCAGTCACCTGTATCTTAACATCATTTAGGTTTTTTAAAGTCAATTTTTTATTTCAATGTACTCATAATGATTATTATCATTTGTTTCCTTTTACTTTTGTGTCTTTTGTTATTTATATTAACATACAGCTTTTGTTTATTGTGCCTTATTAGACAAGGGCTTTTTTAACTCCCAAATTCATTGACATATTTTGGTTATTGCCATTTTCACATTGACATTTAAAATTATTCATTTAAAATTATTTTACATTGTGTAAAATATGGGTTGAATTATTTTTTTCTAATGTACAGTAAATTACAAATATGTAATCTATTAAATGCATCACATTTTCTCCACTTATCCGAGATATTATATTTATCATTAAATAATTAAACTAAGTTTGATTATGATACAGTTTGACCTATCACTACTGCTAAGAAACAATGGAAAGTCATGCTCATATGATGGTGACCTGATACATGAGGAATAATGCTTCTTTGGTTTTTAGGTAAAGAATGAATTTATAAACCATCATATCTTGTTCAAAATGCTGAAGAGTTGCTCCTTGTTTCATAGTTTGCAATTATGAAATTTTGGGCTTGTAGCTGGGACCAGTGGCAAACACCTGTAATCCCACCACTCCAAGGAGGCCGAGCCAGGAGGATTGTGAGTTTGAGCCCACACGGGCGATATGGTGACATAAAAACGTGCTCTCTCAAAATTAAATATAAAAACGGGCTGGAGATGTAGCTCAATGTTAAGCACTAGGGTTCAATCACTAGTATGACAAAAACGATTGGGCTGAGAATAGCATGTTCAGAACAGTTCTATATTTCTTTACCCTGCAGCCGAGACACAATTGTAAGGTGAAAATATTTTCTTCTAGAGGATTTTTGTTTCCTTGTGGATAAAATGCGTTCAATGCATTTTCAAAATGCTACTTGACAGCTGGAAGGGGAAAATAGTGTAAATTTTGATTTTGAAGTTTATCTATACACTTTCTTGCAACTGGATAAAGTACTTAGTTTATTCCATGTGGAGTTTTCCATCTTGTTCCATATGATACAGCTTCAGTCAGTGTCTTCTCTATATCACATTACATTGTTAACCTTATATTCAGCATTATAAAATAGAATATATCAAGATTTCTTAAAAACCTATATGAGAGTTTAATTAAATTTATGTAATTTCAAGCCTTAATATTTTAAAATATGAGTTATAACTGTTTGATTTTTATGAAACATTTGTGTACTTATTTCCTAGACATTAACACTACAGGCATATCTTTGAGCATATTGAAAGAGACCTCAGATTTAAGTATGAAAAATACAAAAATAGTATATTTGTGGCCAATTTTTAACCATAATTCATATTAGCCTTCTTTCTAAATGCTAACAATTGCATTACAGTCTGCACGTGCAGGATAAACAACAGGTACATACATGTACAGATGTACAAGATGTATAGTAGATTTATTGAAGATATAGTGAGGCCTAAAATGATAATATATAGCAAATTAACAAGATATCTGGCTTGTAGATTATTATACAGAACACATTTTGTGAAATTAGTCACTAAAAAAATAAGGCATTATTTAATACTACTAATTAGCTAGCAAGTAATAATAATTACTGTCCCTTCTGTATTTACTATGAGTCAGGCCTATATCTTTCCATATAATTCAGTTAAGCTCTCTAATTATACTATGGGGGCCGGTGAGATGGCTCAGCGGCGTAAGCGCCTGCCTTGCAAGCGCGAGGGCCCGAGTTCGACTCCCGGAACCCACATACGAAAAAGGGGCCGGTGATATCGCTCAGCGGCACGGGTGCCTGTTGGCGCGTGAGGTCCTGAGGTCGTCCCCCCGGTACCCACAAAAAAAAAAAAAAAAAAAAAAATCTAATTATACTATGGAGAATTTATACTTAGAATTCCTTTTTTACTTCAGTAAGAAAAGGAAAATTACCAAAGCAGTAAATCGTAGATCTACTTTTAAATTCCAGGTAATCTTGCTCCAAAATTCGTGACCTAATGTGCAAATGATTCAAAGTATAGCATTAAGGAAATCAAATGGCTATTAGGAAAAACAACTTCAAATTAATACTCTACTAGGTTTTTTATAATGATCTCCCTCCCAAAAAAATCCCTGAATTTAATACATACATTTCCCAAGGATAGTACTGATCATTGGCACCCGTGAAGGCTATAATTCAGTAACTATGAAAATTAATCTGAGCCATGTATGATGGTGAACACCTGTAATCCCAAAACTCTGGAGTCTGAGGAAGGAAAATTGCAAGCCTAGCCTGTTTTAAGTAAGACCCTTTCTCAAAAAAAGAATAAAAAATAAAGGACTGAGGATAAATGTCAGGGCAAAGACCCTGTTCAATTCCTAGTACCTAAAAAATAAAAAAGGAAATTAGAAAAAGAATCTGGTGATTAAAGAATTGGATAGTGTATTTTCATAGAAAGGTGAATAAACCTTTAATTATCTGTCCAGTTGAGGGTGTAAACAATGGAAACATTGCTAGTATAATGGAACTGACATATGGAAGACAATGGTTTACTTGGAATTTAGAAATTCAAGACTCAGCTTCAACAATGCATGAAGTCTTTAAAGCAGCATCTATATTTCATCTCCTATTCTTTCCCTCTGAGCATGGTTCTCCAGGTGGAGGCTTGTTGACCACATGTGTTCTTGGTTGCAGCAATAGAATCAAGGCTGGCTAACTGAAATCAAAAGGAATTTATTTGCAAAATCTTCAGCAAATCACAGATCAGTTGCAAAGCCTAGAGGACCAGGCTCAGAAAATAAGCAAAAATCAGGGAAATTGGATGCCAAAAAATATAGCCAAGGTATTCTAAAGACATGGTCTATTTTGACTACCACTGCCTCCATGAATATTATTTACCTGTCCCAGTAGTGTCAGTCATTCTCTCTAAACTCAAAATCCTGGGGGGGCCGGTGAGATGGCTCAGCGGCTTAAGCGCCTGCCCGGCAAGCGCGAGGGCCCGAGTTCGACTCCCGGATCCCACATACGAAAAAGGGGCCGGTGATATCGCTCAGCGGCACGGGCGCCTGCTGGCGCGCGAGGTCCTGAGGTCGACCCCCCGGTACCCACAAAAAAAAAAAAAATCCTGGGAAGTATCTGCTTGGTGACACTGGCTGATATACCAACGACTTAATTATCAGCAAAAAGGAAAAACATCAGGTTCTTCTTCCCTTCAAGACACACAATGAAGCCCCTCACTCCAACAACAACAAAACAAAAATGTATAATGAGTTTAATACCAGAGATCAGAATAGAATATATTTCTGTATGGTCAACATCTTTAGCTTCCAGTATTCCAATGATTTGTCTTAGATTTATGCCATTTGCATTATTCTATCACAGAGAAATTTTTAGGAAATCCCAGAGGGCAATCAAATTACCTATTTTACTACTGCATTTATTTTACCATGAACCAGGCATTGTTCTGAATTATGGAAATATTAGTTGATGCAAGTGCAGAAAAACTCTTTGATATAAGTACGGTGATTAAGTAATGCTACTTATGAAAGAACAGAGATATGGTTATGTAATTTACTATAGGTCATCTTCTACAAAGTGACAGAAGCAAGACATTTGGGCTACATACACCATGTATTTAACAGTTACTCTCTGCTGCTTCTAACTGCAAGTCTTTGTCTTCCATGTGACAATTCTCTGATAGTAACAGATTTTCATTGCATCCACCCCCAAGTAGACAGTAAACAATTGGGCAATTACTCACATTCCCATGAAAATAAATTATGTAAGTCCTCACATTTTTTAACCAGTTGTAGTTGATAGAAAACATTGTCACTGCTCCATATACAAATATCTTTTCTCATCTTCTCTGTCTGTGGTTTCCTCCTGTGACTCTCTGCAATTTGTGTTTTTAACTGTACCCTGTACCAACGTCTCTCCTTGATACTGCCATTAAAGTAGAGGAACTGCTTTGCCAAAATACACAGACAGAAATACCTTGAGATTTACACACCCCTCAGGTGGATGTTTTCTAATAACTGACTTAAACAGACTAAAGAAACCCAATACCATTACCTTGAAAAGGACAATCTCAAAGGTGTAGTTTATAGTTCCCATCTCCTCTCACAGAACAGGCTAATCTAACCCCCCCAGGGGAATTTGCCTGAAATTATGCCCCTGACTGCTCCTTCTTTGCTGTATCTTACTCCATACATTCCTTAATCTTGAGGTCTCATCTCTAATAGATCTGTCATGCAGAATTTCTCATATTAGCGTCTGCTTCTACAGAACTTGGCCAAAGAAGGTGACCTGGTGAAAACAAATAACACTGTAACTAGTTTAAGCAGAAGAAAGCAGTGCATTGGAAATATTTTGGGCAGCTCATGAAACCAGTAGGAAGAGTAAAAGCTGACAAAGCAAATTAGTAAAATACAGTGTGACTGTAAGTACAACATAAACAATGTTATATTGTAAAATGTGTAGTTCCATAGTTCACACTCATTGATTTCACCACTAATAAAAACTCCTCGCTACTACCACCATCACCAGTAAGCTTTGGCTCTGCCTGTGTATTCTTCACCCTGACTGACATGCCCAGAGTAAATTATGCCTGTCTTCTCAGGAATGAAGAATAGGGAATGTCAGCTTCTGTGCTTTAATAATTGGGCCCATACAATTGGAGGAAGGCCACAAGTTATCTACATTCAAATTTCCTGAGACTTAGCATTTAAATACTCCAACCTTATTTTGTAATTATGCTCATTAATTTAACACTGAATATGCTTTATCTCTGCTATCATGTCTTCTTTACATATCTATACATTACTCATCTTGTATAAAATAATACACAAGGTAGATGACAAAACAGCACATTATTCATAAAGTCACCTTCTAAACCTTACCACTCCATACTCTGGACGCTATTTACTACTTATCAATATATTAATATTTATATCCTATATGAGACAAGTTATTTCTGAGTATTTAACACGGCTTAGCATAATACCTTGATGACAATCGCTATAAGAAAATTTGTCAAATATATTAGAGCAAGACCTGTAGAAATATTAGAAGAGGGATTTGGTAGACTCAGCAGGATTTAGTGACTGATTAAACTTAGGGGGTTTGAAAAGGAAAGTTCCTAAGTTTGTTTTTTAGAATTCAAGCTTGCATGTCTAGGTACAAAATGGCATCATTAACATTTAAACAAACTAGAAATAACATTCTTGATAATTAGAATGTCTATCAGTAATTTCATTGTGCACATATGGAGATTGGAGCTCTTAATACCCTTCTGGGTTGATAAATCCAGTATAGACTTAGAAACTGAGTCTGAAATTCAAGTAAGACATCTACAAATTTAGATTTAAGCATTTCGGAATGAATAGAAGTGATAATGAAGTTGCATAAGTAGATCAAACCCTCGGAGAGAAAAATGTATAGAATGAGAAGAAAAATGAATTTAAGTATTTGATAAGAAATGTTATAAAATGTCAACATTTGGGAAGCAAAAGAAAAAAAAAGACAACAGAGGAAAAGCAAGATAGACTTGAGATTAGGGAGCCAATGAGTTCAAAGAGTGCATATAAGGAAGAAATCGTTCTTCAGTGCTTAAGCTATGTGGGACAATTTGCACTTTTTCTTGCATTAATGCTTTTTGTATTGTGACATAAAAGACAAAGCGTATCTCCCAACCCATTGACACAGCTCAGCCGTGAGTCTGACTTTGACCAATTAAACATGAACACAAGTGAAAGTGATCTATTCCAAGTTAAACCTAAAGAGGCTTCATGTTTCCACTTGTCCTGCTGGATTTTTGCCATCTCTACAGGCAGAACACACCCTGGCAACCTAATTCAAGTAAAAGAACACTTTATGGAGCATACCTGGACTCAGCTTGCACTTAGCGTTGCCCCCATCTCAGCAAAAGTGGCAGAGCCACAAATGTATGTGAAGTAAATGCAGACTGTTTTATGCCACTGGGAAGCAACATCTTACCGAGAAAGAACATTGTTGACTTCAGTCAAACCATTAGCTGTATGCTAACGGAGCCATAACGTGGGTATCAATGGCTTGGGGGATACATTTGAAATAATGAAGTAAGTGAGAGTTTATCAGTGATGGGCTGCAGGTAATTGAGGTATCAGCTTTATGTAGACTAAATATAAATTGATGGAAAAAGGAGACATTGATCTATACATTATTTTGAATGAGCTATTCAGGGAATCAACTTTCACATATATATACTTTGGCACTTAAGCTATCAGTAATTAATAGAGAAAGTTTCAGGCAAGTGAGGAAACTAATTGGTTAAGTAATAGCTGAAATGATTGTAAAGATTGTTATTACTATTCAGTGAGAAATCATCAGATAATATAAATTTTCCTTCAGCAGAATAAAAACCCCAGGGATCTTTATCATAGTAATGGCATTTAAAAAAATTTGAAATATCATATAAATAAATGAAATAAGATAATTTGCATAAATACTAGAAAGAACAGTTAAATTTTTCCAATTTGGAAAATTAGCCTGTATGCAAATCAGTAATGTTTTAAATAAAGAAATAATATCAAAGGGCACGCTTGTTCATTTATTTTGACATTTTATAATTTAGTCTAATTATTTGTGAAATTGTAACCCATTAAGCTGGCCTTTGGTATAGTGTGAAAAATAATGACATTTTAGTCAAAGAAGCACTAACTTTCACTTTCTATATTACATTCAGGCAAGATATTTAGTGAAGTAATTAATTAAAAGCTCAACTGTTAAGTCTTTCCTATATTTCTGGGATTAGACAAAGACTTACATGGACGAGAAGCTAAAGAATTCAAAATCGGTTCTCAGTTAAATTCATGCATTTCCAGAGACAAATATGTGAAATTAGTTCTCTGAGAAATGCATGAACTGCATATTAGGCCTAATTAATAAACTTACACATCAAATACACCTTCATGCAAGTGAACGTGCCTCATTTTGCCACTTTACCAGTTTATTCAAACTTTGTATAATCCTACATTTCAGTGGGTTCACGTATCTTCATCAATGCCTCTTTGCCCCTGGGAAGTCCAAGAGTAATAATGCAAAAGATATTTAGCTCTATTTTAATTCACTCTTACATTAACACCCTATTTTGCAGATAATTATGGTAGGACAAATAATTATAGATTTTTTTAAATAGCTGAATAAATTTATATGTAATTTACTTCATAGGAAATAATTCCTAGTTTGTCAAAACTGCAAGCTCATTTTGTTCATTGTAAATTACTGGGACCACATACAAGTACAACCTAGCAACATTTCCTCTAATTTAGTTTTCTAAGTAAACAAAGCCTGCAGCACAGTTTTCTGTTAATGAGGGATGAATCTGAGTCTTTTCTGATAAATCAGAAGGCTGTGCTTATTAAACAAAGATGATGTTATTGATTCAGAGGGCACGCTCCTTAAGCAGTTTTTTTTTCTAATTGTTCTGCTGATCCATACACATTTTACATTTTCCTCTCGTTTTTGCAACACACACTTTATAAAATGCCTACCCGGGGCCAGTGAGATGGCTCAGCAGCTTAAGCGCCTGCCCGGCAAGCGCGAGGGCCCGAGTTCAACTCCCGGAACCCACATACGAAAAAGGGGCTGGTGATATCGCTCAGCGGCACGGGCGCCTGCTGGCGCGCGAGGTCCTGAGGTCGACCCCCCGGTACCCACAAAAAAAAAAAATGCCTACCTAATTTAGTGGCTTTTATAGACATAGCATGATGCAATACTCACTGGCCAATGAATAGCAGACCCCGGGACTTTGACAGCATTCATAGCAATTTGGGATAACTGCCGTATAGGAGCATTAACCTCACTATTAACATGAAAGAGAATTTCTGTTTAATATAAACAGAAATTATATTATATGTAATATAATATGTAATTATATTATATGTAATATAAATTACGTATGCATAGCTAAAAGTAGAGATCAGCAATATAAATATTTGGAAGTAAACTTGGTTAAGTTAAAAAGAAAACACATTATTTTCCACTTCACAATAACATTTTAAAATAAAAGTAGTAATACTGATCTTTACTGGCAAAGACAGCAGTCCATGATATATTTGTTATGAAGGTTACAGTTCTCTTTAACTGAGCAAGCACCATTAATGCATATTATAGAAAAGTCCTATCAAATTTTATTCATTTTCTTGCTTAAAAGCTACTTCTAAATTAATAGAAATTCTACTAGGATACCAAGCTGATTGAGCCTGAAACATTTCATACTTTAAATAATAAAATTTTATTTTACAAAAATAATCCAGTAATTGATCATGTCAGTAATTGATCCCTATGTTCCCGAAAATAATTTGGATTTAACCAATACCGAATGTAGACTATATGATATGATAATTAGGGCAGGTTTATTAATTGTGCTGTTCGTATTTTTCCGTATACTACTGGTTTGTTCTAACTATAGGTATTATCAACTCCTGATGTTTAGTGTTTGCTAAATTTATATGTATCTTGGAACTAGGTATTAGTAACATAGAGGTTTAGAAAGTTCATACTTTCCCAGTGATTTACCCTTTTATCATTATAAGATGTCATTCTTTATCTCTAGCAGTACTTTTGCTCACAAATCAACTTTGAAATTTAGAAAGTCATACATGGACTTTCTTGTGCCTCCTATTTACTTGGTATATCTTTTATTCCATCTTTTGGATTCACTCTAGAGTCTTATGTAAAGACTTTTTTTTTTAAGAATAACACATATTTGAGGTTTTGTCATAATCGAATCTAATAATCTTATTCTTCAAATATTTTGTTTATTTACATTGCATGTAATTAAAAATATATTTGACTTCATAACAACAAAACTGCTTTAAACTCTCATACAGTTCTAGTTTTTTTTTGTATATGAGCCTAGGGATTTGAGATTTTTGTTTGTTTGTTTTGCTTTGTTTTGTTTTGTTTCTTTTTACAGAACTGGAGATTGAACCCAGGGCCTGAGCAGTGAGTCTTTCATTTCATTTATTTCATTTATTATTTTGAGTCACTGTCTTACTAAGTTGCTGTGTTACCCAGGCTGGATTTGAACTCGTGATCCTGCTGCCTCAGCCTCCCAGAGTGCTGGATTACAAGTGTGCACCACCATGTCTAGCTTGGGTTTTTCTTCACCATTGCATTTTTGCTGCATTAATTTGTTAGTTGTAGCTTCTTTTTGAATTTGCTTAATGGTTACTATAGATTACAGGTTCCTTTATAGTATAATAGAAGTTATTACTTCAGCACTTCCTCTACTACACTAGGGAAATAAATTACTCCACATACAGCCTCCCAAATTTTGCACTGTTATGTTCACACATTTTAATCCTATCTATGTAAAAAGTTTTTATCATCATTGTGGTTATCATCTTTTTGTGCATTTTTTTATTTTATTGGTACATTTTAGATATTCAGAATGATAGCACTGATCATAGGAATTTGTACCTGTGTATGATATATCTTGATTCTTCTTTTTTCCCATTCCCCTCCCCTCCCTTCAACCCTTCTTCCCCTCCTTATTTACAAAAGCTTTGTTTCCATCTCTTCCTTCTTTTTTTTCTTGTCCCTTATTATGATGTTCAGTCCATTTTTATGTCTCCATTGTCAATCAGTCATTCCTGTACTCTAATGTGCTGTGATCATGTTCTTTCTACCTAAGGAATTTTGCCCCTCTTTGGTGGAAGTTTATTGGTAATAAATTCCATATTTAATAAATATGGAATTTATTACCAATAAAACTCCATATGCTTTTGTCTCCATGAAAATATATTTAATTCATCTATATTTTAAGGATATTTTTCTGAATAAAAAAATCTTCATTAATATGATTAAGTTGAAAACACATTTTTTCCATTTTACAATAACATTTTAAAATAAAAGTATTTAATTATTTGTTTATCCTATGTGGATAATTTAAAGATTCTTCTTTGTGGATTTCTATTCTTTCATTACATTGAGCCTAAATGTCATGCACTTCATATTTATCTTGCTTGGGTTTCAGATACTTTTTCAAATTCATATTTTTTTTGCAGTTTTTGAAAATTAGTTATTGTTGTTTTCACTGTTTCTTTATGTCTTTCTCTATTCTTCCTCCTCTGAAACTTCAGTTTTTTTGTATATATAACACCCTTCATTATATATTGAATGCTTTCTATGCTCTTTCGGCATTTTTCATACATTTTCATGCTTCAATTTAGACATTGGCTATTGATAAGTGCTCTAGCTCACTAATACGCTTCCTGCTTTGTCTAATGTGTAATTAAATGCTCTATTGCACTCGTTGTTGAAGAGACTTCAATATTCAGTTCTAGCATTCTGCATTTATACCTTATTGATAGATACCATTCCTCTGGGTATAATTCTCCATATTTTCATCTATTTTTCTGTTTCTTGGTCTATTTTCTCTTACCTATTATTTATGGTGATTTTAATTTATTTTTATTAACTCCAACATTTGGATCAACTGTGCCTCTTTTTAATTGTTTTTCTTTGGGGTGTTGGCATCTTTAATCACTTTTTTAATTAAATGCTAGAATTATGGATTTTAAAATCTCTACTGTTATATTTCTCTAGGAATGGCTCCTCTTTTTTCTGGACAGATAGAGTAATAACCAATGATTATAATCTAATTAGTAATAAAGCTGAGTTGAGGATGGATAGTAATTTTCATGAGTCTCTGGTACCTTTTGTTCACACTTATTCCAAAAGTGAAAATGTCCAGAATTTTCAAGGGCAATCTTAGTATCTTCATCAGGGACTCTATCTGCTAAGTCCGGAACTCTACTGTTGAGGACAGGACAAGGACACAGCCAAAAACTCTGCTCTCATGTTCAAACTCTTTCTGCTTAGCTTTCAGCCCCGTATTGAGAAGATTAAGGATTGGATTAATAATTTGAGAGGAAAACTGGGTGTGTGTATGAGTAAATTTGCCCCTCATTGCTTCTCACTGAGATAGTGACTCCGCATATCTTCAGTTTATCTCCCCCGTCAGTAGATAGTGCTAAAAGTTCTACTAGTATTGTTGTTCTCATTTGCCCTCTATCCAGAGAAAGCCTAACTTCTCCAACTGATGTCCAAAAACTATCAGAAAAAGACTACAGAGAAAATGCAGAAAGTGCCCGACTTCACTTCCATTATTCCATTTTGAAAATCTTGCCCTTTTACCCTTTCAAAAGCTTTCTCATGTCTTTAAGTAAATTATTTTTAAAGTGGTATATAGAGTCTTTGTAGCTGTTCTCAGGATAAATTTGGTCTGTAGCAAGCTATTTCACCCTATTTAAAAAAATGAAAACTCTCTTTTGGTTTCATTTTCCATTTTTGAGATTATAGCCTTAGTCATATAGAAGATTTAAGTTACTTTGTTCCTTGTCTGCTTGCTTACAATTGCAACTAGATTTATCCATTACCAATATTCCAATTTATAAGGACGAAGCTCTTTAATTTTTGGAGCCATGTAGAAATTGATCTCTATTCAATGTCAATATTACAAATTTGACTGGTAAATTTATTTTTGTAGGCACATTTATAAAATTATCATAATAAATAAAAATTACAACTAGATGAATTCCCAAACTGTTAATTATTCTGACCAAGCACAAGACATGCTGATTTCTGAAGCAGTAACTATTTTATAATAGAATTTTAAAATAATCAAGCAATGCTTTAAATTTGACTTTAACCTAAATTTAAAGTATAGCCCTGAAAAGTATCACGTTTTAAATTTAAGATTATTAGAAATCATTCAGTAATTTAGCAAGTAATTTTATATTCTATGCACTCATAAAAATCTGTTTAGACTAACTACAGATTCAACTCAAAACTTGGCAGTACCTTGACATAAGTAATAAACAACTTCTGTGCATTGTGCACCAAAATCAATACTTTGTAATGAGGCATTACATACATATTAAGATGACAGAATTCAAAATATTGCATTCTTTGGCTTTATTTTCTTTCTGTAAATTTACTCTAAACTTAGCTAGGTTTTAAAAATTAACAAAATTGTATTTTTTCTTTTGCAAAATAGTGAGCCAAAAATTCATTTTAGACTTACATGTACAAAGAGTGCATTCATCATGAATTAGCTTTCTAAAATTAAAGTAAATTATTTTCATTTGCTTTTTCATATATGAGAATATATGGAATATATGTGGCATATATTTGTACCCATAGTTCTGTGCATAAAATGGTATATTTCATAGGTAAGAGCAAAAAGACAGCAAAAAAAATGACTTC
Source organism: Erethizon dorsatum (assembly GCA_028451465.1). NCBI lineage: Eukaryota > Metazoa > Chordata > Mammalia > Rodentia > Erethizontidae > Erethizon > Erethizon dorsatum. The sequence goes on from CM051838.1 coordinate 59,449,621, forward strand.
TTAAAATTATTTGCATTTGAAGGGGAAAAATTGGATATGTAAATCAGTATGTAAGCACATTTTTCCAGTATTACATTAAGTCTAATATAAATGTCTACTATTTAAAGCAGACAGAAACTTTGGTGCAATACCCCACAAGTAACAATAATATATTTAATCAATAAGTATGCCAAACACCATTCTTTCTTCTTTGAGTACACCATATGTTGTCATACAAAAATGATTATTTTAATAGTTAGCATGCTATTATCAGATTCACTACAGAAGACAGTAATTGTGGAGCCTTTATTTCCCTAAAGTTATTTTAGATTTAACAGTAGATATGCTAGAAAACGTCAAATTAAAATGTCTTATAAGCATCTCCAAAAAGATAGATGGGACATATCAAGCCCAAATAACCATATAGAGATATTTCCAAGGAAGTGGTAAAACCTTACTTAACTATTTCTTTATCAAAGTATGTTATATACTTTGAAAATATGAAGAGTAAGAGATCAGGACAGGAAGAGTGAGATAGAGAGAGGGTTCTCTGGGAAACATTCATGAAGAGATGCATTTAGACAAGAACCTTCCCCATCTTACACACTTTGGAGTAAGTGGGAGGTATACCAGATGACTATGAGAATATGTCTCCCAAATCTCCTGTCAGTACCCAAGAGTTCCAGCTGCTGCACTGTAGTTGGTATAAAGGACATACCCAATTAGAGGTGCTCCCTGCCAGTGACTTGATCAGACAATTACATTAACAAGAACCCATTTTTAAGACACATAGGACTCCTCTCACAGCCAATAGTGGTTGGAGGACTCCACCATGGTTTTGCCAGACCTCCGTCTAATCACACAGCAGTGTCTTCAACCTACTTTCTTCAACTTACTCTTCAACCTACCCTCTTCTCAGAATCAGTCTGAATTCAGCTCTGAACATTCTGTTAGTCTCCATGGATGCATCCTATTTTTTTCCTTATATATTTTCAGCAGATAACATTCTTTTTAGTTCCCAGAGGAACTGCACGAAAGTAAGAGGGTAACTTCTAACTACAGAACTAGGCTATAATATATTTCCTATAATTAGAAGACATAGAGCATTGGATTTGGTTCCTCCATTAATCGCTACAGTAGACTGTGGCCTAAGTCTCAAGAAAGTGTGGCTTGATAGCAGAACCAGGAAAGTGCAGTTGCACTGAAGTCTCTCAATTCCAAAATCGCCAGTAGAATGCACAAGAGCATGTTTTCCTTGAACAAGATGTGTACTGCTGCACAGAAAGCTATCATGGGGCTAGATGGCTCAGCGGCATAAGCGCCTGCCTTGCAAGCGCGAGGGCCCGAGTTCGACTCCCGGATCCCACATACAAAAAAGGGGCCGGTGATATCGCTCAGCGGCTCGGGTGCCTGTTGGCGTGCGAGGTCCTGAGGTCGACCCCCCGGTACCCACAAAAAAAAAAAAAAAAAAAAAAAAAGAAAGCTATCATGGGGTCATCTCAAGTCTTGTGAAAAAATCTACTAAGATAAACCAAAGTCTCATCAAAAACAACACAGAGCTACATAGTTGATCCCCTAAAAGTCAATGGGTGGGATAAAGAGGATAGATTTGCTGCTTTAAAAAAATGTGTAAGTAAATAAATTCATAAACTCCAGTGGAGCCATGAGGCTTCCAGCAGAACATCCAATGAGTCTATGGAAGGAGGATGCAAAAGTGAAGGTGTCATTGAAAACATTTATGGCCAGCTAAACAAGAGTGGTCACATCACTGTCACTGTTATTCTATCCTCTCTTCTCTCCAGACACCTAGAGGGAAGGTACCGGCAAGAAGTGGGAGAAATCCCCTGGTAGAAAACAGAGAACTGAGTTCAGTTGTCATTCTCTTACTTTACTGGAGTCCAGCTGAAACAGGAATGAGGAGGACAGATTTACATGTTCTACAAAAATCGAGCTTGGAATTTCAACTGTTATTTTGGGTTGCAAATGTTGTTTGGTGAACTGGATAATTATGTCCCAACCTAAGTATGTGAAAAACTATTAGCTAACCATAGGCAAAAATATGATAGAAAAACTGTAGATGCTTTTTTTTTTTTTTTTTTGTGGGTACCGGGGGGTCGACCTCAGGACCTCGCGCGCCAACAGGCACCCGTGCCGCTGAGCGATATCACCGGCCCCTTTTTCGTATGTGGGATCCGGAAGTCGAACTCGGGCCCTCGCGCTTGCAAGGCAGGCGCTTATGCCACTGAGCCATCTCACCGGCCCTGTAGATGCTTTTGAAACAGGCAAGGTAAGTGTTACTCTCATTATAATTATAGTATGATGAGCCAGGTATATTAATCTTTATTGAGTGTTAGTGAAACTATAATAAACTTATAGCTATTAATTTATTAATCATTAGCATAAAATTCACATTTTAAACTCCTTACACATGATTATAAGTATTAATTAGTATTTTTCACACAACTTGAAAACTATGAATTTCTATTGACATTATTACTGTAGAAATTATTTTGATTATATGTAGTATATGTAAACATACATTCAAGTATTTATTATAATTTACTATTATAAGTTGCTGCCAAATGGGTACTATCAAAAATATTAAAATTGTTTATTTCATCATAATTGTATATTTCATTATCAAATGAGAGTAGAATAAAAATAAGGCACAGTGAGATCATTACAAAAAAGAGAATATCTCTGTGTTTATGTTTCGCATAAAATGAAATAATAGCACTGAAAGATTTTGTCTTGAGTATTTAGCAAAAGACATGAATTATAGGCAATTTGAGCAAATTTCTTTATCTGAACAATTATGTATCTATAAACCAAAATACAAGCAATGAATGCAAACTGGATCTTAATGAGCAGCAAGAATCCAAGACATGAAAAACAAACAAAAGGCCAAGAAGAACCACTAATGATGATACAATTGCTACTATGAGCTTTTCACATTTGGATAACAACAGCATGATTCATGAGCTAACTAACCAAGTTTCATTTCTTTTATCATCAAATTAAACCATTTTTGCTAATTTTTTATGACCTCAATCTATTAATTTTGTTTTGACTCTTCATTTCCATTCTCCTACCAAATCATGATTCGGAGGTTAAAAATGAGTCAGACTTGTACTTCTGCCTGGAAGCTAACATGCTCTTCTAATAGATAATTTATTGCAAAACAAAACACAGTATTTTATGGGTTTGAAGTTAAACCAAAAGTGGAAAAACTGTGCTCTCTTTCTTAAATAGTTTGGATTTTACAGGAGTGATGATTTTTCATATGTACACGCTCAGTACATGAAGTTAGTAATTTTGCTTTCTATTCCTATACAATAGAGAGGTAAGGTTGATGAATATTGAGTTATATTTGAATATGTCTATTTCTGGAATATATTAAAAGATGTCCAGTGAACATAAAAATTTTAAGGAAAAATAATTCACTTAAAAATTCACAAATAAATATAGGTTTTTTTGGTTGCCTCATTTATATAAGTTAGATAATTGTGCTGAAATATGATAAAGAGGCCATTTTTCCCATGACAATACCAACTCTGGGCTACTTTCAATGTTTTCATTTTTACTGGCATAGTCTTGATGATAGGTAAATAAAGGGGTCCCCTCATCTGACTTCCAAAATTTTGTGACAGAAAATATCACTACCACCGACTCATCTGTGGATGGGGAAAAAATTAAGATAAAAGACAATCCTAAAAGATGGAAACCATTTATTTGATTTTTTGTTGTTTTCCAGTCCCATTTGTCTATGGTGTTAGAATACAACCTTTTAGTTTATGATTATAATCTGAGCATCACTTTCCCTAAAGCAGCGAGAAAGTTCTAAACGAAGATACGTTTGTAAACCAGATTTCTATGGCCAGGAAGATAAGAAAAAATTGCTAAATGTACAAATATAATAATAATAAAGTTATTTCAGCATGAAAATTTATTCTATATAGATAAATAATGTAACAAAATAAAATATAAACATTCTTATTACTGAAGTAAGAATTAACTGAAAGGAAAATGCTAAAATAGAAGTAAAAAATCCTAAAACATACTAGAAAAATGACACATCTAAAGAGCTGTAAATTTCTGTATCTATGATAATTCACCAAATATGATTTAATATTCCATATTTTCTTAGCATTTAGATTTTTTTGCCTACTCCATTGTTTCGACATTATTTATTGAATAACTCACCTTTCCCCCAATGATTGCATTGTTGTTTCTGTCATTTACTAAATGCTAACTCACAGGGACCTTCCTAGCCCAAACGATGGAATTTTTTTATAGCCATGTGACGGTGTTTACTTTTTAAATGACTAATTTATAGAATTTTAAATGGCCATTACAGCTAGTTATCTTTGCTTATCTTTTTCCTAGAATATTTCTAAAAATTTCTTCATTTTATCTGCCTTTATAAAATGCAGAAGTTGTTCATATTTTATTTAAAAAATAATAATTTCTTTAGTATTGTATTAATGTGCAGATATACTTAGAGAAAATTTTGACCTTCTATCTTGGTTTTCTACTTTATATATATTTCAGCCTACTTTTATGTCTCTCAAAGATATTTAAAACTTACATGCATGCCTACTTAAATAAAAATATATTTTATAAATTCCATATGAAATATGTTTTAGGTATGTTATCTTTTATTTACTATTATAAATATGTTTGTCTGACTATTTTTATTGTGTTTGCCTGCTATATGTTTCACCTTCCATTCTTAAAATTTAGACATACTATTTTTTCTAAAAAGAGAAATATTTATTAGTTTATTTTCTAATTGCTTCCTTCTGTTTGTATTTACCATGTTCTCCTCTTCATAAATACAAGTTACATTTATCAACTTTTTTTTTCTTTTACACTAGAGTTTGAAACCCAGGGCTTTGCGCATTAGGCAAGTGTTCTACCACTGAGCTACCACACAGCACTGTACGTTGCCTCTTAATTATTCAAACCCCAAATCATGTAGTTTTTCTCATATCGGTAAATGTGTGCATTACAAAGAGCAATATTTCTCAAGTCTTTCTTCCATTGATTCCTGCTACACTTTCTGTTACTATTTTAGGTTTTGCACTGTTATTTTTCTAAATTTGATTTCATATATATATATTTTTTTCTTATATTATTTTCATTTCATCTGTAATTCCATGTTTACTAATTACCTTGAGGGTGAATTATATCTAAGTGTTCTCCTGCATCCTGGAATCAGTCTTATTCTGAGGTATGCTAATTGTTTGTCTTTCACAAATATAATTATTGTTTATGTTAACAGAAACTATAGAAAATTTATTAGTTTGTAGGTTTGCTTTTGTTGTTGCTGTTATTCATCTGTTTACCTTTAAACATTTTCCTTCTGGGTCTTCTTTTTTCTCTAAACAGTGATTGTCCTCGGCTCCTCTTTTTATTTACCAAAATATTCTTTGAATGTTTTCATTAAAACATAAAATTAGATATTAAATATTGATTCTTATATTAGCTAGTCATTAATCTTTTTAGGTGTTAGAAAGGAAATTAGAGGCATGGGCTTAGTCAAGAATTATTGTTCTTTCTCCGAGTAATTTGTGTTGCAATTTTTCTAGTTGTCTCAAAGTGTTTCAATAGAGGTGAAATTTTTTCAGGTCTTTGGCTAATCACATAAGAGGATGAGCTTGTGAAAACTATTTGATTCTCTGAATTTGTATTGAGTGTGAGCATTAGCTGCCTGTTTATCACCATCGAGATCCACTGGCACCTAGGAAAACTTTCTTGTTGTTCTTTGTGAGAATGTCACGAGTTGGGTGAGAATTTCCCATATTTCTTATGAAGCATCTCCAGTTCCATCAATTTTGCTAAATTGGAGTATAATACATTATAAAGATTGATCTATCGGAATTTTTGAAAATTGCTCCTTCCAAATAGCATATTCGGTCAAAAGAAGGAGGCACAAATTTATTCTAGTATCTTCTTTCAATTTGGTCTCAATTGTATTACATTTGTTCAAAATTTTAAAATAGATGGTACTAGTTTTAAATTTTTCCAAATCTGATTAGTGGCATAATATTACGTGGAACAAAAAGTAGATTTATAGGTGAAAAAAAATCTAAAATGCAAATATAAATTATACTTTTTCTTGCAACGAAAGTACTTAATACTGCTTAAAAAGTGAAAAAATAGAGATATTGCAATAAGATATGGTGGCATACTATTTTATGTCATTGACTGATGGAGAAATCAATCATAAGAATGTGAACTATCTTTTGACATTAAATAATTTCAGAGCAAACTTTATACACCATGTCATCCAAAAATGCTTCATTTTGAAACACTTAAAACATCTATGAAAATTATACAGTGCTTTTTTATCAGAATTTCCTTCCAAGCAGAAAAGTGAATTTTGAGAAGATAAGCCAACTTTTACACATTCTTGTCTGGAAGCAGAATCATTTTTAAAAGGACCGTGCGATAGATAAATTGGTCCAAACGAGTTCATCAGAGGAAAACCTACCTAGAGATTTTATTTTAAAATATATTGTTTAAAAAAATGATGTATTCTGATTATATTAGTTAATTTACAAGTATTTTCTTCCATTCTGTAGGTTGTTTCCTCACTGTTGATTGTTTCTTTTGCTGTGCAGAAGCTTTTTAGTTTGTTGTCATCCCATTTGTCAATTTTGCTTTGATTTTCTGTGTTTCTATGGCCTTGTCCAAAAAAATCTTTGCCAACTGCAATGTCCTGAAGGTTTCCTCTATATTTTTTTCTGATAGTTTCATAGTTTCTTACATTTAAATGTTATTAATTTTGAGTTGCTTTTTGTGTTTGGTGAGAGCTAGGCATCTAATTTCTTTCTTCTGTGTGTAGATTTCCAATTTCCCCAGCACCTTTTAGAGAAGAAACTGTCCTTTCCCCAATACATTTTTATCATTTTTATTGTCAAAAAATGTTGTCTGTGGCTCAGTTAGTTAACTTCTGTGGTATCTATTCTATTTCATTTGTCCTGTGTCTTTTTGTGTCAGTACCAGGCTGTTTTGATTATCATAGCTTTGTAATTTATTCTGAAGAAAAAATACTCAAAATGCCTCCTGCTTTGCTCTTTTTTATCAAAATTGTTTTGTCTACTCAAGACTTTTGTGATTCCATACAAATTTCAAGATTTCTTTTTCTAATTCTATGAAGATAGTTATTGGTATGGTACCTCGGTTCACAAACTTAATTCCTCCCATGATTCTGGTTGGAAACTGAATTGGTCTCCAACTGAATCAAATTTCCCCATAAGGTCAACATTGAACCTAACCATTGAATTTGATTTGGTTCATGAACAGTTCAGTTTGTGAGCAGAACAGTAGAAAGAATTAAGTTTGTGAACCGAGGCAGCACTCTTATTTTGAGAAGGGTTGCATTGAACCTGTTTAATTGCTTTGGGTAGTAAGAATGACTTAACAATTTTGATTCCTCCCTTTTATGAAAGGATGTCTATCCATGTTTGTTAATTCTCTTAAATCTCTAAAATCTCTTCAGTTTCTTTCATCAATGTTTTATATTTTTCATCGTGGAGATCTTTCACCTTTTGTTTATGTTATTCTTACTGTTTTAGTTACTGTCTTCTTGCTGAGACACAATAACCAACACCCACACTTTAAAGGAGGAAAGGTTCATCTTGGTTCATAGTTTGTAGAGGTTTCTGTCCATAGTCAAGTGGTCCCAAGTAGAGCAGCATGGCACAGGGACACGGCAGAGGGGCCCGGCAGAAAGAAAAGCAGCCCATGGCACAGCTTCAGGAAGCAAAACCTAAATCACTGACTGTGCTCCTGCTCTCGTGCTCCACACCAGCCCTTACTCGCTGAAGCTCATCTTCTATCACTACTTACAACTTTTTCCTGTATCTGGTCATCCCACTCATGTTTAATACTCCAGATCTCTAAATCCTATGAAATAACATTATCATGTTTTCTTCTAGCTTATATAATGGTTGCTTTTACTGTATAATTCAGAATCACACACTCATACAGCAAAGCCAGAATATTGGAATTCAATGGACAAATAAAAAATGCCTGCTCCCCTCCATCTGTCAATCTTGTTAACAAGATACAATACTCCGATTTTCCAGCTGACTTCCTTTTCAATGGATTTTCTGGTGATGGGTATAGTGCTAGTGATACCTCTGGGACTCTAGCTTGACTGCTGCTTGGCTCCAACTTCAGCTGCCTCATCAGGAAATCCCTTGAATTAAATATGTTCTCAAAGAAAAATATATCATGAGAGAAAGTAGGATGAGCCATTGAACAGGCTCACACTAACCATAATTTAATAACTTCTAAAAACAGCCTTCTAGGTAAGGAATCAGAAATGAGACATGATTCCATTGGTCTGGGGCCCCTTGATAATTTCTGAGAAAAATATACTTTTGAAAAGTCACTATATCAAAGATGAAGACTTTTTCACTGATTCCTTAAAAATTATTGCAAAGTATAAATATGTTTGACATTTTCTCTCACTTTGTGTAGGCCAATTTTCAAGACTTGTGGCATTAATGCTTTAAATTATAATCAGATTTATTTCATTAGGGAAATTATGGGCTTTTTTTTTTTTGCAAAGCATGCTCACATGAGTTGTCTCCATGAAAATAATTAAATCATTGATGATCCTCTGAAGTGTTGTCTATCAGTACGTTCAACAAATTACAGAGGGTGCGTGGTGATATTTAAACCCATAGCACTCTGTATAATCATGTACAAATTTCATTCTGTAAAACTGACATATTTATATTTTATCTTCCCTGCTTAAAACTAGTCTCTAATGTAAATAAGTCTACAGAACATTGCTCACTTCAGATCATGTTCATTTAATAGTCATCCCGCCTCATGAAGGTATCTGCGCTGTAGTATTCACCAAGATAAGTGGGAAACATTCAGTCTTCTACATACCTTTTCATCTCAGGCAATCTTATCATTCTACCTATTTATCAAAAAAAAAATCCTAGGAAAAGGAATATAAAAATTTCAAAGTTTTCTTTTCAGGTCCCTGATGAATGCTAGCTTTTTTGCAAGGAATATTTTACTGGTTATTGTTTGCAATGACTCTGTGATCACTGGGCTTAACATATAGAAACAAATCGTAAGAAGTACATATATAATAGTCTCATGTCCTGACATTACAATTTGCTTACATAAGTTATTTTCACTTGTGAAACCTACCATTTATATGCTTTCTAAATTGTAAGTATACAAGTTTGAAAAAAAAATTCAAACATTATTTTTCCCATATGTTAACGGAAGCCAGTGAAAAACCTGGTCAAAGACTTTGTAAACTAAAAACCTGAAGAAAGCCTCTATAAGCATGGAAGAAAACACCAAGTTGCTTCACAGGTTTGGTGATCACCGGGTCATTTACAGAATCAATGAACAAGTTCAGTAGTGCGAAAACCATGGACTTTGGCATTAGGCACACACATGTTTAAATCTGGTCTTATACTTCAGTTCTAAAGAATGCTAGGAGAGCAGGTTCATTTTTGTTGCACTTCATTTTTTCTCATCTGTAAAATGGGCATAAAATTTCTACTTCATACTCATAAATTAATTTGTTCTTTTTTTATGAGAAAATAAAACAAAATTCTGTAGCCAAATAATAAGAGAATAACAATAACAAGCGCCTTGTTATCTTTAAAGTGGTTCCTTTGCGATACATGATGAATCACAGCTTGCATCGTTTGGACTTTTATTTATTAATTTTTAAATTTTTTTATAGTCTAAGGTGCTGTCTTAAACTCAATTCCTTGTGCATGCTCGGCAAGTACTCTGCCACTGAATTATATAACCTCAGCCTCTGCTTCAATTTTTAAAATTCCCTTTGGTGCATTAGAAATGATTGTTTCCGTTGCCTGTGCTTTTCTGGAGGCTGAGTTGTGTCTAATAAAATGTGATTCACAGGCAGTGTGCGTGGAATTTCTCTTTAATTTCTAGGAGTTAGACATCACTCATATGGGCAGTCATTATATCTTGCTCCATTCCTTGGCACTGTCTTCACTTAGAATAAGTTCATTGAATAGACATGTAACAGAAATTCACTCTACCGTGGCAGCTTTCTAGCGGTCGGAAGCCTACACAGCTGTGTGTCCAGCTGTGCATTCATGCCTTTTCCTTGCAGCGGAAGCCGAAGCCAAGGTTTAGGTGCCCTACCCTGCATCTTCCTGTGCCACCATGCCTCTTGTGGTTCAGAAGCACCAGGGAATATCTTCTGCCTATTATTATTGCCGGTTCATATCTCATTTTCTGTGCACTATCATGCAGAGATTTATTTTGCCTCTGTTTTCTTGGGTCTGTCTCACCCTCTGAGTAGTTGCATTAGGTTATTTCTTCCCCTTGTGTAATGATTTGCATTTTTACAACTTAAATCTTGGTTTTATCATTTCTTTACCACACTTCTAATGCCTCTAGGTTCTTTATTAAAATTATTTCCCTGTCCTCCCCTGTGTATGGAACACCATCCGAGTTAGTACCTCCACAAATAGAAATGTGTTGCTTATTATCTTTTTTCTGAGCAGTCACAAAAATATTGAATATAAATGAACTTAAAAATTTTAACTTTGTAACATCCATGCTTATTCCTAAAAACACAAACATTTGTGTGCATTGTTTTTATTTGTGTAAGACCATAAAAACAATATAAATATATTCAACAGGCCATACTTGGGATATTAGTTATACACTGTGTCAAATTATATTGTATATCTAGTCAAATGCCTTAAGACTTAATAGATTTTCTTTTTTAGCCTTTTTTTTATTAATGTATCCTTTTGTTGACCTTATTGAACCTCACCTAACCTAATGGTAATTGATTAATTTTTATCCCTTTCTAAAAGTAATTATAGCCTTAAAGAAAATCATCCTGATTTTCTTTCATGGTATTGACTCTCAATAATTTTTATATGATCCTTCTCTGAGGACATTTTAACCAAAATATGTTCAAGATTAATTTATGTGTGAGTCAGGATTCATTTGTGGTTAGGGAAATAATTTGTCTTTGATAAATTACAGTTGACTATCGATAGGACAGAAATCAAAATACATGGGTTGAAATATTTAAAAATGTGATCGCTACTGTCAGTTAGTTTTCCTCAGGGCCCTGCAAGAAATTATGTGAAGGTGAGGAGAGCACATTTGGAGGTGTAACATGCACAGAATTACCTGTCTCTTGACCACAGCCTCAGATGGTCTCTAGAAATGGAAAAATCCACGAAAGGGAATACTCATCATGAATGTCGGGAGTGACTTCAAAACCATCTTTGTTCAAACCTTCTTTCAGAGTCGAATGAAAAGATACCCCAAAGAGTCGATGGAGAAGACCAAGGTCACACATCTGAGGAAAATATCTGTCTCCCATTACCATTATTGACACTTTCTGAAACCTTCAAGATAGTTCCCCTAGCCCCACATATGTTTCTAGAAATGATTTAGATAGACATTACTTTAGCTTAATGTCCTTAAGACTTGCTGAATTAAGACCAACTTAATATATGCTCAAGAAAATAATTTCCATACATATATATATATATATATATATATATATATATATATATAATTTTGGATGAAATGTGCTTAAATTTAGTAAGATAACCCAATCTTACCACTTGAATTTCAAAATATTATTTTTAAAAGCCTACCTAAATCATCCCAAAGCTTTGTTACTTGATACAATATCAACTTGAAAATTCTAGTATTTAATGTTGGTATTATCTGTTCCTTACCTTTCTACATCAATTTCCTTGAGAATGACTCATCTAGATATTAGAGAAGAATATGAGTGTGAGGAAAAAATGATTCTGATTCCTGAAATCTTTCATAACCATTGTTGTGAAGGAAGGCACAGAGATAAGGGAACCAGTTTCAACCCCCTAAGAAGTGTATGTGTTCAAATTGAAATGGGTATGAGATAGGAAAGTGAGAGGATCCAACAATCTCAAGAGTGCGGACACAGTCCTTACTACTCTGCAGAGCAAAGAAGAATAGAAAAGTAGTTTTTAAAAATGAATGTCCCCCAAAAAAATTACATTTAACTTTTAAAAATGACCACTTACACTTGTTTATAAAGAGAAAAATAAGATGAAAATCAAAGCCCTGGAGAATTTAGTTTTCCCCTATCTTACATTTTCACTCCTAGTTGTTATATCAGTATTATTAGATAATTGTTTTCAAGTCTATGTTGACGCTTAAATCCTTGGATATTATATTAAGTGCAGATATTAATGGTGCAAAAAAGAAATTTAAAAATATTTAGTATGATGCAATAATGTACCTCCTTAAAACTAACTATCTATATGCTAGAGTTCAGTAAATGTTATTCACTAAAGCTCTTAATTACCAAAACAGCTTCAGTTCTTTTAATCTAGCATAATTAATATTTTTACTAGCTAATCAAGCAGTGTTGCTCAAACAAGAGCAACAATGTTGAACCTAAATATTCTTCTTTGCATTCATGCAAGATACTTTGTTTCAATGTGGGTGCCAATCAATTGGTAATTTGAACATGTATTTTAAAAACATTAGCAAAATTTAAGTATAAAATTGTTGATAGAAATATTTCTAAGCCACATATTAATTCCGATACATCTTAGCACATGACCTTGAGGACAACTATGCTTGTAGAATTAGGAATGTCTCTTTCTCTGATTTGTTTAAGACAAGTAATTCAATTCAGTAAAAACATTTGAGCAATGAATTTCTTTAAAGCATTATGACAGAGTAAAATATAGTCCCTGCCACAAAGGGGGTTGTTTTCTAGATAGGAAAACAAATGATATTGCTCATTTTAGATTTCACTAGCTAGAAAATTATATGAGATAATATATTCAAAGTAACTAGCCAGCAGAAAATACTTTAGAATTTTTTCAATAAAAAACAAAAGTGAAGTTTTATATAATGATAGTATATTACATTAATCTTGAATTTTTGTTTGCTGTGTAAAGTATATTAGTATATCTATATAGTAATAAATGTAATATTACATAAAAGCTATATGAATTGTGAATAATATAGCTGCAACAAATTCTTAAAGAGATAATTAATTATGTTATTAATCACACAGTTCATATTTTGGCCTTAAACTGGTCTTTGCTTGTCATTCCATCATCCCTATTAGAAAGGAGTAACTTCAGTGTATCTTGGTTAGTTTTAAATACTCACTTTTAGTGCCCTTAATATTGTAATCTTAGCTTACTTGGAGAATACATGTATACTTTAAATACCTACATTAATATAATATGTCACTTATATCAAAAGAGAACTAAATACAACTGTAACAACAGTAACACAAACAATGTATGCAATTGGGGAAAAGAAATATACAAATCTGTGTGAGTGTGTATGTGTGGGCAAGATGGGCAACTGTGTGCAGATGCCAAGCCTTGTTTCAAAAAAAATCTGTTTTGAATGAAATAGTAGACATCTCTAATTTTTCCACTTGCTTCCAGGAGCTATACAACCAAGCCAACAAGAAAATTGTCTGTCACAAACTTTCAACTCCCTTGCTACCAGGAATGAGCTCATTTGACCATCTGCATTCTAAAACAAAGCAATGACACCCAAGAAAAAGAAAAGCATGGCAAAAATACGTAAGTAGCATTCTTCCAAACTTGGAAACAGGCCTCTTCAAGTTTCTTGAATTCTCTTTTTAAGAATTAAGTGTTGTATTTAGCCTGAATTTTCTAACAGCTACCATCTTCACTTCAAATTAACAACTGCTCTCTCTCCCACCCTCCCCAAACTAAGGAGGTTGCTGCGTCAGGAATTCAGAGAGCTATTTCTGCCTAATTCTCATTTCAGCTTCTAAAACAGTCTTTATTCTTACCATCTTCAGTTATTTATGTTTTGCTTTGCTTTCAATTTTTATTTTTATTAGCACATGTTTGCAATATACAACAATTAGTTACTTTCTTTGTGAGGTGTTGGTCCTTGTACATAACGTATCTTCATTCTTGTTTCATTCCCTTTCTTTTTGCAAAAGAACTATCTCCCTATTTCCTGTTACCTTTTATTTTGCTCTTTATTTATTTTAGGTTTCTCAGTTTTTAGAGTACATCATATTCTTTCAAATGTCTTATTAATGTTCTATGAGTAAATAAGTTTATATAAATACACATATACATGTGTGTGGTTGAATGTATATATATTTATATACGTGGACATTTTGTCTCAAAGTTAGAGTACTCGTCTAGTACACTCAAAGACTTGGACTATGACAATTTTGTCCAAATAATTTCCGTAGAGTTGTACTAGAATTTTTATTAAATGTTCCAGAAAATTAAACACAAGTTGTGCTGTGCCATTTTAGCTGGATTTATGACAGAAACCTGAGCTATCTGATTTTTGGCACAATTCATTTATTTGGGGATTTACACCACTATATTCAAAGTTCATTGGGTACCAACACTCATGTCCCTTTGTGTAGACATTAAGAGATAACCTAACTTTCAAATGGTGATGTTTACTTGCTATTTGCACTAAATGAGACCTTTAAATCTTCAAACTATTTTCTCAGAGTAATTTTCATAATATAGCTATACCTTTTGTTCAGTGTTAGTGAATGTAGTAGTGGGAATAGAAGTTGTAGTGCAGTGTAGGTTTTGATTTTTATGAAAGGCTGGAAACATGTAGTGAAAATCTAGCAATGGGAAAATTTACAACACCTGTCAGAATGAAAGTACAAAAGATGAATACTTCCAACGATCATTACTAAAGCAAACTCAATTCCCAGGTTCAAAAATATACTCATTTCAAATTCGTCGGAAGTAGGAAACAGTTGTAAGTTTATCCAGGTACATGCAGTACAAATATCTGTACCTGCTGTGTGTGAAGAATCTTGAGATTCTACTTGTTGCCAATAGTTGCCATTGTATTCTTTTTACATTTACCTCTTCAGATCTATTTACTATGAATTTGTCAGTATATTATAATTATTCATGTGTATTTAATGAGGAAATTATTAAGATTTTCCAGGCTACTATTTATGGGAAATGTAGATTACACAATGAACTTTTTTCTTTGACATTTACTAACTTAGACAGATACTAACTGTATCCTAGACAGATACAGTTTAGGTAATTTGTGATTAAATAAATCACAATAGATTCTAGGAAACTGCAGAAAGTTAAAAGTACTTCTCTAGTATGCATAAAACTCTCATTTTCCGAAGTACAATATAATTCTAATATTCCAGGCACTATCTACCTTCTATGATAGTAGGTATCAAGAGAAAATCAAGTTGTCCCTTCTGCAGTTTTTAAAAATTGTGGCTGAGACTTAAAGAAAGAGATTCTGGAGTCGGACAGAACTGAATTTAAATTAGAAATTGGCCACAGTCACAGGATTGGAGTTAAGTTGGCCCACTTCTTTCTGTCACACTTAACCTATGGTGTGACAATATTTGGAAATGCTTGCAGGAACAATCTGTATTTAGAAAGAAAATAATTTTACTCTTCAAGAATTACCAATTCATCCAGAAGCCAGGGGATAGTCCTAAAAAGGTCTTCACTCATGCCCCACGCCTCACTATGGTTATGCAGTGTCTACCCAGTAGACACTCCAGAGTTCTTTCCCCTTGGAACTGCCCTCCTCGGTCCACCAGACCTCCCCTAGGACTCTAGCAAGGCCTTGTGCTGCAGAGATGCCCAGCCTGGGAATGTGCAACTCAGGGATATTTTAAATCTGCCCCTTTTTTCAGTGCAGGGTACTTACAAGGGCGAATACTGAGTTGCTACTGTGGGCCTCATGTTATAGCCAATGAAGATTATTCTGTCTGACACTTTCATCTCTTTCCTCTATTAGCAGACACTTTCTTGAAGAAAGAAACAGGTCAGAGAAAACAAAATCTGTATTAACTTATTTTAGTAATCTGTTAAATTGTTGCAACAGTATTTTCCCACACGAATCTTGTGAGGACTAGTTTAAAAAAGAATCTATAAAGTAGGTAGCACAGCGGAAATATTGAATAAAATTACAGTTAACTTTAATCATTTTCATGGACTCTCCAAAAGACTAGCCTTTCTCGAATTATCTAGAATGTGTGTTTTCTAGTCTTCTAGTTCATGTCTAGTGCCAATATTACATTCTGAAAAAATTTCCTTATTTTATTAGCATATAGGCTGTCACAGATACAAACACAACACACACATACATACATATACATATTCAACATGTTTATGATTGTAACTAGCTTGAGAATTAAATCTTTAATCACAGTAACTTGCAGATATTTCCCTTTTAACTAAGAACAGGACACAGAAAATCTATTTCATTTATCTGCCTTGTTTCTCCTCATCCACCTCATCTTCCTTCTTTCCCCACCCTCAGGCTTCCTGTCAAGCATGGTGGAGTACACACCCTAATCAAAGTAAGACACCGCAGAGGCAACAAGATACACCAGGAAGATGAGAGGAATAAAAATGACTCAAGAATGGCCCACTGATAAGAATAAACTTGAAAACAGACATTTTGGACAGCTACAAAGGTACGAGAATTCACATAAGGATGTCTCAAATTCTGTCACCACTGAGGAAAACCCATAATAGAACAGATAAGGCTCAGCTCCTTCTTATCTTTACATTTGTATGCACTGCTAGTTCCTGCCTACAGCACATTCAACTGATTAGTTCTGTTTATTGACATAATAGTTGCAGGCTTGGACACATGTTGGGACACATTAAATCACTTATTAATAGGAATTACTACTTTTAGCTGTCTCAAGTGCTTACAAAGAAAATCATCATGATGTTTTCACATTACTTGAGAATCCTGACAGATTTCACATTTGTAAAATGATATTTGTGCTGCCTTGAAGCTGTTGGAACATTTAAATCTACTAATAGATGCTATGCTGTTTTTTTCATAAATTAGAAAGGAATGGAGAAAAACACCAAGTTTTAAGAAAACCACATGCTATTTTCAGAGAAGTCAGGAGTTTAAACAAAAAAAGGCACATGTTTAGATTTGGTGTTTACTTCTTAGAAAAATAATTGCAAAAAAGATTTAAAGGGATCAATTTATGTAAGTATCTTTGTCTTTCTTGGAATAAGCTACTTATATTGCCAGATTTTAACATTTTTTCATTCTTAGTAAAGCATAAAGAAGGTCAAAAGGAGAGTTCTCTTGTTAACATAAAATTTCTTTTGTGAACTGTTTAACAATGTGGTGAGACGTTGCCTACTGTTCTGCCCTATGTGCAACGCTCCGTCTATAGGACTCTAACCCAACAAATATATAAAATAATTGATGACTCTACTTGCAGTCCAGAAATTCATAAAATCATGATGAAATGTTCATCCCTCTCCTATCTGGGGCCAGTCTCCTAATTATGAGGTTTGGTAAAAGCATATCATCAGACAGAAAAGAAAACAGAGTGATATCCATACATAGGTTCTCAAGTAGCATTGGGACTTTATTAACAGGCTGCTACAATACCACGTCCAGGACTGCCAAATCTTACGGGCTACAGTAGATTACCTGACATGGTGTCAAGTACTTATAGGATTCTGGATGACTAAGCATCTTTATGTAACTGCCATGCTGCTAACCTCACAGGAAAGTGCCAGAAAAGGTTAATGTAAACATTGTCTGCTTCCCTCAAACCACCCCAGAATACCACATCTGGTGGGTCACCTCACCCTGCAGTCAAAACTCAAAGGACATTTGCTTTGTGAATGTCAGGATAATTTTATGAGAATCAGACAGCAAGCAACTGATGTGGGGCTCAGGAAAAAGGCAGAATGTTGCATGTGAACTGAGTTTTAAAAAAAGTGTGTGGGGGTTATGAGTGTGAGGCCAAGACCTACTGTAGTAGTCATTGAAGCTTCCAGACAAATTACATTCATGCTAAGCCTAACATCAAATGGCAGGGAAACTGCAGTAATGAGATTTTGGAGCACAGTGACTCCACATGAGCGAAAGTCATGGATTAGACAATTCAGTCACATCTGGCTAGTTTTGTGATAAGAATATAAAATGCTAGGATGCAACATGAGACTCATATAACAAAAAACACTGACTTTATTTGTTGCTCCCACTTTCATTGTGTACATAACGTGTTTATTGATTCAGGTTATGGATAATCGTGTTGCCTCTCATTCTCCCCTCCCCCCACCAAAAGCAATGCTGCAGTGGGTGTCCTTGCACATTGCCACTTCCATGAAAATTTTGGGGAGATTTGCACACACATACATGCACACACATATGTGTTCACAGTTTAGGAAATACAGGTATAGCAAAAGAGCATAAGTAATGCCATATTGTTCTGTTACACACGTGTTAAAAAATTCTATGATGAAAACATATCATTTTTGTAATTAGTTAAAATAAATATTGCTACTATAGATATTTTTTCTTTCTCCTTACTAGTCCTTCCTTTATTTGACTCTAGGAGCCCTACAACACTTCAGGTGCAGAATATAGGAATCTATCTAATCCTAGTCAATTTTTTTTTACTTCTCTTTCTAATGTGCACTGATCCTATAGAATCTATCGCATCTACATTATAGGTACTAATGTAGATAATGCCTAAAATTCCCTGTAATTCTCTCCATTAATTCATCAGTACTTGTATTAATCTATCTGGCTTGCAACCTTCAGCTTTAATTTGATTCTTTATAATTTCTTTATATCTGGACATCTGCTGTTTTCCACCTCAAGAGCATTATACAGATGTCTCTCTGGACCCAGAATGTATCTCTTATTATAACAATATTCCAAATATCTTTAAAGACTTAAGAAATATGCCCATCATGGTTTATTAACATCATTATGTATACAACTTTTTACATTGTCTCCATTTCTCACAAATCACCATGTGCTGAAAGAAGGAATTATTTCTTCTTTATCCTCAATGCCTGAAATGGTAACTATTTTACAAATGTTTGTTAAATGGACTTTTATGGGGTTTTTTTGTGGGCTCTTATTATAGTTAATAATCTTATATTAAGATTTTAACATAAAATACTACTTTGAATACATTTTTCAAAATAAGCAAACACACAGCATATGCTTGGGAGAAAATATGGAATGGGAAAGCAAGGAAATGACAAACATGAACTTTAAGATTTGTCACTTCTTCGTGGGAGGCCAAGTAGGGGGGTCCTATGTAACTAAATGTAAATTGTTAAAAGTATTCAAAATATTGAATTGCATGGTATTTTAGAAGTATTAATTATATTACTGCTAATAGTTAAATAAAGAGGAAAGCCATGTATAGACCAAGGTATTTCAAAACTGAATTACAAATTGTAATCAATGATATTCTATGATCTGGCCCCAAAAAGTGGAAAAAAAAAAAAAAAAGGAAAATGTGTGTGTGTTTCTAAAGTAAGCACTTCTTCTTCAGAAAAAAACTTGAATTTTATAATGTTATGGTAAGAGAATTCTGGAAAAAATAGTCTTTTAATTAAAAAATAAATATTTAAAATATTACCAATATTATGGTGTTGTGAACTAAATACCACCTTGCTAATACTTCAGGTACAGAACGCCCGATGCCAGCACTATGGTAGCTTCCGGTGGGGAGGCTCATCGTTCGTGGGCAGATAGCGTTGCGTTGTTTCATCGCCGAGGCTTCTTTCAGCCTCAACCCCAGCCATCCAGGTGGCTGCCTGCTCCACACACAGACTTTGCAGGCTGCCTGAGCTGCTATGAAAAACCGAAACTACGACGGTGGGAACCCCTTGAACAAGCCCCCGTACTCTGCAGAAAACCTACCTTTTCTCAACAATTGATTGGAAGCTAAATTATTTGCCTGCTAGGCAGTAAAAAGGCCTGAAGCATGTTTAAAGGACTGACGAGACCAGGATATTTCTATCATACTCTGTGAAATAATCTCAACTTAACCTTAATCTTTGCCATTTTCTGTGCCCCCCTTTGGGAGCTCTTCACATTCTTTTTGATGCAGTTTGCTGTTCCCACCTAGGATGCCTCTTTAGAGTCCATTTCCAGTGCCTCTCAGCTTTTAATTAGCCAAGCATCTTATCCTCTAAGCTTATTTTTTATTCCTAAATTGGAATCCAGTCTTCCCTTAACTCTCATTTTATTGTTTTTCTTGTTTGCATATCTGTCTCCCTTTAAATGAAAGCACATAGTAGAGCTCCAACAAAAAGTTTGATGAGTGATTGAATATTTAATTAGTTAACACACACGTTACAGAATGAAGAGACTAAATCAGAGGCATATTGCAAGTTTTTATGAAAAGATGGTGCTCACAGCAGGAGTAATGGTGTCTCTTGGACTGTCATGGTGCTAGGAATCAAACACAGGGCCTCGTGCCTTCCAGACAAGACCTCTAATAGTGCGCTATACGCCCATCCCAGGAGTTCCCTGGATCCTGACCGAGCTACTTGTGACTCTCTCCAGGCCAATCAGCATCATCTGGTTAAAGCTATTTATCAAATCATAAGATATGAGGGAACATTTAGTTGTGACAGTCATAAAATATAGGGAAAAGTTTGTTCCCTACCTGTCTGTGGTGATAGACAAGGTCTGTTATTCATGAAATTAAATATTAACCCTGAATATTCTCTGAGATTTTCCAGGTGGATATAGTAGGATTCTATTCCCGTACATGAAGAAATTTAATCTGAGATTAAAAGAGTAAAAGTGAACTTCTGTTTTTCTGAATCCAGTATAATTACAGCCCACTTTGCATTGCATTTTAATTATATTTTCAGGAGTCAGGAAATACAAGAGAAAATCAACAAGTAGCCATCATTAGACAATCAAAAGGGACCACATGCAATAGAAGAGCAACCAATTTTATTTGTAAAAGATGTCTATTTTGTCTGATAAATTTTCCTTTTCGCTTTATGCTATTGAGTATAAAATGCCTTCTACGCTAATAGCATTTCTATGGCAAATGCTCAAGAACAGTGTATAGCAGATACGATCATATTTCTGAACACTAAAAGTCACTGACTTGCTGAAATCCGGGATCACATTGACTGGCTTTTTATAAAGTATTTTTAATAAACTTCTAATATGTTTAAATACCTTTTTAATCATGGCTTTGTGCTTTCTTTTTTAAAGAGAGAAAAAAAATTTATAAAAATTGGCATCTGTATGGTTAAAATGTTACACATTAAAATTTTACTTAAAAATTGTATGTATCCAAACTGAAATTCGAGTGACTGCTGATTAGAATAGTGTTTAAATATTTAAAATATAACACCTTATCATTTTTTCCCTATATAAAATCTTATCCTACATCACACTAAATCAGTAAAATACAGTAAGAGGCAGCCACAAAAGCCTATTTATTCGTAATTTACATAGCTACTTTTTCACTTATCCTTCAGAAATAGAAGATAAACTAAAATGCTTTATAAGAAGAAAAAGAAAACATTAGAATGAGCCATTGAAAGAGAAAAGGCTAGATCTCAAAGGAAGCCTGTTTTTCTCTTTAAAAAGAAATTAGCCCTATGCAAAAGGAAGTAAAACAAAAAGCTACAATGTGCAATATAGTAGAAACACAGTTTCTAGAAGTAGAAATGGCCTTTTTTGGAGACTTATTAGGGATTATTTTTTGACTCAGGTCTAATTTCTCTGACTGCACTAATATCTCTCAAAGTATATTGTTAAAACAATTCTTCCTAATTCATTCCACTTTCACTGCAAGTCTACTTTAAGAAGTAATATTAGCGGCAATTTTACTTGCAATTAATCATGTGATTTATACTGTAATCATATATATTAGTTTACATGCTCTGAAATGAATGTAACATAATCCAAACCTAAAGAGGCAATAAAGTTAATACTCTCTTAGTTATTTGGAGTCAAACCCCTAGCACATCACTAATTAGAGATACAAATATTGACTAAAAAATATAAAGTTTTCTGAAACTATAGATGGGAGTCCAAAACTATAGATATAAAGACACGTGTACCCTTATCTGTTTGTTCAGCCAATCAATATAGCTATCAAATAAAGAAGTTGAAAAATAACAATTATTGCTAGAATTGGCAATAAATACAGGAGAGTATTCTATAGAATTGGTCCAAATCTATAGAAGTGTGTGTGTGTGTGTGTGTGTGTGTGTGTGAACATATGTATGCTTGTATGTGTGTGTGCTACTAATACAGAATGGTGAAATTCATTTTTGAAATTGGTACATATTACCGTATCTTGATCATGTTCTATCCCATTACTATACTTTTCTGTTCTCCTCCCTTCCCGCTGATCTGCTTTCTTGTCTGCAAATGTCTACTTCCTAGATTTCTATCACATGTTGTAATTTGTTTTTAATTTTTTATTTATTCATTTGGTGTCTTGTAGAAGAGAAAACATGTGATATTTGACTTTCAGAATCTGGTTTATTTCACTTAACATGACAGTCTCTAGTTTCATTCATTTTCCTGCAAATGACTTGGTTTCATTCTTACTTATTGTTGAAGAATATTCCATTAAATAATAATACCATATTTTCTTTATCCATTTATCTATGGATGGGCATCTAAGCTGTTTCCACAGCCCAACTATTATGAATTGCACCACTACAAACATAGATATGTTGATATCACTATATAATGCTGATTGTTTTTGCAGGACTATAATAGGAGTGGTATAGCTGAATCGAATGGTATTTCTATACTGTTTTAAGGAAAAGTCATATTGATCTCCATAGTGATTGTAATAGTTTACATTCCTGCCAACAAATCAGAGGGTTCCTTTTCTCTCACACTCTCACCAGCATTCCTTTCCTCTGTGTGTGTGTGTGTGTTCTTGACGATAGTCATTCTGACTGGGGTGAAATTTCATCTAAAAGTAGTCTTGATTTGCATTTCTCTAATGGCTAAAGGTGTTGGGCATATTTCCATTCAATTATTTGCTGTAATGCTTCTTCTTTTGAGAAATGTCTATTCAACCCATTTTTGGATTGGAGTATTTGTTCATGAGGTAGATTTTTTGAGTTATTTAAATATTATAGTTATCACTCCTCCATTAGAAGAGCTAGCAAATATTTTTTCTTATTCATGGATTATCTCTTACATTGTTAATTGTATCCTTTGTAGTTCAATAGTTTTTCATTTGATCTTATCACAATTGTTGGTTCATTTTTTTATGAATTTTTATTTTATTGGTACATTTTAGGCTTACATTATGATCACATTCATCATAGGGAATTTGTACCTATACATGATATTTCTTGATTCTCTTTTTCCCCATTCCCCTACCCTCCCTTCAACACCTCTTCCTCTCCCTATTTACAGAAGATTTTTTTCTATTTTCTCCTTTTCTCATTTTTTTTATTTTCCCTTCCTTTCTTTTGCCATCCCCCTTCCCTAGTTCCCTTTACCATTCGAACATTTTCTTCCTATTTTACACCATTATACATTTTTGTCCATACTTACACTTTCAGTTTCTCACACTAGAGAAACAATGAAGTGTTTACACATGTGTGTCTGATTTATTTCACTTAAGAGTAAGGTCTCAAGGTGCATCCATTTACCTAAAAATGTCTCAGGTTTATCATTCTTTATGGCAGAGTAGTACTCCATTGTATTGAAAAACCACATAATCTTTATCTATTCATCAGTTGATGGACATTTGTGTTGTTTCCAAGATTTAGCTATTACAAACTGTGCTGTTGTATACATGGGTGTGCATATATTGCTGTGGTGTGATGCTTTTAGTTCTTTTGGGAAGATACCAAGAAGAGGAATAGCTGGGTCTCTCAGTTTGGAGATTCCTCAAAAAACTAAAACTAGAGGGTCCATTTGACCCATTTTGAACCATTCTTTGCTTCTCTATTGCATGGAAAATTTTGAGGAGCATTAGTGTTAGTTCTTCTCTAATGCTCTCTTAAAATTCAACAATAAAACCACTGGGTCTGGGCTTTTCTTGTTTTATGCCCTTTTACTTACCGTGTCAGTTTCATTGCTTGTTGTTGATTTGTATAGATTTATTGTGGCTGCTTATTATGGTTCAACTTAGGTAGCGTGTACCCGTCTAGAATTTTATCCATTTCTTCTAGCTTCTCCAATTTAAAGGAATATAAGCTTTTAAAATCATTTCTGACAAGCCCAGCTTTCCTGAGCTCTCCTTCCTCTAGGTGATCATGATGTCTGAAACTTTTGAGACCTTTTGCAATCTTGGGGAATTCTATAATCTATACTTTAATTTCATAGTTGAAAAATAATATTCTTAAGTGATTAGCTATTTAAAGGAAGGACAATTGTGGAAGAGAACCTCTGACTTTCCCTCCTCTATTAATTGACGTGTATGAAAAGCCTAATAAACTGTTATCTAATGCCAGTCTGTCCCATGAGGGTTTAATTAGACACCCAGGTTATTTAACTTAAGTTTAGAATCTGAGTATGTCGAATTAGACACCCAGGTTATTTAACTTAAGTTTAGAATCTGAGTATGTCGCTATTATTAAATTAGGTAAAATTTGAGAAAGTACGTCATACAGATGTTCCAAACAAAAATGTTTGCAATAAATATGATAATTTTAGGGAAAATACCCTGTGGAATAAAAATATTTACCATTTAGGACTACTCCATGTGCCAAGCCATTTATTTCACTGAGAAGACTCAAAATAAATATATCCTTCTGATTTATAAATTCAACCTCGCAGTCTAAAAGCCTACTGTATTGATGAAGGTGAATATGGAGTAAAAAGAAAAAATAATAATTAACACATTCACCAATTCCCCAAGGGATTTCAGAAATTATACTGAAATTCTTGGCCTCTTAAAGAAAGCTAAACTAAAAAAATATAACATGAATCTGTTTTTATTTTCCCTTCTGAACATAGCAAATTATGTCTCAAAATGGTATAAAATATCTTTTTTTCTGTAGAAATAAGTCTTAATAGAGCTCAAATCTTTGTAATTTATACTGTGAATTAGGCATTTGGATAACTGTATTTCCCCAACTTTCACAAAAACCACAGTACTGGATAACTTTCCTGAACCTTTTACTATCTATTCAGGATAAAACTGGTAGATTCCTGTTCCTAACCCCATCTAGAGACCTAACTGAAGAATTTTGTCTTTCGTATACCCTATGTGCTCATATTCACCAAAGAATAAAAACGAAAGAAAAGCAAATGGGGAGGTTTTATTTGTCTGTTCTTCGTTTCACTAATCATTGGAGCTTTCTGAGGAATTTCACATTTTCTTTAGGACCAGGAAAAATACAAAAAGATTTTTAAAAGTTGTTCAAAAAGTATCTTGGTACATGTCAGGCAGGAAGCAGAAGAATAGGTCTGAAACAGCTTCTATTTTATTTTGGCACTTCATTCTACTTTGAAAAATTTTAATAGAATAAATCTGTGATGCCTATCTTATCCTTCAATATAGATTATTTCAAAGCTATATAATGTTCTTCTCATTTATGTACAATAAACACAACATTGAATATATTGCTTTTGCATTTGCAGATTGCTTTTATATGTATCTGTCTCTAACTAAATATGCATACCTATACATCTGTCTGCATGTCATCTATTGACCAATTGATCAATTTTCTCAGTAAGATTTGATTTGTTTGTTTGTTGGTATGTGTTACTATGTTTTTGAACCAGCAGAATGAGTAGTTGAGAAAGATTGTGTAAGTTTTAACAATAAGTTCATGTTTTCTTTCTTTACTTTTTTCATCACTGAAGATTAAACTCAAGGGCATTCTACCACTGACCTACATTTCCAGCCCTGGTTATTTTTCTTTCTTTCTTTCTTTTTTTTTTTTTAATTGTGAGACAGGGTCTTACTAAGTTGCCCAGACTGGCCTCAGTCTCCCAATTAGCAAGGATTCCAGCATATGCCAGCTGGCCTACCTATGTGCATCTTCCACAGGCAAGATGATTACAGCTTTTTAAATAGCTGGGGAATCTTCGTAACAATTTAAAACAATTAAAGTAATATTATTCTTGATTGTATCATTTAATTTGTATGTGAGATGTTTCCTGTCTTTTAATTTTATAATGAGCACCAAGTTCTAACATCTTTAAAACTTACCTGTAATCTAACTAACCTTATTTAGTATGTCTATAATTACATAATTAACTTGAAATTTACTTTTCATAGTTTGCTAAGAAAATGAAACAGGGCCGGTGAGATGGCTCAGCGGCGTAAGCGCCTGCCTTGCAAGCGCGAGGGCCCGAGTTCGACTCCCGGAACCCACATACGAAAAAGGGGCCGGTGATATCGCTCAGCGGCACGGGCGCCTGCTGGCACGCAAGGTCCTGAGGTCGACCCCCCGGTACCCACAAAAAAAAAAAAAGAAAATGAAACAAATATAATTTTATAAGTGTATGTTTACTTTTATTGTTTCTTTATTTTCATTCATGACTTATAATGTAAGTTTTGATCTTACTGGCTAAGAGCGAAAGTGTCTGTCTGGGCTAAATATTCCTAGGTCTACTGACTTCATGTTATATCTTGCAGACTAAAACCCAATGCATTTTTTTCCCTTTCCATTATTCACATTTTGTTCTAATTTCCTATATCATTTTACTTTATTCCATTAATCTTCTCTCTAATAATATTATAATCAATGTTTATTAAGTATCTTTCATGTGTCCGGAGATAACTCATTTTTTCTCCTGTTCAACTTTTCTATGGTAGGGTTATTTTAAAAATG
The DNA here is from genome assembly GCA_028451465.1 of Erethizon dorsatum. Lineage (NCBI taxonomy): Eukaryota > Metazoa > Chordata > Mammalia > Rodentia > Erethizontidae > Erethizon > Erethizon dorsatum. The sequence goes on from CM051838.1 coordinate 59,476,197, forward strand.
GTTTTATGATTTTTTTTGACCTTTGGAATTTCATCAGAAATAAAATATCATCTTGGCAAGGCATCTTACGTGTAGTAACAATTATTTTGTCTTAACCATTGGGAAGATTTTCTAAAATGTACTTGCCTTCTACAAAGCCAAGTAGGAATCTGTCAAGACATTGTTACCACTGCATTTCCTGTTTCCTTGACAGTTTTTAATCTCCTCTGTTCTTAATGTTTTAAGTTTTAGGCTTCTAAAAGTTTTAGAATGTGACATGTGGAAGTCTAGAAGTGAAGTGCTATAGATGTGTATTCGTACTTAAAGTGATGAGGAGACATCATGAGTAGCAGTGTTTCTAACCAGGTATTTCAACTCACATTCCTCCACTCCGAACTATGTGCTTAGTATACATATATATATATATATATATATATATATATATATATATATATATATTTTTTAGTATCGGGAATCGAACTCACAACCTCACATTAGCCAGGCAGGTGCTGTGCAGCTGAACTATATCCCCGGCCTTATGTGCCTAGTATTTTCGGGAACTTGGAAAAGTGTTTTATGTACATCATCACATTTAACAACGTGACAGATTATAGATTAAAATGTATATATCTATAACTCTAAAGCCACTCAGTATCTGACAGATTTGATCTTTATTTGCACTAATAATGACTATCTCTGATCATCCAACTTTTTATGTTATCTTGCATTCAATCATGGGATTCTATTGCTTTGATTTGAAACATGGACTTTTTTGCACTAGGATAAAAATTGTCTTACCTCCCATCATTGTTATCACTCTATCTTGCATTTTCAAATTTGATGTTAACCTCCTAATATTATTCCTTGTTCCTTTTTTTAACCCCACACATTCTCTTTTGTTTTCCTTCATTGTGTTTTTGGAGAAATATCAGTTTGGTAAATTTGATGTGTCAACTTCACTGGGCCACAATGCGCCCAGATATCTGGTTAAATTACTTTGTATTGTATTCAAGGGGATGTTTCTGAAGGAAATTAACATTTTAATCGGTTGCTGATGGTCCTCTCCTAGGTGAGTGGGCAGCATGCAACACAGAGAAGGCTGGAATAGAACAAAAGGTCAGAAAAATATTGAATTCTCTTTCTTTACTTGAGCTGACACATGAGTCTTGGGAGGACACTTACACTATCCATATTCCTCCTGGTCCCTGGGCATTTTCACTTGGACTAAAACTTACACCGCTGGCTTTCCTGAGTCTCCAGAAAACAGAAACCAAGTCATGGATGGTTATATTTTTGCTGTGAGATTGTGAAATGGACATTAGACATCGAAGCAAAACAAAAATAGGCTATGTTTTTCTCTGTTTATATAAAGACATTTTGGAAATTTTTTATTCTAACAAATTGTAAGATTTTAAGGGTTCTAGTTTTTACACATGATACACTCCAAAAATTGCCTACGCTTAAAGACAGATATGGATTTTCTCAATAATAAGAAAAAAGGAACTTCAGAGGTAAATTGAATCTATATTTCTCCAAACAGTAAGTTTAAAGTTTATCATAGAAGAATCCTAATGATTCCTCTGTAAAATGATTTTCAGGTGTTTATATTGCAATTAATAAATAAAATCAAGAAAAATAGTTTAATAGTTCAAAAACGAATTTTAAAGATCTAGAAAGATTCAGGCATTATTGAAATATAACCTTTTATTTTTTCCCTATTCCTAAAGGAGCAAAATCTTTAAAAATGGGCTCGTGAGATGGCTCAGCGGCTTAAGCGCCTGCCCAGCAAGCGCGAGGGTCGGAGTTCAACTCCCGGAACCCACATACGAAAAAGGGGCCGGTGATATCGCTCAGCGGCACGGGTGCCTGCTGGTGCGCGAGGTCCTGAGGTCGACCCCCCGGTACCCACAAAAAAAAAAAAAAAAAAATCTTTAAAAATTTGGATTTTTGAAAATCTGAGATTTTTCGCTATTTTAGAATTATATCGGGTCTCGTAACTCTCTACAGAAGCCCACGCTGCGTTTTCCAGACGCAGCGTGTACTTTTATCTTTGTTCTCACTCTTTTTCTATTTACTCTGCCCCAGCTCACTCCGCAGAGCCATTTTCTCTCCCAGCGTTCATTTCTGCTTTCTTGAATAAATTTTGAAAAAAAGAAAAGAAGAATTACATCAGAATGTTCAGCTTTCCACATTTGGTTAAATGTGACCCATGTCAGTGGCCTTATTTTTTACTATTAGCTTTACAATGATTAACTTTACTATTATTATTGCTAGTACATGTGTGCAGTACACAATGTTTACATTCCTCGTGTGGAGTTGGTACAGGACATACCATATCTTAATTCCTTTTCTCATCCCCTATCCCTCCTCTCCCTCCACCTTCCCTCTGTCTTTTTTTTATTATTTATTTTATTAGTCCATGTTTTCATCACATGCAATTTATAATCATCTTGGGGACTGGGTATATGTCTATACTACAGCTTGTTTCTTTTTTTAAATCCCCTTCCCCTTCCTCCCTCCTCTAATTTCCCTATCCCTATTTTCATTCTTGTTGGTATGATTAATCTTTGCTCATGTTATGGCATATAATGTTTACATTCACTGAGATTACTAGGTATCTGTACACAGTATATCTTAATTCTATTTACTTCCCCTTCTCCTCCTCCACACCCCTCACCCTTGTTCCCTTGGACCACTTCCCTATTGCAAGAGATCCATCCATTTGTACTTTTCTATCCATCCTTTATTATTCTCTTTGTTTGTGCTTTGTCTCACGAAAATGAGAAATGTCACATGGTATTTAAGCTTGTGTGTCTGGTTTATCTCATACAACATTTTATTTTCCAGGTGTATCCATTTTCCTACAAATGTCTCAAATTTGTCCTCCTTTAAAGCAAAGTAGTAGTCCATTATTTAGATACATTTTCTTTATTCAATCACCTGTTGATGGGCATACAGGCTGCTGCCAGAATTTAGCTATTATGAGTTGTGCTGCTATAAATATTGTTATGTGTGTATCACTGTAATATTGTAAGCTCTTTGGGGAAGACACCTAGAAGGGAGATATCTGGATCATATGGAATTTCTAGTTTCAGTTCTTTGCAAAACAACACTGATTTCCATAATGGCTGTACTACTTTGCATTCCCACCAATAACGAAGGAGGGTTTCTTTTTCACCACAGCCACTCCAGTATTTGTTATTGTTTGATTTCCTAATGATTGCCATTTTTTCCAGAGCAAGAAAGAATATCAGTGTTGTTTTAATTTGCATTTCTCTAAGGGCCAGGATGTTGAATACCTTCTCATATATTTGTTGGCCATTTTTACTTCTTCCTTTATGAAGTGTCTTTTCATCTCTCTTGCTAATTTCTTGACTGGATTTTTAATTTTAGATTTTTTTTTAAGCTCTCTGTGTATTATAAATATTAGTTTTCTACCTGAGGAGTAGCTGGCAAAAAATTTTTCCCATTCTGTATGTTGTCTCTTCATTCTACTAATCGATTCTTTTGCTATACAGAAGTTTGTTAGTCTGCTATAATCCCATTTGTTGACTCTTCCATTACTCCTTCTGCAATCGAGATACTGTTTGGAAAATCCTTTTCTACACCTGTCTTCAAGTGTTTTACATATTTTGTCTTCTAGTAGGTTTAATGTTTCTGTTTTAATGTTTAGATCTTTGATCCATTTTGATTTTAATTTAATATATGGTGAGAGATATGGGTCCAGTTTCAATCTTCTAAAAACAGATAACCAGTTTTCCCAGCACCACTTTTGGCCCCTTTGTCTAAGATCAAATAGTTGAATGTGTCTGGAGAAGTTTCTGTATCCTCTTTTCCATTCCATTGATCCACATTTGTTCCAGTACCATGCCATTCTTTTTTATTACTATTGCTTTAAGCAGTAGATGGAAAAACTTCAAATATTTTTTAATTTTCCAAAAATTTTCTTGGAGATATTTGATAAATCATACCATTTCATAAATGCCATGATAGCTTATATTTCTAAATATGGAATATTAGAAATATTATATATAGAGGGGGAGCACCAAAAATATATACAGACCTTAAGAAAAGAAAAACTTGTGTAAATATTTTAATACTAAATTTATTGAGATATCATGAGATTAATACAAGTTACCTTTGGTCTGTACAATTGGAAGAAGTGCTCAAAGTGGCGGCCATGGGCTTCCAGACATTTATTAGTATGGCGAACTGCTGCTTGGGTAACCTTGGTCATTGAGATTGCTGCACATGCATTTCCAGTTTCTTCTCTAAAAGGCTGCAGTGTAGTGAGTTTTCTGTGATATACAACATCCTCTAGGGATATATATATATATATCTTCTAAGGAGGAGCATGCAATGACAAAATTCTGTAAGAAGATACCATATTTATTCATTTGACTTTTTTTCTTTTCTAAACCAGGAATCAGAAAGTTTAGTTATTAAGATAATCTGTAGTTAGAAGTTTTTAAAAATATCTTAGTGGCTTTTTTATACTGGTTGTAAAATCAACAAAATACTTATATAGAAATATGGGAACCAATATACATTTATCATATAAACTTACATTCGTGAAATACAAGTAATAATACAGTGGGTCTGAAATACATGGCTAGGCTCATTTCACTAACAAAGTTTCATTTGGAGCAAGAGTCTAAATCAATCTTGCTCTCTATTCAGCATTTCAAAATACTATTACTTCATAATTACTTTCTCATTCAAGTTGTTCACTATTATGACCTAAATTTCTTATTTTTTATGTATTGCATTGATCAAAATTACGGAGTTTTATCATGTTAAAGATGGAATTTATCAAATGGCCCCTCTACTATGTTTGGTAAAATGTGAGGTTCTTGCTTTATTTTTTTAATATAAATGATTTTATGCAGCTGGTAATTTCTCTTTTTCAAACTTGGCTGTTCAAATTCTTATGTCCGTCTCTTTGATTTCTCTCTGCTAAGATCAACATTCCATACACAATGATGAAAGAATTCTTATTTTAAGTTAATCTCCTCTTGGGAAATGTATTTCCTCCCAATAGTAAGTGCTTAAAATAAATACTAGCATTAGACATTGCCACGAATAAATATTCCTCTGAAGTATATCCTAGTATTTTCTATACATCATACAAATGTTCCCCCAAGCTCACTGACATATCTAAATAAAATTTCTTTTTTGTTTACTAATGCATATATAATATTATGTCAATTAAAAATACAACAGAATAGTGTGTATATTACCCATAATAGGTGATTATATGACCAAGCATTCAAATATTTATTGAATTTTTGTTGAATAAATCTTAAACATCATAATATTAAATACTGTAATAACTGTATGTGGGCAGTATGTAGACATTAAGAATATTAGGTATTATTTATTAACAAAATACACATATCTCTACTCAAGTAGGAAACATAATCTTAATATATGAAGTTCAACTCCTGGTTCTCACAACTACCCAAAATGATGTTCTCTAGCACTATGATCCCTTGCTTTTCCACTTTTTCTAAATATGAATTTTGCATCATAACTGTTCTTTTACTTAACAAAAGTATTTTGTTCTGAAAAATCTCAATCAATAGTTCATGTGTCTATAATACCATATATACTTAGTAATATATAATGCTGTTTATTTTTAGGTTAGAAAAATAAAAAGATTATATTTTTAGGTTATATCTAAAAAGCCAAATAATTTTTTCTTCTAGTTCAAGCCTTCAAAAGTATCATGCATACTAACAGCCAAATGTGATTACAGATAATGTGTCTGTCTCAAACCCTGAATCGGGGACTAGCCAAAAAATATTCACATCATCTGTCATTCTGGTGCCATCTTGTCTGTGTTTTTCAGTGAAGATTTAAGTATTAACTAGCAAATATCCCACCTGCATTTAGAAGTGAGGTACAAGGCCACTAGAGACTCACAATCATCTCCTTTAGTGACAGGATTACCTATTAAAGTGATTTGTCCAAGAAAAGATCTGACAAACTTGTTTACTACCTAAATACTCTAACCAGCAATAATTATGTATGTGAAACATCTGTGCTTGATGTGAGTTTTATAGGCATGGACTTTCAGCTTTAGTAGATGGTATATACAGGTATGGCCTCATTTCAAATACACACATGCAAATCATTATTCTTTTCTGAAATTGACATGCCCTGGGATTCCTGTTTGATTACTTTAGGAGACTTACATGGGCCTACAGATATACTGATTTACAGGAAGTGTAAAAAGCACTAATCTGAACTCTAGGCAAATAGAATCAGGCTTGCTATTAATTTATTACTGAAGCATATATTAATTCTTGTTGTGACTCAGTTCCTCTATCTAAAAGAGATATTAGAAAAAACTACATATATAGTAACGTACCTAGAATTATATATTTCATATATATAAAGTACTGGGAGAATAAAGATGCTATATTAATCTGAGCTATTAAATGTAGTAAATCCTAGAAACATTAAGATTTAAATATTGTTTCAAATTTTTATAAATCTTTATTTTTTCATCTAACATGTATTTCTAAACTGTAAATGCCTTGGGAATTTAGCAACTCATTTACAAATATCTGAGAAACACATACGTGATTTTCATCCATCTATGCTAGAATCTTCCAAGTATTTTCGAAAGAAAAAAAACTAACTTACAATTCCTCCCAAAGGTATTCTTGGTTAGGCAGCAGAAGAGCTATATGTAGGAACATGGTGAAATTGAAAACTAATTATATTCATATTCTTATTTGCATAGTTTTTCTCCTGTTCAATGTCACTTAGGAACTCCTGAGCATAAAAGAATCAGCAAACTTCTTGGCAACTGTGTTTTACAATCTCCCCTTTGCTCTCAACAACATAATCTAAATCAAAGGTTGGCAATCTATGACCCACAAGCTAGATTTGAATTACAACTTTGTTTCAGAGCCAAACCCATTCACTTACATATTGTCCATGGTTGCTCTTGAGCTACAAGAGACTTGAGTGCCCAAAATATTTCTGGCCCTGCACAAAGTAAATTTTTTGATGCTTGACCTAAATCATCATTTTCTTCTTTTATAAAGCCTTGGAATGACCATACGTTATAATGGAGTAAAATAGTAATTTGGTATCAGAAGCTACTCTTCATGTTCCAAACCCCGATTGTTCCATATATAAAAGGATGATAGATTTGCCACATCCTCATCATAATTATGAAAGGACTTTAGAATCCAGGAAGTTGAGTGGTGCACATTGGACAAGAGATACTTAGATATTCAGAACCCAAGTCGCTCTTCCACAATCCATAAACTGTACACATCTATGAGTTAGAACACGACACTTGTTTGTTTACCACAGAATGCTACACAAGAATTCTGAAATAGATTCCACGGAAAAGAAAACGACGGGGTAGAAATGCCCTAGTGCATCAGCGATACCATCTGTGCAAATGTAAAACTTTAAAATCACCGGTCACACAGTGTCATTCATCTCTGCTGAAGGCTGCACAGGTCTGGGTTTCACTTAAAGTAAGCACCTTGCCATACCTGTATAGTCGCACACACAATCTGCCGTGCCCTCGCCTTTCTCTCATCTTGTGCTACTTTCCCCGTCATTACTCCAGTGCACTCAGACCTGCTCCTATGAAGTTTTTGATTCACCCAGGATGCTAGAAACTTAAGGCTTTCAAGTCCTGAACGACTGTCTCCTTCACCTAATTTAGGTCTTTACACAAATAATCAACTTTTACCAATGCCTTTTTTTGATGACACTAAAATTAAAACCTATTTTTCCTAAAACAGTGTCCAAACCATCACTTCTTTCATTTTATCTTTCTATATTACTTATCATATTATAGCATAACATATATTTAAGTGATCAAGTTGTAGCATACATAGCTTTTTATATGCTGTCTGCTTGAAGCTCTATTTTCAAGCTTCACAAAGGTGTGTACTTTGCTATGTTGTTTCTAATGTATCCCGAACATCTAAAAGAGTGCCCGAAACAAAGTTCTTAAGAAGTATTTTATGAATGAAAGAATAAAAGAAGTGATGGGCCGGTGAGATGGCTCAGCGGTGTAAGCGCCTGCCTGGCAAGCGCGAGGTCCTGAGTTCGACTCCCGGAACCCACATACGGAAAAAGGGCCAGTGATATGGCTCAGCGGCACGGGAGCCTACTGGTGCGTGAGGTCCTGAGGTCGACCCCTGGTACCCACAAAAAAAAAAAAAAAGAATAAAAGAAGTGAAACCTTAAGATAATATTAAAAGTTTATGAATACTTAATATGTGTTACAGTCTTTGCCTATATCAAAGATACATTTGTGAATAAGGCACAATGCCTCTCCTTAAATATACAGAGTAGTGTGAAAAAAATGTCAACCAAACTAGCCACTCATATGTGTTTTATAATTAAATAAGTCAAGGAAAATGAAATATATTGGTATGAACATTTGCTAATAAACAAGAATTAAATGGCTCATCTTACAGAGCCAAATCTTCCCAGCTTTCCTTACTCTCCCTTTCTTCTTCTGTCTTTTCATTTATAGAGTTGTCTGTTGTTTTTGTCATAATTTTATTCTTGTGATTTTTAATATTAAATTCTCTTAATTTTATGTTTATTATTTTTAATACTTTAAATTTTTGTTTTACTATAATAAATTGTTCTTATAATAAATATGTGCTTATTCCTCCAATTTCATATTTTTCACTTCCTTTTATCCTATTACATAGATGTCTACTTTAAATTTTTTTATTTTTCTGGTGTTTTGGTAAAACCTATTTAATTTATTATAGTTTATCAACTTTCTAACATTTTTCATTATCTTTAGCAAATTTGTACACATGAATACCTGGGCATCTATATTAGTAAAGTAACTAGGGCTCAAGTACAACACATGTGATGCTAAGTTGTGTTTTGTTTTATAAATCATATTCAAAATAAATATTTAGGTTAAAATAAAAATCAGACCTGAGGGAAAGAATATCACTTATAAAATTATCTTATTGAAGTGAACACAAATAATATAAGAAGAACAGAAAATATAAATCTATCAAATCTGAAAGTTAATGGAAAATGTCAGAAAATTGATAAATTAAGCAGGTTTTACCAAAACACAGAAAAATACAAAAAAAATTTTGGGGGGGTATGAGGAATTGAACTCAGGACCTCGTGCTTGCCAGGCAGGTGCTTGTGCCACTGAGCTATATCCCTGGCCCAACAATATTAAAGCAGACAAATTCATTAAATAGGATAAAAAGAATTGAAAAATATAAAATTGGAGTAATAAGTATATATTTATTATAAGAATAATTTATTATAGTAAAATAAAATTTTAAAATAATAAACAGAAAATTAGGAGATTTCATAGAAAAATCAAAGAATAAAATTATGACTTTTGAGATGTTCAATATTTTCAACTACAACATGCCAGCAGCAGAGCTAAGTGAATATATTCCAAAGCATCGCATGAATAAAACGCAGGCATCGTCATCGTTGGCATAAGGAGACGTGGAGAGATCAGCAGAGATCAGCAAAGACAGACAGGAGCTGGGGTCAGATCAGAGAGCAAAGGTCATTTCCCAATGCCCCAGAAAGCTGATGTTTAACCTTGAAAGCAAAGAAAGACATAATAAAATATGACAAGCCAGTTTATTATCTCTAATGTCCTGAGAAGGCTCCAGAATCTCACCAAAATTCAGATCCCTGTTCCACAGAAGTGGGGAGCCCTGATCATCACCTGAAAGTATCTGAAGTCAGCAGAGAACCAAAGCTGCAATAATGCCTATCGTCAACTTAATTACATATCAGACTGACTCAGCCTCCAAACCAGCCAACTAAAACACTGGAAAATATGTGGAGGGTTAGGTTATGTAACTCCATCACCACTGTTTAAGAAGTACCAAGTGGTCAAGAGAAGTAGGCAATAAAGAAAAATAGTGTAGATGATGTGATGCAATACTTATGATATTAGATAATAAGAATCTGATGTATTTATAGGAAATGGTGAAGAATATGCAAGATGAAATATTAATATACATAAAGGAACCTAATGGAATTATAGAATTAAAAAAAACTATTATCAAAATTGAAATTTGTGGGGCTGGTGAGATGGCGCAGCGGTGTAAGCACCTGCCTGGCAAGTGTGAGGTCCTGAGTTCGACTCCTGGTACCCACATAAAAGGAAAAAAAGGGCCAGTGATGTTTCTCATCGGCACAAGTGCCTGTTGGCAAGTGCAAGGTCCCGAGTTGGATTCCTGGTACCCACATAAAAAAGAAAAAAAGAAAAAGAAAAAAGAAACGTGTGCTTAAAGCAGTGGCTCATGCCTGTCATGCCAGCTACTTGGGAGGCTGAGGCAGGAGAATCACAAGTTCACAGCCAGCCTGGGCAACTTAGCAAGAAGAGTCTGTTTCTAAACAAAACTTAATAAAGTAGAAAAAATTTAAAAATGAATTTAAAACAAATCAAAATGAGAATCTATAAACTGTGGCAATGTATCCATTTATCTCTCATTGCATAATAGTAATCCTAAAGGTGGAGAAAAAAGAAGAAAGAGCATGTGTTAGAATTATGTAAAGAAAAAAAGTAACTAAGAACTTTAATACATAAATGAAATGAATCAATCTTCACAAAAAGTAGAAGAGATACCCACCCCAAAAGATTCACAAATCTCAACATTAAACTCACAAAAATATGAAAAAACAAGGCAACGTGACTCCTTCAAATGTTCATAACTCTTCACTAACTGAAGCAAAAATGTAAAATGCCAGACCAAAAATGGAAAAAATGCCAGACCAAAATATTCAAAAGATTCATTTTTAAAATTATCAATTACGTTAAAGAAAATACAAATAAACAGCTGAATAAATAAAGGAAGACAATGCAGCATAGAAAAGAGCAAGTCAACAAAGAGAGTTTCTAAAAAAGAAACAAAAAATCTTGGAATCAAAAGCTCAATAGATTAAATAAAAAACTCAGTGGAAAGCTCACAGGTAGACTGGGCCAAGTAGACGACAGAAGCCCAGGAGTTAAAAGCATGGGTGATGAAGTCTTATTAAGACTCTGATAAGAGATCATGAATTAACTTCCAAGACCTCTTAGATATGATGTAAAAAACCAAATTTGTGAATTTTCAGTAAAAAAAAGTCAATAAAAGGGCTGCTAAGGTACATATTAAAGACATAAAAAATCTATTCAAAGAAATAACAGCAGAAAACTTCCCAAATCTTGGGAAAGATATATACAATTCCAGCTATAGTAGGCATTTACAGCTCCAAAGAGGTATGATCAGCAAAATACTTTTTCATATTATACTTAAAATACTAATAACATAATACAACAACAACAAAAAGAATATTGAAAGCTGCAAATAAGACACACCAAGTCAATTACAAAGGCAACTAGAATAACTGCAAATTTCTCAGCAGAGACTCTAAGAGCCAAGAGGGCAGAGAATGATGTGTTTCAGGCACTGAAAGAAAATATTTGCCAACCTACATTACTATATCCTGCAGAGCTACTTTTCGGAAATGCAGAAGAAATTAAAACTGATACAGGAATTCATGACCACTAAGCAAGTATGGCGGAAGATACTTAAAGGAATCATGCAAATAAAAAAATATTTAAATAGAGAAAGAATAAAACAACCATGAGATCATGGAGAGGAATACATTGTAGATAAGCAAATAAGAATTAGAAAACCGTCAAACACTAGAAAAACAACAAAAATATAGGAATTAGTACATAGATTTTAATAATAATTCTGTATGTAAATAGTATTAATTATCTAATTAAAAAGCACAGACTAGTTGATGGATTAAAAACAAGACCAAACCCTTTGTTTCCTTCATGAAACATACCTTACAAGCAAAGACATATACAGACTAAAAGTGAAAGGATAGAAAATTATCTTCCAACATTGTGGGTGGAAAGCTACACTCTTTTTTTTGTGTGTGTGTGGGTACCGGGGGTCGACCTCAGGACCTCGCACGCCAGTAGGCGCCCATGCCGCTGAGCGATATCACAGTCCCTTTTTTCGTATGTGGGTTCCGGGAGTTGAACTCGGGCCCTCGCACTTGCCAGGCAGGCGATTATGCCGCTGAGCCGTCTCACCGGCCCAAAAGCTACACTCTTACCTGCCAAAAATTCAAGCCAAAATTGTTTAGAAGAAATAAAGAATGTCACCAAGAAGATACAGTGTTTTAAATATATATCACTAAATGTTGGTGCACTCAATTTCATAAGAAAAATGCCACTCAAGAAAAAGGGACAGGTAGGTCCCAGTGTGATACAAGCAAATGACCTTAATATCCCACTTGCACTAACAACTAGGTCATCTAGATAAAAACAAAAATCTACAAAAATGAAATATCAGACTTCAACTATATTGTAATTGAAATGGATTTAACAGACATGTACAAAACACCCCATCTCAAATATGCAGAATATATATCCGTTCAGCAGCTCATGGAAGGTTCTCCAAAATAGATCATAATTTAAACAATAAAGCAAGTCTTAGCAAATACAAAACAAAATCTAAAATAAGTACTTACCTCTTTTCAGATCACAAGAGAATGAAAGTAGATATCATATTAGTAAAAAATACAGGAACTATACAACCACATGGAATTTGAAGATTATACTTGTGGATGATCAATAGGTCACTGCAGAAATTTTAAAAGGGGAAACTTTGAAATTCAGAAAACAAAATGAAAACAGAATCTTGACATATTAAAATCTTTGAGAAACAGCAAAGACAATTCTGAGAGAAGTTTATAGCTATGAGTACCTATATTACACAACTAATGATTCATTTGAAGGTCTTAAAAATCAAGAATAAGCTGAACTCGAAGCCAATAAAAGAAAAGAAATAATAATAAAGATCAAGGCCAAAATTAATGAAACAGAGAGCAAAAGAACAATACTGAATACTAATGAAATAAAAATTGGTTCTGTGGAAAGATAAACAAGATTAATAAAACTTTAGTCAAACTAAACAAATGAAAGAGAAGATCCAAATAAATAAAATTAGACAAGAAAAAGGGCATATTATAACAGATAACACTGAAGTGCAGAGGATCATTAGGTACTATTTTGAAAACTTATCCTCCATTAAATTAAGGGATATAGAAGAAATAGATAAATTTTTAGAAATATCTCTCTAAATTGAAGGTATTAAAAACCTAGATAGATCATCAGCAATTAGTGAGATTGAAGCAGTAATAAAATCTTCCAACAAAGAAAAACCCAGGACTGCACAAATTCACTGCTGAATTCTACCAAACCATTAAAGAATTAACATCAATGCTCCTGAAAATATTCCTTGAAATAGAAAGGGAAGGAACACTTCTAAACTCACTGTACAAGACCAGTACTACCATGATACCAAACCTGATCAAAACACTACAAAAAAAGAAACTATAGATCAGTATCCTCAATGAATATAGACACAAATCTTCTAAGTAAAATACATGCAAATCAAATTAAACAACACATTAAAAAGATCATATACATGATCAAGTTGGTTTCATTCTTCCTCCTTAGAAGGAAACCAACATAACAAATCACCAAATTAAAAACAGCACATAAATTGTGGCATGTAATAACCTCAGTAGTTGCAGAAAGAGCCTTTCACAAAATTCAACATCCTTCATGATAAAGGACCTGAAGAAATTAGGTATAGAAAGGATTCACCACAGAAAAATAGAGACAGTATATGGCAAACCCACAATCAACTTCAGATTGAATCAGGCAAAACTGAAATTATTTCTTCTAAAATGAAGAATGATTTAAGAGTTTATATAGGCATCACTCTTACTCAGCATAGAACTTGAAACTTTAGCCAGAACTATCAGGCAAAAGAAAGAAGTAAAAGGGAAGCAAACAGGAAAGAAGTGAAATTATCCCTGTTTGCAGATGACATGATTCTATACTTACTGATAAAAAACTGCTAAATAAATTCAAACAAGTGATAGGATACAAAACTATATACAAAACTCAGTAACTTTTCTAAACTTTAATAACATATTCACCAAGAAGAGATCGGAAAAATATTTCCATTCACAATAACTTCAAATTAAACAAGTAAAAGACCAAGGCATAAATCTAACCAAGGAGGTTGAAGAACTCTCACAGAAATTTATGAAACACTGAAGAAAGAAATCAAAGAAGAAAGTAGAAGTCAAAATTCCTCCCACATCCTTGGATCAGAAAAATCAATATTGGTAATATTGGTCATAACCTGAAAATGATCTACAGATTCAAGGCAATCCCCCTGACACCAGTGATACTCTTCACAGAAATAGAAATCACAGTCCTAAAATGGATATGGAAGCACTGCAGACCCCGAACAACCAAAGCCATCCTGAGCAAAAAGAACAATGTTGGACATATCACAATATCCAACTTCAAAATGAACTGAAGTAGTAGTAACAAAAAAAAGATAGTACTGGAATAAAAACAGACATGTTGACCAATGGCATCGAATGGAGGCCCATAAACTCACACAGCTAAAAACATCTGATTCTTGAAAAAATGCTAAAAATACTGGAGGAAAAAAAGAAAAACCTTCTTAACAAATGATGCTGCAAAAACTGGGTATCCACATGTAGAAGATTGAAACTACATCTCTATCTCTTGCCCTGTACAAAAATCAATTTTAAATGCATCAAAAAGTGTGGTATAAGACCAGGAATTTTTTAACTGCTAAAAGAAACATAAAGTAAAAATGTGAAGACATTGGCAAAAGCAGAGACTTCCCCAGTAGGACTCCAATAGCACAGGAAATAACAGCAAGAATCAACAAATGGCTCTGTTCCAGATTTTCAAAAAAAAAAATTTTTTTTATGTGGGTACCAGGAGTTGAACTCAGGACCTTGCACTTGCGAGGCAGGTGCTCACACCTCTGAGCCATCTCACCGGGCCTCAAAATTTTTATACAGCAATGAAAACAGTTGAGTGAAGACACAGTCCGCAGAATGGAACCTTTTGCCAGTTTTTCTTCTGAGGATTAATATCCAGAATATATAAAGAAGAGAAGAAGCTTAAAAATAAAAAGAGCTAGCAATCCAGTCAATAAGGAGCAGATGAACTAAGCAGACACTGTTCAAATGAAGAATTTTGAATACCCAATAATAATATGAAAAATGTTGAACATCATTAGCCATCAGGAAAATTCAAATCAAAATTTCATTCAAATCCCATCCCACCAATGCCAAAATAGTTATCATCCAGAATACAAAAAAATAATATATAATAGTGAGGATGCTGGGAAAAAGCATTTTTTATTTGCTGTTGGTGGGAATGTAAATTATTACAGAAACTACAAAAAACGGTATGGAGGTTCTTCAAAAGAGTAAGAATAGAAAACCAGTTGTCATGCTAGAACACTAGTCAGTTTATACCCGAAAGAATGAAAGACAGTATATCATATAGAAACCTGTGCACCAATGTATATTGTGAAACAATTCAAAATAGCCAAGTTAGGGAATCAGCCTAGGTGCCTGTCAAGAGAAGAACAGATACAGAAAATGTGGTAAAATGTGGTATATAAACAATGAATTTCTATTCACACATAAAAAAAAGTTCACACTACTTGCAAGCAGTGATGGAACTAGACATCATCATGCTAAGCAAATTAAGCCAGACTAAAAAAAAAGAAAAAAAAAAGACAGAAACCACATGTTTTCTCTATAGGTAGAATCTAAAAATAAATATAAAGATGATATAAAAGTAGAAGGGACACTATTACAAGAAGAAGGTAATTGAGGGGTATGAGATAATAAGAAAAGATACTAGTGTAGATGGATATAAACAAATTATGTTATATCCAAACATGAAAATGTCCCAAGTAAATCTAACATTTTGTTTAATTAATGTGCACTAATAAAAATGGACTTAGAGAGGGAAAACTGGATGAGGCTGGAATTCTCTGTACTATCCTCTCACTCTTTATGTAAACATAACTTTATTATAAAAACAAAATTTTTGTTAAAACAAAACTGGAAATTAAAAAAAAGAATAGATTTCAGAATTCCCTAATCAAATAGAAAAAGTAAGAATGTGAACAGTTGGTTATTAAGAAAGGGAAGACAGAATCTAAAGACCAAATGAATAAAACAAAGAACCTGAGAAGAGGCCCAGAGAAATCATTTTCTTTCTGTTTCCCAGACTAAATTGATGCAATAACTATAGTTAATTTTATATGAAAAGTTAAACAGGAAGGAAGGTTAACATCTGTGTTGTATTGGAGGGTTTGTCAAATCAAACTAAAACACTGAAACTTTCTACTCATTTTTCACATAGATATGATAAAGTGGTTCTCTCAGGGTTGTCTAGTGAGAGCCGAAATGATGTAAAATGATGAACTTCCATGGGTGGGAAAGTAGAATAGGAAGACTGCATCACAGAAAGGATCATCAGCCTTGGAGAAGAAATTCTAAACATTTTGGCAACTGGTGAAGAAAACTCATTTTTCTACACAGCTTATTTTTCTTCTTTTTCTTTTCAAACAGCAACTGGTCTTCCTTTCTCATAATTTCAATGTGAGTATGTATGGAAGGGGCATACATCCATCTCCATATCAACAAGACACACCCAAGATGTATGAAATGCAAAATGCTTACAAGGGTCCAGTATAGTAAATTAAGTTCAAAACTAGATATATCATACAAACTCTAAACTCAAGAAAAATGTCAGAATAGGATCAAAGAAAAAAAAAAGGAAACATCAAAGAGAACATTATAAAATAGAATACCTCCTAATGATAGAAGGATCAATTCATTAAGAAAACTTTAAAATTCAAAATTTTTTGTTCCTCAAAATAGAAGTTCAAAATGCACCTGAAAAAAATTATGAAACTAAGGAATGAGACAAATTCACAGTCATAGTTGTAGGCATAGTCACCATTCTTTCGGTAAAATGAAACAACTACTAAAGATGAAATAATTAAGCACTACCGATCAACTTGAATAAATCTAACTTAGAATAGTTCATCCAACAACTAACGTACATGTATTCTTTTCAAGAATGTTTCCATGAAACATTCAAAAGGATAGTCTCATATTGGTCCATGCAACAAATCTCAATATCAAAATATTGAAATAAACTGAGTATGTTATTTGGAAACAGTAGAATTAAATCAAAAATTAATAAGAATGATATCAATATTAGAAAGTAAGAAGAAAAGAGGGAGGGAAGGAAATAAGGGATAACTAAAAGACAGAAGAAATCATAAGGCATATTAAAATGTATTTCAATATGGATGATACAGTATGAAAATATATTAACTTTTGATAGTGAAAACTTATTTATCACATATTGGTATTATTTAAATCTGTTGATAAATTATATATCAACTGAAAATGCCACCTGTATTACAAATATCCTAAAATACTGTATGAAAATTTGGACATTTCTGTTAAGTTTATTATATCCCAATATAATCTTTAAGTTTGTTTAAAATTCTGAAATATTTAAAACCAAGCCAAGGAAATGACAGCTTGCTTTCAAGAACTTAATGAACTATAATGGCTTTTTCTGTTTAATATCTAAATCAGTCCAGTTAATTTTATCTCTAAAACTTTTTATCATGGTGTGATATTTGCTTACCTAAGAGGTCTTCTCTCTGCTTTTTATGAATGTCTTCAGTTTTCTTATTCAGTGTTCTTAAAATGCAATTTTCCCTAAATGAAGCCTAAAATATATTTTCAAGGAATCCATAAAAATCATTATGGTCCATTTCATTAGTAAGTAGGTTCAAATTGTTTGATGTGAAATCATGCTAAAAAGGAGGACCTCTGTAGTGAATTACGATGCTGGTTCAGTCTGGGCAAAGGGCAGGTCTGAAGTTTATAGCGACAGAAAGTAATAAGTCTGCCTCTATTTCTCTCCTGTTCTCTCAAGTTCATGGCAAAGGGCATTGTGGCCAACACATAAAGTATTTCTGAGGAACAAGAAGAAGGAATCAAACCAGCTGTGTTTGTTATTTGCTTGTTATTTGCTGTACCTGGCTATCCTATGTCCTCCAGACACAAACTCCCTATCCTCAACCTCAGTGTGACAGGCCCATGTGTTATCGGTGACTTTAATGAACATCTAGTCAAGGTCAGAGATTTTCCACTTAAGGAACTATAAATTCTACAGGACCACCAAATGAACATTTCTCCTTTCTGGCAGAGAACAGGAAAATATTTATTACTAAAGACTGCAGAGAATTAATAGAAAATATAATTTCTTTTTCTTGGAAATCAGCAATTTAAACATTATAACTTAACATGATTAATTGGTTGTTTTAGTGGTTAATAACATCAGTTAATTTGCTAATTAAAAAGTTAACATCAATAATTGGTAAATACCAGTTTTTGGACTCAATCAGCTTGAAATTATTTTCACACTTCATCACTTACTAGCTTCTGCGTGTAAATAAGTAACTTCATTTAAGTAACTTCTAAATAACTTCATCAAAGAATGGGAACAGTGATAGCTTCTACTCCAAGGTTATTTTGAAGATTAAATGCAACAGTACTTACGAAGAGTATTTATGCAATCTCTGTAACACAGTAATCTTTTAATTCATACCAACTCATCATTTTTTACATTATTATCTATTGTTTGTGTCACATAGTTATGAAAGGGCATTTTAATATTGCATTGTAATATATTACAGGTTTATTTCCTTGTTAGGTTTATTATTTCACATGTAATAGTAGTCAATGTAAACTAACTGCAAGTTTTATTTTTGCTAGTAGGAAACCAAGATAGACATATTTCCCAATTATTAATGCAGTACTAAAATAGATGACAAAATAGAGTTCAACATAAACATAAAGATTCTTAATAAACAGATCAGTCTTCTTGGGTCAAAAGGATCATAATAATAGTTAGAAAGATCCCGAGCCTACCCGGAACCGGAGGCTGGCTGCAGGGTGCAGCCCAGTGACACCATCACAAATCTGCAGACACCCTTGTCCCCTGTGAGCACATTTCTGCAGCTGTGAAATCAGGGGAGCTGTACAGTCAAATCCAGCAACCAAGGCTGCTTGAGCCCCTCAGGTTCAGCAGATTTCCTCTAGCTGCCTTGGCTTGCAAAATCCTACTCCTCTCTGCTACGCTCCTCCTATTTGGCAACTGTCACCTCGAGGCTGCCTGGTCAAATCCCAGCTGGAATTGCTGGCTCTGGGATCTTGGATGTGCTCTCGAGCTCTGTGTCGAGTTTCCCATCTCTTGGGATAATAGCATCATCATGTTTTAAATTGGCATAATAATAACGGTACCAATGGTGCTTGTGATTGGAAAATCGAATATGTAACTCCATAAAGCACTTAGGGCAGTGCCTGGAGCAGGGTAAATGAACGATAAAGCTACATTGTATTTATTACTATTATTATTAATATTATCTTTTACCAAATGGCTTCAGAACAAAATAGCAGTTTTAAAGTGAATAGTAGATAAGGACATGAAACTCTGTGTCCAAAGAGACCTTGGGCTTTTCAATTTTCTGGGTGAAAATTGAGTGAAACAAGACGTTGAGTGAAACAAGAACATTTAATGCATTTTTTAAAAATGGAATTACAAATAATAACCAAGGGAAATGCTACAAAGGACACATTACTAGATTACCTCAGTGTACTGGAATTCTCTAAACAGTACCTAATGGTTAACTGCTGATTAAAGATTGCTCACCTTATATGAAAGAAATCTGTTAGACTCAATTTCATGGAATTAGAGAAAAATATTTTAGAATGTTATTACAACTTTCAGGGTGAAACAAAAAAAAATCCTCATACTATCACCTTTAGACTAAGATTCTAATAGAAAAGAATATCTTAATTTTTAAATGTTAAAGATCTCTGTGATTTAATTGACATCTGTATGAAAAAGATGACAAATTTTAGCTTAAAACAACATTATCTCAAGATCCTGAGAGAAGCCCACCATTTATTATGCTAATTTGCACCACTTGATGAAAGAATTGGATATAATGCATATCTTTCTCCAGACAAGTATGACAATAGGAAATTTGATCATGCATGTTTGTAGAGAAAACAGCATGCTAGGATAGACATAAGGGTAATCTGAGAGGTAATTGGATTTAGTGAACTCTAAATGACTTTGGAGACTGCACACAAAATTTTGATGAGTGGTCACAGCTAGGATGGAAGAGCCAGAGATCAAACTCCATACTTCTGGCTGCTTGTGTTTCTCTTCCTCTGCCATCAAAAGAAGCATTCAGCCTCTGAGAAAGGAAATGCTCATTGAAATGAAACATAATATATTGAATAACGAATCCCAGAAACTGTAAGCTCACATTAGTTAATTTTAATTTGTCATTTTTTTTTATGTAGAAAGGGTACACTCACTTTTTTCTTTGTTCTTTATCAAATGGATTTGAATTTCTTTGAGGTCTGTAAGTTAGCAAAGAACAAACATATTGAGCATTGATATATTTTCCTCTAAAAACAATTTAAAAGAACGCATTGATTAAAATTAAACTTCCTAATATAAGGCAGACAAACATGAGACATTTAAATATGAGCCATTTAAGTCTTTAGTCACATAAGCAAAATATTTCAATTAGTTGGGAAGGAGGTTCATGCTTAAAAAAATAATACATGAAATATTATTTTGTCAATCAAGATAGTAAATGATCCTGTTTGCCTCCAGCACTAAGTCTAAATTCCTTGTAATGGTTCACCGTTTTCTACTTTTACCATTTCTCAATCGAATTACTCAAGTAAAACTGTTTAATGTATTATTCCAAAAAATATTCTTGTGCTTGTCCAGTTTCTCATAGTTTGTCTTTTCCAGAATGTTCTTTGACATCTGGATAAAAAAGTGGACAAATTTTAGCTAAGAAGAACATTATCTAGAGAGCATGAAGAGGAACCCACCACTTATGATGTTATTTTGTACCAAGTGATGAAAGAATTGGTTGGATATAAATGCAACTCTTTCTCTAGACAAAGATGACATACTTTGTTAAAATGTCTTTCCTTCACAAAGCAGGTTAAGATTCATTTCATCTTTAAAGCCTGTCTGACCTTTTCACCCAATAATATTCTTTCCAATTTTTATTTACCCAATTATTTATTAATATTGCAGTCACTGGCCTGGAACTAACTCTACAATAAGGAACTGAGATTGTCTTTGGAAACTATTTAGTACTGTTCTTTGGATAGAGTAGACAAGAAATAATCATTTTGTAGGTAAGTGTGTTAGTAAAGTTCTCCAGAGAAATAGAACCAACAGGATTTTAGTGATAGAAAAAAAGATTAGACAATAGATATATTATTATTGGGATTAGCCCACACACACATAGAGGTTAAAAAGTATTATCTGCTATCACAAGCTGGAGAATGAGGAAAGCCAGAGGTATAATTCAATGTGAATCCCAAGGCCAGAAAATAAACTAGATGAAATTTCCAGTTTGTGACTGAAGACCAGAGAAGGAGGGGTTGGTAGGGGAGAACTAGAGTAAGCCAACAGTCTAAAGGCCCTAAATCAGGAAAAGATTAGGAGATGTTAGATGTCACAGCTCAAGAAGGCAAAGATAATCTCCCTACTTCTTAATTACTTTCTTATTGTTGGGATAAAATGCTCAACACCCACAAGTCAAAGGAGAAAAGCTTTATTTTAGTTCGCAGTTTGTACAGGTTTCAGTCCATAGTCAGCTGGCTCCAAAGCAGGGCAGCATGGCAGAGGAGAAACAGTTAGCCTGCCTTCTTTCCCTTTTAATTCCATCCAGGTTGCAGACCTTCTGGTTAGTGTTACACACACACAGGCTGGGTCTTCTCCCTTCAGTAAATCCACCTCCCACACTGAGAACTATGGTAAACCAATCAGTGGACTAAACCAGTATCACACACCCATGATACAATATCACACACCTATGATCCAGGCATTCCCAAAAGCCCCACCTATGAGTGCATGAGCCTTTGCAGGGACATCTAGATATAAGCCATAACACTTTTCTTCCAACTCTTTGTTTCACTTCATCTCTCGGTGAAGAGGATTATGCCCTCCTGCATTGATGAGAGTGATGTATTTCACTCAGGCTGATACAAATGTTGATCTCTTCTGGAAAGACCATCATGGACACACCTAGAAATGTTATTTTATCAGATATCTGAGCATCTTTTAAACCAATCAAGGTGTCATAAAATTAACTATTACATTAAAGATGCTGCTGCTGAAAAAGAAAGGCAGTAAAATTTATATCGAGATGTACTATTTGCAGAACTATCTCTAGAGAACTGTTCTCGATAAGCTTGGAGAATCTTTGTGAACCATATATGTGTATTCTTTCCATAAACCTTAATCCTGCTACAAGAATATAAAATTTGGGTTACATTTCTTTACAAAATTGAAGATAGGATTTTAGGAAATAAACTAAATTTAGTATATCTATTTGTAAAGCAAATAATGAAATGAAATATTAGAATGTACTAAGCAATAATCTAAGTACTATTTGAGGAAAACTTTGATAACTCAAAATAATCTATTTTTCTTCAGAATGTATTTATCTTTATTTCTTTTTGAGTTAGTCTATGTTAATTATATTACAAATAGAGAATCACAGGTTAGAAGATTGCAGCAACTCAGCATGGTGGTATAAAACTGGATTTACAGCATTCTGGGAGGCCGAGGCAAGAGAATTGCCAAGTTCGAGCCCAGCTCAGGGAACTTATTGACTTAGTAATAAAGCTTTTCAATGCAAAGCCCTTAGTTCAATACCCTGTACCCCCAGCCAAAATAAGAAGATTGCAATAGACCTGATGATAATGTCTCTAACAGCTGCAGATGCATTTACCTCTAAATTTTTAATAATTATTTTGATAGGTTGCTGATTCTTAAAATGAAATAAAGAAAAAAAAAAGGTTGACTAGTAATTTTATGCAAAAGCATATTTGGTAGTTTATATGAAGAGAATAGTTTCCTGCAAAATCACTTACTTAGGCAACCTGCAAATTAATGGGCATGAAATCATTTAATAAGAATTGAACTGGCTGCTGTGGGAATAGTGGTGAACGAATGACAGCAGAAAATATTTAATGGTATTTAATGAAAAGTCTCTGACTTATTTGTTTTATAGTCTGCAGCAGGTGTCATATTCAGATGCCTAGAAAAAAGTGACTCACACTGCAACATGAAATTATAAATCTTTCCCCCATCATTGAGGGAATGGTAATATTGATATCTGCAGTATAAAACACAACACGTAGATCAAACAGAGCAGAACAGAGCAATTAACAATTCCACATGAAGTTGAAGAGGACCCCCCACCTGAACAGAATGTATTCGGTCATATAGCTTTGAAAGTCAAATTTTCAAAATAAAAGTAAACGCCAACCTACAAATAGTATATTTCATTCTCATAGAAATTTTTAAAAATACAATAAATAATTACTTTTGCACAGTTAAAGTTTCTACAAAAGGATGTAGAACTTAGGCAATCAAAATCTTCCAGTTAATTTTTTTCAATGTTAAATGGATACATTTTAAATTAATCAAATCATTTGATCAATCAAATCATATGTTCTCCATATAGATTTAGTATAAGACTGTGGGGTCAAGGTAGTTCTCTTTTTACCCTTAATTCTTTTAACTTAACTAAAATGTTGTCAATAGTTAAGATAAAAACTGAATTAAAGTTATAACACACAGGCAGTCACAAAAATTGAACCTAAAGGAATTAAGGGACCCAATAAAACTATCTCTAACATTCATAAAAAGTGCAGTAAAAATAAACCCTAATTTCTGAGGAACAAAGAATTGACTAAATTCTAATTCACCAAAATGTTTTCCGCACATCTAAATGTAATAAGCTACAGGATAATATTCTTGTTTCTATCCAAAAAGGGTGTGTTTGTAGACATTCTCTTTTGCAATTACACAATTACAAATGCTAACTATCACAAGTGAGGGTGTGCCTTTCTCCAATCTTATTCCTTTCTAGTACTGCTTTGTTTCCAATACTTCTTTATTCTTATGATGTAACTCCTCCTTAAAAGAGATATAAAAGAATGTCCCATTATGGCAAATTGGCTTTTAGTCATTTTTTTCTTTTATTATCAAACTTGTTTAAGTTTTCTATGTTTTTAAGAAGAAAGATGATTGTAAAATTTTTCTGGTTAAAGTGGTTAAATTGCATTATAAACATAAAAATCTATATCATAGCAAATTGAATCAGTAAGCAATATAGAATATGTAATTTTTGTGGTAATATTGTATATTGACAGTAATTTAGCCTTCTGAAATATCAAAGAGTAAGAGTAGATGCCATTATTTCAAGTATTATCCAGTATATTTTATTAAATATGTTTTTAAAGAGTATACTTTTACAAGATGGAGATGATTATTTGGATAATGAAAAATATCTTCACAAAATACATTTGAATGAAAGATGTATATCTGTATTTAACTTTCTGATCTCAGTGTGACTTTCATTTTGTCATGGAAAGTACTGATCCATCAGGCTTACAGAAACTAATGATGTACAGATAAACCAACTTAAAATGACTTTTGTTCATTTGGATACTGATATACTCCAGTAAAAAAGATCTATTGAATTCCTCCGGGACTGTCTTGGACAACAATACTGCTTGCAATTACCAAGACAGAATTTATCTTCAGATATGTCTGTCTCAAGTAACTTCTCCTTTATGAAATGTTATGATGATTACACAATTGTGCTATTCTTTATAATTATTTTTCTTTTTTGTCTACCCTCATAAAAGGACAAAAATATATCCCTTCTGCAAATTGAGTAGGAAATGACTTGTCTCTCTTTCAATGTTTTAATTCAGTATTTTGGCTGAGAGACTCCAATGGTCTTGTAAGTACCAAAGTAAATCAGAAGACCTCTGAAGGGTGAGGGTGCTCTACCTGAGGTGTGATTTTCCCTATTTCCAAAAACTAATGACAGGACAAAAGTGTTCAGCTGTGATTGTATATAAACCAATCAATTAGCCACCGTGCACAACCAAGTTAATGATCACATAGAGAAGAATATACTTTTAGACCAATCATTTTCTCTAAGAGCTTCAGTATATATATGATAAGTGTGTGTGCCTGTGTGCAAGTGTCTATGGATGTGTCTAATTTTTAAAGAAATGAGAAAGTCAGTATCTAACTACTAACTAGAAATGTCATAAAGAAATAATAAATAATGATCAAGTTGAGTATAAATAACAGCCAAGGTTAGCACCAGCAGCATGAACTACTTGTGACCCTTCCAAAAGACAAGGATCTAAATTCCAAGGGACTTGTCATGAAGGGAACATGTAGATTTCCAAGTAGACCACAAATCACATGTGTACATATTATCCTGTATATTATATGTAGAAACATACATTAGAAAAGACTATTATGAGCATGTTTGTGAATACAATAGAGGTAAGGTACATTAGGATGAAAAGTTTAAAGCAGGAGGGAAGTACTCTAAATGTCTTTCAATTACCAGACTCCAAACAGTGCTAATGCTAAAATGTCCTAAATGAGTGTAAGTGACTCAATATTTGTGTCACATGTACCTCGCAACTTTTAGCTACACTGGAAAGAGAGGAGGAGGAAAAGGACTAGCAGGAGAACAAAAAAGGCCAGAAAATGCTAAGATATCCGTGAAGGATCTGGGCCTTAATCTCTAATAACTCTTATATTAATATTTGTTATTTTTCCTCTAAAAGTTCAAATCTTCTTGGATTCAAAAAATAATACGTCATCATTACTTTTCCAACTGAAAGAGCAGTAACTCTTTCTTAATTGTTGTAATGATAAGCTACACGCAAGCAGACATATGCATGAGAAGACATGATTCAACTGTAATTCCCCAGGGAAAAGGAAAACTATCGTTCAGAGGTACAGCAAGTAGAAAAAACTTTTGTAACAACAGCCAAAATGCACCCAGAAAGTAAATGGCTTGTTTATAATACAGTGTGTTATGGGTTGAATTACTATATCCCTCAAAAAGATATAGTGAAGTTCCCATCCCCAGGACTGTGACTGTGCCCTTCGTCGAAAATAAGGTCTTTGCAGACAAAATTTAGCTAACATAAGGTCACACTTGATTAGTGTGAGTGCTAATCCAATAAGACGGGTGTCCTTACAAGAACAGAAGAGAAGCAGACACACATGTTGGCCATGTGACAACAGAGACAAAAATGAGAGTGATGCATCCACAAGTCCAAGAAAACATAAGATTGCTGATGGCACCAGAAGCTAAGAGAACAGGATGAAACAGATTATTTTGTAGAGCCCACAGAGAGTGTCTGTGCTGACCTTTTGATTTCTGACTTCTATTCTCTAGATATGTGAAGAGATAAATTTCCCTTGCTACTTCTCAGTTTGTGGTAAATTTTTATGCTAGCTCCAGAATACTAGCACACGGGAGAAACCGCACCCACAGCAATCTATTCAGGAATTATCCTTTCTTCAAAAAACCCACCAAGTTTCTGAGCCTATCCAACTGACCTAGAAGAAAATAAATGGTATCATTTCTTAGTGGCACATAAATTGTGAAACCTCAACATGTAGTACTTCAACTTTGCATATCAGAACAGAAGGAGCCAGTGTAAGAGACACTAGTGTAAGCACAAAATTATTCTTTTCAATCAACATATTGGCTCAAATAAAAGAATGTATGTGTGTATTATAAAGTGTAAAACTATAACAAAAATATATGGACCATCACTTTATCCAAGAACCAGTGAGCTCACTAATCACTTGCATCTGGTTTGTGTTTATCTCCACTCATATCCTCTGGATGCCCATCAACGTACCATCTTCAACACACACACACACACACACACAGGATGTTGCTTGTCTGAATTTTATGTTTCTCATTTTCTTCTTTTTCGTTATTTCATCTTTTTCACCACTTAACCATTACAAAAAGTTCATAAGACTCCAAAACAATACCAGCATGGATAATTGGCTGACTAACTGAACAAAAAGTAGGATCTGAAAGGACCTCAGAAAAATGGCATTGAAAGAACACGGTAACAAAAAATCTCAAGAACCATGATTGATATCTGCTGAGGACAATGTCCTATGGAATATTTGAACCACATAAACATTTAATGAATAAGCAAACTACAAATAAATGATTTTCTCCCCAAATATAGTACTAATGGCTGTATCCAGACTTGCTACCAATAGAATTTCTGCCAACCTGGCTATCACCTCTTTTGTTCATATCCCTGATCCCTCCTCACCTCCCCCAAAATCCTACCCATCCTTCAATGTCCTCCTGTATCGTGTAGTTAGAGCTGATTACAATCTTCCACAAAGATTGAATTCCACTACATTCATATGCAAAAATACATATTGTGACTTAACTGAGTTTTATCCTTCTCAAAAATACTGATGTTGTCTCTATTCTTCTAATTGACTGATAACTGTTTACTGAGCATTGTTTTCAAGAATTTGGTGCATGTCTGTGAACATCCTGATGTTGAACAGGGGAAAGAAATAATAAACAAGTACATTATATATTATGCTACAAGGAATTAAGTAGTTGGAGAAAGGAAATTAGGAAACACTTTCAACCACCTTCTGCATAGTCTTTGTGAGATGTCTATATGTCCGATTATAATAAAGCTTTCAGGAACAGTTTAAGAAAGAAGGGAACCAGAGTCTCTTAATGTGTCAGAGCTTCCATTCACAGAGAAAACAGAATTGCTGGAAAGAGGCTCCAGAACGTCATGCTACTAAATCAGTAAAAAGCAGGCTTATTGAGAATGAGACTGGAAAGTAAATGGAAGATGTGCAGAAGCTGGCTTTCCAGGTAGCCAGAGCAAATCATTTCCCCAAAGTATAGTACACTAGACTCCAAGAGCATACCTGGTGTGCCTCAGAAAACATCACAGGCTGAGGCAGAATGAGGAAATGGAAGATGGGCATCAGCTGACTCAGGGAGGGAAGAGGCAGCCAGACTGTATACAGCCGTAAAACACTTGTTGAGAACATTGTCTTTCACCCTGAGTAAACAGAGATGCTATGCTAGAATTTTACCTAATTTAGATTTTAAAAATTGATCTCTAAACAAGGACAATGACACGAATACTCCTTTTTTAAATTAATTAAGTCTATTGGTACATTTTAAATATACATAATGATCACTTTCATCATAGAGACTTTGTACCTGTACATGACTTAATTCATCTTTTTTCTCCATTCCCTTACCCTCCCTTCAACCCTTCTTTTCCTCCTTATTTACAAAAGGTTTGTATAGATTTTTTTCTTTTTTTCTCATTTTTTCCCCTTCCTTCCTTTCCCCCTCCCTCCTTCCTTGTTCCCCTTCCCAATTGAGCATTTTCTTCCTATTTCACAATATCTAGTATACATTCTGGTCCTTATTTACACTTTTGGTTTCTCACACCAGAGAAACAATGTGGTATTTGTACATGTATGTTCAATTTATTTCACTTAAGAGTATAGTCTCAAAGTCCATCCATTTACCTAGAAATGTCTGGAGTTTATCTTTTTATACCTAAGTAGTACTCTATTGTATAAAAAAAACCCACCTCTTCTTTATCCACTCATCAGTTGATGGGCATTTGGGCTATTTCCAAGATTTAGCTGTTACAAACTGTTCTGCTATAAACACGGGTGTGCATACATCGCTATGATACAATGTTTTTGATTCTATTTGGGAAGATACCAAGAAGGGGAATAGCTGGGTCAAATGGAACCTCTAGTTTTGGTTTTATGAGGAATTTCCACACTGATTTCCATAGTGGTTGCCCCAGTCTTCACTCCCAGCAAGAGTGACGAAGGGTTCCTTTTTCCCCACAGCCCCACCAGCAACAAATACCTCTTAATCATGCAAAGCTCTAAGGGCAGTTTTGTGCTTAGATGTTTACCAACAAGACTATATAGGATACAAGTAGTTTTGTTCATCACTGTTGATTCTGCAGAAATATCCAAGGAGAGAGCTTTGAATCAACATCTCATTCTCTAAAGTATAACTTTACCTATAAATAATGCAGCATTAAATATTGGCTATGACCATGAGTTCTGGTGCTTATACTTACTATAGCTTCAGTTTCCTTATGACTGAAATTGCAGTAATAATGAGCCATACTTCCCAGGGCACAGAGAGAATGATTTGGACATTAAGTGTAAAGTTATACTAACGGCCTATAGTATATCCTGGGATGAAATAAGAAGTCACTTATAAAAGTGTACTATCACAGAGTAGTTGTAAAAGTTTAGATAACCAAAGTAAGTGCATAAAACGTATATATTTGTATATTGCTATTATTAGTCTTGGCAAAAGCAAATTTCAAAATACATTATTACCTTACACATTTTCAGGCAATAATTTAATAGGCCCCATTGTATTCAGGATGCAGAATGAAAATGAAAATTACTAAAATTATAATTACCATTTTAATCCAATGGAGTTCAACAAAAGATCGGATATTTTTACGAACACTAATAATGTTTGCAGAAAATTCATGGAAAAGAAAATTACAAGTGTCTAGAAGCAATACAGTCAGAGAAAGTAGATAAAACACAATGTTTCACAATTATTGACATTATTCCTTTTTTAACATACATGAGAATCTTTCTTTTGGTTTCATAGACATTTTTCTCACAACACATCCTTATTGCACTGTCTTAGTCTCTTCCTCATCAATGAGACAGAGTACCCAACACTGGCAACTTAAAGGAAGAGAGGTTTATTTCAGCTCCCAGTTCTCAGAGGGTTCAATCCATACTTGACTGGCTCGAGGGCAGGACAACATGGCACAGAGGCATGGCAGAGGAATAGATGCTCAAGGCATAGGAATCGGGAGGCAGAGCATATCAAGAGAGAAACTGGAAGGGAGACAAACCCTTCCAGGTCATGGTCCAGGTCACTCCAGCCCACCAACCTCTTCAGACCAGACTCACTGCCTAACAGCAAGCCAGCTATACAACCTTTCAAATATTTGTGGGGATATTTTACTAAAATTTTATAAAAGGAAACAAAATTATCTGTTCTCTCTTTCATACCACCAAGGCCACTCTAACAGTATCTCATGGTCAGTAATTGAGGAAACTCCAAGAGTATATTAACTACAGAAATTTTCAAATGAATTAATAAATATTTAATAAGTTTGTTAAAAGATATATTCCAGGCATCATTTGAAATTTATGACATATTGCAATTTCTGAAGTAGATTGGCATCTTTGCATATTGCATTTTCAATGTGGATATTATTTTTCTTTCCCTTATGATCAGTTTTCAATAAGCAACCTACATTTTATCTTAACCTAGAAATTCTAGAGATTTTGCTTTTTGATTTAATGCCTAACTTTATTCCATCTACTTACACAACTAATGACTATATTTGGTTCATTTTCAAAATAAAACTTAATGACTAAATTAAAAAGGTTAATCACGTTTAAATAAAGATGAGGGTGACATTTCTTCCATATTTGTCTGTCTCCCAACCTGCTTCCTGCTAACTTTGAATTCTGCCTTCTGTGAAAATTATGCCCTCTAAAAACAAGTGCTGCGAAAAGGGCCATATGGGGCAAAATTGAGTTTTGGAACCCAAAATGTAAGAATATTTTTAAACAAAAACTTCCAAGAGAGGTAGTCATTTAATTAATATTTTAGGTATGGGTCAGTGCTTTTTATTTGGATGAAGAGAAACTAAAAAGAAAACCCCAGGAGAAATAACATTGGAACACTTTGGTAAAATAAAAAATGGGCATGAGACAGTAGCATAAGGTCTGTACTGAATCCCATTGAAGGCTGTAATTAGCCCATGCTTCAGTGTTTTGCACAATACAATGAAGGACTATTTTACCCAATATATCTTAATTAAAAGCAAAATCACAATACAACACAAAGCTACAATCAAAGAGGCGTTATTGGCACTCACATAATACAGAAGATGGGGAAGGATTTTGTTTTCTTTGTTTGGCAAGAAAATTGAAACTAGGCATTCTATTTTTCACACTGCTCTCAATATAGAAGCATTTGTGTACCAAAAATTGCATTTGCACTGTAAATTATATGGATGAAAGCCACAGAGAAAGAGATAGTTTGTTGTTTTATAATTCAATAGTAGTAATGCCTGGATTTCTCAGCTTTCTCTTTCACAAAGAAAATAATTATTGAAGTCTTGCTTTTTACCACAATAGTAGAGTTAGTTGAATATTATAGTGTTTTATATTCTTTTTTACTGGGATACATTTATTATGCACTAACATTAAAATATACACACAAAATAATTTTCTTTTTGTGAAAATCTTGGATTTTTGAATATCAAAGAAACCACAGCACTGTGTTCTGTGCTTTGTAATTCCCTAAGGTAGGGGGGGTAAAACAGTGAAGAAAGTTCTAGCTCATAAAAATAATATACAAGTCGTCTCCCCCATAACCATTTATCTCTATAATGCATATAAACAAGGGGAGAAAAGGTGAAATGAAGGAGATTCAAACAGCATCCAAGATTCTTTCTATGAGCATTAACACAGAGATTTTACTCAAGTTGAATGAGACTGTTGAGTAAATGTGAAATCAGTGCTCTAAATAATTCATATGAAGAACGAAAGGGTAATACACTAGAGCCAACCATAAGACAAACCATAAGGAGCATCGAAAGTTCCAGCAGCTTTCACTTTACATATGACATCTAAATTGTTATTTCTAGCAATTTTTTTAAAGATTTGTGTAACAGATATGCCTCATCATCTGAGGAGCAAAATGAACAATAGCATAGCAGCCCGTTCCTTCTACACAACTTGGTAAATGAATCTCTCTAAATCAACAAGCATTAAACTGAACTATGGGGACGGATTCATTCTAACTGTTTTGAAAAGAGAAAGGGGAGGAAAGAAATGAATAATCTAGTCTAGTCTAGAAAACACTGATTAAATGTGTAGAATCAGAGAAACATCTAAATTTTCCCAAACCACTTAGGTAACAGCAAAAGGAAGACAAGTGCCCCACCCATCTCTTGCCCAAGTTCTTTTCTTTGGTTCTAATGTCTCACCAATGAAGTGCTTTCTAATTCCAATGTATGCAAACTTAAGTCAAGTGATCAAAATAAGCAGAAGATTAGAGAGTATTTAGGAATCAATGAGTTCTACTTTTTAGGATCACTCGTGGTCACAGAAATATGGCTCATATACTCAGATTCAGTGACTACCTTGTCCCCGTGTGTCACCTTTTTAGCAATTTCTCTATGTATAACTCCAAATAGGCCCCAAAAACATGTCAAGGAAAGGGGAAGATAATGCCCTGTAAAGAACAGAAAATAAATGATTTTAACTGTGTCTATCAGAAGAATTATAGAAACAGTGCTAAAACTAGAAAATAGGAGTCTATAATAAAATGCAATAAGAAGTTTAGATGAATATTGAAGAACTTTGAAACTGAAATGATTTACCTGATACTGCATATAGTCGGGTACATCATCTTGGTGATGGATTCATTAATGTGTTTAATTTGCTAAACATAGCTAAAATAACAGGATATATATTCACACAAAAATCAATTAGTACAACATATACATATATCACAAATATATCATCAGTGAGTACAGATATTTTTAATGATTGTATCACAATGTACTGAGTGTGTTTGTAAGGATAAGGTCTTCCTCAAATTAAGAAAAAATGTCCAAACCAAAGTAACACCTGCAAAAGGTAAGTATGAGAAATGGCTTGGGTATAGAAGTGAAAAATGAATCAGCAATGAGGAGAGAAGTCAGAGGTTGACACCTAAATAGATAGCACATACAACCACATAAAACCATGAAGTAGTCTCCTGTGCTACTTATGTAAGTAAATCTTCTCCAATCCACAGGAAAAGAGTCCTCTTTTGTTTTAGCTTCCTCTATATTTTATACCTGTTATTGAATCTGTAAAACATCATCTCTAGAGACATAAAATGTTCTGTTCTTAAGTAATGTAGCTTCTTTAAAGAAAAACTTCTGTAAGTGGAAAGAAATCCTATGATCATCAAAATTTGTTTACTACTCAATGAGAATCTATGCTATTTTATTTTCAGTTAAATGAGACATCTGCTTTTTGACTTTTGTAACAAATTGCTTAAAGAAATCAATTTTGTGAACTATAAATGAATTCCCTTCATGACATTATCCTTGTCCCTCTTAAATACAGATTTCTAATTTACTGAATTTCAGAGACATCAGCCACTTTTTATGGTAAGTCTGAAATGTAGAGGTGCCTTCTTTGTGTGCTTTTTATGTCCAGACTCTAACAAAGTTACAGAGACACAGTAAGAAAATATTTGTATAAGCATGGGAAATCAATAATACATTTATAAACATGGTAAATAAACATGGCAAGTAAATGTGTTAAAATATAAAAGTGTTTTGATTTTGTTTTATAGTGTAATGATTTAAAAGCATACAGGTTTTTTAATATGATATAGTTCTCTGTGTCCATTTGCTGTGATAACTATGACTGTTTTAAGTAGCAATAATTGGCTTCTTATGAACTGCATAATTGATTCGAAATATACTCTGAGAATTAAAAATTTGAGTTAATATATCTATCCTGAGAGATGTACTTCCTTTTTAGAAATATTTGGATAAATCTGAGGAATAGTAACTTCATTTTCCCAAGCTTGAATTGAAACCAACCCCTGCCTTTCTTTATGGAAATATAAGTATTTGGATCTTATTCAGATCCCAGCCACAGCAAAATAAATATTCTAGGACATTAAATATAATTTGAACATCTAGAGAATTAAATTCTTTAGAATAAAATGCAAAAGATTTGTTGAGGGGCCGGTGAGATAGCTCAGTGGCATAAGCTCCTGCCTGGCAAGCGCAACGTCCTGAGTTCGACTCCCAGAACCCACATACAAAAAAAGGGCTGGTGATATCACTCAGCGGCACAGGCGCCTCCTGGCGCGCGAGGTCCTGAGGTCGAGCCCTGGTACCCACAAAAAAAAAAAAGATCTGTTGGAACTATATATCTTGTGCCTAATATTTCCTTAAAATTTGTTCATCTATGTATTTTGTGTTTAATATTTCCTTGAATGACATAATTGAACCCTACTTTAGATTGTTGAAATCTCAAATAAGGCCTTTTGTATCTGCTTATTTCTTTTTAACCACAGAATTCCTCTGTGTTCTAAGAATTCTGACAAATGAATGTAGGCTGATGAGCAAATACAGAATGAATTCAGTTTTAGAAAGCCTGTGTAGACCGGTGATGACCATGGCTACTAAAACATTCAATTATTATAGAAACAGTGAGGAAACTAAATGTAATAGTAAGTGATTATCTGTCCACTCAGCATAGGTTTATGCTTGAAGCAAGTATGTTTTCTGTCTTAGTCTGCTCAGGCTGCCATAACAAAATACCATAGTATGGGAGGCTTAAACAAGAAAAATTTATTTTCTCACAGTTCTTGTTGGTGAAAAATCAAGTTATACTACTAGTTTCTCTTAATTCATTGAAAGGAAAGATTTGTGCTAATATCATTGGGAGAAATTTTTATGTTCATATCTTGTACTCTGAGTAACTACTTTGAAGATATGCAATGTAGTAATTATTA
Organism: Erethizon dorsatum; assembly: GCA_028451465.1. NCBI lineage: Eukaryota > Metazoa > Chordata > Mammalia > Rodentia > Erethizontidae > Erethizon > Erethizon dorsatum. Next base: position 59,510,678 of record CM051838.1, read on the forward strand.
TTATTCTCCTATATTTTGTTTTAAAATTTTGGGTTTTTTTCCATAAAATAAAAAAAAAAAATGAAGGTGTGACCATGGTGAATTTGTGGTGAGGGCTTTCTTCTGGCTTGCAAACCCCCTTCTTCTTGCTATGTCTTCCCATAGATGCAAGTAAAATCTCAGATCTCTTCCTATTCTTAAAATGTTCCCAATCCTCTCTGATTAAAATCCCAACCTTAATCATCTCATACGAACACAGTTGCCTACTAAAAGCCTTATATGAATGCAGTCACACCCACAAAGAATAAGTTCTTCAGTATGTGAATGTTGGAATAACACGATTTAGTTCATGCAGTACTTTCCTTTTTACTAATTCTACTTGCATAATTCATGTGGGAAAGATAAATGAATACAGCCTAAGAGAAGGAGGAAGTCCATGTTCGCTTCAGAGAAAGGTCTCCTAAACTGACATTGTTCAATTTAGTCAGAGCCACTGCTTTGCAATAATATAGATTTAACAATAATATAGATTCTGAGAACATGTGACCTAGTGATATACATTGTTTCATACAAAATTGTTCTAAATCAACAGGTATTTTCCCTTAAGTTAGGTTTCTTTTAGCCTTCAGATTATCCCTTCTGGGAGATTCTGAGCATCTGAAAATAGTCATCCTATTTTCCCCATTTTAATTTCCTCATCCTACAACTGAACTCACTCAAATCCCTTCCTTCAACCTGCTACCAACGCTGCTGCACTGTAACACTAATATGATGCTCACTTCTCTGAGAAGCTTTCCGCATATCTTGCTTTCATTTCCTGTTCTATTTACTATAAACATAGTTATTTCCATTCTGTTGCTTTCAGTCACATATGGCATTTTGAAACTGTTAAATAAAGAGATTATCAATATTAGATCTATCTCAGCTGTAAAACCTACACTTATAGAGAAATATGATCTATTCAATTTCATTTCTGAAAGCCCAGAATCCTAGCGATGGTCATAAATTCACATGATTACCCAAAGCATTAGATTTCACATTTGGAACACTATTTAACTAGAAAAAGAAATCAAACATTCATGCAAGCAAGGAAGCAGCTCCCTATTAATGACATGAGCAAAGAAACTGCAAAATACAAATGATTCGGACTAAGATCATTAATAAAACTTGACACTCAAATGAAATGACTCCATAGTGTCTCCTCTGAGGATAGAGAGCATGAGAAGAATATTAATATTTTGCCAAATTCAACTTTTTGCAGGAAATCAAATTCCCTTTTATCAATTTGTCAAGAAAATGGTAAAACAAAAAGAAAAATAGGTACATGCTATTATCGCTAAAAATAAAAAATGCACATTTACTAATAATTCAATTGAACATTTTCTGAGAGAGCTTCAGTACATCAAGTATCTTTAGTGTAATCGTATTACAATCTAGTCTGATTTAGATTCAAAGAATTATCTACCTAAATTATTCACTTAACTCTATTTTTTAAAACAAACTCAGAACATTACGTCAGTGAATAGGAACGATGGCTGTATATCTGGAAAATACATGTAAGAAATTAACATGGCATTTACTTTTTGCTACTATTTGGGAAATTTTCTGAAATGTTATTTTAAAGGGCTCTAACCTATTTCATGTTTGTTGCTCCAGCTCTTCTAAAAATAATCCTCCAATATACTATGAAGGGAAAAGGAAGTCATTAAAAGGAGTTTCTTTCCAGGAACTTTGACTAAAATCTCCCTAGTTATTCTGCGAGTATATCCCATAGGAATGTTCAGGGACTAAGACATGTAGATGCTATAACTGAAAACCAAATAGGGGCTAATGTCCACCACAGGGGAGATAATTAGAAAAATCATGTATTGAACTACTGTTGTGAATGATAATCAAGTAGAGCTCTACCGTTTGATTACAAGCCTCATTCAGTACAGCCCACGTGTTCTCAGGCATGAAGTGATTAAGCAGTAAACACGCTGAGCAGCTGCTGGGGGGTGGTGGGATGCGAGCCCAAGACAGGAGGGATGGTTCAGAGTGGATTATTAGTATCACAAGTCACAAGTGCTGAACAGAAAAAGACAAGTGTATGGGAGAACAAGACTCAGAGAACACCATGACATCACAGTCGTCCCTGGTATTAAGGAATAAAATAGGGCACCAGCATTTTGTAAATTATCCTCTTGCCCTGAGAAGTGATTAGCAAAACTGACTGACAGAACTGGGCCTTCAGATAAGCTTAAAACAGTGATTATTCTAATAACTAACTGTATACATTTCTCAGTGTGAGCCCACCCCATCTGTTGAATGAGATCTTCTTGATTAGAGTCTCCCCATTGTTAAAATGTTTCTTAGTAAATACTGGTCACTAGATTTGAGGTCCCCTGGCACAGGGAGCATAAGCACCTTTGAGGGAGGAGCACTGTATTCTAAAATAGGTATTTAAGGAAGAGACTCAGAATGCGAGCAACAGGGGACACAGGCAATAAAGTCCAGGGCAGATCAGACAAAAATCAATCTTCTTCTTGTCTACATGGAGAAGTGAGTCAGAAACTGATATAACCACTATATATCCTTACAGAACACTGAAATGTTGACCAACTCTCTGGTTCTTGGATCTGAATGGAAGAAAACTCTTGAGGATTCTGATTTTGCCTTAAAAAGAGTCTTTTATAACCTACTTAAGGATTTTTACAGCTTTATAATATCCAAAGGAAGTCTTTGGTGTGAGTATTAGGATAAAATAAGAGACTATACGATCTTTGGCAAAATATTACCTAGTGTATAACAGGGAACTCTTTGAAAGTTGTTACAATGCATTTTAAAACTTTAGCTAATAATCTGAAATCTTCTATCAAATTGAAAAGCATTTTTTGCTTATGTTCATATCCAGAAACCTCAGATTACTGCAAAATATGTCCTGAAATGTCTTAAAAATCAATTATTAAATAGGAAGAACATGTACTCTTTATGGTTACCAAGAATTTTATAAATAAATAGAATGAAAAAGTAAGGCATCCTAACACTCATGCAAATGACTTGACAATCAACTGCTATAAAACAGTACTGATTCAAGAAAGTGAAATTTCCCTAAGCAGTGTACCCAATGGAAACACACAAGTATTCTTTCAAAAGAAAGAGTGTGGAGTATTGGCCGGTAGTTGTGAAGGCACAGATCCTTTAGAAAATATAATTTTCTCCAAGAATTTATAATGAATAAATGTGTGTACAGTTAGTTGTACATTAGCCATCTTACACTGGGCATTGAAGGTCATAATTCTCTAAGCTATAGTTATTCAAACTACAATTGCAGCAGCTGCTCTCTAGAGCTGCTGTATGTATTTAGTACAAGTTATGCTGCATCACCTACAATCATAAGATGAATGCAAAAATCATGCAAAATAATGACAAGAAAAAATATATTATATTTCTAAGGGTTAAAGTTTAGATTTTTATTATTACCCTTTGTTTTTTACTCATGTATATTTAAATTTGATGACTCCAAACTACTTTATTAATCCTAATAGGAATACTCTATACATTTTTAAATAGTGACCTCAATTTTTATGTTCTCACCATGTACCTCTCATATTGTGTCAATATTTTTAATATATACGCTTGCTATATATTTTGTTACAAACGCATATTGTAGTTGAAGAACGTCTTAACAAATAATAAGTATGGTTAGGGGTAAATAAGAGGTTTAGAATGTTCCCATTTCTACTCAAAGACAAAATTCACTCTACACTGCTACATTTTCACCCAGTCATTGACATGTAGCAGACATAATTTTCCCTAATGATAGCACCGTGACCTCTCTGTTTTTCATAGCACACTTTCTAAGCACTCTAGTAATATTGGAAGTAAAATAGAGACTCATTCCATATGTTAAACAGCTGTCCCAAAAAAGATACTATGGAATTATATGACAATAAATGTATCTTTGTATATAAATTCTGAATAAATAAAAAAGTATTAAACTAAATTTCAGTACAAAATTTTCCCATTATTTGTATCAAATTAGTTCTTGAGGGCAGGTGATATAGCTCAGAGGAATAAGCACCTGCCTGGCAAGCGCGAGATCCTGAGTTCAACTCCCGGTACCCATATATATAAAAAAAAAAAATTAGTTATTGAATCTTCATTACAAATATAACTACTTGTATTAGTCAGGATTCTCCAGAGAAAGAGGATGGGCTGGAAATTCAGTCAGGAGTTAGCATTGTAAGTGTTGAGTCTAAAGACAGGTTAGAGACATAATCCTTTTTCCCTCAAGAGACCTCAATCATATTACTTAAGGCTGCCAACCGATAGATGGCTCCCAATCACACTATGTAGGGTGATCTTTTTTATTCACAGTTACTAATCTAACTGTTAATCACATCTGAAAAGTACGTTTACAATAAAATCTGTAGACTGATATTTGACAAAACAGGACCTACAGATTAACCAAATCAACACATAAAAAGTAAGTGTCCTCACCTTCATCTGAATCTTTCCCCTTGTCTTCCTGAAAATCACAGTAAAATACTAAGGAAAAAAACCAACACCTTCCGTGTTCCATTTTCAGGGAAACTGTGAGTCAGAAATAAGACCTTAATCGCACATGTAAAAGCGGCCTATGAAAGCTAAGAAGGACAGAAGTTGTGGAGGAAGGAAACAACATAAAAAGGTAGAGAATCCAAGAGGAGCCTCCAGCAGGAGCTGTTTTCAGACAGCATCAACAGAGAGAAATGGCTCACTCAAAAATTCATAAGCTACATCCCTTGAAAAACAGAAAGCACAACCTCCAGAACAGGAGTGGTCAGGAGAAATGGGAGATGTGAGATGCTGTGAAATTATGTACACAGAGATACAAAGAAGCCACATTTATGGGAAGTATCTGTCTCAGAGGCAATGGAAAAAGAGTTTTTGTGTTGTGAAATTGGGATGAGAGACATAAACAGATGTAATGGCTTACTACATCACTGAAAATAATATTACAAAGATTTTAATCTTCTCTTTGTAAAGTGGACATAATATATAAGTAATAAATGGTAATTAGACAAATTAATCATAATGTTTAAATCAAAAATAAAGAATTTTCAGCCAAACAGTGAAAAAGAATAAGGAAGACTATGAGAACTAGCCATATGAGATCACATATTTATGATTTATTTACTAATTCAGGTCGAAAAGTTCTCAACACTAATATACAAAGTTTCCTAAATATTAAAGCTTATTTATAAAAAAAAAAAAAAAAGAAACACACCAATAAACTAATAAAACTTTGGCAAAAGGCTTTGGGCATTCAGTTTAAAGGAAAGTAAACATTCTTTAAAATATGTAAAGCAAAGCACAAATTCAATGGGAACAGAAGAATTGTAAATTAGTGACATAACAATACCAAACATTTAGCCCATAAATTTGGGAAAAAAAGAAGTTTCATTATATTCTGTTGGTAAGGCTGTATGGAAGCTAGTCTCATGTATTTTTGGAGTAGGGTTAAATTTACAGCTTTCACGAAGAGCAACTTAGTTTATCTATGAACACTACAAGCAGATTTTCATTTGACTCAGTAATTTAACTTCTAGGAGATTTTCTTGTGGATATATGTGTGTTTTAATACATTATTTATTACATTAAAAATTTAGAAATTTTAGCCATAAATAACTATTGAAATTACATGACGCATATAATAATATTATGTAAAATATTAGAAAGAATTCTAGGTATAAAAAATTTATTGTTGTCTTTCTCCCTTGTTAAAAAAAAATTTATTGTAAAGTGAAAAAATTAAGGTCTGTGAGAGAATGTGTAGAATATTACATATTTTTGAAAATAGTAAAATAAGAATATGTATCCATAATTGCTAGAGGATATATAAAGAAATTGATAATAATGGTTCTCTGTGGAGCACAGGGGAGACCTAGATGAATAGGGGCAGAGATAAGGAAGGGCTTTTCCTCTGCAACTTACATTCGGTGAGTTTTTAAAATTTTAGCAGTGTAAAAGTATAATCTAGTAAAATAATAAAAAATTTAAAAATATAAATTTTGTTGCTCAATATTTTATGAATATCTCTGAAGCTTACTTTCTGTTAAATCTATATAATAGATCTAGAGTTGTGCCTTTATTCCCTCTTTTCCTTCTTGAGTTGCGGTCTCATGATGTTATCCAGCCTTCTGAGATGCTGAGATTTCAGGCTCTTGTCATTGGCACCCATTTTTCTTTCTGTTTTTTTAGGTATCCATTCAATAGTTCCAATCTTGTTTATTTCTGCGTTGTTCTCAATCAAGCTTAAATTGTAGATCTCTCATAATATGCAACTAGCCAACTTTTTTACATTAAGCATAAAGTATCTGATTTGAGTTCTTATTGATTGGAAGGATTTGTTTACATTTTGTAAATTACTTACTAAAAGAAAGAAAAATGTAATAAATTATATTTGTCTTAATATCAAAAATACAACACTATTTAAGTCACTGAAAGTACTTAAGGCCTCCTACCACTTCTTTCCCAAAACGCAGGCAAACAAAAACACTTGATTGGGGAAATTTCTTGGAAAGCCTGCTCAATGCAAACCATTTCCACACACACGCCCACTGCCTCTCTGGTCTCTGTACCTACTCGTCAACTGATCGTGGCGTTTCTTCTCTTCCAGCATTACTCCCTCCCTGGATCCATAGGGCAGAGCAGTCGAGTAACTTGTCCTTAGAGTTGATGCCTTTGTGAGGAGTACATAAAGATTGAAATGTCATCAAGTTGCCCAGAAACCATTGAAATTTATATGGTAGATATGCGAAGAATATTTATTGCTTTCACACCCTATTGAATTTGGGACAAGGTGTATCCTCTAGATCAGCAATCACTGAATTGGTAGCACACACCAAGCCACGGCAGAGGTTAATCAGTAGATATTGCCTGGGCTTCAACAGAGGGATCAAATATGCTTTATGCATTGGTGAAACTTACAAAAGGTAAATGCATTTATTATTTTTATGACATTTAAAATTAAGTTTAATTTTATTTTTAAAAAAGTAATGTCAATATTGAATAGTGTGGGAGTGGTGGGTAGGAATTTTCAAGTGTACTACAGTTTTCTTCCTAAACCCAAAGATTGTCCTATTGTCTTCCTGCTCTATCAGTGATTTTCCATCACCAAATGCAATAAAGCCCAAATTTCCTATCTCGGGATTTTGAAACATACCTATTTTTAACAGATTACTGGAGTTGGAGGAGACAAGCTATCTTCAAGTCCTGATTTAGACACTTAAGACACAGAAGGCTGGTCAAGGCATTTAAATTCCCTGAACTTCAATTTATTTTACTTTCTGTAAAAAGAACAATACCTATTTTTGATGGATGCATAAATTACTTATATCTTGAAAATGGCAAAGAAATTATACAAATGTCATCTATAAAAATTACTCCAGACTCTCCAGGACTGAGGAGAGTATCTCTGCAGGCCCTCCTCCTGTTCCTTTTCTATTCATATTGTAGGCGAAGTCTACTAGTGTGTGCATCCCTCTCTATACATTCCTCAGTTTTCCGTCATTCAAATATACCTGTTACTCTACCTGGAATACCTCTACTTTTGTACTTAGCACCCTTGACGAGTTTTGCTTCTCGAGGGAGTCTCCACAAAAAAAAACAAAACACAAAAACAAAACAAAAGCAAAAAGAACGAAAGAAAGAAAACCACGAAGCCTGAATGTAACAGATATGAATTTTTGAGGTATAAATACCCCTGCCATAGCCAATTTCAAGCTACCAGTGGTTTGACAGCCAGCTTAACCAGTTCAAGAAGCTCTAACTCTCTACTCTCTCCAGCTACTTTGAGCTGCTACAGTAGATTACTGCTCCCACAGAGCTGCATACTGCACCTTGCCTTAAATCTTTATTACTCAAAGAATGAAAACATAAACAACCAGAGTGGTCATTCTTCGGCTGTCTATAGCAACTGGTTCTTAGATATTTTGATTGTGCCATTTGTCCTGAATGAAAACTCATAGGCAAGAATATAAAATTACCATATGTCCTGTTATGATTTGTGTCTGGATGTCCCCCAAGAGCCTTGTGTGATCATGCGGGGCTGGCTTTTCAGGGACGGCTGAATCTAGAGTTTGTGGTTGATTCATGGTCCAGTGCCGGGATTGTGGGTGTGAGTTCTATACCCACTGTAGAGCGGGTAGCCTGCATACCATATGAGGGAGGGAAAGAGGCTTGTCTCTCCTTTCCTCTCCTCTCCTGTTGCTTTTGGTATTTTCCACTGCCATGAACTGTTACCCCTCTGCCTTGTGCCACCCTGCCTTGGTGCCAGCCAATTATGGACTGAAACCTCCACAAACTGTGAGCTAAATAAACCTTTCCTTTCTTAATTTTGGGTGTGGCATATTTTGTCTGAGCAACGAGGAAAACATGTCCCTAAACCCTTCCCTTTTACCCCATGTGTGAAAAATACACTATGTGTGGCTGTCATCATAATACAGGATCTCGAGGGTCAAATTTGGCTCTCTACTGTGAAATTGCAGAGTGAACAAGTTATATTAGCTTCCAATCAACTTCTTCAAATACTAAAAGTCTATAATAAACATTAATAGTACATGTTGAGAATTACACAAACAACTCTGAGTGGAACTATGTATGGAGTACCTAGTAAATAAAAAATTGTTTCATCTGAACCAGCATGGTAGTACACACTGGAAAGATGAGCTAGGAGGATTCAAAGTTCATGCCCAGCCTGGGCAACATAGCTACTATGTGAAATTCTACTTCAAAATTAAAAAAAAAAAAAAGAAGAAGAATAAAAATAAAAATACTGGAGATATACCTCAGTCCAAAGCCCCTGGGTTCAACTACCAGTACCACCCCAAAAATAGTTTTATTGACATCCTTATCTTACCTAGAACTGGTGATTTCTCTTTCAGTCTTTCTCCCATGTCTCTGGTTTGATATACCAATAAGAATTGCATTTGCTTATTCATAGGTCCATTTCCTTGACTAGAGCATAAGCCCTCTGAGGTCTAGCATTATATCTGATTCATTTTGTACTCCTGTTGCATATGGCCTGGCAAATAGAAAGAATTTATACAACAGTTGCTTCAGGAATATTTGATGGATTTATTCTTTAAACAATGTTATAGTCCAAACTGTTAATTAATCTTTCTTTTAATCAACATATAAACATATATAAAACATTTATATATTTATAAATATATTCAAATTTTTTAATAATATAAACACATTTTTTCAATATTTTCCAAATAAAATTAGTTTTTCCCCTGAAGATACAAGACAATTTTACCAATATTTAGTATACACATAGAAAATATTAGTGAAATTAAAGATTATCACAAATTCTTTGGAATTCTTCTCATGGAGAGATGGAATATGTGTCCCCTTCCCTGAATATGAGCCATTTTTGTGAATGCTGGACCAAGAGAATATGGCAGAAATGATTTTGTATTAGTTTCTAGGTACAAGCATTAAGAAACCAGCAGCTTGTAGTTATTGTGTCATATTGAAACCCAGCACCAGTCTGAGAAAGATCCACTTGATGACTTGTCAGGAGTGATCAAATGAAGAGACTGAGAAAACTGTGGAGGAAGAAAAAGACTCACTTGTGCCCAGATATCCACTTGTCCCACCAAAGCGCCAGTTTTCCTGAACTCTCTAAGAAGATTGGTCGTCAGCTGAATGTGATCAAATTATCTAGGTCTGCATAGCAGCCAACAGTGAGCAGGATACTGAGTGGGGAAAAATGAAAGCTATCACTCTAGGGTCTGAAGCAAGACAAGGATGTCCTCTCTACACTAATGTTTAATATAGTATTGGAAGCCCTAGTCAGAGGAATCGGACAAGAGAGAGAAATAAAGAGCATATAAAATGGAATAGAGGAAACTAAATTCACTGTTTGCGGATGACATGATCTTATGCATAGTAACCCCAAAAACCCCCTCCGAAAAACTGTTAGAATAAACAACCCATTTTATAGATTAAAAATCTCAACATACAGAATACAGTAGCATTGCTATACACCAACAGCTAGTGTATTAGTCAGTTTTTACAGTGATGAACAAAATATCTGACATCCACAAGTTAAAGGAGAGGATTATTTGGCTGTTTTAGAAGACTTAATCCATGATTGGCTGGCATGAAGGCAACATAGTGAGACCCTATCTCAAAAAATTAAAAATAGAACTATATTATCCAGCAATCCCTCTACTGGGTATGTGTCCAAAGAAAATGAAATCAGCCTGTGGAAGTGACATTTGCACTCTTAAGTTCATTCTAGCACTATTCACAATAGTCTTGAAATACAAACAACATACATGTCCCACAACTGATAATGGATGGAGAGACTGTGGTAGAGTTACACAGTAGAATTCCATTCAGCCAGGAAAAGGATGAAATCCTGTTACTTGAGACGACATGAGGGAACAGAACATCACTATGTTAAGTGATATAATTTAGGCAGGTGATGATAAGTACTATGTGTATTCATTCGCATAAGGAAGCTAAAGAGTTGGTGTCATAGTAATTTAGAGTAGATCGTGACTACCAGAGACCAAGAAGAATATGGGCAAGGTACAGGACAGGAGGAAGTTGATAAATGAATTCTAAGTTGTGGTTAGATAGGAGTAAGAAATTCTGGTGTACTATTGAACAGCAGAGTAATGATGATAATGATAATATACTATCTAGTTCAAAAAGCTAGAAGAAATATTTTCACTATATAGATATGACAAATGTTTTAGGAAATAAGTGTTTACCCTGATTTAAACATTACACTGTTTATACATGTATCAAAACATTATATGGTACCCCATAAGTATGTAATATTTTATATATATATATATATATATATATATATATATATATATCAGTTAAAAACTATACTTAATTGAACAATTTTATAGAATCCAGGGCATTTTGTTGTACGAACCACAAACAGAGACCATTTTGAATAACTGACTGATTGGCCAACTGTAAATTTACTAAATATGTTGTGCTTTAAAATGTGTTCTATTTTTATAATGCTAAGAAAATTTCAATATTTTAATTAAGAAACTAGTTTCCCAATGTTTGAATAGTTACTCATATTATCACAATGTCAAAGGTTCACAATGAGCATATTTTATAAGATGACTACCATCTCAATAATAATAATACGTTTCAGTTACTCTTGTTCCTTTTCATTTTTCAGACTATAAATCTAATATTCCTGAGGCTGAATTTTTGGCAGGCCTCTAGCGGCCTTAGTAGGTCCCTTTAATAACTTGTGTTTGCTAAGAACAGAGATGCTGACATGGGCTTACCTAAAGAACTCCTGATTAATATTAGCTTTCTATCTCGGCCCACTGGTGTGACCGAGACTCTGAGCTACATCGCTTTAGGCTGGCTGGCAAGAGAAAACCTGTTTAATTACCTGCCCCAGCTGTACTTACTAAGTGGAATGATTATTAAATCTGTCTCTCTATTTCACAGTTTCAGCATACAATTCAAATTTATCCCAAGATGAATGGAGGACATAGATTCTGTATGAGTAGGCAGGACTAAAATCATCATCGTGACAGGTGTCTTAAGAGCATTGTTGCCTAGGGCTCAGCCAAACCTCTGTTCCCTAATATAAAAATGAGAGGTTCTTAGATTCTCTGCCAACTTGGAAACTGAATATAATCTCTCATCACTTAGTCACATTACTGTCCTGTTCATTCTCAAAGAAGAAGACTTGGCCTTTCTCCCTTTTTACCTGTGATGGATAACTTTGATTATTTGCTCTGAAGTCCAAAGATAAATAAAATGGCAAAGTTGTTTTGATAGTTAATCTGAAATAGTAACTTCAGTGCACATAAGGTACCTAGATATTTGGTTAAACATCACTCTGGGCATGTCCAGGAGGGCGTTTCTGAATGAGACAAATATTAAATGTGCTGAGTTATGTAGATTGCTCTCCTCAACATGGGCAGGGCTTAACGCATCAGTTGAACACCTGAACAGAACAAAAGGCTGAGTAAGAGGAACTTCACTCTCTCTGCCTGACTGTCTCCAAGTGCGACATTAGTCATTTCCTGCCTTCAGATTTAATCTCAGACTGCAGCTGATACTGCCTGCTGTCTCAGGTCTTTGGACGTGGACTGAAATTGCACCATGGGTGCTCCTGGATCTCCAACCTGCCAACTGCAAATCTGAGAGTTTCTGAGCATCCATGATCACATAAGCCACTTGCTTACAATAAACAATTGTATAAATAAACAGTATATCCCACTAGTTCTGTTTCTGTGGGGAACTCTGCCAAAGCAAATTGTGTTGCTTCAATTTGCAAACTCACTTCATCTGTGTCTTGGAGCTTCCTACTGTCATAACCTTAATGGCAGAAAAACCAGTGTATACCTTTGGAGTAGACAAAAGTGGTCTGCTTCTATAATTCTTACTTTATTATAATCGCATTCTATCCCATAATATATCTAAGTTTAAAATGATATGAAACAATTTTTAAATCATTATTTTATTAAATTAGATATTCCTGAAAAATGAAATGTATCGATTTGATACTTTACCTTGTAGCTTTAATTACCTGCCATGCATTACTCAAGATATACACCAATGTTCAGGATGTAGAGTCCAACCTTCACTCAAATTTTCTAAAATATTTTGGTCATCTATACAAGCCCTTTGTTGTCTAAAGTTATAACTAATCCCCCTTTCTTTGTTATTACATATTTATTTTACAAGTAACAAGTGTATGAAATCTCATTCTTTCCTGTAGACTTAAGAGAATATGTGTTAAATTCTACAACGAGAAAGTAAACTGAGTTTTTGCATTATCTTAATTTATACCAGTGATCATGCACGTTAAATGAAGTGTCATTTTAATAATGTAACTAACATTTCAGTAATTAAAATCCATTATATTGTGCAATTTTTGCTTTTAATTTTAAAATAGAAATCTATACCCCTGACATAGCAATTTATTTTCCATACTCAGCACCAGGGTATTCCCACTGAGCTATATCCCCAGGCATTTTATATATCTTTTAAATTTCAAGACAGGGTCTTGCTAAGTCATTAAGTTGCCCAGACTGGGCTTTAATTTCTGGTCCTTCTTCCTCAGCTCTGCCGAATGCTAAGATTTCAAGCGTGCACCACTATAATCACATGCAATTCTTACATTAAGCGAATGATACAGTAGTTCATGAAAACTGGCCAGAGATGTTATACATTTTCCTCTTACCAGAATTTGGTGACAAATAGTGTCAAATATAGTTCCTATCATAAGCAACTTTGGGGTTTACGAGTGAAAATTTGCTCCCTTTCTTCACCCAACCAAACCATAAAATTTTCAGTAGTGGTTGAAGCCAGACAATAAACCGCACAAATACTGAGTTGTTATTTGGGATTTTTATGAAAACTACATAACCAGTATGTCTTCTTCAGACAACTACAAGAGACCATACAAATGCTGAATAAAATATAACAACTAAAGCATATTTTTCTGCTCACTCTTGATTAAAATGTTACACCTCGGTAATGTTGCCCAGCTGAATGAAATGTCACCAAGCCTTTGTGTTATCTTTGGCACCCCAATTATGGAACCTAAGAATAGTGAGAAAGAAGAGAAACACTGGATTTAGGATTCATTCCAAGCTTGATTTTAAATTCTCTGTCACTTATTTTGTTACCTTAATTATTCCAATCTTGACACCATCAATTCTATTAAGTAAAATATAAAGGATTTGTTCCAGAATGATCATTGAAAATTATCTTCGAAGCTTAAAATTCTAAAATCCTGAGTATCTATTTTGTTGGATGGTTGTAAGGATTAAATAAATGAACTTTTAATTTATGTATGCTTAATACGGGTCCTAGAGTGGAGCAAATTATCACAAAATAGATGTTGGTTACATTTCCCTATAGCTAAGTTTAACCAGTCTTACTCTACACAACTTCACAGGATAACAGGTTAACATTATTTCATCAATAGTTGGTTGTTCTTTCCTTTTGTGCATAGTGAATATTACATTTATCTAACTTCTGTACAAGTTGCAAATTGAATAAGGACAGGTGAAAGAAATATGAGTAGAAGAAATATGTGTTGCTTGGCTGCAGCAAGGAAGTCCATGGATAATTCTCTAACCTGTCCTCCCTGGTTGCCACAGGTAAAAATAGCTGCACCTATACTTGTGTGCACCTTGAATGTTTGTGCAGAGTACAGAACCCTCCTCAGGATCCATGTGGGATACGCATTATGAGTGAAAAATAAACATGCTGTGAAGCCACTGAGTTTTTGTTGCAGTGAACATCCTGATTGAATAACATGTTGCATCCCATTAACTCACATACTTCCTGAAGAGTATATTTAGTCTTCTCTTTCTCAGTGCCACTCAGATTCCATTATTTATTTTCTTCCCCTCAAGTTCATAATTAAACTACATACCACTGGGTTAATAATATCTTTACCTCCTAAATCCCTCTGCCATGCGCCGCTTCCTGTCCAATCCTACTATTACTCCCTAGACCAAACCATCATCTGTTCTCACCAGGTTGTTGCTGTGACTTCCTGACTGATATCTCCCCACACAGATCTTTTTACTTCACATATGGTTAAATACAAGAGGCAAATTTGCCTTATCAGTATGCTTTAAAACTCAACTTTCAAATATTTGAAGTGTAACATCCAAGCCCTTTCAGGATTTGGCTTATTAATCTCTTCAATTTCTTTTCCTTCCATTCTTTGCCTGGAAAATGAACCTCTAGTAAATACTAATTTACCCATAAGTCTGTGACACACCATGTGGATTCACACCTCTGTGGCATTACTCAGGCTATACTATCTACAGAGAATGACCTCCACTTCATTTGTGCTGTAACTTATTTATGAACATCCTGAAGATTTAGGTTGTACACATCTTCTTTGCCATCTCAGGTTGTGTTATGTCTCTCTATGTGGTGACACCACTCTTTGTGTACTTCTCAGGCTGCAGTTATCCTATTATAATAAAATATGTCTTTTTTATTTATAGATATGGAGTAAGTCTATGCATGTTCCATATACTCATATTTCTCACCGGCCACCACCATGCCTGTTAGTGCTCTGAAAATGTTGGGCAAACTTTCCTAGTCCTCAAGGTCATTACTCCTATTGCCCTAATGTCCCATGCTACCTCCATTCAGCCTTTACCTGCCCACATTTGCCATTCCACTGCTTCCTCAGTAGCACTAATTACACTATCATGTCAGCTTTTCTCCTAAGACAAAAGTCCAACATAGACCAGGACTCCTTCACATAGGTAAACTCTGATTTTTTTTCTTTCTTTTTTCCTTTTCTCAGGGCTAAATTCTGTTTCACATGATCTCTGCAACAATGATGGAGCCGATTACAAACAAACTGATCACTTGTGATTCACAGTGCCTCCCTCCTTTTGATGTCAAGAATCATTCTATTTTTAGACTCTCCCTACCCTAATCCACCTACCAACTTGATTAACCTTTTTATGTCTTGCTGAAACTCAGGACTAAAAGATAACATTTTTGTCTTACTCTTTTCAACCATTTTTGAGCACTTGTCAAAATATCAGGTGGGAGGCCTAGTTCTCAAATGCCTTTTCAACTTTTTAAAGGGAGGAACAGAAAACAAAATTCTGATATATGTAAAATAAAAGGTTAATGAAAAAATAGCAGTTCATGTTGAAGTGCTAGGTGGTATGGTGATGTCATCCGAATGAAAGGAAAAGAAGTTTGAAGCAAAAAGACACCAGTGTATAAAGTGAAATCACCAGCAATAGTACTTGCATCAGACATTCTCAAATTAAAGTCTTTTTTTAATCTAGATGATGTCACCCCATTTCACACTAAAAATTTTACAGAGGAATGAAAATCATATAATTATTATAATTTTATAATTGAAATAAATTTGATAGTTTATATTTATAGTTCATTTTGAGGAGGAAAAAAGGCAAGACAGTCACTGTTGCTTTCACCCGGAAATGTTTACAGTGTTCTCAAGTAGCACTGAATAGCTCATCTATGGTTAGAGCAAAAGTCCATGTTAGAGGGCTTCCTTGGAGCCCTCTCATAAGTCTAACAGTATTTCATCTGCACTGCATCAGCAGCCATATGTGAAAGACAGAGACAAATTAATGTGACAGGCTGAGAATTAGAAGAAATATAAAATTACAAGAGCAAATATAACAGCCCCAACCTCATGAATGAGCAACCTGCTAGGCTCAAAATGGCCCCACTCATTGTTTAATGCTCTGCAGTCAACCTCTGGGAAATCTTAATCAATTTTGAACAAAGGATTCATATTTTCTTTGAGTATTGAATCCTACAAATTATGGAGCCCTGGCTGAAGCAATGATTATGAGTTTCTCATGAAAACTTTTATCAAATTACCATCAACTATTTACAAACATCTCTACATATAAATATGAGGGTATGTGTGGAAAGTGGGAGTTATTCTTCCTTACCTATTTTTCTTGGCCTTCCCAAAACTCCTAGGAGTTGTTAAAGAGCTAGAACAAAAAGAAAAAGATTCATGACTCAAGAAACATGGCTGTGTTCAACAATATAATTTATGCCAAATAGTTAGCAGTATATGCTATTAAAAACAGATTTAACTAGAAAAGTAGACTATTTCTAAGCTTAATTTCCTTCTGCTTGGAAAACCTATAGATGAAAAAGTAAACAATCTCAACAGTACTTAAATATGCTTTTCTCGTCTTCCTATGTAATCCAAGTTGGAAAGAGACTTAGTAAAACTATTTTTATTATACAGTATAAAATTAAATTTAAACATTTTTCTTTATAGTTCATCAAAATGGGAACCAGAGAATTGTTGCATTGTAAAGATCTTTACTTTGTTTACAGTTAATTCATTGCATCTTCATTTTAGTATTCTTGATCAGAACAATTTCATTTGTTATTCATGCATATTTGCATAAATGCTCCACAGCATTTTACCATGAAAGGACACTTAAAATGAAGGGCAACATTCACTTCTCTCTTATTCAAGGCAATCCTTTATTCCATGTATTATTTGAAGAGGGTTGTTATGATCAGCCGACAGGAGCTAGTAAAAACATAATTTTAAGTCTCAAATGGTGATCATTTTCAGTCTTTTAAAGACTGCTAGACTTAATTAGTTTGTCTTCAGTATGAAGTGAACAGTTATGTCTGAAGAGAAGCACTGTTTAATCTTATACTCTGAGGATCTAAGCATGATTAATAACTTGCTTCAGAAAATGATACAACTAATTCATTTGTTCAATCATATAGTCACTTAATCAGAAAGCACTAGCTAGGTATCTGCTATGTATGGAACACTGACCCTCAGGGCTTCTACAAGAGATAGGAGGAAACAGACTTGGTCTTAGGTATAAAACCTAGGGGTAAAAGCAGCATTAATAAGGTAATCATAAAAACAAAGACAAATAACATCTGTGGCAAGTATATGAACGGGAGGGGTCCAATGCTAGGGAACATGGAGGAAGTCAGATGGTTTCTGAAGTAACATAGTGTGTGAAAATCAGTGTTTTGATATGTAGATGTAAAACATTACCATAAATTAGTAAGATAGGGCCAGTGAGATGGCTCAGCAGCATACGTGCCTGCCTGGCATGCACGAGGGCCCGAGTTCAACTCCCGGAACCCACATACGAAAAAAGGGCCGGTGATATCGCTCAGTGGCACGGGCACCTGCTGGCGCACAAGGTCCTGAGGTTGACCCCTGGTACCCACAAAATAAATAAATAAATAAATAAATAAATAAATAAATAAATATATAAGTAAGATAAAGATAATTGACCTTATATAACTTTAGGTAAAATAGTTGAACTGGCAATTAACAAAAAAGAAAATTAAGCAATGAAAATATGAAAGATACTAACTAGTGATGAGGGAAATGAAGATGAAAACAGAGAGCAAATGTTGACATGACCTAGTTTGGATAAGCAAGCAGAGAAAAGAGAGTTCCCAAGATGGTGGAGGGTAAATTGTTAAAAACACAAGAGAGAACAATCTGGTAGTACCTTGTAAAATGATAAGGGTCAAGCCTTCTACCCAGAATTGCACTCTTAAGTATAAAACAAAGAAAACTTCTTAAAAATGGGCATATATAATATAGAAGATTGTTCATTGAAACTTTACCTAAAATTAAAAAAAGATACTGAGTAGATGTATAAATTATAGTATAATCATACAATGTAATGTAGAAATCAAAATGTGTAAAGTGAAACAACATGCATAAGTTTATAGGAACATATTTGTTGATAAAGTAGCAAAAACTATTTTAGCCATATGAATCTATTCATATAAATTTCAAAAAGTGCAAAAAATTATGCACACACACACATTCAGCAATCCCTATCTATACACATTATGGTTATTCAAATTTGGGAACAAACAGATTTAGGTACATTTTTGTACAAATCTTACTGTCTGAAATCTTACCATTTCCAATTTGAGTTCCAAGAATCAAATACATTCATGTAACACATTATTCTTTGCTCTATAGCCATTTATCCAAGCTCACATTTTCCAAATTAAGATAGAGATTATAACTACAAAAAGAGTAGAAGTTTTAGTGCAAAATCATTGGTGGAAATGTAGAGGATTCACAATAGTCAATGATTTAGGAAAGAAAATAATGAAATAATAGCTAACAAGAGACTTGCAATGTATAATGTAGTCAATGTATTAAAATCTCTGGATCAAGTGACAAAATATTTAATTTGATAAACATTGTGTAAATAATATTTGTTACGTTATTATATTATATTTCCTTTTGTTTAAATTAATTCAGAATGCAAGAACTATGAAGGAATCATTAGAACATGAGGTGATTGGATGTAATAGGTATGGAAAGGCTTGTGACAGGATGAGCATATCACATCCGAGAATCATAACCAATTGCTCTGTTCTACTGTGCAGGAACGCAAGAATAGTGGAGCACACCTGTAATCCCAGCACTCAGGAGCCTGAGGCAGGAGGATTGTTGTGAGTTCAAGGCCCGTCCAAACTACATAGAGAGACCCTGCCTCAAAAAAAAAAAAAAAAAAAACGTACAGTGGAGGAACCACAGAGAACAGTAATGTGAAGCAACCATGCAGGGCTTCTAGGAAATATGACAACCTGATGGCTTTTTTCTTTGAGCAAACAGAAGCTAAGAGAGAATTTCATATACATCACTATGAAGTTAGGGGTAGTAATAAGTTTGATGTCTTAAAAGGGTTCATTCTAGTTGCAGAGTATGAAATTGGAGGCAAGCTAATAGGTGGGAGTGATCATTTAGAAGGCATTGCAACACTCCAGGTGATTAAGAAAAATTATAAATCAGAAAGAAAAACTTAGCAGAAAACACTATGATATAGACACAAGATTGATGCACTAATATACATACTATAAGATGGAGAGGACTACATTAAAAAATGAGTCTCATACATAGATTTGCTGATTGTTGCATCTAAAATTCAAAGTTAGTACCATGAATAGCCAGTGGAGCATATTTTCCATCTCTTCATCCCCGAAGGAAAATTATTGTTAGTATAAGGCACTAATATTTCAAGTTTTCTCCCAGATAATCATGGTTGCTCTACATAAAGGACTTAAACAAAAGTATCAGTTGATAGCTATTACATGTTTTTAATTATGTCTTCCTGGGCTCCAAATTAAAGACATATCTGATCTTTATAGGTATTGGATCTCATTGTTGAGGTGGGTGGTCTTTGAGGGGCCAGGAGTCTTCAACAACTTCCTATTTCCCCCTGCCTTGGTGTCTTTGGGTCCTCACCTCTACTCCAGCAAGGAATGAGAAAGTGGAGCAAGGCTGGCTTAGAGCTGAAGGTTCCCAACAGAAAATGAAGTCAAAACTGGCACAGAATGAGGAAGTCGGAAGTGAAAGTAGTGCAAAGGAAAAGTTTATTTGCAATGTGAATGCAGAAGAATTAGCTACCTTGGGACAGCATGCTTCAAGGCAGGGGAAATTCGACTGAATTTACCAGTGGTCAGGGGACCACCGTACTCATATTTATAGGGATAAGCTGGTTTCTAAAAATAACTGCTTCACTGACTGGTGTAATTTAAGCCAATCAGGGTTTTAGCCTTTGTTTCTGGGTTGAGGAAAGGTCAGGGGGTTAAAGAGGCACATAGTGAGTACATGAAATAATTTTGCCATATAGCATGCAATAAGCTTGTGGTAAATATACAACCATTACCCACCCAGGTCATGTCTTATATCATCCCTACTAATATCCCCCTTCAAATGTCCATACATTCCCCCCTCTGACCCCATCAACCTACTGCCATAGGATGGTGACTAGCGCGATGACCCCTCCTGCTGCTTCCTGCTGGTTAGGGGTGATGGTGGGCTTCCAGACAGAGGTCGGTTGAGGGAGGAATGGTCTAGGCGGAAGTGGAAGGAGGCTGGTAGTGACATGGCAGGTTCCATCTGCAGGACCATCTGCATTTTGATAGCGTTGATGTGTTCTGAAATGAAGCCAGTAAGGTAGTTAGAGTATACAGCGCCAAAGCCTGTGTAAAAAATAAGAAAAAAAAATGAAGTATTGGTGGCCCCAGGAAAGGAAGGAGCCAGATGGAGAGAGAAGGCAACCATGACTAACTGGGAGAAAACTTGAAGTGCTAGGTTATCTGCGTTACTGTCTCTGGAGCCATTTAGCCTTATCTAAAATGACATTAATTTGAGTCTCAACCTCTTGAGAGGTGTTGATGTAGGTGCAATAGGTATCGTTACGTATGGTACAAACGCCTCTCTATTGGGCCAGCATCTAGCCAGTCAAGAATCTGTCCAGGGCCGGTGAAATAGCTCAGCGGCATAAGCGCCTGCTCGGCAAGTGTGAGGTCCTGAGTTGGACTCCCGGTACCCACACAAAGGAAAACAAGGGCCGGTGATATTGCTCAGCAGCACAAGCACTTGCTGGCAAGCACGAGGTCCTGAGGCTGACTCCCGGTACCCACGTTAAAAAAAAAAAAAAAAAAAAAAAGTATCTGTCCATGTTCTAGGACCATTCCAGCCAGGGAGTCTAGGGACTTTTGGAGATCTCTGAAGTTATTTTCTGAAGCCTTAGCAATTTCAGATGCAACAGCAGTAATGTTTTTTATTTGATTTGTATTAGCTATAACCCCATAAATTGGGCCCCCAAGAGCAGCAATTAAGGCAGTCATTCCCAGGGCCATGAGGGTGGCAGATATGTGAGAAGTGAGCCCACTGGGTAATTAAAGCTGACAGAAGACTAGGACCTCCTGAGGATTGGGGCCCAGGTGAACAAGTCCCCAGCTTCCCAAGTAGAACTGGGGGTCCAGGCATGGTAAGCCCAATGCCTTCCTTATTATTAGGTTTCTGTAGACATCCATTGAAAAGATAGCCCTGAGGGGCACATATCAGGGGAATTTTATTTCTACCCACCCCCATGGAAGTGACGTTTGCCTCTAACCCTCCCTCAGGGAGGTTACTGTTTCTGATTTTAGTCCAGTCACCTTGGTACCAGATATGTTGATGCTGGGCATTAAAGACAAGCTCCAGGACAATGGTGCATGTTTTTATTCCTTGGACTGGGTGTTATTAACCATCACAGGGTATCTTAATCTTGGTCCCATTGTGGAAAGTACAACTTCCTAGTTGGAATACAAAACAGAGAATAATATTGGGGTGGCCTCTGGTGGAGGGGTCGATAACCACATTTGGGCCTGGCATTATACATCTCCTGGGGTCAGGAGGGATGGATACAGAATTGACTAATTTTAGTATCCATAGATAGGTTTTAGTACCTCCCCACAAAGTCCTAAAGGAGGGGATAAGCTTATTAGACCTAACAATGTGTTAGAGAAGTTTAGGGAGTTGCCCTCAGTGATCACCTGCCTGTGTGCCTTTACCTCCTGGATTTGTAAGATTAGGAGTCAAGCAGCAGCCATTGAGCCCTTGAAAACATATCCAACATGTCCCTCCAGCAATGCCTCAGTAAGGACTGACCAGGGAGTTGTAATTCCATGGAGTTGAGACCCCATGCTTTTCAAGGCAATGGATGGTAGTGGGATGTAGAGGAAGACCAGGAGACACAGGCAGTGTCTCATTAGAGTACTGAGAGAATTTCCCGCCTTTGGAAGGGAAACAATTATTTTGGAGTGGAATAACAATTGTGAGTATCAACCACGGGAAAATACAGCCCACAAATAAGGGATGTTTCAGTATGCTGCAATCAACTGACATATGACAAGAACACACCAAAACATAAAAGTACAAATGTAAATTTGGCCTAGTGTAAAATCAAGGAAGGAGCCTTGTAATCATAGGTCCAGGACTACATCAAGCAGTTGATCATAAGTTATTTGGTCATATGATTGGACCTCAGGCATAAATATTGAGACAACATCTTGAAAACCTTCAGAGGAAGCTGCTCTGGAAGGGGGGCATGCAGGGTTGGCATACAGTTAGGAAAAGAAGGAGTGCTTGTAAATTTTGATCAACGGGCAGCACTTTTCTTAAGTCCTTCCAAAGAGATGTTCGAGGTCTTCCACAGGTTCACAGATGTATGTGAGCTCCAAGGCCCTTGTCAAGGGTGGCAGAGATGCACTCACTGTCCACTGTTGTCACTTGAGGAACAGTGCACAGCTTTACTTGTGAGTGATGCATCCAGGCATCATGTCCGGTCACCTTGACTGCAGTGGGGGTTGAGAGGATCCCCATGTAGGGCCTTTCCCATCGAGGCTTGCTCATGCCCTGAGTATCTAAGACTTTAATTAATACTAAAGTTCCAGGGCAAAAGAGGGGTTATCCAGTTGGAGTGGGTCCAGGCTCTGTTTGTCTTCTCAAGGCTGACAGGATTTGATGGAATTCAGCCAGGGGTCTCACTTGCTATAAGGCTCCCTCAGTTTCCTTATCTATCTAGATGCCATTTCTGAGGAAAAGTCTTCCATATAAGAGCTCAAAGGGAGACAGCTCCTGAAACCTGGGCTTATTTGTGCCCCATAGAAGGGCCACAGGTAGGAGCTGCTTCCAAAGTGTCTTGCACTACTATGCCAGTTTAAGCAAGTATCCTTTGAGTATCCCATTCGCCCGTTCCACTTGTCTAGATGACTGGAGTCTATGGGTACAGTGAGGATGGTAATCAATACTAAGGCCCTTGGAGATGTCTTGAGTGACTTCAGAGAGAAAAGCTGGGTTATTATCACTCTGGAGACTATGAGGGATGCCAAATGCAGAAATTATTTCATTTACAAGGAACTTGACTACCTCTTTTGCCTTCTCTGACCTAGTAATGTAGTCCTCTCTCCATCCTGTGTGTGTGTCTACCAGGATCAGATCTCCCAACATACGGGTAAAGTCAAGTTGCCAGTCTACTCCAGGGTGTGAGCCTCTGTACTGTTCTCTTGGAGGCTGAAGCTGAGTGTTCTGGGAATTTGTTTTAGATTTCATATCCTTTTACCACTTACTATACTACTGAGTATAGATCTTTTCCTTGAAAGGCTTTTTTTTTTTTTTTGACCAAGATAAGAGTATTCTTTTGTCCTAAGTGACAGGAGTCCTGGGTTGCCTTAATAACTTTCCAAGCCAAGCAGTCAGGCAGAAAGAGGTGGCCAGTGGGAGTGACCCATGATCCATTGCAATTTAGAGTCCATTCCTTGCTCTGGGCATATGTCATCTCTTGGTCTGAGTAAGTGGGTGGAATCTTGGGTAGCAGGCTAGGTGATCACAAGAGGGGACATTTTGAAGTCTAGGAGGCTGCTAGTTTTGCATCCTTATCTCCCCTTCTCTTACCCACCATGATGGGATCTTATCCTTTTTGATATCCTGGGCAATGAATCACAGTCTACTCTAGAGGCAGATGTATGGCCTCAATCAGTTGTAAAATCTCAGGAGCATGTTTTATAGGAGATCCCTTTGAAGTCAGCAAGCCGTGTTCTTTCCCAATATCGGCATGGGCATGTATCACATGGGAAGCATATTTGGAATCCATATATATATTTACCCTTTTGTCCTTGGCCAATCTAAGAGCCTGGGTAAGAGCCTTAAATTCTGCCTTTTGGGCACTTATGCCTGGAGGTAGGTATCCTGATTCTAATGCTTCTGAGAGTTCCATTATGGCATAGCCAGCCCTTCTAATACCTTCTTGGACAAAAGAGCTGCCATCAGTTAAAATTTCATCCTCAGGGTCTTTCAGGTCCTTGCTTAGTTGTTGGGTACGTATCAAGACTTGGGTACAGCCATGCATACGTTCAGGGGAGTCTTTAGGATGAGGCAAATATGTTGCTGGATTTAGGCCTTGGCAGGTTTCTATAGTAATATCAGGTCCCTCTAGCAGAAGTACTTCATATTTTAAGATTCTGGCATCTGACACCCAAGGGTGAATTGGTCCCCAAAGGAGTCATCCTATGTCATGTGGGGATTTAACTAGCATTTTTCCCTGGGTAAGCTCATGGGCTTCAGGAACTAGGGTACCTGTAGCTGCCACGGTGTACAAGCATCCAGGCCAGTCTTTAGATACAGGATCTAGTTCCTTCCCTAAATAAGCCACCTGTTGATGGTAAAGCCCCAGGGGTTGAGCAGGGACTCCTACAGCTATGCCTTGTCTTTCAGTTAGGAAGAGGCTGTATTTATCTTGATTGGGAAGCCCCAACATTGGAACCCTCAATAGAGCCGGTTTAAATCTTCAAAATCCTGGCTACCCTCTGGGTTCCGGGTAAGAAGATGAGCTTGACCCTCCTGTGTCTCTCTGAGGAGCTGCTAAAAGGGTCTGGCTTTTCCTGCATACCCTGGGATCCTATTCTGCAGAACCCTGTGCCCTCCCCACCAAGGCTTTTAACTTTTTTATATGTTTAGGTTGGGGAAAATCCAGGATAGGCTAGGTTGTAGCATTTCAGGGTTCAGGGTTCTTTGACCTGACGAAATAAGTAGCCCTAAGTAAGTGATTTGGGTTTGACAGATCTGTGCCTCCTAACAGGACACTTTGTATCCCTGAGAAGCCAGAAAATTAAGAAGAGACTTGGTACCTTTGTGCACCAAGACCTCAGTTTCTCCACAGAGTATTAAATCACCAACATATTGTAATAGGGTGATTCCCTTTGGTTCCCATTCAAGGAGGTCTCATGCTAAAGCCAACCCAAACAAGTGCAGGCTGTCACAAAAGCCTTGGGGAAGAACTGTCCAAGTTAGTCGTACCACCCCAGTGAGGGGATTCTCAAAGTCAAAATTATTTTTACTCTCGGGTGCCAATGGAATATAGAAGAAAGCATCTTTAAGGTCTAGAATAGAGAACTATTTGGCTGAGGCTGGGATTTGGGTCAAGGTATGGGGGTTGGTAACTACTGGCTGGAGTGGAACTACGGTCTCATTAATGAGATGTGAGTCCTGAACAAATCTCCATTTGTTTGGTCCTTTGCTTACCCTGTTTATAGGACGATTATAAGGGCTGACTGTTTCTCTGAGAAGTCATTGTTTTAAAAGTCCCTGTATAATGGGTCTTAGTCCCTCCCTAACCTCTCGACAAAGGGGATATTTCCTTTGATGAGGATAAGAAGCAGGGTCTCTTAGGTGGATCAAGACAGGAGTGGCAGTTAGTACTGTTCCCTCTATTTGTCCATCTGTCTATAAAAAAGAGTCTGCTTGTAATTCTAGCAAAGCAAACATGTTAGAATGTCTCAGTCTTGGTGGAGTAAGAGTTGTACCTGGGTTTTGGACAGAAATCTTTCCCTAGAAGAGGAGTGGGGGGGTCTCAGGCATTATAATGAATGAGTGGGTGAAATGAAGCTGGACCCAAGAAAAGGCTATAAGTTCAAAGAAGTGTTCTATGGGGTGTCCCGAGACCTCCCTAACAATGGTGGAGTTGTTAAAGCGAGGCCCAGGGGAGGAAATAAGGCCTGAGAAAGTAGCACCTGTGTCAGTTGGGAAATCTATGGTTTGGTCTCCCACTAGTAGTGTAGCCTGGGGCTCTGATGGTAAAACAGGAGTTAAGGGGGCCAGTAAATGGTGCCCTGGGGGCTCTCATTTGGTTTTGGAGAATCTCTGAGGACATTTGTCATACAATTATCATCAGGTCTCATATATTGTCTCCCCAAGGGATCTTTGACCATAACCCACATGACATGAAATTCATAACAATTACTCTCTGTTACGCTGTGAACCACCACACATATTAAACTTGTTGATTATCCCTCTCCAGTCAATTATAACTTTTAAAGGAGAATGGACAGTCCATCTTTTTCTTTTATTGTATTTAACATATTTTAGGGTTTTTTTTTTTTCCTAGGATTAAACTCAGGGTCTTTGAAGTGAGGTACATCCCCAGCACTTTTTTTTTTTATTTATATATTTATTTTTCTTTTGAAACAGGATCTTGCTAAGTCACTACATTGTTGAGGCTGGGCTCTAACTTGAAATTCGTTTTTTTTTTTTTTTCTTTGAAACAAGGTTTTGCTAAATTGCCCAGGCTGGTCTCAAACTTGCATTTCTCCTGCCTCAGTCTCCCAGAGTTTAAGGATTATAATTGTGTGTCACCATGCCTAACCATTTTCTATCTTTTAAAGACTCTGCCTTAGTACCTAGAGTAGGTCCACAACAAATAGCTATTAAATGTATGATGAATAATTTCATAGGTGTAAGCTAAGAAAGCACAATGGAGAAAAGATTTTCACTTTTTAAGTCTCCAAAATTTGAGAAAAACAAAACAAAAAAGCAAAGAGAGAAAAAGACTAAACAATGCTGTTTAATATATTTACAGATTCTTTCCTCCAAAGAGCTCAGCCATCTTCAGAGATGTCAACCTTTTTACCCATTACACATCAATGTGTCCATTGGCATTCAGTATGGAAATTCCAAATGTGTGTAGCCCATCTCATAAATTTTGGTGCCATGCCCTACAATTAATAAATATTTACTACCACTATTGTCTACTTCAAAAGCTGAGAAGCATATTTAAGGCACCTCGGGAGACATAAATATTTCATGTTAAGCATTCTATGTGACAAGTACAAACTATAACAACAAAATTCAATGGCTGGAGCACATTTCACTGAATCACTCATGTCCTAAGACAAGTGTTACAAATAAAAGGGATGAGTTCAACATTTCTGGGTCAGACATAATTGCCACTGTGCTCTCACATACATGATAATAGTAAAATACTGTAAATAGTAATATTAGGTATAAAAAATAATTTAGATAAATATGATAATGTATATAAAGAGAAAATCAAATTATCACATGTATATTGAGAAGTAACTTTACAGTAAGCCCAATTCCATTTGAGTAATTATAAAAATAAGCATTTGCAAATACCCACTAGTAAATAAAAGCCCCAACTTGGCAGATTTTTGACAGGTTTATCAGAAAGGACTATGCTACAAATAATGAATAATCCCCAAATCTCATTGATCTGTGAGGTCTTATTTAATACAACAGAAGTTTATTCATCACCCATGTTAAATCCATGAGTCCAAGCCACTTCCGAGGACAACTCTCTTTCTGGAGGTGGCTCGGGATCCAGGATGCTTCAGTCCGGGGCTTCTGACATGTTAGCACACGGTACTCACAATTATCACAGGCAAGAAAAGAAAACACTCGATAATCACCAAGAGGCTTCTAACTTCGTTATCCTGGAAGTGCCACATATCACTGAAACGTATATCAGACTTGTCAGAACTAATTAGATGGTCTGATCTACTTGCAAAGTGTGGAAAGAGATAACTTTTGTGTGCCCATGGAGAAGTGAGAAATAAACATGAGTTTTTAAAAATCTAGAACTCTTCACAGTAAGATAGAGTAATTACAAATCCATCACACATTCAACCAAATAGATTCCCCATTTTAAAAATATAGTTTGTATAATCAAGGCAAATTATCATTCAAGAGTTTACAGGATACGGATGGTAAGAAAGAGTTCTCACATCCAATTTGATGTATGGATAGAATTCAGTTGGCAGATGTGTGAATCACTTTCCAAAAGAACATTTGGTCAGCATCAAATTGTAACCAAATAAGAGGATTTTACTTTGTGGCACAACTGAATTAATCTATAACCAAGAATTCTAATGTCAGTAATTGAGACCAAGAGGAAATTACTAGTAAGATGGGGAAAGACAAGAAAAAGATCTTTTCACGCAGAGTTAGAGGTCAAACTGTCACATCACTGCTGTAGTCTAGAGAATAGGTCGTCTCTGTTTTCAACATCACTCTTTTCTCTTTAAAATGTTTTTTTTTCTAATTTTCTGTGAAAGTTTTAGAAAATTGGTAATACTGTATTATTTATCATGAAAAAATAAATTTCAGCAAATATTTCATATAACTTTTGAGCAGAAAATTAACATTATACAATTATTCCTTTTCATTTGAACTTTTGGAATTACAAGTAATATATCCAACACATGCATACTGTATTATTTTATTGTTTGCATTTAAGAATTAAGCCTTTCTTTTTTTTGAGACAAGGTCACACTACTTAGTTCCAGCTAGTCTGGAACTCACTATGTAGCCCAGGCTGGCCTTGAATTCATGGGAAGAGGCTAAGGCAGGAGAAACCTAAGTTCAAGCCCAGCTTGGGTGACTTTATGAATCAGTGCGCCCTTATCTCAAAATTTAAAAGAAGTTAAAAAGAATTGAGAATTGTAGTCCATTGTGAAGGCCGAGGATTCAATTCCAGTACTGTACCATTTAAAAGAAGAAAGTTAAGCATTTTTATTCCAGAATCAGTCATTAATTCTGCATTCTGCAATTTTTCATGTTGAATTTTTATTTTATAATTCATTCAAGATATCATATTTTCTGCTCATTAAAGCAACTGAATTTATCTCATTCATGTTTTAATACTGATGCTATTAATTACAAATTGCCATTTCCAATTTTTTCTAAAAACCTTGAGCTTTGATCTCTACTACATTTCTGATATGAGAATACAATATATATTATACATAATAAAATAATATAGGCAGCAAACGTTAATTGGCAATATGTGTATATAATCCTATAAACAGAATTTATTTTTCAATAACAACAAAATATTAAGATTTAAAACTGATTGGGGAGGGCCGGTGAGATGGCTCAGCGGCATAAGCGCCTGCCTTGCAAGCGCAAGGGCCCGAGTTCGACTCCCAGATCCCACATACGAAAAAAGGGCCGGTGATATCACTCAGCGGCACGGGTGCCTGCTGGCGTGTGAGGTCCTGAGGTCGACCCCCCGGTACCCACAAAAAATAAATAAATAAAATAAATAAATAAATAAATAAAACTGATTGGGGAAAACTAAGACTCGGTACCAACGACAACAACAACAACAACAAAAAAAAAAAACTCAGTGAAAGCAAAGCATACAAAACATATGACCAGTTTTCATATCATAATGTAGTAGATTCAGCAGTTGTCAATACAAATCTAAATAATTTTTAAGAAAATAAAATTATAAAACCGCATTAATTTACTTAAGCAACTAACTAGTAATATGATGAAGGTGTACACATATATATCTGTATATAGTGTTGAAGTTATAAAATTTTAGTGTCCATAAAGTTTTGCAAAATTATTTTATATTCTAATTGATTGGATTTTCTGAAAAATTATAATTCCAATAAAAATTTCAAGAATTAGAAAATCAAATTAAGCCAGTGATAATAGAAAACCCAAAACCCCTAAGAGAACTATTTCTGAAATAACATCTTGCTGCATATAAAACAATGTCATTTGTAAATTCACATGAATATCAAATATTGTTTAATTTCCATGACTTTCAATCTCATTCAGAATATATAGATGGAGTGAAGGTTATAGCTTTCCCATGATAAAAAAATAAATGAAAGTAACACAAAGAATAATTTATATAATAAAACATAAATTATATACAAAAATTCTAAATATGGTACCACAAATTGGATTCAATAATATACTAAAAATCAATTCATCACAGTGAAATTGGGCTTCTCTCAGAAATGAAAAAATATTTTTATATATGAATCACAATACTAACAAGTCTTAGATAAAAGATAGATCCTCATCTCAAAAAATACCCAAAAATTATTTGCTAAAATTTAAACATTATACCAGGAATGATTCTTAGCCAAAAAATAAGAGAGAGCACTCTCTTAAAAATGCTATAGAATATCTACGTTCAATGAACAAACTAGTATAGTTTAATGGATAAACATTACAGGTATGTCAAATAACATGTTTTTTTTTTAAAGAATCAGGATAAGGATAATTACTGTGCTAATATTTAACCTCATACTGTCCAATGCAATAAGGCAAGAAATTGAAATAAAATATATAAATTTTTAAAGTCAAAATTATCACCATGTTTAAGTTTGATGCTACATATAGGAAAGCAAAGAAATAATAATGAAATACTATTAGATTTCAAAAGTAAACTTATTTAATTGATGAATATGAAAACTAATATGATAAATCTAAAATATACTTAATAAGCTAGCAACAATTCACAGTTTAGTATAAAAGGTAACTTATAAATTGGAGATAAAAATAAATATGTAAATAACATAGAAAGAAGTATTAAATCGTGCTGAGAAATATAAAACCAAGTTTGACTATATAAAGACATATAAAAAGTGCCACATGAGAATTATGAGTGTTATGAATATGGTAATTTCCTCCAATTTAACATAATTCCAACTAAAATCCTCATTAAAGCAGCTTGAACTTGAAAGAAATTGCATTTTTAAAAATGATTATGTAAAACAGAAGAATTTGGAAAAGTCATAAAGGGAAATAAGGATCAAATTATAGTTCCATGAATTCATCCACATATCTCATAAAAATAATGTACTTAAAGCTTGTAATTAAAAATTGGCCTGGCAAGCAGACCAAAAAATGTTCCAGAAATCCTTTCAATTCATCTATGTCATAGCAACTTAGTTTACTTCCAGGAAGTGTTAATTGTTTTAAGAAAAGCATTACAAAATAGCATGATTCAAGGAGAAACAGGTTCAGTCTTTCATTAAGCAGATAGAGATTTCAAGAATCTGCCCACAAAAGAAAAATGTAAACCTAACCTAAAAATGTGAAATAAATTTATATTCCTTTATCAACAAAGATTTTTCCCCCCCTCTGGAAATGAGGCTTGTTAAAAGACAACCATTTATTGTTTTGCCTGAAGTTTAATATGTTTTTTATCATTATTTCTCATTTGAAATAAAGTTAACACAAATTTTTATGAAATATCTAAATTTAAAATATTTTTTCTATAAAGCGTATATACTTATTTGCAATTAACATCAACAGGGAAAATGTTGACAAAATTAATCTACTCAGAAAGAAACTGGATGGAGTGAATTTTAATAATTACTCTCTGGAATGTATGCAGAATTATCATAATTAAATGGCCCCCAGTGTTTCTCCTTTCATCCTAAGAAATTATTTCATTGTCACTGTTTTAAATTAATATTTAAGTTTATCAAATATATGATTTTAATTTGAGAACATGAAAGACCACTTAAAGTCTTGTATCTGCATAACCGAAGTTCTCTGCTCTCCCTGCATGTATTATAGTCTTTCTTAGAAGAGGCAGCTACTTTCAAATCTTACCTATTATTTCTGTATAGTGCAGAGAAGTGCTAATAAAATATTTGAGTATATTTACACTTTTAAAATTTTATATATTTCAACACTTACATTCCAATACTTTCAGTTTTACTTGTAACTGTTCCACTATTTGTTTTGTATGTATTTAACATCTATAATATCTTCTTTATTTGTATTTTTAATGTGTGTCTTACATTCTCTCAGTGTTTTTAACTGTAAATCCCAAATTGCTGGACCATAACTTTGCCATTTTTATTTTCTTTTTGTTTCAAATGCTAAGCATCCTTTTGTCCATCCCTTTGTTTACCAATTGCTATCATTATCATTACTTAAAATTAATATTTTGGAAACAACATATATTTGCATTTTATGGTATATTTCGATTTGCATCTTTTTTTGATGATTTCAATCTATTCACATTTACAATAATTAATGATATTTTCTATTTTATTCCTTCCAATTTGCTGTTTATTATTCTACTTTACTTTCTTTATTCCATAGTCTATTTCCTGGTAAAATTTTTATTGTTTTCCATGGTAGGTTTTTCACAATTAAGTTGCAGATTTTGGAGTTTTCCTTTCTGTAGTTGTCATCCTTCTTGTTAACTTTCTCAAATAGACGCACAAAATTCTATTTTTATTTGTAAACCAAACACCAACTATTCCCTCACCAAAACCCACTGCATCTCTCACCATGATATTTTCATTTTTGTCTTTTGCTTTATTCCTTCCTCCTTATAAAATAAGACCTTTAAGATAGGTTCTCAATGCACTGCACTTTTTTTAATCCTCCATACGATGAGTGAGAACTTTGGAGCATTTTCATCTCTTTGTTCCTTGAACTCCAACTGCTAGGTTTTGTATGGCTGGATTTTAACTAGAATTTTTCTCATAAAGAATTTTTATAACAGAATTTTTCTGTTTTAAGCAACCCAGATTTATTTGTGTTACATATTCCCAGGCCTTCTATCCTTAATCATTATATTTCTGTCTACATTGCTATCCACAGTAACTCCCTTCCATTCGCAGAGGATAAGTTCTAAAGTCCCCAGTGAATGCCTGAAACTATGGACAGGACCAAAGCCTGTGCACAAGCACTGCAGCGTCCCAACAGTCCACCTGGTAATGGAGATGTCTACTGTTGCTAGCAAGCAGGTAGCATACAGAGCACAGACACACTGGAAAAAGGGGCGATTCACAGCACCAGTGCCATGGCTAGACTGTGAGATTTCATCATGCTACTCAGAATGGCACACAAATTAAAACTTATATTGTTTATTTCCTGAATTTTTCATTTACTATTTTCAGACTGTGGTTGACCACTGCTAACTAAAACCACAAAAAGTGAAACCACTGATAAGCTAGACTAGTGTGTATGTATAGCTTTAGGTCGCTATCAAATTTTCACTCTATTAAGGTTTCTGTTCATTTGATCTTTAGTTATTATCACTTTTCTGGTACTGATGATAACCTTCACATGTTTGCCTGTGGGGGCTTTCTTCCCTGCAGGTACATGGCAAATCTCCACTTCTCTCCCTTGCAGGGCAGCAGATCTCTGGTACTGACCAAGCCAATGAGCTGAAAGCGAAAATGAAGGGTTATTGCACTAATATGTGTCTCAATAGTGATTATAAATTATTTAACTTATTCTAATTTTTAAAATTCATATTTATAAATCCCAGAAAGTACTCGTTCTGATGTATCTGAACTTTTAAAAATGAATTTACTAATTCAGCTACCCAGTTATCTCCTTAAAATTCTATTTCATTGGGCTTTTATCTAAGTGTTCCAATTGATACCCTCTCTGCTAGGCTCTTCAGATAGCTGGCTAATTTTCCATGTCAGTTCAGTTCAGATTTGATCTCATCAGGGGATACCTTAAATGTTAGAATTCCTGTGGTCTATAAGTGATGAAAGGTAAAGTGTCATTAACAGACCCTCTTCCACTACAAAGCCTCAGGCATCTACAGTAAATTATCTGTTCACCAGTCTTCCTTACTCTCATAGGATCTTGGACAGGGGAGACCGTCCACGGATTCAGCTGTCTCCCAATTGTCAGAGAATCTGAGACACCTGGTACATTTACAAGATTCAATGTATTGCAGCTCCTTGGAGCCACAACTAGCTTAAGGAAATCCTTTCCTGTGAATTGTTGCCCTTAGAGCCTCATTTTCCCTCCTTCAACTCACTGTCCAGGTCGTTTTGCTCAAAGAGAACTTCAAACCAGGACACTAGAAGACTTCAATAAAGCAAGAGACTTCATGCCCAAAAGCCTCATGTACAAAAGATCTGGAGTATGTGGAACTGCCTAATGGTCTTAAGAAGGCATGTGCCTCGAAGCTGAAGACACAGGCTGAGGATGGGGGAGGCAAGGGCCGACTACCAATCCCAGAATCCTTACCTCTGATGGATTTCAACTCATTTAACTCTTTCTTTTGGTATTCATCACTTTTCTTGATAAAATACTTAAAATTTATACATCTCTATCAAATTTTGGCAAGAGCCATTGACCTCTTATTACATGGTAGTTGGGGTTTAAATTCTGTTATCCCACCATCAACTCTCAAATTCAACTTCCAGGGCATTCTAATATTGTTATAGTATTTGGCTACATATTAATCAATTTTACATAATTGAACCTTTGTTGTACTTGCTTATTTCCTGTTATACCATGCATTTCATATTTTCTTTTCAATACATTTTTTTAGAGTACCTTTTTTGCTTTTTATGTGCTGTCAAATCCTACATATCCATTATTTGTCCAAATGTACCATCCAAGCTGGCAAATGCCTAGTAACAATTTTCCAAAAAACCCAAATACTTCAGAAAACTTCAGGGAGTTCTTTCATACTGCCTTCTAACCACCTGCTCTAATATGAAAAACTACTTTTTCTAGCCTTGAAAAACAGCTGTTGGGCTGGTGAGATGGCTCAGCGGCGTAAGCGCCTGCCTGGCAAGTGTGAGGGCCCGAGTTCGACTCCTGGAACCCACATACGAAAAAAGGGCTGGTGATATCGCTCAGCGGCACGGGCGCCTGCTGGCATGCGAGGTCCTGAGGTTGACCCCCAGTACCCACAAAAAAAAAAAACAGAAAAAAGAAAAACAGCCGTTAGCATGGAATTTTGATTCTATATCCTCCTGTGCCGGATATCCTTTTCCCTAAATAGGCTGCCTGTATTTGTGTTTCTGATTTTATCATTTTCTTAGGTATCTTCTCTAGGAACTTCCTAATGTAATGTGGATGAGAGCTAAATTATTGAGTCCTTAAATATTTGAAATAATGTTTATTGTCATTTCTCAAGTTCCTGGCTATACAATTATAGGATAATACCATCTGTCCTTAGAATATTAGAGGCATATTTCAAGACCTTCCAGAGTTATCACTGAGAGAAGAAAAGCCTTCTAAATTGTTGTCATCTGTAACAGACCTTGTCCCCCCACATACCAACTTGCAAATTTTTTAGAAATTACTCTTTAGTTCTAGTTCAATGCAAGTACACAGTGATGGGCCTTGTGAGTTCATTTGTTTGTTTTCTTCATGTTAATGGGGAATTCGTGGAAAACAGACCTGAGAGCTAGTACATCTCAGATTTGAAGAATATTTTGTATTATTATTTGATACTGTGCTCTTATTTTACTGTTCTCCTTTCACTAGAGCTCCTATTATGTGTAAATAGATACATTTTATCAGATTCTAGAACGTTAAATGGCTAACTTGGTGAATGTTATAGGAAGTTTAAGCTGTAAAATCACTAACTTTGATTATGAGAAATAATTCATTAAAAAATCTGAGAAAACAATCAAAGCTATGGATAAAACTCAAGGTAATTTTGGATTTTTTTTTTTTTTATGTGGGTCCAGGAGTCGACCTCAGGACCTCACACTTGCCAGCAGCGCTTGTGCCGCTGAGTGATATCACGGGCCTTTTTTTTCCTTTACGTGGGTTTCGGGAGTCGAACTCAGGACCTCATGCTTGCCGGGCAGGTGCTTATGCCACTGAGCTATCTCACTGGCCCCAAGGTAATTTTACTAATACAAATTAATTAATCTTAGAAATTATTTTTCAATTGCCTAAATAAATATAAACATATTATGTACACATATTATTACAATTAGTTTTTAAAGAGACATGATTAATAATGACTGGTAACATATAAAATACTCATTATGTCCAGGTACCATGCTAACTTCTGTAAATGTATCATTTATTTGGCTTTTTATAGTTGTTAAATAAATTTTATTTTTTAATATTGGTATATATTTGCAAGAAATAATAATTACATTTGGGGAATATATATATATGTATATTATATCCTGATTATTTTTCTACTTTTCCACCCTTGCCTTTCCCTCTCTCCTCTTGCCCAGATCTCCTTCCCACTTGAGTTCACACAACCATTTTAAAGATTACAATACGAGCAAAGGCGGAGCTCAAGGAACAGCTGCATGCTCACACCCAAAAAGCAGCAAAGCAAGGACTCTCCTCTAGGTCTGACCAGTAAGAGTCCCATATCCCACACGCCCATGCCTCTCAGGTCCCATTTGCTGCAGTTCAGTGGTCTCCGTCATCCAGGAATGTCCTTATGAATAAAGTAATATTGCACATGTCACTATGTGACAGAAAGATACCAGTCTGGTGATAATTTAAACTTGCTCTAGTCACGAAATTTAGTGCCAAAAGAAGTACACTTTCAAAATGAGATGATTAAGGGAATTAATTTGAATAGTTTGGTGCCTCCCCATCAGCCCAAACCTTCAGACAAGAAAGTGAAGAACTAACGTATTTTTTCTCCCTCAGTTAATATTTCATTTTTTCTTTCTTCTTTCCCTCTAACACATTTTCTTAGAATACATATCCTATGCACTGTGGGGGACATAAAATGAATTGGATAATGAATTCTGCCCTCAAAGAACTTAAAAGGCTATAAAGTATCAACTCTCATAATGAGAGTTCAGAGAAGGTGAAATGACTCCTGGCTGAGATTAGTCTGAGAAGCCTGTAGAGCTGGGCATGCTGAAGAGCAGGCAGCTCCCTTATTGCAGCAGAAACACTCAGAGCATGAAGGGAAAGTAAAGGAAAACTGTGATTGAAAAGCAAGCTGGCTCAGATACCAGGAACCTTAGTATGAATAGCAAGGAATTTTGACCTCATTCTATAAGTTGTGAGCTTACAAATGTTTTGGACCAATACTCTCAATCATTTTTTTAAAGGTAAAATTCAAAAATAAATTTTAGTAGAATCAATAATAAAACAAAACTTTAGAAGTCATTTAGAAAAAGTAGCATGTGGGGCCGGTGAGATGGCTCAACGGCGTAAGCACCTGCCTGGCAAGCGCGAGGGCCCGAGTTTGACTCCCGGAACCCACATAGGAAAAAAGGGCCGGTGATACCGCTCAGCGGCAAGGGTGCCTGCTGGTGCATGAGGACCTGAGGTCGACCCCCAGTACCCACAAAAAAAAAAAGAAAGAAAGAAAAAGTAGCATGTGTAGTATATATAATGATCGATAACTGTGACAACTTTAGCTATTATTAGCCAATACTTGTGGACAAGTACTCACTTTGGGAAAGGGTCCTCAATGTAAATCCATCTTCCAAGTAATCCTCTTGATCAGTTTAAGATATGTAGTATTCGCTCACAGTGTCGAACTTGAAAGTGCTGGTTTTCATATTGTAAAGAGGCTGAGAAAATTTCTGTGAACAGAATTGGAAGGCCCATCCCCATTATTTTCACCTGCATTTACATTAACTAGGATCCTTTCAAACTTCAGTTTCTTCTAGGAGCATTTTAATTTCCCCACATAACTTGTGAAAGTTCACATAGTTAAAACTAGATGATGTTACTGATAATTCCAAGTAGTCTGGCACAGATAAACTGGATATACTGCAAGTTGCTGACAGTAACAAAGAAAGAATATTGTACTCTCCCCCTCTGTCCTATGCATTATTTCCATCCTTCTTTGTGATAACTCTCATCTTGTGTTTTGCATATGACCTGTCTTCCTACCAAAGAATGGAACACATACACAGGAGTCAATCAGAATGTTACAATATTAATAAAGATTCACTTTCTATTTCAAAAAAGTTTTAACAAGAAGTTTCAGTGTTTCTCCTTGTGCCTCAGCATGTTATCTTGAAAATATCTGGAGAGGGGGCCGGTGAGATAGCTCAGTGGCATAAGCACCTGCCTGGCAAGTGCGAGGTCCTGAGTTCGACTTCCAGTACCCACATATGAAAAAAGGGGCCAGTGATACCGCTCAGTGGCATGGGCAACTGTTGGCACGCGAGATCCTGAGTTTGACCCTTGGTACCCACACACACACAAAAAAGAAAATATCTGGAGGGAACAAGCTCCCACTTTGAAATTTTCTACAGGCAGAGAGGAAAGCAATAGAGAATCTTTCACAGAAGACATGAGTCAAGCTGTGGTTGAAGTAAAGGAAGCTGACATCAGAGTATCCAGAATTCTCAGTAAGAACAGGAAGTACTAGAAGTGATAAGAAGCTCCTTAAAGTTTAATACAAGAATGCCTGGTGGTTTTATTAATTTACAAAGACATACATCAACTTATACAGTATGAATATAACCATGCTTCCTACTTATTACAATTTTTTCCTATTCAGACAATAAATGATATGATTTTTCAGGTAGCATTGAAAGATAAGTACCAAGTTTGAAAATGAGATAAATAATAATTCATAATCTCAAATCAAATTTGTATTTGATGATGATACTTACAGGAAGGTTTTCTGAACAAAGTGATAATTCTTAATTAATATTGTTCTTAAATAAATAATAAGATCAGTTACTTCAAAGTATTGACAATACTTTTATGTTGTCAAATAATGTATAACATTAACTGAATGTACAATTTTTTAAATCATAATTTGAAAGTGCATTGTTCTCATAGCCAAATTGTGATCATTTGGTTTATATTGAATGGCATTGCTGACAAAATGTACTTTCAACCAGTCATTATTTTTTAAATTTTTTTTAATTTTTAGAACAAAACTTTGCATATTGCTGTCTTTAAATTAGTTACTCAGAGTACAAGAACTTGGCATTCAATTGTCCAAGCAATATTAGCACAAACCCTTTTTTTCAATGAACTAAGAGAAATTAGCAGTGTATCTATCTTAACTATCTTTTATATATATTTTTTTGCTTTTGCTTTTCCCTTCCTTTTCTCCATTCTCCCATCCCAGTTTCTCTTAACTTTTGAATAGTTTCTTCTCATTTTACACTATCTATTGTACATTTTGGATCTTATTTACTCTTTCAGCTTCTCACACTAGGGAGACAATATGATGTTTACACATGTGCATCTAGTTTATTTCACTTATGAGTATGGTCTCTAGTTGCATCTATTTACCTATAAAAGTCTCCAGTTTATCCTTCTTTATAGCTGAGTAGTACTCCATTCTATAAAAAGACCACATCTTTTTTATCGATTCCTCAGTTGATGGGCATTTGGGTTGTTTCCAAAATCTAGCTCTTACAAGTTGTGCTGCTATAAACATGGGTGCATATACATTGCTGTGGTACAATATTTTTAAATCTGGGAAGATAGCCAGGAGGGGAATAGATGGGTCAAATGAGACCTCCAGTCCTAGTTTTTTGAGGAATCTCCACATGGATTTCCACAGTGGTTGCACCAGTCTACACTCTCACCAACAGTGGAGAAGGGTTCCTTTCTCCCCACAGCCCCTCCAGCATTTGTTATTGATTGATTTCTTGATAATAGCCATTCTTTCTGTGGTGAGGTGGAATCTCAGTGTTGTTTTAATTTGCATCTCTCGAATGACCAGTGATGTTGAACATTTTTTCATATATTTATTTGCTGTTTGCATTTCTTCATCTGAGAAGTGTGTATTCATCTTGGATGCCCATTTCTGGATTGGGTCTTTAAATTTGGGAGGTCTGATTTTTTTTTTGAGTTCTCTATATGTTCTCGATAGTAATCCTTTGTCTGAGGAACAGCTGGCAAACATTTTTTCCCACCTAGTGTGTTGTCTCTGCACTCTGTTGGTGGTTTCTCTTGCTGTGCAAAAGCTTTTTAATAAGATGAGATCCCAGTTGTTGATTCTTTGTGATAGTTCCTGTGCAACTAGGATTTTATTCATAAAGTCTTTGCCTACACAAATGTCTTCAAGGGTTTTACCTACTCTACCTTCCAGCAGATTTAATGTTTCTGTTTTAATATTTAGATCTTTGATCCATTTTGAATTTAGTTTAGTGCATGGTGAAAGACATGGGTCTAATTTTATAGTGAAAGACATGGGTCTAATTTTAATCTTTGGCATATGCAGAACCAGTTTTTCCAACAATATTTATTAAAGAGGCTATCTTTCTTCCAGTGAATGTGTTTGGCACCTTTGTCAAAGATAAGGTGGTTTAGTATGTCTGGAGTTGTTTCTGCATCTTCTAATGTGTTCCAATGATCTCCATGTCTGTATTTTTGCCAGTACTGTGCTGTTTTTATCATAGTAGCTTTATAGTATAATTTCAAGTCAGGGATTGTGATGCCCCCTGCCTTGCCTTTGTTGCCCAGAATTGCCTTTGCTATTCCAGGTCTCTTCTGGTTCCAAATGAATTTTAGCATAATTTTCTCAAATTCTGTGAGATATATTGTTGGAATTTTGCTTGGAATTGCATTAAATCTGTATAACAATTTTGGAAGCCTGGCCATTTTCACTATATTAGTTCTTCCTATCCAAGAGCAAGGGATATCTTTCTATTTTCTGATATCATATCAATGTCTTTTTTTAGGGTACTGTAATTTTCACTGCACAGATCTTTTACATCCTTTGTTAGATTTATTCCTAAGCATTTCAATTTTTTGGATGTTATCGTGAAGGGTGTGCTTTCCCTAATTTCTCTCTTTGTGAGTTTGTTACTTGTGTACTAGAACGCTAATGACTTTTGAGTGTTGACTTTGCATCCCGCTACACTACTGAATTTGGATATTAAATCTACAAGATTTTTGATGGAGTTTTTGGGGTCTTCTATGTATAGTATCATGTCATGTGCAAATAATGATAATTTAACTTCTTCCTTTCCTATTATAATTCCTTTTATTTCTTTCTCTTGTCTATTTGCTCTGGCTAAAGTTTCCAGGACTATGTTGAATAAAAGTGGAGACAGTGGACATCCTTGTCTTGTTCCTGATTTTAGAGAGAAAGCTTTTAGTTTTTGTCCATTTAGTACAATATTGGCTGTTGGTTTGTCATAGATGGCTCTTATCAGATTGACATAAAGACCATCTATTCCAATTTTCTGTAGGGTTTTTATCATGAGTGGGTGCTGGACTTTGTCAAAAGCTTTTTCTGCATCTGTTGAGATGATCATATGATTTTTGTCCTTGCCTCTGTTAATATGGTGTATTACATTTATTGATTTATGTATGTTGAACCATGCCTGCATCCCTGGGATGAATCCAACTTGGTCCTGGCATGTAAACTTCTTGATGATTTGCTGCATTCTGTTTGCCAGTATCTTATTGAGTATTTTTGCATCTATGTTCATTAGGGAGATTGGCCTGTAGTTCTCTTTCTT
Organism: Erethizon dorsatum; assembly: GCA_028451465.1. Taxonomy (NCBI): domain Eukaryota; kingdom Metazoa; phylum Chordata; class Mammalia; order Rodentia; family Erethizontidae; genus Erethizon; species Erethizon dorsatum. Next base: position 59,551,721 of record CM051838.1, read on the forward strand.
AGTTGGGTCCTTCTCTGGTTTTGGTATCAGGGTAATGCTTGCTTCCAGGAATGAATTTGGGAGTATTGCTTCCCTTTCAATTTCATTAAAGAGTTTGAGAAGTAGTGGTGTTAGGTCTTCTCCAAATTTCTTGTAGAATTCAGCAGTGAATCCATCAGGGCCTGGGCTTTTCTTTGTTGGGAGGTTTTTAATTACATCTTTGATTTCATTGATTGATATTGGTTTATTTAGGATTTTTATATCTTAATTGAGCTTTGGTAATTCATATGCATCTAGGAATCTGTCCATTTCTTCTGCATTTTCCATCTTATTAGAATACAAATTTTCCAAGTATGTATAGATGATCTTCTGGATTTCTGCAGGGTCCATTGTGATATCACCCTTTTCATTCTTAATTGCATGGATTTGAGTATTTCTTTCCTTTTTTTAATAAGGTTGGATAAGGGTTTGTTGATTTTAATGAATCTTCCAAAGAACTAACTCTTCGATTCGTTGATTCTTTGTATTATTTTTAGTCTCCAATGCATTAATTTCTGCTCTGATCTTTATAATTTCCTCCCTTGTACAAGCCTTTGGCTTAGCCTGCTCTTCTTTTTCTAGAAGTCTGAGGTTCACCATTAAATTGTTTATTTGTGCTTACTCTGTTTTCCTGATATGGGTATTTACTGCTATTAAATTCCCTCCTAGGACTGCTTTCAATGTGTCCCACAAGTTCTGGTACGTTGTATTGTTATCATTTAATTGTAGAAACTGTCTAATTTCTTCTTTAATTTCATTTGTGACCCATTGGTTGTTCAGGAGGGTGCTATTTAATTTCCATGTGTTTAGGAAGTTCTTTTGGTTTCTTTTGCCATTGATTTCTAATTTCATTGCACTATGGTCTGGTAATATGCATGGGATAATTTCAATTCCTTTGCATTTACTTAAGCAGGTTCTATGAGCTAGTTTGTGGTCTATTTTGGAGAACATCCCGTGTGCAGCTGAGAAGAATGTATATTCTTATGTGGTGGTGTGGAACACTCTGTAGACATCTACTAAGTCCATTTGTTCAAAAGTTTGGTTCAGTTCTAATATTTCATTGCTGATTTTTTGTCTAGTTGATCTGTCTTTTTGTGACAGTGGGGTATTGAGATCCCTAAATACAATTGTATTAGTGCTTATTAGATTTTTCATGCCCATTAATATTTGTTTTATATAGCTGGGAGCACTGGTATTTGTTGCATATATATTCATGATCATTATCTCTTCCTCTTGGATTGTTCCCTTTACAAGGATGTAGTGACCTTCTTTATCTTTCTTAATCAGTCTTGGCTTGAAATTCTCTTTTTCTGCAAAAAAATAATAGCTACACCTGCTTTTTTCTGGGTTCCTGTCACGTGGAGTATTGTTTTCCATCCTTTGATTTTCAGTCTATGAATTTCTTTTTGAATTAAATGTGTTTCCTGTGGGGCCGGTGAGATGGCTCAGCGGCGTAAGTGCCTGCCTTGCAAGCACGAGGGCCCGAGTTCAACTCCCGGATCCCACATACAAAAAAGGGGCCGGTGATATCACTCAGCGGCACGGGTGCCTGTTGGCACGTGAGGTCCTGAGGTCGACCCCCCGGTACCCACAAAAAAAAAAAAAAAATGTGTTTCTTGTGTGCAGCATATTGTTGGATCTTGCTTCTTGATCCATTCTGCCAGTCTGTGTCTTTTGATTGGTGAATTGAGACCATTAAAAATTGATGGTTTAAACTGATATGTATTCACTTATCCTTGTCATGTTATTTTCCTGTTGTTTGCTCCCCCTTTATTCTTACCCCCTCCCTCAGTTTAATTGTTTGCCTTCTCTGGTGGATTCCTTCTATTGGGGTTCATGATGTTATAGTCATTGTTATCTCTTCCTAGAATGTCCTTCAAAACATTTAGGAGTGCTGGTTTGGTGTCATAAATTGCCTAAGATGTTCTTTGTCATGGAATTATTTTATTTCTCCATCAGTTTTGAAAGATAGTTTTGTAAGGTACATCAATCTGGGTTGAAGGTTATTTTCCTTTAGAACTTGAAATACTTCACTCCAAGCTCTTCTTGACTTGAGGGTTTGTGCTGAGAAGTCAGCTGTGATTCTGATGGCTTTTCCTTTATAAGTGATTTGTTTCTTTTCCCTAACAGCTTCTAATAAGATTCTACTCTTAACAAAAAAAAAAAAAAGATTCTACTCTTATGTTGAATTTCTGGAATCTTGACTACGATATGCCTAGCTAAAGTTTTTTTTTTTTTTTTTATGGCTAATTGGAGTTCTATATGTCTCAATTATCTGTACATGAAATTCTTTTTCTCTACTAGGAAAGTTTTCTGCCATGAGATCTATAAACAGTTTTTTATATCATTTATGCTACCTCCTGCTTTTTAATTGACTCCAATCAATCTTAAGTTATTCTTCTTTGCCTCATCTAGCAGCTGTTGGATTGATTTCTCCAGATTCCTTGCTATTTTTTTTTTATGTGGGTACCAGGGGTTGACCTCAGGACCTCACACGCTAACAGGTGCTTATGCCGCTGAGTGATATCACTGGCCCTTTTTTTCCTTTATGTGGGTACCGAGAGTAGGACCTCACAATTGCCAGGCAGGTGCTTACACCACTGAACCATCTCACCGGCCCTATTTTTAAGAATTCTTTCTTTTCATGATCACTAACCACAAGCCTGACTTCTATATCTGAGATCCTGTCCTTGCATTTGCTTAATCTGCTGTGAATACTTTCGATGGAATTTTTGTTCTCCTGGATATCTGCTTGAATCTGCCTTTTGGATTCCATTTCTTTCCTATGCTGAGCATTCATGGCTTCCATAATTTTTTTAAGCTCATCTATTTTTTTGTCTGTATCTGCTCTAAAGTCCCTAAGCATGGTCTTCATTGTAGACATCATCTACAGTTATTTGATAAATTATTTCTGATTTGACTTTTTTCCGGAGCCTCATTTATTTGCTTTGTTGTTACCATTTCAGAGATGCTAAGTGGGTGGCTTTCAGATAGTCCCACCTCATTGCCCACTGGGTTTGCCTTTGGTGAACTGGATGTCTGAGGTTGTGTCTTTTTTAAGTGTCTTCTCATTTTCTTTTCCTTGTCTACTTTAATTCCTGGGGTGATGCTTGTAAATTGCCTATGGAAGGCAATTTTGCTAGTATTTAAATTATTTAAATTATTGCTAGTATTTAAAACCCTTAGAATATGACTATTTCTGCAATGTATCTTAAGGGTGTAGCTTGTTTTTGGGTTTTGAGTTTGTCACATGATCCTACCTCTTTAATTTGTTGGAGATGAGAAGTTGCTGCCTGTTTGGCCCAGTCCTTGGTTCTTTGGCACTGTGCCACAGTATTTTCTCTGACCCTTAGTCAATCTCAGTCATGGAATACCAGGAAGCACAGCTGTGTAGAACAATTTTGTCACTTTTGGCTGTAGTGATACCAAAAGCATCAAACACAGCCTAGAAAATGACAGACTGAGCTAACCATTTATTTGCCAGTTTTAACCATATAAACTAGATTTCTGGTTATATAACAAAATCTAAAACAAACCAGTATACAAGTCCTTAATATGTCAGTTTTGCCCTCAGGGGTTAAACTTTAAAATGAGTTAAGGAGAAAATAGAGAAGTTGAAGAAGAGGAAGGAATTAGAAGTAAGGCTGGAGGACAAAGAGGGATCACCCTAACTTTGGGAAACTGATGCAGAAGACTGGAAGGAAAGAGAGAAGGAAGGGATAAAAGGAAGAACAGAACCAACCACAACCACAAAGAGGCTAGAAACTCTATTTACACTCATATAAAAATAAGATCAAAGAAGGAAAAACAAACAAAATACAAAACACCACCACAACAACAAAAAACAAAGAAGAGAGAGGGAAAAAAAAAAAGAAAAGAAAAAAGTTCACTTCCAGGTTTGTCCCTGCTGTTGCTGGTAGACAACATGTAGAGACAGAGTCTTGTTCCACGCCAATCTGTCCCAGCAAGCCAGCAGTAGCTTTTTGGCAGGAGAGTGTATAATCTCAGTAAGCCTGCACTTTCTGGCCAATAACAGACTCATTCAGCCTGCAGCCATCAGTGCACCTTCTGCAGGCCTGAGCCCAGCAGCTGCCCTGCTGAGAAGAGCCAGCAGCTGCCCTGAGTTCCGAGCTCAGTCACCCCAACCCAAGATGGCTCCTGGCCAATCTCTGTCTTGCACAGGACGACTGAGCCCTCAGCACTCACCGCCAGCCAGTGCAGTCCTTCACATCTGCTGCTCCCCTGCACTGCTGTGTCTCTCCATGGAGGCCCCTGGGGACGCCGGCAGTCACGGTGCAGGTTTGAACCACTCCTGTCATGCAGCGAGTCCCGAATCAGGGAGAAGGCGCTTGCGGCTACCTCCTTCTTCTTTGTTGAAGTTTCTCTCTTCACTTTCTCCATAGGCTTCAGATTGTGCTTCAGAGCCTTCCTGGGTCCAGGGGACCCACTTCCCTCCTTCTTGTCTTCCTTGAGGTGCTGTATTCCAGCGTCTGGACGGCAAGTCTCAGAGCAGCTCTTTCTCTGCTGCTCACCACTCCGCCATCTTGGTCCTCCCCCTAGGAATTCTTACTTTGTACTAAAAAATAAAAGTACTGCACATGATCTGCCATTTTGCTCCATTCATGCTCCTCTCTGGCCCCCCTCAACCGGTTATTCTTAAATTTTAGTATGCACCAGAAATACCAAGAATGCTTCTTAAAACAGAATTTTTGGGCTGACTCCCAGAGTTTCTGATTCAGTAATCTGATGTAGGGCCCCCAAATTCTGTTTTCTAATGTATTCCTAGGTAATGCATGTGTTGCTGGTGCAGGGACCACACTTCAAGAAATCCTGAGTTGGATTATCAAGGATTTTGGAGGAAAGTGTTTAAGGACTGGCTACTTGAACAACAAAATAACTTCATCAATATTTTCTATACTGTCCATCTGCCCTTTCTCCAATTTTAATGTATTTTCCCTTATTCCCATGAGGCAGAAAATGTAACTGCATGCATCATGTGTTCATACATTATCCAAGGACAGGCAATGTGGATGATTTATCATCAAAAAAATTTCTTCCTTATAGTCCCCAGCAAGCACCCTTCAGCTCTCATTAACCAGGATTTGATGTTATTTCCTATCTACAAGGGAGGTTGTTGAAGGAGTACATGATATTTGAACCCTGTATTTAAAAGTTGATCTCAGCCTAAAAATCAGAGGAATGAGTATGAGCAGCTAGATATGTTGCTATACCAATTGCTATCCCAATCTTGCACACCCATACCTCCTTCACACTGACCTCAAAGGAACATTCAGCTTTTAAAAATCATTAATATAAAATATGAATGAGGTGCAAGTTATCTCACACCTTAGCAACTTTCATTATGAAAATCAGTTTCCTAGAAAACCTATAGGACACAATTACAAAAAGAAAAAAGTCAGTCTCAGTATAATTAGATAAATGCTTACTCTGTTCACTTCGAGCTCTGTAATATAAAGCAGCTTAGTGTCTGAAAACAAAATAACTGGAATATGAGTCATTACTGTGAAGAGGTAGCTTTGAATAATTTTAGGTACATTGGTCCAAACCTCAAAGTAGGCCTAAAAAATTAGATTGTCTATAGTTTACCATATTTAGCTCAATAATATCACTAAATTTAAGAGAATGAACTGTTCCTAACCAGGACTGGCTATATAACTTCCAGGATCTAGTGCAATATAAAACTATGAGTCTCTTGTTTAAAAGTTATTAAATATTTAAAAATGGAGACAGGAGATCTTTAAGCTAAGCATGGATCCTTCTTCCCTCAGGCCCCTGTGCTGCTGCCCAAGTCAGTCACCTGTGAATCTGTCTCATTGCTGTCCCTTCTTCAGTTCCTTCCTTAGTTCTAAAAGTGCCTTTGAAAACCCTAGGTTCCTGTCATTTTGTTATGCATTTTATTTTTTATTTGTTTCACTCTTGTGAAGGAAAGAAGGACATGGAACTTTTCTAAACACAGATTCTCCCCTCGGTTATAAATCATCTCACTGTCCAGTTCGAGGAAGCAAAGGCAGGTGACTTTGGTTTAAACAGCGATATTATTTTGCTCCACCGCGTGTGGGAAGATAGATGAATGGAAAGCTGATGGAGTAAGTGACTCAGCAGGTAGAAAGATTTTATCAGTTTGAGGTAACAGAGGATGAGTATATAAGTAGTGAAGATTTTGGACACAGAATCAAACAAACAAGAAAAAAACTTAGAAGATTTATCTGCATTTGTGGTGAGAATATCAATGAGGGTCATCAGTTATTCTGAGAGTTACAGAAGACTTTTAAAAGTTAAAGCACTCCACCTCCACATCCAGTTCAAGGCAGGAACAAATTTTTATCAGTCTTCTGTACTTGTAGCATCAAAGGAATATGCCCTTCCTCCCCCTTGTAGCACCTAGGACTTGGGCGTATTTGGGCTTGGTAGGGAAGATGACACGTGGCCTGATAAATCACCTGCCAGTCGAATCGATGTAGGTGGTTAATGCAGTGAACTTGAGGGAGGAGGACCAGAAAGAGAAGGTGAAGAGAGAAGAAGCATTTGCCAACTACACAAATACTGCTATCTTATTCTTTGCTTTGCAAACAGACATAGCATTTTCTTTTCTATCTCTTCCTTGGACTGCATTCTTGAGTTATTATTTACATTAATTACAATTTGCATATGTATAATAGGCTTACTTAAAAATGAGACAGCTCCAGTACAAGATACCAGCTTCCCACTATATGTTTCTGAAGAATGACCACACTATTTGGGCCCATCTATTATCTCCCAGTGCTAAAATAAGCATTTACTACACTATCTGAATTGTTATGATGTTCCCAAAGTGAATTATGCTGAAATTATTTAAATAAATTGGTAGACTACAACTCCATTGTTAAAAAATAGACTTCCAATCACTTTGATGAAGTGAATTTTTTTTTTCATTTTAAATATGCCTAATTGTATCTGTAAAGTTTTTCTGGAGAAAATCTGTAGAGTTTTTCTGGAGTGGAGTATCTGTGTATGGCCCCATATCGGCAGTTGTCAAATTAAGACAGAAGTCACTGAATCTGCTTTGTGGGATAATCAGGGTTCCCTGGACAACTGGTGAAACTGGAGAGGCTGTCAGTTGATCAATCTGACCAGGATTAACATCCATAAACAATTGTTTGAATTTGCTTTTTCTCTCCCTGGTGACGAAGAAACATGAAGTTTAAAAATTGATTGCTGTTTTCGATACAAGTTTGTGACAATGTTCTATAATTGTGGATAAATACCAATGCCAATGTTTCCAAATGTATTTTATTTAATGTTTGACATTACAACCTTGAATAACCTTTAAATGTTCAAGTCAGAAAATTTCAGGGTGTCTTAAAAATGGCTTACGTATCACAAACATACAATTGGGAAAGGCTTTAAGTTAGGTTAAACTGTTTTGCGTCATGGAAACCCAATTTTTCCCAGGTTTCCTAGAAAGTTCCTTTAAGGCTGGGATCAATCTCCATCTCCTTTCAGAGACCTTTACACCTCCCAGAGGCCAACAGGTTACATTATCCTTCCACAATACTAGGACGACTCATAATAATTTGTAAATATTTAAAATAATATGGAAATTAGGTTTAGAAAACTATACCGAACAAGTTGCTGAGTTAAGGTTTTACCCTGTAATTTGTAGAATTATATTTTACATTTATTTAGAGTGAGTGAAGTTTGGGTAGATACTATTTATCATCTGGATGATTTTTAAGAGATGTAGTTCAAGTAAGATACATTAGATACCTACTACATGAAACAATTTCACATTAATTGTGTAGAAATGAATAAAAATACTTGTTATACTTAAAGAACTTACAATCAGGCTGGAAAAGAAACAGGAAAATGTGAGAAGTACATCAACTTTGAAATTACCTAAAAGGAAAATGGTTCTAGAATAAGATTAAATCAAAGAAACTATAAAGAATGTGACAAAATCCTCCTGGATACCACAGAGTCAATATAAATATTATGGAAATAAAAAAACATAAACTAATAAAATTTGAAAAGCAAGAACAATGATGATTTAAAGAAATATAAATTATAGATTACAGAAAGTCACTATAGTTAAAAAATTGATTCCATATATTTAAGCAACTGATGGAAAGTCAAGTAAAGAAACATGAGTTAACCAACTTCTAAGATGGTTTCAAAATTCCAAATCCAAACAAAGGACAAAAAATATATGTGATGAACATTTAGATCATAATACAATTTATAGTCAGACTAAAAAATTCCTAAATAAATCCAATTTACACTGGCACTTACAAGTACTTAAGGTTTATAATGTAAAAACACGCTTTGCCAAAATCGCACCCTGTAGAATCCTACAGGCTTTCCTTTATACTGGCCCTCTTGACGTCTCCAAACTTTAGGAAAGGACTGATGTGTCTGTTGAATTACTTGTTTCTCATTCTGTAGACTTAAATTGGATTTAATCATTACTTCATATACAACACATCCCTTTCCCCTTCATCCCCCCACCACACACACTCTCTAAATTTAATTAAAATAACTGAAATGAAACTAGAGATAATTTGTTTTTTAAATAGACTGCCACATGCTCCATTTACATAAAACCCATTAGTCTGCATTAAATACAAATTAGCTTCTGATATGAATTAAATCACGTATAAATAGTTCAGAATAGCCACAGAACCAGGCATTTTAATTAATATAACTGTTAACCAGATTTATTTTTAAGGTAATCAAGAATCTTACTCATTTATTCTTCAGTACAATAGGCCAGGCGACACTGGCTGTCCTAGACCAGCCCATCATTTCTATGTGAATACAAATCCAGGCAGAAACTGATGGGACTATCCCACTTTCAAGTGTGCAAATGATCAAAGCTTACCAATTCAGAAGTTATAGCATTCCAAAACACAGAAGAATCTACTCAAAGAAGTAACTCATACAGTTTATGCATTACCTGAAATAACCAGCTTTTTTCATCCTACCCTACTTAGTCATGGTTTAATTTAAAGCAACATTTTTAAAGTATGCAATAATATTATTTTGTTGCTATTCTTATTTTGATGGTTATAGGCACTACTAATAAGTATTTCCTGTAAATAATAATTTTCTAGACTAATTAGAATTCAGAGTTTGGCAAATGTAGCTGTGGTCATCCAAATTCTTTTTATTACACAAGTTGAACCTCACACTGACTTAGGATGCATAAATAGGTGCACAGAAATGAAAGCCCACATGCCGACTTTAGGCACCATGGGATCCAAGGCTCTAATTAGATCACAAGGATAAGTATGGTTCTTACTTGTCTGAGAACCACTTTCCTCCCTTGCTTCCATTCTCTGTCAGGCTCTGCTGTCATGGTGGGAGAAAAATGGCTGCCAGAAGCTTCAGACTTCATACAAGTTCTCAGCAACACCAGCTCTTACCCAATCATCCCAATGAATGTCCCTCAAACTGAGTCATCTTTGCCTAAGCCATATATGTCTCTGCCTTCGAGAATCACATAAAAGAGGTCACAGAATGTTCTGATCACTCTGAATTGCATGCTTACTCTGAAGCTAGGGAAAGGGTCATCCCCACCTGAATCACAGGAATTAAGGGTAGAGGTAGAATGTTTTGATCAAATAAAAAGTTAATTTCCTTCCCAGATAAAGAATAAGGAAGGGTATTAGCATGGCAAACAAACAAACATGAAAAGAAACCGAGAGCCATTACAGTGTGGTAATACTTGCTTTAGTGTTGCACAGTCAGCCGTCTTCAGTCACCTCATTTAGGCACTAGTTTGTCAATCAGGAAAAAAAAGCAAAGGTATGTGATCAATATTCACCTACAAAAATCCCTGTGCAAGCAGCCATCATACTTGTAAATGGCAGTCGTGGATATTCAACAAATAAAGTACCCATATAGAAAGGCTTTCATCAGTCTTAATTCATGCTGTTGGATGTACAGTGTTAAAATACGAATGCTACATTATGTGTTCATGCTGACTGAAGGTTAGAGAGGATTAATGAGACAGGTTTAATTGACTGTAACAAAAAGTCCTGGTAATTTATAAAAGAAAAATACCACTTAAGTCATAATATTAAAAAATCTGACATGACAAAAAGCAGCTTCTCATTTTAGCTGATAAACCAGGGGAACTGCTTATATTTTCTCCCCATTTGAATAATAATGTTTCATTCCATTGTACATATTCCACACAGTTTCAAGTTTTATATAATATGTTATGGATATTAAGACACCAAAAAAAAAAAAAAAAGGCATTCCTAACATTTTATGAAACCTTTCAAGATTTGTGATGAAGACTATGGACACCATAGAACCCTTCTAAAAATGTTTTAAATTCAAAAACAAAATAATTTTTACAGAAAATAAATGAAAGAAATTACATTCAAATAAAACTATCCAAAAAATGAGATTGTAATATAATAATGCATGTACTTCTATATTAACACGTTAAATAAAACCCAGTGCCATTGGAGTATGATAGCTTATATTTTGAGATTCAATAACTACTATGAAACAAAATTATCTAATATTTCAATTGGGTAAAATGTCACAAAGATACTGATACTAATGTGGTCTATGGCCTATAGTCACAATTGAAAGAAATGTAAATTTCAATTCAAGGTTACTGAAAATAAAGATGTAAATTTTCCCATCCTTATACATGGACTTCTGCCAAAGGACATTTGGTGGTGACTTAAGAGATAAAAAGAGCTGCAAATCACTATAATAAGGCATGCTATCCATCAGCTCTTGCACCTTATTGCAGTTTTGCTATTCATCTCTAGTTGATTCCATGCCATATTTTCACAGCAGCAATTCCAAACTTTATTACCCATTTCTATCCCAATCTTTTTCTGTGTGGTTAGCTTTGACTCCTACATAATTTAAAGAATGAAAGCAACCTATCATTAGCTTCCTTTCTCTATACCTTAAAAAGTTTTTATTGTTCATTATTTCACCAATTTTGTTAGTCTTACAGATTGTAGAAAACCCATGCCTGCTTGTTACTTGATGCCTAATGAGAGAAACCAAGGAACATAAAAGAAGAAACCATTGCATCAGTCCTGTAACTTGCTCAACCTCACAAAGGAAGAAAGAAACTACTATGGCTGAAGTAGAACCCCTGTGTTCCATTCCTTACTTCAAACTCTAACCTGAGTGAGTGAGGATGCACATTCTCTCAAGAAAAATAATGAGAGTTGGGCTCGAGTAGGGACCAAGTATTTAATTACTGTAACAGTAGCAAATGAGCAATGCTGTATAATACAACTCTATTAGCAACCACACAGGATGAAAAGGACAAAAACATTTGAATGTTATCGAGTGGGGTCCTGTGGAGGCCATTGGCCTCTACCTCCCAACCCCCCACTTCATGGTGGATGTTCCCTGAACCTTGAGCACAACATACCCTGCGAGTATCGCTGCACGCCCCGTGCTGCCTGTGAGGAACATTGCTCTCATGACCCAGAGCCTCCTTTCTTTCCTTCTAACAGAGTATTGATTTTATCATAAAAGAGAATAGATTTGGTTTATAGACATTTCTGCTGATATATACATATACTTCCCAGGCACAAATCCCATGTATGTTAGGCTCTTTTTTTTTCCTCTGTGGGGAAAAGGAATTGAACGAGATGGTCCCACATTTAGAATTATAACTAGCACATGACCACTTGGGCGCTTTGTTACCTTAGTTCTCTGGTTCTAAAGACAGGGACACTTAAGAAATCCTGATAATTTATCAGAGTTCTTGCCAAATATTACCTCTATACACAGAAGTGTGGTGATTAATGATTGAGAAAAATTTAAGCCATTTCCCCACGTGATTTAACCTCTTTACAAAGATCTTTTTCTCTTAAGTGTGTAGGCATATGTGAAGTTGTTATGCAATGGCAAACAGAAACACTGAAACGACACCCAGGATTTGGAGGCAGATTTATTTAATGTCAGATGGGTACTGACAAGGAACCAATCCTCATAAACATGTCAGGCCCCAAAGGCTCAGGGGAGAGTTTTTTTTTATGGGGTTGCAAGCAAGAAGCAGAGTACTTGGCTGCCTTTGACTGGTTATGACAACATGCATCACAGTGACCAGCCGTGCATCACAGTGACCAGCCGTCTCTAGGAGACGGTAGAAACAGGAACTGTAACAGGAACTACTACCTGGGCAACTAACAGACTGGCTGGGGGGCATTTTCTGCTACATTTCCCCCCTCTTTTAGTTTCTTTTAGTTTCCCCGGCAAAACTTTGCTGGGCATGTTACATGTGATCTTTTGAGACAAGGCCCAACTAGAAGCAGTAATATTAGGGCTGTTAGTGGTCCTAGGATGGGCCCTAGCCAAGGTCCCCAAGATTGGAAAATTTTCCCTTATTATAGGGTCTTTCTCTAAGTTGCTTTTAGGAAGAGACATGTTTAACACTACTCTGGCAAGGGAGTCAGTTTGACCCTGGAGCATGCCCAGTGCAACTTGGACGCTCATCAAATCTTGGTCAATTGTAGAATAAGGGGAAGGGCCTTCTAGCAAGAGAGCAGGGAGCAAACAAATACATACACAAGCTGAAATGAAGCCAGGGACTGAGGTAAGCAACCTGAAAAGGCACAAAAATCAAGAGGAATAATGCTTTGAGGTATAGAGCAACCCTGTGAACAGTGTCCTCAGGCTTCAGTCATGTGTGGACTGGTCAGGGTCTGGAGTGACCAGAGCAGGGCTTTGAGTGTGTCATCTCTTCAGAGTGAGCTTCAGAGGAGCTGTGTTGTCCAGGTAAGTTCTTCAGCAATCATCTGGGTGGGCTCTTTTAACTCTGGAATGGTGGATCTAAAGCAGGATTTCTGAAACTTGTAGAGGTAGTTAATATGCACCTGTGCTATATGTGTGTGCAGGGGTGTCCACAGGTAAAGCTGGTCTTTTAGCTAAACTTTATGGAACTTGTTACAAGCTGTTCCTGTTCTCTCTGCCCTCTCTAAAGCTTGCATGTCTACACCCACATCTAAGAAGTTTATGGCTTCTCAAATATTTGTTTTCTCTTGAAATTAAAAACATTAATTTTCTTATTCATTCTTTGCATGGCTTCTCTGAAGGACTCATATCTCATGCCCAGTCATTTTCACCTCAGCACTTTCAATATTGATATTAAGCCACCTTGGTTTAAATAAATACATATTTAAATCTATATGCTTAAAGATATATATGTGTATATATATATATATATATATATATATATATATATATACACACACACACACATAACCTTTGGGAAATAATTAAAGACTAAGTATTAAACTGACATTTTATTCTGAGTTTATTGGTTTGTGTTTTTAATTTCAGAATAATTGTCTCATCTGTCATTTAAATTGTTATTTAAGGGCTGGGGATATAGCTCAGTGGCATAGCATCTGCCTGGCAAGTGCGAGGTCCTGAGTTCGATTTCCAGTGCCAAAATAAAAAGTTATTATTTAATACACAGTATATTATTTAACTCAAATGAGTTTTTATTTCTCACTTAAGTTGCATTTAAACACTTTTCCCTGGCCAGTGCTGCTCTGTGCTCAGACCATGTCAAAAGATTGAAACTTATTACAGTACCACAAAAGACTATCTCTTATTCATCACTCTTATCTCCTGTGTCTAGTATTGTGTCTGATACATGGAAAATGCACAATAAATATTCCATGAATGAAAATGAGCCAAGGCAAAATGAATTAGGATGGAAGTCTGTTGGCAGAATAACAAAGCCAAGTACAAACAACTTGACTGCCAGGAGTTTGAGATTATCCACCTAGTAGATACCTCCACTTAGTGACATAGACTTGCATATTCTCTTGTGTGGACATGTGAATGCTTGCATCTTTGTATCTACTTTGAGACATACATCACTTAGCACTTAAACATGCACTTTTCCCATGTTTCCTTTATATGCAAAGTACATTGGAAATACACCTGATATAAAACAGAAGCATTTATTAACTAGATGAAAATATTCTGTGAATAATGTAATTGTATGTTTTAGATACAAGTGAGGAAAAACTAATTACATACAATACTTATGTATAATACTTACATGTTTCTTCTTTTTGATGCTTCCAAGTGTACTATATAGTGCTAGAGTAACATCTTTTGCATCACATGTAAGCATTTGGTAACAGAGCACTTTATCACTAAAGAAATAGATGCAGGAGGCAGTTGCTAGAAAACTCAATCCCTTCATAGCCAACTGACCTTATGAGTCAGGAGGAAATCAGTTCAGTTGCATAAAACATTGGCAGAGCACGTAATAACTGAAGTGGCACTAATAATGAAATACAGTAAGTGCTCCAAGTCCTTTTAATATCAAAAAGAGGTCAAGCTTCCAGATGTTTCCACTGATTCATAAATAATTGACCACCATTATAGTTATGCTGCATTGTGATGAAGTTAGCCATGTGGCTATTGTTAATCCTAGTAGTATAAGGTAATTCAACCAATATTTAAAGCAGTTTAAAAATTACTTGTTTATGCTCTTCATACCCTTTTTTATACCAACTTATTTTTCAGGCCAGTGTAATATTTAGATAGCAAAGCTTTTTCAGTAATAAAGTTAACAAATAAGTACAAAGTTACGAGTTATTTTTGAACTGGAAGATTCAACTCTGAACACTGAAATTTATACTGAAAAGGGTGAGCCTTTTAGTAATCATCATAAAATCTGTATACATCACCTCCATCCTTCCCCTGAAGCTCACGTTTATTGTCTGAGTGTCTCCACCAATAATAGGTTGTTGTCTAAAGGTCTCTAGAGATAATAAACATTTTTGTGAAAAACAACTTATGGTTGGTTTTTTAAAGAAATTTGTATTTCATTAAACAACACTGTCGTAACATTCATCTGTCGCACGTCTGAATGCATCCTTTTCCAGTCAAGACTTAATTAGCATTCTGATACTTCCTCCAAATAGATTTATTAAAGATTGATAATAGAATGGCTATTTTATATGGAGTAGTCAGAAACTCCACATTGAGAAGATATTTAAGCTGATAATTTGTGTGATTAGAAGTCATGCAAAGAGTGAAGAGGAAGCAAATAGAGGCCTCAGGCGAGCATAAGTCTGGCATGATCAGGGAACAGATCAAACTAGTGTGGCTGAAGGGTGCTAGGATAATGTCATAGTGGAGGGGAGTTGATACCACCCATGAAAGTCAAGAAGCATTCAAAATGCATTTTACCTGTTATGGAAAAATATTGTAAATTATGCAGAGGAATGACAAGGGATAATTTATGTTTTTTAAAAGAACTTTTTGACTGCTAAATAAAGAATGCATTGAAAGGGTGAAAATAGAAGTACTGATGACTATATAGCAGATTACTGTGGAATTTGGGTCACAAATGATAGTTGTTTGTACTAAAAAGACAGAAGAAAATAGAGAGAAGTAGATGAATTCAGGATATATATATATCCTAATATATATATATATTATCCTATATATATATATTATCCTATCCTATATATTATTATATTATATTAGATGAATTCAGGATATATATATATCCTAATATATATATATATATATCCTTCATATATATATGAAGTGAAGTCAGCCAAGCTTACCAATGAACTGAATATGCAAACGGAGAAAAAGAAGAACCAAGGATGGGAACGTGCAATATTCGGCTAGAACAACTGAAAAGGTGATAATGCATTTTTCCAACTACAAAGAAACTGGTATAATGGCAGAAGCACAGAGTTCAAGGCAGAATTTGGTCCAGTGCCTTGGTCACAATATGCCATTTATGTATGTGGGAGCATGTTATGATTTGTGCCTAGATGTCCCCCCAAATCCTTGTGCAGTAATAGGGGTTTTTTAGAGGTGGCTGAATCTTGAGTTTGATGCTGGGATTAAAGGTGTGTGATTAGTAAATGACTCCACTGATTGGTTTGGCATAGTTCTGGCTGGGATTAAGGGTGTGAGTGCTATGCCCCCTCCAGGGCGGGTAGCCTGCATACACTATAAGGGGCAGAGAGAGTCTTGTCTCTCTTCCTTGTTCCTTTTGCTATCCTGTGGGTGTCATGAACTGTTCTCTGTGATGGCCCTCTGCCAAGCCACCCTGCCTTGGAGCCAGCCAGTTATGGAGTGAAACCTCTACAAACTGTGAGCCTAATAAACATTTCCTCCTTTAATTTGGGTATCTGGTATTTTATATTAGCAATGAGATAAAAGTAACTAAGACAGAGTAAGCCCAACAACTTGTAGAGAACTTGAATTAAAGCAAGCTATCAGTATTGCTGAATTGAACAGAAGTTCTCTCACAATTATCTTTCCCAAAAAATGGAAATAGGTATTGAATTGGCATTACAATGTTGTTGGCACAGGTGAATTTTAAATAATTGGCACTACAACAGTTTTGGGAGTATAACAAATATTAAATTATGAAATTGTAAAGTCTATTTGGGAGATGGTTAAGCATAATCAATGACTTTCCCTGAGGCCTCAAGATAACCCTAGGCAGTGCAAATGTAGAAGACACATATGCAATGAGAGAAAACATG
Source organism: Erethizon dorsatum (assembly GCA_028451465.1). NCBI lineage: Eukaryota > Metazoa > Chordata > Mammalia > Rodentia > Erethizontidae > Erethizon > Erethizon dorsatum. The sequence goes on from CM051838.1 coordinate 59,568,265, forward strand.
TCTATTTTTTTCTCCTTTAAATATAGTAATTTAATTACTATATTCATCTGAGTTCACCAAAGAAACAGAGCAATAAGATGTGTGTGTGTGTGTGTGTGTGTGTGTGTGTGTGTGTGTGTGGTTTAATATAAGAATTTGATTCACGCAGTTATGGAAGATGACAAGTCCAAGATCTGCAGTCTAAAAGTAGGAGGCCCAAGAGAAGCAACAGTAGAGTTCTAGTCTGAGAGTTAGGAGAAATGATGATAGTTGTAGCTCAAAGGCCTACAAGATTGAGACTCAGCAATAACCAATTTTGCTTGCATCCAAAGGTATGAAAAAAATAAAAAAAACCCTAACCATCTCAAGGTAACGATGCAGGAGGAAATTCGCTCTTACTAATGGGAGGTTAGCTTTTTATGTTTAGGCCTTCAACAGATTGGAAGAGGTGTACCTATCCTTCACCTACTGATTCAAATGTTAATTTTACCCAGAAATACCCTCTCAGAATCACTCAGAATATGTTCACCAAATGCCTATGAATCCTGGGGCCTAGTCAAGTTGACATTAAAACTAAACATCACAACTTTTAGGTATCTATTTTTCATGCCTTGCCTACCATTACCATGGATGCCAATACTCTTTCTAAGGACACACATTCTGCAGATATACTGGGCTGCACACCAGCACCTGCTCAAAGTTAGCCCTCCTGTGAATAAACAGTAAGTGTTACATCAATCTTCCTACCACACACAGACTCCTGAGTATTTTCGTGTAATTTCAATGCACCATGTTGATAAGAATAGCCAGAACTTTGAGGACATGATCTGAGACACCAGTGTTAGGGGACCAAAAAGGCCACAAGTTCTTCTGATTAAATGGAGACTTGTAGAGGTCAGGTTGTAAATGTAGTTTAAACCTACAACAATTTAGAATAGTTCCACTATGTAGTCATCTATAGTGATTCTAATCTGTGATTACCTGGTACCCTGAGAATAAAATCAAGGTTAATGTATTTTGTATCTGGTAGAACCCTCATATTGTCTCTTGGATTGGTGGAGTAAGTATCATTACGAAAGAATGGCCAAGCAGGAATTCCTGAAACTTCTCACTTTGACTTGGCCAAAATAGTAAATTAGCAGCAATAGGAAATCCCAGGAAAAATAATGTTGTAGAGATTAGTACGACTATCACACTCTTACTGGATGTAGGGGTGATATTCCCCATTATTCCATGTAAGTCAAACCTCTGGACCTTACACAACAATTGAAATGTGCCAAATGACCATAAACTTCTGTAAACTTCACCAAATAGTAGTCTTAATCAAAGAGGTGATGCTAAGTGTGTCACCAGAGCAAATCCACAGCTTCTATCTTTTCATATGTGGCTATTATCTTGTGGTAAATGCATCCTTCTTTATTCCAAATGAGAAAAAGCGGTTTGCGTTCACATGGCAGGTATAAGAGCTCACTGAGTGTATTGTGTCAGACTGATTTTGAGTCTCCCTCTTTTTTATAGAGTCATACGGATAAGATCAACTCGACATCTATAGGATATTAACAGGTCTACTATATTGAGGACATGAAGAAAATTAAATCTGGCGAGAAGGTATGAAAATACTCTGGATACCGTACATAATACTTTTGTTTCAGAGCAAGAAAAATAGACCAAAATACTTTCCAGGTGTCACATCGAAGACGATTTTAAGAATTTGAGTCTGGTGGCCCTCAAAAGCCCTCCTACTATTAAAAAGGAGATAGTGTTTGGTGGGCTGTCTTGGATTTTGAAAACAAAAATATATTTCAGGGCATGGTCACAGCTTCAATTTAAGGGGACAAACCAGCATGCTGTTACTGGTTAGATCGCTGAGTACTAAATTAGTGGTTGATGCGCTAGGGTCAGTAAATTCTCCGTCATCTAGCTTTACAGTCAGTAATGGTAAACATGCTCATATCTACTCTGACACATCACCCCTTCCCCTGTCTACCAGTACTTATTATCCAGACCCTGAACTTGCTTCAGCAAATGATCTATTTTCTTTCTGCAAGATCCCTGTACTTCTTAGTGTGATGAGAAATCTCACCCTGGTTATTGACCTGGGCAAAGAGTTTGGTGGTGGTAAATCCTGCAGAGAGCAAGCATCATCTTTCAAGGCAGCGGCCTCTGAGGTGATCACTGTATGGTTTCCAAGGGCAGAAAGTCTGTTTGTGCAAGGAAGCAAAAGAGAAGAGGCAGCTTCTACCAGTCCAGGAGATTCATGAACATCTAGGAATTAAAGAAGTTTTGTACTTCAGATGGCTTCACAAAAGGTTTAAGTCTTTTCCTGCTAAGGACCTTTGACATAAGAGATCTGTTTAGGTTACACATTCATAGCAGACTGCTCTGTGGCTACAGAACAAGACACTGTCATTATAATTGCTGTAGAGGATTTGGGGCTTCAATAACCATTTGTTAGCCTATCATTTTTTCTATCAAAAATTCCAGTGTTCTTAACAATAGTGAGGTCATTGCTAAATTCTTATAATTATTTTTATCTCATATTATTAAAATTCAAGTGCCCTTGTAAAACTCAGCTCCTCACCTCCTCTGAATCTTATCCTAGTTAACAGTACACTAAATCCTTAGTGATTGTCATACCACTGTATGCATGAAATCTCATCACCGGATACCAATAGCAAATGAATCTTGATTACCAATTGAGTTCTAAGTTTTGTCATCAAGGGTCATCATCCCTGATACCAATCTTAATATAGGTTCACCAGAGAGCCAATGCTGAAGCTTTGAACCTTTACTGAAGAATTAAATTACTCCCAGGCAAGAGCACAGTAAACAAAAACTGAGACAGAAACAATGTACCAATAACAAAATATATTATTTAGCAAATGATTGATTTCCTTGGGACCTTCTGCTCAAAGGCCATATACAGAACTGGTCCTCACTAATGGTCTGTCCTCAGGAAAAGGGGAAAAATTCCTCAGTCAGCTCGTGTGTCCATGGGTCACCCACAAGCATCTTGTCTCCCATTGGTCCAACCACAAGTTTTAACTCACGCACATCCAGTTTTTGCATGTGTGGGGACTGAAGAGTCCTAAAGATACCTCATGCTTTGAATCTACAGACACCCGGCAAAAGGTGTGCAACACAAACACACAAGAAGACAGCCTTTGCTTGCAGAGATATGAAGCTGGTTAGAGATCTTGAAGAGCTGGAGTCTAAGCAGCAAGTAAGTTAACACAGAGAGGAGTCTAGGAAGAAATGGAGATCTGGAATACAGGCAAAAATTATGAGTTGTAGGAAACAGAGGAGGCTAAGACTACTTAGTACAATTTGAATATTCTTATTTCCATATAAGAGACCTTGCATTTCAAGATTATAACATAAATGAAAATATAAGTAAAATTATTTATCACCATATATGTGAATATTTTCTCAGTGGTGAAAATTTTTCTATCTCATAATAAATTTAAATCTATCAGGAAGAAAATTAAAGAAAAATAAAGCTTGTGTTGTTTTCATAAAGGATGTGTTGTGTTACCCATGTGCATTCACACACCTACATATACATGGCACATAAATACACGTACATAAAAGCAAGTAAATTCCATGTCTACCAAGAAATGAAAAAAAAAGTATTTCAAAAAAGAAGTCATGAGTCAATTATTTTTTTCTATAGATTTTGTTCTGGATTGCTGGGGTGCATAGAAATGAAATATTTCTTTTAAAAATGCTTAATTGGAAAAGATCCAAAAATATAGAGAGAGGCATTCAGTTTGATACATTCAAAGGTAGGAGTGTGTGTGTGTGTGTGTGTATGTGTGTGTGTATTAGATTGTCCTCTATTAGGATAGTAAATGTTACATCTACATGTTTTACAAAAAATATGTTAACAAAGGCATAGATGAAGTATAATGTGGGAAAAACAGTTGAAAATCGAAATTACAAATCAAGTAAGTAGTTAAGAGATGTTTTCAATTCATTTTTTTAGGTAATATTTTTAAATATTTTGATTATCTTTTAGGTTTTGAAATCAAACATGCTGGAACTCATGAGATCATATTGAGAATTATATAAAAGTTTTATTACAACTTCCTGATTTGCACAGAGAGTACAAATATGACGTGCTGAAAGTGGAGAAGTGGGAGTATTAAAGTGCCAAGACACACAGAATTGCATTAGAGTCATAACTTCAATCTGGAGAATTAACAAATTCTGTACTATTATGTATGATACATTTATAATACACATGGGTTTTACTATACAGCTTCAAATGATTAGCTTCAGGGATTGCTAGTTACCAGGTATGAGAAATGTAACAAAAGTAAAATCATAACACATTGTAAATGTTGTTATTTATAAGACAGAAAGAGAAAATTTGAACAATTGCAAAATCAATTTTTAAAAGCGTATTTGTGGCTCTTAAGATATATTAAACACTCATTGACATTTTCTCTTTCCTCATGTTTCATGGTGCAACAACCAAAAAATCAAACTGCTTGGGAGAACGGTTGCCCCTGTGAAAGTGTCAGTCCTGTAACTATGGGGAAATTTTGCCTTTTTCCTTCCATCTGTTGATAGTGTGAACATGAAATAATGTTCTATATTCTTGTTTTCATTTTTTAACCTTCGGAGAGCTGAAGAACAATGGATAACCATTAACTTTCACAAATTTTTAATAACTTTTTTCTTTAATGTACCCAAGATAGAGTCTTATTCTGTCACAGCAAACAAAGGTACAAAAAAATCTGACACTAGTATATCATACACTGCATTTAACTAAATCTGAATGCATTTGCCAATACACCAGTCTCTATACAAGTAAAAAGTGGTATTTTCAGTATTGAATGACTTTGCATAAACCCAAAAAGTATATTCTTCATAGTCTATGTTCTTATTATATATGATCAAATTTTTATTTCTCTTTTAAAATGTGAAAGGATCTGCGTTGGGTTGATTAGAACTGGTAGATGAACTGTCCTATAATTAATTTATGTTACCCTCTCAATTGATAAGCTTTCTATTTTTAATGTTCTGCTTCCTGCCAACTTATTCTCAACACAGATTCCCCGGACACAAACTTTCCCAACATTTCCAAAACATGTTGTTATGATGAACTACTTTAAATAGATTAATGTAAAACTACTTTTTTTGTGTGTGTGGGTACCGGGGGTCGACCTCAGGACCTCGCGCGCCAGCAGGCGCCCGTGCCGCTGGGCGATATCACTGGCCCTTTTTTTCTCGTATGTGGGTTCCAGGAGTCAAACTCAGGACCTCGCGCTTGCCAGGCAGGTGCTTATGCCGCTGAGCCATCTCACTAGCCCTGTAAAACTATTTTTAAAAACTGGTTAATATGAAATGCATTATTCCGTGTAATTGACATATACTAATAAAAAGAAAAGAAAAAAATAGTTTATATTAGTGATGAAGTTTGGTACTTTTAAGTTTTATTTACCACTACTGTTAGTGATTTATGTGGAAAAAACATTTCAAAAGTTGAAATGGTGTGAATATTTACCTATCTATGAGAGCAAGAAACTCACTGTTACGGATAGTCACAGTTCTGTATAATATCATGTTTTAACATATTTGCAGATAGCTAAAAATTCAATGCTGATTAAACATTCCAGCAGAAAGATCAGGCAATTTTGGCTCCAGATGAAGTGAAGTGCTCTTTTCCTGGGGTCTTACCTCCTACTTTGTGTGTTCGTTCAGCAAATTGTTGGTGCTACTCTTTCCCATCTATAGATGTTACGGGAACTTAAAATTTCCTCACAGTTCTATTAGATAAAATGGAATCTGCAAAATTTCTCTTTGTGGCATCTGTATCCTTCCTTTTTTGCTTTTTGGGGGGGTACCAGGAACAGAACTTAGGACCTTGCACTTGCCAAGTAAGTGCTGGTGCCACTGAGCTATATCCTCAGCCCAAAATTTCTCTTTGAAGGAAGATATGAAAATTCCTGCTACAAGTTAAAACAAAATTTGAAAGTTTATTAGAAGCAAGAAGACCAGAGCCAAATGTTTAATAAATGGTACTCACCAGATAATAATCACTGATGGTGGTTTTCAGGAAGATCCCATTCTTGTCAATAAGCTCACCATCTCCAAATTTGAGTATTTCTTGATATTAACTAAAAAGATCTTCCTGTATCAACTGGATGTGTCATAAACCCTGTTTCTAAATTGTTGCATGATTTAGTTGGGCATCAGCAATAATTTACATCATTAGAAACTGAAATGAAAGGACACATAGTTTAACAGAAGAATATTGCAGTGCTTACTAGAAAAACAGATTTAATACAAGATATACAAATGTATAAGAATTTACACATTTGGCTTACAATGGTTGCCCACAGAGTCAGATGTGGAAGAGTGCAAAAGGACTGTCCGTGTGCTTGAGATCCGAAAGATCCAGTGAAAGGCCTGGAGCTCCCTGTAGTGTCCCATGTGAGTCCATATCAGGAAGCTGAATGTCTGCATGAGAGGCTGAAGGGTCTGCCATGGAAGCCAGGAGACAATGTCCAAGGTGAAGGCAAAGACTGGCTCTCTTCTGAAGAAGCAGAAAGAGCAGCCTTCCTTCTTTGTTTCCTTTTAGACCATTCTGGCAACAATCTCCCCTAGGGTGAGTCTGCCACATCCAGAACTATGAGAAGCCAATTTAGCTGGGCATTTCTTACTCATGTTGACATAATCAGTTAACTATTACAAACATCATTTGAGATTATTTTTCCTTCCTTTTCTTTCATTTTTTTAAATTTGTGTAATGTTCCACAACCAGAAATATAGAAACATATACTTAAGAGATTTCTCACCATATTGCTATTATGCCACTTTTACACTAGGGCCCACAACATGTTGGAGATGTTTTTTATAAGTTAATTTGTGAACTGATGAAAAATTTTAAATGGGTGTGCTCAAATGAAAGAAATAATAGGAGACATAGCAAAATATAAACATATTGTGATCCTTTGTTTCTCATTTGACCTCTCTACCAATATTTCTGATTCTCTGCAAGAATTCTAGCTCAGCTGGCCTGTCACCATTCGCTGCCACATACATTATCTGTAGACCATACTGATACAGATGCTAAAACACTGCCCATTCCCTGTGGTTCCTTTTTTTTAAACATCCTATCTCCTGTTCCAGGTAGTGGAATAATTTATTCTATACAGGTTTTAATTTTGAGGGATTTTTTTTTCAGTTTCATGGGAAGTGGGGTTTTCTAGTAATACAGAAAAACTCAATCTACCTTAAGTAACAGATGACTACTATTTTCTACAACTTATTCACTCCAAGTTGCTTCATTTTTTCTGGTTTTTCTTCCTCCTAGAGATTATGATGAAATTGTTGTCCCCTGTCCTCTCAAATATGGATGAGCCTCCTCCAATATCCCACCTTATGAATTGAACTTAAGGCATTCTCCCTCATTCCTCTAGCTTCTTCAGCATCCATCTTATTAGAGTTTGACACTCTTTCTACCTATTTGTGTACACATTTTTAAAGTATTTGTATTTATTTAACCTAACTTCAAGCAGAAGCCTAAAGGAGCGAGAATACATTCCTTACTGATAAATGATGAAACAAATGAAGACAGCATGCTACCACAAAAGATTGAAATATCCCTTTTATGGAATAGGCACAAAACTAGGCATTCTGACATATTATCTCATTTAATCCTAACAGCACAAATATGGAAGCAAGCATTATTATACAAAAGTAGCAATTTCAGAGAGGGTAATTACTTTGTCCAAGATGAACGTTATAAATTATTAAAATAAAAACTTGATCCTAGTCTTCCCTCTAAATCCTATGCTTTTATATTAACAACTGGGCTGTTTAGTACTCAAAGTAGTTGCAAGCAAATAATGCATGTTAATCATATTTCAAAGAGTTTTACTGAGTCCATACCAAAAATTTCTCCTACCAATGAGAAACTCAGAATGCCATGTTTTTATGTCCATACGATTTAAACAATGACAACTTTGTCACCACACTTTGTTACTTCACATCCACATTAGCATTATCAAAGTACCCTTATGAGCAAATCTGGCTCCATAAAAATGACATTGTAGTTACACTTGCTTGGTTGTTGAACAGCAGTTACAGTGTAATTAGTGCCACTTAATGGAAAGCATTACTGAAGTGCATATCGTTATTAATCAAACTCCAATATAAAGCTGGCTGCAGTAATAATGAGTGCAATTATGGGCTGATGAACTGTTAAACTTGAAAACTGACCCTAACCAAATTTTCTTTCTTCAAAAAGTAATAAAACTCAAACAGCTGAAAATCACTTTATTTCTTTGGGCACTCTTGCCACAAAAACAACCTAGAGATATTCTCTCACGCTTCATATTTTATAATTTCATGCACACTGAAGCTTGTAAAGTAGTGTGAGGATTGGAAAATGTGACCCTAAGGGCAGGGTCAACTCTAATCTGAACCTGACAAGATTTGATTCATCCCAGATTCATTACCCACCCAACAATGTAGAATTTTATACTTCTGTACAGAGATTCACACACAGGAAAATAAAACAACGAAAAGGAATATCCACTGAGCCTGAATTAGCCAGCAAGCAAATTCAAGTTCATGGTGAAATACTTGTTCCTTAAGAGTGTTTGACAAAAATCTCTGCTGTCTTAGGTAAGAAGAGAAACTCATTTTAAGCGGGGTTTCTTTAAGTTTTACAATGGCTATTTCACAAAATTTTCATGGAATCTGCATTTCTTAGTATTAGAAACCACATTTACAGTTTATATAATGTTTAACATGTTTAAAGCATTTTTTATTGCTTTGCCTTTATTTTAGCTCCACAAATCTTTCTACTTATACTCCTTTATAGACAAAATAGCTTCACTTTTTCCCAATAGTGGTTAGAATGTCTTCTTACTCTTGGGAATTGTTAAACATTTTCTGCAGGTCCCTAAACTGGTGTCCTTTCATCATCTGATCCCACTTTAAAACATGGGTTTGCAATTAATATATGCTACCAGGGTTGGAAATGTTATTAAGTTAATAGATATTAATAAAGATAGATACCTGTTTTGGATAGAGATGAAATCAATCTTAAAAGGTGAGCAGAAGTATACGGAAGTATTTCATTAAGCTAAACTCTTTATTATTCAGTTATAGGGCCTTCTGGGGTTTGACATTAACCTCATGATCCAGTCCTTTTTCCCATATCGAAGCAAGTAAATATTATTTTATTGATAAATATGCACAATTGTATGCATTCCTTGAATTACTATCACATATCCTTTGAATGTGTTTTCAGTAGCATTCTTGAAGTGAGTTTATACTTATTATCTTGAAAGTTCCTAATGGGGTGAGGGGTTACTAGGAGAGAAAGGGCAGAATCACAAGATGAGAGAATTCAGCTCGATTTCCCTGATTCAGTCTCCTTCTAACAATTTTCACTATACCTCAGCATAGTCAATAATTCCAAATCCATTCACCTATAATTTTCTCTCTCTAGTAGTCCCAAAGGAGCACCATTTTCTTACTAGTTAAAGAAATAGATAAAAAGCCTTTTAAAGACAAAAATATTAGCTAAATTACCACTATCACAATATAGTTATTTTCTGTCACGTTTCATAATATGTTTTCCACTTTATATATCGAGTTACTTTAACACTGAAGTTATTCCTGGACAAAATCCCTCTTTTTATTTAAGATATATTCATTTCACTTCATATATTCATATATGTAGATCATATATTCAATCATATATTCACATATATAATCATCTATATATACAGTGTATGATTGTGCTTAGGAAATTATACTTTAAAAATAAGAAAACCTACTACAATTTTATAACTGCTCTTTCAGCCTTCAAAGTGCTCTAAATCTTATCCATATGTTGTTCCTTGTCAAATCTTTTTTTTTTTTTTTTTTTTTTTTTTTCTGGTGAGTACAGGGGGTCAACCTCAGGACCTCTCGCGCCAGCAGGCGCCCGTGCTGCTGAGCAATATCACCGGCCCTTTATTCGTATGTGGGTACCGGGAGTCAAACTCGGGACCTCGCGCTTGCCAGGCAGGTGCTTACGCCATTGAGCCATCTCACTGGCCCTCCTTGTCAAATCTTAAGTAATATAATAACATTCAAATTGTGTGTTTACTATTTTATACATTTTAAACAATTTTATTAACTATTTCTAAAATGAATGTTTTTATTTCTACCAAAGTTTTGTATTAATCACTCTATTCAAAAGAATCTAGTTTTCTGTGAAGATCCACAAAAATCTTGTTTTGCATCTCTACAACAGAAAGTCCCCAACAGACTTTCTAGGTTCTCAAATAAAGATAAATTTACCTATTTTTTTTTCAATCTGAGGTGATACATACCTTCAAGGTTCTCAAAGAAAGATACATTTACCTAACTGTTTAATCTGAAGTGATACACTGTGACAAATAAATGCATTTTCCTAATAGTTACATTGGTTTCAAAAATATTTTAACTTTTCGTTGTCTCTAAAGCAACATACTGTGCTTACTTTCCCCAAAAATATTGTTGAGTGAGTAATCTATTTATTTGTGTTAAAGATGCAGCAAAATGAAACCATGATAGATTAAACAGAAAATCCAGGTTGCCTGGAATGAAAAACAAAGTCAAATGTAAAGGCTCCATTGATATGGTTGTATTTAGAGATTCAGGATAGTGGTGATTATTGTATCTTGGGCATCATCATCATCTTTACATATTTAACATCATTTTCTCAATACTTACTTTCTAGTTTTAATTCACTACTCAAGTCTCTAAAGTTTGAGGTTTGTCAAGTGAACACAAGATAAAGAACATTAATGGCATTCTTTTAAAAGTAAACACAAAAATGGAAAGAAAGTAGTAGAAATGTATCAAAGAAAAGGTGACAGTATAACAGTTATCAAATTTAAAGTATGCCCACTGTCAACTATACATACTAAAAGCAAATAAATAGGTCATTGTACTTCATTACAAGAAGTAAATCCAAGACTGCTCATTCATTTTCCTTCCCATAAAGGGCTCTCTCCTTTACTAAGACTGGTAAGAAAAGAAGATTGAGCTGAACTCATTTTTTTCTAACTGCATAAAGGACACGTTATTCAGATAAAATATTAAGTTTGATAACAAGATTCACATGCACACTAAAAGTGTTAACCATTTCTCTTACTCATGCAACACAAAAGGTGTTTGTGTGTATGTTTTCATTATATTCACTTTTCTTTATGTCAATATTATCACGTAATGATCGCAATAAATTACATCATATTGTACTTTAGTGCTAAAATGGGATTCTGCTTCAGAAGTTTGAGAAGATACATCTCAGAAATCTTTGAAATATGGGCTTTGAAACAAATAATGGTCAGGATAGAACCATTGTAATGGTCCCTATTGAAGATCCTAGCTCCAGAAGTATTTTTGCTTTTCTGCAGGTAGTGCAGAGCTACTCGTAGAGCAATTTAAGTGCACAAGTCCCAGGACCACACAGTTATTAGCACTCACTTTAATTCTTAGTATGACCCTTAACTGAACTGTCAGAAACAGAAAGTATTTCAAAAATCCAGAATTCTGAGATTGGTAAAGGGAGAGAGAGAGAGTTTGAGAGAGAGAAGGAGAGGGCGAGGAAGAGGAAGAGGGAGGAGAGAGAAAAGACTATAGGCAATGTCTTAAGTCTACTTCTGGGTACTTCCACGAAGGGGTAGGAATCCATATCTTTAAGAAGCTGCTTCAGAGTGTTTTCCACCATTTTGAAAAACATATTTATGCTATACATATGTCCTTTACCTTAAAAGAGGTCTTTGTGGGAACCCTTTAAGGAACAAATTTCTTTGTTTATTACATTTAAAACCCAGTTTGATATAAACATATTCCACTTAGAAGAGCAACCTAATCTGGGCAGTATGGCAAAGGGTAATAGTTTGGGAACTGGAAGAATCAAGAATTCACCCACCGTTGTTAAAATAACTTGGACTTGATCTTTAATCAGATAGATGGAAAATTAGAGGTCTATGCTTCCTCATATGCAAAATTATAGATCATGTTTATTACATTCATATCCACACCTGCTTGATTTGTCATTATTTATTTAAACTTTACAAAATCAGTAATTATTAAAGATAAATAAAAGTAGTTTAATCAAAATTCAAAAGATATTTGTAAAACTTGCACTGAGAATTTTTACATAAAGACCACAATTCTAATAATTAACTATGATATTTATGCATTTTTAGTCAAACATCATAATTTTAGGACAGTAAATTTCACCTTTCTCAAAAATTTTTATGATATTCCTACGTATTATGGTGGCTTTTCTCTTTCTTAAAATACGCATGGGCAATCAAGAAAAAAGAAGTTTTACTCTTTACAAGTTAGAAAGAATACAAATGCTGAAAGATTGCAAAAATATTATAGAAAGAATATTGCAGTGTAAAAATCCAATTTTTAAAAATGCCTTGCTTTCCTTTAAAATATTTTATATTTTTTGCAGTTTAAACTAGCTCATTTGTCCACCAAAATTTCTACTCCTGTGGAGGTAAAGTAAAATAATTATTTTTAAATATACCAGGGAAATAATTTGTAATTACTTGGAGGTTTTTATTTTTTCAGCATTATTAATTTTTTAAATTCATTTTGTTTGTACTTTGTTGTTGCTGGGTTTATTTGTGTGTTTATTAATGAAGACAGGATTTTTATACATGTCAAAATTCTATTTCATTTATTTAGTTTATACAAAACAGTTTTGAATTTTTTGTCTGTTATAAAAGCCAGGCCTTTCTTTTACTCTGCTGGGAGTGTGGCCGCATAGTGAAGCTTGGGGGAAGAAGGTAGGGAGAGAGATTTGCTGGGAAGGAGAACCTGGACCTAAACTCATTTCCGGACCAGCTATTTGGGTTTTTTTTTGTTGTTGTTGTTCCTGTTGTTGTTGTTTTTATTTTATTATTTTTTTTTTTGTACTGGGAATTGAACTCAAGACCTCCTGCTTGCCACTGAGCTATATCCTCGGCCCCTGGACCAGCTATTTGGAAGTGCTCTGGACTTCCAGGAAGATGGCAGAGTGATGAACAGCACAGAAAGAGCCTCTCTTGAGATTTGGTGTCCATATGCTGGAATACAGAAAAGTAAGGAAGAGAAGGAAGGGAGTAGATCCCCAGGACCCAGCAAGGATCTGAAGTGAGAATTGAAGCCCACGAGGAGAGTGAAAAGAGAGCCCTCAATGAAGAAGGAGGGGGCAAGTGGCATTTTCTCCCTGAGCCCTGACTCACTGCGTTGGAGGGGCAGCTCAAACTTGCAGGCACACGGTGACTACTGGCGAATCCAGAGGTCTCCAGGGAGAAACACGCCAGTGGAACAGAGCAGTGGACACAGTGGGCTGCAGTGGCTGGTGAGTTATAAAGACTCAGATGTCCCGAAGGAGAGGGCGATTGGCTAGTAACCATCTCGGAGAGGGGCCAACTGAGCTCAGAACTCAGAACAGCTGCCCGCTGGCTCTGTCTAGTGGCGCCCATTATCAGGGTGAGGCAGAACAGAGTTCAAATCGGCAGATCAAGGAGCCAAATTCAAGTGGCGAGAAGCCGAGTTCAAGCCAGCAGCAGACACACAGAGTTTTGCAGGCTAAACAAATTGGGTTCCAACATCACAGCCAGAAACCAACCTGAATTTCAGTGGAACTAAAGGTGCAGCCTTGATGGGATTATCCACCACCCTGCTGTAAATCTACGGTTGGCTTGCTGGGATTAATCAACTCTGATCTGGACTCTACCCACCTCGTCTTGCAGTGACAGCAGAGATATGCCTTGACGTGGACATTTTTTTATTATTTTCTTCTTTTTTTTTCTTTTCTTGTTTTTTGTTTTCTTTTCTTTTTTCTCGATTGTTCTTATTTTTATATGAGTATGAACACTGTTTCTAGTTTTTTGTTGTTGTTATTGTTCTGTTCTGTTCTTGTTTTAATTTCTCCCTTCTCTCTTTCCCCCCTGTGTTGTTCACCAGTTTCCCAAAATTTGTGTAATCTTCCTTTGACCTCCAGCCTTGTTTCTAATCTCTTCCTCTTTTTCTGTTTCTCTATTTCTTCGCCCTAACCTCTTTTAAATTTTCTCCCTGGAGGGTAAAATCACCATACTGAGGGCTTATTTACTGTGTATTAAAAAGCCACAATGTTGCTTTACTTTTGAAGGCTTCGAAATAATTATATGTAATAGTTATAAAAGTATTATTGACAGTTAATGTTACAGGTTGTCTTTGATTAATGTAAGCCTGATGAGTTGTAAATATACTAGTGCTGTGAGAGTCAGATTACATCATCTGTTTTTCAGTTGTTTTGTAATTTCATTATTCCAATTCACCATTTCATATAACCTAAATTCTCTTGAACTATGATTTTTAATTTTTAACTGTTAAACAACCATTTAATTAAAAATATTTTATCCGTGTTTAATTTGCAGATTTGAGTTTTAGAAAGATTATTTCAGTTTACCCATGTAAAATTCAACTATACTACCGAATACACTTTCAAACTAAGCATTCAGTTCATGGTCACAGAAATTCTAAAGTAGATATGCAGTAAAATCATTATTCTGTAATTTACTATGCTTAAATGTAAAGCAACATAAGCTTCTTCATAATTTCCCCTGTCATGTGAATGCCAATCTTCTTCAGGGAAAACTAATTGCTAAATGTCTTTCTCATTTTTAAGCAGACAACAGCTCTGGGCCTTAATTATGTAGCATGAGACAGGAAGAGCCCCACCTCACTGATTTGAGTCACCTACCATGTGGGTATGATTCAGTCCTTTCATGTCAGTGCACCTGAATCTTAAAATGTAACACCTCTGCTCTTAACAGGTCCTTGAATCAAAGTGTGCTCAGTACATCCACATGTATCAACTAAAATGGAGAGTTTAAGAATTTAAAATAATTTTAATTTTTCCAAAAAAAATCACTGTATTATTGTTTGCATTTCTTTACACTTAACAGTGATTTTTAAAAAGAAAAATATATAATGCATATAATGTAAAAATGCAAATGCTAAACCATATATATGTATATTTTATATATATCTGAGGAAAAAACACTCTAAGGAAAAAATCTAGAAAATTTTACTAACTCTGTTTCCTTTGTAATCATGTCAATATAACCTACTTCAAAGGTATAACCTGTTTCTCATTTTTACCAGTGGTCAATAACTAGTATTTACTAAGTACCTACGATGCCTCCAATTCAATGTTTAGAAGCTGCTAATTATTAATATTAAATTAAAAGACCAGGGCTGGTGAGATGGCTCAGCAGGGTAAGTGCCTGCCTGGCAAGCGCAAGGTCCTGAGTTCGACTCCCAGAACCCATATACAAAAAAAGGGCCGGTGATATGGCTCAGTGGCACAGGCACCTGCTGGCGCGCAAGGTCCTGAGGTTGACCCTCAGTACCCACAAAAAAAAAAAAATAGACCAATCTTCATCTTTACAATATTATGCAATTACATGAGTTTTGCAAAGTGGAGTTTTACAGTCACTTTTATTTAGTCCAAATTAGAATATTTCTGAGTGGTTATGCTCACAGAATAAAAGCTTGTCACATAAACCAACAGGAAACCCAAGATGGCAAAGAAGACAAACCTGGTAATCACAGGAATTTATTATTAATTTTATAACAAAGATATAACATCGATTTATTACAGAAAATACTTCTGTAAAGAGAAAAAAACACTACATTTGGGGGAAAGAACTAAATGAACTGTGAAGATTTTCTTGTCTAACTATCATGATTTCTAACGAACCATTCACACGAAAGGCAATGCCTCACCAAGCCCTACTTCTGCTATATTATAACATTAATAAGCCCAACAAATCTCAGACATTCTGAAGTAATCAATGAAGACCATTGTGTTCCATTTCACTTTTTGAGGTTTCCACACCAAGAATTATCATTTTCATTTTGCTTGTTTTCTCAACTGACCTTGGTGTTAAAGTCAATTACGTTTTTTAAAAAATCATATTAACAACAGCATGACCCAAGAAACCAATTTGCATCCGCAGAACAGAGTGAGACATGGAAACACAATCGACCAGTGAGGAAAGAAACCTGTTGTGAAATGAAGTCGCAGACTCATCTGTTTACAATATAAAAACCATCACTAGACAAGATATCATTGAACTAAGTTTTTAGAGCTATTTGAAAGGTTATCAAAAATGTAAAAAAAATTGATGTATTACTTATAGCACGCATCATAGCAGATTCATATCCTTTTTCAGAGGCAGCCTCCTCATGCTTTTTTATGGGGAAACCATACTGTTCACCCTCTTTCTTCTATGTTTCATTCTAATTTAATTTTCTAGTTTGGCATTTATTAAGTCCTTGGTGACACATGTATCAAGAAACAGAGATGGCACTACATGTTTTTGTGGGAATTGACTGAAAGAGGAAAGGAGAAATGAATTTTATGTAGGACTGGGAACTCTATTTTTTCTTTCTTCATTGTTGATTACTACTGCCGATGCAGTAGAATACTATGGTTCTGTAAAAAGAAACCTGGTAACTAAGTCCTCATTTATTCTGCCAATTACTTTTTTGCGTATACTTGTAATTAAACCCATTCTGGGATTCATGTCAACCTTCCTGCACAGCAATCAATACTAAATTGTAACAAAGGAAGGAGACAATCTCGGTTGTTAGTGGATTTTTGCCTGTACTTGTACAAATAAGATTAGAAGCAGCATGTAGAGTGAGCTGTGAGGACATGACATTTTCCCAATAACTGTTTTTCATTATTTTGCAGCATGCATGAAAGTCTAGCCACCTTGGAGCCTCTCAGTCTCAGCTACATGCCACTGAGGATACAGTCTTGGTAGCTGTCTTAGTCCATTTTGTCCTACTGTAACAGAATTGCACAACCTGAAATATATAAAAACACAGATGTACATTTCTCACAAGTCCAGAGACAGGGAAGTGAAAAACTGAGGGGCGGGTATCTGGCAAGGTCCTTCCTGCAGGGCATCCCATGGTGGAAGGCAGCAGGGCAAGATCAGGAGCAAGACAATAACAGGTTGAACATTCAGACCAACCCTATTTTGTAATCAGTATTAATTTATTCAGAAGTGTGAAGCCCTCAGGGCCTCAATACTTCCTATCAGACCCCACCTCCTAACATCTAACCTAGGGGGTTAAGATTCCAACATGCGCTTGTTTTTTGTTTTTTGTTTTTTATTTTTGTCCCGGGGGAGGGCGGTGGCGTATTCAAACCACACCAATGGTTCTGCTTTCTGACAAAATGTGACAAGTGTTTAGCACCTTCTGTCCACACGACTCAAAAGAAACCCTGTATTCTTAAAGAATATAGCCTTCTGCGAACCAGATAACCTCTCTCAGTATGAATATTTAAGATCAGATGAATTTACCAATAACAGTTCTATTTCTTTAATCATGAAAAGTGATGCACAAAAAATTTACTTAATGCATAAGTTCAGATATCAATAAATATAGATACAAGTCCATAAAATAAAACTTTTATCATGCACAGCTTTGAAATATCTTTCTTTTTTTTCTATTGTATTTTTCTTTTATTAGGACATTTCATATTACCAAGCATATATTATTTGGGAAAAATTGTATCCACTGAAAGTGCTTAGCTATCCTCAAATTTCAGAAGACAAAATGGCTGGGTGCAGGCTCAAGATAGATTTATTTCCTTTAAAAACTTGTTTTTAAAAAGGTGGAAAGTACAATGTAGCTTCACTTTTCAAATAACAGCTGGATTGAGAGATCAACTATGGTTGTAGCATGAAGCACAAGATCTGTACTCACACGACAATTATTATCAGAATACACAGCTTACACTTCAAAACCCTTTGCTACCTATATCAAATTATCTTAGGTTAAGAGCATAATGTCCCCTCCCTGAACCTTCCATTCCATCGCTTTTGTTGGTTTTCATAAAGCTAACTAACCCTTAGAGGTAGGGCTGCTTAAATCTTGAATTACAAGGATTATGCTCTTTTCTCAGTGACTGAGATTTATATTCATCAATGTTAAAGAATGTCAGATGTGTAAATGTCTATGGATCAAGATAAGAATACACACCCCAAAAGGAGTCTAATTTACTCTATATTTACCATTCGTGTCCTTGTTACCATGGCTATGTGATTTGAATTCACATGCATACATGTTAGAAAGGTGAAATATTATGTCACATTTCTTTCATTGCTCTTGAATTAGAAGAAAAAAATTAAATATGAAATGTGTTCCTAGGTAAAAGTTTTCCTGTTTTTCCTTTTATCTGTGTGCTAGCTTTTAAGTGCCATTGACACAGTCGCACAGCCAGAGTTGTACTTCTACCTTCACAGAATCAACTGTCAGAGAGAACAGTGCAGCTAAACCTGCATGATCCTGAGTTTGCTATTCAGTGAATAACACTGCTAAACCAAAAACTTACCCAGGAGTTTTCCAACTAGGAGGAGTATGTTCTCTTCATTAGAAAAAAATGAAAAACAATCACCAATTTATTTGCTTCCATTTCTGTAAAACGGACTAAAGGAAACACAAACTACCATCCTTTTTTTTTTTAATACATTCTTATCTATGCTAGAAAATGCAATTCCATTCTAAAACCAAAAACAGTAACCACTTTTCTCCCTTTTATTCTTCATATATTATCAGTATTATGATGGTTACAGGACATTATTGTTTCCCACAAGTATAAAGTGGCTTCAGAGGACAGCATAACACAAATTTATGAGCAATTTAGATCTCCTTGTGTTTGTAGTTATACCAAATAATTTGAACTATCCATTTTTTATCTATAGAGTTGTTAGATGAAATACAGTACATCTATTTAACTGAATTTTAGATTAAGAAAAATAGTAACATTTTACTAGAAGTATGTTTTATTTAATATTTGAGAATATAAACTAAAAATTTATTCAATTTAATTTTAAATTAAACTGGATGTGCTATATATTTATTTGCTAAATCTGGCAGCTCTATTCAATCATCTAAAATTCTTAAGAGTGAAGGGAGAATTCATGGGTTTTTTGAATAATTTAGTTTGATTTGATATTTTTGTTAATTTCTGTTGCAATAGTATTAAATGCACACTTAATAATGTCATGCAAAATCAAAAACTAAAAGGACAAACCTGTTTAAATTATTGAATTCTTTTGGTTATCTAAAACAAGGGCAGTTTTTCAAATAACGTCACTTTTCTACATGAAAAGGACAGTTCCATGTGGGAGAATGGAGAGCTCAGGGGACCAATAATGAGATACAGGCCTTTCATTGGTTTGAATATAGCCCTAGGTGGTAGCAACTGAAAGTTTTTGCCATCTGGTACCTGATCAGTGGCTGATGTGAAGCTGTTGACTTCACTTTTTAAAAAAATCAAGGCAAATAACAAGTGTTCTTGAAGAAGAGTAATTTTACTGTCTACTATACCCCTATAACCTTGAACAAATCATTCACTTTTCTCTGCCTTAATTTCTTCCTCTCTGGAAAAGAAAATATGATATTAATCATCTATTTATCTGTCCTTAAATGAAAATATCAGCTGGTATTAAAAGAAAATTTGAAGATAAATATATTTTAGGGTTTTGTTCTTCCATTTCTTCTAGGAAACAAATACAATTCTGTAGTTTCTAGTTAACAGAATGAGTCTATTCTGAATATTTTTATAGAAATAACTGCTAAGATTTTCAAGAGATAATATAGCCCAAAAGTTGAAATCACTTGACTTGTTATTTGAAAAGGCTGTAATGAAATTTACTATAAAATAAATAAGGAAGTATTTAACCGGTGGAGTCTAAGACCTCTGCCTTGCTTTCGTGTTTACTTTCCAACTCCTTCATTGTATTGTGTTGCATTTCAGTTGTGTGAAAAGATGAGAGCTAGGTTTACCACAAGAAAACCTGAATTTATGGCCCACGCCTGCTATTATGTGCTGGGCAACCTTGAGAACATCAATTAAGTAATCTAAAACTCTAAAAGGAATAGCAAAATTCTTGTAACTATTTGTTGCAAAGAGTTTGTTCTTCCAAATATTAAATAAATGCCAACCTAACCCGCATAAGGAAATTGATTTGGCAACATATGGCAAATTCTTAAAGTTTCACTTCCCAGTTCAAGGAGAGAAAGAGAAATGAAGAGGGAGAGGGAGGGAGGGATGGAGGGAGAGAGGGAGAGAGACAGACAGACAAAGAACCCAGAGATATGAAAAGCTCAGTATTTTTAGGGAGTGGAATGCAGTTTGGAATAGCTGGATCTGAGGTTTGAGGAGTCAGGAATTAACCTGGAGGGATCCTCATGACTACTTTAAGAAGAGTATTGTGTACCACAGTCGGAGTTCTATGCTGTATTTATAGACAATGGAAAGGTTTCAAGGCCATAGTGCTGCATCTTCAAATTTGAGTCATGGTAACTGTTCAAAATGAGGCAGCTAGATTGGAGTAGAGCAAGAATAGCTGCAAAGGGACTTAGAAATTTATGGCAATAATCCAGGCTAACAAATGTCAAGCCTTGAATTAAATTAATAATGACAGTTAAGAAGGAAGAAGACCTGCATTTGAAAGCAATAAACTAGGTAGATTAACCAGACAGTGACAATTTAGAGGTGGGAAGTAAGAGAGAAGACAGAAGATATTCTGTAGGTTTATACATTGGGTTTTTATAAACAGTGGTGTCATTAAAATGTTTGAGAATTCAGGGAGAAAGACAGAGAGAGAGAGAGAGAGAGAGAGAGAGCCCTCCCCCCAGTGTAATTGCTAAGATCAGGAAGCGATGGAATATAAAAGCTGTACCAAATTTAGAAACAAGCAATTCTGGTTAAATTAATCATTTCAAAATAGATGCTCTTTGCTGCGCTTCTGGACATACATGAAGTTAGGGACCAAATACCAAGACCTCTGCTGGGAAAGTGAAAGGCACAGCAACTTTGCTTGACAGGAGATCCGTGTAAACACTGCTTCACACAAACCTAGCAACTCTCAATGGGTGCTTTTGCTTCACAGAAGCTGGAACAAATGTGTAGGGCTGGAAAGGTGTCTGGGAAATACAGTTTGCAGCTTTCCAGTCTTTAAATACAGCCTCATAAAGAGAGGTTTGGAATGGTTTTCAGTAAGTCAATCTGTCACAGGGAAGCATGAGGATAAAAATGACATTAAAGGAAATCATAGCACATATCAGTAAAAGACAACATATGGAATCAGAGGAGAAGCAGAAAATAAGTGCAGAGAATATGGCCAAAGACAAAACTCAAAAGAATATCAGTATTTTAAAAGCATAAGAAGGAAGAGGTAAAAGACTGAAACAGAACTAAAGGAATTGGAGGGAAAAAAACAGAAGTAATTCATACTTCGGTTATCAAGAAAAGAGACATTTTCAAGAAAGGTATTTTCCTTTTCTTCTTCTCTTTTTTTTGGACCAGGAATTGAACTCATGACCTCATGCTTGCCAGGCAGGCGCTGTGCCACTGAGCTATATCCCAGGCTGGTATTTTCAAATTTTATGTTACCTAAATGTTGTTTAAAAATAATTATATTTGTCTGATGGTACCTGTGCCAGAAAAGTGTCATTAGAAAGGTGATAACAGAATCCAGATAGCAGACTATTAAAAGTGAATTGGAGCCACCAAGTAGAAATAGTTTGATTCTAGAGCAAAGAGAGAGAGAGACAGAGAGAGAGAGAGAGAGAGAGAGAGAGAGAGAGAGAAGTAAATATAGTGGGATTAAAGGAGATACAAAGACTTACACAAATGGAGAAAGATTTTTGTATATGTGAAAGACACATACAGGAGAAAAACTTTGAAAATAGAGAGTAATGACAGAATCATTAAAGTCAGTTCCATTAAGAAAGAGGAAGTGGTGAAAGGTACAGAAAGGAAGATACTTCTTTCAGTGAAATGAGAAGAAAGAAAGTTTTGAGAAAGTGCAGATTAGACAGGTGTGGGAAATAAAGGCTGGTATCACAGCATGCCCACTTTTTAGGACAGAACATTGACGTAAGTAGCTTAAGGAAAGCGGTCACACTTCGTTGTCCTTCTGAGTGAAACAGAAAGACCCAGGGTCACACAGAATAATACTGACACATAGACCAGCTGCCCGGGAGACTCAGCTAAGGCGGCAGTGTCCTGTCTGCATAGTTACATGACTTCTTCCACGCTGTGGGAGTCACGAAAGCAGCTGGTGGACTGAATTAAAGTTAAGAGTTGGCAGACCAGACTCACAGGTCAAGAGAAGTATTGAAGGTGCTGATACGAAAGCTCGCAATCAAACATATAACACCATTACCATTTCTTGTGTGAATAATTATATGTTAGACACGATGCTGAGTATTGTGAAAGGATGATCTCATTTAATCTAAATGACTGGCACAGGTAAATGATGTTATTACCCCTTTTTACAGTGGGAAACACTCACTGTCTGGAATTTTAAAAAGTTGTGTTTATGATATCAATTTCACTAATATAAATGAGATGCCAAAGTAACAAGATAAAACTTATTTCTCACTCTAATGTAAAGGTGTAAAACAGTATAGCAATTCTTTTCCACAAATTTGACAAAGGATCATCTTCACTGTTATGTTGCTCTGTCATCTACAAAACATAATTTTTTTTTTGTGTGGGTACCGGGGTCGACCTCAGGACCTCACGCACCAGCAGGTGCCCGTGCTGCTGAGCGATATCACCGGCCCGTTTTTCTTATGTGGGTTCCGGGAGTCAAACTCAGGACGTCGCGCTTGCCAGGCAGGCACTTACGCCACTGAGCTGTCTCACTGGCCCTACAAAACATAATTTAAAGCTCATGATACTTAGTGGTTTCCCCTGTCTTCACCATCTTGACTTATTCCAATTATCAGGGAAGAAATGGAGAAAGACCCAGGATTAAACCATGTGGCTATCCCTAGCAGAAAGGGAGCCTGGAAAATATAGTTTTTACCTGGGTTAACCACCCGAAATTGGTCAATTATTTTGATTTTTTAAAAGAAAGTAAACATGTATTTGCACAGGAGAATACCATTTAAAGACATTCTGAAAAATTGAGACTAGAATAAAATACTGAACATTTTTATTTTATGCTTATTCCTAAAATTTTACAGAATTTACAAAACATCAACTCCTCTTAAACATTTTAATGGGAGAGATAGCATCTTCAGAGTAATACAAAGAAACAAATGAAACTAAACCTCCACTGCAATACCTTGGGCCAGGCACTTCATTTGTGTTTATACGCCTGTTTGCTAAATTACCATGCATGTAAACCAAAAGCGGGGAAAGATCTTTCACATCTCCAATTGTAGGGTAAATGTTAGTTAGCATTCCTCTCTTCCCCCGGAACTCACTTGAAGTTATTGTTTTATCTGTGTTCTGTTTTGTTTGGATGGAGGATTTCTCTAATTCTTATAAGCACTTATCACAGAGGTATACCAATTTACTTAAAAAATTCCTAGCACCAAATTGTTCTTACAGGTAGAAAATTGTTCCTGATAACCAAGTCACATTTACTTTATTTTTCATATAATCCTCAACCCTTAGCTAAATGATTCTGCGGCAACATTAGTGTTAGGTAGACAGGCTGGAGTGTCCCCATCTTCCTCGATCTCCATCCCTTGCAAAACCCTCTATCTGTAAATCTGTCATCTGTTTTGTTGATCACCTTTAGTAACAGGTCTCTGAACTAATTTATCTAATCAACTTAATTTGTACATCTCAAGACGAATTTATCTGTATCTTTTGAATCCTGGATTCCCAAAAGATGGAGATTTTCTTATTGGTATCCCAAATAAAAGAAATATGAACTTTCCATTGGCATTGTTTTATTCACTTCATGCAACCTTTCAATTTTATTTAAGGTAAAAGAAAGTGAATATATATATCTAAACACGTGACATTAGATTTAATTCCTCTTTATCATTTTTTGTGCTGTTATCTAAAATGTATTGCATCTGTGTCACATACAGGCATATAAACCTTGTATATTTTTAGCTCTGATTTTACTCGAGTTTCTCTTAGCGACATACTTCCAGATGACAAGAGGGCAAGTGGTTTCCCGTTGCAGTTTCTAATGTTCATCAGAGGAAGACAGTGTCCCTTTACCCAAGCTAACAATGTTATTGGGCATCTGCCTGCCTGCCTGATGGCACTTTAAATTACACTTAGCCACATTTAGGTATAGTATAAACTCTCTGACACTCATCCTGAGAGCATGACCCAGTACGCACTTAAATAATACATTTTATCTAATGGAGATAGAGAACTGGATGTTTAAAATATCACCAGTTTAAAATAAATTTTAATTCAATCAGAGGTACTTACGTGCCTATAATTTGAAATATCACTGAAGAACCTTTGTACCAAAGAGAATTTCTCACTAAGCAAGATTTCAAAGCCAAAAAAATTAATATCTATCATATCATTTCTCTTTAGACACAGATTCTTGACAAATGTTGTTTGCTCAATCTATCTAAGAGGCAAACAAAAAGTAATGATAAAATCAGTAGTAATAGTATTAATACTGCCAGGGACATCACATCTTCACGACAGTCTCACAAGCCTCATTAGAATCGCATTGCGAATATGAGGAAACTGAATCATAGGGTGACTGAGTAACCTGGTCAAGATTAGTTAGCTATTGGTAGTCATAAATCAAATAGAAAATCTGGCAACAGTTTGTACCTTTAATCATTGAGTTATGGATGTCTAACAAAAACTATTTTTAACTTTTAATCCTCTTTCCTTTGTGGTTAACTGGTTGTTAAGAAAAGTACAAGCAGGCCGGTGAGATGGCTCAGCGGCGTAAGCGCCTGCCTTGCAAGCGCGAGGGCCCGAGTTCGACTCCCGGATCCCACATACGAAAAAGGGGCCGGTGATATCGCTCAGTGGCACGGGTGCCTGTTGGCGCGCGAGGTCCTGAGGTCGACCCCCCGGTACCCACAAAAAAAAAAAAAAAAAAAAAGAAAAGTACAAGCAGATAGAAGATAATGAAGGCCATTTGAGACAAGCATCCAGACTACCTAGATGGTAAGGAACACAAACAGGAGCACTGGAAACCACACTCAACACTCCCTTTGGAAATATTAAATATCATCCGTCTCCCCAAAACCTGTTGATAATTCTTCAACATTTTGTTCATATAAATATTAAATTTTATTTCTAACATATTCATCTTTACAATAATAACAAAGTTCCCTACATTTATTATGTTTCTGTTAGGTCAGCTTGCAACACCTCCTGGTTTAGAACAAACTGATAAGTTACCAATGCGTTATTCACAGATTCTTTTTGAATCATTAATAAATGATAAGTGTTGAAAATGTTTAGTCCTAACACCATCTTTTGTTGCTGTACCCCCTAAACACCTCCTACAGTTTTGCTTCATTGTTACATTATTCTTTTTTTTAGTACATAAAGGAATTAAGATGTGTTATGTACATGCAAGTCCACACCAAGAATGTAAACATTAGGTTTTTCTTTATTCTTATGCTTTATTTATGGTATAGAAGGTAGCTTTGAATCCATATGATTATTTTCACATCTACTATACATTGACTCACAATTTAACAGTTAAAACTTTTACAGGATGGCATCAATTTTTCATTTAATCAAAACATTAAATAACCTTAGCATATATTTACTGGCATATATTTTCAATTGAAAAGAGAAGAAATTAAAATTTACTTGGTAATTAATTCATAACATTCAGTGTATACTATTTATTTATATTAGCATAAATACATGGGCCCAGCATGAAAAGCACTGCAATATTTTATACTTATTTTCAACTAATAGGGCAGTACGTTCCTAAAATAGTGACCACTACCTAGAGAAAATTGGTCATGTATGAGGACATAAGATTAATATGCTCAGCACCAGAACTTAACTGTGTAAGGTGGAGTAAACAACTTACCACATTCACTATTTAAATACTAATATAAATAATGAAGAGCAGAACATTAGAAATATGTGAATTGTTCATGATCAAAGTGAACAGAAAGAAGAAACAATGCTATTGCAATTCTAGGTACTTTAAATACCAACTAAAGAGCCAGTGAGATGGCTCAGCGGCGTAAGCACCTGCCTGGCAAGTGCGAGGGCCCAAGTTCAACTCCCAGAACCCACATACGAAAAAAGGGCCGGTGATATCGCTCAGTGGCACGGGCGCCTGCTGGTGCGCGAGGTACTGAGGTCGACCCCCGGTACCCACACAAAAATAAATAAATAAATAAATAAATAAATAAATAAATAAATACCAACAAAAGTCTCTATGTAAACTTCTTACTGAAGTTATTGATTCATATAGGTTATGTCAAGTCAGTAGCTATAAAGTCTCCACATTGTCCTTCCATTATACCTTTTGGGTAGGCCATCATAGCTTTCCAATAGTATCAGGAAAAATTATTGGAAGATATTTTGGTAATAAAATATTTGTATGGATGATGAGAACTTATATAAATAAAATAAGGAAAGGAGCATAATTAACTTTAATCAAACATATTTAAATTCCAGTTGTATCAAAATCTCCAGTACCAAAATTACTATGATTATTATACTAAATAATGATGTCTACATTTTTCGATATCCATAAAAGGCATATTGTACAATTTCAGAGTCAAGAACAATATGATATGCAATGGTGAGTGTTACACTCAGAATAAATCTCACTCTTCTATACTCCCAATAACCTATATTTCTCCTTCACAAAACATACCAGTAGTAGAGTGATTATTTAACATATTTGTTTAATGTCTGCTAGTCTTAAGGAAAGTGTAACGCACCGCAGTGCTGCCAAAATTGTCTCAGAATTGTCTCAGAAACTACTGCTTTGAATAAGCCTTGAAAGTGGCCTAGGGACGTAGCTCAGGCACAGAGCACACGCTGAGCATGCAAGAGGCCCCGGGTTTGATGTGTAGCACTGAAAATTTATTTTAAGTGTGGTCTATGTCCATCGATGGCATAAAGTTTCTAAAGATGGTGTATATTCAGACTTGTCTCTAACATATTTATAGAGTTTTGTAATGTTAAGAAGGTATAGGTAAGAATGATGCAACCCTGTGCTCACTGTACCTGGGCGGGGGGCACAGGGGGTGTCTTCCAAACAACAATATAGATCAGACAAAGGTCAAGGTGGCTATTTTTCACCTCCCATCTCCACTGAGCAGAATCGCACTAATAAAATATACCGCCTGTCAATTGGGAATTGAAGCTCGGTATATTTGCTATGTTTAAAGATAGAAAAAAGGGATTTCACCGAGTAGGCAGTGTTTAGCTTCTCTCTGGTGGCAAATAGCCTGGAGATTTCTCTCTTTGGTACAGGGTAAGAAAACTAGAAAGAAAAATATTAATTGAAACAGTTAATATATAACTCTTAAATGATTTTATGTATAGCAATATATGTGTTAAAAATTCTGTTTATTAAAATTATATTAAATGATATCAAATAGGTGGTAAAATAATTATAGCAAATTGACTAAAACAATTACAACGACTGAAAAACTATGTTTGTGGCAATATATAATATTATTTCAAGCTATGGCAAGGGGCAAAACACTACACAAAAGAAGAAATATAGTGGAAGTAGATTGGAAAAGTGAAGTATCAGGATTTGACTCCTTAGTTTCTAAGTATAGCAATGTCTGGCACATAGTAAGAACACATTAATAAACAAATAAATGTATTTTAAGGACCCCAATTGTTACAGTGTTGATGCTACAATTCACTACAACAAAAATTTCCCAAACCTGTAATCAAGTAGACACATAAAATTCATCATGGTCGTATTCTACCACTTCACCAGGAAATCAGATAATGGCATATTAATAGCTATTCATTCAATGAATTCCAATGAAATTATCTGGCTATGGAGAATAAGGAAGAGTGAGAATTCATGCAAAGTTTGTGGTGGTATGTTTATATCACATCCCAATCAAATTGTTATACTGGAAATAGATTTTTTGCTTATTTGCTAAAAATAATGTGAAATATTTTAGGAAGAATTGGTTTTAAAATATCCTTTGTATCTCTATATGATGATCTCGTCAAAGTAATTAACTGTAAGTGTTTTTTTTAAGGGAAGAGACATGGCAGAACTTTAAGAAACATAATTGTTCAGGTGATAACTTCTCAACGATTTTGCATTAAAGCATTACCTTCAGGAGAGCAGATATCATAGGTTTAATTGTGGCATAGAAAAAAAAGTAAAGATTTATTGGGAGAATAAATTATTTTATGATTAATTTTATTTTAAGTTCAATTTCTTATTAAAAATAATTCTTTTATAATATATTAAGTTGATTCAGGGGAAATTTTTGTGAATGTGATAAATAATATTACTTCGTGAGGCATATGTACCACATGAGAGATTTTTTGGGAAACAACTTCATTTTCCCTTAAGTTAATGAGAAACCCAACTTTTCCTTTCTAGGGAAAAGTGCTATAGAAATTAAAAAAAAAAAAAAAACAGTTAAACTGATGCTAAAAAGCATGAATGAAGACATTTGGTTAATTTGAGCAGATAATGAATTTTTAATATGAAATGTTTTGCCTACCCATTACACAAAGTGTTACCTTATCGAAGTTTCTTTGATTAAATAGCACCAGAGAGTATTCAAATTGGTTTCTGGCCAGTTTCATTATCATCCCTCAGAATGTTAGGGAATGTATTAGTTATATTCTTTGACCTTTTCAGTAACATATTGAATTATAGAATAAAACGCAGTACAAGCAGCAACAATTTTCTTTCATATTATTTGAGCTATATTGCATTTCATTTTTCTTTTATCCTAATGAATCCTTATAAAAAATGAACATGCTGCATTTCAAAGACAAATAGAAAGCATTTCTCTTGACGATAGAGCACATACAAATCAATCCCCAAATAGCAGGCATAAAGGATGCCAATAACTATGTATAAGTGCCCAAAACAAAACAGGAGACCCGTGTACAATGTTTAGATGACGACTTCTCCAACTTCAGAATGCATAGGAAACACTTGAGATCTTCCTCAAATTCAGAGACTGGTTCAGGAGGACTACAGTATAGCACAAGTTTTTCCAGTTTCTAATAAACTCCCATGATGCCAATACTCTTGGAGTTGATTCGAAAGATCCAGGTCTTCAAGCAATGTGGTGGCTTATACGGGTGGCTGATTTTGGAACTGTTATAGACTACGTACCCTGGGATAGTGGTTTTGCTAAAAGGAAAAATAGCTAAACTTAGAAATATAAATTT
Organism: Erethizon dorsatum; assembly: GCA_028451465.1. Lineage (NCBI taxonomy): Eukaryota > Metazoa > Chordata > Mammalia > Rodentia > Erethizontidae > Erethizon > Erethizon dorsatum. Next base: position 59,597,423 of record CM051838.1, read on the forward strand.
AAGAAGGGCTGTAGTCCTGGCTTTCAGAGCGAGGCACCACAGTGCCCAGAGCAGCAGAAGAAAGAAGCCTTGGCTCCCCGAAATCTGTGGGATCATTCACATCAACACATGAAGTGTCTACAGAAAGGCAATCACTCAGTTGGTTTTGTTTTTAACATAGTGATTTGTAAAAGCAAAATTTTACCTGCCTACCCTCAATTAACTATCTCCATGAATTTCTTAAATTAAAAGTACAGGGGAAGGCAATAAAATGAAGATATATGGACTTCCTGCTAGCACATCATATATATATTATTTAAGAAATACAGTGTAATTATATGTGTTTATATAAATTACAACTCCTTTGTCCACAGTATATATTGAATGCTAAGCATAGTACTATATACAGTGATTAAGAAGGAAAAAAAAAGAAAAACATAGACCTTCTTATAAATTTTACTGTCTCAGGACCCTATCCTTATGGCTATTCCCAGAAAAGCTCCCAAGCACTTATGGACACCTGAGCTGAATAGGTGCTGGACTGGTGTGCAAATGCCCATGTCCTATTACCATGTAAAAGACTAGTGACTTCAACATTACAAGCTTTCTCCATTTAAGTAAATAGATCCTAGTAATCCTGAAAAAAGATCATATTCCATATAGGTAACATAGACTCACGGTCACTACTAGAGGAAAAAATGAGGCTGGGAGTGTTAAAAAAAAAAGTCACATAGCAGCACATCTTTCAACTTCAGCCAATTATGTACAATCCATTTTTAAACTGTTAATCAAAATCAGCATATTTGTTATTTATGAAAACACCAGAGGACAAAGAACGCATGGAGAGACCAATTTGCCTTAGAGCATGTTTCATCCACATAGTTTTAGTCACTGAGATAAAGTGTGCATACTAAACTCTTTCATATTTACAAATATTGTTCTAAGGCTGCTGCCATCAAATGATATCAAATAATTAGTGAACTAAAAGGAAAGTTTCAAAGTCTTATAAAACATTGGCCACTAAAGCACTCAATGACTGGCAGATGGTCAAAACTAATAGTAATTTCAAGCTACAGTTTAACAAGTTTAAAATTGAGTAAGCACAGATTACCTTCTAGGGTTGGCGTCCAAAAACAATTTTAGAGTCATGCAATTTTTCATTTTCTGTGTCTGGTTTATATTTTCAAAGCATATCAAGTAGCAGCAGATAAGGAGACATGATGTGTTCTTTGGGTAGAACATTTGTTACACGCCAAGTTTCCACTCAATCTAAATGACTTTCCTAAAGGTGCATACTTACAGCTGGATATTTATTTTATTCTATTCAAACTCAAGATTATGTTTTTGAACTAAGCAGCATAACCCATACTCTAAAAAATCTAATATGTCATTCAGATATAAAGGCAAGAGTGAGATAAAAGAGGAGACAGATGCAGAAAACTGTGATGGAATTCCTAGACTCATATGCTTACCAGTAGATCACACCAGTAAGTATGAAAAAAATTCATTTCCCTTGCCAGTAATCCCTGACTATCAAACCAGTAGGAATTCACACTTAAGTTAAGGCCACATTCTAATCCTCACCTCAGAGAAGGCTTGCAGAACATAGATACAAATGTAAGCATCTCTTCTGGACCTCCAAAATATTCCATTTGCATTGTGATAAACTCAGCATTAGCGACAGCCTGCTATTATTTGCCTATTGACTATAAGGCTTATATATTCTGCTTAGATGCAATAAGTCCAACTAAATTAAGTACTGAGCAATTGACTCAATAGATTATGAATTCTAGTTTTAAAGATTTGATCTGACTTATATGAGTTCAGCTTTGCTTTTGGAAAAAACTATATTGTAGGTAGCCCTACTACCATATTCCCATTTGTTCCCTTTTATACTCAAAGGTACAACTGGTACCTGGTATTATCAACTGTCTGTACTGCCCAAGTTTGTCTTCTATAATTGTCTTAGTTACTTTTCTAGTTGCTAGGGCAAAGTATCCAGCACCCACAAGTTGAAGGAGGAAAGGTTTACTTCAGCTCACAGTTTATAGAGGTTTCAGTCCATAGTCAGCTGGCTCCAAGGTAGGGCAGCATGGCAGAGGGGCATCACAGAGGAGAAATAGTCATGGTATGGCAGGCAGAATGCAGAGAGCAGCAAACCAGCAGCAGCACCAGCAGCAGCAAGCCTGCCTTCTTTCTGTCCCTTTATATTCCATCCAGGCTACAAGCCTATTGATTGGTGTCACCCATATCCAGAATGGGGGCTTCCGTCATCCATGCCCTTAATCACAGTATCACACTCTTAATCCACATTCACCATCCTAATCCAGCCACCTCTGAAAGTCCCCACCTATGAGCACATGAAGCTTTGGGGGGACATCTAGATACAAGCCACCACAATAACTAAGGAAGTAATGTGCATGCTAGTTAAGACTATACAATTTCTGGGCCAGTGAGATAGCTCAGCGGCATAAGCGCCTGCCTGGCAAGCGCGAGGTCCTGAGTTCGACTCCCGGTACCCACATACAAAAAAAGGGCCGGTGATATCGCTCAGCGGCACGGGTGCCTGCTGGCGTGCAAGGTCCTGAGGTCGACCCCCGGTACCCACAAAAGAAAAAAAAAAGACTATACAATTTCCAAAGAAGTATAATTGGGTTCAGTGCCTGGCTAAGCAACGTAAAATGACATCAGATAATTTAGTTAAATATTTGTGGGTCAATATTTCATCTGTACAAAAGAAATAATTATATCTCATGGGGTTGATGTGAGGATCAAATGGGATAATATGCTTGAAATAGTATAATGCTTGATGCATGGTGAGTACTTGAGGAGAGTTAACAGTTTATTACTTGCTGCTTATAGAGTAAGTCAATGCTCCTAAAAAGACTCTCATTTCTTTACCCCAGGTTCCATTCTGGTGTTTGTTCTGCCAATTATCCAAAATTCAATTCTTCAGTTATAGAAAAGCAAAGAGCATACCAAAATATTATGGAGAATATGCTAAAATATTGTAGTGGACAATTTATCAGATTCAAAACTTGTGTAGCTTTAGATCTAGCCAACTTATTGCTGGGAAATATACATGAACAATATGAAGATTTTCTGTGGAAAAAAACTTCTTATTTAAGCATTTTTATAGCTGTAGAACTTTAGAAAACAATTACAGGTCCAAAAATATGCACTACCTGAAAAAAATATGAAACATAATATCATACTCTGCAGCCATTCCAATGAAAGAAAGAAGAATATTCAATAACATGGAAAGATGTCCAACAAACAAATATCAAATGGAGCACAAATTTGCTGCCAATATTATAAAATTAGAAATAACCGTGCAAATGAATTTAGCACAAGATAATATTTACTAGGTTGGAGGATTTTTTTAAATCCCAGATTTCTTTCTATTTTGTAGGTTTTTTAAGAATAACTTTGTGTTAGTATTTTAACCAAAACAGCAAAACTTGTAAAACTACAAGGCCTCCAGAACACCTTTATCAATGCGAATCTAACATTAGGAATTTTCAGACATGGCAATGAAAAGCTTTATTTAGCTTCCGAGCTATATTGCCCTAAATCGGCAACAGTTCCAAGTCCAGCTCATTATTAACAAAGTACACAGATCCTATTGTCATATGATTGTCTGTGCAAAATTACATTTTCTTGATAAATTTGATAAATGCTTTTCTCTAATGAAAAGACCTCCCAGGTATCTTTAACTTAATACACTAGTTCTAAGAACTATCTTAAACTCTTTTAAATCTACATACTTCTGTTATGTTACTTTAAAGTAAGTTTCATGTTAACATAAGAATATTTAGGAAATATGATGAATCAAGTTATGTCATATGTATGGTCGCGATAGTGCCCTTTTAGGGGAGTTTTATAAAATATCAAACACCTTCCCCTGTGGAATGTTAAAAACGTTCTTAGTCACTTTCCCCATTGCCAAGACACATACACAACACCCACAATTTAAAGGATGAAAAGTTCATTTGGCTCACAGTTCCAGAAATTTCAGTCTATGGTTTGTATGCTCAAATGCAGAAACAGCAAGGCGTAAGGGCTTAGCATTGCCTATGTGTTGGCAAACAGGAAGCAGCAAGAGAAGGAAGGAGACAGGAAGAAAGATCACACTTCCAGGCCATGCCCAGAGTGATCTACCTCTAAGCAGATCCCACCTCCTAACGGCAAGTCAACTATGAACACATCAGTGGACTAATCCCCTCAGCAGTATAGCACCCCCATGATATAATCACTTAAACACATGAGGCTTTGGGGTGACACCAGATCTAAGCCATAACTATCCATCCCTGGCCACAAAAAGAATTATGTCCATCTCTATATGCAAAATGTATTTAGTTTACCTTTAAAAGTCACCAAAGTCTTAAAAGTTCTAGCAGTGCTAAAAACTCCAAGTTCAAATTTTCCTTTGAGATTCATAGCACACTTTAAACCTATAAAAATCAAAGGATAACTTAAACACTTCAAATGTACAATGGCACAGGGTAAGCATTCCCATTCCAAAATGGAGAAATGGAATAGAAAGGAATGGGACCAAAGTAAGACCAAAACCCAGGGGACTAATCATTAAATCCTGTACTTCCATGTGCAGTACCCAGGGCAAGTTTGGGGACATAAGCACTCCAAAGGGCTTAGGCAGCTCTGCTTTTATGATATTGATAGTTGCAGCTCTCGTGGCCCCCCTGTTGCATTGACACTGTTTATTGCCTGTGGTCTTCCACAGAAGTTCCATGTACCTGGCTTCTCCACATTCCTGGGGTCTCCACACCTTTGTCACCTACACTTTCACAGCTTCATGAACTGCCACTCAAGGGGCACACTGCCTGGCCTCTTGGGTCTTCTGAAATGTGGGTGGAAGCTCCTCTGACCCCACAACACTTACATTCTTCATGCCTATAAACCAGCACCAAGTGGATGATGTCAAGGTGTGCCACCACTCAAGCAGTAGCTCCCTTGCATCACGGCTACAGTGGCCTCTGAGTGCCTGGATGGCAAAGCACTGAATCGAGTCCCAAGAAACAAATTCTCTAGGCAGTTCTTTTCCAGCAGGGTGCTCTGTGGCTGTCTTCTCAAATGAAAGCTTCTCAGTTTGCACATTTGAGCCTAAGAAGAGTGAGGTCTTAACTAATTCCTGAGACAACCTCAAGGCATCTTTCCTATATTCCTGATGAAAGTACTTTTCTTCTTTTTGATGTTAATCTTTTCAACAACCTTGCTGTTCTTTGCCCCAGCTTTGCAAATGCTTTCTCACTGGGGAAACTGCAAACTTTTCAAATTATTTAGCTCTGTCTTTTTGCTGCTGATTTTCACGATAAATTTGAATTTTAGGTTTAAATCTTCTAGCAATACCCATTTCACAGCCTGAACATTGAGCTAAGTTGAAATTTCCTCTTCCAGATCAATTAATCTACCATCCTTCATCTCAGTAGCCCACAAATTCTCAGGACATGGGCAAAATGTAGACAAATTTTCTGTCAGAACATAATGTTCATGTCCTTGAATCCAATTGGCAATGGGTCCTTGTTTGTGGCTGACATCTTCTCAGCCTGACCTTTACTGTTAACCTTACTATCAGCATTCTGGTCTTCTGAGTTCTTACCAGTATCTCCCATCAAGCTTGGCTTACCATGTTCTAGGGCTTCACTAGCCAGCATATCCAACCTTTGAAACTTTGCCTGAAACTACTTTCAAAGGCTTCTGAACCCCATGGTCAGATATTGTCATGGCAACAACTCCATTCTTGGTACCCAAATCTGTCTTAATCACTTACCTTGTTGCTGAAACATAATTTCTGACACCCACAATTTAAAAGAAGAAAGGTTTATATTGGCTCATAGTTTCAGAATTTGCAGTTCATGGTTGGCATGCTCAACCATAGAAAACCAAGGTGGAAGGGCCTGGTGTAGAGAAAAGCTGCTTATATCATGGTGGCCAAGAAGCAGAGAGAGAAAACAGGAGCCAAGTAGGGTGATGCACCCTTCCTGGCCACTCTCCCAGAGACCCACCTCTAACCAGGTCCAACCACCTAAGAGCAAGTCAGCTATGAGCTCATCAGTGGACTAAACCACTGATGACTACTGCACCCCCATGATCCAGTTGTCTTCTAAACACATACGGCTTTTATGGGGCACCCCATATCTAAACCATAGTGAACAGATTTTTTTAAATAAAATTCTATTTTCTTAGGGACAAGACCACCACAGGTAGGTCTTAATTCTTTACAGTAACTTTTTATCATTTATCTTCCCTGAACCTCACTAATTGTGGTGTTTTCTTACAGGGGAGGACCAGAGTAAGACTTTGCAGGCCATAACCACTGAAAACATAGTATTTCATAAGTATACACACAATAAATAATTGTATAGATATTAAACAAGTTTTGGAATTATACACAATTATAATTCTAATGGACCATTAAAAAGTAACTTTATCTCTAAAAATATTTTAAATTTTATTTTTTATTTCTAATTTTTCTTATTTTCTTATGTTAATATTCCAAATATTTACTAGCATACTCACTTTCTAACTCCAGGACCGAACAGCCTAAATCATTACTTAACGGCTAACCCATTGTCATCATAATTATAAACAAGGTATACAGGTGATTGCAAGAGAATTCCCCCAACTTCATTAAATACTGTTCAGGTAGTCATTCTTCAAACATTTAAATGTGAAGAGAACTATGACAGAAGAAATGTTCAAGAAGGGGAAAAATGAAAGTATGTGCTCCCTTTATTTCAGTGTCAGCTGTCACTGGGCCACTATGAGGACAGTCACTATCATTTCAACAAGCTACCCTCTTAGGTTTCTGTGAGACTCCACATGTAGCTACCACTTTTAGCCTAGAAACCCTTAAAATCACCATGCTTTTGTAATCTTTTAATAATGTTTCTGAGGGCTAACACAATATTGTATAATATTGACATTAAGAATTATTTCTTCAGGGCCAGTGATATAACTCAGTGGCACAACACCTGCCTGGCAAGCACAAGGTACTGAGTTCAATTTCCCCATACCAAAAAAAAAAAAAAAAAAAAGAATTATTTCTTAAGAAGCCATTGGTCTAGATTTGAACCGCAACCTCACGAATTCACTGAGTGTAGAAATATTCTGTTCTTCAACTTCTTCATAGATAACACAGGAATAATAATCGTTATTTCAAAGTTACTGTAAGGATTGAGTGAGTCAGTACAAAATATAAAGCATTTTTTGAAACAAGAATAAACGAGTAACCACAGGAGAGAGTGAGTGGTAGGAATTTAGGTCACCAAAGGGAGGAGAGGCCAAATCATACAGATGGTTTTCTCCAGAGTCTGAATTGTTTTTTCCAAGAGTAATATGAACCCATTGCAATTTATGGGGTAAATTAGATCATACATGCAAGACATCTAGTATAATGCCTGACATTTTAACTATATTTTTAATATTTAATATATGGAAAAATATGTATGTAGGTAAATCTGATACCATATTGGCCAAAAGATAATTACTGCAGGTCATCTGAGACCAGGAACCTTTAGTCTGGAAGGAAAGATAGCTGGCAGACTCTGAGCCACACCACGCACAGCTGGAATGACTGATCGCCTTCTAACAGCAGTGAGACACGGAGCAGCCATTGATCTGGAGATTCAGGCACTGCATTCAGGAAACCTGCCTATCTACATAAGGTTTTTGGCAATCCTAGTACAACCAAAGGTAAATTCCACAACGTGTATGTCTATTCTCTCAGTATGAACAGGTCCACGGGATCAAAGAAAAATTGTTCTCTCTTTTTCTACTCAATTCTTCAGTACAAAGTGTCTTGGTAACAAACTGGTGTCACTGCTTCTGGAAAGGTAAATTGCACACCCATTTAATACAAATGTGCCTTATTAAAAAGCAAAAGAATGGCTATTTAGGGTTATGCTAGCTCCTGACTAAAAAGAAACCATAAACTCAGGGCAATCTCAACTGCTGCACATCAAATCTCAACAGAAGTGGGCTACTCAGAACAAGTTTTAGGGCTCCCAGGGTGAGCTCTGTTTAGGTTGTGAGAAATACTGGGATGGAATGTGCCCACTTATGTTGTAGATACAGCCCCTGGTTGCTTAGAAAAGCAAATGTGAAATTCAGAAAGAAAAGGTAGGTATGCATTATTGTGCCTAAAAAAACACACACAGAAGTCATTTTAATGTAAAAATAATATGGGTCTGCCAAGCACATAAAATAGAATTTGGGGGCTTTTGATCCCAGAGTTTAGCCTCAGGAATAATCTGACAAATGAAATTTAGTACTTTGTGTTAATACTCAAAGCTGGATTATGGATTACCAACAGCTGCCAGAGTCTAAGTACAATTGATCCCTACTAATCTAAAGTGCAAACTTCAGTTTTAAAAAATATAAGCATAGAAGACATTCAAAAGACAAACATAGATATACAAATGAGAAGATGATTACATATCGAATTTATCAAAATGACTAGTCATATTTTATGAAGTGTAAAAATAAATTACATATAAGCATTTATATTGTAATCTCACTTTTTTTTTTATGTGGGTACCGGGAGTTGACCTCAGGACCTCGCTCTTGCCAGCAAGCGCTTGTGCCGCTGAGCAATATCACCAGCCCTTTTTTGTCTTTATGTGGGTTCCGGGAGTCAAACTCAGGACCTCGCGCTTGCCAGGCAGGTGCTTATGTCACTGAGCTATCTCACCGGCCCTGTAATCTCATTTTTAGAAAACAAATTTCTTATAGATTTGCATGAGATAAAGTCTGGAAAGACACATTAAATTATTGGCTTTATCTCTTAGAAATCACACATCTAATCTTTTTTCTCTGTTATATGTAATTTTGTATGAAAATATTATGCACAAGTATGTATATGATATAGTTAAAACCACACACCTTTCAATCAGATAACAGAGCTAACCTGAACAGCCCAAGAGTTTTAGATATTTAATTTCCCAAAGCAAACCAACAAGATCACAATGGCTTGAAATGCCTAATTGCTATGGCCTAACAATAACTCAAGAATCCATTGAAGTGCCATGCTAAAAGCAGATTCCTTCATTTCCTATTCCTGTGATTTGGGGCTACTACTGGAACAGAGATGGCTGTGCTATAGGGATAGGAGCAGCTGGCTGGATGGACAGCGTGCTCATCTGGCCATCTTGAGGGAAATGCTGTTACTGACAATGCTGAAAAAAATACAGAGTGAGCCCATGTGAGGATCTGGATGAAGGCCAATAAGTTCTTCTTCCCCTGATATCCAGTGAATGCTAAATTAATACTTGCTGAATGACTGACTATTTAACCAAGGTGTAATTGGGGAAACCTTAGACTTTGCAACAGATGTACCTCTCCTCCAGTATGCCTTAGAGAGCTTTGTGATTTCACAGACACCTGCCCATGCATGACACAATCACATGCTTTGCATCCACATGTACACTGAAGTCTGAATGGCTTTAGTCAATATCTGGTATCAGTGAAACACCCCAGTTATGTCTACATCTTTTAGAGCCCCGCAACACAGTATTGATTCTATACCCAAGCTGTGTTAATCTAAAATTCATGTGCACAGTATTCAGACAAATTTATTTCTCCACAAAACAGACTTCCATTGAAACACCAAAAGAAATATCATCAGGATTTCCAGAAAGATATATTAAATGTGTAACAATATTATAGCATTTTATAAATACATATTTCTTGTCTTTTACATATGACAAGTACTTAGTTAAAATGCTTTCTAAAAGAGAAAACTTGCAAAATATGTAAAGAGCAGAATGTTCTCTGATTCACCCAGGAGTGCCACTGTCTTGAATAGTAATTTGTGTGAGTTTAAAATATGTACACTTTCTCAAGAGAAAAAACAAAAATATAAATAAAATTTTTTGTGCAAGATGGGCCCTTCTGTACTCCTCCAGCTGTCAGCCAAGCACAGAATCACGAGATTGCCTGCACACTCTCACACAAGCAAAGGTATGTGCAGCATATGACCGATGGTTTCGTACACAGGCCTCCTGTGCAAACTACACAACTTGAGCAAATATGCACATTGACACAAAACCCGCATTTTCTTCCCACTCCCTCCCAATCCCATTCACTAGGTTATAACAGCAGTGTACACATAGTCAAAGTCATTTTCAATTAGTAAATTAATGAGAGAAGCCACTAGAGACTCTTTTGTATATGTAAAGTGTCCCTAGATGTACATAAAGAAAAAATATATTCTTTCACACAATCCTGTTGAAGGTGTAAGTGCTACAATGCAGCTTCGAGCAGTAGATGTCAATATAGCATATATTTTCATCTACCTTTACTTGAAACACATTTTCAAACTCAAGAGAAACTCTTCCATTCTATATTCAAATGGCAGTGGGGAGATTCTATAATACATGTCTGTATCAAATTTAGTGTGAAAATGTGTTTTGTGGAATTTGTGAAAACTCACATTTGAGGCATCTTTCTAAATAAGACCATGTGGAGCACATTATATACATACCCAGCAGGTTCTTATTCTTGATCTCTAAACGACAGCACATGGATTTCAGACCAAATTAAATAGGATGTGTAGGGTCTACCTCCTATGCATTCTCAGATGCCATTTTCATCTTAGAATGAAACACCAGAGCTTAGCATTGTATTAGGAACACCAGAGTTTAACATTGTATTTCCATATGAGTAAAATGAACTCTGTATGAAAAAAAACAGATAATAAATGTCTTGTTTTGCCATTCATTCCACTTGCCATTCATTCCATCAGAAACTAGTTTCAGATATACTTTACAAATATACAGAATTGCTGAAAGAACCTCTTTAAAATCCACCTCTAAGGCCGGTGAGATGGCTCAGCGGCGTAAGCGCCTGCCTTGCAAGCGCGAGGGCCCGAGTTCGACTCCCGGAACCCACATACGAAAAAGGGGCCGGTGATATCGCTCAGCGGCACGGGCGTCTGCTGGCGCGCGAGGTCCTGAGGTCGACCCCCGGTACTCACAAAAAAAAAAAAATCCACCTCTAAATGCACTAAGTATGAAATTCAAGGATTTCTGTTTTTATTTGTTGCCATTTTGTTGTTTTCTTGAAACAATATAATTATCAACAGAAAACTTTGAAATCAAACTTTGTTCAGTAATATAATAAGGAGAATCTGTGTAGTTAATTTAAAAGAAAAAATACCTGGATGTTTTTCTCCTCACTTGTTCAGAACAAGATTGGTCCTAGATCAAATTTGGAAGAGCCACTTTTTTTCCCACTGCCTCTTCACTAACACGCACCGTTTCTGACTATCCTCTGTCTTCTTCTCTTACCCTTTGCTCTACTCCTTCTGTTCACTCCCTTTCTCAGGTACTTTATTCTCTCGTAATGATAGACTTAAGACTTAGATTGTGCCAGCTAATTTGATAAACTCCTATAGTTGAGGCAACCACGCTAAAGATGTCAAAATTGTTGCTGCTGCAACATTTAACTGTATTTTTCAGTGGTCAAACTGGTTATAACACAAAAAAAGGAAGTAATGCAGGGAATGTAAGGTCTTCCAAAAAATCTACCAGGAGAGAGATTTAGGGGCAGAAGAATTCTAGCACTCTTTGCTTTATTCAGGCATTACGTATTTCACACCATCTTCATGGACATAGCCCTATTTCTAGATCAGGAAGGGAACTGCTACTTACAAAATACAGCCGGTAATTGATTTTCAGATCAAAAATGAGATTGGAGGACTTCCACACAGTAGAGATTGGTGCTGCAGACACCGCTAGTGAACTAAGACCGATTTTCATAGGTGGCATTCAGCATAAATGAAGCCACTCTACATAAGGGCACAGTCAGACACACCATTTAGGCTAATAATTGAAATAGATTGAGCTTCTTTTCTGACTTGAATCCTAAATTCATAGAAATTTGGCAACTCCAGTCAGAGTGCTGAAGAAGCAATTTACTAAATGACACCGCAATGGCCTGGAAGTATGAATGTTTCTCCCAAAGCTCCAAATTTACATCTAGGTATTTCTTCACTCGACACCTCTCGTTAAAAAGAAGTGATGGAAAAACCAGTTACTCTTAGAATCCTAATATCACTATTCCTTATTTTATTTCAATTATTATCCAAAATTTTGAATACCAATTCTTAAAACTCAGAAAGGTAGGTAAGGTGTAACTGAAAAACTCATGTGACAGACTCTATATTTCAATTCTTAGAAAAAGGCATATTATTTATTTACATAATCATTCATAACAAAAACATAAATTGCAAATCATATTATATCGTTCACAAGTGGAATACAATTCAGGGAAGCAAAATCCACCTGTCAAGTAACTTACAATGAAATCCAATATTTATTTCATATTTTAAAAGATCATTAAATTTGATTAAACTTTTAGCTTACAAAAACATTTAGTCAAATCCCTTTTCCCGAGATTCATTTTTTTAGTAAACCACAATCACATCAGTCATATCACTCTAGAAACACTTTTGTTCTATTCTTTCCCAGTCACCATTCCATTTCATAAATTTCCTTTAACCAGCATAGTAGCCCTAATTTCCATGCCATATCTCTAACTCTGGTTTCAAGATACTCCTTCCTTGAAAAATGCATCAAAAATATTCAGAAAAAAGGGCTGACAGAGGGTGGATACACTCACGGGTTAAAAAAGAAAAACACTCATGTCATTTTTCTCCATTCTTACGTTATACAAACTCAGCATAACCAAAGGGACACTGTCCTCCAGGGGAGAAATCAAAATTGCCTCTGTCTTCAAACTTGCTGATCATCAGTCATTTGGTCCTAGAGTCACCAACATAGTCATATTATTATTTCCATTTTCATGACTTTTTTCACTTTTCCAAATTATTTCTCATCTACCATTCAGTAATTTTATGAGGAGAAAAGTCAGACATTGTCCCTTGTGAAAGACCAGGCGACACTTACAAACAAAATTTCTATGAATATTTGAACAGACTTGGACACTAGCATGAAGTTTACATTTCTGCCCAAAGGAGTTGTCTTTTCTTAGTTTAACTTTAAATGGAAGTTACATTAGTTACTTTCTCTGCCAGCTTAAAGATGGCCCCCTACCACCAAAAGGAAGCTTAGAAAAACAGAGCAAAGAAGAATCAAAACAAATCCTGATTTAAAAAATAATTGCTCTTCCTAGAAAGAAACAAAAACCACTGAGAAATGCCATCATTAAAAATCTAGTACCAAGAATAATGACTAAGCAAGTACATGAGCAAATTCAGATAAGGTTTAATAATTAATACAGAAGGTCCTAATGGTCCGTGACATATTGGGGAGATCACGAATACCAGAACTACCTAAAAAGATAAATAAGGGTTGAACTACAGAGAGATAATACATCACTAAGCCATGCCTGGGTAGAAGATTTTCCACCAAACCCTGATGAAGAAACACACACAATCAAAGCAGAAAACATATCTTATAAGTAAGTAATCTTATAGGTAATAGCTTTTATTGTTCTTATCTGTAGTGTGAGTTCAGTCATTCTCTTTGGTGTTGCTTTTATTTTCATAAAGCCTTGAGCTAATGAATCTCTGTAAATTCTTAAAAGATAGATGTCTAGAACGTTTGTACTGTTTCTTATTTACCATTATTGTATTTACAGTGGAAAAGCCAAAAAATGTAGGATCAGTGAAAGAGTATTCCTCTCAAAATTTTTATTTCAGTTTGCCGCATGTGACAGAATAATGACTAGAAAATAAATTCATTGCACAAACAATTAATGGAAACATACTATGTTCCAGACCTTATGCTATGTGCTGGGGATGCATGACTTGCTAGATTTAAAGATAGACAATTTATAACACAAAGTCCTAAATACTATTCTTGAACATTAAAATCAGTGTCATGGAGTGTATAGATGGAAGTGTAAGATGCCAAGGAGATCCGGGAATTTATTACAAAAGTCCAAAGAAGAGACAATATCATCACTGTTTTATTTTAACCATAGTACTTAACACCAATTTAAATTACTTTATTCATTTTTAAGGATACGATCTGACTCATACCCCTAGTTTTTTATTTTTATTTTATATTATCTTAACACCATTGGTAATTTGAAAATAAGCAGTATATATACTTTGCTAATTTTTTTAATGGTAAATTTTATTTCTTGACATGGGGAGTCTGGTTTATTAACAAAGTCTATCTAAATACGAAGACTTTGATAGGGCATTGTAGAGAAAAAATAAAAAGAAGCATAATTGTAAAAGAGTTTTCAACATTTTGACTGGTTTCTGAACACATTACTTATTAGTGAGAAAGTTTCCAATGTGTCTTATAAGTACATCTCACTTTAGGGCATATATCTATACTATATTTTTCTTTATTTGAAACTTAAATTTAGCTGGGAAGCATATATTTTTATTTGCTAAATCTTGCAATTCTAGATGTCAGTCCAATTTTAAACTGGTTGGAAAAAAGGGATAACACTCCCTTGCAGTACCAACATTAAAAATCATTCAAATTACAAAAAAAAAAAATTATGTCCCTTGAAGGCAGAAAATTGATGTGCTCCACACTTAATCATCTTCATATAACTTGACAGAATTGAGCTCCAAATGGGTACAAAATAAATATTTGATTAATATTCATAGTGTGTAACTCAGCTACATTGTTCATTTACATGCACATTTTTATTGAATGTAAGTATATCTAAAATTTTTGTTATCGAAAGAGTGAAGAAAGCAACCTGATATGTACTATATTCAAATTAATGTGTGTCCAGTCTTGTCTACAAAAATATCAGAAAATACAAATGAGTATTTGCAAAAATTTTATTGGCATCATATCCCAGAAAAAGTTTGCTAATGTAGAACAATGTGAATCTAATACAATTTTGGAACTTCAAGTTTCAATAAACAACATTAAATATTACTGCAACGGTATCATTCTCAACACAGTATGACTTCTTATAACATTGCAGAGAAACATAAACTAATTTGGGGACAAAGCAGGTTTGTTTTTATCATGAGCTTCGCATAAAATCATTTCACTCAGTGTACTTATGATGAAGTTGGTCCTTTAAACTGTTACCTTTTTTCCTTCAGCTTCAAACTTAGATCTGTAATTTCCAATACATTTTATCAGTGCATGTCATTTTTACAAAGATTAATTGTGCAAAGAGATAACCTTTTAAATATGAATGTGAAACATAATAAGGAGAGATTTAAATTTGACAAAGACATTTAAATTTAATTCTATATACTTCTGAAGTCTATAAAAATGGAGGTTAGGAAAACAATATTTTCACTTCTACCAAAGAATGGAGATAAAAACAATCCTTGGGATAAAACTAAAACTGTATTCTACATTATTTTATTCTTTCAACATATATAGGCAGAAATGCATCAGAACAGTGAGACTAGTTAATTTAAATGGGGGAATGTTACTTTTTAATACCCCAAATAGACCCTGGAATTGTTAAACTTTATTGATGATTTATTTTAAAATAAGCCAATTATGATTCCCCTTTGAAAATTAAAACAATACATATTCTTATTCTGTTTAGAAAAATTATGGGGAAATATTTAAAAATCTGGCAAATTTATATCTATATTTTTATTAAACTTTAGTTGAACTGAGAGGTGTGAGTAATTCTTCTTTATCCACATTTTAACATGGACTCATTCAGTTTTTCCTGTGGCACAATCTATGATTATAGCATTTTCATGAATGGATGCATTAGTAATAATATGGCCATTTATATTCAGAATACAGCCAACCTCACCTTGAGCGACCCTTTGTCTCATTGACTTGATTCGTTATTAGTCTAACTAACAGGATTCCAGTTTTTCAGTATCAGTGTCCTATTTAGTACTAATTTGTAACATTATAACCTTTGCTTAACCTCTTATTCAGGGAAGTCTTGCAGTTCCTCTTCTAGACTGAAAAATTGCATAAATATTTAAATGTTAATTCAGGGAGTGTAGAATGATGAAAAAAGTCCCTTAGAGCCAAAATTTCAGTGGATTTGGAGTAGTAATGCTATGATACGACCTAAAAATCTAGAGTGTCAATTCTCCCCCTCAAGCTGAAATGCTGTTTGTAAAGAATGATTTTAAAGATACCTCACAGATCTAAGGTTGTTCTTCCTTTCATCCCTTTATTTTAAAGACAAATGAGAACTTGTCAAACAGATCAGAAAATTGTTCAAATAATTATGAAGATGCCACTCAAGAAGCTGTGTTTCCTAACTTTGCAAAATGTGGCTTTGGTAAGTCAAAATCTTCTCAACCTGCTTATCTTGTACATTACACCTACAAAATCCCTGAACAAATTATAGCTTAAGAAACCATGTTGTCAAAATAAAAAATATTGTAAAGGTATATAAACTTGATATTAAATTAATTTCAGCAATCATTCAAAAATGCAATTTAAATACTGAATTTGAAATAAATGTTCCCGTTATTACATAGATATCTTATTTTAAAAGAGTAGTATGGATATTCTTGTCATGCCAAGAGATCAATTTTAAAAGTACTATATATGAGAGTTTTGGATTTGGCAAGATTACATGCTCAAAAGTAAACTGACATTCCACATGAAAATTTATTCCAATAAAAATAATATTGAACTCATGAATTTTCATCTCTTTTAAAATATTTCATAGAGTAAGACCCTTTTGGTTAGAAATAAATATAGGTAATTATTACTCTTTCTTCCTTCTTCAAATTTAAAGGGTTACTCTTCTTATTGTCCCCTTCAGAGTTGTTCTAGGTTCACATGAACTCTTTATGATTTTAAGGTTTAAAGACTTGCGATTCCTGTAATATGTGTTCTTTCTGTAATCCATGATGGTTGCTTCTCAGTGAAGACCATTTTATCACTCAAAGAGTTGAATGACAGGCTTCAGGTGATGTCAGAAAGTGATAAAATAGTAGCATATAATAGACGACTGTTACAGAGTGATCAAAAAATTATACTGATACATTAGTTAGCTTTCCTATCACTAGGATAAAATACCCAACGCTTGCAATTTAAAGGAGAGGAGTTTTATTTTGGCTTACACTTTCAGTGGGTTCAGTATATGATCTGTTGGATCCAAGGCAGAAACAGCATGATAGAGGACCTGAGAAGGAATGCTGCTCACATCATGGCAGCCAGGCAGCAAATATAGAAAAGAGGAGCCAGGGACAAGAATACACTCTTCCAGTTCATGATTCCTAGTGGCCCACCCCCCTCTTCTCACTAGGGTCCACCTCTGAACAATCTGCTATGAACTCATCAATGGGTTAATCCATCAATGAGTTCAGCACCCCCAGATCCAGTCAACTTTCAAAAGCCCTACCTTGAATCAAGAGAGTTTTGGGGGACATATTTGATCTAAACACTTGATGATTTGATAAGAGTATAAATTGAACAATAAGGTTTAAAGGGAAGTTAACCTATAGTGGCTCATTAATACTCTCCATCAGATGGCTTTGAAGAACTGAAATTGAATGGTAAAATAGTTAACAAGACAAAAATCACCTGAAGTAGTTAATAGCAGTTACAGAACAAGCACATATGTAAGAAATGCAAATGCTATGTCATTAATTCAGTATTACCTGTGTTCCCAGTACCAGACCTAGTTCACAAATGAAGGGGTTGAGAGTCAGATACACTCAGAAACATGTAGCTATTAAAAGACAGGTTTGAATACACTCCATTGCTTTGGACAGTAAGTCCACAGCCATTGGTACCGAATTACTTACATTGAATTCTATGGATTCAAAAACTTCACAAAAGTACTTGGTAGGTGACCAAAGGATTACTATTGTTTTATTTTACAAAGGATATTAAAATGAAAAGTCTACCTACAATAACCTCCTCTTCACAAAAGAAAGGAATTTTTTTTATATTGAAAGAAATTTATCATTGCAAAAAGTACACTATGTCCCACCCCTACCCCCCGTTTTTGACACGAAACCACACATAGATGAAAAGCCCACCTGAGAATACAATGATCTATATATCCTAGTTTCAAAACTCTGGTGACTGCAGCAGCTACTTCCAGGATTGGCCAAGTGTCTGTGCTGGAATTTTATTAGAGTTGAGTCTCATGCAGGTAAAGTTTTGAACAGTCTGAAGAGTATATATCATATATCATTTTATTATTTTATTTGAACAAATTTATGTGGTACAAATGTGATTGATCCTTAGGCAAAGGTAACATTTTAATATTGTTAAAATCAGGATGTTATTGAAATTTTCAATATACACATTTAATATTAGTATTTATTTTCCTCTATGAAAGCTGAATTTATTTCAACAATGATTTTTATAATCGTTGATCTTATAGCCTTGTACACACACTGTATAAGCTGATACAAGTTCAGACAAAAAAATAAAATATATTTAATAATTTCAAATTCTAAATATCCAGGAAAAGAATAGGCACTCAATAACAGTTACTTAGAATTGAAATGAAGAGACAGATTTCTATGCCTCTTTAAATACATGTTCAGAATTCTAATTTAGTGACCAACATTCTCTAAGAAATAGAGTAACAAAAAGTAGTTTTTAAAGTTGAGCTTTAATTAATTTATTTTTGCCTAAAAATAACTTCCTTATCTCAGGTATCAGGAAATGATGTGCTCTGGTTAATCAAATATTCTGGTTAATAGATTATTGCTACACTTAATTCCATGCACATATCACTGATTATAAAATATTAAACCACAATAAAACATATTTAACATGTAAATTAGACTGAGGTAGTTTTTCTTGTTGTTGTTTTTGCTTGTTTCTGTTTTTTAAGACAGGGTCTCACTATGCAGTTCAGGCTGGCCTTGGACTCACTAAGTAGCCGAGGCTGGCCTTGAACTCACAGTGATCCTCCTGCCTCAGCCTCCTGAGTGCTGGGATTACAGGCATGTGCCACCTTGCCCACTTTGAAGCAAAGTATTATCTTTTCGTTAGTAATCTGAAATTTGCTTCAAAGTCTCACGGTTACTATTATAAAAAGTCAAGCTCTTCAGGACATGGAAAAACCAAGTAATAGAAACTGCTTAATAAGACATTAAGCAAACTATATTTTTTCAGATTTTATGCTCTGTAATAAATTAACCTACAAAAACATAGCAATTGTAGCAATTATAGCAATTATTTTATCTCAAAAATTGATTTTCTTCCAATGCTGTTGTCCTCACTACACATTTTGCAGATATAATGATATATTTTCCCTTATATTTTCACTAAATATTGAATTATAAATATTTTTCATGTTTCCATGGAAAAGTTGTGATAATTACAACTTTCAATAACTGAATAATCTTCCATCAGATTGATTTACAATATTTAATAAAACTCTGGCTATTTTAGTTCTCCTGAGATGAATATATTACGTTGTTATCTATTTTTTCAAAGTACTTATTACTACCTGAAATTATTTATTTGCTTACAAATTATTTTGTTGTCTTTTGTGTTAGAACAGAGATCCCACAATGGCAAGAATTGTATGTATCATGTTCATTGCTAAATCCTTAGAATGTGTCAACACCAAAGACATTATGTATGACTGAGACACACTTGTTGGCCACATGAATGGTGTATGAATCACTGTGTATATTTTCACTTGTTTAGGAATGCATCTCAAAATGAGACATTGGCCCTTGCTGTTGTTTGCTTCTAGTTGCATTATAAAGTCTACATAGTAAAGTAGAAATCCTGTGTGATTTTTATAAGGAGGTTAATAAAATGTGAAGTTTGTAAAGTGAGATTAGAAAAATAAGAGTGAAAATAAACCAACAGGATATGAATATTAAATGAAAACTTGAGAGCTTGAGACCGCAACCTTTCCAGATGCATGAGTTGAGTTTTTCTCCATTACACCCTTCCACTATTATGTTTCTGCTTTGGAGACAGGTGACCATGGACTGAAACTTCTGAAACCATGATCCAAAATAAACCTTTCCTCTTTAAGTTGAGGACATCAGGTATTTTGCAACAGCATGAGAAAAGCTGCCTATCACACAAGGGTATCAGAGAACAGGAATTATCTATGAAAATGAGGTTATTTAGGTGATAAATACTGAGTAGAATTGAAAAATCTGAAGCAAAAACTGGTAAGCAGGGAACAAGAATAGAAAATTATCAGTAAATTAGCTCAGTGAATCTCCAAACCAAGCTAAATATCAGAATCCCTTAGACTTCATAGTTTTTCTTTTCAGTAAAAATTCTCCTAGTTTAGGACTGGAAATTCTAATTCAGAATGGCTGGTGTTTGACTTAATGATTTTTATTTTGAGAATTTTTATGGATATGTTACATAATGTTTACTATGGACCACAAAAGATCTAATATAAAATGCTAATAATTTTATAATATTGCTAATATTCTTACATATTAGTCAGATTATAATTGGAGTATGAGAATTTGGTTCATATTGGAGAATTTCCCCAAAATATTATATCAACTTAATGCCCAACTCTCCATAATGCTCCTACCTCTTTTATTCAGAATGCATAATCCATATCAAGGGTTAGTGATTAAGTAAAAGAACACTGCCATAGAACAGTTTCAGTTAGTCTCTTTTTCAACATACTTTTTTTCTCTGAGCTCTAAACTGAACACTATCAAGTGGATTTTGTCAAACTGACAGTTTTTGATGGTTATTATAGCCAACATTGGGCAGGGGTAGGTACTGGGGTGTTGATCTCATGACCTTTAAACTGACCTACATCCACAGCTCTTTTTATTTTTTTTATTTTGAGACAGGATCAGGCTACATTGCCTAGGCTGGCCTCGAACTTGCTGTCTTCTGCTTCAGTCCCCCGAGCTCCTGGGATTACAGGTGTGTGCCACTGTACCCAGCCCACCATCAAATTGTTATAGACTTTCTACTTTAAACATGTAACATATATTAAAGTCAGCGGGGATCATACCAATGATGACTTGGGAAAAAACTTGATATATTAACACAAAGTAACTTCTAGTCTAACTATCCCAGTACTTGGTGTCTATTAATCAGGTATTCAAATTCAGATCATCTAAGTTACCTGCCCTGAAATATAACTTCTTACCCAGTTCAAAGCTGCTGTTAGTTATAGATCAGTTCTCATTTGTCTTCCCTCCAGTAACCAGCTGATGGAATGTAATGGTCTATCATTGAAACCTCTGAGAAAAAGCTGCTTGATTTGAAACCCCGTTTTATATAGGTTTAACATTAGGCTTTGGCCTTAGTAAACAAACATCTAGTATCCTAGAAGCTGTATGATATCAGTTTTTGCAAACCGGCCTCAAGCATACATAAGAATTGTTTCGGAGTGATGCTACATTATGTGTTAAGAATTAATACTTTGGTTAAGATAGATACACTACCAATTTTACTTAGTTCATTGAAGAGTAAGGTTTGTGCCAATAATGTTTGGACAATTGAATGGTAATATCTGGTATCCTGAATAACTAACTTAAAGATAATAATACGTAATGCATTAACCATTGTTACCCTCCTATTATGTTGTTTTCAAAATTGTTCTTTTTTGATTTGTTTTGTTTTATCTTCTCTTTAAAAATAAAAAAAAAAGAATTAATACTTAAGTTTTCTCAACATTTCAGGAAACGTATGTACCACAGAAGCCTCATGCTTTAAAGTAGTCCTAGCCACAGTCAACCTCAGAAAGAATTTTAAAAATCCAAAGCATCTTCTTTACCAGTCACTCTTTCCTTCATATTGATAATACTCTGGCGGGTAAGATCCCGGAGAATTTTAATTTCTTGAATTGCTGTAACTGGAAAGCCTTCCTTTTCATTATCTGGACGTACTTTTTTTAAGGCTACCATTTCTCCAGTGTCCTCCACTGGCCTTGTAAACTTGTTCATAAGTACCTCCAATAATCCCGATGACATAAATTTATCCCACAGTATTTTCCCCAGTCAACATCTTTTTCTTTGATTTCCCCATAGCGAGGCCCACGTATTTTAGGCTTCTGTTTACTATGCAGCTGTGCTGTAGTTTTCTTTTCCTCTGGACTCTTGGAAAGATCATCTCCTCCAGGTAGCTCAGTCAGAAAGAATTTCAGTTGTCCCTTTTATAAAGCCTTCCTAAATAGTTTAATTGCATAGGCAAAAAAAAAGAAAAAAAATATATATATATATATATTTCTGTAGGGAACAAGCAATATAAGCATTTTTGGAGACTATTTTCTCAAAACTATAAAAATTTTCTTCTATCCTTCTTATTTCCCATTGGCAGAGTGACCATAAATAGAGGACTTTATGTTTGAGTCTCAGTTGCCTCATATGTAAAATGGGCATAATTCATGAATTAATAAGGGTCACATGAGCTAACATGTAAACACAATAAAATGTAAAGATCTGTAAGAGTTTAAGAAATTTTTATTGCTGTGTTCTATGAAGACAATATAAATGATTGGAGTTTTATTGGATTTTTGACATATTTTCACAATATGTTTAATAATAAAGAATTTGTATAAGGCATTCTGAAATACATCGATTTTTGCCATGAAAGTGTTCCCATTAAACACGTGCAGTTCATTGTGTTATTCCACATGACACCCAAATCATTAGCATCCGAAATGTAGAAGAAAGACTGTGAACTAGTGGTGAAAGACAAATCTACTACGGAGGTGGATAGTTTCCGTGAAGTGGGTATTCAGCTAACTCTATGACTACAAATTACTTCTATTTATGTGCTTTTTTTAAAAACAAAAGTTCCCATATAGTTTTGACATCTTAAAGAAAGAGATTTCTTACAACCAGTCTTGTATCTTTTTTCCTCTTAAAAAAAAAAAAAAACACACACACACGTTGTGCAAATTGACTGTTAAACATCCACATCTACGTCATTTAGCTCAGAGCAGTAAATCACTGTCTTGGCAATAATGAATTTGCTTTCCAGATTAAACCATGTTAATTATATTTTGGTTACTGGACTGTGAAGTCATATGACACCACTTTTAATTTGTTTATGTGTATGACTCATTGGTTAAGAGAAGATCTACACGTACGCTGTTCAGTAGAGAAGGTCGTAGCCAGTATACACACATTAACGTACTCAGGATTCAAAGATGCTGCTCCCAACGGTATTATTCCCTCCTGTGAGCAAGGTTTGATTTCAAATGCTTGTGCCAATGAGAACTCTAACTGAATAATTCAAAAATTACCATGTGCAAGCTGGTAGCCATTTGTATGCTATAAACTTAAGTTAAACTTTGTCAATACCGCTCTCAGTTCATTTAAAACAAAAGAGAAAAAAGGGACGAAGTGAATTTATCATAGCTAATATATGACATGAACATCTGCTCATAATAAGCTAGTCAAAATTAGTTTAAGTCTATCAGGCACAAGGAGAATTTAAATGGTCCAAGACAAGGTATCCAGATTGATGAAGAGACTGCTATAAGAATATCACTGAGATGCTTCATTCTCTTCATTATCTGCCAGCCATGGCTTTTTTCTTTCTTAAGTCCAAGGTTGAGATTGTCACAATGACATGACACATGCCTTTCTCCACTCCTTAAGCTGAATACTAGATCCAGAGACAAGAATCGTTACATGAATTCTTTTTCAATATTTTTGCTTTTACTTTCCTTCCCATTTTGACTTTTTCCCCTTTCTAATGAAATCTATAATCTTCTTGAACTTTAGCACAGAGTATTTCCCACCAATCTATCAGTTTTAACAAAGGCTGCCCTATCACAAAGTGACAGATTCTCACACTTTAAATAGATAGCTTTAGACAAGCAATCTTGCTTGTAAACTTCCTCTCTTCAAGTCACTTCTTCTACGTTTCCATGACTTCAGTTTTATGACTAGTTGAAAGCAACACAGAAGATTCTAAAATTAGCTCCATGAGGAATCAAAGGATGACAACAGCACTAATTTTTGGCACCTTGGATACGTTCCTGAACTATTCCGAATCTCAGCTTAGTTATCTGTAAAAGAGATAAGTAGCACACCTTATAAGAGAAGAGTAAAGTTTAAAAGTGCCCATGAATATAAAAAATTTAGCATAATAGATGACACTCTGTAAACCATTCTGATTAAATTTGAGGTAGTTACTCCTCATTTGAATTATTCCAGTTCTCTCCAATAAGGAATCCTAAAATATTCCTTGTAACAACCCACACTATAATTTTAAAACTTAGTTACTTAAAATAATGATGAATAATTACTTTCTTTATTTCCCATAATTTTGTAGATTGGCCCCGCTGTCTCATGATTGATCCTCAGTAGTGTAGAATGCTCATTCACAGGCTTGAGCCTCAGCTGGAATTGTTATGACCAGTTTGTCGGAACAGCTCAGCCTTTTTTCTCTCTCTGTCTCCGACTTCCAGGAAACTAGCCTCAATTTCTTCACATGGTAGCAGGAAAAGTCCCATCAACAAGAGAGGACAAATACCAAAGTTACACTGATGTTACAATTTTAGCCACAGAGCAAACACTCAAAAGCATGACATTTTTGAAGGCTGACAACCCTGATTTAAAGTTCAGTTTCTACTACTTTACTTAATGATCTTTAAAGAGCTATGTATCCTATATGTAACTGTTCTTCTCATCTGCAGTGTACATCAATAGGACAGGGCTAGTGACAGAGTTAAATATGATAACATGTATAATTTGATCAATTCAGCACCTGGCCATTTGAGTTTGTTTTTGCTGTTATCAACAATTCAATTCCCAGTTCTCTCTTACTCCATCTAAAAAGGTCTCACAATGCATCTTACATAGGAACTAACTATTGCTGTGGCTATTATATTAGATTAAAATGTATATCTAGAACCAATGAATCTGTATTTTTACACTTAGGTTAAGAAATAATGTCTACCAGAACTACCCTTACCCTATTAAATTTTCCTCTAATTATCAGCTATTATAAAGCTACAGCTTCTATGCAAAAAATTCATGACATCATTAACTAGTCTAGTTTCTCTAGTGCTTTAAATAGATTTTATAAACAAAGCAGAAAACTATAAAACAGAATTGGATGCTGTAAAGATACATAAAAATACCTTATTGTAAAATATGTAAAGATATGTTTATGAAATATGAAGAATTATTTACAGAAAATACAAGGTTATTAGGGTTTTTTCTGGTGATGGATTACTTCAGTATTGGAAAAAGTTATAGTAAAGAAAGCAAATATGCAAATGAATAGACCAATTCTAAAAGAATTTAGATATTAGAAATGAAAAAGAAGGCTTAATTTATTGGAGTTCCTTCCAAGTGAACAGCCTACTTTGGCTATTTAGCATCCATGTGTTAGACTACCTTATGTCCAAAGCCAGCACTAATCACTTTAAGAAAGCACATGTCTTGCACTCTAAATGGGAAGAAAAAACTACATCTTTTTATTTCCCAAACCAGAAATGGCTCTTTTCTTATTCCTTTCTTCCCTGTCTTACTTCTCCTCTTGAGAAGCAGAATATCTAATCTGGTTGGTCACATCCAGGACATAATTTCACTGCATTTACCAGTAGGCTAACACACAAGCCTCCAGGGAGTGGCACTAATAAAAAAAGCCAAGGTCGCTCAAAGTCATGCCATCTTGTCTTCCTGTTTAGTCCCTTGGGAGTTCTTACTAGTATGTACTCAGCAGCTGAGTGAGAAAGAGGTAAAGGCAGAGGTGATAAGAAGACCATCTGGGGCATAAGCATGAGGCAGGTCCTCTGATCCAAATAACCAGAGAATATAGCTTTAGATCACCAGATTGTTTGCCAGTTCTACCAAAGAGAGAGAGAGAGACAGAAAGACCGAGACCCAGAGGCAGACACAGACACAGAGAGAGACAGAGAGACAGAAAGAAAGAAGGGGGAGGGAGGGAAGGAGAGAGAGAGAACCAAAAGCAAACAAGCAAACACAAAATAAAACAACCCCAGACCTCTCATTTGCCATTGTTCCCTGAGTACATAGCTTCTTCAAGATCTTCCCAAAAAGAAATCATTGACAATGCTTCACTTGCACATTCTATTTCTTGACTAACAGTGAGTACTACCCTAATCCCTCTAGTATTTATCAGTATGTATTGTAGGCAAGATTTTGACACTTCTTTACTGAAAACAGTGATTTACAAAAATACCAGCTTATGTAAACAATGACCATTGTTTTAATTCTTCTGCAATTTTAGTTTACCTAACAGGAAATAAGTTTACCTAATAGGAAATAAATGACAAGTAGATAGGAATCGAAAGAATATAAATAAAGAACATTACTTACTATACTGGAAGACTGATATGAAGATAAATGGCATCCATGCCAAAGCTTAATACTGCCTTCATGGATATCAAAATCTAAGATTTTCAAAAATCCCATCAATGTAACTTGTTTAGCCAGAAGACAAGTTTGCCTTAAGAGTACTGGCTACAAAACACACAGTGCTCTGATACGGATTTGCATTATACTTTTCTTCCTGAGTCTGTTTTTTTTTTTTTTTTTTTTTTTAATTTATTTTACTAGTACATTTTAGATATACATAATGATAACACTAATCGTAGGGAATTTGTGCCTGTACATGTTATAACTTGCTTCTTCTTTTTCTCATTCCCCTCCCAGTCCTTTAACCCCTCTGCCCCTCCTTATTTACAAAAGCTTTGTTTTCATTTTTTCCTTCTTTCTTTTTCTTATCCCTTCCTTCCTTCCCCTCCCCCCCTTGTTCCCCTTCCCATTTGAACATTTTCTTCCCATTTCCCAATATCTATTATACATTTTGGTCCTTATTTACACTTTTGATTTCTTACACCAGAGAAAAAATGAGGTAATTAAACATATGTGCCTGATTTATTTCACTTAAGAGTATGGTCTCAAGGTCTATCCATTTACCCATAATATACTTTTTCTCTCTCTCTTTTTTTTTTTTTTTTTTTTTTTTTGGTACCAGGAATTGAACTTAGGACCTTGTGCTTGCCAGGCAGGTGCGGCACCATTGATCTATATCCCTGGCCCTGTCCATTTACCTATAAATGTCTCAAGCTTATCTTTCTTTATGGCAGAGTAGTACTCCATTGTATAAAAAGAAAAACACATTTTCTTTATCTATTCATTGGTTGATGGGCATTTGGGCTGTTTCCATGATTTAGCTACTATAAACTGTGCCCCTATAAACATGGGTATGCATATATCACTGTGGTATGATCCTTTTAGTTCTTTTGGGAAGATACCAAGAAGAGGAATAGCTGGGTCAAATTGAATCTCTAGTTTCAGTTTTTTGAGGACTCTCCACACCGGTTTCCACAGTGATGGCACCTATCTACACTCCCACCAACAATAGAGAAGAGTTCCTTCCAGTGATATTGAACATTTTTTCATATACTTATTTGCAGTTTCTACTTCTTTCTCTGAGAAGTGTCTATTCATTTCAGATGCCCATATTTGGGTTGGATCTTTTAATTTGGAGGGTCTGATTTTTTTTTGAGGTTTTTATATATTCTAGGTATTAGTTCTTTGTCTGAGGGACAGCTGGCAAAACTTTTTTCCCAGCTGTGGGTTGTCTCTTTACTCTGTTGGTGGTTTCTTTTGCTGTGCAAAAGCTTTTTAATATGATATCTCAGTTGTTGATTCTTTGTGATAGTTCCTGCGCGATTGGGTTTTTTTTTTCTTTTTTCATAAAGTCTTTGCCTACATCAATGTCTTCAAGAGTTCTACCTATTCTCTCTTCTGGCAGATTTAGTATTTCTGTTTTTTTTTTTTTTTTTTTTTTTTTTATGTAGGTACCAGGAGTCAACCTCAGGACCTTGCACTTGCCAGCAAGCATTTGCACCATTGAGCAATATCACCGGCCATTTTTTTTCCTTTATGTGGGTTCCGGGAGTAGAACTCAGGACCTTGCGATTGCCGGGCTGGAGCTTCTGCTGCTGAGCTATCTCACCGGCCCCCTGTATTTCTGTTTTAATATTTAGATCTTTGATCCACTTCAATTTTATTTTAGTGCATAGTGAAAAATATGGATCTAGTTTTAATCTTCAGCATGTGGAAAGCAGGTTTTTCCAGTACCATTCATTAAAGAGGCTTTCTTACAGTGAAGATGTTTGGTTCCATTGTCAAAAATAAGTTGGCCAAATGTGTTTGGAGTTTTTCTGCATCTTCTAATTTGTTCCATTGATCCTCAGGGTTTTTTGTTTTTCTGTTCTTTTTTTTTTTTCCTTTGCCAGTACCATGCTGTTTTTAACACAGTAGCTTTGTAGTATAATTTCAAGTCAGGGATTGTGGTACTCCCTGACTTGCCTTTGTTGCCCAAGATTACCTTTGCTATGCTAGGTCTCTTCTGTTTCCAAATGTATTTTAGGATTGTTTTCTCTAATTTTGTGAGATATGCTATTGGCATTTTGATCAGGATTGCATTAAATCTGTATAACAATTTTGAAAGTAGGGCCATTTTCACTATATTTGTTCTTCCTACTGAAGAACAAGGAATAATTTTCCATTTTCTGCTATCCTCTTCAATCTCCTTTTTCGGAGTATTGTAGTTTTTGGTGTAAAGGTCTTTTACTTCCTTTGTTAGCCTAGGTATTTCATTTTTCTGGATGCTATTGTAAAAGGTTTTGTTTCCCTAATTTTTCTCTCAGTGAGTTTGTTATTTGTGTACAGTAAGGCTACTGATTTTTGAATGTTCTTTTTGTACCCAGCTATGCTACCAAATTTGATCATTAAATCTACAAGTCTTTTGATGGAGATTTTGGGGTAGTCTATGTAAAGTGTCATGTCATCCACAAATAATGATCATTTAACTTCCTTTTCTACCCTTATTCCTTCTATTTCTTTCTCTTGTCCAATTGCTCTGGCTAATGTTTCTAGAACTATATTGAATAAGAGTGGTGATAATGGACATCCTTGGATTGTTCCTGATTTTAGAGTGAAAACGCTCAGCTTTTGTCCATTTAGTATGATGTTGATTGTTGTTTTGTCATAAGTGGCTTTTGTCAGATTGAGATAAAAACCATCCATTCCAATTTTCTGAAAGGTTTTTATCATGAATGGACGTTGGACTTTGTCAAATGCTTTTTCTGCATCTATTGATATGATAATGTGGATTTTGTCCTTGGCTTTATTAATATGAGGCTTAGGTGAGGTTTGGTGACTGAGTCCAAGACTGCACATATACAAGGTGGTGAAACCAGGAAACAAACCAGGCAGTGGTCTAATTCTAAAGTCTAAACTTCCAACAATTCCCATGTTCTGCCTCTAATGAATGTATTTTTTCAAATAATAGTAGTCAGTCATTAAATATATAAGAACCTGTGATATGCAAAACAGTCTGATAGACTCTGAGTAAAACACAATGATGCGTAAGCTTTGGTGCCTTTCTTTAAGGAACTGATAAACCATAATTCACTAAAGCATCACAAATGTCTGACAACAAAAATGTACCTAAATATGAGTAATCATTACTAAAAGGTGTAAGGTATGGTACAGGGAAAGAAAGCTATTGTCTGACTGGAAGTTCTTGGCTAAATTCTCTTCAGGGTTTTCCTAAAGAAAATTTTAGATCATGATTTGGATTGTAGTGCCATAGAAAAATAGCCGACATGACTTCCTCTGTTCCACAGATGCAGAAAAATTGCCAGGAACATGCTTTACCTTGACTGAAGTTAAAAGGCAGCAAGTCACTTCAAATTTAGATGTTGGTGCATATGATGACCACATGTGTATTGAAGTATTTAATAAGCAAATGCAAATAAATGAATAAGATCAAACTCTTCACCAGCTACTTGGCTTTGATGAATTGTCATCACTTACTTCTGTTCTCTATAAATAGATTAGGCACAATGGCTTTAATTCAGTCCATAATTATTCCACATCTACTGTGTACCAGGCATGGTTGTAAGCCTGGGTTGCATGACAGTAGGGCACACGGAGGTGAAATAGATCAGTGACTATCCCAGGGAATATTAATACTAGTCCAGACAGCTGAGGAGTGCAAAGAGTCATTTTTAAACATAACCCAAAGAAGAGAAAAAGACAGCCTAATTTTCAAATGGTCAGAACACCATCTGTTTGTGTTCCTTTAATTTGGGCTGCAAACTTTAGTAATTGGTATTCATGAGGTCATATTCTCAGAGCTCTTTGTCTTTCAAAAAGAAAAGCATGATACAAAATTTAGTAAGCAAGATTCTCGCTATTTGTTATTTCATATGTAACAATTCTAATTTTTATCATTTTCTTAGGCCAAAAGAAGTTTATTATTATTTTTAATGCAGTTACCTTCCAAGAGTTTGTTTTCACCTTGCTCTGTCTTGAGGGTCACAATGGTGATATATCACCTTATTATCTCTTTCGGCTTCTAAGTCATTTCTTCCCAATAATTATTCAGATTCCTTAACCTTTATATTTTTCATGATGTGATGCTTTACTTTCCAAAATGACTATCAAAAGTTTCCAGAGACTGCATCAAAATAATAACGGTAAATTCTATTACAATAATGTTACTTAAATTGTATGGTCTTTCAAAGTTTCTAATTTCTCAAATTCTCCAAATGTTGCTATAAAAAATCAGTTGAACAGGTGTAACAATGGAAAGTAATCTAATCTGGGAGTATCCAGGAAGGCATTTCCATAAGCCTGGCAACTAACCATTAAAGAGAGTGAATTCAGAATTGTAATAAGCGGTACAAGTGATCATACCGTGACTAGCATTTACTTACTCTTGTGCTTCATAAAAAGGACTGTTAAAAGAAAAATAAATATACCAAGAGAACTTAAAATACAGCCTCTGTCCTTGGTATGGTGATAAGCTCAGGAAAAATATATATGCAGAAAAGAAAGGAAAGAAACAATTACCAAAATTCTATGAAGAAAATGGCTCAAGGGAACTGCAAGCAATTTTGATAGTTTAATAGGCAGCTATTCAAACCTCCCTCTGAAATTTATGTTGAGAAATGTAGCCTGGACCCTGGCACCTATATGACATGGGAGACAGAGGAATAATCTACTCTAAATTTCCCATTTGCTTCCATGGATCTTAAAAGAGGTTTCTATTGACTGGAAAATAGTCTGTAAAGAACAGTTTTATCACTGTGAATAACCTATCATTATAATGACTAAAAAAAACTATTCAAATGATCTGATAAGCAAAATTACATATACAGAAAAAATAAGCATGCCTTGGTTTTATTTTAGTATAGACTACATGATTTATTTCAAATTTTTGTATCTTTGCAACTTGTTTTCTTATCTTCATTTATTTTAAAAAATGGTACGTCTTTTCTGTAGCTAACTGATTGCTGTGGAGAAGGTTGCTAACTGAGTTTCTATAAGCAAGTTGTTTTTATTTTCAATAAAGAAAACAAAAATTATTTACTTTTTAACTTATTTATATGTAGTCTAGACAGCTGGACTCTTGGTGAAATTTTCATGGCTACTGTTAAAACAGTCCCCTCTAACTAAAAGTGAAGATCTTTTCCTCTTGTCTGCAAAAAACAACCTTCAATTAACCTCAGACATTTCACAGGGCACTTATTGGCTACCAAACTTTTGTTTTTTCAGAGATGGGGAGAATTAATCATATTTCAATACTTTTTCCTCTGACATTGCTAGTATTTTTGAAAAAGATTATCTTTCATGTTTATGCTAATACAAGAACAGGGAAATAAAAACATGAAATATGAAACTGAAATTCATTCCTAGTTTCAACAGTTCCAGGGCCGGTTACAAAATTGTCTCAATCATCATAAAACGTCATTAAGTCAGCAAGGATGAATAAAAGCACTTTTGTGGATATTTCAGGAATATCTGTTTCCCAGGGAAAGTGGTCAACATGACTTTCAATATTCAGATTACCATATACTTTGATAAAGATCAACAATAACACAAGCCGGCATTTTCTTTATTTAATGATTTAACACTATAAAGCGTCAGGTGCCTAACTGTCAAAACAGTGCCTTTTACATAATAGTTTTGTGGGATTCAGTGAAAATCTAGCTACAAAGATAATAATGGGAGTGAAAATAGGAACATCCCTGAACTTTGTTATAAATAAAATAAAAACATAGAAACATAAAATGGTCTTGGCTGGGCATGACGGTGCGTGCCTGTAATCCCAGCGAGTTTAAGATTAACTTGGACTACATAGTGGGGCTAATCCAGCCTGAACTACATAGTGAGACCTTGTCTCAAAAAAAAAAAAAAAAAAAAAAGAAAGAAAGAAACATAAGATGGTCTCATAAGAATCAATTTTTTAGTTGGGCTTGGACATATGCTAGAAAATATGTCACTGCTTTCACCTTTATCTATGTGACAATAATGAATATAATCACTATTGCACATATACAGAATGTTAAAAATCATACAAGCATAGTAGTGAAAACACTTTAATGGAGGGAAGAAGAGCAAAATCAGAATCTCCACAAACTGTTGTCAATTTTACTCTAGAGCTCCAACATTATCTCAGCCACCAAATGCACTTTTTAACCTCAGAGAAACAAGTTATCATAGATTCTTCAAGAATCACAATTATAACAGTCCTTGGAAAGATTTCAAATTACAGAAGGGAAAATTTTAAAAAACAACCAAAATAAACTATAATATTCTAGCAACTCTTAATCATTTTTGATTTTTTAAGTTTTTGATTTATTAAAAAATATAAAGCTGTAATATACTGAAGAAAAACTTACCCATGGAAAAAGTTAGATTATTCATGAATATACTGACACAATAAAAGTTACACAAGAGTAAAGCTTGAATGTGTGTTATGCATCATTTAGATAATTCTTTAGCCAGACATTCCCCTTTGATCCTTCCTGTAGTGAAAGACAGCTGTCTACCTATCTATCCTACCACCTGGGAAGAAAAATGATATTATTTACACTAAAATTTTCACTGAATTTTTTTATACTAAATAATGTCAAGAAAAAGAACAAGCAGGAGGGAATTCTAAGTTACCCACAGGGAACATTTTACTTGAAGGAGTACCTGAGATTTAGGCCACTAATAATTAAAGCCATTAAATTAACACTTCAATGGCTGAGTATCACAACAAAATAGAAGTATAGACAGGTTTAAAGTTTAAAAAGCTTTTGACACCAATTAAGGCTGATATTTTCATTGTTTTCTTTTTTTTTTTTTTTTTGTGGGTACCGGGGGTCGACCTCAGGACCTCGCACGCCAGCAGGCACCCGTGCCGCTGAGCGATATCACCGGCCCTTTTCTCGTATGTGGGTTTCGGGAGTAGAACTCGGGCCCTCGCGCTTGCCAGGCAGGCGCTTAAGCCACTGAGCTATCTCACCAGCCCTTTCATTGTTTTCATACTCTTAATTTTCTTCTTTTCAACTCAGTTGAAACAAGTTTTTCAATTTGAACTTTGTCATAAAATGAGTTTATACACGACACTCTGAAGTCAAGTTTTCTTAGTCCTTAAACAACATACCGATGACCTGTTGACCTGATTACCACGATGAATCTCCCAACATATTAAAATAAAACCCATTAGCTTAAAATAAGGGTAATACTTTGGAATTATATAAGACATGAACTTCATGAGATTAGAATAACTACCATTTTTCCAAAATACAAAGGGAATCCTCTGACACAGAAAAACTGGTCTCCTTTTTAAAAGCGTTCTTGCAACGATTAAAGCACCACTTCAAGAAGTCAACTGAGGGGCCGGTGGTGAGGTAGCTCAGCGGCACAAAAGCCTGATGGTGCGCGAGGTCCTGAGTTCGACCCCTGGTACCCACCAAAAAAAAAAAAAAAAAAAAAAAAGTCAACTGAGTGCTCAGAGGATACTAAGATAAAAAAAAGGGGGGGTTCTTTTTAGGTTTGTTTCTGGGCAAATAAGAAAAAATAATTCTATTCCCTTTTAGAATAAGAAACTTTCATACTTCCAGTCAGATTACCCACATTGTCTTTTGTAGCCACAGACAAATAGTATCTTCTCATCTCTGCTGTACCCATAAGAATTACCCCAGTAGCATCTAGTACAAATACTCAAAGTTCCCCAGTGTGTCAGAGTATGGGTAAGAAATCCAATTTGGGGTCTCCACCCTGATGTACTGAATCAGAAACTGGAGATAGGGTTCAGAAATCTCTGGTTCAAGAGATCCTCTGGGTGACTCTACTGCTGTTGAATAAAGTTTGAGAATGGCTGAACACAGACTAGCTTAGTGCAATTCCATTCTAAAGCAAGCACAAATTATAATACTGTACATATGATCAGCTGAGTCAGAAGCTGAGTCAGGCGAAGTTTAGCTATTATTCCAATAAATGTCAGCTGGGAATTGTCTGTACTAAAGATTATAAGATAAGCTGATATCAATGAAGCCTGGCATCCCACCATTTTATTTGCTTTGGCCCTAGGTAGCTATTTATAGTCTTCTGTCATTGGTGAATTAACCATAATTTAAAACAGATTAAAAAGAAAGTTTAAAGGGAAATATTGTCTCAGCAATCTAATGTTTTCATATCTTCCCTTAAAGAACACCAGAAATATTGTGCTATTACATTTAAATAAACTTGCATGCAGCGAAAATTCCAAACAAGCATGTTATATGGTTTTTACCCCAAATCAAAGGTCAAATCCAATAGATACAATATTTCTAGTTTTAACACTATTCCTCAGCTAGAATAGAATGAGTTTTTGAGTCTTATCTTGTTTTGCATATATCAGCCTAATAAAAACATCATGTACAGCATAGTAAAGAAATTTCATGATTACTAGATGGCTTTTTCTCAGGATATTTGCATCATCTTAACATTCAAGAACTGTTGATGAACAGCCTGTATAACAGCAGTTGTAGAACATTCAATACATTTGTAGAGGTGATTGACATCCTCTCCTTTTTTACTATACAGAAGTTGTAGATTGCAGATATAATGCAGCAGAGCTGCATGCACATTAAGACTGGGTTGAGAGGGACTATTCTCGGGCTCTTGCTTCTCAGAGCCTCATCTTTGGATAACATTATGGGAGAAATTGTTAGAAATGCAGTTCCTACACCCTAGTTCCTGACCCTGCTGTGTCAGATACTCTGGAGGCAGATCCAGGGATCTGTGTTTCAACAAGCTCTGAAGGATATTCCAAAGCACGTTCAAATTTGAGAATGCTTCAGAACACACATAGTGCTTCTTTCTTCTACCACAACATAACGTAAATTTCTTACCAACTACGACAGCATTTTCAAAATACAGCACTTGATTTACTCATTCATTCAGGTCACCTTTACTGACTACCTACTCTGCATCAACAACGCACGAGGCACTGAAGTATAGTGAAGAAAAAAACCCAGCCGTTGTCCTGACCATCACAGAGCTTACAGTCTACACCATCTGGTGAAAATGAAAAGTACAAACAATATAGCAAACATAGAAATAACAAATATCTAGGAGGATTGTGAAGCAAGAGAATAAGGTACAACATAAATTGGGTTGTTAACTTTTTTTTGAATGGGATAGTGTGTCTCTCTGAGGAGAAGACATTTGAGAGGAAGAAAAGCAGGAAGAAAGGCAGGAATGTTAGGAAAAGGTCTGGGACACAAATGAAGCTGAGTGTGACTAAAGCCAAGCCAGTAGGAGGGATGGTATTTGAAGCTGTTTTCAAGGCAAAAGTTTTAATTGTCTTTCATTTGCAATTGTTCATCTTTGATGGATTTTATTAGGGATACATCAAGCACAGATTTTCATTTTCAAAGATCACTTCGTTTGGCAGAAGGAAGAATGAACTAGAAGACAGGCTCAAATGGAGGTGAGGCTGCAGGAAGCTGCAATAATCTTGGAGGGGGAGATGTTGCCTGAACTGGAGCGAAGGCAAAGAAAGAAAGTGGATGAATTTGGAAGTGTTGTCCCTGTGACAGCTTGTGTTGTTCTACTTGGGAGTTTTTCAGCTCTATCTACTGAAGGGAAATTCAGAGGCTATTGTTTTTTATTTGTTTGATCTGGCTCCTTCACATCCTGACCCAGCTGCCTCATATTCACCACACTACCTGCCTCTTACCCCCTACACTCTAGATCTATGCTGCCCACCCCACACTAGCCACATGGGACTATTGTTGATTGATATATAATATAGTATTTATACATATTTATGAGTTACAATGTGATATTTCCATTTGTGTATACATTGGATAATAACAAAATCAGAGTATCACCTTAACACGCATCTATCTATCACTGTAACTTCCATCATTTCTCTATGGTGAGAACACCCAAAATTCCCTCTTCTAACCACTTTGAGAAATATGCTGTATTATTGTTACTTGTATTCACCGGTGCCAGAGGACATCAGAACTTATTCCTCCTGTCTAAGTGTCACATTGTAACCATGGACCAACCTCTCCCCATCTCCCTTCTTTCTAGTTTCCCCAGCCTCTGGTAACAATTCTACTCTGGACTTCTGTGAAATCAACCTTTTAAGATTGAACATATAAGTGAGATCATGTAATGTTTGTCTTTCTGTGACTAATCTTAATATAATATCCTCCATGTTCATCCATGTTGCCACAAATGACAGGATTTCATACTTTTTACAGCAGGGTAGTATTTCACTCTGTATATGAAACAGATATCCTTAATTCATTCGTCCATAGGAGAAGTTGAGAGAGGTCTTCTGCTTCTGATATTTTCTGAAATGCCAAGGTATCACATTTTGGGGTAATATGTCTTGAACCCTGTCACAATATAAATGTCATCAGATCATCCAATCTATAATCACAGCCCAGGTACACTTTGCATAATCACTCAATTTTAATTTCTATGCATTTATGGCTATCTCATATGTGCCTTGGTTATTTTGTCCATTATCTATCTTTCTTATATGAATTTAAGCTCCATAGTTCTGAGACCTCACCTGTCTTGCAATCACTGCTGTAACACCTAGACCTAGACTATTGCCTGCTAACTAATAGGCACTCAATAAATACTTTAGAAGTGAAAGAAGGCAGCGGGAATGTATTACTGTTCACAGCACATATCATTTTAAACATTAATGTTTAGATGAAAACATTTCATACAAATAAAATGTAATCATCTAAAGTGCAAACACAATTATGAATACGAGAGGTCTATTCTGAATTAAATTTGAAGTCCAGTGCCACATTCCAGCTCTGCCTCTATCTTGAACACATCGCTTTGTTTCCAAGGGTCATCTGATTTATAAAAGAAGCAATTTAGACGGGAGCTAAAAGATTGTCTATAGTTTAAAATTCAGCGATTTTCATGATGAGAGTGAACCCAAGAGAATTATGCGAGTCTTTTAATATACCTAGAAAATACCAATTCATGTATCTTTTCTTAGTACAATATTGTGTGAATATTTATTCTGTATTTTAAGTAATCATTATATTGCATATTCTTAAACTGCTGAAATGTTCATAATGCTTAGAATTTTTATAATATTAAAGATAAATTTTCTGTAAATAAACTGGGCTAGTCCTTAAATTGGAATTTAGGGACACATCATCTGGTTAATTTGATATCAACTTAATTGTTATGCGACTGATCATATTGAGTTAGGACAATCAAGACCCTTATACTACTCGGGTGTAGGCACGTGAAATCATATAGATACAACCAAAGAGCCAGGTAAAAACAATCCATCCTTATGAGAACTTCCAGTAGAAATTCTAAGCACATGTGTATAAAACTCACCTTTCTTTGAAGGTTATTGTTCCAATAAAGCAAGTTTGTACAGTTAGGCTATTCCATTCTGTTGTCCTTAAGAGATAGTTTTACATTAAATAGACTCTCCAAGGATTCCACTTTGAAGGGGATCTATGTCATAAAAAGAAAAAGAAACCATTCTGCTTGATTCCATGAAGTTCATTCATATGAAGATTTTTTCCTAAGCTGTTGGAAACCATGGTTTTATCACATTCATTTATGCATCATCCCTAGGACCTGTGACATTACATTGAATATTTGGTGAACTACAGATATTTAAGTAATCAACATTCAATGAGGAAATCATATAAAATAGCACACAATTGTCTTTTTAGATGAAGTCTGTAAAGCTTCGGTTAAACCTGTGCCATTCATAAAACTTCCTAATTTTTAATATACCTCTTAGGCACACATGAAGGAAGCTCAGCTTATTTTCAGTCAAAAATCTGCGCAGCATCCTCCAGTGCAATATCTTCAAATGGAAACACAGTGATGAGATAGGAATTATCTTCTCGCCCAAAGTGCTGAATAAGAGCAAGATCCAAAAACAGGGAAAGGCCCACACTGCCAAAGATAGCTTGTTACTGGAGCACTGTAATACTTGAGATTTACTGCTTATTAAAATGCAAAAGGCCATTACTTCCACCAGGACAAATTTTGTGAACAGAGATGAACCTAGGAAGCTTTTAGCCCATTTCCTGAATCATAAACAAAGAGCTGTACGCAGCACTCTGTGAGATGTAAAGGGGAGTATATTCTATGATCCTTATTGGATTACTCAAAGCCTCAGCGAAGCTCCCTTCAGAAGTGATATAAATCAAAGCTAACTGCTTCCATAGAAAAGCAATCAAGTTTCTAAGAGAATATCTTTGTTCCCTGAGGTTGCAAGGTAAGATTTAGATGCTTCTATTAGGACCTTTGCAGTGGAGCATACTTAAGTAATTATAACAATCCAGACTGGAAAAACACCTGGCCAGGCTTCGACGGCAAGTAAATAGATCATTTGGTTTCAAGTTGTGGATTCTTTAGAAATATTTCCCCATCTGCTTTCTGAAAACACACAAACACACACACACACACACACACACACCACATGCTCTCCATTGACTATAGCAAATTAGTATATTAAACATTGAATTCTATTATCTTCCACATTTCAGTAGAACTATACAGTTTCAAATAAGTGCCTTTTATATGTTTCTAGAGCAAAATTAATCTCTCACAGAGTTTAATTGAGGTAGAGTGCTAAGCCAGAAGAAAATATATTTCTGAAAATGTTCAGGAAGATGTTTAGAAATGTGAAATCATTCCTTTTCCAGAGTGTCTCATATTAGTAAATTAAGTTCCACAGTCTTACTGAGAGATATCTTTAAAACTAGGTAAAACAACAGTGACATGCTATAAGGTGTAAAAGTACTGTAGGGCTCCATGAGATGGCTTTCAGTTTTCTTTCTATTTCTGTTTGATGGGTTAAATTTAGCAATGCCCTAGATTTAAAAACACAGGCAAATCTTGCTCTCTTTTGAAACTTATTTTTGCCATTTGAATAACAATGACATTTTGAACCCCAAGTTTTAAAATATTATTTGTTTATATATTTATTTATTTATTTATTTTGCTTAATTTGACAATCTGGGCAAATCAAAATATCTTCCAAATTTTGTCTTTTTTCAGAAAATATATCTCTGAAATCAGATATGAATCTTCCCCTTGTAGAAAGTGTCCAAAAATGAATGATTATCCAATCGAAAAAGCTGTAACTAGAGTTTGTGCCTGGAACTTTTTCTAAATTACAGAAAATGCATAATTTACAGCATCAGGAAATCTCTAGTATAGTGGAGTAAGATAACATATGAAAATATGTGAATAATACAAGATAATAAATATGTTTTTAAATGTGTGGGAAGATTATAGGTGTTATAAGAATCCAGACAAATAGAAAATCAATAAAGCTTATCAGGCTTGGAGAATTTCATGAGGAAAGTGCACCTTAACTTGGAAAGAGGGATTTAGACTTGGTGTGATAAATTGTTCATAGTAATTGTAGGTTTTTGAGCAGGGGAGTGACAGATGAAACCAACACCACAGGAAAATTTATGGAGCATCAGTATGTAGGAAGTCTTAGATGATAGAAGAGGGTATGCTAATTAGAAGCCTAACATAGGACCTCAGGGACAATATGATAAAGGCCTGGGCTACAAGGTAAGCTGTAGGATCGACAACTGACATTTGGAAGGAAAAATTGATGGTCTTCATGCCTACGTGGAAATGGTAGAAAAGGATTATTACTTGGAACACACATTACAAGAATTAACAACCAAGCATCCACAAAATGTACTAATACTGTCTTAGTTTGTGTTTCCCTGAAAACAGAGTCTGAGGCAAGGACATGGATGCAAATCATTTTGTGCAGATGGGGGTAGTCCCAGAAAAGAGTGATGAAGTGGGAAGAAGGAAATAGAGAAAGGAGAAAAGCTTGTAAGGAATACTTTAAAGCATCTGATCAGCAGTGAGGATGAGCAGGGCTCAGTGTCACTGAGAACCTTCAAATCTACCATGATTATCACATCTCAGAATTGTCTTGCTAGAAACTGGGGAGCTAGGGAATTCCTCCCCTAACTTCTCACCATGGTTCAGAATTGCTCCTGGTGTCATAATGTTCCATGATTTGAGTTGATCTACCTATGGCATGAAGTCTTCTGTCTTACAGAAAGTCCTGAGGCAGCAAAAAGAGAGACTCAATGATATAAGCCTGATGTGCACCCTAGCAATGGCATACCATATTCGCAACCGCACTAGCACTCCTGGGACACAGCATCATTATTTAATCCTCTGTTCTCTCTGCTTTAATCACACATGCAACCGAACACCTAAAAGTAGGGTACACACAGAAGTCCCGAGAGATTCACCGTAGTCATGAATTGCTCCAGTTTTGGACTCAGGGTTTTGTGCAGGGACTCAGTAATCTCTTCTGTGAGATTTTATACAAGTTACTTTACTTCCATTACACTTTCTCAGTTCTCTTTACTACCAAGTGATAAAAATAAACTTACTAACTCATACTATTGTATGAAAACACAATGAGTTAATACATAAAATATTAGCCTAGTGGGAAAAAGATTCCCAAATATTATGTGTTAATGTTT
The DNA here is from genome assembly GCA_028451465.1 of Erethizon dorsatum. Lineage (NCBI taxonomy): Eukaryota > Metazoa > Chordata > Mammalia > Rodentia > Erethizontidae > Erethizon > Erethizon dorsatum. The sequence goes on from CM051838.1 coordinate 59,638,091, forward strand.
TTAATTGGAATCCCTGGGGACATAGGCAAAAAAGTATTAATTAGTAGTAATTGTCAATATAGGACACCCACATTGAAAAAAGCATTTTTATGAATTCTCATTACAATGCTGATGGTCCTAATTACGGTACTTACTAAAGTCCTGAGATAATAGTAGCATGTGCATAACAGCTGAATACCACCTCACTCAATTAAGATTCTCTTTCATCAAATTGTAGTAAAGAATCACTGAATAGCTGCTGCTCTGGTCTCTGGAAAATGTCTCTCTAAAGCATTTCACAGCCAGCAGTACTGTGAGCCTTCCAAGAATGTGAGCAGCTATCAGCACTGAGGGGGATGGTAGTTACTTTGTGAATGCACGCATTCCTACTGATGTTCAGATTGACAGAGAAATATTATTCATTCCATGTATGACAAATTCCAGTCGTTAGTTCCTTCACCAGCAGCAGATAGCAACAAGAGAACCAAGAGAGCCAATTTTAAAGATAGCTGAAGACTAACTAGAGAGCAAGTTGCTTGCATAATCACGGTCAATGTCCACCTCCTCCTTTATTCATTTTAAATCTCAAAGTCAGGTTTCATGCGAGTAGTACAGTAGTTCAACTGGAGGACTCTTCAGAGAAATATGTATAGATTTACAAAATAAGAGTCCAGAAATGATCTCCAGATCCAGACTTTCAGTTATTAAATGAAGCAATTCAGATCCAAATATGTTAAAATATTTGCCCTGGAATGTAATATTCCCAAGGCTTAGGCATATAATCAATTTTTTATGTTTTGCTCCTTGAATGAAAAATTATTTACCTATAACCATGCACTAATCGCATCTCCAGATGAACTATACCGTCTGCATTTTTATCAGCCAGGCAGCACAGTTTCCACTCCTCCACACCGCTGCTCAGTAACACAAACCCTGGTGTCCATGCCCCAGCCCATGCCTGCAGCTCCCCGTCTCAGAGAGGGAAAAGTAGAGTGAGTTCATTACTTAGATCACTTCACAGGTGACATTGGAAGATGTTTGTGACAAAGGATTTCCACACTCCACACTCACGATGTACCTGGAAGTGTGTCTACATGGCCAAGATGAACTTCACTTATAAACACTGTAAGAGTGTACAGTCCCATTTCACAAAAAGTGAAAATGAGACTTCCCATAAACGTGAAGTGAAAAATTAGGGCAGGAGGACAGGAGAGAAGGAAAAAGTGGGAAATATAGTTTATTGCAAAGTAATACACCAAAGGGAAATATAGAGTGTCTAAATGTGGTACCACAGTAAGAGTATATATTTGTGTTTTTAAAAAATTATTGTTTTTGAATTATAAAACTAACACTTGATAACTGTAGAAAATTTAGAAAAATAATAAGAAAGAAAATAAAAACCAAATATTATTATAGCACCTAATAGTTCCTAATGCTAACAATGTGATATTTTGTTTTTATTATTTGAAATGCACAGAAAATAATTTGCAAATTGGTATCTAATTTTTTTCATTTTTTAATTAAGTATATTGGTATATTTTAGATATACACAACGATCACACACATCATAGGGAATCTGTTCCTGTACCTAATATATCTTTTTTCTCCAATCCCTTATTCTCCCTTCAAATCCTCATCCTCTCCTTATTTACAAAAACTTTGCTTCCATTTTTTCCTTCCATTCTCTTTTTTTCTTGTCCCTTGCTTTCTTTACCACTCCTCCCTCCCTTCATCCCCTTCCCATTTGAACATTTTCTTCCCATTTCCCAATATCTATTATATATTTTGGTCCTTGTCTACACTTTCATTTTCTCACACCAGAAAAACAATGTGATATTTAAACACGTGTGTTTGAATTATTTCACTTTAGAGTATGGTCTCAAGGTCCATCCATTTACCTATAAATGTCTCAAGCTTACCCTTCTTTATGGCAGAGTAGTACTCCACTGTATAAAAACAAAACACATCTTATTTATCCATTCATTTGTTGATGGGCATTTGGGCTGTTTCCAAGATTTAGCTATTATAAACTGTGCCACTATAAACATGGGTATGCATATATCACTGTGGTATGATCCTTTTAATTCTTTTGGGAAGATACCAAGAAAAGGAACAGCTGGGTCAAATGGAACCTCTAGTTTTAGCTTTTTGAGGAATTTCCAAACTGATTTCCACAGTGATTGTACCAGTAAGACTAATATCTAGAACATACAAAGACCTCAAAACAATCAGACACCAAAAATTTAAAGACTCAACCCAAAAATAGGCATCTGAAATGAATAGACACTTCTCAGATGAAGAAGTACAAACAGCAAATAAACATATGAAAAAAATTGTCAACATCACTGGTCATTGGAAAGATGAAAATTAAAACAACACTGAGATTCCATCTCACTCAAGAAAGAATGGCTATTATCAAGAAATCAACCAATAACAAATACTGGCAAGGCTGTGTGGTATCTAATGTTTTTTTACCTAATTCTTGTTGTAAATATTTTCCCACATCTCTTTATCAAATAGTATAAAATATTTGGTAGTAGGTATAATATATATATATATATACATATATATATACATATATATATATATATATAAAACATGATTGTTCAAATGTTTCCAGTAAAGTCCTCATTTCTAGATGATGCTAGAAATGTCTTTACTAAGAAATAAAACCTTTTATTCTGTAACCAGGGTCAAAACAAAAATAATGTAAAGACCAAAATAATTGCTGCTATTTCACATTATGGTATAAATGACTCATAGGAGAGCCTCTTTGACAGCAGATGTGGACCAGAGATAGGACCAAGGAGATGTGTTGAACTAAGTACTGCAAGGAAGCCTTTACCCTCCCAAGGCACCTGAAACACCTTCAAAGTTTGCTGTAAACAAGACTTGAAATACTAAAAAGGAAGATTGTCTAAGCAAAGAAACCATGAGTTAAATAAAATCTCACCTCTTTTAAATTGTTGGTGTTAACAACAACTTTTTGTATCAGCAAAGGTGAAACTGATCAATACAGCCAAATACTGAATGTGAGATATCCAGAATAGGTAGACTAACTGCCAACAGACACAAAGAGGTTTTACGGGCGAGATGGCAAGGGTCTGGAATTAGATAGTGATGGTATCTGCACAAAAATACTGAAAGATTAAAAACCCAATGAATTGTATATTTTAAAATGGTTGAGGTGGTGATTTTTATTTTGTATGAATTTATCTCAATGTAAAGATTGAATTAAAAAAATTAGTGGATAATATTGCTGTCATGAACATTTATGCTAACATAAGTTCAAGAACTCATGTGTTTTCCAGATTATAATCATTGTTTTGGTTTCAGCTTGTTGAGAAAACTTTGATTCTAGACTGTCACTGGAATCTCTGTCCATACTAGTCTTTTGTTTCCTGTGTGCTTCCTATACATTTTGCCTCTACAAAATATATGTGAGAATTAAACCACATCACAGAACAGTTCTCTTTATGAAATACACCTTTTTCTTCCTCTGCCCTCAAAGCCTTTTCTCTCAAGTTGAACTATAAATTTGTGTAGAGTGATGAATAAATCCTAAATTAATTACATTCTCTGTGAAAAGTTAGATTGAACAAGACTAACAAAATGGCAATAACAATTCATAGGTTTCAATAATGATTAAAATCTGAATATTACCTGAAGAGAGATATTTCACATATGCGTTCTACAAGTACTTATTAAGTACATATTATGTCAGGCACTGGGACGTACAGCAGGTAATAAGAAAGTTATAGTCTCTAAACTCTATTTGAATGACTTTATGTACATAAATGTATACCATTACAAGCCTGTGTTTTATTAGATGGGAACCTGAACGACAAATCTAATAAAGTTCCCCCTATTACATCACACTTAAAGTTGGAGGAACCAATACACCTAACATGTAGGTTTTTCTAGGCAAACTAGTAACATAAAACACAAAATTTGGTAAAAATAATCTTGAAAGTTTGGTAAAATCTTAGAGTATGGATCATCCTTAATTTGTTTCATATTAGTTGTAAAAATTCACACAATACTGTTATGTGACTAACATTTGTATTTATGGTCCTTTTTTAAATGATATTTTTGAATAAAGAATCACCCCCGAGTAATTTTTAAGATTATTTCTGATCATAAAACTCTACATAAAGAAGGAAATAATTATTTGATAAAATTAAAATCTAAAATAAAACATGCGTCTAACAGTGGTGCTAAATATATCAGAAGGTTTCAACTTTGAATTAATTATCAGTGTTTAAGTTTGAGTTCTTTTTCATTAACTGGTCATTTCTCAAGATTATGTGGAAGCTATAGAAAGTTATTATAAGAATTTTCTTTCCTGTAGGCAAGAAAAATTTAATAATAGCATTATTTAAATCTTGCAGGAAACAGCCATCCTGACTAATTTTGACTTTTCTGACTAATTTCTTTCACTATGGAAACAGACTAGATATCATTTTTAATGGCAAAAGAAATAATATTTGGCTTCATTTTATAATAATTCACAATTGTTTTGCCTTCAAAATTTTTCTGAAATATAAAGAAGTCATCATAAAACTTCATCCCTAGTAAATGTAAATATACTACTAGTGTCATTTATTGAATTTGATAAATAATCCAGATGATGACTTTTGAAAATTTTTCACATGTGTTTAAGCTATTTCTGTGTGCAATGTAACACATCATTTTGACCTCATAACACACCCACTGGGCATACTGAACAAGTTGTGGAACTGAGGAGTTAAAGTCCACTCTAGAAAAGAAAGGAATGGTTTATAAACCCTTGATATTCCTTTGCTGGACTGAGCCAAGCAATCCTGTACAGCTTCCCATGAAAATACTGCCTTTGACTTTGACTTGGAGTACACTTTCAATAAGGATTCTCCAGATGTTAAAAATGAATTTTGATCCTCAACCACATCTAACCAAGCAAAGATTTTCTTGGTGAGAGTGACCTGGAAAGAATCAATTACTATCCACCCAGGGACTATTCTTGGTGGAAGAAGAATGGAAATGTTTTTATATACTAGATCATTTTTTTAAATTGACAAGGAGTGAACTGGTGCATTAAATTACAGGACCTGCTTTATTACTATGAAAATATTTATTAACTTATATGTCAAGACGGAGAAGTCAAGAACAAGTAGGATCCCTGTTATGTGACATTTCCACTGAAATTCTATATCTGACATTTGATTCCTACCTAATTCAAAGGATCAGTCACATTTGTGCGGGTTCATTAAGGTTGATGATATTTCTTTGAGTTCCCTAACCATTGATTTATCTCAAGGTTCTCCAGTAACAGTCTACAAGGAATACAAAGAAGAAATTTTAGCTCAAGGTGCATGGTGAGTCATTTATAAGCCCAGTCATCATTTGTTCACCAATATTCTTTATATAGAGTTCTTCTATGAGCTAAATGTTTTAAATCCCACATATGAGGGAGATTCTATGGCAGTTGTCTTTCTGTACCTTGCTCTGTTTTCTGAAGTGGCGATATTTCCTTCCTTTACGTGGTTGAATAGTAGAACTGTGGTTACCAGGGGCTAGAGCTATTAAGGATGAAAGGGTAGGGAAGATGTTGGTGAAAGAATACAAAATTATAGCCAATTAGGAAGAATGAGTTCAGAAGATACACTGCACAGTATGGGGACTTAGGGACAATACATTGTATTCTTGAGAAATCCTGTAAGAATCGGTATTAGAGGATATCACAAAAACAATAATATGAGGTAATACATGTTTTAATTAACCAGATTTAATCATCCCACTCTCTACATATATATTTCAAATCATCATATTGTACTTCAAATCATCATATTGTAAACAATAAATTCCTATCATTTTATCAACCAATTTAAAATAAATATATGTGAAAAGTTAAAATTAAATAACTGTGCAAAAAAATGGTAAATTCTATATTTGTTCACTTGTTAATTCAATGAATAAATATTTCTTGAGAAAATACTCTATGTTAATCTTTGTGTTGTCATCTTTTGGTACTCCAAAGAAATACAAAATAAAGTTTTCACCTTTGAGAGTATTACTGAGATTTCACGTATATACATAAATATTAATGAGACTTAGACACTAAATAATATCACATGATGTGAAAACTGAGAAGAGTAGGTAATATGTGGTAATGAGTGATAAGCAGAGATCAAATTATAATTTATGAATTCAAAGGAGGTAGAGTTCAATTGAATAGACAATAATTATTTAAGTGTGAGGGATCATCAAAAGACACTTAGTAGAAAAGTCCAACAGGATTCAAAAATTTATGCAATGGAAAATGAAAAACTAAATTGAGAAAATAATTTGGGACTAAAATTCAGTATGTGAAATTTGCACTTTATTTTAGAATTGAAAATTATGAAAATCCACTCATGAGGAACATAGAAGAAAATAAAAATATGCATTACTAAGAATAACACAGAAGGCTATGAAAAACAAAATAGATTGATTGATAAACTATGTAAGTTTCTAAAGCTGAACAATTTAAAAAATTGTTATACAGGTAGAAATAGGTATTCTGAGAGAAAGCAGGAAGAGCTAGTTTTATGCTGATGAGGACATAGATATGCCATAGAAATTCAAAAAAAAATGTACAGATATGTATGTAAGTGATAGTGAAGCCTGAAAAATAATCTCTCTGACAAGGACAAAAATAGAAAACTAAATATTGAACTTTGAGAATGCAAGAAATGAGAGATGGGAGAAGAAAAGTGACAACCTAGAGGTAGCAAAGATAGAGTTATTATTTTTAAAAACTGTCACAAATGGAAAGAAAGAAATATCCACATACCTCAGGCATACACTTATGTTGGAACTTAGCAACACATAAAATGATTAAACTAACACCATGTAGGATAACTAGGGAAAACTATTCTAGTTTGGTACTTATCTCACAGTATAATGAAGAAAATGTATAAAGATTTATCTGTCCCAAAATCATAAAATAATTTATCTTGAATTAGGTAAATATTGATATTTTAACCAGTATGTCAGCTAAAGAAAGAGGCACTGTGTAACAAACAGTAATACAGAATCAAACAGGTGGTAACAGTCAATTTCTAACTGAATGGTGACCAACATAGTCATTAGTACTGGGCACATTTCTGCTATACTTTAGAGGAAAACAATCTGAAACATGGCAAAATAGTTTCAAGTTTTTCCAAAGTTTTGGCATCAGCAAGAGTATTGATTTGACAAACAAACCAGTGTATTCAAGCATGGTGATAGTAAAATCTTATAATTCTGTGCTACTTTTTTTTACATAGACTCAAAATATATTAAAAATTCTATATATAAGGATTTACAGACAAATCTACAATTATACAAACACGTGAAACAATATAAAGCAGTCCAACACACATCTAACTGAAATCCCAGAAAGGAGAAGGCAATCGATGCATAAAAACAGATGAAGAAATAATGGCTGAAATTATTCAAATATTGGAAAAACCTGAACACAGGTTTCAAACAGTTCAATAAACCATAAATTTTCTTGTCTAATAAAAATAATCCAAACCTTATTAAAGATGTGACTAACATAAATGTTTGTATTTGCCCAAACTTATCATATTGCACATTCGAAAACTGTGGATTTTGTTGTGGTGAATATGTTCCGATTTAAAAATGGAAAAAATACTGAACACTAGAAATTTAATTTAAATTGCTCACATTTTCTAAATATATTTTAAATGAACAAAAAAAACCGTATGTTTTTATTCTGCCTGTTTCCTTCCCTGGCATGATTATTACTGATTCTCCACTACCACTCTATGATCTGCTCCTGAGACTGAAAACTACGGAGACAAGTTCTAACTATTCTTAGTTTCTATCTATATTTCACAAAACAAACCTATTCCAAATTATCAGATGAAACATATTTGGATTTGGTTTTAGTCAACATGGTCCAAATTTCACATTACATCCTAACACTAAATAAAAAATTATTTCATCCTAATAACAGGTTTTGGTAAATGCACTTTAATAATTTTAAATGTAACTTGTAAAATTCTAAACTTCTTTGCTCATACCTTTACAAAGATTACTTGAAATATTGAGTACATCTACTCATCAGCACCTTTTGTTTTCCAAATACTCCTTCATATTGTTATTTGTAAAAATTTAATAAATTGTCATTACAAGCTCATCTGTCTTTGGACACACAGATATGATTTAGCTTACTTTTGGAGGTCTTCTCTAATAGTCTACTTTAAAAGAGCTAATTTAACTTTGTATTTTTTCAGCTTTCATTCCTAAAGTCAGAGACCCTTTTTTTTTTCTCGTTTAATGCTACTTTCTTTGTATTCCATATTCCAAAGTGTCTGAAGCTGGTGATGAGACCTTTTTAATACAGAACTAAGATTTTTCTGTCTGTATAACAGGAACAAATTAGGGCATTCATCTAAAAAAAGCAAAGTACTTGAATAGTGCAATCTCTGATGAAGAATGGGCAAAAATGGTACTTGAGTCCTCTAAATTAGAGCATTAGTTCTTGTCCTTTAGGTGGAAAAAAATCAGAAGAACATTAGACTGAACTAAATTGAACAGAAAAGCCAATAGTGAAGAATAAACTGGAAGGTGCTCAAATCAGGAGAGCGAAGGTGAATGCTGAGAACATAACAAGTTTCAAAGGTAGGATGCTTAACACCCGGGGATCCGAATCACATGACACACTATATTCAGTCAAGCCCAATCTAAGCTTCACAGTTCCTCAAGATAGAAAAGCAGTGTTCCAATTCACGCTGCAGATGTCCTAGAGAAGCTGTTGATATTAGATGTTAGAATGGGGCAAAAACCTCAAGGTAAATGAAGCAAAAAGTGAGAAAATGACATGGATAAATTCATGTTAAATTTTTTTTTTAACCTGAAGTAGCCACAAATTCAGACAAAGGTAGATTTTTGGATTACAACATAAAAAAGAAATAGTCAAAATTAGAGGATTTAAGTCTCTTCTGATTAGTAGAATCTATGCTTATTTCCTCAAATATCTAAATATCTCAAGCAAAGGTGATTGGAGACTGAGATATTCATACCACATTCATTTAACATTTTGTGTATGGATGCAATCTTAACAGAGATTTGTATTACATTTGAGATAAATTTTAGGTTTGGTAGAAATGCACCCAATGAATATTCTGCATGAAAACTCAGGTCAAAGATACATTTACAGATACATCTTTTTGTTTTTGTTTGTTGTTTTGTTGCTTTGTTTTCTTTTTTGAGACAGGATCTCGCTATGTAGTCTACACTAGCCTTGAACTCACAGCAATTCATGTCCCTCAGCCTCCCAAGCAGGGGTATACTGGCGTATGCCACCATGCCACTAAAAGAAAGTAGATTAAAATGCAAAGGGTCATCGATTGGGGGTTATTTTTATTTTAAAAACTTTAGTGCTACTTTTGAAAGAGAATTGTTTTTATTATTCTCTTTTTGTGATCGAAAAGTCATCTAACAGTAAGCAGTATAGAAGCTACTTTTTTAATTGCGGGCAAACAGCTCTAAGTGCGCTTTCTTTAATTGTACTTCTTTATCGTTAAACTTGAATTTCCAAAGCCTTATGTGTACCACTAAGCAAATAACTTTACCCTTAAATAAACCAAATTTACATCTTTATTATATTTCTAATTGTTATAAAATGCACTTTCTAAAGTATCTTCAGTCTTAAAATATAGCTGGGAAAATATTATGAGATAGAATCAGTTGCCTTTCCCCCAAATTCTAATTAAGCACTAATTTTATTACTTTATTATCTTTACATAGCTTATTCTTGAATTCTGTCCCTGAATCACTTTGTTTTGTTTGAAATTTAAAGTTATTTTCGTACCATATTTATCGTACTTGTTTTAATAATCTGCTTTCTTTAAATGCAATAAGTCCCAAATGGATTGCCTATTCTTCATAGTCAGTAGCTTTGGAGTTTTTCATTATTTGTCTTATTTAAGTTTTGGATACAAAAAAAGATACACTTAGAGAGTTGGGGTAGCAATAAAATAAATAGGTTTGAGGACTACATATTTACTTTGTAATCAAGTGAAAAGAGCTATGGTACTAAAATTTTTAATTTAAAATTCAGGTATTCTTTGCTCTCTAAAATACCTTCCAAACTCAGGTTTTAAGACTCAGGTAGCTTGACAACTAGATAAGTAATAGAAACCTTTCATTTCTGTATGAAATTAAACTTTTTAATAATACACAAAATTATGTATCTCAGATCAAGAACTACAATAGAAACATAAATATTGTGATTATATATTAGCATAATTTTATATTTAGAAAGAATGAAAATACAGATTAAACACAGAAGATACACAAAGCCAAAAAACAGGCACCTTAAATCTTTTTTTTTTTTTTTTTTTTTTTGGTACCAGGAATCGAACTCAAGACCTTGCGCTTGCCAGGCAGGCACCATGTCGCTGCACTATATCCCTGGCAAATCTTATTTTAAAATCAGATGAATAGAGATCAGTGCTTTTAAATGTATTTCATTTATTCAACCAGGAAATCAAATCTTAATGTGATTTTCCTTTTAAAAGATGGCTACCTAAAGTGGTTCAGAGAGAGGTCAGAGGTGTCTTTCAGTTACCAAAGGAAAGCTGCTAAACTCAGGTGCCCAATTTTATTATTCCTTGAGTCTCCTCCAGCAAGTTTCCCACAAGAACTTCTCAAAAATATTCCTGATCAGAACAGAGGAGGGAGTACGTTCCTACCAGCAGGAAAGACACTCGGCCAGTTACTCAAACATACTCTCTAAAGAATTACTTGAAGTTTATGTTAAAGTATAAAATCATAGACTCCTACCCCTGACTCCCTCTACCGGACATTTTAGAAAGGATCTGTGGCCTCGGGTTCTTTTGCTCAATCCAGATGGAAATCATGAATCAGCAAAATGCAGCTCTGCTAGCAGTCCTGATGTCACCATATGACAGGGACGGTGCTGGATGACAACAGCAAACACAGCCAGCTGTTTGCTATGGCCACTGCCAGCCAGCACTGCCTGATGCCAGCTTGTACCAGACACAATACTGTGTGTGCTGGTCTCTGCTGATGGCGGTTGCCACCTTCCAGTGCCAGCTTTTGCTGGACACCAGAGGTTAACACTGCGAGATGCTGATCTTTGTTGTCTGCTGGTCACTAGAGCTCTTTGATGATGACAGCTTCGAGTGTTCATTGCTCTTTCTTTTAAAACAACTGGTCTGTCTGCACTACTCAGTGTAAAAATCCCAAGTGCATTTACAGGACTTTTGGAACCACACTACCTTAGAAATTAATCAGGAGGGTGCCGGTGAGATGGCTCAGTGGTGTAAGCGCCTGCCTGGCACGCGCGAGGGCCCGAGTTCGACTCCCAGAACCCACATATGAAAAAAGGGTCGGTGATATCGCTCAGCTGCAAGGGCTCCTGCCGGCACGTGAGGTCCTGAGGTCGACCCCTTGTACCCACAAAAAAAAAAATAAATAAATAAATGAATCAGGAGTAGGTTTACTGGAACACCAAAGGGAGTTTTTTATTTAACAGAGCCTGTGCTGCAGCACAGGGGTCACTATGCAGGTGGGAGCCCTCCTAGACTAAAACCCAAGAAGTGGCTGGGAAGTGCAAGCCTGTGTCAGTGAGGGGCACCGTGGAAAGCATGCTGGGAATGTTGGATATGCAAATAAGGGGCCCAGTCCCCTCCCTTCTTGATCTTAGCCACTCCAGGGCCCCCCTTCAGACAGGTAACAATCTCATCTGAAAGGACTTAAGGAGGGCACCATTTTGACTGGCTGTACTCACTCTGGAGTAGAGAATGGCAGTTTGGTAGCCCAGAAGGACACTGCTAGAGAGCCAGGGAGGACACTGAAGCAAGTTATCCCAGTCCATTGGGGTTTGAAGGATGAGCAAAGGGAGTAGCCAAGCCATATCTCCTCTGTAGCTGGCACTGGGAAAAATGCGTCAGGCACTTATCATCTCTCTCAGATCCAGGAACCCATTTAGCAAGTACCCTGTGTTATTCTTATTTTCAAGCAAGTTGGAAAACAGTATAGAGTGAGATTAAACTGGAAGCATCTCAACAAGAAGAGACAGGTCTGCAAATTTCCTGTTTAACATTTTCAAATCTCCATAATTTGGCACTAGTTCAACTTTCCAACATTTTCTTTCTTCATGCTCGAACAAATCTTTCCGGGGCAGTAGAGGTGCCTAGGACATCTACCTTGCACTTAACACTTTAACTGGAAAAGTCTGTCATTCACTGCTATAAAGATAACTAATCTATACTTGTTCTGCTGCCTGAAATCCATCCAGGCCCTCTTTCCCCACCTCGCTTTGTCCACGTGAAGAGGGCTATAACTGTATTACATGCTTAGACTGGTCAATGCTTACTTGCCACTGGTCCTTTAAAGGACAACTTCAGAGTTTTGTGGAAATTATAAGTGAACTCAAATAAAAGACTTCATTGGTATCTTCTGGGTCTACAGAGACACGTGCATGACACCATTGTAGTATCAATTTTTGATTTCCAACACTTGGCCACACTCAAACGCTTAGATGTCAGAGTCTGGGTGATAATGACACTGTGACAAAGGAAACACTAACTGCTCTGGAATCCCCAAAAGTCCTCAAGGCCACAGTTAATGGCTTACGTTCACCCAATGGATGGAACATCTCTCCTATAGAAATGCGTGCTTTAAATACTGCGCCCTCTGGTTTAAACGTCAACAAATCAGCATTACTAACATTTGCCACAAACCAGAAAATTCAAGCCAAGATAGCTCTGAAGAAGAAATTCAGTACTAACACCAAGGCCTAATCATAGGCGATTTGAGTAGAAGTTAAGGCAAACCTTTGATTCGAGGAGATAACAGTTTGCAAGTCATAAGCTTACATGGACATGCTGGGATGCGAAGCCATTGAATCTCCTGGAATGCAGTGAAATGGGAAAAATAACATTAACAGAGTGGTTTGGAGTAAATTACTTTTCATGGACATTGGCATATAGTAAGAAATCTGTGATTGTTAATTCCTTTTCCTCTTTCTTTATCATACCCTGTATATGTCCTGCCCATTTCCCATTTTTGAAGTTTTGCTTATGCAAAGCACACTTGCTGTCTGTCTCCATCAAGCCCATTCAAATCAATTCAGCCCTTGAATTTTAATTAAATCCTATAGCACAATTGCTTGGCCTTTATCTTTTCCTTTCCTTTCCTTTATCTCTTTCTTTCTTTCTTTCTTTCTTTCTTTCTTTCTTTCTGCTGTTTTCTCTTCTACTTTCAATTTTTTTTTTTTACTGGCACATGTTTGCAGTACATAGTGATTACATTCCTCATGGGGAGTTGGTACATGTATATAACATACCTTAATTCTTTTTCATCTCCTGCTCCTCCCTCCACCTCATGGTCCCCTTTTTTTTGCAAAAAATCAATCTTCCTATTACCTATTTTCTCTCTTTTATTTTCCTCTTTGTTTATATTTTGGTTTTCTTATACAAGAGAAGCCATGCGATATCGAAGATTGTGTGACTGATTTATTTCACTTCTCATTATGGCCTCAAGGTGCATCTATTTTCCTACAAATGACTCAACTTCATCCTACTTTATGGCAGAGTAGTGCTCCATTGTGTCTAAATACCACATTTTCTTTATCTATTCATCTGTTGATAGACATATAGGCTACATCCAAGATTTAGGTATTATGAATTGGGCTGCTATAAATATGGCTATGCAGTTGTCACTGTAAAATGAGATAATTTATAACACATTGTTTGTATACATTGATCTTACTGAATGAGTTTCTAAAAGAAAGTACAGTGTATATTCTTTTGTATATTTCCCACATACAAATACTGTGAGATGTACATTGTAGGAAAAATGAAACAAGAAAAAAATCACCCAGTCCTTAGGAGGACTGGAAATCTGTCATCAGAAAAGAGGAACCCATTCACTTGCAGCTCAGATAGTACTTCTGACTTTATTACATAAAAGCTCACCATTGGCTACACTGCAAGTATACACTGTACTGTGGTGAGAGTTAAGGTTGGTGTACCCTTGCAGTAAAGAAATGAAGCCGCACATAGACAAAGTCTTGCACAATGTGTCTTTTGATCCAGCAATTCCATTTTGAGAAAGTAGCCCTGAGGAAACGATTACAGCTGTGTTGAGTGTTACACCATGTCCCTGAATGCATTGTTTAATATGGAAAAATATGGAGTCTAAAATATCCTCAATATGGAATCAGTTTAATGAAACACTATACCTCCATTTAAACCAATGTCAAAAAAGAATAATGACATGGAACACATTTATTTTATCTGGTTAGTATAGGAATCTTATTACATAAAAACACAACACTGTAAGTTCTGACAAGGTATAAATTTATACTTATCCATAGGATCAAAGAAATGGGTATACAGAAATTACAAAGTCTAGTTGGAAGAATCGCAGATGAAAATTCACCTCCTTTTCTATATTCTGTATATTGTAAAGTCTATAATTTTATTTCTTACATTGACACTAAAATATTTTTTAAAATATATTTCATTGAAGAAAATATAAGTGAACTGTAGAAGTGAAACTTTTCTCTATCTCTGATTCCATAACTCTAAAATTAAAAGTATTATTTGGCATGAATTAAAATAGTATAATAAAATTGGAATAATTCAGACTAAATTGATTTAAATTTAATTTTAAAATTCTTAAGTAAGAGAACTAAGCCCCCTTCATGGAATGATTTAATATATACCTAGTAAAAGTGATAGAAAAAGAAAAATAAATTATATCTAAATCAAGAAATATATGAAGAGAGGTCAAAAAAAAAGCATAGTATTTTCCTGTCTAAACTATTACTTGGGAAATTAAAGATCAAAGATTCCCATGTGGTAATTGATTTAAGATAGTATAAGGTTGGAGTATCATGGTTACCATAGTCAGTCTTTCTTTTCTGTTTTGTTGATACTTTTAGTTTCAAGACCAATAAATTAAAAAGTCAAAGCAAATAGGATGAGACAGGTTATAGACACATATAGTTTGTGTTAATACTTCATGTGAATGCAACTTGTCTTGTTAACACACTAAAAAAAATTAAATATAATAACAAATAGAAAATAATATATTTTCATCCCCCTAATACCTAGCTGCATAGTCTGTACTTCATGGATACCCAGTACAATCTAGTGTTGACTTCAAATCCAAAGTATTTCCTTATTTTTAGGAGAAACCAATGGAGGTAATGTAATGCAAATTCCAGACAGATTAGGCAACTATACTTTTTTCTAGGAAAACAAAACAAAACAAAACAATAGAGCTTTATATCGGTATTGCAAAGATAGAGTCTTAGAAGGAGAGTCAAGCCAAACAAAAAACTGACTATGAAAATCTTGCCACTGAGCTTCAGTGATGAGAAACAATGTGTGAACAGAAATAAACTTGTTCTGGGAGACCTATGTGCCCTTCAGCTGCTGCTCTATCGCCTAACTGACTCACAGTTCTGTGAATATGTGAGATGGTCATTCTAACAACATCCTGAAGAACGAGATCCCAAGTCCGAGAAGAATCCAGATATTCACCACGGAGCCATTTACTAGGTAAAACACTGTTCCAAAATCAAGAACAAGTTAACAAAAATAAAGCCACAGACAACTGAGTGAAAATTTTTATTACAAAATTGAAAGAAAAAATAAGCAAAGTATGAAACTAAATAAAAAAGAACAATTCTGCTTGGGGGAAATACTAAGGAGGCAAATTTTGATAGCACCTGTTTGCCCTCTCTTTTAACTTCAAGAAAATATTTGCTTTCTTAAATAAAATTAAACTATAAAATATATAAAAACTATTGGCTGCAGGACAGGAAAAAAATTTTGATAAAAAAGAGCTAAGAATGAAAACACCTACAAATGCCAGAGCATAACAAAATATTGCAGACAGTATTTTAAAAAGCAGATTTCACTGAGATAGAAGAAAAATACGAATGTAAGATAAACCTGATTCATTACCAATTGCATTCTGTTTTAGATCATATGTGGTTTTCCCGATTTAACCTCTTAATTTTCACAATTCTATAAAGGAAGTATTATTTTTATTCTCCCATAATAAGATAAAACTGAGGCTTAGAAAATACAAGAACAGGGGCCGGTGAGATAGCTCAGCAGCATAAGTGCCTGCCTGGCAAGCACAAGGTCTTGAGTTCGACTCCTGGAACCCACATAAGAAAAAAGGGCTGGTGATATCGCTCAGCGGCACGGGTGCCTGCTGGCACACGAGGTCCTAAGTTCGACCCCAGTACCCACAAAAAAAAAAAAAAAAAAAAAAGAAAATACAAGAACAGAGTCTATGCTAAATGGATATTAGTGGGGATTTCGTTCTATTGAATACATACAAATATTTAATAACAAATGAACTTTTGAGCTGTGCATGGTGTGTACACCTGTGATCCCAGCACTCTGGGAAGCTGAGGCAAATGTATTACAAGTTCAAATGCAGCCTGGGCAATTTAGTGACTTAGCAAAACCCTGTCTCAAAATGAAAATAAGGAGGGACGGGCCGGTGAGATGGCTCAGCAGCTGAAGTGCCTGCCTGGCAAGCGCAGGGGCCCGAGTTCAACTCCCGGAACCCACATACGAAGAAAGGGCCGGTGATATCGCAGTGCAGCATGGGTGCCTGCTGGCACGCAAAGTCCTGAGGTCGACCCCCGGTACCCACAAAAAAATTAAAAATAAAAGAAAATAAGGAGGGAAATGGGTCAGTGCAAAGGCCTGTGTTCAATCCGTAATCATATCACCCGCCAAAAAAGGAAAACGAACTTTTGAAAGAAATAACAGCAAGTGTTCCCATATGGAAACAAGGAAAAGTGAAGTAGACATGAGGTAGCGTCTCTTCTCAGGACATAGGTGAACAGTGAGAGCTTGATCCCCAACACCCATCCAGGGACAGGAGGTGTGCATGCCCTGTTGACGCAGGCAATAATGAGATGGGGTGAGTCCCGCATACGCAGCATAGCACCTTGCTAACCAGTATGGGGACAAAGTGGCCAGGAACCTGACAAGGTTATTGATAGATAGAAAAAAAAAACACTTTTTTTAAAGAAAACTACAAAAAGCATAATAGGCCAACACAGGCCAAATGGGGCCCTGAAATATCAGTTTAAATCATCTGCATTGTATAGAAACCTCAGTGAAATTAAATATAAAGACTGCATCAGGATGTTTTAATCCCATGAATCTCCATCAGGATACGATATAAAACTTTTCTGTGAGGCTACACTTTACATCTGTGCTTTAGAGGACAACCCTTTAGAACTGCCAGGTAAAATGCAGGTTAACCAGTTATAATTGAACTTTACATAAATGATGAATAAATATATTTCATATATCAACTATTGAAAAAGAAACTACACTAAAATAAAAACTTATAATTCACATACTTATAGTAAAAGAAACCTAACAAAATGAATAAGAAATAAAGACATAATTATTAGGCAAGAAAAAATATAACTTTCTTTGTAGACAATACCCCCAGATATGTTTTTTTAATCCTTTGGGATTTATCAGCATATTTTAGACTATTAAAGTAAATACATGCATATAAAGATACTATTTGAAAATATGAATGTTTTTCTTTTGGGGGGGTGGGTTGACACAGGGTCTCACTCTGTAGTCCAGGCTTGGACTTGAACTCAGTAATTAGCCCAGGATGGCCTGGAACTCATGAGCCTTCTGCCTCCAAAGTGCTGGGACTACATGTTTGTGCCACCATGCCCAGCTAGAAGTTTCCCATATTTATGCAAAAAACAAAGAACGGTGGCCAAAATGATTTTGTTTGAAAATTAGAGTTTGAGGCCAAACAAGATATAATAATAGATTTTGTTTTTTTTACAACAGACCATTACATATCAATCATTTGATATGTAATGATTATTGACCATTTTCTTCTGTTGTGAGAAAACCTGCCATGGTCACTTATATTTCTACTCACTTTGTAAGTAAGGCACTTTTTTCCAAACTACTGTAGGAGAGAAAAATTTCCTGTTATCATCCAATGCCCTTATAGCATAAAACAGATTAACATGAGAAAATTGTACAATTTATTTAATGTAAGTTTTGTATGACACAGAAGAGTTCAGAAATGAAGACTTGTAGAAACAAGGAAATCCATGAAATTTTTGCTTAAGTTTGATGCAACCATGAGGAAATATAATTAGACAAACATGGTATAATCGAATCGTAATAAACTGGAGTGAGGATGAATGCTTAGGAAGACTGTTCATATTCTCTATATCCCCGTGTTTTCAGAGGTAAGAGTGTTCCTTTTCTTTGAGAATGGGAAGGTATCTCTCACATGAGGGTCTTCTGATCTACTTTCGAGGAAGTTTAGGGAATTATTTCTCAGCCTACTTCAGAGGAGAAGGGAGGGGAAACATCAGAGAAATGTTTCTGCTTTTCTGTCTTCTCAAATGATAAGATGCCACACTTTGGAGTAACAGACCCTAAACCTCCTAAATGTATTTTTAAAGATGATCGTGCAACAAAGAGCCCATTTTTGCAATAGTATCTCCTCTGTGAGGAGTGGGTTTGTTTACAGTACTGGAAGGCATACTATCTCTGTTCATAGCAAAGGGTAAGCATGTTTATTGTCCATTATAAAAGATTCATATTCTTTAAGCTCAGGATTTCTTTCATTTAATGCAACCAGCTGGACATATATATGTACCATCTCCCTCATTTTGCATTGCCCCTGGGAGTGGAGGATCTAACAGTTTGCACAAAAATAATTGACTCTGGCCGTTACTGTTGCTATCAAGTACCTTCAGTGAAATTAAGAAATTCGAGACAAACTTGGAAAAACTATTTGGTAATGTCATTTAATACTGCTAATTTAATATTTAAAGAGAATTTTCAAATACAATTTTTAAAGAATGAATGTAATCCATTAGATTCAAAAAAATACTAATAGACAATTACCATGTGGAAAGTGTTCAAATACATTCATAACCAAGTAAATTCAAGTTTAAGTTGGTTGAGATATTTGTAAATGTTTAATTAAAAAGGGAAAAATTAAAAGAAAGCAAATGAATCATTTTTGTTATGAAAGCAGAAAAAAAGATTCCTGATATGGCTAAAATAAATTATTCAAAATACCTAGGTGGTAAAATTGGTAATATTGACCAGAAGTCTTAAAATTTCTTTGTCTTTGATTCAGTATTCCAATTGTCAGAAATTATGCTAAAGAAAACAAAGAATGAGAAAAAATTTACATTTAAACATCTAAATAATAAAGTGTTACTTAGAGTAATATATCATTAATGTAAAAATATGCTATAGACACCAAATTTTGTATTTTTTAGCCATAAAAAATAATACTATCAAGCTGGGTGCGGTGGTGCATGCCTGTAATCCCAGCACTCAGGAGGCTGAGGCAGGAGGACTGCCACAAGTTCAAGGCCAGCCTGGGCTACATAGTGAGTTCAAAGCTGTCCTGAACTACAACTGGGAATATAACTCAGTGGCACAGTACCTGCGTGGCAAGTGCAAGGTCCTGAGTTCAATCCCTGGTACCAAAAAAAGAAAAAAAGCTAGCCTGAACTATATAGCGAGACCCCGTCTCAAAAAACAAAAACAAACAAACAAACAAAAAAAAAAACAAAAAAAAAAAAACTATTAACTGATTTTTTTAAAATAAAAGCTTATGTATAGTAGTGGGAAAATTAAAATCAATATATAATGGTTTAATTAGACATAGATATAGGTAAAATTTCCAAAATTAAATGTATCAGGTTATAACAAATATAAATTATTTTTCTTGAGTTATATGATAATAAAGAGTATTTTTTCACCTATGTGTTTCTTTCTGATATACTTAAAATAATGTCTATTGTTTTTATTATAAAATATTTTATTTTTCTTCACAACATCTGAATATGCTAGTACTTTGGGGAATGTACACTAAAAATTGAATAAGGTATGCGGTCTGATTAACTGTGAAAAGATTCATAAACATTTTACCTATCAGACAACATGGGAGCATCAAATTATGTAACAACCTAATAATGAAATCCCAGGCAGACATTAGATACCAAACTGAGGAAAAATAGCTTTATGTAGGGAACAGCTAATGATATATTAACAGAAAATTATAAAATTGAATGCAGAATATATGTATAAACATATATAGTGGAAGAAATGTATTAAGTAGGCATAATATTTTTCTATAGATAACAACATAATTGTAGATTTCTTCACTTTGATTTTTATATTTTCTAGATTTTCTAAAATATACTGGTTTGTGTTATAAAAATAAAACTAGTTTATATTATAAAAATAAATCTCTTAAGAACTCCAACCTGGCAGTAAACAGAACCAGAACCAAAGAAGCAGATGTGGAGAGGAAAGTTACATAACGTGTAAGAAACTTCTGGGGAATCTATAGGGTTTGGGAGGAAAAGAATTAGAGGGAGTTGGCTTAGGTAAACAATATAATTATTTGTTTTAAATTGTGGGACCCATGAAAAAGAACACATGATTTTTTAGACTCCTGATTCTTTGGGAGTTTTATGGAATATCTTGATAGAAGTGCCCAGTGGACTGAAAAACTAATACAGAAAACACATGACAAGTCTGATAGAACCATAGATTTGGGATCTAGCAACACAAGAGGGAGAGTTAAAAATCACTGAATATATGAAATCACCTTGGGATAATGTAGCAGGAGAAAATAAGAAAACCTAGAAGAGATCCTTGGAGAACCCCAACAGTTACCAGGGAGACTGAAGCTGACAGGGCAGAAAGGCTGCAAGCAGATCAAGGTGAACTCTGGAGAGCTCAGGCTCAGGTGAATCACTTGCAACATATATGGCCTTCAGTAAATTATTCAAACTCTCCAAGGCTTATAAATTGTAGAATGTCTTCAGTATGGCAGGAAGTGCTCAATAAACAGTAGCTAATATTAGCAGCAGTCACTGACCACTTAGTGATAGTAGGTGTAAAAAAAAGATAAATCAGGAACTACTACAAAGATAGGAAACAGCAGGAAAAAATGAAGTCAGGAGGGGCAATGAATGGAACCCCAAGTAGCTGGCAACAGTCAACAGAGTCAAATCCAAATAAGATGCATACCGAATTCAGTGGATTTGGTATTTAGGAAGTCATTTAAAATCTTTGCCAAAATAATTATATCTGATTTGTAGTCATTTTCATAAAAATACTCAACAAATAGTTACTAGTATTTCCTGATATTTTCTATCGTGATTATTTTATTTCATAAAGAAATAATGGGATGTGTTTTCAAAATAAAGTTAATGATTATATTGAAACAAAATTTGCCCATGAGCAACGATGAAAGAGTTAGGGTCCTTTTGAGACATCATTTTGTTTCCTTTCCATTTCCCTCACATTTCAGGAATAAGGATTCCTGAAGGTCTTTGGTATCACCAGCCAGTAACACACTTGTAAAACAATCTCTCTTAAAAATATTGAGGGGCCGGTGAGATGGCTCAGCGGCGTAAGCGCCTGCCTTGCAAGCGCGAGGGCCCGAGTTCGACTCCCGGATCCCACATACGAAAAAAGGGGCCGGTGATATCACTCAGCGGCACGGGTGCCTGTTGGCGCACAAGGTCCTGAGGTCGACCCCCCGGTACCCACAAAAAAAAAAAAAAAATATTGATACTGCCTCTGCCTACAAATCTCTTAATAGGATTCATGGTAAGAGAGACAAGGAAATAAATGTCTGTAGAGGGAATTTCTCCTTCTGAGTAAGTTCATTTTTCTTTTCTTTTTCCAGGTAGCATAGTTGGAAGCTCCTTATGTGGAAAAGGGTTTAAGCGAGAGAAATGCACTAAGAAATTAAGGTAAGATAGGAAAGCCCAAGGATTAAACTGGATCGTCAAGAGCACAAGAGCAACGGCAAAGATGTTTAGGGGCCTGACCCCTGGCAGTAAGTTGCTGAGACAGGGTCCACGATTGCCTGGTGATGCTTGCAGGGAGTTTTGCTAGCATCCTCAAAATGAGAGAAAAGAGAGAGCACTTCCATGTGAGGTGAGTTTCCACAGCTCTCGTGGTTGTGGTCCCACTTTTCTGAGCCTCTTTGTCATTGGGTTTAGGGAGGCCCAGGAGTTGAAAGCAGGAATGAGCACACAGAAGTTCATCGTAAAAAGTACCATTTTCAAGCTGAGTGTGTATATAATACATTCATAGAAAGAGAATGCTGGCCTGATCATAATAGAAATCATTTGCTTTTAGGACCCTGAGAGAGTGTGAAAAGCTAACCCACATATGATTCACTTTTATCCCACACATTCTTAATTGAAGAGCCAGATCAGATATTATTCTTTAAAAAGTAAATTGTCCAGCTTAGAGAATTTATCTGAAAAGTAGCAGTGTTTACATTAAAATCAATGAGAAAAAAAATTCATGTTCCATGTGACTGCATATGACTCTCCTTGTCAAACTCCAGATAAAGCAGTAGAAAGGCTTAGAAAGGCTCTCATATCTTTGAATTTAAAGGGACCTATGAAACCAAAAAGAAGCCGAAATGGGGCACAGGAAATGAAGGGACATTGAGGAAATACGCAGAGTATTCTTAGGCTTTCCCATATCCTTGGTTAATAAATAATTTCTGTATCTTTCTTGTTGGAAGCTTGCACCCACACAGTTTTCTCATGTTACAAATTTGTGCATTGATTTTGTTCTGTATTTCCTATTTTAAGTATAGTTCTGGATTTTAAATTTTATGAATTTTCATGAGGAATACTCACTTTTCTTTACAAATGTTTCACCACAACATTATCAGAAACTAATGTGGGAAATAAGCAGCAAAGATTGTGTCTTTAGCACAATAGAGCTTTATTGGAATGCAGCAAGACTATTTTCTACCTATAAAAGTCTGCTTTTTAGCTTTTGTTTCTTGTTATTTTCACATCATTACTTCTAAAATTCACTTTTGAAATATATATCATTTACCACAAGAGGTTTTTACATTTTATTTATTTATTTATTTACTTATTTATTTATTAGTTGTGTCAATTCTCTTTTCTTTTTTGGTTGAGGGCATCTTCCTTAAAGAACATTTTTCTGATATGTCCTTTCTTCTAAAGTGTTCTATTTTTTTCCTAAAAGTAACCCTTTCATTGTGTTAATAAATAAAAATCCAAAGAGCTTTATTCAAGGGTTTTAGACATTTCAAAAATCTGTCCTATTGTAACAGGAAACCTTGGAGACTCATTGAAATAGCAAAGGCACAAGTTTCTTTTTATTATGAAAGATGTTTATGTGAAGAACAAAATAGACAAGAGAAAGTAACTGCTTCAGAATACTTGATGGGCACTTTAATCTTCTATTAATATGCAAATTTTGTTCTTTAGAACCCCAGTAAGAGATTTTTTTTCCATCAGGCTATTTGAAAGTAGTGTTATTCTCCCAAAGGTCCTTCTTGCGTGAGTCAAAGTGAAAGAGTGTTTTTATGCTAATTCCCAAGATGCTCTTGTATGCATCATTTTCTTTTGAAATTATATGGAGTTTATTGAACCACATTTGTAAAACATTCCACAGTTGATTTCATCCTAAAGATCTTCTTTAATAGAACTGATTCCCCTGTTGATCTGTGTCATAGGAGAATGTTAACGAAAATCAGTTTTAACAATTTGGTCAAAATAAGAAAGGGTTTGTGGACAAAAATGAAGATATAAACTTGTGAACAGGAAAAGGACAAATATTGTTGAGTAATTAGCCTCATCAGGAATCTGACCCTACTAGAAACTACTTCCTTGGCATCACAATTGTAAATCACTTTATAAACATAAATCTTAAGAATAGTCAGTAAGGCACATGACTGTAGTCTTGGGCTTTTTTGGAGTCATTTATTCACATTATATTTCATTTCAAGACTTTCGTTTTCCAAAAGCAACTGCAATTATAACAATAACATAGGGCCAGGAATATAGCTTAGTGTCACAGTGCCTGCCTGGCAAGCAAGAGGTCCTGAGTTCGATTCCCACTACCAAAAAAAAACAAAGACAATAACATGACAGTTCCATTATTGTTGCAAAAATTAAGATAAAAATAAAATTACTTTTTATAATCATATTGCTCAAAACATGCCAAAGACTTAAGTTACTTCACTCACATAAAAATGTTTACATCATTTCTTAGCATAGTGGTGGAAAGCAAAGTCTTAAACATATTATCAACATATTATCCAGATTATGATGTAAGTATTTTTTCTAGAGAAGGAACATGCATTATTTATTTACTTGTTATTGATATTTAAAAATCTGGGAAAATTTCAAGCACATAATGTTTCTTCTGGAATAACAGGATTATTCCGATTTTTTAAGATTAATGTATTTATAGAGTTCTGATCCACCCTCCACCACAAAATTTATCCTTACTTCAGAAATATTGATTTTTTTCTGGCATAAAATTTTTCTTAATATTAAGTTATGATCCAGTAATGAAATTCTGTCTCATCATTCCTCTTCTCATTTGTTTTAGCACAAAACAGTACCCTTTGCCCTTATCATTAAACCTATGTCCTGACAGGAGGGATATAAATGAAATATATTGCCTTAAAGATTAAAATCACACAAAGCACAAGTTATATTAACATGATGGGAAAAAGTACATACTTTTCAAATTAATTTCTCTTTGATATAAGAGCCTTTCTCATCTCTTTCACCTAGAAACAAATTCTTCAAGATCCAAATCTAACGTTTGTTTCTATTTTGGAAATTTCCTTCATCCTTTCACTCTACCCAGATAAAATGCATACTTCTATCTGTTAAAAACAAACAATAACACAATGTCCTGTGTCTCCTTTGTTATACAGTTAGCACACAAATTTGTAATTTTTTGGTTTATATGCCAATTTCCTCTAATAAATCCCAGGCATCAGTCATTTTATCTTTTAAATCTCTAGAACATAGAGAAGACTTAATGTATGTACTTGACTACTAACCCTGAAAAAGTTAAAATGTGTGTAGGGGTAAAGTTTCTAAGGTAATAGTTTATCCTGATCCTTCTGATATTTCCTCACTAGGTTAATCATAAAATCTAAAAGGTCTCCTGATTCTATATTAAAAGGAAAAACCCAATTTCACATTGTAAATACTAGGCAGAGTTCTAGATGTGTTATCAGTTACACAGTGTTATGTTGATTAGATAGAATAAAAATCCCTAGAGCACTGAAATCTATAGCAACTGCTTCAAATTTTGCCAGTTGAGATCTGGAGAACTAGTCTGACAATAAAAAAACCTCATTCCTTAGCAATAACAACTGTGAAGTATTGATAACCAATACTTTAAATCTGTCTGCAGAATTAACAAACAGTACCAAGTGCTTTGGGAGCTAGTTGCAGTGAAAAATATGCGATTTTAGCAAGCAACAGGCACTAACACTAGTCACACACAAAAATTGATGGAGTAGGTTTGAGGATTGGTTTAGAAAGCACAGGACTGACTGAATTATTACCACTTGGTGCAGCCAGTGCATTAGGGACGATAGCTGTGCAGGCCCAGGATGGTTACAGATACCAGCTCAGCAGATTTGAATGTCTTCCAAAGAGAAATATTTATGTTTAGTTATAAAAATTCAGAGGAATAAAAAAGCATCCATGTTAGACATTTGGAAGGAAATTGCTCCACAAATAAGAGTAAACCCACATCTTAAATAGATTACTGTGAACATTAAAACCAAGTAGTCTCATGAAGGTACTAGTTAAAACCCTGATCAAAATCTTGTCATTATAATTGTGCTCCCCAAGATATATCAGAGTAAAGAATCCAATATATTGCTTACAGTAACATCTCTGACAATGCCCCTGACATGCAGATGTGACTGAATGGGGAATAAGGAATTTGTCTGATATATTTAGCAACAATTAAGGCTGGCTGTTGTCACCATCTCAGAAGCTGAAATAGTTGGCCTCTGTCAACCTGGAGCCTTCAAAGTGAAGAATTTGTCATATTTAAGTTTTTCAACCATGACTAAATGTATTCCTTAAGGATATGGTTCTATTGCTGATCATTCTGAGAAAATTGGCAAGCCAACAGTAAATTATACTTTTCAATGGTATTTTCCCAATAAAACAGCTGACTTTTGCTTTAATTACTAACAACCTCTGAAGGAAATAGAAACTAGAGAGAAGGAGGTAAGTCCCATCCCTTGAAGTCCCCAGCATTAAAAATATCAATGACCACAGTGTGAAATTATTTCAACAATCTTTAGTATCATATACACTATTCGTGCTGTGCGCCCGTTTCCACTGAAGTTCAAGGTTAGAGGAACCATGCTTCACCCTGTTGTCTGAAAGAAAAAGTAATTTTAGAAGCAAACCTCATGTACCATAATGCAAATAGATAAACTCTTAAGGAGAAGCCCTATCAAAACTAAGAACCCCAAAAAGCAGTAAGTGACAATATGTGTCTTGTAGTAACATCAAAAATAATATTTTACATGAGATTAGCAAAAATAAAACGGAGAGTTTAAGGTATCAAGTTAATACTGACACGTACACCATAAGAAAATCTCTTAGTAAATTAGAAATTCTTCATATGCTGTGTCCGTCCTTACCAGGCAACCAGAGAATTAAATTGCTGTTTTGTGTTTAGCAAAGTTCAACAGGGAAGTTACTGGGGTCAAATTTTCCAGGACCTTTGAAGCTAATTAATATGAATCCAAAAGTATGTTCTCTGGAAATTTAAGGAAGTTGCTGACTTGTCTCTGTTTCTCCTTTCTGGTACTCTTTCCCATAAGATAAGTTGTTTTTATAAGACATTTTTCCATTTCTATCATTTAGATCTAATTGTAGACCCATATTTGCCATGCAATTCCCAATACAATCCATTCATTTCCACTCCAAAACTGAAATGAGCTTGATTTTTAAGATATCATATACATATTGGGAACTCTTTCTACTTACAGGTGAGTAATTTGTCAGTCCACAGGGAGCTGCAAACTGCACGGAGGCTAACTGTTGTGTAGCAGTATTGACCACCACACCATTTCGTTCATTCATCAAAACCAATGATTGCTTAGAATTCTGAGTTATAAGCATCTTGTTTTAACACAACTACACAGGGATAATCTTTTAAACAAATGAGATTTTTAATCTGTTTGACTCACTTGTAACAAGTTTATATTTACCATAGTGAAAACTAAACTCTTTATACTGTTATTTTCCTGCCTATCCTCTAACATTCATCCCCATTTCAGTATTCGATATACACCCAGGTATTCTAGGTAGAACTGTGAATAATCCTAAATTTTTCCTTCACCCTCAGTTTTCACTTTCAATCTATGAGCAAATTATCTCTTAAATTGTGTTTAAATTTCCATAGTCACTACCTGTGGATTATATCTCATTTTTAAGAGTATCTTACACTCACTATTTCCACCCTTGCCTAAGACCAACATGTTTTTGCTTGCTGGTTTTAGTGATTTAAAATGCAAATCATCTAATTCTACTTAGCTCTTGAAAACATTTCTGTTATTTCCCATTGAACCTAGAATAAATTAGAAATGCCTTATATCAGTGAAAGTTAAAGAGTGATCTATGAATTGGGGCTACCCTATGATATGAAAAGTGCAAAATTAAAAGGAAGCGTTTACACATGTGTAAGCATCGTATTGTCTCACTAGTATGAGAAACTGAAAGAGTAAATAAGATCCAAAATGTACAATAGACACGGTGAATCAAAAAGAAACTGGTCAATAAGAAAGAGAGACTGGAATGGGGAAAAGAAAGAAGGGAAAGGGAAAAAAAACTGTATATGTATATAAGATGGTTAAGATAGATACACTACCAGTTTTACTTAGTTCATTGAAGAGGAAGGTTTGAGCCAATAATGTTTGGACAATTGAATGCTAATGTCTGGTATCCTGAATAACTAACTTAAAGATAATAATACGTAATGCATTGACCATTGTTACCCTCATATTATGTTGTTTTGAAAATTTGTTCTTTTTTTGATTTGTTTTGTTTTTTCTTCTCTTTAAAATTAAAAAAAATAAATAAAAATAAAAGGAAGCGTTTAGAAACATTTATACTAATATGACAATGCTGTGTCCTCTATCTGTGTGATCACTGGAATTGTTGTGATGCAAAGGTATCATCAGTCCTAGTGTTCCCAGGCTCAAAGGATAAGCTGTGTGTGTGTGCGTGTGTGTGTGTGTGTGTGTCTGTGTGTGTGTTTCAATATATGCATGAGCTTTGGAAAGTAAAGCACTGTTATAAGTCCACTATTCATCAGAAATGAAGGAGGAGGAAGGGAAGCAGGAGGAAGAGGAAAAAGAGACAGAAAAAGAGAAAGAAGAGTCCTTCACTAACTATAGCCAGAGAAGCTCTCCCGTATGTGCCCTGGCACCAGCTCCTTTTCCATCCCCTCCCATACCACTTGCCTCCTCATTTTCTCTGTTCAACCACAGAAGCCATCTTACTTGCAGATCAATAATCTTTCTCCATTTAGCCTCTTGCACTTGCAGTTATTTACTCCTGTAATAATCTCCTCACCCCATATCCTACTTTGCTAGATTCTTATCTCTAAGAATTGCATCTGCACCTTCTTTTTATAGAAGCTCTGCTGCTTTTTCCTTCCCTAAAGGTCTTTTTCTGATTTTCTTTCTTGTTTTCAAGAACAGTCTGTTTCTTTTCATTTGCTTTGAAGAGTCTTTTTTTCCCACTTTTTTCTCTTACTGTTACTTTTTCCTTGGCGGCTATCTTCCAGGGCATGCTTCTGCACATGAAGTGCCTTCTCTCTGCTCTTTGTCCATGGGCTGACATGTGCCTATTTCCTTCTTTCAGGATTCTGAAATATAGTGACCAAGGCACATTTCTTTGCAGCCTTTCCAAAGCTCATTTCAGGTAGAAAACCAAGTGGTCGCTAAAGTTTGTCTTTGTTGCTCTGCTGGCTTAAAGAGGGTAGTATACAGTTTCAAGTATTAAGGAGTTCAAAGCTTTTGGGGAAAAAAAGAAACAAGTGAAAAAATCTAAAAAGGAAACTAATATGGTGAAAAGAAGATGGGACTTCCAGATAAAGATTTGTTTTAATCATCATTAATAATATAAAAACCTGTGTATTCCTGGGTTCTTCCTTGCTTTAAAGAATTTGATGGTGTTTTTATGGAACTAAGTCAGAATAAGTTGCTGACCTCTGATTTTTATATCATTTTAATGTCCTGCCGGGCTAAATGTAATCAATGCAGAAAATGAAATTAAGCCTTGGGTGAAATCCACATGAAAAGAATTTCTTCTCAAATATATGGCTTCAAAAAAAGAATTACAATTAAATTTCTGATAGCTGGATGCATATGATATTAACTCACCTAATTAGTACATTTTCCTCAGTTGAACCTACCATTTCAAGACCATTATAAGCATTAATAAACTCTGATGTTTTTATGCATAAGTGGCAATTTTTTAAATATCTCTTTAAGTGCTATAATTCTTTAGGACTATAACAAGCAATAAGAAATGGTAAATGCTTTTGTAGTCATAACAAAATTATACAATTCTTTAATTTTTAGAAATATTATTACAGGGGAAAAAAATAGCATGTATCTATGAGCATCCAAATTGCTGATTATTAGATTTAACACTATTAAAGGGGAGGTAAATAATAATTCAGACAGTGCTTTAATTTAATAACAGTAACCTCATTGTCATTCTGTCAATGACAAGTTTTAAGAAATAACCTACCCTTATCAAGTTAAGAAAGAACTTATAATATCCAGTTACAAGGGATGAGGGTCAGAAGAAGACTGAATATTTATCCCAGGTCTTCTTTCCAGGGCCAATTTGTCAGGTCAGGAAGGTGCTGGCTGTAGTGAAGACCAGAGGAAAGATTGCAGTAAACTACCCTATCTCACCCCAACCATGAAAACCTCTCACAAATGTAATGTTCTCTTCTCCTCCATTGTTACCATTCATTCTTACCATCTACTCCACCTGAATGGCATCTTTTCTGTCACCCTACTTCCAGATGCCTCCCTCTCTATCTTGGTCACGTTCTCCTCACTGACACACAATGCCCTATGCCCACAGTTTAAAAGAGGAGAAGAACATTTTGGCTCACATTTGCAGCCCATGGCCAGCTGGCTCCAAGGCAATAACGTCATGGTGGAAAAGCTGCTCACTTCATTGTGGCCTGAAGGAGACAGAGAAGGAAGGAACGGGGGAGGGAGATATATCCTTCTAAGTTGCCCTACCAGTGAGCGACCCCAAGCAAAGCCCACCTCCTAACAGCAAGTAGTTATGACCCCATTAGTGGACTTACCCACTGAGGAGCACAGCACCCCCATGACCCAGTCACCTTTGGAACACATAAGACTTTGGGGTGACACTCAGATCTAAACCATAACAGCCTCCAGTCACATTCTCTGTGCAAAATACAAATTGGATCTGCTTCAATCGATCAGAACTTTCCCATTGTCCCTATATTTTACAGCGGTAGAAGGGACAGAGTATGCATTGTCTGGCTCTCCCCTCCCTCTCAAACTTACCACATCCCATCCTTCCCTAGTGCTCTGTGTGCCAATTGTTGGGGGAAAAAGAAAAACAGAGGAGGAGGAAAATAAGCATGAGAAGGAGAAAGGAGGAGGAGGAGAAGAAAAAAAAGAAAGAGGAGGAGGAAAATTAAGCAAGAGGGAATGGGGGTAATGTTGAGCACAAAGACTTGAGGAAAGATCTGTGTCCTTTTTCCTTTCCAGATGGTAAGTTGGCTGAACACTAAAACCATATCTATTTTTTCATCATTGAACATTTGCATGGTACCTGACATAGAATAGAAGCACAATAAACATATATTATTGGATGAATTCTTTCTACATGTGCAAAACTTAGTGAAATGGAGAATCTAGGTGATCTCTTTGTAGTTAATTTTCAGTGTTTCTGTCTACTAAAATGATGCATTTATAGAAATCTTAAAAAGTGCAATAGCAGAAATATAAGGTGATAAAAATAAATAATACTGTCACCTCACAAAAGATAATTATGATTAATATTTAGAATAACTCTTTTGGAAATGGCACTAGTCAAAGATTTTCTGCCTTTTCCCCCATTTTTACAATCATACTACAGGTAATTATGCATTCTTTTCATCCCTCAATAGCACAACTTAGATGCTTTCGATATGGCACACATTTATAAAAAGAACAAAGAGCACTGTCACTAAATAATATTGCTAAACATTCGTTTTAGCTCAAAATAAATTGGAAGACTTCATCAACGTTTCATCCTAGTATGTTCCTATACTTCTTCCTGCCCCCTCTCCAAGATCATGGTGTTTTACAATCAATACTTGAAAGGAAATTCTCCATTTTTGTTATGCCCATTTTTCTCGGTTAGAAATACTATGGTTAACCTGAACAATTCCACTTCTGTAGAGTCAGCCAGATCTCCAGAGTATATGCAAAACTCTTTTAAATATCAAGAGACTCTCTAGCTTTGTCTGACTTTTTTAACACACCAGGCTTTCCCCACCCCACCCCCAAAAAGAGCATTTCATTTACCGTCCTATTTTCATCTTTTTCCCTCAAAGCCTGAAAGCCTGAAGTTTGCCAGATCTGCTACGTGGACAGGAAACAATATCACGCAGGACTGCCTCTGCTCTGGGTCATCGGAGCCAGATTTTCAGGGCAGAAGACAATGAACAAGAAGCAGTTTTAAAACAAGAACTCAGATATTAAGTGCAGACGTATGCTTGTCAAATTTATTTTCCATTTCTTACAAATTGGAAATTTGAGAAAAAATTTACTTGGAAACGATAATAAAACCAAGTTCAATCAAAAAATAAATTCATATTTAAGTAGCATATCATATTTAAGCACATAGAATATGGAAAGCAAATTTCCTGAGTTGAAATATTAATTCTGCATCTTATTAGCCTGGTAACATCAGACAAATTATTTAAACCCTCTCAACTTCAGTTTTCTTTTCTTTCTTTATTTTTTATTAAAGTGAAATTCACATAAAATATAAATAATTATTTTAAAATCTACAATTCAGTGACATTTAATGCATATACAATGCTTTATAACACCATTTCTGCTTTCAAAATTTTTCACTACACCAGAAGAAAACTAAGTACCATTTAAATTATCATTTCCTGTTTCCTCTCCATTCCAACTCCTAGAAATCATTAATCTGTTTTTATCTTTTTATTTATTCTGTATATTTTACGTAAAAAAGAATCATGTGATATGTAATGTTTTGGCTTGACTTCTTTTTCTAATGTTTTCAATATTTTTCACTTTTTAAATTTGAGTATAATTAGCAAATAAAATCTATGTATTTAAGGTGTACTACATCGTATTTTGAAATGCACACACATTATGAAGTGATTACTACAATCAAGTTAATGGATATATCCATTACCTCATATACTTATAGCAATTCTCAATTTCCTCCACTTAGAAATATTTTATAATTGCACAAGTAAAGACAACAACAAAGCTCTCAAATCCGCCATAGTGGCACATGTATTTAATCTGTAATCCCTGCACTCTGCAAGGCAGAGGCAAGATTTTCATGTTTGAGCCCAGCTTGCACAATTACAAACCTAGTAAAACTCTGTTTTGAAATAAAAAGCTTGGTCTATTTTAAGGAATGGGCATGTAGCTCAGTTCAAGGGTCCTGTGTTCAGCACTCAGTATATCCAAAATTCATATATATTTATAATTCATATATATAATATATATATATTAATCAAAAAGAAAAATGTGCTCAGCATTTCACTCCTGGAGACAAATTAAAACAGTTATATGAATGTCATTCTAGATGATTTCTTGATACAATTATTTATTAGTACATTTTTTGAAAAAAAAATTGGCAACACCAGATATACTGTTTTGTAGCCCGCTGTTCACTTAACAGAGTATAATGGATAAATATTCACTTCAATAAATTCATCTCAACATCATGATCTCTAAATGACATAATAATTTTTACCTAGTTCCTCCTAATACCTTCTCTGAAACCCTGTTCTTCTTCTCATGTATTTTCTTCCTGTCATCTGACAATAGTCCAAGCTTTGTTAGCATATTTTTGATTTTCAGCCACATTGAAGTATATGTTAGTAGTTAATTCTTTTTAATGGCTGAATAATGTTCTATTATGTGAATATACCAACATTTCTTTGTCCATTTATCCAAAGATAGACTTTTGGGTTAATCTATTTAATGGGAATAATTATAATCCTTAGAGTTGTTATGAAGATAACATTAATATTTGCACAGCATGTAGGATATTATCTACCTCTGTGTTTTTAAACAAAATGAATATATATTTGTAAGTGTATATATATTTTTCATGTTTACATATCTATGGAAACTATTGGTCATAAATGTATCAAATAGTAATTATTTTCCTAAATGTTGATATTGTGGATGGTTTTAATTTTTTTCTTAAGTGATAAGTGTCCTTTCTATATAAAATATATAAAAGAAGTATTTTGTCAGATACACTTACTCATCACTTCACAAAATTCTGGCCTCATTTCTATCCATTTACAAATTTTCAACACAAAGAAAGTTTAATAGATACATACGGACATGGAATTTAATACGTTCTTTTTAAACTATTGCTCCACCTTTCAAGTAACATCAATCATATGTAGCATTTGCTGTAGTTCTTTTCTGCAGCCTTTCCATTCTTCTGGTGAATTTCACAATTCGAAATGCCCCTTTTTGGATCCCTCACTTTCCTCTATCATATTTGTAGTTCATAAGGAAATATTCAGGGTGCTTCATAGATTTAGTCAACTGTCAAAAGCTGCCTCCACTGAGCCACGCTGCAGTGCTGTCATGACCCATTTTGTCCAAAAGGACCAATTCACTGACTCTCAACAAGTTTGAACTGGTGTCATTTGGACCAGCTTTGCAAACTGTGTGTGAGCCCTGCTGACCACCAATAGGAGAGTAAGGAGGAGAGCCACAGGAGTCCTGACCCATCTGCATCCGTGTAACCCATAAAACCACGGTATGACCAGCCTAGGAGGGCAAATAGACCAAACCAGAGTCCGCTGTCTTCTCTAGACAATAGCATAGCCATTGCCCCAAACCTTAGTCTGCTGTGCAACGAAACTTAGACATAAAAAGTAGATATTCCACTTTCCTTTTGTAACTGAACCCAGTTGTAGAAGTCAAGGAAAAAAAGATAACATCCTTTAATAACTCGTATCTTAAAGTTTATAGAATAAATTTTCTACACCTTGCTTATGGATCCAGAAAATAAATGTTACCTAATTATAAAGTCCGGTTCCTGTGGTGCCCATGTTCAAATGCTCTGTTTTGCATTATGATGAACAGAGCAGGACATTTGATATTTTTTGATGCGTGTACAGTCAGTTGCATCATTTGTTGTCTTTCTATAGCATACTTTAAAACATGATTCATCAAAAATAATTTCTATCACTATTATTTGTGACTATGTTATATAAAAAGATTGCATGCTATTCTTTGCAATTTTTATATCAGTAAATATATGCCTACTGTACTGTAGTAACTATGGCAGTTTTATTCTTTATGATGACTTCTCTGAAAAAGGGAAGAAACCACAAAGTTACTGGAACATTTTCATAAAACTAAAGTGCATGTCAGTAATAATACCCTTAAAGAAAAACAGATTTCTTGAAAACAAGAGGAAAAGGAGAATCACTTTCAGGTTGACAAAATATCTTCTTATTCTTCTGTTTTAATTAAAATGAACGAAAACAAATTGAAAGTAGAGAAGTCATACTCCATTTCCTATATAGTTCTGCAGGCAAATCTACTAAATGAGATAAAGCAAAATTGAGTAAGTGTCATTTAAATTACACCTCTGTAATTCATGACATGATCTTATATCCCACCAGTACAGTGCCCCATAAGGCTGCAGGAAACTGCTGTCCCATGGTACTACTATATTCTATTAGTAGGAACAATGTAACAACTCAAATGCACATGACATTAAAAAGTTCAATGACTTTACCATATCAAAATGCCCCCTGAAAATTCACTTGTTATATGACGTAATTGTAGATATCTCCTTGAAAAGTATTGTCATTTAGTATGAATCTAACAAATAAATGTCAAAATCCAAATGTGTCTAACTCTTCCTGGAACAAACAAATTTTCCTGTTGTGTAAAATGAAAGTAGGTACAATGGAATTTATATAACATAAATGCCAGAGATCTGTGAAAACTTTTCTGTTTTTTCATAGAAGTGGAGGGAAGTAAAGGGGCTCGGTGATGTGTAGCCGCTAGAGTCACCCCAGTGAGCACATGGGGCACACGTGCTCTTCCCCTGGGCTCCAGTTGCCGTTCTCCACACTGATGCCAGAATCGATTTTCTAAGCATGATTGAGCTCATATTATTCTCTGACTTTAGGATGGCTTTCCCGGAAAATAAATTCATATTCCTTTTTCTCATCCATAAGGATCGATATTTCTGACCCCTGCCTACCACTCTTCATTCATCCTATACCACCTTCTCCTTTTCTCTCTGTGCTCAGTATCCTTTCTTTTTTAAAATGTATTTTAAGTCATACATAAAAAGAGGAAAAACTGTACAAATTAGTTGGGTATAATGTAATCTTGCAACACAAGTATACATTGTATAAAGTTTCAGTGAGGTTAAACGTCTGTATCTCCTCAAACTCTTACTGTCTTTTTTGGGGGGGAAATGTTCAAAATCCTTTTCTTTTTAGCCTTTTGCAAATACACTGTTCAATATTTCTGTCTGTGGTCACCCTACTGTGCAGTGCACTTGGAAACTCCATTCTCCTATCTAACTGTAACACTTAGCACCCATCGATCAAAACCCCCACCCTCCAGGGTACCACAGGCTCCCCAGCCTCTGGTAACCACCGTCCTACTCTTAGATTCCATGAGACCAGTTTTTTATTAGATTCTATATAAGTGACATCATGTGATACCTGTCCTTTTGCACTTGGCTTATTTCACCTAACATAATGACGCAGAGTTCAGTGCTTGTCATAAACACACTAAGATTTCTGCTCTCAGTTGGTTTGCACACATCTAGGTAATAGGGACCACCCATCATTCTCCTATCACCTTCTCCTGTTTTCTTCCTAGAATTTACCAACTGAAGGCCAATATTACATTCCTCATCTAGACTTTTAAGAACAGAGGTTTTGCTTACCTTACTTTACTCTTGCTACAGAATAGGTCCTCGAATAATATTTGTGCTGTGAGTAACTTTACTTAATTATCTATGCATTTGTATCAAATCGATCAAAAATTTTTTGAATGAAGATTTACCCAAGTATGGACTTGAACAACCGTGGTAAAAAAGAAGAGAACTGAACATGGATTTATTCTAAATAATTTTGACAGACACATATTGTCGGTGAACGCCAGTACCATCACTAGGAAAAAATTATTGGAGGCAAACCTGAGAAAGAAGCAAGATCAAGACCACAATGGTAATATGAGTAGGAAGCAAAAAGCCTTTCACCACTAATAATAATTTAAGACATGCCGTACACATAGATGAGATGTGGAAATGTTCCTTGAGCCACCATTTTACTGGTTATCAGAATTATTCAGTATTCTACTATTAGAAATTAGTACTGGCTAACACAGTGATACTTCACAAAAACATCAAGATCTTAGTTGTTCAAATTGCATATAAGCAAAAATCATTAAATAAGTTCATACTTGTAGAGCACCAAGACTCAATTATGGCACAGAAAAAGTACTAGAAATTAAATAACTATATGGAAATAAATTTTTAAATTTTCATTGCATAGGTTTGTCTCCCTTATACTATCTTTGTTCTGCCACGTGTGTCATTAGTAAATGTCCATTAAATGCTTAATGTTAGCCAATTATAAGTATTTATATTAATCCAGAAAGGAGATCAAGATAATTTAAGAGAATATGACTTGAAGAATAAATATAGAGGTTAATGTAATGCTGATGAAATTAATCCACTTATAAGATTAAATTAATTCATCCCCAAAAGGGAAAATCACTACTAGCATTAGGAAAATGTGCAATATTTGATAAACACTTTCACATACATTATCTCATGTAAGCTCTATTATAGTACTTATGATGACTAAAATTTAGCATATTTATGGGATTTGCTTATGATGAAATTTCTAATAAATCCTGATCTCATGCCAAGTCCTAACCAGGTGTTGCTTTTGTAACATTTTATATTTCTTTCCGATTCATTGAAGAAAAAGTGCAAGGGAAAGGATACTTTAGTTTCATATTATTTTATTTTTTCAATAAATATATATTGCATACATATTATATGCCAAGCATTATTCTAGGTACAAGAGATACATTTGTCTTTAAAAATAAAAAATTCCCTAACCTTACTAGTGTTACATTCTCTGTAGTCTAGTGCAGAACAGAGATACAGATGACATCTGGAGTCTCTAATGATGGCAAGTGCTACATAGAATGAATAAAGCAGGAAAGGGAGCTGGAGTATGCTAAGGAAATTAAGGTGTTGCAACGTTAAATGAATGTGTAACTCAATATGAGGTTTAGGGAAAGCTGCAATAAGAAGGCAATATTTGATCAAAGGTTTGATAGTAGTTTTGTGAGCCAATGTGAATGTACTGAGCAAGCTCACTCTAGGCAGAGAGAAAATCCAGGTAGAAAAGCCTCTGGAATTTTTAAGGACATCAATGGACTGAACCCAAAGAAGTGAAGAGTGAAGTAAAAGTTAAGGTCAAAGAGGCAATGAGAAGTCGGATCATTTATGACCTTGTAGGTCATTGCAAAGTCTTCGGTTATTTCCCAAGAGAGCTGAGAGTGAAATGGAGAATTCCATACATATGAGTGTCATGATTTGACTATGTTTCAAAAGAATGACTTTTTCTGCCGAGTTGACAAGAGTGGAGAGAGTGCAAAAAGAGCAAAGAAAAAAAGCAGAGAGATCAATGTTGTAAGGCTACTTCAACAATCCAGGGCAAAAACAATGATAGTATTTTGTTCTAAGGGATTAGCAGTGAAGGTGGTGAGAACAGTTGGATTCCGAATCCACTTAAAATATAAATTTTATAGAATTTAATTAAAGAATGGGATATGAGGGTATCCCAAAGAAAAAGAAGAGTCAAGGATTACTTAGTCAAGGATTCCCAGAAGAATGGAGCCAGCATTAACTGAGATGGAGGCCTCCCTTCTGGAGAAAGAAGATTTGACTGGAACACAGAAGGGGACAGATTGTTTTATTTCTGATGTGTAAAGTGCGGAATTCATATTCAATTGTCACTTGGGGGTGTTGAATAGGTAATTAAAAGCCTAAGTCTATAGTTCAAAAAAGAATTTCAGGCTACTTAAACATTCCAGTCCATCGTTACTCAACTCCATGGCAGAAATGTCATAGTAGAAGGACATGATGGAGAAATGCTGCTCACCTCGTGGTAGCCAGGTGGGACGGGGGAGCATTCAAAAAGAGCCAAGGATAAAAATACACCCCCACAAGTCACAGTCCCAGTAACCCACCTCTTCCAACTAGACCCTGCCTTGTAAGAGTACATTCAGCTATAAATCAGCAAGGAATTAATCCAGTGTTGAGTACAGTGCACCCATAATCCAAAATCACTACCTATGAACACAAGGAGACTTCTGAAGGACATTATAGGTAAACAATAACATTGTCCCGAAAAGACTCCTGTCCATCTCATTATGCAAAATGCATTTCATCTATCTGTAAGAGTCACCAAAGTCCTAGCAGTTCCACCACCACTGAAAAATCCAATTCCTTAGGATGAATGTATTCATTATGCACCACAAATATGTACTAATAAAATAAAAAGTAAAAATAATAAGAGCTAGAAACATGAAAAACACAACAGTCTTTTAAAAAAAGTTAAATATTTTCAACATACAATGGCAAAGGATAAACATTCCCATTCCAAAAGGAAGGCACAGGGAGATGGAAAAGAATGGGGCCAAAATACAACAGAAACTCATCAGAGCAAACACTAAACCCTGTAGCTCCATATCTGGCTTTCAGAGCACATGGTACTAACATGTGAATTCCAAAGGGCTTGGGTGGCCCTGTCTTTAAGAACTGCTGGTTGCAGCCCACATGGTCTCTGTCTTCTGCTGGCTCTACTCAGTGCTTACAGCTTTCCTCAGCAGACAATCCACATTCCTGGCATTTCTAACTTCCTGGGGTCTCCACTTCATCTTCAGCTTTACTCTCATAGATTCATGCACTGTTTTCTCAGGGATACACTGCTTCTAAAGTATGGATGGAAGCCTCCATGACCCTATAACTCTTGTATTATCCATGCTTGTAAACCTACAGTACAGGGATGATACCCAGGTCTATCACCACATCTAGCAGTAGCTAGCCCCCTTGGACCACAACTGCAGTGGCCTCTGAGCATCTGGATAGCTAGGTGTGGTGAAATGAATCTTGGGAACCAGTTCTTTAGGAAACACTTCTAGAGCAGAGGCCCAGGGGTTCTCTTCTCAAACAAAGGCTTATACATTGCACCTTTGAGGCTATGATGGGTGGGGACTGTTTTAATTTTTGTTGGTTTTTTTTGGGTTTTTTTGTTTTTTGTTTTGATATGTCATCAAGGCAACTTTCCTACTATCCTGATACAAAGTACTTTACTTCTTAAAGCTAATCTTTTCAGCATCCACACTCTCCTTGGCCCCAACTTTACAGGGCTTTTCTTTCTGATGAAACCACAGAATTTTCAGAACATTTATTTCTGCTTTTTTCTCCTGGTTCACTGTAGATCTGGCTAAAGGCAGCAGCCTCAGTGTCAGGCTGCTTTGAATGTCCTCTGCCACATTAACTACTCCACCACGCTTAATTCCAGTCACCTGCAAAGTCTCAGGACATGGGCAAATTGAAGAAAAAGACAAATTTTCTGCCAGAGTGTAACATACATGGACTCTAGTCCAACTGCCAATGGAGTATTTGTGCCCAACAGAACCCTCCTGAACTTTCCCTTTACTGTTCACATTCCTATTAGCATCCTGTTCTTAACTCTGGCCAGAATCTCCCATCAAGTTGTATTTATAGCAATCTAGGGCTTCTGTAGGCTGCATCTCCAAACCCCACCCAAAAACCAGGGCCAAAATCTTCTAAACCACATGGTCGATAGAGTCACCACAAGAATACACCCTTAGAGGTCACACCCCCAGTGACCCAACTCTTTTTTCTAGGTCTCACCTCCTACGGCACACTCAGCAATGAACTCCTCAGTGGACCAATCCACTGATGTTTATAGCATCCCTATGATCCAATCACCTTCCAACAACTCCTCCTCTAAACACAGGAGACTTTTGGAGGACATTTTAGAATTAAACCCTAATAATGAGTGAAACTTGAGACTCAAAATGAACATCTTCAAGTCAAAGAGAACCAGAACCACAAGTGAACCCTGCATCCCTTTATGATAGGAACTGGGAGAAGCTGGTGTGGTAATGTATGCCTGTACTCCCAGCACTGTAGGAGACTGAGCCAGGAGGATCGTAAGTTTGACTCCAGCCTGGGCAACTTAGTGACTTTCTGATACCTAGTCTCCAAAACAAAAAAAAAGAAAGAAAAAGTTTTGAGGATATAGCTCAGTGTAAAGGTTCTATATTCAATGCTTAGTACCAAAAAGAAAAGGAGGAGAAAAAGGAGGAGGAGAAGAAGGAGAAGGAATAAAGGAAGAAGAAGGAGGAGAAAGAGGAGGAGAAGGAGAAGGAGGAAGAGAAAAAGAAGAGGAAGAGGAAAGAGAAGAAAAGTGAGAGGGGGAATGAAGGCAG
The DNA here is from genome assembly GCA_028451465.1 of Erethizon dorsatum. Lineage (NCBI taxonomy): Eukaryota > Metazoa > Chordata > Mammalia > Rodentia > Erethizontidae > Erethizon > Erethizon dorsatum. The sequence continues at coordinate 59,678,774 of CM051838.1, forward strand.
GAAAAAAGCAGGAAGAAAGGAAGGAAGACGAGAAGGAAGGAATGAAGGAAGGAATGAAGGAAGGAAGGAAAGAAGGAAAGAGGAGAGAGAAATAATCAACAATTTGACTCATGTTGCCAAAGATGTAAACAAAATTTACTTTTGAGAAAAGTAGTGTTAACTGAAATTCATGCAGTGAATTATGTACATAATGATTTGATGAAGAAAGCTAGAGAAATATTAGTCAATCATAAATCCTATCTTCTCACCATTAATCTAGAGCTTGTGAGCCAAAATTTAAAAGAATACATTTCATAATGGCCAAAAATTATGAAAAAGATGAAAATGTGATACAGGCCTTACAATTAACTTAAAATTTTCATTCACGTCACATCAAATTCAAGTTAAATGAAAGCCATGACCAATATTAGCCAATTGCATTGCCAGTAGATAGTACAGAGGGCGCATTAAAATAGTAAAAGGCTGTCTTTTACCTTTATCCTAACAGATCGACCCATAGTCATTTGGTCTTGTAAAGATCCAGTCTTATAGATTTTGTTCATCCAAAGAATGAAGACTAAATTTGCTTCGAATAGATTTATGTTGCTTTAAGTTCAATTTTCCTATGTCAGAAGAGCATCAGAAGTAAGACATCGTGGGCCAGTGAGATGGCTCAGCGGCATAAGCGCCTGCCTGGCAAGCGCAAGGGCCCGAGTTCGACTCCCGGATCCCACATACGAAAAAGGGGCCGGTGATATCGCTCAGCGGCACGGGCGCCTGCGGGCGCACGAGGTCCTGAGGTCGACCCCCCGGTACCCACAAAAAAAAAAAAAAAAAAAAAAAAGAAGTAAGACATCGTGAAATTTGCCTCAGACTGTTTTTTGGAAAATAATCATCATTATTCTAATCATTTGCTTGCGACTTATCAAAACCTCTACACAGTCCACCTTAGAACATTATTTTCCAATAATCAATTTGTAATTTAAAAATTTGGACTTGTGTTCTTCTTTCTCTCTAATTTAAAGGGAATGAGAGCTTGAATCGTAGCAGTGACTTTAGCAGCTCTAAAGCTATATGGTGACGATACCATTGGAGAACGGGTTAGAAATGCATGAGAAAGAACAGCTCTGATAGAACTGCAAATGTGAAGATTTAACTTAAGAAAATAAGCAGTATCCCTTTGAATATAAGGTTTGTTCAAACCACAATATGATTTTTTCCTTTTAACCTGCTTTCCATTTAATCATTCAAGTTTAATAAAGCAGAAAAGGAACAGATACACCACAGAAAAACAGGCAGAACATTTTCCAGTGATTCCTTCTGTAAGCACATTCACTAGTGTATTTTTCTCTGTTATTTATTTCAATGCTGATCAATTTATACCCAAAATAATGTTTTTTCCACTTATAAACTGACAGGAACAAACCAAAGATATGGATGACTTCTCATGATTGCCAGTTTAGCACTAGTGAACTTTTACAACACAGCAATGTGTACATTCATCTTCAAGTTCAAATTCCTATATTTATTAGCATAATAATAAGGCTCAAGCATGTAATGATAAGTGAGAATCAAATAGTTTTCTAGAAGAAAGATTTTTCTGGGGTCTCAAGTTATCCTTTTATTTAATATTCTGAAGAATATATTGTCTAAAAATAAAATCACAAGATATCTGTTATTTTGCTTTGTTAACCACAAAGTTAAGAATAATCATTCAAAATATTGAGTTTTCAAAAAGTTATCAACAAAAAAATGAGATTTTGTTTTGGTATAAAAGAAGAGAAAATATACATTTTATTCTAAATTGGCACAGGTACATTTACCTTATAAAAACTGGAACCAAGGGGAAGAATGCCATTCATTTCTCACAAGTTATACGAGGAGTCAATGGCAAGTGTTAAGCATGAGGCAGAAATGAAAAATCTTCAAAGCAATAACAGACACATGAAACACATCCCAAAGGGAAATAGGAGAGCCACAGAAAAGAAATAAAGTGAAGTGAATACAACCTCACAACTTGCACAAATCCCTCAGGAATTCTAATACGAACCGTTAAAGACATGTGTTTAACATTTGATAAATCTAAGTTCTTTGTTGAATGGGGATGCTCCAGGCACAGCAAGTATTAACCTAATCCTATAAAAAGCACTGTATCATCTGTCTTTACATTTCACTGCAAAATGACTTTACAAACATGAGCACTCAAATACTGCTTCTACATTTCATTCTTATGTATTAAATAAATGATATTTGTGTTTGAGTGTTAGCTTCAACGAGTTCATTTCTTTAAGAGATGGTTATGGCAAAATATCATGGCTGTGTCTACATAACGAAAACATCAGGAACGATCTCCATGCTTTGCTTCACACATCCTTTTCTACTCAATCAACATGGCGTGTCAAAAAGTTTCAATGACAAAATGAACTCTGGTATCTTCACAGCGTGTATGTTGCCAAACATATGTTTCATCCCCCACACACACACAAACACACAAATAGGCCAAATACACAAGTAGACAGTTCGGTAATAGGAATGTCATGTGATACAAAGACACAGAACTTACAAAATGGAGGTGGAGGGTCTTTCTCCAGATCTTTCATTAAGTGGCTTTGGCCTTGGTCATTTTCTGAGTATAGATGTCAGCTTTCCACTTGTAAAATGAAACTGTCAAGTAAATAATACCTACAGCCTACCCATTTCTAACACTGTATATTTCTAAATTAATCCATGCTTCTACTCAACACAAAGATAACCAACTGAGGCTATAAACTCCAGTAGGTTGTCCTATTTACCACCCATCCTTGCCTAAGTGCTTATTGCGTAAAAGGATGTACTGTGATAAATCCTGTTTTGTATTTCCTCATACAAAACTTTATGAGAAAAGCATTATTGTTCTACCCCGTTTCACAAATGAGGAAGCAGAAAGGTTAAATATGAGGGCTGATCAAGACCATGAAAGGCAAATTATGAAGTGTGATCAACAAATACCAGGAATATTTAAATTTTTAAAAATTATTACAGTAAAAGACACACTGACATTAATTTCCCTCAAAATACATCCCCCCTCACTTTCAACACCCTTATCCCATCCTTCTCACCATTTTCTTAGGTAATTCTGGAAGCTCTTTTTTACAACTGTCTTTAGTAGTAGTAGAAGACAACATGTTTGTCTTCATGTCCTGAATAGATTCAAAATGTTTACATTTCATGGACATTTTTACTGGGGAAAAGCCAGAAATTTTATGGTGCCAGATGCAAAGAATAAGATGGATGAGGACACCCTATAATAGTTTTACAAGCCTGCCTTTCCACTGGATGGCACTTGGCAGAAGCATTTGCCATATTTTTGATAATGCCTCTTAAAGACACTCATGAAAAAGGACTTCCAGAACTGTTCCAAAAAGTGGCAAGAACCATGAGATGTTTGAACAGCGGGGGAGCCATTTGAGAGGGACAAATTGTAATGTGTCTTTTATTGCAGTAATTTTTAAAAATTTAAATACAGACCACAATTTTCATCCGTCCCAATCCAAACCAGTAATCTGTAACAACTCCGTTCTGTACTGCCACCCAATCAGACAGGACAATCAATTTTGCCAAAACAACCTGCAACAAGCCCTTTGAAACAGCTCACGTAGTAAATAAAGTCATTAAAAGTTTTATTTAGAATCAAGAAAGCAATATTGATTTCACAAAATATGTAGGACAGCCTGACATGGCTGAACAATCTCATTTCCAGCTGCTTTCTGTAGCTGCAGAGAGTTCTGCTGCCATCCCAGAGGCTGCCTGGAAGGGTCTCCAATAACTACATGAAAAATGAAGAAGCAACTGAACAGACAGAAAGGCCAGCTTAATGGGATCTACACATTGGAATTTTGGGCTAAAACAGGCGAAGCAGCTAACATTCGTTGAACATTTAATATTTTTTAACAGCTAGATTCGTGACTCTAAATCCAAGACCATTCTCACATAACAATTTGACTTGTTTTCTCAGTATAACTCCCCATGTCTGCTTGTACAACATCTCTGCAATACAAAATCTTACAATATAAGAGATAAAAAAAAATGTGTGTGGCATGAGTACTCAGAGTATTACCGTGCCTTACTATACTTCCAGAATACTCCTAAAATCCAGGACCATCCTAATTGAAATTAATTTTCTTCCCAGGAACATTTTCAGTCCAAAAGATTTGTCCAGGAGTTTATTTTTAAGGATAAGGTGGAGATAGCTATAACACTATTTCAAAGAACTCTCCATTTTAAAGATGGTTGCTTAAAAGAATTAATTATGATACCATTTCAGATTTCACAAACACAAGGAGGAGATCAGGGACAAGAGTACACCTGAGAAATTATTGGCAGAAATATTTCTTTCTTTAGGAAGCAAGGTATATAAACCTTCCCTTCATGAAACAGTCTGAGATTATAATGTAAAATCCAAAAGGATCACGAGAGTGCTTTTTGAAGGATTGTAAAGCTGGTATCCCTTTTGTTTAAAATACCTCAGTGGGTTCCCCAAAATGGTAAGACAAGATGCTATTACAGAGATTTATATGGTATTTTCCATCCTAACAGCTGGACTCTTTATGTTTGTAGAATTGCCATGTGGCAGAAGGTTCAAAGCAGTGGAGTTTTAGAAGTCCTGAAAACAGGATGTTCACTTAAGAACTCTATAGAACATGTTACAAATTTAAAATATGAAAAGGAAAGGAATACAGTTGCAAAGAGCATGAAACCTGAATCCACAAGCTTTTTCAATGCTTTTTAGTGCAGTCAAAGGGGTTGAGAAATGTTCATTTTTTCCAACTGTCAGCAAACATATGTATGCAGCTTAAATGGCTTCAGACCACTCAAGTCTTTTCCCCTTGGTTTAGCTTCCTTTTCCAACAAGTTTGAAGAATCAATAACAATGTTAAGCAACACCATCTCTTGCAGTACATCTTCTACTTTCTTTGAAAAAATATGTACATATTTTTAATTAGCACTCATACTCAAGATATTCAGAACTTTGAATTTACTTATATTTAATTATTTCTAATACATGCACAAAAATGCAATATAGGTTAAGAAAATTAGTGCAAGTGCAAAAGTATATTTTTAGCACAAGGAATAATCCTTTTATTTGTGAGAAAAAGAGTTAAAATATTTCATACCATAAACTAACTTAAATTATTAATTATAATAAACATTACTGTATTTTATCTAACATTAAAGTCTAAATCTTACCTTTGCTATTTAACAATTGAAAGAAGTAAAGACTGGAATTAAAAGTAGAATAATATCTTGCTCTCATATGCACACTTTTCTTAATAATAAAACTGTTTACAAGACAGATTATACAAATGCAAAATTAAAATTAAACTACTTTGCATTTTTGGATGAAAAAATTCTAAAAGATTAAAAAAATATAGCTTTAATATTCAAATTTTACTATTTGCTTTAATTCCTTATTAGATATAATTCATTTAATTACCAAAGAATGCAAATATCTTATGTTAGAAATAATGCAGTGCATGTCAAATAACCCATTCAGAATTTCTCAAAATTTCTGCATTCCTTTAAAAATTCAGCAGCCCATGTAGAAGGATAACATGGCCAAAGAAGATATCTCAGACTATGTGTTCAAAACTTGACCCAAGAACGCTCACTATATCAATTTCAACTTCATTTAAATTTGAATTTCAAACTGTAGGACAATATAATATGAAAGAGAGCTGGAAAAAATACTTATTCAAAAAGCTAATTTTTGATTTGTATCTGGGATTAACACATGTTAAAAGGAAAACCAAAATATGAAAAGCAATGACTCATATATACACAGATAACATATCACATCCAAAATATTCCAGCAAAAAAGCTCTTCCTCTCTAGACTATATTGCCTTCTTCTAGAGGATGCCAAGCGTTAAACCTGACTGTGGTCTGATAGTCAGTCCTAGTTTCTCTTTTTTCTTCTCTACAACTATCCTACATATTGACTAATCAAAACAGAACACAAAAATGTTTTATATGTTTACATATATTAAGAAGTAGTTAAGGAAGTGATGATGGAATAAATAGAGATTCCTTTCACAGTACCTAAAACCTCTGCCACAATCTCAAATGTCTACTTTATTACATTTCATATATTCTTTTTTTTTAATCCAACAATAATTGTAGAACAAATCTTACATGCCACATGCTGTCCTAGCCACTACAGATGGAATAGTGGGTTCTAAAGATAATGGCTCTATTCTACTAGACATATGTTATACTGAAGGAAAGACAGAAAGTCAAGTAGCAAATAAATAAAATAATTTCATATGTTGATGAGTTTGGAAGACATCACAATGGGGAAATACAATAAAGAATGATTGGCAGGACGCCAGTTAATTGCAAAGGAAAGACAATTGTGGAAAGTTCACACATGACATGGGATGTGGAAGGTGAGAAAGTGGAGTCACGTAAATATTTTAGTGAAACATTCTATGCATTGTATATCTATATATCTATATATATAGATATAGATATAGATATATAGATATATAGATATATAGATATATATATTCCCTGAATGGTGCTCCCTTAAGTTTAACTAGATCATATATTGCAAAGTGGATTTGTTGAGAGTCCCATCCTGAAGAGAAAGCAGGAAATTGAGTTTGGTTTTTATTAGAACTCCTCTCCAATAATCCAAGTCTATGAACTTCCTGGGGTCTCATACCAGACCAGAACATCAGGAAAACAAAATCCCATGGAGAGTTACTCATTCTCTGTATCACTGATAAGCCTGTCATCCCAGTGTACTTTTTGCAAGTGATGATTCAAGAGTTCTGCTTCTGCATGTTGGGAATAGGAATATGTTATAGACTGGGAAATTGTATGCCTCAGATTTGGCTGCCTGGCTATTCCCCTGTGAGTTCTATCACCTTCTTGAACTTCCATGTGTCAGAGGATGGGTTGGTATTTTCCCTTTAATTCCAAGGGAAAGTCAATGCTTTCTACTTGGTCGTCCCTGACAGAGGGCTAACATGAAGATGACATTTTCTTAGATTTGTTTATTCTAAATTCCCATCATTAACTTCAGAAATTAAACTATTACAGTGAGAAATTTCCGATATAGCTCAAATGACACCTTTATAATAACCTTATGTAATAAAATAAATGGATAATAATGTAAATTTAAATTCAGATGGAAACTTCCCATTTTAATACACATTTTAATATTCTCAGTCACTAAAATAGCTTCAAAATACACAAATATAGGTTAAAAATAAATTATTACTTAAGTATAAAATATTTTTCTATGTTAAAGCCTATGGAGCTTTTTTTTGGTACCGGGAATCTAACTCAGGACCTTGCAATTGTCAGGCAGGCGCTGTGCTGCTGATCTATATCACCCGCCCTATGGGGCTTTTTAAACTTCACACCTTGATAATAATTATTACAATTTAAATATATTTTTCAGTTATAGAATGCGTGCTGCAGTCCTACAGAAAATTTAGAATGTACTAAATAAATAGAAATATATATGAATTTCAACAAATGACTATGACCACTCTTAATATTTTATAATTCTTCACTGATTTTTATACATGTACATAATCACAGATTTTTGTAGATATTATCTGCATATTATATAGAGGGACAGAATATATTCAGTCTGTACCTTGCTTTTATCATATAACTGTTACTGAACACATCTCCAATGATTCAAATATTCTTTGAAACCTTAACCTAGTATCTCCAAAATATTCTATTCCATGCTTGCCCTACAAATTTTATAAACCTCTCTAAAATTTCTTGTCTACATTCATACTAAGCATAGCATTTATTTACAGTCATTTCCTATTTCTGAAGATAATGGGCTAGGGCTATAGCTCAGTGGCACAGCACTTGCTTGGCAAGCGCGAGGTCATGAGTTTGATTGCTGGTACCAAACAAACAAAAAAACAGATAATGAAAAAAATCACTAAATTAAAACCATTTTGTATTATTTCATAATAATTGCTAAAAATGAAATTACTGGACATTGAGTTCTTTCCCTTTCTTAGTATATATTGCTAGATAACAATCTACAGTTAATTTATCCAACTATTTATAATGCACAAGAATGAACCTATCAGTTCTTAAGAATAAAGACTACAAAATGTTTACTGTATGAGCCTGATAAATGATATCACAATTTCTAATTTGGGCTTCCTTACTACAGAGGTTGAAATTATCATCATGTATTTCCACACTGAAAGGTTCATCCTTTTGTACTTCTCATTATTTCCAGTGTGGAAGACATATGTGATAACTGAACAAGTTCAGAACTGGCCCTGAAGATAGTCTTCAGTAAGAAGAGCAAAGACAAAATCTGTAAAGATAATCTGAGTATCACCGATGTGTCATACCAAACTTTATCTTCTTTGTTCTGTGTATTTTTATAGAAGAGAAAATAAACTTCTACTTTTTTTAGGTTATTCTTTCTGTGTTTTTTTTGTTGGTGGTGGTGGTGGTGGGTTTTTGTTGTTGTTGTTGTTGTTGTTGTTGTTGTTGTTTGAGACAGAGTCTCACTATGTAGTTCAGGTTGGTCTTGAACTCACTTTGTAGCCCAGGCTGGCCTCAAACTCCCAGTAATCCTCCTGCCTCAGCCTCCCGAGTGCTAGGATCACAGGCATGCACCACCATGCCCAGCTCTTTCTAGGTTATTCTTAATTTTACTTTTTGTCTCAGCTCTTCACAGATGAACGCAATTCGTAATCTATACAACTTGGAGCTGTGAAACGATTCAAAATAACAATTCATAGTATGACTTCATGTTTTTGTAAAGATAGAAGGAGAGAGAGAGGAGAGAGAGAGAGACAGAGAGAATGCAATATGTCAATAGTAGGAGGTTCAATTGAGGGAATTATTTAAATGTTATCTTTATTTTTACATGATAATTTTCCTTATTTTTCTAACATATAACGTAACTTAGGAATGCTTCTTATCTTCGTAATATTCAGGCTTTCCCATTCCAGAACTCAAGACATTCCTCCATTTACTCCAATCTTCTTTAATAGCTACCCACACAAATAAGTAGTTTGTTTCCTATGTCCTTACCATCTATCTCATTAGGATTTTTCTTCACTGTTTTATGTTACTTATATTAATGAGAAATGAGTTGTTTTTTATTAATCAAACATTGCCTTCTATTTGTTGTATGAAAAAGCTATGGGATTTGTATATCTCTTTATTTGTCTTTTAATTTAATAGAATTCAATGTGTCTCAAAGTTCTGTTATTTATTAAGTTTTCAGTGGATGTTAGAAAATTATATGAAAACTACAATCTTTCCTTCTTCAAACCAATTATTATAGCTTTTATTTTTGTTTTGTTTTGAATAATTTTATATTGGCTGGATTTTTTATGAAAAATATCAAAAAGCAATAGTGTATGCTTGTCATATTTCTACTCATTTCAATGTCAATAACTCCACATTTTCAAATTTTACAATTAAATATCATGTTGGCTCTGGGACCAAAAGAGATAGCCTTCATTGTACTGGTGAATACAGTCCTAGTTATCTAAATTTTAAAGGATATAGTTCTTTAAATAGTACCTAATATTTGTTTGACACTTTCTGGCACTGTTAACATATTAGCTAAATTAATTAATTTAATTCCCACAACAAACCTCTGAGGTACATACTATTATCATCTGCATTTTGAAATGAGGAAACTGGAGCACAAAGAGGTTATGCATCTATTAAAATTCTATTAGTCTATTAAAAGTCTCTATTAAAGAAACCTGAATTAAAATTCTCATATGGTTTATTTTGCTTAAACTGTTGATACAATTATCGCACATGAGAAAAGTAAAATTTCATTGCATTTTTGTTATAAAACTTACTTCATTAGGGTGAATAATTCTTCTGGTGTTTCCTAGAACAGTTAGAATTTAGTGTCTATATTAACATGCAAGGTTGTTCTATGATTTTTTTCTTGTGATAACTTCTTTTTTATGGTTTTGGCATCACGGTTATGCTAGATTAGTAACATGAATGGGATAACTGCCAATCTTTTTTCTATAGTCAGGTATGGCTAATATAGTCAAATACCTAAACACTCTGAAAATGCAGTTTTAATCTTCTATTTGATCAATGATTTATTTAGAAAGTGATTTGCGTTTTGAAATAGAAATCAATTAACAAAAGCTCAAATAAACAAAAAGTCATTTGATTGTAAGTTCTTGCTAAAAAGTCCACTTATATCGTATTATAAGCAAAAATACTAAGTATTTTTTAGAAAAATGTGTTTTTTTCCTTAAATTTCTGTTCAGTCATTGTGATATTGATAAGTAATCTGTCTGCCTGTAGGCCAGAAAGCTATACAATTTACATATATACATATTTATATTATGTTAAATACTAACATTTATTATAGTTACACGTTTATATGAGATATTAAACCTTATTGATTTTAAAGAGTTCATAACAGCATCTTGTTTTTAATCTTGAGGTTCTAACTTTACCTAGTTTCATTTAACCAGATTTTAAATTTTTAGGTCACTGGTATACTTAATTTTATATTTAGCAGCTTGCTTTTTGATTTCTGCATTTCTAGACTTCTTTACTTTTTCTATTGTTTTCTATTTTATGTATGCACTATTATACTCTTTTCATTTTTCTGCAGTTATTTTTCTGTAAACATCGCCTAAATAAAAATGGCATCTCTTTATTTTCTCTACAGGGAAAACTTCATTTAACTTCCTCTCTGTTTCATTCATAGTCGTAATTGGAAAAATTAGATATTTGTGGATCATGTGTCTATTAAAATTAGCATTTCACAGTGCATGTGTTTCTTGAACAAGTTTTGAAATTTGTATTAAAAACATTCTCATCAAATTTCACTTTCATACATGTTTTTAGTCCACCTTCATTTCTTTTTGCTCAAAATACCTTGGGAAAAAGAAGAAAAGTTATCACATTGATCGATTGCACTATACCAGCTACTATTCTAAGTACTCAAAATAATTACCTTATTTAATCCTTGTGATAATTATTTGAGACAGAAAATATTTTTACTTAAATGTAGTAGTAGATGAAACCAGGATGCAGATTTTGTGTTTTGGAAGAAGTTACAGAGGTAAAACTGCAGAGCTCACAATGCAAACCTTACCTGCCAGTAAGCCTTCCAGGGCAGGGAGTGAAGAACCATCCCTAACAGACATTTATCTTTTTTGAGATTCTTTTAATTTAAAATTTCTTGTTTATATTATTTCTTACCTCCTCTTCTATCATTTCTGATTTTTTTATTGTTTTCTGCCTTTATATTTCTGAGGGTTTAAATCACATTTACTTTAAAGTTCTATACATTTTTATCTTTTTTGCTTTGGATTAATCCTTCGATTGATTTTTATTTTATGCACTTCCTACCTAAGTTAGTTTTCTTTGTGAACTTTAGAATTTTTTAAGATAAAATACATTGGAAAGTTGTTTTTTTGTTTTTATTTTGTAACACTCCATTCCTCCTCATCTTCCTCTTCTCTTCCTTTCTCTGGCTCTTCTTTTTCTTCCTCTTCCTCTTCCTCCTCCTCTTCTTTCTTCTTGTCCTTCTCCTCCTCTTCCCTTCTTCCTCTTCCTCTGCTGTCTCCTCCTCTTTCCCTACCTGTCCATCCCTTGCTCCTATCCTTTCTTCTTTCATTCTGTTTTTCTCCTTCCCCTCCTCCTCCTCTTCTCCTGCTTCATGTCAACCCCATTCCTCTATCTAGCACTATTTGTTGTCAAGAACTAAATCTCAACTTTAGAAGAAACTTCCAGTGAGCATCTTTTTTGGTGCCTTCATCATATGACTATGTTAAAAAGAAAGAAGAAATAACTCGGAACCTCTCAATGACCACTCAAATGTACCTCTGTGTCCTAGAGTTTCAAAAATTAAGATTCAGAGTGAACCTCATGGAAAATCTGAATGCAGAGAAATACGTGAGCGTTATTTGGTTTTTAAAATGTAATTGCCTTTCTTTTTTCCCCTGGGCAGGATATGGTTGAACAAATTTGCTGTTATCCAGCATGGAACATGTAGTCTATGGGACAAAATTTTCATATCATCCTATCTAAATATCTATCTATATATATAGGTTCCCAGGACAAACTCAGTGCTCTGAGCAACAACCAAAGTGAAAATAGATTAATATGGCAGGATCCCCAGTATCTAATACATACAGAGATTGTAGGAGCTCTTTTTCTTAAAGAAGGGCTATGGGGGTATAGAGTTTTGCATTTACCTCTTATCACTATTCCTGGCATGTTATTTTTTATTTACCTCTCAGTACGTGTGTGTGTGTGTGTGTGTGTGTGTGTTAAGTTATATTTATATTGGTTGTGACCTCATAATTCTCTTTGGTGTGCTGTTGAGGTTACCCATCTGTTCTATAGTCCCTCTAGATTAAAAGAATATATTTGGGAATGTTGGGTCTGTAGCAAGTAGTAATCACAGAGCTGATTATTTCCACTGCATTTCTGTTTTGAATCTACATAAATTTATTTTCTAGAATTTCACAACCAAAACTATGGTCTAAGAGAAATTGACAATTATATAATTAGCTGGTAAATGTGTTAAGAATTAGGAAAACGTTAGAATAAATATCAACTTGTACTTGAATCATCTAGATTGGCAAGGCCGGATGTCTGGACTTCCCTCTGTAACTGCTTAAATTTATGACGCTAGCTGTGTGACATGAGGTACACATTTTCATAAAGTCCACAGACTTTTATAGAGCAGGAAAATGATTCTGTTGAAGAAAAACTAAAGGTGCTTGTTTTATAAAAATAAATATTGGGCCAAATGTTCATCCTTTATTATTCTCCCATAGGAATTTTACAAGATGGGAATCTGGCATTTATTAGCAGGTCATTTAGGGGTCGGTGGCTGTGGGAACCCAGACTCTTCGTCTGCATTTTATCTGCACCATATGATTTTGGTACGGGTATTTACATCTCATAAAGTATAATATGTCATGAATATTTAATAATTAGATTTTTAAAATAACACAAATTAAATCATCTGTCTTTTATACTGCTACGTTATCAATAAAGACATATTTAATTCTTCATTAGGGATTTTCAGAAGTTTTGGTTTGAGCACTCATTTATCTGTGTGTGTGTGTGTGTGTGTGCACATGCAGTATGTTATGAATTATTTCAACAATTCAATATGATTTTATCTTTTGTCTTTGTAGTGAAGTAATACATTGGACAAGTAATTGTCAGTGGACAAGTAATTCCATGTAAAAAATTGGAAATGATTTTTAAAAAATAATGTAGTACAAGTATAGCTACATAATCAAATATATGTTCAATAGTCTCACTAAATTTGGAGGTTCAGCCAAGTCTACAAAGATGAGACACAGTACAACAAAAGGTTACTTTTAAAATGTTCATCAAAGGTGTATAGAATTAAATTATCTGAACTTTGTTATTGCATAATGCAATCCAAGAGGGCATGATCTCTGACCTCCAATGGCTTCTACAGACAATACACAAGAGCGGTGTGAAGAAGATTTTCAGGTGACCTAAAGGAAGACAGTCAGTGGCATCTTCACAAAAGCACAGGATCAGAAAAGGAGTCTCTGACCCTTGGTTTTGCTACTTAGCATGGAATCTTAGGCAAGTTTTTGACCAGTTTTTGGGCCAATATGTTCAACTTTTAGTGGTCATTAGGATAATGTACATAACACATGTCTGTAAATCTGCAACCGGGCCCCTTGCTCACAGGGCCCCAGCCACTCCGACCTTGTTGTTACTCCCAAACACCAAGCACCTGCTCGCTGGGGCCTTTGTAGGGGCTCTTTCTGCTTCCTGGAATATTCTTCCCCTATATCTCAATGCAGACAGCTGCCACTTAATGTTTCCACTGAGGCTAACTCACATGCCCACACCATACCTCCTGGAGAAGCTGGGAGAGCAAGTAGCTCGTGCCTTTGCCTTTTACATATGGAAGACTGCCTCTCCCTCCCTTTTAGACCGTAAAGATGCAGAATTCCCTTGAGCAAACAAACTATCAAGACATTTTGCAGAATGTTCGGACAGTTACCACTCAACATAATAGAGAAATTCAGAAATTTCTAAGAAAAGAGTAGCCATCCATCAAGAGATGCTCAAATAATAATAAAAACTTAGAATAAAAGAATCAGGTTAAGAATTTTGAAAATTACTGTATTTCCAAAGTGTTGCTCTAATCAAGCATGCTAGAAGAATTTATGGTGACCAGGTTAATGTGAGTTTCAAAAGAACATTTTTAACATTTGGAGGGGCCTATTTCTTTACACAGCTCAGTTCTTATTCTTTACCTCCTCCCATGCGTAATAGGTTGTGCCTTTTAAAAATATGCAGTGTTAAACCAGACTCATTTAAGTTCTGTTGAGTAAATTCAATACTTTGTGAGTCTATGTCAGGTAATATTTTAAGTGTTTGGAATAATAGCAAATACAACCTTTCCTACACATACTAAATGTTAAACACTTTGGTTATTAATCACTACTTTCATTTTTACACAACCTTGCTGATTATTATTACCTCTTTAGATGGGAAAACTGAGATAAATATAATCATCATATGGAAATGTACTGTATTCTGCAATTAGTTATTTATGTGGTACTTACTATGTGTTACTAATTGTAAGTATATTTTTCCTTCATGAATTTTCCCATATTCACCATATAAAGGGAGTACAACAGAAACTGTAAAGATGAATTGAAAGAGAAAATGAAATACAGCTATTTCATAAGATCAAATTTAGGTAGAAGATTGTTGAAAAATTTTGCTTCCTCATTTTCTTTACTGTTTTTTCTTTCTTTATTCATGTTTTAAAAATGTAGGATATACATATACTTCAATACCTCAAATTCTTTAGGCAAATTTTTTTCTGTAAATTATTTGAATCCCAAACTATACATTATGGAAGATAGTAACACAGACTTTATCAAAAGCATAGAAAATAAAACACAAAACAAATTTCACATACCTCTAAATGAAAAATAGAACTAGACTTTTTAAAATTGTGTATTCTGGCAGATAGTCTGTTATCCTGTGAGCACTGTTTCTGGAGCAAGTATGGTTTTGATTTAAATCAAAACCTTCTCTGTAAAAATGAAACCATGCCAGCTTCATAAGTTTGCTGCAAGTATTCCATGAGAACACATATGTAAAGTACCTAGCATAATGTCGACACTTCATAGGCACTCAGTATGCCCAGAGCTCTTAGACTAACAACTAGCAATAGAACTCCAGCACCACTGTATCCTTCATTTCCATTTGGATTCCCTCTCTGTTAAAGTAGGACAGCCTGATCCATTTGCTGTTAATTTGTTTATGGCCCAAATCCTGTGCCTCTTCTTTAGGACAAGCATCCTAATGTTCTCTGAAGCAGTGCTTCTTTCCTGTTTTCAGTCCATGCAGGTCTCAAGCAGACATCTTCTCCTTCAGCTTTGTGAAAAAGCAAGAGGCCTGGCATAGTCAAATGGAATCCGAGATCGAAAGCTCAAGAACTTTGCTGGAACTAATAGGAAACACTCTTTTTACTGAATTGCCAAACTGATAGGATAAAAATCTGTAGCCATTATGGATTACCATGAAATGAGAATTTAACTAAGAATTAAACTAGCAGGAGTGAAGGTAATGGAGAGAAACCCATCTTTGATGGCATCTTTTAAGTTCCTGGATCTATTTGTTCTTGAAGACAAGTCACACTTTACCTTTTCAATTATATGGATGAATCTCTTTGGCAGACAACTTTCAAAATAGCCCAGAATAATCCAACTTTCTAGGATTCACTTCTTTGTGTAATCTCTTCCCTTTCAGTGTGGGCTGATAACTTGTATTTAGTGTGTAGAATAAGGCAAAAATGGATGAGCTGTCCATTCTGTAATTAGGTTAAGAAGTGACTCCCATCTTACTGGCATACACTTTCTATCAGCTTCTAGGTTTGCATGCTTTGAATAAGCAAAGTGCTGTGTAGTTGAGGCCACAGGTAAGGAACTATAGTGGCCTGCAGTCAAAAACTAAGAAGTCCAACAGGCCAAAGGGCTGCATGCTGCCAGCAGCCACCAAGTGATCTCTGGGATGGATTCTTCACCATCCTACCCCGCAGATGAGGCTTCTGACCCTTGGCTCACAGGTTGACTCCAACCTTGTGAGAAATCATGAAATAAAGGTCTGCTCTAAGCTAGACTCAGATTCCTGGTATGGCTTATGTCTACCTGTCCCCCAAAGCCTGGTGCAGTCATAGATGGGGCTTTTTCAGAGGCAGCTGGATCTAGAGTGTGTGATGCAGGGATTAAAGGTGGGTGATTACTAAATAAGCCCACTGACTGATTTGGCACCCTCCCTAAGCCTGGTATCCTAGATAGAATATAAGAAGGCCAGAAAAAAAGTTGCTGTGGTCGCTTGTAGCTTGCTTGCTTAGAGTTGCTACTTTGCTATCTTCTGCCTGCCGTAAACTGTTACTCCTCTGTGATGCCTGTCTCCCATGCCACCCTGCCTTGGACCCAGCTGATTACGGACTGACACCTCTACAAACCGTGAGCTAAATAAACCTTTCCCCCTTTAACTTGGATGTTGGGTATTTTGTCTCAGCAATGAGAAAACGTAACTAAGACACTGACCTCAGAAATTCTAAAATGAAAAATCTGTCCTTTTAAGAACCAAATTTGGGGGGCAAACCTATGATGCAGTAATAGATAAAAATGTGACCTACTTAGATCATTTGGAATTAGACTTTTGTTTCCAACATCCGTAAAGTTCCTGACAATTAAATTCGAAAATAGTTTTTCAATGAAGAAGATAAAAGCAGCAAGGTAATCAGTATTAAGAAAAAATGAACTTTCAGTAACATATCCAGGGGTCTTGAGACTGTCTCAACAAATGACACAACATGAGTTCCCTTCCAGGGTGCTTTTTCTTTTTATTCTTCCTTTTTCTACAAAAGAAGCGATCTTTAAACAACAACCAAAAAAAGAATAAGTCTTAAGATGTTTAGGAGTAACTTAAATGTACTTAACATTTAAGTACTCTAAAAACTTTCAGGAAAATGTGTAAGTAGGAACTAGCAGATATGAGAAATTCTCGCAGAAGAGTAAAGGTGAAAATATCCTCTTATTTTTCCCCAAAGAGTGGTAAAAGAGTGAGAGTGTGAGTAGAAAAAAGACTAAGCGGGTTTCAGAGACAGAAAATGAAAATTCAAGTTTAATTTCTTTTTTCTTTTCAGAATCAGAAAATCACTAAGGAATAGCTGAAAATAACTCATTTGTAGTTAGGGATATTTTGATGTAAGGAACATTTATCAAAAGGTTGAGTGCAAATGACAAAGCAAAAATAGCACCCAGCTGAAACATGTAGATGAAGCAAATATTTATAAGCAAGTTATAATTGATATTTCAAGTCCTGGCCACCAAAAGGGACCTCAGAAGTATTCTAATCCAAACTAATTCATATTGTACTTAAGGGAACTGAAGCCCAGAACATTCCTTTCTAAAGTTCAAGCAATTAATAAGTACAGAGCGAAAGTTACTTTTATATCTTTGAACTCCAAGTCCACTTCTTTTGGAAATCACCACAGCTTTATATTTCAGAGATTTATATATGAGAGTGTTAGGAGGATTGCAGGTGGGACTTACCAAGCTCTGAATAGTTTACCATCATATATTACCAACCTTGCCATAACAAACTTTCTTAAGAATAATTCCAGAGACCAGGCGTGGTGGCACACACTTGTAATCCCAGCACTAGGGAGGCTGAAGCAGGAGGATTGCTGCAAGTTCGAGGCCAGCCTGCGCTAAAAAGTGAGTTCAAGGCCAGCCTGATCTGTACAATGAAATGCTATCTCAAAAAGACAAAAAAAAAAAAAAGAATAATTCCCAAGGAAAATATTCTATCAAAACCAATCCCATCACCCAGAGCTGAAAGCACTGATAACAAACCAATAGTTGTGGTGGATTAACTAATGGTGAACTTGTAACACCCATCTGAACTGAATCAGCATGGTGCTGGGTGTGGTTGACCCACCTAAGGATTGTTGCCAATGGTGTAAAAGCAGAACTAGAAGAGTACTGTTGATTCTCTTGAAGAAGCTTGTCATGCTGGTTTTCCTGATAGGAACTCAGCTGTTCTCATCCTCGGAGGAGCTCAGGTCCTCACTGTTGCTGAGGATGGCTGTGGTTCTCTTGGGGGAGCTCTGGTCCTTACCTTGAGCATCGCTTCCTGGCTCCAGTGCAGATCCCTCAGCCTGCTGGCACAGATCCTTCAACCCGCTGGCACAGACTTTCTGGCTTCCACCACTGACCTTTGGACCTTCCCAGTGCAGATCCTTGATACAGACCTGCGTGAGACATTGTCGAGGGCTCTAGGCCTCCAGCTGGACTCGTGGGGGCATTGCCATGGGCTCCAGGTCTTCAGCCTGATTCTTTGGGTCTCTAGTGTGTGGACAGATCTCCCACACTATTCTGCATTTGATTCTTTGGGTGAATATTATAAAATAATCCTGTAAATTATGTGTCCTACATTAAATCTATTCCCCTGTAAATGCTGACTGCAGCAACAGTTGTTCATAACTTTGATATTGTTGACAGGTTGGTACCAGTTCTGACTGGTGAGGGCCCACGTCATACCAGTAGTTAGCAAAATATTTTTAATATGACCGTTGGCTCCACCTCTCCTTGTCTCAGTCATCATAAGAAACCCTAAAGCTCATGTCATCCCTTAAGTGTAAGATTCTCATCTTCATAAGGGTTTGTATAGCACCTCCTGACCTGACCCAGCTCCTTGCTCTTCCACAACTACAGATAGCTTTCATTGTAATGTCTGGAACTCATACTCTTCCAGTAGTAAAAAGACCTCTGTATTAAATCTTTCCACCAAAGTCCCTTCTTTTCCTTGATTCTATCATGTGTGAAAAGACATTAATTCTCCTCCTCTGTTCCCCAACTAGTTCATTATGTGTCCCATCTCAGTGAAAGCAAATCACATCATCTAGCCACTTTAACACACATACCATTGGGTTACAGCCTTCTCACCTGCCCCAGCCCCCACAGCAGTCATCTTTCTTCCTCCTGATCATCCTTGCCACGGTTTGAATGTATGCTTTCCCGCAAAATTCGTATGTTAAAATGTGATCGCCTGGCCGGTGATATAGCTCAGCGGCATAAGCGCCTGCCTGGCAAGCGCGAGGTTCTGAGTTCGACTCCCAGTACCCATGTAAAAAAAAAAAATGTAATCACCAATGGAATGGCATTGACAGCTGGGACCACTAACATATGATTAAGTCATGAGAGTGGATTTACAAAGAGTTTTGAGGCTGGCAGCTGGCACCATGATGTGTGACTACAATCCCAGCTACTCAGGCGATTGAGACAGGAGGATTGAAAGTTTGAGACCAGGGGCCGGTGAGATAGCTCAGCGGCATAAGCGCCTGCCTGGCAAGCGCAAGATCCTGGGTTCGACCCCTGGTACCCACACACACACAAAAAAAAGAAAAGAAAAAAGAAAGTTTGAGACCAGCCTGGGCAACTCAGAGAGATCCTGTATCAAAATAAAATAAAAAGGCCTGGAGATGTAGATCAGGACTCCTTGGGTTCAGTCCCCAGTAGAGGGAGAGAGAGAGAGAGAGGCTTGAAAGAGCTGTCTCTTTCTCCTTTTCCCCTTCCATCTCTTCTTCCATACTAAGACATAATATTCAACCCATTCAAAAAACACAGCAATAAAACACTATCTTGAATTGTGAGCAATAAATTTCTAGGATTTATAAATAACTCATAATTTGTTTTGTTATATCATCACAAATAGAGTAAAGCAATCCCTTTTCACTCAGTAAAACTCGGCCGTTGGGATTATTGCCTTCCTTTCTTCCCTCCACCACAACAATTTTTAGTGATTTCAATGTTTGCACAGTACAATTACCCAAGTATTTCAGCTCCTTGAACTGTCATATTTAATTTTCTAATCTCCAGCCCCTCTCTGGTATCCAATCTCATGGTCATACCCCACAACTTATAATCACCAGTAATATACCACCTCTTAAATTACAACCAAGCATTGTTTGTTTTCCTTCAGCTACAAAAGTCCACTTTCGTACTCCAGTGATTCTTTGACTCCAGTGGAATCCACAGTACCCGAACCTTAACACATTTGCCGAAAGTTACCCCCTCTCCTCTTACCTTCTTGTTAAAATAGTCTAAAATTCCATAGTCCATCATTTTAATCATAATTTCTACCCTTTATTTATGTCAAATTTTTGGTAAATTTCTCCCTCTATGTTATACTTCTGAAGATAAAGAGTTTTGGAAGAATGAATTTCATCATTTATTTTGGCTTACCCAAGCAACTGAACATGACTGGAAAATTTTGAAATAGCTGCATTCACCAATATTAGGCACTTCAAATTTACAACTATAAATTTCATATGTATTCTTGAGCATTATATTCTCTTGTTAAACTCACTCTCTTATCTCCGATATGTTTATTTCTCATGTTCTTTCTCTTCAGATATTTTTAAATCTTCTCCATTATCACTATTTGTTCTTATTTCACACAAACACACACACACACACACACACACACACACAGTTTAAAGCAATCAGAAGACATATACTATACATTGGCACTAGCAAATATAGGAATGCCAAAAATATTTGGATTTAAATAATAAGATTTCCTCTTTGGAATGAATTATTCATGCACCATACTCCTATCAAAGTGAAATTCTTATGTTTGTCCATTTGATCCCATTCTCTCCCTTCTTTTTAAAAATTTTGTTCCTATGAGGATCCTTTTTCTTTCTGAAACATCATCATTTTCCCCTTTCTCTCCTGGATCGTTAACACGTAAGCAAGCAGAAATAACTGTCCTAAAAAAGCCTGACTAGCCTACACACCATTTGTCAATCCCCTTTATTTACAAAACTCCTTTAAAATTGTTTAAAATAGTTGCTTATACTGCCTGTCTCAATTTTCTCACTTCTTCCTCTTCTCACTTCAAAAAGGCTCTTATCCCCAAAAGTCTTCTCAAACTGCATTCATCTTCACTATACTCCTCCACATTGCCTAATCCAATGGTCAAAGCTTTGTCCTTGTGTTTTGCTGTCTTTTACTTGCATTGGACATTGCTAATTATCACCTCCTGAAAACAGTGTCTTGAATGGGCTTCCAGAGCCATGTAATTTTGTGATATTTTTCTTCTACTTCTGGCTCAACTGTTTTCAGTCCCATTTGCCCAAGCCCTTTCCTCTTTTAAAGACTAACTATTCTCTCCCCACAGGCACTTTCCCAGGATTTCAACACCTTCATATTTTCAAATGATATCTATAGCAGGAGAACACCCTGGAACTCCCCTCTGAACTCTAGACATGGAGATTCAATTGAATTCTATTCTTTCCTTCACTTGTCTAGTAGACATTTTAAAATGAACAAATGACCTTACTTAATTTCCCCAATCTGTGTCTTAGTCATTTCTTTCTATCCTGGAAAAATTATACCAGGACAATTTAGACAGTTGTGAAATATTGAAATTTTATAAATCAAAAACACTATGTGGACCAACTATTTTGAGAGAGAGAGAAGAGAGAGGCAAATAAATAAAACAGCAAGAATAACTGTTTCTTTTATTACATGCTTCATCTAATCTATGATACAATAAAATGGATCCAATTACCCTCCTGCTAAGGTGAATTATAATACCTGTGTAGAAATTTGGAGTTGTAGTTTAGTGGTATTGAAAATAGATACAGTCAGTACTTGAAGAACCAAGAGTTGAAAAAGAAGGAAATGTATTGATGTGAATGCAGATTCACTGTGATCTTTCTCTCTGGGCTTGCAATATCCTGGAACAGATGACAAACAAGAAGTTGGGATATCCTGATTTGCCTGAGGAGGTAAAAACTGGAGTTAGGGCTATCAAGGAAGCAGTATTCCACAGGCCAATGTTCAAGAAAAATGGGAACACTAGGAAAAGAAGCCTGACTCTCTACATGCAATTTACCCTCAAATCATTTGCCAAATCCTAAACTATGGCTCTGCAGAAAAAGACTCATCAAACCAAGCAACACAAAGCCATTGAGAAGCTAAAAATCTAAACAGAGATAGTGGCAGTTTCAAAAGCTAGGGGAATAAATACTGAAGTTCAGTACTTATAAAGAAGTAATCACTTTAGGCTCTCCACTGTGACTCTGAGGGATCCTCACTACAAGGGAGAAGTAGTCAATCCCCAAAATCCAGATCTACCAGAATCAGTGTGATTTGTCCATACTGTATCTGCCTACCAAGAGGAAATCAAGTTCTCTCTGGAGGAAGATATCATCAATGTACTTTGAAGATTTGAACCAGACAGTATTTGGCAATAATACACATATATGAATATATGTATGTGTATATATATGTATGTGTATATATATATGTATGTATGTATGTATGTGCATACACACACATACATACATGTATATATATGAATATATATATTCAGGATGCAAGATGTGGAAGGACCAGAAAAAATGGGGAGAAAAATAAAGAGATGGTTAAGGTATTAGAGTTACCAGATAAACTTTAAGATAACTATAGTTACTATGCTAACAAAATAGATAAAAAGATGAGGGATTTCTACAAAGAACTTGAATCTATGTAAGATAATCAAATGGTTATCTTAGAAATGAAAAATACAATAACTAAAATTAATTTAATAGATTGGTTTTATAGCAGAGAAGATATATTAGAAGCAGCATTCCTATGTTGGAATATGGCTGAATAGAAAATATCTATGTTTATGCACAGCTAGAAAAAACATAAAAATACAAAAAAAGCTCAAAGTGACATATTTTAAATAGTAAATGCACATGATTTAGTGACCTGAAAGAGAAGAGACAGAGAATGGGTCATCTAAACTATCTGAAGGCATATTACTGACAATTGTTTAAAATTAATGAAAGTATCAAGGCAGAGATTTAGGTAAGTCTACCAAACACAAGCAATAAAACCTACCTATAGGTACATAATAGTAAAACTGATGAAAAATAAATAGACAACTCTTAAAAAGAGCTGGAGGAGGGCCGTGTTACCCTCGAAGACAGAAGTTATGGGAGACAAAAGATACTGAGTTACTATATTCATTTATTTTTTCATCTTGTTTCCCTAATTTAATTTTTTGAGTTTATTTTTAAGTGATACATAAAAATACAAAAATTGTACATATTAATCAGGTACTAAACAGTGTTTTAATACATGTATATATTAACTTTTTAATACATGTAGATATTGTGTAACACTACAAGTAATGAAAGAAAAAAAATTGATAACTTGAAATTCTATACCCAGAGAACATGACTTTTTGCAATAAAAGTGAATCCAGATCATTTTCAGACAAACCAACATTAAGAAAATTCGCCCTGTGAGACCTGAGTCAAAGAGACACAAGGGCAGGTCTTCAGGTTGAAAGCAAAAAATATCAGGTTGAAGCAGAGGAAATACAGGAAGGTAAAGCAATCAGGAGAAAGAGGAAATGTCTTGGTAAATCTAACTGAAATTATGACTGTTTAAAACAGTAACACTCTTATGTGGCATTTAGAATACAGGAATAATTAAAATACTTGACAAAAATATCAAAAAACACAGATACCATAGTGGCAAAAGTACTAAATGGAGTTAAACTGATTCAGTTCCCTGATATATCCAAAAAGTGATAAAAAAATATTCTCAGGTACATTCTAAGAAATCAAAAATGCCTGTGATAAACTCAACAATGTTTAAAATAATGACAAAAGAATCCTAAGAGAATGATGAAATGGAACGAGGGGTTTGATTAAATCAATAGAAGGCAAAAAAGGAAAAAGGAACAAAAACCAGATGGGACAAATATTTAGATGGTAGATTTAATCTCTTGAAACATATGAGATAATTTCTAATTCATAAGGCCCGGCAAACTCCCTCCCATCCTGTTTCCCCAAACCCTCTCCATCTCCCACACACCCCACGGCTACACTAAGACTCCCCCTCGGGTCGTCTCTCTACCAACTTCACCTTCAAAGCTGTGAATCATCAACATAAATTAAATAATATATGAGTAGGTAGAAACAAAGTCACCATAGCAGTAGAAGTGCAGACAACAAAACACAAATCTCAACTTTATTCACAGATCTGCCCACTCTCCCATCATGCCCTCTGTCCAAGACATGGATGAATAGGCATCCCTGCCACCTTTACTTTGTGAGAAGATCCGGTTGCCTTTACCTCCCTTAGACTCTGCCCAGTAAAGGAGTACTCTCAATCTCAAAGGAAGTACTCTCAAAGGAAGAAGTAAGATTCTTCCTTCCTTAAGAAATGAGGCAGAGGAGAGACTGCAAACAATAATGTAATGCCATTTTATATCTGTCTTATTTCCATATTTTCTTTCTCACTCCTATTCTGTAAAGCCTATTTCTATATTCTTGATACTACTAAATTAAACAATATGACCAACTGCTTGTAGCAAGTTCACAGAAATGAATAATTTAAATAAAGGAACAAGAAGCCTCCCTTTATCTATGTTACCCAAAAAAAGTAGAAAAAGTAATTAAAATGTTACTGTATACCAAGTCCTGAGTGGGCACTGGGCTTTGCAGGTGGACTAGCTCCATCATCTTGGGTAAAGTGACCCCACTCCTATGAACCTCACTCTCTTCATCTATAAAACGAAAGCAATGCAACAACAGGAGTGAGGACTAGAAAAAAAAGATCTGTAAAATACTCTGCCTGGGTTGTAATATGTGTTCACTAACTGTTAGCTCCTCTTCCTCTGCCTAGGTTGGTCAGTGTTTATTTTCATTACTGAGCTAACTGGATCTGATTTTTAAAATTCATTTGTGAGGTCCAGGCTAGCAAAGCACACACAATCCTCTGCTCTCCTCCATCTGTCTGCCAACTGACATTCTTTGTTGCTAATCTAAGACCAAGCCATATGTTCTCTGTATGGGAGACTTTTTCCTGTCCAGGTGGAGAAGCAGACACAATGATCTAATAAGTCTTTTCTGTCTCACTAGGGCAAGTCTTGGGAAAACTTCCAAATATTGAGAGGTTCTGATGAGACACTACAAGCTTGGGTGACTATGTTGTTTATCAAACACTTTTTTTTCTTACTTTCTTTTTTCCTCCCAAGATCCCCAAACCGTGTTTCAATCCTGTCATTACCTGTTTCCTTGTCTCTGTTTAGTCTAGCAGACAGGTCGAGACTCCGAAAAAGATTTCAACATGGGATGTCTGCGTGGTGTCAGGAACAGTGTAGATGAAAAGTGTACATTAAGAGCTGAAGGGCTGAGTCAAGAGGCTCTGATCTATAAATCCCAAGCCTGATGCATCCCCACTGAAGGAAATATGCCACTTTGGAAGCGGATTTTAAAGACAGTTAGAAAGGCAGTGCCCCTGGGTGGTTAGAATTTAATGCCAACATAATCAACCAAAAATAAAACATATGAGCAGTTTAAAAAAAGAAAAAGACACCATAATGGTAGAAAGTGCAGAAGAATGTTCAGGAAAAAAACACTCTTATGCTGGGGGAGCATTTTTATCCTAAAAGAATATCATAAAAAGGAGGAAACAAGAAATCGAGAAATAAACATTTACTTTTTCATAAAAGTTTTATTCACTGGGCCATAAATGCTGCAACCCCAGACCATTAAGATGATAATGCAGATTATGAAAGAAATGGGAGAGACACCCTTGCTATTTTGACAATTACATAAAACCAATAAATGAGGCTTTTGCTTTCTACTTTGTTAACATTATTCTTTTCAATATCTTAATATTAAAAAGTTCATTCTGAAATAATTCTAAGGAGTTAATTTAATCAATAGCTAAACTCAGAAAAATTTGGGACATATATTGACAAAGCCATTAATTTCAGATACAGTATAGGTCTAAGTAACTAAATTTGTACCTTGTTCCATCTAGTTGCCTTATATTTTCCAAATTTTTAACTTAATTTGCACTATTATAGCCCACACATTTGACCTAGGTAAACTACTTAAAAACTCTGGGCTTCAATTTCCATATCCACAACAAAGCAATTAAAATCTCTGCCAGCTAAATGTTTCACAGGGAGTGTAACAGTAAAGGCATTTTTACGAAGTATGTTACCTCTTCTAAGGAATTACACCAAGAATTTTATTATTATATAGAATAAACAGGGATTTATACACTCATTTTTTGGTCCCCTGCAAAGGATATGACAGTCCTCAACCTCAAACCACATGATCTGAATTTAAATATGTACCACAGTTTGGATCTGTATTTTATTTGTTAAGTAATCATTGTAACATCACTGTTATATTTACCAGACAAATGATTTCTTCAGAAAGGAAAGACTGAAAATCTGGTTAGTTTCTCAGGTAAAAACTTATAGATCACCAAAAACGTAACCTTTCTGCATGCACAAGCCTGGCCAAGGAGGCTTGAATCATTACTCTAGACTCTTTTCCCCACATACAGGACTGCATTTTGATACCGTTTCAAAGAAATATACAATTAACAAGAGCATATAATTAGTGTTTACGCTATGCCCAGACCGCCTAAAGCTGCCCACAGACAGAGACCGGCAGGGAATGTTCACAAGTTGCATTGTGTCTAGGAAGTGCGCCATAGATCTTAGCCATTTTTGCTTTCTCATCTCCAAAAGGAAAATTCAATAGAAGTCTCTGTAGCAAGTTGAGCAACTTATGCCTTTGGATTTATTTGAAGCTCTGTTCTTCAAAGGAAATATGCATGCTTGGTCCATAAATGTGATAAAAAATACTTCTACATTAGGTAGAGAGCTCAGTATATTTACCATGTACATGAACTTGCTTAGTTCTAGCCAGCAATTCTACTAGGATAAAAAAAAAAATGAGAGAAATCTAATATTATATTAAAGTACTTTATTTCTTTCCCAAATTAGCTCTCCTTCTGGAAGATAATGCTGGATAGTTATCCATGTAATACTTTCATTATAACAGAATAGCAAAGAATTGCATTAGCCTCAAAAGAGATACAAACTAGAAGGGTCATTTTTGTGATAATGGAATTCATCACGAGGACTGAAGAGACAGTAGGAAAGATTCACAAAAGATACCATTTTTGCTCTGATTTTTTTCCTGATTATCCAAGGAACTGAGTTCTTTATAAAAGTATACTTTCTAATTAACCTATAGCCACACTTTTAGTTTATTATTATTTTAGTCTCGCTAAAAAGATATAAGGCATTTTGGTCTAACTGAATTATAGTGGTCATCAAGAAGACCTGAATATTTAACATTGAGCAAAGAGGGTTCTCCATCATGTTTGATTTCTAACCATTTATATCCCCAAAATAGCTTTTCTTTTCCAGATATGAAAGTACCACTTGTGGGGATGTCCCAATCTCCAGAGTTCTAAATTAACCTCAAAATTATCAGGTTTTGCATTTAGGGAAAGTCTTAAACCTTAGACCTATATCTTACTTCCAACGTAATGGAATTTCAAAAATTATCAAAATCAACATATGTACATATTGTAGAGCTTTTGTGGGCCTCTTGTAAATTAATTATCAGAAACCCAGGTCATTTCGAATGTCTTCTGGGTTTTATAGCTTTTGGCAAAGTTCAATTTTGTTTTACTGAATACTAAACAATTTATAAATATTTGACAGATTCTCTATTCTTGTTTTCATGTGTTTAACCTCAAAATAGTCCCTCAGCTCAAATTTCCGTCAAGTCTCACCTTAAGGAAACAATTTAACTTCCTCGGAGTTTAGTTTCTTCCACTCTAGAATAGAAACCATAATTCCTGCCCTATCTACCTGATAAGAATTTGGGGGTAAATTACAGGAGATTATATGAGGGGTAATTGCCACTTATAAAGTACAATCACTCTATATTGTATATTTTTCGTTTTCTTTGCCTTTCTTTTGAGATCGGAAGACCACCCATTCTGTATAGCTACTACATTTTAATAAAGCAAATGATTAGACACGTGTCCTTCCCACTCTTGTGCCCTAAAATCAAAGGAAAACTTTTCTCTGAACTTTGGGAGGAATAAAAACTCTGTAGACATTTTCTGGTCTGGACAGGATGGGTCTGTTACGCCCTGCAGCTGCCAATTTGATTTGGCACCCTTTAATGTCAAACCAGTGGCAAGGATGTCTACACCAGAAATCAGGGCAGGTTCTTGGAGGTAAGTGCAGGGAAAAAGAGATAGCAATGAACACAGGCTTCTGCCATCTGTCTCCTTTTGAGTTATCATCAGCTGTCAGAGACACACACAATTTTAATCTAGCAGTCTAGAAATGCCCAGCGTGCTTCGCAGGAGAACGTGCCCTCTCAATATCATGAGCTATCATTTGGTCCACACTGAACAGCTCCAAAGAGTCAGCTTCTTATGTTCCAGAGTTTCATTAGAAAGCCATTTGTTTACAATCTCAAAATCATTTGCTCGCAGTTAACAGCAGAGTAAGTAATGCTTAGATTTCTACACAAGCGTAACAATCGTGAAAATTGGAACAAAGCAGGGCGAACAATTAAAGAACATAAAAATTCGGTAATTGCATGTTGGATCCTAAAGAAAATGAAGTTTATTTAGAGAGGGAAGATAGATGGACAGTTTTAGAGATTCTCCAAAAAAAAAAAAAAAAAGACTCAAAATAGATTCTGCACATCAATTCTGATTTATTTTTTCAACTGAAGCTGGCATATTCTTTGATAGTGGTAAGTCCACTCACACCTGGCTGTGATGACAGTCATTTCTGAAGGTTCAGGATAGAGTCATTCACAAGGGAAGAGAGAAGAGAAGACAGAGAGAGACTTTACAGAAAGACCTAGGCAAGAATAACACAAAGCAGGACGTGAGTTAAAATAAATGCCATAGACAAATGAGATGAGGAGGTGGCTTAGCCACTTTCTCATTGCTGGGACACAACACCCAACAGCCACAAATTAAAGGAGAAGAGGCTTATTTTGGCTCACAGTTCAGAAGTTTCAGTTCATATTCAATAAGCTTAGCCCCAGAAACAGCATGGCAGAAGGGCCTTCGAGGAGGAAAGCTGTCACATCATGGCAGCCAGAAAGCAGAGAGAGGAGAGAGGAGCCTGGAGGAGATGCATCCTTCCAGGTAATGTCCCCAGTGATCTCTCTACTGACCAGGACCACCTTCTAACAGCGAGTCAGCTACAGTGTCCCTATAATCCAAGCTTCTTCCAAAAGCCCCATCTAAGAGTGCAATGAGGCTCTTGGAAGACATCTAGAAATAAACCATAAAGTGGGGAGAAATGCCCAAATTGGTGTTGACTGTGATATGAAATGGACAAAAAACAAAATGATATATATCACAAAATATTTTTGTGCTAGCAAATATATGTTCAAATGATGCCATGCCCCAACCACAAGCAAACGGCATCCTCTACAGAAAATATATTTTATAGGTCAGATGCAGGAGACGAAGGGTCAGTACATGAAAGGCAAGAGGGAAGGGCCCGAACTTGGAGAGTGCCAGCACTTTAAGGAATAATATCTATGTGGGAAACATGAAAAGCTGACTGAGTGTTCACAAATATATATATATATCAAAATAGATGTTGAAAAGTTAGGATGCTCCCACACATTTTAAAAATGTTTTACACAAAAGGAACAGTAAGCATATAGAAAGAGCTAAGCAGGAGAGAGTGAAACCGTATTAACCATTAAGCCAATAATAGCATCTGGCATTGCCAGTTGTCATTCAATGTTTTGATATATTTCAGTGGTTAATAAAAGGATATTACCATGTGATAACTGATGGTTTTATATCACAGTCTGACTGGCCTACAAGTTGCTGAAACAGCAAATCATTTTATGAGCACTCTAAGAAGCAAACACTAGCAGAATGCTTTCAGTAGTGAGATTTTAAAAGTAGACACAAACTACCTTGCATACCTTATGCGTCTGACCCAGTACTGTAGCTGAAACAGTGTGGGGCCGTTATGCACTGAAAAATGTGATCTGGAAGCCAGGGAACTTTAACAAAAAGAAGGAAAGCAAGGGAGCTGGTGTGACATCAGTCTACCACAGGAAGAACAGAAAAACAACACATTAATGTCATGACAGTCCCTCGTGTCTGTAATGCACTTCAAGTACATTGTTCACAAGGCTGATAGTTGGTATATTGGTCAAACTATTATATTACAGTAAGTGGCAGTCATTGAGAATATTTCTTCAAAAATTACTAAATGTTAACAAAACATTTAATCTAATATGGCCAATGATTGATGCTTACCAAATAGTACTGTCACTGCTTTGCAAGCAAAAATTTTATTACCTTATGAAAAGAATAAGAATCATGTTTATGAACTCAAGAACCTAGTGTATTTTACAGTATTTATACCAAAACCCATCACAAGGCAGAGTAGAATGGTATCTTTAAACACCTAGTTATAAAGACAAACATAATTATTATTGCAAATAATGAAATAACTAGTTACTATACTTTTAGGGAATCTTGTCTTATAGGAAAAAACACTGACAATAAAGTAATGTTATTGCTATCATTAATACAAATATTAAATTTATAAAAAAATAATTTATTTGGTTGGTACTATGTGCCATACTTTTTTTTTTTGTGGGTACCGGGGGGTCGACCTCAGGACCTCATGCGCCAGCAGGCGCCCGTGCCGCTGAGCAATATCACCGGCCCCTTTTTTCGTATGTGGGATCTGGGAGTCGAACTCAGGCCCTCGCGCTTGCCAGGCAGGCGCTTACGCCACTGAGCCATCTCACCGGCCCTATGTGCCATACTTTATACCTTTACCTGTAACTTTTTTTGCTCACAACCACATTGTGTGAAAGGTGTTATTACATGAGGGAACTAAAACTCAGGGACAGTAACTGCCCTAACATCACTTAATCAAGGTGAAGGTTTAAATCCAGATCTATCTGAATATAAAGTTTGAGCTATTTCTCTCATGCTATAGAAAAGTGTTGATGAGATTGCCTTTGGGGTTTTATTAAACTATTTAGCTCATAAAAACTAGAAATGTGGAAAACTGAATTGTTTATTCCCACTATAAAGATACAGAGAGCAACCTCCCTATAAAATGAACAGACAACTTGGGGTAACAGCTACATATGCTCGCTTGACCCCAAACCCCTGGCACTCCACCCCTACCTCAGAGCAAGTGAAATAATCTTGCCATTCCTTGGACCATATGTGATCCAGTGAATCCAGGAAGATGAGGTTCCAAATCCTGGCCCTGCCACTTTCTGACTGTGTCTCTGGCACTATGTTAACATCCCTGAATTTCAACAGTTTCACCAAAAAGCTAGAAAATTTGGCACAGTCTTTTAGGATTGTCATGATTAGGACCATGTATGAAAAGTGGTGGGGACAAATTAGCAGAATAATGAACGAGGGCTTGTATTATTCTTTCCAAATTTTCAACTGTTATTGAAGCTGAGGTCCAAAGGATAAGGAAGGACCTTAGCTGGTTAAATTGTCCTCTTTTAGGGCTCACTAGAAAGAAAAAGGAAAAGAAACTTAAGCCCAACATGGCACTCCTATCCTAGCAAATGAGGACGAGCTGACCAATCCTTCCAATATTCTCAAGTTATTGGGCTGAAATCTGTTGGCAGATCGAGCTCTCAGCTTGTGCTGGATTAGTTGTACGTTAGCTTTCTCAGATTGGCTGTGTCTATTTTCACTCTGAACAGTTTTGACCAATCCCCTATGCACACCTGCAAACCTGTGCTATCTCAGCAAACCCATCTTTGGACTAGTTATCCCTTCTTGGAACTTTAATTTTCCAAATAATGTAAACTTAATTAACGTGAATGGAATATATCTGTCTTCTATATAAAATTTTCTTCCTGCAATTCAGAGAATCATCTCTGCCTGAGTCTTCTAAATGTTAGTGCTATTATTTGCAAACCAAAGTTTTCAAATGACACCTCAAGATACTGTAATACATTTTTCCTCACAATACAGGAAATAAGGCAATAAGGAAAACCAATAATGCACATTCACTTCACAACTTCCTTGGAACTCATCATTTAAAAAAAAAAGTAAGAAAAGTAAGTTAACAGTTAAAATAAATACTGAAAATGGTCTAACTTAACAAAGACATTGTATATTTCTGGTTTATTCTTAGAATGGATTTAGCCTCAGGGTTTCCCTTACAACACAGCCAATTTGGAGAACTATTTAAAAAGTTTTATAAGTAAAAATCAAGGCAACGAAAGAAAATCCCTCTCAACATAGAAAACCTGTGTCATATTTAAAAGGATAGTGGGCCATTCTGAAAGCCATGTCAAACTGAGCCTGCGTGAATAACAAATACAGAGGCAGAGTGTGTAAAACACTGTTACCAGGCTGAGACGAATGGAACGATGACCTTACCTCTACCTTCATTGTTGGCTCCTGAGAAAACGCCCACATCTCTACATGTATTAAATTGAGTTTTGCTCAGTTTTAAGGGAAAAGAGTTAAAAACTGCTACCCAATTTTTCTGAAAACTGGTGATTCAAACCATCTCCATTTTAAAAATGGAGAAACTAAGATGTAGAACTTATGAATAAATTAAGCTAAAATAAAGACAGTAAACCCTGCCCTATTTCCTGCACAGTATGTTCTGAAGAGAAAGGAGAAATGCATGCAAAACCTTCTGGAAAGGATAAAAGATACATCACTGGGTTAAAGGTATAGCTCTATAGCAGAATGTGTGCTTGGCAGGAGCAAGGTCCTGGGTTCAATCCCCAGCACCAGTGCCCCACACAAAGATGTATTATTATGCAAAAGTTTTGCTTCTGTTAAGAAGAGAAATTATCTTGAATCACAGAGGGAAGATTTCAAGATAGATTTTTTAAATGATGTTTCAATATGCTTTGAGGAAAGGATGTGGGATCTCCCAAAAAGAAAATTATCGAAAGCTATTTTTTGGTGCAGTTTAAGTGCTAGCTGAAGACAAGTTGAACTATATGACTTCCTGAAATTCTTCTGAGCCGAAAGTCTTCGAAATTTAACCCAGAAACTTTCTAACCATACAGTTTTTTTCTTCATTTATTGATTCACTTGAAAAATATTCACTGAGCATCTACTGTCTGTTAGGTCCTGTGTTGAGTACTGAAGCGTGCAATCAGAACATGAAGCAGGGGGAGAAGGGCCCGGCCTACGGACCCTTCCCCAGGAGCAACCTGCCCCAAGACAGTGAGGAAGCCATGTGGTAAAGTCAGTACAGTGGTCTCCATTGTGTTTTTACCAGTTGTTACTGCAGCTCCCTCACTCCAGCCTCTTTCCCTCTCTTCTCTACTACCCCACTGGCACCTGGCCTGTCTTGCAGTCTGCCTCATTCCAGTCTCCTACACTTTCCACTTCCCTACCCCAGTGGGCAAGTCTAAAGGTAGGAGTACATTGACTCTTTTTAAATGCTTTCTTAATTCACAACCGTTCTATTGGAAGAAAGGAGATTATATGTCAAAATATGATACTTATTAAAACAAATTAATGATTCTTTCATGATAAAGTACAGAAAGTTAGGCAAAGTGAAGAGAAGCTATTCAGTCCAGATGTGGCAGACAACTGGTGAGAGATATAATTCTTGGTACTCTTTAAATCATACCACTATATACTGTATTCTTATAAAGCCAGTCCTTTTTTCTAGTGCTCTTTTTTCTAAAAGTCCCAAAACTGAGCCCCAAATAGCTGAGACTCCATAGATCACCTACCTAAACATCTCGTTAGTCATCTACAACATCATGAATGAATGTCCATTTATTAACACTATGGAGATTTCTATTTCTGTGTATGTACTATATTTATTTTGGAATCTTAAAAGTATAGGCTTCCATGATTCAAGCTGATGTTTTCTCAGAGGAAATGAAATGTATGGAGCAATAAAAAAAGGTGTTGCTGAAATTCTGTTTGCCCCTTGCCTATTCAGCTACCATCCAACTCAAGCTACACATAAACGTAGTCTGGTTCTATACCATTTGAATGACAAGTTAAAATGCAAGTGGACATCTGGATGTTTCCAAGAATCCAAGTGTTTGGCATTAGGTAGACAAATACATGGATGACAGCCAGGTTGTTAAAACACTAGAGATGGTTTATGAAGACACCGTCTCATTACCCAGAGTATTTCTCGAAGGGCAAAATATCTTCACCCCAGTTTTCCTGTAGAGACACACTATGGAAAAAGTGATTTGGAGAAAAGATAAAGGGGCCTGTCTTCCTGTGTAGTATCAGTTACTGGGACAGAATAAATGCTTCTGGCTGGTCTGATAGGTAAAGTATCTGCTTCTAAATTTCAATGCCTGGCATTTCTCCAACGTAGCTGACCTCTTGATACTCTAGTCCCTGAAAGGCATTTTCTTTTTTCCCTTCAGAGTTCTCTACTAAACAGGCAAGTATGGTTAGAATTGGTCTTGCAAATATCATTTTCTTAAAACCAAAGGCAAACATGTAACATTATTTCATTCACATTAATTTTTAAAATTTCTACATTTGGATGAAATTAACCTTATTTGCAGCATAAAACTGACAAGTCCATATAGACTTTTAGCACCCCATTAATCTTACTTTGTTAGACTGGAGCATACATGAGCCAAAAACTGGAAATTTGATTAGCTGGTCCCATGCATTAACTATCGTATGGGTATGGCATTTTAAAATATTTTCCAGATATATAAAGCCATGCTATTTTTTTTCCAAGTTCTGTGTGGAGTTAGCAAAAATCATATCAAGTAATTGCCTCATAAAATAGTTATATTTTAGCTACCAAAATTTTGATTTTTCTCTTAAGGATTTTTTTCACTGATAAACAGTCTGAAAGAGAACTATGCGTGCTGAACTTTGATTTGTGGTGCCTTTCAGCTCAGGGCATTTTTCACCCCTAATCCTCTAGGTTTATCAGGATCTGGTAAATTTTTTTTCCAGTGGCAATTTGATAATAATTTTCAATTTTATACAATACTCTGGAGTTTTCAGAAAATCCTTCTGATGGACATGAATCCAGTTGGAGTCATTTTGAAATGGATAGTCAATTTATTGGATTAGTTGATAAGGTGATGAAAATCTCTCCTAATCAGATGAATAAAAGGCTTTTTCATCCATCTCTAACTCATTAAATCCTTTGTAAATCTCATGGAATGACTTAATGGTACATTTTATGTCCCTTTCTTCTTTTGTGATTTTTAAACAGCTTAGCAAATTGCTCATAGAGAAAAGTGTACATCGCAGCACAAATGCTTCAATTCAGAAGCTAATGCAGCCCCCTTGCTCAGAAGGCACTGACCAACCAAGCTAAAATCAGGAGGACACCAAAACTAATCTATTTTAGATTCTCTGAAAAATAAGTTGTAATGCACAAGGGCATTTTCTCCTGCAGGTTTCACCTGCGATTTCCATCTCTTCTCTCATCTCTACATTAAGCAAAAAGAATAGAAGCGTGGCCTGAGGCAAAGCAAGACCTTTTCCTCTAAACTCCTGAATAGTGTCACAGTTGGTGAAAGCAGCTGATTTAACAGAGTGACTTACAACAGACATATTCACCTCAGGATTATTCCAGCTTCTCGGCAAAATCATTGGGCAGTTAAAGGCATATGAACTGTTTTGATATCCTGTTCTTTAACTGATCTTCATTAGCCAAACACTTCTACAGAAACAAATGTTAGCACTAATTTAAAAAAATCCATTTTTCTTCCATCTGTTAATATTCATATCAATGTCCACTACCTGTCACCTCTTGTGATAGCCTGGAATGAAACCTTTCTATCACTGAGGAATCTGCTAGAGCCTAAGGAATTCATAGCGCAATGGTGTCAATACTTTGAAAAGTTACTACATTCATTTCAACTAGGAGCAAGAAGACAAAGTCAAATTTAATTGCTCTTCCTGGGTGTCAGGCCCCTTTCCACGGAGTATGGGTAACCAGTAATGCTGAAAATCTCTATCTGACCTGTTAACACCTTCTCTAGCTCCTACTCAGTGACAAAATCACCAAATACCAGACTAATGCTGATGACTATTTTTAATCTCGGAAAGTGTACAGCTATTCTCTTTTAATACAAAACATCCATCAATCACATGACATCTTGAACATATGTCTTTCTAAAATTTGCAAAGTTTTTAAACTAGCTCCTTTCAAGTATAAGATTTCTTTCTTATAATTTGGATTTCAGAAAATAAGCCTAATCATGCCAGAAAGCACAGGTTTTAAATTTGCAAATCCTTGTAAATTTGGCTGAGTATTTTTTTTTTAAATCACAAATTTATATGACTCATGTATATTATCTCTCTGCATCTGTACTTGGCCAAAGCAACTATATTAATAAGCAATTTCACCATACTATTTGCATTTTTTAAATACAGATTTTAGAAATGAGTTCTAACTCCTTTCCTCGGTTCACACATCTCACATCTTGCTTGAAAGAAGTTGCATGAAGTTTAGCTGAGGAGTTTCACATATTCTCCTCATCTCAATGCAGTATCTGCAGGGAATAATTTCCTGTGAGAAGGGTCTGTAGGAGGAGGACCTCTGATGTTCTACGGAAAAGTAAGAACAGCTGCAAATTTTTAAAGTATGAACTATATAGAAAAATGTCAGACTAGGGGCATTTCTACCTTTCCCCTAACTAAACACAGCCATTGTTCTTTAAGCACTTACTAAAAGAGAATTTGTTAACTCAGATGACGTCTTAAAACCAGGCCAGATATCACTAAACAGAAATTCAATAGTATTTTTCTCTGCACTATGGAAAATATTGGTAAATACCATGTATCATGTCTGGTTTAAAATGATTAATGAGGTTATATTTCTTCCCTCTCTCTCATTCATTCTCTCTCTCTCTCTCCCTCTCTCTCTCCTTTCTTTAAACCAGTAATCACATATTAAACTTGCAATACCTTCAGGTTTTACTATATATGGCAAAATTATAAGAAAGGGGACGCTTGTCCCACTATATTAAGTGTAAAAAATGAATACGTATCTGTACATCTGAATTTATATACATACAATTTAAATATATATGCATAAATCTGTATATAGGCATATGTGTATATACAATATTATGGTTATTTTACATGTAATTTAAAAACATAATATTGATTTTACACACACAAAATTTGCAAATTTTCTCATTTGATAATTATTCATACTAAAATGAAAAAGGTAATATATAATCTATCTATCTATATAGTATTTTGAATCACATTAACACATGGGAGCAATGTTGGTTTCAGTAAGAGTTGCTCTGTACTTGGTAAATTGTCAAATAGCACCTAAATTATACCTCTGGGACTTTCTAAACTATACTTAGAACTTGAGTACTCTATTAGGAGAACATCTGTTAATAGTCTGATTCAAGAGCTCACTTGCAAACATAGGTTTGTTGCAATCCATACTGGTATTTCAGATAAGCACCCCCAAAAATTTTAAAAACTCATTTTAAAATCAGCAGCATATGGGCTGGTGAGATGTCTCAGTGGCATAAGCGCCTCCCTGGCAAGCGCAACGGCCCGAGTTCGACTCCCGGAACCCACATACGAAAAAAGGGGCCAGTGATATCGCTCAGCGGCACGGGCGCCTGCTGGCGCACGAGGTCCTGAGGTCAACCCCTGGTACTCACAAAAAAAAAAAAAAATGAAATGAAATAAAATAAAATCAGCAGCATAGCATTCTGTAAGTGTCAAAATGAAACACAAATGGAGGTGAAGTCATTACTTACACAATAACAGTTTTTATATTTTTGGATCCTTTTTCTGGGGACATGTTTATGTTATGAGTCCCTTTTGAAAGACAAAATAACAAAATTCTGAACATTGTACTATATATTTCACAGCATTGTAAGAGCAAAGATAAGAATTTCATTTTTATACTATATACTATCGTTGAATACCTTCTCTGAAATGGACGTATATAGTAAGAATGAAAAATGTCAATGTAATTGTAAGATACAAGAGTTTTAAAGCAGAAAGTGAAAAAAGAAAAAAAATATAAGAAGCAATTTGAAAGACCATGTATATTGCACTAATTTAGTTTGTTTCTTGATAACTTCACAATGTTTTTCATCTCGATAAACAAAATGAGATTTATTTCTTTTTGAAACTGAACCATGGAAAAAATCATTAGAAACAAGGAAGATGCTATGTAAATTATTAAATGTTGACTGGTAAGTTATAATACAAAATAGAAACAATTTAAGGCACACGCAAAAATAATAAAAAAGGTTGAAGGAATAATGTATGCAAAGTTTACATGTGAACAATACATGTATCCAAAGAAGAACAATTATGGAACTAAGCATTAGCAATAGAATTCTATTGTATTAAAAAGTAAAGTCAGGGGCCGGTGAGATGGCTCAGTGGCGTACACGCCTCCCTGGCAAGTGCGAGGGCCCGAGTTCGACTCCCGGAACCCACATACAAAAAAAGGGTCGGTGATATCGCTCAGCGGCACGGGCGCCTGCTGGTGCACGAGGTCCTGAGGTTGACCCCCGGTACCCACAAAAAAATTAAAAAAATTAAAAAAATAAAAATAAAAAGTAAAGTCAAATTTTGCCCCAATTTAAGGGCAATGTCTAGAAAAATAGAGAATTAACTAGATCTTGTGGCTTTGGTCAATTTCACAGAAATATGATCTCTGAGAACATAAAACTTCTATAAAGTCAACTATTGAGAGAATTCTGTTCATACTAAATTGAATATCATCATAGAAATAGGCCAATGAAAGTATAATTAATACTTTCAGTAGCCCTACTGTTCTACTTTTGGTCCACTATAACTGTGCATTAAATTTAGAAACCAGGCTGAAGCAAGAGGTTCACAAGTTTGAGTCCAACCTGGATACTTAGCGAAAGCCTATCTCAAAAATAAATTTTAGGAAAGGAATCAGGATGCAGGTAAATGATAGAACATTTGCCTAGCATGCTCAAGGTCCTGGATTCAAACACTAATACTAAAAAAAAGAAAAGAAAAAGAAAAACTAAGAACCATACATCAACCTTTTTCTGTGTTCTTCATAGTGTTTAATGCTGGGCAAGCAGAAAGCGCTCGCACACTTTGACTTCCTCTGCTCGGCACCCAGGAATGTGTTCCATACAGGAAGGGAAAGGCTGATTAGAATCTAGACAAAAGGTTCACGTTGTGATCACAGTTGGAAGCCAATGTGAAATGTTTGGCAATAGATGTCTCACAAAGGAATAATTTTTATGACAAAAAAGTAACTGAAAAGTCATATCAAGTTGGAAAATATTATAAAAATAGTTTACTGTACCCAGAGAAAGCCTCTTCTACATGCAGAAAAATATATTTGTATATTTAAGTGGTACTGAAATTCTAAAACACTGAAAAATATGTAACCAAGTACTATTAATTTAAAATGTTACTTGTACTGGTAATGATTTATATAAAATATATTTCATTAAAGGCAAAATGAGAGGATGAGGTAAAGAAAAAGTAAAAGAAAAAATTAGTTCTACAGTATATAATTTTCTGAGTAAAATAAATTGAAGTACTCTTTTATATCAGAAGTCTAATTTTTACTGTAAAATCCTACTAACTGATCACACCACTTTGCTTACATATAGTGAACAAGTGAATAAGAATAGATCAATAATAATTCAAGGAATAATCTTGTTTCCTATTGAAAGAAGAAATAAATAGTAGATGAAGCAAAGAAAAGTCATTTAATATCAGAAATGTTTTCACTTCATGCAACTGTATAAGTGAAGTACACCTAAAACTACTTATAGTTTGTAAAAAGATTTTTTAAATATTTTAAATATAATCACTAAGAGAAGCCATATTGAACCACTAAGAAACGTTCTTGCAAAACCCAGTTCTCAGGAAATGCTTAGATATAGGGATATTTACAGTCTCCTGGACTGGTGCTATTCAAGTTGTACTGTCTTTATTGAAAATAACCCTATGAAGTTAACTAAAGACTGACAAATAATGAAAAAATTTTATTTTACAGTCATAGTAAAAGAGTGTTTCATTTATAACTGCAAAATATACACCATTAAATGAATAGCCAGACTTGGGAGACAAAGTCATATAGCTCTGAGGTATTTTAAAGAAAGTGTCAGAAAGGTTAATCCAATTCTACACTAAAGCATTCCCTCAGGTCTCCAAGGTAAAGTTTAAAATGTATAATCTCGTCTCCTGTGTATGTTAATTCTTTGCACCTATGATTAATTCCTGTTTATGTAACCAAATAAAAATATTTAATGTAGGTCAAAGGTTCACTGAACTTATTTCCTTTTTAACAAAAGTAAATATTCAAAGGAAATGTAACTCAAGTTTTAAAGGAATTGTCTCTCAATAAGTAATAATAATAAAAATATTAATGGAGGCTGGATTTCTTAGGTCAATGAACTGGATTAGTCTCAAAATCAAATAAAATCAAAGTCAACAGGTTACCAGGGTCAAACAAATTAAGTTCTCTTAGAGATTTGGATCAGCATCTGAGCCTGGTAACTAGGCTTCTTAATCAAATATTAAGAACTATCACTCAAGTGTAGGGGAAACAGCGATGATTATGTAATAGCTTTCTATTGAGATTATTCTTGTCTAACATATGGACTATTTCACATAACACTTCACAAGTTTTGATATTTCTGACATCTTAATCTAAAGTAGACACTGTTTAAAATACTGTGATCACTAAAGTGCTCTAAAATATGAGCTATTTAAATATGTATTTCCTGGCAATTAATGCTTACCAATGATAGTAACCAAATGTTTCATTACAGGATGGTAAATGCGAATAAGCCATAGCTAAAGAGGAACATAAGAGAATTAACCAGGACTTTTCCCCCTGTAACCTTTTATGCTGCCACAGAGTAAACAGATTTAACACAGTAGTTCTTTAAAAGCACGATGATGGGCAATTTCCCACATAAAATATTAGATTTTGAACATAGTTATTAATCAAATTCTATATCTAATTCAGAATTGCATGAAAAGTTGTCAAATCTACAGAGAAAAGGTCAAATTAGTTTACATAGTATCGCTAAATTATTTTCCCATCTGACTATATGATTTTTAGACATAGACATTATTTTTGAACCCTAATAGAAAACAGAGCGTTGTATCAGAAAGGTTAAATCTTAACCCATTACGTCTGGAAAGAAGAAATATAAATCCACTGAATTAATGTCATGTCTATTATAATTTTTACCCCAAAATTTTTAAGCTTGTTTCAAACACATAATGCACTAACAGCAATATTACAACTATGTAGACAAATAATTTAAACTTGGAAAAAATAAAAATAAAACAAAATGTACAAAATAATTAACTGTGTTTGGATAATGTGAGTAGTAGTGATTTTGTTTTTCTTTTATTGCTTCACTTTTCAATATCTTAATAAATATGAGTCTTTTTTTTTCTTTTCTGTGGGTCAACCTCAGGACCTTGCTCGCCAACAGGTGCCCGTGCTGCTGAGCGATATCACTGGCCCTTTTTTCGTATGTGGGTACTGGGAGCCGAACTCAGGACCTTGTGCTTGCCAGGCAGGCACTTATGCTGCTGAGCTATCTCACCGGCCCCTGAGTCATTTTAAAGAACAGGTATGTTATTATAAGAAAGTTCTTCTCACCTAAGAAATAATTTCAATTTTTACTGATGCTTTCAAGGGATATGAGAACCACCTTAAGTAGATACTATGTTTTAGTGTTTGTTTCTGCAGAAAAAATAAAAGTGTTAACAGGTGTAGTTTAGTAAAGAACACAATTCTTCATGTACACAGCTTCACTTTAGGTGTCCTAAGTTTCAAATAGCAAATTAAATGGCTTGCAGAAACATATTTAATATACACAAGATTAATTCTGTATTTCATTTTACTTCTCCAAGTGTTAGTATTTAATATACATAAGATTAATTCTGTATTTCATTTTACTTCTCCAAGTGTTAGTGTTATCTCTTCCATGGC
Organism: Erethizon dorsatum; assembly: GCA_028451465.1. Taxonomy (NCBI): domain Eukaryota; kingdom Metazoa; phylum Chordata; class Mammalia; order Rodentia; family Erethizontidae; genus Erethizon; species Erethizon dorsatum. The sequence continues at coordinate 59,720,611 of CM051838.1, forward strand.
AAATGTTGGCCTCTTTTCAGTAAACACTGCATTTAGCAAGAACAGGAACATTTTCTCGGCTATGAAAGTGATGATTAATGCTTCAGTGCTCAACAACATCATGATCATTTTCATGGATCCTTGGTTTAAAAATATATATATAATTTGTACTCTCCTTCTGCAAATTCATATATGTAGAAGGAAGTGTAAGATACAATTAAGATCACATGACACAGATGGAGAACGCATTTCACTATAAAATATTTTGTCATTCTGAATCAACTCTCCTTTCCCCACCCTTCTCAATTCATAGAAAGTAAAATATTATATTAATATGATATGTGGATCACAATGGAACTTTTTGCTGTAGTTAAAAAATATAAAAATTGTCCTTCCTTCCATATAAATAATCCTCATGTACATACCCATAGTAGCAATCATTCCTTGTGACACCAACATATTCTGAGAATGTGAACACGTGGAAGAAAACAGAAACATGTAAAATAATAACAACAATGAAAGAGAGTTAATGGGAACGCTCTGCCTGAATCTTCTTTCTGTATTGAGATCAATTTTAGGAAACACCTTAAGCTACTGTGATGTATTTCTACCTCTCTACCAATGAAAAATTTAAAAGAAAGGTCTTCAAAAGAAAAATAAACTATTAGAGCGGGAAAATACATTTTAAAAAGACATATTAGTCATATATGCACATATATTGTGTATTTTCTTTGGTTAGTTAATAGATACATTGGTTTAATTGTCTGATTGGTGTTTAGTTTATTACTAGATTGGAGATATTTATTATTTCTAACATCCAGGAGGATTTAATTTCAATAAATATAGTTTTTATCATTTTTCCTGATAGTTTAAAAACTTCCAGTAGTGTGAACAAGATAAAAAAGAGGTAATACATAAATTGTCTCTTTAATACATAAAACAAAACATACATTCTAATACTATCCTTTTACAATAACCATCAGTAACATTCTGGTGGCCCAAAGTTACTTGCATTACTTTATACATAATTGTAGATAGATTGATTGATAGATCTATAGGTAAATAGATTGATTAGATAGATAGTTGGAAGACAGAACTTCAGATAAATGAAATCATATCAAGTAAGTAGCAGTTTGTTTTTAATGATCATTAATAATTATTTGTGGTAATTTCCTTCATATAGCCACATAACTCTTACTGCTACCTGTAGGTAATTCAGATTAGGAACTCATTTACCTTTTCTTCATTTTTTTCTGTTCTTGTGTTATTTTTATCCTTAAAAGTGTCCTCTGAGGGCTGGGAATATAACTCAGCAGCACAGCGTCTGCCTGGCAAGCACAAGGTTCTGAGTTTTATTCCTGGTACCAAAAAAACAAAAACCAAAAATCAAAAAAACAGTGAAAGTATCTTGATGAAACTTCTCCAAATGAGTTCTTTTAAATATAATTCACATTTTAATAGCTTAATACTTGTCAAAGTGAAGAAGTATAATGTTTTAGTATTTAAATGATGATTTTATATTTTTCTTTTTTTTTTTAAACAAATAGCATTCAAGTAGCTTTGTTGGATATCTATGTCTTAGGTATATAAACCTTACTTTAAAAGGATCAATTTTCAGAAGTTGATTACAGTGTCAAAAGACAGACAGACAGACAGATGGATAGATTAATAGATACATAGAGAGATGATGTAATATATAAGATACTATCAGATCACTTTTCGTAAAGATTGTAAGAAGCTTTGTTTAACATGGATATGTTAGATGACAATCAGTATGTAGTACTTTATGATAATAGGAATGAAGAGATTTTGAAAAGCATCTCTCTTTCATTCTTTCTTTCAATCACATATTCACTTAACACATAGGTGGTAAGTACAAATTCACTCTATCACTTCACAAGGATCACCAGAAATAACATTTAAAATTGCTAGACACAAGATTCCTTGGCATAATTTTGACTACTTTACAATGACTCTCAAAAATATTTCTCAGGGAAGCGTTTTAGTATCATCTTTTTACATGAGATAATTGGTGAGTTATTTGACTGCTTGTTTGGCTGGTTGGTTGGTTGGTTGATTGACTAAGTGATTTTTTGTCTACTTTCCTAATTCGTAAAATCACTATCACCATAAGCCCCTGCTATTACTGATGAGATGTACTATATCTTTCAGCTGTGTTGGGACAAAAAACAAAAACAAAACAAAACAGTGCTGGCACCATTAATCCATCTAATCCAATTCATTGCACATTTGTGTCTGATTTAAAGAGCTATAAAACAGTTTTGTCCCAGAAATCAGATGTCTTGATTTTCCTACCAGCATTCCTGCATCATTATTTTTGAAATGTTTCCTAAATTTAGCTAACAAGGTTTTCTGAAGTAAAGTAACTTTAAGACAATTTTAAAATGCAGCCTAAGTAAAAATGTATCATTTAAAATACACACAACAGATTATTTGTTACCTTACAAAGAAGTTAAAGATAACAGCACCCCCAAAATTCAATAAAGAAAATTTGTAGACTCAACATAACTTACATATTGCTCTGGGTCTGATCATATCATATAAAACTATTTTGGATTTTGGGTTTAACTGACAGAAGAAAATGCTTTATTAATTGAGGAAAGAAATCTTTGAATAGGAATGGCATTGACTTTTAAATTATTGGCCTTATCTTGCTCTTTTACATATGCTCAGAATAGGGACAGCGTTTTCAACAATGTTCCAAGGCCATTTACCTTACGAAGTGGAATCATAGTGATACAGTACACTTAATGCATTTCTTCTTCGTAGCATCTTATTTCATAAAAATCAATTGGATTTTACGCCTCACACAGAAGGCTCTTCTCCACAATGAAGTCAGAGTTATTATGGGTAAGCCGGCCAGATATTATCAAATGCACTAGAACCTTTCTATACTATTTATTGTCGTACAGAATGCAGTGTAAGGCACTCTACCAACTACAAGAAGTAGCACTTTCTCTAGCACATCCATTGTAGGAACTCTTTATAGGAAGCCATTAATAATACAAAGGTAGGCAAGAATGTCTTGAACTTTTTCAGGCAGTAGATGTACTGAAGTTAAAAAAAAAAAATGCTGCCCTAATACAAGTTTACACACTAAGTGCATCTAGCAACGTGCCTAGCATGTGGGAGGCGTTTAACAGATATTTGCTGAATAATTAATGAAGGTAGATTTCTAACATGTGCAGCGATGCACAACTGTAAGACACCAGTGAGCACTGCTAAAGGACAAAAGTCCCATTAACATAGGTTAGAAGAAGATCTTGGATTTATTATTGATTTTTTATACATTCATTCATTTATGTATTGAGGATTGAAACCAAGATCTTTGCACTGAGCTACATTATTAACGTTTTTAATTTTTTTTTTAATTTGAGACAGAGTCACTAACTTGCCTATATTTCAAACTGAGGCACATAATTCCATTTAATTTTGGAAGCCCAGTCACCAAAGACATCTCGGATTAAAATTCCACTTCATTCTGAAAAGCTTGTTTCCTTCCATTCTTAGTGGCTTTTACGACCTCTTCTCTCTTTTCACCTCTTGTAGAGGCTCAGCATAGGTGCCTCCTTGCTCACAAAAATACAAGTGAATACTAACAACCATGTTGGACATCTGAACATTTACTGAATAAAAAAATTCAAGGAAATTTTCTTCAAATTCCATTTTACATTAGTAATGGGTCTGGACTTCCAGTTTTCTTGAGGACTATTCCTGTAGCATGAATTCCATAGATGGAGTGTTAGCAAGGCTTTAATATATGATTTTCCTTTAAATATCCACAGAAGCAAATTGATATTTTGAAAAGAATTTTTGCCAAACAAATGAGTAAAAATAAATATCAAGATACATGTGATGTATCTTGTACTCTGATTAACTGCTTTGAAGATAACAATATGCAACGTATTAACTATTTTATTCTCCTTATTCTGCTATGAAATTGTTTTATTTTTCCATAAAATAAAACGAAACAAAAGATACATGTGATGCAGAATATCCATGATAAAACTAAGATGATCAGAATGTATTTACCCTTTTTAAGACACAATAACATGGATAGCTATCACAAGTGGTTTTTGTTTTTATAATTATCTTTATATTTTGTGAGCATATGCATGTGTATGGTGTCTCAGTTGCTTTTCTTGTTGCTGAGAAAAAATACCTGACACCCACAAGTTAAAGCAGAAAAGATTTCTTTCAGTTCATAGTTTGTAAAGGTTTCAGTCCATAGTCAGCTGGCTCTGAGACAGGGTGGCATGCAGAGTGTCATGGCAGAGGAGAAACTGTCCATGGCAGGGCAGGAAACAGGCAGCAATCAGCAGGCAAAGAAAGCCTCTTTCCCTTTTATCTTATCAAGGCTACAAGCCTTTTGGGTAGTGCCATCCACACCCAGGGTGAGCTTTCCCATTATCCATACCCAGAACTAAACCAATCAGTGGACTATTTCAGTGCCACACACCCTTAACCCCAGTATCATACAGCCATGATCCAGCTACCTCCCTAAAGCCCCACATATAAGTGCATGAGGCTTTGGGAGGACATCTAGATAAAAGCCATAACATATGACTTTACATTAATGCATAAATGGGATACCATATATTACAGATTTCTTTGTATTAGGGCTTCATTTTTCCCTCCACTTATTTTTTCTTTGCTTCATTTCATTGCAAGTTGAAAATATTAATAATTTCATGTACACATTTAACACTATTCTCATATCATATAATCATATATGAATATATGTAACACATATGTACACAATTAAATGGGGTTGGTCACGGTTTCTTGTGGGACAGGGTATACGATATGTTTCTCCAGCTTGCTTTCCTCTGTGAAAAATATCTCATGGAATTACTGCAAATCAGCCCGTGTGGTTCTAGGATATTCTATGGGATTGTTGCATATTTGACAGGGCCTTGGTGTACTACAATTTGCTTTACCACAATTTACAACGTTTCCAGATGTTAGCTATGAAAATAGATTCAAATAAATCCAGTTTCTTCTGGATCTATCCAAATATGTGGGTGTTTTCCTTTCACTGAGATAGATTTGAAAAAGTAGGATTATTAAAATATAGATAGAAGAAAAGTAGATAGATGGACGGCTAGATGATAGATAGATACATAGATACAATGGAGATGGATAGATTTTAGTAGTGTCTCTAATCTGCCATGCAGAATGGCTGAAACATTTCACATTTCCACCAATATTCCCTCTACCTATGTCATTCCACCAAAAGTAGCTATTGCTATTTTTTTTACATTATTAAGTATAAATATAAACTGCTATCCTGTTATTAAGTTTCCTGGAATACTAATGAGTTTACACTGTTTCATGTCATTGTAGGTTATGGTTTGCCCTCCTAAAAATTTCTATTTCATATCCACTCTCTATTATTGTTTACAAATAGCAAGTTGTAGTGAATTTTCAAGTGATGTATAAACGGAATAATATTAAGCATTTGTCTTCTACATTCAAATATTTTAACAAATATGTTGCTCATTTATTGTTCATACATTATATTTCTATTTAATTTTACATAGTCAACAACATTCAACTTTAGTTTCGTAATTCCTTATTTTCTTATATAGATTGAAAGATTTCCTTTTGCTATATTTCAAATTAGTTTTTTGGTTAACTTTTCATTGTTTTATTTTTACATTAAAATTATTTCAGCTGGAACTGAGTTTTTATATGCTATAAGGTGGGAATCCTAATTCAACTTAATGGGAATTATTACATTAAAATGATTTCAGCTGAAATTCAGGTTTTATGTGCTCTAAAGTGGGAATACTAATTTAACTTATTGTCTTCCAGACACATGGATAGCTGAACAAAACTCAGACTACTTATCTTAAATTAAATGTCATTATATCCTATATTAAATTTCATACACTTGCTATTTTCTCTATTCAGTATTCTGTTCTATGATGTATTTATCTATGCTTATATAAATACCATATTGGTTTCAGTTGAGATGTTTCATGCTATGACCTATTATCTTATAGCACAACTCTCCCTTTAATAATATTTTCTTTCACAACTTTCTCAGTTATCTTAAGATATTTCTTCTTTCATATAAACTTTAATGTAATTCATGCAGTTTCAAAGTACATTGAGATTATAATTTGTAATTTGTCTTATTTTTCTCATATCAGATTATTTTATTCAATAGAATAATCTTCCCTTTTTGTATAAAATCTTTATATTCTTTTTTTTTTTTTTTTGTGGGTACCGGGGGGTCGACCTCAGGACCTCGCTCACCAGCAGGCACCCGTGCCACTGAGCGATATCACCGGCCCCTTTTTCGTATATGGGTTCTGGGAGTCGAACTCAGGCCCTCGCGCTTGCAAGGCAGGCGCTTACGCCGCTGAGCCATCTCACCGGCCCCAAATCTTTATATTCTACATTTGTCTATCAATAAAATTTTGTGGTGTCCCTTATATAGGTCTTGTTCCTCTCCTATGGATTTTCTTTTTTTATAACATTGTTAATCACATATTTTTATTAAATCCATCTCCAGAATCTTATATTTAACATAGAAAAGCTATATAATTTTGTATATTTATCTTTTATCCAATTTACTATATATTTTCATTAATTCTAGTAGACTTTTTTCACCAGAGTTCTTTGTATTTCTCAACATTTATTTTTATTTTTCAATACTTATACCAAATAATTTTATTGTCTTAAAGTTTTATGAAGAATTTACAAGGTCCTGATGAAAAATCATAATAACAATAGATTTTTCTTGTTACTTACCATAATTGTAATCGGTTTTGCCACTTAGAAAAAATATTTTTTTTAATAATCTAAATTATCTTTAAATAAGTTCCTTTAATTGCAATTTAACCTAGTGTTTTTCAAAACTGGCTGCTAAATTTCAGCAAGCTATTTTTATAATTTATTTCTATGTTCAGGTCATTTGATTTATTAGTAAACTCATAAAGTGTCATGCAATTATTTGCCAATGTTTAATCACCTTTGCACTTCACGCACAAAAAAACCGTCTCATCTAAGTGCATTATTTTTTCTCCTCAATGTTGGATTCAGTTCTCCAATATTTAAGTAGGCATATTTGTGTCTCTATTATTATGTGGGATTAGATTATATTTTCAAAATAATGTAACTGGGGTTAGTGTCTGTATTAGTAAATTTTCTATAATACTCAACACCCACAATTTAAGGGAGGAGATGTTTAATTTGGCTCATGGTTTAGAGGAATTCAGTCCATAGCAGGCTGGCTCCAAGGCAGGAACATCTTGGTAGAAGGGCATGATTCTTAGCTTTGGGGAAGCAAAGCAAGACAGCAGTGCCAGAGAGGAAGGGACAGGGCAAGAGGCCAGACAATAGTCCCCAAGGCCATGTCTCCATGACCCACTTTGACACAACCAGAAGTATGCTCCATGAATCACCCAGGTGGATCCCAAAGCCCATCAAGCTGACATTCCACCCTGACCACTACAATAGTAAAATCTTATGAGCTTGAAGAATTAAGGAAGTTTTTCATTTTTTCCATGGCAGGAAACAGTTGAAACAGCATGGCAAAGTTCAACTGTTAAAAGTTGAAATCAATCTATGAATCTAACTGAAAGATTTTTTCAAAGATTGCTCCATGATCATCCATTCAAGCTCTTCAACAGAAAATAGTCTAAGCATTTTCTTTTTTCAGTACTAAAGACTGAATCCAGGATATTTGTACTGCGCTACATCCCAGGCTTTTTATTTTTTTTATTTTATTTTTTTTTCTTGAGTCAAGGTCTTGCTAAATTGCTAAGGCTGGGCTCTAACTTGTGATTTTTCTGCCTCAGCTTCCTTATTCCTTTTGAATTGATTTTATTAATATATATTTTTATAGAAAATCATTTGTTCTTCTAAAGATTCAAGTTTTTCTCAGAGAATTGAAGTTTAATCTACAATTCCTTTAGTCTTTTCTATTATTCTATTTCTTTCACAAAGCTAATTTTATCTTTGTCTTTTTTCCATCAGTTTTATACTGAAACTTTTTCATTGAAAACCACCTTTTTGATCAATTTATAATTGGTAACATTTTTATATTTATCACCAATTTTAGACTCACCTATTTTTTCTTTTTACTTCTTTTTTGATGATTGTCGCCATTCTTTTGCCAGTTTCTTAAAATGAAGAGTGATTATGCAATTATTTGATAAATATTGTTATTCTTAATATTCAATGTGACAAAGGTTTCATTTTTTTTCTAATTTCATAGATAGTGATGTAAGATTCTATATTCTCTGCTTTTTAAAGTTAACTGTATAAATTTTTATTTCATCCTCAATGTGTTTCTTAATTTCTAAGTAGTTAAATTGAGTTTATTGCATTTATTGCTTATTTTACTAAAAGATAGTTTAAGTGTCTACTATTCCTACTAATTGAGGTTTTCTTTCCTTCTCTTTCTTTCTGTCTTCTTCCTTTCTTTCTTTCTAAAAAAAAATGTCAAATTAGAAAATAAGAGAAAATAGTAAGGGACTTTAACTTAAGGAGCTGGCAAAGATCAGGCTGGACCTTAAAAAGCTGAGTATGAAAAATAAGAAAGGACTCCAGCTTAAACAGCTGGAGGGGAAGAATCTGGTGAAGGGGGCTCAGACTAGCCTCTGGTTGAGCTTTGCTTAATGGTTGAGTATCTGATCAAACTTTATAAACAGTCTATTCAGAAATAAAAGTAACTCAATATTTTCTTTTGAAGGATGTTACCATTAAAATGAGTATATTGATCATAGCTTTCAAATTCTCGATATTCTTCCATATTTTGTCTAATGTATCTGTTAAAATTTGAAAGGAGTGTTCATTTCCTTATATTCATTTATTCTAATTAAATTTTAGTTCGCTAAATTACTCCTCAGATATTGTCACTTCTATATTATTTTGTGTATATTTGCATGGTTTTTAACCTATTTCTTTATGTTTTGCCTTTCTTTAATTATTGTATTTGTCATATAGGAACTTATTTTTCAACAAATCACAGTCACTATTTTTCAGAAACAGCATTTAGTGCACTGACATTTGATAAAACAAGGAATGTACTTGATTTTATATCTACCATTTTAGTTTTTGTTATTTATTATTTTCTCTCATTTGTTGATTTTATTTCTTGTGGAATTTCTAATATTAATATGTCATATATGTCTTTCAATCTTGCTATGCGGTTTACTTTTTATTTTAATCTCTGTATAGTTCTGCTCTGTGCTTTGAAATATCTTTTCAATTTGTCCTCTAGCTGATCAATTCAGGTTTTGAAAGCAATCAATTCATCTTCAGTTTTTCTGTCAATTTTCATTTTAGTTTGAAAATGAATTTTACTTACAAAAAGTCTTTTTCACTGCAAACATGTTTTCATAGGTAGTCTCAATTTTTTAGTACATTTACTGTACATAGGGTTTACATTCTTTATGTGATGTTGGTACATGCACACGACACACCTTAATTCCTTTCTGCATGGGCTTTCTCTCCCCATTCTCCCCATTTCTTGATCCCCTTCACCTTTCAGAGAGATCTGTGTCCCTACTTCTTATTATCTAACTTTTATTTTGCTGTTTATTTATACTTTGGGTTTTTCATACAAGAAAAACCATGTGATAGTTAAGCTTGTGTGTCTGATAGTTTTGACTTAACATTATACTTTCAAGGTGCATCCGTTTTTCTACAAATGATTCAAGTTTATCTTTATTTATGGCAGAGTAGTATACTCCATTGTTTGTAAATACCACATTATCTTTATCCATTCATTTGTTGATAGACATATAGGCTGCTTCCAATATTTAGCTATTATAACTTGTGCTATTATAAACATGGGTATGCGTGTATCACTGTAATACGATGTCTTTAACTCTTTTAGGGAGATACTTAGAAAGGGAACAGCTGGGTCAAAGGGAATTTCTAGTTTTAGTGTTTTTGAGAAATCTCCACACTGATTTTCATAGTGGTTCTACTACTTTGCCTTCCCAGCAGCAAAGTAGCAGGGTTTCATTTTTCCCCACAGCCTCACCAACACTTGTTTTTATTTGATTTCTTAATGACAGGAATTCTTTCTGGGTGAGATACAATTTTGGTGTTGCTTTAGTTTGCGTTTCTCTAATGCCAGTGACCTTGGGTATTTCTTCTTCTATTTATTGGCCATTTGTACTTCTTATCTGAAATGTCTATTCATTTCACTTGCCCATCTTTGATTGGGTCTTTTATGGTGGGGTCTAATTTTTCAAGTTCTCTATATATTCTGGATTTTAGTCCTCTAATTGAAGAATAGCTGGCAAAATGTTTTTCACATTCTGTAGGTTTTCTTTTCACTCTGTCAATTGTTTTGTTTGCTGTGCAGAAGCTTTTTAATTGATACGATCCAATTTGTTGATTCTTGATACTATTTCCTGTGCAATCAGAATTCCGTTCAGAAAGTCCTTGCCTATGCATTTGATTTTAACAATTTTACCTATTTTACCTATTCCCAGCAGGTTAAGGAGGTTGTTTTTGTTTTAACATTTAGTTATTTGATCCATTTTGATTTTAGTTTAGTATATGGCGGAGATATGAATCTAGATTTGACCTTCTGCATGAGGATAGCCAGTTTTCCCAAAACCATTTATTAAACAAGAATCTTTCTTCTGTTATATGTTTTTGACCCCTTTGTCAAAGATCAGTATTAGTATACGTGCTGCTGAAGCAAGCACTGTCAAAGATCAAATATTTGAATGTACTTCCGTTTGTTTCTACATTCTCTATTCTGTTGCATTGATACTTAATGTCTGTTTTTGTGCTAGTACTATGCTATTTTTTTTTATCACTGAAGCTTTGTAATACAACTTCAAATGTGGAATTTGATGCTTCCTGCTTTGCTCTTATTACCCAGGATTGCTTTTGCCTTTCTAGGTCTCTTCTAATTCCATGTGAGTTTAGGGGTGAGATGTATCAGACAGCTTCACTTCCAAATCCTCTTCAGTGGTCAAAACAGTAAATAAATCAATTCTGTAACTATTTAAACATATTAAAGTTAAATCATTAAAAACTATGGTACAAAACATCTTTTCTTCTCATCTATTCTACTTGGTAAAGTTCTTTCAAGACAAATTTGCTTGCCTCCTTTTCTCATTTCCTCTGGAATTTTTATCATTGCTTCTCCAGCACACCCATGGCATCCAGTGAATTCCTCAATTGCTCTAGCTTTTATGATCTCATTACAAATGGTTAAGCATAAATCTGTCTTTTTATTGCAGTACTTACAGTAACATGCACAAGAAATTGTTAGCTGTATATGCTATGGAAGTCTCATTCTTTAAAATTCAGTTTTTCCTTTCGTTTGAAAAGTTCAAATTTTAGTTTTCAAAACTTTTATCTGCAGTGCCAGAGAATCTCATTTGAGGGAGAAATCAGCATATTCTTAAATGAATGAAACCAAGCAATGGTATTTCAAATCAATGAATAATAATAATATATTGTCACAAATATTACTCAAGCTAATTTTTCTTCAATTTATAACAACGGCTTGTGTTAAACCACAAAGCCTAGCTTGTTAAATCCTCAATTTGTGACTGAAAATGTTTTTCCAGGAACAGTGATTTTATATTATTAAATTTTCACCAGGTGTCTTTTAATAAACAAATGACTAATGCCAAGACATGCACTATAGCCATGGGAAAGTTTTTCCTCTGGTGCCATGCAAAATGGGACTCATACCTTATTTTCCTGTTCTACCAGTGCAGATTTGAGATAATTATTTAACTTTCTGAAATTCAGTTTTCCTACATTAAAAATTAGGTTAATGGGGCCAGTGAGATGGCTCAGCGGCATAAGTGCCTGCCTGGCAAGCCCAAGGGCCTGAGTTCGACTCCCAGAACCCACATACGATAAAAGGCCGGTGATATCGCTCAGTGGCACGGGCGCCTGCTGTCGTGCAAGGTCCTGAGGTCGACCCCCAGTACCCACACACACACACACACACAAATTAGATTAATGATATCAACTTCATAAGTATTAAATACAATAATCAATAAAAATCTTACACTGATTATTTTATGTTGATATTGTTTTTGCTGTAATCATTAATATTACAATATTAACTAAGCCAATCTTTATGGGACATAACCAATATATTGAGTCAATAACTATATTAGGATAATCAAAGTAAGTGAAAAAAGCAAAATGAATGACTAAACAAAAGAATTTAAAACATTAGTCATCTATTGTACTGACAAGAACACATTAATTTTGCTTATTGTCACAGAAAATGTAAGCAATTTAGGGATATTGTTTGTATGCAATAAGATGATGTAGAAGCATAGATTTATCTCTATTTTTCATAATCTTTACATAGATTTAAAAATGACTACCCCTCTCTTAACCTCTTATATGTTATATGTTAACATTTGAAAATCTCAGTCACACAATAAAGATTGCAATGCACACATACACACAAATCCTGGATAGAATGTTTTTTAATCTGGTGAAATATTTTCTTCCAAAATACACTAACATTCTCTGTCTTCCTCAATAGCGTCCTTTCACAAAAAAATGCCCACAATCTCAGAAAACTGAATGCATTTTTAAAACACAAATAATTGAAAATATGAGGAGAATATTTTACAATTGCCCAATGTATTTGTGAAGTGGATAATCAAGAAGAATATATTAAGCTATGGAAACCTATTCAATTCTATTTGTTAAGTATCTACTTCACATAAACAGTGAAAAAAGGTTCATGGACTATAAAACAAATCCTTAATATGCTCTCTTCGATTTTTCTCCAGAATAATACAATTTCAATACTGCTTAAGGAAATGATTTTCAAACATCTTTATATACATCTTTCTAAAGATTTATATTTTAGTATGATTATTATATAATACAAATATGAGAATATACTATGTAGATGTTTAAAGTATTATATGTGTGTTTTTAATGATAAAATAAATATAAGCAATATTTTTCTGTACTTCCGTGGCTTCTATCTTCCTGGCTTTGAAGTTCAATGGCCTAACTAAAGGAAAAAGAACTAAAGCACCATTTGATATGTTCTAGAACATTTTCCACAATTGTTTTACAATATCATCTCCCAGTGATAGACAGTAGCAACATCAAATATCATGGCAGAAAAAAAAAATGAGGGGTATATCCTACCTAGATTTTATAAACCAAATGCAATGCATGGCAGTACATTTAGTTATATGTTGGCAAATATGATAATTTATTACCTAACAGCAAGTACAAAGATGCCAACTTCATAAACATTATTTGAAGATATTTTTAAAATATTTCCCTAAGAAATATAGCAATTGAAGGCAATATATGCAAGCCAAAACCTATTCTTAGTTCCTAAACCTAGGTGTATGAGTGATGTGAATTCTATTTAACACTGACAATTTCTATACCACTTAAAATAAAGTTTTTTGAAGTTAGAAGATACAGAAGGGCTGGTGAGATGGCTCAGCGGCGTAAGTGCCTGCCTTGCAAGTGTGAGGGCCCGAGTTCGACTCCCAGGTCCCACATACGAAAAAGGGGCCGGTGATATCGCTCAGCGGCACGGGTGCCTGTTGGCGCGCGAGGTCCTGAGGTCGACCCCCCGGTACCCACAAAAAAAAAAAGAAGAAGATACAGAACTACATTGTACAAATCAGGACCCAGAATTTTTCATAGTACCCTAGCTACTATATTAGGCTAAAGTCAAGACTGTTAGAACAGGAAATAGGGTTCTGTGATTTCATTTATATTGCTTGTTTGTGTCATTCCAGCTAGCTGGAGGCTGGCCTAGATAACTAGATGTTCAGTGGTTTGCAGCATAAATGTTTACACTCAGAGGCAAAAGGGATTTAGCAATAACTCCTCATTGTCTTTAAATGAGGACTTAAGAAATACAGCAAAATCTTTGTACTGTATTGAGACTAAGTAAGATTCCTGTGGATTTGTGTTGCCTCATATACATGTATGTAACATATGTTATCATAAGACAGAGGTAGAATTCATCTAACTTGGTATATTTCCTGTTAATTCCTCAAACTGTCTGCAACAGTCATTGAACACTTCTAGTTGGTAGATTGAAACAAAATAATTCTTAGAATCACATCTTAAGTGATGCCAGCCCGCTAAGATCAGAAGTGATTATTAATCAAACAGCTAGGGAAGGACTTCCGAAGTCTTCTCAGTGACTTGATAGAAGAAATGCTGACTAATGAGAACGGAAATTGTTACATACATAAGTAATTTTTGAAAGAAGGAAAACCAGAAGGAGAAACAGCTCTGCTGTATCATAGAAAGAGTCTTCGCTCTCAATCAGAGGCTTAAAGAAAGAGCTACAGTCTGCAAGTGGGTGCTCCAGGAAAATTATTTCTCCAACAGATTTGACACATCTTGCAATGGATTCACACTGCCTTGGCAAGCAAATGGATTAGCTTTGATGGTGTTGCCAATAAAGCCACAGTCTTTTGTTGCTGCGCAAACACATTTCTCTCTTTCTTTTTATGGCCTCCAGCAAACTACACATGTTACTTTTGTTTGGGTAATTTACTGTCTTGGAAAAGGAAGTATGAAACTCCTTTTCAGAGAAAACCATTGAAACTCCTTGGCTGACAGCATCGGAATCACTAGCTTCAGAAATCTCACCACAAAGCTTTCTCTGATCAAATGGAAATATTCGGAGAAAAAAAATATCCCTTTTACATCCAACCAGCAAAATTCCTCCAAACCCTCTTTCATAAAGCTTGATTTTTACAGGCCATCTGTTTCCAAATAGACCATATTCTTTGCCTTAAACATTGCTCTTCATGCTATTTTTTAAAGATAGTCCCCATTGTTTATGTACAAGATTAATAAAGATCTCTGAAATGAAAACATTAACACACTTCACACCTTCAAATTGCATTGTTTCTTTTTGTTTGAAAGAAATTGAAATTTAAAAATTTATGCTCTACTCCTTTGGCATTTCTTGATACTCAAATATTGCTTTGATTAATACCACAATTTGATTGTTGGGTTTGCTTTTAGTGTTCATAGTTTCTTCGTATCTTAGAACACTTTTTTTACATAGTGAGACTCTGTTGCTCACAAAATCTAGAAATGAGATAGTGAGTTGCCAATTTATAAATTGAGGAAAATATTTTGTCATTGTTTATTCAAAAAAGCAGTTATGATGCTCTTTTATCTATAGTATAAACTTTACTAATTTTATATTCAGTGATTTTAACAGTCCTCCTTTAAAAAAAATAAACTAATATTAAGTCAACCAAATAGTTGTTTTGTTTTTTTTGTTTTTTTTTTTTGTGGGTACCGGAGGTAGAACTCAGGACCTCGCGCTTGCCAGGCAGGCGCTTATGTCCCTGAGCTATCTCACTGGCCCAGCCAAATGGATTTTAAAAGGCAATTTCAATTCTCTAAGTCTAGTATTGTTTGAAATTTAGAATACACCAAAATTATTTCCTTTTCAGATCCTCAATCTCACCAATCCTTAGGAAGGTACAAACCAAAATCACATCAGTGTCAGTTATCAGTATCAGGTATCAGCTCACACTCATTAGTAAAATAAAAGAAAAGAAGACAGAAAGAAGAAAATAACCACAGTTGTCAGGATGTGGAGAAATTAGAACACTTGGGTATTGCAGTGGGAATGTAAAATGGTACAGCTCTCATGCAGTACAGCCTCTTTGTGGCAGTTTCTTAAAAATTAAACACAATAGGGCCGGTGAGATGGCTCAGCGGCGTAAGCGCCTGCCTTGCAAGCGCGAGGGCCCGAGTTCGACTCCCGGATCCCACATACGAAAAAGGGGCCGGTGATATCGCTCAGAGGCACGGGCGCCTGCTGGCGCGCGAGGTCCTGAGGTCGACCCCCGGTACCCACAAAAAAAAAAAAAAAAAAATTAAACACAATTACCACATGACCTAGCAATTCCATTCCCAGGTACATACACAGAAAAATTGAAAACAAGGACTTGAACAGACATTTGTATGTAATGTTCATAACCAAAAAGTGAAAAGAGTCCACCAACCGTTAAATGGATAAACAAAATGTGGTATATTCATGCAAATATACTACCTTGCTTTAAAAAGCAATGACATTCTGACATGCTCCAACCTATGTAAAACTTCAAGCTAGTACTCTAAGTTAAATAAGCCAGGCACAAAATGACAAATGCTGTATGATTCTACTTATATGAAGCACATATGGAAGTCAAAGTCATAGAGACAGGAAGGAGAATGGTGGTTGTCAGAGCTTTGGGAGAGGGAAGAAGAAGATAGTTACTTGATGGGTACAAAGTTTCCATTTGGGAACACGAAAAATTCCTGGATAGTGGCAGCGGTTGCACAGTCATGTAACGGTTCTCAATGCATCTGAACTTAAAAAAATGGTTAAAATGGTAAAGTTAATGTTATATATTTTTCCAAAACAAAAATTATTTTGTATTCACAAAAGAAATAGACGTTTCATAATAGAAATTGAGTAAAATAAAGGCAAATATTCAAATTATTTTGAAATTATTATGTCTAACTCAGAAAGTTAATTTTCATGATCAAAAATGTTAACAAAATTCCAATACTTCTTTCTAGACCTAAAAGCGACATTGGATATTCGCGACCTAACAAGTCCAAACTTTATCCAATGCCTATGCCAGCCAAAGGATATTTAAAAGCCTCTTATAGTCAGGCACTCCAAAGACAGTTCAGGAAAACCAATACCAAAAGCCCTGTTAGGATCTAGGAGAATTATCTCCATTAAGGATATGCTTATCTTCGTGTGTAGAGAAAGACTAGAACTAAGGCTTCTGTTATTCAGTGAAGTACTACTCTACTCTATGCTATTTTATAAGCTTCTCTTGTATGTGTACATAGCCTACATTATCTAAAAGCATTTGTGTAACCGGTATTAACCACATAACTCACACACCAAAACACCGTGTCTAGTTTATTTACTTGTCTTAACTACTTTGGATTCATCTCCTTCTTTTCCTTTTATGCTTTGTTTATTTTTGTTTTTGCTTTGCTTTGGTTTCTTTTGCTTTGGTTGGGGAAGAAGTTAAAACACCATAATGTTAAGTTGGTCTAAAAATGATTTCATAATAATAAATTCTGCCACTTCAAACCATATTTAAAGCATGTTTAAATATTCACAAGTGTCTAAGCTATTTTAAAATGACCACATGTCCCTCGATGTTTTTTGGTTGTGTTGGCAGTGGTTTTAAACCGGTCGTCGTTGTTACAGAAAAGAAATTAATTTTCACTACCACTAAGTATTCTTTATGTTCATTAAATAAAAAGAAAAGGAGAAATTTTATGTCTCCTCATATTATCTCCTTAAAATGTAAACAACTATAAAGCAGAACATTTATACTGTGTAGATTCTTTCCAGAAGAAAGTACAATAAAAGGTACTTTGCTAAATGAACAAGCAGCAAATACCACGTGTGCACTGTTCTACTGCGTTTGGGCAGCGTAGTCTTGCCTTGAATATATTTCTTTATTATTCTCACTTCAAGCACTGTGCATTTACATTTGAAAAATTCTTGACTTCTGAGAGAACTACATAGTTTCAATGAACGTATATAGTCACTATTTGCACAATTTTGTTTTCACATGTACATGGATAGTCATATAATACTTGAACAGAAAAAATTTAGTTTCATATATTCAAGTAAACCAAAATAGCAGGTCAGTTTATATTTATCTGAATGACTTATTTTCAACTTTTATTCATATTTTTCCACTCTGTGATAACTATATAAATTTAGGTTTGCAGATAACTGGTAACAAGAAAGCTATAATTTCCATGTTTTCTTGGTATTTCCAAAGGCTATCTATTCTACAAATCCACCTGTAGGCACAATTTCGTTATGCATAGGCATTACAGACAGGTGTCTCTTCAATTCCACTTGTAACCTGGGAGATGGTTCTTTTTCTCTGGCTTTTCTAGGTACCTGTTATGTCAAACACTCTGTTTAGAGAAATATACTCACCATTTATTGCTTTTTACCCTTGGGGAACCCTTTCTGAGACTAGATTGCTGCGAATGTTTTACCTTGTTAGTAACTTGAATCCAATTCACTGATTATTACTTCAACAGGTGCCTGCTCTCCTCCCTAAGTATAAATTATTCTAAACATTTATTTGGAAGAAAAAGTAAACTGTGTTGAAGGTCATCTAGTAGGGGTGCACAGTCCTTGGCTGAGCTGATTTCCACTATAACGTGGAATATACTCATTGTATTTTTCTTCTGCTACTCACCTCATTGGATAGCCAGGCCTTCCATGGATTCATTATTATTTTACTATGACTCTTATAATTTTAACAGGATTTAAGGAAAGAAGGAAGAAGATATGAAATCGTTTTTTTTTTTTTTTTTTTTGTGGGTACTGGGGGGTCGACCTCAGGACCTCGTGCGCCAACAGGCACCCGTGCCGCTGAGCGATATCACAGGCCCCTTTTTCGTATGTGGGTTCCGGGAGTCGAACTTGGGCCCTCGCGCTTGCAAGGCAGGCGCTTACACCGCTGAGCCATCTCACCGGCCCTGAAATCGTTTTAAATAAGAGCCCATGTCAGTCACAGTCTGGGCAAAAGAGAGACGATATATTCAAACAAGGTTATTGAGGACAGTTATTTACGAACTTATAAGCACTCATACTGAGAGATGATTAAACACATGCAGGGTAGCAAGAGTAAAAGCAGTCACCTCGTAGGCTGAAAGAGGCAAGGAGAGGCACCCTAGAATTGAGAAAGCCATGGGAGATACAGCTTTTAGCAGAAGAACGCTGCTAACCAGAAACATCCCAACAAAGAGGAAGAGGAGAATAGATGTAGTGACTTCATTCACTTTAATTCTTCCAAACCTTCTTTGGTGACTTAGACAAACATGATGCCAAGAAGTATTTGTATAATTTGTAGGGGTCAGCCTCCTAGGGTACAGAGAAAATAAAAAGGAGTGAACATGGAAAGGGTAAAGTATCTTTTTTTCTTTTTTTTTTCTGTGGGTACTGGGGGTCGACCTCAGGATCTCGCGTGCCAGCAGGCGCCCGTGCCGCTGAGCGATATCACCGGCCCCTTTTTTCTTATGGGGGTTCTGGGAGTCGAACTCGGGCCCTCGCACTTGCCAGGCAGGCACTTACGCCGCTGAGCCATCTCACCAGCCCTTAATAACATCTTTATTAATGAATATGTTTATGAGTATGGCTGTGTATACTGTGTACCCATAAATCCAGACAGAAAAACTAATATAGAGACAATGAATGGACATGTATAACAATAAATGCTTATACTATACTTGGTACATGCCTGGCCTGGTTTGCAGCATGGTATATGTATCAACACAGTCACTCCCCACAGTAGCTGCCTGAGTTAGGTACTATTATAATTCCCTTTTTCTAGATGAAGAAAATGAAGCAGAGAGTTTAAGTAACTTCTTCAAATAGGTAGCTAGAGGAAGAGAAGAGATTCACCATGTGCTGAGACCTACCTCTAGAGCCACAGGGTTGTCACACGCTGGCACAAATGTGTACATTTCTTCTTTTTTCATTCAAACCTCAATTATTAATTCCAAACATAGGTGCCTCGCACGCCGCGCCTTACTTGCCTATACTGTGACAGAATGTGAACTTGAGATTAGAGACGCTTTCATGTAATGGAAGGGATGGACTGAACCATCCCTTGTATCATTTCTCCCTACCCAAGTCTTTTGCAAGAAGCAGTTTGGCAAGGATTTTAGATTCTCCTCTATCTGTAAATACCTTGAGTGCAACTATTCAGTATTGTAAAGTTTGCATGAGATATGTCAAGATAGCTAAGCTTACTTTCTAGGTTTCTACCTTTTCCTGTCAATTTAAGGGCAGCTCAAGTTAACTTGAGAATTGACTTTTCTTAGGTACTTTGTCTACAACTGAAAGCACCTTACTCCCAAGGAGCCAGCTGAATAACAGGCACATTTTTCTACGTAGAAGAAATACAGAATCAATAAACTGTCCCCACAAAGTAAAAAGGATGAGACTTCCCTCATATGTTTCTAAAAACAAAAAGAAACTTCCCTTTCAAACAGATTCAGCCTACAGTTTTGATTTTAGCCAAAAGGAAAAGATTGGAAAATATAATAAATTTCCCATTCTATCAACTCATGAAGGATCTGCAAAGCAAAGTAAATTTTATATAAGAAGTAAATATTATGTGAGAAGAATGGGTAGATTTATAGCCCCATAATATAAGTTAAACCAAAGGAATAAAATACTCTTCAATTGTTTAGTCCAGCTTGGTCTCATTCTGTCCCTTAATTTTGTGTGGTATGTTTTGTTTTGCCTTTAATATGTACCCTGGGGAGTTTAACAGTGGGTGGTACTTGGTTTTATTCTGTATACAGCATTATTGGGCATTATTAAATGTCTTATTATTTTCACATGGAGTAGTAAAAAAAAGTCTTTTAACATTAAAACAAATATAGGGCAGAATTGAAGATAATGACTCAATTTTTTTGTGGGAAATTCCTGCTGAAATAAATTATGTGTGGATTGTAATCCATCTCGGACATGATACAAAGTAATCACAGTGTAACTAGGTTGGTAATATGCTAAATCAATTGCGATAATTGCTGGGGAAGGCAACCCAATGATATTAGCATTATATATCTTTATGATTAATACTTCAAAACACTCTGCCTAATACAGTTTCTTTTCCTGTTGTGACTATTGAAAAATTTTAGCTGTATTCCTAAACTTATCAAAAAGAGAACTTTACCAACATACAATCAAAATTTTAAATACCCACTTGTTCTACTTGAAACTATGTATTCTCTCCCATTATAGCCTATCATTAGAGGTACTTACTGAAAGCAATTGACGATACAATCATAAGAAAGCTATTTCCTATAGGGTTTCTACAAATGCACATAGGAAATCAATTTCCAAAGTCACAGGAGAGAAAAAGAAGTCCTGACTGAGAAACTGTCTTGCTGGAGCTTTGCCTTGTACTTTTTAAGAGTTGTGTAAATATTAGAAGGATAAACTCATTTTATAAACAATCTAATCATCAAACAAATGAGACATATTCACCTCAAGGTAATAAGGAAATCAATTCGGATCCCTTTGAGGAAAAATTAAAAACAGAATTACATAATAAAACATTTGGTAGAAAAGTTTTTATGAGATTAAGGTTGGAAGTGGCAGTGATAGTGTTTGAGGGAGGGGAACAGAAATAATGAAATAAGACCTAAGTAATTCTCTTCTTTCTTTTAATGCTGAAGGATATGGTTTTTAACCTACGATTTCTTTGTTTGTGCACCCGCCCGTATAACATTGGGCCTCGAGGGTAATTGCAAAGGCCCAGATATTGATTTGCCCTCTTTAAAAGAAAGGATGATGTTCTTTCGTGCTTTTGGCCAAAAGAAGGGAAATTGTTGTAAATGTATTCTATTCTGCTCTAACATTTTTTAATTAAGCTACTTTTCCTTTTATGGTTACAGTACTTAGATTAATCAAGCCCGAAACAGCTGCAGCAAAAAATCTATGGGTTCTTTATTCTAGCATAGAAAAATATGCCTCCAAAAATAGAAGACTATGTAACACGCTCTCTTATGAAAAAACTTTGATAATTACTCCCAATAGTTAAACATTTCTTTCAACCTTTTATTCTATTAATCTGGATGTCATATTCCTACCTTTAATAATTATTTCAGTTACTCATTTGCAAATGTACCTCCTCAGATTCAGATGATTCTTCATCCCTATTTGACTTATTACCGTCTGCTTCTTCCGCTAAAGATAGGCCATGTTTAATGACAATATTATGTAAAATAGCACCCAGCAGGAATCTCTTGCCTGCATTATGAGGGCAGCTATATACTGTTCCACCAGATTTGTACAGACATCAAAACCTAAATTTTAGAATGCTATCCAGTTACTTCACTAATCTTTCCAGTAAAAAAAATATATATATTCTTCATTATTAGTTCAATGGCAGAAGTACTCCGAGTGGAACTAAAAAGAGGCAGCAAACCAGAAAGAAAACAATCTGAAGTCTGTAATTGTGTTTCAAGAAAAAAAATTATAAACAGACAGGGTTTTAGACAATTACTCAAAAGCCAAATTCTACCAATTTATAAAAAACCTTGCATTTCTGAAGCAGATTGTCTTAAGATGAATGAATCATGGCACTATCCTGGGTACTTGGCTATGACATCTGTTAGGTGGTAAATTGCGTTGCACGCCACATGCATAATGAAGGAGAGAGCAGTTTTTAGTTCCCAGAATGTTCCTCATGTGCAGATGTGCAAATTGAGGCAGGGAATCTCGGGCCCGATGGAAGAGCAGAGATGCTGGAGACTGCCTGTGACTTACGGGTGGTGCTAGGTGTCTCTTAAAAAATGTATCGCCCTACGAGGTCTCCAGGGAAATGTGTTTAAGGCTGCTCAATATTCCTCATGATGGCAAACCATTGCTTTTTGTGAGACCTCTGCTGTTACCCCGAAAAATTAGAGTCAAAACACAGACCGCCCTTATTACCTGGTTAACACATTATCTTATACTCATCACAGAACTTCTGTAGAAACGCTTCAAAGATGAGTATATCAATAACAAATATGTACCACATATAAGAACAAATTAATTAAAATACCGAACTACACTGAAGATATCAGAGTGGCTTTGTAAGTTCTAAATGAGTAAATAAACAGTTCCTAATTAATTAGATAACTATTGAGAGATTTGATACATTGGGACAAGAAATAACCCTCCACATTCTACAATTTAGCAAGGTAAATATAATCTTTAAACTTACTTTTAAAAGTGTGTAGCAAGCCTTACATGTACATATGTGTGTACATATATGTGTCTTTGTGTCTTACATTCATGTATACATATATATGCACCTGGACATTTACATTTAGTTTACTTATTAATCTCTATACTGACTCGTGATTCAGGTCTGATACTGTTAAAAAAAAAATCCTAAGACTTTGATCTTCAGGGAGCTAGGTGAAGAAAAGTTGTATTGGAAAGTCCTTATCTTTACAATGCACATCTCCTACTCTAAATTGTCCTCAAGGGAGACTTTTCTGTCAGTCATACCGTCATTCACATTCCCAAGTATTAATTCTGCTAACTCAGTGGTCATAGATGAAACAAATTTAAACACTTCAGTGTATTGCAGTAGTTTGAAAGGTCTGAAAGACCTAGAGATCACTTAGTGGGAATTTTGAGTATCAATTTTCTTTTCAACTACCCGACAGTGGGCAACTTATTTAACGCCTCAGTTTTCTTTCTCTGTTCCCTTCACTGGGGCATGTTACTTGGCAGTTTGCCAGCCCTGCTGATAGATTCTCTGCAAATTCAAAGTACTGAGCATGGTTTACACCCTCAAAACTTTAGAATGGATGCACTTACACCGGTTCATGTGGAGGAGGCGATTGTCACTGCCTGCTCTCAAAATCGGCACTTAACACAATGCAGACGCAATGCAGGATTTGAATTTCTCAAATAGGATGAAGGGAAATGCTGTGAAGACTGGGCAGCTCTGAAAATCCTCTAAGACGCAAAATTAATGACATGCTATCAGATGGAATTTAAGGAAAAGCCTCTGAATCTGTAGATTAAAATTTCTTTCTCTAAAATCAAAAAAGAAGAATCAGACTGAATTTATGAGCCAGAACAAAGGTATCTTCATTACATAGAATTATGGATTTAAAACATGTTTTATGAAAAGAATGTATATTCTAACTAAATATAGAGAACAGATAAATTTATAAAATAATAGTCATGAGATCCACCAACAAAACATAACCACTATAAATATTTTGTCGTATGCTCGTTTTTAATTGATTGGTATTTCTTCCCAAAGATCTAATCACAATATTCATTGGAGTTTATGTATTTTCTTTTACTACATAATAGTCACATCCTTATTATATTTTTCCTTTTAAGCAATGCTAACTACATTCTGCATAACAATCTATCATATAGTCATATACATATGCCTATTTCCTTATTACTATTTAGAATAAAAGTTTTTGATCTCATAAATATTACAGGTATTACTAGTCTTAATGATCAAATTTTATCGTATAGGGCCGGTGAGATGGCTCAGCGGCGTAAGCGCCTGCCTGGCAAGCGCGAGGTCCTGAGTTCGACTCCCGGAACCCACATATGAAAAAAGGGCCGGTGATATCGCTCAGCGGCACGGGCGCCTGCTGGCGCGCGAGGTCCTGAGGTCGACCCCCGGCACCCACAAAAAAAAAAAAAAAATCTATAAAAGGGCTACTACTACATGGTTCCTGAAATTGCCACTAAAAATGCACAAAAATGTTCATTTTATTTCACCTCCTAGAAATAACACGATTTCTTGGTAATGTTTTAAGTATTCTATTTGGTTGATAGTTTAATGTGATATATCATTTTAATTTCCATTTATTTTGTTTTCAGTAAAATTCAGCATTATTATTCCAAATATTCATTTATGGGTCTCATTCCTCTTCAATGTAGTTTTCAGGCTTTGGCCCATTTCCTTAAATTATATTTTATTTAGTTTTGATTTTTGTTGTATATAATATTAACTTTGCTTTTTTACATCTTCTCCTAGGCTTTTCTAAAATAAATTTTTAAGTAAATTATTTTTAGCTAAATACTCACTTTTTACTAAGATTTATCTCTCTCCTCTGTCTTTCTCTGTCTCTGTGTCTCACTCTCCCTCTTGCTCTCGCTTTTGCTCTCTCTCTCCTTGCCTTTTATAGCTTTCGAAAATCTTTGTCTCTGAAGACTGCAATTAGGTATTCATTTCCAGATTGGTTGATTTTGTTGCTGCTGTTGTTACGGCAGTGACAATGGTAGTGAATGCCCAGCCTTTTAATTTTTAAATTTTTTTATTTTTTTTATTTTTTATTAGTACATGTTTGCAGTACATAAGAGGAATGAGTACATTCATTATGGGGAGCTGGTACATGTACATAACACATTTTAACGCTGTTTTCCTTCCCGTTCCCTTCCCCTCCCTCCTCCCTACCTCTATTTCTTGGTCCCCTTCCCTTTTGCTAAAGGGAAAGGCTATCTCCCTTTTTCCTATTATCTATCTTTTACCTTGCTCTTTATTTATATTTTGGATGATTTATTTGAAATTATTATAGGTGACAAACTGTGAATGTATAAATGGACTTTTTTCCAACTAGTTAATAAATTGTCACAGGTCTTTCTAAATGCTTACATACAGGCTTGGCTTATTTTATTGCAAAGAGAAAGCTGTAGATGAGGAGGATACCTTATCAAATGCAAAACTCTGTCCTGGTCAGACATTCACAGAGCCAGAATCCACAGCCTCACAGATCGTCCCAGGGTGTTTGCGCTGCGGAAGTCTTCCCTGCCTTTCTTTCCAGCACCACTCCACACTTTGTTCTCTCTGACTGGTGTCGGTCACTATTTTGACTTTACATAAATCAACTGACACAATAATCACTCAACTTTAGAATAACCTTTTCAAAAACTCACACAGTGTTAGTGAGAGGACACTCACTCTTTTAGGTGAAGCATTTTAGCAATGTCTTTCAAACATAAATATGTATTTGACAGGTTCATTGCTGTTTTGGTTTTTTTGTCATTACTGTTCTTGTATTTTGTTTTGCTTGTTTGTGGTACTGGGGGCTTAACCCAGGCATTCTTACTGAGCTACATCCCCACTCTCATTTTTTATTTTGAGACCGGGTCTCACTAAGTCACTAAATGGGCCATGCTGGCCTCGAAATTGAGATACATGTAGTTTTAATACAGGAATTTATCTATTGGAATACATCCTACATACATACATTTATAGGTGTGTCCCAGTGTACAAACAAAGATGTTTCCTAGAACACTATGGGTAATAGCAAAAAAAATCTATAAAATAACAATTTTTAATCAGTGGGAAACTGTTTACTCAAACTATTCAGTTTCAAAACAACGCAACATCATGCAGCCATTGGAAAAGAATGAAGTGGGCCTGGAAATGATGGCATGGAAAAATATCCAAGAAATATAATAAATGGGAAACACAGCCAATGATTGACCATAGTATAGATTCTTTTGCATATATTGCAATGCATATGTACGTGTGCATGTCAATATAAACGTTGCTATTGGTAACTGTTATGGATGCAGAGATAGATATGGGTGTAGATATGGGTATATACATACAGATGTAGATTTATGGATAAAGACATAGATATGGTTATAGATAGGGTTAGTTGCATGTGTTCATACAGATGCAGAGATAGAGATTTATACAGAAATAGAAATGATAAAGATCATAATTGAGATTTTCTTCATTTTCCAGAACTTTAAAGAGCAGCAGTAACCAGTACTCAACCTTGAGCTTTTTGTATCTCCTCCTTTCTCCTCACGGTCTTACCTGTAGTGATTTTGCTGAAGCCCTTAGTGTAAATATAACTATATGCTGATAAAAGCAAACCTTATGTCTCAAACTGGCCTTCTACTCTGCATCCTGTTCAGTCACTTAGTCAAGAAATACCGGGTCAAGTTAACAAACATTCTTTAGTAAACAAAACAATCCTCTGGACCCTTATCAAGCTGAACTTCATATATTTCACTTTATATTTTGCATACACTTAGTATCACAAAATTTAAATATCCTGATTTTTCTCACTTCACCCTCTCCTGCCCTATTTCACCCCATTCTATTAAGTGGAAATACTCTCCCAATTGCTAAGACAAATACTTTTTCATCCTTGACTCCCATTTTCCTTTTAACCCAAACCCCACAATATATAAGATCAATATTACAATTAATAAGACATGAATATGATATTTGTTTTTATAATATATCTTGTCAAGATTATTTATATTATTTTAATTCAAAAATATTGGTGATATGCATTTAATGTGATCACTGATCATAGAAGGAAATAACTCTGCAGAGTACACGATTTTATGGGGCACATAATTTTCATCCATATCAAATCTTTCACAAAACAATATCACTCTTAAAACAATACAATTCAGCAATTGTATGTCACATAAATCTGAAGGTGTGTTTTTAAATAGTGAATTGACAGCTGATTTTTAAGTAGCTTATGAATAAATATTTTCATGTTTATAATAACAAAATCCTCCTCTTCCTTCTTTTCCCTCTTCCTTTTCTTCTTCTTATTCATCATCTTCATCTTCTTCTCCTTCCCCTTCCCAGCTTCCTTCTCTCCTCCTCCTCTCCCTCATTCTCCTCCCTCCTCCATCCCCCTCCCCCTCCCCTCCCTTACCCTTTTCCCCCTCCTCCCCCTCCTCCTTTTTCTCCTTTTTTCTTCCTCCTCCTCCTCTTTCTTTTCCTTCTTCTCCTTCTTCTCTCTTCCCTGTTTCCTCTTTCCTCTTTCCTCTTCTTCTTCTTATTTTTATTCTGGGCAGGGTTTCTCTACGTAGGCTTAAATTCACAATCCTCCTGCCTCAGGCTCCAGAGTGGTGGGATTCAAATCTTCTTCTTCTCATATATTTTAAAAAAAAACATTGAAGAAGTCTGTGTGTATCTCTTATTGAGTCAAATTCCCCTATTGTCTAATATGCATCAGTTTTTGAAATCAGACACCTCTGGAAATAGTATTAACTTTTCCAGTTAGGCAGGAAGTAATGCACAAAACTTATGAATTGAGCATGAAGAAATAAAGACAAATATGATAGAAATGCCATCACAGCACAAAGATGGCTGATCAACTTGCCAATAATAACCCCCCAAAGAAACTCATCAGAATATTCTCTGCTGTCTCTCTCCAGCTCTCCTGCCCTCTCCCCCTCCAACCCCCTCAGTCCCTCACAGACACACACCTATGCATACTTCCTTCATGTACAAAACAGATGAGCACAAACAGTATCTGAAGATAGTTCATCATGTTCACATACAGGCCTACTAAACAGAAGTCAATGTCACTAATAAGTAAAATGCCATCAATGCCAGACAAAATATGACTCTGCAGCTTTGGACCACCACCACTTAAACCACAAAGAGAAACATGATTCTTAGTGAATAATTACACGGGCAAAGGAAATAGAATGTCAGAAGCAGGAAGAATGGAAGAAGCATTTCCAGAATTCACTGAAATGAAACTTGCAAAAGCACCTAGTGGCCAGCTGAGAAACCCAGGAGGTGCAAACCTATTAGCCATTTTCATGTAAATTATGAGTTGAGCAAGCAAGTCAAAAATAGTGACAAACACTTAAGCTACAGTTGTAGACACTGATCAAAAGCTTGCCTTCACCTGTGCTCAGTGGGAACCACGCTTTATTCCTTTACTTTCAAGCTAACAGAACACAATTAACCAAGAAGCAGTACAATTAACCAAGAAAAGCCATCAAACAATAAGTTATTTAGGAAAATGCCATGCCAATGTGTTTTATTCTTGGGTCCCTTTATAGCAGATGATTTTATAGCCTTCCTATTAAGAAGAGTGAGGATATATAACACCGTACTTTCCTTCTTTCCATACGTACTCTGCCTCTCCTCATACTTCTTTGGACCCTTCTAGAATTTCTTCACGATTTTTGTTACTTTGATAACCAGCTAAATGTGGATAAAACTCAAGTATAGCCTGCATGCTCCCAGTGCATGTAGAATGAGATCTGAACTGCTCCTTCTAGAAGTCAAAGTCATTCACTAATCAGCCCCTTGGGTCTCTATTCTAATCTCAGTGATTGTGAACGGCTGCAGGATGATGAAACACTTGGCAAAGCATGGATTCAAACGAGTGTTTCCAAGGGAGTCGTGGGGCAAGGTATTTCATCCTTTCTGAATACATCTTCAAAATATCTGAAAGATGCTTCCTGAGATGCACTGCCTGGAATTAAAACCTTGTCATCTCAGTTACTATTATTTTAGCTGAAACATAATACAGAAAGGCTTTAGACAGCCTCATCACCAGGCCTTAAGGAAAGAGTTATGTTTCCTACTTGCTGATATGACATTTGTAACCACACACAATGTGTTGGAATCATTCACCCTCAATTTGATTTACAATATATTCATCACCCAAGAATTCAAGCTTACATCCTAATCTTCATCACTTTAAAAATACGAGATAACAGCATTTTCATTGGTAGCATTCATTTTATCGATATTCTCTTCAGAGATCCCCTGAGATGTCTCAAATTTCTTTTATTAAGACCCTCCCAGGGCTTTCTGTAAGATGAAATAAGGGTATATTTATATCACACTCCCACTGCACAAATCAGTACAACATAAGTAAATTATTCCAAAAACTTTCTCAGAGTCTGGCTCCTTGGCTAAAAACCATGTGTATCACAGTTTTTACAAAAACACATACCACTTCCTCAATAGAATAGGGTGGCTCCATCTGTGTGGTTCTATTCAACTATTGTACAGCATGGAAACACATATTTATGAATCATTTGTCCGACAGACCTCATTGGATCCTTAACACCTGCTGTGTAAAACATATCTTCAGGCATATGATGAAAATGTTTCAAAACTCATGAGAAACCAAAACAAAGCAGCTCTTTTTAAGTTTGACATAGCAAAATAATAAATTTAGTTAAAACATATTCATGAGCCAGACTTGAAAAAAGTAAACACCACTTTCAAAAAATGACAGTGGAGAGACCCGAAGAGGCCTGAGAGGGGCAATTATTAGAGAACCCAGTGGTCTGCTACTTCTGAGTAACCATCCTGTTCGAGCTCCTGCTTTCTTCTGATATCTGCCTTTCCATTAATTTTCAAACCCACGCTTAGACTTTTAAGAAAATCTTGTCCTTTTTGTCTTTTGCCTTTGTACTCTCTTCAGTTTATTGTTTGTTCTAAAAGTAATCAAAAATGTGCACAATATTGAAGGATACTGCTGACACCAAAAAATGTTAAAAATCATAGTCTCATACTTTTCTGTTAGGAGTAGATGGCTGGTCCACATAGCATCTCCCATACAACCTTCCTGTGACCTCAGTTGTTTTGGTTTATTCACATCTCCTGCTTTTTTCACTATAGCATTACCCACTCAACACTGAAAGAGCTAATCATTTCACAGACAGCCATCCGACTGATCTGTAAATACAGCATTAAACAACTGGGTTGCCTGCTATTTCCCCCTGCATTTTCCCTGGCATTGATCAAATAATCCCGAATCATGGCACGGCAGTCTTCTTTCTCACCTATTGACTCCATGCTCATTTTCTTCCCTCCAGACTCTATTTCATTTCCTCTTTATCTAACTCGGTCTTGTTTTCACTTTATCATGGGTAGCAAGTCAATTTCAAGTCACAGGGTTATCACTAAAGATTATCAGAGTGGACATCTGTTTCACACACATACACACAAAGAAGCACTAGAACACTAGACACATGAGGATGTATCGCACATGCACACACACACACACACACACATGCCCTACCACCCGAACAAATCTGTCAGCTGTCACTCTGGGCCCTTGCTAGGTATTCCACTTTGATTACCAGTGGCCTCCAGGTCAGAGGGTACAAGAGTAGGAACAGAGAAAAGCAGTAAATAAGTTCTTCTGACCACAGAGATTTTATCACCAACAATGTTATGATCACTAAATACACAGAATAATAAAAGCTTAATTCCTCTTACTCACTATAGACAGGATACTTAAAAACATTTTAAGCCTCCCAGACCAAATACTACAATTTTTTGAAAGAAGAAAAAGAATTAACTTACACTGTTATTTGGGATTTAAAGTAGTTTCAAAGTGCTAAAATTTTATGAAAGAGTTTACTGCTAATGTTTCAAATGGATACAGAATGACAGGATACTCCTGTCTTGAAAATTGTTAATGTTTATATGTAACCCATGACTACATTCCTGTAATGCTACAATTTTAGTTGTGATTAAAATGAGAGATTTTATTGCTATGTCCTTAACTCGAATTAACATTTATATGTTTATGAATTACCTAAAGAGTCATAACAGAGTGAAATTCTTGACTTTAAAATTGAAACAGTGCTTCTAGAAAGTAAAATCCCATACAAATAGAAATTCTCCAATGTGGTATTCTCATCTGTGTGTAATTTTGCCCTCAAGGGATATTTGGCAATATCTTGAGACATTTTGCTCATTGCAACTTGGGGGTACTACTGGCATCTAGTGGGGAGAGGCCAGGGATGCTGCTAAACATCCTATCATGGAAAAGATGTCCCCACTCCCTGCAACAAAAAATTATCTGAAAACAAACGTCAATTATGCCAAGATTGAGGAACTCTGCTCTATTGGGAAAGCACCCACGCTCCTAAGAGATACGATCACCTTAAATGAGCAAAGGCAAAATAAGAATATATAAGCCCACAAAATTATGTTTACATTAAGATGAATTCTGAGCTACCAGTTACCAATTAGAGAACAATTTATCCTTGAACTTGAAGCTGGAAGGAACATGAGAAGTGTTTCAATCCAAATTTCACTTAACAGAGAGCAAGACAGCTTGGCTCTTTTGAGAAGATTTGATACCCTGTGCTTCTCCAGTTTGCAAATTTGGCCAGTAGTGGCAGTGGGAAAGAGTAATGGATGGACTTGGTTTTTATTGGCTGACACAACACTAGAATCCCTTGAGAGCTGCATTATGCCTGTTCTCCAAAATGGTCAGTTTAATGAGATCAGGGTGGTTCAATCTGGACAGAAAAGGGTAAGAAGGGATATTGCTGAGGTTAATAGCATAATTAAGGAAAATAGGGGTGAACATGTGTTTACTCATCAAAGGTTATTCTACAAAAATTAAGATAAGCCCTTGCAATTTAAAAGTAATAAATTTAGGGGAAAGTAGACTATAGATCCTTCATACATTTAGCAAATTTATATTTTTTTTACTCTCAAGTTGAGGCTTTGATTTTAAAAATTAATAGCTTCCAAAGATCTTACACAAATTTGTGGGGAAAAAAAAAACTTCATAGCAGAACCTTAAAGAATGCCAAGCTATTTAGAAGTTGTATTAGATAGATCTGTGCTGGCTGTGGTTGTTTTAGCCATTAAAAAAAAGACTACTGAACAGATTCCAGGTGGTTCACAAAAAAGTTGAAAAGGATAAACTACAGGCTGTCTTCTGGAAATAGACCAAACCATGTTTCAAAACTAAGTGGATAAGGGTAGCAGCCAGCCACTAATCTGCTGTGCTCTTACACACCATGAGTGCTGCTGGGGCAGGCAGGATGTCAGTCATGGTGAGCAGTGCTGTGCTCAGCTCCCTGGGCCATCCTAGGTTACAGGCAACTTTGCTTTGCAATACCCCCATCCTGGAACTAGGGCTGAAGGAAGCCAAAATTGGGAATTTTCCTGCTCACTGTGGAGGAAAGAGTTATAGATGGTCTCACAACAGCTATGAACAGCTATGAAGTATGTATACTCTTCATGCTTCTCGCCATTCATTAGTCAAGTCTGGTCACCTGTTTCCACCCAAGAAAACTAGAAAGCATTATCCATAGCAATAACTTCTATCATCATTTTGATGCCACTCTGCCCTGCAAGCCATTCAGCCCTCACCACTCTTGTTACCACAAGAGAGACAGAAAGGGAGAGGGAGAGAGAGAGGGACAGGGAGAAGGGGAGGGAATAAGATCTCTGTCCTTTTTTTTTTTTTTTTTTTTTGTGACACTAACTCCTGGTCTAACATAGGTTAAGTCATCTTGACAGAGCTCAGATTAAATATCTGTGCTGTAGAATTTTTCAACTCCCATAAGCTAAGACCACTTCCTTCAAAACCCTAAAGGAATGAAATTCCTGAACATAAAAATTCCATAAGAATATGGATGTTTGATGTCTAAAAGTGTAATAAATTTCCATCCGAGAATATGACTTTTGAGATATTTATGTTCTCACCACATATGTCCCTTCAAGCTACTATTTAAGTGTTGTCTTGATGGCTCAGATCAATAAGTCCTAGCCTGCTTTCCTGGATTTCCAATCAAAAATGCCTAACATAGCAGTGATATGGAGAAAATAAATTGCTTTAAAAAGAAGCATTGGTTTCAAAGGTACCAAGAAGAATACAGAGAAAGAGTGCCTAAAGTGACTATGTCAAATTGATATTGGGTCTCCCAAGAGCAGAGCACATGAGAAAGAGCTCAGAACAAAGATGAGAAAATTGTAAAAGACTAGTTTATATTTGTGGAAATGATCTCTGCAATAGCCAGAGGCAATCTGCAACTGGCGCCTCGGTGTGGGTCAGAAATATTGAAAGCTGCCCAGAGGCTGAGCTAAATTGTACTCCTGACACACCCAGAAGCAGTCATTCCTATCATTAATCTAAATGATATTATCCTCCTCACTGACTCCAGGTTCTTATTCCTTTTCTCTTTTTGATTCTTTCTACTTTTTCAAGGGAAAAAATAATGCAAAAATGAGGAAACGAAAGCTGAAATCTTATACATTAACTCAAGAAGAAAATTGCATGTGGTCAAATACTTCAGATTAGCTAACTCTGAACAAATTTTGTCTTTGAAATTTTCTGCTAAAGAGTTCTCCTAATTACAGAACTTCCCAACAGTAATAGGAAAGTTGTATTTTATTATGTGAAACTTTCATAAGTATACGTATTATTATAAGTAACTGATATGACTGTAGTTATTCCTTTTATTCAAATATGAAATTAATAGTCTTTTTAAATCATGAGCTTCTTCTCACTGATACAACTTTTGTTTTACATTTTCCAATATGTACATTAGAAAAATGTCACTGTGAGTTTTTTTCAATTCATTTAACTGGGGAAAATTTTAAGAGTATCTGTTATATTAAAATAAAGTATCTGCCTTTATAAAAGGTAATTTATAAGAGGTAATACATGCATACATATATTTGTATATGCATATGTGT
Source organism: Erethizon dorsatum (assembly GCA_028451465.1). Lineage (NCBI taxonomy): Eukaryota > Metazoa > Chordata > Mammalia > Rodentia > Erethizontidae > Erethizon > Erethizon dorsatum. The sequence goes on from CM051838.1 coordinate 59,754,360, forward strand.
TTGTATCCTATATAGATATATCAGCTATCCACATAGGTTTAAAATATAAGCATATATTATATACTCATATATATGTACATCTATATACATGCATAAATATCTGTATCTTTAGGTTATATAAATTTAACAATAATTACAGTAGATGCTTTGTGTACCACACAGATTCCCTTTCAGTACTGAGGGACTCATTTCCTAAAATACTCTGAGAAGCAAGAGGAGGCAAGTACTCTCAGAGAGAGGTAACTTACCAAAGTTCCATCCTGTCCTCTCCTTTTACATCCCTCCACCATTGACTGCTCCATCCAGAGGTGTAAAGATCTAGCCATCTTACTTCAGTTAAAGACATTTCGAGAAGCCCAACTCAACTACACATCCCTGTAAGCTCTACTGGGGCCTTTATTGTGACTACATGACATCTGTATCCTATTGTAACTCTTTCTCACCCTAACCTTTGTTTCTTCTTTCTCATCTGGTATTGATCCCTGACATAATCCCTATGCTGCATATCATCAAAATCCCTTTCCTGGAAACTGAGCTAAAATAAAATAAGTATTTTTGCATAACATCACAAGGTTTTTGTTTGGGCAATTTCCTTAATTTTTGATGCTTAATTTTCCTACCTACAAAATGAGGAAAAATAAAAGTACCCACCTCAAAAAAGTACTTTTATAATAAAACTAGATAAAATATTTGAAGTTGTTAAAATGACATCTAGCACGTAATAGGATCCAACAAAATATTAACCATTGTTATTTTTGTAATAATTCTTTGAATACCTTTCAAATGAATGAGCCATATTGTACTTAGAGAAGATACTTAGATTAGATAAAAACTCTTATTTTAATGTGTTCAGCTGTAAACTATTTTGTAAATAATCATTTTTCACACTTAAAATCAATACCTAGAAGACATTTAGAAAATTAATGGGTCAAAGGTTACATGTATTTAATAGTAATGTGTACTTTGCTATTACAAAATCAATAAATGTCCATTATAGAGATTTTCTAATGAACAAAAAAGTAGACAGTGACAAAGAACTAAAATTCTATAATTTTCCTGATATTTAGGGAGCCATCCCTATCCACCAGTTTCACATCTATGGATTCAACCAATTGTTGACTGAAAATATGCAGAATAAAAAGTATGGCCGAAACATTTTCTTGCCATTTATTTCCTTAAAAAGAACTGCACAACTACTATTTATACTGCATCTGCATTGTAATTGGTATTATAAGTAATCTAGAGATGATTTACAGTATATGGGAGGATGAAGATTATGTACAAATACTGTGTCATTTTATAGAAGGGATTAAGTCTCTGTGGATTTTGCTTTCGGTAGAGGTTCCTGGAATAATCACCTATGGCTACTAAGCATGGTCGTCTTTAGTAAATGATTTGGTTGAAGAATATGTTCATATATTGATAGGCTATGATCACCAAACTATTTGTTAACAGTAAAAGCAAGCTAGAGAACATTATATACTGAATATTGTAGAGTCTGTATATTTTTAAAAGAGGTTGTATTTTAAAAAAGAGGTTATATTATTCATATGTAAGTTTGTGTATATATACAGTATCCCTGAAAATATTCACAAGAAAGAGATCTCCAGAGAAAGGTTGTAAAAGCCTGGGAAAGAGACATGCTAATATATATTCTATTAAATTATTTTTGAAAGCTTTACTCTCACATTAATATTTTTAAAGTCAAACAACAATTTTAAAATATTTGACTACGTTAGGCTCATGGAAGAAACAATAAAAAATAAATTTTCTAAATACTGCAATGTACCTACAAATACATGGGAATGCCTACATCCTTAAATTCTTGCCAGCATTGTCTTGCTAATTTTACAGACAAAATAACTCCTTTTAATTTACCTCTCTTAGAAGATTGGTTTGAACTATTTTAAAAATATGTGTTAAGCAAATACATTTGATGCTTTGCGGGGAGGGGACCTCTGAAGATGGCGATATGAAGGGGTCAGCAAATCACCCCCACAAAAAAATCATAAAACTGGACAATATTGTCAAAAAGCTTTCAGCACGCTGAACGTTATTAAACAACAAACAGAGGGATGTTTATTCATGAAGAATTGCTGATCCTCTGTGATAGTTAACTGATTGAGTCAACTTGTGTCAACTAAATTGGATCGGGGTAGTTCTGGGTGTGGCTGAGGGGGTTTTCTGAAGACAGAAGCCCCGCCCTGGTAGGCTTGTTGACTGAATGGTGCAAAGGGGAAACGCAGCAGGAAGGCTCACATCTGTTTCTTTAGAGAAGCTGCAGTCTTCTCTTTCACCTTGGATATCGTCTCCTGGCTTCCAGCACAGACCCCTCAGCCTTTCCTTACAGAACTTTGGCCTCCTGATAGGGACTGGCACAGGACTCTACAGTGAGCTCCAGACCTACAGGATCCTTCAGATCTCCAGCGCACAGCCTTTCTGCGCTCTTCCACACCCGACTCTGCAGGCAGCCTTTGTAAACCAATCTTCTCAATTCTTACAGATTTTCATGTCTTGCGTTTAAATCTGTTTCTGTAGTGAGCACCGACTGACACACGCTCCTTGTAAGAATGGCAGGGGACTAAGACCTTCCTACTCAGAGTTGTTTCCGTTCTCCCCACCAGATGAAAGAAGCGGGATGAGGATTCTGACTGGCCTTCCAATACCCCCCAACTTTATCACAGTTGTCACGCGATGAATTCAATGTTTGTGTCATCCCAAAATGTGTACGTTGAATACTAGATCCCAACGAAGTAATATTAGGGGGCAAGCCCTTTGGGTGGTAATTAAATTATAAAGGTAGAGACTTTATAAATGGAATTAATGCCTTTTTTTTTTTTTTGTGGGTACCGGGGGTCGACCTCAGGACCTCGCGCGCCAGCAGGCGCCCGTGCCGCTGAGCGATATCACCGGCCCCTTTTTCGTATGTGGGTTCCGGGAGTCGAACTCGGGCCCTCGCGCTTGCTGGGCAGGCGCTTAAGCCGCTGAGCCATCTCACTGGCCCAAATTAATGCCCTTTTGAAGGGAGTCCAGAGTGAACTCTGGCTCTCTATTCACCACGTGAGAGAACAGCAAAGACTCAACTATCTACGACCCAGAAGAGTGTCCTCATCAGAAGCACATTACACTGAAGCCCCGATCTCAGATTTTCAAGCCTCTAGAACTGTGAAAAATAAGTTCTGTCATTTATAAGCTCCTGAGTCTACGATATTTTCACATAAGAGCCTGAACTAAAACATCTCACATCGATTAACATCACTATAATCAAGATCCAAATAATGAATGGTTTGTACTGACACGTCAAAAATTCTACTTCACTTTTTGCATGTAAAAGTTAGACTCGATAAATATATCTGAAGTGTGGCTTTGCACTTATCCTTTGGATAAAATATTTTGTTAAAGCAGTGAAGAACAAATCTGCTCAGGGCTATGTCAACCTCAGTAGCAAAACAGATGACTCACACTCATTGAATGATCCTCTCTTCTTCCATTACTCATTCTGTGTTCCTACCAGTCCTGCCGAAAGCTTATTTTAAAGATCTGTTCTACTATTTGTGCTTTTTGTATACAAGGACATTACCTTAGACGTGCTCATTACTGAACAATATATCCTTGCCTTTTGCACAAAGTTCCAACAAATGCATTTAAAAATAAGAAATGATGAAAAATTGTTGGGGGGAAACCTTATTTAAACAGTGGCATCGACATTAGAAAATTATAACTACACATACCACATTTGAGTCTTTCTAAAATATGTAGATTCCATATTGCTGGATACTGGAAAATGACTTTTTAAAAGTTTATTAATATTTCAGTCTACTGGAAGTGTTTTCACATCTCCATTTCCTCAGGGTGCACTTAAATCTATCTGGACACAAAATTTATCTGATATTCTTCTGAAGTCAAACTGTATTAGGGAATAATATAAAGTAGAAGAGTTGTTGGAAATTATTAAGTAAAAGGATATAGTGTTTTTAAATCTTTAGCACAGACATGCCAATTTCCCTATTACCTTCATTTATGTTGAAGTTCTATCATAGATGATTCTGCCCAAGGATTCAATTGAGGACAAAGAATCCAAGTAAGTTTGTAAATTTTATTATATGCTCTCCTAACACTTATTTCTGATCAGCTTAACAATGAAATTGACATAAAATTTCCCTGTTGCATTAAAACACAGACATCTATATGCTGTTAAAATACCTTAACATACGAGAAAAATTTTCTTCCAATCTAGACCTAAAAGACTAGCTCTTTACTGTAACTCCTGACCCAAGAGTCTTGCATCTTCACCACCTATCCATGAAACTTTGTCAATTTACAAACTTGCAAGGAGGATAAAACCTCATTTGCCATTTGCACATTTAGAAGTAAGCAAATAGGATAATTACTTTTCTAATTATACTAAAAAATATATTATAAAAATTTTTCATCTAGTTCTAATTTAACCTTGTGCTAGTATTATAGTTACTAGAACTAAGAGGCTCACAAAGATTAAACATCATGAATGTGTTGTAAACCCTTTATTCCAATTTTAGCATCTATAAAAGTTTTCAGAATCTCAAGAACAAATGAATTCCACACATGAAGATTTGGTATGAATTCAGAAAGATAAGAACTGGAAGGAAACATATGTTGAATTAGAAGTACACAGAGAATGTGAATGGTTTGCAGATCTTCTGTGCACAAAACAAAAACTCAATGATCATCTATCATATCCTTAAAGTAATAATAAACGTGAAGAGTTACTCCAAAATGGAATGTTTTCAACATCCTTTAAATGATAGGGACAAATAGATAAATCATTCCACGTCTCAAATTCTTCTTCCATGAAAATCAAGTAAGTATACGTGTCATGAGCCCTTTTTGCTAGAGAGAATGTGAGAGGGTAGAGGAGAGAATTAGGACGTAAAAAATGTGAAGAAGAAAATGATAAAGCTTTCCTCAGCTCTGGTAATAATGAGTCATTCCAGCTCCCAGAGGCCATAATAGACTTTGAAAAGGAGTCAACCAGTCTCGGTCAAAATTACAAAGGCATCCACCAATTGCAAGGCGTATCAAACATAAAAAGAAACAGCTCTTATTGTGCACACTAAGTGAAACAAAGGAATACACAGATTACCAACCATTAAAGTAGGAATGGAGAGACATCCATCGTTTTGTACCAAACAAATGATTTACAGGTATTAATAGCACAGGTTATGCTCTTACCGAGTAAAATATAATGAAATATAACATATCCATTGCTTTACCTTGGTGAAAGTAAAAACTACTCATATGAGCTCTCATAGTTTCATCAAGAATACATGATCCGGGCCGGTGAGATGGCTCAGCGGCTTAAGCGCCTGCCCGGCAAGCGCGAGGGCCCGAGTTCGACTCCAGGAACCCACATACGAAAAAGGGGCCGGTGATATCGCTCAGTGGCACGGGCGCCTGCTGGTGCGCGAGGTCCTGAGGTCGACCTCCCGGTACCCACAAAAAAAAAAAAAAAAAAAAAAAAGAATACATGATCCTCAAACTTACTATCACATTATCACATAAGGTCCTGAAAACTTCTGCTGGATATCTAATCATAGAGAATTTTGGAAAAGTATCCAGTAAGGTTGGGGACAAATTAATTCACCAAATAATTACACAAGACACAGAAATATACAAATACTTGTAAAATTAGATGCTAATAAAAACATTCTATCTAAAAGCAAAACCTTTTTGCTGTATGATAGGAAATAAAAAGAAAAGAGAATTTGCTGTCTCCAAAATAGATAAAATATAATTACTAAAAAAAAAAGGAGATATTTTGAAGAAGTATAATGAATCTTTAAAAATGAACAAAAATGCTAGGAGTTTCAGCTAAAAAAACAGGACTCTTGGGTAGGAGGAATGCCCAAAGAGGATGGGACCCAGCTGCTTCAGTGTTCATTTAAGATCAAATGAGGAACATGGGCTTTGTTATGTTCAAAAATATCCTCTGTAATCTGAACCATGCCAAATTCTTTGCCCTGTAAAATTTTATGTTTAACACGTGTCTTTCTCTTTGTTAATTATATAACTACTCCTATGAAATATATTTAATGGAGAAAACTAGGTAATATTAAATCCAAAAATTAAAAAATAACAAAAGAAAAAATGAAATTTTCATATTAATTTATTCAGTTTTTTGAACTATTGTTCATATTGTGCAATGTAATAAGTTTTAAAATTTAATTATTATTAATATCATATGACTTTAAATGTTTTTCATGTTTCCTGTTACATGTTGAAATACACGATGTTTCATGACATCATGATGTTTTCATCCAACATGAATTTTTAATATAAAAGAAAAATTAATTACAAATATTTATTAACTTGTCAGATTTGCATTTTGGTTTGGCCTTACTGCTACCTTTTGTATTAGGTGATATTGCCAACAATATGAGACAATAAGATATCAAAGTCAAGGACTATTTTTGAGGAGAATGCATATCATAGTATCAAAATAGAGGATACTCTATCTCTCTCTACGTACCTTTATCTTAGAAAAGTGAACTGTTCTATTTGTTGTCTCAAATATTGCAATAAATTTTTATTTCACCAAAAATTTTATATACACTTCAAAAAAAGAAAAACTTATATGTTTTAATACTAAATTTATTGAGACATCATGAGATTAATGCAAGTTACCTTTGGCTTCTACAGTTACAAGAGGTGCTCAAAGTGGTGGCCATGAGCTTCCAGACATTTATTAGTATGGCAAAATGCTGCTTGGGTAAACTTTGTCATTGAGATTCATTTTCAATTTCTTCTCTAAGGGCGGCGTGTAGTGGGTTTTCTATGATATACAACATCCTCTGGGGTCCCCTATATGAGGGTAACACCATCTCTTGAAAAAACATCAGACTATTTTTCTTTTCCTAAAATGTGTATATATTTGCATTCACAACCCTTCAGTTTCATATTCCACTGAAAAGTTATTTTCTTCTTTCAAAGATAATTGTGTGGGACTTCCAAATATGAAACTTATATTAGATTTGCCTACATGTTGTAATCAACCATAAAACTGAACAAAATATATAAGATGATGGTTTTCTAATATCAGATAATAAGCAGCACAGGGCAGTAATTTCTGAAAGAATGAAACACAGAGATGATTTAATGGACATCTAGACTTTCTGTCCAGGGGCCTCTCTCTAATATGGCATGAAGAATTTGAGACCGACAGAAACAAGGCTGGCCACAGAGCTAAAGAGCAATGGTTAAGAGTTTAGAACTACTGAAGCAGTTGGAATTAGAAAGATATTAGGTACAAGGTATTAGAAAGAAGTTGACCTGGGAAGAGTGATCCTAGAAATCTATGTGGGGTCCTTAGATCAAGGGTTGAGCTGCGTATAAGATGGGAAGACATAGAGGGATCTAGCAGGGAGTGATGCTTACAAGACTGGGAGTGAAACAAATTAATAGAAGTTACACTGTTTGGGAAGGTGCTTAAATTCCAGCCCAGCCAGACACAAGAGAAATCTCTTGATGTATATATCTATATATCATAAGAGCAAGGACCATGCCCTAACAAAGCCTAAGCTAAGCCAAGTTTTGATAGGTCTAAGAGCTTCCCAGTAAATTGTTAACCTGCCTACACCAAACTCAGTACTACTTTAGAAAGACTATATAGTCCGTATTATCTGTGACATAGTATCCACAACAGAGGTTCAAAAAATCCAAAAACTAAAAAGTTTCTGAAAATGTAGAAAAACAAGACCCACCATAACGAAATAAAGCAATGAATAGAAAAACACTCCAGGATGATACAAATATTACAGTTAGCAGATGACGACTTTAGAGTAGCTAGCACTAAGATATTCTAAGACTTAAGAGAAACTGTAGTCTTAATGAGGGATGACATAGGAAATTTCAGAAAAGAAAGGAAATTAGAAGAATGAGGGGAGAAAGAGAGACAGAAAGAGGGGAAGAAATAGAAATGTACAATTAAAATGTACAGTATCCAAAATGAAGTTTTCACTCTGATGAGTTTGGAGATGGCAGAAGAAAAGAACAGTAAACTTAATTATAGTATGATTGAAATCACCTGATCAGAATAACAGAGAGGAAAAATAGAAGAAAAATGAACAGCTCTTCAATGACCTTTGGAAAATATCAAGAAGTTAAACTTCTGCAGTTAGAGTCTTAGCAGAGAGAGATAAAAAGATACGAAAAAGTATTGGAATATATAATAGTGAAAGTTGTCACAAACTGATGGAAAAAACACACATTACAGATACAATAAATTTATTAAACCCAGAATAAGTACAAAGAAAACCACACCTAACCACATCATAGTGAAATTATGTTAGCAAACATAAAGAAGACAGTCAAAGAAATAAAAAGTCAAAAAAAGCAGTACATGGATGTGATGTGGAGGCTAAAAATACAAATAAATAACTTCTCATCAGAAAATACTGGAGCAAAAAGGCATGCTAAACATCAGAGTAAATATGAATGATTTGTTCCTTTTTCCTTCTCTTAGTTTCTCTTTTAAAAAGCGCAAATAAATCATTAAAACAAAATAATACAATTATAACAAGTACAAAATGAACATATTTGACCAACTACAACAAAAAATATAGTGAACATGGTGTTGTTAGATTTTTACATTTGTGATGCATAAAATGCAAATTCTCAATTAGTAAAATATTAATTTTAAATAGACTTCAAAGTGTGTACATTTGCATACTGTATTTAATAGAGCAACTACTAAAAAAAAGAAAACATAAAGAAGTAAAGCTAAAAAAAATTCAGAGAAATAAGGAAAGCACTAAAAATGTTCAATAAAACCAAAAGCAGGATTCAAAGGGGACGTAAGGAACAAACAACAAATGATACAAGTAAGAGTATGAATCATAATAGCAGATTTTAACCCATCGAATCAATAATTACATGAAAATTAAATGGGCAGCCAAATTAAAACATAAATATTTATGACAGAGTAAAACACCAAAATTCAACTATATGCTCTCAACAAGATGTGTGCATTACAAATAAACTAAAAATAAAAAATAGTAAATGTATACCATGCAAACTATAAGCATTTTAAAAAATGGTGTGGCTTTAACATATGAAAGAGACTATATTACTAGGCAAGTGATATTGCATGAAATAAATGGAGGTTTTATGTAATACTAAAAGGGTTAAATCAAGACAACACATAAACTAACAAAAAGCATCAAAATATATGAAATAAAAACTGACAGAACCAAAGGAAGAGACAAAAATCTTCTAACCCTAATTGAAGAGTTTAATACTCCTCTCAAAATTAGTGACAGACTATTTATAAAAACAGTATAAATATAGAAAATGGGGAAATATCAACCATTCTGATATAACTGACATAAACACAAGACTACAAAAAACATAGATTCTTGTCAAGTACAAATGGAACTTCAATAAATATAAGCATATTCTAGGACATATTATTATTGCTTGTGATTAGTATTATTCTAGGAAAACTAATTTTTTTAAAAGAGGTGTAATTGATATGTAAAGAAAAGATGAAACAAAATCAAAATGTTTAGTTAAAATCAAAAAAGACAGAAAATGAGGGTTAAATAAAATTATGAGACAATATATTTCATAAAAATAGACTAAAAAATTAACAAAATTATAGTAAGTAGAATTTAAAACTTCATAAAGTGATGTGTCATGACAAAATGAAGTTTATTCAAGAAGTGAAAAACACTGTTTCAGTGTTTGAAAATTAATCAGTGTGATATAATGTATTGACAGAAAAGTCATAACACCTCCATAAATGAAGGAAAAAGGTATTTGAAAATTTTCATACCTAGTAATAATAAAAATTTATAGCAAATTAAAACTAGAAACTTCTCTATTTGATAAATATATGTACAAAAAATACATATAATTAATCTCATACTAAGTGGTGATATATAAAACTTTTTCCCTTATGATCGTAAAGATGCAAGTCTGTTCTTCCCAGACTTACTGAAAATTGTATAAAAGTTCTAGCCAGTACAAACAGACAAGAAAAATAAATGAAAGACAAAACTACTGGAAACAAATAATTAAAACTTCATGTATGCTCAACACAATTATGTTTAAGAAAAACTTTAAGTATCTAAAAACTATATTGGATTTACCTAATGAGTTTTTAAACTGTGTTACATACATGTACCAACTCCTTGAGAGGAATGTTGTCATTATGTACTAAAAACGTGTACTAATAAAAATATAGAAATATCAGATGTAGAAAATATAGAAAAATCAGATATATTTCTCTATGTTAACAACAAGCTCTTGAAAATTAAAATGAATACTGAATCCACTTTGTGCACAAATATTTAAAATATATTATAAACCTAAATATAAAAGATGAAATTGTAAAATTTATAGAAGAAAGGAGGAAACTTTTATGACTTTCAGTTACACAGTGTTAGAATAAAAAAAACATAAAATAGATAATCTCTACTTCATCAACATTAAAATTTTCTAGTCTTCAAAAAACCCATTTAGAACAACAAAAAGTAAAGATGCAGACAAGGAAAAAAAAATGTGGAACTGATAAAGGAATAGTATTACAAATATAAAAAGAACCAAAATTCAGCAAGTTATTTAAAAAAAAAAAAACATTTTAACAGGTAAAAGACATCATGAAATAAGATATACTGCAAACATGCATATGAGATGATAAATCCATTAGTCATCAGAGAATTTAAAAATTAAAATCACGGTGTAGTCTTACTACTTCACGCTAACAAGAAGAGTTAGTATTCAAAAAACTAAAGAAACTTCATATGCACAAGGAGGTAAAGTAAAAAGAACTCAAATGCATTGCTGCTGTAGCTATGATATGATACAATCATCTTGAAAAACAATTTGCCATTTTCTCATCAAGTTAACCACACATGTAATTCAGCTACTACACGTGTAGGTAGTTTTGTAACCAAACTGAAAACATGCTCACACACATGCACAAAAGATGCGTACATAATGTTCAGAGCAACTCAGTCGTAACAGACCAAAAGTGGAAACAACTCAAACGTCCAGGAGTAGCTGAATGGATAAATAAATTTTGGTATAATGCCACCATGGAATACTACTCAGCAAAACAAAGAAACGTATTACTAATAAGCACGATACAGGGGAACTATGTCAAACAAAATAGGTGGACACAGAACAGTATATGCTTTCTAATTCCATTTATTTGAGATTCAGAGAAAGCCAAAACTAGTCAATGAAGATAGAAATCAGATCTTTGGTTATCTGGGGTGGGAGGCAGTATGGAGATTAATACAAAAGGGTAGGAGGAAATTTTCTAAAGTAATAGAAATATTCAGTGTGTTGGTTAGAGTTATGACTTACACGTATGTACACAATTGTGGCCATTTATCATACTTTATTTTGAAGTCCGTACTTTTTTTGTGTATAATTATATCTTAAGATTGATGTTTTACCAGTGTGAACTCAGGACATTTATAAAAAAAAAAAAAAAAAAAGGCTCTATTGATTCAAGAGTACAAGTAAAAGAGAACTAGGAATCATATTTCCATTAAAAGATTTAAAAATGCAACACAAACAAAAAAAATGACAACTAAAAAATAGAGAGATCTGAAAGGGAATTCATGCATAGATGAAACAACTGAAAACCTCTCTTTCGTTTATAAAGCACAACTTAGTAAATAAGCAAATAAAACGAAGAAAAAGCGGACTTCAAATATTCTCACATTCTTAAATCCAGGTTGATTCAAGCCAACCAACATCCCTATATATTAGACTAGATTTATAACTGAAGTGTATTTTCTAGGGTATTTTTGGCCATTTTTATAAGTTAGCTATAAAACTGAAATTATATCAAAACCATTATCATATGTTTTAAAAGTAAAAATCATATGAAAACTATTTTTAAAAGATATAATCAATGTAACTGTGGAAAAAGGTGAATATTTTCTGTCTATCCATTAATCATAGTTCAAATCGTGAATTATTGTTAAAAGCAATGAAACATCCTGGGAATGTGGAGACATTATGAATTTTCTTATATTTACATGAATTTATTTCATTAATGCCATTAAATTATCTAACTCCTAAGTTTCTTGATATAATAAAAGAATTTCTTTATTCATATATACTGAACAGAAAAGATCTAACATTTATTAACAACATATAAAGTCAGAATTAAAAAAGGCTTTGATCCTAACATTTTAAAAAATGTAGCAAACTTTATTGTCTCTGACACATAAATGACTATGCTTCATAGAATATAAATTTAGGGTGATTCAGGTATACTCCAAAAGATCATAAAACCCTGAACTCTAGTTTTTTAACTCATTAAAAATCAAAAGATACTTTATACCATGTGGCACCTCCTGATATTTCAAAATACCTCACCTTCATGTTTCAGAAGATTTCGACATAAAAGCCTTCCAGAAAGCTATGCTTTAAAAATAATTCTCAGAATATTGATTTGGAATCAACAAAAATGGCTTACAAATAACAGTTTCTTGAAGGCCGACCAACTCATTGAATTATACTGTCTGAGAACAGCTGAAGCAAAAATAAATTTTGCACTATGAAGTTGTGATGATAGCATAAAATGTCTGGTCTCTGGTCTCTATTTCACAACTGGAAGTTCAAAACAGCTATAACAGTACAAAAATACTCTGTATTATGAGGTAGAATAAAAATGTCATCAACTATATGTATTTACTACTCTGGTTAAGCTAACTTTCTTTTTCACCATTAACTAACAAAGCTCAAATGACTAACTCCGCTCGGGCTATATAAATGTACACCTTGCCAGAGTTTGCATATACTACGCGGTGGGAGATGGTTTCTTCACTGAGTTTAGAAAAAAATCTTAAATTTTAATCTGTGTAAAATACAGGCACATAATATGATCTGACAATATCTTGGAGAAACCTGGAGGCTAGAAGAACCCCATGGGCCAATAGATGATTAGTAATAAAGGCAAAAGCAGCCTGACACCAAGGTAAGCAATAATTAAACCTGTAGTGAAATTCTCTAGTAGAATTCAATAAAGCGTCACATTGTTATCAGAACAGTTTCTTCAACGGCATTGATAAGCAAACCTCAAAGTGAGCAGTGATTCTGTCCAAGGAAAACTGCAGAAGCTCATTCTATGAATTTTCTGCTCCCTGAATCATGTTCTGAACAGGCAATGTATAGATACTGCTTTGGATTTCTATTAGTTCTCACGACTGATGCATCAGAGTTACATCTTCAGTTCATTCATTTATTCATTCATTTCAAGTCTTTTTTTTTGTTTGTGTCATTTGTGTGTATCCTAACAAAAGCTGCAAATTCAAAAATGAATAAAGCAATGTCACTATCACAAGGAGGTTTTAAAGCTTTCAGGCAAATCAGACTTAGGAAGAGGTAAATATATATCAATGTGTAAAGACCTGCAAGAAAGAAAACCTAATTCAGTCTGAGAGAGTCAGGAAAGTACAAACGGTGTCTTAGGAATCTTGGGAAATGACTAGATGTTCGTGAGATAAGGAGAGACACTTAAGGTAGAGATAACTAAATGTGAAAAAGACACGAAGTTATGAAAATAATAATTCATGCAGCCATAAGACTGTCAGCTTGGCATTTGGTGACAGAAAATGATAAATTTAGCAGAGAGATAAGGAAGGACCAAATTGTGAATAGCTTTGACTGTTGAAGTAGACTTCTTCCTGTGGACAAGATCTCCTCAACTAAGCATAAAAGGGAAAACACATGACTGTAGGTTTTTTTATAGCTCCTGAGACACAGTTAAATACATTATTTTTTCAAGCTCACAAATATTTATAAGGTGCCTGAACATCAGTAAAGAAAAAAGAAGTATTACTATTTCAAAATCAGGAAATTTATTTACTGCTATGTACACAATAAAGATGAAAAGTGGGGTCATACAAAAACCCAAGAGATTAGTTAAATACCCACTAAAATTGAGGTAAAGAGAAAGGGCAGGATGAAGAAAAAGTGGTGTAGACCTACTGAAGAGATATCTGCAATAACCCAGCAAGTGAGGTCAAGGGAGGAGAGGGAGAGATCTTTGTCCAAGACAAAGCAGCCTTGACAATAGGAGAGTGGACGTGCACAGAGGAGAGAGGTTGAGGTAGACGCTTACAGAAGCACATTTGAAAGAAAAAAGTGACCCCTGATCCCAGTTTTGTTTTGTTTCACTAATCATCTATTTCCAGACCATACTTAGGAAAATCCTTCAGGAATTCCCTTGGTCATCCATCTTCCTTGTCTCAAATATAATCCATCTCTTTCCCCAGAATCCAAAATCTTCATCTTTCAACACTAAAACGCTGCATTTTCTGGAATGGAAAACCTGGGAGGTTAAACAGGCTTATTTCTCATGACAACCCATTACTTAATAACTTCACCCTCCAAAGAGAAAGACAGGAAAGGATATACCCCCACACTTCCATGCTTACGGTAGTGTAGACTCAATGGGTTGAAAGACTGTCCCCTGACATGCAAATAAACCTATGGGGACATCCATTCTGCCAACAGAGGCTCAACCACAGACAGTTCTTGTCTCCCCAAAAGGCTCTTCTCTAAGGTAGAAGATTTGTAATAGAAGCTGGGGGACAATGTGATAGATAGGAATTCTCTGTTTTCCTCTAAAGAGAGTTCTGCTATGTACCCTCAAGCTCCCTCCCCATGCTTCTGAGGACTCAACAAAGGCTCAGAAACCATTTAGAAAGATTTCTTATTTCAATTGCATTAAAGGATTCGCCCTTCACTGAAATATGAGTTAAAGTATGTACTTAACCTAAGATTCTTTTCATATGCTGAGATAATGATGGTGATGATGTAAGATCATCTGGAATAAAGACAAAAGTTACATCAAGCTTGAAAATTATATTCCTAAACTGTATTTATGGTAACAGGTTCAAGCAAGTTCTTAATTCACATTAGCAGTTCCTGATCTAAGGAAGATTCTTTGGCTCATCAGCAAATGCCATGCTTCTACCAAAGAACGCATTCCCATCCCTCTGCTCTGGCCCCAGGCTCTCACACACAGGGCTCCTAATGGCCTGCAGCCCAATCTTAAACTCTCCACATCGCTGCAGTATGTCATATTCCATCAGGAGCTACTGTGCAAATAACATATTTCCATTTTTAAAGTCTAAAAAATGTCACAAAAAGCTTTTGGCATTTACATGACTCAGACTTACACCCTCTAATTCTCTCTGCAGCTAATTTCTTATGTTCGATACAAATCCACCACAAGAAACCAGGAATAACGATTACAGGAAAAGCTGAAGTTCGGCAGCCCAGCCATTAGCATTCACGAGTCTAAAGAGTAGGGATTTAAATGGCACTATCGGCAGTTCTTTCCTATGTAATGAAAATCAAGACTGTCAACATGTGAGACGTTAAAAAATATTCAGTAATTTTAGTTGTAGCCTGTAGGGTTTTTTAATGCATTCCTGAGAACTAGGAAAAATCTACAAAGATGTGCACCAAGAGGGCCTAATAGATCAGAAGAGTGAGATTATATTCAGTGTGGGTGAAACAGCTTGCTGTACGTTCTCCAACTACTGATCTTATCTCTCATAATCATGCCCCATGCTTTGTTTAATGTTGGACCACACTCACTATGAAAGGAAATTCATGCTTGCATTTTATGAGGCTCAGCATGCAAAATCCACATGTGATGTTTCCATTTCTCCTGTCTCACTTTACATAGATTGGGCTTTTATCTTTCTGCTGAATAACATTTGTTGTTTTATTTTCCACAGCTTAATATATAAGGGCTTACTAAAGGAAGTGGAGAGGGCAGGGGCAGACCTATCTTAGCCCCAGGAAGAGATTCAAATACACTCTGAAAACCTGTGCATTTGAATTTAGTTGAATTGTATGCATTGTCTCAAAGGGGAATATTGTGCATGATTGTAACTGCTCACTGTTGAAGTGTTCAATGTGAACTAAAAAGTGGAACAAGCTCTCCAGTGTGTAGTAGAGCATGAAGTATATGAAGCACGCGACCAGAAACTAGCAAAGTATTTTCTTTTTTAGAAGAACAGCAGTGATCATAGCTATGGGCAAAGATATATCTCTAATTCACTGGCTGATTCTCACACAACTGATTAACTCACTAATTAACAAAATACGCAAGTGACTAAACAACTGGCCAGCATCATTTGATTTTGTCTTCAAACTATTCATTTAACTAGACTCACCAACAGAATTATTAGCTAGTCTTCTACTGATACTATCCCCGCAAATGAACAGCTGACCATAAACACAGCAGATGTTTATTACACAGGAAGTGCTTTTACATGTCTTCCATGGTGAAAATGTAGGCTAGAGTTCTGGGTGTACTTTCCATCAGATTGCTAACTTAATCATCAACTTATGTATTTCTAAATAAATTCTGATTTCCTTGCTAAAATCAGGCTCTAGTAAGGTAGTTTCCTGGAAGACTCAAGCTGAAGACACAGCACAAAAGGACTCAAGTAGATTTTTCCCTATGTGATGAAGAGTACAAAATGTGTACCCATTCTATACATACATTTAAATAATTGTCTGCGCATACATATTAAGTACCAATTGGATAGATTGTTGCTAGATGGATTTCTTATTCAAATTCAGCCTGATTTTCTTCTGAAAAAGTATTATATAATGACAGACCTTATATAAGACATATCACAATAGTATCTGCACAGTTGTGATATTGAAGACTTCACAGGTTTGTTTCAATTAGAAGTACTAATGAAAATGTCAAAGAGGATATGTCTTTTGTAATTTTATTAATTTTATTTAATAAATTTTATTTATGTATATGTATATTAGATAACTCACATTAATTTTTAACTGGATTTTGGGATCAGAGAGTATTTAAGATAACGTTTTACCCCAATGGTAAATGATTTAAGAAGTACAGGCACTGAGTATTCTCCTGTGCTGCTCCCTAAATCTTCAAAGAATAACCCACCGTATTGGCAGTATTCTTTTCCCATTTAGTAAATACATACTTAATATATTCTATGCCCATGCTTTCTAGAGATAGGTTTATAAGGATACGTAAGCTTTCAACCAGCTTTCTAATATTTATTCGCTGATCCTTTCATTCACTTAACAAACATTTATTGTCCATTCTGGGCCAGATATTATATGATGCTGATAACAGAATAAAAAGAGGACTCTACCCATAGGGACCCACACTGTAACTGGAGAGACCAGCACATCCACACATATTTAGTTCACATTATAATAAACACTAATGACAGTCTGAGCCAGATAATGGGGAAATGGATTCATTTCATACAGAAGGAAGATAGTGAAGAAATGGTTTGGAGAGAAAGAAGGGGCTTGGAAAGCTTTATAAAAAAGATGACATTTAACCAAGGTCTTTAGATTTGAGAATGCTCCCCAAGGTGGAAACACAGTATAGGCATCTAGAGTAAATGAAACAGCATAAAGAAGGGCAGAGAACTGGAAAGGCATTTGAGGAGTATGGGTCTTCCAGTTTCTTGAACTTGGGAGCAGAAGTACATGAATAAAATTCATTACAACTTCTTTCCTTTAGTTCAAAGCAGAAGTCACCAACTGCTGTCACTTGGACTGTTTTTTAGCCCTGAGCATGTTGTACTTACCCTAGGGATTATTCGAATTCATGAACAACATTCCACGCGGGAAAGATTTACAAAATTCAACATTTCAAGCTTCTTTTGAAAGAGCAAATGTTTGACAAATCTGGCCCAACAGGTGGAAACAACCTCCTGGGGTGGAGCAATGACCACTCATTTCTAGAGGCTCCTGCTCTCACTGTTACTACGATCCTCACGTGGCCAGCTTAGCTCACAAGACTACCTGAAAACTCCTGGCTGGTGCTTTACTTGAGATACCTGATTTAAGGTTTTAATACTTCTGAAAAGGAAATTGGCCTAATGAAATTCAAAAAGTGAAATGTAGCTCTGACCTGTTCACGAGTGGTTTCTCATTAATACTGCAGATGGGAATGAAAGTTTGGAAAGCCGCGTGGAAAACAGAGCACAGAATTATTAAGCCCGAGCATGTCTGGTTTAGTAGAGAATTTGGTAGACTTAGAAAGAATAAAAAACAAAAGGAGAACTTCACAATTTCACACTTTTTACCATGCTCAATTAAAAAATATTCACTTTAAAATCGGAACCCACTTTATCTCAAACACTGAACTAAAACACTAACCTTTTCTTAATTCTTGACTTTGCTTGTTTATTTTTATTTTTTTTTTTTATTTTTTTTTTTGTGGGTACCGGGGGGACGACCTCAGGACCTCACGCGCCAACAGGCACCCGTGCCGCTGAGCGATATCACCGGCCCCTTTTTCGTATGTGGGTTCCGGGAGTCAAACTCGGGCCTTCGCGCTTGCAAGGCAGGCGCTTAAGCCGCTGAGCCGTCTCACCGGCCCTGCTTGTTTATTTTTAATGACTATGTTTGCCAAGTCTGTAAGTTTTAATGGCTAAATTCTAACATGCTCTCAGAGATCTTCTGAAAAGTTATTGGCCTTATTCCTACTCATTGAATTCCAACCAGGGACATTATCCCCAGGTAATTGAAATGTTCACTTTAAAAAAGAAAAGAAAAGCCAAGTATTAAACAGAATTGTTAACCTTCTTCTCAGATAACATACTAGATGTCAGAATTATCTGTAATGCCTTAGGGCTTTTTTGAAGAGTGAATATCTTTGCACACACTGTCAGCATACACCATGTAGGAATAATTATCATCATTAACCTGAGTCTTATTAAGCTGCCTGCTTATTAATATGTATTGCCATTCACTTAAGTGCTAAGTTGTGGCAGAAAAACAAAAAAGATAACTGAATAAAGTTGCATCTCAGACTTCAGTAACATTATTAAAATATTTAGAAAGTGAACCTAATGAGTTCGCCTTTCTTCTCAAGACACATATCTCAAATGCTCTTTGCCTTTGAAAGAACATGTCAGCTAAATAGTAATATGTAATATATAAGGAGAAGATAGAAGGGTGCTTGAAAAAAAGCTAAACATCATGTATTGTTCATTCATAGAAGGTAATAGATAAAATCAATAATTTGATCAAAATGCTTGAAAATAACTGAATTCCACTTTCCAAATGTGACATTTGGAAACCATGTGCTCAGAATTCACAAATCAAAAGCAGATGAAACATTTGCATTAGCTTTCTAGCAGACTTTAAAAGAGTTTCTCAAACTCTAGGGGGCAAATCCTAGAGGAAAATTCTGGGCCTTAACAACTGTAGGGGATTAGTGCCACAAAATCAGGACCAAGCATGGGGCTGGGCCTTGACATGGATGGATTGCATCATCGTAAGTTTAAGCGGCAAGATTAGGGCTTCTCACGTCAGGGTGTTCTGAGCCACAAAAGAACTAACGCTCTATCAAAGGCAGCATGTAAGAAGCACAAACTTGCTCCAGTGAAGAATACAAGAAATTAATAAAAGCCTCCATAATTGAAAATGTTTCATGGGAAATAGAGGCATATTTCAGAAAATGACATTTCAAAAAAAATATTCACACTTGGCCTTCATGGACCTTCCAATCATTTTGAGGTGTCAAGCCTTACCTAGAAACTTTACCTGGGCCTATCTTTTGCATTATATGTCCTGAGAAAGAAAATAAGGACAACAAAGGGAAGTGATGAAGAGGTAGTTTCCCCTTCCCCAACGATGCCCCCAGCACATCACGCCCTGCTCTGCGACTGCACACATCTACAGCTGCTCCAGTTCCATTAAAAGACTGGGTCCAAGTTCTGTGGATTCTGAAACATATATAATTAGGATAGTTCTTTTTCAAAAAATGATTGCAACATAGTAAATACAAAACAAGCTAAAAACATGAATACTTGTTTAGGATAAGTAAAGAGTCACAGCAAAATCAAATCTTCAACCACTGAAAATATTACAAATGTGATAAAATCCAGAAAAGAAAACTCATAGGCTTTTAAGTAATAAACTCTCTAACACACCCCTTAAATGTTCTTCTTTTATTTTTGGTTGCATTTTCTATGATCACCTCTTCACATGATAAAATTTTGTAATATATTTTTCTATAAAAGGAATGAAAAGAAAATTCAATCTTTCTAACATAGTTTTAGGCATTGTTTTGTTGTTTGTTTTGGATGATTTACATGGAGTCTGCCTATGTAGTTCAGGCTGGCTTTGGACTCTTTAAGAAACTCAGGATGGCTTTGAACTCCATGACGATACTCCTGCCTCAGCATCCCCAGTGCTGGAATTACAGGAGTGCTACCATGCCTGGTAGAAATCGTTTTTATTAATGGTTGAAATGTGTAACACAAAAAACTTCAACATACATGCAATTATTTTTTGTAGAACTCTAGGAGTGTTTATACTATAGCACAAAAATTCTGGTAAGTTTTACTTTGCAAAATTCCCATTTAAAAAACCCATAGGGGGGAGGGGGGAAAAATAAGAGGGGGAACCAACAACAGGGAAATAACATGGCAGGTATAAGTCAATACATATCAGTTTTAACCATCGATATTAATGGTCTCAATTCGCCAATCAAAAGGCACAGACTGGCAAAATGGATCAAGAAGCAAGATACAACAATATGCTGTATACAAGAAACACACTTAATTCAGAAAGAAATTCATAGACTGAAAGTCAAAGGATGGAAAGCAATACTCCATGTGACACGAACCCAGAAAAAAGCAGGGGTAGCTATTCTTTCTGCAGACAAAGTGAATTTCAAGCCAAGAATGATTCAGAGAGATAAAGATGGTCATTACATCCTGGTAAAAGAAACAATCCAAGAAGAAGAGATAACAATTATAAATATATGTGCAACAAATACCAATGCACCCAACTATATAAAACAAGTACTAAAGACATGAAAAATCAAATAAGCACTAATACAATTATATTGGGGGATCTCAATACTCCACTGTCACAAAAAGACAGATCAACTAGACAAAAAATCAATAACGAAATATTAGAACTGAACCAAACTTTTGAACAAATGGACTTAGTAGATGTCTACAGAGTGTTCCACCCCACAACATCAGAATACACATTCTTCTCAGCTGCACACGGGACGTTCTCCAAAATAGACCACATACTAGCTCATAAAACAAGCTGCAGTAAATCTAAAGGAATTGAAATTATCCCATGCATATTATCAGACCATAGTGCAATGAAATTGGAAATCAATGGCAAAAGAAATCACAAAAACTTCCTAAACACATGGAAATTAAACAGCACCCTCCTGAACAACCAATGCGTCACAGATGAAATTAAAGAAGAAATTAAACACTTTCTACAACTGAATGATAATGACAGTACAACATACCAGAACTTATGGGATACAATGAAAGCAGTCCTAAGAGGGAAATTTATAGCATTAAATACCTATATCAGGAATATAGAGCAAGCGCAAATAAACAACTTAATGGTGAACCTCAAACTTCTAGAAAAAGAAGAGCAGGCTAAGACAAAAGCTCATACAAGGCAGGAAATTATAAAGATCAGAGCAGAAATTATGTGTTGGAGACTAAAAAAACAATACAAAGAATCAATGAATCAAAGAGTTGGTTCTTTTTTTTTTAGAATTTTTTTTTTATTTTAAAGAGAAGAAAAAACAAAACAAATCAAAAGAAGAACAAATTTTCAAACCAACATAATAGGAGGGTAACAATGGTTAATACATTACGTATTACTATCTTTAAGTTAGTTATTCAGGACACCAGACATTAGCATTCAATTGTCCAAACATTATTGGCACAAACCTTACTCTTCAATGAACTAAGTAAAAATGGTAGTGTATCTATCTTAACCATCTTATATATATATATACAATTTTTTTTCCCTTTCCCTTCTTTCTTTTCCCTATTCCAGTCTCTCTTTCCTTTTGACCAGTTTCTTTTTGATTCACCATGTCTATTGTACATTTTGGATCTTATTTACTCTTTCAGTTTCTCATACTAGAGAGATAATACGATGCTTACACATGTGCTTCTGGTTTATTTCACTTATGAGTATTTTCTCGAGTTGCATCCATTTACCTATAAAAGTCTCCAGTTTATCCTTCTTTATGGCTGAATAGTACTCCATTGTATAAAAATACCACATCTTTCTTATCCATTCCTCAGTTGATGGGCATTTGGGTTGTTTCCAAGATCTGGCTATTACAAATTGTGCTGCTATAAACATGGGTGCACATATATCGCTGTGGTACGATGTTTTTAATTCTTCTGGGAAGATGCCCAGAAGGGGAATAGCTGGGTCAAATGGGACCTCCAACCCTAGTTTTCTGAGGAATCTCCACACTGACTTCCACAGTGGCTGTACCAGTCGACACTCCCACCAACAGTGAAGAAGGGTTCCTTTTTCCCCACAGCCCCTCCAGCATTTGTTATTAGTTGATTTCTTAATAGTAGCCATTCTTTCTGGGGTGAGATGGTATCTCAGTGTTGTTTTAATTTGCATCTCTCGAATGACTAGTGATGTTGCACATTTTTTTGTATATTTGTTTGCCATTAGTATTTCTTCATCTGAGAAATGTGTATTCATCTCAGATGCCCATTTTTGGAGTGGGTCTTTAAATTTGGGAGGTCTGATTTTTTTGAGTTCTTTATATGTTCTCGATAGTAATCCTTTGTCTGAGGAACAGCTGGCAAAATTTTTTTCCCACATTGTGGGTTGTCTCTTCACTCTGTTGGTGGTTTCTCTTGCTGTGCAAAAGCTTTTTAATAAGATGAGATCCCAGTTATTGATTCTTTGGGATAGTTCCCGTGCGGTTGAGTTTTTATTCATAAAGTCTTTGCCTACACCAATGTCTCCAAGGGTTTTACCTATCCTACCTTCCAGCAGATTTAATGTTTCTGTTTTAATATTTAGATCTCTGATCCATTTTGAATTTAGTTTAGTGCATGGTGAAAGATATGGATCTAGTTTTAATCTTCGGCATGTGTAGAGCCAGTTTTTCCAGCACCATTTATTAAAGAGGCTATCTTTCTTCCAGCGAATGTGTTTGGCACCTTTGTCAAAGATAAGGTGGCTTAGTATGTCTGGGGTTGTTTCAGCATCTTCTAATCTGTTCCATTGATCTTCAGGTCTGTTTTTTTGCCAGTACCACACTGTTTTTATCACAGTAGCTTTATAGTATAATTTCAAGTCGGGGATTGTGATGCCCCCTGCCTTGCCTTTGTTGCCCAGAATTGCCTTTGCTATTCTAGGTCTCTTCTGATTCCAAATGAATTTTAGGATTGTTTTCTCTAATTCTGTGAGATATGCTGTTGGAATTTTGATTGGAATTGCATTAAATCTGTATAACAATTTTGGAAGTATGGCCATTTTCACTATATTGGTTCTTCCTATCCAGGAGCAAGGGATATCTTTCCATTTTCTGATATCCTCTTCAATCTCCTTTTTCAGAGTACTGTAGTTTTCAGTATAGAGGTCTTTTACTTCCTTCGTGAGGTTGATTCCTAGGTATTTCATTTTTTTGGATGTTATTGTGAAAGGTATTGTTTCCCTAATTTCTCTTTCAGTAAGTTTGTTATTTGTGTACAGGAAGGCTATTGACTTTTGAGTATTGACTTTGTATCCAGCTACACTACTGAATTTGCTTATTAAATCTAGCAGTTTTTTAGTGGAGTTTTTGGGGTCTTCTGTGTAGAGTATCATGTCATCTGCAAATAATGATAATTTAACTTCTTCCTTTCCAATCATTATTCCTTTTATTTCTTTCTCTTGTCTAATCGCTCTGGCTAAAGTTTCCAGAACTATGTTGAATAAGAGTGGGGACAGTGGACATCCTTGTCTTGTTCCTGATTTTAGAGGGAAGGCTTTCAGTTTTTGGCCATTTAGTATAATATTGGCTGTTGGTTTGTCATAGATAGCTTTCACCAGATTGAGATAAAGACCCTCTATTCCAATTTTCTGTAGGGTTTTTATCATGAAAAGGTGCTGGACTTTGTCAAAAGCTTTTTCTGCATCTATTGAGATGATCATGTGATTTTTGTCTTTGGTTCTGTTAATATGCTGTATTACATTTATTGATTTACGTATGTTGAACCATCCCTGCATCCCTGGGATGAATCCAACTTGGTCATGCTGTATAATCTTCTTGATGATTTGTTGGATTCTGTTTGCCAGTATCTTATTAAGGATTTTTGCATCTATGTTCATTAGGGAGATTGGCCTGTAGTTCTCTTTCTTAGTTGGGTCCTTCTCTGGTTTTGGTATCAGGGTAATGCTTGCTTCCAGGAATGAATTTGGGAGTATTGCTTCCCTTTCAATTTCATTGAAAAGTTTGAGAAGTAGGGGTGTTAGGTCTTCTCTAAATTTCTTGTAGAATTCGGCAGTGAATCCATCAGGGCCTGGGCTTTTCTTTGTTGGGAGGTTTTTAATTACATCTTCAATTTCATTGGCTGATATTGGTTTATTTAGGATTTTTAAATCTTCTTGATTCAGCTTTGGTAATTCATACGAATCTAGGAATCTGTCCATTTCTTCTGCATTTTCCATCTTAGTAGAATATAAATTTTCAAAATAGGTATAGATGATCTTCTGGATTTCTGCAGGGTCCATCGTGATATCACCCTTTTCATTTTCAATTGCATGGATTTGAGTCTTTTCTTTTCTTTTTTTAATAAGGTTGGATAAGGGTTTGTCAATCTTATTTATTCTTTCAAAGAACCAACTTTTTGCTTCATTGATTCTTTGTATTGTTTTTTTATTCTCCAATACGTTAATTTCTGCTCTGATCTTTATAATTTCCTCCCTTGTACGGGCTTTTGGCTTAACCTGCTCTTCTTTTTCTAGAAGCTCGAGGTTCACCCTTAAGTTGTTTATTTGCGCTTGCTCTATTTTCCTGATATAAGTGTTTAATGCTATAAATTTCCCTCTTAGGACTGCTTTCATTGTATCCCATAAGTTCCGGTATGTTGTACTGTCATTATCATTCAGTTGTAGAAAGTGACTAATTTCTTCTTTAATTTCATCTGTGACCCATTGGTTGTTCAGGAGGATGCTGTTTAATTTCCATGTGTTTAGGGAGTTTTTGTGGGATCTTTTGCCATTGATTTCCAATTTCATTGCACTATGGTCTGATAATATGCATGGGATAATTTCAGTTCCTTTGCATTTACTTAAGCAGGTTTTATGAGCTAGTATGTGGTCTATTTTGAAGAACGTCCCATGTGCAGCTGAGAAAAATGTGTATTCTGATGTTGTGGGATGGAACACTCTGTAGACATCTACTAAGTCCATTTGTTCAAAAGTTTGGTTCAGTTCTACTATTTCATTATTGATTTTCTGTCCAGTTGATCTATCTTTTTGTGACAGTGGAGTATTGAGATCTCCCAATATAATTGTATTAGTGCTTATTTGATTTTTCATGTCCTTTAGTACTTGTTTTATATAGCTGGGAGCACTGGTATTTGACGCATATATATTTATGATCGTTATCTCTTCCTCTTGGATTGTTCCCTTTACAAGGATGTAATGACCGTCTTTATCTCTCTGAATCCTTCTTGGCTTGAAGTTCACTTTGTCTGCAAAAAGAATAGCTACCCCTGCTTTTTTCTGGGTTCCTGTGGCATGGAGTATTGTTTTCCATCCTTTGACTTTCAGTCTATGAATTTCTTTCTGAATTAAATGTGTTTCTTGTATACAGCATATTGTTGGATCTTGCTTCTTGATCCATTTCGCCAGTCTGTGCCTTTTGATTGGTGAATTGAGACCGTTAACATTGATGGTTAAAACTGATTTGTATTGACTTGTCATGATATTTTCCTGTTGTTGGTTCCCACTCTTTGTTTTTCCACTTTCCGGCTATTTAATTATTTGCCCTGCCTGGTGGATTCCTTCTGTTGGGGTTCCTATCTCTTTCTAGAATGTCCTTCAGAACGTTTTGGAGTGCTGGTTTGGTGGTCATAAATTTTCTCAGATGTTCTTTGTCATGAAAGTATTTTATTTCTCCATCAATTTTGAAAGATAGTTTTGCAGGGTACGTCAATCTGGGCTGAAAATTACTTTCCTTTAGAGCTTGCAATACATCATTCCAAGCTCTTCTTGAATTGAGGGTTTGTGCTGAAAAGTCAGCTGTGATTCTGATGGGTTTTCCTTCATAGGTGATTTGTCTCTTCTCCTTAACAGCTTTTAAGATTCTGCCCTTCTGTTGAATTTCTGGGATCTTGACTATAATATGTCTGGCTGAAGTTTTTTTTTGATCGTGTCTAGTTGGTGTTCTAAAAGCTTCACTTATAGGGGTGTCAAATTCCTTTTCTCTTCCAGGAAAGTTCTCCCTGATTATGTCTTTGAACAAGGTTTTAATGTCGTTGATGCTATCTCCTGCTTTTTCATTTATTCCAATTATTCTTAAGTTGTTTATCTTTGAGTCATCTAGCAGCTGCTGAATTGATTTTTCATGGTCCCTTGCTATTTTTAAGAATTTTTCCATTTCATGATCACTAATTGCAAGCCTGTCTTCTATATCTGAGATCCTGTCCTCGCATTGGCTTATTCTGCTACAAATACTTTCAATGGAATTTTTTATCTCTTGGATATCTGCTTGAATCTGCCTTATGGATTCCATTTCTTTCCTATGCTGAGCATTCATGGTTTCTATAGTTTTCTTAAGTTCATCTATTTTTTTGTCTGTATCAGCTATAGTGTCCTTAAGCATGGTCTTCATTGTAGACATTATCTCTGCAGTTATCTGTGAGATTATTTCTGTTTTAATTTTTTCCAGAACCTCATTCAGTTGCTTTGTTGTTACCACTTCAGATAGGCCAGGTGGGTGGCTTTCGGATTGTCCCACCTCGTTGCTCCCTAGGTTTGCCTTTGGTGAATTGGATGTGTGTGGTTGCATCTTGTTTAAGTGTCGTCTCATTTTTTCTTTCTTTAATTCCTGGGGTGATGTTTGCAAATTACCTATAGTAGGTTACTTTATTGCTAGTGTTTAAGATCTTTAGAAGATGACTACTTCTCTGCAGTATCTTCCAAGTGGAGCTTGCTTTTAGGTTTTGAGCTTTCTGCCAGATCCTACCTCTTCAATTTGTTGAGTATGCGAAGTTGCTACCTGTTTGGCCCAGTCCTTGATTCTTTGGTACTGTGCCACTGTATTTTCTGTGTCCCTTAGTCAATCTCAATCATGAAATATCAGGAAGGAAAGCTGTTTAGAACAATTATTTCACATTTGGCTATAATGTTAACTAAAGCATCAAACACAGCCTAGAAAATGACAGACTGAGCTAACCAGTTATTTACCACTTTTAGCTGTATAGAGTTGCGGTTATATAACAAAATCTAAAACACACCAGAAAAATTATATGCAGTATACAAGTCCTATGTATGTCAATTTTTCCTTGAGGAGTTTAAATTTAAAATGAGTTAAGGAGGAAATAGAGTATTGGGAGAAGAGGAAGGAATTAGATGTAAGGTTAGAGGACCAAGAGGGATCCCACTAAAATTGGGACACTAGTGCAGAGGACAGGTGGTAAAAAGAGAAGGAAGGGATAAAAGGAAGAACAGATCACAACCACAATCACAAAGAAGTTAGAGGTGCTGTTTACACTCATATAAAAAACCAGAGAGAATAATGAAGGAAAGAGCAAATACACATACAGAAACAAAAACGAAGATAAAAACAATAAAACAGACAGATCAAAAATAAAACCCCACCAAAAAACAAAACAAAACAAAACAAAAACAAAAAAACCCTTCGCCAGAACAAAAAACAAATCAGTGAGAAAAAAAATAAAATAAAATAAAAATAAAAATAAAAATAAAAAAAATAAAAAGAATCAGTTCCAGGTGTTGACTCTGTTGTAGGCAGGTACCTTGTGACAGAGTCCTGTTCTGTGCAGGTCCGTCCCAGTAAGCCAGGAGCGCCCTCTGGCGGGCGGTGAGCAGAGGCGCGTACTTTCAGGCAGAGACCAGTCTAGCTCGCCTCCGCTCTCAGCGCCCTTTCACGATCCCTGGGCCTGAGAGGCTCAGCGTGCTGTCCGGAGCGCGGGTTCCCTGCACTGGTTCCCACCGCTCTGGTTTTTCGCCACGCCCCCCACAATGGCGCCGGGCCAGTCGCTCTCTGGCGCGGGACAGGTGTGGCTGAGAGTCCAGTCTCGTTCGCCTGCTGACCTCAGCACACTTTCGTGGGCCTGAGAGGCCCCGTGCTGTCCTGTCCGGAGCACAAGTTCCCAGAGCAGTTTCCGAGCCGCTCTGAGTTTCGCCACACCCCCCACAATGGCGCCCGGCCGGTCGCTGTCTGGCGCAGGGCAGCTGTGGCTGAGAGACACTCACCGCCGGTCAGCGCCGTTCTCCGCCGCTCCTCTGCCCCGCCGCTGTCTCAGGATCCTCCGTGGGGGCTCCCTGGGCGCCAGCTGCCACCGTGTGTCCGTAGAATTGAGCCTCCGTGGCGCTGCAACTCCCGGGATAGTAGAAGGTGCTCGCGTGCGGTCTGCTCCTTCTTTCCTTCTTCTTTGTTGGAAGTCACCCGTCACTGGTGCCGGGGGTCCCAGATTGCGCTTCAGAACTTTTCTGGGTTTCGGGGAGGCATCTCCCCCCCTCCTGCGCTTTCCGGGTCGCTATATTCCCGTGTTCCAATGGTAACTTTTAGAGAGAGTTTCGCTGCCTGCTTCTTACTCATCCGCCATCTTGAGGTCCTAAAGAGTTGGTTCTTTGAAAGAATAAATAAGATTGACAAACCCTTATCCAACCTTATTAAAAAAGGGAAAGAAAAGACTCAAATCCATGCAATTGAAAATAAAAAGGGTGATATCACGACGGACCCTGCAGAAATCCAGAAGACCATCTACACCTATTTTGAAAATTTATATTCTACTAAGATAGAAAATGCAGAAGAAATGGACAGATTCCTAGATATGCATGAATTACCAAAACTGAATCAAGAAGATATAAAAATCCTAAATAAACTAATATCAATCAATGAAATCAAAGATGTAATTAAAAACTCCCAACAAAGAAAAGCCCAGGCTCTGAGAATTCACTGCCGAATTCTACAAGAAATTTAGAGAAGACCTAACACCACTACTTCTCAAACTTTTTAATGAAATTGAAAGGGAAGCAATACTCCCAAATTCATTCCTGGAAGCAAGCATTACCCTGATACCAAAACCAGAGAAGGACCCAACTAAGAAAGAGAACTACAGGCCAATCTCCCTAATGAACACAGATGCAAAAATCTTCAATAAGATACTGGCAAACAGAATCCAGAAAATCATCAAGAAGATTATACACCATGACCAAGTTGGATTCATCCCAGGGATGCAGGGATGGTTCAATATAGGTAAATCAATGTACCCTCCTATTATGTTGGTTTGAAAATTTGTTCTTCTTTTGAAAAAAAAAAATAAATAAATAAATAAATGTAATACACCATATTAACAGAACCAAAGACAAAAATCATATGATCATCTCAATAGATGCAGAAAAAGCTTTTGACAAAGTCCAGCACCTATTCATGATAAAAACCCTACAGAAAATTGGAATGGATGGTCTTTATCTCAATCTGATAAAAGCTATCTATGACAGACCAACAGCCAATATCATACTAAGTGGACAAAAACTGAAAGCTCTCTCTCTAAAATCAGGAACAAGACAAGGATGTCCACTGTCCCTACTCTTATTCAACATAGTCCTGGAAACTTTAGGCAGAGCAATTAGACAAGAGAAAGAAATAAAAGGAATAAGGATTGGAAAG
Organism: Erethizon dorsatum; assembly: GCA_028451465.1. Classification (NCBI taxonomy): domain Eukaryota; kingdom Metazoa; phylum Chordata; class Mammalia; order Rodentia; family Erethizontidae; genus Erethizon; species Erethizon dorsatum. Next base: position 59,784,046 of record CM051838.1, read on the forward strand.
GAAGAAGTTAAATTATCATTATTTGCAGATGACATGATACTCTACATAGAAGACCCCAAAAACTCTGCTAAAAAATTGCTCCATTTAATAAGCAAATTCAGTAGTGTAGCTGGATTCAAAGTCAATTCTCAGAAATCAATAGCCTTTCTGTACACAAATGACAAACTTACTGAAAGAGAAATTAGGGAAACAATACCGTTCACAATAACATCCAAAAAAATGAAATACCTAGGAATCAACCTCACAAAGGATGTAAAAGATCTCTACACTGAAAACTACAGTACTCTGAAAAAGGAGATTAAAGAGGATATCAGAAAATAGAAAGATATCCCTTGCTCCTGGATAGGAAGAACCAATATAGTGAAAATGGCCATACTTCCAAAATTGTTATACAGATTTAATGCAATTCTTATCAAAATTCCAACAGCATATCTCACAGAATTAGAGAAAACAGTCCTAAAATTCATTTGGAATCAAAAGAGACCTAGAATAGCAAAGGCAATTCTGGGCAACAAAGGCAAGGCAGGGGGCATTACAATCCCCGACTTGAAATAATACTATAAAGCTACTGTGATAAAAACAGTGTGATATTGGCAAAAAAACAGACTTGAAGATCAATGGAACAGATTAGAAGATGCAGAAACATCTCCAGACATACTAAGCCACCTTATCTTTGACAAAGGAGCCAAACACATTCACTGGAAGAAAGATAGCCTCTTTAATAAATGGTGCTGGAAAAACTGGCTCTGCACATGCCAAAGATTAAAACTAGACCCATATCTTTCACCATGCACTAAACTAAATTCAAAATGGATCAGAGATCTAAATATTAAAACAGAAACATTAAATCTGCTGGAAGTTAGGATAGGTAAAACCCTTGAAGATACTGGAGTAGGCGAAGACTTCATGACTAAAACCTCAACTGCACAGGAACTATCACAAAGAATCAACAACTGGGATCTCATCTTATTAAAAAGTTTTTGCACAGCAAGAGAAACCACCAACAGAGTGAAGAGACAACCCACAATGTGGGAAAAAATGTTTTCCAGCTGTTCCTCAGACAAAGGATTACTATCAAGAACATACAAAGAACTCAAAAAAAAAAAAAATCAGACCTCCCAAATTTAAAGACCCAATCCATAAATGGGCATCTGAGATGAATACACATTTCTCAGATGAAGTAATACAAATGGCAAATAAACATACAAAAAAAATGTTCAACATCACTCGTCATTCGAGAGATGCAAATTAAAACAACACTGAGATTCCACCTCACTCCAGAAAGAATGTCTATTATCAAGAAATCAACTAATAACAAATGTTGGAGGGGCTGTGGGGAAAAAGGAACCCTTCTCCACTGTTGGTGGGAGTGCCCACTGGTGCAACCACGGTGGAAATCAATGTGGAGATTCCTCAAAAAACTAGGATTGGAGGTCCCATTTGACCCAGCTATTCCCCTGCTGGGTATCTTCCCAGAAGAATTAAAAACATCGTACCACAGCAATATATGTGCACCCATGCTTATAGCAGCACAATTTGTAATAGCCAGATCTTGGAAACAACCCAAATGCCCATCAACCGAGGAATGGATAAAAAAGAAGTGGTATTTTTATACAGTGGAGTACTATTCAGCCATAAAGAAGGATAAACTGGAGACTTTTATAGGTAAATGGATGCAACTCGAGAAAATACTCATAAGTGAAATTAACCGGACACACATCTGTAAACACCATATTGTCTCCCTAATGTGAGAAACTGAAAGAGTAAATAAGATCCAAAATGTACAATAGATATGATGAATCAGAAAGAAACTGGTCAAATGAAAAGAGAGTCTGGGCTGGGGGAATGGGGAAAAGAAAGAAGGGAAAAGAAAAAAAATTGTATTTATATATAAGAAGGTTAAGATAGATACACTACTAATTTTGCTTAGTTCATTGAAGAGAAAGGTTTATGCCAGTAATATTTGGACAATTGAATGCTGATATCTTGTACCCTGAGTAACTAACATAATGTAGTAACCATTGTTACCCTCCTATTATGTTGTTTTGAAATTTTATTCTTTTATTGTTTTGTTTTGTTTTGTTTTGTTTTCTTCTCTTTAAAATAAAAAAAAAACCCATAGGGTACATTTGAGTTTTATAAAATGCATTATTGAATGTATTTATGGTGGGAGAAAACATCTATTTTGAATGGGTGTCAATGTCAGTTGAATTCTCTACTCATAATTTTACATATTTGATGACTGGAAATATTTTCTACAAACTGGCATTTGGATTTATATTATTCAAATCTTATTATTCCTCCTCTACTCATATAAAGGGTTGATCCAAAAATACACAGCTTAAACTTTGAAAAAATTATTTGTAAGAGACACATTATCTTAATCTCCTTCCTGGCTGACTTGATGTCCTGAAACAATCCAAAACATTTAACTTTCACGGTCATTTTAACTCTGAGGAAGAGGCAGAAATCGCATGGTACCCAATTCGGTGAATAAGGTGGATGAGGACACCTGCTTTTACAAGCCTGCCTTTCCCTCGGATGCACTTGGCAGCAGCACTCACCGACATTTTGATCGCACCTTGTAAACACACTTGCAAAACCTCTGTGAGGTACCCTGAGAAGACATATTCATTCACCTCTCATTTATTCACTTATTCAATAAATTTAATTCACATTTTGTTTATTTATTCAACATATGTACATATTTATTGAGCATCTTCTATATGACCGGCATTGTTCCAAAAGCTGATTGAATTATTTCAGTGAACAAAATTGGCAAAATTCTCAGTCCTCATCATCTTACATTTTACCAAAATGTTCTAGTTGAACCACATGAAAGTTTTGCTTCCAAAAATAAGAAACTTTGAATATTATAGTATTTATATATTGGATGCAATAAAACTTGAAACACACACACAAAAACTTAAAACACTGTTGGTACTTGACAAACATAAAAAATGCATTGGCCCTTATAAGATTTTTCTGAGCAGTGTAGAAGAAGTAAAATTTGCTTTCCTTTTCAAGAATAACAGAAGTTTTAGGGTAATTTTTACCATTCTTATTTTAGTCATTGATATAAGAACTTAACCTTTTGAGAAAGATTGCACACTCCTATACTTTTGGTACTAGAAATAAGAAATAGAGTTTATAAGCTCATTCAGAATAGAGTTATTGAGTATGGGGAAATTTTATTATTATTAAGGATTAGTATATTATTTTACAGAGTACTAAAAATGTAGGACATGAGACCGAAGTCCTTGTATTAACACTAAGTTATTGTTCAAAGATGATGATTTCTGTGATTCTGAAATGTTAGTTTAGATACGAAATACGATTTTAAAATATGGTATATTTAAATTGTAAAAGTTATTGCAGTAAGACAAATTTCCATTAACCCCCCTCAAATGATTCCCCCTTGCATTAAACACAGTTGTCCTATCATTCTTGCTACTTTCTGAAGCAGTTCTGAACGTGCTTTATCAGGTCTTTAGTTGCACAGCCATAGCTGCCTCTATGTCCTGAATGAATTCAAAATGTTTACCTTCCTGGTCATTTTGACTTTGGAGAAGACCCAGAAGTCACAAGATTCCAGATCTAGTGAATAAAGTGGCAAAATGATGCAGCATAATATTTTTACCAGCCTGTCTGTAATTGATGGCACTCAGCAGAAACGTTCACTGAACTTTTGATCACACCACGTAAAACGCAAAAGAGAACTCCCAGAACAGCTCCAGAAAGTGGCAAAAAGAATGCCATAAGTGTGTTGGAAGTGAGGGTGAGTATTCTGAGAAGGATTAATGGCATTGTACCTTTTACTATAACAAAATTTTTAAAATTTAACCATTTACCATGTGGTTTAATCACCCCTGGTTATCTATTTTAGTATGTATTTAAGCTCAATTAAATATCCATTAATGTCTTCAATAACTTGATTTATATTCATGAAAAATCTCCTAAAATCCTTTTGCTAAGTTTGCACATCAGTAAAGTTGCTTTAACTACTAATAACAATTGCCCTAGATACAGTATGAGTTTTATATTTAAATAGTTCTTCTTTTTTTTTTTTTTTGTGGGTACCGGGGGGTCGACCTCAGGACCTCGCGCGCCAACAGGCACCCGTGCCGCTGAGCGATATCACCGGCCCTTTTTTCGTATGTGGGATCCGGGAGTCAAACTCGGGCCCTCGCGCTTGCAAGGCAGGCGCTTACGCCACTGAGCCATCTCACCGGCCCAGTTCTTCATTTTAACATGTTCCAAAATAAGTTATATGATTCCTCTGTAATAAATACATTATATTATTATTCATATCCAAAATTCAGAGAACATTAATTCTACAATTGAGTAGTCTTTTTAGATTTATTTCATTCTCTTAATATTTTATAACAAAGCAACTACCAGCGATTTTAAAAGCTAAACTTAGAGAAATTTTCTAAATTCTCAATTTTTAAAAATTCCTGACAAACATCATTATTGTTATAAAACTGAATATTGGCAAGAAGAATCCTAGGAAACACTTGCAGGGACATAAGTCCAGGTGTTTAAGCTCATAAAGTACAAACTAGATTTAACATTTTATCCATTATTGTTAAGGGCTTCTCATTCGATATTAACAAAACTGTAATATCTTCCTGTTTTGTTTCTCCATCTACAGAAGTACTAAAATTTTATCTACCTCCAAGAAATTGGCATTGATAAGTGAGAAAATCACCCAAGCCTCCCATGGCAGACATTATACCCTGGAAATAAATTAAGCACATCTGGAAGCAACACAGAAACTCTTTAAGGCCACTGGGATGCAGCTGCAATCATTTGTTAGTAAACGATACTCTAGCATCATAGATGAATGCACTTTCAAGAGCCCATTTTACTCCCATAGAGAAACTGAAACCTTGGGAGATTCCCACTGAATATTCAAAACATAATGAGATTTAAATCACATTTGCAATAGATCTGCTTCCTTTTATTTTGTTTCCAAATTGTTTTATGTGCATCAACTCTACTTAGATTATCTTTAGAAGTCAGGAAACTGATCTCTATTTTCACAGCCTTTAGTACTCAGGACCAGGATATGTATGAACACTTACTGTTTCCTGTTGCTATTGGTTTTGCAATGGTTATAAATTCAAGTAAAATGAGCCATTCTTGAATTCTATTTTTAAACTTTTTAGATTGTTATCACTACTAGTATTGCAGGCTCTCCATTTGAAGCCAGTGGATTCCCACTTAATTTGTCACGATTTTAAAAATAATAACTGGGGAAACGAGTGAGTCGTACCATTTAAATTATTTTCACTTCCTTGACAAATGGGCTACAAGAGACATTGGGAAGATGTCTGGGTGGTTTCCTGTTGTTGGGGTGCTCTGGGCTACTCTGAAATCCATCAGGAAGGAAGTTAGCGGGGAGTCAAATAGACTCAATTTCAGGAGTCAGATATCTTAAAACTGCTTTCAGTTTACCTTTAGATAAATGGACAAAAACTCATCCCAGAAAATAATGTCCCAACTGTGAATGAGACCAGTAATGAGGTAGATTTTTAAAAATAAATAAATAAATAAAATGTAGCTCAGTTAGATTTTTAAAAATAAATAAATAAATAAAATGTACCTCAGTTATAAGGTAGAGTCGATACAGAATGTCACTTTATACATAGTCACCTTATCAAAGTATGCATTCATCTGTAGGATTCTTTTTTTTTTTTTTTACTTTACTCCAGGTTTTTTTAAGTGATAATTAGCTGTAGAAAATTATCACCTATATCAGAGTACCCATGGCTACTGTTGTCTTCTGCCTGTCACTAGACTTTTAATTGAAAAATATTTTCACGCCCTGTGAGTGACAGTTTTTAAATTAACAATATCTTCACATTATACAGAAAAGAGTACAGGAAGAGAAACACACCAGCATGCTTCTCCCCGGGAAGTCGGAGGACGTTGTCATTCAAAAGCGAGAGCTCTGCAGCTCCGGTGCCCCGCGGGCCTCACGATGTGTGTTTCTCACTTTCTACGTCCTCAGCGCTATAACTCACAGCTTAATGCGAGGCAGTCACAGGCTTCTACACACGAAATTTGGCATCGTTTCCTAAAATATCGAGTTTGTCTATTTTGTTCTGTCAACCTCTGAAAACCAAAATTCATCTCAGAGTCCAAAATATAAAGGGTAGTAGTATATTTTTTTTTTCTTTAACTTTCATGACTTCGGTCCCTGAGAGAAGCTTTCATTTATTATAACTACTACAAGGAGCTACATTTTAGCATCAAGTACTGTCAGTCAGCACCAAGCACCCAAGCCTGCCAACTCCAATTCATTTGACATAAGCCGAGATTCAACCATTTATTTTCCCAAGATTTGTACTGCCTTTTAAAGTGAAAGAATTTGGTATACCTTCAGAAGTTGTTTCAAATTCACTGAAATTTTATTGACAGTCATATTCTGAGAAATTAGAGAATATGGAATGGAATGGAATGGAATGGAATGGAATGGATTTTAAATCCATAAACATGTTTTAATTCCTCTTACCTTGGTGACTCAGTCAATGACCTAAGAAAGTTGACCAGTTAGAAATGTCCAGGTGCAGTCCCCTGGGGTGGGGGAGATTGTTTTGGACAGAGAGAGTTGGTCAAAAATCAAACTAATGATAAAATGAAAATTTTAAAGACTGATGGACTAAAAAGATATTTAGAATTTCCACAAAACTAAGTAATGTTTAAAGTAATCTTATTAATAAAAATCAAATCAAAACTAAAAATATTTATTGACTTTCCAAATACAAAGCTAATCTCTAATAGAAGATATGAATGAAAGAGTTTATGTTTGAGGAAGATGTGAAAAACACAAGATAAATAACATTCTACACAACAATAGAAAAAGTCAGAAAATCACATATAAGTAATGAATGAATTGTGTAGTCAATATGTGCTAGGAGAAATTGGAGAGGGAAAGAAAATTATAAAATGTAAAAAGGATACATCTTTAGGATTTAAAAAGAGACCTAAGAAGAAAATTTTCATGAGTTCCTTTTAAAAAAAGAAATGTTTCCAAAGTTAGGAAACCACAATTCTTACCATCTTGCTCTTTAAGAATTTTTAAAAAGTAATCTACAGGGCTGAGAATATAGATCAAGGATAGAGAATTTGCCTAGCAGTGCTCTTATGAGGTGCTGGGTTCAATTCCCACACACACACACACACACACACACACACACAAGCACACACACACAAGCACAGAGAAAGAAAGAGAGAAACAGAGAAGAAAGAAAAGAAACTAATCTAAATAAGTACTTTTGAATGGGTAAAGATCATGGGGATCTGATTATTAACAAAAACCATACAGGTAATGGAAGAGCTTATTCATGAATATTGGTGCAAAATTCCCAAAGTGAATCCTCCAAATTTTGAAAAATAATAAACAAATCAGGCCTTATCTGTGTTTCTTCCAAGAATGCAAGGATGGTTTAACATAAGAAAGGTTTTTTTATAATTTAATCATTCATAAATCTAAAAACCATGTTTATCTTTAATTATGCAGAAAAGTATTTAATAAGATCCAACTATCATACATGAGAAAACTTTCAGTAATAATGGATCATTTCTAATCACATAAAGTATAGCTAAGAAAGATTCACAAATATAATACTCGAATGTAAAACTTTAGTAAAATTTGTATTAAACTCAGAAGTAAGGTATGAATGCCCACTGTCACCATTTTGATTCAATGTTGTTTTTATAGGTTATAATCAGGGAAATATGATACGAAAAATTTAGAATCAAGGGCTAGGAAATGAGAATTTTCAAATGATAGTATTATCTTCAGAGACTATAGGAAATTCATTAAAATAAAGTATGAGAATTATCAAATTTATCAGGTCACTGGATCGATGACTAATAAACAAGAAGTTCATTCTTTTACACTAACAGCAAACCGAAATGTAATGTTTCAAATAAACTGCTATTGCCATAAAAATTTAAAGTTGTGTATATCTAAATCTGACATAACACATGTCTTCAGATAATTGAATTAAGTTATGAAACTTAAAAATCATAAAAATAAATTAATAAATTCAAAGAAAGATAATGATAACATTATCATAGATATCAATAATAGGTAACCATCAGCATGTCAAATCTCTCATTAACTTATAAATTCAATGTGGTTCCAATCAAAATTGCAAAAAGGTTTTTCTAAAATGTAAACAGTTAATCTAAGAAAATGCTTAAATGAATGAAGGTCTATGACAAAAATAATGATCACAAGGCTTTTGACTGACTTTCCAGGTATTAGATATTAGAAAACTATAGGAATTAAGACATTTTAATTTGTGGTGCAGAGATAGACCAAGAAGAAAAGGAAAGCCACACAGAAACAGATTTTTGAATGTGTACAAAATTGAGTTACAACCAAAATGAATTTTAGATGATTGACAAGAGAACAGATTATTAAATTATGATGTTGAGACAATTAACTTTTCGATGTCATTTTAATAATAAATCTTTCTTTAAAATTCATACAGAGATATATAGCACTCACTTCAACAGCACATATGTATACATACCGAGATATATAAAAACTTATAGGTAAAAAGAAAACTTGAGGGGAGGAGGAGTAACTCAGCAGTAGAATGCATGCTTAGCATGCCCAATGCTCTGAGCTCAATTCCCAGCACCACAAAATAAAAAACAAACAAATGTACACAATAACAGCAACAACAAAATAGAATGAAGGGAAAAACTTTTACAAGTCATATACACAGTAAGGGACGTGTATCCAAAATATGTAAAGAACTACTAAAACTGAACAATAAATCAAATTAAAAATTAGATAAAGTATTCGAATAGACAGTTCATTAAAGAAGATATACAAATGACTAGAAAACACATGAAAAATTGTTAAACATCATTAGTAATCAGAGAATTGAAAGAAAAGCCACAATGAGCTATCGCTTCACACACACTAGGAGGGCTATAATGAAAAGACAAAAACAAGTGTTGGTGAATATGTGGAAAAATTGGAACTCTCAGAAATTTCTGGTAGAGATGTCAAATGCTGCAGTATTTTGGAAAAGTGCTTGGCAGTTCTCAAAAAGGTTAACCATTACTATATAATTCAACAACTCTACTCGTAAGTGCTGTATACAATCCAAAAGAATTGAATACATACATCTACAAAAAAATTGCATATTAGCAAAATAAGTGGAAGGCACACATATGTCCCTCATTTAATGAGTAAATACAGAATGAAATATTATTTAGAAAAAGAAATGAACTACTGATACATGCTACAAAATGAGTGAAACTTAGAGACTATATGCTTAGTGAAAGAAGTCCCCCAAAAGCCACATATTCATTTAAAGGAAATCATATAAATGAAATGTACAGAATAGTCAAATTTAGCAAGAAAAGCACCAAATAATAAAACACAACCAGGAAAAGGAAAAGCAACAAATAGAACTACTAAATAATTTACATCCATATATAAAAAGTATTTTCAAACTAATAAGCAAAAGATAAAAACCACAAAGAGAAAGGAGCAAAAAACATGAATTAACCATGTCACAGAAGAGGAAATATGAGTAACAATTCAATCAGCACATTATTTAAAAGGCTCATCTTTTCACATAAGTAAAAAATATCATTTAAAACACCAATAGAACCACATTTCATACTTATCCATTGAGCAAAAAGTAATATGACAATATCAAGAGTTGGCAAGGATATAGAAAAGTGGAAAATTATTCACAGCTGGAGATGATGTAAATTGGTGCAAGCAATTTGAGAAACATTTGACAACTGCTAGCCAAGTTGAAAATAAAATATTCCATGACCTAGCAAGTCCGTTTCTAATTGGTAAACTTCACTAGAGATACAACATTATTAATATAGGACTGCTTGTGACACCATTATTTACAACACTGAAAAATTGGAATAGTTTATATCAATATACAGGAGAAGAGATTAGCCAGTGGTGATACATTTATCCAGTGCAAAAATAATGAGTGAAGTGGAGAGACATATATCAAACTACATTAGTCTCAATTATTTATATTAAGCAATAAAAACAGTGAGCTGATGTATGCATCCAGTTTAGTAGCATATACATAAAACTTAAACTATATGAGGTAAACTTAAAGAAATGTACAGAAATTTTATATATCAAATTCAGAAGAGTGGTTTCCTCAGAGAAGTGGAGGTAAGAGATATTTTGTAGCTATAATTGTATGTATAATGTATTATTTTTAAAATTACATAGTAGGTACATTAAGTATACTAATTTCATCTCTTTCTAAATGTCTTAAATGTGTCTAATTAAATGTTTAAAGAAAAAATATACGAAAGTGGGTTCTTGTGGTTTGGATATTAGTATCAGATCAAGAAACTAAAAATCTTTATCCTACATTATATTCTATAATCTGTATGAACATAATTTTAGAGTAAAATGATTAATATTTAAAATCTATTAGAACCGCACTGCAATGCAATTATTTAGCAATCTGGAAATTGTGTTATTATAAGCAAAGCATTATTTTATGATTATTATTCAGGATAATAACTGATTTGTTCAGTTTTTCCTGACTTAAAAAATTCTTCTTCATGCCCTTCAGTAGATCAAAATCATTTAGGGAAATGCTACTGAGATTTTGATGTTCCTAGTCAAAGTCAAATATCCTCTAAGTAAAGATTCAAAAACAGAAGATCTAGGTATAATGGGGAGAGGATTTTTGAACTGAACTACTTAGCTAGCATTATTGTTAATATAATATTAATCAGAGAGATTTTTACCATCCCCGTGCCTTAGATGAAAAACTTGAGCCAATCTCTATACAAGGTCCCATCCATCATATTTGTTTACAGAACTCGAATTTCTTTAGAAATACCAGAGTTTGGGCCGGTGAGATGGCTCAGTGGTGTAAGCGCCTGCCTGGCAAGCGTGAGGGCCCAAGTTCGACTCCTGGAACCCACAAACGAAAAAAGGGGCCAGTGATATCGCTCAGCGGCACGGGCGCCTGCTGGCGCGCGAGGTCCTGAGGTCGACCCCTGGTACCCAAAAAAAAAAAAAAAAAAAAAAGAAATACCAGAGTTTGGGCAAAAGTAATTAAGCAAGCTACACTTAATTTCTGCACTAAAAAATGTAACATTATTATTTTTTTTTATCCCTTCGGTGACACTCATTGTGCCTGACATAGTCAAGAACATAAAGTAGGGCCGGTGAGATGGCTCAGCGGCTTAAGTGCCTGCTCGGCAAGCGCGAGGGCCTGAGTTCGACTCCCGGAACCCACATACGAAAAAGGGGCCGGTGATATCGCTCAGCGGCACGGGCGCCTGCTGGCGCGCGAGGTCCTGAGGTCGAAACCCCAGTACCCACAAAAAAAAAAAAAAAGAAGAACATAAAGTATTAATATTCTGGTCTCAGAAAACAATATATTGTGGACATGCACCAAACACAATACTAGTAATAATGAAACACAAGTTAATATTTCCAATAAAAACATTAAGAGAGCTGGTCAGAAAGTTCCAGTTACCTCTTGCTAGAAAACATATACAAAGTTCACATATATTTAAGCCATGGTTACATATGCTCCCTGGATTTTCTCAATACATCAGTGGTTTTATAATACAATCTAAAAATATATATATATATAATACAATCTACTTGGGGTCATGGAAATTGCAAAAGAACCATGTTCGGCAATTGTCCCACTTAAAAATGGAACATTGGTTTGAAAACTCATGTCCATAATCCCTTTGTAAATCCTTAATTATCTTCTTTTTTCAGAAAAAATATTGCATGGAACCTAGGCTAAAGTATCTTGTACATTTACACTTAGTGGTAGGGCATCTTTCAGTTCAGTCAATTTATGAAAAATGTTCATTGTGCATGGTAGAATTACATGGGGTGCCAAATGAAGCTTAAAGCACCATTCAAATTTTCTGCTAGCAGTATACATAAATATTTTTTCAATTGCCCATCCTCTTCTTCAAGGATAGAAAGAGAAATGATTCCATAACCCCTATTTTTCTGTCCTCTCTCAGATTAGATATCCTTTACGTGCAAATCGATGGAAAAGCATTATCTGTTTCTCTTGTCTTTTGCTCTTCACACAGTAATTTTCCTTTAAGTAAGATATAGATTACTCCTATTTGTTATGGTTTGTATGGAGATGTCCCCCTAAAGTCTCAGGGGATCATAGGCAAGACCTTTGGAAGGGGATTGGATCATAGGAGAAGCGTAGCTGGCTTGCTGTTAGGAGGTGGAGCTCAGTAAAAGAGCCCAGTCACCGTGGACCTGACAGGGATGGTTATAGAGCATCTCCCTTCCTGGCTCTTTCCTTGACTCTCTGCTTCCTGGTTGTCACGAGATGAGCAGCTATTTTTCAGACATAGCCCTGTGTCACACCATCCTGCCTTGGAGCCACCTGCCTGCGGACTCAGTGTGAGCCAGAATAAACCTCTCTTCCCTTTAATCTGCACGTGTTGAGTACTGTGTCTCAACAACAAGAAAATGACTAAGGCAATGTCTTAGTAAAACTGAGTTTTCAAGAACTAATGAAAAATAACTAAGGGTATGAGCATTTTTCAGTTTCATTTCATTGAATTCGCTGACATCTGGCTGAACATTTAATTTTAAAATGGCGTAACAACCTTACACAGTTGTCAAGGATTTCTATGCCACATATAAAATTATGTGGGAATATTTTTAATTTTTAATTTTCTTGGCAGCTTAACAAAGCATCACTCTTAAATTTATTTCATGAGTGTGATCTTTATACTTCATTACACTTACTACAAATTAATTATTGCATAAGCTTTTGTAAATGATTCACATGCTCAATATTTTAAGCAAAAGCAACTGCTTTTGAATCTCACAAAGATAATATAATTTATATTATTATTGGTTATTGAGATAAAATGCTTGTAACAACTTATTAGAAAAGAAATACACCAAAAAAACTTTGCAAAGTTAGTGACTCAGAGCTCAGATCCACTTGAAATGTAAGCTAACTACTTGTAAATTTTTCCTACAGTGTTAACTTCACAGATCATTGTAGCTATTTCCATTTTTGATACTTATCTTGTATGTCACCAACCATTTTCCCCTCCTTCATTTTTTTCTATATAAGCAAATTAAAGTGGAAAACTGAGATAATTATCCAAGTCTTTCTAGGCAAAAATTGCTTTTGCAAAAATATACACAAATAGCAAAATGATGGATTCTGTATCAGTAATTATGAATTGTCTAGCTATTAGAGGCCACACTGCTTCATATCAGTAATGTCTCTTTTAGCTTTTTGTTCAAATAATCGTTTAATGACTGAAGGACACTGAACTAAGTCAATTGATCCACGTCCCAGCTTTCAAACTAGAGCACACACAAAAATGTTATTAAATGTTGAGGTCAAAAATGTAGTCAAACTTTAAGTTGATAAACAGATTTTAGCATTAATTTTCCTGATAGCCTACAAAAAGACCTGGATACTAATTGGCAAATTGACACTGTGAGATCACATTTTAAATTTTCTTTCTTCCAATCCAAAAATAGCAATAATTTTTTAAAGTAAATTAATTGCAAGGCAAAACATTTTCAAATAGATCATAGAGGTTCAATCGTTAGACCTGCTCAGTTTTACGTAGAGAATCAAGAAGCAGCATTAAACTGGCCAGTGAGAGGATGCTGATAGAACTCTTCACTGCGTGAGACTAATGGTAAGTAAAGATGTAAACTTTCCGAAGTTGAAAGAGTGTGGTGTCTATTGTCAGCATCCCAAGGCCAGGAGAGCCACTCTACAACCACAGCGCAAGAAGTTATGAGTACACAGAGGAGGAGAGGCAAGCAAGAAAGCACAATTACTCAAAATAAATTTGGAAAAAATCATTCCATAGCCCCTAGGGTATAGCACTAAGAAAGCGAGCAATAAATGCAATACTTGAGAGAGGGTGGTGCAATCCTGTAATCCCATATTACTCTGATGGTTGAGGAAGGAGGATAGCGAGTTTGAGCCCAGCATAGGCAATTTAGTGACTTAACGAGACCCTGTCTCACAATGAAAAACAATTTTTAAGGGCTTACAGACGTAGCTGAATGAGAAAGCTGTGTGTTCAAGCCCCAATAGCACTGAAAGAATAAAAACAAAAACAAAAAACAACACAACTTTATCTTTAATGAACACTTGAATGAAAAGTGAACCAATCAGAAATTTTAAAAAGAATTTATTGAAGTTTTAGAAATCTCTGTATTAATATCGTCACAGAGAAATTCAATTAATTAGAACATTCAGCCCACTCACAAGGTAACAATTGATTAATATAGTCCACCAAATGGGAATGGGAGGTAAACTATTATATTTGAAAAGAAAATACCTGAAAATTTTCCAATATTTAAAATGTAAAAAGCATAGCTAAAAATAGATCCAATCTAGACACAGCATAGCAAAATCACAGAACAATAAGGATAAGGAGAAATATTAATGCTCAATAGAAAAGATAGACAACTTTTTAAATGAATAAAAATTGTTAAAAAAAAAATGGCATGGACCTTGCCTGAAAAAGGACTTCACAGATACAGTCAAATATCCCCTTTGACTTTTCTGTTATTTTTTGTACACATGCTACAGAAGACAATTGTATGTTAATTAAGCTAGATTTGTTTTGATTTTATAGCCAAGAAACATGGATACGAATGGCATTGGTATTTTTGCAAAAACATTTACAAACACTTTACAATACTTACGATAATTTAGAGTTGAATATATAATGTTAGTAATGTTTTTAATTCATACCTGAGCTATAGTCATTAAAAACCCAAAATACAATAAATTAGAAGCCCCAAGAGTCTGTGGAAGAGCTTCTGTGATGCACAATTAATTTTTTTTGTTACCTGTGAACCAGTAATTCAATAATATAAGCCAGATCATGGACTGTGTTAGCCATGGGACTATGTTGACTATGTTAGTTAACCCTAGTAACTCTGTAGTTAAACATAAAAAATATTTCCAGCCAAAGCTTGAATATTTAGATGTGCATACATTTTGGAGGTAGAGAGAATCACTTGTTTAGATTTAAATGCTCCTTGTTTTAGAGATTATCTTTTAAACATTGTGATAGGCCCTTGTCCTCCACTCCTAGAACTATAAACAACCACATTGTTCAGCTAGTAATAAATGTTCATAATTTTCCCTAAGATAACTATAATTAAATTTCTCATCTTGCAAGAACCACTATGCATCCTCTAATTAATAGTTTCTTACTAAGATTAATTATAAAGTTAACTTTATTGAGGAACTGAATGAGGAGTTATTATTTAAAGGATACAAAGTTCCAGTTTGAAACAACGAATTTGGGAGATGAATGTCAGTGATGGCTACAGAACAATGTGAATGTTCTTAAAGCCACTAAAATGTACAATTAAAATGGTTAAAATGGAAATTTTATACTATGTGTACAGTATTATGATAAAAAACAAACTTTAGGGAAAAAAGTAACTTTATCAATGTCTTTAAAGAAAAAGGAAATAAGTGGTACCTACTATATTCTAAGAAATGACTTCATCACCATGTGTAAGTTTTGGGAGGAGACTGCTTTACAAGTTCCTGGTTCATGACCTACCAATTGATTCTTCAGTCATGCTACTGTTTGAGCCAGTGTGACAGTTCAACAGGAAATTTATGTCACATCAGTACATGTCACCAGTCTTCTACAGTTCTACTCTCTGTGACCCAAGTTAAACTGGAACTGCCTTGTCATTTCTTTTAACCTTTGTGTCTGAGGCAATTCTGAGAAGTCTCTTGCAGCAATTGTTTGTTCCTCCTGGGCACCATGCTGTAACTAGGATTAATCATAGAATTCTAGGGTTGAGAAACCTTGAAAAGCACTGTGACCTCTCTAATACTGGCACAGCCACTCACGCGCAATCCTAACAAATGCTCTAGGTTTTGTTGCCTTTTAAGGCTTTCTCTCGGCCTCTCCCCATTCCTTCCTTCAGTGGCTGTTCTAAAAACACCAATTTCGAATCTAAATCTTTCAACTATTATTTTAAGGTACATTTCCTCTTGGTCTTGCTAAAGTAGGGTAGGAGAAAAAAATTGATCACCTTCTATATGAATTATTCTTTACAGTTTTGGAAGGCTATTGTTAAATCAAATCAGATTGCAGATAACCCTTGTTCTCAGAACTTCTCCACATAAGGTTGGATTTTTATTCTTCAATAAACTTGTGGTCACTTTGAAAACTTCCAAACCATATGTTTCTCTTGAGTTATGGGGAACAGAGCGCTCAAATAAGATATTCTATTAATTTTGCATTTTTTACCATATAGAACCATGCTCTTATGGGAGAGATTCTGCTACAGACTTACATAGAAAGATCCACTGTCTCTCTAAGTTTGCTAATATTGCATTTATTGTCAATATTTACATTTGCCGGACATTCCTCTTGTTTGTACTGATTCTGATCCACCTGTTGACCCAGATTTTCCCATCAGGAATCATTTTCTTTTTCTATGTACAACAACTAACGTGTAACACATATCTCAAAGAAGTTATTAAGACTAACATTTATCAATCCAACATATATGACAGAATAGTTTTTTAAAAAGAAAACTGCTGGTATATTTTAATATCTAGATTAATTATAACTTTTAAAATGTAATAAACTGCCAACAATTAACAAAAATTATGGCTACATCCAATATATGCTTCTCTGTGTACCAACTTGTTACTCAGTTTTTTAAACCAGTTTTCTAAAGTAGATGCATTTTCAATAGGTATCATTAATCAAGATATTCAGTCACAGTGGTACCTTTAGTAAAACATTTTACTTCTTGTGTATGGAAAAAGCTATATAGAGTCAAAGGTTTCCATTACAGAGGGAATATGAAATGCACCCCGATAGTTACTTCAAATTATTCAGACTCCCCAGTGTGCCTCCAGGAGTAGGAATGGTTTGCTGAGGCATTGCAGCCCAGCAAAGGACAAGGACAACAAAGCATGATGATTGTCACAGCAGTGACTATTTTAATAATAGAATTGTTCCAAAAATCAGTGTTTTACAGCAGGCATAACCTGCAGCTCAACAGCCTGCAGTTTATACATAATCTCTGACCTGTTCTGGGCTCCAAACATCCCCAGTTAGGAAAAACAAACAATACCAAACAAGACCAGCGAGATTCCTAAGCAATGATGACTCTGTGGAAAGGAGGGACCCGCGCATACAGGCTGCAGCAACCTGCTCTGCCCAGTTCCCCACGGCGATGGAATGTGACTGTGTGACTGTCATAGACTCAGCCATACTGTTATAATCGGGATGCGCGGGGAATAGATGCCAGCTGCGGAGGCAGCATGTGCTCTGACAAGGGGTGTGCTGGAAGCAATTGCCAGCCTGTGCCTGCTGCCAACTCCACTCAGCTACAAATAGAAATGACGGCGCGCAGTGGGCACAGCTCTCAGGCCGCCTTCACCAAGCACCACTTCAGGACCAAGCAGCACCTACAATTCCAGCGGCCATGGCCGACTTCAGATTAGTTACACATCAGAGGGGTACTGTTGCAACGACACTCACAGTTCACCTGCGTGGGGGTCAGCAGAAAGACTTCTCAGAAACTTCAATTTCATTCCTACCCCAGTCCTTGAAGTAGAATCTTTGAGGGGAAGGCCCAGAAATCTGCATTTTTAAATCTCCCCTGTTGTTTCTAAGAATGTAGGTCTGAGAGCTAAGACCAGGAAAACCAAATAGGAGCACCAATAGCAAAAATCAAAAAACAGTATAAAGTAGTGTAAAATTATATGATCTTATATTTTTAGGCTGTTTCACAGCTTATCAACTGCTTTGTACGTAACTTTATTTCTACGTGAATATATTTTACAATACCTCAAAGTTCTCAGGTGCTCAAAATTAGAAATATAGTAAAAGAAAATGAGAAAGAATGGAGCAATGATGTCTAGAGCTATTTCCACTCTACTGTTCTGACTTACAGTCATAATAATTATGATGACATGAATAATGAGATAAAGAATAAAAATGATGGCAGCCTTTCCCATGTGCCAAACATTGTACTAAAATTTTACATCTATTACCACATTTAATTTCCATAACAACACATAAGATATTAAACATTCGGTTTTACAATTGAAGAAATTAAGGCTCTAGAAAATAAGACTGGCTAAGAATATAAAGCAATTAAATATTCCTCCCTAGAAACAAATATGTTCTGCCTGACTTTAAAAATGTGTGCGCTAACCTTTGTGCTCTGCAGCCTCCTGGGTATGACTCACTCAGTCAACCTACAAACTTGCACCATTGTCCAAAGATTAAACCTGGCCTCTCTTTTTCATAACAACCAGCATTGCCAGATTAAGAAGTAAATGAGCTTTTCAATGGGTTCTTCAGTACTATGTCTCCATGTATTTGTTCATCAGCAATGTATTGGATTTCTATTCAGTCCATATATTCTGCTTGAAATGAACTTGTGATTCTCTGTCCTCAGGTGTAAATCTAGAGTTATACCATTCCATATTAGATCCCACTTCCCCGACCAGAAGCCCTAGATCTGAGATTTCCCCATTTCTCCACCTTTTTAAATAAATTATCCTGAGTCTTATCATTTTTCAGCTGTTCGGCTAAGATCAAGTATAGTGTCTGTTCTTATCGGTTTGATAAAATATTCTTATTCTCTTGCTCTCTTGGGTTTGGCTGATTCCCAAAGGGCTAAGATCATTAGATCAGTCAGAACTTTTCTAGTTGCAAAATGGAAAAAACAATGTAAATCGGTTTACACAAAGAGTTTTTTGACTCATGAATTTAAAAATCTAGAGCTATCTGTATTCAGGTAATCAAGCAATGCTGTCAGGAGCTCTCATTGTTTCGGCTCCTTCTTTTCTCAGTCTTCAGTGTGTCCTTGTGGATTCTGCCGCCATGGTAGAAGGACAGCCTCCAACAGCTAAATCCTCACCGACTGCTCTGTTTTAAACACAAAGGAAAATTTATCTCCTTTTCAGTTGTTTTCACAAGAATCAAAGTCTTGAGTGTCAGTAGCTTGGCCTGGGTGACATAAAAAATGGAAAAACATTGTTTAAGAGATCTCGATGATAGGCCCCTAGGAACAGTTTGCCCTCCACCCACCGAACAGCCTGGACTGGAAGTCAGCTGCAGATGCTGTCCCAAAGACAAAACACTGGGCTAGTATCAGAGGTTGGTCAGGCAAAAACAATAAATGTATATTAACATCAAATAATATAAACTTTAAGACAATATCCCAATCAAGAATAGCAATTCTAGATAAAAATGTAGTACTAGCTGGTAGAGTGGTAGAGTGCTTGCCTAGCATGCACAAGGCTCTGAGTTCAATCCCCAGTACCACACACACACAGAAAAAAAAGTAATACTAAAAGAAGAAAAATGGAGAGAGAAGGAATTGGGCAGGGATGGAAATGAAATATTTTATTTCTTTCAAATAGCATCAGAAAGAATTTCATTTATGCAAAAGTATGGCCTTCCACATGGAAGACTAGGTCTTGGGTGACACTAATAAAGTATACCCTACTAGATGGGATAATCTTACCTCAACAGGAAGGTTCAAAGGGGATGCTTTGATTGTGAGCATAATTATAATTCTAAATTGGGAGAGGAAAATTTCACTCAAAACATTCACATACTTTGAAAAGTACAGCTATTTGTCCTTTCACGTAAGTGTTCCAGTGATTTTTTTTCTTTCTATCTCTATTTCTTAAGGCACTTTGTTTGGGCAAGGCTCAGGCATCCACTGTTTCTTAGTGCTATGACCCTGGAAAATTTATTTAACCTCTTTGTAAAATACAAGAAGTAAAATAGAACTATCTCCTTAAACTTGTGAGAATTAATCGAGCAAATATAAGGAGAAATTTAGGACAGTGGCTTCATCATAATAGGTGTAGTTACTATTGGAATTATTTCAAAAGCATGCTTGGTGATACCTAGCAGGCAACTTTGTACTGAACCTGTTTGGGGAAATCATTGTTTGTGCCAATTCTTAGATTTTTGCTTGAACTTCTATTATTCAAATACTCTGTTTTGTAAGAAATTGATACCAGCAACAGCCTCAATCTCTGTATCTCTACAGAACCTAGCATTTTTTGAATAAATGACTCAATAAATTGATGGAAACAAATATACTAATGAACCAAAATTTTTCTATTCCCAGTGTTTCCAGTTCTTTCCTTCAGGTTCCTGTGTTTCCCAAAGAAAAACAGTAATTAATATAAAAGAATTCCCCTTAGTGCGATAAATAAGTTTTAGATTAGTCCTAGGAAGGGCAAAGTGTTATTCCCAAGGAATGTACATTTGATGGATGGAATTTTATTTCATCCAGGACAGGCAGGAGAAAGATAGTTTGGATCAGTGAACATTCCTGACTGTTCTGAAATCAATGAGCAAAATTTGCCTTCCACATCAGAAAACTTAGAGACCTTATTTATTCCTTTTCACTCTTTTCAGCATCCTTTATGCAAAACTAGATGCTTGTGAGTACTTGTTTTCCCTCAGATCTCCACACACAGGCTCACATATCTTCCATCTGTGCCTCGGGGCAGCTCTTCTGTCTTTATTAGACAGGTCTCTACCTTCACTTCCAAAGGCACGTGAATGGGAATGAAAATTGCCAGTCCTCTAAAATAACATCTGAGGCACCCTGTCAGTACTGACACATTGCAGAATGGCCACAGATGGCCACCCAGGGACAACCATACGATGGCATAGACTTCTACAGAGAGCAATATGTGCTGGAAAGCGTCGCCAAAGTCTGCCTTCGCACACTGGAGTCGCATAGCTTGTGCTACTGCCAGAGGGCTTCCTGAGGAGGGAGAAGATTGAGCAGGTGTCTGCTTTTGAAAAATCTCTCCCCTTCCATGACAAAGAGATTGAGACCTAAATCCCTATATGAACAGCTATCTGTATCTCATTAATTTAGAGCATAGCACTGCAGCAAAATCTTTCCTCCTAGTCTCTATCATTTTCTACCTATTTGCATTTTTATACCCTCTGTGCTTAAGAGGTTAATGGAGCTTTCATCCCTTGTAATGCCACCAGAAATACAATGTTATCTATTATAAATTCCACCAAAATGCACATTCCAGCCAGGGTTCTTAGTAATCATTCCTTTCAAAGTTTGCTGGAGCGTTGATCACAAGCTACACATCTCAGACACCTGACCTTCTGCAAGAGTCAGCTTCTGTCAGTGGCGTCGCAGCCACATCCTTGACTCATGGAGTGAATACAAACATTATAACATCGTTTTAAATATATTATCGATGGTCAAAATAAACATAGAGACTTTAAATATGCATATAAAATTAATTATCCGATATCTCCCTACAAGCTTCAGTTTTACTTTCAGTGTCAGCAAATACCTTTTCAGTATTCTAGACACTATGAATAAATTTTCTTGTCTGCTTTATTATTGCTGGTACTGACCACTCAAGCAGCTAATGGTCCCAAATTATCTTTATTGGAACATTCCATTCCTTTTAACATTTTTTAAATTCATTTTTAAAAATCTATTGACAGCTTAAATTTACAGTCTACCAAAAATATTTACTTGGATGGAATTATGATTCTGCATTTGTCTGCATTTGATTAAGTAAACAAAAAACATGATCCTTTGATCAAGATTATATGTATTATCTCTTATTTGTTTAACATATTAAGAAATATAATTCTTTTATACCCAATAATAAGAAAAAATCAAAACACTTATTTTTAACTAGTTTCACAGGTTAAAAAAGTCAAAACTAGTCAAGATCTTTTCTCTTTAATCTTCATTTTATATAATGACTGCTTAAAGGCATAGGAAACAGGAAAATAATCTGAATACAGTCAGGTGAATAATGTTTAAACCCATTTTTTCACAAGGGTTACCAATTACTTAACACCAAGCCATAATTCTAGGTTCAAATTGCAGTTCTGCAATTCTTTTTAAACATATTCTCATTACAGTCAAAATTTTTATATGTAGGTAAAAAAAAGTATAAGCAGAAAAGGCAAAAGAATATTTTATTTATCCTTTAAAATTCCAGGGCATTCTTCGGATATTTCATTCATGTTAGATTTATCCCAAGTAATAAAATGGAAAATAATGAGGTACATAATTTGTTTTTGAAGTACTGATGTGAATCACAAAAAGATTTCCATGTTAATTGGAGTATGCTTGTTCAGCATTTTGTATGTCAGTGCTGCCTTTGAGTTCACTGCATTGTTGCGTAGGTTTTGAAAATATTGTTGGCATTACACAAGTCAACTCTTACACAACAGTGATGAGAACTGTAGGGAAAAAAAAACATGCTGAGGTGAGATTGCTCCACTGGGCATGCAATACCTATTATGTCATGTCAATTAAGTGATTTCTGAAACAAGAAGTATTTGTTTGAACTAACATAGGTGATATTCTTAATTGCCAGTGGGATTCTGATGTGAAGCTTGCAGTGAGCAACTCCTTCTGGTACCTAAAGGGATGAGAACATTTTCATCCATAACAAAAGAATGTGTGCCTGGCACTGTAAGGCGTGTTTCATGAAACTTAGGGACTTTAATGGAAGGCTACTTCAAACTCAAACGTTTATGTTAATCTGCCACTTATGTTCAGTTTCATTGTCTATGCACATCGCCTCTTTCATTGAAAAACTTAAAAGAAAACTAACACTTATCAAAACACAATAAAATATGCATGTCTTTTTAAAGTGGAAGGGATCAGACAAAACTGTGACATGCTATTGTTACTTTAGTTCGCTTACTTCTTCTATGTGCCTTTTAAATTTCTAGCAATATGAATATTAGAATTTAAAATTTTAAAAGATTCAGTATAATAAGTTAATTAGTATTGGAATAAAAAAAATAAAGTAAGACTTCAGACACCCAATTAATGAAAAGGAAAATATCTGTGACACATTCAAATTTGATGATTCTTATAACCAAATATAGCAAAAATAACACCTCATTATTTGTGATAGCATCTATAGTTTGGTAGCACTAAGAGCAAATCAATTTCAAAATGAATAAATTGAACTCAATTTATAGAAAAAGAAATCACCAAATACCAAGGCTCAATGTAAACAACTATATTCTGTTCCTTTTTTGCTTAAAAAATGTTACAAAGAATAATGTATCACTGGGCCAGTGAGATGGCTCAGTGGCGTAAGTGCCTGCCTGGCAAGCGTGAGGTCAAGTTCAACTCCCGGATCCCACATACGAAAAAAGGGCTGGTGATATCGCTCAGCAGCACGGGCGCCTGCTGGCGCGCGAGGTCCTGACATCAACCCCCGGGACCCACAAAAAAAAAAGAATAATGTATCACTTATACAGTGATTTTTAAGTACAATTTGCAGTCCTAATTTTATATGACGTTAAACTAGTATTTGGAATTTGAAATTTCATTTATCAGGTTTCTACCATATATTTCAGCTAAACATATTTCACATAGGTTCATGATAAAAATACAAAAAAAGAAAAAAAATAGCTTTAAGTAAAATTTTATCTTAAAACTCTTCCCTCAAATACCTGTCATGTAGTTAGACAAATTCATAAAGCAGACTGTGAAATAGCCGGTCTCTGGTGCCTCTTGCCCTTTACTTACTTCTCCCGGCAAACATACCAATTATTATAAGACAGAGCCTTCTGGTAATCTAACCTTCGCTCTTGAACCTTTCCTGATTTTACCTTCTGCTCTGTATAAACCTGCCTGAGGTCACTTTTACCATCTTTGCCACTTACTAGCTGTACCCCGCTTAAAAGCTGCTTAACTTCACTCTTTGTTGGTTTTCTCATATATGAAATAGGAATAATAACAATAGCACCAGCTCAGAGCTATTGGGAGAGCTGCTGTGAGTTGACACAGTGACTGGCATGGGTAAATGCTCACTATATGTCACCCACCATTTTTCTATCTCTGTGGATGATAAATTCTGTATCACTCCCAGATAAGTTTTTAAATAAGCCAAACTTCTCTTAGACAAGCCCAACTTTTCTGTTTTTTCCTTTTCTTCTGATTTCGTGTCTTTCCCCTCGGGCTGCACGCCCAGCTAGAGTTGGCGAGGGGCTCTGTTCCACACAACACAGACTCGAGCTGGGAAATGCAGGCAAACAGAACACCGAGTGAGCGTCAGTAGGTGTCAGTTTGCCCTTCTGGTTACCAAACATTCTCCCTCCTTCCTTTAGTCCTTTCTTTCTACATACGGGTTCATTCCTCAAGGGAGAAGGCAGAGGCCCACCCTAACGTCATCCTCATCTAAGTTCACTATCTGTGAGAGACGGTGAATTGTCTAAATCACTTCCAAATGTGAATGCATCTGTCCTACCTTCACTCAGTGCGCAGTGATGGAACGGTACCAACAGTAAAAACACTACTGGAAAAAACATGGTTGAGAAACACATAGACCCCACTGGCCTGAAGCAATTCTGAAATCCCACTGGGCAGAAATGATGCGGTTTCTTAGAAATGGTATGGGGATTTCTTTTAGTAAGCTCCAATTCCACACTTTAATATCTCCCTGGTTCCATCTTCTAAGAGACTGTTTTTCTTTCTCAGTATCTTCATTGACTGCAACTGAAGTAGTGATTAGAATAAACTCCACAGGGGATACACAGAGTCCTGTACTCTGTCGCTTCCACATGAGAAGAGAGAGTCCCAAGATTTGTTTTAAATCTTGAGCAACAGAAGCCTTTCTTGTTTTTTTGTTTGTTTGTTTGTTTTGTTTTGTTTTGTTTTTCTTTTTTTTTGGTTTTGTTTTTCTTTTCTGCAATACTGAAAACTGAATCCAGGGCCTGTGCTGTGAGTTAACACTCCAGCCATTTTAAATTTTCTTTTTACTTTTAAGACAAATTCTTGATGAATTGCTAAGCTGCACAGGCTGGTCTCAAACTTGAGATCCTCAAGCCTCAACCTCCCAGAGTGCTAGGGTTACAGGTGGAACCACCACACCCAACTGCAATCACAAGACTTTACTCCAGGTTCATGAATCCTTTCATGGTATGAATTTATTTTATGAAGGAGAAGGATGAGAAGGAAGAGGAGAAGCAGCGAAAAAGATGAAGAGAAAGAGGAAAAGAGCCCTAATAGATTTGTTTGATGAGATGCCCACAGTTCATTTTAATATATGGTCTTATGTTTCTTTATTTTTTTCTTCTTTCTCATTGCCATAACCACCACCTTTAACCTACACACACACTTTTTCTTTCAGATTAAGAGTCACTCCCTAAAACTGCAGGCATATCCCTAGTCTGATACTCTCCTAGAAGTAATTAATCTGTTGAAAAGTTTTACAGAGGATTTGCCCATTGTGGGCCAGATGCAGAGAACCCTCATGCCCCAAGGGATTATGGAGACATAGAGAAGCCTAGATCCTTGAGTCACTCCATGGAAGACATCTGTCCACTGATCAGAAACACATACCTGTGTTAGACTTTTCCACGAACAAGAATTAACTTCTATTTTATTTAGTCATTGAAATTTAGGGTCTCGTTTCTGACTACAAGAAATTGCCCAACTTATAAAATCAATTACTCAGGAACATTCTAAGATACTATTAGATTTTTTGATGTAAGACATTGAATTGTTTTCATATACTTAAAGCTCAATGGATAGTAACTGAGATGGTATTTTGTAGAGTACATATAATGCATTCAATAATGAGAAAAATGAAAAATAGTCATAACTGGGCTTGCCAAGAAATGCAAGTTATTTTCTATCCAACTAGTTTTCTGTTTATCAGATAAAAGTGATATCACAATAAACATTTCTTGAAGAACAGCAAATGTTCATAATGAGAACATATACAATTTGATGGCTAAAATGTGCCTAAACTACACATGAAACAAAAAAGTCACACAGAAATATCAATGTATACTTTCTAAGTTTGACTGATCAGCATGTAAAGATTAAACATAATGATTTTTTTGAATGCCAATGATTGCCACCAGGCTCCATTTTTAGCTTTTGAATTATCGATGGCCTACAGGTGTGAACATACAGCACTATTGTGTTACACACTTAATGTACATACATAGGACCATTTATTTCTAGATGTGAACTTTAAAAGAAGAAATCCAAATTAACTTTTAAATGTAGAATGTAACAGACAATAGTGATACACTCTAGCTCCTAGATTTAGGACAGTGGTAGAAAATGTTGTTTTCCCTTTAATGATACCTCCTTTAACTTATAAGCAAATTGCTAACCAGCACCTCTATTGTTGTTCCCTTTGGTTGTAGTATATGCAAATGTTTGTATGTATACATTTGTATGCTTGTAATGCTTTAAAAATTGTCCAGAATAGATGTATACCTTTGAATAAATGAAAAATATTTAACTCTAGGGAATGGAATACACAAGGTAAAATGAGGAGAAACTTTTATTTTCTCCTTCCTACAAAAATAACACATTGTGTAATTTTTGTAACCGTATGAATGATTCACTCTTATAAATGTTTTCAATAGAAAAAATTGTTAGAACTGAATGAGAGGATCTGGAATGGCTTCATTTGCATTAAGTGTCTAGAACAATGTCCTGCCCGAGGAAGGATTTCAGTAAATAGTTGTTAAAGGAGTGAATCAAGTTATTACACTCAGAACACATTAGTACATGAGATGAGGGAGGAGTTACTTATGTTGGATTTCACCATAAAAAGATCTCAGTTCTGATAAAATTGACAGCTGACATTTACTTTCCAGGAACAAATCATAAGAAGGCTTTGTTCACATCATTCTTGAAAAGCTAATAATAAAATTAAATTAGCTATTACCAAAATAGGTTTAATTATATATTTAATAATGGGTGTAGGAATTTTTTTACATTCTTTGAAAAACACTAAAGGTCTTAAATTTTTAAAATAGAAAATATCCACTTCCATTCATTTTGACAAATAAAAGGTTTGAAGTTACCAACTTTTAAAAATATTTTTCAAATAAATTTTCAAAGAAAGGAAAGTGTGCTGCTAAATGAAAAAGGCTTCTTATAAGTTCTATCTTGGTAAAGAACCAGGTTCTTTGTTAGACGGAAAAAAACACATTCGCTATCCTGACACAGATCACAGGCAAACAGGCACATTCTAGATACCTTAGGTGGAATTTTAATAAAGATAAACAGAAAAAGAAATTAAATCATAGAAAACACTTAGCATCACAAAATGAGCCCCTAGAATATTGAAATGAGCACCACCTTCGTGTCCTATCAATTTTGACGTTAACATGCTGTTTCCTAGAAACTACCAGCACTTGGAAATAAATTATCTGTAAAGTAAATTTCCATTTTAGGGCTACTAAGGGTGTTTGCTAAAGAAAATACAAATCTGGAAGATTAAGCAGTTTTGAGTTCAAAAACTGTGTTCACATCACGTCAATAAATACTTTTTAAACTTTTTTTTAGTAGTACATATCTGTCATACACATTGATCACATTCATGGCAGTGAATTTGTACCAGTACATATCTTAATTCTTCTTTTCCCCTCCCCATTTACAAAAGCTTGGTTTCCATTTTTTCCCTTTCATTCTTTTTTTTTTCCTTTTCCCTTCCTCCCCTTCCACCCCCTCCCTTATTCCCTTTACCATTTGAATAAGTTCTTCCCACTTCCCAGTACTTATCCTCCATTATGCTCCTTATTTATTCTTTGGGGTTTTCACACAAGAGAAACAATGTGATATTTAAAATTGTGTGTCTGATTTACTTCACTTAAGATTATGCTCTCACGGTGCATCCATTTTCTTACAAAAGACTCAAGTGAGTTTATCCTTCTTTATGGCACACTAGTACTCCACTATAAATAAATATCACATTTTCGTTGTCTATTCACCTGTTGATAGGCTTATAGGCTGTTTCCAACATTTAGCTATTATAAATTGTGCTGCTATAAACATGGGTATTCATATACCACTGTGGGATGATGCTTTTAACTCTTAGGGAAGATACCTAGAAGGGGAACAGCTGGGGTGCTTTTCACCACCTTCTCATGAATGTAGTTACAATCTTTCTCATCTATTAGTTGTTTATGTGAACATATCCATCTTTTTATGTCCAAGTTCCTAACAGAGAATCTTACAAGTAGTTATCTCTCAGAAGAATTACTACTATTTAATTATGTACATTTTCACTAGCAAGATCTTGAATTTTAAGTTATATTTAGCATATACTCTGCTGCTTATTTTTTGCTTATTTCTAACCTCTAGTATTTGATTTATCAGTACTAATCTACATTTATGCCAGTGTTTCTCAAAAGTGTTTTCTGCTGAGTATCTGCATCATAAGCTTGCTCAGAAAGTGTATTGCTAAGGACCCAGACAAACCTATGGAATCATTATTTTCTAAGGGGTAAGGGCAGAAAACCTGCATTTTGAAAAAGATGCTTTGGGAGTTCTTAAATATAAGAATCAACCACTGCATTTGCACTAAATACATTCGCAAGTAAGTTTTTAGCTAAACAGAATGGGAAAAGCTACAAGAAAAGGAGAAGTGCAAAAGAGGGAAATTAGAGCACTTGACTCCATCCTCAGGCAAGCCTTTGGAGAATAGAAGCCCTTTTCGCCCCATCCTTTCTTTCTGGCACAATTAGTTCTTTAACATTCTAATTTACTTTCAGTGCACAAGCTAAGAAGAAACTTTCTCTTCCGTCCCAATCAAGAGCATGGGTGAAGTGAGAAACTGAAAAAAAGATACACAAGGAACATACCTTCCCAGATCAAAATTCTAGACCTTTTCATTTCATTTTATGGCCCACTGTCAAGAGAATTAAATTTGGGTCGGACAATTGTGTCTCATAGGGCTAAAAAAGTGTAAGTATAACAATATTTTGAGCTCTTTGAAGAACACGAGGAAGAACTTTCTCATTATTTCCATAAATCTAGAATAACTTATTCTATTTAAAAATCACCACAAATTGGCAAAAGAATAGAAAAACAGAGTAAAATGGAATGGAATGGCCAGAAATGAAGCCAAATAAGTGAAATATAGTCAACTGAAAAAGGAGCAAAGGCAATACAATGGAGAAAAGAATCTTTTCAACAAGTGATGTTGGAACTACTGGATATCCAGAGGCAAGAAAATTAATCTAGACACAGAATTTACAGCTTGTGCAAAAATTAACTCAAAATGGATCACAGACCTAAATGCAAAACACAGAACTATAAAACTCTTAGAAAATAACATATGGGCCAGTGACATAGCTCAGCACCATAAGCGCCTGCCTGGCAAGTGTGAGGTCCTGAGTTCAACTCCCGGTACCCACATAAAGGAAAAGAGGACTGGTGATATTGCTCAGCGACACAAGTGCCTGCTGGTGTGCGAGGTCCTGAGTTTGACTCCTGGTACCCACATAAAAAAAAAGAAAAGAAAAGAATATAGATGAATAATCTATATTACCTTAGTTATGGCAGTGATTTTTAGTTACACTACCAAAGGCATGATTCATGAAAGAAATAACTGACTAGCTGAACTTCATTGCAGTTAACAACTTCTGTACTGCGAAGGACTGTTGAAGAGAATGAGAAGACAAGCCACAGAATGGAAGAAAATGATGCCAAAAGACACAGCAGACAAAGGACTGTTATTCAAAATATATAAGGAACCCTTAAAACTCAACAATAAGCAAGCAAAGAATCTGATTAAAAAATGGACCACAGGAAGGATAAGGATGTAGCTCAGTGGCAGAGCACTTGCCTGACATGGTCATGACCCAGTACCACCACCAAAAAAAATAAATAAGTAAAAGGCAGGGATAAAAGATGTAAACAGACACCTCATTTAAAAAGACACACAAGTGGCAGATAAACATGCTAAAAATAAGTCAACACATTTCACTAGGCAATTGTAAATTTCGTCAATGAGATGCTACTACATATCTATAATAAGATCAAACATCTACAACACTGACAGTACGGAATGCTGACGAAGATGTGGCTAAAAGGAGTGGCCACTCATTGCTGGTGGGGATGCAAAATGATACAGCCTCTTTAGAACAGTCTGGTGGTTTCTTATAAAACTAAAGAGAATCTAACAAGAAATTTTAGCATTCACACTCATTTGTATTTACCCAAAAGAACTGAAAATTTGCCTTCACACAAAAACCAGTACACAGATTATTTACAGCAGCTTTATTCAAGATTTCTAAAAGTTGGAAGTAACCAAGATGTACTTCAGTAGGTAAGTGGATAAATAAACTGTGTTTCATTTAGGCAGTGGAATATTACAGAGAGAGAGAGATCAAGCTATGAAAGGACGTGAAGGAAACAAATATCAAATACTAATTGAAAGAAGCCAATTTTAGGGTCAGTGAGATCGCTCAGCAGCATAAGCGCCTGCCTGGCAAGTGTGAGGTCCTGAGTTCAACTCCCAGTACCCACATACGAAAAAAGGGCCGGTGATATTGCTCAGCAGCACGGGCATCTGCTAGCGCATGAGGTCCTGAGTTCGACCCCCGGTACCAACAAAAAAAAAAAAAAAAAGCCAATTTTAGGCTACATATTGTACAATTACAACTATATGCCATTCTGGAAACAGCAAAACTGTGGAAGGAAAGTTGTTGCCAGGGACTGGAGGTAAAGATGGATAGGAAAGACACAGACGATTTGGGGAGCAATAAAATTACTTTGAACACTTCAATAGTGGATGTTTCTTTATACATTTGTCCAAACCCACAGAATGTCCAACACCAAGAGTGAACCATCATGTGAACTGTGAACTCTGGGTGACAATGATGTGTCGAGGAAGGCTCAGGGATTGTAACACACAGGCCACTCTGACACAGGGTGTGGGTAATGGGACAGGCTGTGCACGTGTGGGGGCAGGGCGTGTGAGAGAGCTTTATGTGTACTTTGTGCTCCATAGTGCTATGAACCTAAACCTGCTCTTTTTTAAAATGGGGGGGGGGGCTCAAGAAAGGTAAGGATTGAATATGGGAAGGAAAAAACCCAGAATCTTCTTTCAATACTTTTCTTAAACCATTGAATTCTTAAAATAAAAAACTTGAGCCATTTAAACACAGGACTTTTTAAGTATTTGATTAACATGGATTAACCAGTTCTTTCTCAATTTAGACTAAATTCCTGTTAACAAATCAACAGAAACCAGATTAGAAGAGACCTAAATCATGAGATTAAGACATTGTCTCACTCAGAAGAAAATCCCATTCTTCCTTCTCAGGAGTTAAATTTGGGACCATTAAGATCGCTTCAAGCTCTACCTAAACCGACCTAATAATAATACTGTGCAGAAGCAATTCGACCAATCTCAAGTTCAACTTTCCTCACTGCAGAGTCACCTTACCCTTAATTTCTCTCCTTGTAAACCTTGATGGTGTGTATACTGGCTAAAACATGATTAAGTGCTAACAATTTAAACACTTTTGGGTAAGAATTCCTGGAAAACCGTGCTCAGACAAGGGAGGGTCTCTGTTAGCAAAGGATTTAATTCATCTTCTGTTACTACACGAGGGAGGCCCTCAGGGAGCTGCCACATGTTTGTTATATAGGCTGTGATCAGGATAGCAACCTGGTGCTTTCATTTATTTCATAAGTGGAATGCATTCGGTATTTTCTAATGAGCCTCTGACATTCTAGCATGATGAGCTGAGAGATTTTTTATCAAGTGCAAAATAGGTTTAAGATGTGCATGAAAAGCAGACCTTTGTATATTTAACTATATTTAAGAAGAAATTATTTAAGAAGTTGTAGATTGTAATTATAAACCTCTTTTCTCCTTATTTCATTAGTATACATTCATTTTTCAATTCCTGAATAAAGCTTTCATAATCTGTCATTTTGTTCTAAGAAGCAGAAAAATAGAAGAAACTTCAAAGATGGTACTGTTTTTAGCTCAGGCTAAATTTCTGTTATCAAATCAACAGAAACCAGTTGAGAAGAGACCTAAATCATAAGAGTAAGACATTTTTGAGACATTTCACTCAGAAATAACTGGTATGGTAAAGCCAATAACTTATACACTCAAGGTGTTGTTGTTATTGTTATTATTGTTGTTGTTTGTTTTGGGTTCTCTTTTTCTTGCTTTATTTTGTTTCGTTTTCTAGTTCCCACTTATGTACAGGGCATCACATTCATTCCGATTATTTTGGTGACACAGTGAAGAAAATCCCTATCAGTATAAAGTCTTAGATTTAATTATAATATGTTTTATGTTTCTCTTTTTTTTGCAGAGAACTATTAAAAGTAGTTGTAATTTTAATAAATTGGGGTAAACTATAAAATGCAAACTTCTTCCCATTCTCTTTCTCAGTTTGAGGTTTAAAACCGCTCTGCTGAAATTCCCCCTATTTTACCCGGCACACCTCTCCCTTGTTAAAACCCTACCCATCTTACAAAATGTTCCCCCGCCAAACTTCCTGGATTGCCCCGAACCAGATGTGCTCTCACCCTTCCTCGAGCCCCATGGTGCCTTTTACTTTTCTTACAGCACATCTCACACTCTGTCTTATATTAATGCTATTGCCACGTTGCCTAATTTTAAGAAGATGCTCCTTGAAAACTAAGGCAGAGTTGGTTGTCTTTGGGCAGTTTGGCCTGGTGCTTTGGACATGTTAAACATGCATCAAGGACGCATTTAACTGACTTAGTCTTTTAGCTTTGGGGTGGAGGGGTAGAAGGAGACCTTTAAAAGATATCAATCCTCTTGAACTAAATTTTGTGTGTGTGTGTGTGGGTACCAGGGGTCGACCTCAGGACCTTGCGGGCCAGCAGGCACCCGTGCCAGTGAGCGATATCACCGGCCCTTTTTTCGTATGTGGGTACTGGGAGTCGAACTCAGGACCTCATGCTTGCCAGGCAAGGGCTTATGCCGCTGAGCCATCTCACCAGCCCTTGAACTATTTCAAAGCCTTAATAAAAAGCATTGAAATGCTCGTTTACTTTATTTCTTTGATAACAAAGACAGGATGCTCTCAAAATACTTCTCAGTACTTCTATTCTTTTCAGGTACCACATATAAAATTAGTGCTTCAAAATTTCAATTTATTTCTGGCCCCTAAATGTTTCCTTGCTCCTACCTATGGAATTAATGCATCAAAGAAAAGTTCATTTGTTTTCATATTTCTTTGTCTTTAAGATAAATGTTAATGCTAGTAAAATATATGTGTATATATAGAACAAAATACATATATGTGTCATACAGTATTATCTCATTTTTTCCTAAGAAAAATTGTACTTTCTTTTTAAAAAGTGAGTTGGTTAACACATAACAAGACTAGAACAGAAGTGAGAAATCTGAAATTCAAACCAGTTTGTGATGGATTGTTTTTATGAGACCCTATGTAAGTCATCTCCAAACTAGGAATAGTTGTCTGCTTTACATTGTTATGAGGCTCGATTAAGATAAAGTTTTCAGTGGCACATCAGAAAATGTATAGACTGGGCAAAAGTTAGGTCAGCAGTAAGGACAGCACTTTTTTTTTTAATGTGGGTACCAGGGTCAACCTCAGGACCTCACGCTTGCCAGCAGGCACTTGCACACGCTGCTGATATCACCGGCCCTTTTTTTTCCCTTTATGTGGGTTCCGGGAGTTGAACTCAGGACCTTGTGCTTGCTGGGCAGGCACTTATGCCGCTGAGCCATCTCACCGACCCAAGGACAGTACTTCTGGAGTCTGCCTTTTAGTTTTGAATTGTAACGCCATGCATTACTCCCTATGTCTATGTCTGGTACCTCCTCTGTAAAATAGAAAGATAAAAAAGCCTATTTCTGGAGCTCTTGAAAGGAGAAAAATCTTTAAACATCACTTAGCAGTGTATCTATTATTATTCTAACACTGAGTTTCAACAGGAATTTTGTCAAGCTCTTTTAATTTCTCAAAAAACATCAAGCTGCATTACATGGCCCAAGCAAATGACTAATACATAAATCTCTAGAAGGACTTAAATGCTTAAATAATTTTGTAGAAAAGAACTGTACATCACATTTACAAAATCTCTTCAAAAAATGGTAAATATGAACATGGCACAACTATCTTCAATACACAAACTAAATAGCTGGCATTCAAAAGAAAATATGACATTTTCCTCCAGAAGTAACACCTGACTTTCAACTAATTTTTCTAATCCAACATATGAAAAAAACTGCCCTGTAGCTCTGGATCCATGATCCATGGACCTCAGAAAGGATTTAACTTCCTTATCAATTGTTCTGCTTATTAATTATTCTGCTCTAATCTGCTCTATTAATTGTTCTGCTCCTGTGCGGATCCATTGGAAAGCAAGCATTCTATATGTATAATGCAAAGCACTGTTCACTTTTGGATAGCGAACTCTCAGCAAAAAAAAAAAAAAAACAGAAAAAACAACTTCTGGTAGCATATTTTGACAATTCTTATAATTTGCGGTGATGTTTTCATTACAGTGTGTCACACAGGAAGCCACAAAAGGATTAGACATAGACCAACTCATCCACATTTCTTCCAGCCAGTAATCACACTGCTGCCTGCCAGCGTCCTTGACTTCCTTAGTGCCAACCCTTCCACTTGCCCCGTAGTGTGTCTCCCTAAGTTCATTACTCAATAGAGGCACCATACAGGCAAAGATGCCATTATCTGCATTTTATTAGACTCTGTGATTTGATCCTTTAGAAATATCTCAGCCTACAACAAGATTAAGGCAAATATATGCCAGTGGGATTTTGAAAACCAGAGAAACTTCAGTAAAGATGGCAGGAAAAAAGTGACCTGGGGGGGAATAGATCCTATAAAAATTGGATCAGTTTTATCCCTATTACAGTTTTATTCCTTACAGAGTGGATTTTGAAAATTCAGCAACCATGTGTATTTCATTCAAACCTGAGTTTTTGGAAAAAAAAAAAATCTTGCAGCTTTATTGAACTAATAAAAACCAGGGAGTATGTTTGCTGACACAATGGAAAGGCCACATTATAAACTTAATATTTGATTTTTTTTTTTTTTTTGTGGGTACTGGGGGTCAACCTCAGGACCTCGCGCGCCAGCAGGCACCTGTGCTACTGAGCGATATCACCGGCCCTTTTTTCCTATGTGGGATCCGGAGGCGAACTCGGGCCCTCGCGCTTGCCAGGCAGGCACATACGCTGCTAAGCCATCTCATTGGCCCTTGATTTTTTATTCTAGCTTCAGAAATACTTTTTGGAGGTATAAATATCCCCAATATTGTGAAGAGTAAAAAAACTATTTTAAAATTTTGAGTCTGGTCATCAGTCATTTGCAATATTTCTTTTAATTACTAATATTTCATTTCAATGATTTCACTTGATGCTATGAGCAAATTTGACAGGGTTGTGAATTTTTCTTAAAAATTTCCCTTCTTGATATTCAAAATTGGGCTCCTGGTTCTAATCTAGACTTCCTGGCTATTCTTCCAACAGTGTTCCCAGAATTCTCTTCCTCCGTTCACCTTTATTAAAACTTTTTTCAACCTTCCTCCTTCTCTATGCTCTCTGAGTGATTTCATGGACATTGATTGTTCAGCTATAAATCAATATTATCAACGTGCTGTCCCTAACCAATGTCCCGTATTTCAGACTCAGCTTTTAAATGCTGAACAGTCTTCAAATAAGATGTTTTGTTATTTAAGAATTCAGCTACCAATTTGAGTAATTAAAAATGGCATGAACTGGGGGCTGGTTTTATATATATATATATATTTCCATACATGGAAAAACCATGACTACTGCCTTTTCTCTTCACGTACTGGCTTTTCATAGTTACATCCTGGATTCTGTAGACAGCAAGATTCCATGACTGGGCATTTTCTTCCTGTTGCTTCCCATAGCACCTTTTGAAAAACTACTGTAGTATTTTTACATAGTAAAACAATTACTCATTTACATGCTTATAGCTGCCAATTACAGGAAGAATTCTATTGCTTAATGAGCTAGCTTTTAAAAATAAATCCTGTATTGTTAATATGCAAAACAGTACCTAGCACAAAGGAAAAATTCAATGTTGACGAATGGATGACTCAGTTTTGTAATTCATAATATCGACTTGATTACCTTTTCCTTTTTCACTGTTACAGTTCTTTAATTCAGAAGGCACATGCTTATAATTTTTCCCACTTGTTCTTCATTCATCTTATAAAACACATCTCCCTAAAGCGTACATTTCAAGTAAAATCATTGGTGCATCGTGCAGGGACATTGGAGAATAATGACATGTATTGCCGTATAATTCTCAGTATAATGGATGAGAGTGAAGAATGGACAAGGATTAATTCCCTTTCACTCTCTCAAACAAGCATAAATGTAAGAAGGTCTTTGAGCCCTTCAACAAGGGCTCCCACTAACCCTTAGCACCAGTTTCCTAGGGTGGAGTTGGGATTCACACAGCTGGCATGATTGATTCCGTTGATTCTCCTTCTCACCCCATCCAAGAGATAAGATTCTTAGCTGCTGCTTTTGAAACCATGTGCACCCTCAAAATTCTTCCTGTAATCCCAGTTTCAACATTTGAAAATTATCAATAATTATATAACTTCTTTTATTATTTAGGTAGTTTTAAACATTACTTAGACTGGGCGTGGTAGCACATGCCTGTAATCCCAGCACTTGGGAGGCAGAGGCAGGAGAATCGCTGTGAGTTTGAGGCCAGCCTGGGCTACATAGTGAACTCAAGGCCAGCCTGAACTACACAGTGAGACCCTGTCTCAAAAAAAAAAAAAAAAAAAAATTTTATTTAAAGAATTTTGGAGGTATGTTAATGAATAGAATTGTGATTCATAAGGATATGAGAATGTCTCTCGAAGTTTTATGTTCTTATGAGAATAATTTCCCCAAACTTAGCCTTTTTGTTTTTAGGTCCATTTCCCTGGATATTTATTCATTCAACAAGTATTGAGAAATTAATATGTGCCAATCACTCTGATTAATTGTTTAAGATATATATGACATATATATTACATAAATTGAAATATGCATTGCATATGTTAAATTCATTTAAAGTAGCATATTTAAATCTCATTCTCATGAAGCTTACATTCTATTAAGACAAATAGTAAACAAGGTAGTTATGTAAAAAGCAAGTAAGTTAAACAACAATTACTAGGCATGAAAATTAAGCAGAAAAGAGGAAAGAACAGGGACATGGTAGGGTTACAGGGATGGTATCTCCAAATATATCACTCAAATATGACATTTGGGTTATGACCTGAAAAAAATCAGAAAGCAAATCATGCAGATACCTAAAAAAGAACACTGTAACAATGACCAAAGCAAGTATGGTATATTACAGAAAACACAAGCAAGCCAATGGTATTACAGCTGAGGCGGACAGGTGGCAGATGCCAGATTTATGAAGGCAGGGACGTGGAAGAGGTTGAGGGAAACAGGAGACACGACACATTAGGTAATCTCTCAGGTCGTGAGAGAATTTTGACTCTATGAAGGCGAGGAAGCTATTAAAAGATATTGAGAAGAAGAGAGGCTTGTTCTTAAGTTTTAGCAGGAAAACTATGGCTGCTGAGTGGAGAACAGTTATAGAAAAGCAAGGTAAAAGCAAGAAATCTAGACAGCATTGTAATAACCCAGCCAAGAGAGGATGGTAGGTCTGGAGGAGCAGAGGAAGAATTGAGGAGAAGTTGAATTATGGATATTCTCTGAGTGAAAAGGCAGTTTTCCCCCAGATTGGATGTACAGTAAGTCCCCAACTTACGAACATTCAAGTCGCAAATTTTCACAGATACAAACAGACCCCGCATTGCATTCATAGCTGCAAACAAATCGTGGAAACAGCTCGTGTGTCTGCCAGACATTGTCGCCGCTGTGTTGGTGAGCACTTACCGTACAGTGCAATACTGTGCAGTGGTGCTGTACAGTCCGAGACTTCCTGTACTTTCATGTATGTTTGGTTTTTTATGCTTTACATTGTGTATTTGTGCCAAAGGTGTATAAGACTCACTTAGTCAGGCTTACGAATGAATCCAACTTCATTCATAAGTTGAGGATTTACTTATTATATAATAAGTTAGATATGAAATACCAAGTCCCCACCCCCAACATGCATAATGGCATGCCAAACTCAGAGAGCAGTATTGAATCTTTCTTCAACCTTCCACTCATTTCCATGGCCAGTCTTTCCCAAAGTTCTAGTTTTCTCAGCTCTAAAACATTTTCAAACCCATTCTCTCCACCCCATGCTAACCACTCTACTTACAGACCCTCGTGTAGAGGTTCTTATAGACTGACGATTGCGATAATCTTTTAAGGGGCCCCCATGTTTCTAGTTTCTCTTGTCTCTAACTCACCCTCCCCAAGAGTAACAGAACAGTATTTCCAAAGTTCAGACCTAAGCGTGTCTGTTTAAATCTTCCACACAGAGCAAGTCTCAAAGGCCTTACCTTTCCAGCTTTGTCATTCAAAAATGACCTCTAGCCATTTCTCAGATCTTCCATGTCCTTGGGCATGTTTGCCTTTGCTCATTTTAACCCCGTGTTTGTAATTCACTTTGCTTTAATATCATCTTCTCGCTGACCCATCCACATTCTTAGAAGATTCCACTAACCTCAGTATTCTGAGACCATGACCCTTGTTTTGAGACACATCAAGGCAGTTAGGACTCTCGCTGATGGGTGGTGGTATTACCATCTCCTAATCTACCCATTTTATAGAATGCTTGATAGGCGAAAGACACTCAACAAATTCAAATTCTTTTTTTTTTTTTTTTTTTTTTTTTTTGGTGGGTACCGGGGGAACGACCTCAGGACCTCGCGCGCCAGCAGGCGCCCGTGCCGCTGAGCGATATCACCGGCCCCTTTTTCGTATGTGGGTTCCGGGAGTCGAACTCGGGCCCTCGCGCTTGCCGGGCAGGCGCTTAAGCCGCTGAGCCATCTCACCGGCCCAACAAATTCAAATTCTTATCATCGAAACATGTGCTATGCCCAAAATGTGTCTTGTGCCTTTCTCGGCTTACTTCGCCCTGGGCTTACACTTGGCCATTCCAATGGCTGCTCCTTTAAAGTTACGTTATAGCAATATGGACATATATACCAGTACAGCTGCCACACAGAGGAATTATTCTAAGCAAGAGCCTAAAAAAAGTAAGCAAATGGCCCCTTCTCATTCTCAATTTTATAACATGAATCATCTGTCGGTAAACAAATGACTTAACAAATTTGCTCATCTAGACTGCCACATTTCTCTTTCCTTTTATCTATTTTTTTAAATTCTTTACTAACTATATTTCTGTCTTAACAGTAGTGTCCTTGTTATGGCTTGTATCTAGATGTCCTCTCAAAGCCTCATGAGGTCATAGGTGGGGCTTTTTGGAGGTGGCTGGATCTAGGGTTTGTGCTGCCAAGATTGATTCGTGGTATGATGCTAGGATTAAGGCTGCCCAACCCTGGGTGTGAGTGCTACCCACCTAAGGGTGGGTAACCTGGATAAGATAGAAGGGACAGAAAGAGGGCCGCTGCTTGGCACTTGTAGCTTGCTGCTCGTTGCCTTGCTGCCTTCTGTCTTCTGCCTGCCATGAACTGTTTCTCCTCTGTGATGCCCCTCTGCCGTGCCCCCCTACCTTGGAGCCATCTGACTATGGACTGAAACCTCTACAAACTTGAACCAAATAAACCTTTCCTTCTTTAACATCGGGCATTATTTATTTTGTCTCAGCAACAAGAAAAGTAATTAAGACAGTCTTAAATGCTACCATCACGCTTTTCATCTACCACTACTATCAGATATTTTGCAGACGTTAATAACTCTAAAACTTTAAGCTACACCCTGACCTCTCACCTAATGTTCAATCCAGTATTCCCAACTCCCCATATCATTCACATCCCAGACAACATCCCCTGCACTCACCTGCCCACTTCATCAGCACTATTCACTTCAGCTCTTCTTTCCGATTATCCTTTTTTGTCTGAGGTAGTTGTTCTTCTAGTTTCTCAGCACAAAATATTGAGGCTACATTTTATGTTTCTTTTTAATTCATCCTTTACATAATAAGTAACAGATATCCCTTCAAAAGTACTCTTGCTCTTTTTGTCTCAACTTGAAATTCAGTTGTCCCTACTTTATCTCCTCAAGAGCAACCCAGCTGGACCTATTCACTAGAGCCTTCTTCTCCTTCTCCTTCTCCTTCTCCTTCTCCTTCTCCTTCTCCTTCTTCTTCTTCTTCTTCTTCTTCTTCTTCTTCTTCTTCATCTTGCCAATGGCTAAAAGACTAATTGGAGGTAGTAATGCCAGCTGTTATTTTCAGGTAAATTCTAAAATCTCAATAGCTTAACACATCAACAGACACACTTAGGTTATACTCCAGTACAGATGTTTCCAGGCAAGCAATCTCTACTCAGGAATTCAAGATCTTTCTACCATGGAGTTCCACCTCCTACTGCCTCCCTTCAGCCAGCAGATGAAGAGAACATACCCACTCCTTCACTTCAGCAATGAGGTGACACACATCACTTTCACTAAATTTCACAGATCAAAACTCAATCATATAGGCCCCTAACCAAATAAATAGACTGGAAAATTAGCCTAACTGTGTTGCCAAGAAAAGTAATTTTGGTCAATGCCTAGCGACTCTGCCATATTCATCTTTCTAAAATAGGATTCAGATACTTGCCCCAAAACAAGTTGAAAAAGAATGAATTTTCAGACCCAGTTTAAGTGTCATGGCCTTGATAATATGATGCCTCTGGTATGGGGAGAAAGATAAACTGCCTGGAGTCCTCCCCAGCTATGCCATGAAAAGAAATGCCTTCTCTACTTATTTCCAAATCTGACCCTGAAGAATGGTAATTCTTCTGAATTTTTAACAGCTTATTGAACTAAGCAAAGCAACTGTACTACTATGTGGGTCCACAGCAATATAGGTGTTTTCACTTAACATCACAGGCTACTTGGGACAAAACAGCTCTGCTAAGTGCTGCTAAGAAAAATGCCAGTCCATTCATTGACTATCACCTGTGGCCAGTTAAACGGGCCACTTTATTTCCAAACTCATCTCTGTTGTTGCCTTGACACTCAGCAACCTAAAATGACACAGACTGCAGCCAAACTAACTCTGCAATAGTATCTTTACTCTGAGCAAGATGACAGATACAATCAGGTTAAAACAACCATGGTTTTATTATTTCCATTCAACTAAGCTAGTAGAGAAATATTGTTGAAGAACTAGGTCCAAGACTTACAATCAGGTGAATTCTACTCTTAGAGACTTCATGGGTCACTTTTCTTTTATAGAAGAACAAAATTACAAATCCCAACCTCTTATTTGAAGAAGAGAAATTAAGTCAGTATTAGCCAAAGACAAACAAAGTGCAGAAGGAGATGTGTCCCAGCTCACAGAGGCTTCAAACTGTTGGTGCCTTTGTCTTCTGGCACCCTTTTCTTACAGCATCAACACCACAATGTAGTTAAAATACTGGAAGTTAAGGGAAGGTATTCTGAAGTTAAAGTGACATATAGCTACACAATCACTCAATTGAATGAATGGAGTTACGGTGTTTCCAAACTGAAAGGCTGTCACTCAAAGTGACATCTGGCCTTGCTCATTGGACAGTTCATGCATGTAATATAAAAGCTCCTCCACTTTTTAGCAAAAGAAAGAGTGGATGGTGAAGGCAGTTATTGCGCAAATTCTGAATAGCAGGAAAGTTTTAATATTTAGTTCTATAGTTTGTAATCACAGTGGTATCACGAATGAGAACAAAAAGAAAATAATTATGAGTACTAAAGAGAATAGAAATAAATGCAACCATATTTTTTAGTTTAACTGAGGCATTTTCCAGTACTTGTTGGAGGAAGGTGAGCAATAAGAACCAAGGCAATTTCCCTAACTATACATTTCAAAAGAAAATGTTACTCGAAAAATTAAAGAATGCAAAGACCAAGTCCTACGGATGTATATGCATATTCATGCCATATTTTAAAATCAGTTTTACAAGTGAACAGAAATTTATTCATAGAATTCACTCATACATGTTGACTAAAGCTCCCCAAGTTTGTAGTGAGTAATACAGTAAGGTTTCAAGAACACTATGCTTAGTTCATAAAGAATAATTTATTCAACAAGTGTCTATTGAATGTCTATTATGTCACTTAGGGATAGCTTTTACCACTTGCCAAAAACATACATTGTTCTAGTATCAGTAGGTTAATAGCAGCCATAACTGCAAAATTATTGCCTGATGGAGCCTATATACTCAAGTTGTTTAAGCAGACAGTAGATAAGATAAATAATAAAATATTAAGTATGTTAATAAATGATCATTGTTGTATAGAAAAATAATGCAGTCAAATTCTTGGCCCAGTTTAACTTGATGTAGGAAGCCAGAGGTTACAGTCATGAATAAGATGGTCAAAGACTTTGAAGTAAGATAGTGCATTCTATCAATATTTGGAAGCAATACACTAAAGGCAGAGAGAAAAGCCAATCCAAATGCCTGAAAAAGGAATGTGCCCAATAAACTCAAGGAAAAGCAAGGAAACCAGTGTGGCTGGAGAAAGAATGAACGGTGAAGAGAAGTCAGAAAAGTAGAGGGGAAATTGGTTATGATTGTGCAGTTTTGTGGGCAATGTTTATAAAAATTGGCTTTGGGATAAATGAGATGGGAATTACTAGATGTGAAAAGAAGTGCTGCCGGCTCTTAGTTATGTTTCAAGTAGGTCATTCTGAGCACTGTGTTGATAATAGATTATAGGCAGCAAGTGTGCGAGCACTAAAAGCAGCTCAAAGGTAATTATAAGAATGAAGACAAAAGATGTGGTAGCTTGGACAAGGATGGTAGCAGAACGGCTATGAGAAGTGGTAAGATTAGGAAATGTTTTGAACATGAAGTCAACAGAAATTCTTCAAGGCATAGATGTGGTAGACGAGGAAAAACAAGAATTAAGAATGATTTCAGGTTTCCTGTTGCTTTTACTCATTCTGTTGTTTGCTTTTTTTAGCAACTATGTTATTATGTGGTTAGAACAAGTTATAGAAGAAAATCCAAGTGCTCTGTTTTGAGCATAATTGGTTTAATTTTGTCTACTAAATATCAAAGTGGAGATGTTACTGGGAATTGGATGTATGAGTTTATAGTAGAGTTCTAGTTTGAAGATCTAAGTTTGGAAATAGACAGTCCAGATGTGAGAGCACAGAGATTTCCCAAAAGAGTGCGTACAGGTAGAGAAGAAGGGAATTCCAAGGATTCAGCCTTAGACACTTCAGTATTAAGAGGATGGTCCCTTTCCCGTTTGCAAAAGAACAAGTTCACTGTTTCATATTATCTATCTTTTGTTTTACACGTTGATTTATTTATATTTTGGGTTTCTCACATAAAAGAAACCATACAATGTTTAACCTTGTGTGTCTGATTTATTTCACTTAACATTAAGGTCTCAGAAAATGTAATCATTAGGTACTATAAACATATACTACTAAAAATTAAAAAAATATATATTAACAGGATATGACAATAAACTGGAACCAGGAAAGAAGATTAAAAGAAGTGACCAGTGTAGTAGTAGGGACATCAGAAGATAAGTGAAAAACTTATTTCAGAAAGTAAGGACTGACTTCCAGGAAGATGGCAGAGTGGTGAACAGCAGAAAAAGAGCCTCTCCAAGATTCGGTGTCCAGACACTGGAATATATCAACGTGAGGAAGACAAGAAGGAGGGAAGTGGGTCTCCTGGACCCAAGAAGGATTTGAGTGAGAATTGAAGCCCACGGGGAGAGTGAAGAGAGAGACTTCAATGAAGAAAGAGAAGGCGGCAAGCTACACTTTCTCCCTGAGCCCTGACTCACTGCATGGGAGGGGCAGCTTGAACCTGCAGACATATGGAGACTACTGGAGACCCCAGAGGCCACCACAGAGAAACCCACCAGTGGAACAGAGCAGTGGATGCAGCAGACTGCAGTGGCTGGTGAGTTACTCAGGTTCAGATGTCCCCCAGAAGAGGGCGATTGGCTGGTAACCATCTTGGAGGGGCCACCTGAGCTCAGAACTCAGAAGAACTGCAGACTGGCTCCATCTAGAGGCTTCCAGTGTCAGAGTGAGGCAGCCAAGTTCAAGTCAGCATGAGGTCAAGGAGCTGAGTTCAAGCCAGCAGGAAGCC
This sequence comes from Erethizon dorsatum, assembly GCA_028451465.1. Taxonomy (NCBI): domain Eukaryota; kingdom Metazoa; phylum Chordata; class Mammalia; order Rodentia; family Erethizontidae; genus Erethizon; species Erethizon dorsatum. The sequence goes on from CM051838.1 coordinate 59,828,051, forward strand.
ACTTTCAAACTGGCAAGAGGCATAGATTACTGCAGGCTGAACAAATCAGGTTGCAGCCTCACAGCCAGAAACCAGACTGAACTTCAGTAGAACTAAAGATGAAGCCTTGCTAGGATTTTCCACTACCCTGTAGCTGGCTTGCTGGAATTAATCAATGGGGATCTGGACTCTGCCCACTTTTTCTACCAATGACAGCAAAGACATGCATTGAAGTGGACTTTTTTTTCTACCTTTCTTCTTTTTTCTTTTTTTGTTTTTGTTTTTGTTTTGTTTTTCTTAATTGTTTGTTATTACTTTATATGAGTGTGAACATTGTTTCTAGTTTTTTGTTGTTGTTCTGTTCTTGTTTTTATTTCTTCCTTCTCTCTCTCTTTTTTTTTTTTGTGGGTACCGGGGGTCGACCTCAGGACCTCGCACGCCAGCAGGCGCCCGTGCCGCTGAGTGATATCACCGGCCCCTTTTTTCGTATGTGGGTACCGAGAGTCGAACTCAGGACCTCGCACTTGCCAGGCAGGCACTTATGCCGCTGAGCCATCTCACCGGCCCTCTTCCTTCTCTCTTTCTCTCCTGTCTTCGTCACCAGTTTCCCAAAATTTCGGTAATCTTCTTTGTCCTCCAGCCTCACTTCTAATCTCTTCTTCTTCTTCTTCTTCTTCTTCTTCTTCTTCTTCTTCTTCTTCTTCTTCTCCATCTTCTTCATCTTCTTCTACTTCTTCTTCTTCATCTTCTTCTTCTTCTTCTTCTTCTTCTTCTTCTTCTTCTTCTTCTTCTTCTTCTTCTTCTTCTTCTTCTAATTCTCTATTTTTCTCTCTAACACTTTTTAAATTTTCTGCCCTGAGGGTAAAACTACCATACAATTTTCTGGATTGTTTTAGATTTTGTTACATAACCACAAATCTAGTTCATATGGTTAAAGGTAGAAAATTAATAGTTGCCACAGTTTGTAATTTTATAGGCTGTGTTAGAGTCTATTGTTGTTGCTGATTTTACCACTTTAGCCAAGGTGACATAATTGTTCTAATCAGTTGTTCTTCCTGGTAAGCCAAGACTGAGACTGCCCACTACATCCTTGGAAAGGGAACAATCCAATAGGAAGAGTTAAAAATCATAAATATATATGTACAAAATACCAGTGAACCCAACTATACAGACCAAATATTAACAGACATGAAAAATCAAATAAGCACTAATACGCTAGTAATGGGGGAGCTCAATACGCCACTGTCACAAACAAACAGATCCACTAGACAAAAAAATCCATAATGAAATATCAGAACTGAACCAAACTTTTGAACAAATGGACTTAGTAGATGTCTACAGAGTGTTCCACCCCACAACATCAGAATACACATTCTTCTCAGCTGCACATGGCACATTCTCCAAAATAGACCACATACTAGCTCGTAGAACCTGCTTAAGTAAATGCAAAGGAATTGAAATTATCCCGTGCATATTGTGAAACCAGAGCGCAATGAAATTGGAAATCAACGGCAAAAGAAACCACAAGAACTTCATAAACACGTGAAAATTAAAGACACCCTGCTGCACAAGTAATGGGTCACAGATGAAATTAAAGAAGAAATTAAACAGATTCTACAATTAAATGATAATGCCAATAAAACATACCAGAATTTATGGGACACAATGAAAGCAGTCCTACAAGGGAAGTTTTTTAAAAGTGAATTCCCATATCAGAAAAATAGAACGAGCTCAAATAAACAGCCTAATGTTGAACCTCAAGCTTTAGAAAAAGAGTAGCAAGTCAAGCCTAAAGCTCATATGAAGGAGGAAATATAAAGATCAGAGCAGAAACACATTCACTGGAAGAAAGATAGCCTCTTTAATAAATGGTGCTAGAAAAACTGGCTCTACACATGCTAAAAATTAAAACTAGACCCATATCTTTCACCATGCACTAAACTAAATTCAAAATGGATCAAAGATCTAAATATTAGAACAGAAACATTAAATCTGCTAGAAGGTAGGGTAGGTAAAACTCTTGAAGACATTGGTGTAGGCAAAGACTTTATGAAAAAAAACCCCAGTTGCACAGGAACTATCACAAAGAATCAACAACTGGGATCTCATCTTATTAAAAAGTTTTTGCACAGCAAGAGAAACCACCAACAGAGTGAAGAGACAACCCACAACATGGAAAAAAATGTTTGCCAGTTGTTCCTCAGATAAAAGATTACTATCGAGAACATACAAAGAACTCAAAAAAATCAGAACTCCCAAATTTAAAGATCCAATCCAAAAATGGGCATCTGAGATGAATACACACTTATCAGATGAAGAAATACAAATGGCAAATAAAAAATCACTAGTCATTCAAGAGATGAAAATTAAAACAACACTGAGATTCCACCTCACTCCAGAAAGAATGGCTATTATCAAGAAATCAACTAATAACAAATGCTGGAGGGGCCATGGGGAAAAAGGAACCCTTCTTCACTGTTGGTGGGAGTGTAGACTGGTACAGCCACTGTGGAAATCAGTGCAGAGTTACCTTAAAAAACTAGGATTGGAGGTCCTATTTGACCCAGCTATTCCCCTTCTGGGTATCTTCCCAGAAGAATTAAGAACATCGTACCACAGCGATGTATGTGCACCCATGGTTATAGCAGCACAATTTGTAATAGCCAGATCTTGGAAACAAACCAAATGTCCATCAACCTAGGAATAGATAAAAAAGAAGTGGTATTTTTATACAATGGAGTACTATACAGCCATAAAGAAGGATAAACTGGAGACTTTTATAGGTAAATGGATGCAACTTGAGAAAATACTCATAAATGAAATTAACCGGAGGCAGGGCCAGTGAGATGGCTCAGTGGCGTAAGCACCTGCCTTGCAAGCGCGAGGGCCTGAGTTCGACTCCCGGATCCCACATACGAAAAAAGGGCCGGTGATATCGCTCAGCAGCACAGGTGCCTGTTGGCACGCGAGGTCCTGAGGTCGACCCCCCGGTACCCACAAAAAAAAAAAAAAAGAAATTAACTGGATGCACACGTGTAAACATCATATTGTCTCCCTAGTGTGAGAAACTGAAAAAGTAAATAAGATCCAAAATGTACAATAGATATGGTAAAACAGGAAGAAAATGGTCAAAAGGAAAGAGAAACTGGGATGGGGAAGGGGGAAAAGAAAGAAGGGAAAAGAATAAAATTATATATATATATACAATATAGTTAAGACAGAAACACTAGGGCCGGTGAGATGGCTCAGCGGCGTAAGCGCCTGCCTTGCAAGCGCAAGGGCCCGAGTTCGACTCCCGGATCCCACATATGAAAAAGGGGCCAGTGATATCACTCAGTGGCATGGGTGCCTGTTGGTGCGCGAGGTCTTGAGGTCGACCCCCCGGTACCCACAAAAAAAAAAAAAAAAAGACAGAAACACTACTAATTTTGCTTAGTTCATTGAGAAGAGAGGTTTGTGCTAATATTGTTTGAAAAATTGAATCCTGGTATCTTGTACCCTGAGTAACTAATTTAAAGATAACAATATGTAATGTATTAACCATCATTACCCTTCTATTATGTTGTTTTGAAATATTGTTCTATTTTTTCTCTTTGAAATAAAAATTTAAAAAAATCAGAGCAGAAATCAGTGCAATGGAGACTAAGAAAACAATACAAAATATCAACGAATCAAAGAGTTGGTTCCTTGAAAGAGTCAATACAATTGATAAACCCTTAGGCAATCTTATCAAAAAAAGATAGAAAAGACTCAAATTCATGCAATTAGAAATGAAAAGGGTGAAATCACAATGGATGCTGCAGAAATCCAGAAGATCATCAATACCTACTTTGAGAACCTGTATTCTAATAAGGTGGAAAACACAGGAGAAATAGACGGATTCCTAGATACATATGAATTACCAAAGCTGAATCAAGAAGATATAAAAATTTTAAATAACCAACATCAGTCAATGAAATTGAAAATGTAATTAAAAACATACCAATGAAGAAAAGTGCAGTCCCTGAAGGATTCACAGCTAAATTCTACAAGAAATTTAGAGAAGACCTAATGCCACTACCTCTCAAACTCTGTAATGAAATTGAAAGGGAAGCAATACTCCCAAATTCCTGGAAGCAGTCATTACTCTGATCCCAGAACCAGAGAAGGATTCAAATAAAAAAGAGAACTACAGGCTAATTTCCCTAATGAACGTGGAAGCAAAAAATCCTCAATAAGATACAGGCAAACACAATGCAGCAAATCACCAAGAAGATTATACACCATGACCAAGTAGGATTCATCCCAGAGATGCAGGGATGGTTCAACATACACAAATCAATAAATGTAATACACCATATTAATAGAGCCAAGAACAAAAACCATATGATCATCTCAATAGATGCAGAAAAAGTGTTTGACAAAGTCCAGCACCATTCATGATAAAACCCTACAGAAAATTGAAATAGAAGGTCTTTATCACAATCTGACAAAAGCAATCTATGACAAACCACATAGCCAAAATCATACTAAATAGACAAAACTGAAAGCTTTCACTCTAAAATCAGGAACAAGACAAGGATGTCCACATTCATGAATCCTACCCAATATAGTTCTGGAAACATTAGCCAGAAGAATTAGACAAGAGAAAGAAATAAAAGGAATAAAGATAGGAAAGGAAAATATTAAATTGTCATTATTTGCACATGACATAATACTCTACATAGAAGATCCCAAAAATTCCACCAAAAGACTTCTATATTTATTAACCAAATTCAGTCATGTAGCTGGATACAAAGTCAACACTCAAAAATCAATAGCATTCCTGTACACAAATAACAAACTCACTGAGAGAGAAATCAAGGGAACAACACCTTTCACAATAGCATCCAAAAAAAAAAAAAGAAAGAAAGAAAAGAAAGAAAGAAAGAAAAATACCTAGGAATCAGTCTAACAAAGGAAGTAAAAGACCTTTACATTGAAAACTACAGTATTCTGAAAAAGGAGATCAAAGAGGATATCAGAAAATGGAAATCTATCCCTTGCTCATGGGTAGGAAAAACCAACATAGTGAAAATAGCCATACTTCCAAAATTGTTACACAGATTTAATTTAATCATGATCAAAATATCAATAGCATATCTCAGAGAATTAGAGAAAACAATCCTAAAATTAATTTGGAACCAGAAGAAACCTAGAATAGCAAGCACAATTCTAGGCAAAAAAGGCAAGGCAGCAGGCAACACAATCCCTGACTTAAAATTATACTACAGAGCTACTGTGATTAAAAACAGCATGGTACTGGCAAAAAAACAGACCCAAGGATCAATGGAACAGATTAGAAGATACAAAAACAAGTCCAAACATACTCAGCCACCATATCTTTGACAAAATATCCAAACATGTTCACTGGAAGAAAGATAGTCTCTTTAATAAATAGTGCTGGAAAAATTGGCTTTCCACATGCGGAAGATTAAAACTAGACCCATACATTTCACCATGCACTAAAGTAAAATTGAAATGGATCAAAGATCTAAATATTAAAACAGAAATACTAAATCTGCTGGGAGGGAGAAGAGGTAGAACTTTTGAAGACATTGGTGTAGGCAAAGTCTTTATCAATAAAACCCTGATCGCACAGAAACTATCACAAAGAATCAACGACTTGGATCTCATCTTATTAAAAAGCTTGTGCACAGCAAAAGAAACTACCAACAGAGTAAAGAGACAACCCACAGTGTGGGAAAAAATTTTTGGCAGCTGTTCCTCAGATTTGTCTTCTATCTAGAATATGTAAAGAACTCAAGATATCAGACCCCCCAAATTTAAAGACCCAATTCAAAAATGGATATCGGAAATGAATAGACACTTCTCAGATGAAGAAGTAGAAATGGCAAATAAATATATGAAAAAATGTTAAACATCACTGGTCATTGGAGAGATGCAAATTAAAAAAATGCTAAGATTTCATCTCACTCCAGAAAGATGATTATTATCAAGAAATCAACCAATAACAAATGCTGGCCAGGATATGGTGAAAAAGGAACCCTTTTGAACTGTTGGTGGGAGTGTAGACTGGTGCAACCACTGTGGAAATCAGTATGGAGATTCCTCAAAAAGCTAAAAACTAGAGGTTCCATTTGACCCAGCTATTCCTCTTCTTGGTATTGTCCCAGAAGAATTAAAACACCATACCACAGTGATATATGTACACCCATGTTTATAGCAGCACAGTTTGTAATATCTGAATCCTGGAAACAGCCCAAATGCCCATCAACCAATGAATGGATAAAGAAGACGTGGTATTTTTACACAATGGAGTACTACTCTGCTTTAAAGAGGGATAAACTTGAGGCATATATAGGTAAATGGATGCACCTTGAGACCATACTCTTAAATGAAATAAATCAGTTACATATGTCCAAATATCACATTGTTTCTCTGGTGTGATAAACCAAAAGTGTAAGTAAGGACCAAAATACATAATAGATATTGGGAAATGGGAAGAAAATGTTCAAATGGGAAGGGAAACAAGGGAGGGAGAGGGGAAAAGGAAAGAAGGGACACAAAGAAAAGACAATAAAAGCAAAATAATGGAAACTAAGCTTTTGTAAATAAGGAGGGGAAGAGAGGTTAAAGAGAGGGGAGGGGAATGGGAAAAAGAAAAGAAACAAGATATATCATGTCCAGATAAAATTCCCTATGATTAATGTTATCATTATGTATACCTAAAAGTTACCAATAAAATAAAATTAAAAAACAAAAAAGAAAGTAAGAGCTATCGGTGTGTCCAATAGTATTGGTAGCCTTTAATGACTAACACAGTATGAAGCATAGTACCATGGATCACTTGCTATCCAATCTAACTTTATGTATTAAAGCTAATGTTAGCAATCAGAAAGTAGAAGTTCAAATAATAATAATAGTTGTCATATTATATTCTTCTTATGTCATTTTTCTAAGCATTTTACAATCCTAATCACATTTAGTGCTCTCACAAGCCCTATTAAAGATTGCTGCTTTTTATAGAAGATATCCTAAAGTTCAGAGAATTCCCGTCATTTTCCCAAGTTCACACAACTCTTTCATTGTCTGACTGATGATTGCAGTGTTGGGGGTTACACATACCCAGAGCCTAGCACGTACTAGGCCAGCGCTGTACCACTGAACTGCATCCCCATCCTGCACTAAAATCTTTAACAACTGTGACACAAGACAGGTTAAAACCATATCCTGTGGTTTCAACCACTGTGCCATTGTGATGCCATGTCACTGTATCGCTGTCTTCATTATTCTGAATTTTCAACTTTTAAAGAGTTCTAGTAACATTGAGAAAAGATCTCATGTAAAACACAAGGAAAAACAACAAATTTATAACTAATTATAAATTTTTTCAAAATTATACCTACTACCATATTTTGAATGTACTCATTCTAATGGACTATTTTCTACACAGTGCTTCATTCATAATATAAAAGTTCAATTCCAGAAATCCTGAATAACATAGATCTTTACTCATAGTTTTTTTTTGTTTGTTTGTTTGTTTTTAACGTGGGTACTGGGAGTCGACCTCAGGACCCCTCGCTTGCCAGCAAGCACTTGTGCCACTAAGCGATATCACCGGCCCTTTTTTTCCTTTATGTGGGTTCCGGGAGTTGAACTCAGGACCTTGTGCTTGCCAGGCAGACACTTATGCCGCTGAGCTATCTCACCAGCCCCTGCTCATAGATTTTTTTAAAATAAAGTATGGGGTATCAGGGACAGGGATATGTAGCACTCAATACAAAATGTTTTCTAGACATCTTATTTGATATATTTTCCTCATCCTCAAAGTTACTATTGATTTTCTTACAATAATCAGCTCTGGTAGTCTCTCCTCTAAGACCCTGGTGAATAAAATTGTCTTCCTCATTTGTGAAGTTGAATAGCATAGTTATAAGTTAAAACTCTGGTGCCAAACTGAGTCACCTAGTCCTATTTGGATAGTTTAAATTCTCTACACCTCATTCTCCCCATTTACAAAATACAATAATAATAGTATCTCATTCTAGGCTTATGTGGATTAGATAAGTTAAATGTTTAAATATCTAAGTATTTAAAATAGTGTCCAACACACTACAGGGACAAAATAAATGATAGCTATTATGCATTGGGTTGGTATCTCTCTAGTTATAGCTTGGGAATATCCCACATAGATTAACATAATTTCTACTGTACTTCCTAGGAATCCTTATTCGCATTGCAATACCTGCATTTGGTTTTCTTCTCCTTCTTTTATTGAGCTGACCGAGATTCCGCTCAGCACTACTATCCTTTGAAGCTGCTCTTAGCAAGTCCAGCAGCAAAACTGGTCAGCTTTCTGATGTCAGCTGTGATATCAGCTTCCTCCAGAGTCTCTGTCTCCAGTGGTCCCAGTTAAAGGTGTAGTCACTTGAGAAAAAGCGGGAAAGAATACAATATAAACTGTTGTGCAAGCATGGTTGAACTTTAGGTTTCTAATCCACAGCGTGTTTCTTCGGAACTTTTTGAGATGTGTGGAACGTTTCCTTTTTCTCTGCTGTTATTGATTTATGGCTTTGTAAATCTACTTTGGCAGTTTTGATTTCCAGGATTAGAAAGGACGTATCCACTTGATTCTTTTCCTCGTGGGGCTGAGAGCCACTAGGAGCCCCTTGCTGAAACAGCTGAAGCCAAGTTGGGGCTGCCTCTTCCTTCCTAAATTTTTGAGCGCCCTCGTGTCTGGACGTCTTCTAAACACTGACGGATGGGTTGCTAGAGATTCAAACCAACTCTGCTTAATGACCACCACAACACTCCTCAAACAAGGGAGCAAAGTCTCCAACCAGATCATAATCAGCCTCTTCAGGGTTTGCAACCTGAAGACCTTTTTGTTGGGGTGTCAGAGTCCATGAAACTGAAACATGCATCACTCCAGCTGCCCAAATAGTGCCATCATCTCAGATCTAAATTTTGACTGCGTCCTGAAGGTTTGATAAAGTTGCCTCTTTTTCCTCCAAAAAGAGTCATGATGGTTCAGTGGTTTGGAAATCCTAAAGATTGCCTACAGATAGTGTATCTGCTTCAATAAGCCCTGATTGACCACATTTCTATCTACTGCCCTCTAGTGCATTTGCACTTGGTTTAATATGATGGATAAGCCGTAACTATTTTCTTTCCTCTTATTGATTTATAGTTCTCAATTCAAAACTTGAATCTCAGTTATTCTGCATGGAAGTTCATACCGAGTTTGACTCTGGTTGACTTGAATATCTGCAGACTGACACTTCATTGGTGGCATTTCCCTGCTCTGAGGCTATTTATCTTCATTCCATTTTAGAAGTATTTCTGACTGCTTTTATAGCTCTTCACTTGAGTCCTTGGCATAATACCTCCTACTAATTTCTCAAGTTTCTAGAAGAGCTGGCTTCTACCTGTGGCTTGAAGCTGGCTTAATCCCAGTCCCACAGTTGCAGCCAAGGCCCCAGAGATTTGTTCTCATCTAGTGAGGTAAGGCAAAAGCATTGAACTAGCCCAAGCATGGCTGTTACTGACCCCTTCTCCTTTTCCAAGAACAATTCCAATTTCTTCATTAAATGGGTGACTACTAAGTCTAGTTAAAAACCAATTTTCAGCCTATTTATTCACAAGGGAATTTTTAAGACTTCCTGTGGTGACCCTCAGCCTTGAATCTCAAACCAACCAACATAACACTACAGAACACAGACGGGTATGACTAGATCCACTCCAAACAGAGAACTGTTCCCTAGCAACTCCGATGCAGCCGCCATCTTCCCAGTTAAGAAATTACATCTATGGAAGGGACTACTTTAATTTTATCTCCTTTGAGAGTTTTGTGTCTAACAGCAATTCTTAACAAATTATAGTCTGGCCAAGAATCAGACTCAAGGAGTGACCTGGCTCATACATAATACAAGCAAATTCTTTCTTCCTCTCCCCGCTTTATTACCTTGTTTCTCCCTCAGCAGCTCACTGCTCTATTGTACTCTCTGTCCTACATTATTGTTTTCTTATTGATATCTCACGACCTTCTTACTATAAAGGGTGAGATTATCAAAAAACGTGATTTCTTAGCAGATAAGAAATTGAGGGCCCGGTGAGATGGCTCAGCGGCATAAGCGCCTGCCTGGCAAGCGCGAGGGCCCGAGTGCGACTCCTGGAACCCACATACGAAAAAAAAGGCCAGTGATATCACTCAGCGGCATGGGCGCCTGCTAGTGCGCGAGGTCCTGAGGTCGACCCCTGGTACCCACAAAAAAAAAAAAAAAACGGAAATTGAGTTTATGCATTGAACTCTCTTTCTGGATACCTTTTGCTAATCCATCATCTAACAATATACTGTAGACATTATTCTACCTGGCCATGGTATGTGAATATTGATAGTTTTTCCTGTTTTTCATTCAGTCCTAGAGCTATATGATTTCTCCCTAAATTTCTCACATACCTCTGCATCTATCCTTCCCTACCACAGATATATTTTAAGGAAAAATATATACATTTTACAAGGAACACCCCTATACATACATATTTTATAAAACTATATAATGTCAAATGTCTGGTTCTTAAATTGAAAAATAAACTATGCACTCCAAAACTTCGTAGTATTCATTTCCACATAATTCAAAGCATAGATAATAATACTGAAGATGTACTTTAAGTCAATTCAAGGGTAATGGTTGGAATTCAGAATCCCAGATGAGTTTCCCCATTTCTACCCTGAATATAGCTGAATGTCACCTGGGCCAGTCTATAGAGTATTGTATTCAATAAAACAGCAAGGTCACCGTAGGAGACCCAAAGCATCACATTAGTCTTGATTCCAAATTGCTTTAAGCAGGTAAGGTGGTTTGCACAGTTCCACAGAAATAATCCCCAAAATTATTTGGGGGCATGTCTTTTACCTCTGATCTCTTTTTCAACAACAACATTGCCTCTTACTATATCCCTACCATTTCTGGTCATGTTTCTCACCTTGCTCTCTGACAGGTTTATGTGCCTAGAGGTCCTGACATGTGGATCTCCACGCCATCAGCAGACCCAGAAGCAGAGTTTGCCTTCTGCGCAGAATGCTTTTCTTACAGCAATCAGCTCTCAAAGAAACTCTGTCGAATACAAATACAAATTCTCCACGTTGCCAAACTATCAGTTTATAAAGCATAGAATCATTCACCTATCAATTATCCATTGAAATTGTTGTAGAAACATAAATTATTTTCAATCACTTCCCTTGGACATCTCTTTCTGATTTTAAGCTACAGAACCAATTTAAGATGGTCCCAGAAGGGAAAGAAAATCTTAATGAATAGTTGGCAACAACCACACTGTATTTTTGGAAATATGAATGAATGTACAATATATGTCAGATCCATGAACAATATTAGAGCATGATGATTTTATCTTACTTAGGATATATCTGTGTTAGCAATTCTGAAAATTTCTTGCTCTGTTGGTATCCCCATCGCTATTTGTTCACTTACATCTACAATACTTCCATCACTTCCATAGATTTGGGACAATCTATGCTGAATGCTGTCTTCCTACTCTCTAGAGGATTTCATGGCCCTGAGGACCAATTTTCAGAAAACAATGCATCTTGTTGGGCTAGATCTGAGATTACAGTGCAAAAAGAAAACTAAGGATTCTGATAGGCTGAAAAGGGCTGAAAAGTTATAAATCATCAACTTCCTCTAGTTTTACATGACATTGATTACTAAAAGGATCATCAAAGTCACCAAGCTGTCCTGAGTCTTAAAATAATACATTTATAAAAGGCATCATTTACCAAAAATGTAAACAAGTGTAATACACATTCCAGGCATATGAAGTTCAGGCACTAATCATCTCAGATAAATGATAAACAAATGATGAGTTACATGTAAATCAACAGTGTTGTCAAAACATTGCCCTTTTAATCCCAGATAAATGATGAAGTTTATAAAAGGAGATTTTAGAGGGTCATGGAAGATTGTTTAAACATACATGGAGAGTAGTTTAAGTGCTAATCCATTGCCATTTATGTAAACTGCATTTCTATCATCAGTCTTAGCTGCATAAAATTGCCTCATCATTTTATAAACCCATACCTAGTTGAAACTAGCCCCTGCTAGAAACAAATTTTTCACACTATGCATGAAAGTTTTAAACTCTCTTCTGCACACAAGTAGTGACACAGTTTTGAAAATTTCAGCTCAAGACATGAAAAAGTTTAAAACACTTCATAACTTTCATGGGGTGTCACCCTCTATCCAACTCTAAAAGATCTAAAGATACAGAAATGCTTCCACGTCAAGATGTTTCACGAGATACTTTATATATGAATCTGGATTCTACTGAAAGCTGTTACACATCTGCTTTGCTTTTGCAGTGAAGAACGCAAACATGTTGATGGTTTCAATCCAAACCCTTTTTGCAAGCAAGAAGGAAATGCAGAATGTTCAGCTAATTGCTAAGAGGAAATCCATATGTGTTATTTGCTTTCCATGAAAGGACAGGTCCTCTTGCTATTTAATTGATGAAATGTTGTACACAAAACTGACAGTGATTAATACCATTCTAAGATGCCATTTTAAGAGCTGTAAGTGTAAAGCTTTGGAATATGTTCTTTGACATTTACATTGCTATTTGCTAGGTATAAAATCTAGTTCTTGCCTTAAGCATTTATATTGGGGGAAAATGTTAAGTAATTTCAAATGGCAATATCTTCCCGGGGAGCCAATCTTTTAAGAGCCAGGCACCAATTACTTTTTGCCCCTGATTTCCTTCTTAAAAACAAACAAACAGTGTGCTACAAATTTATCTAGAAATACTTATCGAACACCCAGGGGATATTTTACTGGTTTCCCCTTGATGTACCTCTTGCCACAGAGAGACTAGTTGGGGACAGAATGCCTCAAATCCAAGGGGCACATAGCAAATGAATGAATTCTTAACAGGGCCGTCCATCCATAGCCCTCTCTCCACATACGCACGCAGAACTCAGGGAGGAAGTCTGCATTCCATTGAGTCCCAACGTAATACAAAATGATTCTTTCATTTCCTTATTTGATGTAGTCTCAAGAGGAGGTAGGGTTCAAGCCTGGGTTCTGCTTTGTAATCTCCAACATCCTTCATAGAATTCACAGTTCATTATACTTAAGCTTTCCACAGTCCTGTGACCACTCAGGCTCTTCCCCAACCATGGAGCATTCCTGCCATCCTGAATCACTCGTATCTAACAGAGATAACAAAGTCTCACCTTAGACATTATTCCTGATACCACAAATTTTCGGACACCAGAATTTTACACACACACACACATTCCCAAAGCCACACAAAATAAATCCAATAAGCTCTACACCAGAGTTCTGTAATAAGAGGACAACGCTTTTTTCTATCAGCCCTTCGTATGTCTCACATGGAGATGTAGGCAGATGATGGAAACACACTCAGCATTCGGTGCCAAGAAGGTAACCACAAAGAAAGGAGAAAGCAAGATGACATGAGTACGATGTTAAGTGTTCCTACTGCTATCTTTAAGAAAGCAAAATTACAAATATGATGAGTGGCACTTCACATTGTCTTCAGTATCATGGAGCCTGTAATAAACTTGCCCTACCTAAAAAGGTCAGCAGTTTCTAAGCTCCATGCAAGTGTTTTTCAGTAAAGAATATACTTCCAAAATTGCTAGACCTTATAGTTTCCCAAGGAGCTGGAAATCAAGATCGTCATGTGGTGTCTTCCAATTTTTAAGTGATGATAAAATTAAATCAGTTGAAGAAAAAAAAGATAAGCATGTGGTGGGCTACATATTTTCAAGACAAACAAACCTCCATCTATGGATAAAATCAGGGCCAAAGACTGTGAGTTTATACCTATAGGTCTGTCAATGCCCAAACTGTGTTTCATTTTTCTGATTTAATTCAAGCACAAGATTCATTACTCCTTAGATTAAGATTTTGATGCTGAAAAGTTTCAAAAAATTCAATCTGCAGTTCTGTTATTCAAATCTGCCCTGATGTCTAGACTCTGAAAAAATATAAAGAACTAGACTCTGTGAAAAAAATATAAAGAAAGCTAATTCCCTTGTCACCAACATTTCTCTTGAATGCTGGAAGATAGAATCCATAATATGCAGTGTAAATACCAATAACCAACAGAGGATCAATTCTATTTCCATCTTTTAATCACTTCAACTACCCAAGAGTCCTTCAAGACAGAGAATAAATCATACAATGAAAGATAGTAGGATTGTGATAATAATGAAAACCAGAAAGTGTAGTGAAAAGCCCACAAGCATTTTGAGCACTGGAGGAGCAGAGGATTAGGGGGCAAGGGAAAGCAGTGGTATGGTGGCAATTTTAGCAATTGAACAGTTGCATAGTACTAAGAGAATTCTAGTACTTTTGTGGACCCCCAACCAATGGAAACTTCCTCCTCCTCTTAATGTTTAGGCATATATGACTCTGTTTATGAACTGCAGTGTGTCTGTCCTTCCTACTTTATCCTGCTTTATGACCCTAGAGTCACTGATCCAACACATAGCCATATGCCCTCACCCTTCACGCATTCTGTGCTCAAGGACTAAGCGATCAGCTTTCCAAAAGGCAACAGAAGTCTTCTGTGCCAGTACCAGCTGTAGTCTGAAGATGCTGACCAGGAGAAAAAGTACAATCCTCCATTCAAAACCCTCTCCTTGCTAATGGAAGGGCCACAGGTCACCAGTGTCTTGTGGCAACGCCTTTATGGTTTGTCTTTGACAGATCAGTATCAAACCAAAGTGCTATAGGCCAACTAATTAAAAAAACTGAAGAGCAATAGATTCCTACAGGCATGTGGGTAATGTGAGTATGACAAGCTGGCAGCCCACAGTCTTTTTGAAGTGAAGAGCAAACAAGTTGAGGATTTTTATAATGCAGGCTTTGTCCGGTAATTCAGCCAGAAGCTTTACCAATACAGCTGCTTCCAAAAACTAAAACACATGGGGCTGAAAGTATTGCAATTTAAAGCAAACAAGATTCGCAGCCAGGACCAGCATTCCCAACAGTTGAAGAGTAGACGCTCTTTGCCACTGAAAATAAAGTCGTGGCTAGATTCTGAATGTAACCCAGACAGACCAAAAGTAAATGATGTTGGACAATTACAAACTGTTAGAAGAACAACTAAAAGAGGCTATGATCAGCTACAGCTACAAAGAGCTCTCTTGAGGTGAAATGTGAGGGTCAGAAGGAACAAATGGGAAGAGACGCCAGTTATGAAAATAATGTTTAAAATAAATGAACAAAAAAGTCCAGTTATTTTCCATTACCCTCCACTCTTACTCCTAAATGGATATATGTCTATAAATGTATAAGGGTCAAAAGCTGCCTGTCTCCATTTTGTATCGCTCTTCACGCGTCTGTTTGTTACTCTAACCCCTTTCCGGTGTGACGTATCCTCTGACTGCGTACCAGCCTTAGCCCAGTTGAGTTTGAACCTTCAGTGGCACAAGCAACTATAGAGGCCATTTCATTCCCACTGAAGAAAGGATGTACCTGTCATGACAACAGATCACGAAAATCACAAATAAATAGATCAATACATTCTCAATATTGTGTTGTGGAAGCTCAAAGCCCAATCTTCTAGAAAACAACTAGGCTAAGAAAGTGCTTGAGTTCTTCCTGCAAAATGGGTCAGCGCGTTCTTTCTTCTCTCCTCTTTCTGTCTCAGTTTCAGTCTCTGTCTCTCTATCTCTATCTCTATCTCTATCTCTATCTCTATCTCTATCTCTATCTCTATCATCTCTATCTCTATCTCTATCTCTATCTCTATCTCTATCTCTATCTCTATCTCTACCTAACAGAAGGAACACTTCACTTTTGAGCTTTCTTCAGGTAGCCTGAAAAAGCCTTTAATTCACTGGGCTCCTAAGTGATATTTGACAAAGAGCAGGTAGGAGAGCAAGAGGGGCTATTTCAGCCAAAAGCACATTCTTCAACATGGAGATATAATTTGTACTCCTACATCTATACAATAGATTCCCCGTTACAGTAATTATTATGAATTATAGATAAGCACTCTGTGTGTAATGTTCTGCTCTCCATTTCCTACAAATCAAATTACCTAGGGTTATATTGGATTGTGGACATATTTAGAAAATCCTTTTATGGTTGTTTGTTAACTTTCCTTCTGCCAAGAGGCTCCAATCTCCCTTTGACCAGATGGCCCAAAAGTGCCTGCTTTATAAAGGAGCACTTACTACAAAGTGGGGCTGGTGTGGGGGTGGCAGTGGGGATTACTGGACCCTGGAATCACCACTGAAACCAGTGAAAGTCTAATAAAGTCATATTGATGGGGAAAGAGTTATGGCACCTTAGATTTAGGCACATAGTTATTGCTCAGGAATGACTTACTGAATGTCTACTTATAGTGTTAATCCAAGAAGACAGCCAAAAATAACAGCCTCTAATGAGCAAGACTTCTAAATTACACCCTCATACAATTACCACTCCTGTCCTAAGATGCTTGATTAGATGCATAATGTCTGCCATTGTGGGTGCAGGCGGGGGATGAAGCCGCAAACTGTGTTATATCTACATACTCTTCCTATTATAAAGAATTAATTCTAAAGTGTTTCAGCTTCTTGATCTGCTCATCAAAATCGAATCTGGGTACATTTGCAGCTCTCCAGGTCACAATGATGGGCTATATGCATGAATGAAGGTGGGAAGCCTGCCAATAACCTGTAAAATCTTCAATTCTAAGGAGTTGTGAAGACCAGAACTATGGAGAAAAATCTTCGAGCTCTCACTCACCATTGCCCATTCCTCCTACAGTCCCTCTACTCCGCATATAATAGATCCCTATCCAAAGTTTTGTTTCTTCCTCAAAGATTATGTCATAGGAGACAGCTAGTTGCCATATGATATAAATCTTTCTGTGATATTAATGACTGGTAAGGATGTCCTGTAATAAAAAATAAAAATAGCTACTATTCATTGAACACTTACTGTGTGCCAAGGAGTGCTGTACATGTGTAATTTCACTTCATCTTCTCAAAAACCTAATGAGATAAATAGTATTACTTTTCATTCTCATCTGATAGGTATGGAAGTTTAGACAGAGAGATTGAATAGCACTTTCTTACAGTTGCTCTTTAGAAATGAGTTCAAACCCAGGGAATTTGGTGCTAGATCTGGTACATTACCTTCCTTCTACACAGCAACTGACACACTATGGTATATAAACAAATATTATCTTCGTTATCCTCTAAGTAACCTTGTGTTGATCCGGGGGCTTTAGTGACTCTTACACCCTTCCATCCCTCATCTATAAAACTCCTTCAGTGGTTTTCAAGATTTGATCAAGCTTATGCCCATTTGGAGTAAAAGTAGATAATGAGCATAGTTTTCTCACCCAATTTCAACCCGATAATTTCTACTTCAGTCTTTTTACGTGTCAGATTCAGGAACAAATTTTCTTTTGCAGGATGGTTCTGAATCGTTAAACATTGTGAAACCCATTGATCTAGAACAGAGTTCTTGAATTGCTGAGCCATGATCCAAATGCAGCTTGAAGTTTTTTTATTTGTTTACTCCAAAAAATTTTTGTTTTGTTTGTTTTAATTTGAATTACACATCAATATTTACAATTTAAGATATCTTATGAAAATTGAGCCTCTTCTGAAAAAATGAAATATGTAAGTACTGGCAGGCCTTCTCCTCACGTCTAGAGGTCTACACTTTCTATGGTTCATCACAGCTTCCAGCCTACTTCATTCAATACTTGCTTGACCCCTGTAGACATATGAATTTACAATCCCTAATCTAGCTTATTTTTGAAGTCCTTCCTAATCCTAAATATATCTCAACCAAAACATCAACCTCTAAAAACTTTGCTTTATGCATATTCCATATTCCTCAGTTTCCTACCTTTATCCCTCTTCTATCACCACTCCCATTTTAGGGTCAGTGAGATGGCTCAGCAGCGTAAGCGCCTACCTTGAAAGCACAAAGGCCCGAGTTCGACTCCCAGAACCCACATATGAAAAAGGGGCCAGTGATATCGCTCAGTGGCACGGGCGCCTGCTGGCGCGCGAAGTCCTGAGGTCGACCCCCGGTACCCACAAAAAAAAAAAAAAAAAAAAAAAAAAAAAAACATTTTAAGGCACACACACACACATGCACGCACACACACACAATTTCAATAATTGCTCTTTATATTTGAAAATAGCTTTCTATATCATACCATTCAGATATTTACATTTTATTGAAGAATCGTAAGCCTCTATTATCTTAGTGCAAAGGAATGCATTTCTAATGGTATATTTTATCTAGCAGAATGTCAAGCAAGCCTGAGAAAAATTTGGAAGTAGAAGGATTCTGTTAGTAAAACAATTTGTTCTCAATAAATAAAGACTCACTCTAGTTATCTTCATTAATGACAGCTGATTATAAGTCTATTCAAGGACACAAGAGGAACAGGAGTGTCATGAGACAATTTACTCCTCTCAAAGACTGGTATGTTTGGAAATAGAAAAACTTCAACATGGCTCCAGTGTCCAATCACTTTACTGGCCCTTTATAAGCAGCACTCTGTGGATCTTTTACCTTTATGGTGACTCAGCCCCTTTCTGACTATGACTGTCCCTCCCACTAGTAACAATTAGCCACCTTACCCTCTACTCTCTGCCATTTGTTTCAGTTTCTGCTTACTTATAAATTCTATTTACTTATCCCATCAGTTTATTCATCTTTCGTGCTGCCACAAGGCCTCTTCTTGTGGTTCTTTTCAGCTTATTCTCCCTCCCAAAACCAACTAATTGACTCCCTCCTCAGATGCCCTAGTTCAAATTCCTGAGCAAGAACATCTGACCCAACTAATCACCATTTTGCCTGTTTGGGCAGTTTTTCATGCCAAACCATCACATAGGACACTGGCCAGCCTAGAGATTGGTTAGGGATAGGACCACCCTGGTCCAGTCCCCTGGAAGAAGGGGACTCACAGCCACCCACGGCGGCTGCCACAGCCCACTTGGTGGTAAGGCACCTCCCTTAAATGGAAGCCAATGGCATGTCAGGCACTACAATGGACCTGCCCAATAGAATCTTTAGACTTCAAGTCAAATCAAGACAGTGTCTCCACTTCTGCTGGTGGTTTCTCTCTGAAGCATAAACCAAAGCTAGAACTATACTGCTATAACATTCCTGTTCATGTGGGCTTTTAAGCAGGCAACATCAGAGGACCTCTGTGGTTCTTTCCTATTCTTTGATGACAATTTACTCTAACTCAATAAAACAATTCCTTGTATGCATGGACCTCAGTTGTGCTTTAAGCATGTCAACCAACTCTTTCTACACAGTATTATCTAGGTTTAAATTCCAGTGAATTATACCAAGCCCAAAACCTCTTCATCCCTCCATAACCATGGTTTCAAATATCATCTACATTCTATGTAATAAGACATCCCAGCAACATAAGTCTCACCCAGGTTTCTCTCTGAATTCCATATCTCTATCGCCCATCTCCATCTAAATATTCCATAGTCATTTTCTATTTCTTCAACATCACTAAAATTCATCATGTCCAAACTAATTTAACCTGCTTTCTCCTCAATTAACTGATTTTTCCTATACATTTGCTCAAATAATAAATGTGGTTGTCAGCCTTCCTCTTATCTCTCTGAAGTCTATATCTAACCAATAATTGCCATTCCTTTTGAATATTGCTTTCCAGGTACCTCTTAACTTTGTCTCTAGTGCTCCACTTCACTTCCAGAGTGAATTATTTTTAATTTTTCACAGACAATTCTCTTTGTCACCTCTAGTCTCTTGCATAACAAAGTTACTTGCCTGACTAGAACACTATCTCCCAGTCCAATCCCCTCTCCACACCATTCAAATCCTAAACTCCTTTGTTCTTTTTCTACACATCTTTCAAGTATCAGGTTAGGGTAATTACCTCCAGAAAGTCTGACCTGACCCACAAATTCTCCTATATTCCTCCCTTCCCAATTGGTGTGTGGAATTATCCATTCCTCAGTATTCCCAGCTAAATTCTCTATTCCTTACTATCTGTGACAAGAACCATGTCTGCCTTGTTTAAATCTGTGTTCTCAGGACCCAGTACAGTAACTGACACATAGCAGTTGCCTGATAAATACTTGTTAAAGGGATAAATGCTTACTCTGCAAGATCTATATGCATTTAATATGTTTTTCTTCAAACTGCACCTAGAGAATAATGTTGTGATTTTGATAAAATTTCAAAGACAACTGGAAACAGCCAAAGACATGTATAACTGCAAACACAAAACAGAATGAATAAAAATAAAAAGATGCAAAAATAAAATGAAGATGTAAGTCACACACAGTCATGTAAATCACTAATATAAGCAGAATATAAATTTTGTACTTAAATGCATTTCCTAACCCATATTTCTAAGGACAATAGCACATCATACCCCTGAGAATTAAAGAACACCTTCTTTTTCATTGTTTGTACATTAATTCTTACTTTTGAAATTCAGGTATTTGGATAACAAATAACCAAGTGTTGTATGGAGAGTTACAAATTACAGTCATATGTCACAGTCCAAGCAAATGGCTGCCAAATTTCTCTATATAAATTGCCGAATTCTCTTCTGATTTCACAAGATGTATTGGAAAGAAAAACAGTAAAAAGGAAATTTATTTTTTACTCAGCTAATATAGTATATGGGTAAAGGGTTCATGCTTAAACTGTTACAGATGAGTGAGTTTTTCCAGAAATGCAATTTTAACAGAGCATAATACCACTGAGATATTAAAACTAAATTTAAATTTTTTAAAATTAGGTTAACACCCTCAGAGCAAATCATGCTAATAGCACATGTTTTAAATAATGTTGCTTAGCTAGCAACAAGAAAACAGATTTCAAAAGAAAACAAAGGAAGAATAGAGCTGGTCAAAAGAATCTTTAGGAAAATAATTACTTTTAATTGACTAAATCTATAAACCCATAATAAAGAACTTTTCTTTGGGTGATCCTGCAGTGTTTTTGATGATTTTGTTGCCATGGCCATCACCATTATTAGTGAATCCAAAGTTAATGCTTTGAGAATGAGACACACAGTAGTAAATCCATGTTTTTCAGGTCAGACTATTGCATTTTATTGCTGAAAATTAATGCAATGTTCTAAGGAAAAATGTTTATTTTTAAAGTGACAATTAATTATGCTTAATCCTCATTATTTTTCCAACACACTTACAGAAGACCGCCCAGTGAACTGCTGATGGGAACTACCTCAAAAAGAAAATGTGCACAGCCTAAATCTACAGCCTGAGGCTTCTCTGAAGGAGAAGTGGGTAAACACAACAGTTTTGCCTTTGGCCAATTAAAGGCTAATTATTTGTAGGTAAGTGAGGTTCAAGACTTTCTCTTACCCAACTCCCTACACCACCCCTACCTTCCTCAGTCAGATATATAGCCCCTGGCCCTGAAACAACATGAGTCTCCAAACACTCTATTTCTTACTCTCTCTATATCAATAAATCCTCCGGTAGCTCTTGCTTAAATGCTCTACGTATTCTGGTCATCCGAGGAAGTAAGTTTTGTCATTTGCATTTTGTTTTGCCCTGATACCAAGTTCAAAAAAATAAATAAATAAATAAAGTATATTTTGCCACAGCCTGATGTCGAAATTCTAAATGTTCCCAGAATAAGAATAAACATGTTCTGGCAAGGGCATTTGGGGATTATTGGCATCTTTGGGCCATATTCAGAAATAAGTGAGCATCCATTCGTAGCAATCCTTATAACATTATCTCTATTTGCATTGTTATTATGCTTATAACTGCTTTTGGAATCCATGCCAGACCCTTTTTTTTAAAGGTCTAGGATGCCTTTTTGTACTCTGTTTTTTTTTACTTAAATCAAGAAGAGAAAAACTTCCAAAAGTAACATATTTTCATAGACTGTAGAGGGACACGAAAAAATTCAAGTGTAAGTCCTTGTGAAATATATTTCTAATCAGTGGAACTAGGCCTCTTCCTGTGTCCCAGTGACCGTCAAAAGAGATGTGTGATATCTGTGTCTGTCAGGTGCCTCTTAAAAGGCTTACATGGCTGGTTTGTCCTTGCTCATTTCAGAGTCATTTAAAAAATACTTTGAGAGCTAGAGATGAGAATTACAAATCATTTTTCAAAGGTATGTACAGCTCTGCAAATTACAATGAGTTTACAGGTGCAGTCTTACTCTGTGTAACTTACAGATGAAAGAGTTATAAGGGACACTGATGCTCATTGCTGCATCGATGAAATCCTCATGAATTCAAAAATAGTGGCAATAATCTCTTCCATGGAAATAGATCTACGAGGTTGTCAAGCAGATGGCATCTGATTTCCTCCGAAATGAGGAGGTCTTGTAAAGCAGTGTAAGGGCTCCAACAGCAGGAGGAGCAAAAAATGAAGGCAACAATTCTCAGGTCCTTGATGACTTGCTGGAACTTAGAGGGATGCACTATGGCAGTCGCCACTATCACATTCTTGTATATTGGCTCACTGAACATGGACAGCCACATAAAGCAGAGTAACCTTAAATACTAGAAGATTAAGTGACTTATCCAAGATCATTATGCTCATAAGATCATTGTGCTCATGCTGGCAAGATTCTTACTCAAAAAGGGACTAGAAAGAAGAGGTATTTGTTCCTGATGCTACACACACACACACACACACACAAACACACACACACTCATATAAAATCAACACATTGTCAGGACACAAAACATGATCAGCAACCCATTCTTTTCATTTGCATAATCTTCAACCAATGTGTTGTGCTATTCTGATAAGTGCCATTCTTCTTTTCACTGGGTAAGGCTTTCTTAAATAAATGTCCATGTGAAGCTGGACATTTAGAAGGCTGGTGGGTTAGCTGTCTCTAAAGCAGACCCTGATGGTGGACACTGGACTTGTGTGTGCTTCTCAGTCTCTTTACACACCCCCCCTCCAGCTTCACCTTTTTCCTTACACACCACTCTTCATACTTCTTTTGTCCATGCTGATGCAGCTCAGCAATATTAATGGAAATCCAGGAACCCAGTGACCTAGCCTAATAAATTTCACGTTGTCACACTGCCCTGATTACTACAAAAACAATAAAACTACACCTCCCTCACCATATTTGGCTCTTGGATCAATATCTCAGGTCTTGATCCTTCATCTTCTTTCTAATGACATATTTTGTGCTGTCTACAAAATAACATTCCTTATTGATGTGCCAAGATTTAAGGCTAATTATGATAGACCATTGTCCTCTCCCTTAAATTATTGCCCCATTTCAACTGTATACTATGGTCAGTGCCCATCAAGACACCCAACAATGTGACTGTGGAGACTTCCTTGGTCCCTCTTCCCTTACCTGTCCCCAAGACCCAATCCAAGTTCTACCAATCATTTCTTCCTAATTTGGAGCCCTTGTGTTTGCACTTCCTCCTTTTTGTTCCCACAGCCAAACCAAACCCACCAGCATTAATAATGTAGGCATATAAAGGAACATCTCTATTTCCAGATTCTCCTGGCTCCATCTACCCATCCCACAAAAACAACTGCTACCCCCTCATATGCAAAATATTCAACACAATCAAGGGCATTTCACTACCTGGTCCCCAGCTACTTCTCCAGCCTTAACTCTTGCTACACAATTTCATGTGCACTTTCCTGAGGTTTTGTTTTGTTTTGTTTTGTTTTGTTTTGTTTTGTTTTGTTTTTCATATCTGCTAACTTGACATTCTCTTTAGGGCCTCTGAATATTCTGCTGGAATGCTCTATACCTGTCTTAGTGCTCATCACTGGAACCCAATATCCAGCACCCACACCTTAAAAGAGGAAAGGTTTAGTTTGGTTCACGGTTCAGTCCATAGGTGGCTAGCTCCAAGGTAGGATGGCATGGCAGAGGTGCACAGCACAGGAGAGCTGCTCACAGCATGGTGATGGAGAAGCAGAGACAGAGTGAAGCGAGGAGTAGGGAAGAGATAAACCCTTCCAGGCCACTCTGCCAGAGACCCACCTCTTCCAACCAGATCCCACTGATGATTATCATGCCATGACCTAGTCACCTTCCAAAAGCCCCACCTATGAGCACATGAGACTTTGGGTTAGGACATCTAGACATAAACCATAACAACATCCCACTCTGGCCAACATTTACTCAGCATCTTCTACCAACTTCACTCTAATAAGATTCCTTTCTTGCACCCTGCAGTTGTCTTTCCTTACCCTTACCATGGTCTGAAGTATCTATTCATTTCTGAATGAATGAATACTCCCAAAAGTTTCCACAAATAAAAGAAAGAATATTTGCAAAATGTCAGGATGAGAAAGATGGTGACCCATTTGTGACAGTGGAAGGAACCCGGTATAGTTTAGCCAGAGAAAGTGAGAGATAGCATCGTACGTGATGGGGTGGAGAGGTAGGTGAGGCCACATCGTGGAGCAACCTTGTAAGCTATGTGAGTGTTTGGATATTAATCTACTAGCAATGGCAAGACATTGGAAAGGTGTCAGCAGAGGAGCAGCATAATCAGGTAAAAGGTGAAAAAATAATTGGAAAAGACCAGCAGGACTACAGAAAGACAAATTTGGAATCTTCCGGGTAGTTTGATTAGAAACATGCTGTGAGGGTTGAGGGTAGATAGTTAACAGAAATATTTCTGCAGTAAAATTGATAGGTCTGCCAGGGATATAGCTCAACAGCACAGCGCCTGCCTGGCAAGCGCAAGGTCATGAGTTCGATTCCCGGTACAAAAAAATATTGATAGGCCTTACCTATATACTATATGCAAGTAGGCTTAAAGAAGCAGGGGTATTAAGGACCAGTCATAAATTTCTTCCTTAAGCATATGGCTGGATGGTAATGCCCTTTACCTGAGAGAGACAGACTGGAAAAGAATCAAAGAAGAGTATGTTGAAGATTTTTGTGTTAAATAGATTGGGATTTTGAATCTTCCAGAGAAGTTAAGTCAATGGGCAATTAGATATACTGGCTTGTATATGTAAGTTTGAGAATGTCAACATGTAAGAAGTGTTTGATGTTGTGATGTGACCTAGAGATATAGGAAAGATAGAAAATAAATTGACTAGGATACTTTCTTTACATGTGTTAGCCAAGAAACAATCTATCAAGACTTACACTTTCAAAACATTCAAAACCTTATTCAAAACTTACATTTTCCAATAAGTCTTCCCAGATTCACACTGCCTTTTTCCTATCATTTCAGTAACACTCATTACCTTTTAAAAAGTTATCATTGGCCACATATATGTTTATAGGACTTTTCTTACCCCAACACTATGTTACAAGTTTTCAGAGGACTGGTGTTGTAGTTCTTCTTTTCTCAAATACATATATATATATATATATATATATATATATATATATATCACCTATTTAGTCTACATTCTTGATAATTCAATTCTATACCTGCCAGTAATATATATTCCTAGTTGGATTTTGTAAATTTTGTGTATACTAGAATCATAAAACAATTTTAGTAACTTATATAAATATTTTTTTGGCCAAGTTATATATGTAACTAAAGAAGATATAATCATCTGATTTAGTCAAAATAGTAGGTTAGAATTATAGCTAGCCAGCACACTGACCAAAAATGAACATTAAGGAAAAAATGCTATCAGAATATAAAGCCAGCTAAGGTCTTCCAGCACCATTTCTACTTCCATTCCAATGACATGTTTAGATGCCTTGAGATATCATTTACAACTCTGTCTTTGCTCCTGCATACATTGGTCCATACAGAGAGTTCACTAGACATATAGGCTTCCTTATGAACTGACAGATGTCAAAAGTATTACCCACAAAATAACATTCATTCCCCTCATTAGTTCGTCACTAGAGCAGTGCCCACTGGTGGCTTGGCAGAGAAGGAGGGCTCCAAGCTGCTGATGGCAGTCTCCCAGGACAGCCTTCCTCTGAAGCCACTGAGTTCCAATTCTTTTCCTCAGACTTCTCCTGAGTTGGATGGGTTGGAGCTAACAAAAGGGAGAATGGGTAAACATAAAATTTCTTGATCAGATTTTCGTATCACCAATCATCAAGTCAACCAATGAAATTTTCTTTCTGACTAGCACCCAATAGTTTGTCAAAAAATATTTGTCAAGTGATTCAAAGAATGATATTAGTATGAACTGAGCATATAAATATGTGCTAAACAGGTTGGTATGTGTTTGGACCATCAGGATTTTTTTTCAACAGCATGCTAAAGATGAAATTCAAATTCAAAAAAGATAATGGTTGACTTACTGTCACGCAACTAGTAAAAATTTGAACACAGACAAAAAAAGTTTTCCTTCCAGCAAGATTATCATATTAGCACTATAAGCTTATTGTGCCAACTCATTTCAGAAATACACTAATAAGAATTTCAATGGTTGGAGGTATAGAAGGCATTTATTCTTTCATCACTGGGCTACACTGCATCAATATATGTATACACAATTTATTATGATCACTCACATGGGAAAAAGAGCAAAATACTATGGAATGGATAAGTTGAGGTACTCAGGAAGACTCCTCGGAATGGAAGACTTACACTAAAGTCTAAGGAACATAAGGATCCAGAACTCTAAGCTCTAAGAAGCAAGAGAACTAACAGAGGGAGCACTTTATGCAAAGGTCTTGAAGCAGAAGCAAATGAGGCAATTTCCAGGAACTAAAAACAGTCCGTGGTGTGGAAGGAGAGTGAATGAATACAGGGACAAGGAATGAGATGAGTTTAGAAGGGTGGGCAGGGACCAGAACATGCACGGTCTATTTTTTTATTATTATTTTATTAGTACACTTTGCAATTCATGTCCGAGGCACAGTGCAAAGGATGAGAGACTGTCCTCCAGAGGAAGACGCAGACATTGTCGTCAAATAACTATCAATAATTTAATAAGTTGAGGTTTAGAAGCTTTACCTCAGTTGTCCTTAAAAGACATTGTAAATGTTGTTTGAATTGCCTTTCCTCTTTGAATAAAATTTGATCCATACTGTAAAACTAAAAGAGCAAAAAGAAAAACGAACTGCCCCCTGCTCACTTAGCAATCGGATAGTTAAAGGTCTCTGGGCTGATAAACCTAACCTGCGACCTCCCAAGCTGTGCCAGCCTATTCCTGTGGCCACCTTTTTCCCTTACATGGATGAAGAGTCAGATACATCCTTGTTCCTTTTCCAGGCTTTGGGAAGTCCTTCCTCTGCGTTGAGTGCACCAATTCTGCCTTATACATGCCCCACATTGGGCACCACTTGTCACAGTTCACGACCTTGGCATGGTGCAAAGGATGAGAGGTTACTCAGAGTCAATGTCCAGTTTAAACTCCAAGAGGACCCAGAGGGACTGTCTCACCAAGACATCTCAGTGTGAGAGAGTCCCAGAAAAACAGCCCCAGTCTGATGCTTCTGTGGCTATTTATTGATAGAACCAGGTAGCAAGGATAAAGAGCAAAAGAAGGACCTGTGGAGGAACTCATGTAAGGAACAGGGGAAGGACAGGGGAAGGACACAGTTGTCTGTTACATGACTGACCTTAGGGCCAATCTAAGTAATAAATTAGAGTATGGGAAGGACATAGGCCAGAGCATATATTTCTTAAAACAATGTGTTTTGATCCTATACGGACTTGTGGCCCTGTAGGCTATCATTTAATTTTCAACCATGCATTCCAGGAGTTATGGCCCCAAAAGTCCCTTATCTCTGCATATCCATCTCATACATACCTCTGGCCAAGTATATTTGCAGTACATGCAGTTTAAAATCATCTTGGGGAGTGGGTGCATGTACATACTACAGCTTGTTTCTTTTTTTTAATCCCTTTCCCCTTCCCTCCTCCCTCCCTCCTTCCTCTTCTAATTCCCCTATCCAATTTTTATTCTTGTTGATATTATCTTAGCTCATGTTATGGCATATAATGTTTGCATCCATTGAAGTTATTTGGTTCCTGTACACTGTATATCTTTATTCTACTTATTTCCCTTTCCCCTCCTCTGAACCCAAATCAGTTTGTATCACTTTCTTTGAGAAGATGGGACAAGAGTGGATGTAGTGGCTTAGATAAGGGCAGTAGCAGGGGATGGATTGGAGCAACATTTAGAAAAAGAAATACACAGGCCGTAATGAATTTGAAATGAGTGAAAAGGGAGAGGACATTACCAATTCCAATTATCTGGCTTGCATAACAGAACAAACAATTGAATGATCGGAGCATATTGTGAGATGGAGAAAGCTGTAGAAGAAATAAGTTTGGTGGTGAGGAGTCACTTAATTAGTACTTAGTACACACATAAGCTTTGTGTGATGATTAACCTTATGAGTTGATTTGTGCGGGGTATAGCACCCAGTAATTTGTTCAAATGTAGCTATGCTCAGATTTTTTAGATGAAATTAACATTCAAATTGGTAAACATGGAATAAAGCAGAGTATCCTCTATAACAGTGATGGCGAACCTTTGGAGCTTTCAATGATACAAAGAGGCTGCTGCAGCACGCATGCCCTAAGTTGGTCACCACTGATCTTTAATGTGGGTAAGCCTCATCCTACCCATGGAATGACTTAAAAGAAAGGGTGAAGTCCCTGAGGAAGAAGAATTGATGCTTCCAGATTACCCTCAGACTCAAGACTGCAATACCAATTCTTCTTAGCAAATTAATGTCCCACAAATTTCAGACTTGCCAAGATAAAATCTGTAGGTAAGTGTGTCCTATTTGTCTATTTGTTCTGTTTCTCTGAAGAACCTAGACATTAGTAATAACAAAACTTTGTAAAATAAAACATATTTATATATACATGTAAAGACCAATAGAAAAGCTACCATATTTATAGGTTTTGGAAATTTTGTGACTGCCGTGACTGTGAGAAGTTCACATGGAGATGTCAAATAAGGAAGTGGATATACGGGTCAGAATCACTGGAGGCAGGTTTGATCTGGAGCTAAATAGTTACACTTCATCAGCATATAAACACATTTTAAAGCAATGGGGATGGATGAAACATTAAGCCCATGAGAAATTTCCAGAAATTATGGTTGCTTCATTTAAAATTTACAGTAGTTCTGTAGAATAGACATTTTAATCTCCAATTTAGAGCTGAGGAATGAGACTCAGAAATTAATAATTTTGCCTGTGATCACACAACTAAAACAAACCTAAGAGTGAGTGACCCCAAAGCTGACTCTACCATTGTGATATTATTTAACTTTTCCTTAGTTGCAAATTAGGCTTTGTCAGAAATTTAAAACCCATTTTTTATTTTGTAAATAAAAGACTTGACAAATTCCTAGGCAAAGCAGTAAAACCCTTTCAGAAACTAATTTCTTAACACACACTAATGGCCTAAGTTGTTTTAATACCATTTGACACAGTAACTCCACTTCTAAAACTTACCCTAAGGAAATAAACAGTGGGAAACCCAAGGATGTTTTGCATAAGAATAAGCATTATCAAATTATTGTAATCCTGGAAACCTAGAAGAACCTCCGTATTCTAAAGTATGTGAATAGTCAAATTAGTATAATTTACCTGGTGTTTGCTACATATTTATGGAAAAATTCCAAATTCAAAAATTATTTAAAACATTGAAGAATGCTTTGAATATATTATTAATTATAATTTTACTTAATATTATGTAAAAAAAATACACATGTGCACTTAGTAATATGTGGTAAAATACACATATACTTGAATACTTGAATACATGCATGTAAAGAGGATTTGTAGAAAATATACCAAATAATGAGTGCTTATCTCTGTGTTACAGGATTATGAGTAACCTTTATATTCTTCATACTTCTAAGTATTTTCCAGATTTTCTACAATGGAAATATATTAATTTGTACTCAGAAAAGAATCCTTTGTCTTATTTTTAATAAGCACTAAATTTCAAACTCTATGAGCAAAAACTGTAAAGCTTCTATTCCCAAGCAAATTAAGCCATTTAATATGTTAGCTCCAGCTATAGCATGCATTTATATTTTTATTAAAACTTTTAATGAGTATAAAAATACTTACTGCTCTCCTAGAGAGTTTTAAGTATTAATGTTTATACCATGCTTTGGGATCATCGGATAAAAGGTGTTACATAAATACAATGCATTATTATTAAATGTTATTAAAGTAAATTGAAGGCAAAGCATGTAATGAAAATTTCCCTGTGGCAACAACCTGAGGCCCATATATGGTTCCATAGTACTTAGATCATATTTAACTACGAAGTACCAACACTGACATGAAAATATTTTCGCTGAAGTTTGGAATTAACAATGAATATGTACTATATGGCATTCAGTTTTTAATTGCATATTATATTTCATAGGAGATAGTGAAAGTGTATGCAGCAAATTTTTATACCACTTAATAGTTGCCAAAATTAGCCAAAAAAGTATTTGTTATTTCATTGAACCCACACATGTAAAATTCATTTGGTAACTGTACTATTAAGGACATAATGATGGAAGTGGAAGTTTTTTAATCTCAAACTACCATGAAAACTTCCAGGTCTACAATCATATTTTGAGTCAATTCCTACTTGTTCACACTAGCAATGAGTAATGGAGAGCATCTGTTAATTTAGTTCTCAGATTTTTAAATTACAATAATCAAGAGCTAGTGAGATCTGAGGCTGGAGAAAAAGGAGGGCATTCATAGGGCCTGTATCTATCTACACAGGAAGAATGGAAAAGGGAAAAGAATTCTCAGAGTAGAGATGGGGAATGAGTTTGGGATTTATGATTGGGATGTTCAATAACAGCTTCAGGGTGACCAAAGAACTGCAGGATTTAGGAAATTTTTGAAAAATCTAATCTAGAGATTTTTTCCTTTTAATGTGCTATAAGGGAGATACATACACATTGAAATCCATTCTTAAGTGTATTTATTGGCTGGATACTTCTCTTTGAATATGATTCTCTGTGGAAACTGTGCTACCTGGTGCTCCAAGTTCCATTTTAGTTACAAAGAAATGTAATTAACTCAAAAACAGATGAGTTATACACTTAATCACTCTTGTCAAATGTATATTAAGTATCCTTTCCTTTTTATTATACAAGCCAAAAGAAAATGGTTCCGTGTTTTAAGAGCTTAACTGTAACATCAGTTTCCAAAACCACATTTGCTAAATTGGATTAATTACTACAATTAATCAACATTGGGAATATATGGAGGAGGATGAAGTTAGTATTTCACGTCATATGAATGAACCTTTAAAATGAAAAAAATCATAATGCATAGTTTCTTTGGTTTTTTATTGTCTAAACTAAAGTTAACTTTTTCAAAAATTAATGAAATAAGGTAAACTATATATGATCCAGAAGACAATTTCAAAAAGCAGCAAATAAGTGTCTTAAAAGATGATAAAGGGCCAGTGAGATAGATCAGCGGCATAAGTACCTGCCTGGCAAGCACAAGGTTCTGAGTTCAACTCCCAGTACCCACATAAAGGAAGAAAAATGGCTGGTGAGATAGATCAGTGGCACAAGTGCCTGCTGGCAAGCTTGAGGTCCTGAGGTCAACTCCCGGTACCCACATTAAAAAAAAAAAAAAAAAAAAAAAAAAAAAAAAAAAAAACATGATAAGGTTAAGACAGGGATTCTAAATTTTGGTATACATTAATATCATCTGGACTCTGTTGCAAATGTAAATTTTAAGATTCAGTGTATTTATGACAATTCTGACGGGTTTGATATGGAACCCAGTAATCTGGTGAAGTAATTCTAAAGCTAAGACTCATAAATCCCAGCTTAAGAAATAGAGTTAATGTTTAATTTCAAAGAATACAGCAAGATTTGGGGACTGCAGAGCTATATATATTCTTCAGGAATTTCCTACATATATAATATCCAAAAAGCTTGGTGATTGCAAGCCAATCCCTAAACCCACCTACACAATTTCGCAACTACACAAAATTTCCACGCAAACTTTGGCCAGCGCAATTCTTAAACTTGGATCCATACTACCTGTTTCTGTAGCACATTTTTTTGGTAATTACATTAACATTTACATTTTATGGTAAATTTTTGGCATCATGTTTAATAATAAATATGAGTTTACAGGAAAAAGTATTAATTTACATTAGAAAACTTAGAATTTATTTTCCCCTGCCTCATTAACATTTTCTCACTGGTTTTGTCTCAAAGGATAAAGCAAAATGGAAATTTATGTAATTATTCTGTAAATCTGAGTAATGGATCCTTGAGTCTAAGAAAACTTAGATTTTTCCTAACATTTTCCCTAGAAACTATCTGAGTAATTTCCTTGATTCTCCAATTTATGTAACTTAAATGCAAATAAACATGTTTATCACTTACTAAAACGTGTGTGTTGTAAAAAAATAATAACAGAATTATAAACTTTTATCAGAAAACTTGACCACAATTTATCCACATTTCCATTGAAGTTATCTCACTAGAATTTTAAAATTCAAATTTCAAAGCACTTAAGAATTTTTTTTATAGAGAAAGACTGCATAGTTACTGTGTTATCAATAGGTTCAAATATATAAATGTATCTCACTTAGAAAGTCAGGTTCTGAGCACCTTTTACATTGGAATTTGGTCACATTCACTGCCGTAGGTCAAAGACAAATAATAGGAGTTTAGCATACACATTATTTGTAAAAGAAAGCACTATTCCAGTACATTTTTATAGGTCAAGGTTAAAGATCACGTACTGTTTGGGAAAATCAAGTGGTTCCATTCCTGCATGTTTGAAGGGATGCTAGTGTGTGATTCATAAACAGCAATGGCAAATAATAGATGTCAAGGTGTTATGTAATGTTTCCAGTCACCAAAGTAGCTCTGAGCAAGGTCCTTTGTCATTTTGTTTTCATTATGCAGGTGACCTGCAACAGACTGATAATAATTTGAAGTCATTGTCAAAAGCATCGTAGTTAACAATGAACAACAATCATATTATGAAGGAATTAGCTCCTTCGTGGATCTGCTTAGAGAATGTGTGAACTCCATGTCTTGTTGATTTATTCCAAATATAACCTTTGCAGGATTTTAAAACATTTTTCTCTCTCTCTCTTCTTCACAAGTTCAGACTCTGGATAAAGACATGGAAGCCAAAACACATCATTATCTTCCAATATGCTCCCAGAAGGACGATGTGAGTCAGACCCTGGGTGAGCTTAGAAAGAGATTAGGTGAGCTCCAGATACAGAGAACCAGTCAGAACTAACCCAGCATCTCTCTTGCACAGGGAATCAGTAACAAAATGACTTTGGCAAGTGAGAAAACAGTAGGAGAAAATAGAAAACTTTCCCAAAATCAGATATTTAGAATGCATTTTTATCATTTGAATGTAAATGGTACAAACTCCCAAACACATCCAAACCTGGATTAAATAGAGTACAGAAGCAAAACAAAATATAAATTACTTGTAATTTACTACTCTTGCATTATCCTTATCATGGTTCCCTTCCATTAGCATAAATAATTCAGACTCAAATATGATTCGTACCCCAGTTGTTCAAATTGTGAAATAACTGACTACATTAAGCACTGTTAAAAATCTGGGCTAGGTTTGTGGTTTTTATTGTTGTACTAGTATTTATTTAAATAGACTGGAACCCTGGTGAAATTGTATGTGCCTATAGTATTGGCTACCTGTAGGAAGAGGAAGAGGCAGGAGGATCCCATGAGCCTGAGCATTGGAGTCCAGCCTGAGGAACACAGTAAAATCCTGTCTCGTCAATCATTCAATCACTAAATATTTGGAAAAATATTGTTATATTCAAGTTAATTAATATCTCATTTTTACAAGCAATAGTGCCAGTCTGCTAGAATAGCTGCATATACTTTTAACCAGTATTTGTCTGTAAAAGTTTGGTATCAACAAAAATCTTTTTTTTTTTTTTTTTTTTTGTGGGTACCAGGGGTCAAACTCAGGACCTCATGCGCCAGCAGGCACCCGTGCCGCCGAGCGATATCACTGGCCCTTTTTTCATATGTGGGTACCAGGAGTCGAACTCAGGACCTTGCGCTTGCCAGGCAGGCACTTACACCACTGAGCTATCTCACTGGCCCACTGGACTATCTCACCGGCCCACTGAGCTATCTCACCAGCCCCCAAAATCTTATTTTTCTCTTTAAGACATAATCATAGGACCTTCAAGAAAATTATACTCATTGTCATACATTGACAAACCTTAGCCTCAATTCAGACACAAAAATGATAGGCAAAATATAACAAGAGAAAGCTTAAAACTAAAGCTCAGCTCAAAACAAGGCCTATGGACTAGAAGCCCAAAGAAGTCCATGGAACAGAACTGAGTTCTGTGTTGAGAACCAGGCGCTGGTGGATGAGGAGAATTCGGCACAGAACTGGGACTGAACTCACATGGGAGCCAGGGCTGAAGCTGGCTCACTGCTTGAAAATAGGGTCAGGATAGGATTCCCTGGCCAAGAAAGAGAGCTGAAAAAAACACGGAATTCTGCAAATACCCTCGCAGTTAGAACTGAGTATCACTGTCTGTCACTTAAGCTTCATCAGCCCCAACACTGCCATGGCACCAAAGCTCCAAGGATAAAATCTAAAATGAGGTTCTCAGCTGAGACAAAGGGGCTCTTAGGAAGCTGGGATATGTGCCACCACAAGAATAGGTATGTCTACAGAGAAGAAAGGTTTAAAAAGAGTCCACTCCAGGTGAGAGTGTGAGCCAAAATTACACTCTTCAACAAAAACTAATACTAAAGAAGGAAGCTAGTCAAGTAACCAATTGAAAGATGATTTCACTCAATATCAAATGAAAATAATAGAACAACCTGAAAATAATTTTATTTTTTAATGTTTTATTAGTGCACATTAATATACAAAATAGTGGGTTTCACTGTGACATTGAAACTAATTTAAAATAAAAATATTTTAGAATATTCAAAGAGATAAAGGAATTCTCCATAATAAAAGAGAAACTATGAAAAAGAATAAATGAACACTAAAATAACAAAAATTTCTAGAAATGAAGCCAGGCATGGTGATGAACACCTGTAATCCCAGCACTAGGGAGGCTGAGGCAGGAGGATCGCAGGGAGTTTGTGGCCAGCCTGGATTACCTTAGGCTACATAGTGAGATCCTGTTTCAAAAAACCAAAAAAAAAAAAAAAAATTTCTAGTAATGAAATATTATAGTTATTAAAAGGAGAAATTCAATAGTCTAGGCATATTCTAGACTAGAAGGTGTCAAAAACCCAGTGCACTACAAGATAGTGTTAAAGAACCCAGCCAAATGTGGGGAAGCAAGAAGAATAGTTAAGAGCTATGGGGTATAAAATGAGAATGTAAAAATCATCTGATGGAACTGGGTAAGGTGGCATGGAGCTCAGCTACTTGGATAGCTGAAGCAGTAATATTTCTTCAGCCCAAGAGTTCAAGGACAGCCTGGGCAACATAGTGAGACCCCATCTCAGAAAGTGAAAAGCTTATTAGTGAAAAAAATCATCTGATGGAATTTCTACAAATTAAGAGAAAGAATAGTGAAGAAGCATTCAAAAGAAGGAATAGCTGAGAATTTTCCTTAATTAAATCAATCATTTCATTTATCTTAAAATGTAAGTTTTTAAAATATTATTTATGAAGTGTTCTTTCCAATAACAAAAAGCAGAATTATACATGCTCTTGGTGTGAATCTTAATATTAATATTCACCTAAAAGTTAAAGTCTATTAAAAGATACGGACTTTAGTAAATACAGAGTCATCAATCATGTCTTGAAAGGTGTAAGTTTCCCTTTAAGAAAATGGATACATCCACCTGGCGATCATCATGTGTAACCAATCATCATAGCAAGGGTAAATCCTAGGCTACAAAGCCCAGGCTTTGGAGCTGGGGGAGGGGCGGGACTTCTCCTGTCTTGGGATCTAGATTCCAAAGCATAGTGAATGGCCCAAGAGTACTAGGAATGGCAGCAGCAAAAAGCCGTTTTGTGAATTAATCCATAATCTTCTGTAAGTGCTAGTCACACCGGTGTCTGGAACAAGAGTGGATCTGCGTTCCCAGCCTAAGAGCAATGGGCACATGAAGAATGTGCACAATACATGCCTACTGCTACCTGCTGTTGTGAGTGCTTCGAAAATCTGTCTACCTAGGACCTAGGTCTAAGGTGAGCTAAAGCAGCTGTTCAATATAAATGCGACACTCAAGACCTAGCGGTTTTTCGCCCAATGATGATATAGAACTTTATCCCCACAGGTACCAGCAAAGTCTTGGTTAATCGGCCGAGATTGGTACTCATGGTGATAGACACCAAAAGATCCTGGGTGTATTAGTCTGCCGGGGGAACCACAACAAAGTAAACAGACTTGACTTAAACTACAGAAATGTATGTCCTCACAATTCTAGGGTCAGCAGTCCAAGGTCCAGGTGTCAGGAGAGCTACTTTCATTCTCAGACCTCCCTTCTCTGTTTGGGTATGGCCATCTTCTCCCTGTGTCTTCCTGTGTTCTTCCTTTGTGTGAACCTGTGCACTCATCTCTTTTAGTGAGGAAAGCAGTCACGTTGACTGTGGGTCCATGTGTATGAACTCGATTTACCTTAATTACCTCTTTCAAGGCTCTGACTCCAAATAGAGCCACATTCTGGAAATTAGGACATTAATGGGGGTTAAAATGTCAACATTTGGAGAGTGGGGGATCACAACTCAGCCCATAATACCAGGTTTATTTTCAAACTATTAGAACAACCCTACATCAGATTCCAGAAATGACCACAGAAGTTTCTAGAGGATTTAGAGCGAGGAGGAAATGGAGGAGGCTGGCCAGAGTGGACCACGGGTTGCCTGAACTTCCGCAGCTGCAGAGATCTAACCCCAGTGTGTCTTCTGAGGGCCATAACTGAGATTTATTTAAGCTGCTTCTTAGAAAATTTTGGGAAGAGTGTTACTAGGGGAAGTTAGGATTTCTTGCTATTTTGAGCAAATGGAGGCTAAAACTGAACACACACATGTGTGTGTGAGACTTGTTTTTAACCCAAAATGGGAAAGTGAAATATGCCAGTCATCATCTCAGAATGTGGGTGTGATTTGTATTGCTAAAGGCAAAAAAGTGGGAAGTAGAGAAGATGAGAGAGTAACTAAGAAGAATGGGGTTTAAGAGATGTGGATCCACGCTTACTAAACACTGCTTAGCCACTTGGTACTAAAGAGTCTGTTTATATCTAAAGGTAACCGACCAGCCTGTGGGATATTAGAAACAAATACTTGTTTTAATGCAAACCCTTATCATCTGTTTAAAATTCTATATGACATATACAAATTTTAAAATAAATTAAGAAGTGGAAACATGGAAAAGTTCTACACATGGCCTTAATTCCGAAATAAATTTAACCACAAGGATACTGCCATCACTCAGAGCTGCTCCCGGCTAACTAATCAATACCCTAAGTCAAGCACATGAATGCAGCCAACAAAGAACAGTCTCAAATGTTAATTTATTTGTTTGTTCAACAAATACCAATGAAGGGCCGGTGAGATGGCTCAGCGGCTTAAGCGCCTGCCCGGCAAGCGCGAGGGCCCAAGTTCGACTCCCGGAACCCACATACGAAAAAGGGGCCGGTGATATCACTCAGCGGCACGGGCGCCTGTTGGCGCGCGAGGTCCTGAGGTCGACCCCCCGGTACCCACAAAAAAAAAAAAAAAAACAAATACCAATGAAAATATAACAGTGAGCACGAGAGATGAGGTCGTAGTCTTCCCATTTGTACCAAGTAAGAATAATCTAGAGATAATGTAATAAGGACTATTTAGATAAGCAGGAGGAAAGAAAACCACATGGTATAGTACATTACTCTGGGTCCAGTATCGCAGGGGCTGTTACCATCATAGGTATGAAGGAGTAAGAAAAGGAGAAGTTACTGGAACCAAGTAGGACAGTGATGTGGACAGGACCCTTCTGACAAGGAGCTATGACTTTGTAAAGGAGAAGAGCCAGTCCAAACAGATTGTTAGGAAGGGAACTAGAGAAATAAAAACCCTGATTCTCTCTCCAGTCTCTCTGTGTCTCCTACCATGATGACACACTGACCAAATTCACCTTGAGGCCAGAAGACAAGGGAGCCCACTACTGCACCCGATTCAGGTCAGCCTCCAAGGCTGAGCAGGTAAAGGAGAGGGAAGGCGTAATACTGAGGGCAGAAAGGACCATGCATGGCCTCTGTCCCTAACTCCACATTCAATCTACTTGAGTCCCATGCACAAAGGGCTGTCTTTTACGCACACCATGTTAGACCCCACCCCAATAAATAGCCTTTCCAAATATTTGATGTTTTATTGTAATAGCAAAAAACTTCACTCTCAAGGAATTTGGATACTCATAAATGAGATCAACACTTACAAATTTCAAAGCATTTGCTTAAAGCACTCCCGAAGGGTTGGTGATGGAGCATGAAAGGGTGAGAGTTCTTTCTGGCAAAGATTTGTGATAATAACAGCTTAGTCAGGGGTGGATCCCATAGCCTGTGCCTGGGGAAAAAAAAGACTTCAAAAATTTATATTCTGAGTAAAAAGAAAAGCCCTTAAAAATTATCATGGCCAATAAAAGGAACTAATTCAAACAAGTTTTGTATCGTTTCTCCAAGCATCTAGAGAAAACATGCCAACATCAACATCCCCATCATCATCCTTCCTCTTTTTTGCCCCATGGTTATCTTGCCCTGTTTTGAGGTAATCACTGAAAAATTTTAAAGCATGTCCATCCTGTTGCTTTGTACGTTTTAAATGTCTGGGATACCCTTTCATCTCTGGATCTCAAAGCATTTTGTTAAGATTAATTTTTCTAATAAACATGATGTGAAATCATAATTGCCTTTTTTCTCCTGCTTGTTTAAATGTAAAAAACACAGAAATGATAAGAAATTATATCCCTGACCTTAGCACTCATCTACCACAGAATGGGATTCCACTGTCTATCGTCTCTAGCAATTTTTTAGCCCATATAACACTAGAAAGAACACTTAAGTCTTTCATTTTTCATTATTCTATCCCATAATTGAGAAGTCTCCTAAGGAAATTAATGATTGATAAGCATCTAGCAGGTGTCAGACACTGTGCTCTGAATCAGTAATTCTCAAACTTCACTGCACTTTCAGAGCATCTGGGAAGCATTAAAAAGTCCTCATCTCTAGGCTGCACCCTAGGGCAATTAAATCAGAAACCCTGATGGTGGGGTTCAGGAATCAGTATTTTTTAACTCCTCAGGTAACTCGGATGTGCAGTCAGAATTCAAAACAAGGGTTTGATATCCTTGCTACTCAAGCCTACGTGTATGGAACAACAGCATCCAGGAGTTTCTGAACCCTGCAGAATCTCATGCACCAGCCACCCCAAACCTACGGAGATGATTTTCACTTCAACCAGCTCTTCAGTGATCAGTGTGTACATTAAAGTTTGAGGAACTGCTTTAACCCAATAAGCAAACCAGGCAAGTGACACTATTCGCATATTACAGATAAAGAACGTGTTCAGGAAGTTCAAGTGAAACAGAGATTCTAATTTATGAGTGACTGACTTATATGCTCATGTTCTTTGGACCATATCAGTTTTAAAATTGAAAGAAGGGATTCAAAGACTCTTTAAAAGACTGATGAAATCTTTGAGAGTTTGCCCAAGCATTAATGCAAATACACCCCAAATTTTGAATGTACTTTGAAAGGTTTCTCATCTCAGAAGCCTGCCCTACAAATCGCCAAGTCAAAGTGCTACCAATTGTGAGTATCACCACCTCCCTCCTTTCCCTGCACTGGGTCATGACTTATAGGCTATGAAGATTGAATTTCTTTTCAATATGGACAGAGATCTATAAAGTAAGTAAACTTTTTCTTGGATGGATACAATATAAATGGATATATATATATATATATATATATCACTTCCTCCAAACACTTCAAATGCTCTAGAATTTTACAACCAAAAGTCCTTTTAGGAGGCACGTTGACAAAAGGTAACATTGTACGTGGGCTCTTCTCCACACCTGTTAGCAGTTGAATCTAATTGTTCAGCAGCTGGTACTAATTTGGGATTCTTTCACTATGCCTCATTATCCCTTTTTCATGATTTTCTTTCAGGTTTGGAGCTGCTGCTGCTCATTCTGCAGAATATATATATATATATATATATATATATATATATATATATATATACATGTATCTGGAGAGAGACATTGAAGTTATTTCTTTATGTACCACTTTGCAGTTGAATTTATTTAAACTGACAGTAGTGATTATTAGGTGTGGAAAATCTAAGGGTAAAAAAATCTTTAAGCAGTTGGCTATCCTTCATTTTCTTAGATTTTTTCTGGTCTTTAGGTAGTTTGGCTAAACTCGTAAAGGACTATAATTTGCAGATATTATTGAACTGGAATGCCAAGTAATATTATCATTCATGAGCAAAGCAAATCCTTTTCCTGGGTTGGGAACCATCTGGAGCAGAACACATGCATGTAGTATTAGCTGTTGGGCAACATGAAACCAAGATGCCACTGATGAAACATTTGATAGAGTGAGTCAGAGAAACAGGAGGGAGATGATGAAGGCAAAAGACTTAAAACGTATAGGATGGAGTGAAAGTAATGGTTGCACGCACACATACACAAATACAAACACACATATGAGATGATCACATATCAAATGAGCATTTGAGACACTTTACCTTCAAGTCCAATGTGATTTTCCCTGAATGTATTTATGTTGTGTCCAGACCAATGGCTTGCTTTGAAATCAAAATTCCATCTAAAGTGGACTTTGAGAGAAAAACGCACCAGGCATGGTGGTGCACGCCTGTAATCCCAGCACTCGAGAGGCTGAGGCAGAAGGATGTCCATGTGTTCGAGGCCAACCTGAACTACATAGGAAGACCCTGTCTCAAAAAAGAGACAAAACATAAGCTAAGCACTAAATACATATGAATTGAATCTTAAGATTATATTTAAAATAATCCATAAAGAGGATAAGCTATCCAATAATTTTATCTATGTAAATAACTTTTCTTAAAAGTACATAATTAATGAACTTGTTTATTTAATAGCCCTTGAAAATACAGTCTCTTTTCTTAATTATCCTGAGTTGGAAATAGTACTAACTCTTCGCGGCCACATAATGCAACAGCACATGTATTTGAAATACACATCTCAGAACATGAATGTGGTGCCAGAGATAAGTAAAAACCAGACTTTTATTCATCTCCACCTAAATGAATTTTGATATTTAATGAAGACAGAGATCTCAAAATGAGACAATCTTATCTATCAAACAGGATGTTCGAGGAGAGCAACGAAGTACGGCAGTAAAGAAAAAAATTTTTTTGAAATGATTTAGATTCCTTAAACCACTATATGGCAAAGTTCACTAAGAACACGTTTTTTTATGGCACAGACCCACATTCATTGTCACCTTCATAGAATTTTCTCTTTCTCTTCAGACACGTAGAGAATACTAGTTAATCATGCTGACGTGACAGTACATTTTTCCGGTTTCTCCACGCCTGAGCTGTTTTCCAGTATCATTTATAAATCTCCTTAACTCTTTACCAAATGACTGGTGCTCCTTTGAACCCAGCAGATGTTCTTATGTACTACTCGGGTTGGTGATAAAAACTATGGGTCAATGGCATTGAAAGTTGGGAAAATTTAAGCAGTCGCTCCTTAAATCTCTGGTTGGTGGTATATATTTCCTCTTCAATGTTTCGAGTAGATGTGTTGCTAGACCTTATATTTTTACTAAAATCAGAATATTCAACATGTAGGTGATAGTTTGCTTTTTGTCATGCTGTCAGCATACATTAGATTTTTGCACACATATTTAGAACATGCAGACTCTGTATTCATTATAATAAACAATTCACATGAATATTTATAACCCTGAGTTGAGTAGTTAGAATTACATTAATTTGCATCACTATTGACAGAGTTGGTTTTGGATTTACCTATCAGTGTTCTTATAAATCTCATTAATAGATGTAATAGAGGTCCTCTTAGC
The DNA here is from genome assembly GCA_028451465.1 of Erethizon dorsatum. Classification (NCBI taxonomy): domain Eukaryota; kingdom Metazoa; phylum Chordata; class Mammalia; order Rodentia; family Erethizontidae; genus Erethizon; species Erethizon dorsatum. Next base: position 59,869,977 of record CM051838.1, read on the forward strand.
AACGTGTCCTCGATAATTCTGCAACCACAGCAATAGAAAGCATTAAAATGTCTTGAGACGATTTTCTTTAACATAGTGTCTCTATGCTTGCCAGATATTTATTGCAACATTGTGTTTTATGTCTTCATCTTTTTAAAGCAGAATTAGCATTGCTATTGGCTTTAGGAAGAGATTCATGTGAGGAAAGAATGCTCAAGAAAGAATATGTTCACTCACTCTTGTTAGGGTGAGTAGCAAATTTGTAATGACTTCACAGAATAAATACATGATGACTTAAAGATGATGATCTTCAGTAGGATTAGGTGAACATTAACTTCAAGTTTACAAAGCTTCATGTTTGCCTGACTTTTGAGCTTCTACTAGTTTAGAGGAGAATATATTTTGAGAGATTGAATGAAAATACAAGACCGATGACATAAACTATTTGAATACATACTTTCCTAATTCATGAGTTATAAAACTTTCTCCTATTAAATAGTTGAGTGATGATGAACCCAAGTGTGATGGAAAAGGTCTGAATCAGACTAGATCTTGAGTTCTGGTCCTGGCTCTGCTACAATCTAAATGTGCAATCTTAGACAGGAACATTAGCATTTGGGGAATTCTGTTTCCTTTAAAACAACATTTGTAGGACAGGATGAATTCTTCAGTTGTTTTTAGCTTTGTTTTTCAAAACATCAGTGACTTTGTAAAGCCTTAAAATAAGAATCAGGCAGTATCCATTGTGCACTGCTTCTCATCCATTTACCTCGTGAGTTATCTTTCAGTTTATATGAGGCAAGATTTGTCAAACCTCTTGGAAGTGTGAACAGCATGAAGAAATGCGAGACTATAAGAGATGAAGGCAGACGTGACATTCCACAGCTAATGATCTACAACCCATCAACTTTAACTCTTTGGGTCCTTCTCTTTCTAATATGTATCTTTTTTCTTAACTTATTTATCTTTCATCTATTGACTTACATGCAGAGAATGTCAACTCAAAGAAGAACATCTTTTTAACTGTATAAAATTTCAAAGGGCAGTGTATTTGTAATCATTTGATCCGTTAGTTGACAAAATGTACTTAATCAACAGTTAACAAACATTCCTTGAGTATCTGGAGACCTAATGGCACGTAAAAACAAATTCATGCATCTTACTCTGTAGTGGAGAATGATATATAAGAAAATAATCATACAGGCAAAACTAAAATGTGAAATGACTAAGAGACACGATGAATTTAGTAACTTTAAATTAATTTTTATTATATTAATAACAGCTCCTACGTGTAGTTTAAAAATAAGGTTACACACATACAATTTATTCATATTATTCTTAGTATATTGTGTAGGTCTTTTATGGCTTGTATGTAGATGTCCCCCCACAGCCTCATGCATTCATAGGTAGGGGCTGGGGAGGTGCTTGAATCATGGAGGTATGATAATCATCAGTACATTAGTCCACTGGTGACTTCATAGCTAAATGCGATGTTAGGTAGTGGAGCCTGGTCGAAGGAGGTAGGTCACTGAGGTTGTGGCCTGGAAGGGTGTGTCTCCCTCCCTGCTCCTCTCTTCACTCTCTCTCTTTCCGTGCTGCTAGGCTGTGAGCAGCTCTCCCATGCGATGCCCCTCTGCCATGCTGCCCTGTCTTGGAGCCAGCTGACTATGGACTGAAACTCCTACAAACTGTGAGTCAAAATAACCCTTTACTTCCTCTTTGAGAATTGTGGGTAATGTGTCTCAGCAATGACAAAAGTAACTAAGACTGATTTTAGTACCAATAGTGTGTCATCACTATGACTATACCCAACCACATGGTTTTAGATCTCTTTGGAATTGATTCTCAGGAGTAGTTTGGAAAGCTTTACAGATGCAGGCTGGAGAAGCCCTAGAATGCAGTGAGCCAGCCTATGATTCTGGTCAGAGGTCAGAAAAGGTTTCAGGTGAGACAAGGACTCCATTGGCAGTTGAACTCCAGACCGTATGTGTAATGCTCTGGCAAAGAAAAAAAAAAATTTTGTTCATGTCCTGAGACTTTGTGGAAGATTGAGATTAAGGGCAGCTGACTGGTTAGTCTGGTAGAGGAAATTTCAAGGCAGCCCAATATTCAGGCAGTGGCCTGGATACTGTTGGGGGCTTTTAGCCAGGCCTATATTGAGAATCAAGAGGAAATGAAGGGCATGACTGAATGATTTAAAAAGTTTTGAGTTTGACCAGAAAGGAAGCTTTTGTAAGCTGGGACCTGCAAAGTTGAAGCAGAGGAGAGCTTGGTTGCTGAAAAGGTTAGCAATGAAAAGAAACCAAGTACTTTACAACAGGACAATAAGAAAAGTGACTTAAGGGCATGTGAGAAATCTATGAGGCCCCGCCCTTTGCAATCCTAAAATTGCAAAAGTGAAAGATTTTGCTTTGCCATAAAGGCCCCAGGACACCCCGCTCAAGGCAACCTAGTACACTGGATCCCCAGGAGTCAGTTCACAGTGCTTAACCACTCAGAAGCCAGAGCTACTGCCATTCAAGAGGGGCCTGGCTACTTTGGCATCATCCACATGGTGCTGCTTTTATGGGCATGCAGAATGTAAGAGTTTCAGAGTCATGGAGGCTTCCATTCAGATTTCAGAAGAAGGCCTAGGAGGCCAGGCACTGTGCCCCTGAGAGGGCAATGTGTGATGCTATCAGGGTGAAGCCAAAGGTGCAGTGGAAACACCAGAAAGTTGGAGAAGCCAGAAATGTGGAATGTGTGAAGAAAGCTGAAAGGAGTGAGCAAAACCAGCTCAAGACAGAAGCCATGAGGTCTGCAACCACTGGCAATGCCATAGGTGCAGGGCGGCCCAATCCCTTTGGAGTTCACATCTTGCCACAAATTTCCCTGGTTGCTGCACATGGAACTAGAAGACTTACTATTTGCCCTGCTGGGTTTTGGTCTCACTTTAGTCCCATTGGTTTCTATCCCTCTATTTCTTTCTTTGGGAATGAGGGTGTTTATCCTGTACCATTGTATGTTAGAAGTGTTTAACTTCTTTTTATATTCACAGGGGCTCAAAGCTAAGAGTTTGCCTGAAGTTTCAGAGGATACTTTGAAATTGGACTTTTCTACATAGCTGAAACTGTTAGGAGTGTGGCAACTCTTAGAGATGGGCCCAATGCATTTTGCATGAAAGGATGAATATGAGTCTTTTGAAGGCCTTTGTAGAATGTTACAGCTTCTGTCTAGATGTCCCCCCAAAACTCATACACTCATAGGTGAGGCTTTCGGGAGGTGACTGGATTATGTGGGCATGACAGTCATCAGTGGATTAGTCTACTGATGAGTTTATACCTAAATGTGTTGTTTGGAGGTGGACCCTGGTCAAAGGAGATGGTCACTGAGGCTGTGGCCTGGAAAAGTGTATCTCCTTCCCCTGGTTTCTCCCTTCATTCTCTCTGCTTCCCTCCCGCCATGCTGTGAGCCGTTCTCCCGTGCCCTGCACCTCTGCCATGCCAACCAACTATGGGCTGAAACCTCTACAAACCATGAGCCAAAATAAGCCCTTCCTTCTTTAAAAGTTGAGTGTGTCGGGGCCGGTGAGATGGCTCAGCGGCGTAAGCGCCTGCCTTGCAAGCGCGAGGGCCCGAGTTCGACTCCCGGATCCCACATACGAAAAAGGGGCCGGTGATATCGCTCAGTGGCACGGGTGCCTGTTGGCGTACGAGGTCCTGAGGTCGACCCCCCGGTACCCACAAAAAAAAAAAAAAAAAAGTTGAGTGTGTCGAGTTGTTTGTCTTAGCTATGAGAAAAGTCACTAAGACAAGGTCCTTTAAAATAAAACTTCTACTCCCGTCATGAGTCATACCTAATAATGTTAGGAATTTCTACATTATGTGACCATTGTGCCCCAGGCTAGAATCTAAGCGGATTGAAAGCAAAGATCTTTCTTATTAATTCAATAGTTGCCAAGTAAATGTATTGAGATCAATAACTGCTACCTGCCACCTCAGACAACCTCCAAGCTTACTTCTCACTTCTGTTACTTTCTTAATTCTGAATGCCCAGGGGAACAGGCAAGGGTGGAACTGGGGGCGGGGGGATGTTTCAAAGAGATCAAACTGATAGAATCTCCACTGTCTTGGGGCTGCATTGTCTAGAACACAAAACCCTCTGATGTTTATGGGTCAAAAGAACAAGGGTATGGAGGAAGCATTCCAGCTTTAACTACCTAAGCCAGGAGTTTGACCACCATGTGATATAATTCTTCCATGACATCTATTTTTCCAATCACATTGGGCTGTTTCTCTAAATGGCTAGGCTGATGCCCATTCCAGGGGTGCTTATTGAATGAGTCAGGGGAATGTGGAAAAGCACGTTCTTTACAATCAGGCATTGCAATAGTATTTTTACTTCTTTATACCATGACACAATAGAACCTACAGCACTGGAAAAAAAAAAACCGTTTGTTTCAGCCACCACCTGGCAACATTGATGCAAATAGTACTCACAAACTTACTGTGTTGACTGTGAAGTGTTCTCAGGGCTCCGTGGGAACAGGTGCTCACTGGCAGTGACCCAATGGCTTCTGTCTCATTAGGTCCATCAAACTGAGCTTCTCTAGTAAAATTTAGTCCTATTCTCACTCTTTGAAGGTATAAGAGAGACGCTACTTTCCACCAGCATTGAGCCTATCTCCTACCAGTTTCAAAAGAAGGCTAACAAATATTTTCAATATAGTAAAATATACACAGAGAAGCCCAACATCCACATAAGAAAGAAACAGTAACTTTTGCAAGGAAAATATTTCCATTACTGGTCAAAGATTTTTAGAATAAAATTGCTTTATATTTCCCAAGGTCTTTAGGTCTTCCGCAAAGCATCTCGAAGACTTGCATTAGCAATCTCATTTGATCCTCAAAACAACAGAGTAGCTACAGGGTTAGGCAGTCGACCTGGAGGTCACATGGTGATGAAGAGCTAGTGCTAATCAGAATACTCAGGCTTCTGACTACTGACACACTGCACTTTTAACATCACATCATGATTTTTATGTCCAGATGGATGAAGATCCTTTGGACCCTGGGTTATGGTTTTGGACCATATGGTTATGGTCCCACCTTTGTGATGACTGCCAAACTTGGTTATTGTCTCAGAGGCTTGCTATTTAAAATGACCACTGAAAGCTAGGTCTAAAGGGGAGCAGGTAATAAAGACACTACTGAGACAAAACCTCCCTTCTAGATTGGCTCCAGTGAAGCCAGTCAACTTCAGACAATACTCAGATGACCACTTCTCTCAAGCTATAACAATAAGCTACTTGTAAAACAAACAAACAAATAAATAACCCGATCACAATTTTCAGGGAAAATTAGTATTTCAGCAATTTCTTTCTAAATCCAAATTTCCCAAACTTTACATACACTACACGGTAATCATAAGAATGGCCTTAATTCCCAATATTTATGTCACAAAACTAAAACTTAACTTGCTTCTTTTCATATCAAAACACTCACATAAAACTCAAGAAATTTATAACTCAGCATAATTACTAGATAGTGTTGTCCTCCCTCAAACGACTGTCCTATACTTGACAGAACTAATGATTTTGTTTTTATTTCTTCCATTCTTAGGAAAGAACTTAAAAGTGTAAATGATTAACAGAAATTAATCATATCAGGTTTGCATTTCAATCATCCTCTTCATGCATATTAATTATGCTGCAGCACAGTGTCTTGCATACTCTGTTCAATCAATATTTGGGAAGGGATCGATAGAATGAGTGCTGCAAGGACCTGTGAGTACTCATCATCTTTGTCTCGCCACGTGACTTTTGGCAAAGAATTAAAGTACAGAATTATGAAGCATAAAAGAGAGGATCAGGTCTTTAAAGACAAAGATTCTAATCATTAGTGCTAAATAACTAAATGACTTAGGGCAAAATTCGTGACTCACAGGTTCCTTAGATTTCTCAACAATAGAATAAGAGCATGGATAAGAATTTAGAATGGTCTCTAAGGTTACTTCCAGTGCTAGTACATTTTGCAATTCTAGGTTAAGAAACTAGCAGCCAGTGAAAAATATTACTCTCACCAGAAAATAAATATGAAAGAAGAGTGATCCCAGACAGAGGTCTGGGTTTCTAAGTTTAAATGTGTCTAGGGGGTTTTAAGAATCATAAAGAGTTTAATTGAAGACAATGAGGACTTCCCAGAGTCTAATAGAGATTGCTTTTAGCACATTATCATCTATTACAGAGACCTATAAAGGGATTGTAGAGCAGAGAGTTAGAAGTGAGCTCTGAGGAAAACAGAAAGGAGCTAAGGAAAGTGAAAATTTCTCTCTCTCCTCTCTCCTCTCCCTCTCTCTGTCTCTCCTTCCTCTCCCTTTCTCCCCTCCCTCCTCTCTCTCTCTCTGTCTCTCTCTCTCTCTCTCAGCAACAAAGAAAAAGGAAAAAATCCGTAATGAACTATTTTGAAATCACAGAACTATCCTAAGGCTCTAGGAATGTAAAAGAAAAGAAACCTCGAAAGATGAAATCTATGGAAAGAGAATTCAACATAGGAGTCCTAATTTTTAAAGAAAGTAGCAATTCACACAAGAGTTTCAACCAGACACCTAAAGGGAGTAGATCTAAATAGGAAAGGACTATTCTCTCCCAAAGGCCACAAAGGAGCCGAACAAAGTACCTCTGTTTCTGAGGAAAGGAGGAGACAGAGTGGACCGATGGCTGACAGGAACCCTAACTTTGAGGATCTCAAAGAGAAAGTAGTGCTCGTGTAAAGGCTGTGAAACCAGTGCTAGGTGAGCTTTTGTCTGCCTTAGTCAATGACCCCGACAGTCAGATTTTTCTCCCACCATTGCACAACACATGAAACACCAGGCATGTATGTGTGTGTGAGAATTCTGTGGGCAGGGTACAGAAAAAGGTGAAACAGGAAGAGTGAGATTCCAAATTACACTTTTTTTTTTTTTTTTTGTACTGGAGATGGAGCCCAGGGAGCACTGACCTACATCCCCAGACTTTTTTAAATTTTATTTTGCGACAAGATCTTGCTGGGTTGCCCACCTGGACTTGTGATCCTCCTGCCTCAAATTCCCAAGTAACTGGGATTGTAGACATGTGCCACCATATCAGGCAAATTATGATTTTTAAAGAAGAAATTTTCTTTCTCCTCCCTCTTCCCACAAAACTTTTCATTTCTTTGTTTTCTTAAGGATGGAAGAAAGAATTAAACCTAATATGACTTCAAATATAAGGCTACAGGCCACTCAGGGAACCCCTCAGCTTTGTTCTGGGTTTGGCTATTTCACACCAAGTAATAAAATTGTCCATAAAGAAAATCACAGATCCCAGCTGAATAGCCACTATGTGCCCATTACGTATAAGGATAGGTTTTTAGAGGATTAAAGAGAATCCACACATTATAATTGCTATAACAAGCAGTGGGGGAAATGAAACAATTAATAATCAAAACAAAGTAAACAATATGCTTTGCCTGCAGTTGAGACCAGGATAATACAGGAAAAATCAAAATCACATTTCCTGGGATTGGAAGGATAGAGTCACAAGAAAAAGCATCAGAAATGAGCCTGGAAGGATGATCTCTTTCTCCATCCTCCTTCATGTCTTTCTTCTCAGCTATACTCTTCTGGTTTGTCTAGAATCCTAAAGACACCCACTTTTCTGTCTACTCCCTCCTAAACATTCCTCAGGGGCCAGAATGACCTTTTTAAAATGCAAATCTCATGCCGTTTCACTGTTTCCAAATCCTCTAATTGTACTTAGAATGCAACTCGAGTTCTTAAATTGGTTTACAAGTCTTCACCTACTCCAGCTTCTTTCTACCTCTGCAGCCTCGTCTTAAGGGCCCTTGCCCAGTGTGCTGTCTCTCAGCCTTAGTGATCTGCATGCATTTTTCCCCTACATTTTATTTCCATCTGCTTTGGGGCATTTACATTTTCATATCTTCTGTCTGGAATGTCCTTCTTTCCCTCAACTTTGCTTAGTTAACTCCTGCACAGCCCTCAGGCACATTTTCCTCTCCAGACATTTTTTTCCTCTGCTCCCACTGGATTATTGTTGCTTGTTGTCTATTCCTGTGACACTCTGTATTCCCCCTCACAGCACTTATAACGGTTGATAAATAAGATTTATTTATGGAGTTGTTCAATGACAGCTGATGCCCTCATACACTGTGAGGTCTGCGAGGGCAGAAACGATGACTGTATTCTCAGCATTGTGTCCCCAGCATGTACGTAGCTTACGGAATGCAACAGGTAGGCCCTCATTAGCTCCTTCTTCATTGAATAATGGACATTAAAGATCAATCATCCACCCCTTTTACAGAAGAGGGAACTGAAGCTCAGACAGCCAAACACACTTACTCAAAGCCACAAGTTGCTGAACCAGAAAAGGTACTCTTGTCTCCAGACTATGAATCCCATCGTTCTCACCCAGCGCTAGAACGCAGCCCTCAGATTGTTCAAGGGCCGAGTCACAGGATCCAAATTTATTGCTGGGACAAAAGGTGATTGAGAAGAGAGACAAAAGGAATTATTCATTGGGTCATGGGAGCACTTGAACAGTAAGTGAGAAATTGAGAAATGAAAGACTGATGCACAAAAGAAAACTTAATGAGTGGGTGGTGTGGTTAGCACATCCATACACAGATGAGAGATTGATCGGCTGAGTGGTCTGACACGCACACATACAGGCACGGGGCATGGTGCTCCACAAAGACAGCACATACACCTGGCCAGTAGCTAATTAGGAGAAATGAATCTTCAGCTGAACAAGTGTGTAGAAAGTACAGTATGGTTAAATTTTGCTCAACTGATTTTGGAACAAGGTCTTTCTGGGAGGCAGAGGAAGTAGAGTGAGGGGAAATGTGGAAAACAGGCAATATATTTGTTTTTATACTGAGGACTTGTACCTAATAAGTAATGTATGCACTACTGAGTGGCGGAGGAGAGGCCAAGTCTAAAAAATAAAAAATACTCATAATAATGGAAGTATTGGAAGCCAAAGAAATGGCTTATGTCTGATGAAGTGCTGGGGGCTGGAGACAAGAGAGGGGCTTCACGCTGGCACCACACCCTTCTGTTCAGCCAGATCGTGTCTTGGCCATTATCCTTCCTTTCAAGCCGTGCCAGTCACAAGGAGGAGGTGTGAATCTGGGGCCAAGGCCGAAGCACAAGGTTGATGAGCCACAAAGGGTAGGGCTGCCTCAGCCTAAACGGAAAAGGCAAGGGCTCTTTTATATTTCCGCTGAAAGAAGCACAATGTTTTAACTCAAAACTGGAGGGCTATTAGTTTCCCAACCAAAAGAAAGAGAGTCTCAAATGTGGGATTCCACATAGCAGGGCTGCTTTTGAACTCCCCAGCCCTCAACATCTGCAGCTGTTTCCATTCTTCAAGCGTTGCCAACTTCTGCTTTAAGGACTGATATCTCCAGGCACACATGCGTTCTGGGAGCCTCTGCTCAGCACAGCAGACTGCAGGAAGCCGGTCAGCAAGGAGAAGGGCGAGGATTCCTCATACAGGGCTCTAACGCTCCTCTGTGACGAAATCTCCACCGATACAACGTGAGCATGTACAACTACAGCACGCAGGCCAGAAGTTCCTCCTCTATATCGTATGAAAAATGCCTCCAGACTTACAAAGGGCTAATTAAATAACAGGTATCAAAAATAGGTAAACACTCTTGAGTACTCTGGGTAACACGCCTTTCAGATATAGGAGGAGAGGTAATATATTTTTAATAGATTTTTACACAGAGAAGACTCGGAGTGGCGAAGTGGAAAGAGTGCAGGCTTTGGACTCACACCGGCTTTTAAATCCTGGCTAGGAAACCATGGAAAGTTGCTCACCCTCTTTTCTCCTACAAGAGGAGAATTGCAGCAACCACTTCGGAGGTTTTGGGAAGGATTAGAGATAATATCTGAAAGCACATACACAAAGCCTGGAATGTAACAGGCACTCATTAAGTGGCAGCTACATTCACACAAAACAATGAAAGAAAACAAGGCAATATTTTTGCTTGTTGGTGTTTTTAACAATCACCAAGATTATAAAGCTCAGTTGATAAAAACAACTCAGCTCAGGTATACTGAGCTGGTCGCTAACAAAACCATTCTTTATTCCAGCTCCTGATTCTAATTATCAGGAATTTCTCCAATATCCTTTCATTTATGCAGAGGCAGTGAGAATGTGCTCCACATCCTTAAAAAATGTGGGAGGTTGTTTATAGTATGGCTGAACCAGGGCAAAGATAAGGAACCCCTTAAAGTTCTTGCATGGTCACCTCAACTTCCTCTTGCCCACCTGCTTGCATTTACAGTGGCTTAAAAGAACTACTTTAGGGCCGGTGATATCGCTCAGTAGCACAAGTGCCTGCTGGCAAGTGCAAGGTCCTGAGTTTGACCCCCATACCCACATGAAAAAAAAAAAAAAGAACTACTTTAGAAAGTGAACATATTTAGCTTAAGGCTTTCACTCCTATTGGACCACCAACACTAACATATTATTATATCATTTCCTTGAAGAGGAGCCCCAGAATTGCATCTCCCTTGGAAATGCCAGGCAGAGAACTTCAGTTTCCGCAGAGACGATCATTTCAGCTCACTCTGTAGGCTCTGAGCCTTGAGCAAGTAATGGAAAATTATGAATACAGTACTTAGAAACTAAGCAATTCCGTGAGTCGTCTATACATTGTAGTGATTTTATTAAAGCATTGCCTGTTGTCTGCTCTGCTCTAGGATTTATTCATTTTTCATGAATACAAAGAGATCATCCTCCTTATAACCTTCCCCATTCTTCCAATTTGAATGCCTTTTCTTATCCTCCATCCACATCAATCCCTAAACCCAAACTGACTCCCAAGAGTCAGCTCATGGGCCGGTGAGATGGCTCAGCGGCTTAAGCGCCTGCCCGGCAAGCGTGAGGGCCCGAGTTCGACTCCCGGAACCCACATACAAAAAAAAGGGGCCGGTGATATCGCTCAGCGGCACAGGCACCTCCTGGCGCGCGAGGTCCTGAGGTCGACCCCCCGGTACCCACAAAAAAAAAAAAAGAGTCAGCTCAATGTTACAGTGACCACTAAGATTTTGCAGCCATCCCAACCCTTAGTGACATCTATTTCTTGTGACTTCATCCAAAATATTTTTTTGAATATTTACAATGTGTCAAGCCAGGCCCACAGCATTACCTGCCTCCCACACTCAGTTGATAATTATGTACTGCTTTGGAATACCACTTCTTCTATTACTTAACTCTGCTTACCTAAGTGGTCACTGAATTTCCTGTCTATTCATTAAATTTTAAATATGCTTTTGTTCCTGATCCCAGCATAGCTCAGTGTGACAAAGAAGATCCCAACACATATTTTGAATAACAGAGCCAATGAACTACCCACCAGATACTACGTCGAGAGGTGCTGTTTATTTTTTGCACAAGTAAATTTCCTGAGGCTTATTCAATATGATTTTTATGAGGCAGTGTAAAAGACTCAGAACTTGAGCGATTGGAAGCCCAGTATCTCCATGTACAAATCTTCACTCTGAAGAAAACGCTGACTCTCTGTCTTCCCCTCCCCTCAGCCGGGTCGGGATCCCACTTGCCATGTATACCAAGCTCCTCTATCCCGAGAAATTTCTATGCTGCACTCTCGCAAACGTTTAAGTAAAGCATTTTATTACCTGGGATCTAACCCATGGGCCTCACACTGAGAGTTCTACTGCTCAACTACACCTCCCACCCCATGCTTTTTAAAAATTTTACTTTGAGACAAGTTCTCACTATGTCACCCAGGTCAGACTGGCCTTGAACTTGTGATTGTCCTGCCTTGGCCCCCAAATAGCTGGGATCACAGGCAAGAACCACCAAGCCCAGCTAAGTAAAAGTATTTTAAAGTAAAATATCTATGCTTTTTACTTATTCTAACTTAACAGTGGTTTTTGCTAAAATCAGTGATACAATTTGCAACTTTATATATATGTATATATAATTGGAATCTCTCCATATAGTCAAAGAAACTTGTCTAGGAATGGCAGCAAAGTGAACCGCAAGGACCCACAAGCAAACAGTGTTTGGTCTCAGGAAGAGAAACAGAATTTGTAAAGGAGCTTCATATAAACATTTTCACAGGCTTAGGAGGTGAACCAAGAGCCAACTTGCCTCCTCTTCTTTTCAAAACAGAAAAGAAAAAAAAGAGGTTATGAAAAAGGGAGTTGTTTATAGTCATTCAAAACTCCATATCCATAAAACAGGATAAGCAAAGACTCAACACTGTAGATAAAAGTTACTTAGAAAGAGAACATTCCCTTTAATCCAAGGAATGTGTGCTGATTAGACAAGGCGGGTAGGGAGAGGCACAACACCTATTATTAATAATAACAAAATGACTTTGAACTTTCCCAGCCCATTTCATCTAGAAGTTTCAATTTGCCTATTAAACCTCACTTTTACTTTATCACCTCCTATAGGGAAATAAGACTGTGACACTTAGGATTTCTACATTGTCTTGTAATTTTAAGTACTTCGTAATCATTCATTTGTTGTTTGAGGCTAAAACTTACTGAGTACGCTAGAGTAATTACCTCCTTTTATAGAGTTAGGGAAACTGAGACAAAAACATAGCATGTAGCCAAGACCACACAGAGGCAGAATCAAAGCCAACTAATACTTGAATCCAGGGCTTCGGGTTGAAAAACTAAATCAGTCCATTTTCCCCACTATTCTCTTGAACAGCTAACTTCACCCACAGGTAGCCTTAGAACTGTGGGAATGTCAGAATTTTTAAAAGTCAATCCAAAAGAAGTAGAATAACATTATTTTTGAGTACTTCAATTCAAAAGAGGAGGGAAAGGCTCACTGATAACCCACAAAGGGATAGAAGGAGAGAGAGAGGAAGCAGGCAACAGAACCTTCATTGCCTGTGTGTGTTGTGTGTGCGTATGTGTGCGTGGTACTGGAGATTGAATTTAGGGCCTTCTCACCGAGCTACATCTCTAGCTCTTTTATTATTTTATATTTTGAGACAGGGCCTCCCTAAGTTGTTAAATTGCCCAGGATGTTCATGAACTTGCATTCCTCCTCCCTCAGCCTCCCAGAGTGTTGGGATTACAAGTGTGCGCAACCATTATTTTTCTGAAGATCTGCTCCTAACTTTCACAATGAAGGACTGAAGAAGACAAATAACAATATATAACCTGTACTTTACGCATACATTGATATTATTTGATCCCTCAAACTGCCTTTCAGTCAGTTCTTCTCTCCCCATCTGCCAAGTATTGGGTAAGGATCTGGCAATATCTTAAACATATTGCATTTCAAACCCTCCCTTAGGCCTCAGTGACAACAGCATCAGTGACAACTCTTGGAGAACCTTGAGCGTTTCCACCCTTAGAACCTACTCATTTGATGTTAGTGAACTTCTGAAGAATAATTGCTTTAAATACCATATTTTAAAATTCAAATATCATACTGAAAAAAGCAAATACTTTATCAGGCATTTGTGGTCACTTGACCTTTTCCAAACCTAGAATGTTAGCCTTATTAAAATCCACAGCTTTTCTGCCTCTCTCCATTGGGAAAGTGGGGAGGAAAAGACCTAACCCATAGACAAGTATTTTATTTAATTTCAGAGGCCACTGAAGTATTTTATTTCCTTTGTGAACTTTCCAAGTGCCTTCTGCTGTAGGCAACAAACAAGGGGTGAATTTAAGAAGTGGTGAAACCAAAAGTGGCTTGGCTACTCCTATCAAAAAAGTAAAAATCAACAATATGTCCAGTAATAGAGATAAATACCCTCCAAACTTATGTCTTGTACATGAAGCAGGGTCAGATCAGGCCAGGCCAGGTCATTGTTCCCAAAGGTGGTTATTGCTAAAGAAGCATAATGTCACAGGCAAAAACATGAGACAAGAAAGCGCTTGCCACTCAGGCACTTTGGCATGGTCTTAAGGCCATGTATAGAAAAAGCAAAAATAAATACACCACCCCTTGATTACTAATCTCAAACTGCAGGCAATGAGCAAATGAGATGGCAAATGAGGACATGCTGAACTGCACATTCCTCAACAGAAATCTAGCACTGTTTGCTTGTACTATTTCTATTAACTCAATACATTAACAGAAATCCTAACATCTGAAGCTAGAAGCCTCTGATTTTCTGCAAAGTAAAATCAATATATTTCTACTCTTCCATTAGCCCACCCTGCAAAATAGCAATAATAAGATCTTTCATTTAGTTTTCCAGAAATTTTGCCAAATTTGCCATGATAAAGCCACAACCCCTCCAAAAAAATACTAAGAAAAACAATTTCAAACATGATAAGCACAATGCAAGAAGAATCAGAGTGAGCAGGTTGTAGATGTAGGAGATAATTTTAAACCTTGAATTCAGTGTCCTTGAGGAGTACTCACACCTGTGCACATGCACACAAATACACTTTCACATCAAAGGATACTTTAAATGTCTCCTAGGGAAATACAATTTGGCAAGAAATTTACACCACTGGTAAAAGTTACTGGATGGAGCAGAGCTAAACTGCAAATTCATCAGGGAAACTGGCTCTTAAAATCTCAATAAAAGCTTAGAAGGCTGTTGCCTGTAGGTTTGGCTTAAAATCTGCCAGGCTGGCTTGGGGGCAGCTCATTCTTTAAAAACTACACGTCTTCATTCAAAAACAAAATTGGACTTAACTGTCCCTTGCAATTATATTTCAGGGGCTCAAAACGGGTGTTTGTGTTTTTTCTAGTTGATTAATAGCACTCGCATTTAAATGGTCGCAGTCAGCCTCTGCAGTCATTAACACCCCATTAAGATGGATGAGGAGAACTTCACACCTTTTGTTTCAGTCTGCAGGGCTGTGGACTTAACAAAACAGTATGGCACTGATTTAGGGAGGGAAGATTATCTGCATTACCAGACAGGCTAAAACTTCCTTTAAAAACAAACAAATTTTTAAAATCCCTTATAAAACGTTATTTTGGAGACACTCTTCAAATATCATCTTAAGAAAGTTAAACCCAGAGTTTTCCCATACCTGAACTTACGCATACATTTGACATGGTTCTTCAGAAATGTTTACAGAGCTCTGGGTTTCTTCACTACTCTTTCCTTTGCTCAAAGCCTATAATTATCATCTGGAGACTTGTGTTTCTAAGGAAAAGCAATAGTAACATGAATATCTAGTTACCTTTGAGGAAAAATACTTTAGCGCAAGTCTGTGCATGACAACCAAAACACTGGCTCGATTTCTCCCCAGTGGTAGTAAAAACCTCATGCATTTGGAAAATTCAAGTAATAGTTGTTTCTATTTAAAGAGAAAATGAAGAGCCTAAATAAATATTTGGAGCAGGATGCTGCTGATACTTTGTCTAACCACCAGAGTTCATTGACACTGGTATTTTCACTTTCTTCTCAAAAAGCAAGAGCGCCCTGTGTTGTGACAGTGGTGAATTTGTAGCAAAATTGCCCATTCACAAACTTACCGCACAGTACTTCACTTCACATTTCTAGGCTGAAATTCTCACAGGGTGAGTAGGACACACCCACCTGCACTCAGTTGCCAGTTTTGCTCTTCTGATAGCAGGAAGCTGTCCATCGATCAACATGGTATCACCATTGTCACCACCTTGATTTTTAAGTTAAGGAAACAACTTTATTGAATCATAAGCTGTTTATTCCTATTGCCTCTAAATTGTTATCTTCTATTGAAATAGGTGTCTTTCGAATTGTATGGCAAGATGTAAACATTTTAAAGTAATGACAACATGCATATTTAAGCCAGTCAGAACCAAGTTCTCATGTCTCTTTCTCCCTACCCCCTACCTCTCATACACACACACTCACACACACTCACACACACTCACACACACACACACAGAGAGACTCATGTAATTCCTTTTCTACTTTTATATCTTATAGAAAATGTCTTTCCCCAGGCATGTGTAGCAGTGTACCTCAAGGCTTCTGACAGTTTATCTGTACCCAATTTTAATGATGGCAAAAGTTCTTTCTTCCAGCCATTTGAAAATCTCCAAATTTTAAGAATAAGTAGATTCCTGTTTATCCCATCCCACAAATTACAAAGTTAATCATTTCCTCTCTTCTTTCCTGTTATATTTGAAGGAGTGCCCTTGTCCTATCAAGGACTAATCCCTAGACTAGGGTTATGAAATCCATCCTTTCATCTTTTCTAGGATTTCATACCCTTTTTACTACATTAGAATTTCTTTCTTTTTTGGATCTTTCCAATCAGTATACATTATGGTCCACTTTTGCTCACATTAAAGCACTTCTCCTTTGATCTGTAATCAACTGCATATCTGTGTTCCACCAAAATCCTGAGTGTCACTGGAATGGCATTAGAAGCTGGAGGCTTTGAAGGTAATTAGTGAATGAAGGTGGAGCCCCTAGGATGGGATATTATTATAGCAAAAGGAAGAGTATAATATCCCTCTCTCTACAGTGAGAAGATATTGGCAAACCAGGAAGAGTGTCCTTTCCAGACACCAGATCTGCTGGAGTCTTGATCTTCGACTTCTAGACTCCAGATCTGTGAGAAGTAAATGTCCAGGGTTTCAGCCACCTGATCATGGTATTCCGTTATAGCAACCTGAACTAATACAGACCCAGTATCCCCCTCCAACTGTCACTTCATTTCTTGGCTTTAATTCATTGGAAATGTTTTCAAAAGAAATTTTTGCATTCTTGCCTTCCATTCATTTCCTCCCCTGCCCCATTTTTGTTCCCATTACAGCACTGATGCTGCTTTCACAACTACTGTCAACAAGCTCCAAATTATTAATTCTATATTTATCTGACCTCATCTTAACTGACTTTTCAATACCTTTATTATGATGTCCATTTCCCCGTTCCTGAAATACATTCCCTGCTCTCTTCTCTGTATAGTTTTCCTCCTACCTCTCTGGCTATTACTTTTCAGGTTCTCTTCTTGCTTTTTAGACATCTAACTGACATTCCATTTTAGAATACTTTAGGGCTTGGTTCTGGATTATTTCATCATCCTCTAGTGGGAGAGATAGATAATAATATATAAGGTGAATAAGATAAGTCATCCTTAAGAAACAAAATGCTCTGCTCATTCTCTATCTTCTTTGCTTGGCAAGCCAGCCAAGGAGATCAAGGTAGCTTAGTTGGGCAAGAAGGAAATCTGTAGAGATTAGTATTTAGAAAGTGGATGTGACCAACAATGGTACATTAAACCAAAGATTAAGTGATACTGTAGAAAATAATTTAGTTAGCTTATGAGTAGGGCAGCTAGCTAGTGGAAGAGCCTAAGACAGTATGGGATGACCAGCCATATTGGTAAAATTTAAGAATAGACAATGAACTAGGACTTTGGACAAAGAATGAACTTCCCCAGGCAGCTGGGAATGCAGCCCATCTCCTGCTAAAGGGGGTGCAGCCACTCCCTACTAAATTCTTGAACTTGAGGAAATTATAATGCAAATTAACCAGTTCCTTCTGAGACCCCAGATTCCTGTAAAACCTACATGTTGTAGAACTGGGTTAAAAGCCTGAGTCCCAATTGGTCATTTTAAATCCACAGAGCCATCTGTGATAGGTGACCACTAAACAATTGAGCAATTCCTGTGTCCTGTTTATCTATAATTAGCTCTAGATGAGGAAGGGGCACCCCATTTGGGACCTCTCTTAGAAATACAGGAGATATTCTCCTTCTTATTCCCAATAAAACTCTCCTAACTTCCTCCTTTGGTTCTTGACTTCATTCCTCAGTGTTTGCAGAACAAGGAGGCTGGTACACACAGCATCGAAATGAGTAGTGAGATATATCCATTCAATTTCTTAATATGGAGGTTAGCAATGACTTTAGAGAGAAGCAGTTTATTGGTGTGATAGATAAAGAAGTCAGCTGAGAGTGGACCTAACTATCTGTAGTGAAGGACCACTTATTACTCAGTTTTTCCGTCATTGAGAAGAACTATACAACACTCACAAGTTAAAGGAAGAAAGGTTTAATTATCTCATGATTTCAGAGATTTCCATGGTTAGCTAGCTCCATGGCAGAAATATCATGGAAGGAAGCAGCGCTGTCAGCAAGAGTCTCACCGAGAGATATACTTTCCAAAGGTATGCCCCAGTGACCCATTTCCAGCTGGTCCCCACCTCCTAGCAACTCATTCGTCCATGAATGAGTATAGTGTCCTGTCTTGGTCACTTTCCTTGCAGGCGAGACACAATACCCAACACCCACAGTTTAAAGAAGTTTATTTTGGCTCATAAGGCTCAATCCATACTTGGCAAGCTCAAACACAGAAACAGAATGGTGCGAGGGCTGCCGCAGAGGGAAGTTGCTTGCATCATGGCAGCTAGGAAGCAGGGAGCAAAGGAAGGAGCCAGAAAGACAGACACCTTCAATGTCATGCCCCCAGTGACCTACTTCTAACCAGGCCCAGTCTCCCAACAGCACACAGCCACTGAATTCACAGCGCCCCATGATCCAGTCATTCTCCAAAAGCCTCTCCTCTCAGAAAGTGAGAGTTTGGGGGAAATCCCAGACCCAAAGCACAACATGTCCCATTATCCAATCACCTCTCCAATTCTCTTAATTCACTCAAGTTGACAACTAAGCTTAACCATCATAAAGCAAAAGTAGGGAGAAGAGATGACTGCTAAATTACTGGATAGTAGTATGTTTTATAATTCTTCAGAGTTAAGTAGTGTGGTTAATACGTGTATATAAGTTAACTTCAATTAGACCCCAGTGGGAAGTTAGTCAGAACTTAGAGGAACTCCATTAGGAATCCAGCTTCAGGGATACTAAGCAAGAGTTTCAAGTCTTGTCAGTCTACTCCAGATAGTAAGCTAATTAGCATAATGAATTTTAGAAATAAATTTTTCTTTTGTACAACTGGTAGGGTTCAGGATATTTGGAGAACAAAAGAAATTGTGTAGAGGCTATGGTTCCCATCTGAAAGAAAGTAGAGAATCCAGCAATCCTAACAGCTTAAGACCTCCTGACTAGAGCCTAGGTCTCCAGCTCCATTTCCTCCTGCGTCTTGCCCACACACTGGGCTCTGATGCCTGATCCAATTAGATGTTGGCAGATTATCACACGCAGGTTTAGAGTAATCTTTCATGTAAGTATGAAAGGACAATTAAGGACTCAATTGCTTTTGCAGGAACTGGTGTGTGAATTTTGTGCCTATTTGCCATTAAATAAGTAGCAAATTTGAAACTTGCAAATTTGACACGTATTCATTATAATACACCACCTGGAGGTGAAGATGTTCAGAGGAGCCATAGAGCCTTATCTGTCTCTAATGATCAGAGCCTACTGTCTTTAACAAAATAACTTACCATTGTTAAACAGTGAATTAGCTTAAGGTCACTTGACAATAACTCTATAGAGAAGTGTATCAAGCACAAGGTCCTGAGTTCGATACCTGCTACCAAAAAAAAAAAAATAGAGAAGCGTAGCCATGAAAGGAAGGAGGAAGGTAGACAGCAGATGGACAAAGTGAGCTTGAATTAAGAAAATATTTTTATGCTTCTTTATCTTGTTTTGCCATTGCAGAGAAGGGAGAGCAAGTGAAAGATTTAAGAAAAAGAAATAACAAGACAAAGAAAAGTGAGCAGTAGTAGAGGAAAAGGGGACTTAAAGGCAATGAGTGGCCTTATAAATAACAGGCCTTGTTTTGTAATAAACGTAAGAAAGAAACAGAGGATGGGGCAGAATAGTGGGTAGCTTTTTATGTTTTAAAACAAGGATTTGAAGGAAATCTTACCTATTTCTCCTCGAGGTGAAATCATTCTTGAGGATAAGTGGGGTGGTAGATAACTGACAAATTTTAAATTGTTCCAATATAGACTTGATAAACAGAACTCAAGTTTAATATTTAGAGTTTCTGGTATTTATTATTCTGAATATATCAAAACTGAATATAAAAGGCCTAAAAACTATTTGTGAATTCAGTGGAAATTCATTTTTCTTTTTCCTATAGTTTATTTCCAGAGGTGAAATTGTAGAAGGTCACTTGATTAGCTCATTAAGGAATCAGATCACTGCTTTGTAAAAGGGAGGGTGATGTCCACTGCCGTGTAAATACCTCAGTGCAAGGGTAGAGACTCTTATAGCCAAACCCTAATTTCCATAAGTGAGGGAGAAGGTCCATATGAAGTGTACAAATTAAATTTCTTTCTGTTTGCTTTGGCTTTATTTTATTTCTTAAGTAAAATAATTTGGGAACAGGGGTCTCCTTGCATTTACCTGATTTTGAATTTGTTTCAAGCCAACTTCAGGGTTATTGTTTATTTCGCAGCCATCACTCAATGTCCTATTATATTTCATTTTAAAACCAACACTTCAAATCATTATCCTTTAGATGCCAGTCATAAGGGAAAGTGCTATAAATTGCTGGAGAGCAACAATTTTAGTCTCTATACTTAATACCATTTTTTTTGCATTAAATGGAAATAGTGCCCAGCATACAAAAACCTTTTGTTCTGTTTTCTTCGTAACTTTTTTATTCTACATGAAGCTCCAGAAAACCAGTGCTTGACAGGGAGGTTATATGCAAAATATAAAGGTTAGAAAGTACGTGAATTATTTGTACATATGGTCTGAGGTTTGGGTATTATTGAGACTTAGAAATCTGGAATATTTCATCTTGATACTAAAGCCCTGCGGAATGCTTCGGGTGTCTCGCCACATGGTGGAAGAGATGGGAGAGAACTGGCAGAGGCTCCCCCTTCCCACCCAGTTTAACTGATTAAGACAGGGCAATTTTGTTGGAAGAGTCTGTTGGCAATCTGTAGGTCTCAGCTTGCTTTTCTATGCCTTGCTGAGAAAGAGCTGTTGGAAGAAAATCAAGGCATGAAACTTTTGCTGCTCTAGTTTAAAGCTCATGAAAGCAAATGATCTCCAGTGCACTAGTCCTTTCACCTTGGTAAACATGCAACAAATCTATAGGAAAGAAAAGCCGAAAGACATCTCATTTTTCTCCCTGCAGCAATTCACGTACCTCTAGGCTCCAGACTGACTAATAAGTGTCTCATGAGTTTCCATAGATGGAGAAATGTCCTAAGAAAACAAACAAACAAACAATGAAAGACAAAAGTCTGAGGATAAAAAAAATCATAAATTCCCATAAACCCCAAAGTTGATCTGACTAGAAGCCATGTGTTATTCTTCCTTGTCCTTAGCACACAGATAAAAGAGCTTGATAGAAATCAACATAAGTTGCTAATAGTCACTTTGCTTTATTTTTAAACTCACAGCAGGATGTCAGATTTTGTGTTGTTTTACTTTTTAATCAACCCCATTCTATCTTGTTTACCGGCACGGACTCCCTCAGCAACTTGCTGTGTCAGGCAATGACTTTGAGGGGCGATCTATTAAACTCGAACTGAAGGATTCTTTCCCCCTGTAGATCTGTTTACCAATTTTAATTATTGATTGAAAATTGTTGTGATGGATAAAAATACACACTGAAGGTAGGGAATAAAAAAACACAAACACACCCAAACCTAAAGATTTTTTTCACCCATGAGTCAGACATTTCTTTTCAATTATTGGTATGGATTGTCAGTGCATTTGGGGACATTTGGCAATCTGTACCAGTGCTTTCATCTCTGGAAATCTAGTATCAGGTCAAACTGGTGGTTTTACGGGGCCCTTATCAGCAAACAGGAGAATGAAAAATAGCAGTTGATATATAGTCCCTAGAGAAAGTGGTGAGGCAAACTGGCACCAAATTATAGGAAAACTCCAATTATGGATGTTATACCAAGATTTTAATCAATAAAGCTACAACTTTCCCCACCAGGGAGCCATCACTTGGCGAAATACCTGAGCTGCTTTCAAAACCCAGTCTCTGGGCAGTGCGGGAAGGAAGGAAGAGGAAACGAAGGGGATCACTCTGTATCTTTTTTTTTTTATACCGGAATCGTGTATCTTATCCTAACATCTTAAAGAAAGTAAGAGAAACTCTCTGTGGGAACAAAGCCAGGCAACCATCGAAATTAAAATGTCCTTCCTGAGTAGTAGAAAGCTCCACACACACACACCCTCATGAAGATTTCATCGCTCAATGTTCTCCCTTCAGAAATTCTCTGAAAACTTCAGCTCTCGCCCGTCAAAAAGCACCAGCAGAGGTTTGGTAACAATCATGGATTCTCTGCCATCTACAAATGAAACAAACACAGCTGAAGGACTGCAATTTTCCCCTTGCTTCCCCAGAGGCAGGTTGGGATCCCGAGGGTCCCGGATTTAGAACATAAGGAGTCTTGATGGGCCATCATTTCAACGTCTTAGATACGAGCCTTCAAAGTCATAGGTACTGCAGAGGGGAATGCATTGCAGCCCTGAGGCACTTGTTTCTCAACTACTGAGTCTGTTGTGAGATAACAACCTACAGCTGAGTCCCTTCCTCAAGACTTGTCCTCAGTTGCTAGAAGGGAAGGGAGTAGGATAGGGAGAAAGATAGAATTATGAGATCACACCAAAACCTATGGATACGAGGTGAGGTGCCTTGACAGCTGGTGGATACAAAACACCTGATTTCATAGAGGACATCAAAACAATGACCTCCCTGAGGGACAATGGGCAATACTAGGTGTTTGCTTCAGATTTTCCTCTATTGTGTTGTCACTGCCTTTAGTAAACCTAATCCGTCTTAGTATCATCCCCCCATCTGCTCTTCAGGTGGCAGTGTGTGGAAACGGAGAGAAAGGGCATTAAAGGGATGGGCAGCCTTCCCACATAGCCAGGCTTTTTTGGCAAATATAATGAATTCATGTCACCTTTGGGTCTGCACGTAGGAGTTGAAGTGGACAACCACAGCAAACAGAGACAGGCCTGAAGGAAAGGGAGAGACAGAGAAAGCTCATAGTGCTCAGCAGGACAGAGGTAGAAGAAAAACCACCCTGCTTCCCATTATAGACAAAAAATGTGACTCGTGAGAGGGAATGCGGGAAAGGTAATGTTCAGGTTACCTGCACTATATATTTTTTTCTTATCTAGTTGCCTAAAGTTTAGAGCTATCTTCACTATAACTCTTGGATACCATCTTTCAAGTTTCTCAGTTTCTAGCCAAAATAGCCCTGGAGGTTTTCTAAAACAGTGTTTATCGGTCAACACTTCAAGGGTCACCAGTGGATGCTGCCCCCTCCCCGAAAAAAGTCTAGAGTTGAAAAGTATTCCCCCTACCAAAACTTTGGTGTTCTCTTCCATTCCCTCTCATTATTCATTCATTTAACAAATATTTATAACAAGACAGGAATGCAGCAAGTTGTTTTTTTTTTTCCCACAACATTTGTGCTTTCTTTCTGAACTTTCTGTGACTTTCCCCTCAGTCAGCCAGAGGCAAGCACATAGCCTTGAGGAGAAGTTGGTTTTGGATATTTGTTCTTAAATTTCTAAAACAGTCTCTAGAGAATCACAAGGGAGGACCTGCAGAAAGAAAATGATCAAGCTCAGGCCATGAAGTTAGAGCAGGTAAAAGAATTGAGAGGCATGTGTGGGAGAAAAGCTGAGGCAGGGCAAGCCTTGGGGCCCCAGAAAGGAGGGACCAGGTGCAGTTTAGAGAACTTGAGGCAAAGCTGAGGACCACTTCTCAAGATCCAGAAGCTCAGAATGGCAGTGAGAACTGCAGGAAATATTCTTTGTGATGCTGGGGAGTGAGGACCTCTTCCTACCTCTCTGACCCCTCTTCAGAAGAACCTTTCCCTCATTACACGCAGGATTTTCTAAGCCCATCTGAGCTAACCTGCATGCACTGTTCTGTCTGTCTTCAAACAATCTCCAGATGAGCAGGGTTGTCAACACCCAGGCAGCAGTGGCAGCTTTGAAGTGTAGGGAAAGCTCAGGGTAAAGGGACAGTGGAGAAAGAGGAGTTATACCTTCACTGTGCCTACTTGCTGGCACTATGTGGACTCAAAGAAATTAAGACAGCGTTACAGTTCTCGAGCAGGGTGTAAGGAGTTTGAAAGACAAGTGCAGAGTGAAAGACAATAAACACAGCCATAATAAAGGATAAGGAATATTGTGTTCGCTGTAGGAACATAGAGGAGGAGCTCCTAAACCAGAATTGTTGCTTCAGCTGAGTTATAAATGATTAATAGAATTTAGCCACAGGGGACGAATATAGTTTCCTATTGCTGCTGTATAAAATTATCACCAATTTAGTGGTTTAAAACAACAAAAATTTACAATAATGGAGGTCAGAAAGCTGAAATGGGTTTAGCTAGGCTTAAATTAAGGTATAGGCAAAGCTGCACTCCTTCTCGAAGTTCTAGGGAAAAGTTAGCTTTTTGCTTCTAGAGGCTATAGCCTTACTTGGTCTGTGGTCCCCTTTGAGCATGAGGACACGGTTCTGACTTCTGCTTCACAGCCACACCACTTTCTCTGACTCTAGTCCTCCGTCTGATTAGGACGCTTGTGATGACATTGGCCCCCATCGGGTTGATCTCCCCATCTCAAGATCCTTAGTTTAACCACATCTGGAAAGTCCCTTTTATCATTTAATTAAGGCAGCATATTCACCAGTTTCAGCAATTAGGACACAGATGCTTGGGTTGGGCGGCCACTGTTCACGATTCCAGGAAAAAGCCAAAGGGAAGGTAAAGCCGAGAAGGCAGAGACCAGTAAATGTGAGTGAACTGACTGGATGAGACTAGGACACGAGGCTACCAGGGCAGGAATGAGAGGGTTCAGTGCAGCGAGCAGAAACCAGGCCAGGAAGAGCCTTGCATTCCGCTCCCACCCGTGGATTTTATGCAAGCAATAGTATCTATTCACGAATTTCAAACAGGGGCCCAACAGAATCAAATTTGTCTTCTAGGAAAATCATTCTGGCTAAAGTATACTGCGGCAAGCGTGAGGTCCTGAGTTCGATTCCCAGTCCCCCCACCAAAATAAATAAATAAATAAAGTGTACTGCAGCCTACACCTGCACGGTGAAGCCGTGAAGTCTGAAGGAAGAGAAATAAAGAAGGAGGCTGTTTTTACGATCCAGGTAAAACGTGATTAGAACCTGAACTAGGGGACCAGATATAAAGAGGACCGGGTAGATTCAAGAAAACTCAGAGATGTGGTGAGCAAATCTACAAGTAACAAAGGAAAAAAGGCAAGGGTATAATGATGCTTCTGCCTCAGGCGACTGTGTACATGACGATGCCCCGCTGAGTGCCTTTCACTAAGTTCAGGAATGAAGGGAGGGTGAGCAGGACTCAGGTGGGCATAAATATGATAATACGTTTCATTTCTTTCCCAGTTCTCTGCTCCTTCACTCTTGCCTTTCTAATGTCCACATCTACCTGTATGGTGCCCAACTGTTGGGATTACTGGACTGCCCCCAAATCCCTCTCCCTCCCGTTCCAAGTGCTACTTGATTATGTGTTACTTTAGCTTCATCTAATCCAACTTTGCTTTCTTTCTTTCTTTCTTTCTCTTTTTTCTTTCTTGCTTTCTTTCTTTCTTCCTTCCTTCCTTTCTTTCTTTTTTTCTTTCTTCCTTTTTTTAATTTGGATTATTTATTCAGAAGGAAAGTTTTCCTTGGAAAATGTACATGGATTGAGGTTGGTATAATGGATTTTTGGCATTTTACCAAGATCCTATTCTTCAAGACTTAGGCACTTGCTCTCCCAATTACTTGGAGGGTTGTTTGTTTGTTGAATTCACAGTTCACCCCACTCCAAGATTTGCCGTGAACTGAGGAAAACTGCCTTATCAAGGTTACATCCCCTCCCACAAAGCCATCTACATCGAAGGACTAGACCAGGTGAGAGTACGAAGGCCCAGCCATCTGGTTTAAATTTGAGACATATCTAAAGCCCATACTAGCTTCATAGCTCTCTACGTGGTGTGTTGAAGGTTGTTTGCAACTGAGTCACACTTCAACCTTTCCCTCTGCCCAACCCTACTTTCCGTACCATTTCCTAGTGTGGCATTAGCCCTTAAGGAGATGAAATACCCAGCACAATTGCACTAGTCCTATGGCTGCCTTGGGGATAACATATCCCCTTATCCTATGCTGATGTAGAAGAAAATCATGGATGGTTCAGCTTGGTTTGTAGGTACAAACCAAAAAAGGGCTGCTGCTGCACTTTTAGAATGGTCCTGAAAAAGTATCAGTGAGGAAAACTTCCTTCCCAAATGTTGTTTCAGGCAGTACTCCTAGTCGTGGGCTCTGTGTGGAAAAAGAAACTGCCTGAGGCAGTATATTACAGGCAGTGGCAAATGGCTTGGCTGGTTGGTCAGGTTCATAGAAGGAGAGAGATTAAAATATCAGGGATAATGAGGCAAAGAGGTGTGTGGATGTGGAAATACACACAAAGTCTGAAGATTTTTGTGTCATCTGTAATGGCCACCAGAAATCACCTGCTCCAGAAGAAACACTAGTTAGCAAAATAGATAGTATGACTTGGACAGAAGATGTTCTAGATGCCATCAGCCACTCTAATGCTGGAGCAATATTGGCATGAACAGAGTATCCACATTAGCGGAGATGGAAAATATGATGGTCTAGGTGTCATGGACTCCCTGCTCATTAGGGTTATCTGCTTAATCTGCTCCTGCCAGCAACAAAGACTAAAACCAAGCCCCACTATGCCACCATCCTTTGTGGAGATAAAACATCACATGGTAACAAGTCAATTACACTGTGCTCCGTCCATCCTAGAGGAGGTAGTATAATAGAGTTGATTTCAGGATTTAAAAAAAAATGTTCCATGAAATACTAGACTTGCTAGCAAAGAATGTTTCTTCTCTTCATGGGACTGTGCCATACTAGGAGCCAAATGTTGGTCTCTGTTGCTGGTGGAAATTCATCTTGCCTGGAATTGACTGAAGGAGGTGACCTTTATGAGGGGAGATAGCAGAAGTCTCACCTGACTTTAAGCCACTACCCATCACTTTGAGCTTTCTGAGGCTAATGACCATCCAGTAAAGAAAGGGATCATACTCCTTAAGGGCCCATTTATATAAAAGCAAATGAGCAAGGGTACTAGCTATGAGCTGAGATGAGCTCAGGGTTAAGATCTGAGTCCTCCCATCACGTAGGCCACCTAGGCCTACAAAGGTGCCAGCTGAGCCTAAGAAGAATACAGATTGGGTAGTAAAAGAAGGAGGTGATGAGTATCAGTTATAGGCCTATAACTCAGCACTGTACTGTACTAATTGGAATCCAAGAAGAGTCATTCCCAGAAGACATGAATCTTTTATATAAGGCAAGTGGATTTGAATAGCACCTCCTTTCAGGGCTGAGGCACTGGTTTCCCAGCTGCTGGGTCTATTGTCTATTGAAAACCTACAGCTGGGTCCCTCCTCAAGGACTGTCCTCAGTAGCTAGGAGTTGCTTTGCCCAAGGTTACACTCTCATTAAATCACTAATCAATGAAGGGTTACAAAAGCCTCAACCCCTTGCCTCAATCCAAAACATCTCAAAAGAGACTTCCCTGTTTGAGAGCCGCACAGGGGACCGGCTGAGGACTCTGCTGCAGCCACATCACAGATCATCGTCTCCCTCTAAACCTGGCTTCCCTCTGCCCCTTAATAGTGCCATTCTCAAGTTCACTCCCAGTAAACCAGCTACGCACAAATCCCAACTCTGCAGTCTGCTTCCCGCTGTTATAACCTGAATTATAACAATTGGCTTCTTTTTTGTTTTTTTGGCACAAAAACAATCTATTATTAAGCCTTCTGTACATTTATAACTCTGTATAAATAAAAGACCCAATTGTATAAGCTTCAATACTTCATACTTTTGCTATTATAAACAGGACCGGTTACTGAGCCTTGTGGTTATTATTCCTAGGTGAGTTTAAAGCTATTTGTAAACTAACAAAATATAAGTCACCTGCAAGAATTCCGAAGGATGAAGTATATTCTGTCTCTATCACAACTTAACATGTTTTAGAAGTAATCTATTGTGCATGATGTACTCTAGCAAATATTTGACAGAGCAGAACTTACTTAAATTTTTGTTCTACATTTTTTATCTATCTGGGTTCAGTGCTTGGAATACCCTTTGTTCTGCAGACAGTGGCTCAAATGCCAACAAAGAAACTTTTGCTCTGTAATTTATTTCCTGTTGTAAACATTTCCTAAAATATATCTTAAAATGTGTCACATTATATAATAGTCTATCAATAGCAAATGATATCTCTGATTGAACTATTATTACAGACAATTAAGAGATCAGACATGGTGGTTTTCGAGAATCAACTTGCTAAATAATTGTGAGTCTCAATAACCTGAGTTTCTTCATTTTAAATATCTCACATTTTCAAACGTGACATAAAACTAACATCTTTATATTACCAGATTGCTTGATCTTGTTCTTATCAACACGGAGTTCTCTATTTAAATGTGTTATAAGCTTTTCTCAAAGCTATCACAGTCAAAACGTAGGTCCTGACTTCTCTTTCCCTCTGCCAACAGAGTGATCCTTCCCAACTCAGAAAGTGGCACCACCATCTACATTGTTGATTAAGTCAAAATTCTATTTGATTCATCTTTTCCCCCACTCCAAAAACAATCCATCACTAAGTTCTATCACTTCTGTCTCCACAACGTATCCTGAAACCATGCATGTTATCCATCATCCCTGCCCTCTTCCTTGTCAAGCCCCATCACTTCTATCCTGCAATAAACTCATAACTTGTCTTCCTACCTACATTCCTGCCTGTCTCAGGACACATAATAATTAGGAAAAAAATGTTTTTAATGCAAGTCCAAATACATTATGATTCTGCTTAGTCCCAAATGTTTCCTATTGATCATAAAATAATGACTTTTTATTGTAGTCTACAAGCCACTCTCTGATCTCTACCCTTTTATTCTCCTGAGTTTCTATCATAGCATCTCCTCTTTTCTAACTCCAGATACTGTGGTTTTAGTGCTATAGTAGTTTTTGGTCAAACGTACCATTTCCTGTCATCCTTGGAACTCCTGTTCTGTTCCTTCTGCCTTGGAGTGTTCTGCATATGACTGTTAAGCTTGATTGTCAACTTGATTGGCTTGAGAGATGCTTAAATTATTAAGGCACATTTCTGGTTATGTATGGGTGGGTCATGTGAGCATCACTTTGGAAATTATAGCTCGTGACTGGTCTCTTCCTCTCTGGCACTCTTTTCTTGTGCTCTGCTTCCTGGCCACCACAAAGTGAACAGCTTTGTTCCATCACATCCTTCCATCATGATATTTCTGCTTTGGAACCAATTGGCCATGGACTGAAACCTTTGAAACCATAAGCTAAATAAACCTTTCCTCCTTTAAACTGTAGGTGTCAGTTGTCGCATCCCAGTGATGGGAAAGCTGACTAGAATGCTGCCCGATGTCTTTCGTTGTTTGCTGCATCTCAGCACCAGGTCTTAGCTTAACTGCTACCTCTTCAGATGTTTCTCTGGTCAACATCAAAATAGACTAACAAATTCTTTCCAGTCACTTGTGAATGGAATATCCTGTTTAATTTTGTGGACTTTATTACAATCATTTATTCTAAGTTTATATTTACTGTTCCTCCATTTATTGGTACATGAAAACAAGAACCTTGTCTGACTTCTGCTGTGGAATATTTTTGCAACACCTAGTTAGCACTTGAAGCTCAATAGATACTTGTTGAATGTATATATAAATAATAAGAAATGATATAAATATATAACATATTTACATATAGTGAATATATGCAAGAATATTCATAAGGTATACTTTATATAATTAATAACTGATGAAATATATAAATGAATCTATAAAATTTTGGTAATAAGGCAAACACTTCAACACTTTAGTGTCACAGAGAATGAGCTTTAGATCTAATAAAATATATATTAAAAGTGAAAAATCTTCAATATCACCAATCATCAGGTAAATGCACATCAAAATCACAATGAGAAATTCATCTCACTTCTATTAGAATGACTATTAACAAAAAACTAAAGAGAACAAGTTGGCGAGGATGTGTGAAGATAAATTGTGCAGAAAATAATATGGGGGTACTCAAAAAAATAAAAATAATACTACTATAACATCTGGCAAACCTACTTCTCAGTAATATAGCTAAAGAAAAATGAATCAGTATATTAAAGAGATATCTAAATTTCAGTGTTCATTGCAGTATTATTTACAATAGCCAAGACATAAGTCAATCTAACTGGCCACTGACTGATGAATAGATAAAAACAAGTGATATGCACAGTGGAATATTATTCAGTCTTTAAAAAGAAAATTCTACCATTTGCAGCATGGATGAACCTGGAGGACATTTACACTAAATGAAATGTCAGGCACAGAAAGACAAGTACTGCAAGATCTCACTTGTATGCAGAATCTTAAAAACTAAAATTCATAGAAGCTGAAAGTTCAGTCAGTAGTGGTTGCCATGGGTCAGAGAGAAGAGCAGATGAAGAGATGTTGGTCAAAGGGTACAAAATTTTAGTCACACAAGATAAATTCTGGAGACTATAGCATATTTGAAATCTGCTGAGAATATACCATGAATGTGTTTGTTACTCAAAGATACAGATGTGAGCTGTGTACATGTTGGCACGATTTAGCCATTTCATAATCTGTACATATATCAAGATATCACATTGTATACCTTAGATATATACAATTTTATTTGTCTACTATATCTCAATATAGCTTTTTAAAAAGTAGAAAATACAGGCTTCTTTGTTGTTTTCTTTTAATATACAGGGCTATATTACAAGCTATATTTTCCAAATTCTAAGACAAATACATTTTCCCACATTGTAAATTTCTATACATTGTACAATCCATGAGTTTATTTAATTCAGTAATATTTTTCTATTCCAAATATGAAAATGAATGTAAAATATTAATTGGTGAATTGAATGCAAGAATGAACGCCCTACCTTGCAAACAACTAAACACAAGTGTGGGACGGAAGACAAGGGCAATGGTGGAGTCAGGAGTTGCAGAGGGGCCTTCTTTCTGCCAATCTAACTGACTCTGACAGGAAGAAAGGGAACCGCACCCCTGACTATGATCTCATTAGTGGCAAGCTCCAACCAACCGATTTAAATAAGATCTGGATCACAAAGAGAAAAATAAATGGGAATACAACTTCAACATTACAAGTGAAAACTTTCTAAATTGTAAAGAAAATTAAGATTTTCAAACAATCGTAGCTTTCTGCTGTGAATGATTTTGACAATCTTAGCAGTGTCTCTGAATTTTCCCATATACATCATTTACTTTGTTCTATTTTTTTTTAAGTGAGGGAAGCCACTAGTACTTAATTTTCATATTTAGGCAACGTTAACACCTAAGAAGTGCAGAATGAATTCAAGTTCACACCTCTTCTGCTGCTATTAGTCAGGTGAAGAACGTTTAATTAAAGCAGTGAGATTTAATAATTTCTCTTAGTATCTTATTTGTGATCTGAGCACACCTCACCCCTACAGATAAAACTAAGTGCCATGATATCAGAAGAAATCAGAAATAGCTTTCCTTGTTTCCCCTAATTCCACCTCTTTTTTTCAAGTGACCAACAGGAAGCAGGGACAGGTAAGTCTCCAGATAAACACAAAAAAGAAAAATGCCATATGTTAGTACTAGAACCAATACAATCCCTGGGTTTTACTTGCATACCTACTTTGATCAGAATTACCATCCTGCAAACTGCTTTGAGGACGATTTCTAAAGCCCAGGCTGATGTAGGAACAAAGACCGTTATCGTCAGTCAACAAATACATGGGAGCAATTTACTTAGACTGTAGGATTCAATTTAACAAAACTGACAACATTTGTTCTTGAGTGCCAACAAAGAGCCCCACACTGCTCTGGGTGCTAGGGGTTAGTCAATAAACAAAAGAGTAAAATTCTGCCCTCTTGGATCTTATATTCTAATTTTAAACTTTTATAAACAAAATACCAAACATTTATGAGGTGCTTCTTATGTGCCACTCTGTTATAAGTGAATTTTACATGCTGTAGCTCTTTTAACATTCACAATACCTCTATAGCCTTGATCTTATTGTTTTCTAAAATCAAGCAAAAATTAGTTGGTAGGACTGAGTTTCTGGGTTGTTTAGCTCTGAAGTCTGTACACTCACCACTATTCTGTAGTTTCTCTTCTGCATTATGCTATTTGTCACTCTTTTAGGTACTAGTCTGCTATGGTATAATCCAGAATAAATCCTGCCCATGATAATGTACAATCTGAGGCAAGAAACAGGCAATAAACAAATAATATAATAATTTCAGATAGTGGTTGGAGCTCTAATCAGAGCAGCTGAAAGGAGGCAAATATCGTACAGGACCATCAGGAACATTTCTCTAAGAGGTAAGTACTGAATGATAGAAGGGGAAGAGGAGATGACAATTGGGACAAAGGAAACAGCTAAAGCAAAAGGCCCTAAGGCATGGAATCCTCTCAACACATCTGAGGAAGGTTGGTGCGCCAGATGCAGAGTGAGGATGGGCAGGAAGACTACCAGCATCGACCAGAGAAAACACCAGCTGGCTCTCCACACTGCTCCACAGCTAGATCCTGGAGGATGCTGAAGGTCCTATCAGGAATGAAGACAAAGAGTTTTAAATCAGGGAGGATACATTTTAAGCTTATAAAAGACTCTAGGCAAAAGGAAAAATGGAAATCCCTAATTCAGGATAATTTGGCATTTGCCATAATTTGCTTATTAATTAATTTTTATTTTCTCATGTTTGGATCTTCTAAAATAAGCTTAATGGTACTGGCAAAAAAAAAAAAAAAAAACAGACCTGGAACAGAATAGAAGATGCAGACACAGCTACAAACACACTCAGCCACCTTATCTTTGACAAAGGGCCAAACGTGTTCTCTGGAAGAAAGAGAGCCTCTTTAATAAATGGTGCTAGAAAAACTGGCTCTCTACATGCCGAAGACTAAAACTAAATCCATGTCTATCACCATGTACTAAACTAAAGTCAAAATGGATCAAGGATCTAAATATTAAAACAGAAACACTAGATGTACTGGAAGAGAAAGTAGGGAGAAATCTTGAAGACATGGGTATAGGTAGAGTGTTCATGAACAAAACCCAGACTGCACAGGAAATACTTCAAAGAATCAACAACTGGGATCTCATCTTATTAAAAACCTTTTGCACAGCAAAAAAAAAAAAAAAAAAAAAAAAAAATCACCAACAAAGTGAAAAGAAAACCCACAGAGTGGGAAAAAATTTTAGCCAACTGTCCCTCAGAAAAAGAATTACTATCTAGAATATATAAAGAATTGAAAAAAATCAGACCCTCCCAAATTCAAAGACTCAATCCAAAAATGGGCATCTAAGATGAATACACACTTCTCAGATGAAGAAATACAAATGTCAAATAAATATATGAAAAAAATATTCAACATCACTGGTCATTCAAGAAATGCAAATTAAAACAACACTGAGATTCCATCTCACCCCAGTAAGAATGGCTACCATCAAGAAATCAACCAATAACAAATGCTGAAGGGGCTGTGGGGAAAAAGGAACACTTCTCTACTGTTGGTGAGAGTGTAGACTGGTACAACCACTGTGGAAATCTGTGTGAAGATTCTTCAAAAAACTAGGATTAGGGGCCGATGAGATGGCTCAGCAGCTTAAGCGCCTGCCCGGCAAGTGCGAGGGCCTGAGTTCGACTCCCGGAACCCACATACGAAAAAGGGGCCGGTGATATCGCTCAGCGGCATGGGCGCCTGGTGGCGCGTGAGGTCCTGAGGTTGACCCCCCGGTACCCACAAAAAAAAAAACAAAAAAAACTAGGATTAGTGGTCCCATTCCACCCAGTTATTCCCCTTCTGGGTGTTTTCTCAGAAGAATTAAAAACATCATACACAGCGATATATGGACACCTATGTTTAGAGCAGCACAATTTGTAATAGCTAAATCTTGGAAATAACACAAATGCCCATCAATCGAGGAATGGATTAAAAAGATGTGGTATTTTTATACAATGGAGTACTACTCAGCCCTGAAGAAGGATAAACTTGAGACTTTTATAGGTAAATAGGTGCAACTTGAGACCATATTCATAAGTGAAATAAATCAGACTCACATCTGTAAACATCATATTTTCTCCCTTGTGTAAGAAATTGAAAGAGTAAAGAAGTTCTAAATTGTACAATAGATATTGTGAAATGGGAATAAATTGTTCAAAAGGAAAAAGGAACTAGGATGGGTGAAAGGGGAAAGAACAGTAGGGAAAAGGGAAAAAATGCAAGTCAGTTGTACTATTAGTGTCTCTTAGTTCATTAAAAAGGAAGGTTTGTACTAATATCGATTGGAGAAATTTTCATGCCCATATCTTGTACCCTGAACAACTACTTTAAAGATAACCACATGTAATGCATTAACTATTGTCATTCTCCTATTATTTTGTTATCAAATTTTGTTTTACCTTTTTTCCATAAAATAAAAATTTTTTTAATTAAATGAAATAAGCTTAAAAGTAGGTGTGTTATCATTCTACTCACACGTTTCCAGCATATGCTCATTAGCAGAAATGCTGCACCATGGAACTTTAGAGCAACTGCTGTAAACTCAGGAAGGATTATGATCAGAACCTGTTCCAAAAGCAGAGGAGGTAAAAAGGGAGAAGGACAGATTATCACATTCAATGCCGAGTCTGTCCTTCGGAGGCATAGGAATCTAAAGGCCACCTGTTTTCATGGTGGGGTCTTTTTCCTCTCTTTTGATTGGTATTACTGTACTAAGGGCTTTGGTTTTTGGTCTTCAACCCAGGTGCTGGAATACTATTTCACTAGCTTTTTGTCAGGATGATATTCCGTGGATTCAGAACCGGAAGTACACAGACGCTGCCCATCAGAACAGATACTATAGTGCTGGAGCAGGGCCTTGCACCCTCTGCTCTGCCAGGAATCACACCTAGAGTTGCTGTACTGTGGAGATGTCTAGGGGTCCAAGGAAGAGACGCCATTGGCCAGGGTCCTGGTGCAGAAGGCTACTCAGGCTAGTGGATTTTACAAACTGGTGCAGAAGGAATATGACGTTTAAACAACTATTCTGGCATACTGATACTGCTGTCTGCATTGCCCTGTCTCCCAGACCCTCTGTAATTTAACAAAGAGCATTCTAAACTGGGTGTGTCTAGCAGGAACAGGCAGGAGCTGGTTTCACATAAAGTTATGTCAGTTCTCCCCTTCCAATACTTGGATTGTTTACACAAGAACAATCAAATGTATTGGCTGGAAAATTTCCTCACTGTGAGAGACCAGACTGGGTCCCATAATACATTTTTGCTAGAGTGGCTGGCTGGGCCAACCCAGCTCTGCTAGGAAAACACCACCAACCTCAGTCTGGTCAGCCCTGAACCAGATTGTTGTCCTCATGTAGACACCAAGCTACAGTACAATAGAGGATAGTTTGCCAGTGAATGTCAGTGGGTTGGCCAACAATTTAGTAATAAGGGCATTGTATTAAGTACACTCTCATGGTTATTATTCTTGAACATTGAACAACGCAGCATCTACTCTGGACAGCATGTAAGAACCACGTTTTTTTCTGTCAAGTAGTTTTGATAAATACCACATGCCCTTCTGAAACAATCAGTAATGAAGTTTCTAATAAACTCAAAGACATATCTTGATTTTTCAAAACCCTTAAACCCTACGAATTTTCAAATGGGCTTAAGTGATTACAACTCACATAAATAAACTTATCAAAATACAAAGCATTTGAATCTGTAGAACATAAAGTAAATTGTTGCATTATTAAATCATTCTCAGGGTATTTTTTGAACATTTTTTTTTCTGGAAGTAGTCCATGCATCATTCAATATCTTGCTCTGTGATTTCTGCGGTCGTTTTTTGCTTCCCAAATATTGATGGTGTTTTTTCCTTGCAAGAAAGAACTAAGAGGGCCGGTGAGATGGCTCAGCAGCGTAAGCGCCTGCCTTGCAAGCGCGAGGGCCCGAGTTCGACTCCCGGAACCCACATACGAAAAAGGGGCCGGTGATATCGCTCAGAGGCACGGGTGCCTGTTGGCGCGCGAGGTCCTGAGGTCGACCCCCCCGGTACCCACAAAAAAAAAAAAAAAAAAAAAGAAAGAACTAAGAAAAACCATCTACATTAGCCTAATTTAATGTTTATTTTTAAAAAAATCATTTCCCCGGGTACCTAATAGTATTAAATTAAAATTATTTTTCTCTTTAAAGAAAAATAATATAACAAACCCAATTTGTTTTTAGTGTGGAAAGTGTGATACCATATGCTCTTTTCTTGTATTCACTATATTTTATGTAAATATAATTGTAGTCACTCTTAAAATTGTAGTTTAAGAAGTCCATAGTCACTAACGTGAGTTTCTATAAATTTCAGTCGGAAAAATATATGTCTATACTTCTTGTTTTCTTTAAATCATAATTATTTCTTTTTAGCTGGCAAACTAGGTTTTAATTCAATTTAAATATCTATTCTTACTATTTTGACACTATAACAAAAATTTTAATGAAGACATGTTAAAAGATCAAAGCCAGTTTCAATGTTTAATCCATTTTAAACATTTTTGATTTTAAGTGTTTTAATCTATCATATTTAAATGAAATGAACAATTGACAAATCTTGTTGCTTTTCCAGACAAGAATACAAAGAAGTTCATCTAAAATTAACCCTCCAATTCTGTGACCAGTTTGAATACAGATTCTGAAATAAACAAGAATGAAGGTGGCCCTATCCACAAGTACAGCCTTATCCAAACAAACATAGAGAAACCTCACGGTTAGACACTTGAAAATTAATGATATATACATTCGTACTTGTTATAACTCAAGGCGCATCATCTCCTAGTACTTTATCTAGCTAAAAACTAACCTATGTAATTTTCTTCCACTTAGCTCAACACAAAATCACATCAAGTATATTTTAGGCAACTCTCCAAATACAATGGCCTTCCATGGATTTTTAGTACTCACCTGACCAACACCCCGTCTCCTTTCTTTAAGCAGTAGCCCCTAAACTTGATTTGACTTCTACCTTCCTTCAATCTCAACTGCCAAACTCCTCTGAACCAGTCTGCACGTGAACCTTTCCTGGCCACTGGGATTGGTTCAAGTGTAGGATGTGAGCAAAACTGCTAAATCACTAAAATTTACATCTCTCATAGGAGTTCCCTGATAGAGTTCACTCCTTCTTATTGGATTTGTCCTAAAATGATGAAGACCCTATTGCCACCACTAGGACACAAACTGGAGGCAGCACAGAAGAGGCAGACCACAGGAGATGGAGAGAAAGTGTTGTCATTATTTGAGCTCTAGATTCATTCATTTCTCCTGGCTTAAATTGGCTTCAGATTGTTCTGCCCCACTTGCAATGGAAAATAGCCTACTAACACAAGTTTGTTAAAGCCATTATGTATTTCTGACTAGTGAAATTATTATTAATCCTTAAACTCAACAAGATTAATAAATTAAGTCTAAATCTTAAAAGTGTCTGTTAAAATCTTGGTCTCTAAAGCTGAAGGCTTTAGAATCACAAACATCAGTCCTGTTACCACCCATGACCATCTTTTTCTTTCTCCCCTTGTGCCCTTCTAACTATCCTAATCCTGACTTTCCTATTCTGTAAAAATACCAAGAGAGTAACACTAAGTGGTTAGTATCTTTCCATAGATTGGTTGTACCATAGGTTTCAGGCTTTCCATCTCATTTAAACTCACAATATTCTTGTGACTTTTTAAAGCAACATTTTCTTTGTCCTTTAACCCCTTAATTACTCACAACAGTGATTATTTAAATATTCTTCGACTCTCCTCAAGCCCCTTCTTGTCATTATCATTACACCCTCATCCTGATCCAACTCTATTTGAATTTCTTTGGGAGACTCCCTCCATTCCCCATTACCTACAACCCTACAAACTTTTAATAGCGACCTGTACTAATATATATATATATATATATATATATATATATATATATAGTGTGTATATATATGTGCATATGCATGCACTTGTGTGACTATGGTTATGTTGTACATATAAATTTACATCTCTATATCTGGAACCAATTTCATTTTCTTCTAAATATTATACATTCTAAGCATTTATTGGGGTGACCTGGATGCCAGATTTTATGGTAATCATAATAACAACATCCTCAGTTTACATTTATTGAGTGTTTACTATGTGCCAGGCACTATCCTAATTGCTTCATGTTTATTAACTTGTATAATCCTCTTAACAACCTCGGAAGTAAACACTATTATCCTCACTTTACACATGAGGAAACAGAGGTACACAGAGGTACACAGAGGTCAAAGTCAGCCCTGAGTAGGTGGTAGAGCTGAAACTCAACCCGAATCGCTCTGATTCAGAACCTATGCTTACAACTGTTGCACTGTAATGCCTCTTAAATTTGGGCTCTATGAAGACATTATCCAGAAATAAATCCTTATATTCATGTATATAACATCATAGGGCATAAATGGCTTTTATATTAAAATGCCCTATTAAATTAATGGTCAAGTTACTATTATCCCTATTTTACAAATGCAGAAAAATTCAAAGATTAATGGGCTTATTTACCCAAGGTCATTAAACTAATGAATGGTGAATTGTCATCTCCATCCAAGCAAAGGAAATTTAGATCAGAATATTACTTTCCCATGGGCTCTTTTTATAGAAATAAATACGTGAAACTTTGATAAAAATAGCTGGTCAAACTCATCCTCTTTAGCTTTATCGCATTGGATAGTACCCTCTGGGCTATCTGGGGGACATCAGCATTAATGATCAATTAATATTATATTTATTTTATTTTCATTCTTCAAACTGATATTTTAGACTCTCCTGAAATTGTTCCTTTCCTTCTTCCTGAGATGCACTTACACTTTGAATTTCAGTGTCACTATTGTGAGTCTGACTCCACAGTCAGATGAGTGTGGCTCGGAAGAGGTTATGGTTCAGTGAAAGAGTCAGAATAGAAGGTGGAGCCCAGCAATTCCTCAACCAACCTCTACGTAGTCTTGGCAAGTAACAGGTAATAGAGATACAAAGCCAGTCTTGGCAATTTTATCCACAAAAACAAAAATCTAGCTTTACCTGACTATTGATTTTATAAAGAGCAACACACTCTCAAAACTTATACAATGAAATAGCTCTTAGTTATGGGTGGGATTACATCCCTCCCAAAAAAGATATGTAGATGTCATCACCCACCCCCAGTGTTTCAGAAAGTGATTTTATCTGGAAATACGTGGTTGCAGATACAGTCAGTTTCATTATGATGAGGTCATACTGGCGCAGGGTGGACCTTTCATCTAATACAACTGGTGTCCTTTTAAACAGAAGGAGATACTCAAAGATGACCATGTGAACACTGAAACAGTCTCTAATTAATGCTGCCACAAACCAAGCAAAGCCCATGGTTGTGAGAAGCTGGAAGATGAGAGGAACGATTTTCCCTTAGAGTATTTGGAGGGACATGACTTTTCCAAAATACTTTGCTTTCAGACTTCCAGTCTCCAGAACGATAAAAGACTAAATTTCTATTTTTTACAGCCACATGCCTTGAGGCACTTTGTTATGGAAGCCCTAAAAAACTAACTCACTCCTCTTCTCTTTCTTCCTCTCATTTCCACATCCAAAGTACTTTTCGATATATATACATACATAATAAACATGTATGATATATTTATACAACATATAAATATATATCATATATTTTAAAAACACATACATACTAAGACCTCAGTGAGAAGCTTTGAAATCAAGTGTAAACAACTTGGAATATGGTTATCATTTGACCATTGAAAGAATTAATAGAAGCATAAATCTTTGCTTAAATTCACACAATTGTCTCTATATTTCGTATAATTGATGGACCTCTCAAAATGGTATTCGATGACAGCAACCAAGACAAAGTACTTGATAAATCACTTAGTATTTTAAAAGACTTTACTCCTATGCACAAAACTATCTCCAATCTATTTTTAACTGTGTTCAGTAATTTCCCTTATCACATTGGAGCTCAAAGTCCTTTAAAATAGCCAAATTTTACAAAAGGACACTCTTTACTACTACATTCTAGATTTCAACTTCTTAATCTCTTGGACATGTCCTTTAAACTATGTCAAAAACGATCTTTAGCAACTGTTATTCGATTTGCAAGGTCTTAACCTGTCTCCCTTTTATGATACCTGCAACCACCCTATTTCCTCCCTCACATGATCATCTTTCTGTCTCTCTTCCATTTTTTAACGACAACAGGGCCCATCCTACTTCACTATGACCTCATCTTAGCCTCATCATTGCACCACAACCACCTTATCTTACCTCATCTATCTTTCTTTGGTCTGTGGACATAATAATCCAAATTTCATGTGATGACTATACCAAGGGTGTATGAGTGGACATTGTGGATAGCTCTTGTCAAATTTAAGTTCTTCTCCAAGAGTGCTGTATCTTAACCACACTTTATTTTTCAGCCATGCAATATGGTTTCCTGTTATAACAAACAGCATGTCAAACATAGTTCTTTATGTTAGCCAAACAGTTGAGTTTACTCTGACAATAAAACAAAGTCTTGAGCATTAGACTCATCATAAATTCAAAAAGGGTCATAAATTCAAAAAGGGTCATTTGATATAGTTTCTACAAAAGTTGGGGACATCTGGTAGCCATCCTCTAACATTTAAATGGACATTAAAAATAACACAATTTAATAGATTTAGGTACATCGTATGTATTTTGCAGTGAACTCTTCCTGACAAGGCTATCAAAATGTAGTTCTACTTTCCATAAGTGTCATACATGTTTTTCTGACTAATTCAAATCAAGTATGCTCTAAGGTTGCAAAAGCTAAGCAAGTAGGAAAGTTTGGAGAACACACTGGTCCTATCTTTTAGCATTGTAGCATCCTGTGACTGCACGAGTGTAGCACTTTTTGTCTGGCTGAGAATACAAGTTGAGCTTCATTATAGAACAATTGTGCCTCATTGTATTTTATTGGTTTCTGGTTCAGAATTGCATCCTGAAACTGACAGTGATCCAATGCTTAGGAAAGGCCTGCTGAAAGCATCTGGTATTTGAGAGAGACCTCCCAAGGGAGTTGAAAGCACTTCCTCCTTCTGGATTCTCCCAGCTCTATCCTTGTATTGAGACAGATCTTCAAAAAGTGAAATACATACACTTTATTATTCGAGCGCTCTTAGGAATATGTTCGTTGAGTTATGGTTTAATATCCTATCCTCAATTTTCAAAGAGGACTGATTCAAGAGGGGTCAGTCAGAACAATCATTATGTAAGATGAAGCTGGAGCTGAAGACATTGTTTATGTTATTAAAGGTCTCTTATACAGGGATCCATATAAAAACTCTCTTTGAATTTATATCCTGAAATAAGATTTTGCCACACACTAATGCATATGCTTGTTTGGGGGTTAAGCAAGCCAAGTTATGTAACCAAACTTATTTCCCTTTTGCCTTACAAGCCAAAAATTTCAGCTCAGTACAGTTCAGTAAGCAACTGAAGAATTTGCTTACCTACTGCATCCAATGACATAATCCTGTTCCTTTCGATATCTGTTTTATACAGTTGTTTACATTTGTCTCTTCACGTGTTATGATTCCATTTTACAAAAGTCTTCAAACATATTGGATGTAGGATAGGAATCGATCTTAAAATCTAAAATGCTTCTCTACAATTTTATTTTTTTTAAATGAGTTCGAAAGACTCTTCAAGGGACCCAAGCAATAGTTTTCCTTTGAAATACAATGACAATGGAAGAACAAAAATCATCACACTATTGTATTGCACCAGCCAAGTAACGATAATACCTATCATTATACCTTTTTTTTAAAAGTCTACCTTTTTTAGTTTTGTGATACCCAGAAGTATACAAAATTCAAAAAGAAACTGAAGATAAATTCATGCTTTTTGTTCTCTTTCACAGAGCATTAATATCTTTTAGAACTGAAATTGTTTTATTAATTTGATTAGGATGAAGAAAAATCCAAGACTCTAATGAATAATTCAGATTTCTGTCAGATCCTAGAAAGTATAATGGAAAGTACTTTTATACCTCAAAAAATGCCCTCACAGTAGACCATACATTTAATTTTCAATAACATTGATTTATTATTTTATAAAGAAAAATAATAAATATAATGAATTACCCCCATATTTCCTGATCTCAGTCACTATAAAATAACTGCTGTAGTTTTACATTTCCAGTGTGAAATATTAAATGCATAAATCAAAACAAAATTATTTTTCATCTAGAGAGAAAGAGAGAGACTGGTTCCTGAGACTGACAAATTCATTTTATTTTTAAATTAATGTTTTAAGGAAAAATACTCCATTGAATCCCTACCAGCTTTAAAAGGAGGAAAAAAAAAAAAGAGTTTGTATTTTACTATTTCGCCTGTGATGTCTTTCAAGTAGGTACTCTTTGTGGAAAATTATTAAGGTCCTTATAACCCCAAACTTATCAGGAGCCGAATTGTACTTCCTACATGAATCATTTTCCTTTCCCACTTCCTGGCTCGTAGTGTTTCCTTTTTTCATAATTGTTTTACCCTAAGTTGCCACCCAGAGATAAGCTTCGCCCACATTATGTTTCTCTAATGCCACCAGACTGGTATTTTTGTAATTCAAATATTCTCTAACAGCTACAGCGAAGCGAGCAATCACGTAATGAGAACATTATCAAATGAGAACAATTCAACAGAGATACAGACTTTCAAATAGGCAGAAACAGATGCACTTACTTCTACATCTTCTCAAATTCCTTGCCTAAATTCCATTGAGAAAAAGCAACAGTATTTTGCATCCTTGATTAAAAAGACTAAATCTAATTATGAGAATTCATTTTCACATTTAAAAGCCTCTCAGCTTTTGTGAATGTTCAACGTTCAACCACAGGAAGCTTACAGAAGAAGCCATGAAGGCTGACTATTAAAAAGCGCCTTCCCTTGACGGATGAGTAACTCTGAGTGAATAGGCCAAGAGAAAATTTAAATCACCTAATGACCATGAGATTGAAAACCTAGAAACAACTATAACTTTAGTGTTAATATTTAGATACGTTCTAAAAACGGATGAATTTAAATCAGCACATTTTTTAAAGTTTGAGGTCTTACATGATTTTTAACATGACAGTATGTATTGTCAATTAAGAAAACAATTCACTCACGGATTCTAAAACCAAATAAGCTTACATGCAAATCTTTTAGTTAAAAATAAAATCCTGTTTGTCACATGGCAAAATACGAACTGACTTCTGTCAGAAAAGAAATAATGTGAATAAGACAAAGAGTTAATACCTTTATTTTAGTCTTTTAAAAACTTGGTATAGTTTTAAAATGGTGTGCTTTCTGGAGGAGTCTCATAAAGAAAAGAAAGAATCTCTGGAGTCCTGAAATAACCGTCTGGAGGAGATCTGAACAGGCCTCCCTAAAAATAACAATGGACTGTAGACTTCATAAACATTTTTAGAAATTAAATAGC
The DNA here is from genome assembly GCA_028451465.1 of Erethizon dorsatum. Classification (NCBI taxonomy): domain Eukaryota; kingdom Metazoa; phylum Chordata; class Mammalia; order Rodentia; family Erethizontidae; genus Erethizon; species Erethizon dorsatum. Next base: position 59,913,374 of record CM051838.1, read on the forward strand.
TGCTAACTTGTTCCATATGGAAGCAAACTCAGAGTCCAGCATGTTGCTCATTGAGATCACCATAACACATACACCAAAGGAAGAGGTCAAATCATCCACAAAGTCACTCACAAGAAACCAGAGGAAACAGATGATCTTGAAACCCCTTTAAAAAAAAAACAAAAGGCTCTAAAAACCAAATGATACTCTTACTCTAAAACTCCATAGGTAGGCAACCTCTGGCCAGGCAATCTTTAAAGATATTTAAATAGTAATAAGTACTCATTAAATTGAGGCAGTAACAAAATTGTCAAAATTGTGGACAATACAGTAGTTATAACCATAAATTAATTTATGTATATTATTTTGTCCAAAAGGATTATATCTCAAAAATGCTCTTCCATAATGTGCTTAAAACTTGAAGGGACATAAATATTTTAAAATATTAGAAATGCTAACTGATTATTTGCTTACAGAGGCATACATATTTTCTCAAATGTCCCATTTATTCTTTTACTGAGAATTCTAAGTAGTCCCAGCTAGTGTTCCCAACCTCTGCTTTTGTTTCTTGTTTTTCTGTTTTCGTAGTCTCATATAATAAAGAAAATAAGAAGGCAGAAAACAAACAGCACACTCTCCCATCTGTTAGTCTGTTTACCAATTTTTCAGCATCAGCTCATCCACACTAAGGGTTTATGCGTCTCAACTTTATGTATGTTGGAGAAATTGGTTTCCTTCTGGCAAAAAAACATTTAACTTCAAAGTATTTCGCCTATATTTGTACTCCCAATTTTCCCTTTTTGATCTTTACATCTGCTGTTGCATAGATTAGAGGATCCTGAGATTTCTGCCTCACCTCTGACAATCCCAAACACATGGTTAATATTTAACATACAGAACTTCACGTTCACTTTTTAAGACTTCTAATGTTAAATGAAACTGTTGCAAGAAATAATATTTAAAGAAAAGATAATATTGCATACATCTTTAAGACTAAATTTTTTCTGGGTTTTATAATTTAAATCAAATTGATTTTTCTAAATAAAAGGAAGGTTAAGTTTCTGAGCTCTGTTGCCATAGCAAAAAGTAATAGGAAAATCTATAGGAAAAAGTTCAGAAAGCCTGGTGCAGCAGATTGCATTCGCACTGGAAGACACAGCAGGGCCATGATATTATTACTTATATGACCCCTATAGTATATTTGTTCTTGGAAACCAGCTGAAGCATAGGAAATAAGTCTGAGGAGAAGGGATAAGTATGTAAATCATTGTAATACAAGTTAAAATTTCTCAGAATTAAAATTTGCTATGAGCTAATGGTTGAAAGCTTATCGTAGCAACCAAAGGATTTAAAATTAACTGATTTTAATCCAAAGGTATGAAAATCAAATGGTTGGTTTTTGGTTGGGGGGGTGAAATGTTAAAGCAATATCTCAATGTTTATTAATTTCAGGACCATTTTGTAGTATTTCATTTGAAGAAAGAACTCTCTCTAAAATTGTATTTCTCCATTAGTTGTTGGCACATAAACTCTTATCACTAAAAAGTTGATTTTTCAGGGTCTGGAGGTGTAGCTCAATGGTAGAATACTTGCCCAGCATGTATGAGGCCCAGCACTGGAAAAAAAAATTTTCATTTTTTAACCTAAGTGCATAGTAAAAGTGATTACTTATGGGAGATGGAAGTGAGATATAAAATGTAAACTAATTATTCTCAGTGTGTATTTTTATTTTGAACCATTTGAATGTATAACCATGTGTGAATGCTATGGTTTGAATGTGTCTCCAAAACAACATGTGTTGGAAACACAGTCATCAAAGCAAGTGTAAGGGGATGGAGGCTCATGTGCACTGTTTAGATCACGAGGGCTCCAGGGTTTGAGGCTGTAGTTCAGTCTCTCTTCCAGGGGCTTTCTAGCCCTTCTGCCTCTCACCACAGAATGATGTAGCACGAAGAGCTCTTACCAGATGCTGAGCTGATGACGCCAGTGCCATACATACCCTTTGACTTCACAGGCTCCAGAACTGCAAATCAAACAAATTCCCTTCTCTACAGAGTACCCACTCTTGGGTATCCTATAATAGTAGCACAAAATTATCAGACAATCACCTATGAAAAATTTTCAAATATGTATTAAAATTTTTTGAACTAGAAACGAATATTTTGAAGTTTTAGGTCTTCTGGAAGTTCCAAGTGAAATGTAAGTGAAATATAAATACTTCTGGAAAAAGAAACATATTTTGCAAGAATTAACTGATAACCAGCCAGGCATAGTGGCACACACCTGTAAGCCTACCTATACAGGAGGCTGAAGCAAAAGGATCATTAGTTCAAGGGCAGCCTGGGCAATTTAGTAAGACTCTATCTCAAAAAACAATAATAATAACAAAGACTGGAGATGTCCCTTAGTGGCTTCTGGGTTAAAAAAACAATTAGCTGATACAGCTGGGAATGAGAATAACTTGTGAGAAGAATTAATATATTAAAAATATATCTCTATGAATCTTCATGAGTTTTGCTAGCTACTATAATCAACAACTCCGATATCTCAGTAGCTCAACAAAATAAAGGCTTATTTGTTGCTTACATCACAGTCCAAAAATGTTGGAGGTCCTCCCTGGGCAGGTCTCTCCCAAACAGTGGCTCATGGTTAAAAGTTCCTTCCATTTTTGTTATGACACCATTCTCCATTTTCAACACAGAAAGAGAATAGAAGGCATCCATGATGTTAGGGTTTTGATCTAAAATGTCCCCCAAAAGTCTCATGTGTTTGAAAACTGATTGGATCATTGGATGCTATACTCAACAGTGGATTAGTCTGTTGAAGAGTTCATGGCTAAATATGCTGTTAGGAGGTAGGGCTTGGTCAGAAGAAGTAGGTCACTAGGGCATGATCTCTTTTCTTTCCCTGCTTTCTGACTGCCATGGGGTGAACAGCTTTTCCTCCTCCCTGCCCTCCTGCCATGCTGTTTCTTCCTTGAAGCCAACCAACCATAGACTGAATCTTCCAAAACCTTGAGCCAAAATAAACCTCTTCGTTTAAATTGTTAGTGTTGGGTATTATACCACAGCAATAAGACAATTACTAACACAGACAATTTAATAACTAATACAGGAGATTTTATAACAAGGACTGGAAGTTACATTTATCCACATTCTGTGGCACCTTAATAAGAACAAGTCATATTTTCAAAAATGTGTCTTTTCATAGCCAGGTGTGGTGGCACACTCCTGTAATCCCAGCATTCTCGGAGGCTGAGATAGGATGATCACAAATTTGAGCCCAGTGTGTGCAGCTTAGTGAGTTAGTGAGACTTTGACTCAATAAAAAAATTTTTCAAAGGGCTGGTAATGTATCTCAGTGTAAAGGCCTAGATTCAACACCTAATGCCACCAAAAAATAATTTTTTAAACCTTTTAGTTTTGTGCTCAGGAGAATGAAATAAGATGGATGAACATCTGGTTAGTCTCTTACACAATTCTCCCTTCTGGTCATCAAACATTCATTTCAGTTTTCCTCCCATAGTCTCTTTTGGCCCCTGCATCAAGTTTAAACTCTTGTATCTATGGGCAAAACACAATCCTCTCCCCTTGGCCACATACGACTAATTTAGTTCCTGCTGCATATGCACTGAAAGGACACGTAATCTGTTCCCCACATGCACATTCCTTATACAGTGGTGCAACAGAAGCAGGATTGCTGCAATAAACACTCGTATTTCAGATGAGGAAGAATAAGCCACACAGTAGGCACTGGTCCATGATGACTCTGAAGTCCCACTAGACAGATGGAGGCAGTTCCTAATTTCACCTTGATTCCGCTTTCTGGAAGCATCTCCTCGTCGATTGTTCTTTCTGGCCCCCAGCTCCATCTTCTGGGTGGTCTTGTTGCCCATTATCATCCTTAGTCATATCTGATGGAGAGGATTTAGAGCATGACCTTCTTGGAGCCTATAGAGCATTTGAAGCTTTTCTTGCTGTTCATGGAAGGTGGAGACCTGCTTTGCTTGAGATATGTTCCATAGAAATGAAATGCTTGTACAAGGACTTACATGCAAGCAATTTATCTGGGAAGTGATGTCATGAAGCAGTATAAGTAGTGAAAAAGTAAGACATAGAAGTAAGGAAAGCCAATGAGCAGAGCGTTCATAAATAGGTTATCGCTTAGAGAAACTGGAGCTCAAAACTTCTGAGGACCCTCTAAGAGACAATACAGAATATGATTTCCCTGAGGGGTGCAGAGACTGAAGTTAATGTAAAATCTCCTGCCTCTCTCATAGATTTAAGATCGCTCTCAAGGTTCTAATTACAAGCATCCTTGTAGCCAGAAAAGTCCTCAGAGCAGAGAGGCACAGGCACAGGATGTGTCTGCTGTGTCCTGGCGTAAGCTGCAGAGACACAGACAAAGTGCAACAACAGCATCTGCTATAGGGCCCAAGGGTTACTTAAAATCAAATTCTCAAAGGCTACTCAAATAGTCTACATTCATTGTTTCTTTGGCAATACAATTCCATAAATTACTAAATAGGCTTCCAATGCGTTTCCCACAAGCTAGCAAATAATTTCAACTTTATTTCTGAGATATAATTATTTCAGATATAAAATCAGCTCTGTTACCTTGCTTTCTCTCCCTCATGCCTTTTTGCCAATTTAACCTAGAGGGTGAGGTAATCTTCCTTATCAGTAAACAGCCAGCAACAATTAGTTGATAATCATCTAAGGGAATGCTGTACTCTTAATCTGATTTCTGATTTCCCTGAGTTACTTGACTCAACTACCAATTTTTTAAACCCAACTTTTCTTGCTTCAGATTTCAAAATAGCTTTCTAACCAAACATTTCTGAACATCCATTCTCATTCATTTCTGCTTGCAAATCAACCAATTCTTTCCTGAGCTCATCTATTTTTTGTAATACCTTGAAAATACAGCCTGAAATAGCAAGCCTACACCACTGCTTTGATTCTTTTCAACCATCAATCCCACAGCTTCAGACAGAGTGGGTACTTGTCCTGTCCTCCAATTTATTGCAAGTGACAGCTTTAATAAATATTTTGCCATTAAATCACATAAACAGTCATCTTTACGTTTTTCAATATCAGTTATCTCACTACTTGCCTTCCAAGAGCTACATCAACCCCACCCAGTTTAGGTTATTTGTTTATTTGTTTGTTCCTGAGGACAAAATTCAGAGCACTACACAAGCTACGCATGTGCTCTATCATTGAGTTATACACCCAGCCCCTAATTAGATTTTAATGGCAGTACTGCCCTTCTGATATAATTGTCCCTATTAGGATAAGTAAGCTTAGCCACTACAACAACCTCAACAATCCCAAATTTTGGACACTAAGAGGCATATTTATCATTTAGACCTACTCCGATATGAATGTGCAGATCTCCGAGGACAGTGCAGTCCCCGGGAGGACCCAAAGGTTCAGGTTGCTTCCATTCTGTGGTGGAAATTTTTCAGTCACCACTGGAGGAAAACAGTTTGGAAGACAAACAGGGATTTTGAAGGTCAGGCCTAGAGATGGTAGGCATCCCTTCTGATGATATTTCTTTAATATTATCCTAACTGCAAGGAAGGTTGAAAATGTCATTTACATGTGGAAGAAGAAATAGGTTCACCTAACTTGCCTCTAGCAGTATGACAATTCTAATGTTCTACCACTTCAAAGAGGGACTAATCTTGAAAGAAAGAACTCAATCACTTACAATAAATTTCCATATTTATTATGGATTGTATATAGAGGACAAGGTGTTCCCTGATATCTTGTGAATTATACCAAAGTCACTTGGCTTCTTATTCAATACTGAAGACTGTTTCTGTATTAACTACCTCAATTTTTATTGGGAAATAACCAAAAAGAGTTAAGCAGAGATGTTCACTCTTTTTGGGACATGTATTAAAGTGATAACACATGTGCTTTCTTTGTTTTTGCCAATCTCCTAACATGGAAATTGTGCCAGTCCCCTTAATAATCAACATGGGTATAAGGAAGTTTGCTTTTATACATCTACAGGCACCTTTGCTAAAACTGATACTGAACTGTCTGTAAAATTGAAGACCTTGGAGAATAAAATATCTATATGTTACATCATGGCTTACCGAATACCTTCTTTTTTTCCTGAAAAATACATTAGTCTTCAAGGAGTCAAGATGAATGAAAAAGTATATAAGCTAAGAAAACAGTACACCATGCACCACAATAAATAAGAGTTAGCCCGGGTTGCAACCAGGACTTTAAGAGTCATATAATAAAGGTATGTAACGTAAGTGATTTTAACTATTCATGACCAAGATTCAGTTTAAAATATTACAAAATGCTGTAAAATAACATTTTGTATGTGTACTGTGTTTCATATGCTATTTAATTTTTCATATATATATAAATATATTACATAGTACTGTAGGTACAAAGCCATGTATATTCTTATTCTTCATGAGGGATGAAAGGGATATTTTAAAGATAATTTTGATGATGAATTTTTTCAAGTGCTTGCTTTTGAATCTGATACTCTAGTAAGATACACACTCATCTCATTTCTGTACATGACCATCATCTAAGTCTCCCTGCATTCTGACCTTATTACATCCTTTGTGTCATGACCCTTGTAGCCATCTTCAACTTGGTAATAAACATCACTTTTTGGAAAATCCTTTTGTTGGGTAGCTTGGGTTTGACATTCTGTACATATAAAAATAAAAATATGCTAGCAGAGATTTGAACTTTATCAAATGTTTTCTGAGACAGTCGTTTTCTATGGAATCATAAGATATCATCTGAAGCAGAGCTCTTGATACAGTGGGTATATCATAGGCTCAGAGAAGGTCAGAGAGATTAGCTCAGGCCATGACCGGTAGAAGAGAAACCACTTCTTTGTAACAGCAACATAGCTGTCCTCAGCTACTCAGCTGCCATCTATTTTGATCTCTTCCATAATTTTCTATGTCCTCAAGATGTCTTACCACAAGCCTTTCTTTGCTAGAAGCACCCTTTTTTCTCAGCAAGAGTGTACCTGACCAGAGTTTCAACTTTACCTAGGGGTCTGAAGGGTTTATCTCTTTTTATCAAAAAATACAATGTAGATAACAATAGATGCCATTTAGGAAATGCTTATTATCTACCAGCTATTATGCTTAGTTTCTTATAAGTTAACTTATTTAATCATCACCGATATCATATAACTACTGACATTTGAAAAGTTCAGTAATTTTCCCAAGGATATCCTACATGTAGCAGTGGAGCTGGGACTTGAACCAGGACATTCTGTCTCCAGAACATGTGCTGTTATGCATTTTCTCCCTTTAAAGGACTCTATTTTAGGTCAAGAAGAAATGGCTTATTGATAGTAAACCTGAGACTGCTGTCAGCCATCACAACAGAAGGAAATTAGCATCTTACCTGAAAAAAAAAAAAAACTTTCAAGATTGATACTTTCTAGATTTTTAGAGCTGAATTAGTCTTAGGATGTTTTCACATTGATTAACTGAAAATGATGACTTAGTCCAGCATTATTATTTCAAAAATTACTTACAGCTATTTACTCTGGCAGAAAATCAGTAGGAGTTGTCGTTATTTAAATCTTGTTGCTGGGGCACTCTACTCACAGAGCTATTTCCTGAGTGGGTGCTCAATGGGAGAAGACAGCTATTCAATCACCTGGACCCCAGAAAAAGAGGAGTGAAAAATGCAGAGTTGTGCAAGACTAGGTCACAATGGATGTGCAATTAGCATTGGGCGTCTATCCTTTGAATCGGGCTCTGTCTATACAATGCTAGAAAACAATCTGTTAATTTGCCTACTCAAATCAATCCAAAATTTAGTCAAGGTATAAAATTATAAGCAGGTTGTTACCTACTATCCCATAAGTATAATATTTGTGTATAGATACTGCTCAACTTACAATGAAGTTTTCTCCCAAGGAACCCATTTTAAGTTGAAAATATCAAGTCAAAATGCATTTAATGGACCTCACCAACTGAGCATGATAGCTTAGCAACACAGTACACTGTAGACTAACAGTTGTTTACCTTATGACCATGTGGCTGGCTGAGAGTAATGGCTCACTTACATTGTCCAGCATCACAAGAAAGTATCCTACAGAATATTGTTGTCCTGGGGAAGAATCAAAATTCAAAATTTGAAGCATGGTTTCTACTAAATGTCTATTGCTTTGACACCCTCATAAAGTTAAAAAATTGTAAGTTGAACCATTGTAAGTCAGTGGCTGCCTGCAAATGGTACACACGCATACACTCAGGAAAAATGTTTACTGAGGAGACTTTGCAACCATCTATTTGGAAAAAAAAAAAAAACAGAATATTAATTGCAACCGGGGCTTTGTGTGTTGTTCCACGTGTGGGATCTCTCATTTGTGTCATTTGGTGGTAGAGGGAAGCACCTCACAGAAAAGGAATTTTATAAAAGGAAGTGTCCAATTACAAAGAATGTAAAATAGAAACAAGTGCAAGGACTGTGACCTGGATTTAAGCTCTTACTGTTCAGTAGATAATTATCAGTATACTGTATTTGGGCTTCCTAGTTATTTTTCCTGTTCTTGGGATGGAACCAGCAGGGGACAGTAGGCAGTTGGCTGTGTGACATAACCTGAAGCATGGGACAAGTGTGTTGCCCCAAGAATCTGCCTGCCTTTTCACCCCCAGCATCTGCATCATAAAATTTCCACTTCAACAGTATATATTTGTTTATTTATTTTGCCAAAGTCATTCCTAAAGACGGAATCTATGAAAATAAATATGTTGCTTGAAGACACTGCACCTTCACTCAGTGATAGTCACTTACACAGCGACCCAGTATTTACCTAGCATAGCAGATAGCATGTTTTCTGACCGAGTTCGGTGATCTGAACCCAAGGCAGGTACATTTAATAGTAAGATGTGGGGGAAAGGAAAAAGAGTAATGGGGCCTGTCCTGAATGTGCAGTGTTGAGCACGGTTATTTCTGAAAAGACAGAGCACTGGGGATTCAGGAGACATTTCCAAAACAGCCAGTGGAAGGGTCCCAAGTAAATCAGTTAACGTAGTGAGGAGAGTAAGGGGAGGATCCTGCTTTCATGTGCCAGATAATTAAAGAAAGGGGAAAACAGGAAAAATTACATGGTTTATGAAACTTAAGAACTTGTATTGGGAAAGAAATCAGAATATAATGAGTAAGGTCAAAATTCATTATCTTCAGATCATCCACCATTTTCACCTTCATATATTAGTTTCCTAGACCTGCCACTGCAAATTATTACAACCATGAGCATAAAAAAACAGATATTTGTCCTCTCATAGTTCTGGGAGCTAAAAGCCCAAATCAAGATATCAGTTGGGCTCTGCTGTGTTTGAGGATGTAGGGGAGATTCTGTTCAATGCTTTTCTCTGTCTTTCGGTATTGCCAGCAATCCTTGGCATTCCATGGCTTGAGACAAATCACACCAGTCTCCGGCTGTCATCGCATGGTGCTCTCCCTGTGTGTCTGTCTCTTCCCTTCTCGTGAGGGCTCGGGTTAGAGCTCACCTTAATTGAGTATGACACCATCTTAACTCGATTGCAGCCTCACAGATTCTATTTACGTATAAGGTCACATTCACAGTTACTGAGGATTAGGATTTCAACACATCATTTTGAAGGACACAACTCAACCCACAACAATGGTCTCTATCCAAAGAGCAGTGATACCTTAGTGCTAGTGATCATTATCCCCAGAGTTTTCCCATAATTCAGACAGAAGTGGTCATTCAACTGAAGGACGCTGAGGAAAACTTATCACTGTGATTATGAGACTAAAGAACTCCTGGATATTTATGATCATATTCTTATTATGTTCTTCTATTTGGAGCTTTAGTTACATTAGCATTTCCATAAAGTTTTCTGAGTTTCACCCTTGGCAATAATCCAACACATGAGCACAGCACTAAGGCATTGGTGCACAGACACAAAGGACCACTGTTAGGCGGAGGAGTGGCAGCTCAGGAATAAGGAAGAAAGAGAAGAGCTAATCCTAGAGACAAAGCAAATTGCACAGTAAATCAGTAATAACCATAACACCAAACAAAAGAAGGCTTATAAGACAGTTCTTACAAAAACAAAACAAAACGAAAGACAGGCTCTGAATAAGATCATGACCTGGGATGGCAACTAGATATATTTAACATGTAAATAGTTTTTTTTATTCCACATTTTTACCACTGTTTCTTTTTATTACATATATACCCAAATTCAAAGTAATGTAAAGAAACAACTTAACGATCAGTAATTTAATAAATGAAAATCAAATTATCTATGGTATCCATTGAGAATAGGCCAACATCAATGCACCTACACCTCTATGCCAATCACGATCAGCTGAAATGAATCAGTCCACTGTCGCTCAGCATTTGGGAATGTCAGCCATTAATAGTGGCTGTTTTAGAATAATGGTCTTAAGTGAAGACAGCGACACTGTTGAAATCAGCATTGGCCATTTACAATGCAGTTCTATAGCACCTGAATTAGAAAAGTCAGAAAACTTTAGAGATCTTAGGATAAGAGTGATCTCTTATTCCTTTAAAATTGGATAGAATATTACTGAAGAGATTTAAAATCTGAAACTACAGGTTACATGATAATGCAGTCGGAAGGCAGATTAACACCACCCTCCAACCCTCAGTAAAGCTCAATCTTACAAGCTTTTATATACAAACTCAGCTAAGGCCAATGGAAATTAAATCTGGAGCTACTTTCTCTGCCTACATTGCTGAAAAGACAGCAAAAACATCTTGAATACTTACTGCATGCCACACACTGTTCCAGAAGCTGATCATTTAAATGTAAATAAAGCAAAGTCCTTATTCCTTGCAATGACTCCTTACTCCATTCCTCCTAGTGGGATGAGACGGTCACACATGTCTCGGTGCAGAAGCAGGCATCTGACAATATAAAAGAGATTGGGGGATTGGGGATTTTTTACTTACTGTGTAAGTATCTTAGTGTAAGAATTACTTCTAATAACCAGAAGCTCCTTCCAGGTTTTGAGAACCTTATATACACACACTACAGAAATAAATGTAAAGATACAATGTGTTTCACAAACTATACTGAAAAGCCTGAAGAGCTATCATAGGAACCTCCTCTTTTTTAATCCATTCATCCAGTAATAGGCATCTAGGCTGGTTTCATAAGTTGGCAACTGTGAACTGTGCAATAATAAGCACGAGTATGCAGGTATTCCTATAGTATGCCGATTTTTTAATCTCTTTGAGATATACCAAAGAGCGGTATAGCTGGATCACACGGTCGTTATAGTTTTAGTTTTTTGAAGAATTTCAGTACTGATTTCCATAGAGGCGATGCTAATTTACATTCTTATCAGCAGTATGGAAGAGTTCCTTTTCCCCACATCCTCACCAGCATTTACAGATTTCGTGTTCTTCTTGATAGCCATTCTAACTGGGGTGAGATGGAATCTCACCGTAATTTTGATTTGCATTTCCCTGATGGCTAAAGGTGATGAACATTTTTCATATACTTATTGGTCATTTGCAGTTCTTTTGAGAGGTATCTTTTGAATTTGTTTGCCCATATGTTGGTTGGGCTATTTGTTTTCTTGGCATTAGGTTTGAATTCTTTATATATTTTAGATACTAAACCTCCCTTGGAAAAGTAGCTGGAAAGGACCGTCTCACATTCTGTAGGTGCCTCTTCACTTGCTGTTTCCCTTGATGTGCAGAAACTTTTTAATTTTCTGCAGTCCTATTCATTGATTCTTGCTATTACTTCCCGTGCAATTAGAGTCCTACCCAGGAAGTCTTTGCCTGCGCCTGTAACTTCAAGTTTTTATCCTGTGTTTTCTTTTAGCAGTTTCAAACTTTCCAGGCTTTTACTTAGGTCTTTGAAGAATTTGGAATTGATTTTTGTATAGAGTTAGAGGTAAAAATCTAGTTCCAATCTTCTACATATGGATATGTGATCTGCGATTTTGAGGGTCAATTCAATCCACCTTTTTTAAAAAGCTGTTCAGGTATCACCGGATTCCTCAGAGAAGCTTTAGTCTTGCAAAAGTTTAAGTTGAAAACTTAATTATTCAACTAATTTTAAAACTATATTTAAAGATGGTAAAGCAAAAAGCATAATCGAATAATGTTTATACCAAAATTAGCCCACTGGAAACTAACAATAATTTATGCATATAGATACACATTATTTTATGTAGTCCTTCTAGTGATCTCTGAGCACGCATTTGAACTTCTAGAAAGATTATTGATAAAGACATTTGTAGCAGTGATCTGATTTTTCAAAAAATTCATACCCACTTGTACACACTTCATATAAAATTATTTGTGCTCTGCACTGTTTAATGGCAGCCCCAACTCAGATACACTTTGTCAGAGTCTATCTGTCCATAGTCTAACAGTCAGCTATCAGTGACAAGTTAGCCTAAGACATTGTGTAATGCAGTAATGTAACTTTTTAATATTACCTTTCCAGTTTATAAATTTACTGCCTTCCTTTTATGTACATGGTGAAGTATACTGATACGTTGCATACTGATAAGAATACACATTTTTAAAGAAAATCAACTATTGCTCCACTTTCAAGTTTCTAGGTCAGCTTATTTGAAGAAATCCTGAGAATGAGCTATTAAAATCATTCACCATTTGCACCTATTTATTGGTGTGAATCAGGACTTTTTCCAATATCTTGCAAGCAATGCAAAACACACATAAAATTGAAGATTGTATCTATATCTGTAATGCATAGGCCAGAGATTATATTTTTGTGTTCACTGACATAGTGTCATTTTTCTCATTAACTGGCCTTGAAGAGAAGAAATATTATAAACTTATAAAATAATTTTTGAACAATAGCACTGCTTCATCTCTATTATACATAAGGGTTTTCATATGATATTGATTTAGAAAAAAAAATGGTGGTCTAATGAAAAATGTTCTATAGCCCTTTTAGCCAAGAGTTATTTTCAAGAAAGAGAAACATGCTATAAATATTAGCAATTTTTAGACTATTATTATTGAAAAATACAAGAAATTCCAAATTGCCTACTCAAAATGTTCCTAATATGGCCTTCAAGGCCCAATATTGTCTCTCCTGCCTGTGTATCTCTCTGTGGCAACAAGCTACTCCTGACTTGCTGTGTAGCAGCCAAATTGATCTTGATGGTCCCCAGTACCAGCCTTCTTCCTGTCTTGGCATCTTCTGTCATCTCCCTGCCAGCTCTCCTCTCTGTCTCCAGCTATCGCAGTATCACAGTAGCCTATTGCATCACTGTCTTTAATTGTCAAATGTCACCATAGAGACACAAACCTTGGCTAGCCAATAAAAACACAATCTGTCTGTCTGTCTCTCTCTCTCTCTCTCCCCCATCCCTTCTTCCCTTCTCCCCCGTCCCCTCTCCTCTCTCTTCCCTCTCCTCTCTGGTATTTAGAGGTTTTTCTATTTATTAACCAATGTGCATACAGCTGAAAACTAAAAACTACAATCAGACTCAGCACAACCTGCGGTTTGAGTAATCATCCTTCTCGGGCTATGGAGAACTTCTGTGTCTCAGTTCAGATTCTCAAGTGAGATACAGCATTTGGCTCAGTGCAGCCTCGAGATTGACTCGACTTTGTCAGTCACCAAAAGAGGCAACAGGGGCTCGATAGCACGTGAAAGCAGCATGGCCTTCTAGGCCGACCACTTCAGCAGGTACTGTCAATGATATTGATGACAACTTAGGGAGGCTTCGCTAGATACAGTGCCTGCTTTTTTAAAAATCCCAAGCATTTAGTAACATCTAACTTAACCTCCTTAATAGCATCATAGGCATGCTAAATATGCTTTAAGAAGTTTTAACATCGTACCACAGCGATATATGTGCACCCATGTTTATAGCAGCACAATTTGTAATAGCCAGATCTTGGAAACAACCCAAATGCCCATCAACTGAGGAATGGATAAGAAAGATGTGGTATTTTTATACAATGGAGTACTATTCAGCCATAAAGAAGGATAAACTGGAGACTTTTATAGGTAAATGGATGCAACTCGAGAAAATACTCATAAGTGAAATAAACCAGAAGCACATGTGTAAGCATCGTATTATCTCTCTGGTATGAGAAACTGAAAGAGTAAATAAGATCCAAAATGTACAATAGACATGGTGAATCAAAAAGAAACTGGTCAAAAGGAAAGAGAGACTGGAATAGGGAAAAGAAAGAAGGGAAAGGGAAAAAAATTGTATATATATATATATATAAGATGGTTAAGATAGATACACTACCATTTTTACTTAGTTCATTGAAGAGTAAGGTTTGTGCCAATAATGTTTGGACAATTGAATGCTAATGTCTGGTGTCCTGAATAACTAACTTAAAGATAGTAATACGTAATGTATTAACCATTGTTACCCTCCTATTATGTTTGTTTGAAAATTTGTTCTTCTTTTGATTTGTTTTGTTTTTTCTTCTCTTTAAAATAAAAAAAAAAAAAAAAAAAGAAGTTTATAATTTTATTTCCTTTTCCACTTCTTTTATTTTTTATTTGTAGGATTTTTTTCAATTGCAAGTTACTGAAATCCCAAATTTGCTTTTAAAAATTTCAAGTCTACTGCCTCACAGAGTTATTCTGAATATAAGGAAGGATTGATACAGAGCCTGAATGGTTTTCCCAAGAGTTTTTTTTCTTTTCCTTCATGATTTCTCAACTTGGTACTCTCAGTGTTATGGTTTCAAACTGGCTGCCAGGAACTCCCATGTCTAAGTTTCCATGAATCCAACTAGTCCTCAAATGTCGTGATGAATTGGTTTAGCTCACATTGGAATTAATCACCAGTGCTAAAAGAATACAATATATTGATTGACTTAGGCTTTGGCCACATGTTCAGCCCCTGAAATAGGAATATAGGTGATCTACAAGGTTCATGAGAGCTGAGGTTGGAGAAGGAGAGGCTCTACCAATGTAAACTCTGGATATTCAGCAGCAAAACAACAAATTTCAATTATATTTGATGTAGTGCTCAACTAGTCATGTTGAAAATAATTTCATATAAGATAATAAAATGATCTTCTAATTTTCCCTGTTTACCTTATATAAAGAGATACTATCAAAGTCCAACCATATTTTCAATGGTCTGTAGATAAACCTTATATACTTCATATTCATGTAATATGCTTTACTTTTGGTTGAATGATTAATTCTACCAATTAATCATTATCAAAGCATCTACAAAACCCTAAACTCTAGACATGCACATTAGGAGAACAAGTGAACACTTAATCAGTTGGTATTTGCTGGCTAATGCTTTGACATTTACCAAGTCTGTGGCACATCTGTATGACACTCTAAAATAAAATTTGGAAAGTGATCAAGATAAGACTTGGTCACTTGATAAGAAGCCAACTGGATCCAAGAAATAGATGAATTTCTTAACCATTATAAGATTTCAAATAACATTCACTGTCTCTCCATTTTATGAAAACTCTTTGTCAGCTTATGCTATCCACCATCAACCAAACAGATTCAAAATCAAATGACTAGTGAAATATTTCAATGTTCAATAGATTGTCTAGGCATCTTGCAGAGCTATGTTTAACCAAATAGAAGGCTCAAACTCAAATTTAATTTGTGTTATGACTATTTTTAAAATTACATCTCTAGTTTCAGAATAGTCAGCAATTGCTATATAGAAAACGTGCCGTAGAGGATTATAACTTGGATTCTGCTATCAGCCTGCCTAGATTCAAATTCTAAATCTGTAGTTCTTGTACTTCAATTTTTTTTTGTTAGAAAAAATTGAAGATACTAAGAGTAGCTATTTTATGGAGGTTTTGTGAAGACTAAGTGAGTGGATTCATAAAAAATTCCTAAAAGCCTGAAAAATAGAATCCAAGATGTGTTGACTATAATTAATATTCACATTTTTTCTTTCTCTCTCTCCTTCCCCTCCTCCCTTTACCCTCCTCTTCTTTTATTTTCTTCTTCCCATTAAGAAATGCTATTAAATTATTTTGCAGACACCTCACCTCTCTGTAATGTGTATTGCAGACGGGTCCAGCCATGATTGAGATATAATCACCAAAGAGATGTGGCTTTGACAGAGATCGAGTAGCTGACAAGTCGCTAAACACAATGTTAAATTATTTGTTATTGTTGAGGAGTGGGAAGCTTCTCTTTTTAAAGACTCCCAAGTTTAAAATGAGCATGATTAATATTCGGAGCAGACAAACTAGTTTATATAGGCAGAGACACTGAGGTCAGCCTGGATAATGGAGGCGTGTACTCATTCCTGAGCCTGTAGTGACACATATTTACATCCCCTATGGAGTCTGGGCACATCGAGCTTGTCAGAAAGAGGTGTGTCCATAAGGTTATAAAGATTTGAGCCTCACAAATGAGCATCATGTAGTCATAAGCGTCTGGATGACTCACAGCCTACTTTATAGCTGTAGCTCATCTTCAAAGAGAGATTGAACTGACCATAAACATCAGATCATGGAACACAAGCTTTTCCAAAGGCTCCTCATAAAAAATACAATAAAAATAAATACAGCTATTGCCTAAAATTCAAAGTCTCACACAAATTTATTGTGAATCAAATGCATCATTGCTCATGTTCTCTTTTTGGACGATATACGCACTACTGAATTGAATTTCTTTCTAAAATGCTGATAAAGCTATTTGTGTTAATATACATAGTCAGTTACAGAAGATAACCTCAGTACAACATGGAACATGAGAGAATTTAAAAATATCTGCATTTTTGCTAGGTTTACCAATTTCCATTTGACTACCAGGCATCTTATTGACATATCACTTTGGGGCCCCTCAATATGAAATTGGATATGACATAAATCATACCAACACTTGGAGTGGTGAAAATGCCACATGATTTCACAATAAAAACAAAAATAACCAAAGTTTAAGCATACGTACCTTTTTACATGGGTGGTCTACCCTAAATTTTCTGAAACTAGACATGAAATCATTTTCACGGAAAATATAAATTATGTTTTTGCTAGCTCTCAGTAAATATGGAACCAATTAACACACTACCTGAGAATACTTATTACTTCTAAGCACGTCTAGGTTTTTCAGGAAATTTAGAACACAAGAGGCAGTTTCAGCACCCTAGGAGCTTACATGGCAGAGGTAAGATTATAGTACATGCAAAAAACGTCAAACATCATAAGGCAGACAATAATTTAGTGGGCTTTTTGGTAGAAATCATTATTAAGGATTAGAGAAGAAGAGATTAAGGGCATACATTTGGCAAAAATCAGCAAAATTGTATGGAAAAATGTCTTAAGTTAAATTTTGTTAGATTCACAGAACACAGAGGAAAGGTGAACAGTGAATGAAATCTCCCGGTGTCAGATGCCAATGGGTTATTTAAGAGATTGGCCTAAATAATGATAATAACATCATCTAAAGACGGATGAAGAATAACAAATCAATTCTCAGAAAAATACCCATGTTCTTTGATGAAACAAAGGCATGAATCAGGGGAGACTCCGGGATTTCAAATTTGGGTAACCTGGAGATTTTTATCAAAGATGGGGGAGTTAGAGAACAGAGCCCAAAACCAAGAAAAATTTTACTTTTAAGAGATATTAGAGTTGGACTCATAAGTGAAATAAACCGGACGCACATGTGTAAGCATCGTATTGTCTCTCTAGTATGAGAAACTGAAAGAGTAAATAAGATCCAAAATGTACAATAGACACGGTGAATTAAAAAGAAACTGGTCAATAGGAAAGAGAGACTGGAATAGGGAAAAGAAAGAAGGGAAAGGGAAAAAAATTGTATATATATATAAGATGGTTAAAATAGATACACTACCAATTTTACTTAGTTCACTGAAGAGTAAGGTTTGAGCCAATAATGTTTGGACAATTGAATGCTAATGTCTGGTATCCTGAATAACTAACTTAAAGATAATAATACGTAATGCATTGACCATTGTTACACTCATATTATGTTGTTTTGAAAATTTGTGGTTTTTTTTATTTGTTTTGTTTTTTCTTCTCTTTAAAATAAAAAAAAAGAGATATTAGAGTTGGAGTGACAGAAAAGTGTCTCATTATTAATGGCTGCTACACAAGGTGAGGTGATCCTAGGGAACAGAATTTGGGAGAGAGATTTGGGAATCATAGCATAAAAACTGTATCATTTAAAATTTCCTTTAGCAGTTTACTCGGTGTCATCTAATATCATCCCTCCTCACCTCCCAATACAAAATGAGAGTGCCCATTTTTATGAGCTGCATCCTACCCCCCTGAATTATTAGCCCGTTTTCTACATAAATGATTATTCAACTCTAATAGATTATGACAATTTGAGCCATATTTTTAAATGTTCCCCCTCCCAGTATCCATGGAGTTGATCAGCATTATGCATAAGATATGCCAGATTTTTTCTCTATGAAGACTGACTTGGTGTTAGTTTGAAGCTTTAATATTTTACATGTACTATTATTCCACATAAGTGCATTGAAGCATAAGAATATACCAATGTTTTTAGATTTTTCTTATTCCCATTATTTGAGTCTACCATTTTATAATACCATTAGAGAAGTGCTTGGTGCCATGGTTTTGGTCTTACATGTCCACCAAGGCTTGGTCTTTCTCTCTTTCACTTTCTGGCCATGAAGTGAGCAGTTTTGCTCTGCTCTGCACTCCAGCCATGACAGGCAGCCTCTCCACAGTCCATTGAAGCCATTTTATAATACCACTATGTTAAAATCTAGAATGAGTAACAAAAATTAAACATAGAATTATTTAAAGCTATATTGTATTTTTTTCAACACTGGCCAAATTATTTGAACGTTTAGAAGCCACAGGAATAAAAAAAAATGGATGTCCTAGATCACACACACACACACACACAAAATAGCAAAAATAGGAGATTTAATGGATGAGTAGCAGGAAATGAAGAGAAGAATGTTATATATGAGAACCATAAGAAAAGCATTTTGGTAAATAGCATTTCTCCACATGCTTTATCATGGACCCTTAGACATCTGTGTTGAAGGACACTTTAGAGATTCTCTAGTGCTCACGTTTCTTAGGCAGGATTATAGCTGGGGCACACGCCAGGGAATTCTCTTGGTGGGATCTCTTTCTTACATTATTCTATTCTAACATGAGGCAGAAATTCAGGCATTGTACTTGAGTAGTTCTAAAAGCTAACATTCAAAAATTAGCGCAAAACCCATTATTTTCCCTAAAGAAACTCTGAAGGGTTATTAAAAACAAAAAGATCACAAAAAAGGCAGCAGGATCCTACGATCATTTTTACCATTTATACTTGATATGCCTACATGAACTTTCAAAGTTTTTTCTTACAAATGGAAAAAGGAGGCCGGTTTTGTCTCTTAACTACCTGCTCACTTAACCTTGCTAGGTCTGTCTCTCCCCTTGGTGAGTTACCTGCTCTTAAATTCATGTCTAGCCCCATAATTCTATAATTCTGTACATATTCTCAGATAGTCTTTATGAAGCCTGTCAAAAGGGCTCATGATGGCAGACTCCTGATTCAATTTATAGCCAAGATTACAATTGGCAACTTTATGGGACTGTGAGTTATTGTTAATGGCTTGATGATAACTCCTCAAACTTAGAGAGGCTGCCATCCAAAGTGCTTATTTAACATTTATTCAATTTGTGTGAATGACACAATTCATGAAAACAATGTGAATATTAATTTTTCAGAGTGAAAAAAACATGAAGACAAGAAAAAGTTAAGTGTACCTGTTAATCTACAGAAGGTCATTTTGATCAACACTATATTCCTATACAGACTTGAAAAAACTTATTTCCGTATATTTTAATTTCATCTTACATAGAAAACTTACTTCAATATTCACAACCAGGTTACTGATGGTAGCTTTCAGATTTTCAGACTATTTAGTAAAGAAATAAACTGGGGATTTGATTTCTAGTCTTTTTAGAGCTAAAATATTTTTAAACATTAAATAAATCCCTTTCTCCTCCCATCTATTTGTATATTGTTGGGAAGTATAGAAATGATGAGTGAGGTTTTTCTTGGTTGGTCTTATTACCTGGAAAACCAGATAGCAAATTATATCATTGAAATGTACTCTTACGTGCATCATACCAAATATGTGTTGGAAGATGAGACTGTATTTCCCTCTGTTCAATGGTCCCCAAGAGCAAGGGTCCCACCTTCAGCCTCTGATCATTTCTCATCTGTATGGAGCGTGTTGGGAGGCAGCTAAGCCTGTGGAAATGGCAATGAGTCATCAGGTCAGGGAAGCCCTGTGTCAGCACACACTGAAAGCAGCACCTGTAGTCCTGTTCACACTGGTAACAAGACAAACTGCTGGAAAAGCATTTCGCCACACCTGAGAGTCGCCCTGCTACAGCCTGGGATGGTCAGCTCTGGCGAGCTTGTTCTCTGAGCCCCGGGCCAGGCTGCACCCACATTGCAGTTTCTTCCTCTGTGATTGCCTTTGAATTCTTGCAGCTGTCTTCACCAGGATAGGAAGAAAAGCTGCATGTATTTTCTTTCCACTTTGGTTTCTGGTTAAGCTCAGGGAGTCCCTTTCTTCCTTAACACACTTTCCACAGTTTTTGAAAGGCTGGTTTCTTCTCACTTAATGGAGCTTTTCAAATACTGAGACTGTTCCTTCCCCATCTATCCACATCTAAGTTAGGGCAAGGTGGCTTTCAGTGGTGAGGATCTCTCCAACAAAATCAGCATCTCCCTTTGAGTAAGAACCAACTGCTAAAGTGGAAGGACACTGAGTCCAGGAACCAGTGTCTGACAAGGACAAGCTTACTCCAGCTCAGGCTGCATGATGATAAACTTGGGCTTCAACATTTCAGACTCTTGATCTGGAAAACAACTCAGCTGAAATTTATATACAGCATGTAATGTGAGGCTTGGCTAAAAGCAAAGCTGCCCTTGGAAAAAGATAGACGATTTTAAACAAGGCTAATTTAAAAACCTGAATCAAAGATAAATCAACTCTCTGATCTTTGAGGAGCAGCCTCCAGAGCAGAGGTCCGTGCAGCCCACCCAGCGGAGGAGTTGCCCTCCCTCCCTGCCAAGAGAGGAGGCCTCGGGCTGCCAGGGGATTCCTCCCTGAGCCCTCTCTGGACGGGTAAAAGCAGACTTGGGCCCTTGAAACAGGCATTAATCACATTGGTTCCTTGTACCTGAGAAAAAATAACTATCTATGGGATCTGATTTTTTGTGTTTCAAACTAGGGAAAGCTTTTATGATGTCTCTTGATGAAATATAACCACCCTCTCATTCTAAGCAGCCTCTAAATTCTCAAATGTGTGTAAATGGAAAACATGCTATGGGTCTTTATTCCACTGAGCAGCAAGAAATAAATCAGAACTCCCTGCTTCCTCACCACCCCCTCTCCGTCTCTCCCCTGATACCTCACAGATGTGTAGCGTTCAAGGGGAGAACAGAAATGCTTTATAAAATTAATATGCGGAAACTGATCATTTGCCATAAATGCCTAGCCTGGGGCTTTCTCTACAGTGCCATGTCGATACTAAGCTGGGTTTTTGCCTTCTGCCTACAAAAAGTCCTCCTTCATTTCTGTCAGGCAGGAGGGTCTCCATTTCATATCGGGGAGGTAATCGCGGTGCTGTCGTATTCACCTCAAAAGTTAGGGAGCTATGATTTAATGATAAACAAAACATTTCATCCATAATGTATAAAATGTGTAAATCACTTTAGGATCTAGCTGGGTTCAAAGTCCTAAATAAACACCCTTCATTAGTATAACTGATATTAAACTGGATGCTGGAGATCCAATAGATGAATACAAATGCTGGAACTTGCCTTGTACTTCATTCATATCTAAAAATATGTAGAAGATATACCACAGAGCTCACAAAAAGCTTTTAACTGATTTTAATAGCAGTCATTACATTAGAAAATGAGACTTTCCCTTGTAACAGAGATGAACTGGGAAGAAACAAAGGAGGAGAGGTAACTAGTGCAGCGCCCCAGTGCCCCGCCAGAATTACTGCTCATCATTCTTGCTTTCAGCAGTGAGCCGGCTCCCTTTGTCAAAGACTACCACCATCTAATGAAACAATTAGGGCTTGACAGTTTAAATATGCTATTTTGTTCTTTTCAAGTGTAAGTGCCAGCCACTAAGACAAACTATACCCACCACCTTCTTATCAGCACAGCCATTGTTATCCCGGATAGAATGCCCTAAAAATAAAATCCATTTTGTGCGTGAAGCTTCATCAAGTCAGGTCATGTCTGCTCCTCAGGGCAGACTGCAGTGTACTAATTTCATTATGCTATTTTTAAATGTGGCCTCCTTGGATCTTTTAGGATGTCCTACATAGCTCAACCAGCCCATGAGTTAGTGTTCAGGGTTTTCTTGCTAATCACCTCTGCCCACCCTGCCCTCATCCCTAACCCTAGCAACCTTTCCAGGCCTTGATGGTTAACAAGAAATAGGCACAGGATTGGTGATGTGTTCACACTCATGGGTATCACCTATTGGGCTGCCCAGCACCCAAGCTATTAGAAGACCAAACTGGCATCAGTTTCTTGAATTCATTATAAAAGTTAGGCCTGCTTTTTAAAAAATCCGCAAAAAGAAAGAATGGCTTTCTAAGAATCATCATGTGATATTTTAGTCTCGTCGTACCTGTTTCTGTTTTGTCTCATATAAATTATACTTCTGGTTATAAATAAGAGAAACAGGGCCGGTAAGATGGCTCAGCGGCGTAAGCGCCTGCCTGGCAAGTGCGAGGGCCCGAGTTCGACTCCCGGAATCCACATACGAAAAAGGGGCCAGTGATATCGCTCAGCAGCACGGGCGCCTGCTGGTGCGCGAGGTCCTGAGGTCGAGCCCTGGTACCCACAAAAAAAATAAATAAATAAAAGAAAAGAAAAGAAACAGATCTATAGATGCATGAAAAGTATAGAAGAGTACATTATCTAGTTGTGACTAAGAGAAACCTAACTCAAACTTGATAGGCAAACTGGAATATAGTAGATCTCTTCTTATCTAGTTTCATTTGCTACAATTTCAACTGTTATAAAACATTAAATGGCAAATTCCAGAAATAAACAATTCATAAGATTTAAATTGCAATTTATTCTGAGTAGCATGACAAAATTCTGTAAATTCTTTAAGTGTTCAGACCCACCCAGGGACATGAATCATCCTGTTGTTCACTGTGTCCATGTTGTACACACTACCCACTCATTAGTCATTTAGTAACCTCCTTTATCAGGTCAACTGTTGGTGTATTGCAGCGCTTTTGTTCAAGTAACCTTTATTTAACTTAAAGCAGAGTAGCCCAAAAACACAAGAGTAGTGATGTAAAGGAAGTACCATGATATAAAATATTGAAGGACAGTTTAACTGGTGGCAGTGGTGCAGAGCATATAGGAAAAACACCATACCCACCAGGGTCTTCAGACACAACAGGATTCGTGTGCTCAAATAATGCTATGATAATAAGGCTCCTCTCTTCCAACACTCTCAGTTCTATTTTTTCCCTTGTGTCAGCCAGTATCTCAGGGAGACTTTCTCCTCCTGGTGGCCCATGATAGCTGCCTCCTAGTTGAGTAACCTCAATGCAATGGCATCTCCTTTTTCCCAATTATTCTAGCCAAAGTTCCTAAATTTTTAACATTATCATGGTTTCACGTATGACTCCATACTTAACTGTGCTGATCAGTTTGGCCAGAGGAATGGAAATCTCTGATTGAGCTCATTTCTCTTATATGGTCACTCACGGAGCCAGAAGTTTAGGCCACATGGGCTGAAAAGAAGGGAAACATGGATCTCCAAAAGCTCACAAAGGTATACCATTACAAGGAGGAACACATGGAGAGCAAACAGAAGCAAGACATTTATGACATAGATATATGTCAAAGCAAACTAAAAACAGAACAATAGGAACAGGTGGCAACATGGCTCAAGAGAGGAGGAGCCCCATTGGAGCTACTAAAAAAAAAATCAACTAAAAACACAGGTAATTGGAAGAAAGGGAGGGATATACATCCTGAGGCCAAAATCAATCCAAAATAAGAGGCTGCGGGTAGAACTGCCACCTGTGCATGGAGCAGGAATCGCCATTTCTTAGAAGTTTCCAAAAAATAGAAGGACTGCAAAAGTGTGGCTTAATCAAGTCACACAGGATAGATTGGAGATATAAGGCCCCTCACCCCCTTGGCCTTCCTCCACAGAGAGGACACCACAGCCTGGCAGCAAATTATATAGGGAACTACTCACTCCCTGATGGGCCACCAGGTTTTTTGTTTGTTTTATTTGCTTTTGTTTTCTTTGTCATGCACCCTAATGGCTAACTGGAACCCATTCCCTAGAGACAACAAGGTTAGGGACTGCAGTGGAGATGGTGAAAGTAGTAAGTGGAACAGTACCACCATTCCTGCCCTGCAACCAATGGCTTGAGAGAAGAAGTGAAAGCACAGGATTTACGTAGACAAGCCATTGCAGAGTAACCAGTGAGAGGTTGGCACTTCACCCACTGGGAAGGAGATTGAAGAGTGACCAAGTAGCCTTGGGTGGTATCTGAGGCAGCAACAGCACCATCCCCCCAGCTGCCCTGAAAACGTGGCATGATGGGATACAGAAGGGCCAGTTGGGGTGGAACAGAGGAGGCTGGGCAAGGACCCAGAGGAGCCAGCTGTACACTGGACTGGGAGCAGCCCTGTGCTTTCTCTGTCTGAGGGCACCACAGCAACTGGGACAGTGATATAGGAACAATCAAGGTAAGGGGACTCTGGCTGCAGCCCCCATATCTGGAGGCCAAGATCAGCCCAGCACCCAGCACTAATCCCACTGCAGACTTGACGGGTTTACCCAGCACAATTTTGTGCTCTGACCTGGACACTACCACAGAACTGTGGACACCAGGCAAATTTTATTATATTTTTTTCTTTGTTTGATGGTTTTTCTCCTTTTTCTGTCTTTTTTCTTTTCTTTTTTGTTGTTTAGGTTTTTACTTTTATTGTATTTTATTCTATTCATCTTCTTTCTCTCTTTCCTCAATTGTCTTTCTTCACTTTTTGATATTTTCATGTGAGTAAACATTGTCTCTAATTTTTCTGGTTCACTTCAGTATTATATTGTTTTCTCCTTAATTTCTTTCTCTCCTATCCACTGCTCCAGTTTCTCAAAGCTAAGGTGGTCATCCTTTATCCTCCAACCTTGCTTCTACTATATTTCTCTTCACTTATCTCTCTGTTCTGTCCCCCGTTATATTCAAATACCCCCCCACACACACAGGGTAAAATCACTCTACTAAGGGGAAACTCATTGCATGTGAGGTCCTGGTTTATGTTGGATTTTGTTATATAACTATAGATCTTGCTCCTATGGTTAAAGGCACCAAATTAATAGTTACCAGAGTTTATCAGTTTCTAAGACGTGCTTCATGCTATTGTTATGCTAATTGTACTAGTTTAGACAGGATATCATACCTGTTGTAATCAGTTATTCTCCCTTGTATGATAACACTGTGATTGTCTGGGATCATAACCATCACCATAGTCCAGTACCACAGAACTGGGTGCTGAGCCAAATAGATAGCAAATTCTCATCCCTAATAAATTGAAAGGTAAGATCTTGGGACAGACACAAAGACCAAGAAACAGCTACACCTAGGAGACATCTCTGAGGAATAGACATTTCCTAGGGAAGCCTCAATACTAGTGATACAGCCATGTACCATAAGAAATTTACAAGCATCATCACAGAAAACAAAATAAAATAATAAATTACAAAAATCAAGATGCAGAATCAAAATTCAACCCCAGACCTCCAGCCCACACAGGATAAGTACAGGGGACAACAAGATAGAGGAAATCAGAAGCCACCCACCTGAATTTACTAAATGATAGCCGCAGCAGAAAAAAAGAAAACAGATAAATGAGGCTATAGAGAAAAATCAGATTAGCAACAATCTCTCAGGTTAAAAAAAAATGACTATCAAAATGAATGACTTGCTTAGTGAACCTAGAGCAGACATAGATAAAAAAAAACAAATAGGATCTTAGGAAAATGGAAACCATGAATGCTCAACATAGGTGAGACAAGGAATCGACAAAACAGATTGAAACAGATATCCAGGAGATGACAAATTCCATTGAAATAATACGCAATTGATTGAACCAAAGAGAGGACAGAATATGAGATCTAGAAGACAGGATTGTGGTCTGTGACCATGAAAAGAAAGATCTCTTAAAAATAACAAGGGATCATGAAAAACCAATCCAACAGCTGCAAGACGATGCAAAGAAGAACAATATAAGATTGATCTGAGTCAGTCAGTGAGAAAGCCAGAGACAGTGCAAACGCCATAAAAAACCAGTTCACAGAAGAAATGGCAGAAAACTTCTCAAATAGAAAAAGAATTTGACATACGAATAAGTGAGGAATATAGAACTCCAAACCATGATGAAAATAAATCTACACTAAGGCACGTAATAATCAAGATTCCAGAAATTCACCACAAGTACAGAATATTAAAAGCTGCTAGAGAAAAGAAATAAATCACCTACAAATGAAAGCCATCAGAATCATAGCAGACTTTTCAACATAAACCCTTAAATCAAGGAGAGCTTGGAGTAAAGTATTTCAAGCCCTTAAAGAAAACAACCTCCAACCCAGATTGATGTACCCTGTAAAATTCTTTCAAAATCATTGGAGAAATAAGATACTTCCATGAAAAAGAACAGCTGAAGAAATTCATGACCACCAAGGCAGATCTACAAAATGTTCTGAAGGATAGTTTAGAAAGATATAATGACCACATTTCCATGAACATGAACAGAAAGAAGCCACCAGGCAGGGCAAGAAATTAAACAGAGAGGTCAGACAGGGAACCCACAGCAGGAAAACAAAATGACAAGGATAAGCCAATACACATCAGTTAGAATCATCAATGTCAATGGTCTCAATTCACCAATCAAAAGAAACAGACTGGCAAAATGGATCAAGAACCAAGATCCAACGATATGCTGCATACAGGAAACACATTTAACTCAAAAAGAAATTTATAAACTGAAAGTCAGAGGATGGAAAACTACTCCATGTGGCTGGAATCTGGAGAAAAGCAGGAGTAGCTATTCTATTTGTAGACAATATGAACTTCAAGCCAAGACTGGTCAAAAGATACAAAGAAGGTCACTACATACTTGTTAAAGGAAAACTCCAAGAAAAAGAGCTAACAATCATGAATATATATGCACCAAATACCTGTGCAACCAACTATATAAAATAAGTATTAATGGACATGGACATGAAATATCAAATAATCACTAATGCAATTGTAATGGGGCACCTCAATAACCCTCTGTCACAAACAGACAGATCAACTAGACAAAAAATCAAAAAAGAAATAGCAGAACTGAACCAAACCTGTGAATAAATGGACTTAGTAGATGTCTAGAGTGTTTTACCCCACAATACTAGAATGCATATTCTTCTCAGCTGCACATGGGACATTCTCCAAAATAGACCATATACTAGCCCATAGAACATGTTTAAATAAATGCAGAGGAATTGAACTTATCCCATGCATATTATCTGACCATACTGCAATGAAATTTGAAATCAGTAACAAAAGAAACCTCAAAAACTACATATACACAGAAATTAAGTAACACCCTCCTGAATAACCGATGGGTCACAGATGAAATCAAGAACTTAAACAGTATCTACAGTTAAATGATAGTGCCGATACAACATACCAGAACTTATGGGACACAGTGAAAGCAATCCAAAGAGGAAAATTTATACGGGGAATTCTCACTTCAGGAAAACAGAGCAAGATCAAATAAACAAGCTCAATAAACCTCAAACTTCTAAAAAAAGAACAAGTCCAGTCCAAAGCTCGTACAAAGGAGAAAATTATAAAGATCAGAGCAGAAATTAATGCAATGAAGACTAAGAAAACAATACAAAGAATCAATGAACCAAAGAGTTGGTTCTTTGAAAGATTAAATAAAATTGATAAACACTTAGCCAATCTTATCAAAAAAAGAAAAGACTCAAATTCATGCAATTAGGGATAAAAAGGGTAAAATCAAATGAATCCTGCAGAAAGCCAGAAGATGTTAAATATCTTTTTGAAAAACTTTATTCTAATAAGATGAAAAACACAGACAAAATGGTCAGATTCCTAGATACATAGGAATCTGAATCAAGAAATCTGATCCAAAGCTGAATCAAGAAAATATAAAAATTCTCAACAATCAAATATCAGTCAATCAAATTGAAAATTTAATGAAAAACTTACCAATAGGGCCGGTGAGATGGCTCAGCGGCGTAAGCGCCTGCCTGGCAAGCGTGAGGGCCCGAGTTCGACTCCCAGAACCCACATACGGAAAAAGGGCCGGTGATATCGCTAAGTGGCATGGGCGCCTGCTGGCGCGCGAGCTCCTGAGATAGAACCCCGGTACCCACCAAAAAAAAAAAAAAAAATCTTACCAATAAAAAAAAGTCCAGGTCCTGATGGATTCACCGCTAAATGCTTTTTTATATTGTTTTGTTTTTGGTATCAGGAATCAAACTCTCAGCCTCATGCTTACCAGGCAGGCACTGTGCCACTGAGCTATATCCCTGGCCCCCACTGCTGAATTCTATAAGAAATTTAGAAAAAAGCTAATTCCACCATTTTTCAAACTGTTTAGTGAAATCGAAAGGGAAACAATTCTTCCAAAGTCATTCCTGGAAGCAAGTATTACCGTGATAACAAAACCAGAGAAAGACCCAACCAAAAAAGAGAACTGCAGGACAATCTCCCTAATGAACATAGATGCAAAAATCCTCAATAAGATACTAGCAAACATAATGCATCAAATCATCAAGATTATACACCATGACCAAGTAAGATTCATCCCAGGGGTGCGAGGATGTCAACTTATATAAATCAATAAATGTAATATCAAGAGAGCCAAAGACAAAAATCACATGATCACCTCATGCAGAAAAAGCATTTGATGAAGTCCAACACTCATTCATAATAAAAGACCTACAGAAAATTGGAATAGAAGGTCTTTATCACAATCTGATAAAAGCCATCTATGACATACCAATAGCCAACATCACACTAAATGGTCAAAGACTGAAAGCTTTCACTCTAAAATCAGGAACAAGACAAGGATGTCCACATTCATGAATCCTACCCAATATAGTTCTGGAAACATGAGCCAGAAGAATTAGACAAGAGAAAGAAATAAAAGGAATAAAGATAGGAAAGGAAGATGTTAAATTATCATTATTTGCACATGACATAATACTCTACATAGAAGATCCCAAAAACTCCACCAAAAGACTTCTAGATTTATTAATCAAATTCAGTCATGTAGCTGGATACAAAGTCAGCACTCAAAAATCAATAGCATTCCTGTACACAAATAACAAACTCACTGAGAGAGAAATCAAGGAAACAACACCTTTCACAATAGCATCCAAAAGAAAAATGAAATACCTAGGAATCAACCTAATGAAAGAAGTAAAAGCCCTTACATGGAAAAGAGTATTCTGAAAAAGGAGATGGAAGAGCATATCAGAAAGTAGAAAGCTATCCCTTGCTCATGGGTAGGAAGAACCAACATAGTGAAAATGGCCATACTTCCAAAATTGTTATATGGATTTAATGCAATTCCATTCAAAATATCAATAACATATCTCACAGAATTAGAGAAAACCATCCTAAAATTCATTTGGAACCAGAAAAGACCTAGAATAATAAGAGCAATTCTAGGCAAAAAAGGCAAAGCAGAGGGCATCACAATCCCTGACTAGAAATTATACTACAGAGCTACTGTGATAAAAACAGCATGGTACTGTCAAAAAAACAGACCCAAGGATCAATGCAACAGATTAGAAGATGCAGAAACAACTCCAAACATACTCAGTCAGCCACCTTATCTTTGACAAAGGGCCCAAACACATTCACTGGAAGAGAAATAGCCTCATTAATAAATGGTGCTGGTAAAACTGGCTTTTGACATGCTGAAAACTAAAAATTAGACCCATGTCTCTCACCATGCACTAAACTAAAATCTAAGTGGATCAAAGATCTAAATATTGAAACAGAAACACTAAAGCTGCTGGAAGATAGAATAGGTAGAACTCTTAAAGACATAGGTGTAGGCAAAGACTTCATGAACAAAACCCCGATCACAAGGGAAATATTACAAAGAATCAACAACTGGGATCTCATCTTATTAAAAAGCTTTTGCACAGCTTTTTAATCACCAACAGTGCAAAAAACAACCAACAAGTGGGAAAAATTTTTAGTCAGTTGTTTCTCAGACAAAATACTAATATCTAGAACATATAAAGAACTGAAAAAATATGAGACCCTCCAAATTTAAAGACCCAATATAAAAATTGGCATCCAAGATGAATACACACTTCTCAGATGAAGAAGAAATGGCAAATAAATACATGAAAAAATGTTCAACATTACTTGTCATTCAAGAGATGGAAATTAAAACAACACAGCGATTCAATCTCACTCCAGAAAGAATGGCTATTTTCAAGAAATCAACAAATAACAAATGCTGGCCAGGCTGTGGGGAAAAAGGAACCCTTCTCCACTGTTGCTGGGAGTGGAGACTGGTGCAACCACTGTGGAAATCAGTGTGGAGATTCTTCAAAAAACTAGGACTAGAGGTCCCATTCGACCCAGACATTCCTCTTCTTGGTATCTTCCCCCTAAAATTAAAAGCATCATACCACAGCAATATATGCACACCCATGTTTATAGTGGCACAGTTTGTAATAGCTAAGTCTTGGAAACAACCCAAATGCCCATCACCTGATGAATGGATAAAGAAGATTTTTTTATACAATGGAGTACTACTCAACCATTAAGTAGGATCAACTTAAGCCCCTTCTAGGTAAATGGTTGTACATTGAGACCCGTACTCTTAAGTGAAATAAATCAGTCACACATTTGTAAATATCACATTGTTTCTCTGGTGTAAGAAACTGAAAGTCTAAATAAGGACCAAAATGTATAATAGATATTGTGAAATAGCAAGAAAGTGTTCAAAAGGGAAGGGGAACTAGGGAGGGGGGAAGGAGGAGGGAAGGGAAAAGAAAAAAAATGAGAAAAGAAGGATAAAATGGAAACAAAGCTTTGTAAATAAAGAGAAGAACAGGGCTTGAAGGGAGGGGAAGGGAATGGGAATTAAGGAGGAATCAAGATATATCATGTACAGGTACAAATTCCCTATGATGAATGTGATCATTATGTATATATAAATATGCCAATAAACTTAATTAAAAATAAATAAAAACAGGATAATAACTTTTAAAACTTCTATTTGTCTAGATAAGTATCAAAGATATATACTCAATCCTGGGGGAGATGCCAGAACAATTTTTGAAAAGTTTATTGAATTTATACTAATTGGAACAGCAAAATTTTTCCCCCTCCAAGATTTAGAAACTGTCAGCATACACTTATGTGAGGAATAATGAGAAAATCATCCAGAATGAGGAGAGAAAAACAAACATATAACATGAAGTCACTGGTAGAACATGTTCACAAATTAGAATCCCCTATTCACTCACATTTTGACTACTGTATGTTCTCCTCTTGCCTTCTGACCTCTATTTTCTCTGATGAAAAGTTAGTTGTTTGTCTTACTGGAGTTTCCTTGTACATAATGAGTCATTTCTCTAACACAGCTTTCAAGATTTCTTTCCCATTTACTTTTGGCTTTCAACATTTTGATTATTACGTGTCTGGGTGTTAACTGCTTGCATTTATCCTACTCAGAGTTGGTTGAGTTTGTTCAGTGTGTAGATTAATGTTTATAGTCAAATCTGGAAAGCTTAAACCATTATTTTTTAAAATCTATTTTAGGCCTTTTACTCTCGCTTCTCCTTCAGGTACTCCATATACATATGCTATTGTGTTAACGGTGACCCACATTTCTCTGAAGCACTGGTTTGGTTGTGTTTGTTGTCATTTTCTTTTCTCTCTATTCACCAGGCTATACACATTCGTTGTTGATCTAACTTCAAGTTTGCTGATTCTTTCTTCTCCCAAATCATTTTCAGTCTCTCTCATGAATTTTGCGTTTGAATTACAGTACTTTCCAACTTCAGAATTTCTATTTAGTTACAGGGTTTTTTTTTTAATTTATATCTCTTCATTGATATTCTCAATTTAATAGAACATGTTTTTCTTTAATTCATTAAGCATGGTTCCTTTGGTTCTCAATTTGTTTAGATCTCTGAAGATAGTTTTAATAGATGCTATGAGATCTTGGTCTGCCTGTTCCAACAGCTTGTATTATCAAAGGCAGTTTCTATTGCCTATTTTTTCTACATATGTGCTATATTTTTGTTCGTTTGTTTCTGTGCATGTCCCATAATTTTTATTGAAAACTAAACATTTTAGGAAATCTATTGAAGGAATTCTCAATACTTATATCCTTCAGGGAGTTGATGCTGTGTTTTTCTTAATCATTTAATTATTTAATGACTTTAATTGAACTAATTCTTGAGGCCTAGTTCCCCTGTATGGTGCAGCCTCAAGCGTTTCTGCTGGAATTATTTTCCCCTTATTTTAACTTTTTAGCTTTGTTTCCTAGGAGTTGCCCCTGACTCACCATAAGATGCTTGTTTCTCAAAATTTGTGTTCAGCCCCTTTGGCCTGTTGGATTTTTATACTGTACTATTCTGTAAGGGGTGGAGGTACAGGATTGGGAGCTGCTGTCACAATTCAAGAAGCTGATGTTTACTACCCCATAATCATCAAGGGACTAGTAGTTTTAAAGTGCCCTCTCTGATTTTTCCTGAGAGGATACCACTTTGGGCAGGCACACAGCCTTCCATACTGCCAGAGACTTTAAGTCTGTTTTCCTAAGTGCTGTGCCTGGGCCAGAGTAACCTATTGTTCAGCTAGTGTCCAGACAGAGGTTGGGCTTGTGCCAGTGAAGCTGTGCTGCGTTCTGATAGATCTCTGTACGTTTGGGGAGTGATTTCAAGTCTCCCCAAGTCCTGATCCGATTGCTCCTGAATAGGTGTCTAGCACGTGGGCACAGTCTTTCTGACCCACAGAATTGACTGTGGTCCCAGGAGGTGAATCTTGGCTGTCTCTTTCTATAGTTCTTTCTGTTAAATTTCTGGCTGTATTGCTATTCTACTTGTTGCTACCAGTATCATGGAACTACTGACACCTTCCTAATTGCTCTCACCAAGACCTCCGTTGTTTTCAACACCCTTAGACCTGATATTCCCCAAGCTCTGTTCCAGGAAAGTCAGTCCCTTCCAGCAGAGCTTTTTACCATCTGCCTTTCCCTCTAAGCACAGCCTCGACAACAATGCACAGGAGCTGGGAGTAGGGACAGAGAGAGGATGCCTCTCCTAAAGTGACATCTCTGCTCTATGAATGGGCACTGGAGTAGAAGGTGGTAGCCCCTGGTCTGCTCAGCTTGACCCTACAGGTATGTAACCTCCACACTATCAAGACATGGGCCATTGGGACCACACTATTAGTAGCCTGTTATACTTGGGGTAGAGCTTCTGCCCCAGGAGTAGGTGTCTACCTTCAAGTGTTGTGTTTTGTTTTGTTTTGTTTTAGCTAGAACTTCTTTAAATAGAACTTTTGCGTTGTGGGAGGAGTATTAAGAGCAACTGTAACTTGCCCTTCCAAGGATGAAATCAGCCCTGTCCTGGGACCAGGAGCAACTGGGAACCCTCTGCTTTCTACACCCTTATCCCCCTCTTCTTGGCTACACCTGCCCAGAGTAGAACAGCCAGGTAAGAGTTTCCAAACATGAATTTGGGGGAAGAGGTGGGGTCCTGACTCAAATCCACAGAATCTTGCTAACCTCATTGCTCAAGAGATTTTCTTAAATGAATATTTTTCCATTTGCTTATGACTTATGGCAATTTCCAGAAATTTTAAATAGCCTTTTATTATTTTTACCAGCTAAATGGTTGTTTTACTGAAGGTTTTACTCACCATTCTGCAAGCGCCTCCACACTCACATTTAACCTCCATTGCTGTTAGTTACAAATCTTGGAGTCACACAGCATTCAAAAGCTTAAAGAGTTATCTAGTCTATTCCTTCTGCCTTTGGGCTGGATAATACCTTAGCCAGCCAGATAGATGAAAATCTATACTGGTTTTGAAAACTTCCAGAAGAAAAAAACATTTCATAGCCTCCTTTAATAACCTAAATCAATGCTTAACAACTCTCACTGCCAGGAATCTTTTCCTTGCGCATAACCTAAAGCCCATGTGCTGCAGTTCAAAGGCCTTTTCTCGTCATCTGTGTGGGAGGAGATAGAGAACAGCTGGTTACCACACAGCACTCTCTGGGAGGCGCCATCTTTAGCCTCTTTGTTTTTTTAATCCTTCTTTGGGCCTATCATTATAATAAACAATATTTCCTTATACTGTTTTTTCATCCTTGAGCAACCTGTGTGCTCACTTCTGAAATCTTTTCA
Organism: Erethizon dorsatum; assembly: GCA_028451465.1. Classification (NCBI taxonomy): domain Eukaryota; kingdom Metazoa; phylum Chordata; class Mammalia; order Rodentia; family Erethizontidae; genus Erethizon; species Erethizon dorsatum. Next base: position 59,947,804 of record CM051838.1, read on the forward strand.
ATGTCACTATTACCTACTCTCAAGACTTGAAATATTTCTCAAAGTGAGATCCAAGCACTGTACATGATTCTTCTCTTGTTATATATGTGGATCCCTGGGTTCCATCCTAGCTTTAGTGAATCATAATCCTGATTATGGATCTGGGAATCAAATTCCCGCAAAGGATGAGGCTGTAATATTCAGGAGCCATAAGGTTACACTTTAGCCTGTTTTCAGTGGACTGTGGTTTGCAAAACCTTCCTGTGCAATAAAATCACATGAGAGCTTCTAAAAATTCTGACTTCCAGGTTGCACCCCAATCCAATTAAGCAAGAAAGTCTGGGTGGCACTTGGGCCAGCAGTCTTTTTAAAGATCCTTAGGTGAATTCCAAGTACAGCTAAGGAAATCAATCCGTTCTTCAAAGCAAGGTTAATGTCAGCATTTGAATCTCAGCACCTACTAGCACAAAACCTAATACAGAGTACATTAGTTCTCCATGCTATGTGCCTGAATGAATTGGACCCAAGGTTATTCCTAGATCCTCACTCATTGGAGGTCCCATTTTTTATCTAAGTAACGGGATATTTAACTGTAAAGATGAAGTAACCTGCCCTAGAGTAAAGATAAGCCTTTTGTTACCATTTGTTTTGGAGGAGCAATGACTTTGAGGAGGGGGATTGAAGAGTTCTGGTTTGGAAATATAAGACTGGAGATACTGAAAGCCGCCTCTGTGAAGACTCCTGGCAGGCACTGTGAGGACTGGAAACGTAGGTGGTGAGTGTTGAAATCTTCACATCAAATGATGTCAAGACTCCTCTCATCTACTACCTCAGGCATGTTTTCCTTATTCTCACTGTTGTCCCACCATTGCCTGGAGGACAGCCCACAAGTTCTCCTGGCACTACCCAACAGTGTATCAATCTATGCCCATACCATGCTCCTTCTCTGTCCCCTGAGACTTCCCTGGTGTCACAATCACAGGGGATAAGACAGTCCTCAAGGTGTTTAAAATGGGCAAAACCGAAGTGTGAGAAAGTTAATACTCCAGGGAGCAAACCCTTAGCCAATGGGAGTTAAGACGGTAGATAAATCCATTGCCCTTTTTCCATAACTTTCCAACCCGCTACTATGTGATGTCTGTGGACACAGGTTATAAAGCATCTAGACTAGAGAGGGTGACTCAGAGGGATCCAGCAACTGGTTGTGTTTACTATTGGCTAATTTAGTATTGCTTTCTTAGCTTGCTTTCTTCCCTTATCTTCCTCACTTTCTATCCCTCATTCATAATCCCAGGAATAACACATTAGAATGGCATGTAAGATCCTTAAGCACTTTGCTTCAGGCTCTGATTAGTGGAGGAACCCCAGTTATGCAAAAGGTACTTCAGGCATGTCCTTCATCTTCATGTCTTACCATCACCATGCCTGGGACAAACGGCGTGCCTGATAAATAAAGACTGACTTGAACATAGAGGAGAAAACTGGACAGAAGAAAAATTACACCCAAACTGCCCATGATTAGATAAATTTTTTGGTGAGAGAATAGCCAAAATATTGTGACTTAATGTTCCCATTAAGCAACCTTCTAGTTATTCAATTTTTTTACTTTATACAATGAAATCCTGAGTTGCATCTAAACCTGATGAGGCTCAAATGAGAAAATATGGAGTGTTCTGAAATTAGTAAAACCAAGGTGTTATTGTTTTGGTATTATAGGCTTATATGGTAGCTTGTTTTTTTCTTCAGATTTTGAGGTATTTCCGTATATTAGAAATTAACACAATTTAGATAGAATCTGAGATAATCGCGTTTTGATAGAATAACCATAATGAAGAATTGTGATTATCTGAGATGAACATTTTCACTTTTGTTTAGATAGATAATAGATGGACAGAGATTGAAATATATGCACTTTTTTTTAAGAAGGTAGAAGAAATGTGTGACACAAAAATCAGGACATGCAAGATTTTTTTCTTTCTTTTTTCCTTTTATTTTAAAACTGCAACGCTAAAATGTTAGGTAATAAAGAGTCCTCCAGTGCATTAAGCTCGTAAATGACTAGAATTGAGTCTCGGTAATCACAAGCTAGTACACTTTGTATTTACCATGCATCTGCTGAGCAAGCAAATAAGTAAGTTGAGTAATTACACTGTGATACTTTCTGGCTCTTAGCAAACATTTTTTCGCAATTGGGGCATTCTATTAAGTACCCATCCACAGCAAAGAGATGGAACCAGTGTTGAGTCAGAAGTGGGTAGAAGGGCAGCTGCAAGATGGAACAAAGCTCTGCTCACTGTTTTCAAAAGTTTGGGACCTCTGTACATACTACCCTTAAAACGGACTCTGAGTGGTAGAGGGCCCTGACACTGAATGACTGAATTCTACATGAAGAAATGTATTTACCTTTCTCTGCCAAACTTCTCTACGCCCTGCTCGTGCTCTTAAAAAAAAGAAAAATAAAAGTGTATATAGGTATTTTTTTAAAATCACAAACTATTTGAGGAAAAATATAAGTAAATATTACCCATAGTATACAGACATAAAAAGCAGAAGTGCGAAACTTCAGGAGTGAAGTTTGGGAATCATCTAGGCTTTGGAAAATCACATGAGATCTCATTCTGCGGACTAAAATGAATTTGCTAATAAATGCAATCTTTCTTGTTTTATGTGGTTACTTAAATTTTTAACATAATTGTAGTGGGAGAAAACCCTAAGTTTTTAGCGTTCATTTAAAAAGTGATATTTTCTCCTCAAATCATCATACAGGTCTTTCAGCCAGAGTTGCCTCTTTATAGGGTGTGGCTGCCAAGAAGAAATCTGAGCAGTGCTCATCAGAGACCCTGCAGAACAGGAATTTAGCTGGCTCTAGGCTTAGTTCAAGGAAGATCTCAGTCATATTTTTACTTATAATACTGTGTTTATGATACCTACACCTAGACACATAATCTTTGTTCTTTTTGCACAGTATGTCTTAGCTTCACTTTTACAATTTATATGGAGGCCTGGGAAAGGCTAACACCAAGTGATCTTACAGAGAAATTTTGTATGCTTCAAAGCTGATTGCAGAGGACATATCAGAGATACAGGACTAATTCAAAAAATATTTTTTTTTCAGAGCATTAACAAAAGAATTAAGTGCAAGACAGATATAAAACAAATATTTGTTCTAAGCCATATATTCACTTTTGTTTCACTACATTATCCATTTTTCCTTTCATGGTTTGAAATCTATGTTAATAATTATTTATTTGTCATGTGTTTCCTGTTTGCTAAAGTGCCAAATGCCTTTAAGTAAACCAGAACATGGAAAATAAAGCTATGTACATGGTAAATAATTGCACAAGTTTTTATAAAGTGCAGAATCTCTCCAAACCAAAATAGTTTTTTTTATCAATAAATCTTCTAGATAATTCCATAAATGAAGTGGTTTGGTCAATGTTACTAACCTTATCTCAAAAATGGTGAGTTGAAGCATAGTCTCATTATTTGGAAAATCAAAATGAACAGTTGAAGTACTTAGTTAAGAGTTTACATAAAATAAAACAACAGAAAAACTGCTGTCACTTAGAAAGAGATGGAGGTGTGTGGGAATTGGACTATTGCCTGATCATTGTGATTGATTGTTCACATTAATCAAATTCATGGATAAGTGTTGACACCACTTGTTGGGTAGGGATATAGTCACAAGTTCTCAGTGAAACTGTAAGAAGATATAAATGTACATTGAACCAGAATTGACTTGGATGCTAGTGCTAATGGTTTCAACAATTCTCTTTATTGCAATTACTGTGAGATTAGCATTTTGAGTTAAATGACTCCTTTCTTATAAAAGAACTTTATTTGAAATTATAGAATTATGCTAAGAAGAGACCCTAGGAAGCAGTTCTTTCATTCAGCCAATCCACATTTTCACCAGCCTGAAATATCAGACTAAAGATGTCACGAGTTTATACAACACTCTGTACAAACTAGAAAAAGTTCTTCTTTGGTCACATGCAGTCCCAGCATTGCAAGTAGGGTGTAGGCTGGACTTCTCCCCCTGCTTTATCTCTTCCTTAGCCAGTAACCTACATAACTGTATAGAACATCCCTGAACAGGATCAAGGTTTTCTGAAGCAAAAACAAGAATATATCCTTTTTGTGTTTTTTTGAATATTCAAAAACCAATATTGTTTGGAGCATCTTTTTAATAGTTAATCATCAACTACTTTGACAAACTAAGTAACACCTCTATGTACTAATGACCCTTCCAATTTTTTACAGAAAAAATACTGCTCATCTCATTGTTGAAAAAGAGATGAACTTTGATCCTTGAAATTTTCCTCAAGGAAAGCATTGATTCAGGACTCTAGATTTAATCATTGACCCAATGGCCCGAGGAGCACAAAGCCACAGATGAGCGCAGAGCTTTTGTGGCAATTCAGTTTCTACCAGGTGGAATTACACTATGAATCCAAAAGATGATAATGATTGCACCCATTGAATTAACATATGTTACCATAAATACAACAAAATACCCTTTAATGCAATTTGCACCACCAGCCCAGGATTCAAATATGATTGCTTCTAAACTTGAGTTATCATTATAAGATGTTTTTAGGATTAAATTCTATACCTCCCTGAAAACAAAACAAGGAAAAATATTTTAAGCTGGTGTATCAGTTGTATGATGGGTATATTTCATTTTGCTGCAGATCATTAGGAGCCTCCAAAACTGTCTTCTTACCTAAGCAGGGGGAAAAAACAATTGAGAAAGGAAGTGACCTTTAATTTAAGAAGGATAGAATTATCATATCATGTAGTATATTAAATTTGCAAAAATGCAATGTCTTCATCTGCCTTGCTTTGAGGAACCTAGTAATCTATACATTTGACATTATTGGTATAAAATACATTAAAACAAAAAATGTAAGCCGAATTGTTATTAAATTTGTGCAAATGCAGTCACTAAATTATAATAGTAAAGCATTATTATGCAAATTGGTGCTAATTTTACAATATCCTTATCTAATTGTTTACAGTGCGGTAGAATTATGGTGCTGTTAAGCAGGGCAGGATGTTGTGTGAAACAGTGTGTTTTTAATTTGAGCCATTTTTACTTCCTGTGATTTTTTTTTTAGTTATAGTAAGCATGGAAAAGGGATTTAGCATGGAGAAAACAAGGGCAGATGTCTCCTTCATTGTGTACTCAAGGACTTAGCTAATTAATATTTTCCATGTGCTTCAGACACGGAGACAGAGATGTGCTCTCTTTGGAAGTGCACAAAGCTCCTTCCCCCCCCCCCCAGTCTTTATGGCATGCCAGGCAGAACAGTCTACAAAGATTCGCTCCAAGGAATATTTCTAAGAGATTTGTTTTGAGATGAAGGGCTCCTTGAGTGTGAGATATCCTAAGTGGTCCTAAGTCTCCAGCTGTGTTCCTTAGCAGAAGGGGTTAGAGAAGGCTGCTCACGATGCGACAGCACAAAATTACGTTTGAAACGGCACTTAAGGAAAGGTTTGGAGAAGACAAAACCACTTTCTATCCGGTGGAGAAATCACATTGAATAAACAATTTTAGCAAGAGGTCACTGAATGCTGCTTCAAAGGAAAGACCCCTCATCTTCCTAGGTAAGCAAAAAAATCAGTGTCTGGGATTCATTTATGGAATGCATTCTGCTTCCTGTTGCCCTTACAATCCTTATTTTATCCTTCCTATTACTCAGCGATTTCATCTAAGCTAAAAACTACCAGCATAGGAGAAACTCTCTGCCAATGAGATGACTTTTTTTTATCCAGAAATCCTTGCCAAGTTTATGAGCCAAGAAATAACTGAATTATAATGACTGAACTTCAAAGAGAAAGAAGATTGAAAGATATTAAAATATTTTTGTAGAAATACCTGACTCTTAAAAATCGGCAGAGGTTGATAGATACGAGAATAGCATAGTAAAATTCAGGACGTGACCGTGAGGGCCTCAATATCTGGTGATAAGAAAGTGCCCCCAGGTGGAGCCTTGTTGCCTAGTTATTCTCCACCCCTGATTTGGGGGAAGGGCACACAGCGTGGGAAAGAATGTGAATATAGAACTTGAAGAAGAAACATGTCAGATGAAAAGGACCTTATTGTTTTTCTCTTGGTTTAGCACAGGTTTCTCTTGCTGAGCTGATTCACATTTTTTCTCTTTTTTCTTTTGAGTGTGGGCATCTTCTGAAAATTTCACTGCAAAATCTCAACCAACTATATTTAAAGGAGCTTATTTTTAATTTCTTTTTAATTGAGTGTGCCCTCCATGATTCCTATGAACACCCTTTTCTTCACTCTGAAGCTTTCTACAAAAGTATATCTCTACTTTTGCTCTCTTTTGCAAAACTTCTGCACAGAAATGACCTTAAACTCCCTAGTATGTTACCTCTCCCACAAGATTTTACATTTCAACAAAGGTCAAAGCTTAAGACTAAGAAGACCCATTGCTTTCTAAATTTAGACAGTAGTTGATATTTTACTTCAGATATGTATTACAAATCGTGTTTGCTATAACAGAGTCTAGAAATAACAATGGCTTAAGTAAATGGGCTTCTCTCACATGGAAGAAGTCTAATGATCAGGGCCGATGAGATAGCTCAGCGGCACAAGCACCTGCTTGGCAAGCACGAGGTCCTGAGTTTGACTCCCGGTACCCACATAAAAAAAAAAAAAAAAGTCTAATGATCAGCAGTCCAGGGTTTTGGGAGCTCCACGGTAATCAGAGATACCAAGCTCTTTTCACTTTTCTGCCTCTTCATCCTTAAAGCATTTCATCCTCAAATTTGCATCCTGGTTTAAGATTGGTGCTGTCTTCGCCTGCCTTGCAAGCGCGAGGGCCCGAGTTCGACTCCCGGAACCCACATACGAAAAAGGGGCCGGTGATATCGCTCAGCGGCACGGGTGCCTGTTGGCGCGCGAGGTCCTGAGGTCGTCCCCCCGGTACCCACAAAAAAAAAAAAAAAAAAAAAAAAAAAGATTGGTGCTGTCTTGCGGTCCACCTTCAACCAGGAAAGGTTGGTGATACAAATGGTTATAATGTTTCTTCAAAAGTTCTCTTTACAGTTATTGCTTACATCATTTTGCCTGGGGGAGGGAGGTTCTGCATATGTTGCCCAGGCTGGTCTTGTACTCTTAGGCTCAACCAATCCTCCTACCTCAACCTCAGAACGTGCTGGAACTACAGGCCCGTGCCACCACATGCGACTTCCTGCTTGCATCTTATTGACTATAAGTTTTTGCTTGGGAATATTTCTGCTTGAAATAAACTGAGGGGTTTTTATATTAAGAATAAAAGAGGATAGTAATTATTGGATACAGCATTAGGAGTTTCTGCTTCACCTCTTAAAATGCAAATTTCCTGTTAATTATGTGCTTCAATTATGTCCAAGCCCAGTCCTCTTTGTTAGCTCATTCTCTGTAATTTTTTAAACAGATAAATATACGGTCATTTCAAGCACCTGAATTGTATGTAGATAATATATGGAATGAAACATGTGGTCCCATAATCAAGTATGTTATCCATCCTTTATTATCAGCTATATTGAGAATGGCTAACTAATCATATGTATTATTGCTCATTAGTCTTCCACGATTAGGCAAGATTTAATCTTTCGTGATAATGGGATAGACACCAGATTGTCATGGATTACAAAATATAGAGAAAACTGGTGATATGCCCAAACTAAACACCAGTTTTCAGAGTTTAAAAAAATTCTCCTTTTAAATTACCAGTTGAATTTCACACATGTGAAAATAAATGAAGAAACCAAGTACTTTTCTAAATAATTTAAAATTCCGTACTTGCAGACAAACCCACACACAGAAGAAAATTATAGTTTGCATAAGTGAAAAAGACAGAAAAGATTCTTTTTGTTGTTTAAAGGAAGTTGTCAAAAAAAAGTGTCAATATTTTACTGTGCTGGTGTGAATTATATAGTACTTAGAGATAAACAACTGTGGTAATGTCTTTCTCCTTTCTCTGTTTTGCTTTTCCCTTCTTACCTTAAGAAAGAAGAGTTAATGAGGAACCAAATGGTAAACTCTGAATTAAGCCAGAGTTAAGGCTGAAAGAAAGCACATGGATGGAGCAACCTAAAGGAGAAGGGAGGACATATTTAAACCTCCAAAGCATGTCACCAGCAATCCTGAAACTCCTGAATTTGTTCTATAATATTATAGCCTCTTGCTCTCATTCATAAGACCTTCCCATATGGATCTCATAGATTTTGCTCACCCCAGCTTGAGTCACCAGGGTGTCTTTAGTAGAATATGAACTTTATTCATACATGCGAGCTGGCTGCAAGTCCTGCCCCACTGCTGAAGAAGAAGCAAGAGATTTGGGGCAAAGACTGACTTTCTGGTAATCAGTTTTTCACCTCTAAAATGGTACAAATATGCATAAGGGGCAGACCTGGCACACAGTAACAGTTTGAAAATAGCTTAGGTACCAGGGAGAGAAGAGTTAGGCACCAAGTGGAGAATTTTAGAGAATGTCCTTGTTCCTTTTCGGCTGCTTGATGTGTGGGATGGTCCAACATGTGCAATGATAAAAATTTGCTCTCTACTTAAATCACTGACAGGAGTTATTAGTTCTTAGAGAATAAAACATATAAATCACACCACTATAATGAATATCACTTTTATTTCTTTTTGATGGTTCACTATTTGTACAAACTTGGGATGGTCAAAATTACAAGAGATTTTCATTGTACAAAAAAATACTGGTTAAAACAGTGTTGTATTTAATAGGATACTCGGAAAAAGAGGTTTTCTGTATTCAACACCATCAACGTACACATGCACTGCAAGTGTTATTAACCAGTTTTTAGATCAAGAGGTTTCCATTAGGTCATAAGTACTTTCACACAACACGTAAAATGCACATCTTGAGCTGATGAAATTAAAAGGTGTGAGTCACTTAATAGTAAACATTTCTAATAGCTAAATTTTCACACATTTTTCATTACTTAGTATATTATAGATGTAAGAAATGTCACCATCTCTGGGTCTATCAGGGATGACATAAAATGATGACGGATAAATCTGTGTGTGTGTATGAATTTCAAAATAAAGAATTTAAACATCCAAAATAGCCGTCCTTCAAAGAAGTAACTTTAGAAACCTTTGTCAATTCCAGAAATACTGAATTTATTCAAAATCTCATTGGACTTTGACTTTCCAATGGAAATGTTCAAAGTCCATGGAAGAAAAATTACATTGATGTTTTACAAATTGTCCTTTTTTTTTTTTTTTTTTTTTTTGCTTAAAGTTAGCTCACTCACTGTACTGATCAGATTTGCTTTTAAGGACTCTGGTCTCTCAAAATTAAATGCTTCTTTAAGCACAAACATTTATTTTCACTGAGAAATTTGAAGAGATTCTGAAAACATCACAAAAGAAGAGCATTTATTAAATATTTTTAAAACAAAGATAGTAACATTATGAGTGCATCTAAGGCCTCCTAAATGACTGTTCTAAAGCAAGAGAACACTCATTTGGAGGCTAAATCCTCATGGGTTTCTTTGTATAAAGCAGTCATGTCAGGTGTATCATCTGTTGAACCTTCCCGATTCTGTCAAACTAGAACATTTTCATCAGTTCCTCTATTGTTAGAAGTATAGCAAGCCACAGAAACAAGGGTAGCAGTTTGGAGAATTTAGAAAAGCTGTCCCTCTGCATCCCAGGTTAAGGCAAAGAAAGGCGGCAAAGAGGAAAAAGAAGATAAACACTAAAAGGCAAAGTTGGACAAAGAAGTTACTATGTTCAAATGTCTCTTAGGTATTATTTCAAATGTTTTTATTGGAGGCAATGACCATTGAGCATTTAGCATGAGCAAATCACCATGCTTGTTGCTTGACCTACTGTATCTTCTATAACCTTTTCTAATAAGTTCATCCAAGGGAAGTGTTCTTAGCAGTCACTTACAGAGGAGCAGGTGGACAATTTTTCCAGTAAGTAAATACAGTACTCTGGAATTCGGTTTTCCATGATTCCAAATCCAGTGATCTCTCAAATCACGCTAAGAAGCAGAAATCAATACCTCACTTGAGATTTTTAGGAAGTCAGCAAGTTCAGATACAACTAAGATACTTTCTCAGGAGACTTGGACACTCTATCACTCTGTGCCTGTATCGTATGATTTCTGTTGACTTTTAAATCAGGTACTCTGATTATGGCCTTAGCCCATCTCCTGACCTCTCCAAATAAATGCGAAGGATCACAGAGATTGCTGGTTAAATTAGGTTGACACCAGATACCCATCATGGTACTACTTGGTGCTGTTTTATTTGATTAACTTTTCTCTCAATACTGCATAAATTTTTTTCACACAGGTTTCTGGTCCATGACTATTTTTTCCAGGACCTTAATATTTCCTATGAGATGTTAAGTCACTATTAGGAGTTAATTTCATGCCTGGTGAATGGAAATAGTTGACGTAGACTAGCACTAATATTTCCCCATAGACCATGATTGGCTTAGGTTCTCCAATCCTTTTTTCCCATCATCCCACATATCTGTTTGCACTTTCCCTCTGTGAATAAAATAAAAAGTTGCAGAAAGTTGACATTGTCCTTCCACCTGACTTCTGACAACACATAATTACAAAACAGCCAATTTTAATTGGTTTTCTCCAATGTCTGTCACAGGTAGTCTATCTGTGGTGTAGATACCAAGCCCTCAGTAGTAGAATTCATATCTAGCTAAGCATTACACACCACTGTTGACACAGTGCAAGAACATCCAACTGAGCGTAACCATGATGGACTAGACAAAAGCAAATGTCAGACCCCAGTTCCTGCTCTTTTTCAAAACACGGTGATTACTTTTTACATTCTGTTAGCTAATACTGGATATGGTTCACAAATGTATAATTGGGACTCCTTGGAATAGTGGGATTAAATATACCTATACGGGGCCAGTGATATCGCTCAGCAGCACCGGCACCTGCTGGCGCGCGAGGTCCTGAAGTCGACCCCCGGTACCCACAAAAAAAAAAAAATAAATAAATATACCTATATGGACCTCAGATTTTGAGGGTAGTTAATCTCTTTGTTTTACCTGATAAACCATAGAAGACTGCATACTTCCTTTAAGAGACTTTTTACAGTTTTCTTCTTACTAGTTGGGTGGCATGGCCAAGGGCTTTGCTCCCAAAGCTGTTTCTTAGTATCCATTCTACTTTGCTTTTCTTCCTCTTAGTTCCTCTCTCCTGCCTCCTTCGCTTCTAGCCCTCCCTCCTCTAGCTCTGTTTCTCGTTCCTTGGGGAGGCAGTCCATGGGTTATCCTGTGGGAATTTAGGTTCCAATTACTCTTTTTGCTCCATGAAAAACCTATCACTTGCTCCTCAGATTTTTAAAGCCTAAACAGATGTGTGTGCGCCATTAAAGGAGAAGTGCTGTGGAATGTGGTGTGTTGTGTGCTAACACTAATCTTCTATTCTGTAGATGCTGGTGCTCAGTTAGTCTTGGTTGACAGGGCAACTCCAATGTAGCTTTTGCTTAATGTCTGAGTAATTGGAGGGAAGGAGAAGGACTTTGGCCTATCTTTCTCCTTTTGTGACTTCCTCTTTTTGCACTTTATTTGAGAGTATGAGTGAGTGTGATTTCAGATGAGAAACACTTAACAGTGAGTCAGGGAGATGAAATTTCACTGAGATGCAGAACACAGGAAGAGAAAATGTGTGAAAAATCACGTTGACAGGGTTGTCTTGGTAGCTAGTAAAGCAGAGAAAGGAAAGTCCTGCACAGCAGGCTTTAATAAAATTGGCAGGCAGGGATGTTGGGCTGTGAGAATACTGGTGAGGAATATAGAGATGGAGAATAAGAAAAGGAATCATAAGGCTTTTCTTATATTGGACATTCTTTCCCTGCACCTAATTTATTCTCTAAATGAGTTTCCAGATGAGAATTGTTTTCCTCTGCATTTGCAATGATAGATTTAAGAGAACAGTGGTACACTTCCCAACACAAAAACTTAACCAAATATTGGACAATGTTATGGTTTGGTATTAAAGGTTTCCAATCCCAAAGGTAATTTATATACAGAGTAGACATTTATATCTGTATATAACAAACAATATGTGAAAATTCAGATTCCCAGGGGAGAGAAAGCAAGACATAGTCATTACTTAATGAAGTGATTCATCATATGAGTCTATAAAATACATACACTTACACACTCCTTAAGGGCTTTGAAATATCATTTGATTTTCATGCAACTTTTCTGGAGTTTTTCTATCTACTACCACATAACGGAAGACTGTTATCATGATAAACATGAAAGTCCTATTTCCTGATTGCATGGGTCACTTTACCAATGAACTACTATTTATTTTTTTGTTGTGCTTGTTATTTGTGTTCTGTCTCCATCTACCAATTTGTAAGATTCTTGGGGCTGGGTGTGTAATTGAGTGATAGTGCTTATTAAATATTCACAAAGTCCTGGGTTTGATCCTAGCACAGCAAACAAGCAAACAAACAAAATAGTCTGTAAGATTCTAAAGAGCAGATCATTGCCTGTTACCTTCACTGATGATTGTGAATGCTGAGACATTTTTGTGGTGCATAGTCGGTGCACACTAAATATCTACTTGGGAGACTGGGGGAAGTTTGCCTTACATAAACAAATTGCTCAAGCCAAAGGTGGCAGCCAACCCAGAATTCCTTAATTTAACCCCCTTTAAGTTAGTGGCTCTTCTTTGAGTCTCTACCAGGGTTTGTAGGCAAGAAAAGAGAATAATCCCAGGATAGGCTGCTGAAGACCAAGGAGTGTGACACAGAGCATCTCCAAGTGCCAGCAAATGGCAGGGTTGCATTGGGAATCACTTGCCTTGAATACATGAAATATTGTCGGGGACATCAGGTTTAACATTTACCTTTCAGAAACTTGTGCTGAAGTCCCTACCCAAATTGAGATTGGTGGTTTGGGAGAGAGTCAGCATCTTCCAGAAAGAGGGCCCAGCAATTCCAGCCTCCATCAAGTGCTTTTTATTAGTAGCTGGCTCCAAGAAGGGAAAGCAGCAAATTCTGCGGGAGGCCCGAGGCTGAAATAAATACCGCCCTCAGAAGTGGAAGGTCACTTTACAACAGTGCTGTCTATCATTCTGAGCTCCCTTCCCCTCCAGGGGAGACATGAGCTTAGGCAAAGAGTATGGATAAAATGCCTGTTTTAGCCGAGGATATCTATTAAAAGAGGGAGAGAAAATAGCCTAAACCTTGTGCCCCTCTAGCTCTCGGTTATGGTGGAAAGGGGGCAGAGGCGGTCAGCTCCTGCTGTTCCCAGTGGGGTTCCTCCAAGAGCGGGTCTTGTATTAACCACTTCACTGTTTTGTCCCCATCTCGTTATCTGTTCTTGTTAAAATCTTTATTATTCATGGATGCAAAAAACCCCATCATTAACCCATCATAAATATTCATAACATTTTGCAATTGTGTGCATTTCATTTAGCCACTTGGCAAAACTTCTCTGAAGTACCAGAGTTTTAAGGAATCTGGCTAATGAGACCAGAGCCCAGGAAATGCAGGGTGGCTTTTCTACTTTATGTTATTTTATTTTAACCTGAAAACAAATGCAGAATATAAATAATAATTAAAAGAGATAAGCAGGGAAGGCGTTCCCTTGCAAGGAAGAGCCACACATTCCTCGGCTTTGTCTTGATGGTGCTTTTGTGTGTAGCAGGAGATAAGGGTAAACACTGTAAGACAAGAGAGGGAGTTGTGAGGCTGCACTCCTAATGGATTTATCCAGGAACCTACAAAGGCCAGATAAACCCTTTGCTTTGGTTAACAGGGACCTCTCTTCTCATCTTCTGTATAATTACTGACGTCAGGTTGAAGTTGAGATAAGCATGGCCCTTCTCTTGGACTTATTATAGCAGGCAGCCATTCCATTTTTAGTGTCTAAGAAAGTATTATATCCATCTCTCTCTTTCTCTTCTTCTAATCCAGTTTATCTAAACTGTGCACTCTCCCATCAGTACTGAGAGCTTTTCACTGGAGTAAAAGCAAACCCAGCAAACTTCCACGGCAGCCAAGTGAAATTGGAATAATGTGTTTCCCCACTGCCACCCCCTCCCTTTCAGAGAGTACGGATTTAAGCCAGTGGGGGCACCTTTTGTAGCACAAATTCTTGCCTTGAAATGTTTCTTTCCTGTCTTTCAGCTTAAGGGTTCTCACCACTGAAAAGGAATTTTTAAACAGTATGAACTTGTAGAGAAAATATACATACACCGATAGAGGTTGCTTGCACTTGTTCAGGAATCTACCATGCCATTACCAAAACATTTATGCCCATAATGAGTTGCTTTTCCAGCAGAGTGGCTAACAGTTACTGGGAAATATTGGTAATGTTCAAAATATTACTCAACAAGCTCTGGTTTCCCTGAGAGTTTATGCCAAGTTAAAGCAATTTACCACCAGTCCCAGTATTAGACTGGCTGATAATGTTAGGAATCATCATTTTTTTAGGAAATGACACATGTTAACGGGGGGGTGCTCCAGGTTTGCAAGCAGAGGACCAATTAAGGGAAGGTCTCCTTGGTCACGTCCTCTGGAATTAGAGTGAGTCCTGTTTTCCTACTTTGGATTCTTGAGTTTATTTGTAGTAGTGTTTGGCATTCATCTCATTGTTTGATGGCCCATCTCAAAGACTCTCTAATTTGAATCTTATTTTTGCAACTCCTCCTCCTGCCAACCGATATGGAATATCAGCAGGGAGAAGGGGCTCTTTTCACTCTTCAATTTATATTCAACCCCATAAAAAGTCTGTATCTTCAAGAAAATTAAGTGTGCCATTTTATATAATTCATTGTGTCAATTTAGATATGACCTTTGAAATGTGGCAAATTTCTTCAGTATGTAAGATATTAAAATTCAAAATCAGGTTCTTAAATTCTAGTAGTATTAATTACTCCCTCTGTGCTTCCACTGCACTTTCTTCATAACCTTCTTATCCTATCATATTTGTTTAATAGACTATTTCCCTTGCAAGCAACTGAGATTCACTAAGGGTAACTCAAATAATGAGGGCTTATTTTAAGGATGCCTGTGCTAATAATGGAGTCAGAATTTCATGAAATCCTCAAAATAGAAGCCAGATAATGACCAGGCATTACAATGACTGGAACTGGGAAGTTACTCTGGGTTTAAGAAGCAACTCTGTGAAACTGAGCAATCGAAACTGGGCTTTGCAGGAAGAAATATATCTAAGATACATTCTGCACACTTTTTGTTTATGCCCCTCTCTTCTGACCTATTCTGTTTACATTACCTATTAAAAGGGACATATTAACTGACCTGGGTAAGTAATAAGTTAAGAGGAGAGATAGTTCTCTCCTTGACAGAACACATGCAGGGTGCTGACCAGTCATGGATTGGCTGCCTTTGGGTCAGTTGCACAATCCCTGTCCAACCAGTTCTGACCATAACTGAGGTGACTTGGTGTATTACATGGCTTCTGATGGCCTCTTTTCTTTTTCCTTGGAAGGAGCTGTATCACTGTCAAGCTCCATGACTGATTCGTACAACTTTAGAAAGACCTGGACTTTCACCTGGGTGGGGCCAGCTCCTATTAAAAATGTCCACATTGCTTAGCATAGGTTCTGGCATATAGTAGGTGCTCCATAAATTATGGCTAAAGTGAGCAAGTGAGTCTTTATATTATTCTTTTTTGAGGCTAGTTTTCAGGAAAGTGAAGTAACTTGCAGTATATATGTGATTTGATATTTAGTTATGAACAGCAGGAAATTACTGAGGATTTGGATTCTAAGATGTGGTATATTTTACTTTTTTTTACCCTTTCCAGGAAATATTTTTAATCCATCTTTAAGAATCAAGCCATGGTGGTAGAGAGAGTCACCAACTCAAAATGATATGATATTAATGCCAAACCTCTTTTTTTTTTTTTTTTCTTTTTTGGTACCAGGAATTGAACTCATGACCTCACGCTTGCCAGGCAGGCATAAACCTCTTTTAAAATGAAAAATTTGCTATGACCCCACTCATTCTTTCCATTACTCTCCAGTCACTTTCTGTAGGAGGCTATCATAAACCCTCAGTAGCTTCTCTAGGAACAAGCTTGTTTGGAAGAATGTGAATTTGTATTCTGACTTTTTTTTTTTTGTGGGTACCGGGGGGTCGACCTCAGGACCTCACGCGCCAGCAGGCACCCGTGCCGCTGAGCGATATCACCGGTCCCTTTTTCGTATGTGGGTTCCGGGAGTCGAACTCAGGACCTTGCGCTTGCCAGGCAGGTGCTTAAGCCGCTGAGCCATCTCACCGGCCCTGTATTCTGACTTTAAGGGGCTAGGAAACTGTTTTTTATAGGAAAAGACTGAGACCCTCCCTCAAGATGAAAACACCATCCTTCCTCTAGGCTGGATATGAAAAGACATCGTGGATACTGTGGGCAGAAGGCTAAGGTCAGCAACTCCCACCTCCCCTCACAGGAAATGCAAGCATACTGCACAACTATGCTTCAGTCCTTTGGGTAGATTTCACAATATTGTCCCAAATGACAACTGAACCAAGATTCTGTGATCACAGTGGGGAGCGCTCAGATGTAGCACCAAGGACAAGTATATGCTGGACAAAAACGTATCCCTGCTTGGACCACCTCCCATTACATAATCATTTTCACTTGTCCCTGTCTGTCCATCCATGAACTTGATCAGGGCAGAGCATGTATTTAGAAGTAGAGGAAATATTGCAGTGATTGCAAAATCAGTCTTCCTTTTTGCAAATCTCTTACCAAAAAGTGAATGTCAATTCCTTGATGGTATGTTCTTTCCCTGTTTCTTGAAAGGAAAATTTGATTTTGTTCTGCTTCTGGAAGATGGTATATGCCTGTCGTGTACAGCAACCTGCTGTCTTGAAGTCAATTACCCTTGCTTTCTCTTATGCTCTGTTCTTTCTTCATAGAGCTCTAGGGAGTCTTGGTCAATATCTGGGGACCCCACTTTTTCTTCTTCCTTTCTATGGAGCTGTCAAAATTTGGACCACAACAGTATGGGGTGTGTGTATCTACTCTGAACAGCTTAGCAAAGGAAGCTGATGTCCTCAGTAGACAATACTCAGTAGGTAATAAGTCTTGTGAGCAGGATCGATGATAAAAGGGAAGGAAAAAAAGCCACACTAAAAGATGAAGACAGCCAAACGGATTCCAGCTAAAACTGATTCAGCTTGCTAATGAATCCAATAGCTAGTACTGAATTCCTGATACTCTCTTCGCCTCTCAAATCAAGTTAAAAAAATTGATTCCATGCCAGTTACAAGGGGCAAAGCTGTCACTTACCAGCGAGATTAAATTGCTTTGTTGAATACTGACAAGGACCAGAGAAAGGCAGGAGCCACATAGAATGCAGGGCACTGTAATTCATGGCAACCTAAAACACTGAACTAGGAGCACAGTAGGAGGGCTTGTAATTTGTGTCATCAGCCAAGTCCAGACTAAAGTAAACCTAGAGAGTGAATTTAAGGAATCCCCAAAGCAACATGAATTTTGATCATTTCTATAGATCCTTTTGTTCAAACTGGTCAGACCTTTGAACAGGCATGACCTAGTTTTCTATCTCAGAGTCTACACATTCTCATACTTAGCTAGCTAGCCCAATCAAAAGAGTTTGGGGCCCAAACACTGGTGGAATGATGGCTCTACCCAGTCTTAGAACACTGGGTAACTCTGGGTAAGAAAGTGAGCAAGCTTGAGAAGACACCAAGGATCCAAAACACCCAGTGATCCCCCCCACCAGGAAAGATGATTTTCTCCTTACACCTGGGGCTCTGGAAAAATCTCCACCTTGTGATCAGATATGCAAACACCACAGTGCCTGGCTGGCCTCACCA
The DNA here is from genome assembly GCA_028451465.1 of Erethizon dorsatum. Classification (NCBI taxonomy): domain Eukaryota; kingdom Metazoa; phylum Chordata; class Mammalia; order Rodentia; family Erethizontidae; genus Erethizon; species Erethizon dorsatum. Next base: position 59,965,630 of record CM051838.1, read on the forward strand.
GCATGATTTCTTTTAACTACCACATACTTACTTGCCCTGTGGCTTTAGATGTTATCAGATGGGTGTTCAGATGTGTCTACAGTGACCCTCGTTGTCCTTTCAAATACTACATTGCTTAGCACAGACAATGACAAGGGGGCAAATGTGCTGAAAATATACAAACAGAATGTAAAAGAGGGTGAATATTGGTGCGGGGCAAGGGAAGACTACTGAAAGCAATGACAAGACTACAAATTACCATTACCTCTCCACAGTCTGAGCATCCGTGAATTCAGCCAATCACTGTTAAAAATGAGATTACATTTGTAATCTCAGCTACTCAAGAGACTGAGGCAGGAGGATCACAAATTCCAGGCCAGCCTGGGCAACTTAATGAGACCTTGTCTAAAACTAAAGTTGTACAACAAACTGGGGATATAGGTCAGCATGAGCATGTTAGTCTAGCATGGGCAAGGCCCTGGATTCAATCCCCAGTACAAAAGAAAATAAAAGGAAGATAAAAGGAAGAAGCTTTTAAAAAATGCATCTGTACTGAACATGTATAGACTTTTCTCTATTGTTATTCTCTAAACAATGAAATGTAACAACTATTAACATAGCATTTACATTGTGTTAGGTATTGTAAGTAATCTAAAGATGATTTAAAGTATACAGGAGTATGTGTGGAGGTTATATGCAAATATTACACTGCTTTACATAAAGGACATGAGCAACTACAGATTTTTGTGTCTGCAGGGGTCCTGGAACCAATCACCATCCCTTGCAGATATCTAGAAATGACTGTATTCTTTTAAATTCTTTCTAATTTTTATAGATATGTTCGAATATGTACAGGAGACAAGACATACCTTGAAAAATTATAGAAGAAAGTTACATTTGAAAAGTCAACTTTTATGATAAAACCATTGACTCACAAATAAGAAAAAATTTGGGAAGTTGCCCAGTGCCCTTTTCCTAATTACATTGCATTGGAAACTTCCTAAGGAAAGGATAAATATGCCATTTGCTTTCCTTCAGCTGGAGCCCCTAAGTTCTCGGGAATGAAGAGTAACAGACCCAGGGCCTCTGTCCAAATCCTAGGTCAACTTGACTCTCCTTCTCTGAGCTACCTGAGTAAAGCAGCTTTCTTCTCTGCGCTTCTCTGGGGAAGAACGATGGCAACCCTCCTTCCCAGTTAATTCTTCCCAAGCTTGTTGGAAAGAGCCATTAACTTATGTTTTGTTCTTTATGCCTGTGAGATCTTGGGATGAAATACACTCTGTAAGCCACAAAGCCTATTACTATTTTAAGTACCTGCATCTTCCAGGAGAAGGAAAACGCTGGCTTCCTGCAGGAGAAATAAATGGGGTCAGCTTTCGGGCTGGCACACTGTCTTTAGTAAAAAATAAAGACAGACGTGGATTGTCCTGTTCTGTCTGCTGTAGAAAACATGTCCAAATCTAGCAAATCAAAGCACACATTTCAAAGGAGCTACTCGTTCCACACTCTGCTGCACAAATCATGGGTTTTTTTTTGTATTTTTTTTTTTTTTTTTTTTGCCCAAAAGAACAAACTCTAAACACACACAAAAAAGAGAGGATCCTAGGATGATGATAAAATGCATTTTCTAAGATGTGTACGGGAAGACACTTCTTTTTTTAAGGTCTTGTTTCATGGTTGTGAAGGAAAGAAAATGACTTTGGTTATCCACATTTTAAATCATATGTGCAGTTTGAGGGAGCACCTGGCACTTGTGAACAAAACAGCAGGCAAAAATATTTTGTTCTATCTTCCCATTGTAGTCTCCCTTCAGGATTTTTTTCATCCCTTTCTTTGTGTTCTTGTCAAGATTGACAAGCGTCTGTGTGCTATCAAGTGACATGAAGTTCTTGCTTGAATAATCCTGACTAAAATCCAGGATATTTCAAAGCATGTTATTGACTCAGAGAACCACCCACTAGATTGAATTATTCTGAATTAACCTTGACGGACAGCATCAGTGAAGTAGGGCTTTTACTCCAAATGGTCAGGTCCATCCATGTCGCTCCAGGGCTGGTATGTTCATCCCAGGGTTGTTATGGTACCATTTGTAGCTAGAAAGGGTCCTGTTATTAATGTCACAGAAAACCACATGTTTAGAAAGTGAACTCTGAACCAAATAAACAGATGGCAAGAAGAACTGCAAGTATTTTTCGTTTGCCAAGGTGGGTGGCACGATCTTGTTCATCTTTCTGTAGCGTGGACCTCAAACGATGCTGTCACTGGCAGTGAGGTGGAGGAATTCATGGGACACTTCAACCACGGGATCATTTCTGATACAAAGTACCGAAATTCTGTTTTACTCTCAGCATGTTTTGAGCTCTTGGAGAAAGTGTAGTGATCTCTGTGGGAAATTGTTGTGTGAGTTATTATGTTGGGATAAACTCTCCCCAGTTCTAAGGGATGGCTCCAGAAATTCCACAAAAAGCTTAGAAACGGTGTTCTATTGGAAAGGAGAAGGGAGGTAGAGGACTTACCTGCACATCAAACCACTGCTTTTTATTAGATATTCTATTTTTAAAAGACAAGCTTGGTTACTCATCTCTTCTCCATACCAACAGGATTCTTGACAATACTCTCGACTGATTCTTTGGGCAATGCAATTATGTGCCTTTTTTTTTTTTTAATCTTATACATTTTCTTATCACTTGTATTTTTAAAAAGTTATACAGGTGATGTAAATTTGCTGCTGACAGGGTGCAGCAGTTACAATTCCATCTTTAAAATAGGCACACCTATGTATTTCAACACTGAACAACTTACGGTGGAATGTATCAAACTAAAAACTGCCAGAATATTGGTCTGATTGGTTAGTTATAATGATTTGCAGAAATACTTGTTTTCCAAAAGTAAGGTCATAATGCTTTTCACAGCATTTTTGCTGATGCTTTCCTGAAGGATGGTTATATTATTAGCAGAATATGAAACAAAACTTTTTTTCCCCAATCTTTAAGAACTGTTCTGCAAACAGCTTCTAAGAAAGTGTTAGAATGGCCAATGAACAATTTACCAAAATTATCTTGAACTTTTTAAATGACACTAACATAATATACATTCCTATAAGATTCAAATATATGTGTGTTTTATTCACCAATACATGGAGATCTGGGTTCTAAGATTTCCCCTGTGATTCTTTTTATACAACACCTCGTATGGCTCAAGCATTCCAAATGCTTTGTCACTCAAACAAATGTTTCATGTAACACTGCTCCTTGCCCTGTCTCTGGTACAGCTTGCTTCCCATTTGACTGTGCACAACAGCCTACTGAGACTCTCCTCATAATGAGTACTCACAGCCACTATCAAATTATCTTCCCCCCTATATTTGCATGTTTTCTACTTTTCCCAATTCCCCTGATCTGTGTATGTGTGCAGGCTTCACCTTTGCTGAGATCTTGGCTGTGTTACAATCTTGTATAGATACGGTCTTGGCTTCAGGAGCAGCTATCTGATTATTCTATGAAGTGGGATCTGAAATTATCATCTTTTCATAACTTTCCCCTATTTCCTTAGGGGAAGAAATGGTGATTTCTCTGGACTAATATCTTCAAAATTTGTTTCAGTGACACTCAGGTTCTATTTGGCTTTCCTTATTTCCAGTCACCTTTGTAGCTACTGTGAAAATTTACTTGATACATTTAATCACTCTCTTAATAAAGCCTACAAAGGTTTTTACCTCACCAAGTTTTGATTTTATAAGAAGCTTCTAACCTCATTTTGTTGATTTTTAAAGGTGATTTCTTTTAAGTCAAGCTTTCTAGTCTTAAAATTCCAAATATTTTTTACTGACTTTTGTTTTTAGAAAAGCAATCTCCCCTACTATTTACACATAGTACAAGTCCTTGGATTTTATATTTTTTCCTGCTCTATAAATCATTACTGTTATGCTTATACATAATGTCTGCCTTATGTTGTAAATTTTGAAAGTACAGATCGTAGGTGTTAGTCTGTACAGCACTGAGCACAATGTCATGATCACTTAAATGCTTTTTTGATGATGATGATGAAGATGGTGATGATAACGTAATGCTGTTCTGGTTAGAAAATGTCACATAGGTAGTCCAGTATATCTTTCTTTAAAATATAAGTTATCATTCTATAAAGCTGCCATTCTTCATTAGAAAAAAAAGTGATAGTAACTTCTAATTAGTGTTTAGTGCCCTATCAAATAATTAAGTATAATAAAATGCCCTCAATGAGTGTAATGTTAACATGGTGCAATTAAAGCCAAGTCTTGAAATGCATTAGGTATCTACTATATCAGATATTGGTGTTTTTCTCTCTACAGGTGAAATTCTCAAATTGTGCTTATAGCAATGTTATCAAAGACAAAAAACCCATCATTTGAATGTAAAACATGTCTTACAGTGCACAAGAGCAGAATTCAGAAATCAAACAAAAAAATCTTTAAAATTCACTTCTAAATCCCTGTTATAATGGAATCGAGTCCTGAAAATATTGTGTGACTTGCCCAAGGTCACACATGGGTAAGTTGATTTTTCCTTAGTAATGAGAACTGAGGTTTGGGGTCTTACTGAAGTGATTATTTATACTGTTGTTATTCTTTTTGAAATATGTTTGCTAGGAAAATGTTTATTTGATAGGGTGAAAATTGATTCTTTTTTTGATAGGGTGAAAAAATATGTGCAATATGAAAGAATATAATTTGTGTATAGCTCCTGTTACATTTAAGTCATTTTTAAGATTCAGGGCTTGTCATAGTGTCTATTTTAAGGCTGAAATACAAAGACAAGACTGAAATTTCGCCATCATCTCATCAGAATAACTGCAGTGTGCCTAGATACTTGGCCATTTCTAACCCTGCATTCTTTGAGCTTTCCAGGTCTTCTCTTGTGCATGTTGTATTATCCTTTTTGTCCACAAAGATTTTGAAAAATCAGCAGAGTATAGATAGCCCCTGAAATAAAGGCATCATTCAAGGAACAAAGAAGTAGGAGGGATCCAATTAAAATGGTGAAAATCTTTAGTTTTTATTTAGGTATACTTGTACGGACACGTGTATATACAAATACAGATTGTATGGGTTTGTTTGTGTGTGGGTTTTTTTTTTTTACATTTTCTATTACATTTATATAATGTCAGCATTTCAAAACAGCACTCAATGAGTAAGTGCAAAGGAACTGCAAAGCAGGGCAGTACAAGCACAGGACCACATGGCGCTGGACTCCACACCCAGACACACACACAATGAGTGGCTTCAATGAGGTGTCAAGAGTAAGCATGAAAGCGGATTTTGACTCATGGGTAACCTCCAACATGCCAGCATCTATTAAACTATACAGACAATGGGAGCAAGCCCATTGTAGGGAGCTTTGTCTCATACCCGAGCAGCTCTGGGGCAAACGCATGGGAAAAACTCAGTGATGCCAAACCAGAGACAGACCTGCCCATTCACGGCTCTGAGGGAAAAAAAACGTGAGGAGAGACAAAAAGAATAAAATAAACATAAAAAGTCAAGGGGGGTAGGCAAATGGGAGTATCAGTAGAGGTGTTTTCAAAAGAAAAGCTAGTGACCACAACTCTGAGAGCAATGAACGGAAGGGAGAACTTAATATTTTTTTTTCCTAATTTTTTGAAACAAACAAAATGGCTGCAGCCGTTGCTAAGGCACCAGAGAAAAACAGAGTCCCTGAAAATCCACATGTACTGTGTGACTTTTCCTTTCACAACAACACAGACAGGGGAACAGCCACCCATTTAACCTTCCTAAAGGGATTGGTGTGCAGCCATTCCCGTGCCTGGGCTGCTCTTTGTACTCACCAGACTCTTCCTGGGGGAGAAAATGAAACCGTCCATGAAACAACCACAAACAGAAAACCAAACCAAAATACAGAACCGTTACTAAGTTCTCTAAACCTTTTTGCAAACCACATGCGTAAGGTAAGGAAGGATCCCTGGGCTCCAACATCAGACCTTGAGAACATGGAGGACACAATACTGATCAAACAGTCATGTTGTTCTGGGTCACAAGATGATGGAGGCTTAGGATTGGGGGGCGATGACCACACATGAGTTCTGTATGGAGCAGTGTCTCAGCCATTTGTGACTTTTCTCAGCCATGGACACATTGGATGTTTCAAAGCCTCGATGCATGTTTTGTATCCTGAAAGTCTATTGTTCTCACTTACAAAAGACATAAGAATCAAATTAATACTTTATTATCAAACACTATATACAACAGAGGTTGCTAATAATACAGAATTTAAAGAACGCAGGTTTTTTTTTTTAATGTTTACTTGTCTTTCCTCTGCCACCCAAGAAAGTACAGTACAAAACAATAGTCTAAACTAACACGAACTGATACCTGGTCTATTAAAGGATACACGGTATCCACTAAACAGACACATCCTTATTTCCCTGCTTATATAGCAAAGCCCTTGGCAACCAGGGGCAAAGGTCGCTGGGGTTTGACCAACTGGGGCTGAGGGCCAGCTATGGCTGCCCTTCAAGCTTTTGAATTGTTTTTTAAACTAAAAGCTGCTACAAAGTTGCATCGACATCCTCCAATGCCCCCAGAGGATTGTAACACCACCACAAAAGGCCACCAGCACTTTTTTAGACAAGATGAAAACTGTCTGGCATCAATCATCTTGAAAACTTCAAGGCAAGCCATTAGCTATGATTACGTCACTTACAGGTAGAGAAGCATACTGTCTACTGCCATGGATAGTCTTGCTAATTTTTTTTTTGTTTTGTTTTTACTTCATTCGTGGTGGCACAATGGTGAAGTAAAAGGGTCTAATTTCCCCATGAAAAATGAAAGACAATGGCAAAGAGGGCCATGAGTAATTATTTTATAATTTGTTAGAGACAAATGCTAGAAAAACCACAGAAGTCACCATTTCTAAAATGAAATTAGCACTGCTAATGTAGTTATGACTAACTGGAATCATTACAGGATCATTTGATTTCCTTGGTTATAGAACATGCAGTATTATTTGTTTCTGACTATTGATCCATTTTAGAAGGTATCTTTTTTCCCCCTACTCAAATCCTACTGGACCAACAAGCCTGTAACTAGTAATAAAAATGAGTATTTCTGCATATTACAGAGAGTACTGAGCATATAAATAGTGAAAGGAAAAAGGAATCGGATGCTGTTAACTGTTGTTTCAATGAAATGCTGGGTGCCTTCTGCGAAAGACTCTGCCACTCCAGAAAAGTTCCTGACATCAGGGGAAAAGGGTCGATTGTATTTGTGAGGCTGGCAACCCCACTCTCGTGGTTCCAAGTGAGAACACACTCAGTAGTAACACCCACTCCACACGGATCAGGTAAGCCCAGATCACATTTCAACATGTGTACAACTCTCTAGGGTGCAGTACGTTTACAGCTGCCTTTCATTCACATATTTTTCTAATTCAAAACTACTCACAATTCTAAGCAACTTTCCATTCATGAAGTCTGTCCATAATATGACCCTTTTTTTTTTACATATACATCTTAAAAAACAAATATATAAAAAATCCTTGTTTTGCTGGAATGCTTTCAACTTTTTCACATTTTACATGATCATTGCATTTATTGATTTACTTACTTTGAAAGGCATGGTTCCTATTGACATGTCGTGCAATAGCAAAAAAGGCTAGATCGTTTTTCCATTGATCCGACACTTTTCCCTGCCTAGGCTTTGGAGTTTAAAGTTCATGAGAGCCCCACTAGTAGAAACCCCAAGGCTTGCATTTCCTGGTAATCAACTGGAAATGTCCCCTGTTGGCCGTGCTAAAATTCCTTAAACAGGGTCATCCTATGTTTATTCTCCTTCTGCCCCACCCTCACAATGAAACAAGATAGCCCCCCCCCCGTATTTCTAAATGTATCAAGGGATACCACTTTTTTTCACATGTTTAAATAGGACAAGCATATATACTCACTCTCAGCATAAAGTATATCTAAATAATGTATTTTCTATTCTAGTGGATTTTTAAAAAAATATTTTGTTAAAGTCTTTGGGACTCCATCTTGTTTATCTCCCACAGATAAACACATGTTCCCCCTATGCTTTAGGCTGTGTCAGAAAGGGAAAGAATATAAAATCAACACTTAAATTTTTTTATTCCAAACTTTGGAATTTTTATTCCAAATTTCCCTTTAGCCCTCCCAAGTAGTGCTGAGTGACTCTCCTGGTGACAGGGGTTTGTATCTGAGCCCCCTGTGGAGCAAAACGTGGGCATTGGGGTGGGAGTCAAAAGGCCACAGCACACTGGCGCTTCAGCAAAGCCAAATCGCATCTCCTCTGGCCACTGACTTCCTTTCCTTGGTGCACATTGTCCCCCAGAGGAGCAGCAAAAGCTATTTCTTTCTGCACTCATCAACCCTGGCTTGTCAGCCTTGGGGAAGGTCACTTTATTCATAAAAATGCCTCTTTGAGTTTCAAAAAAAAAAAAAGTTGTAGCACCATGGTGATCTGTATTCAAAGAAAAAAAAATCTGGTGTGCACTGCCCAGTCACCAAAAAATCTAGAGGCACTCACACATACACACCCCCACCAAACATAGGGTTGTCTCTGTTTTCACGCTAGCTCTGTGTTAGCGTTCCTGCCCCCAACCTGCCTCCCGGGGAAGAAAAAAGGGCTTCTTTTACAGAGCACAAGTTTTGCTGTCAAGAATGCTTTAAGACAGTCATATTAAAAATCCCAGTGTCTCAACCTTTAGAAGCCTGTTCATTTATACACTCCTAGAGGAAATGGTGTAATATTATATCTATTCTTAATACCTCCCCTCGGGACCTGACATGGTGACATGATGCCCTGCGCGATCATCTCACAGTCCTGAATGCGAAGGCATAAATATTGTATAGGAGAGTGAAACCCCCGGGACTGGTCATCCCTAGCTGCATCTGCCACTATTCCTTGTCTGTATCCTGCCAACACAGTGCGCTAACGGAGGTGCGCTCTTACAGGAGGATGCACAGGAGCTGGCGAACCACTGGCGTCATGACGACAATTTGGCATTTTCATCTGGGGTCCATTTAATTTGGAGGGGGTGAGAGAAGTCAAGGGCAAGGGCTGGGGGTGGGGTAAGGGAGGCAGCAACTAGTTTAGCCCCCCAACCCCAAGTTGTTGCTTAGAATTCAGGCCGAAGGAAAGAAAACAAAAATCTGACATCTGCCAAAACCCAATAACAAGTCCCTTCTTAGGATGAGCAGTTAGGTGGATCTCTGGTGTTCCAAGACCCTGATGTTTTCTGTGACAGGTGATGGGAGGAGACTGTGCTATAATGTCAAAAGCATCGCCAGGAGGAACAGTAGGATTGCCAAAAGGCGGCTGTGTATCCTTGGTGTTTGTGCCGCATTCTCGCCGCGGGATGGCTCGGCTGACTCATGTACGGTGTCATCTGTTCAAATAGAAAGCACACATTCCAATGAGTTTTCACATCCTTAATAACTCTCTCGCAGCAGCCTGCTGTTCACAGACCTCGCCACCCTCTGCAAAGTAGGGTAATGAACCTTGTGCCACCATTGACTTTCATGTCTGCATAATCACTCATTATTTACAGCAAACAAAAGAGAGGCAGAGAAAATTGGACTTTCGTGGCAATATCAGTACTTTCCTTTAAAACCGAGGGGGGAAACAGTGCGTATGCTGTAACCTCTGCAACACGAGCTACTTTGGTTTGCTAGCAGTCAGGTACACCAGTCAGGTACACCTTGCACAAACATGAGATACTGAATGTGCCCATTAATATCTCAGACGCACAGGAAGGAAAGTATGTGTTGGAGGACACAGGGTAAGGAGGCAGTTATATCGGCGTATTAGTGGTTTACCAGAAAGGGTCGCTCATTCTCCTCTTTTTAGCCATTTCATAGGATTAGAGTTGAATGCTTGGTTGTTGGGTTCCTAGGTAAATTTTCAAATATGAAAGGTTAACTGCCAAAACAACAGCATTTTAAATAAACTATGTATAATGCCCAGCAAACCTCAATAAACTAATACCCACTGATGTGCCTACAATTAGAAATCAATTATGGTACTATTTCTATTATAGGCCCTGTATCTCTAGGATTAAATTACTTGAACTTGACTATTTTTATTTTTATCAGGCTGAAGCTTGGCACATAAATTATCAGCATGGATGCAAATTTTCCTCTAAATAAAATGAATTAAGTGAGTTAAGCTTCTTTTATTTTGCTATAAAGTGTTCTACAAGGCTGCCTCTGACTTTGGATAGCCTCCCTGATCTGCATGATTAACAGGCTTAACTTCAAAATGGGAACTTTGCAGTAATTAGTGCCCAAAGATAGATGGAGGCTTGCCCAGGATCCATGCTATTCTCTAGTGTGACCCATCTTCTTCCTTCCACCTGGCCTCCTTCTTTCCACTTGTGCTTCCACACCGAGTGACCCCTGAATGACATGCTCCTCAGGACAACAGTGGGCCTCTGTGCAGATTTCATTCAGCATCAAGGGAACTTCCTGTAGGAGCTCAGCAATTGCCATCTGGGATTCACTCAATGGTCAATCAGAAAGAATGGTAATAAATGAGACTCTAGTGGTTTCTCTGTTCTGTGGACCTCAAAAGACGATCCCTAAATATCCCTGCATGACCTACATTGAGCCTCTCCATGGATTAACTATCCATTATTTTAAACTCATTTATATTTTTCTACCACATAACATGTCACAATAGGACAGAGTCACAGTCCTAAAATGACCTCTTTTCAGGCTGTTGGTTGGCCCCTGCTTCAGATGTGCTCATTTGAGATGTTTCTGTCCATCACATGCATTTCCCACGTGAACTAAGAAATATGTCTTCTCAGTATTGCATATTCTACCATGGAGATAAGTACTTTTATCATTTTAGCCTGTCCTTGTGTAGAAGCTGCTGCATCCCTGTGTCTGATATGCTCCCCTTTCCAGGACCTTAGCAAACCTTTATGGAGCGGTTTTAGCTTAGGGTACTAGAAAAGGTTAGGAAGCAAGAATGGGAAGATGAGTAATGCAGAGAAAAATATATACAGCCCTGCAAAATGCAGCCAAGTACTTACAGACTCTCCCCTTTTCTCTGCTGTTTTTTAGCCTTGACATGGTATTAACTAAATCTGTAGTTAACAGGAGGTAGAAGTAAAGGCCCTGAACAGCCCTGAAATTGAAATCCAAATCACTTTCTTAAGAGCACCAAAATGATGTCAGTCAAAACAATGGAGTACTTCAGGGTTAACTGAGAAAGAACCGGAGGATTCCAGAATTCATTTTGAAATATTGCTCATACAACTGAAATTGTACCATCTATTGGGTTCTTGTCTACCTTATTTTTACTAATGTATTACACAATCCTTCTTGTGCAGTTTGGAAGTATACTGCTATAAGGTATCCAAGCAGAGCTTAGGTGTTCAGTATAGGCATGAAGGGGACTCTTCTACTGCTTCTGGTCCCCTGCCGGTGTTCCGTGTGCCCTAGCCATTAGTGTAGGCTCACTCATCACCAGACATGGTGAAAAAAACTTGCAGGATAACTGAGGGAAAGGCTTTCATTTTTCATGTAAGTGAAGCATGAGGCTGACTGTTCCCTTCATTGGCCATCTCTAGAAATAGCCTTTTCCTAAGCAATAAATGAATACATTCCATCATGCTCCCAAAAGGGAAAACCCAGGCCACGCATTAGGACATCATGATTCTTCTCTTGTTCCGGCAACATGATGTTCTCCAATTAGGATTGTACAAAGCATCCTTTGATTAAATCAGAGCCTGAATGATGGGAGATTCTATGACCCCCAAAATTGAAATGAGGAAGTGGCTATCATTTAGGTAAATCTGAGTGCTATCAAGATTCTAAAGAGGAATTCCTAACAACATCTATTCCAATGGCAATTACATCTAAATATGAAAGAATTTCCAACTCTTGTAATGTGAACATGGATTGGAAGAAGAAAATGTTCTTCAGAAGCCAAATCAAGTCTGGTCTGGCTATAGGGTTCCATGGGGGTTTCAATGGTTAACTGAGAGAATGCTAGCGACATTTTGGAGCATGTGATGTGTCGTATGTCTGCCCTGAAATCATCCTGCATCCCTCATGATAGCAAACTGGCAGGCAGAGTAGGCAAGCAAACAAAAAGAACAAATACATTCCAAAGATAGGTGAATTAGTACATATTGCTGAGAACATGCAGTGGGATCCTTCCAGGGTCGCTGGATTCACAGTCTGCCTCTACTTGCAGAGGTAGGTAAAGGTAAATATTCACACTCAACCAGGGGAGGAACTTCAGGTCTGACTGAATTTTCTAAGGAATAAAGTGAAGTACTCCACTTTGTTATTTTATTTACACTGCCAGGGATGGTGGCTTAACCTTGTGTCATTTTTAGTAAAGCTGTTCACTAGCAAATACTTAAATATCACCATGACTGACTCAAAAAGCTCTTCCTGCAGGTACACCTATGCTCTATTCTCCAACACATCCATGCACACACATGCACACACACACACACACGTACATGCTTAAGTACATTCTGCCATAGTTTTGGAAACTCCCACCATAGATTTGGGGGCACTAAATATTCAGTAAAAGAGAGCTGATTACCCAAAAGATAATGAAATATGCTTATTTATGAAAGCATCTTAAAAACTTGCATTTTATCATTAGTTGAATTTAAAGATAATTTTCCTAATGTGCCTCAATGTGTCTCTTCATTCCCAGATGTGCCTCTTCATTCCCAGAGAAAAACATGCAATCTGTTGTTTTTAAACAGCCTCTTGCTCTCTAGATAGGCAATGAAGTTTACCTGGAGAAAAGATTGTAGGAAAGATATGCCTTCATTCTACACATGTACCAAAAAATCATAATCTTGGGCATGTTTTATTTGTAACATGCCTAACTCTGCTGGTCATTCTATTTGTGACTTATCAACAAAGCCAGGAAAGTTAAGTACTTATTCTGTTCATCTTTACCCCTAGAAATAGTAAAAAAAAAAAAAAAAAAAAAAAATCACTTTGATACTAATGTTAGAATGGGAGGCAAGAGATAAGATTATCAAACTTGGCTCTGTGTAACAGGCTGTGTGGCCCAGGAGGAGTTCTCCGTCACAGGAGGGAGACCGAGACTCTATAGTCTTTAAAAAGAGATCCTCCTGAACTTGCAGTTCCTAGGATGGCCTCAAAGTCGGGAGGAGTCTGATCCCTTGAAAGGCCACAGTAATGCTCCCAGATTTCCCAGGCACATTTAAAATGTCTCCCCGCCAGCGCTCACTCCTTGCAACTTTCTAAAGCAGCTAACTGATCCCTGGGAGCCACTGAGGTCTCTGCAAGCTCATTGTGCACACCTCTCATTGGCACTCTGGGTGAGATGCCTGCCTTAGAAAGACAAGAATGCTTGGGGGAAAAAAACCCTAACTCTTCCTGTCAGTTACACCGAAAGCTATTGTATGTCCTGAGGCGCAGCATTTACTCCGGGTGAGTTTCCCTAAGGCTCCTTGACTGGTATCCCCCTAACAATACTCAGGATAAAGTGGGCCTCCAATCCCTTTAATTTCTAGAACCATAAGAAAGAGAAGTCCTACTACAAAAAGACAAAAAGAAGAAAGAAAGAAAGAAAGGAAGGAAGGAAGAAAAGAAAGATAGAAAGAGAAAAAGAAAAAGGAAAAAAATCTTTATATAAGGGGGCTCAAATCTTGGTGTGAAGAGAAAATAATTTTACTTTCTTTAAGCTTTGAGATGTTCATGGGAGATGACTAAGGAAAGCCATGAAGATCTTGAGCAGGTAGGTGGAAAAAATATACCACACAGGAGGGGGCACACGCAGAGGCCCCAGACACACTCTTCAGTGAACAATGGATAGATAGAAGGCTTCCTCCCCTCACAATCAGTCTAGTTGCATTGAATGGTCAGACTGAATTTATAACCAAATGGATACCTTATAGGTTATTATCCACAGTATGCTACAGTATAAATGCTTACATGAGTGCTCTTGTGGGCTTTATTTTTCCTCACAATAATTGGAAAGTATGTGGAAGTGAATAGTACAAAAATGTATTTATCCTTAAAACTTATTTTGTCTCAGGAATCGCATTTGTCTCAATAGGCTATAGCATACATTTGTGGGAGCAGCAGGTGTGGAAACTTGTGGCAATACGATTATACTACTTTGGACCAGTTGCTATTGACAACAGCAAAAATAATACTGAAATAAAACAAAGTTGTTTAGATCAGTTCCATGGTGCATGTGAATTCCTAGGGAAAACTAAGTCTGTTGGGTTAGTTGCTGTTTTGTGCAATAGTCTTACTACTTTTATCCACAGAATTGGCTATCAGAAAAAGAAAATTTATAAACATATACAATAGAAATGTTTTCTGTCTTATATGAAAACAGATCCTTTAAGAGTCAGTGATTCACCAGCATGCTCTGAGGATATGGCAAAAGGTAGTGAGATTTTAGCATTCTGATGGGGCTTCTATATTAGGATACTGCATTAAATTAAACCCATGTCCAAAAAAAAAAAAAAGGTTACATTTTATCTAGCATGCATTACACAAAGATACTGGAGGAATGAGGTAGAAGATAAGTAATATTAGGATTGCTAGCAATGGGCAAAAGCAGAACAAATATATCATGCAAACATGCAGAGAAGAAGAAAGGAAAAAAAAAGTACTGAAGCACCAGAGAGATAGATGCATTTGTTAAAAGAGATTCTCTAAGCATACTAACCTGCTGGTTCTAATGAATTTTCTACTTTGTCGTTAACATCGAAAACACGATCATGAACACCTATAGTTTTCATACAGCTATCTATAACAAAAATAGAGATAACAGCCAAATATGTTAGTGAAGACACCCTTAAACTCCCATTTCTTTCTTTTTTTTTTTCTTTCTCTCTAGTTTTTCCTTTTATTTATGTAGAGATTGTTTTACAATCAGTGGCATGTATCCAGATGCCAATATTGCTCCCATTTGCTGTGCACGTACAACAATCTAAGAAACAACAAGTTAGCAACTGCTGTGTACTTAAATAAAAGCATCATGGAGAATGATGAGAAAAAACACGATGAAAACTAAAACATGGATGTTGATATACAAAACAGATACCACACAAGATTTAACAGTAAAAAAAAAAAGCTTTACCGCTCTGAACCAGACCACAGGATAAAGCATGCGTAGTGAAGGAACCCTTTGTGGCTCATTCTAGTGAACTTACTTGTTGGTCTCACAAAGACTTTGAGCTTTAGGCAGGACCTTCTTCCATTATCTGGAATTGCAGAGGCTGTGGATAAGACAGAGAGGACAAGGGAGAAAGGAGAGAACAACAACCAATTACTCTTGGTTTTCACATGCAAATTGTCCGCAATGCACACTTTCTTGGACAATAGGTACCTAACCTAATTCTTGCCAGAAGATAAAACAAACAATACCAGTGGATTGATCTAAGGATAGGACCCCTTTCATCTCCTATCTTCTCCTTTCACTACAGCAAAGAAGCAAGCAAGCATGTGGGTAATCTGTGTAAAAATACTTTGGACTTATTTCAAAGGTGTTTCCATTTAACTTGATCTGTTATCAATTTTCTGTAAAACAGTACGATAATGCTTGAGCCCTCTTACTTTATGAGCTGCTTCTCCTTCACTGCAGGGAAAGGGGCCCACCAAAGGCCATTGGTGAAAGTGCTGGCAAAAACCAGTGACACAGAGTTGCAAGGCCGACTTAAACATGACCTATTTCTGTTGGGGAAAGCAGTGCTTGCCCATCCTGAACGCTCGTCTGTCAGTGCTCGTCAGGTAATTCAATTAGAGGTTTTACTCAGAACTTGGCTCCACTTTTTATCTGACTAAACCAAGCCCAGCAACTTCCATCACGCTATTATAAGTACAATATGCTATTGAGAAAGTACTATGTTGCAATGGTATATTTATTATTTTTTTTTAATTTGCCACAGAGAAGGATGGAATTAATAAAGTGGGCTTACCAAAACATGACAACATGCTTCAAGTTATAAATCATTTGAGGAAGAAACGTTCTTCTCCTCTTCAAAATAATAAGATTGCAAACTTTCCCTACATTTGAAAGATTATCTCCCCTCAGTACTCACAGCATAATGTCGAAGGAATTCCCAAGGGTGGTAAGACCCTTAACAACCACATGTGTTTACTAATGCATTCTAGAAATGACAAAAATTACAGAAACAAGGACTGCATACTTTCCTCCCTGTGTGCTTGCTTCAAGTGGTTTCTTTGTTGGGAAAAAGCAGATGACATCAATCAAAGCACACATGGCTTAAAATTAGTTTAGTAATACCCGAAGTGACAAGGAGAAAACCAGCATTTGGTATGCCTTCTCTCTCCTTTATTTTTATACTATTCTCCATAAGGAACCCAGAAAGCAAAAATGCTTACTTTGCAGGTCACAGAATTCAAGATGCAAACTCCAAACTCACTTTACACGAGTCTCCTTATGTAACTACAGATCTGTGTAACTGTCCCGCAGGAGAGCTTATAAATTCACCACCTAAAAGAAGTCAAGCACTAAAGGACCTCTGGTGTCATTATCTACCACCTGTTGAAACTCTTAATGTTAAGGCAAAAGTAAGAGAAAAGATGTTTTCGGGCCTCCCCATCTCCCTGGGTCCCTCTGACAAGCAGTTAAGAAGTGCTAACAGCTGGCTTTCCAGTAGGCTTTCATTAAATCAAAGTCGGAAAAACTCCCTCTCCTGACATTTACAGTAACTAGTGTGTTATTTAGGGCACAATATTTGCACTCTGTGGTTTGATCCAGGAAATGGTGTCCTTCCTGTGGCCCCCAACTGCAAATGTGCCTGTCACAAATACAGCACACATAGGTGACTCCAATTCATCAGAAAACCATGGGTTCTTGAGAGAGTATATGTCTTATTCATATGAAGTGGTGTGGAAAAATGACACGGATATTTGCACAGCTATTCTACAGATTTCTGAGCTGAGATGAACTCACTTCAAGCCCTGTGAACTCGATTTGCCACATGCAAATAACTGATTTTACACACGTTACTGCAAGAGAAACAGACTCGAAGCGGGATCAAATGTTTAAATGTTTTAGTGAGAAGCTTCCTGGATTTAAAATAGCTCTTTCTGATTTTTATGAAAAAGAAATAAATCCAGGACATAAAATTATTATAGAGTCTAGTGGAATAACGAAACAGCAGCAAGTGATAACCCATGCAGAAAAAAATCTAGAGTTTTTCTGTTCCCAGCTTACAAGGAGGGACTGCAGCCTTAGCTACTTGAGTAGTTATGTTCTCATGTGAACTAAAAATACCAAATATGTTTATATAAAATATAAAATCAAAACCTCTCTTCCCCTATTACTGTCTCATCTCCCCTCACCAGGAAAGCTGGACGGATGACGACACGATTGATGTCTTGTGATATTTTTACCACCTCATCCTCATGGACAGAGAACGTTAACATACAATGTTACCTGAGAATGCAGGTACATACCAAATTCCACAGGCTGACTCCTGAGCTCACAGAGTGAACTCCTAACCCTTAGGGCCAACCTGAGAGGTATACTTTGCCAGGTTAGTTTAACTTGAGTTCTTTCTTATTTGCCATATTGAAACAAAAAAATAAAACCAGAAAAGGGAAAAAAAATTCAATATGCCAACAAAACTCCATTTCTTATAAATAGTTTTAAGACAGAGAGTATGACTTTATTCCACGTTAAATTCAAGGTTTCTTCCCCCTACAACCCTTGGCTGACAGATGTAGGATGCCTTTATACCAATTAAAAAACAGGTGGTGATATTATTAGTGATATTTGAAGATATAACGTAATACAACAGTGCTTGACTATTCACAAGTACACAAAGGCAGAGGATTGAGCATTAAAAATACAAAATAATAAGCTGGGTGTGGTGGCACATGCCTGTAATCCAAGCACTTGGGAGGCTGAAGCAAGAGTTCAAGGCCAGTCTGGGGTACATAATGAGTCCAAGGCCAGCTTGAACTACACAGTGAAACCCTGTCTCAAAAAAACAGAAACAAACAGAAAACCCCCACAAAATAAGAGAGGAAATGAAACATGTAATAGTCCCACAAACATAGAAAGAAAATTCTCTCATCATCCTATAACCAAATGATGGGACAAAGGATGGAAGTGAGGGAGTAAAAACTTAAAATATGACTGACTTTTGTTAGAAGGTAGTAATATTAATCTGTATGTTTCTAAAGAAATATCACTTTAAAGTGACCACCATTATTTTTTTTTTATTTTTTTATTTTTTTGTGGGTACCGGGGGGTCGACCTCAGGACCTCGTGCGCCAACAGGCACCCGTGCCACTGAGCGATATCACCGGCCCCTTTTTCGTATGTGGGATCCGGGAGTCGAACTCGGGCCCTTGCGCTTGCAAGGCAGGCGCTTACGCCGCTGAGCCATCTCACCGGCCCAATTATTTTTAATAATATATGCATTATAAATATATCTTCCACTGCTCTTAGAAAATTAATAATCCATATTGAAAACTGATAGGGAATAATTATCAAAACACCTTCTATATTACTGCATCTTCATGCATCATTTCAAATACTTTTAAAGTTCCTACTATCTGCCAGCTTTGTTATTGGATGCTGTGGATGCTACAATACATAAGACACACTGATCCTGCTGTGTTTTGTGTTTTTTCCAGCTGGAACACAAACACAAACCACAGATGAGGACAGCTGGAGCCTCCACATGATAACTGATGTTTGCGGAGCGCTGGCGCCATGTGGACCTGTGGAGGTGGCACAGGCCCGCCCATCAGAGGACCTAACAGAGGCTTCACTGGTCCTCCAGAAGCCAACCCACAGCAACTAGAACATAAGAATTAAAACATTTCGACCAGAAAGAGGTGCTAACCTGCAACAGGCAAATGAAACCTAGACCTTAATTCTTCCTGTTCAGATACATGGATTTTCTAATAGAATTTTTAAAATCAAAATGAGAAAACTCATCAGTTGCCACATAATCTAAATTCATATCCCTTTACTCACTTTACTGCTAAAAATGTACGTTTGGACTCAGGAAATTGGAAGTGGGGACAATTAAAACAAGCAAAACCTCCCATTCCATTATCTTAATAGCAACTTTATACATCAATGCATAGGGTTCCCTTCCCCCTATTAAGCTGTAAAGTACCAATTAAAACCTTTCGACACATAATGAAATACACGATGGGGGACTGTGACTCTGCGTTTAGAGTACCATGCTAACAAGGCTGTGAGGGCCCCTTGTCCTCACTCTGTTCCATGACCTCAGAGAGGGGCCCTGACTTAGGCCATCTCTGAAAACTGGTTCCTTTGGTCTTCTAAGGTTGAGGAGCTCAGCTCAATATTTAGCCAATGTGGTACATAAGGGGAACAATTTTCAGTGCCCCCTAATTAATACTTACAAAAGCTATCCTTAGCACTATAGATAGATATATAGATAGATATCCGCACCACAGATCACTACATGTCTTATCATTCAGACACAGCAAGAGAACACTAGTATCATGCTTGTTATGAGCAATTTCTGACCTGTTTTTCAATGACCTCCATCTCCTGTACGCAGGGCTTTCTGTAATCCCCTCCCCTCGAGAGTGGACTGAACTTAGTAGCTTGCTTCTAATGAGCAGAATACAGCAAAAGTTATGGTGTGTCACCTCTGTGATTATGTTGCAAAAGCCTGGACCTCCTTCGTGGTAATAAGCCCCTTTTTATTGTGAGACACTCAACAGAGAGGCCCATGTAGCAAAGAACCAAAGGAGACTTCCAGCCAAGAGCATCAAGGAACTGATGCCTTAGACACCAACAGCTCACAAGGAAGTAATCTGGCCAACAGTCACGTGAGTAAGCAAGAAAGTGCATCCTCCTGGGCTGAGCCTTGAGAAGACTGCTGCCTTGTGAGAGATCCAAAGGACCCTGCTAAGCTCAGCCTAGATCCCCGTCCCACACCAATTCTGAAATAATGTTGTGTTGGTCACAAATTTGGGGGGATAATTTGCAAGAGTTAACGGATGCAATGCAGTGTACAAACACATCTTTAAATCACAGGCATCCCAAGGCCGACTTTACGCTGGGGGGTGAAGACCCGGCAGCGTTCTCTGTCACGGGCAGCCACGCGGGGCTCCCACAGGGCTACACGGGCCGCTGTTCCGTGCCTGCACAACTGGATCCTTTTCTAGTTTATATTTCAAGCTACCGTTACAAGTCCACTTAAAATACACCTTGAAGAGAGGTAATTATAAACTGATGTTGAAGACATACTACAAGACACATCTATTTGTTCTCACTCCAGCATTTAAGAACTGTTTCTCATTTTCCTTCTCATGCAACTTAGTTTGCTTTTGCGAATGTAGTCAACCTGCGCTGTTCCTTGTAATTAGCATGATGTCTCACGTTAGCTCTAAATTGCTGGGCGAATCTAAACAGTTTTGATACAAAATGTGCACTTAAATCAGAAGAGTGAATGCCTTTTCTCAAATATGAGAAACAGACTGTAAAGGTGAGCTTTGCAAACACCTGAAATGAAGGGATTTTAAAATAAGTGAAAACTTCTCTAACAAAAGACTATCAATTACCTTTTACATAAGGCATCAAATTAAACATAAACATTATGAGATTTCAAGCAACCCTGAAATTCCCTAATAATCAAAGAACCAAGCATTCATCTTCATGAAGAACCAAAACTTTGACAGGTGAGGGACAAGACTCTAGTATTTTTTTCACAGTTTCAGGTCCAATACGGTGCTCATTAGTCAACTTTAACATTTCTGCCTAACCTTATTCAGCCTCAAATCTTAATTCCAAAGACTCAGATCCTTCTCCTTTTTGTTTGTCCCGTGTCAATCTGGGTACTTCAGGAAGTTTTCTTTTTAAGAAGTCAGCCACTTTCTTCTTTTTAAGGAAATGAATGTGTATGTGAGCATTAAAAATGCAGTTTTCCATTATGTTTGCCACAGGCAATATTTCTCAATTTGAGCAAGTCAAAAGAAAAGATAGGTTATTAGTTGTTAGCAGGGCCCTATTTTTTCCCCTGTAGGTTTTTTCTGCAGTGTAACATACAACATAAATATATGCAAGTAAGGTAGGTGAAGGCAGAATTAAGCATTAATATTCCTCTCACAATAAATGCTGAAAAAATAAAGCCTATTTAAATACAGAGTAATAATGGAAATGTCTCTGAGAATTTAATGAATCAATAAAATCCATTTTGTGCATACAAGTGAAGGGTGGGGAACAGAAGTGGTGGGAATAGGATGGAGATTAACCAAAGCCATATGGGCTTTTTAGATGGTTACCAGACACACAGAAAAATTCTGGAAACAAAAGTTAGGCCTCTTCTTAGGGCAGAATACCCCGACAACAATGTGCAACTGGCTAATTGTACCACCACACTTAATTTTCAAATTAAGAACAAGATCACCTGTTCTGATGGAATACATCGTGCCATTCTACTGACTTGAGTTTGGAAAATCACATGTTTTGGGGTGTGTGGTATTAGAGATCAAACCCAGGGCCTTGCATATGCTAGGCAGGTGCCCTACCACTAAGGCACACCCCCTCGCCTAAAAGCCATGCTTTGATCTCTGGCTCAAACTCTGACTCTACAGAGCTCGCATCCCAGGGGTAAACACAGGAGCTAGCTAAATGTGCCAACACATTTCACCTTGTGCAGCGGGCAGTGTCTCAGGATTTAAATCACTGGCAGGTCAAGGTCAAGGCCCCAGACGTAAAAATTGGAAAGGTTACCAAGTATGGAGGCCTTGGAGAAATTAAAAATACCATGTAAATATTAGATACTTTGATATGGCGCTGGGGGGGCGGTTCTTTTAAAAAAAGAGAAAGGGAGAGGGATGTGTTTCCCACAATAAACCCAGAAGGGAGGTAAAATTACTCCCCAAGCGAAAACTTTGTTTCAACACCGGGGGACTGTAACAGGGAACAAATAATTAGAGTAAAGTTCAGGGGGAGGGAGGTAAAATAAGTTCCAGCTGGACAACCTCAGACAAAAGAAAAATTGGGAGGTACAACTGATCCCACCCACAGCTCCCCCACCATCTCATTGCCCCTTAGGCAAAGTTCTCACTGCAAATGTTAACTTAAGTGTTATTTAAATTCCAGCAGCTCAGTCTCAGTAGATCAATTACTTTTCTCAGCAACTTCAAATAAATGGTTGAGGACAAATTTCTTTCCACTGATTACTGGGAATAAACAAATAGGACATTATCATGGTTATGTACACATTTATTTGAAGTATGAGCTTTTAAAAGCTCAGAGACAATAAGCCAGTTTCCACTGAAGAAGGGTATGTCTTTGATATCACTGAGTTATGAGCAAAAAGTAACCCATATTTTGGAGAATGAGTTTAAAATGTCCCTGATAGGCAGCATTTCTAATTATTGCTAAGGGAAACAAGGCAGTTTAAATAAATCTTAGTGTGAAAATCTAGAATTTACTGAATGGGAAAATCTAGTCAACCTATATAGCCACAGAAAGCAAGATAACATTTAGATATCATTCTAATTGTTTTTAAAAGCTCCGAACCTGAACAAATATTAATTTTATTATTAAATATTTTAGAGCTAAAAAAATTCCTGAACATTTTTAGTTAGAAAAAAAATAAATTTCCTATGCTCAACTAGTGTCCTATTATTCTCTACGTCCTGGCCTTGTTAGAGACACATTATGTAAGTGACTGTCCAAGGCCTGTAATACCAGATGGTCAGGTGGTTCTTTTCTTCTTGCTTGTGGTGATTTTGGTGAACCTAGCTGAGATAGGTACTAAATGAACCAGAGAAATATTATCTGATTTTTTAAAAATGACAAGCAGAACTATTCAATTAGAAAAATTCTTCAGTGGGAAGCCACATAATAAAGGTAATGACAAACATAAAAGTTCAGATAACAGGTAGAAGTCCTGGAATTCCACAAGAGGAACAATTTATATTATTCCTTCTCCACAGGCCCCTTGCACCACTATGTGTGATATGCTATCAGGGTGACTGTGAATTGCTACCAAGGAAAGCCACACACTGCCCCATTTCTCATTTGTACTGTAATAACAGAAACAAGGTTGTTATCATACAACGCTAATGTAGCATGACAGTAAATTACTAATAAATCACCAAGTTAATATAATTCAAAAAGGCTCCTAGAAAAATGTTAATATTTCTTTGTGGCTTTCATAACCCCTTTCATCCTTAACTTCCTCCTTGGAAATCACATGGGTTAGTGGATTGAGTGCAAGCATAATGATGCGCCAAACTTCCTCCTTGATTCACCCATTCTGACTTTTTTTGTGGCTTTGAGCCAGCTGCTTAACCTGTCTACACCTCAGTTTCCCCATGAGCCTCCCCTTCTCAAAACAAATTTTAAGTATGACCTACTTTAGAAGGGCTGTAAAATTTTATAGTGCACTTGGAATCTCAGGTGATAGGTCCCCACAGATTTAGAATATTATTTCACTACTCTACAGATTGATATCATCTACTCTGTGCTTCACCCCCACCCTTTGCATTGGGATTTCTCAAAATCAAGGCCCAGCTGGCGCTTCTTAGGTCTCTAGATCTGAGTTGAAATATGTGAGAGGGAGGGAACCGGAATGGGTAACAGTGATAAAAAGTTTTTTATAATGTCATAAAGAAAACCAGTGGGAAAAATGTGACCCTATGTAGCCTTGATTTTAGTCTTGCCATGTTACCCAACCTATCCTTGAACTTGTGGGCTCAAGGGATTCTCCTGCCTCAGCCTTCTGAGGAGCTAGGACTATAGGCATGCACTACCATACCCAGCTCTGCAGCCTACATTTTAGAACCTGAATTCTAGCCTAGTTTGTTAATGGGGATTGTGATGGTGATGATGATGTTTATGTGAGGCTGTGTAATGAGGCTGATAATGATTGGAGAATTAGGGCATTACAAGACCCTCTTACTTTTGAAAACTTTGTTAAGGTTCTGCAAACTTTTTCAATCTACTTTAAGAGTGTAAGTAGATGAAGATACAAATTCTACAGAGAAGCAACCAGGCTGGGCCCTGAGTCTGCCTCTACAGCTGTACAGCTTGAACCACTAGAACGATGCTACTAAGGAAAACCAGCCCGAAGGTGAATGCAGGTAATGCACACTGCCCTAACCAGTCCTGCTATACACAGATGGTTCTTACTCCACTCTTCAATATTCTTTTGCACAATATTCAAGTAAATAACTATGCAAATCAATGATTTTTTGGTTATTGTTATGGTTTGTGTCTGGATGTCCCCCCATAGCTTCATGCAGTCATAGGTAGGGCTTTTTCAGAGGTGGCTGAATCTAGAGTGTGTGATGCTGGGATTAATTCATGGTGCAATGCTAGGATCAAGGGCATTAGAATTAAGGGTGTGAGTGCCACCCACCCTACGTAGCCTGGATAAGGTAAAAGGGGGAGAAAGACACTGTTAAGGTCTCTTGTTGTTTTGCTACCTTCTGCCTGCCACAAACTATTTCACCTCTGCCATGTGCCACTCTGCCTTGGAGCCAGCCAATTACGGAGTGAAACCTCTACAAACTGTGAGCTAAATAAACCTTTCCTCCTTTAATGCTGGGTGTCTGGTATTTTGTCTCAGCAACAAGAGAAAAGTAACTAAGACTATTTGCTTTTTTTTTTTAATCCAGGAGGCCATGTTCTTCTCTACATCTATCATTTTGGCAAGAGTGTAAGTATCTAGGCAGGAATAGCCATTGGTTTGGGCTACAGGCTCCTAACGGAACTCTCTAGGCCTGAACAAATGAATGTTTTCTCTCCAGGGAGGGAGTTGTTCAGGTACCAGGATTGCAAACTCCGTTTCACACCGGAAACGCTTTCCTTGATGGTGGTTTTATGTTGACGGAGTGAGTAAAACCAAAGCCAATCTTGAGGGCTGCATTCCAGCTCACCGTGATGTCTCTGAGCAGGACCCTTTAAAGTAAAGTTAGTGGCTGTGCGTTCTTACCGGTGGCCTACAGCACAGCAGCCAGGGTCTTCCATAAACTGATCCCAATCTCGACTTCCTTCATACCTTTTTCCTCCTTCAATACACATCACCAGCTAGTCCCAGTGATATTACCTCCCAGAACCTCCTAGAAAGTATGATTTTTTAAACTCACATGACCTTTCTTTTGCCTCTTAAAATTCCAGCTCCATTTGGCCACTTCAGATATAATCCCTCTCTCCGAGGCAATAACCCTCTTCTGGTTCTTGAAAATATCTGGTCTTACCCCCTCACTGCACAGACTCCATGCTGTTGGCTTTAGCACTGGCTGTTACATCTTACCTCTGTCACCACAGCTACAGTTCTACAAGGACAGGAACCACGGGCTGCTTGGTTCTCGTGGTCCATTGTTCATGACGGGTGTTCTATAAAGATCTGAGGCGCACCAGCAAGGTAAGACACCTTACATGAGGCTGTGACCCCCCAAATTGTATGAGGGACATAACAATCCTTTAATCACAGCAGGGTAGGCATTTTTAAGAAAATCAAAAGCACAGAACTAGTATTTCTTCTGTAAGGAAAAAAAATCTCTACATGTGGAATTTTGATACTTTGAAAGTAAAGGAAAACTTCGGCCAGTCTGAGTACCGGCTCAGATATGCAATCCAATTTAAAATATATGATGGAAAAATTAATTCAGACTTGTGATGAAATGAAATCTTAGCTTTACATATAGTTTCAGAACATTTAAGAGAACTAAAGGCTCATAATATTTTAAGTTTAATTTATTATAACAACAAGAATCACTTAAGCATTTGGGAACATTTTACATTGAGACAACTGAAACATTCTAAAAGGATAGAGGACATATTTTTAACAGGATAGAGAACACATTAAATCTTTAAATTCAATGTGAAATTGTTAAAATACTAATGAACTTCGTAAATGGAACCAAATATTTACATTTGCTAGCCTTATATATGGAGTAAGATGTATAAGCTAATTTGGATAGCATAGATTTAGAATTTTCAGGAAGAATTATTTTTCAAATTTGTCAATTCTAATGAGTCAAATATCAAATTTTAAATCCAAAATAACCCTCCAACTAAACTACTCTATGGGCAAAAACCACCCTCTTGTGTAGCAAAACTTCATATTGATCCTTTCAGGAAAAGCTCAAAATCGCCTCTTCAGAGGAGCCTCCCAACCAGCCAACTGGTTGACCAGCCAACTGAAGGCTCTCTCCACATTTCTGTCACCACATACAGCTTTCTACAGGCCCCCTGTATCAGTGGCAGTTATAGATTTGTTTCCTGGTTTATTGTCTATTTCCTGATTAAATCGTAACTTCCAAAAGCAGGACCTTTTTTTTTTTTTTTTTTTGGATACACCATAGTGTTTCCAAAACCTAACACAGTGCTTGACACAAAGTAGGCACCTGAAAGCTATTTTTGAAGGGATGAATAAATGAATGAACTGAAAACTGAGTGAGATAGAAATATATTACAAAAACTATGGGCCGGTGAGATGGCTCAGCGGCGTAAGCGCCTGCCTTGCAAGTGCGAGGGCCCGAGTTTGACTCCTGGATCCCACATACGAAAAAGGGGCCGGTGATATCGCTCAGCGGCACGGGTGCCTGTTGGCGCACGAGGTCCTGAGGTCGACCCCCCGGTACCCACAAAAAAAAAAAAAAAAGAAATATATTACAAAAACTAGCAAAGTTGCCAATGTGTTCTAAAATCCCAAGATTGATTTATGTTTTTCACTCTCCATGAATATTACTATTATATTTTGTCCAACAGCACAGAACAATCTCACTGATAGCTAGATGAAAACTTCACCCACTTTATTGCTGGTGCAAACTTTTGGAGAGATTTATTTACTACTTGATTTGCCAGAAATCCTAGTTTAGCAAGCAAATAATGCACAGATGGTACAAGATGGATAATAATAGGTTGATAAATTACAATTATAACTTTAACATGAAGTGTATTAAATAAATCAATGATGTATTTTTGGGAGCTTCTAGCATCTGAAGTCTGCAGAATGAAGAAAAGGATAACCATCCCTCAAAATATGTTTCTGTTTTTAAAGAAAATTGTGAAGCTAACATATAAAACAAGTAATTTTATCTATAGGCTGTGATGTGCTATTATGTTTCAAGCAAATTGTTTAATACCAATCTGCTATTTAAGTTTTAAGGAAACATTTATGTTTCTGTGCTGACTCTACATGTCGTATAAATAAGATTTATTGCATTCCTTGGCATTTGGGGGGAAATTCATTCTATTTTTCATTTGCTTAGTGGAAGAAAACTCTTGGGTCAACTTATCTTTTTAATCTAAGAGGTCTCAGTTGAAATTGGCTTTTGAAGTTTGCTAATTACAAAACTCAACAGGGGTTTTTCCTTTTTTGGTATAACTCATATTTCTATTCATTAACCCCAGTTTTAAAAAGATTAAAAAGTCTGAATAGAAACAAAAGTCTGAAGAACAGCCTCTCCCCCGTGATACCTTTTAGACACTTGAAGTGCAAACTTTCCCATATTATCTAATTACAATCTCTTCCAGCAGGAAGAGAAGGTAAAATGTGTACATTTTGAGCTTCCCAACTATGAAGTGCTGCAGGGAGATGAGAAATCAGTAAATGTTTTTCACTCTATATTGGGAAAATTTATGTCAACTTGAGTTACAAGGAAATCGAGATTCTGAAGGGCAGTCCTGTGAGCTGCTTTCTGCCGGGCCACGCCACTGGGTTCAGATGCTTTCATTCTGGTGAAAAGATTATTACCAGGCGGCTTGGGGAAGTTGGCCCTCCTGTAAGTGAGCTCCTTTGTTATGAATATGGAACAGATGGAGCCAAATCTATCTGCTCCATAGGAACAAAAACACTTACAACCCAGCTCTCTCTATTAAAGACTCTACTTAGCTCCTTTATACCATCAGTTTTCTGTGCACTGCTGTGAGGTTTTGACTTTATAGAAAAAGGCACTTCATAAAAGCAACAGTTCTTACTCTTAAACCAAAGTGGCCTAAGAACTAAAGAAGATGAATACATGGTTTCACCCACAGGACTCCTTGAAGATATGCAGATATTCAATTTAAGAGAGAGAGAGAGAGAGTGTGTGTGTGTGTGTGTGTGTGTGTGTGTGTGTGTAAGACAGGCTTCCGTTCTGGTAAACGTCTGCATTAAAACAACAGAAAAATATAGAGGAGAGTGATGAAGATGTCATGTTTCTCATTATGAGGATGGCACCTAATTGCTCTAGCATAATAAAATGCCAGGATTTAATTTTGTATATATGTCTGTAAGGCTTGTGAGTGCTGTTCTGAACAAAAAATATGCATAACAAAATCCACGAGTAAACATAATTAGTAATTAGGACCCTAACATGAAACAAAGGCTATATGATGTGTCTTCCCTATGAAAAATAGTAATGATTACTTTTAGCGTCATGCCGATTTGCTTTCACAACCTGAAAGATATAAACACTGCAGGTAACCAAGGCAGGACTTAGTTACCATGCTGGTGAGCCCAGGGACACCCAAAGGCCATCTTCGCGATGTGCTACGGCCAAGATGTATGTGTCGGCAGGGAGGTAGGTGTGTGTGAGAGGCATCTGGGTGTGGAAACACAACTGTATGTGTCCCGCCCATTGATAGCAATGGCTGGGAGGAGTGTTTACCTCATTTTGTTACATTTATTATACTGATACATTTAAAATCTGGCTGCCTCTTCTGAGATAATTGAAAAAAGAAATTCTGTGGCAGGATGCTTTGATTCTGACTAAATCAAGTCTGCGGGCAAATTTCCTCCTGCCAGTGGAAGCACAGCTTGCCTGAAGTTGTAACCTTTGTTGGAGAAAAGGAACTGGCCTTGAAGTAGATCATGAAGCAGATGTTTTATGCCAAATCAGAGTCTGGGGATACGTAGGCTACTGCAAATAAAACTCTTCTTCTGTCTGTTCAATCATTTCAATTCCCTGCAGTGTGAAATATGAACTTGCCAACAAATGGCCAGCGTGCTGTGCCTCCCAGCAGGGGGTGGGGAGTGCCACAGCTGTGCCAGAGACTAGAGAACTCGAGACACGCATGACATGTTCATTAGTCCCCTGCACAGCCAGGGCCGGAGCGAGGCCAGTCTCCAGAGTCATGCACAGGGAAGCAGGAAGAGTGTTTACTACACCCAAAAGAGTTAAAAGACATGATTTTCACCTAAATGAGACGACGACTTGTGGTGATCTCCGTGATGAACCCAGGAAGTTAGTCTTTAAAGCAAGAAGCCAATGAGCAGATCTTCCAAGGCTCAAACAGATAGAAAAATTTATGTCCACCAGGATCACACATTTTCCCCCTGACTTTGTTAGCAGCTTGCTCTGTGAACACTAAAACAATGAAATAATGAAACATATTTTGAGTCTCGAAGCACCTGTGAAAGATTGAAATGGCCCATCACAAGAATTTTGATGTCCTTTCTGTGTCTAAGGATGGATTTTTAGAAACTGCCTGGCTCACCTGTTACAGGCAAATGTAACTCTACTTCCTTCTAATGTGCAGGCCTTCTAGTTCATGCCACATTCCAGTTTCATAATGACAAAATAGTTAATTTAACTAAATTAAAGCAAAATGAGATGAGCAAGTTTTATTTTGAGGTCTTTTGCAGTGTATAGAACATACATATTCAAACATACTCTTATAGCTGTAATCCTCGATTATAAATATCCCATACTCAGTTCTATTGTGAGATATTTCAAAGGTTATTCACATGCTTTCTAGTGCCACATTCTTTCGAGTTTTAATCATGAGCTCTCTAAATAGAAGTCATTTGCATGTGTAAACACTTCCTTGCAGTAGTATTTAGCAGTATACTCTCTTTGTACAGAGCTATTTGAGAAGGAAAATAAACCTTCATATGAAACAATAATCAAGCATGAGCATAAAAAGGTAAATTAGAAGTTAGAGAAACCCTGCAACCCCTTTATGTAATTTCTGAAAAATGTTTGAAGTTACTCAATTTTAAAATAGCTCAGAATCATATAGTTTATTTTGGATGATGGATTATAGGGATACTACTCATATAATCCAATTTATGACCTAAATCGTAAGGACATTTTCAAGAAATGAAATGAGTTAGAAATAATTTATTATTCTGAAATGAGGCCAAATAAGTACGCATGGTTCAAGCTTGAAACGATACACCATTATCACAACTAAGGGCGAGTTCTCATTAGTTTAGCATTTCTAAATGAAGGTTGTTGTCAATAAATCTGTCACAGAATGGTTACAAATGATTGCTTTAAGGAATTAATAACAAGACTTATATTTTTATTTTAGGATTCTTTTGGCACCCATTACTCTAGAATATTATTTTTTCATGTTTCTTTTTCTCTATATACTGGACCAAATACAAATTAGAAACATGAAATTATTTCTTAATTGACATAGAGCTTGGTGGGAGGGAACTACCTCTCAGGATGCACCATACCAATAATATTTTTATGATGGCTATCATTTATCTACTATTTCATGCACCAGGCACTATGCCAAGATTATTAAATTTAATCCTCAGCACAGTTCTTTGAGGCAGGTATTATCCTCCTTTTAGAAACAAGGAAACTGAGGCTTAGGATAAGTAGTTAGCCAATTGGCATGGCAGAATGGATATTCAATTCCAAGTCTTTCTGATGCCAAAATTATACAACTTCAGTTACAGTATAAATCATACTTTTCTTCATGATTGCCCTACTTCAAATATTTGTTTCATAATTTCCCAGAAGCTCTTAAAAGTCCTTCCAAAAAATGTCTAGGGGGAGGTTAAAACTTGGTAGAACTTGACTGTGTAATCTTAGGCATTTGCAATAGTTTTCAGTAGGAAAACCAAGTGGGGAGTTGCCTGCAGAGACATGCCCTGTGCATATTTCCTAATCAAGAACATGTCAAGGAAAAGCCTTTTAATATTACATTACCGTAACTGATATACTCCCCAGTACCCGTATGTACCATAGTAAGAGGAAATAGGAAATAAAACACAATGTTCCAAAAAGAAAACTGGGAAAATTGACAGTGTTCTTATGACACACTCCCCCATGGAAGGAGAGATTTCCCAGGCTGATCTTGTTGTCTCCGTCTTCATGGCATATCTCTTGAGATTTGGACAGCTTTAACTTCAGCCTGTTCTCACCCTTGAGGTGCATTAGCCCTTGACAGGAAAAGCAAATGAACTAACATTGTGGTACAAGAATTAAAGTAACAGGTAAAACAGAAATTCCTCTTACCAACAACTAACCTTATGGGGAAGAGGTCTACTGAGCCCTAACCCACCTATTTACAAAGTCAAGGTCTTGTTGTGAGTCCTCAGAAAAATAGCAGATGTGACAGGTTCACTAGCTTTTACTCTAAATTCAGTAACACTGCAGTCATTGACAAGGCGTGCTAAGAGTGACTTTGGATCTTTTATTTTTTTCCTATAATGTAGATATTTGATCAATGAATGTCTTATTTATTGGCATGTGTGACATTTTTCTGCACCATCTATTCCTGCAAGATTCTTTCCATTAACCAACTGAATGCAGAAGTTCTCACCCAACCAGAGAAACAAAGGATTCCGCTCTACTCTGAGCAAATGGACAAAAGTCCGGAGTGATCCTCCAAGAACAAAACTTGGATCACATTATTTCTCTGTTCGAAAACTACCAATGGCTCGTATGTGACAAGAATGAAATCTTACAACCCTACATGGTTTACAATGACTCCTTACTCCATGGCACACACTTACATAAATTTTATGCACTCTGCACAGATTAATAGAGCTCTCCCCTGTTCATCCTGCTCCAGCCCTAAGGATCTCCTCCCTGCTCTAGGACACCTCAAGTATGCAACCTTCTCAGGACCCTGTTTTTCTATTCCCTCTGCCTGGAAAATTCTCCTGCCACACAGACACAGGAACTGCTTCCTCTCTTATTTTGTGTCCCCCTTTCAATGCAATCTGGTTGCTCTACATAAAATACTATACATGCAAAATAGCAATCTCGGGCTGGTGAGATGGCTCAGCGGCTTAAGCGCCTGCCTGGCAAGCGCGAGGGCCCGAGTTCGACTCCCGGAACCCACATACAAAAAAGGGGCCGGTGATATCGCCTGCTGGCGAAAGGGGGACAGGTGCCTGCTGGCGCGCAAGGTCCTGAGGTCGACCCCCCAGTACCCACAAAAAAACAAAATAGCAATCTCACCAAGTTCATATTCTCTCCTCACCTTACTATGCTTTATTTTTTCATCATCACATTTACCACCCACTCGATACCTTTCATATTTGTTTATTGGCTTGCTTAACCCTTTCCCCCATCATCTATCCCCAGTAGAAAGTAGGTTCTTATAAAGCAGGGCCTTTGCTCATTTTTCTTTCAAGATAGTATCCACAGAGTCTAAAATACTATCGGCAGCAGTATGCGCTCACTAAATATCTGTTAAATGAAGTAAGGAAGAAATAAAAGAATATGTGAGTGAAAGACAAGGTCTTCCTAAGAAAAATGCTGTTTGCTCACTATACCTGACTACAAAATTACAAGCTTGGAGGAGAAAAAGTAAAATAAGAAATCCAATCACTGAGTAGGCCTATGAGCTTTGTGCAATGTAAGCAGCTTCTTAATTCTGTTATAAATGTGAATCAGAAACTTATTTTTCAGGATAGGCGGAGGTTTTCCATCATATTTAATAAGGACACACTAAAACATATTTTTATAAACCAAAAGCAAAATGACTTTAAGGGTGTGCTTTGTTTTGTTTCATTTTGTTTGTTTTTCAGTACAGTATTGAAGATTGAACCCTGGGCCTGTGAATGCTTGGCGAGCACTCTAGTGCGGGGTTGCACCCCCGGCCCTTTTTATTTTTACTCTGCGACAGTCTCCTCACTAAGTTGTCCAGGCTGGCCTCGAATTTCTGATCACCCTGTCTTAGCCTCTGAAGTTGCTGGAATTAGGGTATGTGCCACCCTATCCAGTTTATTTTATAGTACTTTTGATAACACTTCTGCTAATAACCTTGCAGGTAAGACTTTCCTGTGAAGAAAGAAGGCAGATGGCAAAAAATGTCAATCAAGCATTTAGCAAGTTGAAGGGGATGGAGCTTAATTTTTCTCAGAGCCCTTCTTTTTGGAGTAATGCTTAGTGTTAGCAGCTGCCCTGACTAACCTGAAAATGCATTATGGAGAGACATGGACCTGGAGAAAATATCATCATCATCATCATCATCAGCATCATCATCATCATCAAACCCTGTGCGCTAACACTTGAGAATCCTTAGAGCAACCTGAAAGCTTGAATCACTGAATCACAAAACTCACATTTATGAATGCAGGGGCCATCTAGCTCACTTTCCTCATTTTATAGGTTTGAGAAACTGAGCTTCAGCCCTTTGGAGAAGCCAATTAGCTCACCAAAGCTCATCCTACTCAGGAGAACCATACTGAATGGCTAATCTGCCGAGAAACATCTATCAAAGAGAACAGAGGTGTTTACCAGACGTGGGACAGATTAGAGCTAAGTGATCCTCCCCAGAGCTTTTCTTAAATACTAAGAACCAATTTATTAGCAATTGCATGTTTAATTAATTTATATTATATCTAATTCTGATAAATTTATGAAATAGTTCAGTTGAACCTTTTATTTGCTGACCATATTCTTTGGAGTGATTGTAAAATCAATGTGTATAATACATTTATGCCCCTTTTATAGAAAAGAATATAACTTTACTATTTTAAATAACTGTAGAAGGTTATAGCCACCACATCTTTGCTTCTGAAATAGGGTTGCTCATGGTTATGATTTATTTTTTCTCAAATATATGGTTAGAGACATAGTCTCAATTAAGATATTACTCCTAAAGGAAAATGGGAGGCACTTTACAACCCTCTGCTTTATGATTCTATTTCCAAAAAGCACAGAGTTGAAAAGTGGGAGCTGTCTATGATACTAATTTGAAAAACTAATGAAGTTATAGAACCGTTATTTCTCATAAGTAGTTACCAGCCCCTAATGTCTACACAGTGCAATAATGTGTCTATAAAAATGTGATTTCAGCCAAGGCCAGAGCTATACCATGAAACATCACATGCACCATAGTCACTACCACCACAAACACACACACACACACACACACACGCACGCACGCACACACACATGCACACTTACAGGCACCACTGCCAGCACATCTTATTAATGAAGCAATTTATAAAATTGTCCTCTTAGTAATTGGGGATAAAAATTTTATCTTACTCTCAGAGAACTATTCATACCACTTATCTACAGCTATCTTTTCAAAATTTTCATCTTCTTTGGCTCCTTATATCCAATCGGATCCTGAAAAGTATATGTAAGCTGTATTTTTTAGAAGTCATATTTTAAAAATCTCTAGGGCTATTGAAAAGAATCCCATTTTTTGTAAATGGAATGACCGCTCTGGAATTTATCTTTTGTAAAATCCTAATTTTCCTATGTCATGCTTGTTTAAAATGATATAGACCTGTACAGATTTCCCCAAGGGGATAAAACTAACATTAATTTCTTTCTACCCCAATTCAGTGGAAACTTCCTCGAGAATAGAAACCAGAACTTTAAAAATACTTAGTAGCATCTGTCGTATTCCTTTTATATATGCACAGATCAAGATTTCTGGAAAGGAAGGATCCTCCTGTGAAAGCCTTGGTGGGCTCCACCCTTGCCCAAATGCTGAGTGAGAGAACCTCAGATGCCCGGGACTCTCACATGGACAAGTTATCCCACCATTACCATTCCTTCCTTTACCTCTGCCTTTACAACAAGAAAGAAGAGATATACGTCCTTGATCTCATTTCCTTATCTTTTAATGAGTAAGATGTAGAATTTGAAATTGTCATCAGTCTTCTTTGAACCTAAGGACACAGTGCAAGGTGCTGAACCCCACATCAAGTTTGAATTCGGACATTAAAAGCTGCCAAAAGGTATGTTCATTTAGAGCCTTATGGCAATTCAGATGCACTTGCCAATCTGAAATGAATACCATACCAAAGGTGGTTCAAAGAGGATCTACTGAATACCTCCACCAGGTTCACCATAAGAACTGAATTCATTAAAGCAAAATTATGCCTCATTGTTCATTTTTTGATTACCAGGGCTTGGGATGCGGAAAACTTCTGGGTTATCCACCCACATCTTAGAATAGCCTCAGAAATGTTAAAACTTGAAGGAACTTTTGGATCCAGCAGTCAGAACCCAACCATTGAAAGCATCCCAAGCACCCGCAACATGAGGCCAGTCAGAGATCGGAGGGATTCATAAGGGTGCACCAAGTAAAATGCCCTGGTGTAACTTTGAAAGGCAGCATGGTGCCTTTTATAGAACAATGAGGTACCAGATGGAAAACTATTATGGGTTACTAAGAAGAGGATTGGCTGGTTATTCATTGCAAGTATTATCAATGTTTAATACCAACTTGGAAGACATGCTGGTGAATGTCTCTCCTCCTCTGACACACAGGTTGGTCATTTTTGAGATATTACTTAATATTTTCATCAAAGGATGTGAATTGCGGTTGAGAAAAGGGGTTATGAGTAAAATAATTTGGGTAACTAGTCGTTGAAGCCAACTAGTGAAATGATCCCTTAAACTGAGATGAAGCTCAGTAAAAGCAATAAAGAACATGTTATGATTCAAAAGCATACAGCCCCTCACTTGTACAGAAGAACAACACACAAGGACAGGCATATTTTCAGTGAAACAAAATCTATAGCAGAATACAAAGTGAAGATCCATCATACTGGTGTACTGACCGGATCTAATCAAAGTTTTATTTCCATGCTTTGGATTTACATTTAAAAGTGATAAAAGTTTTTTAAAGGATTTAGTAGAGCTCTCGTAAGAACAGCCAGAAGAATTTAAGTGCCATAATTCTCTACGAACATGTGAGTCTTTGAAAAGAATCCATCAGCCTGGATTTGTTGCTCTTCTCAAAAGAGGGATAGACACAAGGCGGTGGGCGCAACAGTACAGGAAGGCTGGTTGCACTGACCAGAGAGAAAGGACTAAATGATGAATGGTATTAATATGCATTTCTTATTTTTTTCAACAAGAATTATATATTTACTATTCTTTAAATCTGAATGGGATTTATATATAATCTAATCTAGACGCATGAATTCAGATCCCTCAAGATGTTACATGAAAAAAAAAAAACCTTCCAAGGTCTAAGTTTAGTGAACACTACATGCTGTACTACTACTTTTGGAGAGTCACCTTGTATAATATCTTATTTAAAGCCTCAGAAAGTCTTGCAGAAAAAAAATTAATTGTAACAGAATTTCTCAAACTTGGCTTCAAAATTCTAAAATCTTAATAATTTTCTTGTTCCTTGGAACTACCTTGGGAGCCCCAATCTAGCCCAATCTCCTCTCGTAAATTTGAAGAAACAGACTCAGTTATGTGACTGATTTTAGATCTCAGTAGAATTGTATAGTGGCAGAAACTGGCCTTAAACCAAACCACTGCACTTCTTTTATTCTATTGCATGAATGAAATAAAGTTTAAAATTAAGAAATAAAATGTGTCCCATTCTTTAGGAATCATTTTTTTCATCTTATCTCCATCAAAAAAAGAAAAGCAATTTAATGTGAGACAAATCATAACTGAAAAATAGAAGATATATTCCTTAATTCGTTGACCTCAGTTAAGCCTGCAAAAGTAATAGACAGCTACAGAAGTACTAGACATAGATAGAATATCATTGTATAACAAACTGGAAATATAGGTGGTGAAATGATGTTCTGCCCCTGTTACACTTAAATGATTTATTACATAGATTTTTCTTTCTTTTGAACCATTCCACATATTCAGCACTACTTTTTATCAATGAAATATACCCGCATTTTGGCCAGTGATTGTTTTGCCTGTTCAGCATTACTGTCTATCTTCCTTAGGTGAACAAATAAACCAACAAGAAAAACTTTAAACTTTTTTTTTGGTACCAGAAATCGAACTCAGGACCTTGCACTTGCCAGGTGGGTGCTTGTACCACTGAGCTTTATCTCCAGCCCCTAGAAAAACTTTAAAGAACTGTTCTTTCCTTATTCCACACTGTCTAAGGGCTGTCAGTCAAAGTTTATTCTTTATCCTTTCCAAAGGAAACGCATATATGTCAATCAAAGCCCATATCCCAGGAACTTGGATCCTGAGTAGATGACACAAGGGACGGAGAAATACTAGATTTAAGAAAATGGAATGGTTGGGTCTTGATGAGACAGCCCCCAGCACGGTCTTGGCTCCTGTTCACCCTGAGGCCTTAAGTGAAAAGAAGGAAAAAGTTCCTCATCTGGAATTGATAAATATTGCTCACAAGGAGAGAACCTTGATGAATATAGCACTTATCTATGGTATAGTTTGCCAATGGATGGAACATTAACAAATGTTCATAGTTATTACAAGGCCCACATATTTAGCAATTAATTATTCCAGAGAATAGTCAGAAATGAAAATGACATTAAAGTAATTTAAATATGATACATAAAAACATGGCTCCTAAAATACTAAGACTACATAGATATTTTGTTTATTTTATCTACCAACAAGGCTTGCAACAGTTTTAAAAATATGAGCTGGGTGATACCTGCTAATTAACCTGCTTCTAATGATGGTAGAAAGAATTATCCTATCATGTGTCTCCACTGTATAATTTTATCAGTAAATGACAAGCCGTGCTTTTCAGCAATGCCTTCAACTGAAGTGGAATGTACAGTAAAATATGGATTTCCTCAAATAAATTGCCAAAACCATTAATCTTTATCTAAGGACCCATAATAACAGTTTGTTCTCAGTAGCAGGTGGGGGAGGGAGAGAAAATGTCTTCCAGAAAGCACTTTGGCAGTCAATCTGGTTGATAATAAAACTTGATGAAACATCTGTGATTAATATTAATTCTAATTCTCTCTTTAATGGATAATTGTGAAAAAGATAATTTATCCCATTTCATTTAGACTACAGCTGAGTTCTTCAATTTAGGAAAAGAACATTTTTCCATGTTTCTCAGGTATGGGACTCTACAGGGAAAAAACAGGTGCACAGAACCTGCAAATGGTAATGCATTTTCCTAGTTAGATCCTGAAAATATTTTGTACACACTTGAAAGACACTGCAGCCTTGGATGTGACTCAAAAAAGGGTTCTCTAAGTGGCCATACTGATATCTCTACATCTTCACCACTGTGGAAAAATAAATGAACCCAGTGAACTGAATTAATACCTTTTGAACTGAATTAATATATTTTGGTCAGATGTGATTCTGCAAAAATTGTGAAAAAAAGTGCTCTTGTGAGTAAATGACTGCACTATTTCTGACCAGCAGTGTATTTCAAACTAGTTGATGATAGGAACTATTTTTGATACATGCAAATGTATAATTTAAAGTTCCCATAAAAATTTGTCATGGAAGCTACCATTAATTTTGACAGAATTAGGAAAGTAACAAATTGCCTTTCAAATATCAATATTAAGAATACCATTTATTAAGCCAGTACTTTGTTTATACATTTACATACAGATACCCTGAGGTGGAAGCATCTGCACAGCTCGATACATCTAACGAGCGGTGGGCTCGAGACCCAGACGTCATTCGCATCTCAAACCTTTTCCTAAAGCTAAAAATACTTTCTAAAAAGAAATCTAATGATGTAATAGACTTATTTTCTAGGAATCAGGCCATGTTATGTGGTTTTTAAACGACTGCTGTCTGACCGAGTACGTACGTGGTAAGTAGTGATTTAATACATATCACTCTTGACCTTTAATCATAACCAAATCATTGTTCCATTTAGATATACTCCTTTTTCATTAGGTTCTCACTGACATGAGGGAGAGGAAAATAAACTGACAAGCACAAAAGGTCACAGACAATAGGCACCAGCTTCTTCAACGTGCTTCTAAAACCTCACATTTCCTAACCAGTGTATTGCAGGGGCTATTCACTATGCTTTACTTTCCTCCAGGTATACATTTTCCTTCTCAACTGTTAGTTCAAAATGAATATTTATTATAACTTCATATCTTGCCTGTTTTCTATTTTCATATGGCTTTCTGATTCTTATCCTCCCTTATGAAGCTTATCACTTTGTAAAAGAAATTCATTCTACAATGAAATATTTTAAAATTGCACGAGTAATACAAAACCCCAAAGGGTCACATGCGTGGCTCTCGTTTGCCTCAGCCAAGTGAAACTGCATGGATGAATCAAGTGAGACACTTTGCTTGGTGAGGCAGAAGGATTTGTTATGATCACCATGAATAAGATGACTCTCCGAATCTCAGTCTTTATCTTAGACTAAGTCTCTTTGTAAACAAAGTTCCCTGGATCATACAAATATTCTCAAAATAAATTTTGCCTTCCTCAAGACAAAAGCAGCTGCTGAAATGGAATTTCCATTTGCTCAGATTCTCTATTACCCATTTTTCTCCATGTCTTGAATTCAAATCCACCCACTGTCACTTTAAGCCACTCGTCCTGTTATGGCTTATATCTAGACGTCCCCTCCAAAGCCTCATGCGCTCATAGGTGGGGCTTTGGGGAGTGACTGGATCGTGGGTGTGTGATACTGTATTAGTCCACTCACTGGTTTAGCATGATTCTGGGTGTGTCTGAATGGATTTACTGAAGACTGAAGTCCCAGCCTGGGTGCGGGTGGCAACAACCCATAGGTTTGTTGCCTGAATGAAATAAGAAGGGAAAGCAGAGGGAAGGCTCTGCTTCCTTACTGCAATGTCCTCATCTGTCGCTGCTCTGCCGTGGAGCCAGCTGACTGCAGACTGAAACCTATACAAACTGTGAGCCAAAATAAACCTTTCCTCCTTTAACTTGCGGGTGCTGGGCATTTTATCCCAGCAGCAAGAAAGTCACTAAGACAGTTCCCAAGGTGTAGTACAATCACAACAGGAAAACAGCTGGAAAGCTTGTTTAAAATGGATCCTTATTCTGCTACCTCATAAAATTAAGTGAATCAGGTTTTCTGGAAGTAGGTTCCAAGAGTCTGGAATTTTATCCCTCTGTCCCCACAGATGGATCATTCAGTCTCAAATCCTGAGACCTGAATTTCACCCTTCTCCTCAAGTCAATACTTCAGATCTTTAACCTCTTCCTCCTGAAGCAATCTTTCATCACTTTTATGAGCAGTGCTAATCTTGCAACACGGTTCATTTCCTATTTTACCATTATTTTTGTGGATATGTTTCCCACATTGGATTGTGACCTTCTGAAGGACAAAGATGACAAGTACTTTCTATTGTCACTCTACAATCTCCACTACATACCACATTGGCCAACTAGGGACACACAGCTCAGTAAGCACTGATGCACTGCCTGACGAATAAGAATGTAATATGCAACACTGAAGTGCGTGCTTCTACAGCCACAGTGAATTTTCTGCGAATATAATGATGCACAAGTACAGACAGCCCCAAGTACAGCTCAATAAATGGACTTATATAGCATTTTGAATATAAATATGTTAGGAAATAGCTTCAATGAATCTTCTAAAATGGACTTTAATAATAAACACATCATACTAAAAGGTCAGAAATTTTGCCATTTGACTAAACTAATAAGCCAGCAAATGTTATTGATTTAGCAATTCCACTTAATATAAACATACTAAAAGCCTATGCAAAAAATTAAAACTATACAACTATGGCAACAGAGCTAAAGGCATTATATAAACAACAGAAATTCAAGTAAAGAGTATTAATATCTCTAAGATTAGAATAATTTGTCGTAAGTACCAGTGCTGTTCCGGGTACCTGCTTTTGAATATTACTTGCCATTCATAGATAAGAGCATGGGCTTTGGAGTCAGAATGCCTTCACTCAAGTCTGGACTCCACCCCAACAAATGTGTAATTTTAGGCAAGTTATTTGACCTGTTGGTGCTTCTGTTTCCTCATCTGTAGA
Source organism: Erethizon dorsatum (assembly GCA_028451465.1). Classification (NCBI taxonomy): domain Eukaryota; kingdom Metazoa; phylum Chordata; class Mammalia; order Rodentia; family Erethizontidae; genus Erethizon; species Erethizon dorsatum. Next base: position 60,006,483 of record CM051838.1, read on the forward strand.
ATGGGAAGAACCACAGTGCCTAACACATAGTTGTGAGAAGATATGAATGAGTTAGTGAACACATGGGCATGTTATTACACAGCCAGCAGGCATCCAGGCCTACAACAAACAATTGTTAGCATATTTATAAATAAGCCCCAAATCGGTCTTCCCTTCTAGAATGTACTTCTCTCTTTTGCCTGTTAGAAAAATTCCAAACTCTTCAGACTAGAATTAATGGCCATCTGCAACCTGGCTCAATCTATTTGGATTTATTTTCCAAATACTCTGGATTCCACTCACACTCATCTTTTCATTTATCCCTGTCTTTGCTGTTCTGATTTCCTTATCAGGAGAGGGGAGGCGGAAGGGTAGCCAAGTGGATTTCCCAGTTCTGGCAACCTCTTTCATGAACCAGCACCAAGACTCTTCCTGTGTAAAATCTGGGTGCTGCTCATGACTGCCACGTTTTCAAGGATTTCAAATGTTATAAATTCTCAAAGTGACCTTTCTCCTCTAGAACTTGCCGCACTCTTTCTTGTGAACACACATGTAATAACTCTGAATCTATGAAAAAGTGGTGGATCTTAAATAACAAGAGCAACAGCAATAGCAATTACAAGTAACACTAATAGTTGTAACAACAATTTGCAGCTGCTGTATCGCGAAAGGAGAAAGTACAACAATCCCTGTCAGGTCATTTAACAGGCTGCAATTCTGAGAGAGTTGGTCATAAGGCTTTGCAATATATCCACCAATGTCTACACTGTGGTATTGATTCTGTTAATGAAATTTAACCTCTGAAAAATGACTCAGGGAACCAAAGAGACAATCCAGTCTCAATAGTCTTGCTAATCATTAAATGTCTACAGTACAATTGGAAGAGAGATAGTGAATGACATTTCTTGATTATGCCATCATATTTTGAACTCACGAATCATTAAATTCTGTTCTACTTTGTTTTACAACCCTTTTAGTATGTGAACGTCAGGAATAAGGTAAGATAAAGTTTCCCTACATATTTCTCACTAGCTATTTTTAGAACAAAGTTTGCCTCAAGTTCTAGGGTAAATTTATACAATAAAGTAGGGCTGGTATAATGATTTAACAATTTTGTTTGAAATGTTTCTTTTTAATTTCTTTACAAATTTTATTATGAACCTGGGGTGTACTCAGTGGTAGAAGAGTACAGGCGTAGCATGTGACAGGCCCTGGGTTAAATCCCCAGCACTCTAATTTTTTAAATAAAATTATGATAGAAGAGAATAAAAGCTCCGATATGGAGGCAAACTGCATGGGCTTGAATCCGAACATCATTAGTACATGAATCTTAGCAAGTTCTTTAACCTCTCTGAGCCTCAGTTTCTTCATCTATACAACAGAGATAACAATACCACCTCTTAATGAGGATTTGATGAGTTAAAACATGTACAGTGCTTGATAATCATGCTTGGCACATGGAGTACATGCCAGTAAATGCTAAGGTACTGTAGCTATGATGATCGGAACAAGTGGCAGGGGAGTAGTTTTTTTTTTTTTTTGTGGGTACGGGGGGGTCGACATCAGGACCTCGCGCGCCAGCAGGCGCCCATGCCGCTGAGCGATATCACCGGCCCCTTTTTTCGTATGTGGGTTCCGGCAGTCGAACTCGGGTCCTCGCGCTTGCCAGGCAGGAGCTTACACGCCGAGCCATCTCACTGGCCCCGGGAGTAGTTATTAATCAAGGCATATGTTATCCTTTAGCAAAAGACTGAACTAAACTTCACTTAAATCACTGCAGAGTTCATCACGGTGTCTTAAAACTGGCTGGCCTGAGCTGCCCCAGGTGTATACAGCCAGACCTTGAAGCAATGTACTGAAAGTAAAACATCAGCCTATCCACATTTTGGCCTCTAGTTTACTTTCCTTGATTTCAACTTCCTCCTTAAAGTTCCACCTAAAATAAAGCAAGAATTTCTGAATTTAAGGATGAGGACCCAATGAATGTGTTAAAGCAAAACATATAGTGAAACTTCATCAATTCAGATTTCAGTCAAAATTTCTAACAATCTACTTCAGGAGAAAATTAACTTTTAAAAATGTATAAAAATAAGGAACAAAGCAAATTTTATGTTAGAAGTCTGGTACTGGAAGTAATGAAAATCGGGCAAGTTGAAGTTGAAAACAATATACCTTCATTTTGTAATGATTCAGAGCATGTAATTTATTTTTAAGGACGTGCATGCAAAAGGGAACACCAACCAAAAACTAACTCTTAGCTAATATTAACGTAGATAAAGCCGGTTGGAAATATTGTACATCTCTGAAAATAGTAAAATTGAAAGATATTATCACTCCAATTTCTAACAATAATAGACTGGCTGGCTGTTCTCCAATTCATAATATTTTACTTTTGGGGCTCAGAAATAATGAATATTTTGTAAAGCTTTACATTTTAAAACCAAACCTGGATATGGCATATATATAAAAGTTTTGTTCCTAATGTGGATTTTATACAATCTGCCTAAAAGAAATTCAATGGAAAAGCAGTCTGTTGCCAAAGTCCACATATTTCCCTGATTAAACAGAGGTAAGCCATATCCCTAGAAACCATATTTCAAGCCCACAGGATCCTCATGAACTAAAATAATGAATGATAATGCCTCATTCTCTGCATTAATATTAAAGAAAAGAGAAAATAGAAAACTTTATAGCCACTATCAGCTGTCTGAACCATAAATCTCAAGTTTTGAGAATTGCTTCCCAAAAGGGTAGGGAGCAGGGATGAGCTGTGAGAGCGCTTCAGAGCCTAGAGATATTTTTTTAGCCAGCCAGCAAAGCACTGACACAAATTTCTACATATTTCTGGCTGTGAAAAGTCTCATTTGTGGTGATTTATATTTCCTCATAAAGAACTCTGTAGATAATATAGGCCTGCTGTGAGGCTGTACGACAACTTTCAAACCAAGAGTTACACCAGCATTCTGTTAAGATGGAGCAAGAATAGATGTGTGGGAAAATGTGTAGAAATAGTATTTCTTCTGATGAAAGCCCAAAATCCTATTTTTCCAGTATGCACCATATTCAGAGTCATCTTTCACTCTATTGTGTATATCCCAAGGATAAGATTTTGATTGTCTATACTAGAAAGTATTTTTTCCTCTGAAGATTGACCATGCATTTGGGATATGCATGCTTGTGTAATTTACAACAAATGACACTTAGACATCATCACACTGAAGTCAGTTGCCTTAATAAGTTACTGAGGGAAACACAGAGAATAGCACACTGACATCCCAAAGTCAATGAAGTATAAACACTGTTATTCCAAGTGTCACGGGTGTGTTATTTCCATTTCTCCTGGCATCTGCTGTGTGTAACACCATACATACATGCAATACAACAGCTCATTAAGCCGTTTTCAGTTAACTCTGAAACCAAATTAGTGCATTACATGTTTTGAGGCTGAGTACTACCCTCTTTCTGTGAAATTACACAATTAATCAGGTGCATTAATTTTCTAGGAGATATGGCTACTTTTGACATTTAGGGATAAAAAGAACAATCCTTTAATTTGCCTCACTTTCAGCATTTACTTAGTATGGCAAAAGGATGCAAAAGGTGACATAATTTCTTCCACCCCATAGGAGGTCAGAACTGTACGTTTCCTTGGTCTCATAGTAGTATTTTGAATTATTTTTTTGAATTCTTAAAAGGAGTACCAATGAAAATTATTTTGCTTTTGAACTTCTTATCTGAATGTCGCAGCCTTTGAAAAATTCAGACAATGGAAGCAGTGCTTATGTGTCTTCAGTTTCTTATGGTTGATCCATAAATTTCTATGAAGTCCCAATTATTCAATAGCTTTTAAGTCTCCCTTTGCAAACTTTAAGAATGCTTCCAATGTCAAAACCTTTTATTCACCTATGTTCACTCCAGTTTCCTTTTCACAGACCTGGCACTAATCTTTTTGATTCTTTTAGCAGTAAACTACTTTTTAAAGTTTTCATTACTTGACCAAATAGTATTGCCAAAAAATTTTTAAAAATAAACAATTTTTAAATATCTCGTGTTTCTCTCCATTGCCTCCTCCTCCTCGGGTTTCACTCAGGCTGTGTGAAGCGTGCCAGGCGAAGCCACTGCAGAGTCTGGGAGTAGCGTTCGCGCGCGGCACTACCTCGCTGATGGAGAGCGTTCTTGTTCAAATGGTTAACAGGGTGCCCGGAATAAACAGTTGTTTTCATAAGAGAAAACTATAATTAACACAGAAAATATACTGAAGTCTCTAAATATTCTCTTTCAGGTTCCTTATTTAACCTTCATTAAGAGCCCTTGAAATCCATCCATGCTGTCCTGAAAGATGCCTAGGGACAACTTGAAACAGGCACAATTCTCTAAATTCATTCTTTAAATGAAAAGGTGCATTCTTGCAGGTTCACTAAGGAATAAAAGGACTATTTTCAGATAAAAACTTAATACAATTCCTGGAAAATTTCCAGTATCCAAGTGGAGAAAAACTTCCATTTTATTTTCAAAATAAAGCAAAATTTTTAAAAAACCTAAATAGTTTTCAGGTTTTTTATTTTAGAAAATATTGCAATTCATCAGTTTCCTAAAACTGTCTTTCAGTTCTTTTTTGTGTTAACACAAATGTGACTTTAAGTACCATGTTCTGAAAAAAAATCATGTTCTGGGGCCACATACCTAAAAAACTAGAGAAGATAAACTAGCATTTGATCGCAATCTTACTGGAAACTCCAGTTAGAAATTTCTTCAATCTCAGCAGAGTTGATGCTAGAACAAATAATGCTAAAATAAGACTTCAGTAATCAAAGACATTTTTTAATAACAAAAGTAAAACGCACATACACACTGGAACAAATACTGAGTTGTTCATTTTAAGAAAGTACATTGTGGGGCCGGTGAGATGGCTCAGTGGCATAAGCGCCTGCCTTGCAAGCACGAGGGCCCGAGTTCGACTCCCGGATCCCACATACGAAAAAGGGGCCGGTGATATCGCTCAGCGGCACGGGCGCCTGCTGGTGCACGAGGTCCTGAGGTCGACCCCCCGGTACCCACAAAAAAAAAAAAAAAAGAAAGTACATTGTATTTTCAGGTCACCTGCTTTGCAATAGTAAGAGATTACGAACAGGGAAAAAGATTACCTCCTGCTTTGATAATTGTGCCATTTTGACACTCTTCTATTTCAATAAGAAAAATTCAGTAAAAAGGTGGATTCATGTGAACTGTCAGGATCAAAATGATTCTTTTTTTTTTTTTTTCTTTTTTTTGTGGGTACCGGGGGGTCAACCTCAGGACCTCGCGCGCCAGCAGGCGCCCGTGCCACTGAGCGATGGCACTGGCCCTTTTTTTGTATGTGGGTTCCGGCAGTCGAACTCGGGCCCTCACGCTTGCCAGGCAGGCATGTACGCCGCTGAGCCATCTCACCGGCCCTCAAAATGATTCTTAAGGTAGATTACCAGTAAAAGCCACTGAAAAATCAGACTTCTAATGGGGAATGAAGATATCCTTAAGCAGAAGTAATCCTAGCATAATGCCCTTTAAGAATATTGGAATTAATTTTAAAATTTAAACTTCATGCATTTATTAATTTTTTTACTAAAGTATCCATCTGGGCTATTCAAGTTTCCTTAACTTTTCAAAGGATGCAAAATATTTTGGATGTGTATTCCTGAAGATACATTCTTAGGAGTTGAGTGGTTCTTTATTTTTTGTGTGTGTGGGTACCGGGGGTCGACCTCAGGACCTCACGCGCCAGCAGGTGCCCATGCCGCTGAGCGATATCACCGGCCCTTTTTTCGTATGTGGGTTTCGGGAGTCAAACTCGGGCCCTCGCGCTTGCCAGGCAGGCGCTTACGCCGCTGAGCCATCTCACTGTCCCGAGTGGTTCTTTAAAAAGATATTTTTATGCAGAAGTACATGCCTGTAATCCCAGCTATTTGGGAGGCTGAGGCAGGAGGATCATACAATTGAAGCCAGCTTGGGCAACTGAGCAAGACACCTTCTTAAAATAAAAAAAAAGAATGCATTTGTGGTAGAGTACCCCTGGGTTTGATCTACAACACCGCACACCTCCACAAAAATCACTAACTGAGTCTTGGAGATAGGAAAGATTGTAATAAAGAACTTATCATACCCATTTTACAGATGAAGAAGGGGAAGGTTGATAAGGTTAAGTAAATTGCCAAAGTCACATAACTATTAGGCATGTAGGAAGAGGATTCAGGCCTGTCCCAGGGCTGTACTCACAAGAGTCTGTGCTTTTTTTAAAAAAAAACTGTGTTTCACTTTCTCCTTTGATGACATGTATTTCCAGCATACGATTAAAACCATTACTAGAAACTAGGGAAATGCTACGGAATGTGCAGTAAAACTATCTGCTTTTCTTAAATATTACAATACAAAGACATTTCTTTTAAAAATCTTTTTTTTTTTGTGGGTACTGGGGGTCGAACTCAGGACCTCGTGCGCCAGCAGGCGCCCGTGCCGCTGAGCGATATCACCGGCCCCTTTTTTTTTTTTGTATGTGGGTACCAGGAGTCGAACTCAGAACCTCGCACTTGCCAGGCAGGTGCTTATGCCACTGAGCTATCTCACTGGCCCCTTAAAAATCTTTTTTCCTTCTATGAGATTTACTATTATGGCATCTATTTATTCAAGTAATATTTATTTTTTTATTTTATTATTTTTTTTTTTGTGGGTACCAGGGGGTCGACCTCAGGACCTCGCGCGCCAGGAGGCGCCCGTGCCGCTGAGCGATATCACCGGCCCCTTTTTCGTATGTGGGATCCGGGAGTCGAACTCGGGCCCTCGCGCTTGCAAGGCAGGCGCTTAAGCCGCTGAGCCATCTCACCGGCCCTCAAGTAATATTTATTGAGCAACACTTTTAGATACTACTTTCTACTATCTTTCATTGAAAATATAGTTTTCTGTCAATATTATAATAAGCAGATTCTATATATTGTACAATACTTGCCTGATGTTGTAAACACTTGTGTGAGAAACTACGCTGTACACCCCAACAGCTCACCTGCTTTTGAAAGACAAAATTGGCAAGTGAAGGAGTTTCTTCTTCTTTTTTTTTTTTTTTTTTGTGGGTACTGGGGGTCGAACTCAGGACCTCGTGCGCCAGCAGGCGCCCGTGCCGCTGAGCGATATCACCGGCCCCTTTTTTTTTTTTGTATGTGGGTACCAGGAGTCGAACTCAGAACCTCGCACTTGCCAGGCAGGTGCTTATGCCACTGAGCTATCTCACTGGCCCCTTAAAAATCTTTTTTCCTTCTATGAGATTTACTATTATGGCATCTATTTATTCAAGTAATATTTATTGAGCAACACTTTTAGATACTACTTTCTACTATCTTTCATTGAAAATATAGTTTTCTGTCAATATTATAATAAGCAGATTCTATATATTGTACAATACTTGCCTGATGTTGTAAACACTTGTGTGAGAAACTACGCTGTACACCCCAACAGCTCACCTGCTTTTGAAAGACAAAATTGGCAAGTGAAGGAGTTTCTTCTTTTTTTTTTTTTTTTTTTTTTTTTTGTGGGTACCGGGGGTCGACCTCAGGACCTCGCGTGCCAGCAGGCGCCCGTGTCTCTGAGCGATATCACCGGCCCCTTTTTTTTTTTTGTATGTGGGATCCAGGAGTCAAACTCGGGTCCTTGTGCTTGCCAGGCAGGCGCGTACACCGCTGAGCCATCTCACCGGCCCCCAGGAGTTTCTTCTTTATATTAGTACTCTGTTTCCCTGAATATTCTTATACCTTTAAAGGGTTAGTCAGTAACCATATTGTACAATGAACTGATTTCTGAAGCTTGTCTTCAAAGTTTTAATAAGGTTAGGAATTTAGGTTACTTATTTTGTTAATTTAAAAAACTGTGTAAAGCATAACAAAGTTGCCTCATGGCCTAAGACAAAATTATAAACTTTTAATTAAAATACATAATTAGTTAACTTTATGCATTCAAGTGACTATATAGTATGAGCTTAAAATGATATCTATACTAACATAGAATGTTATCAGCTATAAATTTGACTTAGCAAATGCTAGAATTCTCTGCCTGTTTAGTATTATTTTCAGAAAATGGCATTTGTCTTTTTTAGTAGGTTTCTCATTAAAACTCACTAATTCCTGAATCAAGTGTGCAATCATGATTCAGTCTGAATGCTTGATTTCAATAAATTTGAAAAAAATTTCTTAGAAAACGCTACTTTCTGGCTTCTGAAGTTATCTAAAATATCTTCTGGATATCCTTTATGGAGCTGAAAATGCATAAATGTGTTTAAAATATATCTATTATCAAATTTGGGTTAGGGAGAGTTTATACAGCAGTATTCCCAAAACAGTCAATGTCAAAGTGAGCATTATTTATTTCTATTTTTATACTATAAAATATATTTTTCATTCTGAACTATATAAGACCTGGGACTTTATATATTTTTTTCCCTTCTTTTAATGGCTTACTCACTTAAATTTCCTCTGCGGTCACCTGCTTATTATCTATGTGACCCTTTTTCAAGTTACCTAAATTCGTGCCTCAGTTTTTTCACCCATAGAAAGAGAAAAAACAACATCGTCTTAGTGTCGCTTTTGAGAATTGCAGAATACTTAGAATGGTGCCTTAAGCAGATTAAGTGCTATGTAAACACTGGTTACTCTTATTTATTGAATACCTACTACATGCCAAACAGTATAATATATGGTATACAGCAGAACCAGCAGTGAATAACCAACTATATACAATATCAAGGCTGATAAGTTACTGAGGGAAAATAAAGGAGTGTAAGAGTGTAGAGAATGAAGGCAGTATTATTTTTATACTGGAATGTCAGAACAGACATTTTTGAGCACCCTTCTAAGGAAAATGAGGGATAAGGCAAGGGACATGGATGCCTGGGACGATAAGAACCTCAGGCAAGGGGACGCTAAGCTGCCAAAGCCCTGATTAGGACTGCACTGATGGATACAAGGAGCAGGAAGGAGGGCAGGGTGGCTGAAGCAGACGGACAGGAAGGTGGAGAACCGTAAGAGAGGAAATCGGACACAGAAGGTACGGGAGAGAGGAGCACAGCCATGGAGTATCTTGCTGGCCAGGTCAGAGACTGGACTTTGGTTTTGGTAAGAAATCAAACCACAGGAGGGCTTTGACAAAGTGGTGACACATGCTGTAGAGGTGGGGGGCATAATGAAATTACAGTAATTTCTGTTGCACTAGTAGAGACCACAGATCTCGGTGGCTTGTACAGGGTGACAGGGAGAAAACTAGTTCAATGATTCTAACACATCTTTCCACTCTACATTTGCCTTAAAGAGTTCCCTTTAACTGGTTTTTATTGACACCTACAAAGAAAAGCACTGGGCTGGGCCATTATACCAATGCCATTTCTTACCCTGAAACTGCAGAACTCCAGGTAAAATATAATACGGTTAAGATATTGAAGCTCTAAGAGATTTCAGAAATCATCAATTATAACCACATTACTTTATAGAGGTAAAGTTAAGACTCTAGAGGGAATAAATTATTTACCACCCATGATCATGTAACTACTTAGGGCAAGAGAAGGGCCTGGGACTCAGTTTTCCTTACTTTACAAAAGGGTACATTCAAAATTCATATTTCTATGAACTGTACAAAGATAGCTTATAGTGCCCATATTTTAATGATTTAACTTTATCCAAAATAACAGCAGAAAAAACTCCTTCCAAACACTTTCTCATTAGGCTAGCATTTATGAAAAATATTTCTAAAGTAAGTATTTTTGAAGTTCATAAATGAGTATTTTTTAAGTTTCTAAAATTACTCTTTCTTCAGGAAATCTTCATAAATGACAATTATCTTAATGAATTGACTGGCAGTTCTGCAAATCTATAACTGGTAGAAATGCCACTGATATTTTTTAATAATGTGAGTGTGCCAATTTCTTACCAAATAACTCCTATAGATTAAAAAACAGTATGTCATAATCAAGAATGGCCCAAGTCAGCATCGGTGACTATAACTACTTAAAATATTGTCTGATCTACAGGGAAGAATACCTAACACAGTGTCTCTTGGAGTGGAGTAAAAGATTTAGTACTGTGAAGTATGTTTTGTTTTTAAAATAAACTGGAAACTTCACCTGCGATGTTTTCAATCTCTGCATTGTCTCCATTTCATGAAGAAATTAAAAAGAAAATAAGTCTTGTTGCAGGTAAAGTAGAACTTGATAAGAATCCTGACATGTATCCTTTCCAAGTCTTGGTAACCTGGTCACAAAATACCTTCCCTTCCCTCAAATCCATGTTTGTATCTGAATGTCGGCAATCCATGTGACAGTTACACCAAAGCCTGCCCCTAATACTCTGAAGCAGAATAGACAATAGGCTATGCAGTTTTCCCCTCATTTTTGCCTTAGAAAAGTTAGAAGGGACAGGAAAGCCATGAAATACTGAAATGTAATCCTGTCCTAGCAACAATATTGGGTGAAATGGGTTAGTGGGCCATCAAGCTCGCTCCTGAGATCAGCAATAGAGTTTCTTGTAATGTGCTCAGTATGAAAAAAGCCATTTCCCAATCATCTTGTTCATTCCATGCATATTAGGAGAGGAAAATTCAATGGAGGGCCAATTCTCCCCTAAGAATCCTTCAGTTTAATTATGACCACAGTACATTAAACATCTGTAAGATGTTCACATTAGCTCTGCAGCTACTGCTCTCAGCAGTAAAAGAGATAGAACTCCTTTGCTACCGAAAAGACAGGGAAGAATGCTTCTATGGGTCAAAAACATGGTTGAAAATTCAATTTAATTGAACACCAGGCCACTGTGCTTCTTGTAAATGAACATTGCTTTGATGCTAATTTGTGCTATTTTACCTTTCATTAAAAAAAGTAATTCAAGTTAAACTCAGCTGAACAGCAAAAAGCTCTTGATATTTTGAAGCATTTTGGAACAATTACTTTGACAGGAGCCCTTGACAGTTAAATGACTCTGTTAAATGAATGTTATAGAAGACACATAATGATTTTTAGTGAAATATTGAATTTAACCACAAATGAGGAGAAACCAGTCATAAGCACTATGGGTATATTTGAATAATAGCATCTTGCTTATGAACCTCAATGGATTCTATAATTTTTAATAATCATGCAATCAACTAGTTAGCTGGTGGGTATGTTTCCCATCTTAGTGCTCTATATTCGTTTTTGGTTTATGCCTTTGTTGTATTTTAATCTGAGAAATGAAGAAAATTCAAAACTAGTAATAATTTCCTCTTACACTGGTATAGTATTTTACAGCTAGGCAATTAATAAGATGCTGTCCCACAATTGAAGACCTCCTCTTCCCCTTTACTTATTTACTGAATGGGATTCTTTCACAAAGTAAGAAATTAGGAAAAGTCAAGCGCATGCTGCCTGAGAACGTGTGAATTCACTATATACCAGTATTTCCTGCATCTGTGGGACTTGATATTCCTTCTCTTATTTTACATATTGAATGTGAGATAGTATCAAGGCTTTTACATGTTTTCTCATGACTAACAACAGAAATATGTACTGAAATAATAAAACTGGCACTGTTCAATTTCCTTTTTGAATTCAGTTTCAATATAAGTGAGACAGCCCTTTTGATGGTGAAATCAGACTTATTATAAAATTCTGTTTTCTGGAGAAGAAGAGGAGGTAGAAATCTCAGTAAATGCAAAGCACGTGGGTGGGAACATTTGGACTGGAGAGATGAGTCAGAAAAACAGGAATGTTCTTTATCTCGTTTGTCTGGCAAGCTGGGGTGAAAAGTTGGTGCTGAGCAGGCTGAGCGGTACTCCTTGGATCTGCACACACAGGGTGCAGCTGTACTTCCTGATTTTCCCAAGCAGGTGAGGCATAGCTTCCCCCAAGTTCCCACTGCTCCCCGCATTTATCTTTATTCGTCAGCTGTCTATTTATACTCTACAATGCCTGTTTACATGTCTGCTCCCTACTAAAAGGCTACACCCTAAAAACAAGGAGTGTCTTTTCATCTCATACCTCCCCAACATTTCTGACCCAACATAAACTGTTGACTAAATGTATTTATGAACAAATAAGTTGTTTTTTTGTTTTGTTTTGTTTGTTTTCTTTGTGGGTACCGGAGGTCGAACTCAGGACCTCATGCGCCAGCAGGCGCCCGTGCCGCTGAACAATATCACCGGCCCTTTTTTCGTATGTGGGTTCCGGGAGTCGAACTCGGAACCTCGCTCTTGCCAGGCAGGCGCTTACGCCACTGAGCCATCTCACCGGCCCCAAACAAATAAGTTTTTAACTCCTTCTGCTGGCAGCGAAAATCCACAGGAATAGCTGCATAGTTTAAACATTTGACACCACCCAAAGGAGAGTCCAGATTGACAGGAGACTACCTAAAGCAGGTTTTACTTAGGACTTTACTATTCAAAATATAGTCTGCAGGTCCATAGCTTCCGCTCACCAAGGGGCTTTATACATGCAGAATCTCAGATCCCAAGTCAAAATATGCATTACAAGATCCCCAGATGACTCTAACGCACAGCGAACCTTGAGAAGCATCTACCTATAATATATAATACTATAATGCTTGAAGAAGCGATGGTGTACATAATAGAAAAAAAACGAGAGCATGACGTTGTGATTAATGCTGAGAAAGTTTTAGAGCTCTGTCAGGACAGTCAGCGCTCACAGGTGAAAAACTCCCTCATTCCATTTCCCTTGGAACCCATTCTAGATACTTCTTCACACTCTTTATGCTTAAAGATACAGCTGCTCTTAATAATTGTCTTTTCTCCTTGGTGCAAAGAGAATATTTATTGTCAGCATGCTGACATTTGCAGGAGTTTTGGCTTTCTCCACTAAAACTGTGGATGATTGAAAGGATATGCTGACACCTGAATAAGAAATCCAATGACTCTAAGCTATGTAAATTTAATTATTTCCTTTAATTTTTTTCAGGAATTTTTTTTTTCCTGAGCTTTGGAGAAGTTCTGGCAATTTTCATTTAAAAGAAATACAAGTCAGCAGTGGTTCACTGAACAGGCTGACACTCAATTTCCTAAGGGGAGAGACACTCTGTCTTTAATCTAATTTGTGCTCTCAATTCCCAGCTAATGTACCTAGGGATTGTGATGTATGCATTTATGAAGAGACATCTGTAATGTAGAGTCCAGCTCTGCAATTCTCTGAAACATGGGTAAAAAATTAGTCTGGGTTCTTGCAGCTGCCCCATAGCATGATAAATTTCTATATACTCACAGATGTAGAAATACTCTCGGCCTGGCCTGAATTCAAATCCTAGCGAAAAGGGAGTGAAGAGCTGGAATTTTTCAGAGAACTTCAGTGGTCCATTTGGGGAGTGAGGCCGGTTACATTCCCATCTCTTGAACCCTTTGGAAGTATGGTCGCAGGCACTGTAGCCATCAAAGTTCACCATGTAGAGGACATAGCGCTCAGTCTTATCTTCTGGGACGGAGTCCTCATAGTGAGGGCAGAAAACATCCAGGTAGTCGTTGATACAGACATCAATGTGGTAGTCACCCCTCTGGAATCTGTTGAAAAAGGAATACAATGATGAGTTCATTTATAGAGGAAAGAATTTTTGCTTGGAATTAATGGATGAACACTTAAAAAATATTCTGGCGCCAGAAGATTTAGTATAAGTTCTCACTGAACACCATTATGATTTGAGGCACAGATGAAATATTATAGTTTCAAACCCAAGCAACAATAAGCCATTTTCCAGAGAAATTCTATTAAATTTGCTTCAAAATACCCTACAAATGAAGTACATCACTTTCATTCTCATTATTACATTAAACATTACTCTTTCAGAACAAAGAACTACACAATTTGCTATTTCCCAAGTTTTCTTTTATTCCTAAAATCGTATTATATTGAAGAAAAGATTTTTTTTTTCTACAAGTTTCACTTAATAAAGATTTCTGAACAAATGAATGAGCAAATGAAAGAACAACGAATTACTTGTTTCAGTTAAAATTGAGATCATTTTCAAATTCCTTTTTTTTTTTTTTGTGGGTACCGGGGGGTCGACTTCAGGACCTCGCGTGCCAGCAGGCACCCGTGCCGCTGAGCGATGTAAATACATATACCCCTGCGAAGTGGTAGTTCAGAGTTTCTGGCCTCAATTATTCAAGGATTTTTCCTTAGAACCTAGCTAATAATTGTTCATGGAAATTCCCACAACTTCACAGAAACCACAAATATCCCCCACAATTGTTGTTTTGGTGGGAGGTTTGCAAGTAGCCAATAGGATAGCATTATTCAGTTTTCCTTGCTGCTAATCAGCTGCTGCCCTGTAACCCATCTCCTGCAGATGCACCAGCATTCCTGCCTCATAACAGGTTGCTCTACTGTATGTAGCTATCTCCAGTGTTCTCAGTTTTGTTCTTCTTAAAGCCCTAAGATCCCCGAGATGCCACCAAAATGCTCTGTACTTTCTAAGGCTTACTAATACAGTAGCTTAGTAAATTGAATTACATAACTGCAGGAGACATAGTATATTTAGGGTTTAAACTATAAAAATAGGCAGTTAGGGCTGGGGATGTAGCTCAGTGGCACAGCGTCTTCCTGGCAAGCTCAACGTTCTGAGTGTGATTCCTGGTACCAAAAAGTAAAAAAAAAAAAAAAAGGCATTTATAGGCATTTTCCTGACCATATCTGAAATTTGCAGTTTTTCACAATTTGTAGTTGCTCTAGTAAAATAACCTCTGTGAATTTCAGCAGACCACTATATAGAGAAATAAAGCTATACAATTGAGAGAATTAGAAGCACAAAATTTAAAAGTTGAAAAGAAAATTCTGAGAACATTTTCATTTTAGATGAAAAGGGAAATAGAAACCTAAGGCATAAAATGCAGGTGTAATAGAGATTTCAGATCCCAGCTCAATGTGTCCCATAGTAGGTCTACTTCTAAGTAGAAGTCAAAAACTTATTTTAGCTTATCACTGTGTGGATGCTCAGTCCCTTTCCATACTAGGAAAATGGAAACCATCTATTGGAAGAATTTCCCTCTCTTTCTTTTCATTTTATTGCTTATGTCCTAGGGCTGGACTGGTAAGAAGTGACAGTAACAAGTCAGATAATAACAAATACCATGACAAATTCTTCCTGAAAGTTAAAATGCACACAAGCCACACACACACACACCCCACTACCACAACTATGACAAAATTTATAGTTGTCTACTTCAATTCTAATCTGACAAAATTTTTCCTTACCTGCTCTAACTAATAGCATTCTCTATCAGTTGAAAAGTACCTCATAAGACGCTGTGATGTGTGGAACAGTAATTGTTAGAGATACAATTCTCTCAGTCTAAAATCATGGTGGTAAAGCCTACAAAACCCCTTTGTTTTTAGCTAGAGAGGAAATTCTTCCCTGAGCTCTTAGAAAAGGTTCATCATACAACTTTGCCACTGCTAAAATACAACACTCATAAAGTCATCTAATCTTCAAGTCAGGCAATCTCAGTGTGAATACTTCCCAGTGGTGGTGAGCTGGTCTATTCCATTTTTGGACATCTCTAAATGTTAGAAAGTTTCTTATAATGAGCATAAATCTGCTTCTGTGTAATTTCTACCCAGTGATCCTACTTCTGCTGTTTGGAGTTGCTAAGAACAAACCTAATTCTTCTTCCACAAGTTAGTTCATCAACATTTGGAGACGTCAGCTATGTCTTTCTGTATTGTCTTTTCTCCAGATAAGAAAATCCTGATCCGATGGTTACTTTCCAGGCTCCTCAACATTCTTATTTCTTGGCCCTCCTTATGTCCTCTAGTTTTCCACTGTGTTCTCCTTAAAATCTAGGATTCAGACATAACAAAGAACTCCAGCAGCTTGGGACCAATGTTTACCCCAGAAAAATACACCACTTCTGCTCTAGATACTAAACATTCATTGGTAAAGCTGATATTCCCTTCTGAAAGACAACATTGTAAAAAAATGGAGGGGGCCGGTGAGATGGCTCAGCGGCGTAAGCGCCTGCCCGGCAAGCGCGAGGGCCCAATTTCGACTCCCGGATCCCACATATGAAAAAAGGGCCGGTGATATCGCTCAGCAGCACGGGCGCCTGCTGGCGCGCGAGGTCCTGAGGTCGACCCCTGGTACCCACAAAAAAAAAAAAAAAAAAAAAAAAAGAGGAACCATTCATTTTTTAGTAAAAAGATCTGCGGTTAAATGGAACAGTCATAAATCATCCTAGGCCTCAGTTTCCTTACGTGTAAGTTAGAATATTAATGAGAACCAGCCTTGCTATCCTCACATGGCTGCTTCAAGCCTCAGATGCAGAAAGCACCCTGTGAATGTAAATGCATGCTGATTTGTGTAAGAGAAATAAGGAAAGATTATCAGGATATTCACTTTGCAGATACAAAATACATAATTATCTTTAAAAAACCAAAAAGCCACATGTACTTATTTCTTTATATTTACAATGATGATGGACTTGCTTTTTCTTCATTACTAGCAGACAATGATTTGTCAAGATGCAAGGAAAGACTGTGTTGCTTTTAAAAGATTTTTCAACATCAAGGTAACATCACTGCCAAAGTACAAAGAAAAGACACTGCAATGTTCAGATAAAGAGAGTGCCGGGCTATGAATCATCAGCACTCAGAGTAGCCTGACAGTTTTGGATGAGAGCCAGACAAGAACTGCAGCAGAAGGCAATGCCCAGATGCACTTTATATTATTATATTATTATTATAGATTTTAAAGACATTCAAGGGGGAAGATTTTTCTTTTCTTAAGCGTCACTCATTTTAGCTTTTACTGGCATTTGGCACAGCTCAAAAGTGAAAATTAAAATTAAAATTGTCATTACCTGGGCCCAGTCTGTTATTCCTTTATTCTACAATTAAAAACCACTGTCACAGTTTTTGAAACCTCAAATTTAGTTGCCCTTTTCCAACTTTTATCCATGTTAATGTTGATAAAATTTAAAAAAAAACTTCTAATAAATTTTAATAGAGTGGGACTGAACACAAATTCTACAGTGGATTGACCAGTAATCCCTTCTGGTGACGTTTTATATTGAATGAGGTATTAAGTGAATTACTGTGGTGCCTATCTTAAACATATGACTACTCTTGTCATTATCATTTCTATCCTTCTATCAACTGACAAAGAAAAAGATTATGATTTACCATAGAAGTAATTTACATTTCTGTTTCAATGTTTAATTTGCATAAGTTAGTTTATGAATGTAAATTTCAAGGAATGGACAATATAAGCATAAAACCAATGACAAAGTGGGCCCATAAGAGGCACCTGTATAACCGATCCAAGTATTATCCAAAGAAAAGTTTACAATTAGATATTCTCTCTCTTTTTTTTTTTTTTTAATGTGGGCACCAGGAACCGAACTCAGGACCTTGCGCTTGCTAGGCAGGCGCTTATGCCGCTGAGCTATATCACCGGTCCTACAATTAGATATTCGAACACTATAACAAATCGTGTTCAAAGTAGCACCGATCCATTCTTTACTGGTCTTACTATGAAGAAGCACATGAGTGTGATTACCATTGCTGAGTGTTTAAGTCACATTCATTATTTCAATTTACTCTCTACCACAATCCCACATAATATACAATATTATTATACTCACTTAAAGATGAGGAATCTGAGATGAAGAAATCAAGCACAGTGACCAACTACTAAAAGTTAGAAGCAGAATTCAACCTCAGACTAAAGCTGAGGCCTCAGAACTAAAGCTCCTTACCATTCCACTTTGTGAGAGATTAAATCACAAACGTCAGGTTCTTAGCTCTGTTCTGTAGTCACAGAGAGGAACAATTCTCACTCTCAATGGGGTTTCATTCTCTCTTCCATTTACTAATGCAATAGCACATGCTACTTCCAGGATCTATGTACGTTTCACATATGTTATCATATGAAATCCTCAAAACAACCCTATTAATTTTGTCAATGAGGAAATGACGTTTCAGAGAAGATATTATCCTTTTAATTTGATTTTTCATAGTAAATAAGTAGCAGAGTTAGCATGTTCTCTGTCCTCCCAAACAAAATGGCTCCAAAGCGTCACCAGTTGTAGCAATTCCCTCCATTCAATGGGGCCCTCATAACAGCTTGGGCAACATCAGGTGACCTTAGGTTTACACTGCTCTTCTAGGAGAGTCATGTGGCAAGGTGTCCAGCCCTACTCTCTTCACCAGGTTGGTTCCAAACTCCTAAACTGAAAACTGAGGGTACATCCACATTTAGAATAAGCCTCAGGGGCTGGTGAGATGGCTCAGCGGCATAAGTGCCTGCCTGGCAAGCACAAGGTCCTGAGTTCGATTCCCGGTACCCACATACGAAAAAAGGGCCAATGATATCGCTCAGTGGCATGGGCGCCTGCTGGCAAGTGCGAGGTCCTGAGGTCGACCCCCGGTGCCCACCAAAAAAAAAAAAAAAAAGAATAAGCCTCAGATGGTAGGATTAGCTCCTGACTCATGCACATCACTGTAGTCTTTTACCAAAATGCAGGGCTGTTAGACTCAGCACCCACTCACATAAAGGGAGCATGAAACAGCTTTCATGAGCTTTAGGTCATATTAAAAGAGGAAATTTACATCTAGAAAGAATGATTCTGCATGCCAATATTTACAAATTCCATGGGTAGCACAGCCATTGCTTTAACACATTTGTTAAGTTCTTGTAAATGCCTCCCCTTTCCTCTTTTATTTTCTTTATTTTACCCATTATGTGTGCGGCTCTGCACCTCTCTGAGATTGTGGGCTATTTTAACTATAATATTTGGCTGCACCCTAATAAGGCAGTGATAATTACAATACAATCAATATCTACAATTATCACAATGCTTCACAATGTAAAAGTGTGCATAATTACCACACTTTGAAAAGCGATTATGTTTGGATAAAAAAATTACAGGAAATATGTTACATATGTGGAAGGATGGCCCCTGTTCCTTGCTGGGTTACATGGATGCTCAGGTCAATGTTTCTTATGACATATAATAGTATCTATCTATCTATCTACCTATTTTTTTTTCTGTTATGTTAAGAATTCATTTTACACATCTGTCAAATTTGGCAGTAGACTTGTTGAGAATCAAGTCATCTACATTATGAAAGGATCATTTCAGTTAATTAAGAAGAATAAAATTCAGCATGGCAACTAGTCTTTGTAATTATACTAAATAGTAACAATGAATTATGCACTTTGTGGTAATTCTTGATGATCTAGAGGCCACCTGAAAGGTAGGATATAAAGTACATCTTCGGGGGTATTGATGGCAAAAGTCACAGCTGAGGCTGGGATTAGAGATGGAACATGTGCTTCTATGTACACAAGTGGGTTTGTCTCAGTGTTTACCTGATAACTTTTCATCACATTGCTGAATACCTTTTGATTATTAATTTAAAACTGCTGTTAATATCTGTTCCCTTAATTAGCCTGTGTGGCAGAAGTGAATCAAGCCTTGAATCTCAGAATTTCAATGAAATGAAGGCAACAGAAAGGCCATGTCTTTTCACTGAGTTATCAACAGTGTGTCTCCACTTGCTGACAGTAGTCAGCCTGAGCCGTAACAACTTTGTCCTTCTACGCATATACTTAATTTTCAGATTTGGTGCATGAAAATGGAAACATCTAGTTCTTCAGTATCTAGGTCTCTTATCAGCCCCAAGTGCAAGTTCTCAACTTATACCCTGTCCTTTGGTTTCCCTTTGCTAAGACAAATACATACTGCCTAGCTATCTTCCTCAATGAATAGTTTTTCATGGCACTGACCTTATTTCCTCCTCTACCATATGCTCCTGCATTGTGAATACTGACAGCTGGGAAGACCAAATAGAAAAGACACACAAGCAGTGCAAGGGTTTCAGTCTGCAGAGGAGCAGCATCATAATCATCCTCTCAGTTCGTCTTTAACCACTTTCCCCTGCAGTGTTCCTCCTCTCTTTCCATCCTCATTTGCTACAGCCAAACTGCATTTCATTTCAGTAGCTGGAAAAGGAAGGGTACGGTGCATATTTAAAACATTCTAAATTGGCCCTTAGCATATGTTGCTGGCACAGCAGAGAGCCTGCTTCCAGGGAAATATGTACTAAGGTATTTTATCAAGCAGCTCCTGAGTGGGGCTTCCTCACTCCATAAATACAGAAACAGTATTACTGAAAGGAGACAGTGGTATTAGAAGTTAGGAAGCCGCGAGACGTTTCTCTTCATGCAATGTTTTAAAGGATTCAAAAATGACGATGCTATTTCTTACCAACTGGATCCTTGATTATTACATTTTAAATGTATTTTAATCTGTCAAAGAGGTGATTGTTTTAATATTCCTATTTGAACAGTATTCCGATTTCATTTCTTTAATTACAAGGCAAACTAACGTATTACAGTCTGCAATTGAAATGTAAAAGAAGGATGTGATTTATAGTTAAAGATTAATCAACTTTATCATCTTAGAGTTCCTCCCAGATTTCAAACTAAATCTTGAGTGAATGTATCTTTGGCAGTGCTGTCTTTCAACTCTACTGTTATTGATTTAAAGGCTAATTTCTGAATAAATACCTCTTTCTAACCAGAAGAATTTCTCATTTGTCCCAAAGGGGGCTAATGGGCCCAGCAAGATATGGGATTCGGTTTCTAAATATGTTTTGTGAGCTGGGCAGGACAGCAGCCTGTGTTGGATAACATGCTTCTTTCTGTCTCCTTCTGTTCCTCCTCTCAGCACAGAATGCAAGCCTTATGGCTCTCCTATCCTAAATCGGAAGATGCTCTTTTTGTTTCTCTGTAGAGGTTACAATAGGAAATACAAACAGCAAATCAAACTTGGTGTGGGTAAATATTAGCATTACAAAGAGGTGAACAATACATCCGTTTCTAATTCTAAACTTCTCCTCTCTCTCATGGGCTGAAACACGCCCATCTTTCAGAAGTGCTGGTAATCACCTTTCACTTTCAGCTCTGAGAAAGTTGGAGGCATGGACAGTCTCATCCCGACCAGTCCAGCTGTTGAGGCTGAATGATGACTGAAATATAAATTTCAGCAGGCCAATCCAGCTCTTGCAGGATCTAGAATATATCAATAATAACTAACATACCTACAGAAGTGAAGATTGACAAATTAAAACAAAAACTATTTAAGGGTGAATTTCAAAGTTATGTCCTATTTATTCTTTTGTAGCTGAAATGCAGAATACCACACTATACAGTCTTTCATCAAATTAAGCATAAAGATACTGACAAAATATTTGCAACCCAGATGTGGGTGCTCTGTGTATCCATTAATGAAAATTCCAACAGAATTCTTAATACATGCACCTTTCTGCAGCATGAAAGCTTCACCTTTAATTCAGTAACTGTTGACAATAGTAGTAAGACATAGTATTCTTAGCCAGATATTTAGAATTCAACAGTATTTTAATACACTCACCTATCACTTTTTGTGTGTGTTATGTGTATGTACTTTACAACTGTTTTTAAAATCCCATAATTAATACTAATTACCCATATCAAACAGATGGATAAGAATCCTAAATAGTTCTTGCTTGTAACTTTCCTAGTATATGTCACATCAGTCTGAATGTCTTAAAAATTGCGTCTCCCAGAGCAGCACCTGTTTCAAATAAAAGCCCACAAAATGCTCTCTCCTCCAGTGTTTTAACTCATTTGGAGTTTGTTTTATTAGCTTGACAGAGAAGTTCCAAAGGAAATAAAGCATTAAATTGGCAGAGCCTAAACAAGACTTTGCTTCAGGAAGGGACTGGAAGTGTTGGGTGACAGTCTAATTGCTTCTAAGCCCCCACAGAGGCCTGGGGCACACAGCAAGAGTGTGTCAACATCAACAGGTCAACTCAGCCAAAGAATTAACCAGGCAGGGTTCTAACAGGCCCAGCACATCACAGGTCACTTCAAATAGTTTTCAAAAGGGGATTTGAAACAAAAATAAAGAATTAGCATCTGGCAATCAGTATAGTCCTAACAGTGGTTCCTCTCAGAATGCAGAACAGACTCTTTCTCCATGACCTCAGGTCAAGAGCTTTCTGACAAAGCTGCACATCATACCCTAAGTTATCTAGAGTTTTACATGCTGTCAAACAAATGGAACAGAGCACCTGTCACATATACACAGATCCAGCAAAAGCAGATGCAGAAAATCATCGAACGGGTTATCCAGCCACTGTCCTAAGAGAACAGGATTAAACAAACTGATTCTGTTCAGGGGATGCAGGAGTCAATCAAACAAATAAGCCACCTGCCAAACTGCTCACTTCCATGTAGCCCTTTTGTATCCCAGTGGGAGGGAATTACCCTGCAGAATTTCAGGCTCCTCATAGTTTCAAAGATTATAATAACAGATGAGCAATACTAAGTCTCCACTTATTAACTGATTGAAGAAGGAAGTTTTGGAAAATAAAGATTTAATAGTTGTTAAGTACTTGGTGTGCAAAGAGTGAATACTGGTATGAACAGACGATAACTTGTTGGAATCATTACTTTCTCAGACTTGTTTTTGACTATTCAATAATTGGAATATCTAAGACTTACATGGCATGGAATGAATCTCTATTAATTTATTGTTAAGTGAATAAAAACAAGCCAGAAGAAAGAAAATACATTTGTTTTCCTTCTTTATTTTATGCTTGATCTTTGTTAGATAAGGGGAAGTATGTATTGATATTGCTAGGGAATAACGAAAGTAATAATAATGTTTCATACAAAGTTCTAGGATGCTTTTGTTTCTATGCAACTTGGCAGGTGAGAAATAGTTACTTGAACAGGCGGATACAAATCCAGGACCAGGAGTAAGGCTAATAACGCAAGAGAAAAGAGTTCTAGAGTAACTAGAAATTAGGCAGAGTTTGTAGTTATAAAAAATACAACTGGAGCTGGGCATGGTGGTAGGTGCCTGTAATCTCAGCACTCCAGAGGCTGAGGCAGGAGGATCACATGAGTTCAAGGTCATCCTGAACTCACAGAGACCCTGTCTCAAAAAAAAAAAAAACAAAAACCAAAAAGCTCTCCTTGAAGTTAGGGCTGGTGTTTACTTGTCACACTATCCCCAATACTTAGCACAGTATCTGCATACGGTAATGACTTCATAAATGTCCAAATAAGGGAAATTCTGGGTAAAGGATATTAGAAACAAGGCTTAAACATGGGAAATGATATAAACGATATAATAATCTTCTATATGCTGGGACCTAGAATCAAATATTGAGAAAAACTAAACAATGTGATAAATGTCAAGATCAGGAAACAAAATAACAGCAGACTGCAAAAAGGAAAATGATAATCAGGACTGTTGTTCAAGCAATGTTAGAAAATTATGCCTAGCCGAGTAGACAACTTAAGCACCTAAGGCAGAATGAAAGTTTCTCTCTTGTCATTAAGTCCTCTATTCAATTACCATTTATCGGGGTAATTAAACACTGGAAAGTGATGCCAGGCTAATTGTTAGATTATGATAATTACATGTCTTTGCTATGCTACAGCTGATCAAAATAAGATGTGGTCCCGTGCACTTAGCTAAAGCTGCTCTGTAATCGTCAGACTTTCATAGAGCACTAGGCCATTTATTACTAATTCATTACAAATCAGGCGGAGAAGCTTATTATTTGTAATGCCCCCTACACACACACACACACACACACACTCACACAGTCTCCTGGAACAAGACTCCCAAAAGGTTAAGCACAAACTGCTGCCCTTCATTGGCCCATTTCCATACCAATTACACAGCTGAGCAGCATTAGGTGCCTCTATTTGAGAGGGTTCATCAGACTGCTTCACAAAACCCTGCAACCGCCTATCACATTGGCAGGAGCATCCAAGATTCCCTTTCAGCCTCTGCCAACCACTGTTCTGCTTCGAGTTGTGTCCCAGCAACCATGAATTGGCAATCCAGAAGATCCTTGGGTTTGGAGGCTCCCTTCTGCTCAGGTCAGGCTTTGACCAAGCTGGGGTATGCCAAGGGGTTTGTTCCAATGAGCAAGTGTCGTGGCGAATACAGATTGTACTCCTTCTGCCAGAGAGCCAGTCTCTGTTCCTCAAGCCTGGGTCTGGAGGGGAAACTAACTCTCTTAGGAACCAGTCAGAGTCACCACAAAGGTATCAAGAGCTGCTCAAATCTTTATAGAGAAAGACTGGAATTCATTTTCCTTGAGCTCAACCAGGCCACAGTCCCTGAAACATGTGAGGGTTAGAAATCGCTCCTTCCATCCCTTTGTTAATCACTTCAAGTCACCGTTAGAAGGTGAGAAGGCAAACAGACATTTGATATTTTTCCTTGGACTTTATTCTGGGACTCTGCAGCTCTCTCCTGCAACCATCACTATCAGAATGATAATGTGTTTTCTTTATAGGTAAAGAAAGCACAGAGCATTGAGTTGAAAGTTTATTATTTTACTGTACGTTCATTCATGGTATGTTCTCTATTACAAGATTTTTTTCCTGTTATATACACAGTGTTATGGACTGAATTTTCGTATTTCCTCAGAATTCACATGTTGGAGTTTCAACTTCTTATTTAACTTAATTAGGAGGTAAGGTCCTTATGGAGGTGATTAAAATTAAAAGTGGGTATAAGGGTGGATCCCTGATCAAAAAGGGTTAGTGTCTTTAAAGAAGACACCAGAGTTTGCTCTCTGCCTGTAATGTGAGGAGATAGTGAGAAGATGGCTTTCTACAAGCCAGGAGGTGAACCCTCACCAGAAATTAACCCCTGCTGGACCTTGATCTGGGACTTCTAGACTGCAGAATTATGAGAAAATTAATTTCTGTTATTTAAACTACATATGGTAGTTTGTCGTTATAGCAGCCTGAACACACTAACAGTGGCAATTTAAAATTAAATGAATGATACAGTAGGGGAAAGGGTGGTTTTGAATCATACTGCTGCCAGAGACTTTAGAGTTATAAAAAATCAATGAAAAACAACTAGGTAAAAATGGCCAGGAAGGAAGGAAATAAGAGGGAAAGGAAGAAAACAGAGTTAAGCCAGTGCTGGCACCTCCCACATTATCCTGTACATGGCAGATACTCAATAGCCATTTGCTGTTCTGAGCAAACAGTTAGTCTGAGGGGAGAAGCCACATTATTTACCTAAGTAGGGATAGTTTCACCTCTGAAATTAACTCATGGCACTACAAAAACGACTGTCTTATCACCCAGCAACTGTGTTATTTCACTGTTTCAGCAAGGCTTTCGCCCACAGATAGAATGGTGTTACAGAAAAGTCACACACTCCATTTTAGCCTTCCTTGACCCTGAAAATTAAAACAGAATATGCCACTACCCTTCAAAAATCATACTAACTTGTTCTAGGACCAAAACAAACCAAAGGTACCTTTGTTAACAGCAGAACATACAAATCTGCCGTTTTATGCACACATTTACTGGTGGCCTGTGGCTTAAGACTGGAAAGCTGGGTATAGCCGTTCATCACATAAAAATGGTTTTGCACTACTTAGTATTATTATTTCCTCACCACACTCATTAAAAGGATATTCATTCATACAGCTGGATCCTCTATTTATTTTATAGCCTGGACCACAGAAAGATATATGCAAGAATAATGCAATCATAAAAAACAAGAAACTAATTGCTCTATCCCAAGGAAGCATAAGGGGGAGAAAGAAATAAACAATTCACCATTTATTTATTAGAAATAAATCTAAGCACTTTAGGGGATTCTCAAGTGCTATAATATCTCTGCCTACTTAAATGCTTGTCTATCTCAATGACGGAGAATATAGTTGTTGTTTTTCTCCTTCCACTTTTCTTTTAATTAACTCTACTCTCAAAATATCTACCTTGGAAAAGAAGTATAACTCAAAGCAAATGCACATGACCTTCCTCTTGAACTCTCAGAATTTTTGGTACTGCTATAAGGTCTGGATGAGCCATTTGTGCAGACTGTGAGGTTTCAGAGAAATGGTTAATGCCAAGACACAAGATGATGAAATAAGAGGGTGATAATGGGTACTCCATGCTGGGTGACAAGTCAGCACTCTGAGCTTGGAGGAGACAGGGTCACAACTGGCTTTCTTCAATACTCAGCAAGCAGTGCAATCCCAGATCCCAAAGTTTCACAATGTGCACGTTAACATTTTATTGTTATTAAAACTCTCCTTTCTTACTTAGAGAGAAAAAGAGAATGTGAGCTAGCTACAAACTCAGCAATGATAAGCTGAGTTAAAACACAACAAAGGGGTTTATGAACCCTAGGAGAGATTTTAAATCAGCCTAGGACTTCAGCACAGAATCTATATTCAATGTGAGGATAAATGTGACTATATCTCATTGCTCAATTTATTTACAGAAAAGGACAATTCCATTTGCTGTTGTTTAAATTCAACATCTGGGTACCTACTTTGTACATACCAAATGTTTAAAATCATTAACAATTTTGTATGCTAAAAGGAATTTATACTTTTTCTACTTCTGTTTCCAAAAACATAAAGTACACCTGCAATACCACTGGGAAATAAGGTATAAGCAAATAGGGAATGCGCTTTAACATTAGACTCTCAGATTTTTTGTCTCAGGACACCTTGTAGCTGAGAAAAGATTCACAACATTCTGGTCCAAGACCCACCCAAGTATTAATGAGTGAATCCCAGCCATTAACTGGGAGTCCTAAGTCACGACTCTCAGCATGACAAATGCTGACTACTGTGGTTTTATTAACACATGGCACACCCTGGCTAGACGGGCAACCTTTAAACACAGTCTTCAGGGCTAACCAGGAACAACATCCAGTGCTAGTGCTGTCAGGCCTGCCCCGAAGCAGGCGCTGCTGTCTCAGGCTGGAGGAAGGGGGACGTTGTCCTACCTGCAGAAACACCTTTGCTTTTTCTGCTTGTGGTGGCAGTGGCGCTGTGCTGGAGCTGTTTACCTGCATGTGACGAGGACATGATCCAGAGCTTACAATATACCTCACCCTAGGGTTTTAAACAGTTACAAACTATTCTAACACTAGAGAAAAAGAACTGAAAATTAGGGGTTATAGGAAATGCTTTTTGTTTTTTCTTCATAATTTTTAGGTGTAAATATGAATTTCTGGCATAAAAAATGAAGAAATACATATACATAGAACTTCCTGGCAGAACATTAAATTTAGTTTTAATTTTTAAATTTTGATTAATACAAGTTTGCAGTACATAATGATGACATTCATCACAGGGAGTTGGTAGATGTATGTACATAACACATCTTAATTCTTTTTGTATCCCCTTTCCTTTCCTCCCCCCTCCCCTCCCTCTTTGAGATATAATTAATCTTAGAGATGTCAGAGATGTTTTGAAGTATATGGAAACATGAAATACTGCTATTTTCTGACAATTAGGACATTTAAAAATTCATATCACATGTGAGAAAATTGTGTTTGTTCTGACTAGAAAAATGTAGAGAGCAACTCAAAATTAGATACTTCACTTCTTTTTTAACGGCAAATGGCAATGCAGCATCTTCAAGCATTAACTGAATTAAAAGTGGAATTCTCAGCATTATACTTATAGTTAAGTATTTATGTATGCTACTGAATCTATTAACTCCTCTCACATATAAATTTCAATACTCGGTTTCGCTCAACAGCAATTACAACCAAATTACCAGAGTCAAGAACAAAAACCTTACTCAGCACTTCTTAAAAATACCAGCTTATTTGCCTTTGTAGTCCCAGACACTACTCATGTTTACTAGTCTTAAACTACAATAACTATAAATGCACACAGCATCATGCCATAATCTTGTAAAAAAAAAAAGGGCCTGCTTGTTCCCCCTCAGTACTTGATACTCAACATTAGTTACGTTACAAATCCAACTTCTGCATCAAGACTATAGAGAGATATATTAGTACAGAAAATTCTGAGGCTTCATTTCATCCAGCTATTTGCTTTCAGGGCTGTTAATTATTTATTGTCTTTTTTTGAAAATCTCTAGGAAGAATTTCAGTCTGAGCTGGCAACTCTTCCCAACATGTAGGTCTCATTCATTATCAATTTATAAAGAAATTCTCTTTTCAGGGGCACCCAGGTGTCCTGTGTGTTTCAGCACATTCCCCTCAGCCCTGCCCTATAAGAAGATTTGAGAGGAAAGTGGTGGAAATTTAGTTCATGTTTTCCTAGGAAAGTCAAGCTGATCGTATTATCGACTGTCTACTGCATTAGCAATTTCCAACTGAATTACAAACTGTTTCCCTGCATTATATTGCTATTGTTCAATACCATTTTCATTGCCCTAATGAAACAAAGCTATATAATATAACCATAAAGTACTGATTACAGTTAACCATAATGGAAGAGACCTAATGAAAGAACTATTTTAAAATATGCAAAGAAAATGATAAGAAATCCCAATATGCAGTAGCTTTTTTTTTTTTTTTTTTAACTCTTTTTAGCTTTCTGGATTGGGATCAAACAACACTGACAAATTAATTCTTTCTCTTCCAACAATACAGATGGTATTTCCCCAAGACAGAATTTCTAGGAGGTTTCCCAAAGAGCAAGTTTCTCAGGTACTAAAAAAGTAACTGAATCTTAAACATATCTTTAGAAGTGTCTACTTCAAACCAAAGTATTCTCTCAATATCATGAAAGAGGATATTCAAGTTTTCTCTGGGGTATAGGTTTCTGCATGTCTGTAGGTGATCGCTTTGGAAAAGTGCCATCATGAAACCATTAGCACTTTGCTTATTTGCCCTATATTAAATCAACCAGCGATGCAAATGATCAGGTTGCTGTGCTGGGCTGGAGGCTGCCCAAGTAAGATGGCAAATCCATGTCTGAGGTTTCTGCCTTTTAGCAAAGGCAATGAAGATGATTTGGCAGCCCCATATATCCTCAGCTCCATTCCCAAAGATAGAAGCAGCAAAGAAATTGTTGGAAGGAATAGGCAAAAGTGACAGAAAAGATTCTTGGGTGTCACTAGTTATATTATACCTAGAAGAATAGTGCCAGGCGCTTGGGACATTCATGCTAGAGCTGTTATATCCCCATAGAGGAGTGTGTAATTGGAATAATGTGGGGAGGAACACAAAGTTATTCCCAAGCATTTCTTGAGCTGAGCCTGAAATAGTTAATGAAACTACTATATGGTGCTGCAAAGGCAGATCTGTGACTGCTCTACTTCAAAAATACCGAGACATTTAACATCTGAAAAATTCTCTTTGCTACTTCTTCAGTGAACAGGATCTAAATGTAGATTTTACTGTAATTTCAAGATCAGAGACAAGTTTACCCAAGACAAAAAGTCTGGTCACAGAACAAACCATCTGGGGCTCTGCAATTATTCATAGTTCTATGAGGAACATTGGTGACGGCATCATCCATGTGGACACAACATGCTGCGTTCTACGCTCTGCATTTGATACACTGATCTGATGCCAATGGTGCATAGCAATCTCCTCAATGCTCAGTTCACTTGCATTTTCTCATTTCTGCACCCCTGTAAAAAGCTAATAAATCAGGGTGCTGCTAGACCTTTTTCAATAATGTATATTACTTGAAAGATGAAAGGGAGCACACATTTATCTTTTCCTATTAGAGTGCTAATTTATGCAAGTTTGTTTGCCTTTTGTGTCTATTGATTGGACTCTTGTTGTCTCATCCTCAGTACTCCATTAGAATTCTCGCTGACTTAATAATAATGCAAAGCCAGACAAAATTTGCATAGATTTTCATACGCTTTTGCATCTCCAGCCTATTTAAAAGTTTGCCTAAGCAAGACAGTGTAAGTAAAAATTATGGACAACATGAAAAAGTATTTTACTTCATCACATCAGAAAGAAAATCTCAGAGAAGATGAGAATACTTAATGGTTGAACTTCACTTTTCAATTTTAAGTAGTCATGTCTGAACATTTGAAAAGAATCCTGTGCTTCAGGCATGCTGAAATTAAAATAGAAACACAATTTGAGATTACAGATTATAAAACCAGTAGGCACAGCTGCTATATGCAGGACAGGAATGGCCCTCCTTTTCCAAATCCATTTGTATAAGACAAACTTAGAAGTAAAATTTCTTTTACTATGAAAACCAGCAAAAAACAAGGTTAACCCCAGAAGAACAATTTTCAGGCACAGTTTGCTACTCATTTGCTCCTCGTCTTAAACAATTCTTGATTTATTCCTTCAGTGGAGATATATATATATATATATATTTATACATATATATATTCCCACATATTTTTCCATATGAATTCGTCTCAATACTTCCCGTTTTAAGCAAAGGAATCAAGTTTTAGCCTCAGAAATTGTGATAAAATAAGTTATTTAAACATAAAGTGATCTAAGAGTTGTGTATCATAACATTAAAGTAGACAAAAGTTGCCAACCTCGGTTGTGATTTTTAAACCCCAAAAAGTTTTTAGTCTACTTTGTATAGGGCTCACATATGTTCTGTTGAACAGTTAATAACCATTTCTTCTTGTTTTTACTTTTCTAATTTATCTGCGTCCAAAAAGGAAGAATATAGCCTCATCCTCCTCCAGGTTATTTCTGGAAGCAGCATTTCCACAATGCAGAAATCACAAATGCTCAAAAGCCCATGCAAAGGGAGGCTTCTCAGCTTATTGAGCATTCTAGAATCGCTCAGGCAGGGATGTTTGACAGGGCAGGGGGACGCCTGGCAGGTGTGGAGGTCAGCCACCCACACTTCTCTAAGGACGGCTGCAAATAGCGCAAGATGTCCGGGAACACTAATAGGCATCTTCTGAACCACTCGGGAGGTGTCAATAATAAAAAGCGGAAATCAAAGTGCAAAGAAAATTTCCTCTTTAATTCTTTTCATGGCACCTGGCTTTTTCAGCACATATGGTATGTAAAGTCTGCTAATGTCTGGAGGTTATCAAGGAAATCAGAGATGATTAAAGATATTTCAAGTTTATAGTATCTATCTGATAACTTAGAAGAAACAACTATCATATTGGTTTTGCCAGGCAATGTGGAAAAATGGGTCAAAAAAAAAAGACATACAAGCCACCTGCCTCGCTTTAAATCTGGGTTCTGCTGTTACTAATTTTGCAGCTTTGGCATGTGACATCACCTCTCTGTGCCTCCATTTCCTTACCTCTAACATCAAAATAAAAATAATGCCTCACCCCAGGACATTTGTTAGCGTTAAATGAATAAAGTAAATGACAGAGAAGAATTAAATGTACAGTGCTTGACAAATAGTTTTCAATAGATATAAGGGGTGATTGAAATATACAGTAAAAGTTTGGATTTTAAAAATATTCAGTAGAAGACTCATTGCAATTAATCTCCCTCAAAATACTCCACCTTGCTTCGAACTCATCCCATCATTCTTGCTGCTTTCTGAAGTAGTTCTGAAAGTGCTCTTTCATCTCTTCTCAAGGCGTGATCAAATATATTCTGAATGATGGTACCGAATAGTATGCAGCAAGAAGGAACACTCGTAAAAATATTATGTGCATCCTCATCCCACCAGATGTGGCATCATGTGATTTCTGGCTCTTCCCCAAAATCAAAATGACAATGAAAGGCAAAGGTTTTTAATCCATGCCGGATATCAAGGCAGCCATGATAGTGTAACTAAAGTCACTCATGAAAAAGGACTTCCAGGACTGCTTCAGAAGGTGGTAAGAACAACAGGTTAAGTGTGTTCAAAGCAAGGGAGAGTAATTTGAGGTGGATTAATAGCAATGTGTCATTTACTATAATTTTTTGTTTTAACTGAAACATTTGGCCATAGTTCTTGTCATTCTTGGTATTAACACAAGAGGAATATGTACAATTAGATTATTTCCATAACTAAAACAAGTATTTTTGTCAACTATGATGGAGGAATTTTAATTCTCTGAAAAACATATTGAGACTCTCAAAACTTCTTAGAAACAAAAATTTCAACAGTAATTGCAATGCATCTAGAGTAAGCACAGTGTAATTATAACAAATTTGTTTATGAAATAAAGAAAAGTGACTTCTAAGGGAAGATTTTTTAGCATGGTGCAGAAGACACTGATTCTTTTGAGGCTGCTTCTCCACACACAAGGAAAACGGAGTCACCTTTTGCAAGTGTGTGGTAAGGATAAATACACAGAGGACCACTACCTATGTGGTGTGGTTTCTATGGTTTCTATGTGGTGTGCTGTGGTAAGGCCATCGTTAAACAAAAATACTTTCCCAAAAGGTAACCTCAGTCCTTAAATATGTGTGAAGTATTACTGTTTCAGAAGGAAATCATACTTGCCAGCTAGTGCATTAACATATTTTCATTTCTATGACTCATTAATACCTGTCACCTAGCAGAAATAAGAGCCTGGAGAGACTATTGAACACGGTGGGTAAATTTTGATGAGAAAGGGGCCTCAGGAAAGAGGCCTATAGAAATGACGGAGGTGCAGGGTGAGACATTAGAGGGACCCTGAGAATTCTCAATTCTGCTGAGGTTGGCTCAACAAAGTAAGTGTCTTCATATTGCATTAGAATAAATGATGTTTCTCTACAGGAAGGCCTGTTTTAACTTAGACTTTACAATTACACTTCACTTAAGCAATATGATATTTTATTTACCTTCCATCCTTTCTTAATTTGATTGACTTTTCACATGCTTATGTCCTGTCTCCCTTTATTAATTAATTAATTTATTCAAGACAAGTATATTGATTGCCTCCTGTGGCTCAGGCATTGCACTTGAAGGTGCAGAAATAAAATTGAACCAAGACATAATCCTGACCTAGAGGAACTGACAATCTAGGGAGGTGGGAGGGGAGACAGTCACACAAATAAATCAGCCCAACAAGATGTGGTAAATGTTGTAAGAGAATTTGTTTCAGTTGCTGTGGAAAACAGGAAATAGCAACATACTTTGAAAGAGTTCAAGAAGACCTCACAAAGGAGCCAGGTCTTGGAGCATGGACAAAATCATTTTTAAAAGGGTGGGGGGTGGGCTTTGCAGGCCAGGTGATGCGTGCAATGCCAAAGCGGCTGGAATCAAATGCCAAAGAGGCTTGATGAGGGAGCAATGAGGCTGCCGAGGAAGACTAGAACTCTATCTTAAAGGTTATAACTTTATCAAGAACCAATGGAGATTTTTAAGAAGGTACAGACCATGACCGGATTTGTGGTCATTCTTTGGGCCTGGGGAGGGCAGACTGGATGGAGACAAAGCCAAAAGCAGGAAGATCATTCAGGAGTCTACTGCAGTAGAACAGATAAACACACAGACCTCATGGGCTTCAGCTGAGGATTCCTTACTCCCCACCACTGCCAAAAAACTATTCACTTAGGCATCTGCTCAGTGGCTACTCATAGAGGACCCTTTTGTACCAAGGTACTTGGCACTGTGGAAAGCTACAAATTAGGTTAGATAATAACTCTTCACTTCTTCGGGTTGCCTAGACTTGAAGAGGATTTAAAGAAGGACTTTTGTAGAATTAAAGAAAAGGAGATGAACAAGAGAACTTTGCGCAGAGAAAGAAATGTCAGAAGAGGGTGAAAAATAATTCCCTGCATTTCTTCATTATTGTGGAGCTTTTAATTTCACCACATATTACCGGGTAAATATACAGTGGCTGAAAAACATTGATGTAAATTTACAAGACCTGGATTTAAATACATCTGCATTTTATAAACTGTGAGTTGGACAAATCACTTAAGTACCCTGTAATTTACTCTTTTTAAACAAAAAAACAAACAAACAAACTGGTTGTCCCAAAGTTTCTATGGTCCCATTTCAAGTTAATAGCAAGAACATGCAGAATAGTCAGCATATACTGGTGGCTAAATTACTTCAACAAGTAAATAAGATATAGTTGAACACTGAGGTGACTCCCAACCACTCCTGAATTTCCACTCATGACACTCACTTCTACTGAGTGAGGAGCAGATGTAACCATTCAAAGCTGGCACACTGTCTTGTGCCCAGGTGGCACAAGGAAGCCATAACAATTGCCTGGTGACTGGCAGGGAGAATTGGAAGGCAAAAATATGGCTAAGACTATAAAAAAGGATTCCACTCTTTTGGCACAGAAAGTGACAGAACTAGGGACAATTTAGGTTATGACAACTGATAGAAATGCCACCCCTGATGGGAAGCTACAAGAGAATCTGTAGTTACAGTTTATCACATCATCATTTCTCCCCAACAGCTGCTCTCAACCCTACTGAGGGCCAAAGCAGCACAACAGGAAATGGTAAGTATAATGACGATAAAAATCACCGAAGGCACCCTTTAGTAGTTTCCCTCAAGTATCTTCTCACCTGTTTCATACATTCTCATAACATCCAAGGTCCTTGAGCAGCTTTCCAGGTTCCAACATCCCCAATAAAGAAATACAAATATGTAATGTACACTTAATCTAAATTATTTTACACCTGCTCCCTTCTACTAAAAATGATAGAGAAAAAAGTCTGTATTATCCTCTCTGGATGAATAAAACTTACTCTCTTCCAAAATCTTTCAGAAGGTAGTGAGATGCCATAAGTGCGGGGTAGTTTAAGATTTCATCTATCTCTGAAACTGTTGACGGTATGTTAAGCAGATGGAGGTCATCTCTGGTATTCTTCTGACTTTCCCTTTTGGCTCTGAGGAAGGATATGCTGACATAAGCGTTTTGCTGCTCTGTGTGGTAGATAGACCTGCAGGTCCCAAAGGCAAAGCAAATCACATCCTTTCAAATGATCCGCTATTGTTGCCAGTAAATTTGGATTAACTATGACAGAAACCTTGCAATATTTTACATGCTTCAAGTTCTACATTAGGAAAAAGGTGGAGTTATGGGAGAGGGAAAGGGATATGCCAGGCAAAATTTTTTGGTTCTTTTGATTCACTGAAACAAAATGGCTTTTTGTACACTATGGGATCTCTATAAACTTGTTCTTCGCTTCTCTACATGACAAAGTTCTTCGCTTCTCTACATGACAACAAAATCTTCACTTCCCAGAAAACCAGTGAATGCCTTCTGCTCTTCTCCCTTTCTTGTCTTCTTTCTGAACTAGTTGTGTGTATTAAATATTTTCTCCTCTGGATGTCTTTAAGCATGTTCGAAGTTATAATTCACACATAGCATTTGTGAAAGCCTAATGCCTAAGTGTTGCTCAATAAGTCAAATTTGTTTTAGTTTTTCTTTCTTTTTTTTTTTTTTTTTACATTTACTCCTGAAATTTTGCCTATACTGTACTTCATAGAAACCATGAAATACTGAGCAATTAGAGGGCTCAGGGTGAAAGTCAGGGCACTGGATGTATGTGGCTCATCTACTAAATACTGCAACAAAGTATTCATTATTTCACATCAACTGAACTCTGGAAGAAACACTTGGGGTATTTAGAATTCTAAAATTATACACAGAACATTGTTGAGATCAATCAGAGACCACTCAAACCAATGAAGATGTGACACTTATGCTTATATGTGGCAATTCAAAAGTAACACTTAAAAAGCCGCAATGGTCTGTCATTTCTCCTATATCTTAAGAGAAACGGGGTAATAAAGCCAGATGTTTTCATTTTTTTAGACAACTGCAAGAAACTAAGAGCTACTTGGCTTTGGCATTGGCCTGAATGGAATTCCTTGGGAGGTCAGAGAGCTTCAAAATGTGTAGAGGATCACGCTATTCTCTAGCATAAAAGCTGTGAGTTTAACCAAAATAGAAAATGTTAAATATAGTTTATTAGACTATTAAAAGTTTATGACATCACTTTGCTATTCCTTGGTATTCATCAATAAACCCCCATTGATCTCTACAGGAATCTTAATGTAGCCTCTTATATAGTAATACCTATGTGCTCAAGCTTCAAAGATCCATTTATTTCACATGTGTAATTTGCCCACTTATTCCTGCTGAGATAATGTTCCCAGTTTAATTGCCCATAGAGCATCTGGATAAATCAGCTATGTTGGTTTGTATTAGCTGTCCATGCATACATATGTGTAAAGAGAACAAGAAAAATTGTTCATGTTATAAACTGTAATGATTAGAATTAAAAATGTTTTCCTAAGAACCACGAATTGACTTAACAGATATTTTTAGATATTGCAAAATGGAAAAAAAATTCCTTAAAAAATACACTTGGTGAAATTGACTACTTCATGGTTTTGGAGGCAGAGAATAAATAATCTCAATATACATTTTTAAATGTACATTTATTTATACGTTAGGAAAGAATGAGTGGTGATGAATAGATGGATGGATGAATGAATAAACAAATTCATAGAGAAAATATATAAATTATCCAAATCAGAAACCATTTAAGAAAGGTCAGTTCTATAAAGCTGACATTTACTGACAGAAATTCAAGCCCATTTTTACTTGATGATCAGCACTATGATGAAAGAAAAATCACTGCGTATAAAACAAATTATTAGCTCTTCTGTATTAAACCACTAAAGAGTCATTTTCTAATTGATCTTCTCATTACAGCCATCAGTCAAACATAAGAATTATAGTACACATACCTTGGAAAATTTGTGCATATGTACATACAGAGGCCTAACTCAAAAATATAAGATTAATTGATAACAACACACTAATCCTTCAAATTAGTGAAAAGAAGTTCTCTCCTGGTTTCTTTCTTGTTTTAAAATAATTTATATAAATGTATTCTCATATAAGAATAATACCTATATTATTTTAAATAAATACTGGATTTTCTGGCTTCCTTCTAAATACACTTTATTTCTAAATGAAAACACACTATTAAATTGGGTATTGAAATATATGATATATATTTCTTAGCCCGCAGTAGTCACATTGTAGACCAAGTTCTAAAACTGGCAAAACGTTCAGATAGAAATATGTGAAGGCTTTTTGGACATATTAATATGGAAAGAGCAGAGAAAACTCATCATTTTCTTTAAAAAACTCAATATCTGATAAAACCAAACAATGGCCTATTATAATAAGTCTCATATTTGAACATATTTATCTCATTTGAAAAATATGGGCATGTATGGGCCAAACTGGTTTTATGTTATCCTGATTTAAGTATAGCTTAAAATATGCTGAGTCTATTGCACGTGGGATCTCTTATGCACTACACGTACATGCATTTTACATGGGAATCAAATTCTAGAATTGAGTTCCATAAGTACCTAAGTACAGAAGCAAATAGAAGTCTGTTTATAGGTAACTGATTTCATGATTTTTGGAGCTATTAACTAGGTGATTTTAAAATGGCACTAGTAACATGGTCTGCCAAATTTCCACTTTTGACAATTTCAATACTTTCTGGTCTCAGTTTAAAAGAAACACAAACTCACAAATGCTAGCAGTTCCAGAGATGAAAGGCAGACCATAATGGCAGCAGGTGGTCTAGGTGTTATTGACACACATGCTGATATGATTCAAGAGTGCTCAAGGCCATCTGATGCTAAAGGCCACCTTTGAAATGAGCAGAGGCCTAACCTGGCTAAGTGTCTCCCCTGATTGTAATGAATTTGATTAGAAGAATAATCAGCTCTCAGCAGCCTGTACTCAAAAATGAGAGAGAGAGAGAGAGAGAGAGAGAGAGAGAATTCATTCATGCACAGCAGAATGAATACTAGGTCACCATTAACCCAGTTTTAAAACAGTAAAGGGTTTCCATGCAAACATTTCCCCTATAACTACCACAGACACTTTCTTCCTGTCAATTGATTTTATACAAAGTAAAGCAAATGCTTATTTCAAGCAACCAAAAAGTAAAAATACATTTTTTCACTGAAAATTGAATGGAATTATATAATTCACTTTTCAGTAGTTACTTTAAAGTACTTTGTACTAAACTCAGTAAGAAAAAAACTGATTTAAGAAAAACAGAAGTTTTCCCTTAACGGTTTATACTTATTTTCATCAAAATATAAATGAAAAAATATATAAAAAGCATAACTTTATTTCAAAATATAAAGAGTAAACATTTAATCACTGAAAATGCTACATTAAAATCAGTTCAGTTCAACCTTCAAAATCTACTTTGTAATCTGCTTCTTTCAGTATCAGATTAAAATGACTTCAGTTTCCCATTAACTACGTGCAAAGAATCTTTTACTTAAACAAAATGGTGATTTATTTCAGCTACTCTCTCCATGTTAGAAATGTTTAAATCTCAAGATTTAGATATATTAAATTTAACTATATTAATTTTAAACTCTCAAAGATGAAAATTTAGGGAAATTTTGTATTATGCAAGTAGCCACATTTTAGGTCCCTATAATAATGTTGAAGTCATTTGGTTAATGTGAGAATGTAAGAGGTAGTATGCAATACTTCATTTGTTTGCCATGAGTTTGCCATGTTTAGTTTATTGTGATATAGTTGGGGATGGAATAAGGAAGAATACATTCTGAGGGCAAAGAATTTTATAAACGATTTGTAAATTTTATTTTTACTTCTTAAACTTTCTGCTCACTGTACCTATAAAAATCAGAGCATGAGGGAGGAGCAAGGAGGGGAGTGAGTGGAATATTTAAGTCTGAAGAACTAAAACTGGGTTATTTTAAGCCCCATTCCATGAACAGAGATGATTTGATCTGCAGCTAAACGTTTGAAGCATGGGATAACATTAAATGCAGATTCCATCTACCTGCTGGACTCGACAAAATCTGAAAGCCTCCACTGGTGCCTCCAAATGTAACTGTCAGTCAACTGATGTTAAAACCTAATGTCTTTTCCGTGGCCTTACACATCTGCTCCCTGTCAGTGTCAACAGAGCTTGTTGGATACGGTGTCGCAGCAGGCAAGATGATTTATATGCATAGACCCAAAGACCTCAGCGCTCATTCAGGGGATGCACTTCATCCGGCATACTTGCCAACAACAAATGATTGACTAAAACTAAACAAAACTTTACACCCCGAAATCTGAGCAATCTCTACTCCTCCCCTCAACTTAAGATCAAGAATATATTTAGTTAGCCAAGGACTTCACAAAAGATCCATGTCAACAGTCTATTAATGAAACAGAAAAAAAAAGCCACTCCAAATACCTCTATGCTTCGGCCTCTGACCTCTTCAAGCTGGCACATTTTTAAAATTCTTTGTGGGATAAGGAATTACTAACCAGCTACCCTGAGAACTTGCAAATAGCTGGTGTTCAAGTATGTCCAGCATTTTTTCAGAAAACCTTTAAGTGAGGGATGACCCTATGTACCAGATGAATTCAGAAGCGGACGTTGCCTTTATCAAATAAATTATGTAAAATAGTGCATCAGATTGCAATGGAAAATTCCTCACTGCCTTTAACCTCTCTTATTCCTTCTTCAGAGAACAAGACAGAGAAATCTAACATAAGGCACTCTAATTGTCTCCTTCCTTGCTGTTAAAGCTCACTGTTGCAATCAGAGCGGATTACTTCTCTCCGGTTTACTCAATGTGAGTTACTCCTTTCCATAGGCCTTGTAATGATCTGTAAAACTAACACTTTGGTCCAGTTAGCATTAGCATATGTTCAGAGTAACTTGAATGCTCTGATGCCCAGACTGGGTACAGCAAAACTGCTTCTGAGAGTTTCCTACAAGAAAAATGCCATCCATTGCCTGGAAATGTGTCACACTCTGCTGTTGTTAGAATAACACAATTTTAGACTTGATGGACATAATACAATGTTTAAGATATTAACATCCTTTCATTTAGAATCGTTAACTGAAAAAGATTTAGGAACCTAGTGAATGGTTTAAAGGTCATGATATTTCACATGCAAAAGGTTAAGGATGAGCCAGGATGGTAGGGTGGCAGTTTAGCTCCTAAAAGGAAGTGTCCATATGTATCAAGCTGAAGTTAATTTAACCTAAACTAACTAGGGTGTGATACACATTTTTATCCCAGAGCTCCAAGCCATTCCCCACGACTCTCTTTTCAAACATGCTGAAACTTGCTTAAGCACTAAAGGAAGAAAAAAAGTAAGTAATGGTTGTTTAGGTAATGTCAGGGCAGTGCAAATCAGCTCTGGAAGCAGCCAGCTATTTATGCACTGTCATCTACCCAAGCAGGCTTGTTCGAACATGCAAAGCAGTGGGTTACAATGCTTTCCGTCTAGGTAAAGGTGAAAAAAGTGGCATGTGTAGCAGCCAGCAAACAGGAGCAAAATCTTTTCAGATCTTACTAAACCTCTAGAGAGTTGAAAAATATTCCATTTTAAGAAAAGATGTTTTGAAACCCAGTTTTGCTACAACTGTGCCAGGGATCAGGGCGTGTGTCTATAGGAGTTGAACAAACCACACTTGTCCTAGCAAATCCATCTGGCTTCCCTAATGTTTTGGGTGGGGTCTGACCCATAACCTCCTGCTTCTCTCAACAACTCATCTTTTGTCTATGTGAACTCTCTGCTGGAGCTCACCTCCTTGTTCAAGAAGACCATGTAAGAAATTTGGGGAAAGAAATCGGTTTGCAGTTTATAAATCCACTTCCTTAAGGATAAATGCTGTTCATATAATCACACCGTTTCCCAGGAACCTGCATGACCTTGAACGTACACTTTGACTCACTGCAGTTGCATAGCTCTTGTATAACGCAGCCCTTCATGTTCATTATAGGTTTGCAGATGGGGAATCCCCTCTTCCAGGTCAAACTCTCTGTACCTCTTTCCACTTTGCCCCAAATTGGTTGGGCCCAGGAAGTCACAGGCTTTCCAGTTAACCTCTGGTGAACGGCCTCACTGGTCTACCCAACTTCTCTCGAAAACTCCCTTTTAGCAGGCTCCCACTGTGCAAATTTCAAATTCCAACTACTATTGAAACACAACTTTTCTGACCTCTTGCATCTTAACTTTCACTGCTGACTTGTTATTGTCTCCAAAGAAATCTCATTTTCCACTTAACAGAGTACTCCATAGAAGTGGTAGGAAATGACCAAATAGTCTTTAGAGACAAAAGCACTCTAACCCCTTTAACTGGCCCCCAGCCATATTACTTGCATATTAATCATATAATTTGAAAAAGTTATTTAGTTAACTTTAAGAAAAACAATAATAAGGGATTCTATGCGCCGGAGAGAGAGATGGGTGAATGGAACACTGCACTATCTGCTCAATTTCTATAAACACCTGAGGAGACATCAGCTGAAAATGGGAGCTTCTCAACTGGAGCTGGCTTTCATGGCCAGCTCTGTATCCAGTTGCCGACACCAAAGCCTGCTTGACGCGGGCAGATGGCTAGCACCGTTTCATATTCTTTCCTCTACTCTGAGTGCTCAACCTAAATACTTACCCTTATAAAATATTTATTCACTAAAAAGGCAACTTTTTTGCATGTGGTTTTGAATTTTCTGGTTTCACACTGTCTTTTGAACCAGGAAATGCTACTGCAGTATAGGAAAATTATGAGAGCCAATAAGGAATTACACATAGAAATGACCTGTTGTGCTAATTAGAAGATAAGAGACCTTTTCTGTCCCCTCATTTAATAACCTGTATTAGAAAAAAGCAGAATGATATATAAAGTTTCAGAAAGTATCTGCTTTGTGATTTTGCTAAAGCCTTCCTGATATTAGTGAGACCAGAATTTAAAAAAAAAAGATACTAAAAATGAATTTAAGAAATGGATCTAGCACCATGAAGCAAAGGATTATGGGCCTCATCCATTTCAGCTCCGTGTCTTCTATTACTGCTTGCTGACTATTTCTGCTCATAAGGGACTGTGAACTATCCATGAGTGCAAAATGGATACAGCACAAATTGATTCAGTAACATCACACAGACATGTATGAATAATGAGGTTCGGTTGCAGTCCGTCACACAGCAAGCATATCAGTGCAACGGATTTATTGAAAACTTGAGTGCATAGAACCTCATTCTTAAATAAAGGTATCAACTGCTTACTTTTTTGGTAAAAAAACAAATTTGACCAAACCAAGACCCTTTGTAATTTAAAATGTGGGGGGAAAAAAGCCAAAACCAGCATAGAGTTGAGCTACTTTCAGTATCTTAACAAAAAATGGAGAAGGGGGGAGGATAAATGATACCAACATTATTATAGCTTGAAGAATCATCAGAGTTACTAATCAATTGAAAGTCCCTGAGGAAAGCTCTGTCTTCCTATGGGTATCTATGATGGTTAGAGGAATATAGTTGTTAAAACAAGAGAAAAATGAGCTTGTTCCTAATCTTCCTTTTTAGACAGTATCCTACAACAAGAAAAACAAAAGGACATTTCACATTTATTCTATATCTGCCATGCAAATAATGGTAGGTGTGCCTTTTAAAACCAAAGACAATAACAATTTCAGGCACAGGAGTCCAATACTTTTGAAAGTACACTATATTCCTTCGCATTTTCAGAGTAGGGAAATTTCAAAATTTTGACTATCTATACATTTAAATAAAAAGGGTAGAAATCAGACTAGATGATGGCCACTAAGGTCTCTAGCAATTCCCAGATTTTAGGAGACCTTAAAATTCAAAAATAAAACATAGACAAGGGTAAGACTTTCCTAAAAGAGAAAGAGATTGAAAGTAAAAGCATGAGTTGAGATGTTCATAATTGGGCTGGGGGTATAGCTCAGTAGTAGGGTGCTTGCATAGCATGCTGTGGCCCTGGGTTTGATCCCCAGCACCACGAGAAAAACATAATTACAACATACAGTTGTAAGCAGTTTTCAGATGAAGCAAGGACAAAGCATACACACATAGAAGTTAAACTTGCCTTAGTGAGAGAGCTATTCAGTGGAACTCTTTAAAAGTACCAAGGTACCACTTAGTAAGTCACTGAGTTCAAGCCCCAAATAGCATCTTTGGAAATCCAGTCAATACACCCCGAAAGAGAGGCTCCATGTGCCAGATATTAAATATAGAGAAAAAGATCCTTTCTAGAGGTTGTAATCTAGGCAAGAGAGAACAAGGGAGATCCAGCACTCAACTAAGTCAACCTGGATCAGCTTTCGGATGCAGTGTTGCTTCTGTAGGTCACAAGTATTTAATTTTTTACAAGAATAACAAAGGATCCTGCTATTACTTCTTTCAGCAAAACACTATTTTAAAAGTGGCAAAAGTTAAGCAAATCTAGCGATAACTTAATTAACCTATTTAGTCAGGTTGGTTCATAAAGAATCAATTATTTAATATAGGCGTTAAATAATTTTTTTAAAAAACATCTCTAATTATTCACTGGCCCAAGGGATATCTTTGGAATCAAAGACAGCTTAACTGAGTTCTGAAGTTTTCACCAAATACTTGTTCATGTTTTCAAAGGGCCCTGAACGCAGCACGGCACTTTCTGCTTCAGGCTACACATTAACTAAATTCCAATGTGTCCTGCACAGAGCAACCTCTTGATCAATTATTTCCTGCAACTCTTTAGAACATCCTTTTTGTCGAGTATGTGGTTAGAC
Source organism: Erethizon dorsatum (assembly GCA_028451465.1). Taxonomy (NCBI): domain Eukaryota; kingdom Metazoa; phylum Chordata; class Mammalia; order Rodentia; family Erethizontidae; genus Erethizon; species Erethizon dorsatum. Next base: position 60,049,708 of record CM051838.1, read on the forward strand.
CCTGAGATCACTGCAGAAATTCTGAAAATGCCAGGACACACACACACACACACACACACACACACACACACACACAACGCAAAAATTCTGTGGCTCTAAAACTGCACGCATGGGGCCGGTGAGATGGCTCAGCGGCGTAAGCGCCTGCCTGGCAAGTGCGAGGGCCCGAGTTCGACTCCCAGAACCCACATACGAAAAAAGGGCCGGTGATATCGCTCAGCGGCTCAGGTGCCTGCTGGCACACGAGGTCCTGAGGTCGACACCCCGGTACCCACAAAAAATAAATAAATAAATAAATAAATAAAAAATAAAACTGCATGCATTTGTCTTCACAGCAAAGAGTGCAGCACTGAGAGAATTCAGAAGCGGTAAATAGGAAGAGAGCCTGTGTGGGAGGAGCTATGCAAAAAGAACTAGAGAAGAGAGCAAAAGGCAAGAGATGGGAAAAAGAGATAGAGGAATATCTTTGTTTATGTTAAATTTCTGGACTGAGACTTCTATGTTGAGAAACCAAGTGAGCAAATGGGACAAGTGCTGTACTCATGAACCAATATTTTTTTTTTTTTTTTTTTTTTGTGGGTACCAGGGGGACGACCTCAGGACCTCGCGCGCCAGCAGGCGCCCGTGCCACTGAGCGATATCACCGGCCCCTTTTTCGTATGTGGGTTCCGGGAGTCGAACTCGGGCCTTCGCGCTTGCAAGGCAGGCGCTTAAGCCGCTGAGCCGTCTCACCGGCCCCATGAACCAATATTTTTAAGTGGAAACTGCTCCATAATAAACACCTACAATGCAGAAAGCCCACGGTAAACAGCCTCAAGTCTATGCTGTGAGCGACCTAAAGCGTCACACACAGCACAGTCCCTGTGGAACTAAGAAGTTCTTGAGTTTCCAGAATTTAAGTCACCAGTTTAAAGGCAACAGCATCCTCACCAATCTCCTAGAGACTTTGTGATGATCAAAACATGAGGATAGAGATGAAAACACCTAGCAAAGCGTGCAACACTGCATCCTGCCATGTGGCTCCGCATTACACAGAACGCCTGCTTCCTATGATGGAGAAGCCTCACAACTCCCCAGCAGGCAACTCAGCGGCCTCATCCAAGCCAAGTTTGGTTTTCTTCTTCCAGACCTATCCTCCCAAGTCCATTATATAGATGATAAATGGCTTGCTTTTTCTGTGTGTGTGTGTGTGTGTGTGTGTGTGTGTGTGTATGCGTGTGTGCATGTGTATGCACACCCATTAAGGTTCAAAAGGTTCACGAATCTGTAGTTCATGCACGGGAATAGAGAGAAATACTGTACGAAGAGGCATGCTGCAGAGAAAACAGTTCTCTGGGACGCAGGAGATCTAGGTTCTAGCCTCTATCCTGTCACCAAATTATGCTGTGATGCTGAGTATGTCGTACATTCTCCGGGGCTCAGTGTCCGTATCTATGAAGAATGGGGGCTGCAACTAGATTAGGAGGCAGGGTAGACCTAGCTCTACATGTAGTCTTCAATTCTAAGCATATACTTTTTATTTTGCTCTGAAATATAATTGAAACCATTCTTTAAACATTTGGTCATTTCTCCAATAAAATAAATGTCACAAATCATTAAATTTAAAAACACATTATAAAATAATATATAGCATAATTTTAATAACATCGCATTCACACACATACCTCAAACCCTATCAATGTAATATATTCTGGATGGTGGTATTACAAATAGTTTATTTTCATCAGTGTGCTTTAAAATATATTTTTAATTTTCTTCAATGACAATATATTTACTTTATGACCAGAAAAAATAATACTAGAACTGAAAAGCTAAGCTACTATACTTAATTATTTTCAGGACTGTCTTCCAATATTTTCCTAACAAAGATCTGTGACATACCATACATACACATTTGTGTATGTGTACGCATATTTTATAAAACACTTAGATTTGATGATAGAAATTCTGATACTTTGTAAAAAGAATTGCCCTAAATATTTTAGAGAGCAAATAGAATATTAAAATCTGTTATGGGGATAAGAAGGAGTCTGATAATCAAAGGAGTGACAAATTCAAGAATTAAAAATGACTACTGCCTAGGGAAGCTATAGCTATATGATGTTCTTATAACCGATTCAAAATTAATTAAAAGAGAGGTTTCTATATTCTTTCATATGCTTCCTATCCTCTTTCCATCAAATGCTATGCATTGCTGGTTCCTTGTGAGTATGAACTGAAGTTATTAACATTGATTTTGAGGACATAAAGTCACATCTACCAAGCCTTACCTGAACACCTAATTATGAAAATGTCCCATGTAGCATCAAGTGCCTTCTATTAGATCAAGGTTTACTCTACATGAGAACAGGATGGCAAGTGGGTTAAAAGCATTAAGAAAATAATTTCAAAGCTCAGGAATGCTTTCAGGAAATTTCAATATCAATCTTTAAACCGGAAACAATGGCTACAGAGAGGGGACAGTGAGAACACTGTGAGGATTAAAAAGGAGGCAGGAAAATAACTTAGGCACACCCTCCCCCTAACGTTCGAGACTTTGGAGCCCAGGCTGGCTTGAGTTTTCAGCCCCAGGGTCAGCACATCAGCTGCCTGAGACCGCCGAGGAAGCTTTGTTCCTCTCCTCTAGGATTGTGTGTCTCTCAATACCCTGCGCTCTTTGCCACCCCTGCCACAACTTGAGCCCTAAGACACTTTGTGATGAAGATGCCAAGCATCCTGGCCCCAACCCCAGGATACACTAAAAGCAACAAGACTGTACTTTCGCAAAGGTGAGGCAAGTCAGGGCAATGGTGCTGCTTCAAAATCTATTGTTTGTACTTCCTCAGGGGACAAATCTGCTCTTAATTTTCCAGAGAAACAAATCATCGCAGAGGATTCTGGGCCCAGGCATTCCCTTCCCTGCCCCAAGTCTCCTTGTCTGAGGTGGTGAACAATTTCATTTCCTGCCCAAGCTTTCTGCAATGAACTCCAATAACTCAGCCCTCTGCTGTCCTGACAGTTTAGTTAAACCCACAGAGCAAACTGTGACAAACAGAATCCCAGGCAAGAGGGGAGTTGCCCATAGGCTCAAATTAACTACCAGTCCCCAAGTAGCAAACCCTCACTTATCACACAGAAAGAACTCTGAAGCAAAACCAAATCCGTGAGCCAAATCCATCATGTTAGGAAAGAGGGGAAAATAAACACCACGAGTCCATGGCTACTGTTTCCACTCTTGTGCTCGACTCCATGTCCTGACAGGGACTGCGCTCCCAGCCGTCCCTCTGCCTGAAGAGGTAAATCTGTTTTTAATGCAAAACTACTTTACTTTTTCTTTTTTTTGTCCCTTAGACCAACACTGAGCTCACTGAGGAAGCGTGGCCTAAGGGTTTACACCTGTGACCCAAACTTTCCATTCTGTGTGAGACATTTTTTTTTTTTTTCCTAAAGAAAAACAATCCCCGGGAAATTTCTGAACCACTGCTTTTCCTTAGGCCAATGGTTACCAGCAGCGACAGTAAAGCTTTTTAGTTTCAAATGTGACCCAAATTATGACTTACATTATGCCAGATTTCACCTTCACTCCTTTCCAAGTCCTTCCCCAGGCCATCTTTTCTTGCATAGCCAGAGAGAGTGAACATCAACATTTAAGCCTCTAAAGATAATGGTTGAAGGCTACCTAAGATGACAACTCAATGTCATTTCTTCCTGTTTCCTAGATCTTGTTCTGTCACAACTTACACGGAACATTCGAATTAACATGGACAAGTGAGTTTGGATGACACGGCAAAACACCAAGGTTTTGCTTTATTCCAAAGATGCCACGTAGTGTGTCCTGGGCTTTGCCTCATAATCAGGATGACAGCCAAGCCAAGTGGTTATCATGAAGTCATGACAATTAGCTTGTAAGAACTGAAAATCAAATAAATAGTAACTAAATAAGTATCAAAAATTTTAATTCCAAGGAAATTGATCATAGAAATTACGGTGATATACTTTGCTTGAGCTCTGGCTCTTCCAGTTTGCTTACAGAGATAGCCTCTCATTCTAAATATATCAGTGTGGAATATATTGACATAAAAAGGGTTCCTCGGAAAGATGCACACAATCTAAGCAAGACAGAGCTAAAGACCCTCACTAAGTACAAGGAAAAGGGAGATGAACGATAGTTTCAGGATACTAGTGCTGCACCCCGCTGTGTGCTCCACAACCACCCAACCTTACCTGACCCATGGTGACACTGCGACGTGAAAACCATTATCTCATCATTATCTCTAACGGACATGAGAAAATATGGAGCACTACGAAGCCAAGTGACCCACATCAGTTACCTAAGCTCCCAAGTGCAGAAAACTAAGATTTGACACCAGGTGTTTCTGATTCCACCACTTTTCATGACACCAGGGTTCCAAAGATGATGCTCAAGTTATTTAGAGGTTCATCATTTCACTAAAATAGACTTCTCTCGCTCAAGCTGCCAAAGCTTCTCCTACAACACTAAAGCTCCACGTGGCTTTAGAACAATGGAAATGGACAGCTCATAAACTGTGTTAAGCCATAATCTGTGTCAAAGGTGAAGGTATTAAATGCTGAGTCACTGCTATGCTTGGCAGAGATAATAGTTTATCCTTCCTGTCCATGTGTTCTAGCCAGTTAGCTGGGTGTGGAGAAAGATAGCTCAAGCACAGCTGGGCACTAGAGCTGAAAGGATAGAAATGGTTTCTTTTTCAAATTCTCTTTCCCACTCCCACACCCTAGCAGGTCTCAGTGTCTGCCTGTTTTAATGATTCATACCTATGGGAACAGGCTGATGTCACTGGACCAAATCTGAGTAGATGGAATGCTACCTTTCCCAGCTAATGCATGAGGAATATTCTTGCAAAATCAAGTTATAGAAATCTGCTTTATAGCATTTGCCTTCCTACTTTCTGTCACTGCCAATAAAGTTAGGTCCATAAAGGAATAATAGTCTCATTATGTGATTCAGTGTTTGTCAATGCTGTCTGCATAAGGTATTCATACACCATTCACTTGGTGTCTACAAAAGGAGATAAGTGGAACTCACAAGTGGGTATTAGTGTGTTCATTAAGCAAGATGCTCAGAGCCTTCAGCATTTGGGGTGGGTTATGAAGAAAGGCTTCCAAAGTGTTGGCATTTGACTCCAATGTTGTAGAAAGTATGACAGCTGGAGTCAGCAAAAATGGATGATAGGCAATCCTAAGCTGAAAGAAACCTTTAAGAAAAGACTACAATCCTAAATTAATTGGGAAGGGTGCTATATTTGTCTTAAATATTTCTTGTACTTCTTCCACAGCCTGGATCTCTAGTCTGTGTCCTTTGTTGGGACCCCAGTCTTGCTAAAAAGGAAAACCAATCTTTAGAAGACTATTAAGAGGTTACAGAGTAATTTACATTTAAATAGGTAATTACTGAACAAAATCGAAATATAAATCCAAAGCAATGATTACAATGGTGAAATTTTAGATAACATGACAAGTGGCGGGATCCACTCAGCATCTATCATATTTGTAAAGTGAATGACCTAGATCTCTCACCGTATTAGGAAAACTACAGGTGATACGTGGACACAACATTAACACACACATCACTAGAAGAGAAGATTATTCCTTTATGGATCCTCTTTCAAGTGGTAATGGAGAAAGTCTCCGCCGATGCTAACAGGTCTCTATCACTTCTCTAACACTGGCTAATCTCTACTTTTGACACACAGAGAGAGTAGGTGTAAGGATCAGACTCTTGTTGGCTTACTTACAGAAAATAATATTTGTTCATGGCAAAGAGAAATTTAGGGGAAGGCCAAAACATTTCCAAAGACACACAAGTGCGTACATGCACATGTGTGCACATGCACGCACACACACACATCTATTAGGTAAAAAAATGCTAGGATCTATAAAAAAATATTAAGTAAATTCTGGCATAAGTGATACATGCAGATAGCAAAAATTCTGAAGGTTGAGAAACCCTTTCTCAGAGTCTACTTGTAAAGCAACTTTACCCTTTGGCTTCACTGGTACAGAAGGGAAATGGAAGAGTCAGAGACAGTAGGAATACAGCTCTGAGTAGTAACAGTGGCAGCCCCAGAGGCAGGGCATGGAAACGCTCTCATGCTGTCTTTCCCAGGCAGAAGCAGGAAAGAGGCCAGTGACCCACTATCCAAGGTCCTTTCCCTTGGCACAGCAAGTCAAATGTAATCAAGAAAAGGTAACAAATGTATGCGCACATGCAGACATCAAAATCTGGCTTAGGATTTTTTATACCAAGTTCATGATAGGAATTTCCATTGCAACACAGCATTTTTCCCTTTCCATGATCTATTTATGCTTCATTTAACATCCAGTGCCATCTTTACAGAAATGATCACAAAGTCATATAACTTTCTTTTTTAAAAGCAGAGTTGTATATGTTGCGCTCTAAAATGTGGGTAAAGAAATGCAAAATCACAGTTTTTCTTTTCAAAAGGAAGAAATCTTGACTGTCCTTTGTTTTGTCAGAAAGAAAGTTTATCACCCAATAAAAAAGAAATTATACTTGTAGCTTTAAATAGGCAAGACTCATATTGTCAAAATGCACATATTTTTCTTGAAGATAGTCACCCTTAGGCAGGAAAAACAAAATTGCTCTTAATGACAGAACTTTTTAGATTGTACTTGGAAGAGAAGGGTGTTTATGAGAAATAAAGCTAATGAGTCACAGAACAAAATAAAAGGAATGGTGTTGTTCCTTACTTGTCAATTCATAACTTGATAAGAACAAGCCCATCTAGCAGGAATCAATTAAAGGTCCATTCTTAGCAGTAATGGTGCCAGGTGACCTTCCTTAGAAGGAGGCCACTTCTACCTTGGAGGTGTTTTTGAAGTCTTCCAGGTCTAAACAATCACATTCCCAGAAATTAAGGCATGCATTCTGGGGTATACAAGTGTTAAAACCACAGCATTTTTGGTAGTCCATCAGTTTTGACAGTTCTCTCAGTTGTAACTTATAAAACTAAACATATTAAGCAATCCTCTTATATTTTCAACAATGATCTATAGGCTACACTTGATGTAGAAATAACCAGCTGGACTGTTAAAAGAAAAATTAGGTCAGACAGGTTATTTGGCATCCTATAAGCATTATGGAAATAGAGCTGCATAAGTAAATGACATTCTTAAGAAGGAATAAGCCTGAAATGTTGTCAAACCAGTCTGTGTGTTGATAAGAGTATAGAATTTAATTACTTATGGGTGGTTGAGGAAAATCTGGCTTCTAACACTCTTGCTGAAATTTAAACCACATTCTGCTACAAGCAAGACCAACTAAATGATTAGTTTAAAATGTTCAAGAACCCAGCACAAAATGAAAATGTGGGGCCCCTTGTTAAAAATTTTTAAGAGTTTCATTATAGTAGCAGCACAACATTAAACCAAGAGCTAGGCCCTGCTGAGCACTGGGCCCTGCGTGACTGCACAGGCTGAACATCCCCCAGACAGTACCCTCTTCTCCCCAGCTTCACTTACTCTCTCTGGACATGAAGAAAGTCCTTTCCAAACCAGTATCATAGAGTCGGCCATCACATGAAAGGAGATCTTCAAATGCCCTCCACAATGCTTCCCTTAACAGATTCCAGGGTTGATTTCTCTCTGTCTCTCTCTGTCTCTCTGTCTCTCTGTCTATGTCTCTGTCCCTGTCTCCCTCTCTCCCTCTCTCTCTTTTTTCTTTCTCTCCCTCTTTTCCCCCCTCCAAGCCTGAATAAAGACTTCTCAAAATATTTCAGTTTTCTGTTGCAGAGCTAACAAAAGGAATTGCCTGGTTGTTAACAACAGGCAGTTCAGTACACTGTGAAGGAAGAAGTTAACCATCAACTGAAAGTCAAGGCCTGTAGCCCACCACTACCGTCTGGCTGACCTTGCCACAGTGGTGTCTTTCTTTTCTTGTTAATGAGTCTTTCAACACTCAAACAGGATGTCGGCAATGAGAGAAAGTTACTGCCCCTTTCCTACCATGAACCCTAGAGACATTTCCACGCCACAGGAATCCCTGTTACTTTCCAGAGCACGACTGTGCATTGTGGTCTAACCTCAAAATGAAATAGATGTACAATACCTTAAAAGAAAACACACACACACACCAGAAAGAGAAACCATTTGACAAGTTCTATTTCTGAATTCTAGTGTTCATTTTTGCTTCTCAATTTGGAAGCTTTGAATTATTCTCTTTAAGTTTAACAAATCTTTCTGGCAACGAAATATGGAGAGGTGATGATTTCCTCCAAATTAGGAGGACATTAACAATTAAGTGTTAATGCGAACACCGTTAACAGTAATGCAATTATAACTGTATTCCACAAAGGGCAATAGGAAATAATTACTCTGATTCTCAAGTGATAGTTGCAGAAGAATGAGATTCTCAGTCTAAAATTCATTAGGAGGGGCTCTGAAATGCTGATACACACCTATCACTGGAGGAACTGCTTTTTCTGCTATAACACTAGCCCTGTCAAAGGCAAATCAAATACTTGCATGCTATCTGCTTTCACTCCTGAAAAATGGCTGCACAGGGGTCCTGGGACTACTGACTTACTGCTCCTGGGCCTGCCATAAGGTACTCAGAAAGGGCTTATCTGAACAGCCAGAGATGTCATCTTAAGCCTCCACACTGGACCAAAGGCAGTGATACCTGATCATCATTGCACGGCTTCTGAGGATGATGAAGTGTATCGGAGGAAATGACTGATCTCCAATTACCATATGGACGTCAGCATTGAGACTGGACCAGAAACAGTGGTGTAACAGCAATGAGCCATTAATGCCTATCTCAGTTTTATCTGATTAAAATTGGAGGACTAAACAGAGAAGCTGACAGAATCAGTCAATTGCAAATCTTTGTCCTAATGGCGCATGGATGGAAGTTTAAAATGCATCTCTAAATTTTCTATCAACCCTCAGTAGTCCTTTGACAACCTGTAAATCCTTCTCCCTTTTGTCAAAAATTAACGTTGCTAACAATAAGTAAAATGAGCTTTTTATAATTCACTTCTCTATACTCTGGTGAACTTGCCCATAAGAACGATGATAAAATGAGATCGGGAGAAAGATGTCTTTTTGTCTCTTTCCTTCAACAGAATCCCATTTGTTAGCAAATTCTGGTATTTTCTTTGAGATCTTTTTATCTATCAGAACCTATGCCAATGCAACAGGCTCACTTAGGACTTATTGTCATCTATGTGAATCAGCATCATCGCCTCCTAACTGGTCTCCTGTGTTCTCTTTATCATCCCCCACCCAATTCATCAGACCTTCCCAGGCAGAGAGCACAAGTACTTCTTCTATGAGATTAATTACGATCACGCTTGGTCTTTCAGTCCTGCAGGATTTGGCACCACAACCCAGGACTCCTCCGTCCTGGTCTTCTTTCACGCTGTGTAAACTCCCACCTGCATGTCTTTGTTGATTCTCTTTGCTTCCAATTCCCTAAATCCCTCTCCCAAGCTTTTCTCCATGGTGAAGTTCCTCTGTAAAGCTTTTACCACCTTCACAGCCCACTAACAGCTCATTTCCTGAGATCACATAGGACTGAGGATATTATTGCACTTGAAGTGTCCAATTATAGAAGTGATCTTTTTCAAATATAAGAGCGGGGTCCCAATTACATTATCTAGTCCTGAGCACTGATGAGAACCATATCTCTATCTTTTTTTATGCATTATTTTGGGGCACATAGTCTATAAAGTCATGCTAGTCAGTTGAGGATCGAAATACTAATCCTCTGACTTGAAAATGTGGACTGGAAAGGAGTTATAAACTACTGCAAATAAGTTAATCTACTTGAAAATTGTGGGTAGGGTAACGCTATGTTGCTTAGTGATGCTAGACCATGGATAGTGATGATGCCTGACAGTACACCCGCTACGGAAAAGTACACTTTGAGGATGAATTTGGCAATCAATTCACATATAAATGGTAACCAATAAAAGTAGAATGAAAAATTAAAGAATTTTGTGTTCTCCTTCTCAATAATGCTTGGTGTTATTATATAATGCTTGATATTATATCTATAGCAAATAATAAAATTATCGATATTATAGTACAATAGTTCTTATACATATTTGACGATGTCTTTATTGTTTCTTTCAAAACCTAATAAGTCACATCTGTGTCAGCATATTTTATAAATAGTCACTATTCTTTCTTTCTGTCAAACTAGTTCTAAATCTGCTCTGACATGCAAAATTTCTAGAAATTGTAGAAAAATCTATAGCTAGTCATAGAAAACACATATACACATGCACAAAACCACACACACAAAATATAAAATACAATTGAATGATTTATTATTCTACAAAAGTGAGAGTTAATTGTGTTTTGAAAGAAATTAAAAAATCCATTCTTCGTAATACTTGGGGCTAGTTTCATCTCAGTAATTGGACCTCTTTCAGATCTCACAGACCACTAATCAAACCAGCACTTCCCAGCAGCTGTTTGTCTATGTGTTTCGCCACTATCTCACAACACCGTCATGAAATATTTTCTTTTGTAAGGGTTTATGCTTGCAACGAATTAAGCGCATGTTTCTCCCAGTCACTACAAATAATAATGTTGAAAATATGAATAATGATAAAAAATTGTAACATTTTACATGTTGAACATTCTAGAGATTACTAGTGAAGGTCTCAGAATTTAAACAAGAACTTGGTATAATTCTTACATTCCTGGCTGCTTATTAGCAGCCATCACTCCGCAGCTTTCATATTAAAGCACTGGGTACTTGAAGACGTTAGTTGTTAATAAACTTTGCCCAGAGGACATTATCGAGAGGCATGCATCAGGTGACCGCACAGTGCCTCCAAGGACAGTGGGACTTGTCAGACTGTGCAACAGGATCTCGTGGACCTGTCTCAATCAAGTTAATTAGAGACATCTGCAGCACAAGGATCAAGCCAAGCCAGCTCTGGCAGCTTATTTGCACCAAAAAGGTACAACTCATGTGGGAGGTAAGAGAGCTAGAATGACAAACAGATAGTAATCAGTAACGTGAGCTGGCTCAGTCATCTGAGCATACTCAGCACTGAAATAAAGCTGGTAGGGCCCAGGGATACAAATGTTGAGCTGATGAAAAGGCTGAAGGATATTTGAACAAACCTTTGATATTCTTAGCCCCTGCAGGAATCTCAACACTGTAAAAGGAGCCCCCACCCCTCCCCTCAGCACCTGCTTGAACTCTTCATTCACCTATACAATAGCTCCTGGGGTTGTACTCACTCATTCCAAGGACCCTGATCACTGTTTTTCTGCAAACAACTCTACCCTCTTCTAAGATGTTGTTACTGATGGAGATCTAGTGTTGGAAGTTGTAACCTTTGTACAGCTGACCTTGTTTGAAACCTTGCCTCTGGTACTTAACTCCACACAACTCAAAGCTTGGCTCTAGGAAGCCACATCATTTTCAGTCACTGCGTACCAGCCCTGGTGTTTAGCAATCTGGCTTTACTGATATTAACGGTGTCTGGCTCTTTAAAATATTTTTTTTTATTCATCTTCCTTGTTGAAGTTATTCTTAAATTCCAAAAAAAGTGAAAGCAGCCAGCTTCTTATGGATTCCACTGATTCTGCTTTGCATACACACACCAACAAAACTGACATGTCTTCAGAGACGACCAACAGTTTGTTTTCTCTGGATTTTTAGTAGGGATCCTGTCCTATCTTAATGTCAACTATAGCTCATTTAGAAGGTTGAGAGAACTATGCCCAAAGTCATGAACTGAGGCTATGATAAATCCAATTTTCAAAGCAAAATGAATCTGAAAAGTACAATGAGCACAACCCTTTACAATTTGGAGTGGAATGGGTATCATACCATGACACACTCTTCCAAGCTCTAGTTTTCTGATTCAGTGTTCTAATTCATCAATAACTGAATCTTCATTTGACTTTAACATTCATATAGTTAATACACTGCTGTCATGATATAAATAAAAAACAGGTTGTAAACTGATGGCCTGTGATCCAACTTCAGCTCCATATATCTATCTTTTAGCCAGCACAATGTTTCAAAGTAAGCTGAACCAATATTTAGAGATTTCACACACAGCACACATTTCCACCTCCTCTTGAAAAATAAAATCGGGCATCACTGATTCCACATTTTTCTTCCCTGGAAATATTGTACCAGAATGGAGGAGCACTTAGCCCTCTCGTCAGTATTCACTCACCCAGTCTGTACTCCAGGCCTGATTTTCTCACTTGGGTATCTGCCTGGCTGCATTAGCCATGAAGGTTGCATGCCCTGTCAAAGAACCTTTGTCTTTGTCACTTCTTAGAGTTGGCCATGAAATCAATAATATCTTACACATTGTCTTTCACCTTAAGAAATAGTCATCAGCACAGAACAGCCGGAATAGAGTTTTCAAGGATTTCAGACAGTCTGAATTCCAATTCTGTATGTAAAAATTTCCCAGAGGATCAGAAACCCTTGTTGAGTTTTCCCCCAAGCATGACTAATGCAATACAGGGAAGTGCTGTCATGCAACTATGCATCTCTGCATTGACAATGAGAAATGGTTCAACCGCAATTCACCCCTCTATAGCATCCCCGATGGCTTTAACCTGTTGGAGAGTATATCTATAGGCCATCAACTTTGTGAAAAGATGCCAGACCTGTTGAATTGAGTGTTGGCTAATATAGAGAATACCATTTCAACTTGTTAAATCTACATTGGAATGAAAACTACTCGTAATAGGTCACCATGTTCCAAAATGATGCCGGCTGACCTGCCAGGGGTAAGAACAATGAGAGGCTACAAAGACCAAAGGCAAAGTAGAATCATGAGTACCCAAGGCCATTGTAAGTGAATCAACTAGGACAAATTATTATGTCTCGTGGCTATCATTCATGGGCCATTAAATTTACATAAAAGTCCCTGTCTAATAGAACAGATTCTGTCCCACTGTTAAGATAGTGTTTGTGAAATTTGAGGTTACTTCCTGTTTCTACACATCGCATGACTATGCCTTACTAAATAAACTTCTAGACCAATACGTTTACTTGGCTGGGAAATGACTACACAATAAGCTGTTAAAGGATGTATCCTCAAGTTACTACCTGGGCCATTTGTAACATGCTCCCCATTGAATAAAGGTGTCACAGTGCCACAGTGAATAAACAATTCTTTTTCCCCTTGCAAGCTATACAGTATTAAATGTTAATAATTAACTTGTCATTGTGCATTAACTCACACGAGCTTTTCAAACAGGTACTGGTGCAACCTAACCCCACCTTGAGAGGTGGCTAATCATTTCATAGACTTCACACTTACCCAGCTATCAGTATCATCGACCTCAGCGAGCTAAGTGTGAAACGGCAGATGGTTTACAGTGCTCAATAATGCCCTATGAAAACTCAGCACTGGAAAGTGTATTAGGGTTTTGGTAGGGAACGGCCATTTATGTGAACTTTTCAAGAAACTCAAAAGAAACAAAATGCCACTGCTGTCCACGTCAAAGGATTTGGTGAGGATCCTGGGAGAAAAATGTCAAAAGATTCTAAGGCTTTCAGTAGCACAATATTTTCAAAGTGCTTCAAAGCTATTTTAATCTGTTGCATTGCTAAAAGGGGAATAGAGCCTGAAAAGTTGGTGCAATTTTAAGGGCTATTGAGGGACCATGCCAGTGATATTATACCCTTGTGTATGACTTGTACATCTTAGGATTGATTTGTCTTGGATATCCACGATATGATTAAACATTTCTCAGGGGAACCACTCATTTGTACCATCCCAAAGTGAGAGGCTTTTGGATTGTTCTTCCTGAGATTTTGCCACTTCTGAGTTACAAAATACCCAGGCTGAATGGTTGCTGGGGCAACGGTATACTATTAATTAATACCAATACTTCCTAGATCCTTTAAAAGTGTTTAATGTCAAAATATTTTACAAGAGTGAATTTCAAACTTGTTCATGTTTTTCACAGCATGACACCTGTTTCAAATGGTGCAGTTTGAAAATCAATAAAACATGAGATGGAAGATGCCAGGTCGGCTTGAAAATTTTTAAAGAACTACACTCTTGAGAACAAAACAGAGTACATAATTCTTAGAATGGAAATAGGTAAACCTTTATGAGTCTATGTCTTCATAGACTCCATCATGGAGCAGAGTTCCAGTACTGTTTTACTGATAAATAAAGCTATCAACTGCTTTCTTAGAGATTCAACACAGACCATTCTATTCCTGCTGCTTTTCCCCTCTGGTTTAATTAACTATAAAGTAAATGAAAATGACCAGCTCAAAAAGAGGATCTGAGTAAAATTTAGAAGCAACAGTTCATTGCCTTTCTATCAAGTCTCATTCCTAGAATTTTAGATATTGGGGATTCTTTGAGTCTGAATCCCTGTAGAAATGCTTTATGTTTAGTTTGTTTAATTGCATTTAAAATGTTTATTTTCACAAACATACACGAACATCTAAACTACATTGTTAAGTTGTACAACAGAAATATATTCCTTTCGTGTTTATTATATCTTAACTCCTTTATGAAACAATTTGAGGTGGCTCACAAACAAGAATAAGACATAATGAAATCATTAGAACTTACACAGCCTAAAACATAAAAAGCCAAACATCAAGGGGATGGGAAATAGATTATGATGAAAAACTCCTTCAAATCTTACATTTGCAGCTTGAGTGTCTCCTTATTGCACATGTATTACTGCTGGGCACTGCCAGTCTATGCCAGTGAGCAGGAGAGGCTGTATAGCAACTGAATACAAAACCAAGTCAAGAAAGTTTTAGGGGTTTTTGTTTGTTTGTTTGTTTGTTTGTTTGGTTAAGGAGAACCAGGTATGTTGGAACATGTTTCGAATTCGTTTCTTAGGAAACTGAGGCAGGAAGATCATGAGTTCCAGCTCCACAAGGACAATTTAGTGAGACTCTGTCTCGAAATGAAATAACAAGGTCAATATGTATATACAAGATATTAAAACAGGAGTCTTAAAATACAGATATTTATGTATCTACCTTACGGCTTTCTCTTCCCCTAAAACAGATGAAGTAATTTGTGCTCCTTTAAACTAAGTAATCCACAGAGTAACAATCTAGAAAAACTCCTTATCTTTCTGGATGGTTTAGAGGTATAAATCCAGATCTAAAGATGCATGTGTGACTATAAAGATGCAGAAGGGGCATGTTGGAAAAGGACTTTCCTTATTTGAGGTATTACAGCCCTAGATCATTTTCTAGATCGCATTGTAATTGTAAAAGAATCTCTGGTGATTGCATTTATTACATTCCTTTGTTTTTCAGGTGTCTTTTGGTGACAAAAATATAAATCTTTTTATTTCCCTATATAATCCTACTTTCTTTTGGGTAGGCCTGTTGATAATAGCCAAGTCATAGATGAAAGGGGTCTCAAGGTGTGGCTGTTGGATTAGTCTTGACTAAATTCTACCTGTACTGTTTCCTTTTCACAGGGCGGTTCTTAAGTATTTTTTTTTAAAGTTAGGTAAAAGTAAATATATTGAGACTTTTAACTGCTTGGTAGTTTGTTTGCTAAACTATGCAAATCAATACACCCTGAATCAAATACATACCTCCTCTCTAGAGAGTTGTCCTTGGTTTTGAAACCCACTTTAACAAGCTATCAATCAGAGGCTGATATTTAGAGGTAGCATAACTGATTGATAGCAGTGGGATTTCGGGCCTTTTTTTTTTAATGCGGGTAACGGGAGTTGAACTCAGGACCTCGCACTTGCCAGGCAGGCACTTATGCTGCTGAGCTATATCACCGGCCCTTAGGCCATTTTTAGTGATAACTATGGAAATATAGGGGCAGGTTTTCAAGATTTAGGAAGGAATAAAACCTGACAAAAACCTTGACAGATACATAATGCCATGATAAAAATACCACTCGTTTTGTCATACCTAATAATACACATGTGACTCATTACACAGCTGTTTGTGTTACACCTTGTTGCCAAAGATGCACCCTGCTTCTCCTCATGATCCAGCAATTAATATGCACATCAAGCACAATGGTCAGACATCCATGGAAGAAGAAGCAGGCAAGAAATACATGGACATAAAGACCTAGGCGAGTAATAGTCTCAGCATTATTTAGTAATGTTTAGTTGCTTGCTCAAATTCATCATCAACAAAGGGGCTATTTCCCCAAGGTTTGCACTGTGTAATTAGCAGCAAAAAACACTGCCCCTGCTCAGGTCAACCTAGGGGATTAGCTACAAAGGTTTTGTAAATTTCAGAAGAAATCTACGCAGATGTCAGGAAAACACACACACACACACACACACACACACACACACACACACACACCAGCATAATGGATGCGGCCACAGGCATTAAGTAGTTTAGGATTTGTGAGACTCAGACAACCAATACATTTTATGGGAGAAGTCATAAAAGTCAGACAGGAAAAAATATATAGCATGAAAGTTGCAAACTTCTAGACAGCATGTAAAAAATGCTGAAAAGTGGCAGGGGCAAAGGAAGAAACATACCAACCAGAGCTCATCAGTCTTGATAAATAAGACAGGGTCACCTGAGTTTACTTCCGGACCCAATAGAAGTCCCTTAGTATCTAATTATTTTTGTAAATGAACTGAATTTTTTTCATGCTCCCATTTACTGTTGTCATTAGATTGGTTCATACTTCATTAGTTTGCTTTCTAAAATGAAACTTTTGTTTTATTTATGGAATTTTTATACTTCTCTAAGGCTGTTCCAAAAATACATAATTAAATGATGCTAACCTTTCGATCAGGAAAGAATGCTATACCCAAAGAGATGTAAATACATGTTGACAAGTCACATTGATTAAAAGGGTCAAATTCAAGAAATTAATTTTAATCTGGATTTTAAAATAATTTGTAAGTGATAGGGTCTGGAATGACATTTTAAATAAAAATTAAGGCTAATGACCTCATCTTAACAATGAATTACTCTAGTTTGCCAAGATTTGTTCACACTTGGTAAATAGCACTGCTCATTTTTTATGACGGTTATTAGTATTTAAAAAGGTTGGAAACTTTCAGTTCAGAAGTCAAAATATTGTCTTGGTTGCCAACAAAAATAATTAATAAAACACCTCTAACCCCAGGGTAAATATGTAAGCAAGTGCACAGTAATGGATAATAAAAATAGCACTTCCTTCCGCATCTGGTGCTAATTAAACTTTGATCAGAGTAATAATTGAGCAGTGCCCAGGCTACCCTTGATTTTTCTTGCAGGTTTCAGTTGTTCAACACAAATGCACTGACCTCAATAAATGAAAACACACTAAAAATCTAAATTATAGCTATTCTTATTCAGGTCAACAAGTGATTTACTGTCACTATGGGTTTTAAGGTTACAGAGACTTAAAAGTTTTCTAGGGAGTCACTGCCTCCACTGCTGTTCGCGAATAAGAAGGTACCATTCACAGGTATCTCCTGCCACATACACATGCAACTCTCCCCATGTACAAATCTTAATTAAAATGAAAGAATAATGTATTACGAAACCTATTCTCAAATGACTGTGGTCCATGCACATTGCTAAGACATTTACAAGTAGTATTTCAAGTCATCACAGCATCCTGAAGTAGAATCATTATTAGTCCCAACCTACAAATAAACTGAGTTTCATGTATTCTGAATCCAGACCCATAGTCTTAAATTACTCTACTACCGGGCCGGTGAGATAGCTCAGCAGCATAAGCACCTGCCTGGCAAGCACGAGGTCCTGAGTTCGACTCCTGGTATACGTATTAAAAAAAAAAAATTACTCTACTACCTTAAAGTAATGGGAAAAAACATGTACCAGTACATTTTTAAAAATAACAAAAAGGAAACAGGATTTCCAGTGTGCATTACTTGCATAATCTAAAAATGACCTTTCACAAAAAAATAAAATCCCAAAGTTCAGTTGAAATACTGATTTAATTCTATCATGTGATCACTAAGTCCTATAAGTACCTGCTTATAGCAGTTTAGAAAATCATTGAAAAATACAGAATAATACA
Organism: Erethizon dorsatum; assembly: GCA_028451465.1. Taxonomy (NCBI): domain Eukaryota; kingdom Metazoa; phylum Chordata; class Mammalia; order Rodentia; family Erethizontidae; genus Erethizon; species Erethizon dorsatum. Next base: position 60,067,698 of record CM051838.1, read on the forward strand.
TATTCACACCCAAAGAGCTCTGCGGTTATCCTTCATATATATGAAGGTTGAGTTGAAACTGGAAAAGTGACATATTACCATTTTATATAATTGCTTAATGAAATACACGCTAATGCTTGAATGAAAGAATTTTTCCATAAATAAATGTATTAGAAACTTTCACATTTTTATCCACTCATCATTCACTGTTTTTATTTAAAATTAAATTCAATTTCATTTTGTGTCAACCTATTTTTTGCCGCATGAAGGAGAATGACAATGTAACCAAGATACTGTCTGCCTGTAAGAAACTGTTTAATGACAAAGACAAAAAATACCACCAGCTATACAATATGGTAGAGTATAATAAAGAATTCAGCTTTGTAAAAATGTAACACAGGCTATTATAAAACACTGTCCTAAACACTATATGGAAATAAAGAGTGATGACACATGCTCTGTCCTCCAAAGTATTCCGGTGGGAGAGAAGTGTCCCAATTACATGATTACCTGGTTCCCTTTGATAAGTGCACTTAGGCAAACAAAACTTTCAAGGAGAGTTCCACACAGGCCTTGTCAGAAGAAGCCACAATTCAAGCAGAACCAAGAACAGAGATCCAGGGAAGACTGGGCTTGGGTAGGAGGAGACACAAGCAGGAACCAGCTTGGGACGCCCCTCAATGGTCAGGAACAGTCTTGGCTTTTGCAGCAGGGGTGATCACACGTTTTTCAATATATTCAGACTTGTGACTGAAGGAAGTAATTCCAGTAGCAAAATTAGGGACAACAGAAGTCAGGAAAAGCAGCTCCCGGATTCTTGGAGTAAACAGTCCAGGAAAGACTACCTGAGGGATTACTCAGTGCAGAAGGGTGGGAAGCTGACCTTGTGGAATGCAGACTTCTCAGAACAGAGCAGAAAGGAAAACTGGGAAGGGACAAAAACCTGAACAAAGGGAAGGAGGAGAGAGGCCTTAAATGACAGAACAAATAGGGAGAGGTAGGTCAGGCAGACAAGAGATGGTTGTAGCAAGGGACTAGTGGAGTTTGAGGAGCTGGCAGGGGGCATCTGTACATTTAATTCATCCTGCATATGTTTATTGAGCTCCTACTACATGGCAGGCACTGTTCTAGGATCTGAAAAGACGTGAGAGGTATCCATCAGGTAACAGGAACTTACAATCTCCTGCTGAGATGCAAAAGCCAGAAAAATGGACTGAGAGATGTCCCACTGTAGAGATGTTCCACTGTAAAATGACAAAATGCCATGGTTCTCCTGTATTTGGGAGAGTTTTAAGAGGAAGGAAGACAGGCTATGGCAGTGAAAGGTAGAGTGGGGTGTGGTGACAATCTGGCTCCATGAGAACTGAGGTCAATGGATTTGGTAACACGGATATCACGTCTTCTCTTATTCCTGATGTGCACCGGGCTGGGCCAGGGTCCCATGAGGGAGAACCAATAGCAAGTGTGCCTTTTGAAGTTAGGGGTACTCGAGCATGGTGGCAAATGCTTGTAATCCCAGAACGCTGGGAATCTGAAGCAGGAGGGTCACAAGTTTGAGCCTGACCTGGGAATTTAGTGACTAGCAAGACTCTTGTCTCCAAATTAAAATACCAAAATAGGCTGTGAATGTAGCTCAGGGTGAAGACCCTGGATTCAAACCTCAGTGTCACCAAGAATAAAATAAGATAAATAAATAAGTAAAAGGAGGAGGAGTTGGAGTTTTCTGCTGGTAGTAAAATGAAAAGACAGGAAGGTATTTTGATATATTGTTCTCAGAGAAAGGAGAAATTAGTGATTCACTCTAGGGGATCTGATAATGCTTATGGTAAGGAATGAGGATAGCTCTTGTTTTTCACAATATATGCAAGGAAAAAGGGAAAAAGGAGGTGGTAGAGTCAGGGTTATAAAATAGTATCATTAAGACAGTTCTAAGCATTAGAAAACTCACTGCCTTTCATAATATTTTACATATAATTTAAAGATAAATTTCTGAGAAATATAAAACATGCTGCATAAAAAATGCTTACCATTGGAGTTCAAGCAAATATACTTACAGATATCTGTTATTTGGAGAATAAAAACTTACTGCAAACACTCAATTTTAAGGCAAAAAAAAAAAGTAACTGTCTTATTGATCTAGGGATCAGTGATGCCCTACACTCTCGGCCCCACCCTTGTTAGCCTGTTCTCAAAACCGACCCAGGTCCGGAGAAACAAACTAAGGATGCGTCTACTGGGCTGGCCTACCTGCATCTGCGGCTGCCAGACTGCTCTGAGCGGCAGCAGGAATTCCTCTGGGCCTTGTCATGATATCATTTGCACAATGTAGCCTGTGATGGCAGAAAATGAAGCTGGTATTTATACAGGGTATTAGAGAAGGACCCTCCAGTGCCAGGCTTAAAATGACAAAATGTCAGCCTCAATCATCCGACAGGCTTTGGTCTCTCTCTGTAACCTCTTTCTTTTCGGCTGCTCTTTATATATATATATATATATATATATATATATATATATATACACATATGATACTAACAGAAAAATAAATTGAAAAGAGCACTGAGGCAGAGTGTATTTCATGCACTGATGCCAGTGTTTCATATCTCATGAACCTCGGGAAAACAATTCATAGAACTAATTAGTTTACAGTGTTTAAGCAGCTTGTTCGTCGTCTTTAATCTTCTTTATGTAATACTGTGAACAAAGCCATATTATCTTCTGATTTTTTTATACAGTTTAACAAATATAATCTCCCTTTTCTTTCTAGAGATTACTTCATTTAGACATCAAACTATGTTGTTGCCCCCCCACTCCCCAGGGAAAAGGGATCTAAATAAATTGACATCTACTCGCACAGGTCTCAATGGCCTACCAGATCCATGTAGGCCCTAATCCTCTTTGTTGTTATGGAATCCACCTGGCTTAATTATATTTACAGTTTTCAACTGTAACACACAGCATGTGTCTTTTTCTTGAATTGTTCACATCTTCCTGAATCCCAGCTCTAAGTCATACCCTGGCTGCTGTCTCCTACCTGGATTCCAGGTGATGATGGAAACACAGCATTAGGACCTTAAAGAAAAAGTCCTGATAAATGCCCCCTCAGGTACAAGAACATGACTTCAGAGAACTCATGATTAAATCAAATCCAAGTGAATGAAAACAGGTACACGTGTGTACAAATTAATTGGGGAGAAAAACCAAGGAAGCACAGAAATCCAACCGTAGAGAAGTTTTATCTTAAGTATATCTTTTAAAAGATACTGAAACTTCTGTGTTTTCCTTTTCTTGATACATACTTAATTCCTGAATTGCTATGATGTACACTTTTGGTATTGCTAAAAAAAAACCAGGCAAATGAAATCCAAGAACTGGTTAAGGCTCTCGTTGAAATAATTATTATTCATCTAGTAGGTGGCATAGCACACACATAACTGCTTGCACTACCAAGAATCTGAAGTAGTTATTCCCTAAGAGAGATCTTTTTCAGGTGGCAGAAAATCTACCTCAGACTTTTATTTATACATTTGAATCCACACTATTAAGGGAATTTTATGGTCTTGGTAAAACATAGTATTCAGTGCAAATTTTCATTTGGCTTGTCTGAGAACTGTTTTCTGTCCCATGGTACCAATCTGCCTTTAAGTTCACTCTGTCCTTCATTGTCAAACAAATTCATGGTAACTCCTAATTAGTGCAAAACAGGTAACACAGCTGCGACTCTGCAACTGCTCAACACCTTTACCATCTATATCAAGCTGAGCTCAGGAGCCCTCTCTGCTCTCTTCCAAGGTTAATGGTTTCAAATCTTCTGAGAATTATGGAGTAGGCGCCCACAGTGAGGAAGGATGCCTGGCATTCCAAACCACTGATCCTCCTACTAATGGAGTCAGCAAAAGAAGCTGCCAGTTCCTAGAAAACGATAACACAAAAGAAATTTCACCCTTACTGCACAGCTTCCAAATCATGTCACGGATCTGATTCAGAACTACATGGGAAATTTAAATGGATCTATTCCAATAAACATTGTGCATAGAGTCACTGGACTTAGAGGAAAGCCAGGGAGGGTGGTATTAGATGGTCTCTTAAGAATTCTTCTGGGCTTAAGATTATGAGTCCTGATCACACAAACTATATATTTGCCCCAAAATTCTACTGTAAGAGCACTGGCACTGGGAGTGACACCACTAGGAAAACGAGCTCTGTCACTTTTTAACTGGCTGCAGACAAATTCATTAAATAGAATGATGGTGAAGAACTGAATGAGAGAGTGTACCTAATACCGAGGGTATTCAGGCAGAGTAAGGGAGAAGCTGAGGTATTGTTGCGATATTCATGATGACTCTGCATTTGCATCTCATTTCTGAGAGATGGGCGATATCTGCAATCACATACAGTAATGGCCCAGTCGACGTACAAACAGAAAAGCTAATATGTGTATAAAATAAAAATGTCATGGAAAAATAAAAGTGGAAAAATAAAAGATGGGGAGAAGGAAGAAAAAGGAATTTCAGGAGAAATGGAATAATAATAAGGCAGAATGTTTTAAAAAGGACAAGTGCAGAAAATAAAAATTGAAGAGGAGGGTTTGAATTTCTAATCCTGTCCCTTTTCTTTGAACACCTATTCAGATCTCTTTTCTGCTACTCAACTCTGTCTGCACTATCTGGCCCAATTTTAGCCCAGCTTCAGCGTGGAGTAGTCCCGAGGTAGAAATGAGTAGAAGAAAAGAAAGTTCCTTCTTAGCTATAAAGAATGAAAATACGTTAAAATGCAAATTTTGTAAAAGAAAGAAAGAAAGAAAGAAAGCATGACTATACACATACTTCACAGTAGTGAATTCTCAAGCAGAAGTGGAAACTAGCAAGTAACCCCCTGAGGTGTGCTAGCATAATATAAGTGTTTCAAGTTTGCTGGATGACAGATAAACAGCTAGGCCTGTTACTTACTGAATGAATTTCTCTCTCTCTTTTTTTTTTCAAGGCAGAAGATGTGATAGAATTGGTCCTCAGGAAAGAATGAGTTGATCTGTTAGCTTTCTGTGTTAGGCCAGAAATAATTATTGCTACACATACTTCCTATGGAGTATGTTCAAAAGCTACAGATACTCACTTATTCTGTGTTTATACTGTGGGGAACTAATCTGAACCAGGGTTTGCTTCACTGACTCTCACTTATTTTAAAAGTCAGGCTTAGTAGGGAAGAAAAATTCAAAGAGATTGACCAAAAAGGGATGAAATGTTCAGTCTGGGTAAGCAAACACAGTTTCAGATAAAGCGCTCCACGGGTCTTGACCTCACCTCTGCGTATGAATTCATTTTGCAATATTCCTTTTTAACTCTAGATCTTTGTGCGCTTATTTTCAACAGAGGATGGCAATTGATTTGTTTTCCATTGAACCTTGCCAACTGGATTCCGAAGCGAAGATGGCATATTTAGATGCCCTTAAACTTTCAGATTCACCTTTAGGATGTGCCAAGGCAACATCACATTCAGGGTAAATGCTGTGCAATTCTTACTACACTAGGACAAGAAGTGAAGGGCTGGGGGCCGGTGACATGGCTCAGCAGCATAAGTGCCTGCCTTGCAAGCGCGAGGGCCCGAGTTCGGCTCCCGGAACCCACATACGAAAAAGGGGCCGGTGACATCGCTCAGTGGCACGGGTGCCTGTTGGCGCGCGAGGTCCTGAGGTCGACCCCCCGGTACCCAAAAAAAAAAAAGTGAAGGGCTCACAGACAAAATGACATTAATGGCTTTACCGTAAAATACAGTCCAATCTCTATTGACTCATTTTTGCTTAAATCAAACTCCAATCATCTGATGGATGTGAAATCACAAACAAAAGGAAAAACAAATCAGATGATTCCTGAATGTGTGTGTAACAGAGCACTTAGGTCCTGAGGGGGGAGAAAAGTAACTGCCAAATTCAACCTGTGTGTTTTCATAAGCACTTATTCAGCGTACTGGCTTTTCCTTTAGTATCAGACTGGGTGAGGGATTGTTAAAGTTAAAAGATGTAGAAGATATTACTCTATCCTTGAGAACTTACCAGGTTAGGGCAGCTAGAGAAACAAGACATGCCATGAGAAAGAATGAGGTGATAATTCTAAGGAAATACATAATTAAACAGTAGAGGCTGGCTCAACTAATATACAGAAATCCTGAGGTTATAAAAGAAAAACAGGCTTTCACATACAAAGCAGTAGGGATTTCTAGAGTTGATCTATATCCACTTTCTTCTCCTGAGCACATGAAAATATTCAGCCTTCCCACTACCTCACAGGAAGGCAGAACTGTGAACAGAAAGAATATGAGTTTCTTATGGACTCAAATAAGACTCTTTGATGTTCTCTAACATAAAGGCTTGTGTTGACCTGACAAAACTACAAGGTTGAAGTAGCTCCTGTCACTGAGTCATTCATGGAGGACGGTTATAGTAACACACTGTATGGAACCCCTTTGATGCCAGTGCTCTTTGTTACTGTAGTAGAACCCATCCTGCCCTGACTAACGTGTACCTAGGCGAAGAGGGCCTGGAAGAAGCAACTCTGAATGTGATTTTAGGATCTCCTCAGTATATTTACGGTCATCTCTTTCTGCCATAGTCTGGGAATATTACTACTCTCTCCCCTGCTTGTCTCCATAGCTCTCACTTGAATCCACCTCGTCGCTGCTTGAGCATTTTGAGACTCACATCTATTTTGAATGGCAGGTGGATTTTCCTGACACAAAATATAAAGAACGAACTCAGCATAGGAACTGAGGTTCAATGTGATCTAACTTGTTTTGTCTTGCTCTAGCACCCTGAACCAACCACATTCTGCTCTAGCTCCATGAATTGCTAACATGGCTTCTGCCTAAAATGGCTCCCTCTTCTCCCTGGTGAATACCTAATCGACTTCTGGCAAAATTCACTTCCTCTATGAAGCTTTCCCTCCCCTCTTCTCCCCGCTCTTCTCTTCCCACTTAGTATTTAGTGCATTCCGTTACAACACACTGTTCCTTAAAAATTGTGTTTTCTTGTCTATCTCTGCCCAGGAGATGGAGAGTTGCTTGAGAGAGGGATTGAATGAAATTTGCTTCCTCCGGAGTATCCAGCACAGTATCTGAGAAGCAGCTGGTATTTGTAGAAATAATGAATGAATAAGAAAAGGAAGGAATGTGTGGATGGATGTGTTTCATGATGGTATTAGGCAGAGGACAGGAGCAAAGGAGAGGTTTATTATAGTGTGAAGCCTAAATCTAAATAGTTAACATGGTGTCAAATTATAAAAAGGAGGGATTCTTCATTTGACCCAAAAGGTGATAAGAAATCATTGTAACTTTTTTTTTGTTTGTTTGTTTTGTGGGTACCAGGGGTCGACCTCAGGACCTTGCACGCCAGCAGGCGCCCATGCCGCTGAGCAATATCACTGGCCCCTTCTTCGTATGTGGATTCCGGGAGTCGAACTCAGGCCCTCGCGCTTGCCAGGCAGGCACTTATGCCACTGAGCCATCTCACCGGCCCCATCGTAACTTCTTGAGCAGAGAAATGATGTAAATTCTGTTCAGCTTTGCAGCACCTTGTGACTTGAATGACAGCTATGTTTGTGTCAATCTTATTCTCCCTTTCACTATAAAGCTCCTGGAAAACAGAGGCTATGTCTTAGTCATATTTATATCCCCATAGCAACAAGAACAGTGTTTGTAAAACAAGGGCCAACAAATATTCGCTGAACTTAATTTGATGAAGATTATTCCCTATACTGCAAGGCTGCATAAGGCCAGCTAGCAGACTATTGTTTTATTTCCCACATCAGGTGGGAAATGGATTTAAAGGGAGTAGAGCTTGTGGAAATGCAGAAATAGAAATCCAAGACAGTCTAATAGCCCAACTGCAGCTTTCAGATTCTTTAATATAAATTAATCTTTTGTGACTGGGATCCTGGAAAAATATGGTGGCATATTTAAAACACAAATGTTGAGAGGGACATTTTCTTTTTTCTAATGGAAGAGGTGAGTCCTGTGCTGGAGATACAGCTTCTAAAGTGACAATGGTACAAACAAGAGAAAGCGCACTGTAGCTACAAGCAGCTAGAAGTTGTAATTGCTATATAAAAATCTGGTCTCCCACCTTGTGATTTTGTAAAGGTTTTTTCAATTGTGATCATTCATTCATTCACTTATTTTCTGTCTATAAACTACTTATATTGGCAAGGCAATGTCGTTTCCAAAGTTTATCCAACAGTCCAACTGGATTCATTGTGTGTTTCACATTGACTTTATTCACTGACTTCCCAAAGTCAGAGAAGATGAATGAGATAAAGGAGTGATGTGTTTGTCCATCTTCTGCTTTTGGTTTCCCAGATCTCTCTGGTTATTCACTGCGAGACAGGATTTGGAAAAGCCCCATCTGGTTGAACTTTTTAGCACTATGGTTATGACCACAGAATCCTACAGACATCCAATTATTTTACAAATCCCAAGTCAAAACAGAACTCCACTCGGAAGCTCTACCTGGTTTGACTGTAAGCCTCTTCGTTAGAACACACACACACACACACACACACACACACACACACACACACGCTAAACTAGTGAAATTATATGCATAAAAGAAACATCAAGAGTGCAAAACAGAAAATTTCAAGACACTGTCCAAAGCCTAAACCTTAATATTTCAGTCTTAAATCTCCCAAAGCAAGATAAGTGTCTGAAATAGAATTCAAAATCATCAATAACTTAACCATTTTCATGGTTACTAATACAGTTAATATATCATTTATAGCAAACTCATGTATTTGACCAGATACAATTTAAATACAATTTCACAGATTTAAATTTTCCTTGGGTTAATCTTAATACCTGAAAAAGTATTATTCCAATGGGACCTAGAACTCCTTTTATTGAACCTTACAGTTTTGGAGAATTTTGGGATTAATTTGACCCCACTAACCCACCCACAAAAGCTAATGTCACTTTTTTACCACTGCAACCAAACCTAATCAGTTTTTCATATCATTTATGATAAAAAGAGAAAAAGCATATGCTCATGGCTCAGACATGTGCAAGACCATTCTTTGGGTGGTTGTGGATGATTGAGTTCTTCAACCCCACACTGTTTCTTGCTCATAGTTCTCAAGGATAATCATAGAATGTACTGGAAATATGAAGTCAGCAGATAAGGAGGAGATCAGACCAGAAAATCCCAAATATTATTTGAGGCCTCCCCATAATAGGAAATCCCCTACACTTTAGCCCAGTGCACCTCAGGGACCTAAGGTATAAGTTTAGGGTGGGCTGCTTCCCACGGTCCCCTAGTTGTGGTGCATGCATGAAACACCAACCTTCCTGGGTAGCTTTCCTGAGCTTTGGGAGGCTACTCAGCAATGAATCGTAGGCTTCTGTTACCTTTTGCTGCCTATCTGTGGGTAATATACCTGCTTCATGTAACTTCTTGTGTGTATGGGTGTCCCGTCCCACCGGATTCAGAAAAGTTGGTAAGCAGTGCATGGTGAACCTGCTTCACACTATGCCTTCTCAGTAAATCTTTCCCCCAGCCATCCACACTTTGAGTTAAACAATTGTCCTATATGCATGAATTGCAGTATGCTTTCCAAGAAAATAATCATCATTTCAAAGGGAGCCAAATATTTCTTTCACTTTTACCCCACATACTTATTGTGGGCCTGCCAGAGAAGGGGTACGATGTTCTACTCATCTTCTGAGGCAAGACAGGTCACCCACCACCTATAGTCCTGAGTCCTTTACATACAGGACTTCTCTTTGATGGGGGTGAGAGGACACCAACCATAGACTTGTGTGCGTCACTATACAGGGGAAGAATGCTGACAAAGGTAAAGACATCTGGATGTGCACGGTCATGACCAGTGTACTATAGCAGATGCTCAAATGCACCTTTACTTGCTAATAAACCACTTGGAGGGGAAAAGAAATGCAGTACTAATCCTACTTACACAAGCTCCATTCTGAAAGTTACGGTACCTTGCAGAGATGCTACTTATTATACATTTGAAAACAGGATGAGATTTCATTAACTCTTTACTTGATAATCTTGAAATCCAGCTCCCAGGCAGCAAACTGGGCTTTATACCTGCTTAAAACTTAACAGCACGTTTTATCTCTATTCTCATTCAAGCTACATCTTGACAAGAAGTGATTTATGATTTAGGGAGCGCATGTGTTATCAGAATTCAGTTATAAAACGTTCAGGGACTCTCGGCTTTGTCACAGTTGGAGATAGGATATAAGCTGGGTTTTCCATGGTCTTGCCAAATGGCCTTCAGGGTAATGGTGAGGGGACAAGGTTCCCCTTCTGGGCATATTAAAAAGTGTGACATGATGTGTACTCCAGGCAGCAGGACTCTTAATTCTAGCATTTTCTCAATGATAATAACTAGAGCTTCCATTATGTTTCTGTTTTCTTCGTGATTATTTAAGGGAACTCTGCAATTTTTATGACTTTCCATGTATAACCACAAAACCTATAATGAAAGTTGTCTCTTGAGAGAGAGGAACTGGATAGTTGAAAAATAGTAGGAGAGATATATTTCACTGCATACTCTTACGACTTGAATTTTGTACCGTGTGCATGTAATTTACACAAACACACACACACGATTTAATTTTAGAAAAATAAGTAAACGGAAAAAAAAAAACCAAACACTTTCCTAAACTATTTTTAAAGGAAATCAGTGGCCTTGTAATGCTATAGAAACATCAAAAATAAACTCAATTTTTAAAAAGCAAAGCAATATTCATGGCTGATTTTATACAAATGCTTCAAAAGCTGTATCTTAAGCACTATACAGGACCCTGTTAGGAAGGTCTCACATGTCATCTTTTTATTGTTACTATTTTTTTTTTTTTTGTGGGTACCGGGGGGACGACCTCAGGACCTCACGCGCCAACAGGCACCCGTGCCGCTGAGCGATATCACCGGCCCCTTTTTCGTATGTGGGATCCGGGAGTCGAACTCGGGCCTTCGCGCTTGCAAGGCAGGCACTTAAGCCACTGAGCCGTCTCACCGGCCTTTATTGTTACTATTTCAGACAGAAAGATCATTACCTAGTACAATGTTATAAAAGTTTGAATTTTAAAAATAATGTGTTTTCAAAGAAAAACACATTATTTTTCCCTCTAAAATATTCCTGCTAAATATTTGGCATTTCAGGTAAATAAATATTATTTATCTACTGTGATCATCTGCTTCTCCCTGATATGACTCAAGAAGCTTCAGGAATGTGCTTTACCACATTATTTTCTCTTGGAAGATAAGCTCCCAATCACCTGACAGAAGCCACCAGTTGATGATCCTCCTAGAACAAAATTAGGTTGAGGATCTGTCAGGCCTCTCAATTTCACCCTGAGAGAAAATTAGCCTGAAGGCCTACTCTTGTGAGATTTTTCAACTAGAGAGCCAAAAAAACTGCTAAAACGTAATTATTCTAGACTTGAAGCCAACAACTGGGAAAAAGTACATATATTCTATTTGTTACTTAATGCCCCTCTGCAATAATTACTTTTATTTGTTCATTTTCTAGCGCCTACACAATGGTTTTGTCTTTAACTTTTACAACCAAATACTTTTCAGGAAACAGGAGATAAAAGACCAATAAAACCTTTGTTCTCCCTCCCTTCAGCCAACCCCTCAGGCCTATTTTATCTCCAGAGTTGTTATCTGAAGTGAATTACTGATAAGAAAAATTAAAGACCCTGACTGAATGTGTGAGGTAATTGCAGAGTGTTCTCCACACCTTGTTTCTATCCTGCTGGCTCCACCAACAGTCACCACTTTCCCCGCAGCCTGCCTGTCTGGAAAAGGGAAGACAGTTCCTTGAGTAAATGGCTCTGAGGCCCAAATTCCTAAATAACAGGAATCTGAAAAATCACCATCATACATTTACATTGTACTTATTTGAATTTGCAAATGGCTACATGGCAGGAGAATATGAACTTGTACAGTTAAAGAGACTTCATGTGCCAACAGGTTAACTTCAGTAATTACCTGCACATCACAAACTTTATGATGAGCCATAGGCCCTTTTTCCTAATTCCTTTGGCTATAACTGCTGTATATGGCCTTCTGAATATTATCAATTATATATATATATATATTTTGTGTGTGTGTGTGTGTGTGTGTACCGGGGGTCGAACTCAGGACCTCGCACGCCAGCAGGCACCTGTGCCGCTGAGCGATATCACCAGCCCTTTTTTCTTTTCGTATGTGGGTTCCGGGAGTCGAACTCAGGACCTCATGCTTGCCAGGCAGGTGCTTATGCCGCTGAGCCATCTCACTGGCCCAATAATATATATTTGTTGACCATGGGCCTAGACATAAGTACGTGAATTCATTAAATCATTTAACAGTCACAACAAGCCCATGAGGGTTCATATGATTATCTATGTTTTGTAGATAAAGGCAGAAGCACAGATAAACACTGAAGGATATATACTGCTAGTTAGGGTTAGTACCAAAACCGCAACACAGGCATTCTGACTCTAGAGTCTACGTTCTCAACACTTCTATGCAGTGATACACTGTACTTCTCCCAACGTGATCAGAAATGAAGTATAAACAATCTCTTGAATGGTTTATCTCAATAATACTTTTCATGTTGCAACTGACTCAGGTAGCAAGCAACAATGAGCTCTTTATCTACTAATACTACTCATTTTTAATAAATTAACCTTTGACTCCCCATAACATACAAAGTCTTATGTAGGATTTTTGAGGAGAGCATGAGGAGGTGTGACAAATAATGCATGTTCTCAAATAGTCTGAAATACTTTGGCTCCTCCTCTTCCCCAAAAAGGAACATAAAGAAATAAAACAATGTCTTAAAACATCACATTGACAATTATCCTCAGTAGTCAGGATCTTCCAATACCCCTGGCCTTTGGTATAAAACAGCTCCAGTTGGGTCTAGTGTTGACTGAATTGCTGGGTCCAGCTTCCTCCGAGGTGACTTCCAGAACAGTCTGGCAGTGAACAGGTTGATCTCCGTCAGCAAAAGAGGAAGCAGGCCCTGGCGACCTCTAGCACCAGCCAGGGTGATTAGATCCAGAAGTAGACCTCCTGATTACTTATCCATGTATCTATTTTTCTCTCTCCTCTAATCTCAACCTAATTATCCCAAAATTAATTTTAAAAAATGCTCTACCCTACAGCTTTCTGCCACAGACACGGTCAGAGGGTCTGGTTCATACTGAGCTTCTGAGAGGTCGTGTCTCACTTACTCTATCAGGCTGCTTGCAGTTCAGCAGAGGATGATCATTTGGCCTCTGGGAGGGGATGTGAAGCACCTTATCCCAACCCCACTCCATGTCAGGCAGACCCTCCTGCTGTCACCAAACCGGTTCTGTAGCAGATGATACAAACACGTGTTTCACTGGAAAATGTTGCAAACTCTGACTGGAGACAACGGAACTGCTCTCTGTCTGGGGCTTTGTAAGCAATAGAGTGTACTTAAAGAATAACTGCAGTCTCCTTAATGACCTATTCCCGGGGAGAAACATGCTGAAGAAGAAACCTGTATCAGCAAACCTACTACAAAATCCAGATGAGGTAGAGCTTTGGCTTCTCCTCCTCACACTGGGCCATAATCTCTCCTGCTGAGGTGAAGTAGTTTTCAGAAGGCACAAAGTAGGCACTTCATGTGGTTGGTTGCTAAGAGCAAGTCATTTCCCATTTTGAGTCTTGGCTTTTGCTGAACTCTGGGAAACAAAGCCCCCTGGGGTCCTCTGGCATGCCTCACTGCCTGCGCTCCTCCTGACCAGCTCTCCCACTGGCCCCAAGTAGATACCTGTAGTTTCAGAACTAGTTCCCCAAGGTTGCTTCAATTTATTAACATGCTTTGCACTGTGAAGTGAGTTCCCTTAGGTGGGAGTGGTACGTGGGCTTAGGAAAAGCATCAGTCTGAGCAGCATTTCTATCTGTAGTACTGGGCACCTTTCATCAGAGAACCATTGACTTTCACAGGGACAAATGAGTCACTCCACTCGCTTCTCCTACTTGTTTACAGGAACAATTTCACCTTCCACTGAAAACAGAAATGTCAGGAAAGGGTCAAAGACAGAGCCCTAAGTAAGGAAAGTATGGTGTTACTATGCTGCCACAAAATTACTGCTTTTGTTAACCATATCTGAAATGTCAAAGGACCCCCATATGTTATTGGAAAAAATAACAGTCATGGGAGCCGGTGAGATAGCTTAGTGGCATAAGCGCCTGCCTGGCAAGTGCGAGGTCCTGAGTTCGACTTCTGGTACCCACATCAAGGAAAAGGGGCCAGTGATATCACTCAGCAGCACAAGCGCCTGCTGGCAAGTGCAAGGTCCTGAGTTCGACTCCTGGTACCCACATAAAAAAAATAATAAAAATAACAGTCATAAAAAGATACTTTGCTGAGACATAAAAACATGAAAATTTGTTTTAATGGTAAATACTTTGAAATGAAGAAGTGGGAGCTGATTAAATGGGAACCTGTTGTCTGCATCAGCTAAAGCTCTAAGGAAGGTATAAGATACATATTTGGTATCTGTGTCTCATAGGCCGCTCACAGAGCATCAGGAAGCTCTTCAGTTTCTCCCAGTTAAATGGGCCCAGAAGGTCCCATTACATGAGGTTCGGGACACAGCACAAAACGAAAATGTAGGATGCTCTGCTCAAAAAGCAAGGGGGAAAAACAGCCATCAACAACACTAAAACAGTGTTTTTCTTTCTTCCATGGCCATTCTCTCAGTTTCTCATCGTGCTTTTTATTTGCCATTTAGTTTTGTTCTGAAGAAAATCTAAACTATTTAATTATTAGTATGACTTTTATCATTCACTTTTATAGGATACAAAGACAATTTAAATGCAAATACAAGAGTGCTTACCTTCTACATGAAATTACCAAAATGACACAACCTTTATTTCTTAGCTTGAACATGTATATTTATTTCATTCTTAGTGGGAGAGTAAAACACTGCACAAAACTAACTCACCTTACACATTTTACTTCCTGATCCATGCACAACCTGACAACTTTCTCTAGAAAACAGGCAATCTCTATAACATGCCAACTTTGTACTTCTGTAGAGTCTTCCTGAATTCCCACACATCATAGTCCTCCAGAATAGAGCTTTTCAAACATAGGTCGTATCTCAGAAATGGAGCATATCTAAAATATGATTGTGCCTCAAATATGACATGCATATCTCAAATATATGCAAACATGCTTATTACTCATATCACCTCTGCTCACATGACGCTCTACTTACAAAACACTAGTTCTAAGGTAAAATTAAGACTTTTGAGACAGTGGAAGCAGAACCTTAAACAAAGTACAGGGCCCTTCTAAGCTCCAGAACCTGGGTTATTGCATAAGTCACACACCCTGAAACTGGCTTTATATCGCAGACTTCTGGCCATTATTATACTCCTGAATACCAAATCACAGAGTCTTCCAAGGACTTAAGTTTGATGCCAATGAAACAGGTTGTGGTAAAGTTGCACTGGGCATACAACATACAGCAATTACCTTACATATTACCTGTATAGGGCTGTGTAGTTTGATGCATAATTATATAATGTCCTCATGAAGAAGGCTCCCAGTGTGGCCTCGCTGCTGGCCCAGGAGAAATTCAGATAGATAGATAGATAGATAGATAGATAGATAGATAGATAGATAGATAGATAAATAGACAGACAGACAGGCAGACAGATAGCAGCCAAAGGAATGTTTGATTTACTGTGAGCTCCTCTTCCCCACTGGAAATGAAGACAGACACCTGGCTCGCTGTTTACTGTTTTCTGTTTTCAGTAGGCCATAAACAAACACCAAGCACAAAGATTTTGGTTAGTCGTTATAAACCAAAAACTATGTACAAAAAATTTGTAGGCAGGTATTAAAACAACAGAAAGCAACCAAAGATGAATATTATTATAAGAATTCAGGAGAAAGTGAGACATAACCTAAATACTAAATTCCCTACAAATGAAATTGATAAAGTTACCCTGATATGGACACTGCCAAGGATGGTTTTTTTGTTTTGTTTTGTTTTTTCCTTTTTGGTTTCTGAATAACAGTGTGTTGCAACCAGTATGAATTAAGAAGCTGCATCAGCAGCCAACAGCTGGAATCCAGCAACTGTTGTTAATCCACCTTAATTGCTTACTATTCTATCAGTTCTTGTTTGTGCTTTTTTTATTCAAAGTAATTTTCCCTACACACACACTATCAAGCACGATTTTTGCAAGCTGTAGCCAAAGAATTCTTGTGTTTCAATCCTGGGGCTGTCAGTGTTTTGTGTTGAAACAAAACCATACTGACACTGGATAAAAAAATATACATATAACAAAAGTCAGCAATGATGCCCACAAATGGACCAGTGTTGGCTGACATGGGCAGAGAGATGTAGGTATCAGCCACCCTCTAAACACAACAAAGCTTCTTTTGATGTTTTAATTAGAGCCACAGTTAGTAATGATTGCTATTTTCCCTAAACAATTCTTCCCCTTCTTGCTTTAGGGAGGGATTTTCACTCTACCACTTTATTGCACTAGTGAATAAATGAGATCTCGGGGTTCCAGGGAGAAAAAAAAAATACCAATACAAATGCATCAGGTGCAAATTACCAAGGTAAATAGGCCTATGGAGACTGTAAAGCTGGCAACACCAACTGGAATATCTGGGAGGGGCCAACAGGAAAAAGCCCATGGGTCATGGTCCCGGTTCTACTATGCACTGTGTGTGTTTCAGACCAGAACATTCATCCCGTGGCCTGCAGGAAGAGATCCACAACACAAGGCAGTTGTGACTTGGCACTGACAACCTTCTAACTAAAGCTTCAGTTACAGCCTTTCTTTTCCCCTCTTTTTAATTATCCCAAATGTCACTCTTGGGTATTGTCTCTTAAATCCTATCTTTCATCCTGGGAGACCACTGCAATATAATCTCCATGTATAAGTTGATCACTAGTAATTATTTCTTTTCTGGGACTTGGTTTATAATCTGCAGTAATACAAAACTAACACAAATGTATCAAAAGGAACTGTGATCTGTAGGGCATGAAGGTTGATCATTTATATTTTCCCTACAATTTAAGAATTTATTCCCTAAAGAATGCATTGTAGCTCTGCATTTCTTTTTCTCTCTTTAGCTCTTTATTGCAGTCTTTCATGTCCTCTAGTAATTTAGCTAATGTAAGCAGTCTCCCTGCAAGCTTCAAGGTAGAAACCTGTCAGATACCTGCCTCTCCCAAAGTGCTACACAATTCACTCCCCTGAATTCGATTTTTTTTTTTTTCCTAGATGAAAGAAAACAAGGATCTCTCTTAGACTGGTCTTGCTTCCACCCAGCACTCTCCAGGTAAGGTCTAGCTTACCTTTTTCTAAGTCTACCCTGAACACACACTTATTAATTGTATGCATTTCCTCATTTGTGTCATTGAAGAATATGCCCCTTAAAAATTAGCCTGCTCCACCCTGACTGGAACATGAGACCCTGTAGGCAACCAAGAATATGTTCAAATATGACAAAAGTGCTTTATTATATAACAGAGATCTTTCAGGGCTATTTCCTTTGTTGTAAATCACCTTGACCCTGTTTTTAAATAGCAAGAGTGTGAAAATCGTTCCTTTAAATAAATAAATGCATACATACAGTGCATTTCCTGTGATGTTTCAACCAGGATTATTCATCCTGGAGCCTATGGGAAGAAATTTGTGAACCGGCAGGAAGCTTGACAGTTCGAGCTCTCACTATTTCTTCCTCCTGGCATGGTCCTGGTTTTATGCTTCCTTTTCTGGAGCACTCATCAGGCTAAGTAAGGGGATACTGTGTACATAATATAAACTAACATGCAAACAACTTCTACAAGGTTTGTAAAGCGTATTTATCAAGTATCATTTCCCAAAGGCCAGACACCCTTGTTAAAAAACTATTTGCATAGGTTAAGCCCAATTATAGGGACTAACTCACTATATGACTTCCAAATGTCTATTAAAAATATCCTATTTCTCATTCAGGATACTTCTTACCTCCTGCAAAATATCAAGTATATAATCAATAAAATACAGCTTCTATTTTTAAGCAAGTTTCTTATTCTATTTATGTAACAATTGTTACATGGTTTGGTGATGATCTGCAGTTTTAAATATATGCTGTTATGTCAGAGATGACATGAAAGTGCAAATATTATAGCTTATTAAATCAGCCTCTCTTTCATCGGTTTGGTGATGAGGAATCAAATTGCCCTGATTAACAAAGAAATTTGCAGAAACTATTTTTCTTATTCAAGATTCATGATTTTAATTCTTTAAAAAATTTCCAGGGCTACATTTTGCACAGCCATTTACAACATGTCTGGAAAACTTAAAATTGTAACACTTTAATACAGTCATCATTAAGTAAAATTCAAAATAAATACCGTAGACTACATTTCTGTTGTGCTATTTTAACATTCACCTCACTGAACCTTCTGAGTAAAAGAAGGCTGAGTTTATATGCGAGAGAAAGAGAGAGAGGGAAATGCCCTACTTTAATTCATGCCATTTAAAATAAAGGCCATAAAGTCAAAATGATAGGTGACACAAGGTGAAAAAATCCTGCGAGGTATTATCAAATTTAAACTCTTTCTTGCCTTAAATAAAAGTACTACAATAAAAGTGATACAATTCTGAAACACCCCCAACCTCTCCCCAAAAGATGATCTCAATGAGGAATAGCACATCTATCTGACGGGTTTCTAAGAACCTTGGGCACTTCCTACGGAAGCCAGTTCATTACACCTGCCGGAGGCTGTTAGCCCTGAGGAGTGCTCCTTGTCACCCAGTGCAGGGCAGAAACGGATCCTCTCACTTCGCTGATCTAATTCCAGTTTTCAAGCACCCTGAAAACCCACTGCCGCCTTCCCTACCCTTCCCTCTCCAATTCTCTTAGAAGAATGAGATGAAGCAAATGTATGTTCTTTTTATCCATTTCCCCTTGTGCCTCGCCGCAACAGGCCACTGCTGTCTCTGCTGTTTGGACCGGCCTCTCTCAGCCACGAGCTAACGCGATCATCATCCCTTCGAAAGAACCCTCGGCCTGCCACAGTCAGCTTCAAAACTGTTCCCCAACATTCTGAATTTATCTAGCACATCTTCTCCATCTGATGCAAATGAACCAGCAATCATTTTAATAGAGGAAGCAATGCTTTAAAGAATTGAGATCCTGACACTGCAGCGGTCTACGCGTTACATTACAAGGCACAGCTGTATCCTGTTGTTTCCTCTCTGGGGCTTTTGACAGCACATGACTATAACTGCTAAAAAGCATGTACGCGGAGTTGATATATACACACATACATACGTACTTGGGATGTGAAAGGAGAGTATGGCTGTGCCCTAAGTGTACCAAACTATGACTTCTAAATTCCTTTCCATCAAATGCCAGGAGAAGCACTTGATAAATGGGCCCTAGGAGAGCACTTCTCATTGCCTCGGGATGGAATGACTTGCAGGCAGACGACGCTCCATCAGTACAGAGAGCTGGCAGATTGAAAGGCGGGAAGGACCGTCCCTGATGCAGTGCATCTGCTTACTAACAGCAGCCGCGCTTCAACCCTCTTCCCATTCATCGCCTACGGAGACCTCTCCTCGGAGAGGCACGCCACTCAACAGATGGTCTCTGGCTAAGGTGTAATCAGGAGCAGCTTGCTAAATTTACCCAAAACAAATAGAATTACAGGCTTTTGCCCGAGTCTGAAATTGAATTGAGGACTTGGGTGGTGGATAATGGAAGCTAAAATGGAAGCGCTCGGAACGTATGCTGCACATCGGGAAGGACGGGCATAGAGAGAAGTCTCTACCAGGTCATCTATTTCCAATAATCGTGTCTGCCATGCAGCATTGTTTTCCCTCACTATCAAAGCTTCCAGAATTAGGATAACTTTCACCAGCTAATGAAATCATCTGCCTTTATCAGACACACACTGAACAAAATACTACTCAATATTTTGAATATGGTTTGCTCGGTTACAACACCTTCACTTAATGTTCATGGTAAAATGTCAATAGTCTTAACCATCCTGCTTTTATTAGGAATATTTTTAAAGTCCACTAAAACTCCATCATTCAAAAGGTAAGAGTTATTAAGGATTCTGAATGATCTTGATCTTCTAAGCACTGACATTCTTATGTCTATGCCCAGAATTCCTCACCGTTTTGAATCAAGCATTTTGTAGAATGATGGCAACATAAAGGCTTAGGAATTGCCTGAAAAAAGTTAGCATCAGACTAAGAGTAATCACTTAGCCTATGTCTTGGTTTCACACCTACAGAGTAAGAACTGTGCCACCCATGCAAATCACTGTATAAGAAAGCAGTAAAAGTAAATGAGGCAAAATATGTAAAAGCATATAAGTTCTAAAGAGATAAGTTCTTGAAGGATAAGGCCATTTGTAACCCAAGTCACTCTAAAATTAGTACTTGTATAATTGTTAATACTTCTTATTACTAAGGAAATTGTTTACCCACTTAAAAGCATTTTTAAAAATGGAATGTAAATAATATTTGATCGTTTTAAAATCTTCTTTGGAAATAAAAAGATGTGTATTTTGTGCATATTTTATATCACTCAGATTTGCCATGAAGAACTGACAGCATGAGTTAAATTAGCTGCCTTTAAATTAATAATCAGACAATTCTCCTCATTCCTCATGATTTAAAATCACAGCACAGAAAATTTTATTTTCAAACATCAGTTACATCAAAAGTGTCTGAATAGGGCCAGGGATATAGCTCAGCGGCACAGCGCCTGCCTGGCAAGCATGAGGTCCTGTGTTCATTTCTCGGTACCAAAAAAAAAAAGTGTCTGAAGAGCTTTCTGGTTTCTTCTAGTATTTTCGTGTTAAGGAATTCTCTGCTGTGCAGAAAAGGAATCCCCAAAGAAAGGTCCTTCTTGTGACAGGATGAAAGTATTAAGGGGGGGGATATTTTTTAAATAATCTGAAAAAGTTTCATTTTCGAGGTTTGAAGTACAAACTGACAAATATTGAAATATATTTTAAAAGAATTATTTTTTAAAGGGAGTAGTTTGGAATGAAACTAGCATTTTTGTTAAATGAATGCTATTAAATGTGTAAAAATGTGTCCTTACACTTAAGGTAGATACATTTTTAGTTCTGTGTTACAAAAATGAACTATAAGATAGACCCTGCTTACTAAAATATGCACACTCTACATAGAGAACTTTAACTTCTACCTCCTAACTTCTTGTATACAGTTAGAAAATGAATTATGAAGTACAAATGAAGTACACGCTTATAGGAATAAACATTTTGCATAGCAGAAATATCTCATGAGAAGAGCACAGATACAGATATCTAATTACTAGATTACCCTGGGCAAATCATTTAACTGCTCTATGATTCAGTTTACCCATCTGTAAAATCAATGGGACAGCCTTTGCTACCTATCCCCAAGATATTTGGTAAGAGCACATGTATTAATGAAGCCCAGACATCAAGCCTAAAAGGTCTAGCACATATTTGTGGAAGTATGTTTATAATGCTTTTCATTACTATTTTAGTGGAGTCTGAATTTTAATCTTTAGGAATAATTCTCACCATTTCATTTTTAAGTGCATCAAAAATATAGTTGTAACAGAAAAATACCATATAACTAATAATAAAATTATGGCTCTATAACATTGTCATATTTATTATTCAATTTTTGTTTTAATATGCCACAGTATACATCAATAAAGTAGTCTTTGTTTAGCGGTCTCTTTCATGAAATTTATTCTAAAAAAAACTACAGTGACATTAATAAGAGACAAGCTCTGCAAAGAGAAAGCACCTAACAAAGACTTGACAATAATCTCCGTTCAAGACAAAGATGCTATGAAATTTAAGATGAGGAACCTGCTATATATTAAGTAAATACTCATAATTCATAATCTGCGAAGGAGTAGGCATTGCGTAACTGAGAAAAAGTGTTCATTATATGACAGGCAATTGTAAGTAAAACCAAGTGACTTAAGTTAAAGGACACAGGAGAGCTTCATGGCACCCTCATGTTATTAATTTTCATGAGGGAAGAAACTGAGTCCTACACGAAGGACGTGAAACTCCAAGGTGCATTGTCTCCTACATACTGATGCTCCATGCAGCAAATCTGCGAACACTGCCCAGGGCATGCAGAATGGGAAATCTGGGCAGCTGGAAAACACAGCAGAGAAGGAGTTTTAGGTCAATGATCTCACAATTGTAAAATTTTCCCAAGTGACCCTAAAAAAGAATGAAACACATATTCACTCATTCTGCCCTCCCCACACCCCATACCTCCCATAACCCCCAAAATCTAGCATGTCACTACGAGATATACTAGGAAATGTATGTTTCTGTAATAGCACAGAGTACAAATATATAACTGTATGATTGGTAGAAATGTTTGATATTCAGTAAATATTCATTGAGCATCACCTAAGTACATTGATGACACTGTGACAAACAATAGCAGGAGATATAACACTAACAATTATTGAACATTTGCTGTTCTAAATTCTTAAGTTACTCATTTAAACATCCTCCTCCCCTCACTCATATGAAATAATAATAATTGTAACCATTATTATTTTCCATGTGAGAAAAGTGAAGCACAAACTGATTAAGTTCCCCAAGTTAACAGAGCTAATAGATGGCAGAAGCAAGATTTGAACACAGGCAGTAGCTCCAGTCTCATATTCAGACATTACACTACGTCACCCTGAAGTAGAGCCACAAGGAGCAACAGGAAGCGCTCCTAGCTCTTTGGCACTTACATTTTATTACAGCAGCCCCCACTGCCTGAAATGACTCCCTGCTCAGAACTCACCGGCTCCAGGAACTATTCCTAGATTTCCCTCAGAAGCAGCTGTCGACTTACTTCCCATTTCATCAAAGTCTCTTATATATATTTCACCTTTTGCACTTAATTGGATCTAGGCTATAATGATTTACCTGCATGATTACCCTTTCTCTCTGTGGAGCTAGCCTAGAACCACACACAGGTAAGGATCAGTAAATAGAAGATTAACTTCTCCTTAGAACATAATTTAGTTGGAGAAATAGACCAAAATCTAATGGTATAAATGTCTGCATCTGACAGTGATAAAAAGAGTAAGAATAAGGGTTGTGTTAACAAAAGTTGCTCAATTATGGACTGGGGTAAAGATAGGGATGGAATCTGAGTCTGTCTGGCTTTAAAGGCTGGGAGGGACAGTCTGGGGGCAAAAGAGCCCAAGCAAAAGCTTAGAGGAGGGGCTGTCTGAGGTCTGTCTGGTGGATAGGAAGATCCGTGAATGACAACCTGCAGAGCCTTCAGTGTGTCCTTTGGGCACTGAAGACTTTGAGTATGAGAATAGTATGACTAGAAGAGCAAGGCAGGACAAAAACATTTCTGGTTGCAGAAAAGACAAAGATGAGTAAGAAAAATTATGTAATATAGTTTTTAAGGGTAAAATCTACTCAGAATCCCCCTTTAGTAACACAAAAGGCAGGTGAAACATTTACTACCCATGAAATATCCTCATTTATCCACAAGCAAATTACAACTAATAGTTTTAATATCAGTAAAAGTCATTTAACATTTATTATTGCCTTATTATCCCATGAGCTAGGGATCCAGAAACAATGCCATCATATTCAAGAATAAGAATCTCAAATCTGGAAAAAGAAATACAGAAGATAAGATGAAGAAACTCATAAAAATGAACACAAGTTTGTAAAAGTCAGAAAGACAGCTATTATTTTTACATAATAGGAACTGTCAAAAAAAAGCATTTATTTAAAAACAAATTCAATAATAGATAAGAAATACATAATGCATATTAGCAGTAATCTAATCCCACAACATTTTATAGATGAGAAGAATGGGCCAAAGAAGTTATGCAACTAGCCTCAGATAACATAGAAAGTTGCCATTATAATGCAGGTTATACGCCTTTTAACTCTATTCCACCCTTATGTCTGCTATCTTTCATCAGTTTACATGAGACTACGCCAGAGAAAGGAATTTTCTACTATATTCTGGCATAAAGTTTAACTCTTTAATAATATCTGTATGAATTTAAACAAGAGGGCTAACAAAATTAGACCATTCGTTCAGTTAGCAGCCTATATTAATTACGAACTTAACCAAAGAATGTGGGGATGGAGGAAGGGTTTGGATATAAATAGTGAAAGATGCCACGCACCTTTAAATGCTCACAGTCTATGTGTTATAAGTGTAAAATACACACCAGATTTTTGAAGACTTAGTACAAAAAGTGTAAAACATCTCATTGAAATTTTAAATAGATTACATAGTGAAATGATAATATTTGGGATATAATGAATTAAAGATAAAATTAATTTCACTGGTATTTTGGCTTTTCTTTTACTTTTAAAAATGCAGGTACTAGGAAAATTGAAATTACCACATGTGATTCACATTACACTTCTGCTGGACCTTACTGCTCTGGAGAATTGAGCAATGAGATGGACAGGCCAGGAAAGGAGACCAGATGGAATCTAACCATTACAGAGATAATGATCTTGAGAGAAAAAAGACTAGTCTTCAGGGTATTATGTTATCTCAAAGGAAAAAATGTGGGGAGTTACCCATGAGAAAAGAATCTCTCCCATCATCTTTGAAACTTCACAATATGAAGCCTTGGGCAAATCAGGTCTCCTGTCTCCTCCTAAACTAAACTAGCAGTATATCTTTCTGTTTGTTCTCTGTGGAACTTGGAGACCAGTGAAGTGCAGATGGATAATTTCTCAGAATAGAACTGAAATGATGCCAGTCCTTATGTTAGAATAGAATCCACCCTCAGTGACCACAGTTATCATGTGAACATCAGAGGTTCTCGTGGTGAGGTCATCACATTGTAGAGCCAGCTCTTTAGATAATTACATACTTACTATACATGACCATGCACATATACGCACACCAAAAACACACACTATCTGCTCTCTAGATAATTATGTACTTACCATATGTAACCGTGAACATGCACGTGCACACACACATGCACACACAAAAAAAACACTCTATCTGTACTGAATTCTTTGGTGTTAAGCATTACTTCCATACATGTCTTCTGTTACACAGTTTCTTTAATCCCTTAATATGTCTTTAAAAATATAAGCGAAGACCTCATCTAAATGTGCCAATCTCAAATACATGAATTGTAGGCAAACTTTCATAAACTTTATGGTTATTAAACTAGCAAAAGATGAAATATCAAGGTCAATTCTGCCATTTTCTAATCCTCTTTGGTCACTGAGGAAGAGCAATAGCTTTAATTAGCTAGATTCTTCTCAACACGAAGGGTTAATAAGCTAAAACTAACACTATTATTAAACAGAAAATGCTATCCTAAACAGCTATAACACAAGTACACACAATGGGTGTATCCCATTTTTGTAATGATGATGAGAAAAAATGTTCTAGAATTCCACTTAAAAGTATTTCAATGTTTAATTTTAATAATTTGTTTTGTCATTAACCAGTATTTAGGAATTAAGCTTATATTACTTCAAACATTTCATTTAAGCATTCATGTATTTTTTGTAGTATTTATTGTATGTAATTGTTCTGACATTTATACTTTCTCAATTAAATGGACATTTTAGGTGTACTGGTTTCAATTACTAAAAGCCAATAAACTTCAGGAGTTTTTATTATATTTGAATAAAGTGCTATTCTTATAAATTTATAGGATGACTTTTCTCTTGAGCTAATTAGAAGTGTCATTTACACAACAAAGTTAACTATCATGACATGTTAGTCTTTAATAAAATTTTTTATATCCCTTTAAAAAATAATAGCTGATGTCTTCAGATTCCTCTTTATAAAGTGAAACAACTATTTGTTGCTTTCATCTAAAAAAACCAACATTAAAGGACAAATAGGTATGTCGACCCTTCTATATCCATTAAAAATACACTCCTATTTATATGAACGGTTATTGGTGATTTTAAAATGTAAATTGAGAAACACTAGAATATGGTCTTTATGCGGTCAGAAATTTTATTATATCTATTGTTATATCTGTTATATCCATTGCTATATCTGTAGAACCCAGAAGAGTCCTTGACACATAGAACATGCTCAATAAGTACTGCCTTATTGAACAGCCCATAATAGATGCTCAGAATATAAATGATTAATAACTGAGTAATTCATGATAATGGCGAGACCATTAGTTATTAACATCATGCTAGATAATCACCATCTCGTTGTGTGCTAAAATGTGAGCAATTTAAATGGCTGCCACTAGTATTATTTAAGTGTTAATGAAAGCAGGTGCTTAATAATTTTTCTCAATACATGAAAGGTGAAATAAACTGTAAAGACTGGGTGAGTGTTTAGAAAATGAGTCTTGAAGTGCTACAGACCAGAACTGACCAATCTTCTTACAAACTTTCTGGATATAAGTCTTAACAGAATTTCACAAACGTGATCATTTCTCCAAAGTTTTACATATTGAAACTAGGATAACGAAGAGTCACCTACTCAGGATTTTGTGGGAACCAAAAATCTTTTCTTGAGTTACAATACTCTCAGGTACAAAGAATTTTAAACCACATGATGAATTCAGCCACGTGGGTTAAATGCTCATCACAGTGGTTATATAATTACTTCAGTACAGTTGTGTGACTGGTATAATTCTCTCACCAAGGTTAAAAACATGATGATGAGGGGCCGGTGAGATGGCTCAGCGGCGTAAGCGCCTGCCTTGCAAGCGCGAGGGCCCGAGTTCGACTCCCGGAACCCACATACGAAAAAGGGGCTGGTGATATCGCTCAGTGGCACGGGTGCCTGTTGGCGCACGAGGTCCTGAGGTCGACCCCCGGTACCCACAAAAAAAAAAAAATAAAATGATGATGAGGTCAAGGACATCTGTAAATTAATTTTAAAAAGTAAATTGTATTTTGCAAAATACACTGGCTTTTCAATAATGCTGTATTTTGCTATGGAGATATATATATATATATATCCACTTACAAAGTGCTAAGAATCTCAGCCCAAGATTCTTTAAAAAATGCAAAATTCCTTTAATTTAAATATTAATCTGTAAATTAAGTTGTCCTAAACTGTCTAACATAATTGTAAATTTATCCTAACCACCAATATCAAAACCATCTATTAAATAAAAATCCAACCAGTTGTTATCTATCAATACATACACATATTATTTTTCTCTATAAAAAAAAACTCTGAAACTGACTAATAATTTGGCACAATGAATGTGTTATTTGTAGATATGGATTGTTCAAAGGGCAAAGAAACAATATAGATAGACCCGTTTACAATGCATTCTCCAAAATTTTCATAGCTTACATCATAGTACCACTTCACAAATTTTCATTTGAAAAGATCTACATACTTTCCTTAAGATCTTGCTCACAAAAACCCAAAAGGTGCATTTTGAGAAAATGAAGGAAATGCCATGATGCTATCTATGGTTGCTGCCACCCTTGTTTCAGTTAAAGGAGATTTCAAATGGTGGGCAGATGTGAATGCCATTTGGCTGAAAAGACATAAAGCAGCATTCAGCAGGGAAGTCCCACCCCTCGGAGTCTGTGTAAGCCTCGCTCCATCTCTGTTGTAGTTGAAGACAGCAGCTGTCGATCAATCCTCTGTCAGTGGTCAAAAGAACCCCAAGTAGGCTTCGCCATAGGGTGCAAATTGTTCCAATAGTCTAGGTGGCAGCAACTGATTTGCAAGCTGCGGGGGGAGGTGTGAATAATTGGTTTCTTCTTCACATATCCTGAAGTCAATATTCTTGATGTTTTCTACCTTCTCTGGAAGCTTAAAGGTCTTGTAGGAATCATTTCAGGAGTCACAGAAGGCACAAAGCTGAAGTTTCTTACTTGGGTGAAGAAACTGAGGCCATTGTGCAAATCCTCAGTGATTATTGCCAAACGCTGGGTCAGACTAAGCAATGAGAAAACAATTTGCCAGAGCAATACAAAGCACTGTGGTATTTTTACAGACGTATATATAAGACCTTCACTCTGGGATGACAGCTCCTTCATGCAGTAATCACCAAATACACTGTTCTGAATTTAAATGTGACTGTGCCAACCACTATCTCAAAGTAAATCACTTAACTTCTTTTATACTTCCAGTTGTTCTTCCCAAAGAAACTCAAAATGGGTTGCATACACAGGGGGAAAATGTAATAAAAATAATCTTGGAGCCCTTTAATGACATAAATTGCTGTATAGAAAATCAACTGCAAATTTAAGTCTAGAAAGAAGTCTCCAGAGTGTGCTACATTTGATGAGGTCTCTTGATGCTTTGTGCACTGGGTTCTACCCCTTTCTAATGGGAGTTAATATCCTCAGTTACCAGGACCCAAAGAGAGGAGCAGAGTCAGGGACAGGCCTGCGGTACTCCCCGCCCGGAGAGAGAGGTGCCTTGCGCTTTCCCTGCACTGGCTCCACACCTCTGAGCACTAGGCCTCAGCTGTGACGATGACAGGCTCTAGCTCTGGCCGCTGGGCCTAAGTCCTGCTACAGTCACAGATAATGGGACAGGAAAAAGAAGGCTTTTTCCAGTGTGGTGGCTTAGCATCCTCCTGAACCAAGAGGAGAAAGAGTTAAACTCAATCACGTAAAATGCCTGTTGAGATTTATAAGGAAACACTCACTCAGGAACTCAATTAATAATACAATGTGATGCTCATGTTGTTGACTCTGCATGTTTTGTTTACAGTGTGCTTTTGCATCATTTGCTGCCTGACCCTCCTTTGGAGAGCACGCCAGAAGCAGATATTGTCCCATCGCAAAAATGGAGAAATTAGTCAGTGTCTCCCTTGTACAGCAAGTGGAAGCCAGATGTCAGAAGCCATATGCTAGCCAGATGTTAGAGATTTAAAATGAGAACTACCTGAATGGCCCTGGATGAAAACAAGGTATTCTAAAAATAGGACATTCACACCCCACTGAAATCAACTGTGCATTTATGCATTCTACAAGACGGGTGCTGTGGGGCAGCAGGTTCTTGCAGACCTGAAAAATTACACTCCTGGATTCATAAGATGCTTCAAAAGCAGAAATAGGCTGGTAGTACCTGTCCATTAAAAACAGACAACACTAAGATTACTGGGCTCCTTTGTGTTTTTAATTCCAAGAATTCAGGGGGAGCCACAGATTTGCTCAGCAGACGTTTGTGGGAGGTTGAGCAAAGCGAAGAGGGAGCTAGTGTCACGAGTAAGCTGATCTGCATGATACAGTGGGGGGGGCTGCAAGGTAGGCCGGGGTCAGTGTCACACAGGTGCTGGCACTGGAATTCGTTTCCTGAACATCTGTGCTGCACATAAAAACAGCCAGGACCGTGGGGAGAGGAATAACAAATCTCATGCTGCTTTAACAAAAACAACAAAATAAAGCACATTCCTGTTTTCTTTGCTGTATCTGTCATGCTAAATGACATCCCTGTCCCCAAGTTTAGCTGTGTATTTTGTCACCTCATAAAACCCCAATCTATCTCCTGTTCTCTCTTGGCATGGTCTCATGAAGCATCCTGGATCCCCTGATCTCCCAGACCTAAAGAAAACAGCAAAGGTCCCATCAGGACCTGGATTTCTTTCTCGTCAGAATTTGAGACTAAATACAGATTGGAGTACTCACTTGGGAATTCAACAGAGATCTGTTTTAAGAAACATTCCAAACACACCATCAGAAAGAAAGTATTTGTGTGCTTTTTTGCCCGGAGGAGAATGTGGAGAGAAAGAAAAGGTTACTGTTTCATGCGCAGTGATTTCCCCCTTCTCTGTGGTAGGCAGAGAACACATCATCCCACCTGGAACGTGAGTCATTTGTGAAATGCTTGTTTTTAATTCAAGCTTCGCCACAACCTGACCAGTGTGTGGGAAACCTACAAAGCTGACATACAAGTGGAGATCTATTTTCCATGAGACGGGAACCATCAACATCATAGCCAATAGTAACCCTGAAAATGAAAATGTGCTAACCCTTTTTATTGTTAAGGAGGAAAGAAAGACCCTATTATTCTTCACAAGGGGAGAAGCCCGTGTTCACAACCCTCCAATGCCCTCCTTTCTGGCTAAAAGGAGAAGCCCAGATTTCTGTGACCTTCCTCCTTCCTTCTCTGACTTAATCTCCTACTTCTCTTTCTCTCACAGCTGCTTCACTCCTGGCATGTTGGAAACATGCTTCTACCCCAAGACATTTAAATTTGCTATTCCCTCTGTGTGAATTGGTCTTCCATCAGTTTTTTCTCTCCTCCTACCGCACTTAATTCAAGAAAACTTCTTGACTATTAAGACAACTCTCCCATGCGCCTCCCTCCCTTTCTCTTTCCCCTGCTTTGCAGCACTTAAAATATGCAGCTCGCTCCCCAGCACTTAGAACAGTGCCTGCTCCTAGGAAGCGTTCAGTAAGTAGTTCTTTTATAAAGGAAATTTACTATTTATTGAAGAGGTATCTTCCCAAATTATATCCAACACAAAATATGATTCAACCCTCCATATGAAAGCAGGATGGGGCTCTCAAAGTGCTCTACTTTATCTACTTAAGGCCTGGGCTCCACAAATCAAATCAGTGAGTTATAACGTAGAACTCTGGGCAGTTCCTAATCTCATAACCTCCTCCTACTCACACTAACGCCCCAAAGATACCATCTATCTTGGAGACATATCGTATACAGGGGAATCCAAGCCAGGGCAGCTGAAAATCACTGCAAAGTCATTTTATGAATAAAGTTGATTTTACTAAATAGCTTGTTATAGCCTCCCTTTGTTGAATTACCCCTTTTGTTGGGTTACTTATGCTTACAATTCAAGTGGCCTACAATCTTTGATACTGTAGAATTTTTTTAAGCAGCTAGAATATATGCAAATCAAAAGAGTTTAATTTTCAAAAGTTAAAATGAAAAGCCAGTATAAAAGGAAACAATTCAG
Organism: Erethizon dorsatum; assembly: GCA_028451465.1. Taxonomy (NCBI): domain Eukaryota; kingdom Metazoa; phylum Chordata; class Mammalia; order Rodentia; family Erethizontidae; genus Erethizon; species Erethizon dorsatum. The sequence goes on from CM051838.1 coordinate 60,098,597, forward strand.
GCTATACTGCACAATGCCCCAAATAACCTGTTGGTCTGCTCATCTGTTAATCAAACAACTTTTAAAACCATAATATGAGATAAACACTTCAATTCATTTTTTTCCACAGAATCAACAGCTCTTGGTTCTCCCAGACTGCTTGATTGACATACTACATACACAGTTGTAAAAATTTAAGGATGCTTTAATTAGCATAAAGCCCACATCTAAAACCTTCATTAAATATCTGGGATGCTCACGATGTTGGTGATGTTGTCTCCCTTCAATGGTAAACTCTCAGGGCTCCAGCAGGGTTACCTAATCCTGGTGTGACAACTGCCATCCACAGCATTCCTCCACTTGGCTGCAGGCAGGCTTAAAAGACATTTGAAAGATGTCTGAAAATAATGAAACATTTTATATAAGCTTAATATCTAGAACTTCAAAAACATTATGTTCAGTGAAAAAAGCCAGACACAAAAGAAGCTAAATTGTTTGATTCTATTAATATGAACTGTCCAGAAAAGGTAAGTTTATAGAGACAGAAAGTAGATCTCAGCTGTGTAGGCTGGGGGTGGGGGTGGGAATAGGGGAACAAGTCCTCTTTTAGGATGGAAATCATATAACATTAGATTGGGTAGCTCTGCAAGCATGCTAAAGTTTGCTGAATGATATATTTTAATTCCATGGATTTTATGGTATGTAAATTACATCTGGGTAAGGCTGTTTTTAAAAATGTGAGAGGAAAAAGCCTGGTATCTCTATGAGCCCTATGTCTCTATATAGCTTATCGGGCAGAGAAGGAGAAGGACTGAAGGAAAATGATGCTGCTCTACAGTATTCACCATGCAGAACACTGTTCTTTTCCCAGGGCTGCACATTCATGATGAGCCAGGAAGGGGGTTCCAGGTGTGCCAAGGATAGCATTAAGGTGAACCCACCAAACGCTGGGCCACACTGCCGGGGAGCAATCAGGGTTGACCATTTACTATCTCTCTGACCTGAGGGAAGTCATTTTAAGGCAGTTCCCGTGTTTTAGGCTCCTCATCTGCAAAAAAAAAAAAAATAACACCAGTGTCTACCTGATAGGGTTGCTGTGAATATAAAACGTTTAAAGATGTTTGCTTGGGCCGGTGAGATGAACTCAGGGGCCTGGCAAGCACGAGGCCCTGAGTTCAACTCCTGGTACCCACATACGAAAAAAGGACCAGTGATATCGCTCAGCGACACGGGCGCCTGCTGGCGTGCGAGGTCCTGAGGTCGACCCCCGGTACCCACAAAAAATAAATAAATAAATAAAGATGTGTGCTTTTGCCACCATCTCTATAGTCTCTTCCGGTATGTCCAACACATAGTGTTCTGCGTATGCCAAGACACGATAAAAAGCCGGAAGCGCTGTCTCGCACAGGATGCGCACTGCGTTACATCTGAACTGTTTCTATGACAAGTCATACTGCAAGTGGTATATTACATTATTTAATGAATGTGTGAGCAAAAAGTAAGCGAGCTACATAAAATGATTTTTCTCAAAAATAAGGTTGGAGGTCACCTAGGAACACATTCCTAAGGATCTACAGAACTCACATTTTCATTATAATACAGCCATTATGAACACTATAAGAGTACTTTGTCTACTCAATTATCAGAGTCAAAGTAGAATTGGGTTAGTGTGTCTTTTAAAAAATACTGTATTTTTCTCCTGAAATAACTGTACCCAGCAGGGATCCAAACTATATATGCAACAACAAAACACGATTAAAAGCTTTTTAATGAAGGCACTGTAAACAGCATTTCCCTTCTGCTTTAGAATATTTCAAATACAAAATTAGTAAGCCCCAGAGACTGGAATTTCTGCTACAGGAGAGATGAAAGGTTAACTGTCTAAAAAGGAAAGAATATGTTTGACATATTCTATTTAGAAAATAAAAGGGTTTCCTAATAAAAGCAGAGCCCCACTTGATGCGCTTAATGCTCCTTCAGTGTTTGCATACACAACCGAGTAATTAGAAAGCCCCACTCCAAAAAAAAGTGCATAAAAAAGCCATTGCAGACATCGGTCCCTTGTTTACTAGGCTTGCCAGAGGCCCCCGGAGGTCACTGTGATTGACAGGATTTTGGTGCTGGTAGGAGGGTTGATAATGCACACACATCTCTTGAGAGCAGTGCTCCTGAGTCCTGACCATGCTTAATAGAAGGGCAGCCACCATGGAGAACAATGTAGCGGGCAAAGCCTGGGGGACTGGAGGGCGGAAGGATGTTCGAGGATTGCAAATGACATTCCCAGTCAATTAGTGCCCATTGGGAAGCTGAGATACACCATGCCAAAGAAAAAAGAAAGAAAGAAAAGAAAACTAAAAATTCCCAGGGCAAGGATCTTCCTTTGCCAAAGACAAGGCACCCCGTAGCCATTTCCATTAGGTACACTCCAGTAACTCCAGCTCCCAAAAGCATCTTTATGAGCTGCTAAAGCTCCAGTCATCTTGGAAAAGCAACACTGTTTTTGGGTTTTTTTTTTTTTTATTTTTATTTTTTTTGGTACTGGGAATTGAACTCAGGACCTTGTGCTTGCCAGGCAGGCAGGCACTGTGCCACTGAGCTATATCCCCAGCACAACACTGGTTTCGATAACATGGCAATGTTATTTTCATTAGACATGTCTGACAAGCAAACCACCACAGCTTTGAATCACAACGCTGCCTTAATTTTAATCTCCTTGTCATACTAATGAAAAGTATTTTCTGTATTTCCAGTCCTTGAAAGGAATCATGTTAATTATTCCCAAAGTTCTTACCCTTGAAGATCCCTGTGACCCGCATTTAACAATAGTATCCAGCCCCTTTCATTTGATATAATGATATTTGGAATTTATGGTTGCAGAGAATAAATCTATTTCTGTAATGTCATTAAATTAGTTTAATGATCATGACTTCAGCCAAGAAAGACGACCCTCTTCTAGACGCACAAAGACAGCTCTCCCAAGAACCTGGGTTATCCTGTCGTTGTGCTGAATTCCCACTTATTAAAGAGATCGTCTGCTGTCCGTGCAAGGATTAACCATCAGAAATCCCTCATCCTAAGTCGTAACCTGGTGAGAAGAATCATGATGCAGTTACTGATTCTGCTTCGTAGAACATCAATTAAGCCTACAGGTATATATATACTGAAATACAGATTTTCATAAAATATAATGTTTACCTTTTCATGACCCCTTTCTCTGAAAACACAAGACCATTTCTTGAGGCAAAAGAATAAAAACAATCTTGTCTTGACGAGGTCATACCAGGTTTTCCTAGCTTAATCCTTTTGGAAAACTTTCTCCCACTTAATCCATTTCATCCTGTAGAAAGCCCTTTTCAGAATTTCAATATATACTGAAACAATAAACAGGCATGTAGGGTGTCCAAGTTCTGAGGGAAAAATATACAGAGGTCCTTTAAAAAGTGTTTTCTCTTCTAAAATAAAACACTGAGGAAACGAGTGTTGTTTCTTTGGGGTTCTGAGTAAAGCAATCACCCCCTCTGAAAGCATGCACTCAGAAAAAAATATAAAACTAGGCATCTAACTAAATAACACAAATGGGCCACAGAGCAGTTATTTTTAAAAACAATTCAAGCTTGAAAAAAGAATGCAAGTATGCTTAAGTTGATATGAGTATTTTCACTTTCAAAATAAGGTAATGTTATGGGGAGAAAAAGGATTGTTAATGCATTTTCATTCTGTGATCCTCAAAACCGAAACTAAACCTTAGAAGGCCTCCTTCCCCTTTGAACCATAAGCACTGGCCTGCCCTTGTGAGGTGTGATCAAGTGGGTGCCACAGTGACAAAGCACAGCGACTCACTTTCCCATTCTGTCCTGATTTCTCATTCATAGCTTTGTTTCCCTTCTTAAAAGGGGCGAAAAGACCTTCCATTCATTTGCCACAAGACCCACAGAACCATTTCAGGGCTTAAGGGGACAGTGTGTCACCAGGGCAACTGAAATAAACACACGAAAGACAGATGTGAAGGCCAGAATTCTTCAAAGGCAAGAGGATTTGACACTTCATAAATCACCATGTCACTCTGGTATAACAAAAACTGGCCTCATGTACTGTACCCGAGGCTTTCTCTCCCTAGACTTGCCGGTGGAGTCTGCTTGCATACCACATCTGGTTTGTCACTAAAAGCTTTAGAAATGCAATGAATCAATAGGAGTGAGAAGAGGGTGGGGTCTGCACTCTCAATACAATAAAGTCCTCTTCATAAGAAATCCAGGAGCCAATTACTAAAAAAAAAATAGAATGTTAAAATGACTCAACTATGAAATGAAAATACCTTAGTATATACACATGGTAAATTTTATGATCCCAGTTATCTGGCTACTCCTAATATGCTCTGCTATTTTCAAGGTAAGAAATACAAAACAATTGAGCTTCTATTGGAATCTGTGCTTGGGTGAGTCCAAATCAACTATTTTTTTTACCTGGTAAGCAGAAGGAAATTCCTGCTGAGTTATGACTTAAAAGTTTGTTAGACTGAGTTATCAGTCTTTCATATTAAGTTTTTCTTCTAAACAAGCTTTAAAATACATGAAGACGAGGCCGGTGAGATGGCTCAGCGGCATAAGCGCCTGCCTGGCAAGCGCGAGGGCCCAAGTTCGACTCCCGGAACCCGCATACGAAAAAGGGGCCAGTGATATCGCTCAGCAGCACAGGCACTTGCTGGCGCGCAAGGTCCTGAGGTCGACCCCCGGTACCCACAGAAAAAAAAAAAAAACAAAAAAACATGAAGACTTGGGCTTCAAACAATTATTACCACGTTTTCAAGAGTGACATGTTTCTGTCTACTCAATATTATTCCTGTCTGCCTAAAGCAGAGCAAATTGATAATAATGACTATGGATCAAGATTTGCTGGCATTTTAAAAAATAAATTATCTTTATAGTTATAATCAGACTAGTTATTCATTCATAATTGGCCCATACACTCATGCTCAAAAGTTAAATACATCATATTGAAGAAAACACCATATTTGTCCATTTTCAACTTTTTTGTCCTCTTAAATTTATTCCATCAATGTTATTAAATGATTTAAAATCTAAGTAGGAAACAAATATGTGCCATTTTTTTCAATCGATCTATATACTATTTTTTTTTTGTCTTGTTCTACTAGAAGAGTAGCCCCATCATCCTCATATAGCAGAAAAGCCACTTAACAATATTATATAGCAGTGGTTCCTAATCGTTCCAAGAATGAAAATCCTACGTGAAAGTAGTTACATTTCTCTTATCTGAACACTAAAAAATTTAAAAAGTACTGAGTGCAGTAATATCATACCTGAATTTATAATTTTCTAACCCCTAATTATGTATTTAAAAACTAATAGTATGCATATCTCTGAGGTCCATCTGCACACACTTTATAGTATATCATCAAATTCTGTGACACAAAAAGATGTGAAGAACACTTTGAAATACCCATGGGTTGCCCAGAACTCTTTGCCCCTCTAAGCCACTAAAACCTATGTCCCCTGCCTCCTCATTTTTCTGGTTTTGGTTCAGATAGTACCACTTGAAGTCATCTTTACTGTCCACTCAAGCCACTTTACTAATCTTTCTTCTACTCCCTGTGCTTGATCACATCTCTGGCTTTTATGAATTTCATTTTTTATTCACTCGTACCACAATCTCCAATTCTCTTGTTTATTCATTTGTTTGAAGGCTGTTTGTATCACCCTTAAACTTAAGGGGGAAGGGACCTTGCCTTGTTACTGAATAGAAGGGTACTCCCAATACCTAAACAGGACTCACCAAATTTAAAGATCATTTCATTTCCACCGATACAGGTTGAGCATCCCTAAACTTAAAACCCAAAGTGCAACTCGCTCTGAAGTCTGAAACTCCTTGAGTAATGACATGTGCTCAAAAAGTTTCAGATTAATAGTGAATACAGCATCATATCATTACCCGGAAAGTTCCAGATTTCAAAGCATTCCAGATTGGGGCATTTTGGATTTCAGATTTTCAATTAGTGATGCTCAACTGTACACAAATATTCCAAAAAACATTTTTTTTAAAACCTCCAAAATCTGAGACATTTCTACTCCGAAGCATTTTAGATGAGGGACATGACCTGTACAGATTCCACAAGACAAATAAAGAGGTGAACTGGCTTAATCCCAAGTTAATATTATTAAGCTCTATTACAAGTATTTAAAAAGAAATCAACAATAGCTAATATTTACACAGCCTGAAAAATATTGTTCCATTTTTTGCCTGTTCTTGCCTTTGCTTTTGAAAGATTTTACACAGGCCAGCAATCTGGGCAGTGTCCAGAATTGGGAAACAGCCATGATAACGATCAGTTATGAAAATGGGAATTAAAAAAAAATAACCTAAGATAATCAATGAGTCCTCCATTTGTTTAAGCTCAGAACAATCTGGTGTGTTTAAAGCTTTTGTTGTCCCACTTTTCTGCAGCAGACACTTGGCTCACAAATGTATCAGGCCCTTTGTGCAAATACCCAAAAGGCTACATCAGACTCAAAGCTCTTGTTCACAAGGAGGCCAGCAGGTGGAGAGAGAAACAGCCATGAGTCTTCCGCCTGCTTCGAAGCAACACAGAAGCATAAAGAGGGGCTTACAGTTCCAGGTACAACTTTGGGCTGCCCAAGAGGCTCTACCATTAATAGAGAATACAGAGATTATATTCAGTACCCAACTTCTACAAGCTTGCTGTAATGCTCAGAAGGTTTAAGTGCACTTATCTATCATCCCTTCACTTTCTTTATTGAAATAAATCCCTTTGTAATAAGAGAGTTTCCTTTTTCTCCATATGCATACAAAGGATGCGTGGGTGCTTTAACATTTGGTTGGTAGAGAAGAATGACAACAGGTAGCAGAAGCAGACTGTAGATTACCTTTTGCAATTAGCAAGAACAGATATATCTCCTTCTTACTGTCCAATTTCTTTCACTATTCTATTAGAAAATAATTAAATTGCACAGCAATTTAAAGTAACATGCTACGTTCTGAATATCTTTATGGTTGCACAAGATAGCAATTAAATTTGTTTTAAACGCCAGTGATTTGGATCTTGAAAAATCAAACTGTTAGGATCTTCTGTTTTATAATTCATGTAGTTAATCAACCAAAACAACATAGTTTAACCTCTTTCCACCCACGCCAATCTTTACTGTAGATGAAGTCACTCAGCCATGTACAGCCTAACTTGAAATTTCCATGAGTGACTCTTTAACTTGAAGTTACTCACCTAAGTTCCTGGCAGAACAAATTTGTGAGCACGAAATTCACTGGAGGTCATGTAAAGGCTATTTTTGGCACCAGCTGTCACAGTAGGAACAATTACTCCATAGGTAGAAAGGGATATTAATAATAGCAAAATGCTGTTGTTTGCCTGGTCACAGAAAAAGGCCCAGAACACAAATTGAGTGAGTCATAGATGACCTGAAAATGCCTTAACAAATAGGCAAGTGTCTAAGCACATTTAAAATTTGAATAAAGGCCATGCTATACTATTACACATCATCTATTATTTACTTCTTTAATGCAAACACATTTTTTACCACTGGCAGAGAATAAGAAACTTAACTAAACACTGGTCAAGCAACACAAGGAGAACTTTCAAATTATTTGTTTCCCTAAAAGCCAAACTGGATTTTTACACATTAGGTATGATCAGACCTATAACTAAAACCAAGGAGAGGTAATTTTCCTTGGGACCCTCTCAGACCAACAGTGAACCCACAGATGCAGAAGGAACCTCCATTTTGCCATATCTGTCCCTCTTCGCTGAGAGTGATGTCACTTGGCATCTTTCATAGCATTCAAATTTATAAAAGTGAGTAGGCTATGAGCTCATAGATTGTAACAAAATTTATATTGTTAATACAGGGTAGGCATATGTTCAAATGATATACAAATTACACTTCTGGAATTACATTTATTAATCTTAGAGTAAAAGCACAGCATAAGGAAAAAGAATACAAGCTTTGGATTCTGAGACACCCTAAAGAGATTTATTTCCTAGAAGGCCATGAAAATTTAACCTTGCTGAGCCTCTTTTTCTCATGTAAAAATGAAGACAGCTATGCAATAACTTGCAAGGACTATGAAATTAATAAGACTGCAAGATTAATGAGCTAATGTATTGAAGAAGGCACAGTTCTTGGCACACAGTGGCTATGTGAATATGTAGTGTATATATACATAATGTATATGGCATATAGCTAATATACATTGCTTTCTTATCTTTCTCCTTAATTCATATGTTACTAGGAATATTCCACTTTTATTTTTCCTATATATTTGTATTAGTGGACAAAATACTGGGTTTCATTGTGGTATTTTCTATATGCATACCACATACTTTATCATATCTACCCCCTATTGCTCTCCCTTTCCCTTTCCTCTATTTTTTCTTTTCTTTGGTACTGGGAGTCGAACTCAGGCCCTCATGCTTGCCAGAAGGCACTTGTGCCACTGAGCAATATCACCAGTTTTATTTTTCCTTTATGTAGGTACCGGGAGCCAAACTCAGGCCCTCGCACTTGCCAGGCAGGCGCTTATGCCGCTGAGCTATCTCACTGGCCCATCCTTTCCTCATTTTTAAAGCAATGAGTATCTTAAATTTGAAGCAACGGAAAGTACTCTAATTTTCTTAAAAACCTATTTCTAAATACACTTGTAAATCTTGTATTTAGCTGATAATCAAAATTTTACTGTCTTCTCAAAGATGTTTATGATGGACACAAAAAGAACAGAAACTGCCCCTAAAGACAATCAAAAGAAGGTGCCACTTAGATTATAATCATCTATGTAGGTGGACAGCCAGAGTTGTAGCTAATCTGTATCAGTTTATTCCAGCATAAAGTTTACACAGAAACATTTTCCTGAAACTAGGGTGGGGCCTTATGTATGATTTTTGCTCACACTGACAGGAGAAAAGCAAATAGGGCGAACACATCTAGATACAAACATACCCACCCTCTTTTACTCTGCCATATTCCACAAGGCAAAAGCTACAGGAGTCCTGTCTTTCTGGAACCATCTTTACACATCCCTGTATATTCTGACGTGGCTTATAAATGGATTCTCAGACTGAATATTTTCCCAAGTGAATAGTATATAGAAGAGAACAAGATTTACTTCTGGATGTGAAAGTACATGATTTTATTCTAAAATCTAAGTGAGCAGAGTAGCAAGTTATCACAGGAGATCAGAAGGAGGGCAAATTCCTAAATAATAAGGTGCTCTGGTAATAATGGGAGTATGAGGATAAGTTGGAACTACAATAGCAAATTATAGCTTCTTCGATTATAGTAGTACAATAGTTTATAGTGCCAGGAAAACACTATAAAACCATTAGAAAATTATTGAAGTTATGACAAGATGATTTAATGAACAAAAGGGCTCTACTTATGGTATTCTCTGAATATAATCACTACGGGTACCGCATGTAGTTCCGTTTTTGATTTTGAATAATAATATTAACCATAAATGTCAGATTTTCACTTTAGATTCTCCTGTGTAAATCATGAGAAAACACCTTTTTTTTTTTTTTTTGTGGGTACCGGGGGGTCGACCTCAGGACCTCGCGCGCCAGCAGGCGCCCGTGCCGCTGAGCGATATCACCGGCCCCTTTTTCGTATGTGGGTTCCGGGAGTCGAACTCGGGCCCTCGCGCCTGCCGGGCAGGCGCTTAAGCCGCTGAGCCATCTCACCGGCCCAAGAAAACACCTTTGTGTTAGGAAAATTTATCTGTGCATTTCTCCTCCCCTTAAATATAATATGACCTTACATATTTTTACAAACCAGAATATCCAAACACCTCTTGTTTTGTTTACATGTAGGAAACTTAAAGTCAAACAGCATAATATAATCGTGTAAATAGATATATAAATTGATCATTCAGAAAGGCTTTATTTTCTTTTGAAATAACTATTTTAAATTCATCCTGATTAGGGGAAGGGATGAGAGAAAATTGCAATAATCCAAATAGCATTATATTGATAATATGAATCGACCTTCACAGAGTAATTCCATGTATATTACCTTATTTTGGATGTGCAACCACAATATGTGGCAAGTAGGGAAGTTTCATAATAACCTCATCTAAAAGATGAGAAAACTAAGGTGGCAAAACATGGCATGAGGAAGGTCGGGAAATGACTGCCAATGATCACGTGTCCACATTGGCTAGCCAGTTTTGACGCCTGGGCCTTCTTCCCTTAGAACACGAAAATTACAACAACTTTCTTCCTCAGAAACAAATGTTTAGAAAATTCTCCACAAATATTTCAGAAACCAGGAAATAAAATTATTTTCAAGAAATGAAGCCAGGCAGGTAGGTGGACCAGCGGACATAAAGTTAGGTCACTGCAATCACGAAAGCACATCCCTGAACTGACACACAGCTGGTAAGAAAACCAGAGGAGTTATTTTCCACCTCAGTCATCTGTAAAATGGAACAGTGGTACCGACCCGGCCTACCTCATAGGGTTGCCATGACAACTGCTGGGGTAACAAGCGGAACACCCTTCTCCATCTCCAGGCTTGATACCAAAACAACACAAACAGAAACAGCGTCTCTAGGACATTACTTATTATGAGAGAAATAGCAATGGCTTTTACCAAGCTACAGGCACACAGCTTATTCATGTTTAGGAAACAGTTTTTGTTTTATTTATTTATTTATTTATTTTGCCCTCAAAATCAAAATCCACTTGAATTACTGAGATAATCTCTTAAGTGCACTTACAACTCTATAATGTTAAAAAAAAAAAAAAAGTAAAATTCAGAAATAATAGAAATGGAAGAATGAAACTTACTTGGTCTCATGTGCATACCATTCTTCTAAAAGTGATAGTTTCCAAAACAAGACACCCTCTAGCTTACTTCCACACACTTCTATTATTGGTTATATTGAGTCCATTAACTTTCTCCACCTTCTCACAGCTAGAATGCTTTTCCTAAACACAACAAAAATCACTTGAAAAGAAAATGTTTAACATTTTTCTCAGTGATGTCATTATAGTCAAAAGCATTGCAAATGAAATTTAATATTTTAATTATATACCTAGGTGTAGGTATACAAAGGTTATTGTCATAGACAATAAATTCTGACTAAAAATAAGTAGGTAGATAAAATGTTCTAATAATGTTTTCAAACTGTGTCTCCTGAATACATTGAGTAGCAGCTTCTCAAATATAGCATAGAACTGAAAAAAAAAAAAAAACACATCAGTGACATATTAGAAAGGACAATGTCTTTTATGAAATTTTTTTTAATTATGTGTACATATGTTTGTTGTATGTGTTTGCTAGGCCATTTATAAAATTACTTACTATGGGTCTTTTTTTCTCTTCAGTTAGATTTTACTGTTACACTTTAGATGTATATAACGATCATACTCATCATAGAGAATTTGTACCTGTACATGATATAACTTGATTCTTCTTTTTTTCCCATTCCCCCACCCTCCTTTCAACCCCTCCTCACCTCCCCACTTACGAAAGCTTTGTTTCTACTTTTTACTATGGGTCATTTTAAAAAAATAGGTGTTTAAGAAACATTATCTGAGGGTACAAATTCCATAGGGTTTTCTCTTAAACTTGTTCAGGTTCAAGTTATTTTAGTTTTCTCAACAATAAAATTAGAAGAGCTAATTTTTCCAATGTTGGTAGACAAATAGTACAATTTAAAATTCAAGTCTAAACCATTGGGATATTATAATTAATGGTGCCTTTCAAATAATTTACTCCAATGTATTCTGTTTGCTGATAACAGAAGTTTTGAGTGACAAAGAGCCACAGATCCAAAGTTTGTTAAACGTCTATTTTACATTCTATTTATGTACCAGGTCAGATAAACTATGGCTTCCACCACTAACTACATCACAGCCCAAAAATCATTTGGCAAGGGGAGCCCACTGTGCCTACGTACTATCCAGACTGGACACCCAGGGCTTTAGCTCTCCCAGAAGCTGCCTAGGAGCGTCCAGGCAGCATAACCTAGAACCGCATGAGATTTTGACCTGTAAGAGACAGGAAAAGACAAGAAGCAAGAATTCACTTACTTTCTTTCCCTCTTTGAAACATTCTGAGATAAGCCTCTCTGGCACCATCCTGCTTAGCCAACTGACCACTTTTGCTTTGTGCTAAATCTGCCACTTAGTAGCACACCACCTCGTTTTTATCACTCCCTTAGCTTTGTTGCTTCAATTCATTTTTCTCCTCATTCTTGCTTCCCTGCAATTAATTGGATTGCCAACTACACTCATTCCCCAACAAAGCGTGAGCAAAAAAGTTGTTGATTCATGTTCTGATTTTCTTTCTTTTTTTTTTTTTTGGTACTGGAGATTGAACCCAGGGCCTTTGCAGTGAGCTCTATCTCTAGCCCTTTTTATTTTTTATTTTTTGAGATAGGATCTCATTAAATTTCCCAGGCAATACTCAAGCTTTGGTTCCATCTACCTCAGTCGCCCAAGGGCTGGATGACAGGTCATATTCTGCTTTTCAGGGAGTTTATGTTGAGACAATGTCTGATATACAAATGCTGATTTCATGGTACTTTAATAACAAAGACAATGAGAAAATAGAGGTTTTAGGTATTGCCTCTACCTCGCATTGCCTTATGTACTCTAAGCTCAAGAACACGTTAGGTAAGTCCAAGTTTTCAACCTTTTGGTCTTAAATAAGGATTTCAATTCATTACAGACATCTCGCTGATGTTCTCACTTTGATTAGTCAGTTGTAACAGTCACGACAATGTTTAGATTATGAAGCAGTAACAACCAACTCCCAAATTTCAGTGACTAAAAATAAAGAATTTTCTTACTCACCCTATATGTAAATCAGTGGGGACTCTGTTCATTTACTCACTTGGACTAGGTTCATAGTTACTACCTTGAAACTTGTTCATGTTCATGTCAGAGGCAGGGAAATACCATGGCAAAGCATATTCTAAGCTTCTGACATGGGTCAATTCCACTCACATTTGATTGACCACAGCTAGTCAGCTAGTCACACAGTTGGATAAAATTTCTTTTTTTTTTTTTTTTATCGTTTTCATTTCTTATTACTACATGTACACAATGACCACATTCCTTGGGAGGATTCCACATAGGCAGGAAAGCATAATTCAACCATAAGCCTGGAATGTGAGAGAACCAAAGCCTTCGTAAAAAATGTTCAAACCGCTACCACCAATAGTGTACAGGGTAAGTTATCTCCACCAGAACATTTTGTTCTTAGCCTTTACTCCGTGGCTCTGCTGTGATTTCAAATGGCCTATATAAAATTATGAAAATTTTTGAAACTTATTGAAAAAACAAATGAACATAAAAAGTTCAACACAGGCATCAAGGCAGAGTGAAAAGAGGGAAATAAGTAGGAGATCTGCGATCAAATCTTCGTTATGCCATTTACTCGCATCATGGCCTCGGGTAAATCACTATCTCCTGACGTTACCTGTGCACTGTCTCTCCTGTTAAAGATGCAACCAAACGTGTTATTTCCTTTTCCATATTCATATACGTCACCAGCCTGAAAACACTACTTACAAAAAGAATTTTAAAAATAAAATTTGCCAGTGAATCAAATCTGTAAAAGACAACAGATTTAGAATTCCATAAAATGTTCTAAAATGTTAAGTCTTGCACTTGGATTCAAAAAAGTCATCTACATAAGAGCCAAAAGGGGGTGGCTTATTATATAATCTTGTTCGTTAGCCTGGGGAATGGGGTCAACTGCAAGTTCACTATGAATGAGGGAGCTATACCCTAAATCCTAGGTTAATCCTCACCAACTGAATAAAAAGCCTAGAGTCCAGATAAAAGGATATAAACATTGTCTATCATTTTATTTTGTGTAGCCAGACCACACACTATTGCGGTGCTTGGAATGCCCCTTCTAAACCTCTGGTGACAAATGAAAGGGGCAGGCAGAATGGTGGGGCTGCTGCAGAACGCATGACAGGAAAGGCTGAAAACCACTGGAGAGGTTGAGGCTGAAGAGAGACTGAGGAAACGTGATACCTATCCTCCAACACCTGAAGGGCTGTCATGCAGAACGGATCTCTCTCTGAGCCTCTCTAAAGAACAGAAGGGTGAAGGAGTAGGAATTACCCCTTGAGTGCTGGTAAGTTCCTGGCCAAACAGAAGCTGGCCACTGACCTGCTAAGAATATGGCAGTGATTCCAAAAGGCTAGAAACTGGGGTTTAGAATCTAATATACTTTTTTTCTAATTATATGAATCTGTCAGCCCTCAGACGTGCTATACTTGTTCTAAATAGGCATCCTCTCCTTTCCTTTTTAATAAAGACATTATAAAAATAATAATGTAATGTGCAGGAATTCATTTACACTGCTTATGCTACAGAAATCTTGATTTAGTAGATATCCCTTCAGGTTACGATTTCTGCTGCTGGCTGCAATATAATAAAGATGCTGACAGTTGTGAATTACTTTACTGAGTTCTACAAGTTATCAACTGCAATGGTAAATAGGAGAGAAATAAAAGGTAAAGTAGGTGGCTAGGTCAACAGGGGTGATGGCTGCCTTTCTGCATAATTTAAGATCTCCTGCAAGTGATGGCAAATAGATGCCACTAGCGGAGGAAGAAGAGAAAGTATATATGCCTCTAAGTTTCAGGACATAGAGGTTAATGGAAAATGGGAACTGCTTTGTTTTATGGGCCCCACTGAAGATGGATGACTGAGGAGATGGGCAGCAGGAATTATTTCTTATCTAGAAGAAGCTGAGGTTAAGAGATGAAGCAATGGTGTGTGAACGCCGCATGGGACAATTATTAGTGGAGAGCTCTGACTAAAGGTGAATGGCCTGCTGGGAAATGGGAGACATCTGATAGGTAAAGTCAGCCTGGCCCTAGGGCCATGACCTCATTAATAGTTAAACAACAGCACTGAAAATTAATGACCCACACCTGACTGCCCAGTGAAACTGCACTCCTCTTCACAACCATCCGGAAATGCTCACACGCACGTTCCAGCAGGGAGTCTGGCTGCCAGTGGTAATAGCAATCCCTTAGGGAATTAGCCAGGTTAAATGAGCAGTGGCAAGACAGATAAAGAAAGAGATTCCATCTGACCTCCGCAATACAACATGGGATAGAAGAAGCTGGAGTTCAGCAGAAATAGAGACTGACCATGTTGAAGGTATTTCGGAAGGAAAGACCATGAACAGCCCCTGTCAGAATTGGACACGTGGACCGAATGGCACTAATTTGAGTTAGGAAGGCTGGGTACCACAGTGACCTCCATCCCACCTGCCATATGGCTGTCTGACAAAAGCGATTCGTCAAGCTGCCTGGTTGCCAAGTATGCTGGCTTAAAATCACCAGGTGGAGGGGGAGAACATTTTAAGAGCACACTTTAACAACCTCATAATTTTAAATCTGAAGACATTTCTTTTCAACATACAAGACTACCTAAGGTGTTCGCACCACTATTAAGGCTGAGAAAACAAAGACCATCCCCCTGCCTACCCCTACCCCAGTCTCCAGGTTGTCTTTTTGCTTTGTGCACAGATTTTTGAAAACAGAGTACAATAAATCCCACGCACGACAGCTTACTGCAGCTAAAGACGGAGCTCCTGAGACGCACCTTTTTATTTATTGGGGTTGGGGAAGGGAGGTGGTAATGTTTCCTGTACGGGATGCCTTATACTTTGCAGACCTTTAGGGACTCATCTCTGCTGAATTCTTTAACAGCTGAGATGACAGGGATGTCCATTACCCAAATGGACAGCACTCTCTATTGATCAGGGCTCCACTTAGTGATCTCATTTGTCATCCTATTGTCTCTCATCTTTACTGCTCTCGATATGAAGGGGGAATCTTTTTTCAGGTATTAGAGAGTTAATCCACATTCCAGGCACGACCGAGCAATTAAAACATGTAATGAGCAGAACACTTGGTGCTTCACCTACAGAGAAGTCAGAATCAGGCTTCTCTCTATGTCCCCCGTACAGGCCATGGGAAGTTAAAGAGGTAATCCACTCCTGGAAAAGCCCAGAAGAATAACTATAATACTCTTCAAACCTTAGCTGTGTCAAGTGCTTGCTTTGCCTCCATTTCTACTTTCAGAAACTCATTTTAAAAGATAAAAAGGAATATTATAAGATGAAAGCCCAAATCCCAACAAAACAAAGGAAGGTCTACCTCATCTTGCCAGTTAATCATTTGGGGAAAGTCTTGCTCTGCATCTAATTAGATCCATGCAGTTAGACATCCATCAAGAATTTTCCTATACAGGGTATGTTTTACGTAGTTCTGATATAGGGATTAAATTGGGTATGTCGAAAGCAATGTTGATCCATTTAATGGACTCCCCCAAAATATACACCAGCATCCATGTCACGGAGCTAGACAGCTTCTTTATCTTTTCACCAAAATGCAACAACAGAAATAATTAAACATCTCTCAGACCTGAAATGCACAGTCATTAGGCAACAGTCAATGACTGGAACCGCCACCGAGAGCCTGAACCGCACTTCACCTTGGGTTTTCTAACCATTCCTTTTCGGAAAGCTTTCCATATCCGGATTTCCCCTGAGAACTGTTTTATGATGCTATAAAGACTGTCACCCAGAGGCAGGAGCTCCCCGGCACCTGAGCCACACACAGAACTATCAAATAACATTTAATTGCTGGATGACACTGTGTGTCTGGGCTTGAATTCTGATCTCCAAATATTATCCATGCAAATGTCTGCAGAGATAAGGTTGTTATGATAACAGCAGATAAAACCAATTAAACCTGAGAGCAGCAAACACTTCAAGATCTTGACTTCCACCATAAACAGGGTTTGAGGATGTATAAACTATGAGAGGTCTGATGCTATCTCTCTTATGTAAGGAACATTACTTGGGGCTTCTTTCCTTGTGTGTGTGTGGGTAAGTGTTTCCACATAAACACATGAGCTAAGAGAGAGCGACACATGCAAACTGCATGAGCTATTAATTACTCTTTTATCTAGTACTGGAGAGCAAATGATGATAAGGAATGTAAATCTAGTTCATTTTTTAACACTAGTTGTGGTTTCAATGATAGATTCAAACACGCCATCGTAAATACACGCAGCACAGTTTTCTCCATTTTAGAGGCTTTTCTGCTTTTTTGCTGACAACATCCTACTAGTGTCTCTAGTTGTTTGTATACATATTATGTCTGCTTTGTGATATGTTTTGCAGAGCCAAAGCCAAAACACCAGGCAGAAGTGCCAAACCTTAACCCCAAGTTACTTCTGGTACACAGCAGATAAGGAAAATAGCCCTGGATTGGGGTGAACAGAACAGTGCATGTGAGCTCCCCAGAAAGCTTATCGAAATCTGACAGCTAAACAGGATACTAGGAAATTTATCAACCAAATGATGTTCTAAAGGAAAACAAAACTGATAGAGAAATGGTGTAGCTTCAAAGAGAGACTGATTCTATAAAGTGTGAATTTCTTTCATGAAAAATAAATAAATAAAAGCATAATGCAAGTTTGTCACCAAGGCAAATATTCTATTTTCTTTTAAAAGTGACTTTCTATGCTTTTTGAGAAAAAATATGATATAATCTCCTACCTGTATTCCTTTTTGAGGAAAAGGGGGAAACATATTAGGACCTATTTCATTTAGCTATCTCTCACACCTGGGGTATAAATAGAGGATAATAACCCCTATTGTCCAAGAGAGGTGGGTAATGACAGAATGGCATTCAGCAGTGGTGGGTAGGTAGGTAGGTAGATAAAGGACTGCAGACTTAGAAAGGAAAAATAAATGTCACATATTCGAGGTGAACAATGACTATTTGTAGATTCAGGAGAAAGAGACTGGAGGCCTAATGACCCCCCAGCTAACAAACAACACAGTGTGCAGTTTAAAAAGGAAGTAATTTACCAGTAGTATCAGATGCTAAATAATACTGAAGAACTTCAAAGGATTCTTCCTATAATACAGTATATAGGCTTCATTGTACCCTTACTAAGACTAAAATGACTCTACAGGAAAAATACAAAAAAAAAAAAAAAAAAAAGAGAGAGAGACAACAATAAAATAAAACTTTTGAAAGATTGGAAAATAAAAAAACTGATATATTAATAAAATAATAAAAGTTTGAAAAGAAAAATATAGTGTCAATCTCCATTAAATAAATTAAAACATCATGGGTGACAGAAACTAGGTATTCTCAAATTGAGGATAGAATATAATGTTATCTCATAGCAGCAGAAATAACTGTATTGGCTATATGAAGTGGTTTACAGATGCAGAAAAGTCACACGCATGGAATATGGTGCCTGGTCCATATGATAGATCATCACTATCATTACTCACAATTAACATTGATGGATTAGCTACTGTATGTAAAATGTAGAGGAAATACTGACATGGTCTCTTTTGTAAATAGAAACCCATGCCCAGGGCCGGTGAGATGGCTCAGCGGCGTAAGCGCCTGCCTTGCAAGCGCGAGGGCCCGAGTTCGACTCCCGGATCCCACATACGAAAAAGGGGCCGGTGATATCGCTCAGCGGCACGGGCGCCTGTTGGTGTGCGAGGTCCTGAGGTCGACCCCCCGGTACCCACAAAAAAAAAAAAAAAAAAAGAAACCCATGCCCAACATGTAGCCTACACTTGTCCCATTTCTTCCTCCCCTTACTTTTTCAAGGCACAGCATACTGCCTCTGCCCTCTGATTCCATGTCACCCTCTATTTTCTGCTGGTTACTGGCCAAATACTTCTCAATGGCAGGAACCATTGCTGGGCAAGTCTGCGTGCTTACCACAGTGGACCTGACTGGCATGGAGGAGGTGGTCCCTCAACTTAATAAGACTCAGGTGGCTCTACTTAAGCTGTTAACTCTTCCCATGCTATTCCCACTGCCAGAGAAGAATCTAATTTAGTAAGACATGAAATGGTAGCAGAAATGAGCAGAAATCTTCAAATAATCTGCTCACTTCATGGTAGCAACAATAGTTGATCTTCTCCACAACGTAGAAATCCTAATTTAATTGGTCCAGAGTCCAGACATCTGAATTCTTTTTTGGTAAAACATGTGGTTCTAACAGGGAATTGGGTTGAAAGTTACTGATGTAAAGAATTATAAATTATTTTAAATCATTTCCCTTATTTCCTGCCACAAGCCACTCAACTGCATCTTCTTGATGCTTGTGGTCATGTGTACAGTTATTAAAAATATTCAATATATGTTTGTTTTTTTGGTTTTTTTTTTGTTTTTTGCCTAGCACACCTAACATATTGTTTATAATCTTATTTCTAATGGATGGTCAATACATCATCCTTAAAATGCAGATAAATATAAAATGTCCAACATCTTAAGTCATACTAAAAATATGTAAAACAGAAGCTTAGACATCTTCCACTCTGCCTACCAATATGTTAGTCAAGAAAAAGTTTCAGCATTAACTATATAAGCGAGGCACAATTCTCAGTGTGGAGATACAGAGAACACATGCAAAGAACTTCTACTCATTAGGGTAAAGAATAGTTTTGTTTCAAGTGGGTCAACAAATAACAATAATAACTTATTTTATTAGTATATTGGTTTACAATTTTAAAACGATTGTTTATTCATAATCTTATTTAATGTTCATGATAAGTCCGAGAGCCTGCAAACACTTTAGCTATGAAAAAACTGAGGTTCAGAGAGGTAGAATGATTTGCTCAGCTCACACAGGTTATTAGGTAACAGAGTAAAGCTAACCAAATTTCTGAATACTTTCCCCTAAATCCAGGGACAAACATCACTCTAATTACTGTGTAGTATGCAAAGGGATTAATAATGGTCTTGAGGCCTCGAAGGAGGCTGCAAGCAAGTTATGGGAGGAAGTCAGATATACACAGTGATTAGCATATAGTACATTCTAGTGTTTGCAAATACTAAATGATAGAGGAAAGTCAGCTGTCTTCTGGGATTGCAGAAAAGGAGTGGATAGATGTTAAAAAGCAGGAAGTCTTTGGCTGAGTTCTAAAAGATGGGTAAAGCTAAATAAGGCAGAAATTCTAGAGAAATGTATCTATAGCCCATTTGGAAAGTTCAGGCTAAAAGTAATTCCACAAAGGACATATCCCCAATTTTAATTTTAATATATAGTTTGAAGACAAGAAAAGTTTACTACCATGGCCAACTTTATTCAACATAAGGGAGCAACAAGATTCTTCTCTCAGACACATCCATTCAAATTCATTTTCTTAAAGAAAAATAACAAATTAATCTTTTAAATATTTACTGAGTCTCTTCTATATGTAAGATGCCATGATTCCCACTCCGACAAGTACAAAGCACTGTTTACCTTCTACAAGATTATAATCACATTGAGCACAGACACAAAAATTTAGATGCTCAAATTAAATAATATGTAACTAAGGA
The DNA here is from genome assembly GCA_028451465.1 of Erethizon dorsatum. Classification (NCBI taxonomy): domain Eukaryota; kingdom Metazoa; phylum Chordata; class Mammalia; order Rodentia; family Erethizontidae; genus Erethizon; species Erethizon dorsatum. The sequence continues at coordinate 60,118,967 of CM051838.1, forward strand.
ACATAAGGATGATCTGAGCAGTATGTGCCACGCATGTGCAGAGGAGGAGGAAAATTTAGATGAGCTGGATCCTGGGAGGGACAGCCTTGGCCGGTTCACAGCACAAGCAGAGCTGAGAGTTCATGCAGTGTCCACTCTGCCCAACAAACTATGTAATATACTGGAGAAAAAACTTCACCAGGATCTGCAGGGCAGGAATAAAACATTCTGGAAGAGAAGAAGTGGGTGCTCTATGTAATGTTAATAATTTTATATTCCATCAGTAAACTCTGAATTCAATTACAATGACATCATAGGAATATCGAGGTCTTGGTTGTCAAAGCTAAGGGAGAATTTGCACCTTTGAGACAATCAGCCTTTCTCTTTGTTTGGTCAAGGCTGCCCTGCTTTACTATGGTTTCTGTATTTCTGACTATTACAATTCACAACTGCATAGACAAGAACAAAAGCAACAACATTGCTCCAAGTCTCCAAGGGACAATATACAGAGTGTACACTTCTATACTGACAAAAGAGCACACTTTAAAACCCCATCCACATCCCAGACAGTTCATATCATAACAATATATCCTTGGAAGCTGCCTGGGAGACACTGGGTTCTTTGAATGTAGTCCTGATCATTAGATAATCATGCTTTCTATGCCTGGACTGTTTAATACCACATGTGCTAATTTAATTTATGGTGCTAAAAAGAGCTGCACCATTTGTACAGGGAGTGGAATGTGAAGGGCTTCTCCTAACTCTGTATCCACAAAGGATTCACTGCTCCTTGGAATACAGGGAAAGAGAGAGCCATGGGAAACACTAGCTGCAGTGTGGTTGCTGGTAATGTGCTTAATCCACAGCCACTACAGGCATGGAGATCATGCTTCAATGGGAAGCAAGATTTAAGGGTATGGGCAAGGAAGAGGACAATCAACTGAGTTGGAAAGCTTTTAAAAGGGTTCAAACCAGTCATCATACCATTGAGGAAAGCCCTAAGGTTAAAAGAAGGCAGGCAAGGAGGGGAGCCACTGAAGGAAACAGTGCCACAGCCAGAGGTCAGAACAGTGCTCGGAAACTGTACCCCAGCCAATGGCTTCTCGTCTCAGACTACACGTAGGGATCCTCAAGGTGTTAAATCTGACTTTCTCAAAGAAATACGCATCAGCTTTTCTTTAGCCATGGACTATTTGTTTTGGATATTCTGAGAGAGTAAGGGAATGCTAACTCCTCAGACAGATGACCTGACAGATGGACTCAAGGGAGGCGGGGATCTATCCTGGGGCTGAAGAGGGGGAGGGGGTAAGAATAAAACACCGACAAGGAAAACATACACTGCATGCAATTCTTGAGCTTTAAGAACATACAAAATTATGCCCATAACTAAACTATGTGGTCAAGACAGAAGTACAGAATAGTTATTCTAATGTGTAATCTAAAACCAGATTGTGAATACACGACAAAACTTGTTTATCTAAGTTTGCTAAGGCTGTAAAAGAATACAATATCTAAACAATCTTATCCTTTCATATATTAAAGGAAAAAGTCTCATTGAAATGAAGATGATGTCACAAAAAAAGATTACCCACCAACTTTTTGCAATAATTTTAATATAGCAGACTGAAGAAATAATGCAATTGTACAGTATGCGTGAAAATGCCCCCCCATCAATGAGGTAATCAAAGATGTGGTAAGTAAATCACTCTTGCTAGGGTTAAAGCCAATGAAAAGGTCACTCGACACTCTTAAATGCTTTAAAAATAAAAATTTGTAAGAGCCTATCAAAATTAATTATTCAACATACATTAAGAGTCTTCAAAATGTTCATAGACTGAGAAAGTTTAATTCTGGGACTCTATCCTAAGAAAATTATCAGAATACAAGCAAAGATTTCTGTTTAAAAATTTTAATAAAAAATTAACTTGGGCCGGTGAGATGGCTCAGCGGCTTAAGCGCCTGCCCGGCAAGCGCGAGGGCCCGAGTTCGACTCCTGGAACCCACATACGAAAAAGGGGCTGGTGATATCGCTCAGCGGCACGGGCGCCTGCTGGCGCGCAAGGTCCTGAGGTCGACCCCCCGATACTCACAAAAAAAAAAAAAAATTAACTTGATAAAGATTTCTGTGACAGATAAAAAATTATAGTACTGACAAAAATTCTTGCAATATTATATTCACATTATCATTATAGCTAAATTGAAAGAAATAAATCAAAACTTTCATATATAAACAGAAAAAATACTGAAAGTTAATGCATCAAAATATTAATAGCAATTATCTATGAGTTCTTATTTTAACTCAAATTTTTTAAATGTTAAATGATAAATTTTATGATCAGAAAAATAGAATCAATGTGTGTATCTCTAAAAATAGCAATTAAGAAAAATCACTACAGTTACTTCATAAATTGATTTAAATAATACAGAATAAATAGTGGTATGATGGGTTTTCTCTAATACACTGTTGATCTAAAACTTACATTGGTTATAGATTGCACTAAGAGGCCTGGGTAGTTTTGTCTGGCAGGAGCTTTCGTGTTTGCACACATCTCCACCTCAAGCCCTACAAATGGCAATGAGGAAGAAGAAACAATTTTCTAAGTAGCCAAAAGCTAAACTTACACATTTTATACTTGATTAAAGGATAGGGGAAAAAAATCAGAGTTATACTTTGGGAACTTTACTGTGTTACATGTGGGGAATTTTCATGGCTGACCTGTAGAAATCAACCAATATCGTAATTATTCCCTTTGTTATAAAGTTATCTTTAGCCACCTAAATTATTTTTTGCAGTGTGTTTGGTAAATAGATTTTTTTCCTATCTGGGCTATAGAGAAAGAGTAAATATCCTTCAAAGCCATAAATTCTCAGGCAAATAGTAAAAATACATGTGTCACAGCATGTCTTCTTAAATTATATCTGTTTAAAACTTTTAGTCTCATAAGACTGTTTGCAGAAAAAGTTAAAAGTCTTGAAGAACAAGAAATGAGAGCCTCTCGTCCCCCATGCTGTACTGAAAAGAAATTGCCAAAAAGAACATAAAGTCAATTCCGATAAGAGCTCTATTTTCTCTGGTCCTATGGGCACAGTGAGAATTTCCTGTGGAAAGGCCAAGTGCAGCTGGCGTCAAATTAGTAAAAGGTGGCAATAAAAGGATATAGTTATTCAAGGTTGTCCTTTGAAAATGCGAGTGGTGAGCTCAGATTTCCAGGTACTGGAAGTAGAGCCTTCAGTTTGCATCATGCTGCTCCCAAACTATTCACTTGACTTTTCGTATCTGTGTTGCGGTGGAAGGGTGGGGAGGGCAAGGTGTGGGAGACACTGAGGGTCACGGCTTCTCTGCAGGCAGATGTGACTAATGTGTGTAGTGGGAGGGGGAAAACCACTCACCCTGTTATCAGCTGACCTGACTCGTGTCTCCTGGCATTTGGGAACACCAAGAATCCAGGAGCCCTGGCTGCTATTTAGAGAGATGCCTATCAGCTTTCACAATATCTGGACTATGAAGGCGCTGCCTCTAATCTCAGGTGTAACAAATATTAGTTCCATTGTTGGAAGTCTTTCTAATCACCTAAGAGAAGGCTTGCCTCACGAAGCTCTGCACGCAGCAAATAAGAGACCTGTTCTTTCTAGGCTCGCACGCTCAGAGGGAAGAGGATGGTCACAAGTTACAACAGAAGCAAAGCCCTCACACAAGGCCCACTTCCGTACTTCACAGTATTGCCACACAGCCTGTGCTCCCAAGAAGCGGTAGAAGCCAGCAGGGAAGCACCCACCGTCTGCTCCAGGTGCCTTCCGGGCAGGGCTGCCTAGCAGGCTTGTACATCTGAGACAGATGTACTTTCCCGGAGCCTCTACTCTGGTAGGAGCTAAATTCCCCAGCACTCAGAGAACAAAGTAGAAAGGAACAAAAGTTGGGGACTCTAGGTTAAGGAGGAAAAAAAAAGATTTTTCAAAGCAACTTCTTCAAAGGCCCTTTTATATTTATTTTAAGGAGACATTTGAATTTAAGTGACGCTGTCAATCATTTCTTTTTTTGACTATGACAATGCTACTCTACCCCTACTTTTTTTTCCTCATGGCTTGATGGAAATGAAGAGGAAGTACTTTCCTCACCCTAAAACTCACACAAAGAACACCTTGGCAAGGGCAAGTAATTGAAATGCTTTATTTTTAGTGTATGTGTGTTTAATTTAGCTGCTTTCTATTTACTTACTGTTCTTATAGAAGTGCTCTTATTAAACTGTCTATAGACGTGTAAATTTTTTTCTAAGGTTGGGAATACAGCTAACTAAAAGAAAGGAAGGACAAGGATTGCAGAGAAAGCAACAAAGTGGTGGATAATCCAAAGGATAACTTTTTAAAATTGTTTTTCTTATGATTTCCTATTCTTAAGGATTCATTAAGCCAAAATGCAAACTGCAATTATAACTTTTAACTATAATTGAGTATTAACCTTGATGAGATTATTACGGACATAATTTAATATTTAAAAAAATGGGATTAAGGTGTTCTAAAATGGATTTTAAAATGGGATTAAGACTACCTAGTATGTAAGCATCCCACATGTTCCATAGATTCTGAAAATGAAATCAAATATCATAAGGAACAGGGAAGCAGTTCTGTCCCTCTAATCCCTCATGGGGCTGGGAATGGGGTGTCCAAGAGACTTGGTTCTAGGCAGCACAGGTATTTGAAAGAGAAGCAGCTTGTCAGGTGGGTCCTAGAGGGAAGCCCATTATATCTGTGGGGTCCTGACATTTGGGGTAACCTAAGTCTTGTTACTGTGTGAATCACCCCTGGTGGGAGGGATATTTAGAATGGATACCTCCTTCACTCAAGCAATTAAGATCATTTAGGAAACAGAGAAAATGGGCAATAAGGATCTCCCTCCTAGCGAGCACTCGATGGTGCTCAATCAGACGGTTCTGAAGACAGCTTGGTGGAGGAGATGCAGCATTTGCTAAAGAAAACACTCAGAGTAAAAGCTACAGCTTGGCCTCACAGAGGACTTTGAAAATCTCTTGGAGGGCAGTGCCCAAAGCACCACAGAGCTGTCACCTAGCATGCGGTGCCCCTGAATACCTGAGAACCAAACAGAACAAGGACACATGTTTTGGGGGTGACCTCTGGGGTGCCTAACACAGGCCCCTCATAGACCAGGAACAAGTACATTCTCAGAGATGCTGCGTTCTGTGAATAAAACTAAAGCCCTGACCTTCAAATCACACAACAGCAGCACTTGGAAAAAAGCAAGTAAGGAACCCTTGTAAGCTCTAAAGATTATCTTCAGCACCTACTTAACTCAGTTTTAATGGACAAGAGCAGTGTAGAGGCTGGGCCCACAGAAGTAACCACTCCTCCTCGGTGCTCTTGGAATACGCCTCAGCTACAGCACTTACTGCCTCATGCTGTAATTATTTATCTACTGCTCACTTTCCCTGAGGCTGTGAGAGCAGAAGCACGTCTTACTCAAATCTTAACCCAAATAGGTAGCTTTATGCCCAGCACATTTTAATGGCCATATAAACATATGTTGAAACCAGCTTGAAGAACCTTCTCAGATATATGATAACCTTCAAAGAAGACCACTGTCTGGTCATTCTTCATCTTATAAAATGTCTTTAGTGTTATTTTAGTTATCACTCTCCACATCTCTGTCCTTTACGCTGTCTTTGAAGCCATAAAACTCAAAAAGGAAAAAAAAAATACTAATGACAAATGGATTTGACCACATCTAAAAGGTGAATAATAAGTAATCACGTGCTCTTTTCTACTCCTAATGCCCTGCCTAGGCCTCAGCTGAGGAAATAAAAGTCGCACATCGAACATTTCCTTGCCTTGAAGATGTGTCCGGGAGCCTGTGACGACATCGGAGCTCAGCCGTATTGGCTGTAAAGTGGACACGTCTAGAGCTATGGACCACATTCTGGTAACCACACAATATTTCTGGTGACTTACATATTAGGAATATTGAGTATGAATTTTTTTTTTAACCAATCTAAAAAATCACCCAAAAGAAAATATTCATGGAGGGGCTGCAGAAACAAGACAGGAAGGCATGAAAGCTTAGAGCTCCCCTGCTGCGTCCCACCTTGGGTTTTAGCAACTGCCCAAACCCCGCTTCCTAAGGTAAGCTATCTCCGCCTCTTCACTGGGATCCATTCATTAATTTAAAATGAGGATGTGCTTCTTTTTCCTGATGCCCTTAGAGAGCAATGTGGCTCCTAGATGGTTAATTATTTCAGGCCAGTGTCAAGAACTTGTGCTGGAAAGCCACATGGAGTTCCAAGCAGCTCCTGTTTAGCTCTTCAATCTACTGGCATCAGACACCAATTTTCAGCAGTACACAAGTGCAAAGGAGTTTTCTTGGCCAGAAGGGCCTTTGATGGCTCTGTAATCACCTCAGCTTCAACAGGCCTTTTGCACAGACTGAAAGCAAGTCAAGCTTTTAGAAAGCCATTATTTTTCTCCCATAAACCACTGTCTCTTGCCTGCTAATGTTGTCCTGGTGGAAATAATTTCTGTGAACTAAGAGAAAATGTTGTCTGTAGCAGTTTGACAACAAAGCAAATGACACTTCTGAAATCCTGAGTTTAGTGTTTTGTTTTTAATTGAAACCCAATATCAGATAAATTTGTGGCCAGAAGAGAATGGACCTTTAGAAAAATGGGTTTTCACCAGATTTCACTACCCAGAAAGATTGGGCTGTTTCCCATTTCCATTAAACTATACCAAAAGTGGTCTTTTTTGTTTTCAGCTACAGGACTGAAAAGTAGAAAAGGGTAGCCTTCCTTTTTTTCTTACAGTATAGAAAAGAGCTAGTAGACAACAGTCTCAAAAGATAATACAATTTGTAGGGGCTGCCCTCTTAGCACTGGTGCAGCTGCTCTGCTCAGCCTCATGGATCAATCTGGTTGTCTCCAGCACATCTGCTCAGGCACTGACAAATGATGACTTCCATCTCTGAATCCATAAGCAAAAAGGGGCCAGCAGATAAACAGCTATGAGTGAAAATGTATGCACCTTTCATAAGCAAGACAAATCACTCATTCTCACCAAACGCTTCCAACAGGAACACTAATTTTGTATTTATTTGTACAGCATATGTACTGCATCCGAAGCAGTGCATTAAAAAAGATCTCAAGCAGCCAATTGCTTTGATTACATTTATTCATTGTCGTATTACAAGGGCTCAATGGCAGAGCAGTGAAATAGGAAGCTCGTGAAGACTGAAACACCTCATCAGTGGCTTCTCAGGGTTGAAGGTTTTTCTGGTGCATAGTTCTTATTCTCTCCCCCGCCCCCTGAAGTAGGAAAAAAAATTTTTTTAAACAAAATACTGCGGCCATGAATCTTAAATCTGCCATATGTCTTTCCTGTCAAGCAGCAGTTATTTTTATTAATAACTCCAGGAACATATTGTGGAATTCTTTTTGTTTTGAGATCCGGTCATATGACTCCTTCCACACCAGGGAACACTGGGTAAATTGTAATGTTCTGACATGCCAATGAATGGTCCCTTGTAGGGCCAAGTTGGTGATGAATTGATATTTGCTAAGGCCTAAGCAAGCACAGGGTACTATATATATTCCTGCTTCTGTGCTCTCTGGAATGATGGATTGAAGTGAGGAGCAGAAAAGAAGTCACAGAGACAAGCTCAAGCTGACAACCAAGCAACTACAAGTGGATTGTTTTAATCAAGCCCCAGAAGAAGTAGCTTTTTGTATGACTTACTATAGCTTCATTCTCCTATCCTGTACACACAGATCATGAATATACTGTACCATTGACCTGGCTGAATATTAGAATGCAGTAGAAAAAGAAGAAAAGATACAACTTCCTTCAGTCCCCTAAGGGAAGGTTTTTTAAGCGAGGCATTTTTCCATGGATGCCAGAACTGGAAATTCATACTCCATCTCTGTGAGAAATCTGGCTTTCGCGAGGAAGATCAAGACAGGTTTGCTGTTTTCCCTTAATAACATTCATTCTCTTCTACAACAGAAACCTCTGGGACTACAACACAGGTTCTGCGGTGTCACATAGTTTCCTCCGAGCCTTCCAACAATAAAGCTCTCCTGGGTCAGGGGTTTTGGGTTTACAGATTGAATTGTTAGGGCAAGACGCTGATATTTTACAAAGAAATACAGGCCCACCTTGTGAAACCAATGCATGCTGTGCAAATAAATGCTGAATTAGTGCTTACCTTTGGCAAAACATTTTTGGCTGAGGTGGCCAAAGAGCACTTTTTTACAATTGTGTAAACTATATATTTATAAAAAATTCTCTATGATTTTAACCATAAAAAGAGCATGTTTGATGATATATATTAAGTATGAACAATTACTTGGGGTGACTGTGTAAGATTGTATAATTTTTTTCCCAGAAATTTCACAGTAATATAATTTTGGTAAAATCACCTAAATATCTGCTATTAAGTGTTTCAGGTTAAGTGGAATCTTTATGTTTGTTTGAGTAAACAAATATTATACCCCAAAACAGCATTCAATATTCAGACAGACTGGTTTCGTTTTAAGTATTGAGCACCAAGTTCCTAAAAAGGTCTATATAAAATTGTATAATTGCTGTCTGTGTTCAAGGTAATTGTGAAGAATAAACTTCACTTAGTATAGAATCTGAAAGAAGTCATAAAATTCAAGCAGTTTAAGCCTTCATTTTCATTGAGGAAAATTAGGTTCAGAGAGGCAACCTGGCCCACCCAAAGAAACACAACTAGCATTACTGAGATTGAATTCAAAGTAAAATTTGGACTACAATTCAGTATTTTAGCTGAGGTAGACTGGGGAAGGCTTCTTTTTTTTTTTTTCTTTTAATTTTTTCTTAAGAACTGACATATATTTGATAAAACAAATGGACATTTAAAACAACCTATTTCTACATCCTAGCTGTATGGGAAAATTGGATATTACATAATAATGCTACCATTAATGAAAACATTTTTCATTATAATTTTGCTTCATAGTTGATATATGATAATTATTATCTGTGAAAGAACAACAACTGAAAATAAAGGTATGTTGCACATAAACCTTTAGACCTTTCTTGTAAGGAGAATAAGTTTCTGAAAAGATCAACTGGTAAAGTGGAATCTGGCAGCAGTGTGGTCAAGCAAAAGACTCTGACAGAATTTACACCAGCGATTAGGATCCCCAAGGCCTTCAGTGTCTGAATTAAATAAAACAAGATAATCTCTACACTGAAGAGGAAAATTTATACCGTCATACATACACACTTTTGCAAACTAGATATTTCTTTCTATACAATCAAGCTCGAGGTGAATAAAAAAGTCATTCAGTTTGCCAAGAACCTTGTTTCCTAAAATAGTGGTTCCAATAAATTTTAGATTACCACCATCACCACCACTACTAACAGTAAGCCCAAATTATAATTGACTTACATGATAGTTTCAGGAATGTCTGTTTGTTTTTGATGAACAATTAATAGTGGTCAAAATACTGAGGCTTTTAAACATACAATTAGTTACTTTATCAATTTCAATTTGATTGTAATTAATCAGGGAAGAATCATATGCCATAACCCCTTTACTTACATACAGCAGACATTATTTCATTCGATCCTCACAAAGTCTGTGAGACCAGCAAGGCAAGAATTATACTCACTTTACTGTTCAAGAAATGGATGCTTATAACTTGCCGAAATCACAGAGCTAGTAAGTGCAGCCTTCCAGTGCCCTAGAGCAAATGGAAAGTTAAATTATATGGTCTCTAAGAGTAAACTGAGGTTTCTGTGAAGAGATGGGCCTGGAATATCATATTCCAGGCTCATCTATATTGAGCATCCTCATCTTTTATTATTTTATAGGTATAAATTTAATATTTTCCTACTTCATCTGAAGCATGATGGGGTCCCAGGTTTCCCAAGCCAGCAGGAGGGAAAGCGGAGATGTTCCCCTGGCATGGAAAACTGCTGTGCAGGGGGGACCCTGCATGAGACTTGGCAGTGGCCTAGGCCTTGACTCAGGCTAAGGGTGTGGCTGCCCTGAGCCCTGTGTACTTGCTCCTATCTTGGGGGGGGAACCCTACTTTTCAAGGCCCCTGTGCTGTCAGACTTTCAGCATCTACAGGGCTGCCTGATCCAAACAGAAACAATGCCTCTCAGATGTAAAAAAGGATTGGTTATGACTCAAAGGCTCTCTGGAAATGGAAGTCATTCTTCTAAAGTATATGTCCACCTTTCAGCTTTGGATATTTGACAGCTAAATACATTTTTAGGATGGCAATCCTTTCTCAAGATGGGGACTGACTGCTCATTGCCAGATCTTCTTAAAGCAAAGCAATATCTGCAAAGAATATTCTAAAATAGCTCTCACCATAGGCTGAGTGCTCTCACAGGGTTCAACTAAACGCAGAGGTACTTTTCGATGCATTCTGATTTCTAATGGGCGCACAAACTTGCTGGTCCTTAACCATTAGCAACAACTCTTGTCAGCAATATGCTGAGAGGTCAAGTGTCAGGTTAACATGAAAATATTATAACACCTCAATAATTTAGAAAGCTTATTTTAATATGATTACATCAAACAATATCATCTTGCCATTGATGTAATCCAGCAGAGTTTCTTCGTGTTTTATTGAGAAACAGTGTTGGGACTTGAAAACAGAGGACTTGAATCTGTTTCTTTTTGATGGTATTAGAGAGGGTAGCAATGATGCGCTTACCACCCGCATTTTAGGCGACTTATATCATCTTTCTGAGCTTCAGCATCCTCATTTCTCAAATGGATAGAGGAACACATACTTTGCAGTAATGGTATGAGGGCTAAATGATAAAACATATGTAATATACCTTTTCTATAATGCACTTATATTTTTCGTTCCACAATTATTAAAGTACAACATAAGAATTTTATTACAAATTTCTACTCAAGTAGAATACCAAACTTTGTAGTTTCATTTCAGTTTGGCCACTATCATAAGGAAGCCTAGCCTCAGCTAAAGCCACCTCAAATGCCGTTACTAGATAATCGGCAGTGTGACTTGTACAGATCCTGAGAATACCAGGTCATAGCCAGTGTTCCGGTGCTGTAAGTATAATACTGTGGTATTCTAGGTAGTATTCCTGCTAGGTACAATGAACAATACACAGTTTCACAATTGTCTATTTAGAACTTTTTTTTAGTAATGAGGATTGAAGCCAGGGACTTAGGCATGCTATGGACATGCTTTACTACTGAACTACACTTCCAACCCAATTTAGTAATTTTATAAACCTTTAGTATAAAAAGCATGACCTGTTAAGGAATCAGAATCTTAAAACGGTTATTTAGGGCCGGTGAGATGGCTCAGCGGCCTACGCGCCTGCCTGGCAAGCACGAGGGCCCGAGTTTGACTACCGGAACCCACATATGAAAAAAGGGCCGGTGCCATCGCTCAGTGACATGGGCGCCTGCTGGCGCACGAGGTCCTGAGGTCGACCCCCCGGTACCCACACACAAAAAAAAAAACTATTATGTAACCAAATAATGCCCGGCATTAATAAAATCTTAGAAACACATTTTGTTTTGTTTTTTGTTACTGGGGTTTGAACTCAGCGTCTTCACACTGAGCTACATCCTCGGCCCTTTTTATTCTTTTATTTTGAAACAGGGTCTTGCTAAGTTTCCCAGGCTAGGTTGAACTTGCAACCCTCTGCCCCATTTTCCAGAGGGCCAGGATTACAGGTGTGTGCCAGCACACCCGGCTACTAGTAAGGTTAATTTAAACAAGCAAGTAAGTGCTAGGCAAGGCCTAAATGCTTTCCACAGTCTGGTTACGTGTCCTAACTCATTTCATGCTCTTGGCCACCGAAAGGCATTGGTACCAGGATCATCTTTTTTTTTTTTTTTAATAGATAAGGAGACTGATATATAGAGAAGTTAAGTAACTAGCCCAAAGTGTGGTAGTAGGAGGTACAGAGCCAGGATTCAAACCCAGGCTAACTGGCACTAGAGCCCATGCTCTATATGAAAGGGTCTACCAGCCTTTCTGTTATGGTTGATTTGAAGGCCAAACATAAATATTTCAGGCTTTGCAGGCCACATGGTCTCCGCTGCAGGCAATCTGCAACTTGCAGCCAGTCAACTCCTGCTTGAGGCTGTTATACTCTTCTCCCTTCCCAATGCTTTATATTTTTCAAAGCAGTTTTACACAAATCTCCTTTCATTCTCACAACAGCATTCTATAGTAATGACATTCTATTATTCCTTTTTGGAACCTGCAGCACTGTGAGTGTCTCCCTGAAATATCTGGCCACAGTGACTAGAAGGGAGCCATGTTCCTGGAGGCTGGATCCAGGGACCCATACAAGGATACTCTCTGATTTACTCTCGCAACTCCCTACCCATCTCCATATTCTTCTCTACCAAATAGTACTCCCACGATGCAAGATCATCAAAGGGGAAGTTACGACCTCCTTTTTACTTCTCTCTATAATATTGATTCATTCATTCTCCCGTCCATCCCAACAAAGAACAGATGTTTCTGAACATTTACTTTAAAACTTTCCTGCATAAGGTCTCCTAGGACATGATATTTCTTTTAAGTCTGAGAAGGAACTACAAGCAAAATATATAAGCTTAAAAAAAGAAAAAGGCTGTCGAGTTTTTACAAAGCTGAAGAAATCCCCCACTAGTCTCCGCCAATGACCAACATGTTCAGTTAAATGTGTACTTTTATGGCAACATCTCTTTCTCTCACTCTTTTTTATTGAGGCTGACATCTTTTTTAAATATTGCCAAATATATGTATGATAAAAATGGCTTTTTCTTAAAACTGTGTCTTCAGCTGAGTTATGCAATCCTGGCCACTCACTGTGCCTCACAACTCAGCACAACATAACCAGTGTTCTCATTGTCTATGGGCATTTCTGCTGGGAAGGTTGCTTAAGATCCTTCCATATACTAGCTTTATGGTGAATGAATGAGGGGAAAGAATTACAATACCAATAGTGTCACTAAGGATGAGAGCCAACTGATGGCTGATTATAAATTCGGCATTGTTTTCAACATGTGTTCGCTCATTTGATCTGTAAGCAGCCATGAAGGAGGACTATTATCTCATCCCCATCTGACAAGTGAGCAAACTGAGGCATGTGAAGGTTAGGTAACTTATGGAGGAAAAAAAAGCCACGGAGTGATACTTAGCTATGTCTACAGGCTCCAAGGTCTATGTTTATCATTCTCACTGATCCATTAATGAGCAGTATCTGACATCTACATAGAGTAGGGTACTACTAAAAATATAACTTACACTGATCTATAATGCAACTGGCAATTTTAGTTTATACAGATGACCTTCATCTCACCACAGAGCTCAGTATATTCACAGATCTCTCTATTTTATGAAGCCGAGAGTCTTCAAGGGGCCATCCATGACATGGTGAAATGCAAAAGACTAGCCTATCTCCTGAAAAAGTTTTTCTGGGTTCAGTTCCTGGCTCTGCCACTTCGAGTAACAACTTCTATAAGCTGTAACATGGAATCAACAATAATTTACCTGTGAGAGTTAGTTTTGAGGATAAATGAGACAATATGTATGAGGACACTCTGTAAACAACAAAAGAATAAATGAATGCCAGTTGCTATTTTATTATTATAGCTCTTCTCTAAGGATTAAATGAAGGTATAAATTTTCTTCCAGAGGAGAATCCTAACCAAAAGGCAATATAAACACAGTAAGAAGAAAGTGTGATGGGGAAAGGAAAATTTCTGTCCCTGATCTAATTCAACTGAACATCCAGAACTTAAGTTACATATTTGGGTTTCCCTAGAGACCTTAAACTGTGAACCAGCAGCAGCCACTGTTAACAATGGGACAAGTACTGAATGCTTACTCTCCATTACCACTGACCCTGCCAATGGACTGGGCTGTGGATATGTTAGGGAAAAGGGTCTGTGACACAAGGAGGGCAATGATGGGAGCCAGGAAAGGAAGACCTCATCCTGCTCCACTACTGCCCCACCACTCCTGCTTTTGAATTTGCTGAGAGTAATCTACTCCTTGAGGTCACGACCACAGTAACTTCAGGGAAGGTAAAACTATCCATGAGATTTTATATCCCTAATGGGGAGAAACCATCTCCATTTCCCTTTTCCCAAGGTACAGCTGTTTTAACATTCAGAGGAAGCCTTGAGCTTGAAGAGCTGCCCTGGTTGGTTTAGCACAACCTGCCCTAACCTAGTGGTAGAGCAATTGTCTGGCAGGACATTATACTTCGTAGCCATTGCTATTGACATTAACACATCTTCTTCCACATCCAATAGGAATTCTACAGCATTCACTAAAGAGAGAACAGATGGCACTTCCATAATCCTGATATTAGTGTTTTATTTTTAAATGAAATCAATTATCAAATAACATGTGTGATCATGAGAGAATGGAGACCTTTGAAAAAGTGGGTTTTCAGTAGATTTCACTGTCCACTGAGCTTTCCACTTTGAATATTTAATATTTTATCTAAATTATATATACCTTATAATAATTTTGAGGGACAAATTCTTCATAAAGACAATCCTACCTCTAGTACCTTCTTCCACATCATTATGTTTTCTATATTTGGAGTTATCCTTTGGTTACTATTTAATCTGAGATGCAAAAATATCTATCATGATTCATTATAAAAGAAAATTAATACTTAAAGAGTCCTAAAATAATTCCTTTAAAAAGTAGAATATCTTTATGATAAATACTGTATGCAGAATAAAATGTTGCTTTAAAGAAAGGCAAGCTGTAATTGATGTCCAGAAGGCTAGTTGGTCACCCTATAATTTGTCAGCATTCTTTGTAAAATGGTAGCAGTAATAGCAGTTCATTTACTGGGGCATTTTATTTTATTTCTCCTACAAAATATTTCAAGGCTAACAAGTTACAAAAGGGAGAAATTAATTATCCTAGAAAATAAACAGATGTACATTAAAAGCATGCAACTCATTTGTATTAGAAAGAAACACAATTAAAGCTTTGAGCACCTTTTTTAGAATCCTCCCACTCCGATGTTCTGGTTGAATCTTGTACCAAAATAAAGGAAGTATTACTGCCGGTGATTTTTCTATGTCACTGATATAAGAACAATTAATATTTGCATAATACATGTAAGATCCTAATAAAACAAAAACACATTCATAAGCAACTATGAGGTCTATCCTCACAGAAAAATTAAGCCAAAGTGAAGGAAAATAATTACTTCAGACAAAAGGAGGTGGGGAGAAACTAACTGATAGGCAAAGAGAAATACCAATTATGCGCATAGAGCCCTTTATTTAATCCTTTGATTATCCCTATCAGTTACTGTTTGCCAAATACTGTGGGATCAACTTCAGTCCCATCAACCACTCTATCAGCTACACTACACTCTGAACACAGGAAAAGTGAGTCTCAGAAAGGACACGTATCTGGGCCAAGGTCAAAGTGCTGCTAAATGCCAGAGCCAAGATCCAAATGCCCACACTCTGCGCACCTTCGGAGGGACATATGCTCTCGGACTCTGCAACAGCAGCTTCTGCCAGCCGGGAGGACAGGGGTCAACATGTTGTCTGCCTAGCAGCTGTGCATCTCCCTAGCTGAGCTCTGAACAACCGAGAAATGTTCAATTCAATCTGGAGCCGTGCCTCAGCGATTCTCTGTAACCTGGGCACACTCTATGTTCCCCACCTCTGCTCTGTGCAGGACACTTTGTTTAACATATCCTGCAGAGACAGATGTAGAGAGGAGAGCAGCTTAAAAAATAATGAGTCCTGGCAAACTCCTGGCTTATTAGCCCACACACCAGTTCACAGATGACTGGAATTCTCGAATCAGATTACCTGACAGGCAATTTCATTATCTTGCTCTGGTACACCTTCAGTACCTTGATACAGCCAGATATACATCACCCATTAATCTGTTTGGTCGGCCAACATGCAGCTTTGTAATCCTATTTGTGCAGCTACCCATGTTCAATGTTTTCTTAGTGCTTCTGTGTCTATTTTTATATGCCATTTTGTGTTCTATACAAGGAGAATAGTAATTTTATTTTACTTTTTACACATTTAATTTTGTTTATTTTATTCTACAATTGAGTCTTAAAAGTCATCAACTTAAAGAGATTTCTACTCCTTTCCTTCTCATCTAGTCATCTTAAACTGAATGTAAACACTCTGCTATATAAAGTAAGTGCTGGCCACAACAGAGTTTTAATTAACCTGTGACAGAAGAAATGCAAAGAATGGATAATAGCTTAAAGTTAGATGTAAGATACACATATTTTTCTAGAACAGGAGTATATGCAGACAATCCGATTTGACTACGACTGTTCATTAACTCTCAAGCTAAAAATAGTGGGAAGGAACTTCTTTGTAACTTGGTGCAAAGCTCCATTTCAAGAATAAAGTAGAATAGCATTCTTTCTATTTCTTTCTCATGTTCCATCCAGGAGGTTGTTAAGGAAGGAAAGCTTCCCTGGGGGTGTGAGATGACACCTCCTGGTGCCTTCTAAGGATCACTACCCAGTTCAGCAGCAGTACTTCCATAAAGAACAAGCATTTCAGCTACATTGACTAAATCTCTGCTTCTGGACAAACCCACATTTACCTTCTCCAGTCTTTGTCATCCTCCAGAATATACCCCGCCTAAACCCTTACACCACTTACTGCCGATTTGGTCAGTAAATCAAGCCCATTGTCCCTTTCTTTAGCTCCCATGTATCCTAAACTGCCTTTGCTGATAAACATCATATTCCCATCTAGGCCGTCCAGACTTGCCTCATACAGTAACTTATCCACTTTGGTCTCCCCTGCACCAACTAATAACTAGGAGAACTACATTTAATCACCATTTACTAGGTAGCGGACATCATATGAGTTATTACATGTATGCATTCTGAATCTTTATAAGAGTCTTACTGGACTTTCAAATAGCACACCCCCAAAAATCCATAAAAGTTATTTAGAGACACAGTTTAAAATAAAATTTATATTTTTTTTCCTTCAACCTGAACTCCTTTCCTCTATCCATAATAGTCTTAAGTAAATTTCTCAAATCTGGTAGTCTGCAACAAGAGGAAGTAACCTGAACCAAAGCCCTCATAAAGCCAGTGTATCACCCCATTTCCCACTGCACTAATGAAAAGCCACACGAAGACATTTTTGATGAAAATTTCCATCTTATTCAGATCCCTCTAAGACATCTCTTCTGCCCTAAATTATCCACTATACCCACTATGTGGGAAACTAGTCATAACAAGGTTGGAATACTTGGAAGAAATTAAACGACCGCTTGATTCAAAACCTCAAGGTTCCTATCCCAAACTCCTCTCCTATACCGCCTACATCTCCTTTATTATCTTCAGCATCTCTATAATTTTATGATCTTTTATGCAATTATTTCTTTAATGTCCACCTCCCCACTGAACTGTAAGTTATGTAAGAGTAGCGGCCACATCTGTTACAGGCCACATTTTGGCCCTGATCTCCAGCACAGTGACTGATACATGGTAAGTATTCAATAAATTTTTTTTAATATTCTATTTTATTAGTACATGTTTGCAGTTCATGTAGTTTACAATCGTCTTGGTAAGTGGTTACATGTACATACCATAGCTTGTTTCTTTTCTTTTTGAGCCCCTTCACCTTCCCTGCCCCTCCCTAAATACAAGTTTAATGAGAAGAGGTGAGAGACAGGAGAGCAGAGGCCAGGCAGCAGGCATGCTAGCGTGACTCCATCATTTGCAGTCTCAAGAATTATGTAGAACAGTGGCCACTGTGAGGGTTGACAGAAATTTAGAGGCCAAGGTGCCTGGGGCAGTGCAGTAAAAGCTATTTTGCTTCACCGGCTTTAAACAGTGACATTTGTCAACTGACGATGTAGATGTGCACTAGGTCCTGGATCATTTAATTCTACCAGCACTTCTCTATGTGTGCTGTAGCTCTCATCTGTACAATGGGAATTTTTAAAGCAGCTTCTTTCTACTACTAATAATGAAAGATATTTTGCTCAACTGAAATGATGAGTGACCTTTCCACAGTTCCTTTAAAGACAAAATGGTTTGTACATATGAAGTTTTGATAATACTCTATATATGTAGAAATGTGTTCACCTCTGAATAATCAAAATATTTAGCCTCATAACAATGATATAGCTAGCAGGCAGCTAAGTATAGTGGTTCACAGCACAGACTTATAATCAAAGATCTGGATTCAAATAATTTCTCTGAAAGGTTAAGAAAGATAAGTCAAGAACTAAGCTGCAATCATATAACAGTACCAACCTGTGGTGTGGTTAGAGGCCTAAGTGATTAAATACAAAATGTTTAGAATAGTAACTGGCACACAGTAAAATAAATACTTGCTATTATTATTTTGCAATATAAAAACTGAGTCCCAAAGAGACTAAGCTTACACCAAAGGGCTTAGAGAGGGCTAAAGCCCAACTTCCCTACGCCATTTCACATAGATTATGCTGTTAAAAAGAATGTAGCTGGCTTTTCCCTCTTTTTCTTTTGCATTTTACACTGAACAATAATTTCCTGGCTTTCAAGAAATAGTAATTTTTAAATGCTTACCACCTGATTATATTCATTAAAGATTTCAAAAATAGCCCCTAGTCTAGCAAAGTGGAAATTACACTATGGTTATATTATTATAGAACTAAGAGAATATATTTCTCTTCCAAAACTTCTTGAAAGTCAATATAATTCCCATTATACTTTCCCTGCTATTTTATTATCCCTTTCTTTATTAGAGGTTTAGATTCAAAGCAGCTCTAAGAAAAAGAATAGGAATGGAAAGAGATTTAAATTGTCCTTTGTCCATATTAAGGCCAAAGCTTTAGCAGATAAGGGCAAATGGAAGGTTAAATCACAATGGTCGAATGCCGTGACCTAATTATGTCTTGATGGACTTATTTTCTTTTTCTTTTATTAATGAGAATCATCCAATTTAGACTCAGTTATTAGGTAACAATAAAAGCCATATATGTTCTAAACATATAGCTTTTCCTTGATGTAATTACTTTATAAATAGAAAATATGTATATAGCAAAAGAATCCAGTCTGAAGCTAAAGAAAGAGAACAAAAGGAAAGTTGGTATATATGAGGTTTTTTGGTGTTTTTCTTATGTGTAGTCTGTCACTTTTATATTTAAGTAAAAGTAATGTGGAGGTAGAAAGTTTTAAAAATTCTACAGCCAAGATGGGCGCTTGCATGACAGATGGCAAGACCGGATGTTAGAGAGTCCTACACTTGAGGGAACAGACACAGGAAGTGTTCTGTAAGTTGGTGGGAC
Organism: Erethizon dorsatum; assembly: GCA_028451465.1. Classification (NCBI taxonomy): domain Eukaryota; kingdom Metazoa; phylum Chordata; class Mammalia; order Rodentia; family Erethizontidae; genus Erethizon; species Erethizon dorsatum. The sequence goes on from CM051838.1 coordinate 60,138,223, forward strand.
TGCGAGTGGCCAAGGCCTCATCCAGATGCCCTGATTTCCACTCGATACTCCGTCCCCAGTGCCCTCAGTGGCACTGCCTCTCCAACACATCCCCTCAAGCCCAACTCAGTCCTACTTCCTTTAAAACCCTTTAGCTGCCATTGTGACTTTCTTTTTCTGATCATTCATTGTGACTCTTCTTAATCCTCCATTTAATTTTTTCCCACATAACTGTCTCACCAAAAAGAAACACCCATCACACATTTCTTGAGGATGTCTCACTTATTTGCAAACCTTTGGGATATAGTATAGCAGTGGGTCCATGTGAGCACTGAGTATTTACTCACGGGATGAAGGAATGAATTATTTCTCCTGACGAAAACTGTTTGTACAGAGCACTCCCAAAGACTCTTCTACAATAGAATTCATAGCAGAATGCTAACTTTACATTTTACCAAAGGTGTGATTACATCTATTTAAGTTCACTTCACTACATATAAAGTTTTGAGTAAGATGTACAATCCAAAGAATATTTACACTCCTACAGAGGGAAAACAGAGTCTCAAATAGAGCTGTTTAAAAGTAATTTATCACATCTCTGGAAGGAGTCCTCTTGAAGCCATCCTGATGCCGGGCATGAAGTTATTGAAAGAAAATGGAAATGTACCCCACTGCAAAGATAAATACTGAGATATACATTGATGCCTGTGGAAGACCAATTATCCTCTGGAGAGTGTATTTACTTTAAAAAATACTTCCTGCTGAATGCCCCCCAGACCACAAATCTGAGAACATGAATATAGTTTGAAACAAGGACTGGGCATATTGCTTTAAAATGTGTTATGAAATTGACTAAAGGAACAGGCTGGCTGTGAGGATAATATATTCATATTGGATCCTATCTCAAACTTGTTACTGTAAAACACTTTGGTATTATAAGAGTATTAGAACAGATATATAAAACTAGATTTACTCTGTTTTCTCAAAGGCTCCAACACTGAGGATTCAAGCTTCTTATGCTGAGAGTTTATATTCTAATAGCTGCTTTTACATTGAAAGCTAAACATTACTTTCATCTTCAAATTTTATATAATGTTCACCAGTCAATATTATGAAGATTTTCCATTTATACTTAAAATATTTGCTGTATTATTTAAAAACAGTGGGTCAATGAAGGCTTTTTAAATAATATAAAATGGAGATGGACAGAGAGAAGAAAAAAGTTACCTGATTCCATGAACAACGTAACTAACAAGTTGATGAAATTTCTTCTGTTTAGGCTTTGTGTAGCCTTAACAATAAATAGTAAGCAAATTTATATCTTAGTATAAAGAAATAAGTGAAGACTTTTATTATATTTTGATTGGTCAAAATATATTTTCTTATAATGTTACCTAGTTGTTCTCCTTTCCACTCAACAACTTGAGTCATCTCACACCTGCTGCTTTGAAGTATCCTCACCTTTTGATTAGCCACAAATGTAAGCCAAGCTGTTTATTTGTATATATTCTAGTTTTACATATGCTACTACTAAGCTAGATGACGTGAGCAAGTGGTTTAATGTCCCTGACTATCAGTCAAAAAGGGAGTTGGGTGAGAACTGAGCTTGCTTTTCCCACCTCCACCTACTCCTCATCTAATACTGCAAGAACTTTCCACAACTATCATGAAGGCTGCGTGCTCACTGCCTGGAGGAAGACTCTGAGACCAAAGCTCAGAGGTGAGGTGCAGCCTGGGATTGCAGCCTGGGCCTCCAGTTGGGCCTGCAGTTCTACAAAGCGCATGCTACCTTCATAACAGGTTTCTTGAGACTTATGTTCTTTCTTCAACCAACAGAAAATAATTACCCATGGGAATTTAATCATCTATTAACTACTCCTATAAGAACAGGTGAAGCATTAGATTGTAGACAGATGCAGGATAAGAGATTCAACCCCACTCACTCTTACACTGTACTGATTTTCAGAGACGACCTAATGAAGCACACCTGGACAAGCACAGCACTTGAGAAATGTGCAGCCTACCTTTCTATTCCTCTGAGTTACAGTTCAAAGCTGTGAGTCTGTCTTTAGAGAGTCCTTCATAAGCCGTAAAACATAAAGCACAAAACTCTAAGTAAACTGCTATCCTAGCCGGCATCACCTACATTCTGAGCTGTTTGATAAATACCTCTTGGCTCTTACCCGGAAGGGAAAATTGTTTCTCTCATGAGAAAATGACAGCTATTTGCGTAATCAGGTTTCTGTTTTCCCATAGCCAATAGGAAAATGAAACCCAGGTTTAGCGTTTAAACAGGGACAGTCACCAATTGATACTAACCTGTTTTGAAACTCTTTGAATTTAGTATTCAATGCATTTTGATGCAAAAATTTTGTCCTGCTCCTTGATGCTAAAGGTAGAACTTGTCTGTGTCAACTGCCTTGTGACTGGCTACCCTTTCCAGTCAAACGATTTGTTTGGTACTTGTCATTTTTGGCACTCATCATGCCTGCCGGAACCAATTAATGACAAGCACCAAGGTACCACTGTACTCTGGATTCTTCCACTAAATTCTCCTCTATAATCTTTATTTCAATTGATTTTAAAAAGTCTTTTTGTCCGCCACTTCATGTACACTGATAAGTGGATAAATATATGAATATATACCAATACATCAGCCAATGCTCTCCCAGGATGGAAACACATGTCATAATGGCCAGGACAGTGTCACAGGGAAACATGAGGAACCCAAGGCAGAGTCAGCCACACAGCCCGCTTCCTACTGAGCCAGGGCATCCTACCATCAATGGCTGCTGGGGCCAGGCCACTCAGAGGAAAGGTTTCCCCACATCAAGGAACAGTCATAAGGATTTATCCTTGAATTACATTAACCACACCAGCAATTCAATTCTAATGACATTCATCTAGGAGTTGTTTTGTTCTTTGTTTTTTTTTTTTCCACTTTAGCCATGTTGTTTCTTGGTTCCTTGACAAAATTAATGATGTAGCAATTCATTCCTGACAAGGCAAAAAATTTTGCCACAATGTTTACAAGCTCTAATAAATTATGGATAATTTACCAAATTAATACCAGTGAAATGAAGCCCGCTTTTGTAGATTTTCATTTATCATTCTATCTAGCTCTTCCCCCACCCTGCATGTTCTCTTTTTTTCCTCTCTCACATACATATGCGTGCACACCATTTTTGATGTTATATTTTTCTAAATCATACTCTACTTTTTTGAGAAATGTGTTGAAGTTGATATTAGTTCGTTTGCACACACGGACAATATTTCTGTGACAAATTGTGATTTGAAATAAAATTTGAATATAGTGCAATTGTTGCATTCTAGAAAGATTCAGTGGCTTATTAAAAAAAAACCAAAAAACTGGAATTAGGCTTGAGGTAATAAAGAAACCTATAGGAAGTAGATGAACATCAATATTCTTTTCCAAAACTGGTTTCCAAATCTGTAATGAACCCACTGGACCATAATGAATAACAATTTTTGTTAAGCACCCACTGTGGAAAAAACTGACTTCTCCATCAAGAAAATTTTAATCTAGTACAGGAAATAAAATTGGAAGAAGAGCCTCTGTTTATGTCTTTTATGTTTGGGTTTGGAAAGAATATATTGGTGGATGACTTTATAAAGCCGAATTATTCTTAGCATCCAGCTAATTTCTTGTGGTAATATGGGAAATTACACTCATAATGTAATATTTGTATTGGAAGAACTAGCAATAAATTACCAGGCTGTTCGTGTTGCAATATGCGAAGGGAAAGGCCTCGTTTCCAGTGGATTCACAAACCAACATGAAAGCCATGGAGCTCGAAGATAATCACCTGCTGACTCAGCAATGCTCATGATGATGTCATGAAACAGACACAAATGTTTTCTTAAAGCCATAGCCAACTCCAAAAAAACAGATCTAAACTCCTTTTGAAGAGGTAAGGCTCCATTAACAGTTCATTTTCTTTAATGATCTGACTTTAAGAAAGTATTGCTCGTATTTTTTACTTTTTAGTAATTCCACACTAATACCTCACCCCCAGCTCCCCTGTCTGAAGTCAAGTCTGACTTCTTCCAAGCACCCCAACTCTCTGTCCCTACTCTTAAAACCTGAGAGTCACCACCTGCTTCTCCTTTTGTGTCCCTCCTGTCATCAGATGCTTTTTCTTCCAAGTGCTGGGGCACCTACTGGCTTTCCCTTCGCAGAGTCTACCTGTGTTCACACGTCCCTCTCACCTGCATCCTTGCAGCTGCCTCCTCACTGGGCTCTCTCTCCAGTCTCTTTCCCACTATGAGATTTCCTCTTTCTTAAAGCACAATTCTCAATTTCTCACCATCCTGTCTCAAAGTCATCAGAGCCCTCCTCCACCTTCCCTTCAGACAACATCCTGGTTTATGGTTTGAGGATTTCCCCAGAGGGCCCATAGTTTACCTCCACCAGGCTCCAGTCAGAGCTGTCAACTAATGTCCTCTAAAAGGATTACACCTGTGGAGAAAGATTCACCTCCTCAACATGGAGAGAGGGAGTTGGCAGGGGGTGCAGAGGCCCATGGGGTGGAAGAGGGACACTTTCCAAGGTCTATTGCTTCTCAGCCTTGAGCAGCTGGGTCTATTTACCCAAGTGTCCAGCATAAATCATTTTCTGGAAGATACTACAGGCTACTATTACAGGCAGAATTTCTTGTCTCTCCATCTTGGTCTCCTGACCTTCCCTTTATTCTACATTTCCAAAATCCTAACATTTCACACCTATTCTGCTAAGTAATCCTTCCTGACCTACCCAACATATGTGGCTTCCCCTTTCTTTAAATCCCAACAGCATCTGATATCTGTTTGACGGTATTAGTTGTATTTGTCCTATTATTAATGAATGCTTACTTAATTGCCTTGTTTCCCATACCAGGATATAAACTGCACTGTATTCCCAAAAGCACCTAATTCATACTGCAGCCACATAACAAACGTTTGTCAAATGTCAAGATATGGCTAAAACCACTGTTGGGATACTTTTGTTTTGGCTCATTTTTTTTTTAATCCAATACTCTTCATTAGACAATAATCCAATCTAAATATCTTAATAACATTGCCAGTAATGGTCCCAGTGGGTCCTTGTAGGGCCTCCCACACTGATCCTTGCATTCTTCTAGTTTTCTCTAGGGTCTTTTCTCATAGTGAGAATTATTAATGTGCTAAAATTACATAGTAATAAATGTCCAACACCAATTTACTACCACTGTCTGATCACAGAAGTCTGTAACTATCTGGAAGGGTTCCATAAATTCTGACTCCAAGGACTGTACATGAAAAGTCCAAACTTTCCACTTAGTTATCTTACCAAGAAACCATACACTGCTCAGCATGTGAGCCTGGAGGTTAGGTAAGTTGTATGTGAACTTTGCAGGGATTTGGTGCTAGAAGACAGAACGCTGGAACAATTCTGACAAATGTGAAGACCAATAATGTGGTATAATTCCAACAGAAAGCCACAAAGTCCACACTGGAACTAGCTGGCACCAACCAAAGAAGTGTGATACAATACTCTCCCTTCCACTGAAAACCTTCTGTGGTTTCAGGGTGAGGATGAAGAGCATGGAGAAAAATAAATATGTTATGAAATTTAAACCACACCAGGAACACAGAATATGAGCCAAAAGACCACAGAGTAGTATTTTTATGGGTAATTTTGAATTTTATCCAGATAGAGTCAGAAATTAGCATGCACAGCTATGCTATATGACTTAGATGCCAAGTTTTCATTTTGTTTTATAGTGATATTAGGACTTCTCATATTTCATCTCTGTTTATGTTTATATAAATTATATAACATCAAATCCAGATTTGGAGCATCTCAGAATAAAAACCTGAGTAATTACTGTGAATATTTTTTTAAGAGTTCAACTTCTAATTTTTTAAGTTTCTCTGAAAAATAATACCTGAGTGTATAAATTTACTTCGATCATGTTAATACAATGCTGCATTACGTTTCCATTATTTGAACAAGACTTGCTGTAATATATATTTTATACCTATTTAGAAATGTGTATATTTTTCCAATTTGTAGGAGACAAATAATGCCAAGCATATTAACCACATAAACCCACAAGATAACTTTTTTCTTTATCTCATTTTTATCTAAGTGTTAAAGGGAGCATGAAAAAATTTTAAACTTAAGTGCCTAAGTGATTAAAGTCCTACAATCAAAAAACTGGTAGATGAAACAAATAAAATAAAAAAGAGCCAAATCAATAGACTGTCTACTGGAAGAAAGAAGAAGGAGGAGAAAAGGTTAGTTTTACATGATGCTGCATAATTTTAATTTAACTGCAGGTTCATTCAGTATCTAAAAACACTGTTTTGGAATACCCTTTTGTCATATGTACAGAAGGACTTTGCTATTGTCCCTCAGGAAGGCTGGCAGCTGGCCCTGCACTTTGACCTCCAACCCTGCCTCAGCAAGGGGCTCATTGATATTCCCAGAAGCTTCTTTCAATGGAAGATCATTTAAAAGAGAAAACCCCACCTCAGAGGTTGGTGGTCCTCCCCTCCCACCCTCTGCTCCTGCCCCCCTCTAAGTGGTGGCATGCAGGTCTGGTCAAGCCCTACAATCCCTTGGCCTTCATAAAGCCACTATTTTTCATGTATATTTGATGGATCCTTTCCTTGCTATTCAAAGCAGCTTTCACAGTCATGTTAGTGGGTGAGGGCTTTCTATTCTGGCCTTACATTTGATTAATTTGTGGCATTCATGTGTCTAATTCTCTACACACAAAGGGAATGAACTAGCTTGGACTCTATTGACAAGCCATTTCTGCCTGGAAAGTTCAAACGTAAAGGAAAAGGCTATGTCAGTGGAGATGGTTTCCAGCTTGCTAAAAGCAGCTTAGAATAAAAATAAATAAAAAGTCTAGCTTTAAAAAACAAACACCACTATCATTTCCAATGCCTTTGTTAATGATATTTCAAAACACGTAAGCAAATACCTAAACGCTGCATTCCTCATCACGCGTACATAGATCTTCACAAGGGGGAGCACCCGAAATCACTGCATTACAGACATCACACACAGAGATGCCTAGCTCCCTTTCAAATCCCATCAGTCAAACTTTTATCACCCGTAGAAGAAGCAGAGATGATAAACACTGTCTGTAATACCGTTTGGGTTTTAAGCTTTGGGTCTCTTCCAGTTATGTTTGCAATAGTGTGAAAATATTTAAGGAACAGAATATTGTTCCTTACTTTTAATACATAATAGTCTCAAATATGACCCCAAATGCAAGTCTTTTACAATTCTCTCAATTTATCTTGGCTAATCCTTAAAGAATAGAGATCGCAAAAGTGTAGTGTACACATTAACCTTCTTACTATAGTTGCCCTTTTAAAATTCCCATTTGAATTTGGTAAGTTTGTAATTCCCGCAAAAAAAAAAAATCCACAAAATTTCTATTATGGCACTTCAACTTCTACAAAGTGCTGCAAAGAACTTACAACTAGACCACAATTATTTGAGGTAAGCAGGAAGAGAAAGAGTAGTCCTTTGTGTCTCACACATTCCATGTGTCCTTTAATAAAAAGCAGGGCTCTGCTCGTTCCATGATGTCACTGGTAGTCTGTACAAAAAAGTCCCCACGGACAAAGTTTTACTTCCTTTCTATAGAGCCAAAGATGAAATAAATCTTTAAAATGAAGAGGAGAAGAAAATGTACATGCGGTCTTCCAGAATATAGAGAGAGCCTACAAGGAATAAAGAATCAACCAATCCAGTTTCCAGTTCTACTGATTTACTTCATTGGCCTTAGGTTTACCCTCCTGCTACAGGCAGAATGTGTGTGTGTGTGTGTACACTCATGAGGTGTGCATTTCCTCGCTCCCTGTGACCTGAACAACCATCTCACTACTCTGGAATGATGAGAGGGCACCACATCAGGTAAAAGGAGTTTGGAACACAGCACCCCACCCCTCCCTGCTGCAGGCTTGGATAACTGAAACCAAGCCACCCAGCTCTCCTAAGAAAGGGAAGATGAGGAAGACATTCCCACATGGGGTTCTAACAGCATTCTCTCTGACTTCACATAAGTAGCAATGCCATTAACCTTAACATATCAATAGTCAGTTTTCCCAAATACCACAGGAAAGAAGGTGGGAGTCTATGTGGCATCTTTAGAATATACTAGGAAATTAAGGGGTGTGGCATTGGGCACTGGAACTATGAGGCATTGGTCTAGAATAAGAGTGTGCTTCTAGTATTTATATTGAAGTGTTTACAAGCAGACATATATCCTTCTAGAAGTATACTAAGAGATCTATCTCTATCTTTTTATAGGGGAGGGGGGGAAAAGGGAGAGAAGAGAAAAAGAGGAAAGATAAAGATCATGCAGATTCAATAGCCCATGGGAAAGCCAGGAGTCAGAATTTAGAGACAGCCAGACCGAGGAGAAGCCTGTAAAGTCCTACAGAGGAGACATGGTGAAATAATGTCACAGTAGCATGGTTTTAGCATTTAAGTGATAAAACAATTAAAGGGTAAAACCATAAGGAAAGAAGGAAACCATGGGAGCTGCCATGCTTAAGTGTCTGAACTCAGAAATGCAGCTACTCTTTCTAGAACCCATCCAGAAAGCCAGATCAGGAGCCTGCAGAAATGCCTCTCAGCAAGGATAGATGTAGACCTCCTGCATAAAGAGCAAATAAATAATTGTGTGACGTGAAAGAATCAAGTGCAAACATAAATGAAACTCAGAATTTACTAGAGGTTTGAGCCTTGAGATGAAATCAGTCAATTGAGAAACACTTAAAATGTGATAATACAGATTTTATTCTATATGTAAAATAATGAAACCTTAGTTTTGTAAAATTGTTATAAGCCTTCCATACTTTTACAAATCCTTCTCAGTTTGCAGATTCAACAGCAGCTGATCTACGATAGAAATTCGCTCTAAAAGTCCTTTCAAAAGGATGTGTCAGGATGGCCATAAGTACAACTTAATAAAAATCACTAGATTGTCTTATCCCACTTCCCTTTAGCCAAGTGACTGAGTCTTTTCTTTGAACTTGGACACATGCATATACACACAAAGTAGGCATGCATAGATGTCTACATAAATCTATAATTAATCTATACCCACCCTATCAATCCCAAAATGGGCATAAAGGCTTAGGAGAGGGCCCATGTCAGAGTCAGAGTCCTTACTGCCAACAGAGGCGAACTCTAGTGAACGTAACAGAAACAGTATTTCTTGTAAGAAAAATCAAGTCTCTCTCAAAATCTATTAGATTTAAAAGGAAGGTTCGGAGCCTAAGGTTGAGCCTAAGACTGTAGCCACTGGAGCTAGCAGTTCCTGGGCCTCCTCACGGTCCCTGCTGAGGTGTGAGACTCAAGACCCCACCGCCACTTCTGTCCTTGATAGGCAGACACTAAGGGCCACACAAATGACAGGAATCCTCTTTGTCCTTCTCTCTGGGCTCCAAGTCCTAGCCAGCGACATTAGATTGGTAAGCTCGGGCTACAGGCCTGCGTTCTAGCTACCTGAGATGGCAGGCAATGAGAACCTGGCCTTCGGGGCTTTCTGCACTGGAGATGACCACTCACCTCCCCATAAGAGCCAACACCAGTGGCTGCCCCAGCCCTCTCGGAAAAGGCTTCCTCAAAAAGCAGTGGCATTGCCACCTAAGTGACAACTGTGTTCTGAAGCACTTATATACTGTGAAGCATTTACACAGGGTTTTTCAAGTAAACAGTATGATATTAATTTTTCTTTTTTTTTGTGGGTACCGGGGGTCGACCTCAGGACCTCACACGCCAGCAGGCACCCATGCCGCTGAGCGATATCACTGGCCCTTTTTTCGTATGTGGGATCTAGGAGTCGAACTCGGGCCCTCACGCTTGCCAGGCAGGCGCTTACGCCACTGAGCCATCTCACTGGCCCAGTATGATATTAAATTGATATTAAATTTATTAGTAGGAAAGACTGAAGATTATCTTTTTTAAAAGAATATAATGTTAGAGGGAATGGTCTTCTAGAAAAGAACACTAAATTATTAAATTTCCAGTCTGTAACCACATATATGCCAATTTTTATTTCAAATTCAAATATTAGAAGTTACCTAACAAAGCAAAAAGTAGGCCAGAATTAGCTGGATTAGGTCTTCACTGTAGAAACTTGACATAGAACATACAAGCATATAAAAGCTGAGTTTATCTGCTTAACAGCAAATTCTGAGCAGAGCTCAACCTCCTAGTAGTGAAAGAAAGTGTTTCCACATTTTTGAGAAGCAAGACCCATAAAGGAAGGGCATCTAATTTCTCGTAATTACCCTGGTACCTTACAGTCCATAATTACAGAGAGCACCATGCCCCGAACTGGCCTTCAGTTTGTTCCAAACTCAGTGCATGTAATTAGCTTTGATTAATATCCCACATTTCACATCAACAGAAATAGTGAATCCAAATGATCCCCGTGCTCTGCTGCCTCGGGAAACTTTGCTATTCCAATTCCGCGCCTTTATCAAGGGGACATGCTGAGCAAATGGGATCAAATGAAGCCTTGGCACCCACCTTGGTCTAACTATTCAGAAGGAAGCAGCAATGCCTTTCATGTAATCATCTTAATCCCTTGTATCAACTAATTAACACACAGAGAAAGCTTTTACTTGCATGTGAGCAATTATAGCAAGTTCCTGGTCGGTGTCCAAATGGATCCACAATATAATTCATGAACAATGAGACTCTGGGAAAGACAGCTTCTAAAGATGACTTTTGAAATGAAAAAGGGTTGGAAGGGCAGGCATTAAATGATTCTGTTAACAGCAAGAAGAGAGGACAGAAAATAAATGTCAGTTTCTCAAAAAAAATTCAATTTTGGAACTCTATTTTGCACATGATTGGCTTAAACAGGCCCCTTCGTGGGAGCAAAATAAGAACCCATAGACAAGCAGTTATGATTCTGTACACTGAGACAGCTACAACTCAAGAGTTACTTCGGGGGCCGGTGAGATGGCTCAGCGGCATAAGCGCCTGCCCGGCAAGCGCGAGGGCCCGAGTTCGACTCCCGGAACCCACATACGAGAAAAGGGCCGGTGATATCGCTCAGCGGCACGGGCGCCTGCTGGTGCGTGAGGTACTGAGGTCGACCCCCTGTACCCACCAAAAAAAAAAAAAAAAAAGTTACTTCGGAAGGGGCTCGGAAACAAAGAAACCTGACGTCCTTAAACCAACCAAAATAAACCCACAGCACCCAGGCTTTGGAAAGGCATCTAAGATTTTAGCTCAGTGACTTTGCATTCCTCTGGGGGAGGGGAGCTGTTGCATGGTCCCGGTCTCTCTCTCTCTCGCTGTCTCTCTCTGTCTCTCCCTCTCTCTCTCACAGGAGACAGCACATTAGTATTTGCAGCTGCCGGAGAACTAATACAAGTATTGGGAGCCAAGGGCAGCAAGGGTTAGGAACTGTGAGTGGGGAAGAGGGCTCAGGGGCCTGCGGCAAAGGACGTCCGAGGCTGCAGCACCCGCTGCGGGGTTTTGCTCTCCTGTCTGCTCCAGCCAGAGTGGCAATCTCTCCAGCGTCGGGGCAGCTTGTAATCCAGTAGCGGGCAGAGGGCACAGGAACCTCCCGGCTCGGGGCTCTCGGCCCTCCAGCACCGCGTGCGCTGTAGTAAGCTGCCCCGGCTGCGCGTCCTGCATAGACGGCTTGCAGTCTGGGGAAAGCATTATCCAGCAAAGTCCAGTCAACAAGTTCACAGAATCCAAGTTTCAAGAAACAAAAACGCTTCCTCACATCATCCCCTTCCCGCCAGACTCTGCTGAGGCAGCTTTAACGCTGCCAAGGGAGTCCTCCTTTTTTTAAAGAACAAAATGCTAATCACCTAGGTTGGATCTGGGCAGCCTGAACCACTGCACTCGGCCAGCCTGGGAACCAGACGCTCCCCTTCCAGCTCGCAGCGAAAGGATGGGCCATCCCCGGCCCGGGCGCTCGGCCCTCCAGGGTCCACCTCCCGGCCGCGCCCACCGGCAGGACCCGCAGGGCTGGCCCGGAGGGACAACCGGGCTCTGCTCTGCACGGCGCTGCCTCACGAAACAGGTTTCCCCTTTCCCGGAGAGACACTCCTTTGTGGCTGGGTCACGTCACACAGCAGAACGCTCAAGGAACACCCTGGGTCCTCTTCCCCGCAGGAGACCATGCCCTTCACCCTGACCTGTGGCGCAAGGAGAAGGAAATGAAACCACTCTCGGGCTTCTAAGTAAAAGGTAACCAGGCAGCAGCCAGCGCAAGGCAGAGCCTACGCTGTAAAACAACACAAGGAAACTGAAAACAGCACTGTGGACACAACGGTCATCCAGGTGCGGGCGGGCATCTGCGAAGGCAAAATAAAATTTTTCTGGAGTCGAATCTCGAGACAAATGGACTAAAAAAAGGACAGGAAAGCAGAGGACGTGAAGCGAGGTGCGGTAGCACGGAGAAATCTGTTCTTATCTGGCAAGGGCACCCCCTGCTGGCCGCCACGCTGAACTCCGCCTATTGGTCCGCTCCAGACAGCCCGCCGTGTCCCTGGGCAAAGCTGGGGAAAGAGGCAAAGAGCTCCGGCGGCCGCAGGTCCCTTGCAGAGCGCGCGACGGGGGCACAAGATGCCATCACTCCACAGTCACAGCCCCAAACCACAGTCTTTGTCCAGCCACGTCTCTCTGCAGTCAGATAAACTACAAGCAGACTTAAAAAGAATGCAGGTGAGAAGTTTACAAAATAGGGGAAGAGGTGACCTGCCATTAAAAAAAAAAAAAAATTATTAAACTACTCACATATACAGTGCTTGATCACTGGAGAAAAATCTAGACTATCGTTTTAAATACTGGAGTTTATCACGCCAGCCTTCATAGTGATTATTTAAGTCCTTGGCATATAATACTGCAGCATAGGATTACGATCCTTCAAACATCAGGCTAGAACTTATTATTCACAAAACATTACTAAAATCAGAAGGCGTTCCCATTCTTTTTCACATGAACTACTACACACACACGGACATTTTCATGCCCAAGTTACCATTCTCTTTCTTTTTCACCTGGTTGTTTCTCACTTCTTTTGCTGCTGGGCTCTTGCCAGATGAAGCTGATGTTTTGTACTCTCAGCCCACTGTCCCCTATGATGAGTCCCTTCCTAATCGCTGCATTCAATGTCTTTAGCAGAAAATCCTGTGTAACATGGGACTCGTACATAAGCTCACTCCCATCATCATCAATTAGAGACACTTAGGGGAAACTCCCAATGCCTTCTGCCGGGTACCTTTCACTAAGACAACCAAAAAGAAACTGTTTGTAAAGGCACAGCGGGTCTCTCCCCTGCTAGCACAAATGTCACACTTGAGTATCTTTAGCTTGTGTTATCTGCCTGTGTTCTCAGTGAGTTCATCAGTTCAGGCTGAACTTGGCTTCTCCCTGGGACCTCAATCTCATGTCTGTTCCCAGCTCTCAACTTCAAACACAGGGGACAGGGAAGGCAAGGCATCTAGGCGTGAGCAGAGAAATATAATGGGCAAAACAAACATGCTTCATCTCCTTTGGGTCACTGGGTCTGGATTTCATTTTCTGGTTTACATATGAAACCAGGGGAGTAAGAAGAAGCACCAGGGTAACATACGCCCCACTGACAAATGCTCTCATTTCAGAATTTAAAAAGATTTTCCAAATATTGGAAATCTCCTGTGCAGGGTTTTTTTTTTTTTTTTTTTTTTTTCTATCCAATTCTGTTTGCTGAATTTTTAAGTTTCATTTCCTTGTGTTCCTTATGCACAAAAGACTTTTCAGATAAAATAAGTGCTTGTAGTCATTCTTTTATTTATTTAGTCAATAAATATTTATTAAATGTTAGAAGTGTTTTTGCCAAATAGCCTATGTGGACAACATATGATACAAACCTGTCTTTTATTCACTTCTTTTAGCTTTTATTGTATGCATCTGTCCCCAGGAATAACATGATTATTTGTGTTTCCATGCTGTGGTTTAGAGAGTGCAACCCTTACCTATCAAAAGGTCTGAGAGTAAGTATATGGGTCTATTTTTATTTATAAGAGGGGGAAAGCAGAATGGTTTTAGAATCAATCTGTACCAGTTTTGGGAATAAGCTTCTGCTTTGAACAGAGCTGTCAAGACATTTACAATCTGTTCGGCTCTGTGTCCACAGGAGGCTAAGGTTCCACAATAAAAAAGTAAAGGATTTTTATTCATTACCACTTAAGTAGTGAGCACCTGGTAAGACTTGGGGTGATTTTAGCTTTTCAGTATACCCTAAAGCATTAAACTGCACATCTATATTTATACTTACATGCACATATGTGCAAAATAATCTGTAAGAAAAACAGAATTAGGCTTACTACTACTTTATTTTAAAGTATGGGGATAAGTAGAATAGCTATCAACTGGCTTTCTTCTTGAATTTAAGTAGTCAAACGATCTTCAAGAAAGTCAGATGGAAAGGGTTGTTTGGAGCAACTCAGGATTTTACTCATGGCTTCAAAAACATCACTAAATAATAAGCAATATGTGTGTATAAGAAAAAGTCTTTTATGAATCAAAACCTCATTGTAAAGACACAGTGTCTTTCTCTCAGATTATAACAATATTCAAGGTCCTCTCCTGCAAAAAAAAAAAAATCAATAAATAAGCTCTGGCTGATACCCCTCAGATTAAACTCAATATGCCATTAATATGAAAAGAATTTGACAGTTTACATAAGGGATGTGACCTGGTGCCAACAACCTCTGGCTTCTCCATTCTCCAGATGGTAGCAGATTAGTAGGCTGCCTTTATTCTCATAAGGAGATTTTTACCCCCCCATGGAAAAACTATAAAGGCCAATTCTGTTCCAAACTTCGAGTCTCCTTCACAAATGTCTACTCGATTCTAGGCCTTAACTAATGCCTATTAAAAGAAGCCCTTGGGCTTGAAGCTATGGAAGGGGGAAAAAAGACTAAGGCAAACTTAACTCTAATGCCCGCCTTTAAAAGGTCTATTGACTGAAGCAGTGGGGAGAGTTTGAACTAATGTTAACTTAAAGAAAAAGGCTGGTGAGATTCAACTGTGGATGTGAATGCTTGCTTGAGTTTGATCTTGACGGGGCTTAAGATAAGGGAGATAAAACCCTAAGCGTACTTACATATTAAAAAATGCAGTGGCACTAAATTCACTACATACCACTGTTCTCAATTTGATTTATGCCTATCATCACAGAAGACATTGAAGGACACCCCTGTCTAATATGGTAAAAAGCCACAGCAGAGGGCACTTACTCTGTTCTGCTAATGCTAACATGAAAATCATTTCCTGACAACACACAATATTCCTTCGCATTAAATCTTCAAATATAACACAGAACAAAAACGGAACCTTTCTTTGGTCCTGTTCTGGAGGTATAAATATAACAACTAGTTATGCAAAGAGATCCCAGAGATGAAAAATGGCTTTTAGTATGCAAGACATACTTTTCCCAACAGATAGGAAGTGGTCTCTAAATAACTGGGGAAAATATTATACATTATAAACAGATGCACCCTGATAAAACTTTTAAGAACATTTAGGTGCACTTAAAATCCAGAAAGCTAAGTAGTAGACACCTTCCCAAAATGGGTCATTTTGCAATCACCAGGACACTGTCCATGTATTCCAAAGGAAGAAATTACATTCTTTGAAGGGAAAATTCTTTTTCTTCAAATCTTATGATGAACATAAAGACATTTTAAAGACCAATTTGTTCATAAATACATTATATATACTTTTTATGCAGTTTTTAAGATTTCTATTAACATTTTCACAAACAGGTGAAAATGCAAAATTTTGCCTGGATTTTTTTTTCAAGCATGTTAGTCTTGATGGATGAGATGCTAAAAATAATAAAATAACCTACTGTAGAACCACTAGGCACAATGAAAAGAAGTAGTTCATAGCACATGATCCCTACCCTAAAGGAATTTACATCCCGTTAGAAAAATTAGACCAAAAAACTGAAAGGTTTTAGTAAAGATTCAAGATACTAGGGAGAAGGGAATTACAAAGAAAAAGGCAATGTCTGGGTATCTACCTATTTAATTTGACCTATTTCTATCAGTTTCCAAAATCATTTAGTTAAAAGAACTTCAGCATTTGCTAGTAGCAAATATACTTAGAGGTCCCCAGAAATAAAAGTTTTCATGGAAATCTCAAAGGCAATAAAAAGGAAAAGCAGGATTTATTTAATTTCTTTTCTGCAAACTGCCTCATTTCCTAGAGGAGGAAATGCTAGGCAAACACTAACTTAAATGGTCATATTAAACACTCACCCAAGGATGCCATTAATGGTAACAGCCCAGAACTCATCTAAGCAAAATGCCTAGTTCTGTGAATGCATTGGCATAGTATAAAATGGCTTGTTCTGGGTGGATGTTTCCTTGTCTTCTACTCTCACTACAGTATTCTCACAGAAATGTCCATTTCCACTATCATTATCATACTCATTTAAGTGAGAAAAGTTACGTCCAGTAAAGGAACTATCCCCCAAACCAATAACTGGGACCATCGTGGCAATCAGATAACAAGTTTAGGAAACTGCTTAAGGAAATGAGCTAATAACGTGAGTGTGCACAAGCAGATTATCTCTGATTGCCACAAAGAACGTTATGAGGGGGCACCAGGTTTTCAAGTGATCATTTTTCCAGCTTGTTAAGGAAAGGTTAATCTGTAGCCCTATCCATAAAATCAATTTTGAAACATGCTAAATACAAAAAGAACATTTTAAAATTCATCTCTTTCAATTGTCTTAGACAGAACTAATTCAGATATTTTCCTGATCATAAATCTACATATACATATATATGATATATATATATATATATATGTCATAGCTGTATGACTATCAATTAACACTCTGTTATTCAGTAATTTGAGAGGAAAATACATTAGTTGGTTATAAATATAAAATAAAGCTGCTAATATCCGAATTCTTTAGTTCATGAGGATGAGCGAACACATACGGAAAAGCTTGTCTTACTGTTATTTAACTCCCCTAACACCAAGCCTTCTTCCTTCAGCGTCGCAGGAGTACAGCTGCTGAAGTTGTATAATACTAAGGTATGACGAAAACCTTTCTCTAAGGCACACTTTTGACAGTTAAGTTGTTGCACACACAAACTCCCCCCACTCCATAAAAGTTAACATTCCAGGGTTATCTTCAGTCCAAAACACAGAAATCTGTTTCAACTTGCCTACCTCTCTCAGCTTTAATCAGAGAATTTGCGTGCATAGTATCTATATTTCACTCTTCATTTGAAAAGATCTAGTGGCCAAATGCACACATTTTTCACCATTGGCTGGCAGTAGATCAGATTGTGAAATGTAAATCAGAATACCTTTCACCTGCAAAAGGACTAACATAAATGCCAATACAAATTTCCTCAGAACCCGAGGGGCTTTTCAGAGGCACTCCAGCACCTGGTCACCCTGAAACAAGTCGATTGTGAATGTAAAATCCAAACCTTGTTTGGGAAAGTAGCCTGGGAAAATGGGAAATTTGCCATTCCCAGATGAAGTCAGTTTCTTAGCTGGGCTGTTGTATCTATGAACAACATTTCAAAGTTTCTATGAAATCTAAATATCCGATATTACTGCATGCCAAAAAAGAAGAGCTATGTGCCCTTTCTGATATAGAAAACTCAGTGAAAGTTTATGATAAGGGTTAGATCCAAAAGGCACACAGAAATAGAGGGAAATTTAAGGATGCCCCATTTGAGCTGGATTACATCCAAGACCCACTTATCTGAGATAGAATTAGACCAAATGTCAAGAGAAAAGAATGGGCAGGCTTACCCCTTCGTGTTTCGGGAAGAGCTGGTCTTAGTGTTTTGCTGACATTTTAAGTATAAAAGAGTCTTATTGTAAACTCTGGACCCCCAGAAGGCCTGCTTCCACAGAACTCTGAAAGGAGAGATTAGTTGGGGGGGCCTCAGCATCGGATTCTACCCTTCAATCACGTTAGACACAGAGCTTTAGCCACTTTTTTGCTTAAAGTCATGCATGTGGTCAAAAGTTTAATTATATCACCGGCTGCATCAGCAAGCATATTGTCTGCCCTCCACAGGAGGGATAAAACCTTTTCGGGATGCTGGGATTCAGGCATCATTGTGGAAGACTTCCCGAAATTTGGGGTTATGCCTGACAGTTGATATTTTTTTCCCTTAGCAGATCAAAGAACACAGCCTCGATCCTGATAAAATTCTAAAAGGTTTCTCCCAAATTCTAAAATTGGTGAGGCCCCTATTCTCTCTCCAAATGGCCGAGTTATTAATGGATTGAACCTACACGTGATCAAATTGGCACTTTTGACATAACTGACTAGTTTTTTTGCCAACCAGTCATTCCATCATTCATTCAACAAGAATTTATTAAATGCTTAGGTGTTGAAAAGATGCAAAAGAGTGCCTCTCCTCAAGAAGTTTGCAATCTCAACCACGCAGAACACCAGCTAATTAAGCTAGTTATGAGTCAATCAAACAAGTTAAGCATGTAGACCAGGCCAAAATCCATGAAGTCTGAGGTAACCGTGAGTTTCATTTTGAAAGTTGAGAAATGTTGATTATAATCAGTTTTTGGTTGAAGATTTAAGGGGTACAAGGCAAGGAAAAGCCACCCTGGAGACCAGCCTCCAGCTCAGGCACAAGAGGGGGCCAATATCAGCTGCCAATTATAATCAAAAAGAAAAAGAAGTAAGGAACTATTCCAGACATTTCTATAAATAACTTCCAGTATGATCATAAGGGTTGTAATATATGTCAAAGAGTACCACAAAAAGTAAATAATAAAATGGCTTAAATCAGACTAATCAAGTAAGAATCGCCCCAGCAAACACTCACAGTTAAGAGTATCTGTCTAGCTAATACTAATGGTAACAGTTTTTGTTCTTCCCAAATACACACTTATGCCCATGTACATTTGATGAGCAGAATTCTTTCTTTAGTGAAAAGAATATAATAGCAACATGATTCACCAGAGCAAGAGACCTTTTCCTGAAGCTAACAGAAAGTATGTGATGATACAAGCCAACCTAAACATTGGGCATGGAAGGCCCAGAACCCAGGGCTCACAAATGTTTTCAAGGGAAAAATGCATAAAATTCAACCTTAATTATATTTATCTTTACAGCAAAACAAGTCATAAATTACAATTCTAAAAATACTTTTTGGGCCGGTGAGATGGTTCAGCAGCGTAAGTACCTGCCTGGCAAGCGCGAGGGCCTGAGTTCGACTCCCAGAACCCATATACGAAAAAAGGGCCAGTGATATCGCTCAGCGGCACAGGCGCCTGCTGGCACACGAGGTCCTGAGGTCGACCCCCAGTACCCACACACACAAAATAATAAATTAATTAATTAAAATAAAATAAAAATATTTTTTAAGGAAAGAAAGGTCCCACATAGACAAAAGCTCAAATCAGACTGTGGCCCTGATTGACCTGCCACTTTCTGTGTACCTACTTAGTGCCACAAACTTACATACTCTCTCTATTCTTCCCAACAGCTCAGGACATCAAGTATTAACAGTGTCTCCATTTTCTGTATGTGGACAGTTCCAGGTCATGCAAGAAGGTTTCGTAATCATGAGACAGAAGAAAAAGTATAGATTTTAGACACGATCACAGCTGTATTGGAATTCTTGCTCTTCCATAAAGAACTATGTGATACTGGGCCAAGTACAACATTCCAAGATTAAGAAAATTAAGACTTATGCAAAGAATATGAGAAAATAGTGGTATTACTATAGTTATTATTAACCAGCTAGTGGCTGAATCAGCATTCCAACTCAGGTTTGCTATTTGGACTTTTTCGTTATGCCCATGGTAGAATTTTTTGGACCCATATGGCAAACAAAGCTCTAAGAAATCCTACAGTTTGTGATCCCATCTTTAAAAAAAAAAAAAAAGAAAGAAAACCATCTTTGCATGAAGTCATTCTATGCAAAATAAAAAAAGAGAGAGAGAGAGAAAGCCACAGTGAATAGTGCTGTAGTGTCAGTCTCCCCCAACAATGTGACTCGGTGATTTCAGTTTTAAAAACCCAAGGCAAATTCATTACTGATTTAAAATGCTTTAACCCACTAAAGAACCACCACCCTTGAGTCACTTCCAGCAGAATTTTCATACCCACCTTAGCAGCATCAGCTACATATCAGACCTTCTTCATCAATTAAAGATTGTACTCTTTGGTCTATCAAATTTTCCTCAGTTGTTTAAAATATTTTAACTGTATAAGGAGGAAGCAGAATGTTAATCAACTACAACTCAGAATACTTATAATAAGAGTCTTTATCCATAAAGACTTAGCTTATACTCATTCATAACATTTCCTGGACTTTGAAAGCTGATTTTATACATTTTTTGTTGAGAATTTTAATAATAATTCAGCCCTTTAGAAAGGTATATTAGTGGACTACATAATCACACTTCTAAAGGTACTTGACAAGCCTACATAGTAGCACACAAATTATAATTTAAACAGCTCTTTTCAGTTACCAACTGACATTGCAACTGAAGATACTTCATATTAAAATTTACATCTGTGACAAGACCTCATGAACACAGTTAAGAGCATTCCATTTAGAGACAATTCTGATAATATACTGAATTCTATACCCAAATTTAAAAAGTAGGAACATTTGCATAAGAGCAGAGTTTATATTTTAATAAACCATTTCCGCCTGCTGTATAGTTCCCCTTGTAGGAATCTTCTCTGAAATGATAGTAACTTAGGGTGAGCAATAGCAAAGCAGAAAAAGGGGACAATACCCACACCATTCCATAGGGAAAAAGAAAAGAAAGAGGGAGGTAGAGAGAGGGAGGGAGGGAGGGAGGGAGGGAGGGAGGGAGGGAGGGAGGGAGGGAGGGAGGGAGAGGGGACAGATTACAGCAAAACCAGCAAAATGCATGCGTACACCTCATGTTTTACCACTCCATTATCTGTGTCCACACAACAGATTGGCACTTTGGTCAATATGCTGTTTTCTAAATTGCAGGAATCTCTGATCTTAAAGTCAGCATGTTCCAAAAAATTAATGGGAATTTCCTGATCTCAGCACTCAGCTATTATATTCAGAATCATTTTTATTGTAAATTCGTGCTTTGGATGAATGTGGAAAGACTTAGAAGAAGACATTTTTAAAATGTGTATGTGTGTACAAGATATATCATATAGTTGTAGCAAGGTCTCATTAAAGTTGAGCAATTCAAACTGTAGACAACATTGCCAGTCCGTCTTTATAATTCAGATCTAGTTCTCTCCTCCCTCGCATACTCATTTGCCAAAGCTGCATTAATAACCTCCATAAACACCACATTTCTCACCTTGGAGTAAACTTACCAAGTTAAACTGTTTCATAGACATAATACTGACAGACGCTTCAGAAATAATTTAGTCTACCTCTTTCCCCGCTCACTGAAGTTTCATTTCCCCTGTGATATGGTCCTGAGAGATTACTCATTACCGTGGTTCTTTACCCCTGAGACACATGAAGGAATAACAGAGAGCAGCAGAGACACTACCTTTAGGAATGCTAACAGCCAAAAACAATGAAAAGATTCCACTAGTCAAGAGCATCTCAAATATCTGATCAAGCCACAGCCCAGAATTGTACTTCCACTCCAGTGAGAAGTATTTAAAATCAGTTCCAAAGTCATCCGCACTGATGACCAAGGGCTGCTGGAGCTTCCACGGCCAGGCCCAAGGCTGGGATTGAATTTCCCCAGACAGTCCTCTCCTGCAGACAATAACAGTTGCCACATTCACGTTTCATATGTTACAACACCCTGTGATTTAGACTCAAGTTCCACTTGTACAGCTGCCTGCCTTAGTGGGTAAATGAGAACAGAGAAGAGTCTAGGTCTCCAGATCCTTGTATATCTTAAGAGACAAACTCGCTGTCTTGGGGCCTCTTGAGAACCAAAACTCCTTCATCATTTTAGCAGCCAAAACATCTGTCCTCAATATTCAAAAGAGGATTTTAGCTGCATGATGCAGACTCTCCCCAGATCATGGACATCAATTGAAGTAAAGGAGAATCCAAGACAGAAAGCACCTCAAATCCTACCTTTGCAAAGAATAGGAGAGGAAAAAAACTGATTTCTGTGTGTACATAGACAACGAATCCCAGCAAGATAGCTTAAGGTCTTGTTTTAAGTACACGGGTACAAACTGATTGCAGAAAAGCAGAAGATGGGTGAAAAAAAAGATAAAGACTTTTGCAAAGATAAATTGGTAGTAGCTCTAACGAAGTGATACACTGTTACTTGTAAGTCCATTCTCACCTTCTAATTAGGGAGTGTTAATTATTTTTGATAAGCTAAAGAATACACTGAGGACCCAGCCTTGCCTATGGAGGGTCCTCAATAAATATGTATAGACTGAACAGATATATTTTTAACTGCAAATTGAGTGTTCCTTATCCAAAATGATTTGGACCAGAAGTGTTTTAGACTTTGAATTTTTTTCTGATTTTGGAATTTTTGCCTATGTACCATCAATGAAACTCAAGTCTAAACATGAAACTCACGTTTCATAAGCCTTCTACACATAGCCTGAAGGTAATTTCATACAATATTTTTAACAAGTTTGTGCATAAAACAAACTTGTATACATCAAACACTAAGAAGCAAAGATGTCACCCTCTCAACTACCCTTGGGGACATCTGTGGTCATTTGGCATCACCATCGTTCCTGACTCTGAATTTATATTCTGTCAATAAGCATTTTCTAAAATGTATTCCCACATAAGTGTTTTATTAAATCTAAAACATGCCATTAATTGAAAATATAATGTGTTGAGGTAACTAGGAAGCACCAATACACCACTTGCAGTATCATATTAATACTCAGAAAGTTTCAATTTTGGAGCATTTCAGATCTTGGGTTTTTTGGAGTAAGGATGCTCAACTGGTATTCATTAGTCCTTCAACTTTTCTACAAAGGAAGTCAAATTCATTTGGGACCATGGTCATGTTTTGTTCATTTTAGGAAGTCTAAAGCAAAAGGGTAAAAATGGTAAATGATTCAGCAAATATTTGGAGAACAAAATAGGGGCCTTCTGAAAACTTTGAAGACCTATAAATTATATATATTTTGTCAGTTTAGGAAACTAAGCAAACAAATGTTTTGGTATTATTCAATCTAAGCCATCAGAAACAATTTTCCACCAAATTCTGATGTAAGTCCCTGAGTACAATATTCTGGAACACAGAAGTGAGTCTTCTGTTATTGTCCAAATGATGTTCCTTTGAGCAAATTTTTAAATGTTATTTTTTATTATTAGTCAGCCCCTAAATGATTTAGATTGAAACTAAGCTTAGTTTCTAAGGACTTTAAAAAGGTCTTGCTTAAAAATTTAAAGCTAAAATAAATGAGAACATTCTCTCGCCCTCTTTCTGCTTCTCTCCCTTCTATTCTCCAGCCAGACCGACGTCCGTACTTCCACATTTCATCTCCAACACCAGATTAACTTTTCAAGGAAACAGCTGTAAATAACTATAATCTAGTTAGTAGGATTCCTTTATGGCTTGAAAGGTTATAACAACAGGAGTTCTCAATTTTTTTGATAAAAAATGTTAATTCCCTCCTGTAGGGAAGCAACAGGACATCATCTAAAGATCAAAGAGAGGGTCATGTGTATAACATTTATATATATGAACTAGTGATAACCAGGATAAAGAATTTTAATCCTATAAAATTTAGGTACACAAAGATTCAAGAGACTCATAAGTAAACATTTTCTAAGGAAAAGTGAGAAGAAAGGTATCTTAAAATCAATTAATAGTCTATGTTGTAGGAGTGGCTCCTTCCTTAAAATATGTAGCATCCAAAGACAAATGTCCAAATAGATTAGGCTAAATTTAAAACAATTCAAAAATGAAGTGGGAAACATTTATTCAGCCAAAAATTCTACCTCAAGGTGAAGAACTTAAAAAGAAAAAAAAAATGTGAAAATATCAGGTCTTACTGGAACACTGATATTTTTGGTATAAAAATATTAATTGTGTACAATTAATACACAAGGCTTTGGCAAGTCAACAACATGATAGGTTTAATTTCCCCCATTGTTTAATGTGAATCGCTTCTTTGGACACCTTTCCAGTGAGTGATGGTTTTAGTGGAAATGCTTGTTGCTTGTTGAAAACAAAGAAGGCACTCTGCAGAACTGGCCCGTCCCTTAGGAACACCTGTACAGTCACACTGTGGTGGAAGAGCAAAGGCAGAGCGCACAAAGGGAGAAAAGGGGTACATATACTGGGATATAGCACTGTCATGGAAAATCATTGTGTGCCCCAGAAAATGACATGGAAACTATTTTTTTTCCTAACAAGTACTTTATTTGGAAGAAGACATCTCTTATTAATTAGAATGAAGTCTATATCTGTTATTTCAGCATTCACTGAGGCATACATAAATTGAGTGTTTTCATTTTCTGACCACTAACCATGGAAGACACAGCAAACCATATGTGATAGATGCAGGATAAAGGAATATGTTATCTGATGCCCACTGACCTAGGCAA
This sequence comes from Erethizon dorsatum, assembly GCA_028451465.1. Classification (NCBI taxonomy): domain Eukaryota; kingdom Metazoa; phylum Chordata; class Mammalia; order Rodentia; family Erethizontidae; genus Erethizon; species Erethizon dorsatum. The sequence continues at coordinate 60,162,742 of CM051838.1, forward strand.
TTAATCTACACTTCAAAGCAAAGATGAGGGCTCTTCTCCTACTTCATGGCTCCAGAAGAGTCTGTTGTGGATCCAGGCAGCCTTAACATCCATGGGGGTTTACGCATCTCTAGGGAAAGAGCACATGCAAACATTCCCAAAGGTTCAGTTAGCTCCAGGAGAATATTAAGGAGGTCCAGGCTGCTTTGGGAATATCAAGATTTCTCCCAAAGAGCCAATCAGAATCCCCTCAGGAAATCTACGAAAACTCTATTCTTCAGAAACAAATGGATTGGGCAATCATCAACCAAGAACTTTGCTTGAGTTATACTTTTAAATAATCTCAAACTTTTATGGTGACTTGAATCTAGTAGTGACCACATTTGCCTAAAACAGTGGCATCTAATCCCCAGGAAGATGAAGCCGATTTTGATGTCCTTGTAATATAAGTGGCAGTCTAAAAACCAGTCCTGTCAGAAAAGGAGGCACAGCCATGCACTATCCATGTGTTTGGCTGTAGTATTCTCCGAGATTTGTATATTCCCTACACTTATTATTTAAGCCTAAATAACCTCTAAATGCAAAACCTGCACATTTCTATTTCAAATATCATCTTGGCCTTGTATCACTTTCTAAATATTACCAGTCTCTCTTTTCTCGTATAAGATTCAACCATTAAGAAATTCAGTAGATATCATTTGTGTCTTGGATTTGCACCACCCCAAGTGACAGCACTTACTCACAGTTATTGTTGATGAGCAACTTTCTATCAATGTTCAAAGTCACTAGCTATGGGACTTTACATGAGTTTCCTAGTTATAAGGACTCCCTAAGTATTTGAGGAATGAATGAATGAATGAATGAACGAAGCTGGATGCTGCTAGAACACTATGAGACTCCACATAAGGAGTGTAAGAAAGCCTGTGACTCAAGGCAAGCATTCCAGAATTCTGGGGCAAATGCAGAACAGGCAGCGATAGTGGAAAGGGAGTCAGTGGTGTAATAATAACAAGTCTTCTTCTGGATATTCGAATGTAGAAAAAAAGCAATCAGATGGAGAATAATCCCTGGTCAGGAGAAAACAAACGTGAATTGCTGATATTATGGTACCAGTAAGTATCATGATTGCACTAGGCAATCCCCATAGGCCACAAATGGTGTGAAAATCTACCCTGGGAATAAATCCCTTCCATTCACCATTAGAGGAGGATAAAAGCAGGATAGGATTGGTGGAGGAGAGACAGCTTCATGCAATATCTATGGCAATAGGGAGTAGGTACCATTTTCTGCTTCTCAGTTATAATCCGAGGTACTGAATGGGAATTCTAAATTAACTATTTTTGCGGGGGGGGGGGGGAGGTACCGTGAATCAAACTCAGGACCTTGCGCTTGCCAGGCAGGTGCTGTGCAACTGAGCTAAATCCCCGGCCCTCTGAATTAACTTCTATAAAATGCAAAAACCAAGGACCTCCTCACAGGCACCTCAGTAGCTGGCTCATTCCTACTGCACCACATCAAGAGAAAACGGGCTTTTCCTCATACCCTGAATTTCCTCCTGTTTCTATTAGCAGCAGCAGCCAGTCCAAGGAAAGCCACAAAGCAGTTTTGGGATCTAGAGAGATAAATTCTGCTAAAAGAAAATGACAGCTGGGGCAGTGAGATAGCTCAGCGGCATAAGCGCCTGCCTGGCAAGCGCGAGGTCCTGAGTTCAACTCCCGGTACCCACATACGAAAAAAGGACCGGTGATATCGCTAAGTGGCACGGGCGCCTGCTGGCGTGCGAGGTCCTGAGTTCGACCCCCGGTACCCACAAAAAGAAGAAAAAGAAAAAAGAAAATGACAGCTGAGTCAGGGCACTGATAAATTCTAAATATTAGGTCACATATATAAATAGAGAAACCTGCATATAGCATCTGTTTCTTACCTGAAAAGTGCAAATAAAGAAACAGTTTTCACAATGAACCTGGGATGAATCAAACCATGAGACCAGATATTACTCCCATTATGCAAGACAGGTGAAAGTAACCATTTTAAAAAAGGAAAGTGGAAAGGATTCAATGGAGTAGTGAAACTTTTAGAATCAACTTAACCCCCAAATATGGAAGAGAGAATTCTCTTTCCATGAGAGAAGTTGAGAGGGTGCCATAGCAGAAATTAGCCCTAAATGTTTCAGAACTGTGGTTAGAAGTTAAGTTACATAAGAACATCTGGATGGTGATAAATCAGTGGAAGATATTATATGGTATAAAATGAAATTACATTTTGGGGACAGTTTAGTTCACTGGTATGTTTAATGCTTTGGATAGCACAGTGAGTAAAACTGCTGAAATAAAGACTACCATGCAAAGCAGATCACTCAAAGAGAAAAATCAGACTGACATCAAAATCCCCATCAAACTAGTGCTAGAGGAGAAGCCTTTTTTTAAACGTGGCTTCTCCTACCACTGGCCTGAAAAAACACTATGTTTACAATGTTTTCCTTTGTTTCTGAATTCTTTGGTTGACTCACAGGATTGCTCAAATGCAGGTATTTTTGTTTTATTCAATCATGCTCAATTAAGAATAGAGCCTGCCTAAATAAAAACTCACTACATAAAAATCTGCAATTATAGGAATAATTGCTCACAGTAATTTTTTTTCCCACAGTAATGGTTTTTAAAGATACCTCATACCTAGAAGCCAGGAAAAGCAAGATGGCCTTTCCTATAAAGAACTAAACAAAAGATGATAAACAAACACATCTCTAGCTCTAATTAGGGCTATTTAGTAAACAACTGAAATAGCCAACCTCATAAATCTTCTAAAAGCATGCAATTGAGGGAGGATACAGAACCATGAATGGGGGGTAAAAATGTAGGACGTGATGCTCTTCTCATACATCTGGACCCAAAAGAATGGACCTTGTACTATGTCCCCAGAAAGCTTTTACTTACTGATGACTGTTTTTATTAACCCTCTACTCAAAGTAATTATTATCCATTAATGTGTAGACTTAATATTCAAGGAGTTGTTTAAATGTGGTTTTCAATTTTATGACACAAGTCAATGGGAAAATAGCTCCCGATGTATTTGTAGAAATGTACCAATCTTAAAGGAATACAGCACCTCTTCTCCACAAAGCAAATCATATCTGTTCAGAAGGGAACCAAGAATACTGTCTCAAAATGGGATATTCTAAGGGAGAAATTTAGTTTAAAAATTAGACATAATTTTGTCCTTAGAAGTTTTAGATTTTAAGCATATCAGTGCCTTACCAAAGAATACTACAAAGTCTCTATTTCTGGAAAAGTAAATTTAAGAGTTAACAGCTGCCTTGCAGGTGTGACTAGGGGTGATCTTACATGGACACAGAATAATCAACTAGATTATTTCTTATGGGAACTTCCCAAACCTATGAGTCAATGCACACTAAATGGATATACCAAGTCTAGTTACATTAGAAGTCACATTTATTTTCACCTATATCTCAACAAAATGAAAATAATGAAACATGGATTAATTTTCTAAGTAAAATCATAATAGCATACCAAACCCACCCAGCCAATGAACACATACAAGATAGTGCATATGATAATACATTTAAATCATGCACTTCCCGCCCCTTCTCACCCTTCTATACTTATCTGCTCCTTCTTTTGATAGAAAATAGGAAAGTAGTAAAAGTGGAAGCTTCTTGGCCTCCAAAGAAACCTGGAAGTTATTTCAGGACTCTCAGAAGACTTCTTGACCTACTTGTATGCTGGGAAAGGGGGGAAGGAAATGTGGCAGAAATAATATGTGGGGTTTTTAAAGACATAAAAATCAAGCATTTATGCTTCAAATTGTATCTATAACAGTGATCATGCTCTATGCAAATGTCATTGGTTTTCTCCTTGTTCTTGTCACATACAGTTTTAAGATATGATGGCTGGGCCTCTTGCTGGGAGTCGCCATTCCTCATCACCGAGAAAACAATCCAGGAAGCAGGAAATGCTAAGAGAAGATGACTGGACCCACAGTCCACTAAAGTAATGACTGCAGGCATTGTGACACCAGGCACCAGGCTGCAAACCAACATGCAAGAGAAAGCAAACGACACCAGGCAAATTGGGAAGGCTACGTAACATAACATGTACAAAGACAAAGCTAGACACTGACAATGACCCTCTCCCTCGGCTCAAGCATGAACCTACTTAGAAATATCAGTTGGCAAGAAATTAGACAAACCAAACCACTGTCTGGGAAAACTGTTTAAATTCTGCTTACTGCTTACATGGTCTGAATTAGTCTTTAAAATAACTAGATTTTATTTTTGTTAAAAAATAAAATAAACAATACAGGCAGTACCAGGCCCTTTGGCATATAGTTTCACTCATAATACATAAGTGGGGGGTCCATTTTAGTCACCCCAGTTGTATACTTATAGGATGGAAGAGAATCTTCTCATAATTTTTCTTTTCTTTAAGTGATGTTCATCACCTATTTATCCTGGTCTCCCTGCACTGACACTAATCTGCCTTGAAATTGGCTGATTCCACTCGAGCCATGTTTACAGGGAAGTGAGTTTCATCAGGCCGTCCTGTTCATAGACCAGTTTATGCTCCATAGCAGACAGATTATTAAAAACTATATATTATGTGCATACATTTTAAAATGACTCGATTTGGGAAAGATAACTGTATCATATGTGCATTTCATTGCCTGGGTTTTAGAAAGGGGCCAGGTAGCATTACTATCTTGAATGGAAATTGTTTCCTAAATATATTATCCTCCATAAGAAGCATTTAGCAACTGTTAGTGCCCAGGAGACAAAAGCTAAGGGGGAAAAATGAGTGTAATAGAATGTAGAGAGGGATGGGGAGAGAGAAAAGCCTCATTTAAATTATCAAGCTGAGCATTAACCACAAGGAGAGAAAAACAAATGTTCTATGTTTTGCACAAACATCAATTACATCTAGTAATTTAGCTGATTCCTCTCACTGAACAGGTGCTCTGGCTGCAGTGCAAAGCGAAACGCGTGCACAACACTCTGGCTTCTAAACAGGTACCAAGGGTCCTCAACTTGCTCTAAAAAAGATTTCTAACATATCCTGGCACTGCCATTATTGACAGTTTAAGTTGAGCCCCTACCAGGTACGTGGCAGTGTAAGAAGGAAATCAAACCTAGAGACCTGCCATTTCATGAGGCAGCAAACAGAATTTGGAGCAAACAGAATAAACTCAAAGAGAAATTATACGGATGGGCATAGGATTTAGTTATGTAAAGCCAACTGCATCATGCTTGACAAGGGAAAGCAGGATGACTGAATGAAGATAACCACAAACCCTAAATATAAGCAACAGATTTAACTTTCTCATAGACTAAGCCCAAAACTGTATAGAGAAACAGAAGTGGTCATTTCAGTTTAATTCCCAGACCTCTTTCTATTCATTTTTTTTAAAGTGACTTTAAACAAGTAGGAGGGAAATGATATTATCAAGAGCCTTGGTACTATACACATGAATTAAGTGGACTCAAAAAAAATTAAAAATTGACTATACAGATAAGCACACACCAGTAAGGATAATAAATACTCTGCCACAGTATTTACAGACTGTGGAAGGAAGTGGAAATACGTGGAGATTTTTCTGCACAGAGGTAAAATGCTAGTAAATGAAGCTCTACCAACTTGCTTCTCTGTAGCTCCACAGTGAGACCTGCAGTAAAAAGATGTTACTTGCCTATTTCTTTATTATCTTCTTTTTTTAAAAGTTCCAGGAAAGAATTTCCTTCAACACTCTTTGTTTACTTTCTACTTTGGTTACTGATGTTGCATTAGGAACAGGAGGGGGTTTCAATAAAAGCAATTGTTTTAGGAACTATAGTATCTGTGTGCTTCAGATTTGTCCCTCCCTAAGTAAATTTATATGACTTGGGTTTGGCTTCTTTTGCTTATAGTTCCTAATTCCAAAATTTCTCCTTAAAACCCTGCTAGGAAAAAGAATTCTCTCAGTGTTTCTGACATCTCTTGACAATTAATAGCTATATTCTCTTGTCATGTGTAAATACATATCCCAGCAAATATTTATATAGGACTACAGAGTATATCCATTTATTCTCTATGCCTCTAATTGGAGAGAGTGACTTGGATAGACAAGTATTGCTTCTATATCCTGCATTCCTCACCTGTATAACAAAAGTAACAAGGATAATGTGCTTTTTGTCAGAGCACATAAGTGGATAAATGATTCAAAGACTAAACACAGCTTTCAAGACCTTCAAAAATGTGCTAAAAGAAAAGGCATAACTCATCGCTCATGCAGTGCTTGTTCCTTCCTGTCGTCTAAACTGTGCCCTCCAAACAGTAACCTAGGAGGAATGATATTCTCAAAATGCTTCCCAATGAGTTTCATCCCCAGAGAGGAGAATTTACACTTTTGTGTCAGATGCCAGTGATCTGGGACCTCTGGTGATTTTATCTTCAAGGTAAATGGGGTCCACGCACAAGGCAAGACTCACATGTTCCACAGACGTAAGGCTGGCCCAGGCTCACTGCAACCAGGCTTTCAGAAATTATTTTGACAAATAATGTTACCAGAACTTGTTTAGTCATTTGGGTAGTTTATGTGCCCATATTTATGGGCATTTTCCACACCAATAATAATAGATGCTGGTAACTCGTTTGGTTCTTAATGCAAAAATTGTAACAGTTGTGTGGGTGGGTCAAGAGGGGAGTGTATGTGTGAAATGAAGCTATCATTGTACATATTTTACTACCATCTGTTGTTTCAATAATTTTTAATTACTTAACATGGAATTCTCAGTGCTTAGAATATATTTTAAAGTAAAGCTTTAAAGTAAGGAAACTAGTCAAATTGTTTCCATGTGTTTGGGATAGGGTGAGTAGGGATGGGGGGCAGGGAACAGAGCTATAGAGATCAGAGGTCACAAAAAGGTCTCAGTCTACATGTATGTTTTACTTGGCTGGTACAGAAATTTTTTTAAGCCTGAGCCAACACTTAAAAGTGAGCAGATGACCTAAAAATTTAGACTGTTAGTTTTCTATAAAAATATGGTAACATCTGGCAACACTTTTCTTATTAATATTCATGCCCAGGCATAAAGCTGATCAGAAGACAACCCTTGAGGTGGGACCCGACCAAAGTCCCCACCTCTCCCTACTCATCCTATAGCACCCGATATTCTTCACTTATTTGTGTGACTGGCTTGGACCAGATTGGCATTTGTGAGACTCCTGACATATAGATCAAAGAGTTAACACATAATGGGTGCTTAATAAAGATCTGCTGAATGAATGATCCAATCAAACAAAATCCATCAGAGTAGGTGAACCCAAAATATCTTCCAGTCTATTTTTCAAAGGAGCTATTGTTTGTACTGTCTCTTTTATAGCAGTATTAAAGCATATTTTCAAATAGATTTCTAACATTAAAATAGTCTGTATAGAGTAAACTTCAATTATACCAATGTACAATCTCCACTAAATCACAGTATCTATTTGACCCACAAATTAGACCAAGTCTATGGGTGGATGCAAGCACAACCCTCACTCTTGGGTAAAGCTAAGCCCACTATCACACAGTTATTTGTAGCATAAATATACTTTAAATACTCTATGAATACTCCACTTTCATTTTTTAATCTCAAAAGTTGATCTCACTCAGGAAAGGAGGCAGAACAACAATATGGTATCTTTCAGTAAGCTCTGTCCCTAGTCCGTGTAGGTTAGGGGAGTCCCAGGCAGAAGCACCACTACTAAAGGGCTGCAGAGAGGGGGTCTTTAAAAGGGGAGGACCCCAGAGCTGGGATAAGATCTTCTCGGAATAAACAGATCAACATCCAAGGCCACTATTTGCAATGGAGCTGTTCACAGATAGGGAGGTGAACTGAAATCTGTGGTCTAGTATAAACCATCACACTTCATAATATCTCCTCCAAAATGACAAACCACGGACCCCACTGCCACTTTTTCTGTTGAGTTCAATCTCATAAGCCCTAATGGACAGAGGAAAAAGCCCTGTTCTTTTGTCTAATTTTTCTGATGAAGTAAAACGTGTCAAATTTAATGTTCCGCAAAAGCACCAGTGAAAACCATGAAAAAGGATGTGAGAAACTGAGCCCCAGAAGGGGCTGCGCATGTGATCTCCATTTATGCTCCTAGTTAGCAGCTTCTGGGTAATTCCTTGCTGTCCGTGGACGTACATTAGCACCTTTCATGAAAGGTCTTTGAGAGCGGCTGAGCAAGCCATGGCTGGGAGAAGATACGCACCAGGCACAGATAACGCAGACACCGTGCGCACTCCCTGCTGTCACTCATCCATCCGGGACTGTCAGAACGCGGCCAGAGTGCTTCCAGGAGGCAGGGCCTTCCCAGCGCAGCACCGGACGTCGGCACGGAGGCATCCTGTGCCTGTGCACCGGGACAGCAAATCTGCTCTGTCTGGAAAGACAGGAGATTCCCCAGCCAAACACTTTGATGCTCCAATGGGGCCCGTAATGCCAAGCCTACCATAGTAAGCTACGCCGCTTCTAAATCAAAGTCCAACCTACTCAGGGCTCCTAAGACATGCCCAGTTTTGTCAGAGGGCTTCAAACCTCTGGAGCAGAGTTGCTGAACTCCAGCTGCACATTAGAATCACCTGGGGAGCTTTTAAAACGACCAATAGCCCGGCCTCACCTGACTCAAATTAAATCTGACTCTCCGGGGGAAGGGTCTTAGCATCACCCTCACCCAGGGTGACTCTAGACACGCAGCCAGGGTTGAACCACAGGTCTAGATGGATTAAAGTGAAAAAGGAAACAGCCAGAAAGGAAACGCTTACTCAAAAGAAATAGGCAGAGTAAAAGACCCCACCAGCAAGCACCTCCACAAAAGCATTACAAACTTACCCTAGATTTCCCAGGACAGCTCAGACCTCATTCCATGTCCGACCCCGCTGTCATCCTTTTTCTACCTGAAAATCCTTCTGTTATTTATAATCCTTTGTTTAAGCTACTGAACTAGAATTACATTTAGCCTACTGGAGAATACTTGCTTCTCATACAATGATTATTTGATTAGTAAAAGAGATAAGACAAAGCAAGGTATGTGTTTGTCCTCTCCTTTTCATTACTGGCTCTTCGAATAATTAAACTTGAGCAGAAAAAAAATCTTGTTTCAAATAATACCGTGAGCTTGGATGTATTTACCTCCTTGATACAACTTGCTTCGTCTGTACTGAAAATGCCAGCATCCATAACGTGTTGAAAACTGTGGTGTTCTTATATCAAAAGAACAATTTGGAAGGTAAGATGGCTTGTTAAAGATTATATATACACATGCTCATTCATACTCACCTTCTAAATAATGTTGTAAATGGATGAATCACCATAGCTACCCCAGGCTTAGGCTGAGTCAAAGAAGGGTTATCTGGGGGTAGTACTGAGAGGCACTGGGACAAGAAGAGGAAGAAGGCAGGCAGCCAGCATTCAAACACGGGGCAGGAGGGGAGGAGGAGAGAGGAAAAAATGAGCCAGGTCGCTGCAGGGTGTGACAGTAAGGGCTTTGGACAACTCTGCCCACTGCTGTAATCACCACCATCCACAAGCCAAACCCTTACACATAAGCTTAGAGACGCAACTTTTTTTCAAAAGTTAATTTTTTTAAAGCAAAACCCCAGTTAATAAAATGTTCCAGTAATCCCCTATCATCAAATTTTACTCAATTTGTGGTATGGGACTTCATTTCTTCATATTTTTAGCTACGAAGTCAGGGCCTGCTTTCTTCCAACCATTTTCTCATCCTCCTCCCTCCCAGAGGATCCCCCCCACACACCCCCAAACCTGTCCTCTAGGCCCATGCAGAGACAGCCTCTGTCTGAGGCTGCGGACACTGAGGTGCACCACTTGAATTTGGGAGAACACAAAAGAATGAAATGCAAATCACTATTCCCAAATACAGAGGGCATTTAGGCCTTTGCATGGCTCCATTGTTCATTTTCATGACCTGGATACTGAAGCAGACTTCTGCCAGAACGGCGGCTAAATGGGTGTGCCCCTTCTTTTATTACTGTATCTCATATCAGATAGTTTGATTTGGGGTAATTTGTGGCATATGGCTGGATTACAAGAAGAAAGAAAATGGAATCAAAGAAAATATAGAAGAAGAAGGAAGTGGAGTCAATGGTCCCCCTGTTAGTAGCCAAAAAATATATTATAAAAACCAAGATTAAAACTTTGGTTTAAATCTTTTTTTTTTTAACTTCAATTATACAGTTGGGCTGGTTTGTGAATATGGTAATAAGTATAACCTTTAGAAAGGAAGGCAGGATGAGCAGATGGAAACTAATTAATAGTGAAATATTATTAATCTGTCTTCCTAAGAGGAGAAAAAGTCACTCATACTTTACAAAGGAATTTCTCCGTACAATTTAATAAAGGTAGGACTCACTATAAGACTGGGGGCTCACTGTGAAACTGATGTGTTTGATATAAACCTGTACCAAGCCCCAATCATTAAAATCCCTTTGCCCTAGCCTATAAAGTTTAAATATACCATTAACAGGAAGTCGGTTGTTATATATCACCATGCACTCTTTGAAATTCATTATTTAATAAATATTCTTTATAGAAAAAGAAGCAATAACTCATTTGGGGAAGATAGGGAAAGGAAAGACACAATTAATTTACTATGAATTCAACTATATAATTTCTCTGAAGTCATAAAACTTATTTAGAAAAGGGTTCCCATTTGAGTAGCATGGGTACAATGCCAGGAGTAACATCCACAGTCCTTAGGGTCCACACTGCATCCGGGGAGCAGACACACAAGCCTCACAATCAGGCAGATTCAGAATTTTCCCTGTATTTTGCTACTATCAGCTGTGTACCAAGGACAAGTTAACTAAGCCTTCTAATCCTCAATTTCCTAATTTCTAAAATAGGGTAAAACATGTACTTTAAAGTGTCTGGCACATAATAATAAATAATATACATGGAGAGAAAATGATATGCCAACTTTAAAAAGTAAAAAAGTGAAAAAGAGCATTTACATTCAAAGGTGTAAGCAAAAGAGCAACATTGTTGGGAAGGGATAATCCAGACTCCAAATATTTATTTTTCTGGAGTTATCTAGGAAAATAATGTTTCATTTTTTCTAGTACTACTTGTCAAAACAAGACTGAAAAATAAAATTTCAGGGTAAGCAGTATAGCTAAAATTGTACTTAAAGGAATTATGTTAGTAGAAAATTTAATTTTTATTGTGTCAAAAACAATATAAAATGTACCATTTTAACCATTATTAAGTGTACCATACAGTAGTGTTAACAATATGCACATTGCTGTGCAACAAATCTCTAGTTTTTTCACCTTGTGAAATTAAAGCTCTATACCTTCAGACAACAGCCTCCCCTCTCAGCCTCTACAAAGGACCGTTCTCATGCTTGAAGATTTAGATACTTCTTATAAGTGGGCTCATTCACTATTTGTAACAGGATAATATCTTCGAAGTTCATCCACATATAGTGTATGACAAAATTTCCTTCTTTTTTAAAAGTTTAATCCTATTCCACGTGTATTTATGCCACATTTTCTTTAGCCATTAGGTTGTTTTTACCTCTTGAGTATTATGATTAATGCTGCACTAGTGAATATGTGAGCGCTTATTTTGTTTCTTTCTTCCTCCCTTTCTCTTCCTCCTCCTCCTTCTCCTTATTCATTCATTCATTCATTCATTTATACAGTGTGTCACTATGTAGCTCTGACTGCCTCAAACTCAGGATCTTCCTGCCTCAACCCCCTGAGGTTTTTGGGAGTGAGGGTGAGAGTTTGGTTGTTTTGTTTTGTTTTCTTGTTTTGCAGTACTAGGGCTTTAATCTAGGGCCACTGCACTGAGCTGCCACTCCAGCCATTTTCATTTTTTATTTTGAAATAGGATCTCGCCATGTTGCTAAATTGCCCAGGCTGGGCTTGAACTTGCAATTCTCCTGCTTTGCTTCCCAGAGTGCTGGGTTTGCACCCATCTCTCCCAGCAAGGGAGTGCTAATTTTCTTAATACAAACTAAAGCAAAAGTCTCTTAAAAAAAAAAAAAAAAGTAACTTTCAATAATAATTTTAAAATTTTGGAAAAGAACTCAGGTTTATCTTTGTTCTCAAAATGGGCTGAAAGTAACTTAGCTTGGAAAGTTCCATTGTCTCCCAGCAATGGGAGATATATGGAATTAACAGGTCTTAATAACACTTCTCTACCCTCCTGTGTCCAAATTACAGAAAGAGGTAATGCAGATGGTTTCGTTTTTGTTGCCAGTGAGACATTATATTTTGAGAAAATCAACAAGAAGTAACAGCCCTGAAGTGAAATCTCACTGTTACTTCACTGAATAAAATAGAAATTCAATAAAAACTTGAATAAGGTAAATCATGACCCTAGGACCTTAAGAGCCAACATCTAACTCTGATACCTAATAAACTGTGTAGCCTTGAGCAAGTTACTTAACTTCTCTGAGTTTACTTCTTCACCTGTACACTGGGGTTAAAAACACTTGTTTCTTTCAGGATTCTTGCAATGATTGAATGAGAATACAGTTAAACAGCCAAGCATATGAAATATATTTTGGAAAATAGCTCATCATTTTAAAATTGGATTAGAAATATTTTTAAAAGAGCCACCAAAAAAGAATTCAGTAAGGAGAATGAAAACTATAATTTTAATCCTTTTTAAAGGACTGACTAAAATTAACCAGCAATGTGAAAATATATTGTATAATCATATATACATACATACATACCATAATAAGGTACACACGAGTAGGCAAAGACAGATAACATACACAGCTCCTCTTGGTCAAATTTGGTTTCTATCAAACAACCTAACAAATTCCAATGTAAGCTTCTACTCAGCCAACATTACTTGGAAATGGATTCATCTTGCACAAAATTATTTCCTTCCACTGGCACTGACCCACCACCACAAACATCAGCTCGTTTTTTCAAAGCACTGAATTAGTAGCTGGGATGCAAAAGCTGAAGAACATCTTGAATCATGGCCATATTGTATCACATAGAATATAGCTTGGGAAAATATTACTTTTTGCAAACAAAAAACTTGGCTACAAAAAAAGGGGAAGATAAGATTAAAACAAAATATCTCCCAGTAAAAAGTGTAGAAAAAGAATTGAAACAAAAACACTGAGAATTAAGTGTACTCAAGCCTTGTGCATTGTTGCTGCTTCCAGGAAATGCATTTTGACTATAACAAGATGAATTTCAACAGACCATGAACCAGAGATTTTCAACATGATAAAGGGGAAGCGATATATATTCAATTTTTACAAGCACTGAGTGAGCAGAAAACTGAAAATTCTTCAGCTGCTGATAATGTGCTGATAGAGGTGTATCCTCCTCACAGAATTCCTAATGAACTGCCAGAAAAATGGAGAAGTATTAAAAAAATCAGAGAACAAGCAATTATATGTGAGCATGCTAACACAGATCTGTAACAAAATGCCTAAGTCGTTTTTCTGCTTTTGAATGAGAGGATCATCAAAGATCACCTAAATAAATTATGTGGCCATTTACAATAACCCTTAAAAGTCCTCAAAGACAGAAGAAATTCATAAAGTAATATATGTTGGAGATAATATTGAACATTATTTATCCAGCACCGACCACATGTCAGACACCATGCTAGGCACTTCCCATACCTCATCATTACCTCTTTCCGAATAACATGAAGAGGAAGACAGTGTCGTTATCCACATTTTACAGATGAGTAATCAGAGGAGTCACGTAAGTGTCCCTATCGAAGTCCTACCCCGGATTCCGCATTATTTTTAACATCATATGCATAAGAATTAGTTCATACACCAAACTGAATGGGAAAATAAATACTCAGGAGAGAAAGAAAGAGATGATAAGGAATAAACTGAATTGATCTATGAATGGAAGAAATTAAATTCTAAGAAAAGACTAGTTATGCTTAAATATAGAAAAACCACAGTTCACAGTGGGCCACAGACTGCAAAACCAGACGTGATGAAAAATATAAAAGAAAAAGGAAAACTGGAAAACAAAATAGAATTATTCTCTTGAAAAGTTTATAGTCTTTCCTTTGGGAGGGTATGGATTGCAAAAGTAGCCACAAAGCAACCTCTGAATCTATAAATAAATACAAATCAACATATAGATGGTCCTGTGATGACCAGAATTCAGAATCAGAGTTATAAATCCCGGCCAGTATACTATGACACAAATACGTTGTGCGTGCATTTACATTAAACTTCTCTACTGTTAATTTCAATATAAATTTGTTTATTCTTTTTATCTAAATAACCACAAACCTAATTGAAATTTTAATATTGCACTGAATGGCAAAACTCCATGAAGTTTAACTCTTTTTTTTGTGTATGGGTACCGGGGGTCGACCTCAGGACCTCGCGCACGAGCAGGCGCCCGTGCCGCTGAGTGATATCACTGGCCCTTTTTTCGTATGTGGGTTCCGGGAGTCGAACTCAGGACCTCGCGCTTGCCAGGCAGGCGCTTACACTGCTGAGCCATCTCACCGGCCGGAAGTTTAACTCTTTACATCTAACTGTGGAACATTTCTTCTGAATTATATTCATTCTCTTTTAGCTCAGTTCGCTGAGTTAGAGGTGGCCCAAGAGGCCAGGATTAAGACTTAAATGAGACAAAAGAAGTCTGATTGAGGGCATTCCTGCAGTTCAAGGCACTGCTTTCCTAGTCAGGAAGTCATTGTGGATATAAAGGAGATAAAAACATGTGCACTCCGTTTTCCTGTGGCCTAAGAGGGATGTAAGGAAACAGACAAGGGGAGAGAAGGTCAGAAAGCTTACATTTGAAGTGCACACAAAGTTATTTATTACAGCATTGCTTATATAGCAAAATAATGCAAACAACCCAACAGTCCATTACCAGCGATCACCTAAATAAACTGTAACAAGTTCATACAATATGATAGTACGAAGTTCTGAAGAGAAATGAGGCAGCTCTCCGAACCTGATATGGAGAGATTTTCAGTTTAAAAAGCAGGGTACAAAACAGCAGATATAAATATTCTCCAACTATAATAGGCTCTGAGTAAGAAAGGGATTTTTAAAAATATGTATTTGTGTATGCTTGCACAAAAATAGAATCCTCAAAGAGCTAATAAAACTGGTCCCCTTTATAGGTAAGTGGGGAACAGGGCAATGAAGACAAGGACAGAAACACTTCGCAACATATATCTTTTTAAATCATGTTCATTTATGAACTTTATGAATGTATTAATATTCAAAAGTAAAGTGAAATAGATCTGTAGACAACTAGAAATTCATGGAAAACTTTTGCTAATATATAGCAATCATAAACATCACTACAGCCTAGAAAGATTTATTAAATATTTTATGAAAAGTAGCTACCTATAGAGCATTTGACAAAACTTCAGAGAATTGATGAGGAAAAAAAGAGTAATTGCCAAAGTATGTTTCCAGGGAAATCTTACTGTAGTGACATTGCTATAAAGACTCCTGTGAGAGCTTTCATTTTTAGAAATGAATCTCCGAGAATGTGCCTTGTAGACACCAAAGGCAGCTGTGATAGGAAGGCTCATGGAAAAACCTGGAAGTATCTGCTATAGTCCAAGGCAGCAGGATCCCATCAGGATTCTCTTCGAACTCATGAATACCTTCCAAACTCAGTGAGAAGGGATATTAAGTAGACAGACTCAAGAAATGATCATTACAACAAAACCCAGGATGACAGAAGTTGGATGCTGAGTTCCTCTGATCTCAGCCAGATGTCAAATATGAGTGATCAGTGCCAGTCGGGGTTAATCATGGACTACTTCCCAGAGGAAGTGAATCTGAGCCAAGGTTTGAAGGTGACAAAAAGGAAAATGAATGCCAAGTTGACAAGAGATGAATTGCAGTAAGGTTTCACCAGGCTATGTGAGTAAACAGAACAGTGGCACAGAAGCTGAAATGTGGGCAACTGTAATGGCATGCATTTAAGAGAAATGAATATAAATTACACTTGTAGAATGATCAATGGGCTACAAAATGACAGTTACAACCCAAGAAGAGGAACTGCTGGCCACTGATGACTATTCACTAAAGATTACAGCCTAATATACTGTGGTTGCCCAAATGCCAACAATAAACTGAAGGTAATCAGGAAGTTATTAAAAAATGTTTCCATTTTAAACAGAAATAGGAAGTCTGTTTGCACCTGGCACTCCCATCCTAAATCTGAATTCCACTCCTTAAAGACCTGAAGACCATCCAAAGAAGAGAACTACATTGACCACAACAGCGAGAGGACTAGAAGAGTCACAAATATTAGAAAAACTTTATCTAGAATAAGGAAAGCTAAGAAAAGTGATATTCAAGTTCTTCATACCTTCAAATGTGGTGAATGTGAGATATTAAAGCAAGAAATCTTTATACTTAGCATGTAGCAATTACAGACATCTTTAGCTTAGAGAAGATAGATATAGGCTAATAAATTCTATAGATATCTGCATTGTTTTATAGGAAATATATTCATAATATGACTAGAAACAAGACCATTTGTGGTATATCCCAAGGGATGGGATCCTTGACTGTCCACAATCTTTTGGCCCCTTGGCAAGCAAAGAACTCATAACATAGTCACACCTGGATCTCAGCCCTTCCACCCACTGGCAGTGATGACAATGGGCCTTTTGTCTGAACCACAAAGCACAGCACTGGGGAAGCACAGGGTGATCTGCTACCAGTCTCTCCTCACCGTGGCTTTGGGATGCGCCATCTTCTCAGCTCTACAGGAGCAAAACAACCCAAATAAATCAAGTACACAAAAGCAAACAAGATTAGGAAATCTTTAATCTCAAGAATACAGCAACATGGACATTTTTTTTCAACTGTTGAGGTAGATAAGCCATTGACTATATTTTTAAAGAAAATAAGTGTCTATAAGACCTAAAACAGGGCCAGTGAGATGGCTCAGCGGCATAAGCGCCTGCCTGGCAAGCGCGAGGGCCCGAGTTCGACTCCCGGAACCCGCATACGAAAAAGGGGCCGGTGATATCGCTCAGCGGCACGGGCGCCTGCTGGCGCGCGAGGTCCTGAGGTCGACCCCCGGTACCCACAAAAAAAAAAAAGACCTAAAACAAAGAAATGCCTGAAGCTGACATTAAAAACACTTGAAAAGGGTATCAACCTACCTAGCACTTAATACGCAGACATTGCGTCAGCTGCTCTAAGTTCTTTAACTCATGTATTCTCTTTTTATTTTTAGTTAATATATTTATAGAAACAAAGTAAAAATGAGACAAGTTATAGGGATAAACTAGAGTTCCATGAATTTGATTGCATGAGAATGACTCACGGAGACAATAGAATAAGAATGCCAGATGAGCCTTTAAACACATTACATAGCTTCAAAAAAACTATGCTTTTGGATAGAGTAATTCACAGCTTTCCAGGAACCAATTGCTTTTCTCTGTTCTAGCCTTGGTGCACATACTTAAATTTTCCTTAAGTTACTAAATACTAACAATAAGCACTACTCTAAATTTAACACTGCTTAATCTTGGAAAAGAGACATAAGCTCACAGATGTAGCAAAGAAGGAATGGTAATTTATGATCACTCAGGAAATGTGCACATTATTAATGGAATTCAAAGCAAAAACATGTTCAATGAGTAGCTCTTTTAACAGTCTCCATTTAATACAGGAGTTAAATTTGGAAAATGGACAGACACTTCACTAAATTATCTAAAATCCAGCTAATTATAAAATGTTTGTAATTCTGAATATTGCTAAGGGGGTAGTAGGCAGGGTTTGGAAATTCATTACCTCTAAACAAGCCTGTTAATGTATATGGATATATAGCCCCAACAAATAGCCATTTCATAAAAGAAAAAAGTCACAGAGCTCACAGAACAAAGAAAGAAATTAAAGCCTCTTATCTGCCTTTAGAAAAGAAAATAGAATTTTTTTTTTCTTGTTTTGCTTGCTTTGTTTTTGGTCAACACTTATCAAACCCAAAACATGAGAAACAAAATAAAGAAATGTTTAACCAAAATAAAAACAGCAGTTACAAAGCCCATGTACTTTATTTAACAGCATAGCCATAGACTCCACTGTTCTCTCCTCCCCACTAAACACCTCATAGACAAAGGAGAATGACAAGTATTACCTTGTAGTTAAGTCACATAACTTATCTATTGTCAACCAGAAATCTCAAATTGCTTCTAGGTTAACAAAAGAGAAGGAAAGAAGTCTATTCAGGATCTTGGATATCAAAGCAGGCTCCCAGTGGCTAAAAGTGGCAGAGGAGAATGGAGCTTGTCATAAGGGAGCAAAAAGAAAAAAATATATATATTAATTAGAAGAGCATCGTGATTAGAGGTTATGGTTTTCAGGATAAAAAGTCCTAGATATTGGCAAGAGGCAGGAGAGCCAGCCATCTGGGGAAAATCATTTTTAAAAGTCAGGCTACACCTACATAGCTCAAAAGCTCCCAAGTGCATTCCAGTATTTCCAGCAAGTTCAATAATTGGTGTTCTTAATGAGGTCCTGGTTCATTGAGAAAACTCACCATATTCTACCAGACCATGTCTTGTAATGACTGTGACATTTTAGAACCATTTGCAATGAAAGCAGTTATAACTGTTTCATTGTTTAAAGGATTAAACAGATTTAAGCAGAATTTCTCCTTCCTGGACACTCTAGATGAATTTGTTACTGTAAAGAAAGTTACAGTTTAAGGTGTACCAAAGAGTCACTATCCCTTTCAATGGAATTTTCCCCCATTTCATTTTTAGCTTAGAAAGGAAAGAATAAATGGAATTAATTATAGTTCTTCAAAATATGCCATGGCATAGTTTACCCATTATATTCATATAAATTTAGAGGCTTTCCTAAGTGACAGGATAAATCACTGTCTTTGATACATGAGGGTTTACACATAACAGAGATTAATAGGCCATACCTCAGGAGAACAGAGCTCTCATTCTGAACGATACACATGAACCAAAGGAAAGGTTCCACTTTAGTCATTCAGTTTCATAAAATACAAGTTCAATTACTACTATTGCTCACCTACTAACTACCAGCCTCAAAAACATCAAAAATACTAAGTCACCAAATTTGTCATCAGTATTTTTATACATGTTTCCCATGACTGGTAAACTGCATTTATTAAGAGCTGAGAAATGCTAGAAATAGCAGCACACTATAGACACTGTTTTCATCCATCCTGCCACTCTATCCAGAGAGTTGTGACTTACGTTAGCAAGTGAAAACTGGTAAGCATGAAATTTCTTTTACAAGAGCAAGCTAAAATGATTGCAGAAATTTACTTTATATGTATAGTTTTACGGGGCTGCAGCATGGTTCCTGCTCATAGAACAAAGTGAGCTAATCTACTTTGCAAGAGACAATGACCTTTTAAAGCAAGCTGTGATGGGCTTATTTCTTACTGTATAAAAAGAATATCAGTTCTTTAGTGGAATGGTCAGGACAAGGTGATTTTGTAAGGACTAATTCAGGTACTCCCTCCTCAAGGTGAAGTGAACACATTTCCGAAATCTTAGAGGACATGAACCAATAGTATTGCAAGTAAATGCAATAAAATCCAGATAATCAATAAATCTTGAATGACAAGTTGAGAGCTAAGCATCTATAAGACAATGGCTGCTCCCTGTCACTATATTGTGATTTTGTTTGTTTGTTTGTTTACACTAAACCAGTTTCTTTTTTTCTTTTTTTTTTTTTTTTTGTGGGTACCAGGAGTCGAACTCAGTACCTCACGCTTGCCAGGCAGGCGCTTATACCGCTGAGGCATCTCACCGGCCCTAAACCAGCTTCTTTAGGAAAAAAAAACCACACACACACACAAGCAAAGGACATTGGCTATGTGGATTTCATGTCTCACTTCTCAGCAGCAGGAAGGAGAAAGCAGAATTCCAGTTTCAGTGAAGAAAATAGCTCCAATATTTTGTCTGCCCTATAAGCATCTCTTTTTGGCTTCACTATATTAAAAAATGGGAGCAGGAATGGATGCATGAGTAACACATAAAAGAAAAAATTAGAACTTTAAAAAATGAACATTATTGTGCAAGTTGCAACTCATACCCCATAGAGACATGTTGGAACACATATTTGCGCTATGTATATTCATCATTCTCAGGCTTATTAGAGACAGATGAAAGTGGAAGGAGCGGGGCGTGTTAGCTATTCAGCCACTCACCTATTCGAATCACAGTAGGCCACTCAGCGGCTGACAGTCTCATTTATTTGGGGTATTTTGATATGTGCACTAGCATCCTAATAGATTCAGATTTTGTACTAAGTCTCTCATTATCTACAAATGGTTATCTCCTTCCTATTCACAGGCACCTGCAAACCAGCGGCATAATGACAGTGACCTAAACTAGTTAATTTTTTCTAACTGTTTGCTTTCAATCAAATAGGGCAGTGAGAGATGGGACAGTGGCTCCATTGGGAAGAAAGCCATGTGGGACAAATTAGGTGCTGCTGTAAGATTTCAAAGCTGGGAGGGGGCAGAGCTAACTAGAGGCAGCTGTGAGGATGTGGTTTCTGTGTTTATATTCTTCCCCTTCCCCCCAAACCCTCTTCCGGGTAATAGGAAGGAAAGCGCATGTGCGACCCAGTGGGGCGGGGCCTCTCCAGACTGCGCACAGCTCAGCACGTTGGAGACAAGGTTACCCGCCAGAAGAATGCGGTAAAGTACTGCAAACCTTTATTTGATAATTTTTAAAAGTTCCCTTTAATCTAAATACACTAACAGGGCAGAAAATTGCAGCGTTAACAGACAGCAGTCACGATAACTGATAACTGTGACAGACCTACAGGAGCAATAAACTCGAGCTCACCAGAGATTTAAAGCTGACCTACCAGCCTGCATATGGCACATCCTGTTGCTGTGGTGACCTTTGCCCTCACGCTCCCTCCTCCCCCCAGCAATTCCACCTTCAAACTTTCAACCCAAGGTTTCAAGATGGCTCACTGCCAGCACCTTTCTCCTTTCTTGGGTACAAAATTGGTTCTGCTGATCTATACATATTTCAAGAGGCATTGACTTTGAGCTTTAACTAAGAATTAAAGTCACATACTATTTTAAATAACACAGAGAATGTATTGTTCTTACAAGAGCCTCCCTTTCCTTTGCCTGCCCTGACCTCTCTTCCCTTCAATATTGTCCTCAATAAGGGGCTTTCTTCCCTCCTTGTAAAGCCAATATGGGGCAGTGAGAGGAAGCGGGGGAAGGGAAGTATTTCTATTTCTCTTGGCACTGAATAAAATGGTTTTCTAGGGGACAGAGTATCATTCCTATTTTAATAAAACTCCTGTTTCCTCTATAATATCACTCAGGTCACTCCAAGGTGAGAAGGTGATCAGAAACAGACGAGCGCGGGAGATTACACTTGTGGATTGTACTCAACAGAGTCCATACTCCAAGTCAAGGCAGCATGACAAGCAAGCTCTCTCCCAACCCTCCAGCTGCTCAAACACAGCACAACCTAATACTGGGTGTGTGCCCTTGGCAAGTTATGTAACATCTCCAAAATTTCAATTTCCTTTTTTATAAAATTGAGATAACTCCTGTCTCATAGGACTACCAAATAATATCACAGAAGTAGTAGGCACTCTATAAATATTAGTTTCCATCTTTTCTCTTTCCACAGGAATAACACTCTACCACATTCTTTAAATACACACTTTGTGAATAGGAAACTATTTCTTCTGAAGTTTGCTGATGTTGGAAATAGTCCTAAAGTTTTTTTTCTCTCCACTGTCACTTTTTTAAATATTTCTTGCCCCTTCTCTCATAAATCTATTCTCTCTTAAATGGATTAATAGTTTGTTTCTCTATCCAATGTTTCTCAAAGGTAAAAAGATCATATATATATATATGTATATATATATATATATATCCAAATGAAACAAAATCATATAGTCATCTTGTTTGTTTTAAAGTTGTGCTTCAAATGCTAAAAATTTCCAAATGCAGTGAAAGCCAATATGGAGTTTATATCCTGAAATACAAATGAAAGCATTTTGTAACTAGACTGCTCTGACTAATAATATTTCAGCGTATTAGGATAAAAAACAGGAGAAGTCTGCGATCCTGTCCTGGCCCTGGTGGAGGCACGCATTTCTTCACCTTCTCCAAACATTTGCAGTAGAGTTTGAGCTCAGTTAATCAATACCTTAAGAAAACTGTTTAACTAGCAATTTAATGTACCAACTTTTAAAACTAAGGATTTTTTTTTTCAAGGATTTCAGGTTTTACTAGCTTATATTACAGACAATGAAAAATCATCTGTTTTAAATCAATACTCATCATGACACAGACTATGATAGCTGGTAGTTGAACTTACATTTTTTAGCTAAAAATTTAGTTTGTCTTCTTTTTCTTCAACTTTCAAGTTTATCCCAACCTTTGTGGGGGAGGGAGGGAGTAGCGTGTGATCACAGGAGGAAAGAAAGTAAAATGAATAAATTTTCAGCATCAAAAAGGGCCTCACATCACTTAGGGTTCAGGGCCCACATCTACAAAAAGAGTTGGACCAGACAATCCCATTACATTCCTCAGCATTTCCTCCCCTCCCTTTTTTCCCCTCACACCCTCCCAAAGCTGCCACCTTCACAATAAAATGCAGATAAGTCATCAGAGCCTGGTAGTCCAAGCAATCTACTCTCCATCTGCTCACAGATTTCAGAGTTTTTAAAATTCAGCACCAAAGAAGGAAAACGACGTTCAGCAACGTCAAGATAAATGCATATCCAGCTCTTCTCTAAAGAGAGCTGGCTCGCAACGTTACATCACTGTGCTGCAGTTAATTCTGAAGCACGAGTTGCACTTATAATACAGAATCATGTAACTCTCCCTGAAGTAAAGGCTCCAAAATCTAAATGGCAAATTTGGCCTCTAGGTGTCTTGTTTGCCACTCAGAATGGCTGCTTCTCAGTTCAGTCCCCATATGGCTCTGCATTTTCCAGACCCATTCAGCAAATCATATCCTACCCTCTCCTGCAGGTGGTAGGGGACTTGATCTAGTCATCAAAGCAGCAAAATGAAGCCAGATTCTCATGCTGGGACTCACAGCCTCATACACAACTTAGGATGTGAAGTCTTATCCATTGTCAGAATACATTGCCCAAACCCTCACTGTCCCCTCGCTCACACAGGCATGCTTTCAAAAGTTATCTTCCTTAAAGGAAGGGCTTTCTGTCTACCTATCTCACCTATACGCTCATTGCAAACTATTCTCTTTGTCTCTTGCATGTCACAATGCCAGGAGGAAATGATCCCAGGAGTCCCATGTTCCCAAGAGAATCGGAGATGGAGGCACAAGGCAAGAACAACCTTATGCCTGTGCTCCACTTCCTTGCCAGGCGAGACCCAGCCACAGTTCCACAGCTGGGCTCACCTTCCACAGAGCTGCACCAGCACAACACATGGCCACTGCCTTCGCCCTTCATCCACAATGGCACTAAAGATGGTGCACAGTAAGCTGGTCCCAAGTCCCAGCTTATTAGAAGTGATCAGTACCTGTGGCTGTCCAAATTCCCAGAATTCCCAGAACACTTTACTAGAATGGGGAGGGTTCTAAGCTTTTTAATTTCACTCTAAATACTGCTTTCTAATTGCAATATGTTAAGTGAATGGGGTACTACAAAAGTTCCTGGTCTTTCTCTTCATGCACTGAATCTGAGTGTTAATATTTCTTCCTGCAAAACATGGATTTTATATATTCCATACATATCTATGTGCAGTTATAATAATTTATATAAGAAAAAAATCTCAAATAATCAAGTGGCTGTTAAATATGAAAGAAATTGGAAGAAGACCAACTAAAGTTACACAGTGTAATTAAAAGAGTGTCCTCTTTAAATTTCTCATAAAGTGTGTTTGGTCGTTACTGTGTATGACTGGGGATGGATTTTACCCCAGCATTCAATACCAAACAATGAAACAAAAACAATGAAAATTTACTATCAAAAATTTCTATTCACATAAGCAACAATCCAAATCTGTCACTACTAAAATTACACATAAAACTGTCAGCCATGCCAAACCTAGCTGCCTTTCTCTGACCTTCTTTGATCTTTCTCCTAGGGTTGTTAACACTGGTGGCAGGAGTAGTAGATCCACATCAAAATGAGAAAAATAATTCCTAAGCAAAAGGCGGCTTAAAATGTAGCAAGCACCCCCAGTGCTGATCCATGCAAAGCAGGGAAGCAAAATCACCCCAGAGCCAACCTGGGAGCTGGTGGTTATACTATTGCAGATGCCTCACCCTGTGTCCGCCCCTCATAGATAGCATTAGGCAGAAAGAGCGGGTCACTGTTGGAATTATTTTAACCCATATTTATTTGCATGGCACCTGCCCCACTTCCCAAGGCCACAGGCCTCTAAACACACAGTCCTTCTGCCTTCTACCTTTGCACTCCTCCAGCCACCCATGCCCTTGCCTGCTGTCCAAAGAAATAAGATGACTAAACAGTGCCTCTTGAAAGGCTGAGATAACAAATCCAATTTATGATTCTCAAAGGGACAAAACCAGAGGTGGAAGAGTCTGAATAAGTGAAAAATTGTATTATCATTTAATTTTATTCATCAACAAGATCACCTCTCATTTAAGAACCTAGGCTAGATAGCACTGTGCAACAGAATGGGAAGGGGAAATTGCAGGGTCTGTGTGTGTGTGGAAGGGAATCCCACCTGCCCTTCAGGTCTAACCCTGAGCTAAATTCTCTTCTATTATTTCCATCCTTAAAATACTCAGATAGCAAGATGTTCAAAGGAACACAAAGCAGTATAGTAGAGCTGCCTTCTTTCAAAAGGCCAGAGCAGCCATTCGAAGAGTTATTCAGGTCACAGAGAAATTACACTTCTTTATGCATCTATAAAGAATTCAGAGTTTTCCATTTTTATTTGCATTATTATAATATTGAAGGTTTTCAGGCATATCATGAGAGGAGCATTTACCAAGAAGTGCCGAGCAGATCGGCCTCACCTGTCCCTCTTTGAGGTTCCACTGCCTGGCAGACATTTTGAAAAGCCTAATAAACACACAGCACTTCAATTGCAAGATCTTGTTAATTGATACATACATGCAGTCAAAGACTGTACGTGAAAATGTGAACGATCAGTTATTTTTGTCAACTATTAAGATTCAATATGATACCTTATCTTTATGAAAACAGGCTATTTGGGGCCACTCTGTTCCTTTCATAGAGCTGTCACGCTATCATTGAATTGTCACGAAAAGTGTCTTATGTTTTTTAATCCTTTCTTAAATTTTGCTATTGAAAAACTTGAATTACCCTTTGATTCTTTTTTCAGTGCACAAAGTGCTGAAGTCCCCAGTCTAATATAATTCTGTGGAACATTGAAAAAAATGTCATATAATCACGTCACCAACTGTTCCTTTTATTTCCACCTTTCCTACCGTCTCCCTGGCACTTTTTATGGTAGCACTGAGCCTTCCATAGTGTCACAGACACATAGGCACATATTCAAAGGTGGAAGACCAGAAAGGTCACATACAGTAACAAGCAGAGAATTTTCTAGCAATGCAGGTTTCAATCTCTGCTATTTCAGTGTTATTCCCGCTGAGCCTCGCGTGCCAAGAATACCACTGGCGCTGTTGAGAGACACTCACGATGACTCAACGGAGAAGCAGGAGACCCGGGCACTTAACTGTGCGCCTATTCCCAACGATATTCTGTCTCAAATCATTTCCATCCTCATCGAAACATGAAAGTGGGACAATGACAGACACGAAGCCCAGCATGAACTACCTGGAAGAACTCTGCCTAGCAACACAGCTTCATCACTCCATATGCACACCAGGCCTGAGTCCACCGAGTAAAAGAATGGCATAAAAACCAAACTACGGCGTTCAAGAAAGGCTGCAAAATTCACAACACAGAACAGAATGTCTAAAATAGTTTTATATTCAGTTGATAACTACAAATGAAACACTGGTAGATATTTAATTCTCAATGAACTACTGTGGCAGTATATGCTTTTTGTTAGTAAAATCATGTATTACCTACAAAAACTGATGTTTGTAAAAATTTCATACAAGATAATATAAAACTATTTGCTCAAATCTTAACTTAGTTTGCTCTTTGATGTAGTTAAGAGGAAGCTGAGGTTACTTTAACGATCATTCCATTTTTGTAGGTAGATATGTCAGGTTTCCTTTACTATATTTGATTAACACTTGTGTCCAAAGCTTATTTTTTTCTATTTAAGGATTCTAGGTTTTACTTGCCCCTATATGAATATGACAAGGCACAGAGAACAAACTTAAAATTTTTCTTTCAGAGAGGACATGCGTTTGCAGAACTGTAGCCACGCTGATCTTTCCGTTGGTTCCAAAGCAAAAAAAATTGATGCAGGAGCAGGCCAGGACTAGGACAGGCACTTTAGGCATTAGAAAGAAATTAAACTGTCTAATGCAGTAGGAACCCAAATCCTTGACTTGACTAATAACAAAAAGCACTTTACTGGCAAGGAAGGAATGAATGTGCAAAGAGGAGATATTTCAAATTATTTTCTTCACTGGATTTCATATTAGAACATTGAATGAGTAACTGCTTCTGTTCCTAGCTAAGCAGCAGTTTGACAACATATTAACATAACATTAACATATGATAGAAAGGAGTCAGGCTGATTAATAGATATCCTTCAAATGCACCCGCTTTTCTCAGAAGTTAACAAAGAATTTTAATATAAATACTACATTTCTTAAATATTATCTTTCAGAAGGGAATTTCTAGCTGTTTTTTGCCTTAGTTATGTTATATATAATCATCTGCATGAAAAATTTTTTATTATACTACTATTATAATTATTTCTCTTAAAATTTTCTGAAGATTTTCAGGTGGCAAATTTTACTGATAAATATGGAAACTTAGTTAATCGTACCTTCCATGTAATTTTTGAGTTGTATTACAGTAATATAATGAAATTCTACAGAAGCAGGAAAATAAATGAGTCCTTGAGGAGTGTCAGATAAGGCCATCTGACTGTGGACTCTTAAACTCGTAATTACAACCAGGAAGGTTACAACCAGGAAAGCCTATTTGTTATTAAAACACACAATCAGTAATAGTCCAAGCAAGTAAAGTTACAGAAGTGAAAATTCCCTTTTAAAACAGAAGCTCATTTAAAATATCTACCTGGATTAGTTCCTAAACCTAGTTGGTAACTGTCAAGGCCTACACGGAATTAGTACTAAAAAGTTATCAAGAAGAGCACGCTGTGTATTTAACCAGGATATAGATGCAAAGAGAGGCACATCACTGCAATGCCTAGAGAATAACTAGAGAAAAGCTGGGAGCAGCTCTCTCACATAAAGGCCCGGGTCGTGATATTCCTGTCAGTCACTGTATTAATACAAGGGAAGCCTACTTAATGAACTGCTGAGAACAGAACAGAGCCACTGTGAGAAGACATTTTGTGTTTACCAGACTGTAAAATCTGCAATAAGATCCCAGAATCCTCTTAGATGAATAAAAGTTAAAGGAAATAACCTTTCAGACATACAAACTCAGTAACAAAATAGGAAATAAAACTGTTTCCAAAGAAAATTTCTGAGACATTGCTTTGGCAAAAGCCACAAAATTTGACTCATCATCTACAAAAAATGATAAAGTAACACAAACTACAAAAGATAATTTCCTAAAAGACTGGAAACACTATAACAATTTTCTTTTGCAATAAAAAAATAAGAACGATGAAGGAAAATCTTGGGAAAGGATGTGATTTTATTCATTTTATTAACCAAGCAATATAAACTTGAATTATATCACTAAGTTTATTTGCTACTTACTCATCTCTAAGTGTCTTACACTAATAAAAATAAAATCTCAAGTGTTTTATAAAAGTAATGGGTCTGAAAAAAATTGCTGAGAGTTTTCTTTAATATTATATAAGTTTCTTTTTATTTCATGCCTGTGGAGATGAAGAAATGATATGCAAGTTATTAACTATAATGTGGACAGTGTAATTACTACCACCAAGTTAAAATAAACATAATCTTCAAAATGTAAGTATCCTAAAAAAGAAGAAAACACTGAAAATCTGTTAACTATTGAGGATGGGAGGGTACACTATGACCCTTGCTGTATGAACTTCTGTTCTATCTCCATTTCCTTCTGGCAGATCATGCTTCTAAAGAGAAATAAATTTAAAACAATTTTCAACTGATTGATAGCTTTTTAAACACAGTACACCTTGAAGAAAATCATTTACATAAAGTATTTCAAGAGTTACATTGCTAAGTTAAAAATCAAAGTAATGACCCCAATAAGAGATTCCTGAATCACTAAGTATTTCAAATAAATGAAAAGAGAATGAAAGGCATTTTTCTCACTGCATGATGGACTCCTGATTAAATATTCTACTGACACTAAAGCAGGCCTTGTCCTAACAGCTCTTCATTTCAACTAAGGTCATCATGAAAAGAATGATTATCAGATAAATCCAATCCAAAAAGATTCAAAAGTTTTCAGAGCCTCCAGTTCTGTAAGATTTCTAGGCATCCTGATTGACAGTCTTATAAAACATAAGAATAATTAAACTGACATGAAAATCACTACCCTGCATAAATCCTAAAAGCAGTTTATCTAACCTTTTGATCCTTGGAGAACTCATAGTTGTCCTAGCACCTGTTCCTACTCAGCGTCCAATGACCTTCATAAAA
Organism: Erethizon dorsatum; assembly: GCA_028451465.1. Classification (NCBI taxonomy): domain Eukaryota; kingdom Metazoa; phylum Chordata; class Mammalia; order Rodentia; family Erethizontidae; genus Erethizon; species Erethizon dorsatum. The sequence goes on from CM051838.1 coordinate 60,191,411, forward strand.
AGATTAACACCCAACTATCACACCCAGCATAGTCTACTCACATAATCCACATCTTCCACAGTATCAGGGCCCACTAATTACACAGATAATGCTTCGTGCTGGAACTGCCTCGCAGCAACTACAGTCTTTTCCCCAGGCATAAGATAGAATTTCCAGAAAGAAGTTTTGTGATAATGAGATAAAATTAAAATTTCTCTTTTAAACCATAGAGCTCTGAATATTAACATAGCATTGACAGTGTTTAAATTTCAAGTGGCTTCCTAAAATTAGGTGGTATTTTAAAAAATTTCAAGTCATGCACAAAGTCCTGTGTAATGCAAAATATGTAATTATTTTCAAATTACCACTGAAACTTACTGATAAAAAATAAGCTAGTCATATGAGGAAACACTTAGTTTCCACCGGCTTTCTCCCAAGTGGAGGTGTTCAGACTATTTATCATGTGTCACTTTAAAATTCTGACTATTTCAAAGGCAACACACACACATCTTTTGAGTACCTGCAGCTCTCCCCATAAAAGGCACTTTTCTCTAAGATCAATGGTTACTTTAGCTAACACAGATATATTCACATGAGTTTTCTTATAAGACTCTTCATTCCATAAGCATTTCTCTATCAAAAATCCAGAAGGAAATTTTGAATATTTGTGTCATATTACAGGAGGAAAGGCAAAAATCCAAGAAATATAATAAGCAGATCTTATTAAAAAGTTATAACATAACAAACAATATACTTAAATGTTCAAATTCCTTAACAACAGTATTTAAAGTGATACCAAAAAGATATACCAAATAGAGACAGTTCAGCTTTTATTGTTGTTCTTCTATATGTGATTTTTACTTTGTCTTGATCTATTTTAAATGAACACAAATTATTTGGGAGCCACCTATTTTTATGTTGGTAAATACTTCTGTGAATTACCAAAAAAAATTCCAGTATCTATTAGATTTTCAGGCAGAAAACATAAAGAGAAATGGCCAGATCCTGTTTATAAAAATTAGTATCTCTTTTTTGACCCTTTTTTCTTCTATCCTATTTTTCCAAAAATCTTAACATGATAAGGTAATCTTATATTGGAGTTTTAAGGGGCACTGGACCAGCCTGTCAGACTAAAGTACCATATTAACTATACTCATTGTGGCACCATGGGAGCCTTGGTTTTTGTCATTTCGATATCCTCTCCAGGGTTTCAATCTTCTCTCTTTGAGTTCAATCATGCTCTGTGATGTGCTGTTCCTACATGAGGATGTGAGAGTATTTCTATTTAAAAATACATTCGGGGAGGGGGGTGTCAGGCACTACTGATTGAGAAGGCATTCCGTGATGATCCCTATTTTCAGTTAAAATGCGCACTTACGGTTTTGGATTTAACACCCCTGCCTTTGCAGTCAGACAGTCATTTAGCTGGAGTCAATCAAGCGTATGATTAGAAATAATAACTCACAAGCAATGAATTCAAAAAGATTAGATCTTTGTCGACATGCACAAGTACAGCATCCCATTATGCGTCCTTTCCTCTTGGGTTTCTCGAGAGCAGACCAAAAAACAAACAACAAAAAAATTCTCTTGCACTCTAAAAGATGGCTTCACTTAAAATCTGACTAATCACCCCTCTATCGTATGATCAGAAAGCTCAGTCGGTTGGAGATGATAACATCAGCATGGGTGCGGGGCATTTCTTCCATCTTTTCTTTCCTTCAGTTATGGCAACAGCTATGTTTTACACTGAATGAATGGGTCAGAAGCTGCACAACCTTATCTTACTTACACAGAATAAGGACAATACAACATGGCTAAAGCTCAAAGGTGGTTAATACCCAAACAACATAGAATAATTTTCTGTTTATAAACTATTCTTCAGGTTATATGTCACTTTAGGATCCATTAATTTATTTATGTAAGTGGTTAGAGGTAATTAGAGAAACTATGTATAGAATTAATGTTTTATATTGAAACCGGTAACCAAGTTTAATCAAACTTTTTAATGTAGCACCTTTTATTAAGTCAAAAGAATTTAATTTTCCTAAGAAAGTTTGAAGAATTAGAGTGAATTGTAAGATTTTTGTATTATGTGATGTTTTATCTTTAATCAGAGCACATATAGTACAACTCATCAACAGTGTTAGTTGCTAGGTAGAATGATTCCAAAGGGAAAAAGATGGACAAAGATGATAAATATTTTGCTTAGAATGTAATATAGAGGGGATGGGCTGGTTTGCCTTCACAGCTATGCTTGCTTTAGGCTGCACTACATACGGCAGCACACATCCATGACAATGACATAATTCATACAAATGAGGAGAGCAGAGAGCAGCAGGGATTTGAAAAATTTCTGCAGATAAATCCCAAGGCTGAATAAGCCACATATGGGTAACTAGGAGCGGATGAAATATATATAAGGGCCATGTACACTCTCTTTAAAAAAAAAAAAAAAAAAACTCCAGAGCTTATATATTAAAAAAGAAAGAAAGAAAGAAAGAAAGAAAGAAAGAAAAGAAAAGAAAAGAAAAGAAAAGAAAAGAAAAGAAAAGAAAAGAAAGAAAAGAAAAAAAAGAAAAGAGCCACATTTCAGTTCCTGGTGGAAAATATCTTGCCAATTAAGAAGTATTCGAATAGTAGTGCTGAGCGATTAGTTGTGCTAGTAAAGGCTTCTTTATGTAAAGATCGACCACACTCATTACAAGTTACAGTATTAGAAAACACCACTGAGAACTTTTAGAAGCCAATCTCCTTTTATTCAACAAACAAAAATCACATTTAAAAAATCTAAATAATAATTTAGATGAGTTTGGATGCTTCTGACTACATCTGAGAATAGCCAGAGCTAATATCGTCATTTCCTTCTAGGAGCCAATTAAAGGATCAGTTTCTACTCCTTTTGCCTAACCCTTTGGTTGAAGGGCAGAGGGCACATCAGGAATCTTGCGGAAGAAACCCACACACCTCTAAAGTACTTCTGGAGCAGGATCACCAGGAACCAAACCTAGGCTTTTTGCATTGTGCATCTCTCCATGTTGAACCCAGAGAACATTCTGACTCAGCTGATACCATTGTTCTTACCCTACCTTACTGTTAAATTTCAAACCATAAAAAAGTGAACACTCACACACAGTTTCCAAGTATATAAGAGACAATGAAATAGAACTGGAGCAATGTCCCCTTCTCCCTCAACCATTCATTTGAGAAACTTTCATCCAAAACTGACCTGAAGTGGGTCACTGTACTACAAACTGGGAGATATATCAAAATTGATGAAACCAGTATCTGCCTGCTGTAGGGATGTTTACTTTCCAATCAGAGAAGAAAGGTATAGTTACTTCGAAGCACCACCAATGCTCAGCACAACTTGCCTTGTCATTATGTGCAACTTTAAAGCTGACAATCACAGCCAGGCAGGAGCAGGGGAAGGGGGTACAAAACACAAAGGAAAGGAAATGTACACTACAGGTAGGTTTGTCTCAAAGAGTTTGTATTTTTTAATTCAAAAGAGGGAGAATTAAAAACAGCTAATAAGATAAGCACCATTCTTTTACCTTCCACGAAAACCTTGAGATATGTGACGCAGCACGTGGACTAAAGTGCTCTGCTGTGGCCACAGGGAAAGTCCAAGAGAAATGAAAACAAAATATAGTGGATCTTTTTGTCTTACAAAAAGGCACCCACTTAATGTAAGTGAACCCAGGAAACATTTATGGATTTTGAGAAGAAGAGAGAAAAAGATAGTATACTATCTACAATCTTGTATTCATTCTATTAAACAAAGATTTGCTGAGCTCCTACTATATGCCAAGCCCACTCCAGGCACAATATCATTATGTGCATAATATATATGCAATCTAAAGATTGCATAGTTAGTCCTGACCACAATTCTTCTATTTCTTTTGAGCAAGGAAGGCCACAGAAGGAAAATTTGAGGCTTTCAGTGCTAATTCAATAACAAATTCTTGATGTATTCCAGTTACCTTATGTTGGTAAGAAAATGTGTGAGCATGAAACTCATTTTAGACAAAATTCATTAAATGAACTTGTGACATTCTCATGCACTGTTTTTTTCCTCCATTTCCCAACACTAATTGACAGCACTTAAAAACAGTGATTCAGCTTCTGCATGTCATATGATTCCTAGGGACTGTAGCTATATTCCTCAGGCCAGGAGACTGACAAATCAAAAGATAAGAAGTACCTCTCAGCTTAAATCAACTGAAATGTGTCAGAAAATACATTTGGCATAATCTTCAGAAATGTCAGGTTTGGCGACAACAGGATAGGCACAATTTTCCTGACAGTTTTAGCACACCAAAGTTTCAGAGTGCAATAGAATGAGGAGGGAAAAAAACCACTTTTATCTGCGATTTTGGAGGAAACTACTACATGCAACAAGAGGAAACGTATGACATGCCACTTAAGTCTTTGACAAAGATGTTATAAAATGCCTGAATACCTAATTAATGAAACCCACAACGTAGGAAGTGTCCACTAAGATTATAAGGATTAAGACAACTTTTTATATTTTTGCTTATGAAAATCACTCTACCTACTTTTCAAGGGATGTGCTCAGCCTTATTCCTTTCAAATTCCAACATCCCTTATGCCAATGGGGCACTTTTATAAAAATGTGTTGAATGAGGGAATGAATCAAAAGCATCACACGAAAGTGTTGAGATATCAAAACTCAGCTAAAAATATTACATGACATATCTCTACCTTGGCATGGCATCCACTAGCCTTGGCAAATAAAATTTGTTAAAAACCAAAGCCAATTAAAACACAAGAAGGTATTTCTAATCTCCATCATGCTCCTTTCTGAAGTCTACATAAACTGGACTGTCCTCTAACTTCCATCACCACTATCCCCCCCTCTACCCACAGACATGCATGCTACAAATAGGGGATAACAGAAAAACAGCTTAATCAGTTCTCCAAGAAGCATTACAGGGAGCCAAGGCCACGTTTCCACCTCTGGCTACAAAACTGTGACTCCTCCAATTTTCCATTTGTAAATAGATCTCCAAAAGAAATCAGCCTGAGGGCACTAAATGGCTGTGGATCTCGGCATGAGCACCATGGGCTGACAATCACAAACCCCACTGAGCTTCTCAGACAGGCAGAGCAGAGTGCCTTACTCAGACACATTCCCTCCAAGTCCTCAAACAACCTCAGTGCTGTCAACTTTCATTTGATTTTCATTTATAAATGAAGTTGCACAAATCTGCAACAATAAAAAATATTGATAAAATCTTTGTTAACACTTGGCATCTCTCATTTTCTAAAAAACAAAAACAAGATCCCCATTCAGGCAACTCCTAATTGCGCTGGCCACGTTTCATTTACTTTCACCACCAATTCAGCAGCAATCTGTCAATATTTGTACCATAAATTACCAAATACTTTTCATTACTTATCACAAACTAATTATGCATTTATGTATTTATGAATACTATGCACTGAAAAAAAGCTAAAAATCATTTCTTTATAGCCTAAATCTACACATATAGTCTCCCAAATGAAAGAAGTACCAAGTCAATTAAAATAGATGGTTTTAAGAAGTACATTTTTCTGACCTAATATGGATCTTTGATTTTCAGCATGACTTCATAATCCTTTTCTTTTTCAAGGGACCAAAGTTAAAATTTTTTTTCACTATATTGGGCAAATGCGACATAATATAAGACAATCATGCAAAAAGATCCTTATTCTACTATATTCTAAGAATGAATCATTTCAGGGTATGTATTGTTCACTGAATATTTACTGAGCATACACTTCTACCCTCCACCATGCTTGGTTAAGGATGAAGAGTGGAAGAAAACAGAGCTGGATTTTCCCTATTATTAACTTAGAGGCTAAAGGAGAAACAGAAGGACAAATAACTATAATATAAAATAATTGGTACAATAATAGCTTTGTATGCAAAACTTCTGGTTCATGGATAAAAGAATACCTAATATGGCCTGAGTTTTGGAGAATAATTAGGTGGAGAAAAGGGATAAGGCCATCCCATACTTGGATCATCATGTGCAAATGAGAGTGAGAAAGCACAGAACTTTGTCAGGGAAAGAAAAGTAATTTGGGATATCTAGAAAATAATGGCTGGCATGGTAATGGTAAACAATATGCAAAGGTGGGGCTAGAAAGTAAAAAGTCATCCTTTAGGAAATATGGAGCAATCCAAGGATTTTAAACAAAAGAAAGATGTGCTTAGATACATGTTTGTGAAGGCCACACTGGCTTGGCAGAAGATAACTGGCAGAAAATGGACCAGTGGGGCAGAAGTGAGGACAAAGAGACATGAAGAAGCTACGAGGAGGGTCCAGGGCTGGGAAGCCAGCTTCCAACTCCGGGCATGGTGGCACCGACAGAAGTCCGTGTCCAGGAAACAGGGCTGAACCACACTGTGCCTAGGGGTCACCATCCATCCCACTAGGGATGGGCACCTGATTTAAGAACAAAGGAAAACAAAATGCTGAAACTTCCTTTATCAGTCATCTCGACCAAAAGAATCCAACTAAAACAATGGTGGCTATTTAAGGTCAACAAAAATCAGTAACTGATTGTGTGTTGGAGGCTTTGGAATAAAAAGATTTAGACACTATGTTTTAGGACTGACAAAACCTGAATAATATCCAGGCTGCATCCCTCTGAGCTGCCTGACCTTGAAGGAGTTACTTTCCATTCTGTTTCCTTTCATGTAAGATAAGAATGATATCTCATTTATTGTTTATTATGAGGATTAAGTGATTATTAAACTAAACAACATAATTATCATCATCATTAAATTACGATGGATAAAATAATGAGGGATTAAAAAAGAAGAAGGAAAGGAGCCTATCATAGATACTATTTTGGCAGATTTTAGAAATGAATTCATGTAAATTTGGTTTCAAATGAGCTGTTTTTTATGAAGAAGAGAGATTTGGTGTTAGAGACAGAGGCCTGTAGATAAGAAATAATCCCCTCTTCTTATACTTGATGTTCCCTTTATTTTCTGTTCAGTTTCTAGAACTACTAATGTACCTTATATCACTCTCGCAATTTGTAATTGAATGCATCGCTGCCCAAAAAAAGACTCCATTTTACAGTTTACCCCCTCTTGTAGCAAGGTGATGAATTATTGACCAACGTGCCATAAGCGGAATTTAGTGTAAGGGATCTGGGAGAGGGAAGGACATGCTATTCATTCTTTTTTCTATGCTGATGCAGAGAAGGTGAGTCTCAGAACCAGAGCTTTAGCAGCCACCATGTGTCATAACGACACAGGCCACATAATAAGGAATAGCAAGTAACAGAGATTTCAACTGCTTTACTAGAGCCTTTGGCTACACAAAATCATGTTGGAAGCTTTTAGCAAAATAGCCCTGCCTCGCCCACAAATATCTTGAACTAATTGCTGGGTAGGGGCCAACACATGAATATTTGGGTATAAGTATTAAAAAGCTTCCCAGATGAATAAAAATGTGAAGCTTAGAGTTGATTTAACCACATGATTATCATGCCATTACATTGTTTAGTGTCTGATTCAATTGAAAATTATGCTAGAATGGTATAACTAATATAAAAATAATAATAACGCCTACCAATTATTGAAGGTTCCATTACACCACTATGCTGGGGCAGCTCCTTGCAACTCAATTTACTTATTCTGTAACACAATACTTTTAACAAAACTCTGATGACAATAGTATTATTTTCCTTTCATTTCTTGGAAAACTGAGGAGGACTGAGCTTACTTAGTAATGGACTTGGGGGGTCTCAGAAGTTATCATCTGACCCCAGAAATAACTAAACCTAAGGCAGTGCTCCTCACCACCACACAGCATTGCCTCTCTAGCTGTGGCTCACGTCTTTCCATTTCATCTAAGGTGTGTTTGGGAGCAGTGAGCTGGTGGGACACGAAGGAGAATGAAGAGGACACTGCGCTATTTAAGACTCACTGCTTTGAACAACAATTTGTCGGCTTTAATTTTGGGGTCCTGCGATTTGGTTGCTCAACAATGGGCCTAACAGAGAGTTACTTTCACTTAACCACCATGTAGAGCTACTTAATAAGCATTTACATTTGTTTTCATGCCAATTTCCCTCTGATGTACATCCAAAAAGCTACCAAGTTCAGATTAAATTCCAAAATGTCAGCAGAGCAACAAATCCTCACCTATTTTCAGCTTCCTGGCTTAGAAGTTTAAATCAATCATGTGAAATGCATAGAAAAACTCCTCTCTTTCTTTCCTGATGTTTAATGATAATTTATGGCCCTAGAACATTTGTAAATTTAACAGCCCATCAAAGTGTCTGAGAGCACACTGGTTCTGAAGACTCATTAAGTGACATTAAACATAACTTTCCATGAAGTACTGTACAGCATGAATGGGTGGGCAGGCTGGTGAACAGCAACTACTATATAATTTATCGTTTGTAATTTTTCCTTATTACTTCCAAAAACATTTTTAAAGAGGAACAGTCAGTCACCAAAACAAAGTACTTCACTACTTGCCAATGTTGTAAATCAGAAGGTAGAAAAATCATTCACGATTCCAAAGATATACTAATTCTTTCACCCATCACCCAAAAATGACAAGGAAGGTTTGTGGCAAACCCTTACAGAATTTTAAAATTAATTTCTGTAAACAGGGTTATTTTTCCAACTTACCTCCCCCCAATCCCAAAGATTGTCATCAGTAAATTAAAACTAAAAAAATATGAAACTATTTTTTCCAATACACAAGTGGGAATGCTGCCTACCTCAGCCAACTCACGTCCCTAAAATGGGATTTTTTTAGTTACGGAAACATGCAGAGTTCAGCTCTGAAGCAGAACTTTATCCAACATAACCAGATTTTATAATACCACTAACAGCTTAATTTTGTCAAGACATTCATTCTATCACAATAAGTAAAAGTGGGACAGTGATAAATGCTGCAATTAAGAAAATACTATTTATGCTTTTTAAACATGACTACAGACTAAGTCATAAAGGCAAAAGTCAATTGTCAACGTCTAGCCTTCCCACCTCCAGAAGATATAACCCAATCAGATAGCCAGGAACATCACGTAACTTTCATAGTTTTCATTCATTCTAACTGCAGACTTAATAGAATTAAAAGTTTAACTCTCAGTATGCCAAACATAATAATTATGCTGACAGCACAAATTTTACTATGAAGTCGTCACATATTTGGCTTAAACCTCACTTGAAAGATTGTTTTTTCCATCTCTTTCTGGACCTGTGGTCCAACACAGGTGTTTCTCGTCTTTTGCCAAATTCTACACTTCACTTCCACTAACATTGTTGGCCAAAAATACTCTCCATAAACTTCAATAACTTGGTAGTGACTATCTGCACCAGAAATAGTTTTCCTGACTAAAAGTAAAGTCCCAGGATCAGCACCATCTTAAATGAGCAACCTCGCTGAAAACGAACTCACCAAAGTCACAAATGACCTTCGTTAATTCGTTTTAGTAGTGTTCTTACATATAAGTAACAATACTCTACATAAACAGTGCCAACAAAATCAGTGTCTGCTCTATGTGAAGTGTTAGTTGTTTACCTTTAAAACTTTCTTTCTGAACTTTATTCAAAAAGAGTATACAGTTTCATAAAGACGGTATTTAACACATAAACATTCAACTTGCCAACTACTTAATATAGCTTCAGCCAAACAACTCAAAAATAATTTTAGTGATTCTTACCAGGTTAATATTACTGTTCTCATAGGTTTTCTGTGACTTTTACCTGCCATGCATTGCACTGGCCCGAACACAACTCAAAATTCAAACATCTAAACAGGGCTGAGAGATTTTCAATGGAGAAAAGGAAAACTCCCACCAAAACAGTTTCTCAACTTATGCTGCAGGAATCAGTATGTAAAATCCCACACAGAGCTAATAAATAAGGAAGTATTGTTATTGTCGAGTAGCTAGTTATTTGATTCACTGGAGTGAATTTAGTCTACTGTTTTCACTCTCATTGGCTGGCTGGTATAAACTTAATTTGGCAGGTCTGGCCAAATTCTCTTACATACATTTCTCTTTTTAGCAATTATCAATAAGTTAGCAAGAACATTAAACTCACAATTAACCAATTTCTTCCCACATATATATACATAACAGAACCAAGATAAATGAAACAAAATAATCACCAGGCAACAGACATTTTTTAATCTTTCTAATGACTAATACTAATTAGTATAAACTACATGTTACAATTTGAAGCAATTCATTCACATTTAAAAGTATAATTCTAGGGCCGGTGAAATAGCTCAGTGGCGAAAGCGCCTGCCTGGCAAACTCGAGTTCAGCTCCCGGAACCCACGTACAAAAAAAGGGGCAGTGATATCGCTCAGCAGCACGGGTGCCTGCTGGCACGGGTGATCCTGAGGTCCACCCCCGGTACCCACAAAAAAAAAAAAGTATAATTCTAATTCCTTAGTAATTGGTGTTAAGAATTACCAGATTATTCCAAAGCTAGTATTTTGTAACAGCAAGCAGATGCAGGTTGAACAGTCATCTAAAATTAGCTTATTCACTGTAAAATAAAGATTGAATGTTAAGGTATAAAATTATTCTAAATCCCCAAACACACCAGAACCAATTGTGAAATTAAATGTGACACTTTCCATAATTCAAACTACAGTACTTGATTTTTGTCTTTCTCCTCAGCTACCCCCAAATTAAATTAGCCTTATTGATTACAACTCAGAAATCCCTGTCTTGTTACTACAATTTTCAAATTTTAATCGAATATACAATTCAGTGGTACACAGGTAAGTCGGTTTTCTTAAATTATAATATAGATTATACGTAGGCTTAATGGGTATCTCAATACCACAGCTATGGAGAGAGTAAAAGCCAATTTCTTCATTATTTTAAGAGTGTAGATAAATTCTTGCATCCCAAACTTGTTTAATGCACACTAACAGATGACCACTCACAGAAGCAGGATCTTAGGAACTGACATTATTTAGCTAAGCCTTGGCTGCACCTATGTCCTAGCATGAAATGGAATCCATCATCCAATTAAAATGTGTAGCTGTGTACAACTGGTAGACAATAGCTTTAGTAAAAGTAGAACTATCAATTAAAACTATTAAAAAAAATATATATATATGTTATTACCCACTTTATCACTTGAGAAATTGTCACAGAGGGAAAAGTTAGCATGCAAATGCCATTATCAGAGTTACCCTCTTCAAGAAAATCCAAGTCAAGGCTTCATTAGTTAGTGCCTACTTACAACACACACCAAAAATAACTTGAAACAAGAGCATATTAGCAGTTAAAGAGCACTAAGCCTACTGTTCCTGTGTCAGAATGCACCAATTCTCAGTTGTAATGCATTTAGATATACTTAAGTGGAACGTTTCATTTACTGAATTACATATTTTATGTCACGACACATTTCATTTTCAATAACCACAATGGTGTTTACACAAGCTGCAAACATTTATGTGTGTGTGTCTGTGTATTAGCTAGAGGAGATAAGCCCTATTCACTAACACTGTTCATTGTCATTTATGAAATACATTAATTTTCATCATCAGAACTATACAATATTTAATTTTATAACTATGTCATTACTCAAGAAGAATGAAATAAAGTATCAACATTAATTGTGTTAGGTCTACAGTTACCCATCATTCAAATAATAAAAATTAATGCTTACTAATGTCTTACTACATGTCATACACAGAATTAACCACTTCATGAATATTGACTCAGTCTCAGCTATAAAATAACACTGGAAGGTAGGTACTACTCCCATCCCTATTTTGCAGATAAGCAAAATGATGATCAAATTCAAGAACTTGCCTAAGACTACATAGCTAGCAACTGGCAGATAAATGTTTCTAGAGAACTTTAATTTTAAAAATAAAGTAATAGACTTACTAAGTTATGCCTGTTGTAGAGATTTAGAAAGTAAATGTTAGTCCCAAAAACGTCTCAAAACGTTAGGCTCGAAAATATATTACCACATAAAATGAAACTCCAAACCAAGGTACCTAAAATAAATATTTTCCCTAAATTGAGTATACTTCTTTCTCCATTTCCCCCAATTCATGCATTATGAAAATTTGCCACCAGGTACATGGAATCTTTCTTTGTTTTGTTTTGTTTTGTTTCCTACTTAGACTACAAGCTATTCACATTCTAAAAGAGCAGCTAATTTATACATTATTAAAAATCCCACAGCATATTGTACCCGAGAACCTTTGATAAATACTAAATATTACATCGACAATGAGTAATGGCAACCGGACACAAAATTACAATGGAACTCAAAGATGAAATATGAAGCCAAAATAAAATAGATCTAAGTCCCAGTCAAGCCGTCACTCATTCACTGTTTCGAGGCTGTGAAAAGAGAAGGCCTTACTTAGGACAAAGAAAGGCAATATTTTTGAGGTTTGCAAAAGATAATATCACTTCTGATCATTATTACAATACTAAAATCAAATCACACAGGGAGGACATGAGAAAAGAAGGCTGGATATGCAACCTTATATGATCATTTTATTTTCTTCATATACAGAAAATAAGTGGAAAAGGGCTAGTCCGTTATCTGAAATTATAATTTGTAGGCATTCTAAGTGATTTCTTAAAGTCTTAATTATTTGCTTCTAGAAAATGGAATGAGAGTAGGAAAGGACAATTTTTTTGAAAGTTTTATAACTCTGAACTACTTTTTTACTGTTTGAAAATTAATATGTGCACATGGTATCTATTATCTTAATAAAACTAAAGTTTTAGGTGTCAATCTACACTCAACAAAAATTGCAGTACTTAGTAAATTCTACATAATTATTTTAAATATTAAATAATAATTAGTATATAATTCTGAATACTGAAAGTAATAAGCCAAGGAGAAAATTATAAAATTACATTTTAAAAATACACTGAGCTCTGTCCTTTCCATACACAGTTATGCATTTTCTAACAACATGAGTATGTTCTGGGAAATGAACTGTTTGGTGATTTCTTCATGGGCAAACATTACAGAGTGCACTTATATGAACTAAGACATTTAAGACTCATTAAATGATACAGTATTATGGGACTACTGTCAAATCATTAACTGATTATCACTATATGGCACATGACTCCATATATACATGGAATACATATATATATATATGCAATGCAATATATACATATATGCTATATATATATATATATGTATATATATATAATATATATATATTGCATTTTAGGGCAGTGAAAATAATATGCATGATGCTGTAATACTGGTGGATACATATCATTATAAATTTTCCCAAATGCATAGAATGCACAATACCAAGAGTGAATCTAATATACACTATGAACTTGGGTAATATGATGTATCAATGGAGATTCGTCATGTGTAATGGATGTATTCACTCTAGTGGGCGATGTCAATGATAGAGAATGCTATGCCATGTGGATAGGAGACATAAAGGAAACCTCTATACCTTCTGTTCAACTCTTCTGTGAACCTTAAACTGGTCTAAAAAATAAAACATTTCATAAATAAATATATATATGCTGTTGTTTTCATACATGTATATGGAATACATATACACATATATGGAGGTATATACATATTTATGTATATAGTATATACACATGTGTATTTATACATGTGTCTTTTACACACACACACACACACACATAGATACCCACATAATAAATGGTTTTTCTGGACACCAAACAAAATCTACTGTTTTGTATGGAAATACAACAATTATTCTTCTCCTAGAACACAGATGGATGTGAAATAAGAAACTGCTATCAAAACATTTATTGTGTACCTACTTTCCTATAAAAAGAAGTATAATTTAGAAGTATAAGCATGTGCATTTTCCTAGTAAAAATAAAAGATAAATATTTATTTAATCCCCTTAAATTGGCTCTATAACACAAATATTTTGATCATCTTCAACTTAAGGAAAAAAAGTGACACTTCATATTAATTTTCCGATACAGAGAAAATGGAGGGGAAAATAAAGTTATCAAAGAAAGAAAAACTTATCAAGGCTTTCATCAAGGTCTGCTTTCACAAGATAATACACACATTTGAATCCTGTGAATTTATTTGAAATCTCTTAGGTATCTGCTTTTCTCCGCTTCGGCATAACGAGATAGGTGCTTGGTTCCTAAGAGAAACACGTAAGGCGGCCTCTTTAGTAGGCCCTGAGCCAGGGCCCCAGGAGAGGCTTGGGATGGGAACTGTTGGCCACGAGGCACAGCCCTCGGCCACCAGCAATCCAGCGCCTGGCCAAGAAGAAAGTACAAGCAAGGCAGGGCATTTTAGAAACTATGGCTAATCTTATTCACTCTCTCCTTTTTCCCTCCTATTCTCGCCCCTCTCCTTTCTTTCTCTTTTTAATGACTTGTCTTTTTTCTCTTTATCTCTTTTTGTTTTACTGTTCTCTTTTCTGTTTATTTGTTCTCCATTACTCCCTTCTCCAATCTATTTTTTCTCTCCTCTAACATATTTCACTTATTGTATACTGCATCCTTTCACAATAGACCTTGACAAATAAGAATATGTAACAAAAGATTATAACACCTCAGCAAAATTCTAGCAGGAAGAATTTAGATAGAGTAGATGAGCAAGGCTAGAAAATCCCCATCCTATCAACGCTCTCCTTTTTTTTCTTTATTAACATCATTCTCTACTTTCTTTCTTACTTATTCTCTACTCCATCATTTGTCCCTCTTCTTGGTTTTCTTCATCTTTTATTACTCAAGAACATGCTTTATAAAATAAGCCAAGCATTCCACAAGCTTTTTCTTTGAATATATGTAAAATCTCACCAAATTTTTTCCGCAGAACATATTCCTTTCTCCTATCCTTTCCCCTTTCCTAAATGAGCCTATAATGGACAATCGAGAAAATGTATTTTAAATAAACAGTCTTCTAGAAAGGAAATGTAACTTTTCAACCATCACAGATATCCATTATGGTTGTTGAAGTAATGCACTGGAAATACTTTCCTAATCTACTCATGTATCCAAAAATATTTTATTTAAATTACGTTAAAAATTATCCTTTCCAAATAACTTGGCCAAGATTACATTTTAGAAGTCACCTCATAATTCAGTGATTTTTCTACCTATGCATTTAATCTTCCCTAAAGGTATTCTCATTACAGGCACACTTTTGTGTACAACACAGAATATTTTCCATTTCTTGCTTCCAGTAAATAGCACACACAAATAAAGCAAAGCCTTTCAGTAGTCTACACTCAGTTAATTTTTTAAGTGCTTTCTACTTTTTAAAAATTTCATCCTGCTTTCATCATTATCAGGCCAAAACTCATGGTCCTTTTCTGAAGAGAACTGCTCTCCCAAAAACATCATAAATGTGTTTTTCATGATAAATTACATGCATACCAGCCAGTTCAAGAGCCAGGATCAGACATGCAATTTGGCTGCAAGAGTCTGATGTGCTGACTCTGTCCCCCATACTGCCTCTTTTTGCACTAAGTAAGGAAGGGAAAATCTCCTGACAACTTGCCTGGGAAGCCCCTGCCCCAGTGAGGTGTCCTCAGCAGCCTGGAGCAGCGGCCTCTCCCCTCAGCTCCGGTGCAACCCCCACCGCCTCACCCAGCGGCTGGCTGCATCACATTACTTCTGCTTTTCTAACTTTTCCACTTCTGAGCACCATCAATTATGCACTGGAATAACAGAGGCCTGGCAAGGTAGTGTAACATAAAGGCCGATTATGATGATAAATAATTTAAACACCCGTGTGCCATGTTCTTTTTACCAGTGATAGGGGGCCAAGAGAAGGTGATGTACAGTGAAGGGCCAAATGTACCAGAATGACCGAGCTGGGGACAGCCCAGAGTACACTTACCTGTGAGCTCCCCGTCCACTGCCCGTGGTGTGGAAAGAGGCGAGATAAATGAACTGCTCAAATGTACTCACATTTGCAAAAACTGAGTAAGAATCATGAAGGCCAAGTAAGAATCATGAATATCCAAACAACACTCATTCATTTGCTTGTTCAGTCCAAGAACTGAAGGAACAAAATTTACTGGTGGGTGATATTTTTTATCTTCCAGTAAAAAGTAAACAATTCATATACGAAGTTAAAAAGAAAAAAAAGACAGTTTCCATATAAGGTTATTCAAGTTTTAACAAAATACAAACTTAACAAGCTCTTTACCACATAGCGTATACCTTTGTTTAATGATAAATTATAATTGGGATCTGGCAGGAATTATACATATAGTACAAGTCCCCAGCCTAACCCCTACTTTTAAAACAATGCCTTACCATCTCTAAACTGTCATTCAGAACTAGTCAGGCCTCTTTATTAGTATCCTAGTTTTTAAACTGTGATTTTAAGAAACTTTCATATGTTCCAAACCTGCAAAGAAAACCAGTGTCCTTGCTGCAATGCCTCGGGAAGTCCAAACCTGAGAAGCACTAATGCATCTAAATGCTGGGAGAATGGTGCTCCTCATCTACATAGAGAAAGTGATTTTTTAAAATGGTATCCACTCAAACTGAAAAAAAAAAAAAAAAAAAAAAAGTGAAAGAAAAAGTACAGTATTTCAATTTGAAAAAAAAATCAGATAACTACCTCAAATCTACTGATCACCTTTAAGGAGATAATTCCCAAGACGCAATGAAATATTTCAACCAAGTGTAGTGGCACAGGCCTCTAATCTTAGAATTCAAGAGGCTGAGGCAGGAGGATTGCCCTGAATTTGAACCCAGCCTATACTACATTTTGAGACCCTGTCTCAAAAAAATTTTTAGTAAAAGCATTTCTAATGCTTAAAAAGGTAGAACAACCCCAAACAGTCTATACAGGAGTGAAAGGGAAATGAATAAAACTAGATGCTAGTAGAGATGTTGATAAATCAAATATTGACCCTAAAATACACGAGGTTCAGAAGAGTGCTAAATTCATACCAAATGATGCCCAACTTCACTTGTGGAATGAGGCTTCCATTATCTAGAAATGTTCCGAAATCATTCTGTAGTCTACATGAGAGCTAATATTACACTTCTAAATGCAAATTGACCAAGACTCTAGGGGGAAGAACCATTTTGAACTGTGGTTTCCAGGAGGCTTCAGGTTTAGTCATGTCAAATTAAAGGGGAGCAAAGCCTCTTAAAATAACATTCTCCTTAAATCGCATCCATATGATTTAGAAAATTGATATAGCCAAAGTCAATAAATCATGATGCAGGCTTTTTATTTTAATGTAAGACTGGTTTTATTCTTTTGCTTTGAGCCAGCTCCTTATAATTTTTAGCCCAAAGTTAGATGTATATTCTTGTCTAGGCAAAACAAGCTACTTCTCACGTAATGGGTTCCCACTTTTCACTCTTGTCCCACCGCCAGTGAAAGAAATCACCCCCAATAGTTTAGCAGGGCACAGAGCTGGCTGCCGCTGGTTGCACCAACATGCAACCCATTAACTGCCTTGCAGCCGGCAGTATTTGAATTTGTACATTTTTCATTACTTCTCAATGTGTAAGTGCTTCTTTTCTCTTAACCCCAGGGATTTCATTTTGTGCTGACACATACCCAAAGAGCAATCTCTATGAAACTATCCTTTTAAGGCAAGCGTTTTGTGCGCTCCTTAATGACGGGTGTTTAAGAGAAATGGTAATTATAATAGATTTTGAGCCTTAGGTAACAGACAGCCTCACAGTAAGAGAATTCACTACATTTAAGACCAAACTCCTCATTATGAAATGGAGATGTATCAATTCAGCTCTGAGCAGATAGACAGCGACGTCCAGGTTAGTAAAAGCGTTCATCCTTGGGATGGCTGGTCTCGGGAGTGAGCCGCTACTCAGCAAGGTCACCCTAGTTTGCCCAGACTATGAGCAAATGAAACTCCCGGGGGACAATTAAAACTAAGGGACACTGGTTAAAAATATTATTAGAAGCATCAATGCTTAAAATACCATTCTTGTCTTTCTTATCCATTTTATGACTTTAATTTTTTCACTTAAATGAGTCATTTAAGCTACCGCATTAGATATTCTGCACACTACAACTAATGCTGAATCATAGTTTCAGACAAACAAAATCTAAAGTTCTTAATAATAGGAATAAAACTACCATGAAAACATGTTTTATATGTGTGCATGTCTGTGAGAGCATTATATGTTTTGCACATATATTTATGAATCATAAGACTCTCAAAAGTTCCAGATAAATGTTACTATTAAATGAGAAAAAATGGAGAATCCTCACCCCAAGATTCCATGACCTCAATCCTTATAACACCCCAGCATATGCACACGAATGTTTTCTTGTTCAGCTTCCCTACAAAGATGGCAAACAGAACTTAATATCTTATGGAGCACAAAGCACGAAGCATGTTCAAATTCAATACAAGGAAATGCTTTATGTCCTCCCTTATAGATTAATAATCCAAAACAGTGAGAAACTTCAGAAAGCCATGCCACGTTTTAACCAAATGACATGTAAGTTTTTTCTGGACCCTCTCAAGACATAAATGAAACAAAAAATCTGAAATAAAGGACTGATTTGATTTATCTGTTTACCTTAAGATACTTGTTTCCAGAAGACCTGCCATATCTCACTACATTATTTATCACAGCTAAACTAACTTGGAATATCTTATCCGATTTTTCCTCAAGATCAGATCATGTTCTTGAATATGGATAGCATAAGCCATGTACCTTGCATAACAACATTCTTATAGAGAGCTATGGCTCATGAAGACTGTCTGAAAGGGAAAAGGTGAAATACAGGCAGACATACTCCCACCATAACCAGTGGTGAAGGTTACAAGGTTCTGGCAGAGGAGTGGTGTGGCAATACAGACCAATAAACCATCAGAAAAAAGCATGAAAAGCATTTAGTGTTTTATAAATATTTGAGAGCAAAGCAAGCATTTCTGGTTTAAATCAACTGGATTTTAAACTTTCTGGTTTTATAAGAACATCCCTACTATAAATCTTTCTAAATTTTGCCTGGTTTTCGCTTATTTTATTTTACCCAGGCCAGTAATGACCATGACAAATACCTATACGCTGAACTAAGCAAAGATTCAATCCCTAAATTTTGTGTGGGAGGCTTAAATTTCTTCTGGAAAGCCAACGACAGTGAGTTCATTACTGGGCATTTTCTTTTTTGATCAAATATAACTCAAAAGAAGAGTATCTTTGTAGAATTACAAGGAAAATCATAAAACCAGAAAAGATAAGATTATGGCCACATCCTCTCCAATCTTTAACCTCCCCCCAATTTTTTTTTTTTTTTGTTGTTGTTGTTAAAATAAGTCCTTTCACTCTATAATATCTAGAATGACAAGAAGTCCTGTGACTATAGGCTGCTTCCAGCGTCTGTCAAGAAAATCAGAAACCTAACTCTCAGTTCCTGGGAGAATGCTAATAGGAGATGAAGAAAGCTTCAGAGGGAGAAAGCATTAGAAAGGTTTAAGACCAACTATTCAGAGAGCTGCAAGCATTTTTGTTGTTGCTATTGCTACTCAAATACAAGCTACTGAATTTAAAAATATATAGAAATAAAGAACAAGTTATTTTTAGTTGAATGTCTTCAAAATGGAAGTATAATTATATATTACATTATATATACACACGTGTTATTATTATAATGAGTTCAAAATTGGAAACTCAATTTTAAAAACTTAAACTAATGGTTTATTTTTTTAGGTCACTTCTGAATTTCAACTAGCTTCAATTATAAAATCACCGTTAATGGTTCCTGCTTTCCAATGCACCATACAGGAGATCTTGTTAAACCTCATGATCTCACCCGTGAGTGAAATAGAAAAGAACAGGACTTAACGGTACAGAGTGAAGCAGTGGTTACCAGAAGCGAGGGCTGGGGAAATGGAGAGATGTTGGCCAAAGGACACAAAAGCTGAGTTGGGGGGAGTAAGTTTAAGAGGCCTATTGTGTATCATGGTGACTACATTTAACAGCAACATATTGCATGCTTGAAAATTGCTAAGAAAGTAGGTTTTCAGCAGTATCATCACAAAAAAAGTACGCAAGATAACACACGTTAAGTAGCTTGCTTTAGCCATTCACAATGTACATATATACTAAATCATGTTGTGTACACTATAAATTATACTATTTTACCTGTCAATTAAAAGTAAATAATGAAAAATTAAAAAAGGGAAAAAGTTACTTACATGTGGCACACTGTATAGGAACATATTAACACTACTTCAGTATGAATTCAGCTCTTAGTTAGAAAGGTGTTTCGTTGAAAAAAGTCCATTACTTTAAGCATTTGATACCTTCCTCCTTTCCTCCATCTCATACCCTCATATCCAGAAGAATAGCCAGGATAAATTGGAATTTTAAATATAGGGTTATAATTCATATTTTCTACCATACTACTGCTTTGAAAATGGCACGGGAAGGTCAGTAAAATAACAGTATTTATTTGGTAAATTTATTGATGCAATATTTAATAGTAAACCTGCTTCAACAATATTAAGAGCACAGACAGCTCAGTAAAACAGTTAAGAGTGAAGATTCAGGAACCAAAAGCCAGGGTTTATACTCAGAATTCTGCCACTTACAAAAAGTGTAAGCTTGGTTAATACATTTAGTCTCTCTATGCCTCCATCACTTTCATTAGCAAAATGAAGATGGTAGTAAGAGTATCTACCTCCCAGGCTCATTATGCAAATAATGTGACTTCACATATGCACAGTGCTTGAAAAGAGACTGGCACATGGGAAGAACTATGCAATTTTTTCTTATCTTAAAGCTGTCGTGCAGACCAGGAATGAAGCCAAGTGCTCTGCACAGGACCCGACTCAGCAGGGTGGGAGCCAATAGTAGTATTTTTATTTTAATGGCACGGGTTAATAACAGTAAGCTTTACCTATTGTTAGTAACTTTAGAAACAATGAACAAATAAATAAGCAAGCATCTCATTTCACTTATTGATTATCAAAGAAATATATATTAAGAAAATGACTCTTATAAAATGAGATCCTTTAAAAACAAACAGTGCTGGTACAGTATAATGAAACTATAAAGCAATCTGACAATAGTACCAAAAATTACATAATGTTAATACTGCTTCACCCTACCACCCTACTACTCCATCCTAGTGAAAAACCAAAATATGGGGAAAGATTTAAGCAAAATAATAATATAAAGGTACTTATATATATGTCATTTATGTTATTAAAAACTGTAACCAATATGAAAGTTTAAAAATGAGGAACAGTAAGTCAGTGTTTTACAGTAGTCAAGAGGTTTGGAATATGCTGCATATAACTAGATTTCTCAGCCCAGGTCTGCAGGGGTTATTCATGTATTAAAGGCTCTGAGAGGCTCAGATTTAATACGGTTTCTTTACTCCATCATTTCCCAAACATACTGAGCAATAGAAACTTAGGTAGGGAGGTTCCCATTTATCACACTGCCATGGAACAGGGTGGAAAAGTAAGAGTTAAGTAGGTGCTGGTTGATCTTCTTGATGAAAACGCATGCAGTCGCTGACAAGGGTAGTTTTTAGTATTATACTGTGTGCTTCCTCCAGTAGTATGAGAAAACACAATGTTAGGAGAAAAAAGATTAGACTCAACCAATTAATCAATAGCCAATTATATGCTAGCGGCTCAGAAGGGAAATAGCTCAACACACCCTGTGGAATTATGTGCAAATATTTCTGTAATGTGATGTTACGTCCACAGTGCAAACAAGTTCATAGAAACAATAAAACCACAGTGACTTAGTGACATCAAGTCCCACCTTCCACCTCGACTTAGAAGTATAGTTTGTTTATCTGGTGGTTACTTTAATAAGACCTGAGGGGAGACTCCTTACTGAAAGTGACCTGTAACAAGAAAGTAGAAAACAAACAGAGCGATCATTCAGCTTCACCAGAGGGATGCGTGGAAGCGGCCAGCCCTGTCAATTTGAAAGAGGCTAATGAAACATTACCTGCAGGTGAGCAGACTGTCTCGCAGCATTACAAGTCTAAGCTACAAATGACTTCCTAACCACAAAGATAACCACTATACAGATACCTAGAAAGACAAATGAGAAGGCTGCCACATGCAGGGTCAGTCACAAATGTCCCACAACCTGGGTGCCTCTTCATCCCAAGGAGATGACCTGGGGCGTAAGCCACACCATGGTCACTTCTTTTACATTTCTGAGTTTGAATTTCAGCAACCCAGTGTACATAGTAATAGATAAAATGTATGCGCAAATAAGGCTCATACATGCTTTGAAAACTGATTTTCATTGTGTTAGAGAAAATGAATAAATATCAATTTCCAATTCTTACCATTGTTTGGTTAGGTTATTATAGTATCAGGAAATCACTATACAAGAGCATTGTATGCTATGAACTATGGAAGAAGAAAAACAAAAAAGTCAATCAATAATGCACAGTTCACTTTTATCTATGAACTTTATTAATACATCAACTCCCCAGTTTTACTGGGACTGTGATTTTATTTGATGCAATAGATTCTATTTAAAGATTTTCTTTTTCTCTTTTATGACCTAATGATGCATTTAATTTTTAATTAAATTTCATTTTAAAGTATAAAGAGAATGTATAAAAGCCAAAGCAAGTGTGCAGCATCTGTTCGTTGCATCTGCACTCACTACCACAAAAATTAACCTTAATCTAAAGAGGCACAAATGGGTTTTTATGCCATCAGGAGACCCAAGTATTTAAAAATCAATGACTGTCCACCCAGACAAAGAACAGCTGTTTCCTAATATTCCAGCTCCACTTTGAGCCCATGCTCAACCCAATAACTAGCTTAAAACAGCCCACACTCTCATTTTCCCAGTAAAAACTGTCAGAGAAATACACTATCAAAAAATCATGCACTAGATTAAGTGAAGATATTGCAGAGCTGCCCTGGTCCAAACAGATGGCATTTTGAGAAGCACCTTCTATCACCATCACTCAGTAATTCAGTAAAATCATAATCTTATTTTCTGTGCCCAGAAATCTACCAAATGAGATAGTTTATCCATTTGTGTTTAAAAAAAAAAAAAAAAAGAGGCCAGAGAAGGGATGAGGTGATTGAGGGATCTTGGTCAAGACATGAAACTGCAGCTAGACAGGAAGAGTAAGTTCAAGAGATCCACCGTACATCATGGGGACCACATTTAATAAAGATATACTGTGTATTTGACAACTGCTGAAAGTATATTTGGAAGTTTCTTACCACAAAGTGTAAGTACATAAGTACGTGAAGTAATATTTATATTAAAGAGCAATTTCACAATTTATACATGTATGAAAACATTATTCTGCACAGCACAAATATATACAATTTTACTCGTCAAAAAAAAAAATGCAGGGACTACTGAGAATGGATCAAATCTCTTCCCTTTAAAACAAGGGTTCTTTCCCTGGAATCCATGCAACTTCAAAGACAGAAGGTGGCCAATTAATCAGGCAGTTGTAACATTCCCTGAAATAAGTGTCCTCTTCTTGAAGGAAAGAGAAGTAACATGCTTGCAAAATAAAAAGGAAAGAAAAAGGATATGAGGAGTGGCCACTGTTTTTATGTATTTTTTTATTTTTTATTTATTTATTTTGTGTGTGTGTGTTGGTACTGGGGGTCGAACTCAGGACCTCGCACTTGTGAGCAGGCGCTTATGCCGCTGAGCCATCTCACCAGCCCATGGCCACTGTTTTTAAACAAAGCTCCATGGCACACTATGATTTCCTAGCAATCCTTTCAGGGACCACTTTAAGCAAACAATTCCATGCAGGAAAGGAAAAAAGAGAAAAACTTAGAAATCATAGATGACAAAACAGAGACCTGTATTTTCTATTACTCTAAAATGTCATTTTCCCCACTTGAAAGAAAAAGCCCTAATTTAAATGATTTTAAAGATCCTATGTGGTACCATCTTTACACACTTTTCCTGATTCACTCTCAGAACCAAATTTAAAAACCCACACATAAGGACAAATTATTGGGAGTTAAAAAACAAAACAAAACTAAGAAATTCTCAAAAAAAAAAAAAAAAAAAAAGAGACAATAACACATTTCTCTCCTGATACACCCTGCACCATGTGACATCCAATAGGCTTTGGCCTTTAAACAACACCTCAATAGATCTAACAAATGAGGTCTGCGTCTTACTATGTTAGAGTCACCTATGTGGAGATGTCCCCATCACAGGGGTTCTGGTAGGCACCGGACCATGTGACTTCAGCAGTGACAATTCTGGCCATTTAAGGGAAGATGAATCGTGTGGGTAGAGAAATAACAGGAAGCACTGTCCGTTGACTTCACAGAAGCCCATCCCTCTGCGGACTGCTTCCTGGTTTATCCTTCCAGTCTACGGACGGTCGGTCGGCTTCAGCGACTGCCATCCACAGCATATCCTGGGGTGCTGTCTGGATGCAACCCTCTGGGCCCCCGAAGGGCCCATGGTTCCAGCATGAATGGTGATTGTCTCCAGAAGCGCCTTTGCTGTGTTTCAAGCACCAGGGCTTATTAAAATCCTAAAGGGAAGTAATCCCTGAATGCCACTAAAAGATCTCCAGCTGCTACCATTTATGAAGTAGGCTTGACAAGAGAAGGGGAGTGCAAGAGGGGGGAGTGGGAAGACAGGAGAATTTAGACAAGGGCAAGTCATCCAAACAGAGCCCCCCTCAAGAAAGGGTCATGTTTTATCCGAGTAAGCTTTCCTGCCTCATTTCCAGAGGTGTTTCCCCCGCAACTCTCATTAATTCTATTTTATAGCTATTTTCTTTAGGAAATAATAATGATAAAGGCAGCGCATGACTAGAGAAAGTGCACGACTGTGTGAAAATTAGAAAGACTGGCCAGATGAATCACCTGGAAACAACTGAATGTGGCTTCCCTGAAACATCAGGGAAGAAAATAGTTTTTTCCATGGAAAAGAATTAGACTAGTGCTCAGTATCTCTCTCCCTTCTCCATTCTTTTGAAAAGGTCTTTTCATCTCATTAAGTTAAGCAGATTAATAAAAATTCAGCAGTTTGCCCACGGATCCTTTAGAAGTGGTGATACAAGCTGAAAGCTGCAGGCGGAAGGTTTTTGTGCTGGAGACAATACAGGGGGTAACTTCTTAAATCCGTCATTGTCATCCTCCATTAAAGATAAATAGTCACCTTGGCTCAGATTCCGCAGACAAACGCTACATTGCTACTTGTTATCTTCTAGTAACCTTCAGAAAAAAATCAGTGCTTGCTTAAAAACAAGAAGGGGAGAAAAAGAAACATTATTTTGGAAAACTACATTATGTGAACATTTTGCTTCATCTCAAAAATTATTCTAATTTGTGAACAAAACCTCATCCAAAGGCATAGAAGTTTCATTCAAGATAACAAGTAAATTTATCCAAAGAACTCTCAAATGTAAATAGAGCCTTGTAATTTTTACTGTAAAGCAAAACAAGCAGATAAACCCAGTTTCTTTGATGAATAACTTTATTTTGTCATGCAGAAATATCTTTCAGTTATCTAGTTAGTACCTGACATAGATGCTCATACAAGAGTTAACAATTTCCTTCAAAAATTGTAAATGACTATGGTTCGCCATTAAAAATGAGAAAAAAATGTCAACTGTGTAATGCTATGATTTGCAAATGTTTTCCACTGTTCACCCATAAGATAATTCATCCAGGTACAAGTTACAAAACAAAGGGACACAAATTTAAGTATATCTGTCTTGAAGGTGTTATTTTCCTAGCCACATCCATGCTTGCATAACACTAAACAGTTCACTTAAATATTATCCAGTGTTTTCCCCAGATGACTGAATTCAAGTTGCACCACTTCATGATCTTTTGTTTAAAAGCCCCCTTAGTGCTGGGGATATAGCTAAATTGTAGAAGTTTTGCTTTACAATAAAGGCAATATCATTCACATATTTTTAAAATTCTACAAAGTGCTTACTGTGTGCCAGCCACTACGCTAAGTATCATAAACACAAAGATTGACAACTTACGACCCTGGCACCAAAAAGATTACAAGTGTCTGGTGTTGATATCTTCTGTGAGGTGAGACAATTAATACTGAGGGATAGTAAAGGGTAATGGGGGAGGGCACTGATTAAATATGTTGCTGTCAGTTCTTCCTTTTTTTAATGTAATTGAGTTTGTGGGTCTCTCTGTAAACACAGAAATAGGAGGGACCACACACATTCACCCATATTGTACACCTCTCATTGAAAGAGGAAGTTGTTGAAAGGATGTTACACTGCTTCCAAAATATATATATGCATGGGGCAGGGGGTGGAAGCGAGATGCCAACGTTTATTGCCAGTGAGAACTGTCACTTGAAAGTGGTTCTTAAAACAGCATTTCCTTGATCCCAAAAGAAATGCTAAAAAAAAAAAAAAAAAAAAATCTTAGTGAAAAAGCTTGAACATGTAGGATTTCTTATGTAAAGTACAGGCATCTGGGATCAGTTCTCCCAAGTTCTTCCAGAAATACTATTTTATTATATAAAATGCACTGTACATGTGTATTCAAAAAATTATTTTGCATCATAAATAATATTAACATATTCTGTTTTATTCCATTCTGGAAACAGGAACTAGACACTCACACTTTCAGTGTAAATATACAGCTAATTTATACACTTCTATCAGCAGCTCACAACTGTATCACGCACATGACTGTTGGCCACAGTTAAATAGTAACACGAAAATTACAAAAAAAAAACAGTTTAGAACCATCGTCCCATACTTAGCAATGTTATCATGAGCTCTTAAGATTGTCTTTCAATGAAAATAACTGTATTTTAACTAAAAATAAATATCAGTTTTAAAAAAACCCTATTTTCATACTCATTCTGATCATGAAAAGTCAAAAATTAGGGAACCATGAACTAATGAGAAAAAGAACCAGAATACACAGAAGTAAAACTTGGATTCTTAAATTTAGTCAGATTGCTATTATTAGATAACGAAGAGATGGAAAACATTAAGTTCATGTCCAACAAATTACTAAATGCAGAAACACACTGGCAAATACACATTCCACTGTTGATAATGGCTGCTGCTCACAAATCAATTTACTTAGATAAGAACGAGACCTAACCTCTAAGAGAACACATCTTCATGCTTTGTGACTGTGATTAATCCACCAAAACCCACACTGTCACAGGAAATGAGGTGAATCCAGTCCAATGCACCCATGGAACCGATTAGGAATAATTTGACTAAAAACTGCTAAAAAAAATAGACCTTAAAGTGGGGCAGGCATCTCCAAATAAATGAGCTCTGTAAGCAGGACTGCCCAATGCAAGTAATATATAGAAGAGGTGAACTAGGTAATAATCATTCATAATATAAAAATATATATGTATTTACCGTTATTTATTCATACCATTATCTTGATATAAATGCATTTAATAACTTACTTTAAAATTTAATTGAATTTTTCTGAGTTATTCTTTCTTGCACAGAAAACTGACATCTTGGAACTTACCTAGGTTTTCACTGATTATTAAAACAAGTTTTGAAATGTCTGTCCTATGTGATAGTTTATCATATTACTTATATATTTTTAATAATTATATTTGAAAAAGAAATGTGCATAATTAGAGGAACTATATTAAAATTAGGATAAAGAATGACAGTGGAATCATATTTACATAACTATAATAGATTTATATTGTACACTTGAATGCTGAATTCCAATACTTCTACATTTGCCCAATATTTTAGAAGTCTTCTGTATTCTACTTCTTATCTCCTCCCAAGGAAAAGGAAAAATAAATGAAAGCCAAACAGTTTTAGTAAATCAACTTATGGATGGGTAGTAAAATATTTCTTTAATTCAAAGTTCTTGCTTTTCTTCTTTTGAAGCACTTAAATTTTTTAAAACTATTCTTCATTTTGGAACCAATCTAAATTGTGAGTTTAATCAGACACGATTCAATAAAAATCTCCCTGTGTCAAATTCCAGGATTCTACTCATCAACTTTGATAAAGGTGGTTGATATTTGGGGTACATGAATGCATGTCATATTTTATTTTTCTTACTGATTAACTGTAAATTTGTTTAGTTTCCCAGATATAAATCCTTAAAGTCATGCTTGAAAATAAAACAAAAAATTACTTTCAAAAAATCTTTAGAGTCATATTTGAAACTAAAAAAAACATAACACCCGTGTGTTCTCCTCCGAAGTTTACGGTATGTTGTAAGTATACATGAATTAGTGCTCTGCATTAATAAAACCATATTGGGAGGAAGAAAAGTAAATTACATGTTTTAACCAAGAAAGTTCAAAAGGCTGAGAGGATCGTGATGTCGAAACTGACCTTGTAGAGGACAACAATCCCCTCATTTCACAGATGAGGAAACTCAGCTTGACCAAGGGTTAAGTGACTTGACCAAGGTCAAACAGTTAATAGTGACAAAGCCTAGACACATTCCACATCTTCTAAGTCAGAAGCTCTTGCCTAAAAGATCAACTAATTCAGTCACCTTGTAAAGATGAAAAAGAGAGTCCCAGGGCATTTGATGATTTGGTTAAGGTTGAACAACTAGAAGAAACAAGAAAAAGTGACAACCCCATCACCTGACTCTGGGCCTTGATAATCTGTGAAAAGATGTTACTTCATCTTTCAAACTGACAAAACCAGAAAGGAAAATTTTTGCACAATTAGCACGTGAGGTCAGTTAGGTTACCTAAACATCAGCAATGGACAGCCAAGAAAACAAAATCAATACACAAATGATTAATTCTCCTAATTAATGAATCAGAATAATAATGACACCTAGATTTCACTGAAGGCACATTACACACCAGGCATTTTACATGCATTTACTTTCTCACTGAATCACCACAATTTAGCAAATAACACATGCTCCCTATTTTATATGAATGAAAATTGAAGATTAGAGGAAAGAATTAGCATTTGAACCCAAGTCATCCAATTCTAAAGTTAGACTGTTCTCTCTCTTTGACATATCTTTGTATCACCGTAAGATTTTGTTGTACATAAGAAGATGAGAAAAAATTTTAAAATTCACTTAAAAGTATTAATAGTTAATATTAATTGTCTACATGCTATATACAAGGTATTATTTTAAGCTTTATATATACTAATATATCATTTAATCACTAAGAACTCTATTGGATGAATATGTTAGTATTTCCACTTACAGAAGAGGAAGCTGAAACATGAAAAGGTTAATTAACTGGTCCCAGAACTTAGTGAGCAGTGAGTGACGCACTGGAGAATTGTCCTAGAGCCCTGCTCAAACTTGTAACCATCACGGGCCAGCCTTTGTGTGCTGTGTCTCTGCATGTAAACTATACCTCTGACCTCGAGAATCTTACAATCTAGTATTGGGAATGGAACACTTACAAAGATGCAGACACTGTACACAAAGTATTAATCATACACATCAATATTATTCACACAAACAGCTAAACTTGATGAAGGGATAACAACTTCTACTGCAGAGGTACAAAGGGCCGTGCAGGAGGGATGCACTGCCTAACTTTTCTAGGCACATGATTTAGCTAACAGACCTGGATTAGTCTGGCAAAGTAGATGTATATAAGGGATTAAAAATGGGCCAAAACCGGACATGGAGGTGCACGCCTGTAATCCCAGCACTCAGGAGGCTGAGACAGGAGGATTGTCATCAGTTCAAGGCCTGCCTGGACTATACAACCAGCCTGAACTGCATAGTGAGACTCTGTGTCAAAAATAAATAAATAGGTCCAGTGAGATAGCTCAGCGGTGTAAGCACCTGCCTGGCAAGCATGAGGTCCTGAGTTCGACTCCCGGTACCCACATACGAAAAAAGGGCCGGTGACATTGCTCAGCGGCACAAGCGCCTGCTGGCAAGTGCGAGGTCCTGAGATCGACTCCCGGTACCCACATTAAAAAATATCTAAATAAATAAAAAATTTAAAACATGCCAAAACTCTTTCTTCTTCCTCCATATTTCCTCGTAGAGATAAGGTGGGAATCTGATCCACTCAAATGCTATCAGCAGACTTTGGTCCTGAAAATTAATCAGGAATAATTAATGATTATTAAGCTATGGGGCAAAGACTCTTATAAAGGAAGAAAATGAAAAGAATTGGAAAATATGTGAGTAGAAGGATTTGGAACATAAAGGAACATAAAGTCATGTCAAGCACACATATGCTATTCCCTATCACTTAAAAAATGATTATCTCATGCTAAATATCTGTTTACTATAATACAGTAAGCAAAGCCTGTATTTTAAAATTTTGAGTAAACCTATATTGCTATTATACTAACCAAAATTGACTTAAAGTGTAGGAATTTAGAGTAAAAACAGAAGAAAACTTCCTGACTATATGATCGTTAAGTTCTGAAACTTTTATTTAAGAAGTATGCAGAATTTCTTCCAAAAATCTTCCAAAATAGCTCTGTACCTTAGCAGCTCTCAGGAAGCAAGCTCATGGGAATGCAGGGCAAGAGGGTGGCTGGGTACAAACGCCTCCACCATCCCATCATATGTACACATTACAGCCTCACCATTAGCTCCAAAGAACAGGTCCTTGAAACACTGAACTTCTGGGTGTCCTAATTATTTGCTGTGGGTGTAATAGTTGTGGCTTGCTACCTCTGTGCATTAAACACTCAGCAAGGAAGAATAAAAATGTACATTTTTAACACTCCTTTCGTGTTAGCATATAGTCCCTACCATTCTCCACTGTGTCTCAGAAATTCTGTCCCAAGGTCACCCTTCAATATTTCACTGAGTTCTGTTAGACTAAGTATGTCTCTCTGCACAGCCCAGATGAGTGGTTAAGGGCCACTTACCGGCTAAGTGGTCTTTGGCTAGTTTAAAATATGCAAAACTCAAGTTTTCTCATCTGTAAAACAAGAATCATTATAATACCACTTTCATAAGAGCTCTTGTCAGGATTAAAAAATGATAATGATTGTGAATTCTGTAAAGCACTGTGTGTGGTATACAGTATGTGCTCAATAAGTAGGAGCTACCTACATCAATTCCTAAAGAGGAACAAGAGCACTTCTGTGGCATATACAATCAAAAGTGAATCTCTTCTAAGCATCACTCCTATTGGCCCCTGAGGAAAGGCCAAGCCCTGCACTCTAATGTGGGGTGGTTTTAAAGACATCATGCAAGGAGCTATAGGTGCTCCTCACAGTCCCCTCAGAACCTGGGAACAGAGGTGGGCAGAACCCATACCCCAACTCTCTGAAATATAACCTGGTTTTGGTTTGTTTTCTGTTTTATGCATTAAGTTTCTGCTGTGTGTTTTTTTTTTTTTTTTTTTTTTTTTGTGTGTGTGTGTGAACAATAGTGTTTTAGTTGAGAACAACTGCTTAATCCTTAAGTCAGAGAAGCAATGCAGATACAGTAGAGCATCCTGGGTTTCAACTGGAAATATTAAAATTGCCCTGAGTTTTATCACTCTGCCACCTAACCACTTATAAAACATCTAATTAGAAGATCTTCAACATTTACCAGTATCCAGTTATATTTCACAAAATAATTACACTGTGACTAAGATAAACATTTAGGACCACATTAGTCCATCTATTATAAAGAATAATATATTGGAATAAACTTCCCTCTTGATATTGCAATCCTGTGTTTTTGCAGGCAGGACATATATGGGATAACTCTGTAACTTCCTTTCAATTTTGCAGTGAACTAAAAACTACCCTAAAAATAAATGAAGTTTTAAAAAAGCAAAGGCACAGCCTTACACTGATACTTTATGACATGGCCAGCCCACTTTTCTGGCCCGTACTTCAGGTACGTTCACTAGATCTCTTTCACTCTGAATAAATTACTTTCTGTATATTCCCCTAAATCTATCTACAAGGTTACAGCCAACAGACCTTTCTTCTTGTTGCTGAGGATTCCTGGAATATTCTATTACTTCCACCTCTCACTACTGAAATCATATCCATCATTCAAGTCCTAGACTAAATTATTTCTCTTCCAGGAAGTACTTCCTGATACCCTTGAACAGATGTGCTTTCTCCCTCTGTCCATAGCTTTCTGTGCTCTACTGTGACATTATTTGTTCTAATACATGAGTGAAGCAGAACAGTTTGGTGGCTGCCTTGGCAATGAATGAATATCTAATTGCCCTGGTATTTGCCTGCATGTGGTCTTTAGCACTGATATGTTCACATCAAACATCACGGAAGACTACGCATTGACGTTTACAATATCAGTGGAAATGAAAAATCCAAATATGCTATTGGTTTTACTATGTATTTATTAAAAATCACTTTGCAGTCAAGACACATGAGAATTTCTTTTTAAGGATGTTTCCTTTTCCAGTTAGCAAATGTACTGGGATAGTTTTCACTAAAATATAAGTCAGCCAGCTGTTTGTTGAGGTTCCTGAATTAAATGGCAAAAATACAGACAGCTTTTACTCAGTGTTCCACTTTAAACAGGGGAATCTGTTCCATATTTAAGTGATTTAATTTTCTTTTTTCTTTAGAAAAAGTTTAAATTTTTCATACAATAAGAACATCTCTTCAGAACTTCAGAACTTTCGTTTCAGATAGCGTACGGTTCTCCCTCACCCATCTGACACCCCAGGGGATGCCAAAGCACGTAGGAGACCCAAGAGAGTGTGTAACCCAACACGGCCGCTGAAGGGGGGCAGGCTGAAAGCAGCATCAGAACAGGTACCAGGGAGGGAAGACTGTTACTCTGGAAACCAGCTTTCCTCCTTTTTTCTTTCGAGTTCACCAAAATGCCGTATTTCCTATCCCCTTGGGAAGACAGCATCACCGGTACGAAAGTTTCACTCAGAGAAAGGCAGGACCCACCTGACAAGCAGCTTCACGTACCTTAAACTTCTCTGAAACAGACAAGACAGCCAGCGATCTTGCACTTCAGTCTCCTACATTCTCAGTAACCCAGCATAAGCTCCTGCTGGCTTTGTAGTCGGCTTCCCTTTCCTCGCTTTGGCGCATTTATGAGTTCAGCTGTGGGCCCTGTTCATTTCCCTCCACAGCCTTTCTTCTCCGCCTAACACATGCACACTCGAGCCTGTGCCGGAGTGCTGACTACGGAGGAACAATAGGAGGCTTTGAGCAGGGCTCAGCCCTAGACCCAGTCAATATTTACTTCAGTTTGAAGCCACTGTTTTAAAGATCTTTCCAAGCAGAACTCAACAGTGGGGAGTCCCAAGAGGTTTCTAGATTTTATTTTAACAAGAGGGAAGAGAGGTGTAGCAATAGAGTAAATAGATTACTATCCAAACCACTTTCTCAGAGAAAATAGGGGAGGCTGTTCAACAAAACAGGTTAGACTTTCAATACTCATTAGCAATTTATAACAAGAAAAACCAACTGTCTTCCAACATTGATGATTGCAGTCTTAAAACTCCATATCAGCTGCAGTGCAAATCCACTTAATGTGACCCATGTATATCTTGTGAACAGGGCTTTGATCCTATCAACGGCCCGGAGCTTGCCAGTGTTTGCCTCCTCTACCCAGAATGGCACTCAAGGGCACTACGTGAAGTTAACCCAAGCTCCATGACACAGCTCCAGGCCAGACCTTATGTATGATGTCAATCCGAGTGTATCCAAAAGTGAAGTCTAAGTACCAACCCTCGTGAACTGAGAGTATGAAATGATAAATGCCAACTGTCTTGGAAATAGATTGGGAAGGCCGACGTATGGTGCTGAAGCGAGTACCTGGAAAAATGTCCTAAATGCTCCCTTCCCACCAGTGGAAGTGGCTTACTATTAGACAGCTGGTGGGAGCTGGGATGGAGAGTCAGTTCCAAAACTACATTAGAATCAATGGAGTTTTCCTGTTACTTTACATTACATTTTGTTGTGATTAAGGTAGACACGCTCTGATTATTAAAAAATAAAATGACTTAACCATAATATTTATCCATTTGATTTAAACATTTTTCTTTTTAAAAAAGTTCCATTATTATAAAACTAAACCAAAGTGACAGTTGGGAAACCTTACTAAAATAATTAAGGCTGTATGATATTACTAAAGATTTCTATTACATACCTGAGGAAAGGAATTCATAGCTGTCTGTCATTACCAATTGTGAAGGTCATTATTCCATTCAAATCAATAAATGGACTTTGCTATTTTTTAAGCGATAAACATACATTCCATTCACATTTTATAATATTTCTATAAGAATAGAACCAAATAATTTAAAACATTTAATAAGAGAAATTAAAGAGGATTTGTAATTGTACAAAATTTAAAATTCTACCATATGACAACTTTAGTATTAAAGGGCAGTATTCTAATCTTCTGTACTCGTCTGTACTCTAAATATGTAGATGGAAAATGACATAATTTAACCTTCATGAAGAGGCACAGAATGAATTAAACCATCCCTACCTCAAAAAAGTATGAAGTAAAAGTTAGTGCAGTAGAATTGGCCTGTTCTGTTTGTCTACATTCATCATATACAGTAGAATATGTCCAGCTCTAATTTTTACTATATTGTTTACCATATTAATAAAAGCTAAATCACTAAAATGCAACTCAATCCAATCATTTCAACATCTTCAGGAATTACTGGATTGCTGTACACTCAATTTGATCAATCAACATACTCCATGCAAAGAAAATACAGAGTATGCCTGGATAAGGTGAAATCTCTGCCTGGCATTTTAAATTGATGGACAGGAGTTTAAGGAATTCATTTTTTTTTTTTTTTAAATATGCTGGTATGGGAAGTTGAACTCTGGACGTCGCCCTTGCCAGGCAGGCGCTTATGCTGCTGAGCTATATCACCGGCCCAGGAATTCATTTTTTAATAATACAAAGTATCAATAAGTAAGTCATCAAAATTTAAACTTCTTGACTACCCTTTGCCAACAAAGAAAACATGGAACAGGGGAGAACTTGTAACTATGAATTATTCATGAGACATAGAAGAAAAGTAGCATTAAATTACAAAGTTTTAAACTTGAAACAAACTCATAGCAAGCTCATTCCTTTGACAAATCTTAACTTCCAGTTCAGCAGGACAAAAGAAACCTGCTTTTCTATGAAATGATATAAAAGTAGCAAAGATAAGTCCAGTGTTCCCATGAGGATAGCAATTCTAAGTATTAAAACATTCAACTTGTAAGGGAAATCCACTACGCAGAGGTAGCAGTGCTTTTTGAAATAATTTTGGTCTTACTAATATTAAACCCAATATTTTTATTGCTGTCCTCAGATAGCCCTAAATTTCTGGGCATGGCACATAAAGATCATTGATAATTTCCCTTATGAAATACTCTTTTTTTAACCTAAGGGAGTTTACAGAAGTAAAACAATGTTATTAATAATTATATAAGTATGTGACTGCAATTTTAAAACAATAACAAGCACATTTGCTATGTACCTAAATAACTACAAACATATGAAACAAAACCTGGTTTGAATAACCACCAGACAATTCTACAAGAAAGTGGCCCTTTGACAGTAATGTGATACTCAGGTTTCAACTCATTAAAATATGTGCTCCTTGACAAATTTTGTTTCCTTTCTCAGATAGACATTATGATCTATTTCTCCTCCTAATATCAATGTGTGTATAATTAATATGTACTAAATTTTAAAGTAAAATACAAGTTAAGCAGAGAGGCATCAAGAGGCTAAATCCTATTCCTCTGGCAGTAAGTTACATAAAAATCCAAGGATCCCAGGAAGTCTGACTGCCTGTAAAGAACAGGAATTGATTTGTTTCAACAAGTTCCTCACTGGAAATACAAGCATTTTTCCAGGAAGGTGTCGGTATGCATTAAATTCTCCTTTGAGGTGGAGATATTTCATTTTGCCTAAGAAGCCCAAAGTAGAGAAAATGGTAAAGATAAGACAAATTGAGAGGGAGAAAAGAGAACATTAAAAAAAAAAAAAAAAAAACCTAACCAATTTTACGGAGATTCAAAACTCACTTCTAGGAAAAGGTCTAGCAGGCTTATCCCTAAAGTATCACTCCTCACATGTTACTCTTGTAAAAATAAAAACTGAAATGTGAATTTCTTTGAAAGAAAACCCAGTGTACATACTCAAATCTTGTCTTTCAGAGACAACATATACTACAAAACAATACAACTTGTCTATCTTTTAAAAAGTCAGTGTTCCCATGATGCCTTTAAAATAAGTTTTTATCTGTAAGAACTTATTTTTCTACAGCTTATAAGAATATAATGAATTATAAAGTGAGATCTACCTGCATGAAGTAAGTCCCCTCCCTGATCTCTATTCTTTTTCCCAGCCTTACTGAGGTATGACTGACTTTATTCTTTTTATAACAGTTTTACAGCAGTTTTAAAGTCCTTTCCTTTAAATTTTCATGAGACATTATTTTTATTAATCCCATTTATTTATTAGAATGGAGGAATTGAGGCTCAGATTCACCACTATGAATGGTATACTTATTCAACTCAAGCTAAAATGTAACTATCTAAAATATAACCCCCAAAATTTGATAAAGACAATTGACGAATGTGATCTGGTATACTTTTCACATTTCATTCTGAGTCCTTGTGTGTTCAAGTCTCAGAAGACATTTGAAGCTTTATTCTAATATTTGTCCTTTAAAAAGTCTCAAAACAGAAAATGTACATGGATTTAACATATTTACTTTATGTAGGTAAAATGACCCGTATAGTACAAATATTGGTGTACCTAAAAATTGAGTTACAACCTATTAATCTGATAACAAATCACTGTCAATAACCTGATCTAATTTAAGAAAACACTTGAGATACTTATTTTCCTTTTCTTAAAAAATAAAAGGGCAAAACACGATTAGAACTTTTGAGAACCTTCTACTCTAAACATGCCAATGACCATAAATCTTAAGTAAATCAACTATAATTTGAACAAAACCATTCCTAAGTGATACACAAATGACTTCATTTTAACCACTAAAGATATCCTATTCCTAAATTTAACAGTCTTCTAAATACATAGAAGACTGTTATTATTATTATTATTATTATTATTATTTCTTTTTTAAGAGCTACTTAACCTCACCCACAGTCATAGAAGACTTTTGAATTTCTCGATCTATAAGAATCACAGAAATCCTAACAAGGTATCCATTCAAGGTTACTCTCCAAAAACATTTAGTAATACCATGACAAGCATAAATATAAACCCACAAACAAAAACCATGTCTTGAATTACTATTCTTAATAATATTCATTGTTCTTACTTAATGCTACATAATATTTCAATTAAATTCATTATATCAAGAATTTAACAAAGAAAATATTTGCTTCTTTTTTATAATTAACTATGAAAATTATTGGCACATTGTTATAAAAGGATATTTAAACTTCTTTCTCTTTTTGTTTTCATAGAAATACAACTGATTTACAGTGGAAACAGTTTCATTTTTCTTTTCAAAATCATTCCATAGTGAAACATTGTCTACTTATTGATGCTTACAAAGACTTTCAAGTTCACTTAATTAGTAATATTCTATTCATATGCATGGAATGAAGGAGAGCAAAAACAAACAAAGAAAAACAGGCAAAGTAATCTGAATTCAACCAGCATCCTTCCTTCTTTGTTAATAAAATTATCACATATTCGAACTGCAAAAGAAAATGATATATAAGCTGTGGGGGAAAAACTGGAAGCATATATACAGATGCTTTAGGAACAAAAGACCTTTAAGTAGAGTCAGAGAATGTCAGAGCAGGAAGGCATCTTTCCCCATGTCTTTTGCAACTCCATTGGAAGTACAGGATCCTGTAAACCACACACATGAAACGCAGCCAGTGGAAGCAGAAAAACTGTTAGTCATCTTCTATGCTGAATGTAAAATAAACATTTTGGGTTCATTTAACCATATGGATTTAAATTGGGAAGTGTTAAAAAATCTGTTTCTGAGGTGTAATTCTGGCATCAGCACACAAAATACATCTGGGGAGGGTTGCACATAAATATTCTTAAACATTCATGATAGGATTGTCTTTAAAATTTTTGGACCAGGACAATATTTTCACTCCAGTAGAATTTGTTTATAGAGAGCAAGAATTACAACAAAATCCCTGGACTTAACCTTTATTAGTGGTGTACTTACAATGAAGCCTAAGTTTCAATGTAAAAATCTATTTTACTATATTTGTGTGAGATTTGGAAGATAGTGGCTAGAAATAAAGACTATTAAGCCTTTAGTCTTTTTATTTTACAAGTAACTTTCACTCATGTAAATACTAAGCCATTTTAGAAACTGTAGAGCTATATAGAAAATTCAGGGCCAATACAAGGAAGAGTCCTTGATGAGAAGCCCAAAGCAATCTCTCTCTCCACTGAACTTTATCTAGAACATTGCTGTCCACTGTGATTCATGGCCCACAGGCTCAATAATATCTGGGAGTAGGCCCCTACCCCAGATCTACTGAATTAACATCTGCATTTCAACAACATTCCAGAAGGTCCTGACCCACCTTTGGGGAAAGGAACAATGACCTATAAATCACTAAGTAAATGGTTCCTGATAGCAGGGATGTGGTTTACACTATTTACTGCAATATCCCTAGCACAGAGAACAATACCCTAGCACAGAGACCAATGGAGTCTTGGTAAATATTTGTTGAATAAATTGATACGTAAAGACTTTTATAGTACTTTCTACTTCATACTGTGATTATATCTATAAAATTCTTATATCTGCATAAAACTTAAATTCCTTACGGGCTTAGATATTATCTTATTCATCTTTGAAATCTCTGTATGTTTCCTAGTGTTTTCCATATAGTACTACTCAACAAATATTTTATCAGTTATAACTTAGGTATTCAGCATATGAATATATGACCACTGATAGATATTAGCTATAATACTAGTTTAATGTGAAAACTTTGGATAAGTTCAAATCAACATATATTTCCTAAATTCACCCATGTGGCTTTGGTTTTAGACATATTAAAGAAAACTAACCCAACCAATGAAAATAGTAAATGTAAAACATTACATAGGGCCAGGTCCTGATTCTATGTGATATCAAAGAACTGGAGTGGTGTGAATGATTGAAATTTAAAATTGATTCTAAACCCCATGCTATTCAATAGCTTCAAAATCTTTTCTTAACAAATCATACACCAAAGCTACAATAAGTTTGAAAAATATCACCTTATTAGTTTTATTATTTCTCAAATCCATCTAGCAGAGACAGTGAAATGACCAAAGCCACCAAAAAAGAAAATACAGTGATAGAAAACTCTACACAGTAAAAGAATGAAATGACTAGTTCTCACATAACCGGATGTCAACACAAAAATGAAGAGCTAGGAAATAACAATTTTCAAACAGGTTGTTATAAATAATCAGAAAATTAACAGCACTGGTATATCAATAACAAGACCACCCCAAAATAATATTCAAAATGAGAGATTCATAAATATGACTCATTCTCAAAGCCTATATAATAAAGAAGAAATATTAAAGTACGGAATTCTCCCCAAGCAAAGAACTGCTTTTTTCTTAATTAAGTTAGCCCCTACGCCTTTTTTTTTTGTCTTCAAAAAGCCCAGAGCTAAAAGTTAAACCAGTAGCTATGTCTGCCCCAGTGTGCACATATTCACATGGAATACCCCATATACATAGACACATGCACACACGCATACATGCACACGCGCGTGCGCAAGCACACACACACACAGTCATGTTGTTGTCTCCCAAGAGTATAGTTGGCAATGGGACAGCAGAGTGTGTAATTAGTTTTCATTGTCCCCCTGACAGTTATAGTTCCATACAAGACTTTTTTTCTTTTTATGTTGTAAATGCTATGGAAAAAATACACTAACAACAGGCATTTAATTATGAGTCCAGCAACCACAGAGGGAACATTGCCAGAAAAGATTAGAATCTCTCTGTCCCTCTCTCCCTATCTAGATTGTGTGTGTGTGTGTGTGTGTGTGTGTGTGTGTGTGTGTGTGTGTGTGTGTAGGGGAGGGAAGTTTTTACCTCTACTACAGTACTCTTCAAAATATTTATGACAAGCAAACAATAGAAAAAAATTTAATTTTTGAATTTTCCCCAAGTCTCTGTTGACAGTAAAATACAAATACAATGCTACAGTAATACTAAATCCAAAAATCTGTCTGCACTGAAATATTAACAAAAATAAAGGCATTGTTTATTAATAAAGAAAATACTCTTTAAAATAGCATTCTATTTTGATATTATCAGTGAAGGATACAGAGATTCAGTTTTAAATTTGGATTTTGGCCTTGTTTTCCACAGACCTAAAACAAATTAGCACTGTACCATCAAATATCTGGGTGCTGTATTTCCTGAGGCCTAAAAAAATTACCACTTGTAATATCAAATGTCTGGGTGCTACATTTCCTGAGGCTTACTTTAATTTGTTTTATACAGTATTTAAAATAAAGCATCCCCAAGCTGCTGCCATGGCGGACACGAGATCTGTCACTGAGGCCTTTCTCGCCTGATTAATTAGTAATTGGGAGACACATTTTGGCAGCTCTCATTTCCCTATTATTTTCTCTAGTTTGACACAAAACCCTGTCAGAAGCACCACTATTTGAACTGTACCCCTCTTAGTGCTGGGTCATTAAATTTTAATAAATGGAGCCCCTGCCAGAAAACTACAGAAATAGGCATAAAAGTTTATTGAAGCAGTAACAGTAAACAAATATATGAAGAAAACACTGAATGCCACAGTATCTAAAACATTAATGGTCTGTCTGAACTCAGAGGTTATTGGCAAGATTGCGGAGAGTAAAAGAAAAGGTCTTTAACAAAACCTATGCTTTCATCTTTAAAAAAAAAAAAGTATTAGCTAAATAAAGCAAGCAAATACTTTGCTGTAGCAGAACCGTACATCTGAGATTCCCTTAGCCCCCGCCATTATTCCAACCCACTGAATAAAATTATTGGGAGGCAAAGATTTATAGAGACGACGCAGATAGAAAACTCATCCAGAAGTCACTAAAGCTCTGTCTCAGCCAAGAAACAGTTTTCCTAAAAGGAAAGGTGAGGAACTTCAAATCGAAGCGAGAAAGACTGAGACTTTGGAGAACTGCAAGTCGCTACAGAATCAGTTTCAGGATCTCCATCTCAAAGTGTCAGTCACTTCAAAAAGTGCTACGATGGTGGCTCAGGACACTTGCGTGCTGGAGCAGTGGCCCCGCTGTGCAAGTCAGAGGTCACCGCTTCCAAATTCCGACATCTGTCTGTATTTTCTTGCCCTAAAACAATAGAAGGGGAACTAGGCTCATTTGCTCTCTCTTTGTTTAACCTAATTTTAAACACAAAGATAATTTCCCCATATTTAGAGTTATTTTACCTTTTCTTCCCATTTTCATTTGTTTCCATTAAATTAAATACTATTAGGGAAAAAAAACTAGCAGGTTAACTCTTTTATACGTTAAGTGCAGTAAGTGCAACAAAACTGAATATTCCACTGACACCTACGAAACATCAAGTATCATATCCTCCGTCACCAAAATCTAAATAGAAATTTGCACCAGAATTTTCCAACCAAAGCCATAACTTGATTTTATTCAGTCCACAACAGTATATTTTTAATACAAAAATGCTTTCATCGTATGTATTTTCCCGGTAAGGGGCAAGAGGTAACAGTTAATTACAGTTTTTTACATATACGATATGTCATCAATAAAGTTCAAAATGGAAACTCCGACAGCTTGGAAACAGTATAAGAAAACAAAAGTATTTGTTAGTTTAGAACTAAAAGGTCGATTTGAACACTCAATTATTTTAGTCTTTTCCACCAGCCACTCAAAGAAAAATAGATGATGGATATCAGAGGAAAGTTTTTCAATGCAAAAACATGCGCACTCCTATCTGGACTTTAAGATGTGTATTTGTTCTTAAAATATGTATTTTATTTATCACCTTAATACTACATCTACGACCACCCCAAATCCTACTTCTAATGAACTGAAGTAATGTGACATATACAATATTCATCAGTGCCCAGTTTAAATTAGACTGAGTCAGGTGACTTTTGAAATTAATCTTAAGGAAGCTCTGCTTTTACTGCAGAACATGGGACTAACGTTCCCAGACATTATTAAATGGATGCAGTAACAAGAAGTGTAGTATACATTCTTGGTAAAGTTTATTAGACCACATGTCCTTCTAAATGCATCCAGAAACACAAAACATGGTGGAAATTAGAGCGGACTCAGTTGATACAGTCTCATCATTTTAGTAACAAATATAAATTTACTTCTAAAATAATTTTCTACAAAAACCTACAAGAAGGGTTTGTTGATGAGAAAGTAAGAGGCTATATTTCAGAAATTAAAAGGCTCTGACTTTGTTAATGCTTCTTAAAATACCCCAAAAGATTTATCTTGGAAGGTACCTGCATTCTCATCACTACTTCTTACTGGATTCCCGGTACTGCTGAGTGGTTTGGGAGGGGGAAAAAAAACAACGGCAGCAACAAAAACTACTTAATAAGTCACAAAAAGAAAATATGGGGGTGGATGGGCAGTAAGGACTATTATTACATTACTTTAAAGTTAACAATGAATTAGAGGCTTCAAGGAAAAACACATATGAAAACATGGTACAGCCCGACCTTCAACAGTAAAATATCATATGCTTGAATTTTAATATATTATCATTATGTTAAAACATCCTTTTACGTCAACTAAAATACAAGAAGATAGCATTTTAGTGACTTTGCAAGTAAGAGATTTAAATGTAGAGTCATGCCCAAATGATTATAAAGTGGTTTAGCCCTTTTCTATCGTCCATATTCATTTCTGGACCATTTTCACGAAAGAAATAAAATCGGTGTTAAAACAAGATGGCTGCTTCTAAAAGGGGAAAAAAGAAACATACTGATTTAACCGAAAGCCAAAATCTTAGCTTTTCTAAGTAAGGATATATGAATTTGCTCATATTTTTTTATAATCTCCATGTTTTCCTGTACTTTGCAGAAGCCCATAGATCACAATGTGCAGTTATTTAAAATCATAATAACAAAGCAATTTTTTTCAAAGGTCTAATCTTTGCTTGCTAATAACATGATAATCCAAAACATATGGGTATATTCTCACTTTTACTTTATATCAAATTCATGGTCATCAAGTCATGAAAATCAGATCATTTGATAAATAACAATTCAAATAATAATTGATATATCTTTTAAGAATCCAATCATAAAAATATCCAGCAATATCTGATGGAAATCAATTAACTACATCTGACTTTATATATCATTTCTAAAGTAAAAACCATAGGAAATGAACTGCTAGGCAGGCTCTCCTTGAATTGCACTTTGCTGACCTGCCCAGAAGCAAATGGCAGATTAATTCTATGACTTGCACATAAAAATTAAAAACATTTTCCTCCATTTAGAAATAACTTTTAAATAGATTTTTAAAAATCATTCAAACCTATTTTTATTCCTCACTTGACTAGAAAATAAAACCTGACAGTAACATTTTCTTCAACCTGTCAACTGTCAATTGTATGAAAGATGTTTCTAAAGATGACAAAGGTTTATTTTTCCTTATTGAAAATGATAGAGTTCTACCTGAAGGAGAGAGGAGCTCGCCATCACTACGGTGCACCACTGCCTCTCAGCAACTACAAACTTAAATCGCAGTTTTCAATATTTTTTATATGTTTTTATTGAAAAATGGGGCTCGCTTGAAAACTACACTCAGAAATCTCAAAATCAGGAGTTTGCTTCCACACAAAAGATACCAGCAGTTTTATAACAATCCATCAAGACCAAAATTAGGAGTACAGACCATTAAGAATACTACCATATAAGAAACTTTTTTTACTAAAAATTATGCATAATAGTACAGAAAATCTGCATCTTTTTAATTTTAAACTAAGTGGTTCAGTGTCATTGTGTTGCATTGCTCATGACTGACTAAATCTCGAAACCATAAATGCAGACAAATTTAAGAGAAAACAGATCTAGTACAGTATTGAGTAATAACCTATTCAGAAATGCTAGAAGTTCACATTAATCACAAGAAACTTTTCTAGAAAACAGCTCAGGACATAGCCTGAAAAGCAGACTAACATATAAATCTACTAATATAAATCAGACTCTTAAGAGAGACAGTAATTTATTGATATTTGGCTAAGACCACCATCGTAAGACAGATTATTAAAAGTGAATATTAATATCTCTTATATTTCTCTTTGAGATGTTTCTACCAGAATAGGAAGGTATCATCTATCACAAATGATCAAAGGACAATTATTTTTTCTGTGCAGAAGGCTGATTTGAAGGAGTTGTTCTAGGTAAGAGGGAAGGACCACTTTCCTCCTCTACTTAGGCAATACAGACTTCCTTTTCAACACAAACATTCTAGTGAGCCTGCTATTTTAACAGTTTTTATACCACTTTTGAAAAGAAAATCAGTAATACAGAATCAGTCAACACAGAGTGGTTCATTACTTAAAACAAGATATCATAGCTTTTTAAAACTTTATGCTATGGAGGTCACTCAAAGCAATCACTAAAAGAAGACATTGTGTGAAATCTTTTAAAAAATTATTAAATGATGATTTATATTGAAAAGAAAAAGAAAAAACTAATAGACCAAATGCTATCACACATGTAAAATTGTTTTTAATATATTCGGTTTTATTTTATATTTTAATGTTTTTTCGTTCAAAGGTAAATTCTTTTGGTATCTTTGTCTCTCAAGCTAGCAAAGGCCAAGACTCTTGAAGTGCTAGTTGTATTCATTCGTTTTCTTGGCCCAGCATGAAGCTGGTAGCTTGCTTGGTTCATAGCAACAGGGGAGAAAAGGAAGTGTCCATCTTTATCTGTCCCTATCCAACAGGAAACCAGGCCAGTGGACAGAATGTAATCAGGTACCTGTTCAGAAGACATTTTGCAAGATTAAATGGCAG
Organism: Erethizon dorsatum; assembly: GCA_028451465.1. Taxonomy (NCBI): domain Eukaryota; kingdom Metazoa; phylum Chordata; class Mammalia; order Rodentia; family Erethizontidae; genus Erethizon; species Erethizon dorsatum. The sequence continues at coordinate 60,236,212 of CM051838.1, forward strand.
GAAATTCACAAGGTTAATTTGGCCCCAAATTACTAAGTGCTTCCTCCAACCCTTATCCTCAGTTTTCAAAGATGGAAGTCTTTAAAGCTACTGTTTATCAGCCTCGACACATGTGACAATAAGACACTAGTTCCGCGAACCAGTGGTCTAGTTCATACCACTAAAATCACACGGGTGGTAATGAACTGCTACAGACCCCGATACTTTTCATCACAACTGGTTCGTTGACACTGGAATCGCCAGTACGATCAAGTGTGCCTCCAACAGCACTGAGGTTCAGGTCACCCAAAAGGCAGATGGCTCCATCTGATAGTTCGTTACAGTTACGTAAAACAATGCACACAGTGGCTGGAACATAACATCTCAGTGGCTGACTTTCCTTTTCAAAATTCTATAGAAAGGTAGCCAAAAACCAAGGAGCATACTCCTCTTTTACAAATATCTAAATTTAAACAGGGGAAGGAATTAACTTCAGGCCCCGATAAATAGACAAGCCTGAAAACATGGGATGTGTCTCAATTGTACTGCCTTATTCCTATCATGGAGCTTATATAAATTCATATAAGTATCAAAATGATAAGATTATCCTAATACATCTAATAAAATCATAGTTACATTGAGGCTTAGAATAAAAGTCATTCTAAAAAATGTTCTTACTTGAAGAAAATTTATGTTTCTAATGTAGAAGACATGAAACATTTAAAATTCTAAAAATAAGAGAAATCCGGGCCGGTGAGATGGCTCAGCAGCGTAAGCGCCTGCCTTGCAAGCGCGAGGGCCCGAGTTCGACTCCCGGAACCCACATACGAAAAAGGGGCCGGTGATATCACTCAGCGGCACGGGTGCCTGTTGGCGCGCGAGGTCCTGAGGTCGACCCCCCGGTACCCACAAAAAAAACAAATAAATAAATAAATAAATAATTAAAAATAAAAACAAGAGAAATCCTTTACAAGTTTACTAACACAATATATTCAAAACCGAGATAAACCTTTCATCTTTTCTCACAACGAATTCATAGGTCTACACCATGATGATTTCATTTATTTTGTCAGTGAAAAAGGCACAATGCCAGTATTCTGTTATTCATACATCAAAATAATGATATTGAAAATGAGGCAGGTGAATTTTGAAAGAAGAAAAACCCTCAAGGGAATATGATTGGGGGAAAATGTTACTACTCTTACTTAGCCACATACATATGACCCACACTGTCAGAGGACTTGGGAGTGTTGACCTAGAAATCACATTACTTTCAAAACTCCAAGATTACTTGTTAAAAATACTAAATGGTGTCAATTACCTACTACACTAATACGAAATGTTTAATTTACAAGTTCCAAAAGAATTGAAAAAATCCAAAGAAAACGTGTGATTAGGTTAAAGTACAGCAAACCCTTGATGAATTACCAGAGATATTTTTCAGGTTAAGAGAAAAACGTTTTAAATGAGGATACTCAAACCTTGAAAGAACCCAAGCACCAAGTGAGGAGGATTAGTATTACCCAACGTGTGTTCATTATATTTGTTACTGTATTATTTTACTACTGCATCTATAATGCCAACTTGGAGAAAGGTTTCCTTATCCTAGCATCTTTTCGGCAGTCAAAAGAATCCAAAAAGAATTTTCCAATCTACACACAATATTCAAAAGAATATTCTTATTGTAGGCACCAAACTATAGCATACTTCAGGTTAAAAGTTATATTCTTTATATTAAGTAATGTTTATCTTTGTAAGTATAGGTACTAAGGGGGAATGTAAGTAAAGTTATATTACCAAAAGTCTTCTTTTAAAGTTATTGAAAAGCTTTCTACAATCTTAAAGAAATGAAAGGAAAATAAATTAGATCCTCTTTATTTGGACTTTGATTATTCAAAGTTATTTAGTAACATTCTAATTTAGAATACAAAATAGCATTCAAAGGATCATTCAGCAGTCACACTTTTAGGTGAAACTCACTCAGGTTTTCAAATTTTAGACACGTGGAAGATGCGTGGAGGCGAATATTATCATATAGTATTTCTATTTGGACTGATAGATCTCAGTCGTTATTTCACAGAGTGATGCCAATTCAACACATAAAATCAGTTTGTTTACCACCCAATAAAAACTGGCAACTAAAAAGTTACTAGTATTTGAAAACTAAGAATCTACTTTCCAGAAGTGACTAGCAAGAACATAGATTCTAACAGTAAAACTATCCTGACAGCAAATAAGTTTAACATTTTTCCTGTGCACCTCAATTTATAGATGCTTATGGTGTCAAGGAGAGTAGCAGATAAATTTCCATCAGCTGCACAAGTTATTTGTAACACAGGTTACACAATAATATACTTAATCTCTGTGATCAAGATATATTTAATTCTAATTTCACCTAACTAAATATACTTATACCTTTTGTAAAGCTAAGATGTATTTACTTCATTTAGATATAGTATCCATTTTTATGGGCTTAATTTATCCACTGAACTTTCTTCTAAAAGAAAAATGTTTAAATGTATCTAAGTTGCAATATACATTGTCTAACTTTTTTCAAAAGATTGAAGTCTTTTGATTATATCACTAGTTTAGCAAACTCTTGATACTTTCTATATAAAACCAGAAGTTATGGCTAACTTATTTTACAAAATTATATATGAAAAGGAAATGCAACGCTGAACTTATAAAATTTAATAAACCTACACAAATGTATGAAATATTTCCTCACTATCTTTTGTGACAAACTGTTGGTTTTTATTTTAAAATTACTTTTTATTTGGACTTTTTAAAATTACATCCAGGATGACTTTTCAAAAAGTATCTTCTTATTCAACATTTCTGAGTTAAAACTGGCTACCACAGTCTACTTTTTAAATATTAGTCTTAAAAGTAAGTTTTACTGTACTGACAAACTAAGATAAATGCCTCCAGAAACATCTGAGAATGTTAAATGTTAGAGCTAAATTTCTTGAGTATGATAGGGTACCTCAGTTCCTCTTTTGAACATTATCAAAATGACAACGATCACAGCCATTAAACTAGCACACTGACTTAAGAATACCTTAGTACTTTTAAATTCTACAGATGAACGCTGGGCAGGTTCAAAGCCACCATGGCATCTGAGCAGAAGAGTTTTCTTCAGGCAGGGCAGATCTATTAAAAAACATGACCTGTGACAGAAATCAATGTGCTAATCTCAAACTAAACAACGGTACCAAAAGCATAAAACAGAGATAACCTGAGATAAAACGTCCCCAAACTAACTCAAACTAGCTTGACAGGTTAAGAAGAAGGGTTAGAGTAGGGGTGTTGCTGGTTCTTTCTGTTAACCCTGGGGAGACTAGAACACCCACGTATCCAAATAAATGAGTACCACTAGGAAAAGCTCACGCTGTGAAGTTTGGAGTGACAGTCAAGAGCAAAACGTCCCAAATTCAACTAACTCACTGTTGCTTTATTTAATAAAGTGCTAAAGTTTAGAACTATAAATTCCTGTTTCGTATATGCTGTCTAATAAAGCCCAAAAGGGAATAAAACCAACCAACATAATGAGACTTGCTTTTAACACCATCACAACTGGAAAGCTTGCTCGATTTGTCTTGTCAGCTTTAATAAAAGACATCTCCTCTAGCAGGATGGCTTCTCTTTCTCTTTTTCTAACAGTGGTAAGTGGCACGTCAAGGAAGAAATAGCTTCCCATCCCGCCACCCAACTCCCTGATACTTAAATTTTCAGGGATGTCTCCACTTCTACTAGGTGATGCCTTTAGGATTTGGGCTACCTGGGTATGACTGACTACCCTGGATCTACAGGGCGGGGGACTCCCTCTCAGCTCGGCAACCCGTGGACCGCTCCTGGGGAAATCCGTCCATCTTCATCTGAGCTGACAGTACTCAAACCGGGAATTCTCCTCATGCATGCTTAGTGAGGAAGCCTGGCCGCCGACAGCCAGGGCCAGCGATGGAGGAGCTAGAATCGCCCGGCAGGCCCCTCTCCCCAGGCTCGATGGGCGCGCAGCAACCGCAAGCTCATTCCTCGGCCTCCCGCTTCTTTGCTCCCCATTTCCACTCCAGCCCAGGGAAAAACCTGTGCTTTTAGGTACAATCGATGCGACTTCCCTTCTAGGTGGGCACCAAGACCAGTCCACCGTTGGAAGCTGGCCTGTGTCCCAGAGAAACAGAGCGATGTGGGACCAGCGGGGCCCGCTGCTGCCCACAGGCCGGGGAGAAAGTCCGGTTTTGAACTACTCTGGCTCGCGAGGGGTCGGCCAGGCACTCTGGATAACCTCCCGTCCCCGCCCCCGCCACCGCACTTTCAGGATCCAGGAACTCCGCGCGTCTGCGGCTGGCCGGGGTCCAGCACGTGCGCTCGGGCAGCCCCAGACGCCCACCTCTGGCCTCCAGAGGGCTTCGCGGACGCCTGCAAAACGGGTCCAGGTAACCGCGCGCGTCCCTCCGGCTGCGCAACGCCAGGCCGCGGGTGAAGGTCTCCCGCCTCCCGGCTTGGCCAACTCCAGCAGCTACCTCCGCACACATGACGTAGCCCGGTATTAGATCAAACTTTCTACGCCCTGAGCCCACTGGAGGAGGAGGTACGGGCGGTGGGAGAATCCTCTCCATTGCCAGGCTCGCAGGGCCCAGAGTGACTCCGGGGCCGAGCGATTTTCTGGCAGTTAAAGAGAAAAATAAAAACCTAAAGCTTCCGCTTCCCAGCCCCCTTCACTTCCCCTAGTCCATGCTCTCCGTGCGCACTGGATAAAGAGAAGGAAAATTTTTAAAAAGAAAAAGAAACAAAAACTTTAGGGCTGTTTGGCGGGTTCTCTCCGCAGTCCCTGCGCACTCACGCCCCAGGTCAGAGCTGCGGGCGACGCACGCCGGGGCTCTCCGCGTCCAAGCCCGGCGCGGGGATTGAGTTGTCGGTCAGTGTGCCGGGCCGGGCAGCGGAGACGTCCCAACTCCCAGGCTCCCGCCCTTTTCCGAGCCTCCCCGCACCCCGCAGAGGCAGCGGGTCTGGGCAGCCCAGGGGACTCCCTGGAGCACCCGGCCTTCCCGCGGTAGCTTAACAAAGGGGGCGCGAAGAGAGCGCTTCCTGCGGGTCTGCACACCGGCAGCGTCCGGGAGAGCTGGCTCGGAGGGTGCGCGCTCCCGGCGGCTGGTGCGCACGGGTCCCCGCAGCTGCCGCTCCTGCCTCACGGCCCGGAGGCCCGGAGAGCCCCGGCTCTCCGCCCCCAACCGCCTTACCTGGGGTTGCTGCTGTTCCAGTAGACAGCGTAGCGGTCGGCCACGGCCTTGGAGCCCGGATCCTGGCTGAATACACACATCCAGAGCACCAGAAACAGCAGCGTCAACATCTCCACGTGCAACATCGCGCCTGGCCAGCGGCGGAGCCCCCGACGCGCCACTCCGGGGAGAGAGCAGAAATCCAGAGGGAGGGAGGAAAGGGAACAGAAAGAGAGAGCGGGCGCCAAATAAATATGAATAAATAAAATGAAGGGGGTGAGAAAGCAAAGAGGCGCACACCGAGCTGGGGAGGGGCAGGAGAACGAGAAGAAAAGGTGGTGGAATGGGGAGGGGGGAATAAAGACAACTCGTACCCGCACTGGAAGGCTCGGGAGGAAAAAGGAATCACAAGATGGAGAGAAGCGTGCGTGTGGTGGCAGCGGCGAGGGAGGGGGGAAGGGGTGCCAAGCTGGGTCTCGGGCGGCGGCTGCAGGCCGGTCACCCCGGGAGAGGGAGGTGCGTGCGGGGCCGGGCGGCGGCAGCGCGGGTCGGGGCGGGCGGCGGCGCGCGCTGCACAGTCACCAGGAGTTGCGCGCCGTGGCCGCGGGGAGACATACACCGGCCCGCCGGGCCCGGCTCAGCGTCGGCGCCGCGGGCTGCGCACGGCTCCGCAGTCGCCCGGGGCCCTCGCACTGCGCCCCGCTTCGCTCCAAGTTACTTTGACGGCCGGTGGGAAACTGCAGGAGGAGGGTGCCCTGTGGACAAGGGGCGGCACGTCTGAGCCCTGAGAGTCTGATCGTTTTCCCGGCCGCTGCTGCGCCTTCACCGGGCAACCCCTGGAAATCTCGGAAGAGTCGTAGGTATTGACTGCGGTACCGGGCGATGCGCCGAGAAGGGTGGGGATCCGGAGCCGCAAACCCAGCCCCGCCGGCGTCCTGGAACTGGTGAAGCGGCCGCTGCGCTGGCGAGCAGCGGTCTTGCCTCGAAAACCTCAAAGAAAAGTTTGGGTCTTCGCGTCTTCCAGCAGGTCCCCGGTGGAGTCCGGACGGCGGCGGCAGCGGAGGCTGCACCACGGGCGCGGGCCGAGTCTCAGGGATTTCTCGGGCGTGATTTCTTGGCCGGGTGCGGGTGCACCGGAGTGAATGAAGAGCAGAGGTTATGAACCAGCCAACCAGGCAGAGCTGGGATGCCCAGACCTGCAGGACGACGCCAACCCAACTGTTCAGCTGCGAGAGGGAGGGGAACCGATCACTTTCAAATGGATCCCTTCAACTCCGGGATGGGCTGATGTCAGCCTCCGATCTGATCGCCTTCCGGGAGCGAGACTGAGCCTCACGCCGTGCCAAGAGCCCCGGCGAGCTCTCAGAAGTGTCCCTGTGACTCCGACGGGTCCGGCCCCGAGCCCAGCAACTTGTAGAGATGCATCAATCAGTTTGAAAAGGGGGGGAAAGAGAGCGCGCGAGCACGAGCTAGTGGCACCTCCCCGATGACTACATCAGAAAACCTTCCCTATCCTCCCGCAGCTGCTCCTCTTTCCCTCCTTAGGCAACAGCAGCAACAAGAGGTGAAAACCACCCACCGAATCCTAAAATCCCTACCCAGGCGGGAAAATAAACTTGAGCGCCCAGCACGAGCTGCCCTGGAGAGACTGAAACGACTGGCGAGAAGTGGAAAGGGGTAAAAGTCAGTTTTGCAAGAGAGAGAGAGAGAGAGAGAGAGGAGAGAAAAAAAGGGAGGGGGGAGAAAAAAATGCTTTATGGGAAAAATCTCCTCGGGCACGCCCCCTCGTTAATGACCTGCGTGTAAAGCCGACAGCAGCGGCGACCCGGCGTTGGCAGCCTCACCGCTGCGCGGGCTGTGGACGCGCGCGTGGACGTGGACGTGGGCGGGGGCTCCGCCCGGGCGTATTGCGGGGCGCGGGGTTGCAGGAGGCGCGGGGCTCAGCGCTGCACCGAGCAGGGGGAGGCGCCGCCAGCCCGCGCCCAGCCAGCGCTGCCGCCGCCGCCGCGGCCGGGTCATGTGGCTGCCTTTTTTTTTTTTTTTTTTTCCTTGCACGCAGTTTACTTGGGAAGGTGGGGGGTGGCTGGAGCAGCCAGTCAGGGGACGGCCTGCTGTTTGCTTACAGATCGGGGATTTTTTCCTCTCTCTTTACTCCAACCGGATTGGTTTGCTCCAAGAGAAAGAGGCGTTTTCCTAATCTCCTCCCTCCGCATGCCTCCCACCCCCCAGCGCCCCACCTTCCTGAAACCTGACTAATTGAATTACTGGGAGCGCCGCGGCGCGCTCTCCGCCTGCGCCTGGCCGCCGCGGTAACCCTTTGGGTGCTGAATTGCGTCTGGGCTCAGGAATGAGTTGACATCTTTTTCGTTGAGAGCAGGGCCCTTTGACTCTAAAGGACCTCCTTCCCACGCCGTAGACGGAGAGCTGGGAGCTGTCTGGAGCCCCTCGGGGGGCGCGCGGCCGCAGCCGGGCTGGCACAGAGCTGACGGGCGCGGGGTCTTCGCCTCGCGCGCCGCCCTGCGCCGGGCCGTCCGGAAACCTGAGCGTTCCTCCGGCGCGTCTCACCTCCCAGCTTCCCGCCCGGGACTCACAGGTTCTCGAGTAGGAAGCAAGACTTTGCTTTAAAGTGATGCTGGAAGGCACGTGTTCTTTTTTAAATCGGGGGAAATTTTAGTTCAAAGTGATTACAATTCCGAGTGAACCTGCACCAGGGAGGGAACAAGAAAACGCGGCGAGCGGGCCCGTCAGACACGCTTTCCTCCTTGGCCACGAGTCGCTGTCAGTTCCTCCGGAGAAAAGCCTCCCCTAACCGCTGCGGGACGCGAGGGAGGCGGAGGTGGGCGGGAAAGGGGTTCCTGTGTTATGGGAAAGCCTCGCGTCCCAGGACTTCGAGGACAGGGCGCAGCGCCTCGGTCCCTCTCACCACCCGAGCGCAGTCGCCAGCAGCGAGCGATCCGGGAGCCCCGGGGACCGCGCGTCCCTCGTCGCCAGCGCCCCAAGCGCTCGGGGACGCAGGCCCGAGAGACCCGCCCTCGCCGGGCTTCACAGTCTCGGCAAGCGTAGTATTTTTCTTCTTTGCTGTCTAGTGAGTTTGTTGCTTCGGTAGGAAGGGCCGATCCCAAGAAAGAAAGCAGTTTAGCTTTCCTCCCAAACCTACCAGTTCTGCCTTTTACTTATTAACCCAATAAAATCGAATATCCCATTCTCCTGCGCTTTCCAGTCCTCGGGCTCGGGATTTCCAGCGCGGCGGAGCTGTTTGGAAGCGTCCAGACGCCCTCAAGTGGTGGGCCCGGGTTCCGCACCCAGCAGGAGTGTTGAAATCTGATGGAAAATCTAGGGTCTTAATCAATAAAGACGGGAAAGAAGCAGACCTCTTAGGCATGGAGTTAGCTGTATGTTATCGGCTCTTGCCTAAAAATTAAGTAGTTTCTCAATTACAGAGTTTTTTTTCCTATCCGAATATACTGAAACTGTGCCTAGATAAAAATTACAACCTGTGTAACTGTGCCTCACAACAAACCACCCTACGAAACCAATCAGCTTTCTAATTTAAGAATATTTATGTTTCAGACTATTAACAAAAAATTCCTCCATTATTTGTAAATTTCACAAAATGTACAGCAGTGGGAAAACAAGAGTGATCACAGGATAGGCTTATTTTAAAAAACCAAATGTTCATTTAAAATGTTATCTGCGTTTGTCCTTGGTCTGTGATCTTGCCGGAGTTCAAGTTCTTGGCCTGCGTTAGGCTGTGTTTGTTCCTTCTGTTCTGGGAGGATGGATGGATCTCTTCCTGCGGCCTTTCTCGCAGTGGCGCTAATAGGTGCTGATATGACGGAGGCAGCTTGGCAGGAAATGTTCTGGACCCTCCCTGTCTTGGAGAAAATGCTGATTTGCATCGCAGGGTCCTTTTAGTGAGACAACTATCAGGTATCAGGGAGCTAGCAAGCTGCTTCCTTCCTGTGGCATCAAAGCTGAAAGAAGTGAAGAAAAAGACATGATCTCCATTATTTTCCATTGGAAACACATACTGTAACCAAATGTGGAAAATCAACATGTCAGAAGAGCACAGTTGCCTTGATATTTTAAATATCTCTAATTTTTTTAAAGTCTGAATAGCCTCATTTTAAACAGAAAAAGAAATTGTACATTGTGGTCATCTTTAAAATGATTTAAGAGGTTGGAATAAGGTATTGGAATTTGCAACAGTTCAGAACATAAGTGAAATTTCTATATGAAATATTCATAAACCGAAATGAAATGGCTCCTTTTGGGATTCTACACCTAAGCAACTATTAATATTGGAGTTACTAGGCAGCGTAAGACATATGTACTTGAATAGCTATAATTTGAAGAGAGGTATTAACTCTACGCTTACTGCTAGATAATGTGGCTTTGTCTCTACAGGAAAACGCTCCCATGACTGAATCTGTACAAATCAGCTCTAGATAAAATAATTATGGGTAGCCCAGTGTCACAGAGGCAATGCCTTTTAAACTGGCGCTTACAGGATAACCACGTATAGCAGTGGGCTCATGTCTGACCTAAAGAAAACAAGCAAGAAACTAAAAACGCGAAGGAATAAAAGTGCAGGGAACGTTCCAATGCTTTGGGTTCCACAAGGTTGAAACAGGGTAGAGCTGAGGCCTGCAAACTAGGTTGGTGACAGACTGTAAAGGGGCTCACCGGCCATTCTGAAAATGTTTGTATTTCAAGTTACAGGCAACCAAGGAAAACAAGTGGCAGTGAAGCAGTAATCTACATGCCTCAAATCACAACATGAACTGAGATTTATTTTATTAATTTTCTGGCCTTTAACTACCTAAATCAGTGTTCTAACCTTGCATATGAATTAGAATCACCTAAGGGAGATTTTTGAAAAAGGACAAAGCCAGGGACCACTCCCTGCTCTAGTTGTTTAGGAGTAGGGACCTGGGTCTGTAATTTTTAACAGCTCCCTAGAGAATTCTAATGAGCATAGAGAATTGAGAACCACTGATCCAGGTAATTTATTTTTACCTTAATTACTTCAATCTTTCAGGCAAAAGTAAGTTCTGTTCTTATTTATCTGAAGTATCCCAGCTAACCAGGAAGGCAGAAATGTTGATACTTTAGAGAAATGATTTTCATGATCCTCTCTATTAAAATGAAGTGATGCTTTTAAATAATTTCCCATTGCACACAATTGTTTTTGAGTGTCATCTCTGGGATGTGGCTGCAGGGAAAAAACATACTTTTAAATATGGATTAATCGGGGTTTTTTTTTTTTGGACTAGTTTTTTTTTTTTTTTTTTTTTCTTTTTCTTTTAATCAGCTGCCACTAGATAGAAGTAGAGTTCTGTTGGGTCAGGTGTCTAAACAAATAAATGAAATAAACTGGTGACTCAAACCTCAGGTCCACAGACTAAGCAACTCAGTATACCAAAATTAAATTAAACCATGAAGTTAGAAGTTAAATTATAATTTATATCTGGCAGAGATAATAAATGAAATAAATGATACCACAAAGATTAAATAATAATTATACACAAAATTTTCTAGCAAATGACTAACATGGTATTTAAGCCAAGCCTACTATTTTCTTGGAACATTTTGCATTCATTCTGAAGCCCCAAGAAGCCCGAGTCCCATCATTAAACTGTCACCCATTTGTCCTGTCTACAGACTGTTTGAAGTTACAAATGAAGCCCTCTCTGCTACTCATCCCCTTTTGTTACAAGTTTCTTACAATATATAGAAAATAAATGCTAGCTTTTCTCTCCTTGTAAGACTTTAAGAAACACTGTTTCTCTGTTTCTGATCTGTCTCTTCCGTGTGCAACCTAAAAGAGAAATAAAATCTGCTAAGTAGAATACTACATCTCTACCTTCAATCTTGTGATCTTCAACTCTCAGCATGAATTTTCCTCTTCTCCTCACTCTCCCTTTACCGCACTGGGGCTTGCTGGGGTTTATCTAAGTAGACTTCTCTTAAAGTCTACAGATAAAAAGAAGCAGTTTTGCAAGTTGCTGCGATATTCTGAAAGAGACATATAAAGTCTATGTATTGTTATTTTATTGTTTATTGTTATTTAAAATATATTTCAAAATATATATATTTTTGGGAGGGCTACCGGGGGTCAACCTCAGGACCTCGTGCACCAGCAGGCGCCCGTGCTGCTGAGCGATATCACCGGCCCCTTTTTCGTATGTGGGTTCCGGGAGTCGAACTCAGGCCCTCGCGCTTGCCAGGCAGGCGCTTACGCGGCTGAGCCATCTCACCGGCCCCCAAAATATATTTTAAATAAGACCAATATAGCAAACTCTTCAGACATACAGATATTTTAGCAGTCACTTTGACAAACACCTAGATCATATATGTATACAGACACATATGTAAATATGTGTATATTACAAATGTGTATATGTTCATAAACAGTTCTACAAGAAACAAAGAAGAACTGGTTACTTTTCATTATGTATATTTCAATATATTACCTTTAAGTTATTTGACCAGTTTTCAACCATAAAGTTGAAACTGGTAATGATTTTATTCCCACAGGCAGTTTTCATGTTCTCTTTTGCTATTTGAACATCTATGTACTATTTACTTTGTATTTTCCTCTTCAAATTTTTGAAGGAAATTCACTGAATAAAAATTATGTGCATTTCACAAACCTAATCAGCCAATTAACATAAAGCATCCAGTTACAAATGTCTTGGTGAATTCTTAAATTACACATTATATCTTTTGCTTAAAAGAATATATATTACTATGAATTTATATTATCAAGAAAATAAAAGCTTGTATTTATGTTTTATAATCACAGCCATCTATAGCTACCTTTTTTTAAAATAAAAGATTTAAAGTAGCGATTACGGAAATAGTTAATTTGTGCATTATTTCCACATTCAAACTATTATATTTTCCCCTGCCAGCTTCATCTACCATCATCCAAAAAAAAATGCAAGTATGCATTTTTGTATTCTTTTACTTGCTTGAAGACCTGCCAAAAGGTGGTACATCATTTTTTAGAAATTTCATTGATACCATTACACACACACATATATATTCATATATATAATAATATATGCATATATGATATAGACGAGAACATAAACAGAGAACAGAGGAAGAATACTTACTTCTCAATCAATTTTCACCGAAGACTTTCATCAGCTTCTGTGAGAATTCTATTTAGAGATGAGCAGGGGATCTAACCCCTAGTCAACAAGCATGATTATATAATATAGGAAATGCTGTTTCCAAGCCCCTTTTTAGCTTTGGCTTAATTTTTTTCCCTCTAATCTAAACCAGCTTAGCAAAGTAAAATGTAGAATTATGGCAACTGAGATATTCTTTCCTCAAATTATATGCTTTCGTTTTTCAGAGAAAAGGATTCTTTAGGGAGATTTAAAGTCAGTCTCTCTTTCTCTGTATCTCTCTCTTTCTCTGTCTCTCTCTCACCGTCCCTCTCCATTTTACTTGGCCACACTAAAAATGGTCTTTTAAAATACACTATTAAGTTTTAGAAAAATTTCTTCTTAGCACAGACTCATAATCCTACTTTGAGACTCCCAAATACCTTATGCCAACATTGTAAATTTTACTGTCATGCTGTAAAGATACAATTAAGGTGTAATTTTTTAAAGCATTTCACTTGTAGTTTGGGGTAATAGTTACAAAGCTGGTCTCTATAGAAACTACTATAACCTGTGATCTTAGAATGTCAGATAAGAACGCAGAGGATTATTGGCCAAAACTTTTTAAAAATGAGAAATATTTTACTCAATTGAGTCTTTCTAAACTTAGGTCTATAGAGGAAAGTATGCTCTTGAAATGACTACCCTTTAATCAGAGATTATCACTCTTCATTTCCATTAGTCTCCCCCTCCTTTTTTTGGGGGGGCATGTGATGTATGCTAAATTAAATAGGATTTATTGGTTCAGCTAGATTCTGAATTACCTGCTTTTCCTGTGGATTAGGAGAATGCATTTCTTAGCTCTTTTCCTTGAAATCCATCAGGATTTTTTGTGCGGACTATCTAGTATTCTGCACACTTCCAATGCTTAATAAATATCACATTACAATATTAGCATAATAATAAATCGTCTTAAAGTACTACACTGGCTATTAAATGAGAACCTATTCAGTTTGAGCCAAGACATCAAAAAGTTTTATTTTCTCCATACACATACAAAAGAATTTAAAAACTCCCTTTCCATGAAATGTCCTTGCATCTGTAAGATGTCTACATGTTACAAAGCGAAGTGGTGAAGGGTACATCTTCCAGTTACATATTTCATTTTTTCAGTATATTCTGAAGACTGAATTTGCCACTTTAATAAGAGAGAGTTTAAAATTGGGCAGACAAAAATGGAAATAGCATCATGTGCAAGTAAATGTCCTTTTCCCAACGGCAATTCTGAAATTTTATACAAGAGTACAAGGCCAGCAGCTATTGTTTCTTACCATTAAGAAATTCTGTTTCTGTCTGTGATTGGTTATGTCACATAGACCTGGACTAATAGCCACTGAGAAAATGAGGATTTTCCATATAGTTTCAGAAAAGACAGAGGTAGAAAATAATTCAGTGAACACAGTCCCATCTTAATTGGTTGTTTTAAGAGAGGTCCTAGTTTTGTTTGTTTGTTTATTTGTTGGTTTTGTTTTGTTTTGTTTTATTTTTGAGACGGGGTCTGGCCGTGTACTTCAGACTGGCATTGAACTCACTATGTAGCCCAGGCTGACCTCGAACTCAGGGCAAGCCTCCTGGCTCAGCCTCCCAAGTGCTGGGATTACAGGCATGCACCACCATGCCTACCTGAGATGTTTTTGTTTTAAACTGATAAAATGAAAAGTATAAAAATATTCTCTCTTCCAAAATAGTGTTTAAATATTCTACATTTTGCCTGCCTATAAGTGAATCAAATAGGACAAATAAGATGAACCACCTGTGGCAGACAGCAAGATGGCCCAAATGGCTCCTTAACAGTATAACTTTGCTGTCAGCCCCTTCGTCAACAGAGGAAGTCTATTTTTCCACCCTTTGAATGTGAGCTGACCTTTCAACTTGCTTTAGCTAAGAGAATCTGGTAAAAGCAAAGTTGTACCATTTCTGAGCCTTGCCTCGTGACATATTCAGGCTTCAACTCATTCTAGAATCCCTGCCAGATTGGCACAAGCCCCAGCTAGCCTTCTAGTTGATGAGAGACATGGAGTCCAGTCACCCCCATCTTCCCACCGATACCCAGAAGCAGAGCTGCCACACTGACTGGCAGGTGTCCACAGGTGTATGAGCAAGCCCAGCTAAGGCTGCAAGAACGGCGCCGCTGAACCCTCTCAATTGCAGCCCTCAGGATCCTGAGCTAAACAAATGGTTCTTGTTTTAAGCTCCTACATTTTGGGGTGCTTTATTATACAGCAACAGATACCAGATATACCTTCTTGTAATTAATTGAAAATAAAAAGTTGAATACTATTTAGATTAAATGTTACTCCTTCACAATTTTGATTTTTCACTACTTTGGGTCAGTTACTTTGGGTCTTAAATCTATGACTGACAATCACAACCTTCTGAATATTTCTAACAGAAATGCTGGTTCCTACTACTTTATAAATTTCATAAAGAGCCTTTGTTTCAACAAAAACATTACATGGAATCCTAAAATGAATACAATTAATATTTGGTACTCTCTAATCTTTGAATAATGTCATTTGGTTAGAATAGCAAACCTGCCTGAGCAGATAATTTACCCAGAGGTGATTCTTCTTCTAAAGTGGTGTCCTGCAAGAAAAATGAAATGGTAAAATCAAAGGAAGCTGTGTTTAGCTTCATCTCAAATCTCCACATCACTCACTACTATTGATTTAACATCATGGCACCTCCATATTTCAGCAGGAAGATCTGCCATGAGGCAGAAACTGTAGTGACCCTGTAAGGGTCGTCTTGCTGTCAACTTGAAATTACAACATCTCTACTCTTGGCTGACAGCCATGGCAGGCCCCAGGTAGTACGGCTTTCTTTTCATAGATGGAGAAGATGTGTTTCAAGGAAATGAGATATAAAGTGAAATTTTGCATATCGAGTCTCATCTCCTCATAATTTCAAGTTCTAAAGAGGAGAAGGTTTTGTCAGAGCTCCTTGTGTACAGCCTCCGGGAGTCTGCTTACTAGCCTATTTACTAATCCGAGTCTCTAATGTGCACCATCTAGCAAGGGGTCTAGTCCACAAACCCAGCGTTGTCCTCTCTTCGTCCGCAGCGGCGAAATGACTAGCCATCCTCTTGAAACTGTCTTATCCTTTGACATTCATTACTTTACATTTGCAGAGTTCTCTTATTTCCAGTGAGTTTCTCCTGCCACCAGTACCAGACACATAGAGAACACTTAATAAATATTTATGGAATGGAGAAATACATAATATCCATCCCTTAATTATAGGATGTTTTTCTATAGACATCTTTCCCTTCTTTCCTAACATGATCTTTTTTAACAATTGTATTCACACTCAGCTCCAATTATAGTGTGCGTCTGCGTGTGTGTGTGTGTCTGGCTCTCAAGATTTAGCGCTAGAATTTATAGCTTGCCACAATCCCACTGCATTCCCAGCCTTCTCATGGATGTTTTCAGAGGACTGGATTCTGACACAGCAGAGGTAACAAGTTCAAAACGTGCATTTTTCATTGAACAGACCTAGCCACTCCCTTCTGGGCACTACTCCTCACCAGTATGCCAAAGTCAGGATAAAGTCCCTCACCGGTTCCCAAATGAAAATCTGTAGCTGACAGACTTGATAAAGTAGAGGACTAAGTAAAGGAATATAAAATTTAATTTCCCAAATTCTCTCATTTTTACTTTATATTTATTTTTAATGAATGTATGTTTGCAATACCAAATTTTCATTTCTGTATCAAGCTGCTTCCTAAAAGATTTCAACCATCCTCTCTTAGTCTCTCATATGTATTCCATTTTGCAGCTGGAATGATCTACTCCATCTAAATGGTTCACTCTCCACCATTTAAATGGCTTCTGCTGCCTCTCAAACTAAAATTAGACTTTTTAACATGGCTACCAACCCCTGAGCAAGCTGAACTTTGCCTTCCTTTCTAACCTCATCTTATAGACTCCTCCCATACTCAATAACTACAGCTACTCTAGTCTTCCCTTGTGGTCTCGGAGAAGCCATGCATCTCCCTGTCTCTGGTTCTTTGCTTCTGTTGTCCCTTCTGCCTGCCACATTTACACTCCTTCCTGGTTAACTTGTATTCACCCTCTAGACCTCAGCTCAGATGTTGCTTCATCGAGGATGACACACAGATTCATGGAGCATTCCATATATTTTATTCCCCTTCTAGGTATCTTCCTGGAACAGTTAAAGGTATCATATTACAGCAATACATGCATACCTGTGTTTATAGGAGCACAGTTTATAGTAGTTAAATCTTGGAAGTGACCTATATGTCCATCAACAGATGAATGGATAAAGAAAATGTAGTGTTTATACATGATAGAGTACTACTGTGCTATAAAAAAAAAAAAAGGATGAACTTGAGTCATTTGTAGGAAAATGTGTGGGAGACCAAATAGTGAGACTTGCGGCCTAATTGACCTCCTTTGGGAACACAAAGGAGAAAGGTGGCAAGCTGTGATCTTTCGGTTGCATGCAAGCATGCTGGTGTATTGTAAGTTCCAGGGAAAAGTCAACACAGCTGAGATCTGGTTGTTTACCCAGACATGTACTATGGAAGGTGGGAAGCAGATGAGTGTTGTGTTACTTTAATTGCTTGTACCCATGTCTGAGTAAATAAAAGTGAGGTGAACCAAAGGCTTGGGGATGTCTATCTAAGGGAGACAAGAGCTCCTGGCCCCCACATTTTAAATTAATTCTGTGTCTCTCTTTTTTGTCCTCATTCGCTCCCCAATCAAGGACAAACTTGTAGGTTTGTTCCTATGAATGGCGCCCGAACAGGGATCTGACCAGGGAAAGTCTGCCAAGAGGAAAGGTGTAGTGAGTCAGTGGTGCAGAGTTCCACAGGGCAGAGGAGCCAGCTGGCAAAAGAAAAAAGAAAAACTAATGTAAGTGCATGCAGAAAACTTTTTCAGCCAGGGTAATGGGGCAAAGTTCATTGATTGAAGTACAGTATTATACACCTTTATTGGAAATTCTGTGGCACCAGTCTGGCATTCAAGTTAGTAACCAGTTGCTTTCTCATATGTTGCAAGATGTTATCAAACATAACCCTTGGTTTCCTCAGATGGGCACATTTAATATAGAGAGCTGGGATCTGGTGAAAGAGGGTTTGGAAATGTGCTCATACCCAGGGCTCTGTTATATCCCCTGAAACTTTCTCCACGTGGAGCTTGGTCCATGCAGTTCTTTGTCCTTTAACTGTGAGAAAACATCCCACATCTAGTGCACCCTTCAGAGAAGATAAAAATGAAGGTAAAGAGCCCTGGTCCCCTTCTCCTCCTCTTCCTCCTTCCCTTCTATCTGTGGTTGAGACAGAAGTAGTTTCTCCTCATCAAAGATTGGTTAGACAAGCTGGTTCCTACAAAAATGGATGCACCTTGAGAACATAATGTTAAGTAAAATAAATCAGATATACAAACTTAAAAACCATATGGTTTCTTTTATATGAGAAACCCAAAGTATAAATAAATTAAAGAGCAAAATAAAAGATAGACAACAGGAAATAGGGAGATCTTTGGCAAATGGCAAAGGGACCAAGAGATGGAGGGAGGGGGAAGAGGAGGGAAGGGGATGTAAAAGTAATGCATATGTACTAACTACCCATAATGAATGCATTCATGATGTGCCATAAATATGTATATATATATATATATATATATATATATGTTCTGAAACGTATATATGTAGATCTGAAACATCTACATTGAAGAGTGATATAGAAGGGAAAAAGACCACCCAGAGAATAATGGGGATAGGGATAGGTAGTCTCTAATCGGGGAGAGGGTTGCAATCTTCGAGGGAGGGGGCGAGGAAGACTTTTGTTGAAAAGATGACATTGGAATAAATACCACAGAGAATATGAATATGGGGACATGATAGCAGTCCCTACAGAAGGAGCAGCAAGCCCACAGGCTCTGAGCAGGAGACTGTCCCTAGTATTTGAGATGTAGTGAGAGGCACATTGGCTGGGGAGAGCTAGTAAATGGATTAACAGGAGATAAAGTAGCAGGAGCCAGGTCACTTATGTAACATAAACCTTTGTAAAACTGAGACTTTTACTCCAAGTCCAGAAAAAAGGAAAAAGGGTGGAGGGTTTAGAGATGAGAACAGGACTTAGGTTAAACAGGTTAACCATTAACCTAACCGAGGTTAACATTCTGGGTATTTGAGATTCCAGGGCAGGGCCGAAGCTCAGAGACCTTCAGGAGGCTACTTATGTTAAAATCTTAGGCTACCCTCTAGTAGCTGCTACTATCATTAATTATATTGTATTCATACTAGTTAAGTTCCACGTGTAAGGATTGTAGGATTACTCTATATTTTTAACACATTATTATTTTTTTCTTTGTAGCCATTTGACTTCAAGCCCAGCAATATATAGTTTGAAACAGAGGAAATGGTACTAGAGGTACTTGAATGTCAATAAATGGTCCTTGGGGGCTGGGGATATAGCTCAGTGGTGCGGTGCCTGCCCAGCAAGTGCAAGGTCCTGAGTTCAATTCCCGGTTCCCAAAAAAATAGAAGTAAAATAAATAAATAAATAAATGGTCCTTTCCCAGGAGCATCCATGAAACAGGAAGAGAGAATTAAACATTATTCTTGTTTCTTGATATTCTAAGTAAAAAGGTAGCCTCCCAGCAACCAGAGAGGAAGTTAGTTGCTGGTTCCTGTGCAGGTGAATTATGGCTTAAGGAATAACAAAAAATTCTGAATTACTAAATGACTTACACTGAAAGAAACAAGAAGGGAGGAAATATGCATGAGCTTAGGGAAAGGATTTTATAATGTACCCGAGTTGACTTAGTGATAAATGTACATAATTAATCATAGACACCATTTTGGCAAATGATATTTTTAAATGATAGAGGCAATTATCTGTACAATTACATATGCACAGGAATGCATTATTTTCTGACTTTCAACAAGCAGCCTACCTTACAGAGTAGGTAAAGAAGAGACTTACCTAATTTAGCATCTTAGTCTGTAACCTCAATCTAACAAGGACATTTTTGGTGGTTAGAAGAGGTTCAGAAGAGAAACGAATAAGAGCAACTTCTGCGTTCTAATTCTATCTTTGCGAAATTATTTAACCACTTATGTTTCCACTTTGAACCATGCAATATAGGTTAAATATCTCTCTCCCCCACACACACTTTAAAAGAATTTAAAATAATTTTCTAAATACTTTTCCAATCAATGTTCTGGAAATAAATTTAAATATTTGTGGAAACAATGAGAGGATACTTCTTACTCTGTTCGTAACATGAAAATGAGAGAAAATCTCAGCAACGAAGTAAGCAATAGTCTTTTTCTAACTTGATAGAATGAACTCTGCTATTTCTTTAGCTTCGTGGTCTTATCTTACAAAGGCAATATGGTGTGGTGAGAACAGTTCAGTCTGGAATCAGACAAATGTAGTTTTAAATCTGGCTCTGCAAATTACTATGATGCTAACCTAGGGCAAGTTACTAAATTTCACTAAGCATCAATTTCTTTGTAAAAGTGAAGCTAATCATATCAGTCTTGTAAAATATGCTGTGAGCAGTACACAATGTTTATCAAGTATCTGGTTGAAAGTCAGGGATACAACACATGTTTAATACTGTGTATATTATTAATATTAAGTCTTCCATCTCATTGAAGTTCTTTAATATTTCATCCTTCTAAAGTAAATCATAATGTCATTCATCACTTACTCAGTCTACCCTTGTGCATTGAATACCATGCAAAAGTACAAGATATCAGTACACAAATAGATAAGTCCTTTTAAATGTAAGAAAAAAAAAAGATGGATCATTCAAAAGTGGCTTGGATTACGGGTTAGCAATTTCAATTCAGATAGATAGCCTAAAACTGTGTTGCCAAAAACAATAGCCATTAGCCATGTGTAATTACCAAGCTTCTGAATTATGGCTATATTAAATTGAGATGTGCTGAAAATGTAAAACACATGCCAGATTTTGAAAACTCAGAATGAAAAAAGACTGCAGAAAACTCTCATAAAGATTTCTTCATATTGAGTACAAGTTGAGATGATAGTATTTTGTATACTTTGGGTTAAATAAAACATATTATTAGAGTGAATTCCACCTTTTTGCTTTTTTAATGTGGCTACTAGGAAAATTAAAACCTTGTTTGTGGCTAGCATTATGTTTCTCCTGAGCAGTGATAGTCCAAATATTTAAACATAACAAGAAAAGAAGGGAAGAATAAAGGGAAAGGAGGAAAGAGGGAAGGAACAAATGAAGGGAGGGAGGGAAAAAAAGAATCTTCAAGAATCAGAACAGGTAAACCTTCAAAGATCTTCTGGTAGAATAATCTTGTCTAAGTATACTATCAACAGCAGAAAATCTAAAATATTGAGATACAATGATTACAGAATAAGGCCAGGTATTTAGTAAATGCTAAACTGATTCCAGCTTGTATTATTTGTGTAATGATGACCTCCCATAATTTAGGTATTATGGTAGGTGTTAGAGTTACATGATAAACAAACCAGTCTAGCCAACAGTTCCCAATCTAACCACTAATAAAAAACCAAGACAAAATTTTGCAGACATTAGTATTTTGAATGTTATATTGCTTTTTGGACCTAAAAGATATTATGTTTTAGTATTTTTTCTAAGAGTTTGTGCATACCTCCACATCTGACCCTCATTAGAACAATAAACAGTAGTTCTGTTTTGTTATAGTGAAAAATTAATAGCAGCTGTATAAGGAAAGGCAGTTTAGTTTCTTTGGCAAAATTTCACTTACTAATATAGTACAAAGGTGTTCAATAATAAAAACTAATTTAGAACACTCATCTGGCATTTATTTCTACATCATACATATCATTCTCACACAAATCATTCCTTAGTTTCCACAATATTTCATGGCATACGGTACAGTCTGTGGCCTTCTATGCAGTTATGTTTGTATGTATGCAGGAGAGAATAAATGTGCTAATTTTGAGCAGTGCTAACGTTTCTGTTTCTTCCTCATTTTCCACCTCCAGGCTACTCTGAAGAGGCGGCGTAGTGGCTGGGACAGCTCCAAGACTTGTCTTTTGTCTTGATAAGAATAGGGGCAGACCTGCAAGATTTACATCTGAAAGGAAACCGAATTCTGGCCCTAGAAACTACTTTCTGAAGAAGACAGGAGGAGGACTGGGAAGGAAGTCTTAAGGGAGCCGGAGTAAGGAATCAGAATTTAGGAGAGTGGAGAGAGGAAGAGGGAGGGAGGGAAGGAGGAACAGTTACTGTGGCAAGCTGTGCAAGAGACTGAGATTCGAGGTGAAATTGAAATACTGAGATATTGATAAGGCCTAAGAGGCTACTGAGATTCTGCGAGAAGACAGCAGAAAGCACAGTGGGCAGAAGCGAGACTCAAGCCTTGCTGAGGGCTATCGAATCCCTTTGGTGATTTTCAGAGAGACCGCAATGAAGATTCAAGACACTTTTCAATAATGTATCCTATTTACTAGCGGTGTAGTCATTGACACTGGAGTGAGAGCAACTCCAAGGAGCCAGCTCTGTCCAGTTCTGGGTGTTTCTTCTTTTCTCAGCTGGCCTCAAGCTTGAAAGTGAAGAAGACCCCGAGTGTCGCAGTAGCCCAGCAGCAACTGCGGCAGACTCTTGTACCCTACCCCTAACAGATGCTCTGCAAATAAGAGTCGAGTTAAAATCCTAGGGTTCTGGAAGTAGATTTGATGTCGACAACTCTGAACACTAAATCAGCACAGAAACCGATTTAATAAATGTATCTGTGAGGTTCTAGGTAGTGATAAAAAGCTAATCCAAGCATTCTTAAATCTTCATGTTCGTGATACAAAGTGCTATTGTCATAGACCTGTTTTACAGATTTTACTCAGTTTTGTTTTGTTTTTAAATATTCAGTTGCCAAGAAGTACATACTCTTTTTTTTTTTTTTTTTTTTTTACATGTGGGTACTGGGAGTCGAACTCAGGACCTCATGCTTGCCAGGCAGGCGCTTATGCCACTGACCTATCTCACCAGCCCAGAAGTGCATACTCATAACCTTAAGTACACAAGCTCACTTTACTGCAGGCCTCACCTCCTCTTGCCCCAGAACTGTGAGAACAAATTCCCTAGTTGCGGGGCTCCTCCCCCACCCTGTCAGCGCAGAACAACAAAGGGGACAGGGAAGAGAAGGCATAGCCTCCTAGAAGCCTAGGAGAAGCTGCGGAGCTCTGGGCAGGCTGCACACTAGAAACACTGGGCAGCCTAAAGAAAAGAAATAAGTAAATAAAATTCCTCCTTTAGCCCCATCCCAGAATAATTCAAATTGATTTCCTTGGCTTGGGTACTTAAAGTCCCTGAGCCATCTTAAAGCTTAAAGTACTCTCTATCATCCTAACCAATCTGGGTCTTTATTTTCAGCATCAGAACACAATTGTTTAGGACCCAGCCTTCCCAAACCTGTAACTCAGGTTGTAACCTGAGGCTGTAAATCTGAGGCCTCTTCCTTGCTTTGACCTTACCTCTGCAGACCTTATACCTCGTTTGCTGTGATCAATCTCAGGTCATTATGTTATCTTGGAAAAATGTATTAATAGCTCTTACTTTCACTCTTAGAAGACTCCAGGTAAATTACTGTATATAGTCCTTTGATACATATCAGATGAGGAAAAGCAAGCCTAAGGTGGTATTTTCCTGGGATTTCTTCCAGTAACAATTTAAATATTTTTCCACTCTTTTTCTTCCTCAAATATCTTTTTTTTCCTCTTTCATCAGACCATGCTTTCATCAGACATTCCAAACTGCCATTCCCTCACCTTCCTTCCATTGTCTAGAATTTCTTCTCATCATATTTCCAGAGCCCAGGTGAATGTCACAACTTAGGAAATTTCTCTTGTTTGTACTGACCTGGGTGCAGGGAGAGGGGAAGTGTCCTGGAGCTCTGTGGGGTCAGTCCAGCCTGGGCTTTTCTCCAGTCTTTGGATGACTAAATATATGCTCTATCAAACACAGTATCCATAGGAAATGCGCTCTAACCAAGGAGGAAATTGGGCACTTCTAGAAGGACAGCGACCAGTGTACGGACATCAGACCACTACAGACAGAGGAACAAGTTGGCCTGAGTCTTCTGGAAATTAAGCCAAATCACAGGCTTCCCCCAAAGGAACACAGAGGTCAGAAACTGTCATTGGCATTCTTGCCTGTCCTGCATCTTTCTTAGCCTGACCTTTCTTTTTTGGCTTGAGCTCTGAACTTTCAATCCCACGCCTCTGTCTGATAACCTTATTTTTGAGTTATGGGTTTGTTTTTCCTCCATCTTTGTCTTGTGTCCTACTCTCACACAGCATAATATCCTCACCTTGTATTGACTCCTGCCTCATGGAGCTCTTCCTGGATTTCATGTCTCATTGTGATGCTTCTCCAAGAACACAAGCGAAGACGAGGAGCCTCCCACGTGAGGGTAAAGATGACATAAAGAGCGCGTCTGACATGGTCCTAAATGTAATTTGCTTCACTTTTGCTACCTGGACTGCCCTCTTCTCACCTAAATTCAGGTTTCTCTGCAGGGGTGATACTAGAAAGCAGACTGGAGCCTCTGCATCTGTTTGCACTTTACACTGAGGCTCTTCCCTTGACCTCTGCCCTTCTATTCAGCTACAGCTCAGCCTTTCCATCTGAACACATTTCCTATCATTCTTCTGAATGGCCTCAGCAACTTCCCATATGAGTTGTTAAATTCCTTTATGAGCCAAAGATTGGAAAATATTAACTACCAAGCATCTGTGGTTGCAGAACTCCATTGCAACAGTGTAGGGGGTGCAAACTCAAATAATCAGAGGGGGCAGACTGACAGGTGCCTGATAGTCTGAGAGGGAACTACCGCAAGCTGGCAGGCACCTAGTTTTAAACATCTAGCTGTGGTTTTCCTGCAGTAGACCATTGCCGTGGAGCAATGTTAGCCCGTAAAATTGGATCATTCCATTCTTTCAGAAATGAGAGAAATCTAAGATATGAACTGTTGGCTATGTTTTTTTTTTTTTTTGTGGGTACCGGGGGGTCGACCTCAGGACCTCACGCGCCAGCAGGCGCCCGTGCCACTGAGCGATATCACCGGCCCCTTTTTCGTATGTGGGATCCGGGAGTCGAACTTGGGCCCTCGCGCTTGCCGGGCAGGCGCTTAAGCTGCTGAGCCATCTCACCGGCCCTGGCTATGTTTTTTTAAATATTAGCAACTAATTTAAAAAGATTTAAATTCCATCCTGGCTGAACAAAAGTTGTCAGTGAGGATGATCTGGTTCTTTGATGTACAATGGCTTTTATAGTATACTTAGAGGGAAGCTTTTTTTTAAAAAAAGAGAAAAAACAATAAAAACCATGATACAAAATTTCAAAACAAGATAATAGGAAAGTAACAATGGTTAGTACATTGCTTATTGTTGTCTTCAAAATAGTTGCTCAGATTACAAGATATAGGCATGAAAATTTGATCGAACAATATAGGCACAAACCTTTCTTTTCAATGGACTCACAGAAATTAGTAGTATAGCTATCTTAACTATCTTGTATGTGTGTGTGTACATATATATATATACTTTTCCTTTTCCCTTCCTTCTTTTCTCCTTTCCCCCATCCCAGTTTCTCTTTCCTTTTGAACATTTTCTGCCCATTTCTCAATATCTATTGTACATTTTGGGAGAGAGAAAAGATGGCGGATTTATAAGAATCAGGCAGCAAAACTCTCTAAAAGTTACCATTGGACCACTGGAATACAGTGACTGGGAGAGTACAGGAGGGAGGGAGGTGCCTCCCCTGGACCCAGGAAAGTTCTGAAGCACAGTTCGGGACTCAGGGAGCCAGCGGAGGGTACTTTCAATGAAGAAGAAGGAGGAGACCGCGGTGCCTTGTCCCTGTCCCAGGAACCGCAGCGCGACAGAAGATCAAATCTGCAGACACACGGTGACAGCCGGCGCCCCCGGGAGCCCCCACGGAGGATCGTGAGACAGCGGCGGTGCAGGGGAGCAGTGAAAGATTGCGCTGGCCAGCGGTGAGTACCTCTGAGACACAGCTATCCTGCACCAGAGAGCAATTGGCCCGGCGCCATTGTGGGGGGTGCAGCAAAACTCAGAGTGGCGTGAAAACACAGCGCTCGGGACTCAGGGCGGCGCCCCAGCTCTCAGGCCCCCAGAAAGTGCGCTGATGGCGGCAGGCGAATGAGACTGGTCTCCGCCTGAGAGTACGCGCTTCTGCTCACTGCCCGCCAAAGGGCTGCTCCTGGCTTGCTGGGACGGACCTGCACGGAACAGGACTCTGTCACCACACGGTGCCTGCCTACAGCAGAGTCAACACCTGGAACTGACACTTTTACTTTTTCTTTTTTTTTTTTTTCCCCTCATTTGTTTTTTGTTCTGGTGAAGGGGTTTTTTCTTGTTTTGTTTTGTTTTGTTTTTGTGGGGTTTTATTTTTGTTTGTTGGTTTTGTTGTTTTTGTCTTCGTTTTTGTTTCTGTTTGTCTGTTTGCTCTTTCCTTCATTATTCTATCTGGTTTTTATATGAGTGTAAACAGAGCCTCTAACCTCTTTGTGATTATGGTTCTGATCTGTTCTTCCTTTTATCCCTCCCTTCTCTTTTTCCCACCAGTCCTCTGCACCAGTTTCCCAATGTTAGCGGGATCCCTCTTGGTCCTCCAACCCTACATCTAATTCCTTCCTCTTCTCCCAATACTTTATTTCCTCCTTAACTCATTTTAAATTTAAACTCCTGAGGGCAAAATTGACATATTAAGGACTTGTTTACTGCATATAATTTTTCTGGTGTGTTTTAGATTTTATTATATAACCGCAACTCTACTTTATACGGTTAAAAGTGGCAAATAACTGGTTAGCTCAGTCTGTCATTTTCTAGGCTGTGTTTGATGCTTTAGGTACCATTATAGACAAAAGTGAAGTAATTGTTCTAAACAGCTTTCCTTCCTGATATTCCATGACCGAGATTGACTGAGGGTCACAGAAAATACAGTGGCACAGTACCAAAGAACCAAGGACTGGGCCAAACAGGTAGCAACTTCTCATATCCAACAAATTGAAGAGGTAAGATCTGGCAGAAAGCTCAAAACCCAAAAATAAGCTACACTTGGAAGATACTGCAGAGAAGTAGTCATCTCCTAAGGATCTTAAACACTAGCAATAAAGTAACCTACCATAGGTAATTTACAAACATCACCCCAGGAATTAAACTAAAGAAAGAAAAGAAAATGAGAAGACACTTAAACAAGATGCAACCCCACACATCCAGTTCACCAAAGGCAAACCTAGGGGGCAATGAGGTGGGACAATCTGAAAGCCACCCACCTGGCCTATCTGAAGTGGTAACAACAAAGCAACTGAATGAGGCTCTGTAAAAAATTAAAACAGAAATAATTTCACAGATAACTGCAGAGATAATGTCCACAATGAAGCCCATGCTTAAGGACACTATAGCTGATACAGACAAAAAAATAGATGAGCTTAAGAAAATTATAGAAACCATGAATGCTCAGCATAGGAAAGAAATGGAATCCATAAGGCAGATTCAAGCAGATATCCAGGAGAACAAAAATTCCATTGAAAGTATTTGTAGCAGATTAAGCCAATGTGAAGACAGGATCTCAGATATAGAAGACAGGCTTGCAATTAGTGATCATGAAAAGAAAGAATTCTTAAAAATAGCAAGGGAACATGAAAAATCAATTCAGCACCTGCTAGATGACTCAAAGATAAATAGCTTAAGACTAATTGGAATAAATGAAAAAGCAGGAGATAGCATAAATGACATCAGAACCCTGTTCACAGACAGTATCACGGAGAATTTCCCTGGTAGAGAAAAAGAATTTGATCTTCATATCAATGAGGCTTGTAGAACTCCAACTAGCCATGATCAAAAAAAAATCTTAAGCCAGACATATCATAGTCAAGATCCCAGAAATTCAACAGAAGAGCAGAATCTTAAAAGCTGTTAGGGACAAGAGACAAATCACCAATAAAGGAAAACCCATCAGAATCACAGCTGACTTTTCAGCACAAACTCTCAAGTCAAGAAGAGCTTGGAATGATGTATTTCAAGCTCTAAAGGAAAATAACTTTCAACCCAGATTGATGTACCCCGCAAAACTATCTTTCAAAATTGATGGAGAAATAAAATACTTTCATGACAAAGAACATCTGAGAAAATTTATGACCACCAAACCAGCACTCCAAAATGTTCTGAAGGACATTCTAGGAAGAGATAACAAGGACTACAACTCCAGGAACCCCAGTAGAAGGAATCCACCAGGCAGGGCAGATAATTAAACAGAGAGAGAGAGGGGGGAAAATAAATAAATAAATAAAAGAGGGGGAATCAACAACAGGAAAATAACATGACAAGTATAAGTCAATACATATCAGTTTTAACCATCAATGTTAATGGTCTCAATTCACCAATCAAAAGGCACAGACTGGCAAAATGGATCAAGAAGCAAGATTCAACAATATGCTGTATACAAGAAACACATATAATTCAGAAAGAAATTCATAGACTGAAAGTCAAAGGATGGAAAACAATACTCCATGCGACAGGAACCCAGAAAAAAGCAGGGGTAGCTATTCTTTTTGCAGACAAAGTGAATTTCAAGCCAAGAATGATTCAGAGAGATAAAGATGGTCATTACATCCTTGTAAAGGGAACAATCCAAGAGGAAGAGATAATGATCATAAATATATATGCATCAAATACCAGTGCACCCAGCTATATAAAACTAGTATTAAAGGACATGAAAAATCAAATAAGCACTAAAACAATTATATTGGGGGAACTCAATACTCCACTGTCACAAAAAGACAGATCAACTAGACAAAAAATCAATAATGAAATATTAGAACTGAACCAAACTTTTGAACAAATGGACTTAGTAGATGTCTACAAAGTGTTCCACCCCACAACATCAGAATACACATTCTTCTCAGCTGCACATGGGACATTCTGCAAAATAGACCACATACTAGCTCATAAAACATGCTTAAGTAAATGCAAAGGAATTGAAATTATCCCATACATATTATCAGACCATAGTGCAATGAAATTGGAAATCAATGGCAAAAGAAATCACAAAAACTCCCTAAACACATGGAAATTAAACAGCACCCTCCTGAACAACCAATGGGTCACAGACGAACTTAAAGAAGAAATTAGACACTTTCTACAACTGAATGATAATGACAGTACAACATATCAGAACTTATGGGATACAATGAAAGCAGTCCTAAGAGGGAAATTTATAGCATTAAATACCTATATCAGGAAAATAGAGCAAGCACAAATAAACAACTTAATGGTGAACCACAAACTTCTAGAAAAAGAAGAGCAGGCTAAGTCAAAAGCTCGTACAAGGGAGGAAATTATAAAGATCAGAGCAGAAATTAACGTATTGGAGACTAAAAAAACAATACAAAGAATCAATGAAGCAAAGAGTTGGTTCTTTGAAAGAATAAATAAGATTGACAAACCCTTATCCAATCTTATTAAAAAAAAGAAAAGAAAAGACTCAAATCCATGCAATTGAAAATGAAAAGGGTGATATGACGATGGACCCTGCAGAAATCCAGAAGATCATTTATACCTATTTTGAAAATGTATATTCTACTAAGATGGAAAATGCAGAAGAAATGTTCAGATTCCTAGATATGTATAAATTACCAAAGCTGGATCAAGAAGATTTAAAAATCCTAAATAAACCAATATCAAGCAATGAAATCAAAGATGTAATTAAAAGCCTCCCAACAAAGAAAAGCCCAGGCCTTGATGGATTCACTGCTGAATGCTGCAAGAAATTTAGAGAAGACCTAACACCAATACTTCTCAAACTTTTTAATGAAATTGAAAGGGAAGCAATACTCCCAAATTTATTCCTGGAAGCAAGCATTACCCTGATACCAAAACCAGAGAAGGACCCAACTAAGAAAGAGAACTACAGGCCAATCTCCCTAATGAACATAGATGCAAAAATCCTCAATAAGATACTGGCAAACAGAATGCAGCAAATCATCAAGAAGATTATACAACATGACCAGGTTGGATTCATCCCAGGGATGCAGGGATGGTTCAACATACGTAAATCAATAAATGTATTGTACATTTTGCATCTTATTTACTCTTTCAGCTTCTTACACTAGGGAGACAATATGATGTTTACACATGTGAGACTGATTTATTTCACTTATGAGTATGGTCTCAAGTTGCATCCATTTACCTATAAAAGTCTCAAGTTTATCCTTCTTTATAGCTGAGTAATATTTCATTGTATAAAAATACCACATCTTTTTTATACATTCCTCAGTTCATGGGCATTTGGGTTGTTTCCAAGATTTAGCTATTACAAATTGTGCTGCTATAAACATGGTGCACATATATCACTGTGGTATGATGTTCTTAATTCTTTTGGGAAGATACTCAGAAGGGGAATAGCTGGGTTGAAAGGGACCTCTAATCCTAGTTTTTTGAGGAATGTTGACACTGATTTCCACAGTGGTTGCACCAGTCTACACTCCCACCAACAGTGGAGAATTGTTCCTTATCCCCACAGCCCCTCCAGCATTTGTTATTGGTTGATTTCTTGATGGCAGCCATTCTTTCTGGGGTGAGATGGAATCTCAGTGTTTTAATTTGAATCTCTCAAATGACCAGTGATGTTGAACATTTTTTCATATATTTATTTGACATTTTTATTTCTTCATCTGAGAAGTGTGTATTCATCTCAGATGCCAATTTTTGGATTTGGTCTTTGAATTTGGATGGTCTGATTTTTTTCAGCTCTTTATATGTTCTACATAGAACTCCTTTGTCTGAGGGACAATTGGCTAAAATTTTTTCCCACTTTGTGGGTTGTCTTTTCACTCTGTTGGTGATTTCTTTTGATGTGTAAAAACTTCTTAATAAGATGAGAGATCCTAGTTGTTGATTCTTTGGAGTATTTCCCTTGAAGTTTGGGTTTTGTTCATGAAGTCTCTGCCTATACCTATGCCTTCAAGATTTCTACCTACTTTCTCTTCCAGTGGATTCAGTGTTTGTTTTACTATTTAGATCTTTGATCCATTTTGACTTTAGTTTAGTGCATGGTGATAAACATGGGCCTACTTTTAGTCTCTGGCATTTTTGTGAGCCAGTTTTTCCTGCACCACTTATTAAAGAGGCTATCTTTCTTCCAGGGAACATGTTTGACCCCTTTGTCAAAGATAAAGTGGCTGAGTGTGTTTGGAGTTGTGTCTGCATCTTCTAATCTGTTCCACTGATCCTCAGGTCTGTTTTTTTTTTTGTTTTGTTTTTTTGTTTTTTTGTTTTTTGCCGGTACCATGCTGATTTTATCACAGTAGCTTTGTGGTATAATTTCAAGTCAGGCATTGTGATGCCTCCTGCCTTGCCTTTGCTGTCCAGAATTG
This sequence comes from Erethizon dorsatum, assembly GCA_028451465.1. Taxonomy (NCBI): domain Eukaryota; kingdom Metazoa; phylum Chordata; class Mammalia; order Rodentia; family Erethizontidae; genus Erethizon; species Erethizon dorsatum. The sequence goes on from CM051838.1 coordinate 60,266,990, forward strand.
CTTTTGCTATTCTTGGTCTCTTCCAGTTCCAAATGAATTTTAGGAATGTTTTCTCTAGTTCTGTGAGGTATGCTAATGGTATCAGGATTGCATTAAATCTGTACAACAATTTTGGGAGTATGGCCATTTTCACTATGTTGGTTCTTCCTATCCATGAGCAAGAGTTATCTTTCCATTTTCTGAAATCCTCTTCAATCTCCTTTTTCAGAGTACTGTAGTTTTTAGTGTAGAGGTCTTTTACATCCTTTGTGAGGTTGATTCCTAGGTATTTCATTTTTTTGAATGCTATTGTGAAGGGTATGGTTTCCCTAATTTCTCTCTCAGTAAGTTTGTTGTTTGTGTACAGGAATGCTATTGATTTTTGAGTGTTGACTTTGTATCCAGCTATGCTACTGAATTTGCTTATTAAATCTAGAAGTCTTTTGGTGGAGGTTTTGGGGTCTTCTGTGTACAGAATCATGCTATCTGTGAATAATGATAATTTAATTTCTTTCTTTCCTATCCTTATTCCTTTTATTTCTCTCTCTTGTCTAATTGCTCTGGCTAATGTTTCCAGAACTATATTGAATAGGAGTGGTGATAGTGGACATCCTTGTCTTGTTCCTGATTTTAGAGATAAAGCTTTCAGTGTTTGTCCATTTAGTATGATGTTAGCTGTTGGTTTGTCACAGATGGCTTTTATCAGATTGAGGTAAATACCATCTATTCCGATTCTCTGTAGGGCTTTTATCATGAATGAGTTTTGGACTTTGTCAAAAGCTTTTTCTCATCTATTGAGATGATCATGTGATTTGTATCTTTGGCTCTGTTGATATGGTGTATTACATTTATTGATTTGCCTATGTTGAACCATCCCTGCATTTCCAGGATGAATCCCACTTGGTCATAGTGTGTAATCTTTTTGCTGACTTGCTGCATTCTGTTTGCTAGTATCTTATTGCAGATTTTTGCATCTATGTTCATTAGGGAGATCTCCTGTAGTTCTCTTTTCTGGTTGGGTCTTTCTCTGGTTTTGGTATCAGGGTAATCCTTGCCTCTAGGAATGAGTTAGGGAGTTTTGCTTCCCTTTCAATTTCATTAAAGAGTTTGAGGAGTATTGGCATTAAGTCTTCTCTAAATTTCTTGCAGAATTCAACAGTGAATCCATCAGGATCTGGGCTTTTCTTTGATGGTAAGTTTTTAATTATATTTTCAATCTCATTCACTGATATTGGGTTATTCAGAATTTTTATATCTTCTTGATTCAGCTTTGGTAATTCATACATAGCTAGGAATCCATCCATTTCTTCTGTGTTTTTCATCCTATGAGAGCAAAGATTTTCAGTGTAGATATTGGGGATCTTGTGAATTTCCACAGGATCTGTACTGATTTCACCCTTTCCATTCCCAAATGCATGAATTTGAGTTTTTTCTTTCCTTTTTTTGATAAGGTTGGCTAAGGGTTTATCAATTTTATTTATTCTTTCAAAGAACCAACTCTTCAACTCATTAATTCTTTATATTGTTTTCTTAGTCTCCATTTCATTAATTTCTGCTCTGATCCTTATAATTTCCTCCCTTGTATGGGCTTTGGGCTTACCTTGCTCTTCTTTTTCTGGAAGCTTGAGATGCAACATTAGGTTGTTTATTTGTGCTCATTCTGTTTTCCTGACGTGAGAATTCACTACTATAAATTTGAGGGAAGCTTTTATACAATGTGATTTTAAGACTGAAAAATCATCTGAGGCAACCTACCATGAAGCAAGTGGTGAGAAATTCTAAAGCATACCCCGGAAATCTACAGATGCTGGTAGTTATGCTGAAAACAATGGTAGTAATAACAACGGTGATGAACAGCCTCTTAAGAAAATCTTTTAATGAAAGGATATTTTAAACATCCTAGAAGAGGTCTACTGGGCTTTCTTTTGTGCCTAAACACTTCATTTTTCATAAATAAAAAGGCTCTAATTGTCTTCCATTTTAAAATGTCTTTGTCAGCATAGATATTGAGGAGGTAGTTAGAGAACAAAATAATGACACTGTAAAAGTTAGAAGTGAAGTCAGTTAATCTCTTATCCCTTATGACAGTTTACATTTTGAATGACAACTAAAGTTATCTATATTGGAAGAATTGTAGCCTAATTCTGTTGTGTGTGTGTTTTACTGGAGATTTAACACAGAGCCTTCACATGGAGCCACATTCCCAGCCATTTTTTTAAATTTTGAGACAGAGTATTGCTAAGTTGCCCAAGCTGGGCTGCAACTTGCAATCCTCCTGCCTTAGCCTCCCACAGTGCTGGGATTTCAGCCATGCACCATACACCCAGCCTTATTCTTTAACAAGGTGATAAGAAAGTATATAACTTTCCACTATTTCCACTATTATAGGACATTGCCTTAAGAAATGATTTAAGATATAATACTTTAAATCAAAGTACTTCTACATGGGATGACAAAAATGACCACTGACTACAACTCTAGAGCAGAGTTTTTCACCTTCAATACTATTAACACTTTTGGGTCAGATAATCTTTGGAAATGGGAGGCCATCCTGAGCTCTGTAGGTGACTCAGCAGCATCCTTGGCCTTCACCCACTTAATCCCGGTGACACCTTCCCCAGCTCATTTGAAACAACCAAAAAACATCTCCATTGCCAAAGGCCTCCTGGGACAAATTTTCCTTCAGTTGGCAACCATATTACTCTAGAGGAATTTTACATGGAAACGTGGATTTTGAGCCTCAAAGAGGGTCTTAAAATGGCAGTTCTCATAAGAGAAGGAATATTGGAGAAAACATCAGCACCGGTTTCTGCCAAGTCCTCATGTTACTACGGAAGACAGAAAGGAAGCAAGAGCAGGGAACGTGTGTGGACAGGAGGGTGGCTGTGGGTGGCAGAAAGGGTGGGCCCACACGGGAAGTCTACTCTTCTCCTTGGCAACAATGCCTCAACAAGTTGGAACCCATAGAGATCAGACCAGGCAGTGACATCTTCTGTAGGGTCCAACTACATGTGGGGAACTCCTGTCTTCTGCTAGCCAAGTGGAGGTGAATTTTCAACATATTAAGAAATGGGATAATACAGCTCAGTTAGACATTTAATAAGGTGTCCCTTTTTTTGCCTTTTGAAAGAAAATGTTTTTCCAGAAAAACTTGAAAAGTTATAATTGTGGTTTGAAATCAATAACTCTCAATTTTTTCTTTGTGGTTATGGAAGAAATCATCAATTCCATTTCTCAGTAGGACCTCATAAACACGATAGGCCAAATGCCAGAAGAGAAATTAAATGGCGCTGTGATCCTCAAGGGAAGACATATTCTAACTATGAAGTATTCACACCACACCTAGAGAACAGTAGACAAAAGGGAATGAACTAGACTACTTGTTCGTATTTACTGTTTTGACAGCACTGTTTATCAAAATAACTACAATTTTCAAAGAAAAGGCTGCTTAATTTTTACTATATTGCTTTTCTGTCTGGCAAGAACTATAAAGAATAAGTTCACTAAGTTTGTGTTGAGTCTTAGTTTAACTTGTTTCAAAATGGCATCTTCTAGGCCTCTTTCTATGATATGTTATTAATTTAAAATCTGCATGATATTGTAATTGTGGTACATGTCATTATGCACTTGTCAAAACTCATGGAACCTACAACAGGAAAGCGAACTCTGATATACATTATGGGGTTTAGTTAACAATATTGTATAATATTGTTTCATCAGTTATAACAAATGTACCACACTAAAACAAGATGGTAATAGGGGAAACTGTAAGGGTGGTTGAGAGTTCATGAGTGGAATTCTTGGTACTTTTCACTTACTTTTTCTGTAAATCTAAAACTGCTCTAAAAATAAACTATAAACTAAAAATCTGTTTTGTAAATTTCATAGAAAAAAGTATTAAAATTCATGAAGTGTCTTTTAAATAGGCCTTTAAAGATTGGTCATTTTGTTACCAGATGGTGAGTTCCATGGGGCTTTTTTCCAGGTTCTTGGTGTCCCAAACAAAGAATTGGACAGAAAAGGCAGCGAGGGTGAACATTTATTGAAGGCAGAAAATGAGTACACTCTGCGGGGTGACAGCGGACTAGTGAAAAGGCTTATGGGGCCCGAGGATAACGGTCAAGAGATTTTTTTGTATTCAAGACACCTGGATTGGGGCCGGTGAGATGGCTCAGCAGCATAAGCGTCTGCCTGGCAAGCGCGAGGGCCTGAGTTTGACTCCCGGAACCCACATACGAAAAAAGGGCCGGTGATACCGCTCAGCAGGCACACGAGGTCCTGAGGTCGACCCCCAGTACCCACAAAAAAAAAAAAAAGACACCTGGGTTGACTTCCCCCTCATGCAAATGAGGCATTTGTCCTATCAAAAAGTCACTTGGCCTCACACCAGATATAAACTGTCTTATTGAAAATTCACCTGCCTTCACAGAGGTTCCAAAAGAGCGCCTTTTGATTGGCTGTGCCCACATGCAAATGAAGAGTTGAAAATAGCATCTTCTGATTGGTTCTGCAAACAGTATCAGATTCAGATGAAGGATTGAGCTATCGCTTTCTGATTGATTCCATCTACAGTACACAGGACCAGTGGAATCATTTTTGTTCCTGTGTTCTGCACATGCCCTCTCTTTGTAGGAAACATCTTGCTCACCCTGTTAGCCACAAGTTTTTATGACCTTTGACACATTCTGTCCTGTTAGTTATCTAGTTTGCCCCACCTCTAATCTCCTACCTCAAGCTCACAATTTATTCTCTTTCACTGATGAAAAAGGATTGCTCAAGATGAAGTGGAGATAGCAAGGACTTCCCTCCATGTCCAATCCTGGCTACAGGCACCTTTTATCCAAGCTCCTGGAAAATATGATTAGAGCATTGTGAATAGTGGACCTCACACTGCATTACACTTTGTATTTTCTTCATTTAAGCAATTTCTCAAACTTTTGTTTTCTCTTCAAAAAATGACTTCTGAAGTAAAATTCACTCATTGTTTATAATGAATTGTACGTGATAGGCAGATCGTGTTCCTAAGTTACAGCACAGAAAGCTAGCTAGAGACACAGTAATATGATAAATCAGAGAGCTTTTTCTTAGACTTTGTTTGCAATAGCAAACAACTTGTTAAGCTGAAATATAGTAAATTTCTCAGTGACAGTCCAGTCACCCTGTCATAATAACTATAGATCCCAGTTTTAATCTCTGCCAAATAGGAATTTTTCAACACAGCTTCTTGGCTGGTTGTCAGAGAAGAATCTCTAGGCTAATTAGACCCTCATCAGTCAGAGGAGGGCTCTGAGCAGTGCTTCACACTAGAGCTCTAAGGAGAGTACGGTGATCTAAAGACACTTTTAAAAGATCCTTTATTCAGAGGAAATGTAGTCCCATTGAAGGCCCTACCTACATTTCTGACAAAGGTAAGGATACATCTAAAGCAGCTAATTGTCAGTTCAGCTGAATTCAAAACTAATGTAGAGCAGGTAAGTGCCAGAGACAGAGTTAGAAGGCACAGAACAAAGTGGTAAATTCATGGATTTTGAAATCCCAAGAAACTTGGGTTCTACTAAAGGCTGTGTGACCCTGGCCAGGTCACCTCCCTGGACCTCTAATCTCATGTCTGTAGGTGAGGTAATATCCTTCAAGAGTCAAGTTCTAGGTAAAAGTGTAGGTGGAAGCTTTATTCTTACTTTTAAGAGCAGTAACAGTAGCAGCAGTAGTTACATCCTTTTTAGTGCATGGTTCCAAGGTGAGAAGTAGTCTGGTAGAAAGTAAGGGGACATTCAAGGTAAAAGTTTGCATTTCCAAAGCAGTAGGAAGGAACAAGTCGCCTTTTAAGGTAAGACAAGAAGTTATTTTTGGAGAAGGAGAAAGGGAAATAAGAGTTTAAATGTTCTTCAACTTCATGTCAAGGTTTTATTGACGTTTTTAAACAATAAGAAAATCTGTATTTTAAAAGTCTGAGTGGTGCATAATAAATGTTTGTTATATCACTCTGTATTTTTGCCGTACATTTGAAATATTTTGAAATAAAGAACTAGTGTTAGAAATATAGAATGAGAAAATATTTATCCCTCTAATTATTAAAATATCTGTGCATAACTGTTTGAATTAAGGTATTATTAATAACCATTTGGGGAGTGTTTGGAAATTTTACTTCAAATTTTCTAAATGATTGTTTTGTTTTTGTTCTCTATTTTCCAAGTTGTTGAATAAGAATAACATGAGAAAGAAAACTTGCTACAGAACAATGACATCACAGAAGCATTTTTAGCTTATAAAAATTTCCATGCATAGCTCTACTTCAATTTTGATCATTAACTACTAGACAGACAAGGAAAAATTAAAGTAGGAATCCAGGAGTGTATGGAATGTATTGTATGTTAATGGGGCAGTATGTTTTAATTCACTAAAATTTATTTTCCAACACTTTCCAAACATGGAAGTGCTGTGTAAAATGAGATATACCAGTAAATTCCAAGGCATAACTCAGACTCTTGGGACTAGACACCCCTTTGATCTCGTCACAAATTGGCTCCTGAAAACCAGAAGGCCTCCTGGATTCAGGTCTCCAGGGATCTTACCCCTGAAGCATCTCCAGCCAAATAAAGTGGCTGAGACAGACCCTGGACCCAGGCAGAATGGCAACCATTTCATGAAATTAACCCCAAACGATGTGAACAGACAATCCTCCACATGCAATTACGGCTTTTGTTACTTTCCCTCCATGAAAACATTCTATTGCTTTGGCTTAAATGCAACAGATAGAGGTATTCAGCCTTGGCTGGCAATATTTCTGGTCCATATTTCAATAGATTATCCTGAATTGGCCTCCTGGAAGCATTTATGCTGACCAGTTTTAAAAAGCTCTTTGTCAGCCCTCACTCTTACCTGCTAACACCCACGCTAATGGATGAAAGCAGGGGCGATGATAATCGCTGTCTGTCTGCCCAGCCCTGAGAGTGCTGCCGCAGTCTGCACAACAGTCGTCTGGAGGGAGAAAAAGGAAATACGGAGTGTAATTCAATGAATACTTGGGAACCGGGCTCGAGGGTTTCTTTTTTCCTTTTAAAGGAGTAGTGATATCAGAAGTAGGATTATGAAAAAGAAAGAGTAAAAATAGGATCTTTGTGAATTACAATAGCAAGGGCATTTCAAATTGAATTACAGGGGATCATGGCAATTAGAATTGGAAAAGATCTTTCAGGCTTTCTCTGTCAAAGCATGATTACTCCCAATGGTATATTCTTCCGAGCTTAGTCCAGTCCAATTTTAAATGATTCAAGTGATCGAGCCTCCTCAGCCTCTCTTGGGATATCATTTCACAGTCAAAACAGCTAACTGCTGGGGAATCCCCATATATTTTTTTTCTTTGCTTTATTTCCATTATTCTGTTTTGTATTTCTGCAATCTATCTTAAAATTATTTGAATTTAGTTGTAAATGAATTCAATCTACATTTAAATAATTAAACCCAGATGAGTCTGGATCTTTACAGCTACATTAATATCTTTAACTCTGTCTCAGACATACACCCCCTACCCATGCACACACACTTAAACAGATGCGTATGTGTACAACAAGTGTACATATGCCCACATATATCTACATACACATAGGTCCGTAATTAGGAAATATTACACAGCCACAGTGTGCTTGTGAGAAAAATTAACTAAAAAACCTAACTTTTAAATCATTTTTTGACAAAGCAATCACAAAACATTGATAAACTACTGCTTTAAAACTGATAAACAGACAACAAATGTAAACTTAAATGTCATTTTGCTTGGTGAATATTTCTTTCACATGAATAAGGTAATATGACCTTTTAACATAGTATTTACTATGGCTTATTTAGTACAAATCATATAGACAATAAGTTGCTAATGCTATAAATATATTTATAGAAAATATTTTATTCAAACTTTTTGCAACCACTGAAACAACATTGACTCATATTTTCTTTGTGGAGGAATTCATTCTTACATGAAATATGGTTTAAGATCTGAGTAAATTATAGAACCTGGGAGAACAGCTTGGGGTATTCAAGGTTAATAGAAATTGCTTGAGGGTATTTAAATTTGATCAAAGAATTTATATAGTTTTCTATGTCCTTTCCAAAGAGCTGCCCCCAAGTATTTTTCGCACCTATCAATCAGCTAATATCAGGGAGGAAAATACATACTTTGGAATAAGAAAAAAAGTAAATGAATAATTTGAATTTTCTTTAAAAAGATGAACTTCACCATTTTCATGGGAATTTTTATGTAATTAGTTCATAAAATTCTCAAACTGGAAGGATTCTTAGAGATCATCTAACTCAGTGATTATGTAGTCATGGCTTGAAAAAATTTAGGGAGCTTGTATAGGAATTTAAACTTTCAAATTTTTCAGTCAGGTAAATTTTAGTTGATTGTGTGAATTGAACATGTTTTTACATAAAATTCCTTTATAAATCTTATTGTGTTGTTCCTGATTTTTAGAGCTGGGGATCGAACCCAGAGCCTTGTGCATGCTAAGCAAATAATGTACCACTGAGCTGTACTTCCAGCCCTCCATGTAAATCTTACTTTTAAAAAAAATCACAACAAATAAATTTAAAAGAATGAAAAAACTGTGAGATTGTGAGAGGCGAGAGCAACTGGAGATGGTCTATGTACTTTTTTTGAGGATGAAAGCAAATGGAGTGGTAAATGAATAAGCTAAAAAGAAAAAGGTAATGATAACTAACCATTTTTGAGTACTCATTGTGTGCTAAGCATTATTATATAAGCTTCTTATGAGATAATTCAGCGAATCTCACAATACCATGAGGTAAGTAGAATTATCTCCATTTAATAGATTAAGAATTTGAGGCACAGTGGGTTAATAAGAAAGCAGTTATATAGCAGAACTGATTCATAAACCCAGAGAATCTACCTCTCACATTGATGACAAGCAAGATAAACTGCCTTCTACCTTCAGAAACTCAGTAACCAGAGGAAACTTCGCAGTAGAAGTAGCGAGGCGTAGGCCCCTCAAAACAATGGTCAGAAGACCACAGAGAAAGACTCAGGCTTTAACTCCCTTTCACTTTGCCAAATGAGTCAGTGGAGTGGGAAATTCTTTTTCCAGAAACTGAATTTCCTTGAAAAAATACTTAAAATAACTGATATTGTGGGTTTCCATTAAAAAAAGGAAGTCAACTGGCCACCTGATGCTCACAAGGTAACCTCTGTCTGCAAGTTCTGTGTATGGAACCTTGGCATCAGATTTCACAGCATCACTCCTCATGTCTGTTTCTGTTGACTGCTTTATCTCTTGCTAATATGTCGCTTTTCCCCTGCTTTTTTGTGTCTCGTTATTTTAATGAATGCTGGAATTCATGTGCAAAAGACAAAAAAAAAGAAGAAGGGAAATATCATTTAAATATCCATGTGGAAAAAAAATGAAACTTGAACCCATCTCATACCCTATACAAAATGAATGAAAGATGGATTGGCCAGACCTTTTGATGTGTCATGGTACTTTTTATCATTTAATCAGTATGTATCCATTTTTAAATATTGCATGCTATCATTTGAAAACCACTTCTGGGGGGCCGGTGAGATAGCTCAGCGGAATAAGCGCCTGCCTGGCAAGCGCAAGGTCCTGAGTTCAACTCCCAGAATCCACATAAAGGAAAAAAGGGGCCAGCGATATCGCTCAGCAGCATAAGCGCCTGCCTGGCAAGCACGAGGTCCTGAGGTCGACTCCTGGTACCCACATAAAAAAAAAAAAAAAAGAAAAGAAAACCATTTCTGCTTTCTCAGTCTTCTTTAATGAAGTACCTGTGTTGTAGAAAATTTGTATAGCATAGTAAGGCATAAATAGAGAAACCAACCATGATTTTTCTGCAGAGATGATCTCTATTAGTATTTAGTTAAGAATTCTTACTGCCTTCTATCTTTCAATCACCATGTATACACTTTGGAGGACAAAATTGAGATCTTACATACTAGCTCATACATACAAATTAAGTGAATTTTTTCACTCAGTAATGTTTTGTGGATACCTTATATAGCTAAGTATAGATTTATAAAAATCATTTTAATGCACAATATTTTGTCATACGGTCAATAATTTATTTGTGATTGTGTTATTGTTGAACATTAAATTTGTTTCAATTTGAAAATTATTATAAATATGATAAGAATGTAAAACATTTGCACAATATTTAAAGGTATTTGATTCGTATTGCAAAATCAACTTTAGAAATGTTATCCAAATTTACCTTCATACCAGGAGCTCTGTAAAATACTTGTTTCACTGAGCCCTAGCCAAACTTGGTTTATCATTTTTATAAAATCCCCAACATTCAAAAGAGAAAAAATTGTAACTTCTTAGTTTTTAACTTTGAATTTCTTTATATGCTTATTGTCCATTTTATTTCCTCCTTTTATGAATTGCACATTCATATTTTTCCCAGTTTTGATTGTTGTTTTTTTGTTTTTCTTAGTAATGTATAAGGACTTCAACAAGTTAAGAAAATAAAAACAATTTATCTTTTCCTCTTTTGTTGTTGGTTTTGTTTGACAAATTATGCGTGTTTACCTGAAAGAGTATTTGCGAATGGAAACATGAGTGAAGAACAAGGGTCGAAGGGCTTGGCAGGAAGTTTATATTTCCTTAAGCCCGGCTGTATCTAAGAATATAGCTGAAGATGGCAGCCATGAACAAAGAAGGGAAGAAGCCTGAAAGAAAATTGTCTGCTGGTTAAGATATAGTTTGTAGAGTCTCCTATAAATCTGTACCATATTAGTAAGGCATTAGCAGAGTAAATACTCTCTCAAAAATCTACTCAGAAGTCAATTTTTTGAACGACAATAGAAATCTTTTTTTTTAAGAATGGATACGTCTTTTGGCTAAACATGGATAGCAGCTTTTACTCAATATGGCATAATAATTCCAGCAGGCTCACAGCAGCAAACTAAGTCTGTCTCAAAGTATCTTATTACAATAAAATCAAATTTAACCTCTTAAACCCAAGACATAAATCACTCACTTTTCTTTCAAACAATTTGAGAGTGTATTACCATAAATACTACCTGTCACAAGACTGATAGCCGTCAGTAGCTCAAAAATATGAATAAAATTGAAAATGCATTTGAATTTGGAAGCCATGATAGCATTTTCTAGAAAGGTAATGATAATAAAAGGTTATAACATATAAGAAAAAAATCTCAGGAATAATGAAATCAAGCAAACTTTTTTTAAATTAAATGAATTCCCAAATCAGCCTCACCAGAGTTGTATTTCCACCAAATATAGCAGTCAATAAAATTCTTATTGGCCCTTGTAATGTGTTGTGGTGGCAAATTGAGTTTACTTTGTGAATTTTAGTATTGAAAAAATATATCATATTGCAGGGCATAATTTCAAAATTGCACAATATGAGTTTATATTTCTTTCCAAATGATACCTGAAACCTTCATTAATATTTCTCCAACAATATAAAAATTAATCTCTCCTGAATTTTAAAATATGTTTTTAGGGCTGGTGAGATAGCTCAGCGGCATAAGCACCTGCCTGGCAAGCGTGAGGTCCTGAGTTCAACTCTCGGTACCCATATAAAGGAAAAAAAAGGGCCGGTGATATCACTCAGTGGCACAAGCACCTGCTGGCAAGTGTGAGGTCCTGAGGTCGACTCCTGGTACCCACATTAAAAAAAAAAAAAAAAAAAAAAAAAAAAAAAATATATATATATATATATATATATATATATATATATGTTTTTAATCAGTAAATACGGTGACTAAATTCAAATGCTTTTTAAAAGATTCAAATCAATATATTTTAGATAACATATGTTTCTTCCAAATTTTCAAACTCTATTTGTATCTTGTTTGCATTTTCTGGTTTAAAAACCACATTATTGCTAGGTGTGGTGGCACACGCCTGTAATCCCAGCACTTGGGAGGCTGAGGCAGGAGGATTGCTGTGACTTTGAGGCCAGCCTGGACTACAAAGTGAGTTCAAGCCCAGCCTGCACTGCATAGTGAGACCCTGTCTCAAAAACAAAACAAACAAACAAACAAAAAACCCCACATTATTACATGCAACAACTTTGATAGCGCTCAAGGACATTATGCTAAGTGGAAAAAGCTAACCTCAAAAGTTACATACTTCATGATTCCATTTATATAACATCCTTGAAATGACAAACTATAGAAATGGAGATGAGATGAGTGATTGTCAAGGCATGGGATGGAAGTGGGTGTGGCTATTAAAAGGGAAGCATAAGGCAGTTCCTTTGTGCTGCTGGAACAGTTCTGTATTTTGATTGTGGTAGTAGTTATAGAAATCTACACATGGGATTAAGTTGCATAGAGTAATACACATAGAAAACAGTACATGTAAAAACTGGCAAAAATTTAACAAAGTCTGCTGTCCATTGAACGATCCTGTACCAACATCAGTTTCCTGGTTTTGATCTTATACTTCAGATCAAATGGTGGTATGTGACCCTTGGGGAAACCAAGCGGAAAATTCATAAGAGTCCACTGTATAAACCTTGCACTTTTGTATATCTATAATTATTTAAAAATAAAGTTTTTTAAAAACATGATATCTACTAATCCATACTTTCAAGGTTAGATAGACAATTGTCAGAATGAAAGAACTCTTAGCAGCCAAATTCTATGTTACAAAATTCATTCACTAACAACTTTCTTTAATTAGAAAGTTACTCAGGTTCTCATTTAGTGCCTTTTTATCCTTCAAATATATTTCTAATACACTTAATAGTTTGGTTTCCACAACTACAACAGATACATTTATTCATTCCTATCTCAGAAATTCTTAATGCATCCCTTAGAAAGACATCCTACTTCCCAGGAGAAAGGAGAGAAGATAGATGGGAAAGGAGGAGGGGTGAGGATAAATGGGACTAAATCAGAAAATACTTACATGTGGGAGTTTGGGATTTTTATTCTTAAGACAAAGGGGCACTATCAAAGAGTTTAAATAAGGTTGTGGGATAGATGGTTGAGTTTACTGTGTTTTTTTTTCAAGACTATACAAGTATTAGTGTGCAAAATTTAGTGTGCAAGATAGAACACTAGTTAAAAAGCTGTTGTGATAATTCTGAGATGGCCAAATGGTGGCTGTTAAGATGGACAGAGGTAGACAGCCTTGAATTCTTTAAGAGAATTGCAGGACTGGGTTTGTATTTATTCCTTATAAGCCATAGGAAAGGAGGTAGGCAAACATGACACAAAGGTGTTTGGCTTTAGGAGGAGCTTGGAATAAAAAGGATATACTAAAGGAATTACATACTCACATTATATCCAAGAGTAAATTTAGTAGGAATTGGATATATAGGCTGAAATTCAGGAGAAAATATCTGGATGAGAGATATATCATTGTGGAAAACATCAATCTATGAATCAATTGTTCTCAACTGGCTACACATTAGAATCATATGAAGGGCTTTAAAAAATATTTATGCCCTTGCTCCACATAAGCCTAAGTAAATAAGAAGTTCTGCAGATGTGAGGAAAAGGCATTGACTTTAAAAGGCACACAACTACCCCAGGTGATTCAAGCACGTAGCAGGGTTGAGAACTACTGTTATAAATAGTAATTGAACCTACTGCACTGGTTGAACTCATCTAGAGAGACTCTATGGTAGAGGCTCCAAACCTTTACTGCACAGAGGAATCACCTGAAAACCTGTAAAAAATACTGATGCCTGATTCTCCTCCCCAGAGAATCTGATTTAATTCTGATTTAATTGGTCTAAGGTGCAGCTCTGTGTAATAATCAGTTAATGTTGTCTACAACTGATGCACATATGCACGAGAGAGAGAGATTGAGAGAGAGAGAGACAGGGAGCGACAGAGAGAGAGAGAATGACCAAGGTCAAGCCCCTGGAGAATAGTGATTTTAAGTAATGAAAAGAGAAAGTCATAAAATATAATCATAGAAATAAGAGAAAAATAATATTAAGGAACCAAGAGGAAACAAATGTTTTAAGAAATGAAAATGATCACCAATACCAAGTAAAATAAGAAGTACACTGAGGTAGCAATAGTAATCACAGCCATTAATTATATGAGTGTGAGTGCTTTTATTAGAGTTGTCATGGCTACCCCTATCTCCTGAATCTACCCAAAAGTTTTACCTTTCATGATCATTTTGATTTTGGAGAACAGCCAAAAGTTTCATGGTACCAGACCCAGTGAATACAGTGGAAAAAGACACACTTAATATTTTTATGAAGCTGCCTTTCTAATGGATGGCAATCAGCAGCAGCATTTACCACAGTTATGCTCACACCTTGCAAAGACACTCACAAAAGACGACTTCCAGAACTGCTTCAGAAAGTAGCAAGAATGATGGGATAAGTGCATTCAGAAAGGGAGTATTCTGAGAGGTATCAATAGCAATGTGTCTTTTATTGTAATAAAATGTTTTAATTTAAACATCAACTGTATATTTTAATCACAATGCATATGTCTCCAAAATACATTCATAGTAGCACTCTTTGTAATAGACCCAAAATGAAATGACCCAAAAGTCATGAATAATAAACCTTGGTATATTTATATAGTGGATTCTATGTAGCAATGAAACTATAACCACATGTAACAACTTAGATATACCTCATAAATATGACATTGAGAAAAAAAGTTAGAGAAGATAATAAATACAGTAGGTTTCTATAATAAGAGACAATGTAGTGGTTACTTTTATAAAAGAGAGGAAAAGAATAACATAAGAAGCAAAAAGGAGGTACAGAGGGCTTTTGTGTTTCTGGTAATGCTGTTTTTTGATCTGGGAGCTATATAACTTAGTATGTTTCATCTGTGAAGATTCACTCAGCTGTACATTTATGATCTGTCTGCTTTTCTCTAGGTACTTCAAATTTTTATTAAAATTTTGCATTAAGTATGTACATAGTAGGTAAGATTGCTGAAATTCTACATGGTTTGCATATTATTAAAAATTCTCTAGAGACAATTTTAATATTTCCTATAAAATAGGCCCAATGACTTTGGTTTCCAATCCAACATGAAGGATCTATAGAGGTTGCCACTGCGTACTTAAAAAAGTAAAAAGCTGAACAAATTGAAAATTCAACAACTCAGATCCATTATAGAAGTAGGTTCCCGGGACAAATCCCTGTGTCCCAAATTTTAAAGACAGACAATAAATACAGAGAATCACAACTATTCAATGCTGCACTGAAAATTTCTAATTAGTGTAATAACACAATAAAAGGAAACAAAATGTATACAGATTGCAAAAAAAAGAAATAAAACTGTCTTTGTTCACAGATTGCATGGTTGTCTATGCAGACAACCCAAAGAATTGAGAAAAAGTATGGAACTAATAAGTGATTATAGGTTATTATGCAAAAGTCATTCAGTCTTTAATATACTAACAACTAATAAGTGGAACTTGAAATTAAAAACACATTACCACTTACATTAATACCCCATAAGTGAAATATTTAGATATAAATCTAACAAAATATGTAGAGGATCTATATGAAGAAAAACATCCAAATTCTGATGCAACATATCAAAGAAGAATTAAATAAATGCAGATATATTCCAGGGTCATGAGTAGGAAGGTTCAATATTATCAACTGTCAATTCTTGGTGGAGAAAAGTGGGTGCTGGAGATGCCTGACACCTTGTCTTGAGGAGCAGCTGTTAGCATGATGGAGCAAGCAGCGTATTGCTTATACCTAGACAAACTGCAGAGCTTTATGGGCCAGAGGTGAAAGTCCCAGCCAAGGTAAAACAACCTCACTGAGCAACCAACAGTATCAGTTGCACCCAAGATGGTCTCAGAAGTAAGTTCATGTGGTAGATTTCCAGATAGAACTGGTACAAGCATTCTTAGTTGAGATGCTAAGGGGGTTGGTTAAAGCAGTACTGGAAGGAACATCAAGCTAGCTTAGTGCAAGAAAAAAAAAAAAAAAAAAAGACAATGTAATAAAAGATACTATTCATAAAAGATATCAATTTATCCCAACTTACTCTATAGATTTAACACAATCCCAGTCAAATCTCAGCAAGTTGTTTTGTGGACATCAACAAATTGGTTCTAAAATTTATATGGAGAGGAAAAGGATCCAGAATAACCCCTTAATACTGAAGGAGAAAAACAAAGTTGGAGGTCTGGTCCCTCCCCAGTTCTAGACTTACTATAAAGTTACAGTAATAAAGACAGTGTGGAATGGCTGGAGGAAAAGACAAATAAACCAGTGAAACAAAATACAAGGCCGGTGAGATAGCTCAGTGGCATAAGCGCCTGCCTGGCAAGTGCAAGGTCCTGAGTTCGACTCCTGAAACTCACATACGAAAAAAGGGCCGGTGATATCGCTCAGCGGCACGGGCGCCTGCTGGTGTGCGAGGTCCTGAGGTCGACCCCCGGTACCCACACACACACAAAAAAAACAAAACTAGAGCCTACAAATAGACCCACATAAATACATTCAACAGATCTTTGACAAAGAAACAAAGACAACGTAATGTAACAAAAATAGTCTTTTAACAAATGGGACAACTAGACATTCACATACAAAAACGTAAATCTAGACACAAACTTTACACTCTTCACAAAAATTAATTTAAAATACATCATAGGGCTAAATATAAAATGAAAAATTCTAAGACTTCTAGAAGATAATGTAAGAGAAAACCTACATGACATTCAGTATGGTGGTGACTTTTTAGACACAACATTGCAGACTCGATCCATAAAAACAAAATTGAAAATCCGGCTTCAATAAAATTTAAAAATTCTTCTCAGTGCAAGACAATTTCAAGATAACAAAAAGACAAGGCTGGGAGAAAATACTTGCAAATAACTAATCTACTGAAAGACTTACCTGAAATATGTGGAGGACCCCTAAAACTCAGCAAGAAGGGATAAAGATGTAGCTCAGTGGTAGATCACTTAATTGGTCATGCATGAAACCCTAGTTTCAATACCTGGAAGCCCCCCCAAAAAGCTCAACAATAAAAAATTCATAACTCAATTAAAAAGGGGTGTAATATCTGAACAAACATTTCACAAAGCAGATATACAGGTGGCCAACAAGCATATGGAAACATTCAACATCATATCTTCAGGGAATTGCAAATTATAATGAGATGCCTCTGCATACTTATTAGAACAGCCAAAATCCAAATATTCATAACACCAAATGTTTGTGAGGATGTGAAGCACCAGGAATTTTATTCATTGTTAGTAGGAATGTAAATGGTATCGTTACTTTGGAAGACAATTTGTCACTTTCTTAGAAAACTAAACATACTCTTACCATATGAGCCAGCAATTGTGCGCCTTAGTGTTTACTCAAGTGAATTGAAAGTTTATGTCCACACAAAAACAAAAACCCGCACATGGATGTTTATAGCAGATTTGCTCATAATTGCCAAACTCTTGAAGTATCCAAAATGTCCTTCAGTGGGTGAATTGATGAACTGTGATACATCCAGACTATGTGATATTATATTGCTGAAAGGCAAAAAGCCATCAAATCATGAAAAGACATGGAAGAAACTTAATTGCATATTGCTAAATGAAAGAAGCTACTCTGAAAGCTCTGTATGCTGCATGATTCCAACTTTACAACATTATAGAAAGGCAAAACTACAGAGAGTATTGATCAGTGGTTAGGTGAGGAAAGGGTGATTAGGAAATCACAGAAGATCTTTTTTTTTTTTTTTTTGTGGGTACCGGGGGGTCAACCTCAGGACCTTGCGCGCCAGCAGGCGCCCGTGCCGCTGAGCGATCTCACCGGCCCCTTTTTCGTATGTGGGTTCCGGGAGTTGAACTCAGGCCCTCACGCTTGCCGGGCAGGCGCTTAAGCCGCTGAGCCATCTCACCGGCCCCAGAGAAGATCTTTAGGGCAATGTTTTAGTCTCTTTTCTGTTACTATTACAAAATACCTGACCCTGGGTGCTATACAAAGAAAAAAGTTTCTTTAGTCCGTAAGTCTTGGAGCCTAATAGTCAAAGTTAGGCAGCCCCTTTGGGTTTAGCCTCTGGTGAAGGTCCCCTTGGCCAAGTCACCACATAGCAGATGGCATCATGGTGGGAGGGCCAGTGAGAGGAAGAGATTACATAATGAGACAAGAAGCCAGAGAGTGGAAGAGGACAACCCTGCTTTTTCATCACTGCCCTCTCCCAAGAACTAACCAGGTTACCATAAACTATGTCAATTGCATCCAAGGGCACCTCCCCTCAGTGACCTAGAAACTTTCCATAACGCCTCCTTCTCAAAGGTTCCACTGCCTCCAATACTGCCACACTGGAAATCAGCTTCCAACATATGAACCTTTTGGGGATACACTTAAGCCATCCTCAAACCATAGCTAGCAGTGAAACTATTCATTACAGTAATGTAATGACGGATATGTGCCATTATCCATTTGTCAAGATCCCTAGAATGTACAACACCAACGGTGAACCCTTACGTAATTTATGGATTTTGAGTGACAATGATATGCCAGCATAGGTCAATTGAGTGTAGTAAATGTATCACTCTATCACAGTGGCGTGGGATTTTTGAGGATTTCAAAAAGGGGAGGTTGCATGGTCTAAGGACAGGGATATTTTCCACTCTGTATTTTCCACTCAAGTTTTGCCTGAAACTAAAACTTCTCTAAAAACAATATTTACTATTTTTTTTTAAAAGAGATTCCTAGAACAAGCCAATTTTCACATTCACATTTGAACTTCCAATACACACTGAACTGTGTATGAAAACTATAGACACATGATTTTATTCAGCTGTTTTAGCGTCATTAACACCGCTTAGGATTTTTCTGTTTGATCCTTGAGCCAAGGCTTCTTCAGAGCAGAAATATAGAAAATCGGCCGGTGAGATGGCTCAGCGGCTTAAGCGCCTGCCTTGCAAGCGCGAAGGCCCGAGTTCGACTCCCGGAACCCACATACGAAAAAGGGGCCGGTGATATCGCTCAGCGGCACGGGTGCCTGTTGGCGCGTGAGGTCCTGAGGTCGTCCCCCCGGTACCCACAAAAAAAAAAAAAAAAAAAAAGAAATATAGAAAACCCCTCTCATGATACTCAAGAGTTATACCGCATGTCATTTTCCATTATAATGTGGAAAATTTCAATTGCATAGTTGTAAATAATCCTCTCTTATAATCCCAGCACTTGGGAGGCTGAGGCAAGGGATCGCCACAAGTTCAAGGCCAGCCTGAACTACACAGAGATATCCTGTCTCAAAAAAACAATAATAATAATAATCCTTTCTTATTTTTAGATTTTTTAGAGAGAATTATAGTTTATTGTCTGTCTTAAAATATAGCTTCTGGGTATTGCTATTGAAGTTCTAAAAAGAATGTAGCCTAATAGTTATTTTATCAATTTTTTTCATTTAAGAGTAGCATGAAAATATAAGTACTGTAAATGTAAATGCACTTTAATGGTAATACATAAGATACAATGTGTTTAAATTGGTCATATAATAAAAAACATTTTTCTTTTTTTTTAATTACAGAAGAAATAATTCAAGTATCAGAAGAGAAACAAAGCATAGTATATGCTATCAGGTATATTTTTCTGATTGTTTGCAGGTGGTGATGTTTATAAAGAATTAGGCATTTTTTTCCTTTTTAATGTTGATCCCTGAATAGATCTTTTGCTGTCATACAAGACTGTGTTCCTTTCCCACTGCACCTGTTCTATTCAGAGATCATGTTACAAATAATGATCTAATTATCTCCTTGGGGAGATTATTGGTATGTTATGAGTGAAAGATAATGGATTAGTCAGTTTGTGCAATTGCAATGTAAAAAAAAAAATGTTACCAGTAATATTTGGACAATTCCATGAAGAATGTGTAGAAATCTATTTTCAAGACAGTCCTGGGAACTAGAGAAGAATCATATTTCAAACAACTTTCTAGGGTATCTAAGGTAGAAAGTTTCTACCATCTTACTGAGATCTTTGCACATATGATTTTTAGAAAGTAACTACCCACATATTTATGGAAACAACTATCTGATCTTTCAAAATTTCATTCTCCACTAGAGAGTATTTCCTTCATGCCAAATTCGCTGACCTAACCTCCAATTATCTCCAACCTCATTCTTCTCTGATTTTACTTGTCTATTCTCCAAAGAATTCCCATAATTGGTCTTAACTATCTTTTACCTATCTTCCATGATTTCCAGCTACTTTTCTATTCATCACTCATTCTTTGGACTCTGTAGGGATAATGAGTTCCCTGCTTTCACTTGCCTACTCAGGCCTCTGGAGGGATGTCTGAATATTGCCCTGGTGATAGGGTACCAAAGCAAGGTCCTACTGGGAATGGGGTAAGTCTCAAGGGATAAGGGATACTTTTGGCAGAGTGAATTTAAGCTATCTTCATTGGGAGAGAATAGGAGGTAGATAGAGTTTCAAAAAGCTACATTCTGATGCTGACAGGCCTTGAAAACCACATTTAGTTCATTATTTCAAGAAAATAAATCTTGGTTTTTCAAATCATCTCTCTATTTGAATGAAAATGCAGACAAAATTTAGGCTCCAGAAATATTGCTGTATCACCTCTATGTTAATGAGTTTGGAGAGGGTGTGTGTGTGTGTGTGTGTGTGTGCGTGCATGTGCACAATATAATAATGCTCTCAAGTAAACTAGGCTTAACGTTAGTTTCTGCATCTTATATTTGTAAAGGTAGTTTGGGAGTAATTAGTGTTGGGAGAGGGGAGGGGAATAATTACTAGCTACCTTGTTTTATCAACGTGCCTGAACATAGGACAAATAAACCAGTCATTTCTTCACAGCCTGATTTCAGAACAATATTGTTAAGGGATGTCTCCCAAAATGCTGAAAAGCTAGGGAAGCCCACTTCATTAAGAGTTCATAATTAATGATGCAGTTGTGGGCTGGTAGGAAAAATATCCTATAACTGGGACACAGAAAAAATTTATCTTAAATTCTGCAATGCATATTTAAATTTAGATCTTCACTCACAATTTTTAGAAAGCAAAATTCCAGGCAATGTATTCTCTAAAATGTCATAGACATTCCAATAACATTCTCAAATGACTGCATCAGGGGAAAGAAGAATGATTAATTTATCAAAACCAAGGAAAAAGAGAATCACTGTCTCAAAAGGTTAGGGTTAAGAAAGTGAGGTTACAAAATACATTTGGGTTTGAAAATGACAAAAGGAAGAAATAACAGACCATGTAGCTACTATTTTGTAATTCTAATTTCAAGGATTAGAATAAGAACTAAAATTATACTCTTATGTACAGGAGAAACATTTATAACTCGGTATCTTTCATAGTTTCATTGACTGGTTCCAGTCTCTCTCCCCATGGTCTTTCACTCTCTATTATCCAACATAGAGCTAAATATAAAGATGTTTTTATGTCTGGAATAGGTCCCCCTTGAAGGCTTAGGACTCAGGTAAATTTAAAATAATGACTGTACTGGAATGCAATTTCATTACATGCTACAATGGTGGGTCTCGTACTTCAGTGTGCGTCAAGTTTGAGAGGCTCATTAGGACAGTGCTGGGCCTAACTCAGAGTTTCTAATTTGGTACAACTCATGTAGCACTTACACATCTAATTCTTAGGTGACACAGATGCTGCTTGTCGGAGGAGTGCACACTGAGGGCCATGTTCAGGATCTGTGAAGTCAACCCTGACTACACATTACGGTTACCTGGATTTAAAACCCCTAGTGTCCAAATCATAACCCAGACCAGTAACATCAAAGTCCATGGTGGTCAAGACTAGGCTTTGGTATTTTTTAATGTGCAGCCTAGTCTCATAGTGGTTCTTAGCCTGGGCAGTATACATAGAGTTACCTGGGACAGTTTTCTTTTAAATTGAGATACAATTGATATACCCTAAAATTTACTCTTAACTTATATGTTCATGAACAGCCTATCTGTTCATGAACAGATGACTAGATAAAGAAAATGTGGTATTTATACTCAATGGCGTACTACTGTTCTGTAAAAAAGGATCTTTCACAAAAGGGAAGGGGACCAAGAGATGGAGGGAGGGAGTAGGGAGGAGAGGAAGGGCTTGAAAAAAA
Source organism: Erethizon dorsatum (assembly GCA_028451465.1). Taxonomy (NCBI): domain Eukaryota; kingdom Metazoa; phylum Chordata; class Mammalia; order Rodentia; family Erethizontidae; genus Erethizon; species Erethizon dorsatum. The sequence goes on from CM051838.1 coordinate 60,289,020, forward strand.
TTAAGATGTGTTATGTACATGTTCCAACTTCTCATGAGAAGTATAATCATTATGTACTGCAAACACGTACTCATAAAAATTGAAAAAAGAAGGAAAATTTGAGTCATTTGTAGGAAAATGGATGTACCTTGAAACTATAACATTAAGTGAAATAAATCAGACACATAAGCTTAAATATCACATGGTTTCCCTTGTATGCGAAACCCAAAGTATAAAAGAAGAAAGAGCGAAATAAAAGGCAGGTAATAAGAAATAGGGAGATAGATCTTTTGCAAATGGGAAGGGGACCAAGAAATGAAGGTGGGAGATGCAAAAAGGAGTTGTGTCATGTACATGTGCCAACTCCCCACAATGAGTGTGATCCTTATCACAAACATGTACTCATAGAAATAAATAAAGTATATAAATCAGTAGATTTTATTTGTTCACCAACTTGTGCACACATCACCCCTCCCAATTCTGTAGAGTGTTGGTGTGGGGTTTCAGTATTCTCTGTTTTAAAGCACGGAAGCAGAGTTCAAGTGCCGGCTTTTACTATTTAATCGATTTGGGACAAAACTTTCTCAGCTTTGTTTTCCCCATCTTGTAATAACCTCTTTCTCCTAGAGATGTTCTGTTTATTAAGAGAAACAGTGTGTTGGGTACATTCACCTCTGTAGAATGGATCCCTTAGAAAGATCAGGTTTTCTGTCAAATGACTTCGATTCAAGCCCTGGCCTTGGACTTTTAAGCTAGTAAGTTTTGGGCAAATCAGTCAGCATTTATGAACTAGGAGAACCAGTGTCTTACTCATCTACTTTACATATTTTTGCAAAGATCAAGTGCTATAGCTCACACAAAAGTGTTTTATATATGTAACTATGACACCACATAAATGATTATGCATTAGAGTATACCTAGATGGATAGAATATGAAAGGGTAGAGAGAATGCATACTTTATGAATTAAATTGATTTCTTTTGATGTGCAAACAGTTTGCATCTTGGCCCTCAGCAACAAAAGGATATTTCCCTTTATGGATCATTAAAATAGCTATTGCCTGTAATCTAGATAGTAAAGCCTCATTTAGATGTTTTAGATGTTTTGGTATCTTTAAGTAGTCACTGTTTTTACACCTTCCCTGACCTTCTTGTTTGTTTGTTTTTTTCCATTTTTTAATTTTGATTCTTACCTATATAGAATTGAGTTAATCCTACTATTTTTTTTTTTTTATGTGGGTACCGGGAGTCGAACACAGGACCTTGCGCTTGCCTGGCAGGCACTTATGCTGCTGAGCCAGATCGCCGGCCCAATCCTACTATTTTGCTCATAGCACTTAATTAGTCCACATAAGACCACTCCTTCTGGTCAATTTTCCTCTTTCATTCCCCACCCTGATACCATTCTCCATTCTTAGGTTTTCAATGTGAATTCTTGTATGTGTAAAAAATGTTTGATGTGTGTGAATTATGGGGGGAAATTTACACAATCGCTATAGTGCTACAAATTTCATGTTTTATTTCACTTAGCAGTATGTTTTAGGTATCCAGCCATGCTACTAAATAAAGACCTAATTCTTTTCTTTTGAATACTGCATGTTATTCCATCCTAGACAAGTACTCTGTTACATTTACCTATTCACCTAGGGAGGGACGCGCTTCCTGCCTCCAATTTATCCTACCAACAGCAATGCTGCAGTGCATTTACTTCTCTGTGTCTCCTTCCACATCCATATAGCGGGAACACATATTTTTGTTTCTCATTTGTTCTTCCACTGACAATATACAGTGTTAGCTATTGTAAATTTTCTTCATATTTATAGTATTTCTTTATGCCTGCTAGGGTAGGTTCCTTTTGTGCTTTTCTTTTAAAAATGGTCTCAGTTGTTTTAGGGGTTTTATTGTTCTATCTTCTTTTATTGTTCTAATCTTAGACTTAGTTTACCCAGTTCCCTCAAAATTGTCTGCTTGAATTTTTGCTGAAATGGCAGCGAATTTGCAGATTAATTTGCAGATATCTATATCTTTAAATTATAAATTCACCATATATGTATACATGCTATAAGTTGACATTTATTCAAGTTTATCATATTTTTTTTTTTTGGCACTGGGAATTAACCTCAGGACCTTGTGCTTGCCAGGCAGGCGCTTGTGCTGCTGAGCTATATCCCTGGCTCTCTTATTTTAACAGAATGTTATCTTCATCTGTAAAGATCTTTATTAGGCAATTCCTAGGTAGTTTATACATTCTGTATTATTATCAATGATGTTTCATTTTGTTATTTTTTCTTTTCTTTCTTTCTTTTCTTTTTTTTTTTTTTTTTTTTTTTTTTTTTCGTCTTTTTAGACAGAGTTTCACTGTGCAGTTTAGGCTGGCCTTGAACTCATTTTGTAGCCCAGGCTGGCCTCAAACTCACAGTGATCTTCCTGCCTCAGCTTCCCGAGTGCTGGGATTTCAGGTATGTGCCACCACCCCTGGCCTCTTACATTTTCTAATTAGCTATCATACTATAAAACTGCAATTTGTCTTTATTTAATGCTATTTTATTTCTCAACCTCGATAGCCTTGAACTTCCTTATTACATTTAATAGTTTGAATTTTTTGTCTACAAACAATGGCAATTTTGTCTTTTCCATTCTAAATTTTTTTCAATTTGTTATCTGATTGCATTGAACAAAATCTATAGTACCATGTTCTCCAAGTACCATTCAAAGAAATTAGCCTTGTCTAATTCCAGACCAGTCAGACCCTAGTTATGAAATGACATTCTCTCCTTGTCAGCAAAGCAGCAGTTTCTCCTATGAGGCTTTATCCACCCGTGGTGGGGATGGAGGGTGGGCACAGAACTGGCTGGAAAGGAAATACATCAAAAGTTTTTGATAACATAAATCAAGGTAATTGTGGTAAAGATATATAAGTATATCTTTATAAACCTTGCCAAGGTTAATACTTGAGTGATTGATAAATCCAAATTAAATCTCCTCCCTTTCTTTTCTGTTATTCTTTCATGCCTTAAAAGTACTCTGGTGTCCATCTTTAAACACCCCCAAATTCGTCCTTGCTACATACCTAATAGATTTTATTCCACTACTTTATCACCTTTTTCTACTCTATTCTTTGTTATATAGCATAACTTAATTTGTCTCTGAGAGAATAATGGCCTGTCCTCCTTGGGAAGGGGAAATAAAATATCCAAATAGCAGGCTGTGAATATTCTCATCGGTAACTTTTATACTTTCTACTTACATGTTTTGGCATACTGGGGATAGATCTTTAGATAATTAGGTAGAAATATTTGAAAACTTTAGTTCCCTTGGCTCTATATCCTCTGCCCTATCAGTGTAACTCCATGATTTGTTCACTATGACATCTGCCTCATCTCTAATGTGTCCTATTCAGGCAAGCTAATGTAACTCTATGTATGTATGTATGTATGTACATATGTATGTATAATTTATTTGTTTATTTAGGCAGCTGTATCACATTGCTGATCCATTATGAAAGTACATTTAACTAAATTTCCATGTTACCCACGTTATTTCTGTTATTAGTTTTTGGGTCTAATTCAAATATTTTACATTGTTCTTAAAATTATATTCTGATGCTCTAGCTTATGAGGAGTTTTAGAAAGTGGTCTTTGTTACCCAACGTACTACCCAGTGCTCCAATCATCATGCCATGTGTAGAATTTGATAGGAATGCCAGCAGTGTGCTCATCCAAACCTTTGATAAATATGTCAGAAAGAAGAGGGCCAGGGAAAAACCCCGAGGCACACCACTATAAAATTTCCTTCAGCTTGACATGGAATTAGCATTCTTGGACATGACTCTTCAATTATTGATGAAGCTACCTGACCGTACTTGCTTCCACTCCACATTTCTGCATGCTATCCACAAGAATTTCATGAGAAACACTGTCAGATGCTTTGTCGAAATACTAACACACAGTGTGTCCAGCATTTTTTTGAACTGTTCCATTAGTAAACTCATGTATTGCTCAGTTCTACTCCAGTTTTAAATGAATTCCAATTTAAACTAGATTAAGAAAAAGAGATAACTTACAATTTCACCCAACTGTGTACATTCTACGCCATCAGAGCACTGGGCCTCTCCTCCTCTTGGCCCTCCAACCTCTGTGACGGCTCCATTTTCATGCTGTCTCTTCGTTCTTTGAGCCAAGATGGCCACCAGCAACCAGGCAGCTATTTTCTCTAACATCTTAGAACTGAACCTCATTGTCTCTGACTAGATCATGAGCTCATCTCTAAGCTAAAGCCAGGGAGATGAGATTATCTGAGTGGCCAGCCCTGGTCCACACACCCACCCTTGACCCTGGGGCTGGACTCCGTTTACTCAAATTGCATGAACTGAGAAAGCCTCATGGATAGCAATAATACCAAAAGAAGAATGAATAGATATTTTCTATACTCAAGAAAAATATTTTAGCTCTCCATGGAGGCTCCATGGTATCTGAAAATATTGCTATCCTTGACTCAAAGAAAATTCACATTTTGTATATATTTGTATAGCCAATTATTATATATTTATATATGAAATGTACAGCTACTATAATGGAAGACGTACTATGCTTGATAAATAATGAGTTACTAGACATTTCTTCCTATCAGGATAACTAATGAATGTTCTCCACTGGGCAGCTAGCTGACTTCAAACCCAGTCGCCACAGGAACCTAGGCAAGGGGCTGTCTACAAATTAGAGGTGGGGATATCATTCTGTGGTGAGCAGTCCTGATATAAAGACATAATTTCTTAGTCCTAATTCATTAGGACTGCAATGGTAATACATAATCCAGAATATAGTGGTGTTAAAACAATAGGAAATACCAGGATTGAAAGATATAAGTACAAGAACTATATTTTGACTTCATTATGACCATTAAAATTTGAGACTGAAAGTTTCCTTTTCAGATGAATTCATTCTCCAAATGTACTTAACAATCTAATTGGTTTGTCACTGCTACACTTTCCCAGGTACTTAATTTTATCTGTCCCAATCACATTCAAGTTCACAGAGAAGTATCAATCCCCATGTGGAAACCTAGTAAGTGAAAGTTTAGGGCTGAAAGAGTTCTTAGGAAACTTTTTGAGGGGATGCTTTGGCAGAAGAAATTTTGGGAATCTTCATATTAGAGTTGATCTAGAATCATTTGTAGCCTCACTCAATAACTACATGAGGACGTTTCTACTACGACCGATAAGAAGAGCTTTCTCAACTCTGTGCTGTCAGACATCCCAAGAGGCAAGCCAACAGCAAGAAGACTATCTCCAAGTTGGCCACCTCAGTTAACATAATGCAGTGGTGGCCTGAATATTATATCTCTGTTGGCACTTAATGCTTCCTATTGGATAGTCCGTCCTTTCCCTGCTTTGACTTTACAGTGTGTCTTGCCTCTTGTGTTAGGTATGTCAAAGTTATGTCAGAGGCTACACACATCTGGACAGTAACGTAAGTGCCATGTCTTACACTGAAAGACACATCAGCAGGCAGTACAGAAAGGGTAAGAGGCCTGTTGATTGTCAGGAAAATATTAAGCTTTTCGTGAATGTACTAGATATAAAAATGAAAGCAAAACAATGTGTCAAGATTTGTGATACTATACAATATATATTACCACATGAGAGAATACCTGTAGAAAATATAGAGAAGAAAGTGTGTGTTTCAGGAACCTAGTGGGAAAGGCCGACAAACTATTTTTGTGTCTAACAAAGTACAAGCAAGACACATAACCATGCAAACATTAGGACATCCTAGTACTTCCCAGGCCGATCAATAATGTTAAATGTTACAGTTAAGTCTAACAAAATGATAGTAGCAAGAACATATCAATGAACACAGAGAACTTGATAATTATCACTCCTATGATGTAAAGAACAACAAAACTGTAATCTATCCAAGGGTCCTACTATTAGAAAATAAGGCAGAGTCTTAATTTCCTTTCCCATTTTCACAATAAGAAAGTCAATCCAGTGCTCCAGGCACTATTACATTAAATATTGATAGGGAGTCACTATATAGTAGGTTTTCCTTCTAAGAAATTAATAAATTCTTAATGAAGAATAGGGAAACAGAGACCAACATGAATGGATAATTCATTCAAATATACTTGACTTTTGTTTTTAGAGTTGTTCGTTTTCCATATTACATAACGAATGATTCCCTTTTGGATTTAATATTTCTGACAGCAAAACATATATACCTAATAAATATTTCTAGATTCTATATGAACATTCTTGGAAAGCTTTCATTAGGCACAAATAAAAATGAACAAAACCTAGCAGGGAGTTGCCTTAAAACCTATATTTCACGAGAGGCCAAACAATTAATAGTGCCTACTTACGATAAGAAAAAATATCTTGTTGGCTATGTGGCTTCTGTGCCTGCTGTTTTCTGACCAATTTGAGACTGTCAACATTCTCCATGCTCTAGATATACAGGACAAGTGGAGACTTTAATATTCTGGAGCTAATAAGGCTTTGAGAAGAGCATCTACCTGAGGGCTGCACAGAACCGTCCAGATATAAGGTTGTCAATTCAAGGATCCAGCTCTATTCACATTAGCTTAAATTTCCATGGACACATAAATGCAGAGGTCTAAAAAGAAAATTGGAAATAGGAAAAGATCAAAAACATGATGCCAATTCTTGAGATGCATATTACCTGGGAGATAGTCAAGGCATTCACACATAAACTAAGTAGTCAAGATCGATGTACAATGATAACATTTATCAAGCTATATAAAGAGGTGATGAATATATGCAGGCAACTAAGAAAGCATTTTGGAGCTTTGAAATTGAAATTTGAAGAAAATGACGGGGTCATCTTTTGAACTCAGCTAGCATACATCCATGTGGGGTATCACTGAAAAAGTGTTTCAATTCATATACACAGTAGGAGCTGTCTTTGGATTCAGAAGACAACTAGGGAATATTCTTGGTAAATTAGAAAGATGTTTTCTAGAAGTAGGCATGTGCTTTTACAGAGAATCCAGCAGAGCACTGCTCAGGAGATGGCCAGTGAAATGTCCTGCACAACTTCCAGATGACCCCTCACCAGACAAATAGCAACTAGAGGGCAGCCCACCCTGTCCAACAGAAACATCAGTAGAATAAAATAATTAGCTTATACAAAAATGATCACTGGAGAATGAAACATATTGGAAAATTAGGTAACACATTAAAATGAAAACATATACTGTATTTAGAGAGGGAAAGTGTCTCAAGAAATTCCATAGTGTTTTTTTTTTTTTTTTTTTGTGGGTACCGGGGTGTCGACCTCAGGACCTCACGCGCCAACAGGCACCCGTGCCGCTGAGCGATATCACTGGCCCTTTTTTCGTATGTGGGATCCGGGAGTCGAACTCGGGCCCTCACGCTTGCAAGGCAGGCGCTTATGCCACTGAGCCATCTCACCAGCCCCCATAGTGTGTTTTTGAATGAATCACAACTACCAATATTGAGATTTAAATTAAACTAATTGAAATAAATTAAGATAAATTGCTAGGTAAAATTACATTCACTGAGATTTACAAACATTGCTATTGATCGGTGCCAGATCTTCTGGATGTATCTGAATGAGAGGCATTTAGTTCATGTCCTGAGGCAAATGAATGGATTTGCTTCATGACTCTAGTTTTGTTGTGGTGAATGTCTTTATCTTTGAGTAGTTCTTTTTGCTCAATTTCTTCCCTGCCTGATGGAAGCTATATTTTAGTTGCGCTCATTCATCAATGTCCTTAGTTGTGTATATAGTATATATCGCTTCACGTGTGTAGACTCAGTACTTAGATCTCCCATTGACTGACCCCCCCGTTTCTTATTAACATTGGCTAGAGAGTGTGGTGGTTGAATACATGTGGAGTAGGCTGCTGTATGCACATCACCACCCCATCGTTTACCGACTGTATTGCCTTAGGTAACTTGTATAAAGTCTCTGTCTCTATGGTTCCTTATCTACAAAATGAAGGTAGTAGTAGACCATACTTCATACATGGTCGTGAATATTAACAATGAAAATGTAAGAAAAACCAAGTCAAACGCCTGTCCCATACTTGGCTATGAAAAGTATTTGTAGTTGTTATCACCAAAATAAAAATAATTATATTAATTATAATTAAAATGGATACAAAAAATAACATTATTGCACCATGACTATAACTTCTTAGTATTATCACTGAATATATCCCTGGTTGCCCTAGCCATGGTGAACTAATTCCAGGTGAGCTTCCGAATAGTTCTGTCTTTTCTCAGTAATTTTGATGATGGGTGATTGAGATTTTGACTTGACTTCTAGCATAACAAGAACTAGAATGGACGTGGAGGCAAGAGGTTAGTTTTCACCAACATCATTTACTATAAACTCCTTTTTTTTTTTTTTTTTGCTGGGGATCAAAATCAGGGCTTCATACATGCTTTGTACATTCTCAACTACTGAGCTACAACCTCAGCCATACATGCTCTTCTTTTTGTCCTATGGAATTTCCCAAATTCTAATTGTCACATTTGTGGTATTTATAGTTTTGTGTATGATTCCCCCACTAGACTGTACACGCCAGGAGGGGAGGGATCTTTGCTTTATTCTTGGATGTATTCCAGTTCCCAGAAGAGTTCCTGCCACATATTAGAAATTCAAGAAACATTTTTTGAAGGGAATTGACTTGTTGGGATAAATTGAGTACAATGAGACATTACACAGCTGTTGCCCTACTTTGGACCACATTCGTTCAATGAGTTTCAATGGGGATTTCCATGCATATGTCGCCCTGAGAGATGCCTCTTGCCGAGCATATATCCTCTCCAACCTGAGATGCGAGAATCAGAGACTGTCCACACCTACTGCGTACCTTACTTTCATCTACTATAAAATGCAATAGCAACAACTGAAGGGCTCCCTAACCCATCGGAAAAACAGGACAAGAATCGAAAAAGGGACAATTAAATCCTTTTAATTTAATGTAAGACTCTATGCAACCTGTGCTTCAAGAGTGATGGCGAGAGTGCTGCTACTGGGGCTTGGATTCACGTAGTGGACAATCGCAAAAGACAGGTTTAAGGTACACTGGAGTGTTCTCAAGACAGCGAGGACATCTATGAGACTGCAGGAGAGGCTGGGAAGAACAATGAAGACATTAGTGTTGGGAAAGGAAATGCTCATCTTAGGCATTGTCTCTTCCAAACATTGATGGCATAAAAACAGACATTGTCCCTTTTTTTCTGGTATTTAGTCTATAGACAATGATAGAATTTAATTAAATAACCACTCAAAGAAATGTAAAATTACCTCTCCTTAGGGGCACTTAATATATGTCACACATGCTATTAAAAATGTACTTCTGAGGATTTGACAAATATTAAGGGAATCTGGGGATGGTTTCTCTGAAGAACAGAAGAAATGAGGGAAACTGCTTCTTTCTCTCCCTTCTATTACTTGAGGGGACCCAGTGTCCCACTTTATTTTGATGTTCCCAGCCAGTATAATTTTCTATTTCAAAGTACCACAGATCGAGTAATTCATAAAGAATAGAACTTTATTTCTCACATTTTTGGAGAGCAGGAAGTCAAAGTCAATGCACCAGCATTTGCTATCTGCTGAGGTAATACTTGCATTGTCCTCACATGGCAGAAAATAGCAGGGCGAGGTGGCTGAACACGCACAGGGACTCTTGATAAGAGCCTGAACCCCATTCATATGAGAAGGACCCTCAAGGTCTAATCATGTCTTAAAGACCCACCGCTTAATATTATCACATTGGCAACATCTGGGCTTTGGAGAGGATGCATTCAAACCATAATAAGGATATTTTGTTGAGTGAATGACTGAAGAGTTGCAGAGTTTGGAAAACTTTGCATGTTAGTAGAGGGTAGAATCTTAGTTCAAAATAGATTACATTCTTAGCAAGCTCTCCAAGATGTGAGGAAAGCCACCTTGCTCATTATTTTCCCATTTCCCATTCCAGGATCACATTGGAATCTGGAAAACTTATCTGGAACCCAGGAAAAAAGAGATCAGATTTCCTTTGTCTATTCCAGTGGGAAGATTCTGCCCATTCTTGTTCATGAAGTTCATCAAGACACTTGAACTCCTGTGATTTTCTCCTTGTTTTACAGAACATTGGCGTGTGGGGATATTTTGCTCAGCATGTGGATATGGTGCCGCTTCCTGTGCAGACTCTAAAGCTGTTGCTTCTGAATCCCATCTCCTTTTTGGGAATAGCTACGAGGAACACATTGCATTCTCACACTGTTTTCTGAGTCGGAATCCATCATTTTTCCTTCCCTCTACTTTCAAAGACATTTAGTACAGTTGTGTTAGGGAAACCAAGCTTTTGGGAAGTGCCTTGCAGGCATCTTCTGCTTTGGGGTAGACAGTACAAACATCCCTCCCAAGAAAGAAGAAATCCAAAAGATGGAATGCCTCTGTGGAATAGAGAAGGGGGAAATATTGGAGAGTGAGAGAGAGAAAGAGAGACAGAGAAGGTTCTGTTAATTAATTTCATAAATGTTTTTCTGCTGTGCTTAAAGGATTTTTCTTACAGACAAGGATGCTTTCGGTTGTCTCTCATGGGTGGGGAGGGGAAGGCATTATTGGGAAGACAGTAAGATGCTCTGGCCACAATCTAGATATGACATGAAAAGATCCAGGGTGTTGCTGATGACAGCAGATGAGGGAAGCAGCACAGACATTAGAGGCATATAAAGAAGACTTTAGTAACTAATGGGATACAGAGATTGTGAAGAAAAAGGAGTCAAGGAAAAGGGAGATTTTTGGTCTCAGTGAGTAGAAGAAACTGACTTGGAGAAATGGGAAGGGGAAATGGAACGTGATATGAACATGCAAACCGTTCTATCGATAGCTGGATGATAAAGTTGTGAGGTTGAAACTCTGGGGCAAAAATTAAGTGTGAGGGAAGAACATTTGGGGATTTACTGGAAACAGATGATAAATGAAAATGTGAAGATGAATGACAACTCTGAAGGCAAAAGGTAGAGAGAGGAAACCAAGACCTGGAGCTTGGAATGTAATGGTGTTTGAGCTCAAGCAGCCAAAATACAGGAGGCTGTTCCATAGACACCGCCTCTGCAGAGCAGGGCCGAGCTGCGGTCAGTGAAATGAGGCAGGACAGCAGGAGCGACAATAGCCAACTTCCTGAAATTGTTAGGAAACAAGTTCTAAAAAGCTATTGCAGTGGTGCTACCAAGATCTTCCCGTCATTTGATGGGAAACGAAACAAAACGTCCAGAAAAGTACAGGTGGTGAAGAAAAGGAAGCAGTGCTCTTGGAAGCCCATTTTTAGAGAAATCTGGCAGTGGAAAGATGGTGAGAAATACAAGGATAATTACAGGGTATTGTAGAATAAAATAAAGCATTGTTCTCCATCCATGTACCTCAAGAGGTCTTTTCTGAGGGGCAGAAGGATCAGAATCATATTCTGTAAGGAAAGAGCCAGATTTTTGTAACATTTTGCTATTTGTAGATAGTCATACTAGAGGTTATTCAGCTATACTACTTGGCCTGGGCTGAGCATGATTCAGCAAATGATTAAATCTCCATTTTTTGTGGCTTTATGAAAGAAATATTCTTCACTACAACATAGTCATCAATGACAACAGGAGTTTTTATTTTTCTTTTGCCATCAGGTTACTAAAGCTGAGCACTCCTGCTGAGTGGCTGTCAGTTTCGCTGCAGAGAATGCAAGAAAGGTAAAGAAGTTAGAAAAGAAGTACATGCTTCATTCAGTCCCACATAGAGATCTAAAGGGTTAGGTCTAGATTTGTGCTCTTTTCAGAATTTGGATGAGAAATAAGCAGAGATGCAGTCTTGGAGAACAGTGCCTCTGGCATTATGACTCACTATTTGAGTATTTCATTAGGAGAAGAAGTACATGTCCTTCAGCCACTCATCAGGAAATCATGACTGCCTGCTTATTCCACCAAATCCTCAGCTGGAGAGGGTAAAAGTCTAGGGGTGGAAACTTCCATACTATAATGCTTTCCAATCTTTTCCATTTCAAGTCATGAAAACACATATTTTAGATGGATTGATAGACATACATACAGAGTGTACATATATTATCTTTTCATAAACATTTACCTGTCAGTGTCTGTAAGTTAGGGTGCCTTCAAATAAAATCTCAACTGAATTAACCTAAAATAAAATGTTCTCTATGTGATTTCCCAGAAGATGAACCCCAAGAAGGACTACTTAAATTCATTCCAGAGAAAATGGGGAATAAATGAGAATACCAGGTAGAGTTAGAGGGTTATTTTGATGAACTGATTTTTATATAATATGAAGGAAGATTAGAGCTCACAGGGTTCTGTGTTTTAAAATAAATCACTGCATAGAAGCAGAGGAAATATAACTAAGAATTTTATTCTCTGTCTGGTTAACACTTTCCTGCCTTTGTAGAAATCAAATTTCAGAGGCAAAGCACAATTTAGGTAGTCCTCCACTCACTCAACAGAAAGGCACTCAAGACCTCCCATGAGCCAGCCACAGTGCTAGGCTCGGGGATACTGTGGTAAACAAATGATCTTTTGCACTCTCGTGGAGCTGAGTGGCTAGTGAAGCTGGAGGAGAGGAGTAAACAAATAATGGCTCTGATGAATGTATAATTACAAACTGAGATAAGTGCCTTAAAAGAAAAGAAAGGAGACTGATAAAACACAAATAACAAAGGACTCCAGGTGGGACAGGGTTCAGATACAGGGATGTTTCCCTAAGAATGGGCTACTTGAGTTTTGAGCTAAAGAACAAGCTTTAGTAAAAGCTAACCAGAAAGTATGTGTGGCGGGAGAGCATTCCAGAGCCAGAGAAGAGCCTGCAAAGGTGGGCTTCACATCCCCCACCTCCCCACCCCCACCCTTCCAAACCCCCACAGGGACCAAGCCACAGCTCCTTGTTAAAGATCTGGTCTTTATTCCGAGAACAGTGGGAAGCCATTCAAAGGTTTTAAGCAGGTTGGTGACATGATCAGATTTGTGTTTTGAAAAGAGCACTCTGGCTGCACTGCTGAAAACAAATTGGAAAGACATTGTCTGAAAGCCAGTTGTTTCAGTGAGTAAATGGGAAGGGTTGCAGCTGTCACAATGACTATCCTGTGGTCACCTGACCCCACTAATATTTTTCTGCATCTCTGAGGACATTTGGAAGCTATTTTGGTGGAGGATTAAGAATTTCTTGATCCCAGATTATTATATGTCAATATTTAAGCTAGAGACACAATACCTTTTTGTCTGCTCAAAATTTTGATTGACACAGCTAGTCACTGTTCTTGTCTATGAGCGCACAAACAAGGCCTAACAAACTTCTGCATCTAAACTAGGGGCAATAACACATGACTCCTCTCCTCTTCCCATCCCTGCATTGTATGTGCTCAGCATTGTCCTCATTTCCCTGCCTGCACTGGACTTTTCATGCTTCTCATCCAGTCTCTGACTTCCCTGGCTCCCCATCACTCCTCCAGCTCCTGGCCAGTTGTTTCATCAGTGTTCTTTCTGTAGTGCCTGGTAAAAGAGGGTGGGGGAGGAACTGGCAAGAGCAAGTCCGAGCCCTGAGTACCAGGCAGGACCAGCTTATAAACTGTTTTAGAAAGGCCTGATTGTGGGCTAGGTAGGGCTGAGCGGTTGAGATTTACCTAGCATTCAGAAGGCCCTTGGTTCAAACCCCAGCACCACAAAAACAAACAACAAAAAGGGAAAGGCCTGATTACAAAGTACCATTTACCAAATTTCAGCGAACCAAGACTTAAAATATGAGTGACTTACTGTCTTCCTCAGAATTCTGAAGTCTCTGGGCTGAGTTGCAGTGTAGGATTTGTGGTGTTAGCTTCAACTAGCAGTGCGTGGAGGCACACAAGCTAGGAAGCCTGGAAGCTCTAGTGACCCCAGCCTGGGGAACCCACCCAACACCGTACCTAGCTCTGGGCGGCAAAACGTTGTTGTAGGAACTGGTGTGCTTTTTTTTTTTTTTTTTTTTGGTGGTACTGGGGTTTGAACTCAGGGTCTCGCGCATGCTAGGCAAGCACTCTACCACTGAGCTATATCCCCAGCCCCATGGTGTACTCATAGAAGGTACGCAAAATCTTCCCTATGCCCTGTCCACAACTTTATTCAACATTCCAGGCAAGTGGCCATCACTAGGTGTCATGGCTTTAATTGTTATGTATTCTTATACTGAGCCCAAGCAGGCTTCTCCGCTAACAACCTAATTGTGGGGCCGGAAGCCACAGAGAAGGCTAATACTTTCAGCTACAGAGAAGGCTAATAGTTTGTTGACAAGAAAACCCTTTGGTATTTTAAGTGTGTCATTATGTCTGCTAAATCTTCTCCAGGCTGAAGGTCCTTATTTCCTTTCTTGGCTCCGTCTTTGCTGAGGCTTCTAGTGCCCTATTTTTCTGGCTGCTTTTCTGGACCTGCTAACAGTCTGAAAAATTAAGACCTGTGTGATCGACTGATTAAACAGGCGGAGGTTTATTAACTGTATTCTTTTACCCATTCTTTTTATACCTGTGTACAAAATTTGAAACAGATTCCTAGCTTTTCTAATGTGGGAATTAAGAACAATCCCTTGGGCACTGAAAATCAAATAACTCCGTAACTCCAGTCTGGTCTACCAACTGCAATCTACTATAAATTTCAAATGAATGTTCGCTTTAGGGGTTTATCCTCTCTCCTTCCTCAGGACTGAACTGGTCATAGCACCCTGGAGTTGGTGGCAGGCTTATTTCACAACTCTTCCTCTTTTTCTCTCAAGCTATTCTTTCCCAGTCACTTTAGGGCTAGACTGGGGAGGGTTAGATTGGGGGAGAAGAAATGAGAGGAGAAAGCTCTGTTGATGTTTTCTAGGCATAATGGTATGCAAAGCTGATTCTCTTTTGTGTGGCACTATTACATGTTCCTCCGAGATGCCCACAGATGACATTTAAAACAGTTTTTTGTTGAAATATAGTCCACAGATGACCAAATTAGTATCACCCAGGAGCTTATTAGAAATACATATTTTGGACCCCACCTAGTTCCTAAGGAATTAGAATCTCCAGGAATCTGTGTTTCACAGACACATTCTGGGTAATTGTAATGCAGGCTAAAGTTTGAGAAGCACAGATCCAAACAGTGTTTCCTCTTTCAACTGGCCATTTAGAGCCCTGGTCAGGCCGTGGGCCCCTGGGCACACGGGATCTCCAGGCCTGTGTTCAGCGCTGAGCTGAGCCTACCATTGAACCGCAGGATAGCACATGTTCCCTTCAGCCACACAATATTGTCCTTTCTCATTGCTGTATACCTCAGAGTCTCTGCACCAGATTTTCCGTCTCAGACTTCTGGGCGGAGGCAGAGATGAGTGTCCCTGTGCCCTAGACTCCAGGAGATAAAGTCACACTCTCAAGGAGCTCTCTTAAAGCCTCTTTCTTGCCTAGAGGAGTGGAGTATGCCCCTCTTTTATCTTCCCCTGAGGTGGGTGATGAGCTCATGCTGACAAAACTGGATTTACAGTCTGATAACATGTTCCACAAAAATGAGCTATCAGTCCTATTTGGCATATAGGAGGATTTGATACCTCTTGTATTATTCATGACATTGGGGCCTGTGGCAAAAATCCAAGATAGCAGAAAAGTTATATGTAAAATCTTGGACATGGCAACCAAAACTCAATCCAGTAAGGTGGCTGTGCTTTGTTCTTCACACCACTTTCAGTAATCCAGTCCGAGCTCACAATGACCACCTCACACCCTTGATATGTAAGGGGTGTATCGTCAGTTCTCTTTCATCATTTTCACTTGTGCTCCTGTTAAGTCATATCTCCCCATATTTATTTTTAGCTGGGTCTTTGTGTCAATTTTAAAATAGATTCTTTTACTTCTCTTTTATATTTACGATGGCTATGTGCTGCTCTTGCTTTTTTGTATTTATACATTGCTGAGCTCATGGAAGTTTCTAGATATTGCCTTGTTTAATATCCATGCTATCTATCTGACTCTAGTATACATTTTCAGGTGAAATAATCACTGACCCATTATTGCTAGCATTTTTCCCTCTTGTTGATCAGAATTAAGAAGAGATTACTAATTTCCTGGCTCATTCCTCTATATCTGAGAGATGAAATAATGATCAAGGCAAACAAAGACTTTGTCAGATGTTGCACTGTCTTTGCATTAAGCAGCCTGCAGATGCTCATTATACATCTGTGCTACTTACCTTCCTGGTTGGACACTCACTGCTGCTTGGCAGTTGATCTCTTAAATCTTTCGTTCTCCATGAGCTTATGCCAAATTCTTCCTCACTTCTGAAAGCTGAGCCACCATTTATTTGTTCCTTTCTCTCCCTATAGATGACTCCACATCCATTTGACTAAAAGAATTAATGTAAAACAATATGAGACCCCTCAAATCCATCCTCTTTACCTCAAATTTTGCCCATAAAGTGACTCATTTATTCTTGTCAGAATACATTCTTCCATTCTTCCATTCTTCTTTTGCTAGCCAAGAGTATGCTTTCATCTTTGTAATCTTTTCTCACCTCCTTTGGGACTCCTATTTCCTTCCTTCCTTTCTTCATTCCTTCCTTCCTCCCTTCTCTTTTTCTGCTTTCTTCTTTCTTTTTTCTTTCTTTCTTTCTTTCTTTCTTTCTTTCTTTCTTTCTTTCTTTCTTTCTTTCTTTCTTTCTTTTGTGGCACTGAGGACCAAACACAGAGCCTTCACACTGAGCTACATCCCCATCCCCAAACTACAACATTTATTTATTTATTTATTTATTTATTTATTATGTATTTATTTATTTAGTATTTTGAGACATGGTCTCATTAAGTTGCTAAATTGCCAAAGCTGGACTCAAGCTTGTGATCCTTCTTCCTCAGCCTCTCGGAGTGCTGGGAGTATAGTCATCTACCAACACACTGGACAAGAATCTCATTTCTTTTGCCTCTGAACAAGAAGGAAACACATGTTTAAATATCATGTGCCAAAAACAAACTAAAACAAAGAAAATCCATTGGCTTCCAAATTGCCATCATGTTCCTTTTCTTCTTTTCACTTCTGTTGACCAGTCTCTGCTCACTCTCTCCCATTCTCCTGAAAACTTCCCCTTCAAAGTGATTCAGTGACTCCTAATCATGAAATCCAAAGGCTCTTTCATACTTTTCATCCTCTTGGAACCCTGGCTTGATTTTATACTCCTGACTTTCCCTTGGATGCACAGTAAGTCTTCAATTTATATCCGTCCCGGTGATCATACTTGTATCAGTTTTGAAACTGATTTCTCTGTTCACCGCATGCTCCATTGTCAGAATTGTCTTCCTAAAGAAAATTCAACTTTGGCTTAAATACCTTAAGTAAACTAACCCCAGTCTTTATTTACAGCTTCAAACCTGATATTTTCTGACACATCAACCAAAGTGGATGGCACAAAATAGATCTATTTCCTCTTTTCCAAGATATTTTCATTCCTTCAAATTTTTGATTAAACTGTTTTTCCATTTGTAAATTCTTTTCCTTCCAACTTCTTTATGTCATACTGCGTTACATCATACTTACTTTTTAAGATGATACCTCTTCTATAAATCCCTGCCTGATTCCTTTAAAGAGTATGATTTCGTCCCTCTGAATTTCCAATCTACTGGCATCCATTGTGATATACATTAAAATATACAAATGTGAGTAATTGCTAACTTTAGAGAATATAACATTTTTCTACAAACAACTACACTCACATCTTTATAACACAGGAGAAACAATATGAACTATGGCACCTTTTGTCTTACATCAGTTTAGACAAAACACTATCTGAAAACCAAGAAAGCCATAATTTTCTTTAATGTTTTGCCTGTAATTTGTATAACAACAGAAGATATCCCTGTGGAAATGCTTAAAATTTTTCCCAGATGCTATAATTTCAATACCGTATGGCAACGTCTTCATGATACCCAGTGAACTTTCAGATGCCAAAGGAATCTGAAGGGAACTAAAATGATTACCAATTTTGGAAATAGGTCTTTTGTAAAGGTAATTTATATGTAAAGCAAAAGGAGGATAGAGAGGGAAAAGGAGGAAGAGGAAGGAGAAAGAGGACCTGCAGCTAGAATTATGACTTAGGAAGGGCAGGGGCAGAAAACAGCACCTGGTTTCTAAGTAACTAAAAAAATGTATCATATGAGTGACAGTGAGCAGCTGTTTCATGTTCCCCCTGGAAGGAGGACAGGTGCTTTGGGCTATTGTAAGAGACATCCAAAAACACTGAGAAAAGTCTCCAGACTCAAGAGGGTGCGATTGTGAAGTATGACAACATGTTGACAACAAAAGAGCAGCAGGGCATCTTTCTAGACGGGTCGAGTTAGTGGTACCCTGTCTGGAAGGAAGGGTGCTAGAAGAAAAAGAGTGCTAAAGATGAGGCTCACATAGCTTTTGCTGTTCCAGTGAGGTCAGACAGAAAGAGAAATAAATGATCCTGTCACACAGTACACCAGGAAGCTCTTTCAGTAAACACAGTCCAGGGATCTAAGCTACACCCGAAGAAGGGAGAAAGGTTCCAAAATACAGCGTTGTGGACAGATGCATAGTTTTTGAAATCTGACGATCTGGTTGCTTCTCCAGCATCACCACTTCCTAGATTTGTGACCCTGGATGGCTCGGTAAACCTCCCTAAGAATCAGTTGTCTCATCTTCATAGTGGGGTTATACTTGTGATTTCTTGATAGAAATTTTGTGAATAGTTACTGAGAAGATGACGAATAAATGTCAACTTTTATGATTTTTATTAGACCTGAAACACTTTCTAGGCACTATATTAAACATTTTCCCAATTATTATCTCCTTCACAGAGAAATCATCCAAGCCCTATATAAAATAGAATGATATGATGACTTTTCACGAGAGTTATGTTCTTTAATTAAAAATGAAAGCCCTAGGTATCAAAGACCGGCCTGCTGAGTCCCCTTACCTTTCCCACCCGTGAGACATTTCCCTGATGTCTGCAGCATGTCTTTGACGTCTGGGACAGAAGACCAATTTGCCTCCACCCCCACGTGGCTCCACCTGTCACCATTATTATGTGATCTTTATAAAATTAAACTGAGAATGTACTTTTTTCATTACACTTTCATCCAAAGCCATAAAGTTCACAGATATGATGTCTGTTTAACAAAATGAATGGATATCAGAAAGAAAATACATATGTTTAATTTCACATCTTCAAAACAATATTTATATTAACTTATGTATTCATGTGATTTGAGGATGGGGGTGACAGGAGGGAAGGGAGAGAAAGAAAGTAAAAATGATCAAGATGTGATACGTATATGTACCAATACCCCATGATGAATGTATTTATTATGTATCACAAACATACACTAATAAAAAAGGAAAATACTGGGCTATAATCTACTTCTTACTACTTGATGAACTTGTGATAGAGTGTTTGTTTGTAGCCCGTGGTTAGGACACAAACTATACTTTTCTCTGTGTCATTGCTTCTTTCTTCCTCTACCATTTAACTTCAGAAAAAGTCATTTTTTCAAGGTTCCCATGGTGTGAATTCTTTAACTCTTCTGTTTATATCAAGTAAAGAGATTATCATTCTGATTTTGGAAGCAGTTATTGTATATCAATACAGACACCTGGTAAGTTTTCAATTCCCCATTTGAGAGTCAGTACAAAATGCTAAAGTTACCTATGCAGCTGCATTAGAGTGTGTGTTTGTGTGTGTGTGTGTGTGTGTGTGTGTGTGTGTGTGTATTTTTAAAAGAAATTTTGGGTTCCTGAGAGCATGGATGATGAGGCATATGCTCAATTCCTAGCAAAACAAAGAGTTCAGTATGAAGTATTATATATAGCTTAATGCAAAATATATTAATAACTCTTTCTATGCTAATAGTAAAATTTAAAAGTCAAACTGTGGGCTTGAATTTATATGGCTAGTCAGAAAGAGTCATCATAATTAGAATTTCAGCAACATGTTTGGATGATAGAAAGCAGTGGGGCATGACAATCTTTAGTTTGACTTATACATAAAGATAGCTTAGGACTTGAATGAGACATGCATGATATATAAAGAAAACCTTAGACACTATCAAAATAGTTTACCACTGTGAAGAGAAAAGGGGAAGGTTAAATTACTTTGGCTATAAAACGACATGTAATGCAAAAACCAACTGAACCATCTTTTTTTCCAGATGTCTTCAGGGCTGCATAATTGCAGAATTTTGAAGAGTATATGAAGATGATTTCAGGGTATTCCTGATACTTTGCTACAGAAACACCAACAATAATGATACAAGTTTTAAATGATCCTTGAAGGAGCCTAAAATGGATAAACCTATTGCATTAGGTTCAGTACAGAATTATTTTATAGAAGGTGGTTGAAATGTCAGCCTTCCAAATAAGAAAGACTTGAGGTTGAACCCCAACACTACCACTTCCTCACTGTTGGAACTCAGAAAAGCCTTTTTCCTCACTAAACTTAATTTCTTTATCTGCAAAGTCAAGATAAAAACACGACTTGACAACATAGGGTTGGTGTGAGGATTTAAAATGAGATATGAATAAGGTTCTTAGGCTAGGGTCAGGGGACTAGAGTAACTGCTCAATAAATGTCAGCTATGGCATTAATAATGACAAAAGTCAAGGTGATGAAGAAGAGGACTAAGGGAATGAAGAAGAAAGTCATGTAAATTTGACGTCCTTATTCTTTGTTAAAACCAATTAGTAAAAGGAAACAATTGTCTGGTAATGAGGAAATCCTTTCACTTTTTCCAAGAATAAAATATATTATAGAGAAATATTTAGCTGCATTATTTTACCTGTCCTTGTAGAAAAAGTATTCATTATAAATTAATATGGAATTGTGTGCTTTTGTCAGGTAGAAAGAGGATTATTTTAGCTGGGCGTGGTGGTGCACGCCTATAATCCCAGCACTCCCTAGGCTGAGGCAGGAGGATCGCCACAAATTCAAGGCCAGACTGGGCTACATAATGAGTTCAGGACCAGCGTGAACTACATAGCAAGACCCTGTCTCACAAAAGCAAAAAAAATTTAAAAAGAGGATTATTTTAGTGTAAAATTAAAAATACACTAAATGTGCTATTAAAAAGCTCTGTCCTTCACTAGTGCTTTATATGGTCAAGAATTTAATAAAGAGGGCTGTTTCTTAACTCGCCTTAGTTTGCAGAATTTGTAGAGATGGAATGTAACACATCAAAAATTAAGGCTGAGTGAGGAGGCTTTTGAGCTGATCCTAAAATTTATACAGAAATACAAAAGATCTCAAACGTTATGGAAATCTTAAAAGAGAAAAACAAAGTTTGAGGATTTACACTACCTGATTTCAATATTCTATGAGATTGTAGTAATCAAGACAGTATGGGGGTAGTGTAAAGATTAACAGGGCAATGGAACAGAATGGAGCACAGACTAAAAGACCTACATTTACGCAGGCATTTGATTTTTGTCAAAAGTGCAAGAGCAGTGCAGTAGGAAAATGACTTATTTCCAAATGCAATAAATAAAAGGCAATAAAAATCAATAAATTGAATACCCATGTGGAAAAAAGTAAACCTGTATTCTTACCTTTCATCTTACACATAAATTATTTTAGGATAGACAATATACCTAAACAAAAAAGCTAAAACGAACAGGAAAATATATTTATAATTGGGGGCTAAGCTAAGGTTCGCTGTTGTTTTTAGGCTAGACAAAGCAAAACTACCTATCCAAGAAAATAAATAAATAAAACATAGACTTCATCAAAGGAAAATCTTCTTCTATCAAATGATGCTGCTGGTGAGATGAATAAGCAGACTGCAGACCAAAGCTATTTGCCAAAAATCTACCAGGCAAAAGACTCAGTAACCCGAAGTTAAATAGCTCGATAAAAAAGGGGTCAAAAGATTTGAATAGACACTTTACAAAAGAACACATATAAATGGCCAATGACTACAGGAAGTGATGACTAACACCATTAGTTATCAAAGAAAACCAAATTAAAACCTCAGTGAAAAACCATTGCATAACCATGGGGGGGTTAAAATTAAAAAGACTGACAACACCAAAAATTAGCAAGGATGTGGCTCGATTAGAATTCCCAAACATTATTTGTAGTGGTAAAAAAAGTAATACAACCTAGAGTAGGTACAACCTACATTATTACTGAGAAATTCTACTTGTAGGTACTTATTATGAGAAAGTTAAAACACAGATCCACAAAAGCTTCTACAGTAAGGCTGGGGGCACTTGTCTAGCATTTTGCAATCCTCTCAGCTTGACCCCCAGCACTGAAAAAAAAATACTTGGTGTTCACAGCAACTTTACTCATAATAGCTAAATAACAGAAACAATCCATCAGTAGGATAGTGTAAAAACAAACTCTGCTGTATTCACATAATGAAATACTACTCAGTATTAAAAGGAAACATAAGTGATTACATACGACAGTGCAGATGAATTTCAAAAACAATGCTAAGTGAAAGAATCATAGAATCTCTTCTAGAACAGGCAAAAAGTACTCTGTGGTAGAAATGTCCAGATAGTAGGTGTCTGAGATGGCAGCAATTGAATAGGAAGGCGAATGAGGGAACTCCTCAGTATTGGTAATATTCTCTGCCTAGATAGATAAGTTTGACTTTTACAAGTATATATATTTGTCCTAGGATCACTCAACTTTTAAAAAAGATTTGTGAACTTTTCATTACATGTAAGTTTTACCTAAAAGATGAAAACAACCCTGTAAACAAATATTGAACCTTAGTTAATGATATGCCAGCTAAAATGTTTGGGGAATAAAGTACTGATGTTTGAAACTGGCTACAAACACATTACAAATTAAAATAAATTGATAGATGTATAGAGAGATGGATAAATGGATTGTTATGTGTGTTGGTCAGCTTTTTATTGCTGGAACAATATACTTGACACCTGCAATTTCAATGAGGAAGGATTTATCTTCACTCATGGTTTCAGAGGTCCCGATCTACAATTGACTAATTCCAAGGCAGAAACAGTGTGGCAGAAGGGCATGGCAGAGGAAAGCTGCTCAACTCGTGGTATCCAGAAAGCAGGGAGCAGGGCAAAAGCCAAAGAGAATGGGGTTTGGGACCAATATAATCCCCAAGATCATGCCCCATGACCCACTTTCTCCAACTAGGTGCCTCCCCCTCATAGCCCACTCAGCTATGAATTCATCAATGGAGTTACTCTCACCATCCGATCACCTCTCCAGGAGTATTTTTAATCCGATCAAATTGACAATCAGGATTAAGTGGCACATTTTGTGATCAAGAAGGTATAGTAAAGTGTTGATTGTATAATCTAAATAGACAGTATATGTATGGGCAGTCACTGTAAAATTCCTTCAACATTTCTTTATATTTGAACATTTTCACAATAAAATTGTGGAAAAAGAAGTTAAGATTGAATGAGGGGACCGGTAAGATGGCTCAGCCACGTAAGCGCCTGCCTGGCAAGCGCGAGGGCCCGAGTTCGACTCCCGGAACCCACATACGGAATAAGGGCCGGTGATATCGCTCAGCGGCATGGGCGCCTGCTGGTGTGAGGTCCTGAGGTCGACCCCCGGTACCCACAAAAAAAAAAAAAAAAAAAAAAAGATTGAATGAGTAGCCAAGACCCAGATAAGTAAGTTTGGTCCTTCTCATGAGTGTAGAATGGGAGCCACAGTGGACAGTGCTACCATCCACTTTACAATTTAGAATGGCCTCTCAGTTTAGAATGAACAGGGTCAGTTATAAGCATGGGAGTAGGAACTAACTTCAGGCAAGGAACCATTCCTGTTGTCCCTGTAGTCTGAACAAGGGAAGATGTAGAAAATTACAGTAGGTGATGGTTGGATATTAGGGAAGAGAGCAAAGGAGTCCACCATGACTTCCAGGTTTCCAGTTGTGCTCACTGAGTGAGTGACAGTGATGATTTCAAAGTGTAAATAGAGGAGATGAAGCAAACGAGAAACTGAGAGAAGACTGGGGGAAGGGTGGGAAAAGATGTTTCATCCCATAGGAGACATGTTGAATCTCAGGTTTACTACAATTCCTTGAGATAAAGATATCCAGGTGGCATTGTCATTGAAGACAATTCAGAGAAGAGAGCCAGTTTGGACAGTGCAAGTAACTTTGTCAAAGCTGCTGGTGTGAGAAGGGGGTACCTGGGACAGTTTTCACAAAGGTGACTCTTGAACAGGACTTCAAAGAGTAAAAAGGAGTTCCCCAGGCAAGCAGTGGAGATAAAAGCAGAAGGCAAAGTACAAGAGGCCAGAAGCTTTGAGGCATGTTCAGGGAACTTCAGACAATGGCTTGTGGATTCTAGATTGGGAACAGCAGTATGGCATTTTCACCAAATATGAGACATTGGAATATGGTCCCGGGGTTAGGGAAGAACAGCCACTGTAATTCTCCCTGGTATAAGCCACTACTTACTAGCTTTAGCGTGCACCAGAACCAGTTGGAAGTCTTGGTAACCCACAGATTGCGGGTCCCTCCTGAAGAGTTTCTGGTACAATAGATGGACAGATAAGATATTTAACTGGGTGAGTTGGGGTGGAGCTTTGTAATTAGAATTTTTAATAAGATCCCAGATGATGCTAATTCTGCTGGTCTGGGGAGCACAGGCTGAGAATCACTGAGGCAGGGTGAAGAGGGGGTGTTACGTTAGCCCTGAATCAGCTTCTCGGGGCAGGCCTTCCTTGTCAGAAGATGCTGGTTTTACTGTGGCTAAGGCAGTTCCCATACGTAGTCCTTACATTCTCCTCACATTCATGGTAGACGTAACTTTCTTAATTTAAACTTCACCTTACAGGAATTTTGGAAATCTTTGAGGCTAAGTTCTTTTCAAAAAACAGGGATGCTGAGTCCCAAGGATCCTCTGTTCACACAACCTGGTGACATATATAAGAGAAAACTACATTTTCCCCCATCTTTGGCAATTTCTCCCTGTCCTTTGCTACCTCACAGGGCCTGACAGCTGGATGAAATTACTAGATTGAGGAAATGTAATACAATGTTGTTGGGTGTGTCATGCATTTTAGAGTTCATTTATATCAATTCATCATTTTATCTTAATGGTAAGCCAGAACTGTTATTATTGCTCAATAAAATAAACAAGCAAAAAGAGATGATGATATGTCAAAGTTTCCACAACCATTCCTGGTCTAGTGGTGACACTGGTGACATCATGGCCACTCATAGGAAACTGGTAAGTTTTGTGTTTATTTCAAATTCATCTCTTTCACAAGCCTACAACATGTCAAAACACAATCTAATCTAATTAGGCAGTTATTAAAATTAATCAGAAATAGGAGTATTGCTTTTTTTTTAATTAAAGAATTTAGAATGCCTATTACTTTTGAGAAGGGACTGCTTTTTATTCTCCTCCTTTCTCCCAAATCTTGAGATTGTGGAGGTCTTGGGGTTGTTTTTAGTGCCACAATAGCAGGGAAGAGCAAAGTTGACATGGTGGCAAGGTGAGTGGGAATTTAGTGCCCCAAGTGTCTGTGAGATTGCTGCAGGAGAAGAGCTGGGCGGTGCCTTTGCCAACAAGAACACAGAGGGTGACAGTGAGCAGCAGAGCATCAAAGTAGTCTGAGCGAGGACTGAGGGGCCTCGTGACAAAGGCCCTGATAAGAAGGTTACTGAGTGTGTTGATGGCAGATCAAAATCCAGAGAGGCATTTACAGCAGCTAAGAAAGTTAACACTGGTGGAATTATACAAAACAGTAGAGACAGGGCCAAACTGAAATATATTTATAAGACACATAGGAGTTTTAGAAGGTATTCAACAGAGCCACCAGAGAAATGAAATGATCTAATTCTAGGGTATTTAGAGAGGCATGATCACTGTAATACAAGGCTTCTAGAACCCATCCTGTTCCTCTGCCAAGCTAGGTTTGGTTTACCATGAAGATATTTACAAAAGGGACGGATTAATTCAGAGAATCATAGGGCCTGATGTCATGCAATCTATTATCTGACAGAAAAAAAAGCAATAATACTACTCCATAAAAAGAGACAACTCAAGGGGACATGATATTCTCACTGAACATCTAAAAGTCTTTCCTTTGAAAGGGGATTAAACATGTGTGTATATACAACTACAATCTATGCGTGGATGTTATAAGCAATAGATTTCAGAGGTAGCAATTAGAATTTTCTAAGAAGTAGAACATAAAAACTAAAAATACAGAGTTTAGAGCAAGGATGTTTAGGTTTGAATCTCAACCTTGTGGTGACCTTAAACAAATTATTTACCCTCTTGGTATCTCATTTTCCTAATCAGTAAAATGGCACTAAAAAAAGTCTCTTCTAATAATGTTACTATGAGATTAAATGATTTAATGGTGCTAAAATAATTAGAACATTGCCCGGCACACACCAAACAGACAATAAATACCAGAAATTATAGTTGCTGCTACTATTGATATCAATGTTGCTGAGGATGGAAGGACAGCTTAACGACAGCTTAAGGGATGATGTGCACCCTCCAAGCAATGCTACTAGCCAAGGTGTGCAGACCCTAAGCAGGAAGTCATGGTGTATGAGAGAGAACAATGGTAGGAGGGTGCTGGCGCCAGACAGATGGTTTTCAGCTGGTGGCTGCAAACCACTTGTGGGCTGGAGAATAGTGCAGTGGATATGGGATCTCTGAACAACCATAAAAAGATTTATTGTCCACCATTTCTTTTTCCACATGCAGCAGCATCATGACTTCTTCCCTGTTCTAAAATAAAATGTTTTTGTTTTAGCAAATGGTAATATTTTTGCAATCTTAATATTTTAAAAACTATCCATAGGTGATACATAAACTGGTAAAAACCAAGAGAAAAAGCAAGCATTCTGACTTATGGTTAAGTTCCAGGAACACACATTCTTTTATTCAATACTTACTAGGTGTGTTATAAACGTCAGGCACTGCACTAGGGCATTTGGGGGATATTTATGTTAACATTAATAGGCTAGGGATGGGAATATAGCTCAGTGGTATAATGGTTGTCTCACATGCGCAAGACCCCCAACATAACAAATAATAAAATAAAATAAAATAAAATAAAATAAAATAAAATAAAAAAGCAATAGTCACTGCTTTCAAGGATTTTACTATTTTGGCACATTGCTTGGAAACAAAATACAAAAGATTAAGTACTAAACTAGATGAATTCAGAGAAGCTTTGCAATACTGAGAGTCTACAATTCTATAATTCTTGATAGAGTAAGCAGCTGCAACAACAGCCCAGTAGTCAAATTTAACATAGAGAAGAGGACCCCCCCCACACGAAAAAGAAAGAAAACGAATAAACATAACCCGGCAGCCTAGAATAGCCTTGAGGTTGTGTAAATATCTGAGTTAAAGGCACTGAAGGTCACTGTATTTTTCAAAAGTAAAGTGTAAGGGCAAGAAAGAGCAATTCCTGTGTGATGAAGCAGAGAAATGATTAGAAAGAAAACAGAAATTCTTTAAAATAAAATATACTGTAGGAAATAAAAATCTTCCTGGATATAATTATAGACATTGAATTATTAAATACGTATATTTAATTCAGATGGGATGAGGCAGATCAACGGAAGAACACAAAATAGATTATGGAGAACTTTTATAGGAACTACATACCATAGTTTGGAAGCTGGATGAACACTATGTTTCTACAAATAAATTTCACGAAGAGTATGATTCAAAGCCGGTAAGTTAAAAGATACAGTTTGAACAAAAGTTTAAGGTAAACAAAAATTTCTCTTGCAATCACTTTTAGTACAACCTCGATGGAAAATAAAATCTTCCAGGAAGTCATTACGTAGCACTTAAGACATGGAAGTATTTCAAATTTCCAAAGCCAGATGGTATTCATTGAGAGGTCCCACGGGGACTCACATGTGACTGGCCATAGTATTGGTCAGGACATACAGTGCAGTCTTGATGTTACGTTAAACATCAGGCTCCATTGGGAGTTTTTCCTTGAATAAAGGTTTGAGAATTGGGTCCCCTGATCTATTAGTCCAGAGGAATTATTTTGGGAAATTAGAAAGTTCTTCTGTTCTCAGGAGATACAAGAAATTTTTAAAAGGCTGAGCCTCTTGAATTCTAAAGCACTTGTTTCAAAGACTAATTGAATCAATATGCAGCCATAGTTTTAATATATTCTGAAGTAAAAAATAAAATCAATATTCAATTTAAATTGTTTCTGGGGAAGAACAACAAAATGGGATGAGGGACAACTAATCCAGCATTACTTTTTAAAAGTGATTTGTATTTTTTTTATTTTTTCCAAATTTCCTACAATTACTATATATTATGCCTGTAATTAAGAAAGATAAATGAAACAAAGCACTGTAATATAGCAACATTAATGCACTTATTAAAATATTTATTTTAAAGAGTATAATTAATTGTGGTGACTTTATTCAAAAAGATTTAGGACAGCCAAGCGTAATAAGAGTTAAGGCAACCACTCTAGGTTAGGACTCCAAATAGAAAATGTAAGATGGATAGTCCAATACAAGGTATGAAATTGAACAATCTAGCTTTGTTTTATTCCACAATAGAGAAAAATTATTAGTGACTTGATTGAGCTATTCAAACCCTCAATGAAATCTGAGCAACTCTATATTTTAACCTATATATGTTAAGGAGGAAAAGAGGCACCATATGAAATTAATAACCAGGAAAATTAGTAAAATAAAAAGAATGAGTATTTCACCTATATATAGCTAAATATAAAGTATTATGTCAAAGATTATAGTAGGAAAATCAAAAGCAATAAGATGTCAGTTGATTACTACAAAGGAAGTACACTTGTTTCCCTTACTCAGTAAAATCACCTGGAACACATACGCATTGGTCACTGTATTATGGAGACACCGGCCAACTTGGAATTATCAGGTATTGGCTACTAATGAAAGAAGCCAGTTGGTGAGGGGGGACCAATATTTGACCTTCATGGGAGATGTTTATTTTTCTTGCAAGATTTTTCCTTAGGAGAATCTTCTGGTCCTTGGCAGGAAGGTCAGCATATTTTCCAAGGATCCAAAAGCTGTGTGTAAAATAACCTCTACTGAGCATGAGATAACATCTGTTTCCAGGTCAAAGAGATGAAATACTGCATTGCGAGACACTGGTTCCTTTCTGTTCTCATCGAATCAAGATCAGGCCAAACACTTGGCTTCAAGTGACTGCTGCACCAATCACATATTCCAAAGATTATCCACGGCCTTACAGCAATCAACAGTCTGGAGGGCAGAAGCTCTTTCCATGTAACAAAAATGCTTCATTTTAACTGATAGCTGACATCCTCTCCTGAAAAGCTATTAGCACTTCGAAAACTCCCAACAATTAACCTTGGAGGGTAGATAAATAAGCACAAGTAATGTCCTGACCAGAATCAAGGATTACTATTTTATTGTAATAAAATAGTACATAAATTTTCTATTAATTTGCTGATCATGTATGACCTTAAGGCTGTGTACATATTTAAAATTTGTATAAGTTGATTCTATAAAAAACATCCTATGACAATTTTAATAGAATTAAAATGCCTAAGCAGACCTACCTATAAAAACCTTCCTTTGCATATCTGACTTCTGAAAAACACACATTCTCTTTGTGGTGTTCAAGCAAGTAGCCTTGAGCTGGAAGCAAGAGGGAAGGTCAAATGAGAGTGGAAATCTTAAATAAATCAGATATGTTGCTTTTGCACCAAGAATTTTCTATCACACGTGCCTCTATCAAAAATCAGCCTATCTTTACAGTTTACTTTTTACCCGGAGTAAAAATTAGAGTTTACAAATTGTAAATAGAGGCAGGAAAGATAATTTAGCACACTGTTTTATCACTGTCAACCCAGTGGTTTTCCTAAATGAATCCCACTTATTTTGAGAATGTAATTATTACATTTTAGTGTTGATAGCACAGAGTGGAGCAAGCCCGCCTCCACCAAAGGGCAGAAAAAGAAAAAGAATGACCCAGGGAAGGACAGAGGGTGACCTGTTTGTGATTAAACCCTGAAAAAGATAAGTTGAGTTATGATAGTAGCCAGAGTGGGAGGGAAGTACGGTGCACACTTAGAGCTTGGTCATATTTCCTGAGCCTTTTCATTCCTCCTGCCTATCCTGATGATGCTGTGCTTGATGACTGCTCTTTTAGATCGGGTGCAAACACTTTATTCAATGCAGTCATTAAAGCTGAGAGAAGGCGAGGATCCTGTTTAGTGATACAAAGATGGACTTGTGTTTATTCCTTTGTACTCAGGGCAGAAAAAAGGCAAGGGGAGTTTACTGTTGGCTTCAACATCTGTCAGTATCTAGTCAGAAATTTTCAGCAGCTGAAGTCAATCAGTTTCTGGAAAGTGCTAAGCAACCGTACCAAGTGCTCCCAACTAACATTACCTCTGAATGTGCATGACCAGGCATATTTCAATACGGTCTGCCAGGCGCTGTTAGTAATGCGAGCAATATGCAGCTCACTTTACTTGCTGACTGGCTTAAAAAGAGAAAATTAAATACATTTCTCATAAGGATATTTTGTGGAATTTTTCCACATCATTAAATAAAATGGAGCCCTGGTTTAAAGACATTTCCTGAGAGAAAACATTTCTTAACCTAAACTAACTGAACTATGGGAAATAGTCTGCCTGTGTACACCATAATATTTTTTTCCTGATTACACATAACGGGTCTCCTATCATCCCCAAAGCTTACCCATATCATTGAATTGTTTCATAGCCATCTGAAAAAAATGGACTGCAGACTTTTAAAGCAATTCCTGGGAAACGGGTGGTTATTCAATTTTCTCCTCATAGGTACAAACGAGTGGATGGCACTGGAGATGACATTTCTGAAATAATTAAGAAAAATAACGACAGGCTTTCTTTGGCTAGGAACATACTTCCTTCACAACTTCAGCATAACAAGCTATAACACTGCTTCGTTATTACGGGAGTAAGGAAGATAGTTTCAATGTGACAGACAGAAAAAAAGCCAGTGCTATAAAGAGGTGCAGAATCATACTGAAGCCTCTGCTTTTGTTGTTGTTGTTGTTTTTGGTTTTTTTTTCTTAAGAACTGGGGGTGGAACCCAGGGCCTTGCACACTAGGCGAGGGCTCTACCACTATGCTACAACTCCAGGCCCTGAACCCTTTCTTGTAGGTCTTTGGCATGCATATTTTCACCTTCTTCCCAAAAAAGGGATTGCATATCCCTAGTGACAATTGAAGTCCATTCAGAATCAGGTTTGCAACACCTGTTTAATTACTTGAACTCTCCAGGGAGCTGAATTACCACTCCTAACTTCATAAATTTGTGGCTCCTGCCTAGGGAGTGAGGTGCTATACACAGTTTATGTTTCTTTTTTATTTTCCAGAGGAATAGTCACGTGAGATGTTCTGATTGTTCGACAGACTCTCTTGGTCTCTTCGTCTAAGTCAGAGATTTTCTATTAAAAAGAAAGGAAAAAAAAAAAAATGATTCTTACAAGAAGACCCACACATCTTCTGTTAATCCCAGGAGCCCTCTAGCCAATTTGAAAGTCAACATGAGATGGAGAGGTAATGCTTTTTTGTTTTGTTTCAATCTGAATTCTCACAATTTTTCAAATTGAATCAAGAAGCAAGACTTTCAAACTAAGAGGTGAGCTAAAACAAAACGGGAGACATCATTTTACAAGGCTGTGTGGGAGATCTACTGAGTACACCCGGAGAGAAAAATAAAGACAGGG
This sequence comes from Erethizon dorsatum, assembly GCA_028451465.1. NCBI lineage: Eukaryota > Metazoa > Chordata > Mammalia > Rodentia > Erethizontidae > Erethizon > Erethizon dorsatum. The sequence goes on from CM051838.1 coordinate 60,320,705, forward strand.
TAACATTTCCACCAGAGGTTATCGCTGCACAACAATCCACGAAGCAATGCGTAGGAAGAGAATGTTCATACCTCCCACGACATAACCCGTGCTATTATAATATGCCTTGGTGAAATATTCCAGCACTGAGGTTTCAGAGTGAGATGCCCTCAGAAATAAAAACAAAGTCAGCTTCCAAGAATCTTAGTGATTCTTGTCTCCGTCCGGCAACATTGACACACTTGCATGCATTTACACACATGCGTGTGCACACAGACACACACAGAGCAGGACAAGGGTGCTGTGTCTAATGAGAAACACAGAAAAATCTTTTCTTTGGGGCGCTGGATCAAATTCCCAGTCTCCTAACTAGGTTAGGGTTCTGTCCCTGCTCTGGGCATTGCCTTGTGGCAGAGAATAACCTCCTGCTCCATTCCTATTCCCTGAAAAAATAAAACCTTCAAGAAGAAAGAATGTCCTATTGTTGGAGCAGAGTTATTCCTCCAGCTCCTCAAAAAGGAGGTATTTTTGGCATCTGGGAAGAGATTGTGTCCAGAGGGGCTTCTTAGTTTTACAGCTGGGTCCACTCAAACTAGTCCAACAAGCCAGCATTACATAGGGGAGCCCAGCCAACACAGGCACTTCAATCATGCTCAATTCACTTGGGCTCTGGTAAATGAAATAAAACCCCAAAGCTTGGTTTTTTTATTTTTCTTAGGGCAAAGTCCATTTAGAATTGATATAATCGCTTGCTATGGTTACATATGCCACATTTATTTTTAAATAGCTCCACATCCCAAGGGCTCCTGATTTCCATCCACACGGCAGGTAGGAAGACGGCAGGAAAATAATTTTCAACACAGTCTACATTTTATCAGCCTCAAAAAAAAAAAAAATCACATCTGGAGATGCAGACTCAGGCTGGTAAGAAGCTGAGCAAGTTGGCAAATGTGCCTTGCATTTTGTGTCTTGGAAAAGGGTGCCCAGCTGAGGTCGTGGAGGGGGAGTAAAGTCCCTCTTACAGTCTGCTGACAAGCTGTGCAGTCTGTCACGGGGTTTGCAACTGCCTGGAGGATGAGGTCTTTTCCCCTATTCTGTGCAAATGTCATCGCTCATAAGCTTTGCACGTGTGAGTCTGTGCCCATAAGCCGTCTCACGAATTAATGGTAGTCCTGATCAAGGAGGCCTCCATCTGCTCTTGAATCCTGAGTGGAAGTGGATCTGTTGGAGGTTTCTCTGCCAGGGCAGGGTTCAAGTTCTAGACCTTTCAGAAGCCCAACTTCTGAAACCTTGGGATAAGACATGAGTTGTGAACTCCGCTCTGTTTCCCAGCCGAACGGTCTTTGTGGTTCTCCTTGGGCAGTTTACCGTATTTTCCTAATGTAACCCACACTTGGTGCTTTCCTTTCCTCCTTTCCTCCAGTCCCTCACAGCCAGAGACTGGATCTCGCTCATCTTTCAATGCTGACTGGAGTATGACTGAGACTCGCCAGCTAATGTTTTACTTAATTCTGAGATCCCAAACTGTGGCCTACAGACCAATCTGACTGATTGTATCTCATTAGGTCTAAACAGAGTATCAAGAAGTTGTGAATAGGGCTGGTGAGATGGCTCAGCGGCATAAGCGCCTGCCTTGCAAGCGCGAGGGCCCGAGTTCGACTCCCGGATCCCACATACGAAAAAGGGGCCGGTGATATCGCTCAGCGGCACGGGTGCCTGTTGGCGCGCGAGGTCCTGAGGTCGACCTCCCGGTACCCACAAAAAAAAAAAAAAAAAGGAAGTTGTGAATAAGGTTCTACGTTTTACCCCCACACTCATGTTTACAGATAAAGTGTTTTCTTAGCTAAAATTTGTATTTTTAGTTTCTTTGGAAAAACTGGAAGGGCTGGCAACCTGGGGTTTTATTCTTCTCCGGCAACAATCAGCCAAAGGGGATTAGTTGCCGCCCCTTTTTGACCTACCATCATTCCCTACTTTCTTCTTGTCAATTGTCTGCCTTACTCCTCTAGGTATAAGGTTTAATTGAATAAATGATCTTTGGAATAAATGATCTAATAATCTTCATGTTTACTGGATCCAGTGTAGTAGTACATCACGTCTACATCTGTGTTTTTTCTTCCTTGGCATGGCAGATATCCTTCACATACGCAACACACTCCCAAGGTCACTGTGAAGGTTATTGTAGCTGTAACAAGACTGTGACATGGTTGCCATAGCCAGGAAACCTCTCCTTCCAGAAAAGAAAATCAAATACTTTGCAGGTTCCAGAGAAACTGTTACTGGTAACAAATTTCACACCTGATCATGACACATATGTGGAGTGAGTGCAGTTGTGAGTGGTTCTGGTAGCTGAAAAAGGAAAAGCATAAATAAGTTTAGGAAATGGTATTTATAAAGCATAACAGAAAAGAAGCATCAATAAGACCTCCTAGTAAATAACTTCAGGTAAGGGTAAATACTAGGTTTACTAATTTCAATCTAATTTCCTCTGCACATACTTATGGGCAAACCCAGCCTGCTACATAGGAGAAATTGGCAGCCACTTTCTTGTGACTGGACTTATTTAGGAGTATTGTCTCTATGAGTCACAGAAAAACAGGTTCTTTCCAGCTCTCTTCTAGAACTTCAATTAGGATTCTTGTCTTAAGATTAGTAGTGTGCACCATGAGCTTCACCTGGACAGTGGCAGGAGTCTTGGGCATTTTTCAAGAGAAGTGAGGGAGGCCTCAAGCTCAGTAGCAAACCAGAGGGAGAATTAGTGAGTCTGGAACAGGGAGTTATGGAACCCGATGAAGGATTGGCAAGGAGCCCCAGAGCACTGGGCTCTGGCTTAAGGGGAAAGATTCAGGAGGCGAAGTTTTGAGAAAGAAGAATGGAGGAGAGAAATTCATGGGGGCTGGTTCCTTCCTAAATTCTCCCTAAAGTTGGTTTTGTTAGTGATTTGGAAATTCACCAGTGTCATATCAGTATATTTTTACCACAGTTGATAGATTGCATGAGAAAACAGCCTACACCCATGGGACAAATAGAATGTTAGATGCTAGTCCCTAAGGTAGAGCATGGTTTTGTCTTGATCACCAATCTGTTTTTTGGGATTTTTAATATGATGATTGGAATTTTTCCTGAGACCAATGGATTCTCAGCATTGGAAGTCTGATACATCTAGGAGTCAGATTGTTAATCGGCAGAGTAAATGGTTTATTTTTCTTAGTAGGCTGGATTTTTTTAGTTGGCTTGTACAAATTAGGAATCAAGAATTAAATATTCAAAACTCTGCTCGGGTTCTGATTTCTTCAAAGTGGAAGAATTGTGGGGAAAAAAAAGGACTTCTAAAAATGTGGTATAGGCTAATGGTTTTAGTCAAAACTCTTTGGAATCTTATTACCACTTCTTAGGCGGACTTAAATTTCAGCTGTCGGATACTGACTAATTATTGAGGGAGAGTTAAAAGTTGCTCTGTGATCAGAGAGGACAGGGGGAATAAAAGCAGTGAACCACAAAACTGTGTCAGGAAAGTTTACTTTTCATGGTCATTGAATTAACGAAGGAACAAGGCAGCTCTGGTCCATTTCTGTCTTCATGTCACCCTGGCCCTCCCTGCCACAAAAGGAGAGGTACTTGTCAGACCCAGACACCTTTTCCACCAGAGGGGAGCTGGCAAAACAGAATGCGCCCTGATTAGAATAAGACGTTGGAAATTTCTAATTCTCACTTTCCACCCACTTGCTTAAAATGCGACAATTATGTTTCTGGGGTGTCCTTCAATAGACACAAAGATGAAGAGCTATGGAACAGAGAGCACAAAGCCTGCCTCTTTTCCCCCTCTCTGGAAATGGAGGGCAAGCAGAATCACTTGCAGGTGGCCCCATCTGCAGCTGAAAGGAATGCACCAATTTTGGAAAAGAGCTCCACTTTTTTTGCCCTTAAATTGCAAAAAAGAATAAGGAAAAAATGCTAATAGTTGCAGCTAGAAAATATGCCTGGGAGAATGGCCCTTATCATCTGCTTTTGAAGTAGGGGTTGAGAAAGAGATGAAGCCAGGGAAAGAGCCTAGAGGGCTGATCAGGCATGCAAAGAACACTGTGGGCACCAGGAGACAACTGACACCTGAGGGAGAACATTTCTGTAAAGTCATTTCAAACCTGCTCAGTGATTTGCTAAGAATAATGTACATGGTCTTCTAAACGGTGTACCCCTGTTTCATCTCCAGACAAGAATGCAGGAGATGTTTACAAAGATCCCAACCTCTGTTTGGGGATGTCTAAATACATCCTGGTAATTAGCTTAACTTTGATCTAATGCAGTACTTTCTCTTGGTAAAATAAATAAACCAGCGAAAGGTTCTGGGACACTCCCCTTGGAGATCTTTGCCTATTAATATTACACTGAAATATTTTAATGGATATTGTATGATATTCATTTTAAAAACTCTGATGTCTGGTTCTCATGATAGTACATAATATTTAATATCTATTAATTAGAGTTCAAAATGAAAAGCTATTTGTTAATGCAATGTCTATTTTTCTCATAAAACAAAACATGAAAGTGTACCATATAGTGACACCTGTACTTTGACAGTGTTTTTCTTGTAATCTGCTCTCAGTTTCTCATTTTATTGTTAGAACTACTTAGTCACATGTCATAAGCAATAAAGATAGGAGACAGTATTTACCTTACACACCAGTAAATGATAATATTCAACTGCTTTGGCCATTTAATGATTTCATCTTCTTAAAACCAAAAGGAAAAGAGTGAAAATTGTCATTCACCTGAGAAGCATCACAATCTTATAAATGTCAGATATAAAGTCTACCCCTATCGTCCCCATGGCCTTGTATATCCTCAGTTGTATTGTCTGTAAAATGGGCTAGTCTCATATTGAAGCAGTCAATGAGAGAAAAGCTCAAATAAGCTAAGCCAGTCTCACTCTGAAATTAGGTATCCTAACATAATTTTAAAATATTATAATGGCAACACTATTTCTTAATTTAGAAATACATAAAATATAAAGAGAAAAATGTTTCTCACCACTTAGGATCACAAATAACATTATGAATGATTCTCTTTTGGATTTTAATATGCACATAAAATGTCATTTTTTGCAAATTTGAAATCCTGCTGTATACATAATATTACACACTGATGTTTTATTTAAATTAAAATCCCTTCTCTCTACCATCATGTTATTTAAATATTAACATTAGCTTTTTTTAGACAAAAATTACATCTTTGCGTGGTAGGAAAAAAAAAAACCACACACAGTGAAATGTGATATGATAGAAAGCAAGCCTCTCTCTCATCATAGACCTCAGTTTTATTTCCCAGGGCTGAGTAACCATGGCCAAGTTTCTCATACACATCAATTTTTACTGGCTGAGCTATATTTTCTTACTAAATTAGTATCATATTAATATAATGAGCAAAACATCCCACAGAACTTGGATTTATGAAAAAGGAAAAGTTCCCATGCTGTACTTCTAAGAAAATGTGAAGCCAAATCCATTGTCAGTGTGAACAGGGTCACCTACGTGATTGTGCAGGTGAGCAACCAAGGATTTGTATGGTTAAATGCAAAAAACCCCGGCGAATGTTTCATGGTCAAAGGAGTTAGAATAGCTCGCAACACTGACCGCTACCAAAGGGGCTATAGCATCCGTGAGAAAGGAAAGGCACTTTCACGTTTGATGTAGGATACAGCACCCCACAATCCTTCTCAGCCACACTTTTGCATCTTGAGGTCACAAATTCCGGTGTCTAGTTGGCCAGGAGATGAAAGTGACTGAAGTCGCAAGGAGTGAAAAATGAACAGGAACTGGTGGGAGGCATGTGACTAGTGAGAGGGGAGTTGCTACTCAGAATAGTACTTTATGGATATGTAGCCTAATGCTATCTTTTGGATTTTTAAAAAGGAGAAATAAGAGTCCTAATTTTTTCTGTTTATTTGTCCATCTTAAAAGTTTAGCAATTTATTATAAAAAAATTAACAACACTGTATTGAAAAAACTTGCCTACTGCTTGTCTTAGATTATGACCTTATTTCCTACCATAAAAGTTCCCTTTTCAGGGATCTCCACTTTAACTGTATCAGTGAGCCAGAGGCTGACTATGCTCTAGGAAGCACCTTTTTCTACCCTCCCCTATCCAGCAGGAAGCCTATGGGACAGAGGTGGTTGGTGCAGATGGTGACATTATACTATATCATATCACAAGGTTGAGCATATGCAGGGAACAATGAGCAAGGTCATGGGGCAAGGGTGGAATGAGGACAATCCCACTCTCACCACAGGGAGTGCTCTGACCTCCTGGTTGTGTTGCTATGACAATGTAAGTGCCCCAGAATTTCAGGGAGAGGACCGTGCCCACGGCACCTCCCTCCTGGAATGCTTGTTTGTGTAATAGGGATCACAGCAGAGGTTGTGAATAGAAGATTTGAATATGGCATAATTATTCTTTCTTACAAATCTACTTAATGTGGTCTAAAACTTCTTCCCCATCCTAAAATACTCTTTCTGAAATCCAGCCCAATTCTCTTTATTTTAGTAATTTGCCCTTGAGTGTCTGTGGGTGAGTTTACTCTGCCTTCTAAGAGGCAAAAAAGAAAGCAAATTCTATTTTCATAAGTAGTAAAGAAAAATACCATCGAGAAGCTTCAGGGCAGAAATTGTAGATGTTTTCTACAAGGGGAATTTGAAATCTGCTATGTAAAAATGACAAAAGATTGCAAACAACAGTCAACAAACCAGTACGGAAGTTGATGTCCCATAAAAATGATGGCCACTTGCCATGGTGTGGGTGCCACTAAAGGGCATTAGATCCCAGAGGGAACTTCAGGTCCTATGTTTATGATGCAGCAGAAATCAGTTTACTCAAAATGGCTTTCAACGGATGTTACTGCTATTCCTCTACCTAAAAAAATATGTCTTGTTTTTTAAATATTGTCATAAAGAAACAAACAAACCTATCAAGTCTATTTCTCCTAGCTATTTGCATTTCAAATCAGTGAAATCACTTTAATATTCATACTCTTCATCTTGGTAACACCACTTGTAGGAATTTCTTCCAAGGAAACAATTCTAAACAATAGCAAAAAAAGGGAAAACAAGTTAAATATTCAATAATAGTGGAATAGTTAAGTAAACCACAGTTTATGATCTCAGTGAAATGTTATACAACCATTGCAATGATTATAAAGATTATACAATAACATAGAAAATACTTATGTTAAAATGTTGTCAGAAAAGCAAGACACAAAATTCTAAATAAGCGTGATTATGTATTCTAGAAGCCAGCCAGTATTATACAAAGGATAGGAAGTATAAGAGGCGGGGAAAATTCACTAAAATGTTAACAGTAGCTCTGTTGTGATACTGGTTTGTTTCCCATTTTTCCCTAATTTTCCACATTTTCGTAAGTGATCATTACTTTCATAATAAAAAAGTATAATTTCTTAAAATCATATTTAAACATAATGCTTTAGAAAGTGACAGTTAACACTCAAATGAATCAGTCTTTTCAATGTGGATTTCAGACCGTCACAAATAAGATTTTCTGAAGCAAAAATATTCTTCCAGCTCCATAATGATCAGAAAGCACTGCTTCTGAGGAAGGAAAATAAATCCAACTCTTCCCTTAAATAACTTTACCAACATTCTGCACAGAATCAAATTAATCATTCCAGGGGTGGTTTACAATCCAGAGACGAGATTTTATTATTTTTATCATAATCTCAGCTAAACCTTGTACAAGTAGTAAGAAAATTAACCTTTATTTAAATCCAACTACAGTATTAAGTCGAGGATTTTCATGAAGCTGACTCAGAAGGTTGAACGAATGTAATGCGAAGTGGAATTTCCTTTTATTTTGCGCCCCCTCCCTTCATAAATCTTTGTCCTTCAATTTCATCAAGTGATCCTTTGTACTAACATTCTGGGCAGGAAGTATGGAGAAAACTGATCAGCTTTCCTAACACCTCTCATGATTTTTGAATATGCACGTGTTTGAATACATCGAACACATCTGCTTCAAGATAGTCCATGCTGAATATTCTCAACATGTGTAATTCATACACAACATAAGCTCCCTTACTCCCTTCCCCCTCTGTTAAAACTACACACACACACACACAAATACACACATACAGTAGTTTTCCCAATCTGATATATAAAATGAAGGGAAAAAATTTGTAACAAAAATGTATAAAGCAGTATGCTGCTGTGTCCAAATAATCAAGAGTAAATTAAATAAAACTCAACAAGTGAGAGGAAAGATAGGAAAGGGACAGGACCCAGGGAGAGGAGAGAACTTTAGACTAACCCTCCACTGTGTGATTTTCAAAGGCTTTTCTAAACTTTCTCATCTCTATTATCATCTTACAAATAGCCCAACTAAGAGCCATTAAGAAGAGAATGCAAACATTCATTTTTGCTACCTTCTAGACTTTAAAAGAGAAAGTTTTCAAAGATGTTATATCTGCCTCACACAGTTTTTGCTTATGTTTCTTTGTAGTGGCAAAAAGATGCAAGGTGAACACACTATTTTAGCTATATTTACATACTTTTTTCACCTTGTCATCTTGGTGTGTGTGGCTCACCATACTAGAAAAAAGGTACTGATTGGTTGATAACTATTCCTAAGAACCTTCCACAAAGATGCATATATATATATATATATATGCATTAAGTATGAAGAATATGAATTAGGCAAATTTTATGTTATCTTTCCCCAGTCATTATCATCTTTCTGTTCATTTATCTTAATTAAATGTTACATGCTTTTCCCTGGCCTCTTTCCCAGTTTGCTAAGTTATATCTGAAGTCTTCAAATTTGCCATGGCTTACCCTCAAAGGAGCAGAATCGCTATCAATGAACATCCATGAGGCTGCATATTGGGCTTCAGTTTACTTATTTGAGGATGTTCAAAAAATAAGGATAATCATATAGGGATGAATTGAGTAGAATTGCTAAGAAGTGAAAACATCATTTATGGAAAACCTTATTCGGTTTATAGGTCTATTTGCAGCACTCACCAAGATCACGGGTAAATGTCTTACTAAATCCTGCCTCACGAGCCCACCTTGCCTCTCCTTTGCCTAACCACTTTTCAATTCGAGGTCTGACCTTTATCTTATAGTTATTTATTTCCTTTGAAAGCCAGAAAAAAGTATGAAAGACTACTAAAATGTCTTATGAAAGACCATTCCTCAGAAGCTGACTCTTGCTTCCCAGCATCTTGCTTCAACCATTTTCACTGGGATTTTAAACATGACTCTAGTTTATCCACGTCATGGAGGAATTCTCTCTTCACTTTCCCACATTCCTCTGACTAGAACAGAAATTTTAAAATAGCATTATCTTGCAAATTTAAATAAACAATGCCACAGATGTCCACATGCTCTCTGCTACTTGGTGCTATCATGAGAGATAGAGGTGGCCTAATAAAAGATTAGCAGGTTAGGGGGCTGAGGGTGTAGTGCAGTGGTAGGGGGCATGCTTAACATGCATGAGGCCTTGGGTTTCATGCAGATTGGTATACTACTCATAAAATTAAGCCAATGCAAGTATTACTTGGTGAGTTACTTATCAGTTGTTAACAAAGACAAAAATAGGGTTCCACAGCTACATGTACTGTGTTAAGTATATTGCACATTATTTAACCTGAAATATGTAACCTGAAATACGCCTTGGCCTCTATGAACCCTTAGTTTTCCTCTCAGGCCTCTGCTTTCCAGAAGGAATTTGCTGTGTGCCCCAGTCTGTCACCCCAATTTATGTTGGTCTCAGCTGTGAAGTGATTTCATTGACATCCCCCTCAAAAATTATGACAATTGGGCCAGTGAGGTAGCTCAGCGGCATAAGCGCCTGCCTGGCAAGCGCGAGGTCCGGAGTTCAACTCCCGGTACCCACATACAAAAAAAGGGGCCGGTGATATCGCTCAGCGGCAAGGGCGCCTGCTGGCGCGCGAGGTCCTGAGTTTGACCCCCGGTACTCACAAAAAAAAAAAAAGAAAATTATGACAATTCTTTTAATAGTGACACTAGACAGAGCATCTCTTTGTGATTGTTCTAACTAAAATGGAATTCACCCAGAACAAGCACACCCACACCCACACCCAGACAAACACAGTCCACCCTCCCCATACACATATAGATTCTTCTCTTGCTTCTAAACGGAAATACTTGTATTCTCCTTTGATTTCCAGGATGCCTCTTTGGGAGTAAAGAGCTACATTGTTTTAGGTGAGCTTCAGTGAATGGGTCATTTCTCTGCCTTACTTTTGCATTATGAACATACTTATGATAACAATTAATGAGAAGAAGGGTTCTTATGATAGCACCCAGCATCCGTTTTTTCAGCTCTTAAATTTTCCCTATATGTGCACAGATCCTATTACCTCTGGGAGAGCTCTTATTAATCTCAGCGTTGGAGCTGTTTCAACAAATCTACTGTAATAATGAAAAGTCATCTTATCACACTTCGCTCTCAGTAAATTCTCTATTCTTTGATAAGGTTGCAAACAACTGGGAAGTAATTGATCTGTAATTAGTGTGGTAACTGCTGAAGAGAGCCTGTGCCGGTTTCCTCATTTATCTGCCCAGCACAGCGCATCCTGCTCGAGAACACTAAATTATTTAGCATTCTTTTCAAATACAAATAGTCTCAATGGATCCTCCATTATTTTAAGAACTTTCTGAAGAGCTGGCTAACATTTAAATTTCTGATTATCTGTCACCACTGCAGTACTTAAAGGAGCTGGGAGTGGAAGAGGATCACTTTTCACACATGACTTCCCTGCCGAAGCTAGTCTGTGCTATGAATGGGGAAAGACAGGGGCTCTTTGATCTGAACCAAACTTGCACAATTTATCTTTTTAAATGCACTAAGGCTTTTGATAAATGTCAATTTGACAATTAAATTCTTCAAGGGCCACAATATATCACCATCACAGGTGCCTGTTTTTGAGGGTCGGTCAGCCACAACATCTTTCAGCAGACTGCAGCAAGCAGAAGTCAGAGGGGAAATGATAGCTCTCAGGCCTAGCTGTGCTGCACATGGTATTTTTATATCTTAGTAAGTAAAATAGCCGTTTCCTTTCTTCAAGATAGGACGCAATTCTGACATCAGAGATTGTGGTGGGTTTGTGTTCAAGATCTGTTTTCTGTCATTTTTCTGATACTTCAGGGGGGAAAAAGGAACATAAAGGGACACTTATTAATAGATTGCCAAGTTGAGAAGTATTTTTTCTCTTCTCAATAGCATTTTCATTTGTATTTTGCAACAGACAAGCTAAGGCAAGTCTGTCATTCTTGGGGGTCTCAGAGTCAGGAAGGGGGCAGAAGTAGAACCACGGAGTTGTGACTTTGGTTTTGTAGAAGACCCAGTTTATCCTTTGATTACAAAGGTCATTGACGAAGTCAGAGAGTGGGCTCAGTTTGCAGGCTTAAGGGAATGGAGAAAATAAATAGCAAGCATGAAGATTTGGAGTAAAATTGTACCTTCGAGGGCATTCCAATTTCTTAGGCTATGTGAACTTCAAAGTTATCTCGTGCCTATGCTCAGATTTTTCTATGCATCTTTCAAAACTAAAATTGCTATCAGATCCTGCAAAAGGATTGGTGCCTGCCTTCTCAGGGTTTACATTCAAAAGCCCTTCTCTTTGCTCTTTTTGCTCCATGAAAACGCCACACTAGCTAGAAGAATAACAATTGTAATGTGACATTTTGAAATGTTTCACATGAAAGATTATTTCAAACTCCATAGTTATGAAGGAGTTTCTGAAGGGCTGACAAAAAAGAATGGTTTGGACCTAGCAACAATGCCTGTGATCCCCTCTCAAACTCCTCCATCATCATAGATAGCATCTCCGTGGCCTCATGCAGCCCCACCACCCAGGTATTTGACATGGATGTGATGCTATCTTTTGACAAAATTGACATTTCAGTATGATTGTGAAGGAGACTAAAGCTCACAGATCAGATGACTGACCTGCTGAAAGTACAGACATAAGATGCTGCTCTCATGTCCGCATGGTATCTTTTCTCAAGGACAGAAGAATCAGTATAATCCTTAAAATCTTTAAGAAAAAGTGAAAAAGAGCCACCTGACTGAGTGTCTCGAGGGTGTCTCACTGTTTCCAACACGGATTAATTTTTTGGATGGGCTCTCATGCAGTATTGTCAATCAAAGCCTCCTAGAACTGTAATGTAACATCTGCCCTCAGTACAGCTGGAATATAGAGTACTGAAATTTTTTTCTTTCTACAAAAGAAACGGAGGTCGATCCCTGATCTTTGTAATGCCTTCATTCTCTAACTTTTTGTGAAGAACTAAGAATAATAATTATTTTGTAGATAGGGCTACCGGAGGATGTTTGTCATGTACCTAAGATTATTTCCTAAAGGTAAAACTGGGTGTAATGGCTCAAGAGGAAAAAAGTCATTTTGGCCAATGCCATTTCAAGGTAGAGCTCTCAATAGCCCCAACAACACTAGATGAAATTTATGAAGTGATCATTTAGTTTTTCTGTGGCAGCCATATAATATTTAGGTCTTTGTTGTGCCATGCCTATTAATTTAAGGTATATACTTGTACTGTAAATAATTTCCTCTTACATTTTTCTCTTATTTTGTCTGTGTTTTATTGGATATATTTAAGAAATCAGTGGGTGGGTCAATCTCTACAGTACTTACTGATGGATAAACAATCATCTATTTTAAATATTGATATTCAGATCAGTACTTACCACAATGTATATTCTAATATATATTTTTAAGAGATTGGCAAAGTTATTTGGAATGCTACTGCCAAGGTAATAAACTTCTAACATCTCCTCTATGTAAATTGTCTTTTGAAATATGACTAAATGAGTCATGCAGATTAAATATATGGAAATCAGATGGAAAAATTAATCCAAAATAGAGAATTTCATCATTTACCCCAAAATATTACTTGGTAAGTATTTCTAACATTCCCCACGCATCACTGGATGAATTGCTTCAAGAGCTGCCCAGAGCTGTGTCCCTTTTCACTGTCTTTGATGGATCATGTGCTGTGCGACAAGCACATCACTCATCCTGGTGGGGTCTGACACAGGAGCACAAATTCAGGCCAACATATCATGTGTCTAAATAAAAAAAAAGTTACACATTATATCTAAAATTATATAAGTTGCACATTAAAATTAGCACTTGCTAAAGTACTCTTTCTTCTACTTTGGTAAGTATACATTCATAAGAACAAAATGGAGTAATACACATAATGGTATAGTTTTTATATGCCTAAATGTCAGCAAAATATAAAAGATGACAGAATTTAATTACTGCCTGGATTGCACATGTCTAGATGTTTCGTTGATGTGCTGCTGATGTTGAGATGAATAATAAAATAAAACATACATATTTCATGAAGTATTATATATTTATCCCTTAAATTTTTGTCTTGCTTTCCTTTCAGCAAAATTATATTTTTATATGTATTTTAAAAATTTCATTAAAAATTAAATAAAATTTATTTTTTATGAATCCTGTATAACATAACATTAGCCTTTTTAAAGTGGTTGATTCAGTGTCACTTTGTGTACTCAAAGTGTTGTGCAAAAGTTACCTCTATCTAGTTATAAAATGTTTTTATGATCCCCAAAAGAAAACTTCTACCTTTCAGGCATTCACTCCCCTTTTCCTTTTTTCCTCATCCTCTGACAACCACAAGCAAAATTATATTGTAAATAATTAAGAGTTTCACGTAATTTTTGTTCTTTTGCCAAACATTATCTAAAGCCTTCAATGTGAAAGGTAGTATGTATAAACATATACGAAATTTGAATATCTTTTTACCCCAAATTTAATCAAACATAAAAAAGTAGTTTTTATATATTTTTAAAAAATTACATGTTAAAACTAAAAGAAAAAAAGTGTAACAAATTACAAATGCTGAATATCAAAATTCTAAGTAAAGTTAAAAATATACTTGACTCTATTTTTTTTTTTTTTTGTGGGTACCGGGGGGTCGACCTCAGGACCTCGTGTGCCAGCAGGCGCCCGTGCCGCTGAGCGATATCACCGGCCCCTTTTTCGTATGTGGGTTCCGGGAGTCGAACTCGGGCTCTCGCGCTTGCCGGGCAGGCGCTTATGCCGCTGAGCCATCTCACCGGCCCTTGACTCTATTTTTTTTAATAAACATTTAATTTTTTTTTACAGGAACACCAAAGCAAGTCTTTATTTGTATAGGGCCTGTGCTGCAGCACAAGGGGATCAGTGTACAGGAGGGACCCCTCTTAGACTAAAACACAGAGGTAGCTGAGGAAAGTTGCTTATTTAGCAGCTTGCAGACTTGTTGCAGTGCAGATGAGGGCTGAAAGCTTGCTATGAATGTCAGACATGTAAATATGGGTTCCAGATCCCTCCCTTCCTAATTTATACAGTTTCAACATTCAAAGTCTGAATAGGAAAAGGTATCTTCATAGTCAACAATGCAGCTGTGGTTCTTCTTGGGTCTTGAACTTACAATGCTTCAGAATAGAACTGCACCGTCAGCTTTCCTGGGTCTCCAGCTTATTGACTTGTTCTCTGTCTCTCTGTCTCTGTCTCTGTCTCTCTTTCTCTCTCTCTCCTCTAGAGATTTCTAAACAATATTTCCCTGCCAGATTTGTTGTTGAAATTTGTTTGATGACTTTCTTGGAGCAATTCTTAAAGTCTGCATTCTTTGCTATGTGCCACCCTTGTATTCTCTGCTTGGTTGGTTTAGTCTGTCCCAGCTAATAATGGGGCAGACATTTTCTTAAATGCCTAATGAATGAGACTCCCACTCTTTGCTAAGGGGCTCTGTGAGTGTTGGGAATATTTCAATATTTGGGAGATTTAGAACTCTGCCTTAATTTTCATTCCCATCAGCCAAAGATGGTCATACACACAGTCCTTCACATGCACATGGCCTTCTAGGAAAATGTGAATGCTTTCCAAAGCCTCCTATAGACCATTCACTATGTGCACATACCTGTTAATTACCTCAGTCTGCACCTTGTTTGCCCCAACTTGTATCACTATCTCAGCAGCTACAATATTAAACAATTGCTACTGATTGGTGTCAACAAATGTTCTGGGGTTTTGGCTTTACTCACTGAATGAGCTCTAAGGTCAAATAAAGAAAAGCTTTCAGAATGGGGTTTTTTCAGGGAACTGGCAGATGAAAGAGTGGCAGTTCTCTCAGTATGTGGCTTTTGGAGAATTCTAAACTCAAACCCCTCCAGGGGCTGTTGAACTGCTGGTTTTCATAGCTATCATGGTTGTGAACCTGCTGGTTTTCAAGGCTACCAGATACCTCTTGGGGAAAGAGAGATAGGAATAGGGTAAGTTAAAACACCACAAAGTTCAGTGTTCTTATAGAAGTTCAGCCACTCTTCTTGAATAAATGCTCCTCTAATTGTTGTACACCTCTGGTTAATTTCCAGAGTTGTGAAAAAGTTGATTTTGACAGTTTTTGCCAGTTTTTGTTCCTTTTTTATAAAGCAGATTTTTGGATGTCCTCACCCTGCCAATTTAGAAGTGCTTCTCTTATTTCCTGTTCAAAACTTTTTTTGCGTGTTCAAAACTTTTGTCTGTCGTCTTTACCCTTGCTGGAAATAAAGTTTGGCTGAATATAAAATCATTGGCTTACACTTTTCTTTCCTTAAGTATCTTAAATTGTTGAGAAGCTGACAACTTCTTTGGAGAATCTAAAGCCAGACTAATTTTTCCTTTTGTAGGTGACGTGACCCCTTTGCCTTGCTGTGCTTCCCAAGTTGGAAGTACCTGATGTGTATCATCACACATCCATGCGGACAGGGTAATATATCCTGAGGGCGATGGAAATGTCTTGTTTGGAATCCACCCAGCCTCTGCCTTATGTGAGTCTTCCTTTGTCTGATATTCTGTATTTTTCTCCTATAATTAACCACACCATAAGTATAATAGCTTTCAGTGAGTTCTGTTAGTGCTTTCAATGAATTATCAAACCTCATGGTGGTTTTGGAATTCCCAAACTTGCAACTGGTGTCAAAAGCGAGGGTAGTTATGGGGAAGAATGTGCCTTCAGACTTTGCAATTTAGATAACTCTGGTATGCCCATTTTAATGAGGTTTTTGTCTTTTTAAAAAATGGAATGTTAGATATTCTTTATATATTTTGAATACAAGCTCTTTGCCAGATATATGTAAGACAACTATTTTCTCCCTGTGAGTGGTTTGCCTATTTTTTTGTGTCTTTTGATTAGCAAAAGTTTCTACTCTGAAGAACTCTAATTAGTGCTCTTTTCTTTTGTGGTTAGTGCTTTCTGTGTCCTGCCTAAGAAAACTTTTCTTGCCCTATTGTCATAAAGATATTCTGATGTGTTTTCTTTAGAAGTCTTATGGTCTTTATATGTACTTTAGAATTTGTTGATATTATATGTCTCCTATTTTCTCACTAAAAATGATGTTTACAGAAGTTCTCTTAATTTACTTTGTTGTTTTTGTATGGGGGAAAATGCTGACTCAAGATGCTCTGTTCATACCAGAGAACTATATTGATTAAATTTAGAAAACTAATCCCAATATTAATTGACTTCATATATTTGGACTCCATGCAATCACTAAGAAGCATTTGTTTTTTTCTCTTTTATAGATCATTTGCAAGTAAACTTTATCCAAGGAAGTTGTACTTCCTGCCTCAGATGAGGATACGATCGTCAAAGAAACACCCCACTTCTGATGAGAATACTGGCTTGTGCTTTTGTCAAGGAGAATGGGAAGGTAGGGGCCAACGTCCCATGCCCAAATATTGACATGTGGCATTTGGATAAAGGAGAAGCAGTAGGAAAAAAACAAAAACAAAAACCAGGACAAAAAGGATCATGATAAGTTTTTCAATCCAGGAACTTCTTTTTCTCTTAAAAATTTTTAATAAAAAATCATAATTCCCATTTCTCATAAACTCAAGACTCCCTGTCATAGAGTTAGTGACTTTTAGAAATGCTAGTTCAGGCTGGGCATGGTAGTGCACACCTATAATCCCAGCACTCGGGAGGCTGAGGCAGGCAGGAGGATTGCTGCAAGTTGGAGGCCAGCCTGGGCTACAAAGTAAGTTCAAGGCCAGCCTGAACTGCATAATGAAACCTTGTCTCAAAAAGACACACACACACACACACACACACACACACACACACACACACACACACACAAATGCTAGTTTGATCCAAATGGAAGGAGAATTGAATGTATTTTGCTTAGAAAAGAAATTTTTGATGACTATACTTATAATCTAGAAAAAGATCAATTTTTAGAAGTTATAAATATGCAATAGTGTAGCCCAAATTACCACTAATAAAAGTGTGAACAAGCTCAGAATTTCAGTCTTGAAAGAAGTTAGGCAGTGAGTTAGTAAGGATGACAAAGGAAATGTATGTATTTTAGTGGATTTAAGTATTACTGAGTATTCCAGACTGAGTTGAGATCATGATAGAGTTTATTGCTGTGACATAGGAATAAAATAGTATTTCCAGGAAAAATATTTTACATAGATATTTTTGCTGACGTATCAACCAATCTGGTACATACATTCATTACATAAATGTGAGTGTATATTATTTGAAGAGCATTCATATAGTTTTCTTCTTCACTTTCTCTCTAACAATCTAAGACAAAAACAATATTTATGCAAATTAAAAGTAAATTTTTCTCTAATTTTATATATTTTTCCTTTCAAATTTTTTTGACAAAGGTCACTAGTTTTAAAAATGAAAATATAAGGGCCGGTGATACAGCTCAGCAGCACAGCGCCTGCCTGGCATAGGTAAGGTCCTGAGTTCAATTTCCAGTACCAAAAAAAAAAAGATATTACGTGAGACTTTTGGTGCCATTTACAAGGCTGATGACATTTAATTTAGACTCTATAAAACCTCCTTCATCTTCCTAATGCAACAATCTCAAAGCTGTTTAAATATGATATAGCCAAGAACTGGCCCTTTTTATTTATACTGAAGGTGTATTATATGACTTCCTTATATTAAGAAATGCAAACTCAATGTTTTCATTGGCTATAAAGTGGTAATCTCCTTTCACAGAGAGATGCTAAAATGGTTGTGTCCAACAAAAGACTGTTCAACTGATTCTTGCTAATGTGAGTCTATAAAGAAAAAAGAAGAAGCAGAATGCTTTGGAAAACACAAAATGTTCATTCCTTTTCCTTTGTTTCCACAAAATGGCAAGAGCATCCACGAACTGACAAATGCACAGGGTGCCAATTTCATCTCGGGATTTCACTATTTCAGAAATGCTGGTGCAGATTACTATGTCTTTGGATTTATATTTCAAGATGAAATTTTAACACTCCAATACTCTTGATACATAATAAAACATAAATAATATTCAGCTGTTATGTTCCATTCTGAAATTATACTACCTATTCTCATCACTTATCATTCCTCTCAAAGTATAGAAATCTGTAACTCTTAACCAGATGAATTCTCTTTCATTTTCTTTGAGACTCCAATTGTAGCAAGATTAGTAAATTAGTTTCTTGACTCAGTTCAGTGACCATCTATAATCTTCATTTGACATATTTTTGCTTCCTTTCCTAATTGCAATAAAAAGATTCTTTAGAAGTAATAAAAACAAATAAATGTATTATATTCACATTTATTGATTACCACTAAATCCACCAAGTCACTTGTATTTCTACTAGGACTGCATTTTGCTGACACTGCTTTACCTCTAGGTTTCATTTTGCAATGGAAAAGCCCTGTAACAACCATTTCAAAGTGGGTTCCTTCAAATATTAGAGTCTTGCAGGATAGGATAAGCCTTTGGACAAAATAAAGTAAGGAAGCAGAATTTAATAAGCAAACGTATTTGGGAAATGTTGTATTCGGTTAAATAAGGTCTTTACTACAGAATTCTCAGAGCTTTTGTTATGCTGATATGCTCTGTAATTTTCTGAAGAGGCTGTGAACTCTCTTTTCCCAAATACCGGAGACTATGAAGTCATTCAGAAATTGTTTTAAAAATTGAAAACAGGTCTTAATAGGTTAATCTCCAAGTACTCTTTTTTTTTTTTTTTTTTTTTTTTTGAGACAGGCTCTCGCTAGGTAATTCAGGCTGGCCTCAAACTCACAGCAATCCTCCTGTCTCAGCCTCTTGAGATTGCACCCGGATTGCACCCAGCACAAGTTTTCTTTTTCTCAAGATATTGGACCCAATATTAAAGACATCAATTAGGAAATAGCTAACTAAATTACCCAATACTATATAAAATATTGTACAGCCATCAAACATAATTCTATAAAGAATTTTAAGTGATGAGACATGATAATAATATTGAGTAAAATTAACATGAGTATAGAGAACTTGGCAATATGTATATAGAAAATTACTGAAAGGAATACACAGAGAGAAAAAGATGGTCATGCTTTTCTTTAAGTTGAGGAGTTCTGGTTAATTTTTTCATTCTTGCATTTTCCTACAAATTTCACTTTTTATCAATCAATGTGTGTTAATTTTAGAATATGAAGAAAGTTGAAACTTCCTTTTTCATTCATTTTCTCTACTATAATTAGCTGTTATTATTTTTCATCTATACTACTTCTTTGTCTCCACTTTTACTTTATCTCCAATGAGCCTTTTCTATAATGCTTTAGAGAACTATAGCGCACAGGGTCTCTTGGGCTACTGCCTGTTTTTCAGATAGATAGGAAGAGTCATGCACACTCATTGTACATTCTCTACGGTTGCATTTACTCTGTCAGGACCGAGTTGAGTAGTGTAGTTGTGACAGAGACCAGGTAGTCCAGAAAGGCCAGCATATTTACTTTCTCCTAGGGCTGGGACTAGGGAGGCAAGTGACTCCCCAGGATGCAAAATTGAAGAAGGCATTCCCTCTCAGGGCAGTTGTGAGGTCAGCCTTGTGCAGCACTGAACCGCAGCAGAAACTGGTGTCTTTGGGGCATGAGAGGAGCAGATGCAATAAAAGAATTAATTAGGGGAACACTTATGAAGATAAAGGGGGAAAGAAACAGGAATAGATGTGCATGGGGGCTCCAGGGGAGGGGTCATGAGTCCAACAAGCAAGTTCAAACCTATGAAAGGAGAGAGGGGCAAAAGATTGGTTGAGAGAAGCCTCAGAGTACATGGGTTTTTTTTTTTTTTTCCTTGGGTATAAATGAGGAAGCGTGTAACCCGGCTTGCTGCTGGTAGTCTGTATTAGTAGAGAATATTTTCAGCTAAAAATAACCAACCCCCAAACACTTACAGTGGTTTGTTATTGTGGAAAAATAAGTTCATAAATGAGAGGTTGCTGGCATTGGTTAATTTCTTTACCTCATTTTTGCAATAGTTCCATCCTCACCCATTTATATTTAGTGTCAACAGGTAGAGAGGACACAAGACAAGGCAATATTCTTCCTCACGTGCTTCACCCTGTCAAGCAGGGGTGGAATGGTGGCACTCAGAAACCATCAAAGGCATCTGCTTGTCCGGATTGATTCACACACCTACCTCTAAACCTTTCCCGGAGCCCACTTTCCCTGAGATCAGGGAATCTCTGTTACACACTGCTATGGACTGACTATTTGTATGCATTGAAATTCATATATTAAATTATAATACCCACATTGATAGCTATCAGGAGATGGGACATTTATGAGAAGATTAGGTCATGAGGATAGCACCTTAATTTTTTTAATGTTCTAGTGTTTTGTGGAAGGTAGAACCTGAAACCTGTGTTATGAATTGGATATTTGACAGAAAATTTCTAAGCAAAACATTAAAGGTGTAGATTGACTTTTCTTGACTGTGTATAGTGAAATGAGAGAAGAAATGACTTAAATATAGAATTGTTAATCAAAAGGGAAGCAGAATTTAAGGATTTGGGACATTCTCACCCCATCCTTATTGAAAAGAATGAGAAAGTCGATAGAGGATAGGATACTGTTAAATTACCACTGGACAGAGATTAGTCAGCCATTTGCACAGAAGTGAAGAGCTATTATCCAAGACACTGGAATAATACAAAGAGAAGGCTGCCTGCACCAGCAAAACGGGGGGATGCTGCTCGTGCTGCCTCACATGGCAGGATGTACTCCCTACACACCAACCCCATGTTGCTTGGCTGCCCAAGGACAGCGCCAGTGGTCCCTAAGCAGCATGGTCGGTACCCAGCATATCTTCAGGAATAGAGCTGCCCAGAGTCCTGGGCTCCCAACCTCTGCCCAGCAAAGCTGTAGAGGCAGAACTACCATCTCAAAGGGCTCAGAAGATGGGAAAGACATCACAGTGGACCTGAAGGCAGAACATCGAGCCAAAGAAGATTATCGTCAAGGCTTGAGGTCTAGTGGAATTTGCCCTGTTGGACTTCACAAATGTTTGGAACCTGCCATTCCAGTTCTCGCTTTTGGAATGACAGTGTTTATTCTGTGTCTGTCACACTGTTGTATTTTGGAAACATATAACGTGTTTGATTTTGCAGCTGGAGAGTAATTTGCTTCAGAATGAATTATACTTTGAGTCTCACCCAAATATGATTTAGATGATATTTACATGAGACTTTGGACTTCAGACTTTTATGTTCATGCTGGAATGACTTAAAACTTTGGGGCTACTGGGATGGAATTTTGTATGTGAGAAGGACAGTTGGGGTCAGGAACAGAATGTTGAGATTGAATGTTTGTGTCCCCTCCTCCAAAAATCCATATATAGAAATCTTAACCCCAGGGTGATGGTATTAGCAGGTGGGGCCTTTGGGAGTTGATTAGAACAGAAAGGTGGAGTCCTCATGAGTGAGGTTAGTGCTTTATAAATGAGGCCTATAGAGCTCCCGTGTCCCTTTAAGCATGTGAGGATAGAGCAAGAAGATGCTGTCTATGAACCAAGAAGTGGACACTGAATCTGCTAGCACCTTGATCTTAAACTCTTAGTTTCTAAAACTATCAGAAATAAGTTACTATTGTTTATAAGCCACACCGTTAATAGTATTTTGTTATAGCAGCACAAACAGACTAAAACATGCACTTAATGAAAGTAGGGCTCCCCCTAGCGTGAAGGTACCAGGAGTTAGGAAATATCTTCTGGAAGAACAACAGATAGAGTCTGCCACCTATGTGTCTTATGAGGCCATCCTGAGCTTACACACAGAAAGAACTAAAAACAGAATCGGAGCCAGAACTCTTATCAAGACACAGCTACAGCTCACCTGAAGATCAGGATTTTATATCACATGAACCTATATAACCTCTTTCCTGGTCCTGTTAGTTTGACATAGTTTTCTCTTTCTGCCAGTGAAGAATGCTCAATGATTGAAGAAAAGAAAATTCTCATTGTCTTTAGACTTTCCAAGACAGGGTAGCAAAGTTGAAAATCAACCAAAGCGTTTCAGCTATCAGTTAAGATGCATTTGGATGCAAGTTAAAAAAAAAAAATCCTAACTCAAAATGACTTAAACAATAACAAAATGTATCATCTCATATAGCTGGAAATCTAAAAGAAAGACTTCAAGGCTTCAGCAGATGAAGAATATTATCAAGAACTGAGGTTCTTTTTCCCTCCCCATTTTGCTATCAGCATGAGCTTTGGTCTACAGCAAAGATGGCTACCACTGGCCATGGAAACTATAGCCAAAAGAAGAGAGAAAGAAGCACAGCATCCAGATCTTTTTCTTTAGTTCCACAGAGTCAAACTGGACCAGTAAAACATGAAGTAACAGACCACGTGAAGGAACTGTATGGAGGAGATTTGGGAATAACTGATATGTATATGTGTAGAGCACAGACTATTCCACACACAGTCTTAGTCACTTTCCTCATCACTGGTTTATTTTGGCTCATGTTTCAGTCCATAGTCAGCTGATTCCAAGGCAGGATGGGTGGCACAGGGGCATGGCAGACAGGAAGCAGAAAGAAAAGAGCGGGGCAGATAAACACTTCCAAGCCACTCCTCCAGTGACCCACCAGGATCCACCTCCCAACATCCCATTTTGACATAAACTTATCAGTATCACATCCCCAAGATCAAATCACCTCCCCAAAACTCTCCCTATGAATGCTTGAGGATTTGGAAGAACATCTAGATATGGACTGTAACACATGCACACACAAACACACACACACACACACACACACACACATAACTAGTGTCCTGATTTTTCTTTTTTTCTTTTTTTTTTTTTGTGGGTACCGGGGGTCGACCTCAGGACCTCGCGCACCAACAGGCACCCGTGCCGCTGAGCGATATCACCGGCCCCTTTTTCATACGTGGGTTCCAGGAGTCAAACTCGGGCCCTCGCGCTTGCCAGGCAGGCGCTTATGCCGCTGAGCCATCTCACCGGCCCCTGATTTTTCAAGTTTAGAATAAATCTGGTCTTAAGTACTGCTTTCATCACGGCAATTACATAAACTAATAACTGCTGAGTGTTTACCATATGCCAAGGACTCTTCTAAGTACCCCTATAAGCACTATCTCATTAAATCTTCACAACCACAACAGCCCTTTGAGGCTATTTTTATCATCTCTGCTATACAGAGAAAGCAACTATTTTATCATCACTGCATTATGGAGGAAGCGATTGAAGACACAGAAATGTTAAGTAATTTGGAAAAGGAGAAGGTCACACAGCTAGTAAGTGACGTAGCCAGTGTTTGATTTCAGGAAATCTGAGTATACATCTTAATATCAAACAGTTTTATATTAAATCTTTTTCCCATGTGTACAATCTGAGGCAATCCGCTCAACCTCTCTGATCTTCATACTCCATGCAATAAGATCGTATACTGGATATTGTGTGTGTGTGTGTGGTACTGGGAATTGAATTCAGGGCCTTGCCCAGTGGTAGGCAAGTGCTCCACTATATCTGGGCCCTTTCTTAAATTTTATTTTGAGACAAGATCTTGTTAAGTTGCCCAGGTTGGCCTCAAGCTTGTGATCTTCCTGCCTCAGCCTCCCACGTAGCTGGGGTTGTAGGAATGTGCCACCATGACTGGCTGCTAGACTTCTTTATGTACCTCACAGATACACTCAACACTATTCTATAGTTTTCCAAGACCACCACCAGATACAGAGGTTCACTAAAAGGACTCAGGATTTAGAAAAGCTGTTTTATTCACAGTTATAGTTTATTACACTGAATGGATTCATATTAAAATCAATAATGGGAAAAGGAGCATAGGGCAGGGTCCAGGGGAGACTGGACACAAGCTTCCACTTCTCCCCTACCAATGGAATTAGAGATTAATTTTCCCAGCACCAGTGTGTGACAATATTTACAGAATATTGGTACAGCCTGGCCTGAGGCCCCAGGTCTACAAAGGCATTGTTATCAGGGAGGACATTCCAAGGACTTAGAAGACGTCTAGAGAGAGCCAGTCACGGGCCAGTCCTTTCTTTGGAATACAAAGGGATTGAACAACTCAGATCCACAAGTTATATATTCAGATTAGATGAAATGTGTAGCAACTCTTGGATCACTCTCTTGAGCCTGTTTTTTAATAGGCACTCAGTCCTCTCTCCTTCACCCCCACTCCCCATCCAGAAGCTGCATTCAATAATTCCGGACTTGAGAGGATCCATCTAGTTTCAACGCATTTATTTGCCTTTATCCAGAGCTTAGTACTCACTGTTCTCTGGACCCACCATAAATAAATATCAACAAAGTCCTCATCTCTATATCAGAAGCTCATATTGAAAAACTTTAAAAAGGGAATAATTTTTAAAGTCATAGAATTCATCATAGCAAGAAATGACGATGGTTTGGTGTTATAATCTGTGGTAAACATAGTAGACTATTTCCTCTAAAAATCAGATCGTCACCTTTTTCATTTCGGAATATGTGGACATCAAAGTGCTATGTTTCGGTTTGGACTTCTTTACAATCATCTCAAAGGCTTTTTAACTGCACATCCCATCTCTGATTTTGACTTTTCCTCTTCAATATATTCATATTAATTTATAAAATATGTGCATGTGTACTGCTATACTAGTATAATACATGTCTAAAAAATCATACACTCATAAATATAAGAGGATAAAATTTAAAGTAAATGTAAATAAAAATCCTAATGCTGTCTTCTCTTAATTTAGTGGATCATCTTGTGAACTCCCTGGGGTCTGTCTCTATTGTGGATATCATAATTCTTCACATCCGAACCACACCCTAATTCCTTAATGTCAAACTATCCTGGTTAACTTTATTTTCTTTCATCTCTCCTGAGATCCTTATGATTGTAACATCATTGTACCACCTTTGTAGTCTACAGAATATGATTTGATAAGGTAGTTGGAAAAAGAATATGTATGAAATAGTTCAAAGCAGCAGAATGCTAAGCTGTGTGGGAAAGAGACTAGGGACAGAAGGCAGTCTCCAGATGTTAGATTTGTTGGACTAGAGTACTCAGGAAGGGTGCATAACCAGAGGGGGTTACGGCTGGCCTTTAAGAAAGATGGAACTGGGTTGGGAGGTAGAAATATAAAGTGAGCAAAGACCTAGAGGGAGTATATAATGTGGCAAAAACCAAGGAGAGTGTGAGACCAGTCCAACTGCAAGGCCCAACCCAAGCCAACCTTGAAGCTCTTGACCTCCTTTCCAAGCAGGCCACTAAAGCCTACCACTAATTCAGTCTGGTTCCTTTTCTAACTCTCCAGGAACTCCAGAGGCTGAGGCCAGTTCTCTCAGGCCCCATCTATCAAGCTAACTAAGGAACGTCTGTAGTTCTTGGGAGACAACAATCCTTTCCCTAGACTTTTAGCCTCTGGCTGGCTTTCAGGCCCTTCCCTACATAGCCATCAATCCTAAGCTTTCTCCAGGCCAGACTAGGTTGAGTAAATGATGGCAGGGAGTTTTAGTTTGGATTAGGAGCTCTTTGCTATGGTAAGCAATTCATGTTTTCAAGATAAAATTTCTGCCCACAAGCTACGTATTGTCTTGTGCTGTGTGCAGTTTTCATTTAAAGAGTGTGTAGCGGGCTGAGGTTGAAGTAAGACTGCACTGATACATCGACTCCTCAGCAAAGTTCACTGGGGATTACGACTTGAGAATGTTCCCTCTGAGGAAAGTAGGTCTGAGGAAAGATCACGAAGAAGGGAGCAAGAATGGTGGGTGGTGTGGCAGGAAGTGTGCACTGGTGGAGTTAAGGATTAATTGGCATGTGTGTGGTAAGAGGAAAAATGAAGGGAGCAGATGTTGAGGCGAGGCCAGTTGCCAGCACGCAGGGATGGATTGCCTGTCTATCTGCCAGGGCTCACTCCATGCTCCTGGAGAAATGATTCCACTACCCCAAGGTCTTAACGGAACATTAGTCAGGGCTGTGGGG
The DNA here is from genome assembly GCA_028451465.1 of Erethizon dorsatum. NCBI lineage: Eukaryota > Metazoa > Chordata > Mammalia > Rodentia > Erethizontidae > Erethizon > Erethizon dorsatum. The sequence goes on from CM051838.1 coordinate 60,346,981, forward strand.
ACTGAGTTTTTGCCAAGGAGATGTCATTCTAGACCAGATTTCAAAGAGGCAGTGGAAATGCAGGGCTCTGTTCCCCGTGTACCATATCAGACCAACCACTTCCAGGTTCCATGTGGTCCTGTAGCACCTTCAGGAAGGCAAAATTCAAGGAGCCCCCTGTTGTCTATCACACACACTCTTTGTGGTCGCTAGGGCCTGAAGTAGCCACCTGATCTCTAGGCTGAATCCAGCTGCACAACAGGCTGCCAGCTACCGCACTCTCCACAGCACAAGATCTGTGAGGGCGTAGGTCTGCTCCAGTGATGGGTTTCCCTGAATCATCTTGTTCATTTATTCATTCACCATTGAGGTTATTGAGTTATCCCGCTGTACCAGAGACACATCAGTGAACAAAACAGACAAATATTTCCACCCTCATGGAGCTTACATTCTAGTGGGGAGGGGAATTAATAAACAATAGATATAACAAATAAATTACATATTTTCCTGAAATGATATGTACTTTGGATGACAAAACAACAACAAACAAACAAACAAATGTAAAGCAGGGTAAAGGGGATAGGAGATTGCCCAGGAGAAAGTGAAGAATTTTGAAGAGGGGTTAGGGTGGGTTTCTTTATTAAAGGGAGTCGAGAACAGTGCTATCTTGGGGAAGAGTATTCAAGTCAGTGGGAAGAGCCAGTGAAAGGCAGGAAGCTGAGCAGTGCAGAGGTAAAATGAGCAAGGTAGAAAAGGACAGGCGATGAGGCCAAAAAGGAGCAGGGGTCGGAGCACAGAGGACTTCCTGGGCCTTTGTAAGAGCTTTGGTTTTGGCTCTAAGTGAAATGGGAATTGTTGCAGGACTTCAGAGCAGGCGAGACATGATGCAATATATTTTAAGAGGATCTTTGGCTGCAGTGTTGCGAATAAACTGTAAGGGGCAATTATAGATGAAGGGAGTTGACTTGGGAGGTTATTGCAACAATCTAAGCGAGAGATGATGGTGGCATGGACCAGTGCATTAGCAGCGAAGGTAGGAGAAAAGAGTTGAGACGTAGATGCATTCTTTTAAGACTGTGTTTTTTTACTTATAGTTGGGTTTCCCAATTTGCTTTCACTATGTATTAGTTATTCACTCTATCTTTAATGTCCCAAACACACATTTTCATGTAACAGTCATTAATATCAACCTTGGGAAAATAATATTTAATATCTAAGCTTTAAGGAGTTGTGCGATTAAATGATCTGCAGCCTCTACTTGCCCCCTTCACACATTGACATTATTGCTTTGAATCCTTCAAAAACCATTAAGGTTTCTGAAAGTGTCCCAGAGGCCGGTGGGTGTTTAGAGGTGTGGGGGAGAGGAACCAGGAGCAAGAGGAACTGCTAGGCCAGTGGGTTCCAAGTGTCGGAATACACACAGATGAAGAAGCTTAAAGCTCATCTGCCTAATAAATACTCTCTTTGGATTTCCTCAGAAGGCAGGTTTTTGTCTCCTGCCCCCACCCCATCCCCTGCCCCTGTGCCCCTCTCTCACGGTTGGTGTGACAAGGAGCCAGATCTCTTCCAGTGTGTGAGCAGATCTGCATCTCTCTTGGTTTCCCTGTGGATCCAAGGTGGGGTTCAGAGAACAGGACACATGGGGGGCGGGGACACACATGCTCCAGATTTTAGGGAGAAGATGACTCTCTTTTGCTCTTGTGTTGACCATTTTGTCATTTCATGCCTTCCAGCTGTTAGGGCCTGCAGAGCCAACACTAGTGTGAGGTTCTAAGTGTCAGAGTTAAGATGCAGACTTAAGTCTGAGGGACAAATGTCATCATGGTCCAGGGCCAGGGACTCCATGGAGGCTTTTGGAGTCAAATTCTAGTCAAGATAAATGTTCATGCTTAGAGAGTCTGGATCCCTATAAACAGTTGAAGAGCTAGTAATGGATATTCCTGTCATCTCCCTTGACATAAGAAATATGTGGCTCTCGACTAAGACAGCTTAGTCAACAAGACATATTTCAAAAGCATTTATTTTTGCACTCATTAGGGAAAGGCCCACTCTGTCCCGCTCCCCTCCTGCTGTGGAACCTGAGGATGGCATAAGGTCTACCTTACCCCTGTTTAGAACACAACTCCAAGCGTACTCTGTCTTACCCAAATCATCCACACACTTGATGAAGCTTGAAATTCTAAATCTTTTACTTTACAATGAGAGGTAAGACTTAGAATACAAGCCGTAGAAGTCTAAGCCCGCTGGCAGGTCTGGTGCTTTTAAGGGCTCAGGCTACCACAAAGAAGGCAGAGATGGTGAGACAGAAAATGCAGCTGTGTTTGCTGACTATTTTTCATCATGTGATGAGAATTATGCAGTATCCTGGTCCAGATTAGACTCAGAGGAAGAAACACTCTTAGAAGTTTCATAATATATCCTCATCTTTTCCTAATTCCCACCTCTTCCCATCACCATGGCAACTCACGTTTTATCAAGGCAGGAAACAAGATTTGTGGATCTTAGCTCCTCTACCTTCACCTTCAAGATTCTTTAGTATTGTTTTGTGCTGGGCATTTCAGGGCATAAATTACTAAACTTGTATATTGTAGGGGAGAGGATTCCTATGGAAGGATGTGGAAAGTAGCAGAGAAATTCTATCTGGTTACCTAGATACAGCAGGAGGGCCATCATGCTAGTGGCTAGCCATTCATGGCTATTCCAGTTATGGAAGGTGTCCGGTCCCCACCTGGGGAATGGATGGGGAAGGGGCTAAAATGTTTAGGACACATCTAACTTCACTCCGATCCTACTTGAGCAGAACTTGTCAGTAAAGCCTGCCTCAGCATGCTTAACTTGTTACTACAAGCAAATGCACACATCTGGAAGGAGAAATGCACATGCTCTAATTCTTAGAAATGACTGGTCTCAGATCATTCCTGAAAACGCTTTTAAATAGAAAAAGAGGGAACACCAAATCAAGGAGCACAGCTGAATACCAAGGAGAGAAGACATTCAATCAACTAAGTAGAAAAGTTAGTAAGTATTAAGTACAGGAAATGCTAAAGGATCGTATCTAAACAAGTTTGTTTGGGATGTAGGAATTAAACTGAGTCTAGAGTGCACTGATTTTAGAGATGGTCTTTTCTGTCACAGAGGACCTTACCCAGTGAGTGATAGGGGTTTAAATTCTAATATGTGTCCTGATTCTGGATGAAATAAGGACTTAATTGGGTCTCAGCATTAAATCATCCCTGGTATGAAGTGAGTCCATTCAATGTGGTTCTCAGATGCCCTTTAACGAGCTCTGATTTGATCCAGGTGTTCAGACACGAACAACTCACCCTCCCTGAGACAGTCTGAGCCGCGGCTCAGGCGTGTCCATTTCCAAGCCTGAAGAAAAAGCAGTCACATTATTGCCAGTGGTAATTAGCGGCCCTGCAGTGGTCTGGCCCTGAGTGGGTCTAGGGCTGTCTCCTCCCTCCCGCATGGAACCGCATTTGTTGCTGCTCACAGCCAAAGAACAGTTTTTTTCCTTGACGCTTTGGAAGGCTAAAGAGGAGTCTGAATCTCGGGAGGCAAATGACAAAATGCATTGTATGTAAATGCATGTAAATGACTTAAGGCCCTGAAATTCTGAGTGATGTAGTCGTCATAAACGCCTACATCCCAATTAGGGGAATATACGCTGCTTCCATCGGAGTCCGATTCCCGGTACACTGCTCTCAAAAACTGTAAGGATCCAGACAGAGAGTCAGGAAAACAACATCGCCATCCCAGAAAACAAAAAGGGATTGAGTGGGGGATGAGAAGGTGAGACAGCAAACATATGGAAGAGTTTTCAGCTACAGAGGAAGGAAACCAAATGCAGAGGCCATTATTTCAATTTTCTTCCCTTTTCAGCCTTAAGAGATGCCCAAGAAATACTTTATGCTAATTCTCTTCCCTTAAAAACCTGAAAAATCTTGCAAAACTAGAGAGAAGTAAAATGTGGCTTAGAACTGTGTTTTTCTTTTCTTTCCTCCAAAATAAATAGCATTTTTTAAAATGCAGGATTTCACTAGTTCAAAGCCATTATATAAGTAGACAATTTCACTAAAATAATCAGAACATATTTCATGGTTAGAAATCCTCCAGAAGTTAAATACTGCATAAGAGCATTTTATAGAACATTGGGTTCATTTACTTGTGAATATTCTGGAAACATAGAGGATACCTTCTATTAAGAAGAGCACTCTGGGCTTTTATTAATTTCCACAGTGCTTCTCGGCCTACTTTCACCTTTTTTTCAGTAGCATTCTTTGTAGAGAAGCAATTTAGCTGGGAAAAACAAACAGACCAGAATTTAAAGCAACACTTTTATTTTTATAAGCCTTATATGGCTTTTGATTGATATTTCAATAAACATAATCTAAAATTTTCATAGGGATAAACATTATTATATAACATTTTAAACAAAAATTTCTCTACTCCTTTACAAAGATTGCATTAATTAATATTTACAGCCATCAATGTGAAAATTGTTACTATTTCTATTACTTAAAATACATAAGGCATTGTGTATTTCCTTTGATCTCAAGGAAAGTCAATCAAAGTAACAAAGAGGAAAAACCAATTTCAGTCAAACAGACCCCACCATGTCTTCATGTACAATTGAGAGTTAGTGAATGAGTGTGTGTGTGTGTGTGTGTGTGTGTGTCTATGCACACACACATGCATTTCTGGTGATGGTGGTGTGTGTTTTAGAGCCCATTTTAATTCTTCCAAAATATTGGTTCAAAAACAAAACCCAACTAAAGGTGACAATTGGAGTAATATTATCTTAGCAGTAGCTCTACTTTTAAGTTTAGTAAGAATATCACTTGTTAATACACAATGTTGCTTGCTAAGTAATTAACCTAACATAATCTTCTTAAAATTCATATCATTAAAATTAAGTACACCTGTCATACATCTATCCACCAGGATCACAAAAACCATTATATGATTTGCCACAATCAAGAAATAAATACATCACTATCACAAGCGGTATGGAGCATTGGACTACTCGCTGTCTCTTGGCTTTGAAATGTTGTGTTTTCTCAAGTCCTCACAATATCAGAGCAATCCTCCGAGTTCAGTAAGGAAGTCCATCAATCCCTATGTCAAGCCTCATTGGAGTGGAACAGTGGGGACACAGGTGGTGGTGTCAAGGGACTGCCCAGCAGGTATCCCTGAGCACTGGTCCAGATAGGCTCTCGGGGTAACTGAGACAGACAGAGCTCACCAGCCAGTCCCACTGGCTAGTTGAGCTCATCAACAGTTTTTTAAAACGATGATCAAAGTGCCAGCATTTAAAAATCAGTAGATTTTAGCTAAAAACCAGAAGCTCTGGCTCCTTTTACACAACTGCAAAGCCTGATAGCTTGCAGCTTGTGTCCCCATCCTGAAACGCCAGACTGGAACAGAGGCGCTTGCCCCGTTAGTGGTGAGTGGTCTGGGTTTCTGGGTCTCTAGGGTTTTTCACACCTTGCCTACCTCATTCACTCGAGTTACCTTCTTGACACCCGTAGGCATTTGATTTGGTTCCATCCTTAGAAAATGTAAAGCTCAAATCCCTAATTTGTGTATGAACTGATAAAATAGCTTAACCAAAACTGATGACAGAATGAACCCCAGTGCTGCTCAGCTAGCAAAAATCTCCCCTGTCTTTTGGGTCCTCATCACTAGAAACCTTTCCTCCTCCTCTGAAGATTTATTTGGTGTCTTTGTACCCAGGGGATTGTATGTTGCCCTATCATTGTTCATTCCTTATTTAAATACTACAGTCCCCTAACACGTTTGCTGCCCGAAGTTAGTATACAGCCCTTAATTTCTGTCAGGTCCTGCCAAGACTCTGGGGTAAGTGTATGTCCTGAAGACAAGAAAAGCTCAGAGATGAAATATGAAAAAAGCCATATTCAAGTTAATTAAGGAGATCAAGAAGGGCTTCTTAGAGCGACTGACCTGACATCTGAAATACTCTGTGGAGGTTTTCACAAGAAGGGTGAGGGAGGGAGGGGATGTGTTCCTGCAGGAGGAGACAGATGTCGGAAACACATTTGGGGATCAATGAGTTTATCTGAGTTTGTCTGTGTGTCTGAAACACAGGTGAGAACTACCAATACAGGGCTAAGGAGTGAGTCCTTGGTTGGATAAGTAATGAGACCACCTAGGAAGTTTCTGAGCTGCGAAGTGACCTGGCCAGTGCCTGACTCTAGTAGTCTAAGCATGAAGAATCAATGAGAGAAAACAATGTGAAAAGGAACAAGTGTTTGTCGAGTGAGCCAAGCCTGTGGTGTTTGTTTGGTGCTAGGGATTGAACCTAGGGCCTTCACACTGAGCTACATCCCCAGTCTCCCCACCCTTTTTCATCTTTTGTTTTGAGACAAGTTCTTGTCAAGGTGCTACGTTACTGAAGCTGGGCTTCAACCTGCCATCCTCCTGCCTCAGCCTCCCAAGCGCTGGGATTACAGGCATGCACCACCACGCCCGGCCAGCATACACATTTTATCTATGACTTCATTTTATCCTCACAGAGGGAAACCTCAAAAATAGCTGGTTAAGTAAAGTGCCAAGCTCTCTATCTTGTTATCCTAACATCTTGTCCAATGTTTGTTGTATGGTATAGACCAAGATGAACAAATAGATGAATAAAGTAATGGGTGGAGGATAGAGAAGCTGGTACTGAATCAGCTCTGCCTGAAGTTAAGTCTGTGTTCTTTGTCTTCTACGGGTTGGAAGATGTGTCAGTGGGAAGTAACAGGCTACTAAATTTCTGAGTTGAGATATAATGCCAAAAGTGGGCAGAGGGGCCAACAGGAGAGAAGGCAGAGAGGTAGAGCGCATAGCATTAATGAATCCTCTCTCAGGTGAACCACCACCCAATTTTCCTAGCACTAAGGGATGTCTGAGGTCATAGGACTCTCAGTGGTAGAGAACTAGGAATGTTTATCCACATAACCAGAAGCCCAAAAGAAAGAGGCACGCACTCCAAAATGAGGAAGCAGCGCCAGGACACTCTGCAGGGAGAAATAACTGGACAGTAGTGGTGCTCAAATTGTGGCAGGCATCAGAGTCCTCCAGTAGACCGGAGGAAACACAGTGCTGGACCCAACATCTGGAATTTCTGACTTAGCAGTAGGTATGGGGAGGAAGCAGATAATTTGCATTTTTTACAGGTGTTGCTGCTGCTGGTGGTTCAGAATCACACTTTGAGAGCCCTTGCTTTCCAGCTTGCAAGGCCCCTCTGTGGGTGTCAGCTCTCTTGTTACTCATGATGGCCTTGTGGAGTAGGCTGGGACCATTGGGAAGGTCCAACAGTGTCCACTGGCCCATGGAGATTCATGGTCACAGACTGGGGACAAAATAGAAATGGTTTCATACCAGACACTGCCTTGGGATCTAGACACTGGGGATTTACCTGTACTTCCTTGTCAAGACCAACCCTGAGGCTGTAACCTCCCATACAGGGTTGCACCCCTAGAGAGCCCATATGCACAGTGAATGCTACCCTGATGCCCCAACATTTGTGAAATCAGTCTTCTATCTAGGGTCTCAAAGTCCTACCTTTTCCTCTACGTGCTGTGTAAGTGTACCCTGTGAAACTGAGCAGTGGTTTCTACTTCCTGGAAGCGTTGTTCCAGAAGTCGCCCTGTTCTGGTGTTTACAGAGATGTCTGTTATTTGCTTGTAATTAACAATTTCTTAAAGGAATTTGGTCTTTATCTGGCAGTCTCTGGATTAAGCCAGAGGTTATATGCATTAGCTTTTAGGCTTAACCCTTGAGGATGCCAATTGGATATAGGCTACCAAATTTTACAAAAGAGATTAGAGGAAAACAATCTTTTTTAGCTGTTTCTCTATAGTTTACAAAGTACTTTCATAGATCGTGTCTGACTTAACCTTCATAAAACTTCTTCCTCTGTTTTTCATGTCTTACAGATGAAGAAGACAAAAGTTATACATCTTAGGGTTGTCAACCAAGAAGCAGTGGAGTTAGGGCGCATCCTCATGCCACCCACTGCCGATCAGTCATAAAGGCAGAAAGTCAAACTGGTACATTCCTTCACATGGATGTTTCAAGCACACATGATTCTTTTGAATGTCAAGCCTGTGAATATCCAGATCTTAGCAAATCCTTCAAACTTACACCCTACAATGAATGCCAACTTTCCCCCAAAATCCTGTCAAACACTTTGTATCATGAATTTCATATCTGTGTTCATTTTCTCCAATTCTATGGGCTTAGTCTCCACAGATGGACTTGCACGCCTTTCATTCTCCCCAAGACCCTGGAACGAGGTCTGTACACAGCAGGGCCACTGAGAGCATGTGCTGATGTTATGACTATTAAATGAGAACCTAGCCTACATACAGATTTATAAACACCAGACGGGGTGGGATTTGCTTAGTTTCCTGTTGCTGCTAGCACAAATGAGAGCGAACTTATTGGCTTAAAATAACACATATTTTAAGGCGGTCAGAAGTCTAAAACAGGTTTCATAGAGCTACAATCAAGGTGTTAGCGGGATTTCATTATTTCTGGAGGCTCTAGGGAATAATCCATTTCCTCGCCTTTGCCAGCTTCCAGAGGCTGCCCATGTTCCTTACCTCCCAGTCCTCTCCCTCCATCTTCAAAGCCAGCCACAGGGGGGTGAGACCTCACATCATAACACTCTGATCTTGCCTTCTGCCTCCCTTTTCTGCTTTTAATGATCCTGTGATTACATTAGGCCTTGCTGGATAATACACAATAAAGTCAGCTAATTAGTAATCTTAATTTCACCTGCAAGCTTAATTCCCCTTTGCCATGTAACAACATATTCACAGTTTCAGGGATTAGTGTGTGAACATCTTGGTGAAGGCATTATTTTGCTGAACACACTGAGACAGAGAATAAAAGTGAAAAAAGACAGAAATTGATAAAATGAAGCATAATTCACCAAAAGCAGCTGCTACCACTCTCTGAACACTTACGAGATATCTGACTCTGCTCCAGGCTTTCTATGCATTTCACGCATACATTTAATCTTCTCATCAATCAATAGCAGTATTTTATTAGCCCTATTTTCAGATTAGGAGAGGCAAGGAGAAATTATGTAATGTGCCTAGGATCCATGAAGTGCTAAGTAACAGAGCCAAGAAGATGCTGTCCTCTTGTGGCCCAGCCTCTTGAAGTCCACCCCCTGTGCATTTCATAGGTCCTCCTCCTATAACCCCCAGCCCAGACCTGCTTAACTATACAGTGAGAGGTAGAGAAAACGAGACCTGGCAAAACCCTCCAGCAGGTAACTCTTAGTGGATTTGTTTTTCCTCTTATTCTTGTTGTTCAAGGAGACAGATGATAATTAAAATGTCAGAGCCCTTCATGCTTCCCTGATCAAGATAACTACTTTACCACAGGTGATAGAAAGAAAAGGAGGAAAATGTCTGCTGTTGGAGGCGGTAGGTAATGATTCTGAGAAAGGGCAAAGCTGGGGAAACTAAGCCCCCTCAGCTCAAGGGAGAGCTGACTGCAGCTTCAAGTGAACCAAGGCAAATGCTCACCCATGTGGTCTTCAGGGAGATTCTCAAGCCGTCCCTGCTTCCCAAAGCCCCTGTCCCTTCCAGCTCCACAGGAGTCAGTTCCCAGAGGATCTGTCCGACAGCTTGCTAATTCTATCCAATCTCTCCAATTCAGTTAATTCCCAGTTTCAGTAACAGAAGCAGCAGCTGTCAAGATTAGCAGCTGTGTTCTTTGTCTCTCTAGCTCTACCTCTCTTTCTTCCCTCTCCAAGTTAACGAAGTGGATCACATACAACTTTCTAGGGGAAAAAAAAAAAAATAAAGGTCCTGGATGAAAACTGAGAAAAAAGGGGAAATGAACTTGTAGGAGCATGAAAGTGTCAGGTTAGCTAGAGACAATGGAGAGAATACTTCCTTAACCCCCAAGTCCCAGTTTTACATCAAACAATCCCCTCCATACCCATGTGCTCTCTCTAGAAGTTAGTTCTTCTCAAGTTCACTGTATAAGCAGCCAGGATTTTTTTTGTTTTTGTTTGTGTTTTTTTAACTCTAATCTGTTGTGGATCACTTCACATTTCCACTGTGTACAACTAGCACGCAAGGCCATATGAAGCAAAAGCTGGCTAGTCCGGCCTGCGCTGTGTTCAAGAGACTATGCGCATGGATGTAGGGGTAACGGCAAATTGTTATAAGTTCCCACACACTTTCAATTTCTGTCTTTATCCCAGTTGCTAAGTAAAACGGTCCTGGAGGCCACACTGAGAAAGTGTGACCCACACAAAAATTAAAGGCATGTAAGCCTTGTGAATTTCTGGAGGAAGAGCATTTTCCATAGCAGAAACAACCAGAACAAAGGACGGAACTGGGGTGGTTCCAACAGGTAAGAAAGGGTAGTGGGTCACGTTGGGCCCTGTAAACTGCTGAAGACCCTGGCATTTTCTCTTTGTAGTATTTTGAGCCCACAGTGGTATGAGCCAGGTACATACTAGAGGGACAGGGATAGGTAGGGAGACCAGTTAGTTGCTGCAATAATGCAGGCAAGAGACTATGGAGCTTCCACTCAAGGTGGAACATTAGAAAACTGACAAAGGTCCAAAATGGGTGTGTTTTGAGGCTAGAAGATAGATAGGATTCAAGAAGTAGATTTCTGGCTTTTGGTCCAAGCAATAGGAAAGGTAAAATTGTCATCACTGACTTTGTGAAGTAGGTTTGGCAAGGAAAAAATCAGAAATTTACTTTTCAATCTGTTGAGATCAAATTCCAAACAACTCCAGGGACGAGAGATGCCGAGCGGCAGTCGCGTGTGCAGGTCTGGACCGTGAGGGAGACGTCAGGGCTGGAAACGTGAATAGGGAGTTTACAGTATTTAAAGCCATGGGATTCAGTGAAGTCACCAAGGGAGTAAATTCAGAGAGAAAGGCACTGAAAAATGAAGATATGGGGGAGACTGGCAAAGGAGGGGTAGGGTGGAGATCAGGAGAGCAACCTGAGAGCGAAGGGAAGAATGTGTTGAAAGCAAGGACTCAGGCAAAGCGCCAAACCTCAGTTTCTGCATTTCCTTAAGGGGAGATTAATGTGCATTGAGGTTATTGTGAGAAGTATAGAGGAGTTAATCCATTTAATAAATATGTACCAAGTGCAGTCACTGTATTAGGCACTTACAGTTGAGTAACATGGTTCCCTGCCTCAAGTAGAAGATTACGTATTTGTAAAACACCTAGCCCAGTGCCTGACCCAAGAAGGTGCTCAATAGATAATTCTTTGCTGAGAATACTAATTTTCTCCGTGTGGCCTACATGGATTCACACTCTCTTCTGCTTCTTGAGACTGATTAAAATTACTTAATGCTCATTAGTCAATACAGGTAAGCAAGGGAATCTTTCCTTCCCCCAACACTCCAAACATTTTACTCTAATGCTCTGATACACCACAGAATACGTGGATTTCTTTCTTGGTTAGGGAATTAGAAGGGTCCGCTCTGGAACTCAGTAACGAGTCTTGCCAGGGCTGACCTGAGAGTCTCCAGGGCACGAAGGCACCTCAGGGAGGCCAACCGCCCCGCCATACCATGTACACAACTCCGTCCTGACTCCCCACCTCCCCAGCCTAGAAAGAGGCGAAATAAGGCAAAAGGCTGTTTCCAATAGAGGAAAGAAAATCAAAGAAGGGCAGCCTGGAGCACACAGCTTGAAAGCCAGGCCCCTGCTTCACTTATGGATCCATGGAAAAGATATACTGTGGTGTGTTCACTGCATGTTTCCACCATGCATACATGGATTTTTGAACGGCTGTAAGATTTCTTCCCTCAAGTCAAGCAGCCACCTTCGCCTTGTTCACTTTGCGTCTTCTAGCAGTGCCTGGGATTGTATCTTCTCCTCCCTTCCCCGCCCTCTCTTCAATTCTCCTGTCTACAGCCTGGATCTGACACCAAGGTCCCACGGGCCAGGTAACCAAGGTAACCCAAAGCCCCAGTGCCCAGATGGGCCTCCCCAGGGACAGCTTAAAGGGCTACAGGCTCCAAGTGTTCAGGGTGGAGTGGCTCCCCCAGCACCGTTCTTTCTTCCTTGATGTTGCCTCCTCATCTGGGCAACTGCTGAGGGAGGCTCCTCAGAGCCTGCTGTTTTCTTTATGACTATGGGTGACATTGCACAGGCATCCTAGTTTCTCCTACGGTGCCTTTGTTTTGATCTACAAAAGTCTGCTGAGTTTCTTTTGGGCCTTGTCATGTTAACAAAAACAAATGTAATAATATGCACTTGAAAAGGCTCACATGTCTTGATATTTTAATAAGCTTTTGATTCTACAGGGACCTCTAAGGCTTTTAAAAGTTTAAAGTTAATAAAGACAGTAAAAGAAAAAAATACGAATTGTTTTTAATTATTATTATACAGGATTAACCAAGCCAGTTGTGTATAATTAGACAGTAGCTACCTTGCATAGTAGAGGCAGTAATAGGCCCACAGGGTGGCTGCCAGAAGGCTGAGGTGTTTACAAGGCACTGGAGATGTTTTCACCGAGCACAGCACATAATCCCCATTGCAGTTACTATTGCTTTTATAATGGATGTGCTCATTACCACCAGAGAGTAATATGTGGATCCATCATCTTCTAGCACAGATGACTCTGAAGTGGGGGATGGTAAGGGAGAGTGTGCGATACACTTTGGTGGCAAAATTGTGAAGAGAGCCCATTAGTATGCAGCTTTTTTGGTGGTTTTATTTTTGTTCCCATTGTTGAGAAGAATTTTAAGGAGAACTTAAATAAACAATTGGCAAAGGAGTGATGATTAAGATATCGCTAAGGAAGTTTTTGTTTTTAATATCATCAACAGTGAAAGCAATGGGCCAGGATTTCTAGAGCTTTGTTATGAACCAGCCCACGACCTTAGGGAATTTATTCATTCATTCATTCAGTCAATCATTCATTCAGTCAATCATTCATTCAGCATTTAGTGATGCTATATGCCAGGAACTGTCTTAGGTTTAGGGGACAAAATAGTGACCAAGAAAAACTGCACCCTTCTTCCTAGGTTTTCTAGAGCCAGGATATCCCTCTGAGTCACCTAGAAGTTTTTAAGTGAAATAAATCAAACACACCAGCTTAACTATTCCATGGTTTCTCTTATACAAGAAACCCAAAACATAAATAAAGAGCAAAATAAAAGGTAGATGATAGTGATATAGGGGAAATATAACTCCCAACCTACTAGATATCAGATGCACCAAGTTCATGTTCCCCAAAACCAAAGAATGAATTCTAAGGAACAACAGAGGTTAAGAGTAGGAAAAATTTATTGAGAAAGACAGCTCCTGAGAGAAAGGAGGGGACCCAAAAGTGGGTCGCCAGTGAACTCACTTCTCAAAGGAAGTTTTATAGAACAAAATCACAAGGTGGGAGCAACATGGGTCAAAACTATGATCAACCAATAAGATTACAAGTACAGCCACTTAGGTAATATTGATCCAGTGGGAAAGCAGGTCATGTAGCAAGTGTACATGGAAAGAACAAAGACCTTCTTTAGGAAGGGCTGGATCAGGGGGTTCTGGTCACCACCTGCAGGCCTGGTCATTCCATCTTTATATTAAGGCCTGGCCTTCAACAGTGCACCTCCAGCCACGGCTGTAATGTGTTCTCATCCTCTGTGCTGACTCTGTTGAGTGCCCAGCCCTGTCTGACTGCCTGTAATATTTCTAACTAATTTAGCTCTCTATAATAATAGGAAAAAGGGAGCTAGATCTTTCACAAAAGGGAAGAGGACCAAGAGATGGAGGGAAGGGAGAGGATAGGGAGGGGATGAATAAAGAATTAAAATTATTATGTACATGTACCAACTCCCCACAAGGAATGGAATCATTATGTACTACAAATGTGTACTAATAAAAAATAAAATCTGAAAATAAAATGGACGCCAGCCTGGACTTAATAGAGCTGAGTAGCATCTCTGAGGCATATGAATTTTGAGAAAGTGCTTCAGTGATTCTGATGGTTTCTGATTGGAGTGGGGAAGAGTCATAATTAAACAATAAAATATGGTAAGTACGATGAAAGGGGAGGTGTCTGCTCCAAGCTTCCATTACTCTACTTTTGTAACAGAGATACTAATACCCGTTATGTGTTTGTATCTTAGGGACGGTTTCCCAGGAAGCAGACCTTGAGAAGGACTATGCAGGAAGTGTAATGAGGAGTGCAGTCAATCATAAACCACTGTTGGAGGTTGAAGCTGAACAGTTACTGGCTGTTTCCAGAATGGGAAGTGACTTGAAGGAAGGCAGCACATTCTGGTCCCAGTCCAATTCCTGGAGAGTGAGTAGCTGAAAGCTATCAGTGACCACCTCCACCTCAACTCCTAGGAGCTTGGGATGAAGGCCTACATTGCTGAAGGGGGAGGGGGTGGCCTGCTACACAACCCTCCACAGGGTCCCATGGACATCAGTATTGAAATGGACACTGGAAATATTCCAAAAAATAAGAAGTTATTCATTTTCTGTTATTAACCCATAAATAAATGTGCTCTTGAAAATGGCTTTTGAGATTTATTCTATTTTGATGTGAGAATGATCTGGCTACCTTATAATGATTAGTGTTGATTGGACTAAGCTGGTTTGTTTGGGCTAAAATCCTACTTTTCCTCCAAAACTCCTTGTGTATTCCCTCCCAAACATCTACAGTTGGGCCGAGAAGGTACATTTCCAGGGAAAGAACAACCGATTTTTTAAGAGACACGAATGAGGCTAGCTGTCCTGTTATATACTTTAAGTAAGCTAGTAGTTCCACTTGTACTGCAACTACTAAGTGGTAGTTCTTTTATTTACATTTGTTAAATATTTTACTTGACCCTCTGTCTTGGTTACTTTTCTCTCCTTGCTGAGACAAAATACCCAATGCCCAAAATTAAAGAAGGAAAGGTTTATTTAGCTCACAGTTTGTGGAAGTTCCAGTCCATACTTGGCTGGTTCCAAGACAGAGTGGCACATGGCAGAGGGCAACAGTTCATGGAGGTGGAAAACAACAAAAGCAACAAGAGCAAAAAGGGCGGAGTGTGAGAGAAGACTCTTTCTGTCCCTTACATTGTATGTAGACTACTCACCCTAGGGTGGGTGTAGCACTCACACCCATAATGCCAGGACTAGACAATGAATCAATCACAAACTCTAGATTCAGTCGCCTCTGAAAAGCACCTCCCCGTGACTGCATGAGGATTTGGGGGGACATCCAGACACAAACCATAACATTCTGTCCCTGGTCCCCTAAAGACTCATGCACATCCCTTTATGCAAAAGACATTTAGTCCATCTTCAAGAGTTGCTAAAGTCTTAACAGTTTCAGCATTGCTGAAAAGTCCAAGTCCCAAGTCTCCTCTGAGATTTAAGGCAAACTCTTAGCTGTGGGCCCCTGTACAAATGAAAAGAAAGCTAAACACTTCCAACATTCAATGGCACAAGGTAGACATTTCCATTCCAAGATTTACAAACAGGGGAATACAAAGGAATGGGACCAAAGTAAGTCCAAAATCCAGCAGGGCAAACATTAATTCCTGTAGTTCCATGTGCAGCATCTGAGGCAATCTGTGGCAAGTTGTGAGCTCCAAAGGGCTTGACTGGCTCCACCCCTACAGCACTTCTGGTGGTCGTAGCTCCCATGGCTTCTCTCTTGGGCCTGCTTTGTTCCCTCCTTGCAGGTTTCTTCAAATGATCCACGTTCCCGGGTTCTCCAAACTTCTGGGGTCTCCACTGCATCTTTGGCTTCACCCCACAGCTTCACACATTACCCTGTCAGGGGCATACTGCCTGGCCTTTCAGGCTTTCTTCTGAAATCTGGGTGGAAGCCTTTTTAACCTCAGAACTCTTGCATTCGGCATGCACCTAAAACCAGTGCCATGTGGGTGATGCCAAGGTCTGCTGCCAGCTGGAGCAGAAGCCAGGCTTTCTTCTTTCTTGGCTGTGGGTCAAGTGCCTGTATTGCTGAGCACTCTGAACCTGATTCTGAGGAACAAATTCTCTATGCCACTGCCATTCTGGAACCTGGTGTGGCCACTGCCACCATTCTGGAGCATAGTGTGGCTGCTGCTATTCTGGAACATGGTGCTCTGCAGCTTTCTCCTCAAAGCAAGGTCTTTCAGTTTTGCAGTTTTGAGGCTGCAAAGGGTGGAGACTTGCTGCTTCTTGTGATGCCCTCAGGCCATCTTTTGTATTCTGTTCCTTCTCAGCAATCGAGATCTCCTCAGCTCTATCTTTGCAGTCCACAGCTTTACTGGAGCTTCCTTTCTGGTCAAACTCACAACATTTTAAATTATTCTGCTGGGATCTCTGCTCTTGATTCTCAACATTAATCTGGCTAAAAGCCTTCACCAATGGCCATGCCACCACATCAACATTCAACTGCCTTGAAATTTCTTCTGCCAGATTCATTAGTCCACCACCCTTAATCTTAGTCTCAGGCAAAATCTCTGGACACAAGCAAAATGTAGACAAACTTTTGCCAAGCCATAACACAGATCATCTGGAGTCCAACAGCCAATGCAGCCCTTCTTCCCAGCAGAAACCTCCCAAGCCTGGCCTGTACCAGTAGGATTTCTATCAGCCTTCTGGTCTTCTGAGCTCTGATCAGAGTCTCCCCTACAGAACAACCTAAGGTGTTCCAATGCTACTTTTTCAGGCAACATCTCCAAACCTTTCCAGATTCTCCCCACATTCAAGGCCATTCCCAAAGGCTCTTGAACCACATGGTCAGGTATAGTCACAGCAACGACCCCACTTCTCTGGTACCAAATTCTGTCTTGGTTACTTTTCTCTTGTTGCTGAGACAAAATACCCGACACCCAAAATTAAGGAAGGAAAGGTTTATTTAGCTCACAGTTTGTGGAGGTTTCAGTCCATACTTGGCTGGCTCCAAGACAGAGTGGCACATGGCAGAGGGCAATGGTTCATGGCAGTGGAGAACAGTAAAAGCAACAAGAGCAAAAAGGGAGGAGTGCAAGAGAAAACTCTTTCTGTCCCTTATATTGTATGTAAGCTACCCACCCTAGGGTGGGTGAAGCACTCACACCCATAATCCCAGGACTAGAAAATGAATCAATCACAAACTCTAGATTCAGCTGCCTCCGAAAAGCAACACCCTATGAATGCATGAGGCTTTGGGGAGACATCCAGTCACAAACCATACCACCCTCCTACTTAAGGAGTTGCTGGAGCTATATTTTGCATTCAAACAAAGACCATAGGCCCTGTTTATCTCTGTCCAACATCCAGAAATGAAGGGGTTAACTTAAATGACCTGTAAGATTACACTGGCTCTAATACTCCATGGTTCTGATTCCTCGCACCTATTTTCTTGGGCTGGGAGTACCCGATTTCCTCCCAGAGAAAAGCAGGCAATGCAGGGAGACCTCTAAGTAAAATCCTGGTCTTCCAGAAGAGAAACACTACAAAAACTCTGCTAATATAACAACAAAATTGGAAAAATTTTTTTCCCCTACATGTATCCCATCCCTTCTTTGTCTAAACTTTGGAGTAAGGAGGTCAATCGGTTATACACAAACTCAGAGGGGTGCAAATGGAAAGATACTACCAATGGGGAGAAAAATGATTGGATTTGGGGTCCTTCTCCATGGTCTTATCTGGATACACATAACAAGGCATCCTTACATCACTTTTACCTGTGTTCCTGTTGTAGTCAAACACTCAGGATGAGAAGCACATCAATTATGTTTTTCACTCTATATTTATTTAAAGAGCCATCTCTCCTCCTGCTCTTCAGCTCTAGGCATGTTCAAGAATATTTTAAACAATAAGAAATGCTCCATGCAACCTAGTACTCCCTGTTCTGGGAATCGAAAATAGCAAAATGGTTTGCTGAGAGATAATAAGCTGAAACACAAATAGGTAAATCTAGGTAGACACTTGGAACTCTGGAATGCTCATAGTGAGCCTGGATGGTAAATTAGAAATGAGTTTTCAATATACTCGCTTGTGAAATGAGTTTTCAATTTCATAATAGAACAACATGGTGGTTAGGGCTGTGAGCTTCAACACAGACCATTGTATTAGACAGGCATGCAAAATAGGTATCTGTGTAAATACATGTTTGTATAACATCTCCATAATATTATTCCCTGCAGGAATGATGATGGGGTTATTGGGACAATCTCCCAGGCCCATGAACCAGACTACTTTTGAGACCTAAAAGGATTTTTTGGAAATGGAGCGGCTACCAGGATTTGTGGAAATAGGATGAATGAATAATGACAAAACAGTTTAAGAAAAAATGAAACAGTTGCTTTGGGACAGAATTGGCCAGGAGGAATGTTAATAGTCTGCTTTTATTGCATTGTACAGAAAGTGTCACAAAGAGCACTTGTCCCCATGGAAAACTATGAGACATAATAAGAATTTAAAGAGAAAAACTTGGGACAGGTATTAGGGAAGAGACAGAACTTCCAAATTCCCAGGGGAAGGTGAGCATATTCAAGCCATTTAAAAATTGAAGTGGAATTAAATTCTGGGAAATATTTCCTACTGTCAGTAACAATTCTATGCTGGCCCACTGGGATGGAGTATATCATCTAACAAGACATTTTCATTTCTAATTTCTTTAACTCCATGGAAAATCCTTTCTGAATTCTCCATAACTCTCCATGGTGTTTACTAAGTGAAATAACTTAGTGCCCTCCACAGCCTTCAGTAACTTACTATCCACTTGCTTCTCCAAATCAATAATAAACACATTAAATACTATTGGTCCCCAAGCAGCCCCCAAATGCACCATGCTATTAACCTCTCTCCACTCCCAGAGACCAACAGACATTCTTTCCTGCTATTTAACTGGTTTTTAAAAAAATTTTCCAGCCTTTGACTGCTCCTGCCCAGCTTAAGAAGAGTCTACCTCCACTCCTATTCTTTCCCAGTTAGTGCTGATGCCATCAGGCTGGGCCCTAGACTCCTGCATGCAGGAAATGGAGTAATACCAGTTCATTTGATGGGAGGACCAAGAGATCAAGTAAGCAAGGAAATTAAGGCAGAGAACTTTCATTGTTCTTGCTGAAAACCCAATTGCACTGCCATGTTTTCAATTCCATTGAGAAATGTTAATGTTTTCTTTCCACTACCTGCCGGAGGCAGATTTGACCAGGTGTCTCCACACAGAGTGGGCTCTCACAGTTTAGCTGCGTGTGTGTCATTGAGCTAAATAAGGAGCCAGTTCAGTCCGCCACCCCCCTTTGCTTCTGCTGGCCAGACACACTTCCCCATATGACAGTCTTATAAATAGCTGCTAAGCAGCTGGTCCTCCTCTCACCTTCTGACTCTGTCAGATTCCCCCGCCAGAAGCCCATGACAGTCATGCAGCTGGGAGCTCCCCTTTCTCTTCTTCTCCCATCTCCACCCCTCCCCCTGACATGTGGCCACCACCCCAACCATGTCCACTATAACCATTCAGGGATTGACTTCTATGAGAGAAGGGGGTGGATGAGGTTGCAGGCTGGATTTGACCAGTGAAGCAAGCTGTCACCCAACTAAACAAGGGGACGGAAGGTTGGGAGGTACGGCAGTGAGACACCAGACAGCCTGTACTACGTGGGCCAGATGGCTGACCCAGCAAAAATCCCAGAATCATTCTGGAGTGAGTCAAATATTATAAATATCCATGAGGCTCAGCTACATTTCTCTCTCTATAAGTACACATGAGAATAGTTTTTGGCAAATAAAAATAGGATAAAATACATTGTTATTTACTTTTACAACAATAGCACAAGTTGTCAATGTCATGAACCAATGATGTATTCAGAGTTCAAATGAGGGTAGTATTTAGGATAAGGAAAATATATAGAGGATTAAAGATTTAGAAGCTGATATGTAATAAGGAGGAGATAAAAGAGAAGTAGTTTTTTCTTCTTAAATATTGTTGGTATCTATGAAAAGAAGAGGCTCTAATTTAAAGGGAATCAGACCTGTGGGAATGGTCAGAGTCAAGTCAATTTTACAGGAATCTATTAAGTGCCCACTCTGTACTAAACAAAAGGAATACACAGTTAGCCCCGGCCTTAATTGATCCCTGGGCTAGTGAGAAAACCAGATAGGTAGCTAGCCATAGATGTTGTAGAACGTGGAGTGGTCAGTGGGAAAGAATCATGGATGTATACAGAAAGGACACAGGACTATCTACGCTATGCAATTAGCAGGAGGTCAGGCAGGAAGATGTATGTATAAGTTCTGGCAGGTCCTGGAAACAGCAAGTGCATCCACCAAGTATCAGAGTGCAAGGCCAGAACTGGACCGAATGGGCTGGAGCAGAGGATGTTACCATGGGAAGAGGATTATAAATATGAAAAATGAAGTCATTAGACAAAAGCGTGTGATTAGTGCTGAAATTACAGACCCTGTTTGTCACCTGGAGAATCCATCCACTTTCTGGCTCACCTCATGTAGATTAATCTTAATGCTTAAACCTATCATAGTTTAAACATGAATCTCCTATCAACCGTAGCCCCTCAAGATCACTTCCCAATGTACCCACATATTTAAGGGGATGTGTATAATCATAGCTGCTACTGAAGGTCTGTAATAAAAAGTGTGTGAAAGTTTTGGCCTAGCCATGCTGGAGCAGGTCTCTCTCATGGGTTAACACACACCTAAAACTTCCACTTGATTATTTCATAGACAGGGCTAAGGCCAGGGTGCAGACCACTGATGATGAGTTCTGGCTTCCTTTGGGAAGAGATTAGAGCTTGACTCCTGAGGTTGGAGAAAGGCAAGTCTCAGTCCTTGAGGACTTACAGGCCTGGTAGGAGCCTGGGTAGATATGGCTGGGCAGGAGAGGATGATGCTTTCTACCGATGTCAGCCAAGTTATTACATTTTCTGGGCAGCCTTCCTCACCCTGCCCAGCATGCCCTGGACACTAAGGAAATAAATATTTCTCAAAAGATTATAGGAGCTATGTTTATTGAGAAGTTTGTGTTATGCAATTTAACATTCAAACATCAATTATAAAACTAATAATACTAATTGGTCCCTTTTTTTGTGGTAGTGGTACTAGGGATTGAATCCAGGACCTTTATGCTGAGATACATCTCTAGCACTTTTTATATTTTATTTTGAGACAAGGTCTTCTATGTTACCCAGCCTGCTAAGTAATTGATCCCATCTTACAATGAGTAATTGAAGAATGAACAGATTGATTAACTGGCCAAATGAAACCGAGTGGCATGGCTAGGATTTGAACCCAGGGTGTCTGACTCTAGAGCCTGTACTTTCTCATGCTCTGGTATGCCAAGAGCAGTAGAAGTAGAGAAAGTGATGGATATGGGGTTGTGGATGTAGGGAGATCCTGTCTTCCATGTAGGTTTAAGGGATCCAAATTCTAGCTTCACAACTGGATCGCCTCTCCCTAAGCTGTTCAGGGAGTATTTTAGCTAGTGAATGAACCTGGTCATCCTTCACAGATGCTACCCACCCACTTGCACTGGTCTCCCCGCACATTCTCTGCTGAGTTCAAGCTGTTGAGTATTTCCTCTGGTATCCCTTCTGCAGCAGGTCCCTACCAGACCCTTGCAGCTCCCTGGCTGTCACCATGACCTGGGAAGCTCTGTGCTTGGGAAGATCTTCACAACAGGAGTGAGAACAGGAGGCTAGGAGTTCAAAGGTCACATGATTCCTAGAAAATTTGGTGACAGTAACTAAATCCATTACCACATGCTTAAATCAGAAGTATCCTAATACCTCTTGGAGCCTGGGGATTTATATGATCTCCTGATAGTCTGATTCTTCCTCCATCTCAAAGCCACTCCATTGCCTCTGAGTTTTAATTTGATGCCAACTGGAAAGTATATTGTAATGTTCTGAAAGTGAAGCTGGCTTCCTCAGTGTAGTTTTCTGAAATAAACTGAGGGAGGACCCATCTCAGCACCCTCTATGCCTTCTCTCACTTTATCACAGTACCTAATGACCAGGTATAATTAGCATCTCACTTTTATAGCTGAGACCAAGGCTGAGAGGCAAGGGCAATAGGGGAGTGGATGGTGGAGCTGAGATCAGAACCTAGATCTTTCTATAGGTAGTGTCAAAGATCTTGGCAACTAGAACAATCCGGGTTAATAGCCCATTGAGGCACACGGGATATAATATATGCTAACTTTTACCATTTTTTTTTTAATGTGGGTACCGGGAGTCGACCTCAGGGCCTCACACTTGCCAGCAAGTGCTTGTGCCGCTGAGCGATATCACCGGCCCTTTTTTTCTTTTATGTGGGTACTGGGGGTCGAACTCAGGACCTCGTGTTTGCTAGGCAGGCGCTTATGTGATATCACCAGCCCACTTTTACCATTTTTGACTCTTGAAAATAAGATTTTTTTTTTTAAGCAGCCATATCTATCATCTGAAATATTGTCAGGAGTTAATGTGAGGATTTCTTTTTTAATCAAAAACATGATTGCATAATGACATTATTATTGTTGTTATTACTATTTTAGAAAATTAGGAAAGAGTGTACAAATCCCATCTTGGTCTTCAGTACGATTAGAGGAGGGCTGGTCTTTATTTTCTTAGAGGAAGATGCAAGGGCAAAATATGAAGTAACACTGTTCGAATGATTTTTGTTCGGTGGTTATAACTAAACGGCAGATTTGTCCAAAAATTAAATGTGACAAGAAATTAATCCACATTGTGATCTAATTATTTTTAGAATTATGAGAAAAATGTAAGGTGTCTCAACTATTTAATTTTGAAAAGTGTCTATGGAAATTAATTTTCATTATCGTTCAGAAGAATTTTAGTTTTCTTGCCAGGCTTAGCTGGCATTTGAAACAGTCACGAACATTGCTATTGTTGTCATGCACGGTCGCTAGCATGTAAGGTAGGGCTTCTTGCAAAGTTTGACTTTAAAGAACATGCTGCATGTGATGGTCTAGGCCAGCTCAAAGTGTCATTTATCGAATTCATGAATTACAATACTTGGGCTTCTTAAAGACCCAACCAGTTTCTTAAGTTTCCCTATGTCTCTGAGGGATTAACTGTTAAAAAATAAAGAATATCAGCGTGAGATTCTTTTTGCTATGTTAAAAGCAAATATCACTCTGACTCTTCAAAATTATACTAGAATAAGACAAAAACTAATGGAAGAATGGTTAATAAGAATGGAATAGTTAAATGAATTAAAAATATTTGAACTGGGAAAAGCGAATTATGACATTTTTCATAATGAGTGTTTTGGAGAGGCTAAGACCCCTGTTCTAAAATATGTCCCTCACCTGAGTCCCCGTATTGAAGTTGGTCCTCTGGAAAAAGGTGTTGGATCCTGAAGGGACCAACGAGACTCAAGAATATAATCTTAGAAGGAATCTGTTTAAGTTACCTACTCTTGGGAAAGGGGTATTTATTGTCCCATGTAGTAGATAATAAATCATATTGGATTACAACTTTGGAACAGAAGTAGCAGAAATTCCGCCGTAGAGAGTGAGGGGAATGGAAAGAGACGGGAAGGAAATGCGCGGCCCTAACCAGGCGAGGTGCCACGTGAGTTGTGCATGGAAAACACACTACCTCCAGCGAGGCTGGAAGGACAGGAAGGAACTCAGGAAGGGAGATGGAGAAAGCCACGATATGCTAATTTTCATTTGCCTACCAATTCTGTAGGTGCTTATCGTTCCAGACTCTAAACTCAGTTCTAGCACAGGATCTCTGTGACACTGAACATCCATCTCCTAAGGAATCTCCTTCAGTCCCAGGGAAACGCTCGTTACATATCTGCCCTAGGTCCTCAAAAAAAAGAAAGAAAAGAAAAAGAAAAAAAAAAAGGTGACCACATGCAAACTTCTGGAAGGCCCACGGCGCATCATCTGCTAAGGTGAGAGATGGAGGAGGTGGACTCTGCCTTAGAATACAGAGTGGATTTCAAACACTTAGGCAAGAGAAAAACAAATTAATTAACTTGTCAAATTCTTCTTCTCACAAAGCATAAATGCAATGGATTCATGCCCATCAAAGCACCATTTCCCAGCGGTGCCAAGTGTCCATTTGCTTTTCTTCTTTCTCCAGTTGGGGATTCTAGAAGTATCTCACGTATTAGCATGGCATTCATGACAGTTGCACTTGGCTGCTAATGAATATTTCTCTAAATTTGATGTAATATACATGTAGGCATAGGAACATGAGTGAAGCATAATCTATTCTTTATGGGCAGATAAAAATTTAGTAGTGGAGCTGAAAGTTTTTTAAAAATAAAGGTATATGATAAAACATGTTTAAAAGAGTGAATAAATATCTAGCCTTTAAATAATTTTTATTTAAAATTTTGACTTTTGTTAATTATAATTTATATTTTACCTTTAATTTTAAAATATAATTACGAATATTTTAAAAGCAAACTTTTTTTTTTATATGCGGGTACCAGGAGTCGAACTCAGGACCTTGCACTTGCCAGGCAGGCGCTTATGCTGCTGAGTTATATCAATGGCCCCAAGCAAACTGTTTTTGTGTGTGTGTGTGTGTGTGTGTGTGTGTGGGTACCGGGGGTCGACCTCAGGACCTCGTGTGTCAGCAAGGGCCCGTGCCGCTGAGCAATATCACCGGCCCTTTTTTCGTATGTGGGTTCTGAGAGTCGAACTCGGGCCCTTGCGCTTGCCAGGCAGGCGCGTACGCCGCTGAGCCATCTCACTGGCCCAAACTGTTTTTATTATGATTAAAAAAGCATAAAATCCACCATCTTCAACATTATAATGGTGCAGTACAGTAGTGTTAACAAAATGCACTTAGATGTGCAGCACATCTAAAACTGTCTTTGTGCAAAACTGAAAGTCTGTACCCCTTAAACAACCACTCTTCTTGTCACAAACTCCTGGCAACCAACCACTGTAAATATCTGAATATAATTATATCTTAATATTTTAACTTTCTAAACACTAGTCTAAGACAACCACATAGTATATGAAAAATGTTGAATATAACATTTTGATTAGTGATTTTGTTGAAGAAAAAATGAATGTTATGGAGTCTATGATAGTTTATGAATTACGTATGTATTTTACTACTCATTCAAACATCCCCAGCTCTTCGCAGGACTACTCAGACACACACAATAACAATTAAGTCAGTCATTTTTGACATTTTGCCAACTTTAAGTCATAGAAAGGCCATGATTCTACTCGCATTTCTCAATTTTGTCTCTGAAATATAATTGTCAAGTAAGGAAAACAGAACATATTTTGTTTGACAGTTTATTAGGTTTAAACATTTAGGCATATGGTATGTGGGTCTCTGTTTGTATTCTTGTCCTGGTCCCCAAAATATAAGCATGTCTGACTGTAGTTGCATGTGTAATTATCTGTCTTTTTTATATTTACCACAAATTTTGAAAGGGCAATTATTTGTATTGTTGGTCATTGTAACTGAAGTGTTTGGTGTAATCCTGGTTATAGTAGATCTTTGAAGATATGTGTTGTGTGTCCCTGGAAGCACCTTCATTGATGGCAACTGAGTTATGATGTCTGGGATGTCTGGGATGTCTGGGCCACAGTTCTAGGATCAGGAGGTGCAAAAATTCATAAGACGCAGTCCCTGATCTTAGGGGCTTGTTACTGGGGAAGTAGATCAGGTTTGTAAAAAAAAAGTCGCCCTCGTTGCTGTTGTTTTAATTTTTATAGATACATGCGAAGTGCTACAGACAGTAAGTCTTGCTAAATCCTAGACTCCATTCGTAATTTAGGGATAATAGTAGGATTTATCTTGCAGGATCGTTGTGAAGATTAGAAAAGATAATTCTTGTGAAGCGTCACAAAGCTGGCCCAGGTCACTCACCCAGTGAACAGTAGACGGTGATACCCGTAACAGTAGTTGCCATAGAAGTTGTGGAAGTAGTGAAGGTGATAGACCTGACAGTGTAATGATAACCGATGTGCAAGTTCAGGACTGAACAGTGTCTATCTGCTCAGAAGGTCAGGAAGGGCATCGTGAAGTAAAACATCCAGGTACAGTATTAGAGAGTTGAGGGTACTTGAAAGAATACATTTTTGAAAAGATGTATGAAGGAGTCTACACTGGATAAGAAAGATAACATGGAGGATCTCATAAGTCAGGAAATGAGTAGCAGCTGGGGTGTGGATAAGGCGCCGCGGCTGAAAGGATTTGTTTACCACAGTACTGGCTTGTAAGGAAGGAAGGTGGGGCTGTTATAGACAAGGAGTAGCATCAAGAACCAAAGAGGATTCTGACCCCTCCTACCAGCCACAAAGCACATTGGATGAGAGAGAATAAACAGCCAGACTTGAAAGGGCTGCAGGGAATGTAAAATCATTGGGGAGGGCACCTGTGTCGTGTCAACTAAAGGAAAGACCTAAGAAGAGTGCTCTGAGGAAAGAGAAAGGTTTTCCTGGCTTGTTGGAATATGGCAATTCCAGGCAACAAGGTAGAATCATTTATGGTGCTGGGTTGATTGAAAATCAGGAAGCTGGATCAGGAACAAGGAAGAAAACAGCCTCCCATGGGAAACAGAGCCATTAAGGATGTGCAGTGTTGTGCGTTTCTTTAGAATCCATGCACTGCAGAGCCACAGGGTTTATGCTGCTGCCGCTAACTGATGCAAACAGGGAGGAGAGGTATTGAGAATTCATTTGTATCCCTGTTCTTGGAAAAGATATTATATCATCCCATTCTTGTTGCCAAATGTGCATGAACTTAGATATGTGACTCGACTTTCTGCATCCCTTTCTTCATTTAAAACCTAAGCTCAGTAATACTCGCCTTGTGTATCAATGAAAATAAAATGTATAAATATTCGGAGGCTTAGGAAAATACAAAATGCTTTGCAAATACAAGATATGATACCTGTATATTAAGTCATGGTGGATTCTCCGTTCAAATATTTCAAATACACCAGTGTTGTGAATACATAGAGATGTGTGGGTCACCAGCTTCAACCACTAGCTGGATTTTGGTAAAACGCAAGTGGATCAAAGGTTTGGTCCTAACAATAACTTTAGTCATTGGCACGTCTCAAGTCAAGCTGGGTGAAGAAGGATGTGAAGAAAGAAGAGAATGGAATAGTTGGAAGAAACAAGGCCAGATATCTGGAAGGTTCTGTGTAGTCGAAGGATGAATGTGGTGAAAGCACCCCTTCAAGAGGGCTTCACTTCCTTGTGGAGCTATGGCTCCATTTCATGCCATACAGTTCAACAGTCTTGGGTGGGAAGACAAAAAGCAGCAGAATACAAATTAAATTATCAGCATAGGAGATTATGAGTCATGTTTGGGTAGAAGGGTGATATTACTTCTCTGGCTCTGGTGATATTTTTTCCCCAGAGCTTGGCTGCATATGGCTTTAGTCATACACCTCTCCCCAAAGTTGTAATTCACTGTGGTTTCTCCTGTGTTAATGTATCACGCTGAGTGTTGACAAGCTGGCATTTAATTATCTGACTGCTGTACTTTCTTTGCTTCTGAATAATGAACTGGATTCAGTACCAAAGTGTGAGGTACTTACAACTTCTCTGCAGCACTTGGGACTCTTCTTCGGGTCGCACAGGGATTCAGTTATTCTCCTGTGCCCCAACAGGGTAAGTGAGACAATTATCTGGAGATTTCAGGAAAACCACTGACTCATCTTAATTATCAGGATGTAAGTAAAACCCCATTTCAACAAACTTCAAGACATCGTCTTAATTATTGTGAGCCTTGAAGATTGTTTGCAAGAAGTGAATTATTATTTGGGTACTAGATCTGTATTGTATAAGTTGTTATCGTTGCAATGGTGTCTGGTACAGGAAGGTTTAAAATGTTAAAAATTACCTAAAAATGGTCTTAAATAAATGATTAGTTTAGTATTCTTTTCAAAGCGTACGTGCCACCTTGAGAAGACGCAAGCAGAAAATGTTTCTGTAGCATATTTCAGTTTGCCGACCATGAAATCTGCCATTGTCAGATTATAGTTCTTATTTTAAAAAATTAAAAAAGAAGATTTGGAGTTTACTTGAATGAAGGCAGCAGCTGGTTTGGGCTCCTTGTCCTCGTCCACTTTGTGTTCTCAGAGATTTGTTTAGATCAGCTGGTGCACAGTGTAGCGTTGCAAATTGCGTCTGAGCGCGAGCTTCCCTTACCCTACTCTTCCTGTGGAAATGGTGGTCCAACTGGAGCTGCTTCGTGTGCCAAGACCATCACTGCCACCGCCGGCCTATCCTCTGGCCATGTTAGGCACAACAACAGAAGGGATGAGAGCTTGCAACCCCAGTTTTATACCATTACAAAGACTTTAATTATCACAAGGCCACAAGAGCCTGAACCCTATTAAGAAATAGGAGAGCAACTCACCAACTAAAGCCTGGCGTACTGTCTCATGCACAGAGGGTGCTGAATATTTACTGACTAAATGAGAATATACCTAGGGCAGCCCCACCTCAAACACACCAGCCACAGAGTTTTTTTAATCAGTTCACACAGACTTCAAACCTGTATTGTTAACTACCAATCACCAGCAGCATCTTGAGGTCCAAGAAAGAACTAAAAGACATTCTGAAAAGCCAGGGTGGTAGGCAGCTGCTAAAATGACTGTCGGGATTTCTGCTCGCTGGAATTCATGCTCCGGAGTAATCCCCTCCCTTACTCCTTGCCTCCCTCCCTCAGGCCTCACTGAGGGAAGCTGGCAGTCACATTGTAAGAACCCGTGTGGAGAGGGGCATGAGGCCAGGAGCTGATGTCTTGGTCAACAAACAGTGAAGACCTGAGACCTGACAACAGCCACGCATCTGAGCTTGGAAATGTCTTGTGAGGCCTCCGAAAGCCTGTGAGTTAATTATGAGCGAATCCTCCCTGGCCCAGCCCGGAGATGCTGCAGGCCAGGCTGACACCTTTATTGCTGCCTGTGAGAAGCCCTTTGTCAAAAACAACCAGCTGAGCCAAGCCTGGATTCCTGATCCGAAAATACTTGAGTTGATAAATGTTTGTTGTTTTAAGCTGCTGAGGTCAGGGGTAATTTATTATATAACATAAATAACTAATTCACCCAGTCTTGTGTTTTCTACGGTACTATAACTGTTTGACAAATGGTATCCTTCTATATTCTACTTCCACTCACCAAAAATTGAATCATATTCACCATGATCATATTCACCTTACTAGAAATCATATTTTATGATTCCTTATTGCTCCAAAGGAAAACACTCTAGAATCCAGCACAGAACATCCTAGTTCCTTGGTGATCTGACACTTTCCTATAGTTTTCAACCTATTATCTATCAGGGCTCCCTCTTCTAAAAGTCTCTGCTTCAACTGTACCAAATTGGCTGCAATTCCCAAGCACACAGCAATTTTTTATGTTCCTCATGTTATGGTTTAGATCTAAAATGGCCCCCAAAAGTTTCATGTATTCCGAGGTGGGGTTTTGGGAAGAAGATTGGATTGTGGGTGTACTTATCCACTGATGAGTTCTTAACTGAACGTGCTTTTAGGAGGTAGGGCCTGGCTGAAGGTGGGTCACAGGGCGTGACCTGGAAGGATGTATTCTTGTCTCTGGTTTCTCTCTTCTCTCTCCGCTTCCTGAGTGCCATGAGGTAAGCGGCTTTTCTCTGCCGTGCCCTTCCACCATGATGTTTCTGTCTTGGAGCCAGCTGGCTATGAACTGAATCCTCTGAAAACCATGAGCCAAAATAAAACTCTCCTCCTTTAAGTTATGGGTGTTGGGTATTTTGTTCCAGCAATGCTAAAGTGACTGATCCACTGTGTTTTCTCCCAGGGTTCTCTCTACCTAGAGTGCATGCTACATCTTTATCATCCTAGAGAACTTCAACATCCAGCCCATCTTCCTCTCTACAAGCACCTTCCCTGCTACAGGCAAAGTGGGACTCTCCCTCCTCTGTGTTTCCATGGTCCTCCGCTCCTTTCACATCATTCTCTCCCTGACAAGACCATGGGTTTCCCATTGATAGGAAAAGTGATTCCTAAGCATAATTACTATGAGCAAATGGTTAGAAGCCAACCTAAGTTCAAAATCTTTTTTTTTTTTTTTTGTGTGGGTACCGGGGTCGAACTCAGGACCTCGCGCTTGCCAGGCAGGCACTTATGCTGCTGAGCCATCTTCACCGGCCCCTAAGTTCAAAATCTTGACTCCACCTCTTTATTTAGCGGAAAGTTCTAGGCAAATTATTTAACCACTGATATCTCAACCTCCTAATCTATAAAATAAGCCTAATAACAGGACCTATGTATTGTTTTTCTTTTATAGTTTAATAAGAAAATATGTGAAAAGTTCTCCTCATAATACCTGGTGATACTAAGATTTCAGTATGTTACTATTTGTATCTATAACTGTGGAGAACAGTACATCTTAAAATTAAATTTATGTTTCATGATTCTAAGAATTATTTGCATTTCCACTGAGGACAAAGATGCATAAAGAAGTAAAAGTTACAATAGTAGAATTCGAGACACCGTGGAAACCTGTTTTGCCTCCTTCTAAAGTTGGCCCTGCATATTAATATTAAAATAGCTAATAAATTAGGAGAGAGAACAGAGTTCATTTGTTCACTGGACTATTTGTCAAGAGCCTGGAAATGAGAAGATTTTTCTCCAAATGAAAGATAAATATTAATGTGATAAAGATTGTAGTTTTGAGGGTGAAGAAACTATTTCCATTTTTTTTTTTTTTTTTTTTTTTTGTGGGTACCGGGGGGACGACCTCAGGACCTCACGCGCCAACAGGCACCTGTGCCGCTGAGCGATATCACCGGCCCCTTTTTCGTATGTGGGTTCCGGGAGTCGAACTCGGGCCTTCGCGCTTGCAAGGCAGGCGCTTAAGCCGCTGAGCCGTCTCACCGGCCCTATTTCCATTTTTTTGAAAGGAAATATTGCCAGGGAATCAATATGAGGGGCTCCTAATCTCTGACAAGCTCCTTCAACTAGTAGGAGGAAGTAGAAGGTGCACGGACCGAGGAGTCCAAAGAGCTGGGTTCTGGTCCAACTCTGCGCTGACTGGTGCGTCTTAGGGCAGGACACGCCCCTGCCAGCTGCAAATGGGAGATAGCGATTCCCAGTCTCCCTAATTCACAGCATTGCAGGGAGAAGGAACTGAGATTGTGTATGTGAAGAAAACATTCAGAAGTTTACAAAAACAGAAATGTATAATGTGTGTATTTTTGTGGTTCCCTATTTAAATAAGAAATAGCCAAGCACATGTAGGGACAGCAATGGAAGATATAATTGATCCTGCTTATGTAAATGTGATGTTTTTCTTATAAGCTTTCCAAAAAGCTCAAAAGGAAGTCATAAGACCGAAGTCATTTTAAGGAACTCTTTTTTTTTTTTTTTTTTTTTTTTCTTATTGGAGTAAAAATGATTTTTCTTTCTTGGAACTAAAAGAACAGATTTTTTTTTAAAGCCCCAAGGAATCCACAATATAACATGAAGAAAGCAAGCATTACAAGCCAGGAATGAGCTTCTTTAACTTAGTGTTTGAATCCTGGAATATCATCAAGCCAGGTAGATCAACTCCTAAAAATTAGTAAGTACCTGTACTCCCAGGAGTCAGTTTGGAATATGGCTATACATAGTTGTATTTAACAACTTGTCCTGGAATGAGCAACCCATTGGATCTTACCTTCTTAGAAGCCTCTTTTCTAGGTGGATATCTGAAAAACTAAAATGCAGAAGAAAGCTCTAGGTAAACATGATCAGCGATAAAATACACTTCCTGCCAAGCTGGGCCCGGTGAATGTACAAGCGCAGCACTCTGGGAGCAGGAGGGGTACAGGTGTGACCCACCCTGGGCGAATTAGTCACTTAGCAAGACCTTGTCTCAAAATAAAAAACTGAAAAAGGATTGGAGATGTAGCTCAGTGTGAAGGCCCCTAGGTTCAGTAGCTAGTACTGCAAAATTAAAAAGAAAAAAGGTACTTCGTTCCAGCAGAAAAAAATAATGAAAGAAAGCAGTAGATGACCAACACGATCTATGTATAAAACAAAGCCTTCCTTCCAATTCCAGAGGTTTCTTCTTTGATTATCTTTCAGAGATCAAAATCACTCTTTGCAATTGGAAACAAAAGTAAATAGATGTTAGCCATGCTAAGAACCCTTCTGGAAATACGGTGAATAAGACAAGGCCTTCAGACCTGTGAGAAAAATCAATCTGGTGGAAAATTGACAAACTTGTTTAACGTGAGGCTCCGGAGCCGAGGGCTGACCCAGAGACCGCCACTGAGACACCTGGTGAGGTCCCCGTCAGTTCCCTTAATCCGTTCAATTACACAACATCATTGTGAAGTGAACTTTTTTTTTTTTAACTAAACATCACTTTAAATTAACTTTTTTGCCACTGTATTTTAAATTCCAATTTCTTTTTCTTCATTCTCTCTTCTATACTAAATTATTAAAATCACCAACTGCTCTAAAATCAAAAATATTTCAGAAGGAAGTGATGCCAAATTTGGATTGACTAAAGTGAAATCAGACAGAAGGGAAGATATTTTGAACATTTCCACGGTTGGTGCATTGTTTAAGGATATGGCAACAAGTAATTAAAATTGACTAGTTGCCTTTTCCCCACAAAACCAACGCTCAGCTCAGTGTTTGGCCTCATTAGAGCCTAATTCAGACCAGAGAGGCATCTGAGTGACATGAAACAAACCAATATATTTACAAATAGACTGAGGTTTTTCTTCATCTATAGCTTCCCTTTTAAAAAATTTTTAAGCTATGGAAAGTTAAAAAAAAAATAGTAAGATTGTTGGAAACTCAGAATGAAAAGATCAAAAAAGGAAGGGGTTCTTGTTTTTTAAAGAATTTTAAGAATTCTTTAGATTGTACTCAAAGCACCATATAAATGGTCCTGCACATGTAGCTAGCCATCTCAATTCTGACCTGTATACTTTTCATTTGCCATTTTTTTTTTTTTTTTTTTTGTGAGTACCGGGGGATCGACCTCAGGACCTCGCGCGCCAACAGGCACCCGTGCCGCTGAGCGATATCACCGGCCCCTTTTTCGAATGTGGGTTCCGGGAGTCGAACTTGGGTTCTCGCGCTTGCTAGGCAGGCGCTTACACCGCTGAGCCATCTCACCGGCCCATCATTTGCCATTATTCACTTACAGATTTACACAAATAAAGCATATACATAGCCTTGCTGAAAAGCAGAATTGCACTTCACCTTTATACACAAACATACCTCAACCGCTGGCCTCAGTTCTGGCAGGTGACATACCCTGCATAGACCATCTCTAAGCCAGGAGCGTCTGTTCAAAAACGGCCAGTGCTGCTTTTGTCTCCTCCCTTTGTCAAACTTCATTCATTTCAAGTCCATTCAGTTCAACAGCTGGTTTCCAACATCTACTGAATTTTTACTGTGCTTGATGCTACAGATGCAAGATTGCAAGATGGTCCCTGCTTGGGCCTGTGAGATAGCTCAGCGGCGTATGAGCCTGCCTGGCAAGCGCGAGGGCCCGAGTTTGACTCCTGGTACCCACATAGGAGAAAAGGGCCAGTGATATCGCTCAGCGGCACGGGCGCCTGCTGGTGCGCGAGGTCCTGAGGTCGACCCCCGGTACCCACAAAAAAAAAAAAAAAGATGGTCCCTGCTTGTAAAAACTTCACCGAAGAGTGAGTCCCTTAAAGTTCCTTCTTAGCAGGGCCCCAAATTCCAGGGAACACCATCCAGAATATTTGTTCTACAGGTACGTCCTAAACTAACAAGTAGGATTTGTTTTAAAAAGAAAAAAGACACGGGGGGGGGGCTAATTTTTTGATTAGAAATTGATTAATTTCTTTAAAAAAAAACCCTTCAGAAGGTTGCTGGTAGTTTCGTGCCTGACAACATTAACTCCTAATGGGACTGCAGCTCCCTACAAGGGCAAAGAAAAGTGTGATCAAAGGAAACTACTGTTGCAAATAGGTAGCCTTTCAGATATGTTTCATTTTATTTTTCAGTCTCTAGTAACTTTCGGAGTATAAAAAATAATTTCAAATATTACCTTGTTTGGCCTCATGAGATCACAAGCTTACTGATCTTGGTTTCTATAAATTAGGGAATCAGACACTTAAGACAAGCAAACCCCGTGGAAGCTGCTGATCGAGAAGCAGTGGTTCCAGGATTGGAAACATGGGATCCCGACACAAGAGAGTAATATAAGATGTTGCAACAAAGCACTGCATTTCATTTAAAATTAGAAGTAAAATGTTCACCTAGAAATTTTCAGTCTTCCTGGGATATCTGATTTCCTCCTTGTGACTTTGAAAAGATAGGCGTCATGCGAAAGCTTGAATTCATCCAGAATCAGTTTCTCTGGCAGGGGGAGAGTAGCTGCTTAGCCATCTGCTACTAGATTTACTAGTTCTTGGCGCCATTTCTATATACTGACCATCTTCAAGAAATTTCCCCTTCACTTGGCGGGTTTGGAAATCAGCGTACTGATTAATTAGAAAGCAGAGAAAGGAGCTGCTGCTAAAATACAAAAAAAAGTTTTCGAAGACTGGTCCTGTTGGGCTTGAACATAGATCATCTGATGGGTGTTTGGTTTAAAAGAAGGAGCACGGGCCGGTGAGATGGCTCAGCGGCTTAAGCGCCTGCTCGGCAAGCGCGAGGGCCCGAGTTCAACTCCCGGAACCCACATACGAAAAAGGGGCCGGTGATATCGCTCAGTGGCACGGGCGCGCGTGAGGTCCTGACGTCGACCCCCCGGTACCCACAAAAAAAAAAATAAATAAAAAAATAAAAGAAGGAGCAATGAGATCTCAGGTCACTGATTAAGGCATTAATTATGTAATATTAACATATTGTACCAAACATTTTATACAAAACATGAGATCTTCAAGAAAATTAGATTGAAGTAGATTTTATTTCTTTCAGAAGGAGCCAAATGAGTCTTCAGGAACCCCCAAATGGATGGCACTTGAAAAACTGATTTTAAAATTAAAATGTCTTGGAATCCAATTCATGCTGAAGATAAAGAAATGAAAACATTTTACCCCAAATTTTTGAGCTGAGTGTCTGAAGTGAATCCATTGTTTCGGGCTGCATAAATGTAGTTTCTTCAGCTATTGCTGAGTTCACAATACATACTCTGTGTGAAGACTTATCCTTGTCTCCTCTACCTAACTCCACTTCACTTAGCTACACACACAGTTTATTACAGTACCATGCAACGGTGACATATTACTTTTACTTTGTAAGTAGAATATTGCACTTTTCCACATGTTACCAAGCTGCGAGCTTTTGTTCACTCTCCTGGGAAATTTGTGATGGTGTGAAGTGAACCCCTGTCACCACTCAATGGATTGCAAAAATAGTATAGCTCTTGCTAAAGACCTGGCTCATATCTTGAAAGATTGCACTGATCAAATCAATACCTCCAACAAGATTGGTTGTAGCCAGCCTTGTTTCAATGTGTGAAATGGATATAATATGCTTAGGAGTGTATAGTTGGCTATCTTCTTCCAGTGTGTTCTTTCTAGCTAATCCTTTGGTGTATTATCTATATTTATAAATATTAAAAAACACAATATAAGTAGACCCAAGCACCTGTACTGGCACCTGCCCACCGTTATGTGTTGTGAAAAAGAGGATATTTGAGAGACACACTGACCTCGATTCAAGGCCAAAATCTGTTGCAGGATAGACACGTAGCCTCGGGCAAGTACCTAATCCTTCTAAGCCTCTGTTTCCTGTTATCCAAATGGAGCCAATAATGTTTGCATTTTAGGCTTGAAAAGGATCAAGCACTCAACAGGTATGCTCTACAGGTTAATTTACTTTCTTTTCTTCCTTCTAGGCATCATTTTATTTTCTGCTTTATAATGTACCGGTTTCTTCTCTCTGTTATTTTCCACTTTTGAGTGTATGTCTGGAAGTTTGTTTGTATGTATGTGCGGACTTTTGTCTTCATATGTAGATCACTGAATATTGTGATCAGCATTGATTTTTGCTGTCACTACCTTTAAGAATTTCAAAATAGGGCCGGTGAGATGGCTCAGCGGCTTAAGCGCCTGCCCAGCAAGCGCAAGGGCCCGAGTTCGACTCCCGGATCCCACATACGAAAAAGGGGCCGGTGATATCGCTCAGCGGCATGGGCGCCTGTTGGCGCGCGAGGTCCTGAGGTCGACCCCCCGGTACCCACAAAAAAAAAAAAAAAAAAAAAAGAATTTCAAAATAACTTCCTTTTAACATTACTTAACATAGATTATTTTGAATCTTTTATACCTATTTTTGTTTCTAACTGATTCAATCAATAAAAAATATTTCTTTGAATGCTTTCATTTCGTTATCTTCACATGAATTGGATTCCAAGACATTTTAATTTTAAAATCAGTTTTTGACCCCAATGTATCTAAAAGGCAATTACAATTAAAATGAAAAGTCTAAACAAGTGACAATATGCTGAAAAAACATTAAGCATATAAAATTAGTGTCTTTTACAAATTCATTCACATATTAAAGAAAATACTGAATTCTAAATAGAAAAATGTTTAAATATATTTAAAATATGTGTTACAGAAAGAAATGATAGCAAAATCTTATTGAGGCGTATACTCCATTTTCATATAAATTTTGCCCTCAGGATATTCCAAGAAGAACAAGACAAACTATGGCAAGAATGGTCCTAAAATTCATTGCCATGGAGTAACATGGTCTGACAGAGTTCCTGCAGCACTCTACTTAAGCTAGGACACTAGAACACAACCTTTTCTGAAAGTAGGAACAAATATCAGCATATCTGAAATCAGCTATATTTGAAAAATTAGTGCCAAAATTCCGAGTTTGGATGGGTTCTCCCTCTTGATACATTGTTATTCTTCATTCTTTAACAATTGGGCACCAGGAGTTACCTCAGAGGGACCCTCCAAGGAGAGATTTTTACTTATTAAGCTATTTCATCTTATGGCAGAATAATAATTGTTTCTGAAATATTAATCAAGGTATTTTATATACATTCGAGTAGCTGAGCCACTTCAGAATGGTTCGTCATTGGAAGGATACTACACAGGGTGAAAGCAAAATTGTGTTCCTGGTCTTTGTTTTCTAAAAGCCTGGGCCCTCACCAACAGATGAAGAAAATGTAATATATATACACAATGGAATATTATACAACTATTTAGAAACATTGAAATTGTATCATTTGCAGAAAAATGGATGGGACTAGAAGACCTTATGTTACGCGAAATAAGCCAGACACAGAAAGATGAATACCACATGTTTTCTCTTATATGTGGAAACTTAAAAAGTTGATCTGAAAGTAGAATAGTGATACTAGAGGCTGGGAAGGGCTGAGGAAAGGAGGGATGGGGAAGATCGGATAATGGGCTCCAAAACAAAGCTAAATTGAAACGATGAGTTCTAGCATTCTGCAGCACAGGGGGATGACTACAATTAACAATTCTCTATTACGTATTTTATGAATAACTAGAAGAGTGAAGCTCAAAGTTTCCAAAAGTAATGATAAAGAGATAAAAGTGTTAGTTACCCTGACTTGGTCAGCACACATTTTATACATGTGTTGAAACAACACACTGCATACCCCATAAATGTGCATAATTATTACATGTTAATTAAAAATTTAAACGTTTAAGGAGACATAAAGTAAACTACCCTGATTCAGTAGTTATACTGCGTATGCTGTTTTGAGTTATCACTCTTTACCCAGTAAACACGTAGAATTAAAATAAACAAGAGCCTGGGCTCTTGAGTCTCCTTAGGAGTTGAGGCAATGAGAAGTATGAGAGCTGGTAGTTTGAGTGGAAAATGTAGAAAATTATCCCCATTTACCCTTAACTACTCAAACTGGGAAAAATTCCTTGGGCTGCGAGAAGACAGAAGAGAAACAGGGAGGAATCCAGGAAAACACACATGGCTGGAGGTGTCCTCTACATCAAGGTGTCGGCTTGTGTCCTGAGCTCCAGAAGCAGGAAAAACCAAGGTGCTTTCCAACATTTGAGATGAGGGCACCAATGTCCTTCCCCAAGGCATAATGGCTGTGCAGTGAGTGTGGGTACACAGGGAAGGACCCAGAATGGTCTTGTAGAGATTTTCATGCCTCAGCCTAGCACATGACCAGAAAAGGACAAAATGGCAACTGTGTCATCAGGCATGGCACTGAGAATCGGAGATGTTTGACCTCAGGTGTCTCACTGAACAGGCGCTAAGGATGGAGGCAGAGACAGAAAGGCTGACAGACTACTAAGCAGAAAACAGAATGGCAGACACTCCAAGGAGCAAACCATTTCCTCCCACCCTCTCTCCATACCGTCTCCCTGTCCCCTCTGTAAATCCCTGCACTGTAGATGCGACCCCAGAGAGATAGATGAGGTGGAACTGTAGATTAACGGAGAGTATAGTTCCTCCACTGCTGCAGTGTCAGGCTTTAGTAAAAAATTAACCTGAGTTAAAGAAAAATAAATTATTACAATTATTTCATACCTGGTTTGTGATATGCACGCTTATTCAAGAGTAATCGAAAGTCCAGAGTTGAAATCAGAAAGCTTGTCTGAGAGAAATAGCAAGGATGAGGCAAGAATATCTCCTATGGTCAGAACTGCACCCTCATCTCATCCCAAGTCTCATTTACAGTGCTGTTTAAGTGTTGAAGCTGAGAGAAAAGAAGCAGTGTCAGAGGGAATTGGGGCCTTTAACACCTCGCACTGCAGTTAGTTCTTGAAGCACAGTAACTCTGCTGAGGTGTTTAAAAATGAAGTGCAGTTCTCAGCTCTCAGCGCCTCACATTGAGGAACTTCAGTAACAAATTCCTTTCACATTTGTTCCAAAGACGCCCCTTACACCTGAGGGTGAAGCTCTGGGTTTTTCAAGTGTTCAAGGCAGTGTTTGGAGACAGGCACGAAGTTCCCATTCCAAAGCAGTAGCAGTGGAGAGTCGAGCCTGGGGAACATCAAGGTTTTCTTGCCAGGTCCTGAGCAGTGTCAGGTCCCCCAGAAGGTGTCCTCAGAAGAGCTGGTACTCCGACACACCAAGTAGAGCCAGAAAGAACATGACTCCAAGGGAAAGACTGCTCTTTAAAACAGTGAACAGCTGAACCGAAAAGACTCCATGTCACTAAATCAGAATAATGCAGGGTTTTTTTTAGGAGGGTTCTTTTTTTTTTTTTACAATATGGCATGGGTATTGGTCACTAATACCAAGAAAGGCTGACAGATGAGCCATCTATATCCCAGGAAGGAAATAGAACTGGCTGAATTTTAAGCAAAATCTTTGTGATGACAAAAACAAATCTGTGAAAGGCTGGCCAAGGGCAAGTCAATAAATAAAAAGGGAAAGACAGGCCCTCTGGTTTGGCTGCCAGAGGTTAAGATTGATGGCTTTGCATGTGGTATAAGAGGAGTCACGTGTAATGCACTTTGTATTTTTGCTTCTAATCACACCATTTCTGGCATACAGGGGGAGTACCCTGATCCTGGATGCTCACTGCCAAGCCTTGGCAGATAAGGGAAATGTATTCCTTCTGGAGAACCTCCTGTTAATTTGTGGTCACAATGAAATCACTTGTCTTGTTTTGGGATTCCTCTCTGCGTGTGGAAAGCAAGTGACAAGTCCATCTCCTGGGGTCTGCAGAGTCCTCTTAAGGCTGAAAACAGGAGTTTAAAATGTGCAGATCTACCTGGTAATATTTCAGGGACACCTGAAAAACTCCTTTGCCTGCTGCCTCCAATTTTTCCCAGGTGCTCAAAGCTCTTTTAAATAGATACATTCTCTCTCGCTTTTTTTCCCCACTATCAGACAGAAAGAATCTCATATTGAGGTGTAGATGATTGATACCAGATTCTTTTCCAGGGATAGGTTTTGACATAAGGAAAATAGGAGGAAACATGGGGTTATTATTGATCACTGAAGCAGAGCTTCAGGGAGTGAAAGGGGGTACCATGTTGGGGGACATGATGACAAATGAGAAGAGTGAGGTTGCCATAATTGGTTACTTCATTTTTTTGTTTGTTTGTTTGTTTTGGTTTTTTTGCATCGGGCCAGCCTTATCCAAAAGCAACGAAATGACTTTACTGAACTACGTGGAGGTATATTCAGAATAACCTACTGGTTGAGAGTTTTATATGTTCTACATTATCAACCATGATGTAACTCTCACCCAAACAACTAGAAACAGTTGACTGTTTCTAGCTCTGTCTTTCTGCATTGCAGCCACCGAGTAAAACACAGCCATGATACCTGTCCTGCAGAACTCAGTGCTGAGCCTGGAGGGCAGAGGTCAGAAACCACCAGAATCAGCTTGGACTGTTGACAAATGAGAGGTTCCAGAATGTTCTTAGTCAAGAAGTTTTCTTGTCATATATCAATTCTCCCTAAACTAAGCTATGAATTAAACATGATCCCAATAAGTACCAACAGTTCTAGTCTGGACCTAAAAAGCTGATGTTAAAATTCACATGGAAAAATAAACAAGTAAAATAACCTGGAAACTTGTGAGCAACAATTGGCAAAATTTTCCATAGAACAATTGCAAGAGTAAGGGTGTTAGAGATATCCTAGGCAGATATTAGAACGAAAGAGAAAGCCTGAATACCTAAACCTCGTGGTGTCACCACATAAATAGGCCACTGGCACAGGATAGAAATTGCAAGAGAAGAATCAAATACACATGGAATTTAGTATATAATAAAAATAGACTTTAATACAGGGTGTTGAGATAACTGAGTATCATGTGATAAAGGACTAAATTGGGTCCATACTTACCACCGTGCCACGTATCAAAATTTTAAACATGAAAAGTACAAAAAAAACACATGGAGAATTCTTTTATATTTTGGCTTAAGAAAGGCCTTTCTAGCCATGACTGAAAATTCATAATCTATAAAGAAGGAAATTGATAAATTTGACTACATTTTAAAAAAATGCAGACTCTTTTCCATGCAAAAGTGGCAAAAAGAAAGTCAAAAAAGAAAAAATAATTGCAACTCATGTACAGGAAAAGTGTTAATTTCTCTATATAAAGAACGCCTAGAAAAGGAAAAAAAGACTAACAACTCAAATATAAAAATGAACAAATGAGCAACTGCTTTGTAGAAAAAGGAACACAAATGCTAAACATATATCAAGATTATCAATGTCACTTATTATAAAAGAATAGATTAGAC
This sequence comes from Erethizon dorsatum, assembly GCA_028451465.1. Classification (NCBI taxonomy): domain Eukaryota; kingdom Metazoa; phylum Chordata; class Mammalia; order Rodentia; family Erethizontidae; genus Erethizon; species Erethizon dorsatum. Next base: position 60,388,014 of record CM051838.1, read on the forward strand.
CATATGGAGAGGCCACTTCTCCCTAAGAATAGAAACAACCCAAAAGTCAGACCACACATTCTGTCACTGAGGCCAGGGAAGAGGTGCTGTCATTCTCTGTTGGCCAGAGTGCAAAATGGTTAATTCCCAAGAGAGGGAATTTGACAGTAACCTTCAAAATAACAATTCCTCTACCAGACTTCTGCTTGCAGCCATGATGGCGTAAGGGAAACCTAATGTACTCTCTCACCTAAATTAACAGCACCAGCAAAAAAGATCAAATATTTGAATTAAAGTCTTCATACATTGGGTGACAGGCAGCAAAGGATAGATGGTTAATTTTATGACAACTTGACTGAGCCACCAGGTGTCCAGATATTTGTTCAAACATTATTCTGGGCATGTCTGTGAGGGTATTTCTGAATGAGATTGACATGTAAATTTGTAGACTGAGTAAAGTACATCTGTCTTCCCCAGAGTGAGTGAACCTCATCCAATCAATTGAAAATCCAAATATCCAAGTAGAACAAAAAGGCCTAGTAAGGGAGACTCCCCCAGCCCCAACAAGCTGACGCATCACGTTTTTTATTATCTTTGAACTTGAACTGAGTATCGGCTCTACCTGAGTCTTGGGGCTCTCAGCCTTTAGACTGGAACCGCACCTCACTTCTGCTAAGTCTCTTGCTTGCCCACTGCAGATGTAGGGACCTGTCAGCTCCAATAACTGTGTGAGCCAGTTCTTCAGGATTATTCTTTCTATATATGTATACATCCTGTTGGTTCTTTTTGTCTGGAGAACCCGGATCAATATAAACATGAACGTTGAAAGAAGAGAAATGAACAAGGTGAGTTTATAGTGGCCACAGCCTGCTGCCTAGAAAGAATTTCCAAAGCCCAAGGAGGGGGATTCCTTACAACCCAGCAGCTTTGCTAATTTGGGAAAATTAGTCCAGAATGCAGAGAGGGTAGGGAGACAAATTCACAGGGCAAAGTACCAGAGAGGGGAGCGCTCCGAGCGTTCTGAAGATCACAGAGTTTGCCTCGAATCTTCACTTCAGGACTCTCCGGGCCGGTGAGTCGATCTCAGTTCTGGGTGCTTCCCGTGGTGGATGCACCTTTACAGATTGTGGCTCTGGAGTCTGAGTACCCATTCTCCACACAGCAAGGCCCCAACCTGCTACTTTACTAGGTGCACAACTTCAGAAAGAATGACTGGATTCGACCCGAAGACAAACCTGTCTGTGTTGGATTCAATGACAGACACGTGCTCATCTCCAGTATGGTTTTCTCCCAGGAGATTTTCAGAGGCAAACCATCTGCTACTTTCACTTGGTGTAGACTTCAGGTTTAGACAAAATACAAATTAAATGAAATGGCGAGAGTACTAGCTTTTGAGTCAGGAGACTCTTTGTAGGCTTTAGTCTGTCACAATCTTTCTGGGTTTATTCTCATCTTCGTAAAATGAAGTAGCTCCAGTACATGATTTTTAAACTCCTTTAGTTCTAGAAGTCTATGAAAATTCCTGATACTAATTCATCACAGTTGCAAAGAATTTACAATGCTCCAAGATAAGGCATAATTACGTTGGTTCTAAAATATATAGTTATGCTACTTAATTTTACAATGAGATTTAATTAACACTCCTTTCTCACTGTCAGAAGCCCCCAGTGGAATAATTGTCTTTGCAAGTCATACAGACTACTGGTATTTTGCTTGGGTATTCTGTATCCCTATTTGCTCTTGTCGCAGCAGGAAAGAATCTTGGAAACTGGCAATGCTTTTTTCACTGAAGAAAGGGACAAGGCACTTGCCCTAAGAGACCTGTCTCCATTCTTTACTCTGCAGCCCCAAAAGTCCTCCCAGAAGAGCTGTGGCGCCAGGCACTGGCTAAATGCCATGGGAAGGATTTAGCTCAATTGGATAAATTTTTTTCCTTGGGCTTTTCTTAAACAGGTGAATCCATCTGAAGCAGATGTTACGAATTGGACTTTTTCATATAGCCTGTTCAAATAACCGGTGCCCCTAGGCCCCTATAGGCAACAGAGAGCTTTCTGGCTTAACCACATTTTTACTCATCTTTCAGTTGAAGCAGACCTTCAAACACAAACCCAAGTCATTGGGGGCACTGAGTGGATTTGTGATCCTCCCTCGAGGCTGTTGGCTCAAACCCCCGGGAATGTGTTATATGAAAAAATAAATGCTTTTTTGCCATCTGTGAATGAAAAACATTCTTCATATGTTTAACTGCTTCAGATTGCCATATGTCTCACACACACACACACACACACACACACACACACTCCACATGCCCCATGGGGGGCTGGGATGGAATTGGTAATATAGACTTTGGGCCCCACTTCTATCCCCCTAAATTTTTTCTCTCAAAGCAGCTGTAGGTAAAGAGCTTTCAGGTTTGTACCCACCCAGAAATAGAGCAATTTTCATCTACTAGGGCGTTAAAGCTGACTGCGCCAGGGTACTTTTCTGGAATTTCAACCATCTGCTGCATTTCTCCCTCTCTTCTCCCGACCATTCACCTAAAGTGCCCCCGTGCTGTCACAAAATCACAAACATCTGAGGACCAAAATGATGGCGAAACTGGCACTTTATTCATGTTGCTTTATTTTATGGGAAGAATGGATGGTAGAGAGAAAGAGGAGAAGAAAGAAACTAAAATAACTCTAAGTCCAACTGTCCCTCATTAAATCTGAATGAGAGAACTAAATGAATTCTTGCAAAGACTGTTATTTGGTCATGAGCTGGAATTCTTTTTTCTGGAAAAAAAAAACCCTAACAAACCAGAGCTTTTCTTATTTTCCACAGTCCATCATTATTCCCTCAAAATGATTAGGGAAGGAAGGTGAAATCCTGAAGAGGAACCACTGCAAAATCTGTTTTTGCCTGATCCTCCCATGGTGATTAAGAAACTGCCAGCGAGTAAAGTAATAACCCACAGAAACCATCATTTCCTAAATCTAAAAAAATCATCTTATGAAGTATCTGTTTAATCGACACACAAATATTACTAAATAAGTCTTTTCATAGCATTCAGTGGACAGTGTTGGCTGCCTACCCAGATCCACCCAGCTCCTGCTCGCTGGCACAGAGGTTTCTTTGGCTCAGTGGGTTGATACGGATTCTAATTCCCTGCATAAGGTTGTCATCTAGTTAACATCATGTGACTCAGTTTTGGCCACAGGGAAAAGAGAAGCTTAGGCCTTCTATAAAAGGAACAATTTGTTACTGTTCACTGAGGATCATCTGGACAGCAGGAGACTGGTTCTCCTCTACTTCCAGGCACAGAGAGAATTGGCCACTCCCCTTGAAGTTAGGCAGGGCCATGGTAGAGTTCCAGCCAATAAAAGCTAAGAGGAAGTTGAATGCATCACTTCAGGCCAAAGGAGTTAACAGCAAGAGCTGGACCTCCCAGCCTTCTTTCCTTTGCCACTGTGAAATCTGATGTTCTTTTTTTTTGTTTTTGTTTATTTTTATTATTATTATTATTTTTTTTTTTTGTGGGTGCACCAGCAGGCGCCGGTGCCTCTGAGCAATATCACCGGCCCTTTTTTTGTATGTGGGTTCCGGGAGTCGAACTCAGGCCCTCGTGCTTGCCAGGCAGGCACGTACACCGCTGAGCCATCTCACCGGCCCCTGAAGTTCTTTTTAAGAGCCTCAGCCCAGCTGTATTATGGCAAGCTTGCAGATCTGTGCAAGACATAGAGCATGAGCAAGTGATATACTTTTATCGTTATAAGCCACTAAGATCTGGACGTTATTTGTTACTGCAGCATAAGCTATTCTAATGAGATTGGTACCACTATACTTTGGGGGGAGGGTTAGCAGTTTGCAATACATAATAAATACATTCATTGTGGGGAAAGGGTACATATATATTTTGCGTCTTGATCCATTTTCCTTCCCTTTCTTCTGCCTCCTGTTTCCCCCCATCTCTGTCATTCTTTCTTTTAAAAAATAGACACAAGATATGAAAGGACCAGCTTCCTCTCCTGCCCTGGATATTACTTTGGGGCTTCTGCTACCTTCTTGTAACCATGAGGTGACAGACTGTGTATCAACTCACATCAGAGGTGAATACAACACACAAAAATATAAGGAAACAGGGCCCTTGATAACATCACTGGACCACAGAATTAAAGCTTGAAGAGTCTGTCATGAGACTTCTTATGTGGAATAATATATATTACATTTTTATGCTACTGTTATATTTTACCTTATTGTCAGCCTAAAATAGTCCCAACTGATAACCTCCTAAAGAGGTCATCTGCTTCTCTCCTGTCTTCCTTTTTCTCCATTCATCTATTCACCCTTCCATCCATGTGACAAAATATAACACTTCTGGGCCACAACAGGCACAAGAAATGAAGGAAGACAAAAATATCCTCCGACTTTAACTAAAGTCATACACAGATTTCCTGAAACTTCGTTTCCACAAAATCCTCCCTGGGTCATTTTTAGCACTCTTGACTCTGATTACCTCTGGGAGTCCACACTGACTCTTTCAAGATAGCGCCAGAAAACTGAGGGTCATCTGGGCAGCAGCTCCTCCTCTCTTGAGTACTTTCATTTTCAGAAGAATTAATCCCTTCTCAAACGTTCTGGGGTTGTCACTGTGATCTGCAGACACCCTGCAGCTTCTCCCCATGTTCTCTTCCGGACACACCGACCACCGAGTCTGTGACAGAGGCTGGCTGCTCATGTCAGCAGCCTGTACCGCCAGGAGAGACTCTGCTCTCAAGTGTCCTTCATCCCTGGGCGTGGCTTTGCTCGTCCAGGTCGACTGACACCCTGAGATGGGCTGGAAACTTCTCTCTAACGCCCTCTGCCACATGGTAGCACTACTTTGACCACCTCTATTGTATCTATGATTACCATGTAGTTAAACTTCTAACAGATTCCTTGCTGTTTTTAAAATATAATAGTGAGATATGTAGGTCTTTATTTGAGCATAAGGTAATGAGAAAGTCATACAAAATGGCTGCCTTCTGATCGCTTCAGTCAGCCCTTCCTCTGCAAGGTGTCTCCCAAGGCATCCATCATAAGGACTGAACAGCAGCCTTTATGTATTCCTCTTGATCCCTGGCTCTGGGGCCAAAGGCTGTTTCAGAGCTTTAAATGAAATGGGTTCTCCAGAAACAAGCTTAGATAGAGTTTGGGGTACAAGGTATTTGGTTTTTTTGTTTTTGTTTTTGTTTTTTTAAGAGTAGTAGCTAGAATCAGAGGTCCCATCTGACCCAGCAATCCTCCTTCTGGGTATCTTCTCAGAAGAATTAAAAACATCATATTACAGTGATATATGCGCACCACACCCATGTTTATAGCAGCACAGTTTGTGATAGCTAAGTCTTGGAAACAATCCAAATGCCCATCAACTGCTGAATGGACAAAAAAGATTTTTTTTAATACAATGTAGTAGTACTCAGTCATAAAGAAGGATAAACTTGAGACATTCCTAGGTAAATGGATGCACATTGAGACCATACTCTTAAGTGAATAAATTGGACACACATGTGTAAATATCACATTGTTTCTTTGGTGTGAGAAACCAAAAGGGTAAATAAGGACCAAGGTGTATAATAGGTATAGTGAAATAGGAAGAAATTGTTCAAAAGAAAGGGGAACTAGAGAGGAGTGAGGGGGAAAGGAGGAAGGGGAAAAATGATAAAAAAAAAAAAAGGATAAAATGGAAACAAAGCTTTGTAAATGAGGAGAGGAAGAGGTGTTGAAGGGATAGGAAGGGATTGGGGGAAAAAAAGAGGAAACAGGACATATGTACTGGTACAAATTCCCATGATGAATGTGATCATTGTGTATATCTAAATTATACCAATAGACTTAATAAAAAAAAATAGTAGCTATGAACAGAAGGCAGAGAGAGCAGGATTCAGCAGAGGGAGAAGTGGATCTAAGGCCAGGCTTACCAACTTCAGCCACTCTGAAGAGTCGCCTCAGAGCGTGCTGTGTTGGGCTGCAATGACCAGGCCTCCGCACTACTCAGTGTCCCTCAGTCACCAAACAAGAGCTTCCCTAGGAAGACTGTGACCCAAAGAGACAGGCCCCGGCAGGCGTGACAGAACTGTAAAGCTGACAGGGGAGCTGTCTGTCCCCCGGTCCCCACCACTAGGTGGTAAGTCCTCCTCTGGAGGGGATCTGAGAGGCGTGTCACAGCTCAGTGTCCAACACAGCCTGCTCTTTGAGCTGCTTGCATCTCTTTCTCCATGTGTTCAGGGAGCAGCTTTCCAAGATTTCTGTGGATCTCTCTTTCTGAGGAGAAACTAGGAAGGGAAGCTGGTGAATTCCAGCCCCTAAGCAGGGCAGGTGCTTTGTGGGCTGTTACGGTTTAGATCTAGATTCCTCACGAAAGTGTCTTGTGCTCAGAGGCAGGGAGTTTGGAAAGTGATCGCCTTGCTGTTCGGAGCCGCGGGCTCGCAGGATGAGGCAGCTCACTGGGCGGCGGCCTGCAGCAGTTCCTCTCCCTCCCCAGCTCCTCTCCTGACTCTGCCTGCTTCCCTGCTGCCGTGATGTGGGGAGCCTTCATCTGCGATGCCCCTCTGCCATGTCACCCTGTCTTGGAGCCAGCTGAATATGGACTGAGACCTCTACAATGTGTGAGCCAAATAAACCTTTCCTCCTTGAAGTTGTGGTGTCGGGTATGGTGTCTCAGCGATGAGAAAGTGACTAAGACAAGGGTGCACAGCCTACGCCCCCTGCCCTTTTCTCACTATTTAGTCACTCACCTTAAGTGCCATCCCTGTTCACCCTGATAGCTGGACCCACACCAGCCTCTCCAGGAGACCTGAGCTGCTGGTCATGTGTCCTCTTACCATGACTACTGAGCCTGTCCAGTGACACTTATGACTGGGCAAGAAAGCAAGAAGAGGCACCCGGTGGGGTTCCTCACATATTCCTTTCTACACATTTAGTCCCTGCATGCAAGGGTGTAAAAATGCCTGCTCAGCAAGTCAGAATATTTGCCAGTATCTACAATTCCAAAATATTCTAATCTTGGATCACTTCTTTTTCTACACAATGAGATGACCAGATATTTCCCTTGAAACTGCCCATCAGATGAATTTCTCTTGGAGACCATCTCGTCTATCAAGGCCACTGCTGATGAGGCGATATTTAAGTTGCTGTCCATTTTTCGGCTTACATCCTTATATTGAATCAAAATGTTTTTAAACCAAGCTTAGGATTATTTTCTTTCTCCAGTTTCACCTGATCATTCATGATGCCCTAAATAGTTATAAACAACAGCTGAAGCAGCCGCATGCACAGTAGTGGTGGGTGCCATGGGTCAGAGCTACCTGATCATGAAGCTTATGTATGTATTTGGTCCTACTTGTGCTTAATCTCAGAAATATCACTTCCATCTTATGATGGACAGGTACTGGTTGTGCTCAACCTTATGATGTGGCAGTTATACCATGAATGGGCAATTCAGGCTGCATGATATGTTAGTGTCCTATACTTAGTGTAATGGCTGACTGTGTCAATTTGAGAAGATTAGAAGCTTAACTAAGTTAGCTCAGCAATTCCAAACCCTAGGGCATAGAGGACCCAGCCTAGAGCAGCTCGTCACCTGTACAGTATAACAGGGAATTGAAGAAGGACGGACTGGCTTCTGTTCTTCAGAGGAGCTCCAGTCTTCGCCTTCAGCTTGGATGTCATCTCCTGGCTTCTAGCGCAGACTCTTCAGCTTCTGCCTCGGATCATTCAGCCTTCTGGCATAGACTCTTCAGCCTTCCATTGCAGACCCATCAGCCTCCTGATACGGACTTGCATGGGAGACAGCAGTGAGCTGCAGACATTGGACTGAAACCGTCAGTCTCCAGTCTGACTGTTCCTCATCTGACTCTGTGGGTGACAATTGTAAGCTGATCTTGTAATTTCTTATACATTTGTATACCTTGTTTATATCCATTTCTCTCATAAAACAATGATACACTCAGTGTGCCTGACTGTTCTGATTTGCACAGAACTGATGGGTTTCCAGTGACATGGGACTTTCGGTGCTTAGACTGGTAAGGTTGGGAAGGTCTTGGGCAAACTGGCAAGAGTTTAGTCATTCTATAACAGCAAATGCCCACCCCCAGCCAGTATACTTCAGTTTCTTAGTTGCCCAGGCAATAGTTTCTGTTCTAGTTCCAGTTGCTTCTGTCTCTTAGAAATGGCTGGTCACTGTGATGCATAGCTGGTCGCTATGATGCACATTGTATAAACCAATCCCCAGTTGACAAGCCATTCTGCCTCAGTACTTCCTGCTTGCACTTCCTGCTTGCTTATCCCATATAAGCCCTAGACCACCAGAGATCAGGGACTAATATTTTGGGAATGATACCGATCAGTGCCCATTGATGTAAATAAATCTGCCTCCAAATCCCGGGTGTCATTTCGGTGTTTCTGCTTGCTGTTGCAATCCTACACATGGTTGCTCTGTCTCTTGGAGGACCCAGTTAGTATGCTAGAATTTGTATTTCAAAAGGGTCATAATCCTCCCCAAAGATAACATGGCTTTACTGCACAACCTCCTGAATCTGCCTTATTCTCCCACTGGGGATATCAGAAATTCTGTGGGGTCTTCTACCAGATGTTCTTATTCTATGTGTCAGTGTCCTAGGTTTTCCCACCCAGAGCTCCGATCTTGGCTTCACTCTGACTTGGTCTTGGTCATTGGCTTTCTGCACTCTCCAGCAAAACAAGATGAGATCTTTGTTGTGAGTCCTCAGGTTTTCATTTCTGGTTTTTGGTTGCCTGTAATTATTCTTCAGCTGTTCATTGTCTTTCTGTAGAGTATTAATAACACACAGCAATAAGTCATCCAATCCCACTATCATTACATCTTCATAAGTTCCTGGTGCCCTACAGATTTCTTTGACTGCCACACTCCTTTCTACAAATACACCATTCCAATTTGCTCCTGATGAAAGTTTTAACAGTAGGATCACCACGTGGTGCAGGGGCCATCTGTGCTCCACCTATCACCAGAAAAACAAGCCAGTCTGTGATTCAGCTTTATAACTCTGTCTCTCTCAACACCTGCTTTCTCAGCCTTTTCTCAATACCAACTGTTGTAAGCCTAGCTCTCCAGAAGCAAACCCTGATGTAGAGCTGGAGGAGCAAGATATTTATTAGGGATTGATACCTGTTGTAGTCAGGGTTTACAAGGGAGAAAATTTAATACAGGACACATAATTTATAGGATTATTTTGTAATACCCAAAAATTCAAATGCAAAAGAGTGCAGGAAATCTGTCCACATACTAGCGATGCAAAGAATCCAGCTGAGGGATTCTCAAAGAATTCAGCTGAGGGAAACCCAAAGAATTCAGCTGGATCCCATGGCAATGTCCTTCATGAGTCCAGCTGAAGATCTAGAGCCCATGGCAATGTCCTCCATGAGTCCAGCTGGAGCCTAGAGCCCACAACAATGTCTCATGCAAGTCTGTATGAAGGATCTGCACTGGGAAGGCCCAAAGGCCAGTGATGGAAGCTAGAAATTCTGCACCAGATGGATGAAGGATCTGTGCCAGCAGGCTGAGGGATCTGCACTGGAGCCAGGAAGCAATGCTCAAGGTAAGGACCAGAGCTCCCCCGAAAAGAACTGCGGCCATCCTCAGTGACAGCAAGGACCCGAGCTCCTCCGACGATGAGAACAGCTGAGTTCATATCAAGAAAGCCAGTGTGACAAACTTCTCCAGGAGAATCAACAGCACACTGTCTTCCCCTCCAGTTCTCCTTTTATGTTGTTGGCAACAGTCCTCAGCTGGGCCTTCCACACCCAGCACCACACTGATTCAGTTCAGCTGGGTGTTCCAAGTTGCCCATTATTTAATCCACCACAAAACCTATCAAGAGAAGGGGGAAGAGACAGGAAGAAGGTGGTCTGTAGTGCAGGCCCAACAAACCTCTTCCAACCCGGTGGGGTGCTCTAGAACAGGCGTTTTCTACCAACATCTTTAAAGGCTGTCCTGGAAGGGTGCTGAAGGGGAAGTTGTTTCCACAGCTGAGGCTGAAGCTGAAACTGGAACTGCACCACAAAGCTGGTGCTAACTGCACCCACTCCTTGCAGCTGGCCCGGAAGTCCCCCCTGAAGAGCGATCTGCTCAGCTCTTTTCTATGCCCACCACCTTACCCTCACCAGACAACTCAGAGGACCTCATGAAATGGGGTGGTGGCGTTGCCCAGTGTCTGAACTGAGTACACAACCTAACCCACACTGTGATTCTGGGCCCATAGTTTCTACAAACTGAGCCCTCTGTTTTCTCCTTCTTGTGGGGTGAGTGGAAAGATGGCAGGGGGATGCAGGAATAATTGTGTGTAAATTAGGTTTAAAAAAAAAGTACCACAACAATCTAAGGAGAAGAAAAAGTAAAGCTTGACTTTCCCTACATACCCTCTTTCATTGTTTTTTCTTCCCCATATTTTCCAGTCCAAGTCCCAGCATAAGAACATCTGGGCTAGGAATTTCTCTAAACTTTTCTGAAAAAGAGCCAGATATATCTTTGTGGGTCTGTCTTCCAGATTTCAACCAGGAATGTTCAGTTAAATGATGGTTGCTCTTCTCTGAATTGGGATCTTCAAACAGTGGAAGGGAAATTTATTTCCTCATTTCATTATGCCAGTCCTGGAAATCTCTCCACTGTCCCCATTTCCCCATCTTTTTCTGTAACCATTCTGGGCCCAGGCCACAGTGACCATCCTATGGGAAAGTGGCAGAGCGTTTCATCCCTGCGGTGTGGCCAGCCACGCAAATATAGCAAGACAGCTTCCTATAGGTCTACGACATTGCATGTTTAGAAAGTTAAGAGCATTTAAAGTGCACGTATTACTCCAAAAATGTTCCCTAATTAATAAATGTTCTACATTTTTATGTGAGAATGTTTAATATTTAATTTTCAATAATTTTATCATTTATAATTTATTAAATTTATTTTGTGGCTTGTATTTATTAAAAATTGATATACTTCCTATTTCTTTTACTCCAATGTTAGGTTATTTTTATGCAAAATGAAAAAAAACTGGTGCTTTTAAGTCACAGGACATTTTTTCCTTAAAGCCTCAATCATAGCTTATAAAACTCCAATATCTAAGGCCTCCCGTCTGATGTCTCTCCCAACATTTCTCCATGGCCGTTGTATTTGCGTAGGTCAGGAGACTGGTGACCTTTCAGAATTGGGCTAAGCCATTCAGCTTCTTTCCCAGCGTGCCGGCAGTAGGGGTTTTGCACTGGTAAATTTTTTGTTATAGGAATGGCATGGCTGGGAACAGCTTTGGTCTATATATGCCACTGGAAATTCAGACCTGGTGTCAAGATAGGTTGACTCAGGAGATTCCTGGCCCTCAGGGGTTGACAGCTCAAATATCTTCAGTTTCTAGTCAGGTAATGTAAGAGAAGGGAGAGCCTGGGAGAGAATATTAGAAGTGGAGTTGGTGGTAAATACCTCGACCTTTAAAAGATAAATGCTCTCAAAGAAACAAAATGTCTATGGTCTGGTTTCTGCCAGTTTGTGGCCCCTGCAAGGAAAACCTTGAGACTTTGAAATAAAGTCGAATGCAGAGCAGTTTTTCCTCCTGGGTGAAGGGAAAGCCATATGCTATTATTGAGCTTCTTGCCTTAGTGTGGGCTTGAGGCAGCTCAAGTTCTTATTAAGGGCAGGAGATGACATGTGAGTTAAATAGAGGGGGATACTAGCATAAAGTTCAGCCAGCACACAGCAGGTCCATTTAATTCCATGTGCAAATATTTATTGAGCATTTACTATGGGAGGTGCCCATCAGGTCGGCTGCAGAGAGGAGTGCAAGGGCTGAGAAGGGCATGTCAGTGGAGTTGGCAGCATGAACAACAGAGGGGAAGTGTGACCTTTGCAACTCGAAAACTCTCTGAATAAAAGCCCATCAAACAGGGCTTTGAAGTGCTGTGAGATGCTGGGCTAGAAAATATTATATAAAATTATTAATGTCAAAATGTACCACTCATGATATTTGACATTATTTTAGGACAACTTGTGAGCATGACTTCTCACCCCTGCTGGAACTGAGGGCAGGGTCCACATCTGTTTTATCTTTATTTTCTGACCTCCTACCCAGTACCTTGCTCATAAGAACTCCAACAAAGATGGGACAAATTAATTAATGTTCCTTCCCAGCCCGTCTCTAGCTTGTACCCCACCGGAGGATAGATAGGTTGTATTTCTCATTAATGTGTTTCCCAATGAACCTAGAACAATGACTTGCATTCCAAGAGTTAAACAAATGCTGGTTTTATTTAAGATATCCATTCTGGGTACCTCTGATATCCATTCTCTTTCTGAGCTGGGCTCCCCCAGTGCCCTCCTTGCAGTCTGAAAATGCTGAGTTGGGTCTCCTTTGTCACCACAGCTTTCTCTTATATTCTAACTGCAGGGAGTCTGTAGCATTTTGATATAATACATTAAAACATTTCCTCAGCCAAGTGTTTCACACAACATAAAATATTTTTCTATGCTAATGTTTCTTTTATTGAGTTTTTTTTTACAAAAAATTATCACACATTCTACAGATATTCAGCAACACTTACTCAACTGAAACACAAAATAAAATTACAGAAACACCAAATACAGACACTCTCTCAAGTTTACCAGAAATAACTTATTGTTAGTCAGGAAGAAACTCCTTGACCCAAATTGCAGCACAGCCCCTGGCCGAGGACTCTCCCCTCAGACATCACATGGGTGGGGCACTTTGCATGTGTGTTAGTGTGGCTGTCCCTGTACCCACCGATTTGGATGGAGATCAAGCATTCCGAGTCTCAGTTTGTGGAAGAGGATTCATATTGTAGCTTTGGGCATCAAAAAAGAGACACTCTACACATTACGTGGCCCAAAATGAATGGGAAAAGGATAGGAATCTCAGGTAAACTAGGTGGGAGCTGCTGGGTTGAGGGACACACTGCCTGCTAGAGGAAACTGGAGGTAGCAATCACACCAGGGAAGGACCGCAGCCGGGGAAAAGGATGACTCGGAGATGTTAGATGAGAGTGGCTATTGATAGCCTGGGTATGGCTTTTAGGTCATGGGGGACAGGGAGGTGAGAATGTGAGAAGTATGAGGTCGAGGGGGGATATCTTGGTGGGACATTGGCGAGGGAAGGTCCATAGCAGGAGGGAGTCTCCACTTTGGGGAGTGAAGACAAAGTCTGTGCCTGGTGCTCAGGGAAGTTCTAGATTACGTACTCTTTATATATGCTTTTGCAACTCTAGATCACACCATTTGGTCCCCTTAGAGTCAGAGGTTGGTGGTGAAGAAGGCTTGAGCCTGGCAGATTAGACTAAGGGAACTCTTGCCTGTATTCATCATATCTGCTCCTCACAAATCACCCATGAATTGGTCAAGAGTATCTTCATTCCTGGTTGACAGACAAGGAGACTGAAGGTCAGGAAGTTGAGGTGACAAAATGCTGCAGTACGTAGTGAGGGGGAGATTCGGAGCTGGAGTACACTCACTCTTTTTCTTCCTATTTCCTTTATATCTCTATTCAAATTTCACCCTCTTGGAGAAGGTTTCCCTGATCGCTATTTCTAAGTAGTAACCCTCATTCCACCCCCATATCTCTTTTCCCCCTTTCCCTCCCCTCATGTTTATTTCTCCCAGAAATACCAATACTTATCTGCTTACTTATGGATCTTTCTCCTTTCCCCATTACAGTGAAAAGCGCATGTTGAACAAGAATTGTCTGTTACATTTACTGCTGTATCTCCCAAACCCAGAGCTGTGCCTGGCACACAGCCATTGCCTTTCTTTGAAACGTGTCCACTAGCACTTCTGAATCATTTGGAGATTTTGTTCAAATGCAGATTCCAGTGCCTGGGGTAGTGCCTGTGATGCTGGTGTGGCTGGTCTGCTTGCCATTCCCCATCACATCTGCTCTTCTTTTAGCTCTGGAGTTGGGTGAAGATGGCCATAAAGGAGGGCAAGACAGGGTCAGAATGGATGGAATGGTTAAAACAAATCTCTTACAGGTGAGTTCTTCCCTCAGCAATTCCTCTTTGATCACATGTGCATCTTGTATGTGTGGTATTTTTAAATTCTACTTAGAAGTAGGTATTTATCTAGCTTCCATCCCACAGCACTTGGACAAAACATTAAGCCTCAGATCCATCAGGGCTCCCTCATGTACACATTAGGAGCTGCTTTGCAGTTGAAAACCTGTTTTAATTCCTAAGCAGGACTTAAAAACAAAAACAAAAAAATCCTCAAAGACTGTAGCTAAAGGAGCCATCACTCTCAAACAGGGATTTTCTTTAGGGTCTGTTTGGCAAAACTTATGCTTCTTGCTTTGAGGCAGGCCATGTCAGCAGTTTAATTTAAGACATCAAATGAGAAACAATCTGTCTGGCATAACCTTTTGCCGGTGAAATGAGCAGCCTCTAAGCCAGCTCCCAGAGAACACTCTCATTATCCCGGTCTCCGTGACATGGGACATATTGTCTCTTTTCTTGACTTGACCTTAACACATCACTGATGCAAAACATATTTCTAGTTTGAAAAATATTCATCTAGAAATACAACCATTTCACTGTTTCATCCACGGTTTTGAGCCTCAGCATCTGTGAAAATGTGTTTTATTTGTGCCACTGTCTGATTCTAACCTCTTACCAAATAGGGAAATATTTTTGAGCAAATAGTTACCCTAAAAAATGTATTTTTCCAATATAAAATATATGGTCAAAAGGTTAAGATCTATAGGGGTCACAGGCTCTTTGACTTTGGTCACAAAATATTCTTGGAAAATGAAAGAGAAATTGAGCTTTATAAATAAAGACTCAAAATCAATTTTAAAAAAATTCTGCATATATGTATAAAAGCTTTATAGCTATAAAATATGTTATTCACATCATGGAGAAAATGAGAGGGAGGGTGGGGGAAAAGGAAAATTAAGGATCATTTGATTTGACATTTTCCAGATAAGGAAACTGCAGCTCTGGACAGAAGGACTTTCCTAGAAGTATGTAGGGATAATTGTGAGAGGTAAGAGGGGAATTCAGGCCTCCTGCTTTGTAGGCTAATGACCATGCCATATCAGCTATTTTATCTCCTGTTAAAAGTCTTGTATGATGCATTTTCTTGTATTTATTGATGCATTACTTATATGAGGGCCTACTTGTACTAATATCAGTTACAATTAGCTAGAACATGATAATAATTTATCTCATTCATGGAAGAGAAGCCTGGTGGAAGGAATACTTGGTGCAATAGTAGTAACTAGAGACCCACTGTCTTGTAACTTTCTGCCCTGCCATCTTTCTATGGTCAATTCATGATCCGAGGTGGGTGTTAAAATTATGTCCACACTACATGTTGAAAGATGTGAAGAAAAAGAACAAAGGAGCTTTCTTCTGCTATCTAGGTTTTCTTTTAAGGCAATGTGCACAGACTTCTCCCTAACAATTTCTGCTTATATTTCACTGGTCAGAAATTACATCACTAGGGGGAGTTAAGGAAGTGTGTACTGTACATCAAGCTGGAGTTCTGTTACTGAAGAAGAAAGAGCATGGATATTAGGAGGAAATGGGGTGCTGTCTCTGCCACTGTACACAGTGCATGTGTAGCACTGAAAACACCAGTGTATCTAAATTTGGCCTCTTTAAAACCAATACATTAAGGTTATGGTTGTGATAGTGGTAGAACAGCTTGTACTAGACTATCCCTCTCACAGAAAACAATCTCTTGGGGCTGGGGGGACCTTCTTGAATAAAAAATAAGTAGTTACTAAAAGAGATTCCACCACTTAGAGAAAGGAATCACATTCAGTGGGTGAGACCCATGTTTATATGGCTTTTGTCTCAAGGACACTGCTCAGTTCACGTGGTATAGGGAAGGTCAGAACAGAGCAGAAAGCTGCAATATTATACACCTGAAGAGTAAAAGAATGGAGTTCAAGGATATCTAGGAGATTGGAAATCAAGTCGGGGAACAACTGGAAAGGAAAGGACCCATCAGACTTTGCATATAACTCTGCAAATTCTTTGCTGACTCCCATTCTGCGTATGCACGGTGGAGGGTCCCATTGGTGGTAAACCTATGACACACATGTTACTGTATCTGTGTTTTTCTGAAGACAAAAGATGTTAATGTATGCATTGTTTTTTCTAAACTAAAACCTCAGTATTCAGGTTTAATTGCAGTGTTGGCACTTTGCAATAAATAAGTGGG
Source organism: Erethizon dorsatum (assembly GCA_028451465.1). NCBI lineage: Eukaryota > Metazoa > Chordata > Mammalia > Rodentia > Erethizontidae > Erethizon > Erethizon dorsatum. The sequence continues at coordinate 60,404,203 of CM051838.1, forward strand.
TTTTGGGTTGTGGTTTGGGTGCTCATCTCTAAAACGTCTTCTATCACTGGGGGAGACAATAATGAGCCCAGTGAAAGCAAGAATTACAAAGCTGAAAAGATTCAAAAGATGTATTTTAGCTCTACTGACATTGGCAAAGAAGAGTTGGGAATGTAAGTCCCTCCAAATTACAGGGGCTTGGCTATTACAATGCAAATATTTTTTCCTCTATTTGTTTATTCCTACCTACCTGGTATTCCAAGTGTACATGTATTAAACTATTCGACATGATACCACAGGTTACTGGAACTTTATTCTTTATTCCCAGGCTTTTTTTCTCACTATTGCTCAGATTCGATAATTGCTATATATTCATGTCTACTGTCGCTTTCTTTTGCCAGCTTGGATTTGCTCTTCAACCCATATTCAATGAATTTTCTATTTCAGATATGGTACTTTTTAGTTCTAGAATTTCTATGTTTTTAAATATAGTTTCCATTTCTCTGCTGAGATTCCCATCTGTTCACTCATTATGACCATTTTTTCTCTCAAAATACTTAGGCTTATGATTGTTTCTTTAATGTTTTTGTCTGTTAATATTAACATCTAGATCATATCAGATCTATTTCAATTGACTAATTTTTTATTCATGAATATAGGGCCTTCTAGTGGTTTCATTGTACACAGGGCATTATAGATCATATATTCTAGAGATTCAGGTTTCTGTTATCTTTGTAGGTTGTTGACTTTTTCCCATCAAGTAGTTATTGGCTGATAACCTTCAACTTGTGGAAGCTTGTTTTTCTGCTTCATTAGAGAAAAAGCACAAATGACCACGAGTGGAATAGTAAAGATAACACTGTAGATTCTACAAACATTTAATGAGATAATAAATGATAACAAATAATGTTATGCTAATAAATTCTACAACTCAAATGCAATGAAAAACTGACCCAGGAAAAAACAGAAAATGGAAAACTTTCCCTCAAAAAAAATCAAAAACCAAAATCCAAAAAACAAAAAAACTCCAGGCTGATGTAACTTCACTGGGGAATTCTTTCAAACATTTAAGAAATAAATAATACCAATTTTACATAAACTGTTAGAAAATAGAAGAATAGCATAAGATGATACTATAACAAAAGAAAATAAAGGCAATATTTCTATGATCACATCTATCCATTTTCAAGAAATACTAAAATGAAGTTTTTCAGGAAAAAAAAAATACCAGAAGAAGCTAATAAAAACATGAAGTAATTAAGAGTACCAGAAATGATAAATATGATAGCAGAAGACTAGGAAAACATTTGACACAATATAAAACTTATTTGTAATAAAACCTCTAAAAAACTAAAAATAGAAGTGAACATTTTCAATTTTATAAAGTGCATATCAAACCCCACTGGTGAGATCATATCTACTCATGAAAAATTAAGTGCTTTCTCCCTAAGATTGGGAACAAGGAGTTCTATCATTGTATCTAGTCAACATTGTACTGGACATCATAGGCAGTGCAATAAAGCCAATGGTATGAATATCAGAAATATGTACTGTTGTTATTTGTGTATGACCTGAATTTTTGGATTAAAAAATTCTAGGAATCTGAAAAATAACTAGGATCAATAAGGGAATTTAGTAACATCAAAGGTAATATACAAAAATATTAACAAAGGTAATATACAAAATAAATTGCTTTTCCATATACTAGTAGCAAATAACTCACATAAATGAAAAATTTTAACTACTACAATTTACCCTGAGTGTCACTCAGGCAGCGTGTTTGTTTATGTGCTGACTATCCTGAGCATTGCTAGGGCAGGTATCATTTCAACCAGTCAATTCTTATATTGAATAAATCTGATAAAATCGGCATTTTTATATTTCCTATTTTATTATCTTATAAAAATTTTTAAAAATTGAATTTTTGGTCAGGCTGTATTAAAATAATTGGACTGATAAGTGGTTAAATTCCTTTTATAGTATCATCAAAAGAGCATAAAATTCACAGGGACACATTTAATAAAAAGCACAAGACCTCTACTCATAAAGTTACGGAATATTGCTAAGAATAAAGCAGACTTTAATAAATAGAAAAATATATCTTGTTCATGGACTAGAAGATTCAATATTGTTAAGATGACAATTATCTCTAAATTAATCTAGACACTGAAACATCCCAATTAAAGTTGTAATGGGCTTCTTATTTAAGAAGTTGACAATGTGATTATAAAATTTATATAGAAATTCAGAGGGTCTACATTAGTAAGAAATATTTCCAGTAACTTAGCAAGCTGAAGCAGGAGGATCACAGGCTCAAGGCCAGCCCTGGATAATTTAAAAAGACCCTATCTCAAAATAAAATAAAAAAGAGCACTCTTGAGTTCCATTACCAGTATTACAAAACATTTCTTCTTATAAAAGAATGAAGTTAGCAGATTCAGGCTACTGATTGTAAGGGTACTGGAAAGCTATGTAATCAAGACAATGTAGCATTGCCTTATTGTATGGTCGTAAGATAGACAAATGACTGGAACACAATAAAAATCTAGAAATATGTCCACCCATATATTGCCAATTGATTTATAATTAAATGCCAATACAATTAACTGAGAAAACATGTGATGCTAAAACACAAATATAACTTTATGATAGATCAAAGACATACAGTTCACAAGAGAGGTAGGCATGAGTAATAGGCACATAAAAAGGTGCTTAACATCATTAGTCATCAGGGAAAGGCAAAACCACAAGATACAACCACATACCTTTTTAAATGGCTAAATTTAGAAGACTGACAACATCAAAGATAGTGAAGATAGAGTAATTGGAACTCCCACTCATTGGTATTGGGAGTAATGGGAAATGGTCCCATTACTGAGGAAATAGTTTGGCAGTTTATTAAAAAGGTCTGTGTTTATGTGCACATCCTATGACTCAGGAATTGTTCTCTTAGGTATTTATATAAGATGAAAGAAAGTGTATAGTCTGCAAAAACAGTTGTACAAAATATTTATGCTGCTCCACTTACAACAGTCAAATCTCATAATAAGTCAAGTCTATTAGTGGGGACAGATAAATAAAATGGTTTATTCAGACAATGGCATACTTACTTTGCAACAATTGACACAACAACATGGATAAATCTCAAAAATAGTCATGTGAGAGAAAGAAATTTGACACAAAGTATACACAGTGTATGATTCTATTTATAAAATATTCAATAACAGACAAAAGAAATACACGACAGAATTTAGAACAGTGATTGCTTGTGGTAGGGTAAGAGGATTAGGAATATTTCTGGGCTGGCATTCATATACCACTGATATATTGTATTGGTTTTGGGGAGTGGTGATTACCGAAGTCTATGCTTTAATCAAAATGCAGACAACTGAACCTTGATATATTTGTATTTCACTTTAGGTGAATTATAACTCGATTGAAAAACAGTGCTACTGTTTAAAAGAGATGTCCAGGGCTGGTGAGATGGCTCAGCGGCTTAAGCGCCTGCCTTGCAAGCGCGAGGGCCTGAGTTCGACTCCCGGATCCCACATATGAAAAAGGGGCCGGTGATATCGCTCAGCGGCAAGGGCGCCTCCTGGCGCGCGAGGTCCTGAAGTCGACCCCCTGGTACCCAAAAAAAAAAAAAAAAAAAAAAAAAAAGAGATGTCCAAATGGTGATTTTCCACCAGTAGGGTATCTGTTTTGGTCTAGGTAAATATAGTAAAATATATTTTACTATTAGATCAGGTCAGATTAGCTTGTGGGTTATATGCTTGAGAAAGTTGATTAAAATTATAAAAATATATATATACATATGTTCAATATTATATTTTTCCTATAAAAATGTGTGTGTGCATTCACTGCTAATCTTTTGGTGTATAGACATGGACTTTTACCTTTTATTTGTATTCTGCACTGTCATTCTTGTGTAAACTGTTTCTATAACACAGTATTTATAATTTCTAAACCCAGTTTCTTTAAAAAGGAGTGAGAAATTGAATGTATATTTGGAGCAATTTAAATGTAAAACCTTCTAGGAATTTGTAATTTTTTCCACATTCTACATGTAGTTTGCCCTGTAACTAATTTGACAGATTGTCTTGTGACTCACCTGTCATCTAGCTTTTCAAAGCATTCAACTTTGTTTTCATAGAAGATGAATGACAACTTTCTTTTTCCCATTCTTAGTTCATGGGGTTACATGAAATTTAATTAAATTCTGCATCACAATAACCACACATTCTTGCACTGAGGCATTGCCAGATTCCTATGACTTCTCATTTAAACCCAAAGTAGTGGCCTCTTCTACACATCAAGATGTAATAAAGTCACCTGAAAGTCAAGGAGGAAGAATGCTCTTTTTAATCTAAAATCTTAAGTCATCCTTCATCCTCCTTTCCCTCTTTGCTTATATTTTGCTCCAACAGCTGTAATCCACTATGAAACTGTAATAATCCTTTTAATTTGTTTCTATTCTTTCTTTTTTCAGAAATATAAAGGTAAACATTGGCTTAAAGGTATTTGCAAACGTTATTTTCTAGGTGGTTAATAAACATATGAAATGGTACCTGCTTTTTCAATATTCTGGACAATGCGGACTAAAACCATGATGAGATACCACTATCTGGCAATCAGAAGACAATAGGTGATAACAGGCACTTCTATATATTTCTGCTGAAAATGTGAATTGTTTCAATCTTTTGGAAAACAGTGTAGCACCCCTTATTAAAACTGAAGATGTGTTAATACTAGCAATTCCCTTATATATGTGCTCTGGAGATATGTTATGTGTGCTCGGGTGCACTAAGACATATACAAGAATGTCCTTGGCAGCAGGGTTTGTAACTGTCCCACGTTGGGAAAAAAAATGTGTTTCAGTAATAGAATGGATACATATTAGTGTATCCACTCAGTGGACTCTTATTGCTATTGCACGAATGTAAGTGTTCCTCTCCTCCTGAAATTTATATTTTGAAATCCTAACTTTCAAGGTGATGGTGTAGGAGGTATGGCTTTTCAGAGGCGAGGGCAGAGCCCCCATGAATAAGATTAGTGTCCATATTGAGTCTCCAGAAAGCTGCATCGGTTCTTCTGATATTGAAGACACAGCAGGAAGACACTCTCTGTGAGCCAGAAAACCCTCACCAGGCATGGAATTACTGGCATCTTGATCTTGGGCTTTACAGCCTCCAGAACTGTGAGAAATACATTTGGGGGCAATACATTTTGTTTATAAGCTACTTAGTTTGATATTTTTATAGAAGCCTGAATGGATTCGGACAATTAAATAGCAACAAAACTGAATAAATGAGGTGACACATAACGAGGTGGATAGATTTTATAAGCACTATCAAGTAAAGAAGATCACAGAACAATACACACACTATAACGCTTTCATATGCAGATTCAGACCAAGTAAAACTATACTGCATTTTTAAGGATGAACACTAGATGATACGAGAAAAATGAAAATGAAGAAATTGTTTTCACAGAGGCCAGGCGAGTGGTTACCTCTATAGAGGGGGAGACACCCGCATCCGGGAGAGGCCACAACATGAGGTACGGACTTGAGAGCCCTGTGATGTTTTGTTCCTTGAACTGAGTAGTGCTTGCACAGCGTTCGCCTCCACAACCACATTAAGACTGTACACGTTATGTAATTTTCTCTGCATTCTGTTTTACAGCAAAGTGTTTTGAAACACTATTGAGTGGTTTGTACAATTCACTTATCTATCCCTGCCACCACCATCTCTCCCCTTCTCTAGGTCTGTGTTTGGAATCAAGTTCAAATTCATAACTAACCCGAAGAGGCACGAAGATTATAATCACTTCCCCTCAACCCTTTCATTAATTTTAAGAATGAAGTAAAATGAGGAAGAAACTGGGATGGTAACATTCAAAAGCAACCACAGGGAAAAAGGAAGTAGACTAAACATTCATTAGTACAAATTTATTCTAAGACAGGAATTCCTCCTATTTTATGGTCTACTTTAGAGCATATTCAGTCATCTGAATTAACTAATAATGAGGGGTGCCAGTAGCTTAATTTTCACATTAAGCTAAATTATTTGTGTTATCTACAAGTGTGCTTCCCTGTATTTGCCTCTCTATATCCATGAATCCTATATTGTAATCCAATTTTTGATTCAGAATTGAAGAAACATTTTAATAAAAGCTTCGTCTAAATCCAATTATCAAGATGTCTTTTTTCTCCATTTAGTAAGTGAAATAGCTGCAAGATATTTTTTAAAAATACAGTAGATTCATTTCTGTCAACAAAGTGAAGCTTGCTGAGCCTTCTCCATTCATTCTGGCATTATTTACAAAAAGTCACCATTGTCAATAGCCACCCAGGCCCATCAAGAGAGTCTATTTGTATGACTGTTCTTTTTAAAAAGCCTTTTCTTAGCAACTAATTTTTCATTTTCCATTACATTAATCACACAAGGCTAAATGGACTGCATTCTGTAAGCATTATTTATGGCTGTATGTGCACATGGGCATGTGTGTACATGCGCACGCACACACGTACACACACACCAACCCCCACCACTGGAAGATTTCTTGCTAGAGAAATGAACTCAGTGAGTGCCCCTCAGCCTGGTCTAGCCAAGTATCCTTAGGCTGCTTTATGTGGATGCCTCTCATCTCTGGATCTTTCAAGTGATGCCAAATCTGGAAAAAGTTCAAAAAGTGCATAAATGTTTCTTCTATCTTGTGGTGAATAAAAAGAGCTGAATCTAATAGTGTCAGCTCTTTCATTGTTTTTCTTTATTAGCCAAGGAAGATCATAGAAAAGGGAATAGATTAAGGAGGTTATTTCATAAAGATGGTTTTAGTTTTCTGAAGTTCATTACCTGGAGATGGTTGCATTTTCAGTGACTGAGGAAACCTCTGTAGCTGCATTTGTGTCTACTATCTCAAGAAATAGGATGAAATTTAGTAAGCATAATGCACCAACAAGAAACAGCCTACTATCCATTGGCGGTAGTATGGGTATACTGTGATTCACTCATAATGAAACAGATAGACTTGATTCTATCTGACTTTCTATTTTCAACTATAGATTATCATATTATCAGTGCATTTCTATACTACTAAAAGATTTTGCTACCACACTTACCAGTGTAACTAAAAATGAAGTGATAACGAAAGAGCCCCTCACTACTTTATAAAATCAGTGTAGTAGCCTTTGATTTCTGTGGTAATGACAAGATACATATGCTGCATGCATTCTGACAGCTGTCTCTGCACCAAATGGACCACTGTCTGCTTGAAATTCTGATGAGGGATAGGTAGACACCAGGAAGCTAGACAGTCCGTGTCGCCAGCATAGAAGGAAGATGGGGCTACTGGGTTCTCCTACCTATGCCATCTGCTCAGACATGGGACTGTATAAATTCTGCTTCACACAGAGCTAACCTTCACTGTCACATGCATAGGCAACCTTGCATTTAGGTTTAGCAATTCTTGATATCCATCCAGTAAATCAATTTCAACAAAGTATAAAACTTGTTTGCATTTACAATTTTAATATTTCATGCACAATGATTTGTTACATATATATTATATCCACACATGTTATATGACAAATACTACACATACAAATGTTACAAAGCATAGTTTTATATTACTAAAACAAATGCTGCTGAAGCCACCCTTCAACTTGTGCAATAGAACTTAGAGGTTTGGGTGAAGCCCTTTGTGGGGTCTTAAAGTCCCAGCTTTCTGTTTGCCCTCCCAAAGGAGGCAGCCACTTTGAAATGTTGGAGTTTTTCTCTTCTTCACTTTCCCTGTTTTCTAATTATATGCATGGCCCTAAATAACAGATTACTTAATTTTGCTATTTTTGAACTTTATAAAATGCGGTGTCGCTTTGTGCATTTTTCTATGACTTGCTTTTTCATTCACGTGTCTCTTAGACTCTTTCATATTAAAATACATAGCCGTAATTCATTCAATTTACTGCTCTGCTTCATTGAATAAAATATAAAATTACTTTTGTTCTTAACAAGGTCACTATGCATATCCTGGTCTGTGTTTTATGTTTCACATGTATACGAGTTTCTCCAGTGCGTACATATGATGAGAATGCACACATCTACCTCTGTAAGATAAATGCCACGCTCTTCCAACTTTCATACGCAGTGTGTTGTGTTCACTCTCATTGTTCTATACCATGTTTGTGAACACTTGATCATACAAGATTTTTATTTTTTGCCAATCTATTGGACATCAATTTTGCATTTTGAAGTTTGCATTCATCTGAACACAAATTTGAGCATATTCCATGTAATTATTGGTCACTGTGTTTCTTCTTTTGCCAAACATCTATTCACGTCTATAGTCCTTTTTCTGTTGGATATTCTGTGGAAGGGATGTTTTTGTTTAATTTACTTGTTGATTTTTATATATTCTGGATACTGATCTGTTGTTTTTTTGTGTTACATGTATTTTCTTCTAGCTGTGTCTTGCCATTTAATTCTGTTCAAGGTGACATCTAATGAGCAGGATTTTTCTTTTTGTTGCAGACATATTTATCAATCTTTGCCTTTATAAGTAGCACTTTTTTATTTCCTACCCAGTGTCATAAACATTACTTTCATAATGGCAGACATATTCCCATATATCTTCCTGTATGGATTTTTGCCTTTTACATTTGTATTTATTTCATTTGTAATATATTTTTGTGTATGGTGAAATGTAGAAGTCCAAGTTCGAGGAATCACTAGCCCCACTGTTTAGAGTCCTCACTCTTTTACCTGCTTATCTGTATTGCTAACTGCACATTACACTGTTCAGTTACATTCAGGGCTAATTTGATCTCTTGGTTTATTTATCAGTCTCTAAACCCTCATCACATCATCTTAGTTACTATGGCTAATTAATGTAGTTTCATAATGTCTTCATGTCTGTAGGGCAAATTCTATGGCCTTGTTCTTTAAATGTGATTTGACTGTTTTTAACCTTCTATATTGATTTAAGAATAAGCTTGTTAAATTTGATTTAAAAAGTCCTGTTAGGATCTTGTTTGGAATTACGTGATATTAATAAATCAGTTATAGAGAACTATGTAAGAACCAGGAAAGGTCTGAGATGTTTTCTAACTTTCAGGGCTGCTGGTGGAAGACACAAGACTCCAGGTCAGAGAAAAAGGACTTTATTACTCATGGCAAAGGCAGTCACCAGGGTATCAACATTCTTCTATGCAGATTCTGAAGATCCAAATCCTACAAAAAATGTGAAAAGGTTGGGCACCCACATGTGGGCTTGTGAAACAGAAGAGGAACACTGAGCTTTGAAAACTTGAATATTTTGTACATGACTGTAAGTACATTTGCTCCTTGTTCCAGAGGGAAACACTATTTTGGAAGGTTATTCATCACAAAACACCCTTAAAAATATAATGCAGAACAAAGGCAGTGAGTACTTCTGCTTGCAAATGTACAGAAATGCAACAGGTCAATGGAGATTTGTCTCCTCCACGTAATATTTAAGTCTTCGTGTCTGTGAACATGGTAACTTTATATACTTTTTGGTGTTTTGATATAGTTTTATAATTTATGCATGAGTCATACTGCTTTGTGTATTTGTTGTTTTTGCAAAAGATAGTTTTTGACATTACATTTTTCTTCTTCACCATTGGAGTATAGAAATGTAAATGAGTATTGTATTTTGACATTGCATCTATCTTTCAAACTCTCTTGTTAATTCTCATTTGTACTTTTGGAGGGGTTGTCTCTGTAGATATTCCTGTCGGCTGTATGTAATTCAGTTAGTTTCTTTCATTCTGGAAGAATCCTATGCTGGCTTACCTCTCCAATTACTAAATGAAATAGAAGTAGTAGTAACAGTAAACATTCTTCTCTGGGATCCAGAGAAAACATTTCTTATATTTCACTGCAGAGTGATGTTTATTCTAGGTTTTTGATAAAGACACCCGTGCCAGGTTAAGGGTATTCCTTTCTTGTCTTAGTTGCTAAGATTCTTTATCAGGAATGAATATGAATTTTCTTGCATGCTTTTATTGTAATGAGAAAATCATACATATCATTTTTTCACTTTATTCTGTCAATGTGTTCTGCTCTATAGTTTGAATTCTTATGTCCCTTCTAAAATTCATACTGTAAATTATGCTCCAGTACCAGAGTATTAGAAGGTGATTAGGTGATGGGGGTTCTTCCCTCACAGCTGGGATGAGTGCTTTGTAAAAGGATTGGTGGGAACTCATAGGGCTTTGTTTCCTTTTCACCTTCTGCCATATGAGGTCACCGTGATCAGATGCCATCTGGATGAAAAGTCTTCACTAGACACCAAGCCTGCCAGGCCCTTGATCTTGGATTTCCAAACATCTAGAACTGTGAGAGAAATGAAATTTCTTCTGTTCATTAATCTGTGATATTTCATGATAGTAGCAGGACTAGACTAAAATACTAAACCTAACTAGGACATTTTGTTGACTAATACCTTGTTTAGGACTTTTGCATTATGTCCATGAGTGAGACTGGCTTACGGATCCCATTGATACTACTATTGTGTGGTTTTGATATTAAAGTTAGGCTTGCCTCATAGAATTTGGACCAATTCCAGTAAAGCTTTTCCCTGTACCACACAGTTAAAGTTGCTCTTATCAAAGATGCCAATAATGTCCCATGTTGCTAAATCCAGTGGTCAATTCTTAACTCATGTTACTTAACAGTAGCATGACTTGTTTAATTACTCTTACCTCCTTGAAAGATTTTCTTCACTTGATTTTAGAACAGCACAGGAAGTATGGCTTTCCTCCGACTTCTCAGATTAGTCCTTTTTGGTTTCCTCTGATGAATTTTCTTCAATTGCCTGACTTCCTAATTTTGGGGTGCCCAAAGGCACTCTTATACCTCTTCTCTTTCTATTGAAACTAATGAATGATGATCAAGGGTGATGATTTTACAAAGGTTCAAGGCTTGAATGCTATCAATATGTCATCTATATCTCTCTCCTCTGAACTCAACTCCTATATCCAAACACATACTCAATATACCACATGGATGTCTAGTGGACATGTCAAAATTAACCCACCCAAAACTGGACTTCTAATACTCTCCTCCAAATCCTGTCTTCCTCTTCTTCACAAACAAATGCAAAGTCCATCACATCTTTAAATACTGCCTTTCCCCTACTGTATTTTTCCTTCCGCAAGGATAGATGTTTGAAAGCCTCATGCTATACCTTGCGTCTCAACACTTGTTATCCACACAGAAATTACCTATTTAGGAAGGAAAAAGACTTCTCACTCTTTTCAACTTTTTAATTTTACTCAGGTTTCTGTTATTCTTCTTGCATCTCCTTTGTTACTCAAGCTTTCCATTTTACCTTTCATTTATTGTATTTTTTTCATTTCTAAAAGTTCTATTTAGTTCTTTAAAATGTATCTGTTCATTTTTTGGTAGTTTCTCTTTTCTTATACATATTAAATAACTTTTTTTATATCAAGCATTTACTTTGTATGGTGTATTTGAAAAATTTAATATTAAAGCCTTTGAAGATGTGGGTATATTGTGTGTTAGTTTCTGCAGATTTACACACTACTAATGCTGGATTATATTTGGGTGTTTTCTGTGGTTTTAGATTGCGAATTTATATTTGCTGCTGCTCTGTTTGGGCTTTCCTTCGAAGCCTGGATTATGGCTACCTTTCTCCAGGGATGATTTTTGTTTGCTTTTGTTGGGCATTAAGTACTATTGACATGAATCCTCTTAAAAATACAATTATCAGAAACACTATGCAAATAAAGATTGTTACTATACCCACGTGTATATACCCAGTGGCTATTAATTTGCAAAAGAGCCTTTTAAAAAAATCCATCAATAGCTAAGGCTGAGAATGGTGATTTTCTTTAATATCTGTCCTTTGATCTTTGTTTTATTTTAGTTCAGTGTTTTATAAAAGGTGTAGTCTTGCAGGGATCCAGGCTTTACATGAGGTGGCCTCTGATCTGACTCCCAGTTAGCTACTGACCGAGAGTGTTCTATATACTCTAGGTTATGGTATCAGTATAGTGTACCATACTCTGGGTGTTTCCACAAATCTCTCTCTAGAGATATAAAAGTTTAGCCTGTGTACCAAGTTCACCTGGAAGACCTGCTAAGACACAGATTGGTGATTTTCTGATTTAGTAGTCTTGGGTGAGACCCAGGAATTTGTATTTCTAATAAGTTCTTAGGTGATGCTGATGTGATTGTTTACGGAGCTCACACTTTGCAAACGACTCCTTCTGAGCAAATTTGGCAAATTCTGTAAAGGGCCAGTTGGTAAATATTCTTTGTGGCAATCACTTCACTCTGCTGTTGCAGAATGAAAGCAGCCACAGAGACTGTATAAATAAATGGGTGTTCCAATAAAACTTTACAAAAACAGGCATTGGCTGTGTTTGGCCCAGGCCCATACTTTGCCGACCCTCTTTCTAGACTGCTGCTCCCACTGTTCCTCATCACCAGAGGTTTCTCACTGTTACATCCAATCGTTTAACATGGATTAAACATATTTCAGTGCACATTTTTAGATATGAAATAGCAGAGAAATCATCCAGGATTTGTATCCCATGATATTACCAGAAATAGAAGTCCTGCATTTGAATTCTGACTTCTTGAAAGAATTTATGGAGAGTTTTCTAGAAAACCTGATCTTTTCTACAAGTCCATGAAAAGTTATGATTCCCCTCTGTTCTCCCTAGGCACTTAGGGTCTTTTCCGACCCACTTCCCACCCAAAACTGCCTTGCTGTCTCATGCCATTTTCCACATTTCCCTCTGTCCTTCCCAGAAGAAGTCTGGTGAAGTTCTGCTCCTTCACCCTGCACTGAAAGCTCCTCCTCGGTGAGCTGCCCGTTATTATGCACATTATTACATGGACCATGCTCCATTCAGTGCTGGCTTCCCAGAGAGTGTCCTTGGTAGGCTACGAGCAACTTGAGACCGGGAATGAGTTTCATTTATCTTCAACTCCACAGTGCCTGACACGTGTTTGCTATTTGATAAATGTTTTATTTATTTATTTGCTTTTGAAAAATTGAATAAATAGCTAAGCAAATGAGGGACTATTTAGGGAATGGGATTTTAAACAATTCACTTGTTCAAACTCTTGAGATTTTAATCTTATCTCAGCAATCACTGTCCAAATTAGCACCTCCTAAATCTAATCTTGCTTATTAATCTGCGTTAGTCAAACCTATATAAGTTTGTAGTAAAACACACAAGGACACAGACTACTGAATACATCCTCTCAGCCAGTAGTGGGGAGGCCATTTATTGTTTCCAAAATAAAACAAAGGATACAGTGTTTTGTTTGTCTTTTACTGCAACCCATTGCAAGGTCAAAAGATTCACGAAATATAGAAACTACAAACTGGGTGATTTTCTTTATCCACTCAAAAAGACATTGAAGACAAAGGACCAGAGTTTTCCACTACAGCAATGTATTTCACAGCTTTTATTCTGAAAATACTGTTGACATTTTGGAGAGAATAAAAAGCCCTGCATTAAACATGTTCACATGTATTTATGACACTCTAAGCAAACAAAGAGAAAACACAAAAAGAAAAAGAAACTATACTGCCTAGAAAAATTATTTCAAGCCTCACTTTAAAGCATCTAATGAGAACACATTCAACAACCATCACAGAATCACTCGGGGTGATGCTTTTCCTGGCTGTTTTTGAGATTAATGCTTTGAGGCTAGATACAATATTTCTACAGATTTCTACAAATGTACCAAAGCAGTTTTCCAGGTTATGCTGCATCAGGCTTTCAGGGTTAGCTGACATTATAGAGAATAAGTGCAGTCCCCGCCCCCACCCCCAAGCTAAAGCAAGTTTTAGTGCTGTTCTTTAAAACAATGAGACATTTTAAAAATCAATTATATACTCTGAAACTATTTGACAACCAAACTGTAACACTCCAAAGATTATTACAACTTTGAACTGAAATTATACCATCTATACCATAGATTGTTCTCCCTTTTGTCCCTTTTAAAATTATTTAAAATATAGTGTGACATATATAAAATTAAACATTTTTTATTCACTGAAGCTACTATTACTATACATACTGTCTTATAAATTAGTTTTGGGTTAAAATTCAATTTAAATGTTGTGAAATAAGATTTTTCAGTGGTGGAGAAATGGATATGAAAATGACACAGTTCACTGTGTAAAGAGAAATAGAGCTTATTAATGGTAAACGGCCTTTTCTTACACAAATTTTACTCCCTTCAAATTAAATTAGTATTCTATTTAGCCATGGGAAAATATTCTTAATGTTTACTGACTACATTTTCTGAAGTGATTGGAATTAAAACAAAAATTGCCACATCAGAAATATGTTGACATAATCAAAAGAAACAGTTGTTTACCAAAAAGAAGTCAGTATAAATACATGAATGACATTTATATGTAAGGCTATCTTTTGTTTCTTACATCTAGTATCATTTTAACAATATTCAGATTTACAAGGAAACTCAAACCTCAGTTATATCTATTAAAAACAAAATAACAGTTATGTCCACATCAGGGAGGAATAAATAGCAAATACAAATCAGGGTTTTGTTTTTACTTCTACTATGAAAGATAATCACTCTTTATCTTAAAAAGGCTCCCTGAAGTCTTGATTATAAATCTAGACACAGGAAAGTTTATTGGAGCCTGAATCCCTACAATGAATTAATTGTAAAGATGTATGAAATCAAATGTATATTCATTTACTGATAGATACTGTCTTAACTGAAAGCTGGCAATCTTCAATTAAACAAAAATACTTCTGGCAAGTGTAAACAGAATCTTAATGAACAGATTTTCTAATTTTTCTTTTTAACTCATACAGTAGCTAGCAAAAGATCTTTGCAGTAGCATAAGAACTATTAAAAAAAAAAAAGATAACATGCATATATCCAAAAACCTGTTCTAAAACCCAAAGCAAAGAAAAAGAAAAAAATTTCAATAGAAAGATTGTCTACTTATATTTCACTCATGAACTGTCTATTAATGTGACTACCCCAAATCTCAGAAATATATTTTCATAATTATCAAAATTAACAAAGTAATGAAATGATCTGTAGATTTTTTTAAATACGGCACACCATTAATCACATTGGTGGCTTCATTGTGGATAATGCTCAGATTAGCTCCAAATATCACTAAGATATATCCCAATCACTTGCTATCCACAAAATAAAAGCTAACACAACGTTAATGTAAAACTAACTAAAATATTTTGTACTCAACAGAATGTATGTGTAGAATAATGAATAATTAACTTTTGTGAGCTGGCCACAAAAGGGAGTTCAGATTGTTTCATCCATATAAAAAATTTACAAAAGGCTTTATTCTTTCTAGTCCCTAAGTCACCCACCAGATAGAAAGCCGCCCACCTGGGGACACAGAGTCAGGTGGAGCCACAGCAGATGACATGCTCCCTCAGTAGCCGCGAGGAAGTCCCCTCTGTCAGGAAGTGGTTTACAAAGAAACCACCCTGGTGTGTTCGTGCACCCATAGGTGTGGGTACAAAAGAGTGTAAATAACTGTATGTGTACATGTGCTTGGAACTTTGAAGATCACTAATGTACAGGCTTCCAATTGGTACACCATCACTTCTGGTCTGACCTGTAGAAGTGCACAATTCTATTTTATCAAAAAAGAAAGACTTCTTTTTTGGGCATTTAAAAAAATGGCAGAAATCAGAAGTTCAAAATAATAATCCAATTCTTTGACTTTCTATTAAAAAAAGTTATTTAAAGAAATCAGCCTTTAAATTTAAAAAATAAAATATCTGTGGCTTTCGTAATCTTCACTTTTTAAGAAAAAAAGCCCTCTCACCTGGGAACAAATAACAAGTGCACTTATGCTATGCAGTAGGCAAACAAGACACAAATATACGCACTCTGGTACAGACGCAGACAGGTGATAGTTAAAACCTTTCCCGGAGATCCCCATTCCGAATCTACACTTCTCCGCCCTGCTGAATGATCCAAGTGCGCCCACGCGTGGGCATATGCATTAGGAGGAGGCAGCAGACATGTTGGGAGTCCAGCCCATCTGATAAGCTCTCTCCAAGGTCCTCTTGCAGTCCTGCAGGACAGTGCTGAAGGTGATGTGGGGGTACTGCTGCACCAGCTGCTCCACTGTCACTTCGTTGACCTGCAACCAGAGAAGAACCACCATCACGCACAGGCAACCACCAGCACAGTGCAGCTGCCCAGGCTGGCCGGTGTGATGTGGCCTGCTTCCAATGATACCTGTGGCCCAATGCATTTCTGCTTAACATGAGTGTTTTGTAAAAAGATACATTTCCCTTTTGTCTGATATCTCTGATTTCTCAGTATCACATTTGCCCATATGGATTTTTTTTAAAAGACATGTTATCAAGAAATCAAATGTGTTTTTTAGAAACATAAATGACTGTAATTTGTCAAGATATTAACAATGTCCACTGAACTTCTAGTGCTTGAGATGTGAAAAAATAGTAAGAATACATTCCAATGTGCATTTAAATTCTTCATCAACATGATTGCTTTTTTAGGAGAAATACTGTACAATGGGGAAAAAGATACACAGGATTCTAGATAGAAGTACTAGGAAAAATGTTTATTTTTCTTCCCTTTAAATGTTAAGGCACTGCAAACTTCAAGTCCCTTTGTGAAAAGGGCTGAAGTGTGAGGAATCAATAATTAAAACATACATGGCTGGCAGGTCAGGGATGGCCCCAATAGACCTTAACCATCAAAGACACCACCTTGATTCTTGATTAGACAAGGCAATCAGACAGGCCTAATTAAAACTAACACCTTTACAATTGCTGTGCTGTGAAGGGATTAATTTGTCAATTATTTTTAAGCTGATTGCAGTTCATATCACAGAAGTAGACAGCTTCCTTCATCCTTTAGATAAATAAATGATTAACCTAAGAACCACAACTTTTAGGTAGGTTTATTTAAAATCTTTATTGAACACTTGGGCATTTTCAAATATATCAATATTCCATTTATACTGAGTAAGCTATACTGAGAAAGTCTTAAGGAAGATACTTGGAATGCACATTTTCAAGCATCCCTTTTGATGTTCACTACTGAAAAAAACTGGGACAACCAGGAAAAACCTAAAACAACACAAAGCCCTTTCTGTTTGCTTTGGAAGCCTGCTCAGCAGTGAGATGACCATGCAGGTTAGTTGTCTGCATGTTTGTGAAACAACGTGGGGCCTCCTGGGAGAGCTGGAAAAACATGGTCCACATTAATTTTTTTAGTATTGATAACATTATCCTGAGGACACTTAATCTTTGTAGGACATTTCGCTATTCAAAACTTGTTTGAATTCTGCTTTCACTTATTTGAGATTTCAGTTCTTCAACTGTAAAAACAGGATAAAAGTATTTATGTCATAGGACTGTTGTAAGGATCAAATATCCAGCACTGTGAGTGACAGAGAAGTCTCCTAAACGGTAGCTCTTATTGTTGCAGCAAACAAAATGGTTACAAACTCAAGAGTTAATTAATGATATGTTAGGGCAATTTATGCTTTATAGTGCTGATCAATATCATTCTACATCTGAGATATCTCAGAAATAAACCTTGAAAACATTGGTTGAATGTTCAAAACAAAATAATCACAGGCTAAGAATTAATCTGTAGAACATATTTCATACAGAAAAATAATGTATTCTATCTTAATGCTCTCTAGAGGACATGCCTGAACTTTTCTTAATAGCACAGTCCAGATTTAAAATATTCAGTGTCAGGAAATTCTCCCTTTCCTTTAAATGATGTTTCTCACACTGCTGTTAGGTCACCTTTCTTCTTCCTGCCACAAACACATCCAGAAAAATGCACCTTTCACCAAAGAAGAGCAAGTCATTTGCTCAGAGAACCTTTGGAATGTCTGTGAGGGACTGCAGAGAAAATACGTGCAGTCTTAAGTCACCTCACATTCAAGGTACTATCTGAAAGCAAACAGGAAAAGAATGGAGAAGAGAAAGCACTCACACTTGCCATCAGGAGAGGGGCTACTTTCTAGGGTACATCTTTTCCACTCTACACATGGGTCCATACACAGTTTTGTACTTAGGGTTGACAGGCAATTTGTTTTGGAGAGACATTTTTTTTAAAACAGAAAATATCTCTGTGTGGTAACTGTTTTCCAGAAGGGGCATATAAGTTCACCTCAAACAAACTTGATACATGAAGATACAAATTTATGAAGTCCACATATTAGAGGATAATTTTTCACTTTAGTAAAGACTTTTATGGTATAGAGTTAATGTATTCTGTCAGCTCTCCTAATGTACTTTATAGATCCCTTGATTTACCAAAATTCAATTTGTCTATATCTATTGCATAAAGTAAGGTACACTTGTGGTTGAGAATAGAGATGACACTATGTTAATTCTCTGGTGTTCAGAAGTTATGAGTAAGAATAGAGGACAAATTGGTTTTGTATAGCTGTATGAAAAATGGCACCAGTAATCCTCTGTGGATAAAATGTGCCTTCTAAGCAACAGTTTTGTGAGCTGTGCTCTGTAAATTCTAGAAAACAAAGCAGGGAGGAAAATGCATATATTCTCTTTTAGAGCTTGGGTAGGTAGAAGTTATTCAGCAAAAATACATACACACACTAGGGAAGGTTCTTTTACTTATAATCTCTCCTGGTGATATAGCATGATGAATTTAACATAAAAATTATGTTCATTTAATCCTCAGAAGTAAAATTATGCTCACTTCCTCTTTGTAGAGACTCCGTAAGTGCTTTGGTGTTGTAGAGTTCAGTGTAAGACACCAGGAGAGTCCAGATCATTTAAAACTGTTATGCCTACATACACATTTCTATAGACATTTTGTCATGCTCAACTCCAGTTGTGAGAATAAAAAGAACTACTCTCTGCTCCAACTCATAAAATACATGTAATATAAAAATGAAACATAAATATAAAATTAAAAAAAAAAAATTTCCCCACAATCCCTGGATTTTGTATTCAATTTCTTGCTGAAACCGATCAATGGCAACTCCTATATTACACATGAAATTTGAAAACTGCAGTGTATCTTCCTAAGGAAATGCATAGCAGTGTCATTTGAAGAAATTACTGTGATTAAAAGAGAAAAAAGCATGTGCCACAGGTTTTTCAAAAATATAAGAAGGAGGAAAAAAGATGGCGGATGAGTAAGAAGCACGCAGAGAAACTCTCTAAAAGTTGCCATTGGACTACGGGAATATAGTGACTGGGAGAGCGCAGGAGGGGGGCAGATGCCCCCCCGGGACCCAGAAAAGTTCTGAAGTGCAGCTTGGGACCCCAGCACCAGTGAAGGGGACTTTTCAACGGAGAAGGAGCAGACCCCGCGCGCACCTTCTACCATCCCAGGAATCAGGGCGCGACAGAAGCTCAAAGCTGCGGACACACGGTGACAGCTGGTGCCCAGGGAGCCCCCACGGAGGATCGCGAGACAGCGGCGGGGCGGGGGAGCGGCGGAGAACTGCGCCGGCCGGCGGTGAGTGAGTGTCTCTCAGCCACAGCTGTCCCCTGCCAGAGAGCAACTGGCCGGGCGCCATTGTGGGGGGTGTGGCGAAAATCAGAGCAGCTCGAAAACAGCTCTGGGAACTCGTGCTCCGGACAGGGCAGCGTGGTGCCTCTCAGCCCCACCAAAGTGCGCTGAGGGCAGCGGGTGAACGAGACTGGTCTCTCAGCCACACCTGTCCTGCGCCAGAGAGCGACTGGCCCGGCGCCATTGTGGGGGACGTGGCGAAAATCAGAGTGGCCCGAAAGCAGTGCGCTGACAGCGGCGGGCGAAGGAGACCGGTCTCCGTCTGAAAGTCCACGCTCTGCTCACCGCCCGCCAGAGGGCGCTCCTGGCTCGCTGGGATGGACCTGCACGGAACAGGACTCTGTCATCACACGGTGCCTGCCTACAGCAGAGTCAACACCTGGAACTGATTCTCTTTATTTTTTTTATTTTTTATTTTTCTCTCTCATTAGTTTTTTGTTCTGGTGAAGGGGTTTTTATTTTTGTTTTTATTTATTTTAATTTTTATTTAATTTTAATTTTTTTATTTTTTTCTTTTGTGGGGTTTTATTTCTGTTTTATCTGTTTGCTTTGTTGTTTTTGTCTTCATTTTTGTTTCTGTTTGTCTATTTGCTCTTTCCTTCATTATTCTCTCTGGCTTTTATATGAGTGTAAACAGCGCCTCTAACCTCTTTGTGATTGTGGTTGTGATCTGTTCTTCCTTTTATCCTTTCCTTCTCTTTTTCCCACCAGTCCTCTGCACCAGTGTCCCAATGTTACTGGGATCCCTCTTGGTCCTCTAACCTTACATCTAATTCCTTCCTCTTCTCACAATACTCTATTTCCTCCTTAACTCATTTTAAATTTAAACTCCTGAGGGGAAAAATTGACATACTAAGGACTTGTATACTGCATATAATTTTTCTGGTGTGTTTTAGATTTTGTTATATAACCACAACTCTATACAGCTAAAAGTGGTAAATAACTGGTTAGCTCAGTCTGTCATTTTCTAGGCTGTGTTTGATGCTACAGTTACCATTATAGCCAAATGTAAAATAATTGTTCTAAACAGCTTTCCTTCCTGATATTTCATGATTGATATTGACTAAGGGACACAGAAAATACAGTGGCACAGTACCAAAGAATCAAGGACTGGGCCAAACAGGTAGCAACTTCTCACATCCAACGAATTGAAGAGGTAGGATCTGGCAGAAAGCTCAAAACCCAAAAGCAAGCTCCACTTGGAAGATACTGCAGAGAAGTAGTCATCTTCTAAGGATCTTGAACACTAGCAATAAAGTAACCTATCATAGGTAATTTACAAACATCACCCCAGGAATTAAAGAAAGAAAAAATGAGATGACACTTAAACAAGATGCAACCCCACACATCCAATTCACCAAAGGCAAACCTAGGGGGCAACGAGGTGGGACAATCCAAAAGCCACCCACCTGGTATATCTGAAGGGGTAACAACAAAACAATTGAATGAGGCTCTGGAAAAAATTAAAACAGAAATAATTTCACAGATAACTGCAGAGATAATGTCCACAATGAAGACTATGCTTAAGGACACTATAGCTGATACAGACAAAAAAATAGATGAGCTTAAGAAAACTATAGAAACCATGAATGCTCAGCATAAAGAAATGGAATCCATAAAGCAGATTCAAGCAGATATCCAAGAGAACAAAAATTCCATTGAAAGTATTTGTAGCAGATTAAGCCAATGTGAGGACAGGATCTCAGATATAGAAGACAGGCTTGCAATTAGTGATCATGAAAAGAAAGAATTCTTAAAAACAGCAAGGGACCATGAAAAATCAATTCAGCAGCTGCTAGATGACTCAAAGATAAACAAGAATAATTGGAATAAATGAAAAAGCAGGAGATAGCATAAATGACATTAAAACCTTGTTCAAAGACATTATCAGGGAGAACTTTCCTGGAAGAGAAAAAGAATTTGACCCCCCAATAAGTGAAGCTTTTAGAACACCAACTAGACATGATCAAAAAAAAAACTTCAGCAAGACATATCATAGTCAAGATCCCAGAAATTCAACAGAAGGGCAGAATCTTAAAAGCTGTTAGGGAGAAGAGACAAATCACCTATGAAAGAAAACCCATCAGAATCACAGCTGACTTTTCAGCACAAACCTTCAATTCAAGAAGAGCTTGGAATGACGTATTTCAAGCTCTAAAGGAAAATAATTTTCAACCCAGATTGATGTACCCTGCAAAACTATCTTTCAAAATTGATGGAGAAATAAAATACTTTCATGACAAAGAACATCTAAGAAAATTTATGACCACCAAACCAGCACTCCAAAATGTTCTGAAAGACATTCTAGAAAGAGATAGGAACCCCAACAGAAGGAATCCACCAGGCAGGGCAGATAATTAAATAGCAGGAAAGGGGAAAAACAAAGAGTGGGAACCAACAACAGGAAAATATCATGACAAGTATAAGTCAATACATATCAGTTTTAACCATCAATGTTAACGGTCTCAATTCACCAATCAAAAGGCACAGACTGGCAAAATGGATCAAGAAGCAAGATCCAACAATATGCTGTATACAAGAAACACATTTAATTCAGAAAGAAATTCATAGACTGAAAGTCAAAGGATGGAAAACAATACTCCATGCAACAGGAACCCAGAAAAAAGCAGGGGTAGCTATTCTTTTTGCAGACAAAGTGAATTTCTAGCCAAGAATGATTCAGAGAGATAAAGACGGTCATTACATCCTTGTAAAGGGAACAATCCAAGAGGAAGAGATAATGATCATAAATATATATGCGTCAAATACCAATGCACCCAACTATATAAAACAAGTACTAAAGGACATGAAAAATCAAATAAGCACTAATACAATTATATTGGGAGATCTCAATACTCCACTGTCACAAAAAGACAGATCAACTAGACAGAAAATCAATAATGAAATAATAGAACTGAACCAAACTTTGGAACAAATGGACTTCGTAGATGTCTACAGAGTGTTCCACCCCAGAACATCAGAATACACATTCTTCTCAGCTGCACATGGGACGTTCTCCAAAATAGACCACATACTAGCTCATAAAACCTGCTTAAGTAAATGCAAAGGAATTGAAATTATCCCATGCATATTATCAGACCATAGTGCAATGAAATTGGAAATCAATGGCAAAAGAAATCACAAAAACTCCCTAAACACATGGAAATTAAACAGCACCCTCCTGAACAACCAATGGGTCACAGATGAACTTAAAGAAGAAATTAGACACTTTCTACAACTGAATGATAATGACAGTACAACATACCGGAACTTATGGGATACAATGAAAGCAGTCCTAAGAGGGAAATTTATAGCATTAAATACTTATATTAGGAAAATAGAGCAAGTGCAAATAAACAACTTAATGGCGAACCTCGAACTTCTAGAAAAAGAAGAGCAGGTTAAGCCAAAAGCCCGTACAAGGGAGGAAATTACAAAGATCAGAGCAGAAATTAATGTATTGGAGACTAAAAAAACAATACAAAGAATCAATGAAGCAAAGAGTTGGTTCTTTGAAAGAATAAATAAGATTGACAAACCCTTATCCAACCTTATTAAAAAAAGAAAAGAAAAGACTCAAATCCATGCAATTGAAAATGAAAAGGGTGATATCATGATGGACCCTGCAGAAATCCAGAAGATCATCTATACCTATTTTAAAAATCTATATTCTACTAAGATGGAAAATGCAGAAGAAATGGACAGATTCCTAGATTCGTATGAATTACCAAAGCTGAATCAAGAAGATTTAAAAATCCTAAATAAACCAATATCAACCAATGAAATTGAAGATGTAATTAAAAACCTCCCAACAAAGAAAAGCCCAGGCCCTGATGGATTCACTGCCGAATTCTACAAGAAATTTAGAGAAGACCTAACGCCACTACTTCTCAAACTTTTTAATGAAATTGAAAGGGAAGCAATACTCCCAAATTCATTCCTGGAAGCAAGCATTACCCTGATACCAAAACCAGAGAAGGACCCAACTAAGAAAGAGAACTACAGGCCAATCTCCCTAATGAACATAGATGCAAAAATCCTTAATAAGATACTGGCAAACAGAATCCAACAAATCATCAAGAAGATTATACACCATGACCAAGTTGGATTCATCCCTGGGATGCAGGGATGGTTCAACATACGTAAATCAATAAATGTAATACACCATATTAACAGAACCAAAGACAAAAATCACATGATCATCTCAATAGATGTAGAAAAAGCTTTTGACAAAGTCCAGCACCTTTTCATGATAAAAACCCTACAGAAAATTGGAATAGAGGGTCTTTATCTCAACCTGGTAAAAGCTATCTATGAAAAACCAACAGCCAATATTATACTAAATGGCCAAAAACTGAAAGCCTTCCCTCTAAAATCAGGAACAAGACAAGGATGTCCACTGTCCCCACTCTTATTCAACATAGTTCTGGAAACTTTAGCCAGAGCAATTAGATAAGAGAAAGAAATAAAGGGAATAATGATTGGAAAGGAAGAAGTTAAATTATCATTATTTGCAGATGACATGATACTCTACACAGAAGACCCCAAAAACTCCACTAAAAAACTGCTAGATTTAATAAGCAAATTCAGTAGTGTAGCTGGATACAAAGTCAATACTCAAAAGTCAATAGCCTTCCTGTACACAAATAACAAACTTACTGAAAGAGAAATTAGGGAAACAATACCTTTCACAATAACATCCAAAAAAATGAAATACCTAGGAATCAACCTCACAAAGGATGTAAAAGACCTATACACTGAAAACTACAGTACTCTGAAAAAGGAGATTGAAGAGGATATCAGAAAATGGAAAGATATCCCTTGCTCCTGGATAGGAAGAACCAATATAGTGAAAATGGCCATACTTCCAAAATTGTTATACAGATTTAATGCAATTCCAATCAAAATTCCAACAGCATATCTCACAGAATTAGAGAAAACAATCCTAAAATTCATTTGGAATCAGAAGAGACCTAGAATAGCAAAGGCAATTCTGGGCAACAAAGGCAAGGCAGGGGGCATCACAATCCCCGACTTGAAATTATACTATAAAGCTACTGTGATAAAAACAGTGTGGTACTGGCAAAAAAAGAGACCTGAAGATCAATGGAACAGATTAGAAGATGCTGAAACAACCCCAGACATACTAAGCCACCTTATCTTTGACAAAGGTGCCAAACACATTCACTGGAAGAAAGATAGCCTCTTTAATAAATGGTGCTGGAAAAACTGGCTCTACACATGCCGAAGATTAAAACTAGACCCATATCTTTCACCATGCACTAAACTAAATTCAAAATGGATCAGAGATCTAAATATTAAAACAGAAACATTAAATCTGCTGGAAGGTAGGATAGGTAAATGCCTTGAAGACATTGGTGTAGGCAAAGACTTTATGAATAAAAACTCAACCGCACGGGAACTATCCCATAGAATCAATAACTGGGATCTCATCTTATTAAAAAGCTTTTGCACAGCAAGAAAAACCACCAACAGAGTGAAAAGACAACCCATAACATGGGAAAAAATGTTTGCCAGCTGTTCCTCAGACAAAGGATTACTATCAAGAACATATAAAGAACTCTACATTTCTCAGATGAAGAAATACTAATGGCAAATAAATATACAAAAAAAGTGCAACATCACTAGTCATTCAAGACATGCAAATTAAAACAACACTGAGATACCATCTCACTCCAGAAAGAATGGCTACTATAAATAAATCAACTAATAACAAATGCTGGAGGGGCTGTGGGGAAAAAGGAACACTTCTTCACTGTTGGTGGGAGTGTCGACTGGTACAGCCACTGTGGAAGTCAGTGTGGAGATTCCTCCAAAAACTAGGGTTGGAGGTCCCATTTGACCCAGCTATTCCCCTTCTGGGCATCTTCCCAGAAGAATTAAAAACATCGTACCACAGTGATATACGTGCACCCATGTTTATAGCAGCACAATTTCCAGATCTTGGAAACAACCCAAATGCCCATCAACTGAGGAATGGATAAGAAAGATGTGGTATTTTTATACAATGGAGTACTATTCAGCCATAAAGAAGGATAAACTGGCGACTTTTATAGGTAAATGGATGCAACTCGAGAAAATACTCATAAGTGAAATAAACCAGATGCACATGTGTAAGCATCATATTGTCTCTCTAGTATGAGAAACTGAAAGAGTAAATAAGATCCAAAATGTACAATAGACAACGGTGAATCAAAAAGAAACTGGTCAATAAGAAAGAGAGACTGGAATGGGGAAAAGAAAGAAGGGAAAGGGAAAAAAAATTGTATATGTATATAAGATGGTTAAGATAGATACACTACCAGTTTTACTTAGTTCATTGAAGAGTAAGGTTTGAGCCAATAATGTTTGGACAATTGAATGCTAATGTCTGGTATCCTGAATAACTAACTTAAAGATAATAATATGTAATGCACTGACCATTGTTACCCTCATATTATGTTGTTTTGAAAATTTGTTCTTTTTTTTTGATTTGTTTTGTTTTTTCTTCTCTTTAAAATAAAATTTAAAAAAATATAAGAAAGACTGGGTTTTACAGTTCTCTTCAAAGACTGTATAAACATAAGGTACATTTTCAAAAATTATTGTAACTCTTTTTTTTTTTTTTTTTTTTTTGTGGGTACCGGGGGGTCGACCTCAGGACCTCGCGCGCCAGCAGGCACCCGTGCCGCTGAGCGATATCACCGGCCCCTTTTTCGTATGTGGGATCCGGGAGTCGAACTCGGGCCCTCGTGCTTGCCGGGCAGGCGCTTAAGCCGCTGAGCCATCTCACCGGCCCTGTTACTCTTTTTAAGGTAGTAGCAATTTGTCTGGTATTTTAATCTATTTTGAGTTAACATCTATTAGCACTTTTTGAAAATGTGAGGCAAATTGCTGTGCTAATTAAGGTAAATCACGCCATAGTTTCATTATATTGCTGCTGCTGCTGCTGCAGTGCAAGAGTGAGGAGAGCAACAGGATTTCAGAAATTCAGCTTAACCAACTTACCTAGCATGTCAGTTTTCTCGCCTCCTTATCAATACTTTCTCCAGAAAGTTCCAGATAAATGTATATCTAGGCCTGAATCACTATACCAATGAGACCTACTGTTCAAAAGATACGATTTATGATAAAACCTATGGAAGAAACTATTTACAAGCAAGTGATTCTTATTTCTTAATTCTCATTATAAAATGGGACATGTTTCTTGTTAGGAAGAAAATAAAAAACATAACTTCTGAATATATTATGCCACACTTAAGAATAAACCACTTAATGTCATTTATCCTTTAATGGGAGAAAGTTTTCCAACAAGAAATGAATACTCTTTAAAGTATCAACAACAACAAAACATCCTACATTATTCCCAGACTGTAAGTTCCTTGACAACAAGAAATATTTTAGTCATCTGTTTGTTTACAATCCTACACACACTGTCTGGTATATTTTTATCCCATTAGAACATAAGCTCCAAGAGACAGGAGATTTTGTTTACTTCTAAATTTCTAGTACCCTAGAGCATACCTAGCACATAGTACATATTCCATAAATATTTGCTAGATAAGTTAATATAGGAATTGTTTAATGAGGATGTATTGAAAAAATGAATAAGCAACAAACAGTATTACATCAGAAATTTTGTGGATTAAGTTCACCTTGTTCCCAGATCATTCCAGCTACAGTGGTATCAGTCTCTAAAGTCTTGACATTGTGGCAGCCCCCGACTCCTTTAATCCTTTGAAGTTCACAACCATCGTGATTCTAGGCTATTATCTTCTCTATCTGATACCACCAGTTACCTTTTTGCCTGGGTATACCTTCTTTGGAGTTCTCAACATATTTTCATAGAAGAACAAAGCAGCTCATGATGATGGTTCGGCAATTTTGCAGGGTCACATGGCTGTCAGGCAGTACGCAAGAAATAACTCAGCTAGACTTTGGATTAAAGGGTGGCAGCACTCCTAACTGGAGATCAATGGCACACTACATTGTGAATGTAAGCAGAGACCAGCCAATGGTCCTGCATGTCAGACGGTTTCCAAAACTTTGCAAACTTCGGAGGTTTTGCTACTTTAGTTTGCAGCATCAGCAACCTGCTCATGGTCAGAGACCTAGAAGACCTGACGGAAGATCTGAAAATTCTGTGACTGAGTGTCCTTTTGGATGTCATAGTTATCTGGTGGCAGAGACAAAATTGTCTATGAGTCTCCTCAGTCTATTTCTACATCTTGATTTCTTGGGCTTCAGAAATTGTTATGGCTTCAACCTCTACCTGGAAGCAAATACAAATCATATGGGTTTTTTTGTTGTTGTTCTTGATTCTATTGTCACAGTGGCATTTGGCATATGCTGTCCTGGAGAACAGGTAGCAAATAATACAGCCCCAGAGTAGGAGAAATCTCTGATCAAAACTGCCTCATGGGGAGAGTGAGATGGCTCAGCAGCGTGAATGCCTGCCTGGCAAGCGCGAGGTCCTGAGTTCAACTCCCGGTACCCACATAAAGGAAAAAAAGGGGCCAGTAATATCACTGAGTGGTATAAGTGCCTGCTGGCAAGCGTGAGGTTCTGAGTTCGACTTCCGGTACCCACATAAAAAACAAACAAACAAAAAAACCAAAAGAACCTGCCTCATTTTCCCACTGATAAGCACACTTTATCAGGATTTCATGTGTTAGGAAATCAAAGTTTTCTTCTCTTCAGCATGGTTTATTTGGGTAAAATAGTTGAAAAAAACAACTTTTTTTTTTGTCCTAATGAACAATAAGGCAAAATAAAAGTATATTGCCATTCCGATAAGGATGGGGTGGACAGGAATGGGATAAGATTCAATAAGCTTCCATTATTCTCCAGGCCTCTGAGCATTAATAACTGGTAATATAGAACTGTAGCTCAGGCAGAACTGGTACATCACAGGGTCACTGGGCTAGTAACTGACACCCAGGGTTTGACCTCAGAACCCTAACACACAATACTCTCTGCATTGAACCACACTTCCTTGTTACCTCAATAAAACAGTGTGGTGAAGAAATGTCAGAATAGGGGCTAGTAAATCACTTGCTCAGTAAAATGTTTACTGACATTCATTTTGTGATATTTAAAAAATAATTGCAATTGGCCTATAAATAAATGTCCAAGTCCTTGACAATCTTTTCAAAATGGCTCCACTGTGGAGATGCAAATGATAATGGGTTGCACTTGGCCCGTGGAATATACTGTTGTGGAACTGTGGCTGCATGAGACTTTGAAGCATGACGGAAACATGATGAAGCTGCAGGACTAACAAGGGGCCTTTTGACAGGAACAACTGTGACTATGTCAGAAGCCAGCACTGTTTTCTTTCCCTTCTCTCTCCCAGCAAGTATTACCACATTCCGTGCTAGGACGGCCAGCAAGACAGATATGGGCCCTACCCTCTTGGAGATTATAGCCCAGCTGGAAAGATGGAAAAGTGCAGCAGCAACACCAAAGCCTGAGAAATGCTTTCAGAGAAATGCACGTTGTCATGGAAGGAAGCCCATAGTAGGTGCCTGACATTTGCCAGAATTATAGGAAAGGGCTTTCCAAAACAAATGAAATTTAAGTGGACTTCTTTTTTCTTGAGACAGATTCTTACTATGTAATTTAGGCTGGGCTTAAACTCAGTATAGAGCCTCAAACATACAATTCTCCTGCCTCAGCCTGGGATTGTGCTAGGATTAGAGGTGTGCATCATTAAATGGACTTCTGAAGAACAAGGCAATGTCAGTCTGTACACCATGTGCATTACAGATACATATTAAAAAGAGAAAAAGGAAACCAGTTCATGAGCTAGTATAGAAAAACTAAGTCCTTTTCTTTGTATAATATGCAGTGTCTCTCTTGCCTCATCTAAGTGAAATAAGTTCTAGTTCCAAATAGCTCTGCTCTAAAGGAGGGGAGGGACAAAAAAAATGGGTCCCTCTCTCTGCAGGTGGGAAAAGTAAAATGCCCACAGTGCATCTGTGAAACTGTTGCAAATAGCACACTCAGCTCTTGCGTCTAATTCGGGGCTCTGGCCCTGACGCCAGTCTGTCATTCTTCACAGACTCCCTGGGCAATGTCACTCAGCACTGACAGCCCCGGGGGCTGAGCTGTGGCAGTCCAGAGGCAGAGCGTTGTGTCCGGGGCGATACGCCTCCAGAGTCTGCTTCTCGCTAAGTTTCATGGCTCTCTGGGAAACTACGCTGGGAATTTGTGGAAACTGATGTTTACTAGGTGCCAGCAAAAGTCTTTGTGGAAAATGCATATTCAGATAAACGCTGCTACTCTTTCAGCTACTGCCCCTAGGCTCAGAGATGGCACATACTGCAAAGGATAAAACAAGAGGAATGGAAGGTTTAGTACCATTCCAAATTTTCATGTAAATAAGATGGGCCATCAAAGTGCAGTTTAAAATATTTTAAATGGGACACTAAGAAAAGAATAAAAGAGTAGAGGATACATTAATTTTTCTAGGACCTTCTATAGCCAACAACATGCACCAGCATTCTATAGGCCTGCACCGATTTTTATGATTCTATTACCCCCAACCCTTTGTAGCAGGACTTTCCATGTCCCCGCATGGGTGACATGACACATTCTGCTGCAGTTTTCCCACAGTTAAAGTGGGAAACCAGGAGGCTGGTGCTACCTGTGCAATCTCTCATCTCTTTCTCTTCAGTAATAAGGCCTGCCTTCCTAGCTTAGCATCCTGCTCCCTTTCTCTTTCCCATCCTTCCCTCTTCCTTTCTTAGTCAAACCAAGGCATTATGCCAGGAACCCCACAGTAATGCATATATAATAAATCTGTGATACATGTTTAGTGATGTGGGATGAATTAAACTGTGTCTGCAATCGAGAGTACAACAAGAATGTGGTGGTTGTCATCCTAACTGCTCATTCAAATCACATGGAGAGCTTTTAAATGTCCCAATTCTTGGACCATATCCCAGACAATTATAAGAGTCTTGGTATATCAGAGGGACCCAGGCATCAGTGTTTTTTGAAAGCTCCCAGGAGATGCATGTGCACAATTTAAGTTGAGGCCTACTGATTCAACACTGACTGAAATGCTCCTAGAAGGTACAGGCGATTCCTACCATTAGTATCTGAAGACAAGACTGGAATTAAGATTAAACTAACAAGTGACCCACTTTGGATGACGCACTTTATATTAAATTCTGAGTCAGCAGTTCTGGAGAAAAAGAAAACTGTTGCTTTGACGGCTTATTAGTCCAACTTTCAAAAAAATATTATTCACTGTCTGAAATAAGAATTTTATTTTTTGAATGTGGTAAAACTGAACTGGATTCCTCTTCTTTGATGTGTAGCCTTAGATATCTAGTTTGGCATCACAAAAGGAGGCTGCCATATGACTTTCCCAACAGCTAACGAGAGGGAAAGACTCCTCTAAACTCAGTTCTCCTGTGGAACTGCTGCTTCCCATGATGTGGGAAAAGACAGTACTTATGACTAAGTATTTAACACAGTTTTAAGAAGAAAAACTGAGCATTTCATTGAAGCCTAAAAGTCACCTGCTAAATATGGGAGCCAGCTGATTACAGAACACCCATAATGCACTATGCATCATATATGAACCTCATATTCATAGCCTGAGGTTTTTAAGGATTTTTTTTTTCATAGAGATAAGAAATATTACTCTTGGGTGGCAAAAAAGAACTCATCTAAAAATTCCAAAGCACGGAAAGAGACACATACAGAGAATGCAATGAACCTCACAGAGGCAGGCTCATAAATTCAGTTAACTTTGTCAAATGCAGTCATTCCATTTCAGGATCTGCAATGATTGAAAGTGCTATGCACTGTCAATATCACAACAGGCCTGGCTTCATGCTGTCTCTTTTTCATGAAATGTAGGTTGCCTGTTAACACTAGTACAGCTTCTATTCACTTGAATTAGCACAGTGAGAAAGCAGCAAAGAGCCTGGGAGGATGAGGATCACAGGAACGCCTGCAGTGTTAAGTGAGAATTGGGGCTCACTAACCCAAAGCCTCTAATTAGACATTAGTGTGACAGAAGCCCAAGAACTAGACTGTCAGAGAAGAAAAATTATGACATTTTCATTCCCTATATCTCCAAGCAATCCTCCATCAAGAAAGAGGTTTCAAGTCAAGTGCAAGCTCCAGGTACCAAGTCTTCTGTTGGTTATTCTGAGCCACAAACTCCTGGTCGTGGACTTGATCCATTGCTCAAATCTGTATGTTTGCACACGCAGTAAGATAAAAACCAAAATGGATGTATGTGGGACACCAGGATGGAAAAAGCCACTTAGGGGAGTCATCTTCAGTCCTTTAAATGGTTCAGCAAAAGATCAACTATTTGAAAAACTCTGGGCCCTAATAAGATAATTAACGTAGTCACTGAGTGGTAGGCGCAATGTATTTATGGAACACATCTGGGTGTTTCTAAATCAAACTCTAAAAGTTTAGCTGAAAAGCATAATCGAGGGGGAAAACTCTCTGAACTAAAAAAATGTTTTCTTTTGTGCCTAATGGCTTTCTTGATTTCAGTTTTTATTTTCCTACATAAAGGCTAGGGTAGTGGTAATCACCAACTGGGCATCTGATGAAAAAGTGTCTTCCTAAAATTGTAGTTTCCATCAGGTAAGGTTTATGGATTTGACCTGTTTTCTAAAACAAATTTATTATCAGCAAGAATTTATTCTGCATGAATCAGTAAATCTTTAGATTAAAAAAAACCATGAAAATAAGTTGTGGTTTTTTTTTTTTTTTTCAGGAGAGAAATTATACATAAATCAGAGCTTTCAGGGTTGTGCTCTGAAGGACAGCAAGTCCAACCACTCAGCTGGTATCTGAGCTCTGTCTGGTTGTTCTGAACCCCAGAGGCTTTCAGCTGCCCTCAGATTCCTCAACTACAGGAAGCATATTAAATACAAAGCGGTGCCTTTCTTATTTGCTTATTTACTTAATTCCTTCTGTCTATACAATTTTTACAATCTATCAAATCATTAGGAGGCAATGGGATCTAATGGTTTTCAAACTTTTATATATATAATACTTTTATAAATCAAAACTGTAGATTTCAAATAAGTAAAGCAACAAAAACTTAACTGTTTTTATTGAAGAGAATGCAGGTGAGAAACAAAACCTAATCCATCCATCCACCCATCCACTGATTCACCCAGCATCTAGCACATATCTGTCTAATAATTTAGCAGCTAGTGTTAAAATAACATAGTGTTTCAATTCTAATGAGGAGAAGGAGAATGATGGGAATGAGAAAGGCAGAATTAGCCACTGTAATAAATAAGTTTGTATTCATTATATACTTTCTATAAGGAAGTTTAAACAAATCAACTCACCCCTCCTAATAACCTATGCAGTTGATGCTATTATTTCCATTTTACAGATGAGAGAATGGAGGCATAGAGAGGCAAGAAGGGGAGAAGAGATACATAAGAGAAAAACCAGCAGTGTGGTGATATGAAAAACAAGAGAAAAGTGTTCTCATAAAGGGAGAATGGTTACCATAAGGATGCAGCTGCCAAGAGATGGAGCAAGTTAGGGACAGAGAAGTAGCTGTTGCATTTGGTAACACAGAGGTCACCGCTGACCTTAAAAAGAGCAGCATGAGTGCCATCGTGCATGGAATTAGATCGTAATGAGCAGTGAGAAAGTAAGAACTGTTTCTAGACAATCTTTTTTAGAAATTTAACACTAGGTTAGCAGAAAAAAAAAGGACCGTAGAGGGCCATAGCCAAAAGTTGATTTGAGATCAAAGTGAAAGTCTCTGCTCAGAAGAAATGTAATTTTGAATGTTCTTTTAAAAAACATTAATTGGCAATTTCACAGTATTCTAGCTGCCTGTTTGCTTATGTCTCTTTGGCTGTAGGGTCCTTGAAATAGAAATATATTTGTTCACTGTTTTTCTTGACCTGTCACCTATTACAGTGACTGAAGCATATTTAGCCACTCAATAGACATTAAATTAATTAATAAAACATACGATACATTTAGGCAGAAGGCTTAGGATTTCACTGTGAAACTATGTACAAAGAGGAAGAGCATTTTCATTGAATGGGGCATGGCAGACCTGACGACCTGCTGTGTACCATTCCCAACCTGCCGGAGTCCCTGAGTGTGCTAGGCCCCTGAAGGCCATCCTTGGTTACACTTGGTCAGGTGTTTAGGAGTTCTGGGATTTAATCTGACCCGTGTTAGGCAATTACTGTTCTCTCTTTTATTTCTAAGTTTAAAAGATAATGTGATTCTGTAATTTAACCCTGTCATATTATCACTGAAGCCAAATCAAAAATCCAAGGACACTATTTATTGCAAAGCAATCTTCAGGCACACTTCAGCATGAGATTCTGTTCGTCCTACAGCATTCGGAGGAACAGCAGGCTCTCTTCTTCCGCCTCTTTATAAAACCAGCCAACCACCCAAACAACAAACAACAATTTCATTATATACCAGTCGAACAATGGGGGCAAGTAAACACAAGCAGCTATTGCAGCACATTCCCTTAAGTCTACAGAGAGGTCTGCGTTCCTGAAGAAACAAACCAAGCCGATCTCAGTCTGTGTCTCGACTGGCTGTTCGAGCTGGCAAATTCTACTATTTAAGAATTCCTGCCTGAGTCTCAGGAAGCTAGTTTTTCTAAGATCTCAATATGTGAATGTATATTCATGGCTAGAATATTATAACCTTGCTAGAGGCAGGCGCTTGGTATATCAGATAGAATTCCAGAGAAAGTACGTATACATAAATAAATAGTAGCAATACTGATATTAGAAGGCAACATTTCTTGAGTATTCATAATGTGCCTAACTTTGGGCTAAGGGCTTTATTGCAATACTGCATTTTATTTAATCTTGTAACACCCTCTGGAGTAAATGTTATTGTTCCCATTTCTCAGATGAGTTCAGGTGAATCTGAGGCTTTTAGTGATTAAACTGTTGAAGGTCCTACAGATAGTAAAGTGGTAGAGCTGAAATTTGAAAGCTTAGCAGTCTGACACTGTGCTCACCAATTTAACTTCTCTCATAAAGCTTCACACCACCGTTTCTTAGTTTAATATTTCAATACTTAGTTTAACATTTCGGTATTTCAATACTAAGTTACAGCTTAGCGGTTCGGGTGAATAGGGTTAGAATAAGAGGAGATGGGAATGCCTAGATAAAATGAGGTTGAGAGGTAACCTCTGAATTTCAGCTGATGTGCTTTTCCCTGTTTCAATTACCAGGAATAATCAGGAGAGAGTTGTAAAAATGTGTTTTAAAGTGCTCCTATGAGAAAATCACCTGGAAAAACTGTTTTATCAGCAAAAGGAACAAGATGCTGATGCTTCAAGTGAAGGACTTAAGTTCAGATTTTAGAGCCCCAGCTATGCTCTCGCCGTTTTTCATCACCCCTTCTTTGGGAGCACGTGGCATGGTGGGCTGTTAGGGTAATGGCTATGTCAGTCACCACAGAGGATGCACAGTTTAACACAGTTAGGCCACTCCTGCCTTATTAGGGCAAAATATTTTCTTTCCATTTTTTTTCACTTTATTTTCTTTGATACGGCATTAATTTTAAATCTTAAATTTCGGCTAAGGGCAATCTGAAAACAGCTGTGCATTTGTAGCAGGGAAGAGGGGAGTCCCTGCAGGTATACGCTTTTGTTTCATGACTCAATTGCTACCCAAACAGTCCTGGACACAGTGACCCACAAATTATTTTTCCCTTAAACTGATTTTTCCAGTCAGTTCTGAATATTGGTTACAGAGTCTTGTATTATTTTCCCTATAGGGCTTTCCTGCTCATGATTTCTAAATAAGCAGATAAAAACTCCATTTTCTCCACAGAAATATTTAGGTTGTTGAGCCTTTCTCTTACCATAATTACTTCCTGAAAAATGCAGTGGTCAAATTTTCCTGAATATTTTTACATTAAATGGGGTGTAAAAAACTTGGCCCTCAATCTCTTAAGGTTGTAAAGCAGATTTCTGGATTGAAAGAACTGTTTTGTGTTACTTGCTTTCTTTGTTAGCTTCCCACTGGTTTGATTAAATAAAATTTCACTACCATTTAAATGAGAAACTCCAACTGAAAACCAGGATTTCTTATATCCTGATGAATATAGCTACCAATATTTACTAAAATAAATCACCTATTTTATTCTTCAACTAAGAACTTTGGGAATTGCAGCAGGTGAGAAGGAAGGTCTTGGCAACAGCAATTTGGTGAGAAATGAATTAATTCAATTATTTTCATGGTGTGGATCAATAATAGCCTCCACTGAGGCCCCTTGGCCTGAAGGCAGCTGTATAATCAATAGGATCACACAGAGGCAGCTCTCCTCCCCCAGCAGCCTCTCTGATCTTTTTTGGGCGGGCTCTTCACGCCTGTGTAATTCTAATTTATGTCAACTAGAAATCAAAGAAATTCCAAGAGGCTTTGGTCATAGGATACTTGGGTGGACCTTTCACAATCTATTTATGTCTAGTCCTTAAGTAACGGAGCCCCTATGGCCCTACCTAGCGCCTCTACTGGCCAAAGAGAAGAAGCTCCCAACAAAGGGCAGTTACCTGCTCAAGGCCAACGTGGAGGAGTAGCTTTGGGTAAATCGAGGTACACTTTCTCCTCATCTACAACTCTGCAGGGACATAAAAACTAAGGATTTAAGCAAGATCCTTGCCAAGAGTGGCTCCCTCAATAACGCTCTTTAATGATACCCCAGACGCTGGCATTTTCAAATCAAATGAACAGTGTATAAAATTAGTTCTGCATGAAGTTAAAAAAAATTGAAAGTGAAAGGGAGCTTTTAAAAGCTCCAGCATTTCTCCATCCAACTGCTTTTCACAAGGGTTTGGCATTTGAGAATTGCTACGTTTATGATGTTATTCACTGCTCATAATTCAGGCCCTGTGTCTCCAAACTTCGGTATTAACACACACTGCAGAGGTTTCCAAGCCAGCCAGGCTGCCTCTGGCGAGGTTTGGTTTCTCAGCCAGTGCTGTGCTCCTGTGCTCCCTGCCTTCTCATCAACCTTCTTACCCCAACGTTTCCATTAACCTTGAACACTGCATTTCCATTTGCCCTACAGCTTTCCCATGAATTTTTTTGTCCTTTTCAATTTTGTTTTCCATTCAAACTGCCTTGTAAGAAACGAGGAAAATATTATAGTTAGAAGAAACGTTATCCACAGAGAGTCTAGAATTCACTGAAGTCGTGAAAACAATTTCTATGACCAAAGTCACTGTTTATAATTGTGGAAACCAGAGTTTCCATATTGCTCTTATTAGAGAACCCCATTGATTACATACAAGCATTCTTTTTAAACTAAATCACTAAATAAATGTGAGCTAAGTTGATAGGTGATTTCGGGTCAACTCTAATTCCCAAGGTTAAGTAAGCCTTTGAACAATCTTTAAGAATATAAGCTCACCCCACTTCATCAAAGCCGTCTCACACAGCGTTTTCTTCTCTTGGTTTGTACAATGCACTAAAGTTTGGAAGATTATGTGGCATCAGCTTCAAAACCCTCTAACATGCTTATCCAACCAGCAATTGGAAAAGCTACTCAGACAAGGGCTTCTCACTGCACTTCCTAACTTTACAACTGGATGGGGAACAGAATTTGTTGAATGACTTGGAGTGTTCCTCCCTAGCTATCAGTGATGTTGTAGCCAAACAGATTTACTGCAGTTTAGCTTAGACATTGTTTGATAATCCAAGTACATGTTCCTTTCAGCTGCAAAGAATATGTTTAAAGTTTCTCATCTGTTCTCTGCTTACTTGGGGAGCAGGAGAAGAAAAACACTTTTCCTCCACAACAAATAAAAAAGATTATTTTGCTATTCTTGTTATTCCTCAAAAGCAGACACGAGGAAAAAGGCAGGTTTTAAGTTTTTTTCTTTCTTCTTTTAATGTAACACAAGTGAATATTAATAAAAATAAAAAAATTCTTTACTTCTATGAAAAAATAAAACAACATTCTATAACAAAATAGAGAAAAACAATGGTTAATATACTGTGGAAAAGTCAGAGGAAAAAAGACTCTTACAAAGAAGAAACAAATAAAATGACAAAACTTTCTTTTCAATAAACAAAAAGACATTAGTATAAATGAATCAAATTAGCATATATCTTAAAATATTTTTGAAACAATGGAAGAGATAATTTGGGGAACTATTTGAACTTCTCCCTACTTCCTACTTTTCTATCTTCTCTTTCTTTCTCTCTCTATATTATATATATATTTGAATTTTTGCATGAGAAAACATCCAATATTTAAGCTTTTGTGTCTAACTTATTTCACTTCACATTATGTTCTCAAGTTGCATCCATCTGCCTATAAATGCCTCAAGTTTATCTTTCTTTATGGCACAGTAGTACTCCATTGTGTATAAATACCATATTTTCTTCATTCATCTGTTGATGGACATATGTGCTGTTTATAAGATCTAGCTATTACAAACTGTGCTGCTATAAACTTGGGTATGCATGTATCTCTGTAATATGATGATTTCAATGGGACAAAAAAAAAAGCAGTTTTGTAAAGTATAGCCTCTAAAATAAGTGGGCCCAAATGAAATGGACTGCATGTGAAGGAAAATGCACCTGGACTTCAGTATTTCTCAGAACCACAGGATCACAGAACATGAGTACAGGGACACACAGACCCCACAACCCCATCTTCCCCCAGAGCAGGGATCCCACTGACAACATTCTGGACTGGGGGTTTATTGTGTAGCTGCCGAGGTCTTTTGCCCCTCCACTGGCTCCAGGTGGTGTGAAGAAAGGTGGAGAGAACTTAAACCAGTGAGTTTCATTACTGGTTAGAAGATCTAGTTAAGGTTCAGGGAAAAGACTGTTAGGCTCAAAGTAATTTGGTTCTTTAATGCCATTTTGGACAGATGATCACAGATTGAGACAGTGGATCTTCTCTATACCCTAATCCTAGTTTTCCTGTTTCTTGTTCTATTGTTAGTTTTGACACTCTTTCTCTTTTCCTACTCATGTGAATGGTCTTTTCATCAACTTGCCAATGTTTAGAACTGCAAATCTTTCTTTGTCTCTGTGCCGAGTAGATGGTTAGTAACTTTATTCTGAGTACATAATGTTCCATGGAGGCATTAGCATTCCTTAGTAAAGTGTGCAGAAGGTACAATTATTGATATCCTTGTAGAGACAATAATAAGCTTAATTTTGAATTTTAATGAGGTAAAAATTATAAAGTCAT
Organism: Erethizon dorsatum; assembly: GCA_028451465.1. Taxonomy (NCBI): domain Eukaryota; kingdom Metazoa; phylum Chordata; class Mammalia; order Rodentia; family Erethizontidae; genus Erethizon; species Erethizon dorsatum. Next base: position 60,442,953 of record CM051838.1, read on the forward strand.
CTTTTCTAAATTGATTTTATATTTTTCCACTATTTTCACTTTTCCTTTAAAATAGGATAGCAGGCCATATAATTTTTTTCCTTTGGAAATTCAAATATCAGAGAACAGGTTGATGGCATTAATGATAAGAACACTCAATAAGCAGTACAGTTTATGCATGATGAACATTATTCTAAGTGCTTTGCATATGTTAACTCATTTAAGGCTCACAATTTTACAGGATAGGTACTAGTGTCAGCCTCATTTTATAATTGAAGAAACGAGTGTTGCCCAAGATGACACAACTAATAAGTACACAGCCCAGATTTTGAACCCAAACTCTGGCTTCAGAGAGAAAATAACTATACTAACAACCTCTTTCCTTCTCTATTCAAAAATAGTAATCATTTAAAATCTGGAGATGGATGGCATATGTAATATTTGAAAGCTGAATAACTACTTTGGTCTAGTTTCCATCCAACTATAGCAATAAGCAAGTCTTTTTGTCCAAGGCTGTCCTTGCACTTTGTGTATGGTTTGGAAATGTCTTCTGTCCTCATGGAACCTCACATGTTTGGCTCTGAGCTGACTTGAGGCTCAGAAAGCCAGGCAGCGAGGCTCAGCCCGGCATCCCCTGATATAGTACTAAATGGAATAGTCTCTTATCTCATTTCAGAATAACTTGCCCTTGAGTAAACAAGGATCTGAATTCCTTAACTTGAAATCAGCAAAATGCTGGTAAACAATATGTCTGGAATAATCTTCGTCTGTATTAACAGCACAGAACTTTTACAATTCATCTCTGATGGTGGGGCTAATCTTAGCAAATCTAAAGAGGATGGGCTAAAACTATGGTGGTTTCTGAGAAAGGCAGGGGCACATGATGTTTGCATGCATACATTTTGGTGTCCTTGGTTAGATAGCATGCATGTAGCACTTCTTTCTGGTGGAAGGTGAGGAACTCTGCCTGTGATAGTTTTGTGTTTTTAGAGCACTCTGCCTAATGTAGACCCTTTAATCTATTTTAAAAGAAGTCATTTTAAAGTGACAGGGTGGGTATCAACTTTAGGTTATTTAGCAGTGAGATATGAATGACACTTGTAACCCCTAAGTCTCAGTGATGTTGTTAAGTTACAAAGTAAGTTGCTTTCCAGGCTAGGCTGAGAATAATAAATGTAAAAAACATAACTATTTGGCAAAGATCTAGAATGAATTGATTTAAAAACACTTGGAGAACACACAGACTTAGGTCAAATAACAAAAATGACAAAGCACAGGAGGGATTTGGGTCATTCTTCTATTTGCCCCCAAATTTGCTAAATTTGGAAAACAAATGCACTTTGAGAGGCATGTGTGGTTAGTTTCACATTCTTTTACTAGATTTGTTGCTAAATCACCATTGCAAAAGTAGTACACATGTGCAAATTGGTATAAGATTCCAACAGTTTCTTAGCAAGTATCCAAGGTGGGCCTTTCCCAAGGAAGCAGCCAAGTTGCTAGAGACTGACCCAGGGTTGTGCCAGAAGCACTGGGCACAGACTTCTCGGATCTTGGCTGTGTAGGCTTCAGTTAGTGCTGATTATTTTTAAGTCCCTATATTCTCACCTTCACAATACGAATAACTGTTAATTAGATTTGTTACAGGGAAAGCATGGAAGTCACAAAGTGGAAAACAACTGTCTAGTGCCTGGTATTCAATATAGATTTTACTACCTTTCTTAGTCTTCAAAGGGTTCCATGTTAAATGAAACACCATTTCCCAAACTTATGCTCGCATCCCTGGCCAGCTCCTCAGACCTTCAATGGAACCTCTGGGATCACAAGAATTGTTACATGATAGGAGTGGCATGTGACATGTGGAGAGACACAAATTCCCACATACCTCCCTCAACGGCCTTTTCTTGGCCCCCAAATGTCGAGAACACATAGATGCTGAGCACCAAAATCACCCACTTAAGAAAAAAAACTGGTATTGTTCTTTCTACCTTACTGTTGCAGGAAATTTGGAATCCTGAATAGAATTTTACTGTTACACATTGCAAATTGCAATTTGCCATGTAACCTTTTTAACTTTGGTCCATGGACTTATAACTGGGATGCCAAAATCTAAGTTGACTGTGTATATATTTGCCTCTTCATTCTGCTTAAGCAAAAATTCGTTATTAAACAGAGAAGTGAAAAATAATCTCAGATTAGAAAACCAGGCCAACAATGCATAGAATGAATGACATAGTCAGGGAAAGGGATGGAAAGAGAATATTATATCAAGCTCTCCATGAGTATACTGATATGTAGAAAACAACTTGATAGACAATGCTTACTTTATCACATCTCATCAGCCCCAGATATCTCAGAGATTTGCTGCTTTGTGCAATCAGGGTGGCTCCTTGATCAGTAATTTCTTTACACCACCCAACATCCACGGTCTCTATTGTCATGCTGTATCGCCCAATGGCTATCAGTGCTGCAAGGAGAGAAGGACAGAAAAAGAGTGTAAATGTTAACAGTGTAAGGTATCTATTTTATTATGATGGTTTCTCTCATTTCCTCACTAAATTTGTCCCTGCAATGCTGTGTGTAAATACGTGTTTTATGAACTAAATTAAATTTGAAATGCTTTAGGAAAGATTGTCGTATGACAAACCCTTTTACAAACTGAATAATCATTCTATAATTTCTCTTTCATTGGATACAACCTTTTATCAGTTTTATTCATTTTAAGGTTACTTATACTTTTGAATATCCATATTAGCAAGAGGAATAAATTAAAATGAATTATAGATGTAGCACTACAAAAACCCTGAGTACTAAATTTTATCCAAAGTAATTTTAAAAGAAAAATCCATGTAAACACCATTTTGAGGTGTGTTATACTGAATTTCTTTACCAATGAGCATAATTTTTCCATCTGTTTATGACCTGTAAAATGTAAGAGTATATAATATTTTTCATGTTGGTGTTTTTTGGGGCTGTCAGGAATTGAGTATATTACGCATATAGTTGGATTTAATTGGTGCCATGCTATAGCGCAGGAAAGGGAATTCATTTGTTAGGGTAGATTTCCTTACCATATCAGAAATCTTCCTTCTGCTAACATAAGTGAAGCCTGTCACCTGAGTCCTGTGGCAGTATGGCTTGTGTTCTTGGCTGTGTAGCACTGCACCACTACTAAAGTGCAGGTGCTTTTCCCGGAGTCTCTGATGCACACCATTTATCCCTGCAAGCGCTTCCTAATCCGTCACCCATCAGAGTGACCAATCAGTGCATGTAACTCCTTTCCAGGGATTTCTCATTTGATAGTGGTACATATTTCTACATTTATGAAGCATAAAAACAGATTTCAATACCTCCAGCAAGAATAAGTTTATGGTGCAGTAGTATGTGAACAAAAACCCTGAAAACAATGCCACAAATATTAAAAAAGAAAGAAAAGTTGTTTGCTAATTATTTCTTTATTCTAAGATAGCATAAGCTCATTTCTGTAACATTAAAGGTGGACAATATTTTCTAAAATGTACTGACTAGATTGAGAAGAACAACAGAATGAATTACTTACATAAATAAAAATGACTCACAGAAAAGAATATTTGCCAAAATCTCTTTGCTAATTACCTCAAAAAAATTTTTTACTAGAAAACCCACATCCACGCAATTCCAGTATCGAAGTACTGCCAAGCAGTCAGATATTTAATGTTTATAAAAACAACAATCATGATCCTGGAGTTTTCCAGTAAAAATACAATAGAGAAAGAATTTATTTTTTAAGTTCCTCATGCCACAAATTTGCTAATGCTTTCATCTTTGTACATGCTGTTTTGGCATTTAAAGTCTTCTAGGTGGGGAGTGGCATGATACAATTTGCCAACTACTAATGGTTTGCTGAAATGTTCTGAATAATATTTGCGTGTAATAGGAACAATATCCCAGGTTAACCCCATTGGTGTCTCTGACCTAAGAAATTGTTGAGCCACCTAGCATTGTCATAAATTTTACTGGTTATGATATCCTGAAGATCCTCCTACGATTAATGAAGTAGGAAAAACATAAAAGAAATCCCTTTCAGTAAAAAGCATTCAAATCATGAGTTTTAAAAGACGACCAAATATACATTTCAGGAAAGCCCAATGTTGGTAGATTGTGTACAGTTTTTATTGAGGTTTAAGACTGGAACATGAAAGTCCTGAACTATCCAGAAACAGGTGAATCAAAAGATACGAGAAACTTTCAAAGTCTGCTTTATAAGCAAATAAAGAGTCAATAGTACCTAAGTCTGGATGTTACAATCACAGATGTTTAGTATTTTTTTTTTCCTTTTTTGTCCAAATTAAAATACACAATAAATAAAACAACTGAAGATGAATCAGGGTATTCAGTTTTTGTTTTGACCTAGTTCTATTTAGTAAAGTAGAATTAAAATATTATTCCTTATTCATGTATTCAATAAACACCTCATGAGCTCTAAATCATTTCTGGTAACAATTTATTGACTATTTTCCATGTGTCAGGCCTTGGGCTAAGAATCTCAGGTATGCTATCTGATTTCACCCTCAGGATAACTCTATGAAGCCTTATTGGTATTTCCACTCTAAAGATCAGAAACTGAGTCATAGAAAGTTTGAGTAATTTCCTTGTCACAACACAGCAAGCATGGGAGTGGATTTTAAATTGGGAGGCAGCTCTCAGCCCAGGCTGCACATCTGAAATACTAAATCAGAAACTTGGGGCCAGACACCTAGCAATTCTAATAGGCTGCACTTCCCAGATTGGAGGTGTGGTGTAACATAGGCAGCCTTAGATGGGTACTGGGAATAAAGAGATTCATGGAGCTTTCCATCCAGGTAAGTGGAGGTGGATGGGGGGGTGGGGGGTGGAGCTGGGTAGAAAAGAGATTAGTCAGTGAACACTCACAATACAGCACTGATCCTGCATCTCTTCCTTTTTCTAATTCCTTTTCACCTTTTAGATCTCAAATCAAAGGTCAGCTTATCCTATCATTTATTACAATTAAGGATGTTATTATTTGTTTGCATATAACATCTCAAATCAAAGGTCAGCTTATCCTATCATTTATTACAATTAAGGATGTTATTATTTGTTTGCATATAGCATTTTTTTTTTGGTGCATGGAATCGAACTCAGGACCTTGTGCTTGCCAGGCAGGCACTTGTGCAGCTGAGCTATATCCCTGGCCTGTCATTTGCATACTTTTTTATGGCCCATGTCTCACATTAAAAGGACAGCTCCTGTTCTTGTGCCCAGAACCCAGCACATGCTTGGTAAAGAGTAGCTTCTGAAAAATATTAATTGAATACACCAATGACTACAGCCTCTAATTCAACAGGGGAGAAGCTTCGCCAAGGAGGCCCTTACAGAAGAGCCAAGGGTAAGCTAGAACTCTCCAGGAAAAAAAGCAGCAAGGGCAAGCATAATGGACAATGGAAATAGCAAATGTAAAGGTGGAGAGATGAGAAAATACAAGGAAGCTGTAGGTCATTCTATGGCGCTGAAGTAAAAACAAGTTCAAGGTTATGTGCATGATTCATTCCAGAAATATTCATTCAATGACTAATGATACTGGGGTAGGCAAAGCTCAGCAGCATAAGTGCCTGCCTGGCAAGCACGAGGTCCTGAGTTCGACTCCTGGTATCCACATGTTAAAAAAAAAAAAAAAAAAAAAACAAAAAAAAAACAAGGTAATATGGAAAAGATAAACCAGAAACTACAGAAGATTGTTTAACTATAAGGGTTGGTAGAAAAGGCAAAGAAAGAAGGTGGCCCACAAAATGGGATTGGAGAGGTTGAGGAGGGAAAGACACTTCTTAAAATACCTCTTTTTATATAGCTTTGATGCTCTGAACCATAGTAATGTTTGACATACTTCCCAAAATAAAAATGTGAGGGAGCCCAAAGGGAAGTCCATACAGTAACAAATGAATGCGATTGTATTGAAAATGTACACTGAAAGGGTACAATAATCAACAATTAATTTAAATTGCCATGGAAAATATAATTTTGACTGAACATTGTAAGAAGAAAACCAAAAGAGCTATAAGCAAATATTGTACTCTAGTCAGCAAATCTATTTCTATAGGGGTATGAGTTAGCATTTCATTAACTACTTTATGTGTAATCTATGACTGTAAATGAGGACAGTCTTTTTAATGTTAGAGAAAGAAATACAAGTAAGAAAAGGAGTCTTATACTTTAGTGAACCTTGAGGTATTGAATTGGAATTGAGTTTTGTTATGAACTCATGGTTTTCACTGTGCATGTGTGCACACACAGACATAGGGAAGTAAATGATTAAATATGGTAGATGGGCATGTCTGGTTTAGTATACATACATGTATTTCCCAGCTCTTTTTGCTGAGAGGGATTACAAATAATGGTATTCTAGTAGCACTCAGATCTTAGTTTCTAAGTGTTTTTCCCCAGTAAAAGGAATTAGGGCTTCTTAGAAACCTGGTTGATTCGAGGACTGGGTCAGGGAAAACATGTAAGTCTGAAATATCTTACTTATGATGACAGAAAAACAAGTGTTTTGAAAAGAATGGCGGTATTGTCAGAAGGATTCAGGATCCAATCAGAAGGAGCTGCCAATGGTCAAAGCTGGAACAACTTGAACAGCAAAGTAAATAATTACTGAACTGGATGATAGTTTATAAAATAAAATAATCTACAAGTCCATACTGATATAAATAAATAAGTAGATATGTAGGTAAAAATGGGCAAAGAGGGACAAGCTCTTCCTTACAGAAGAATTCCAATTAATCGTTGAATGAAATATGAAAACAACATCTGGCAAAGACTGCAGTAACAACTGCTATAGGTAAGATCCACCAATGAATACTAAAAGTCATTGGTGAAAGTTGGAGGAGGAACAGAGTGATGCCAAAGATCTTCATCAACTACAAAAGGAAAAATTACAACCTAAACCCAGCAGATATCACCTTAGCCAAATGACTGTGGTCAATATCACCAGTAAATAACACAGATAAACATCATGTATCCATTGATTATTTCTGCAGTATTCCTGCCAAAATAAATAAACTCAATCTACTCATAACACAACATCACACAAACCCAAAATGAGAAAAGTTCTACAAATTAATTCATCATTACTCATCAAAAAATTCAATGGAATAAAAAAAAAGAACGAGCAACTTCTCACAAAGTGAAGGAGACTAAGTCAACATGACAACTAAATACAAGGTAGATTCTTGAATTGGATCCTGGAACAGATAAAGCAATTAAAGAAAAACTAGTGAAATTTACATAAATTTGCAGCTTAGTTAACCTTACTATTTCAATGTTAATTCCCTGGCTTTACTAATTGCACTATAGTTATATAATTTGTTAACACTAGCAATAACTGGGTAAACTATACATGAACTCTACTATTTTTGCAAATTTTCTGCCATTCCAAAATTATTTCAAAGCAAAGAGTTAAAAAAAACTATGAATAAACTAATAATAGATAAAGTAAATGGACTAAGTAGAGAACTAAAATTTTCTAAGTAAAAACGGTTTTATTTTCCCAATGAAAGATCTGATACATAAATGTTAGTACTAAAAATACATTTTTCCTTCATAGGAGGAAGATTAGTCATACAAGTGCATTAACAAGTGACCCGCATGTGCTATTTTGTCCTTTCTAGTTCTATCTTCTGCTTTAGATCTAGGTATCTGTAAAACAATCAGAAGAAATGCCCTGGTGCTTGAAAGAATTAGGGTTAAAATTTAACAGTAGGACTAACATCTTTCATGTAATACTTGGATGAAAGACATTTGCAAAGAAATTTCTTGGCACAGTTACAAAGAGGTAAGTATGAAAAATGCTCTTCTTTGTAGAAGTCACAGAGGCTCTAAAAACAAAGACAGGACACTTTCAGAGGCATCTGTTGTTGTGCTGATGGTCCCTGGGAAGGCTCCCTGCAGCCCACAGGGACTACAGGTTACCCTGTCTGTTCAGGAGAATCACAGGCTCCCCATCCAAGTACAGATGCCCAAGTTCACCCCTGGAGATTCTGATTCAGAAAGAGCTATGAAAGCTTCTGGGGTCCTGATGTGCAGCTGAGGACTGAGAACCACTGGAACAGAATAACCTACAACTCGGGCAAAGTCAGTCAGCTAAAAACAAAAGAGCTCACTCTTAAAAACTAAATAGCTTATGTGTTTTGATACTTTAAAACAATTTGGCCTCTCAAATAGTAGTTACTTGTTTATGATCCAATGTTTTAAAAAAAAATCTGTTTACTTCTACTTTTTCTCTTTCCATTTTTTGGGCGGGCCACCAAATTTCTTTTTTTTTTTTTTTTTTTGTGGGTACCGGGGGGTCAACCTCAGGACCTCGCGCGCCAACAGGCACCCGTGCCGCTGAGCGATATCACCGGCCCCTTTTTCGTATGTGGGATCCGGGAGTCGAACTCAGGCCCTCGCACTTGCAAGGCAGGCGCTTACGCCACTGAGCCATCTCACCGGCCCCAAATTTCTTTATTTAAAGGAATTAAAAAAAAACTTAAGGAGATGTTTTGGTACAATTTATAGAAAAGATACATCTCAATTCCTTTTATTCATCCCTTATCCCTTTCTTCCCCTCTCCATCTCTCGATCCCCTTCTCCTTTGAGAACCTGTCTCCCTACTTTCTATTATCTTTTATTTTGCCATGTATTTTTACTCTGAGTTTCTCATGTAAGAGAAACTACATGATATTTAAGCTTGTGTGTCTGATTTATTTCATTTAACAATATGGTCTCAAGGTGCATCCATTTTCCTACAAATGATTCAAGTTTATCTTTCTTAATGGCAGAGTAGTACTCCATTGTAGGTAAATACTACATTTTCTTTCTTCATTCATCTGTTGATGGATATATGGGCCACTTCCAAGATTTAGCTATTACGAATTGTGCTGCTATAAACATGAGTATGTATGTGTCTCTGCAATATGATGTCTTTAACTTTTTTGGGAAGGTACCTAGGAGGGAATAGCTGGGTTAAGTGGAATTTTAGTTGTTTTTTGAGGAATCTCTATACTGATTTCCATAGTGGTTTTCCTAGTTTACATTCCCACCAACAGTACAGAACAGTTCCTTTATTCTGGCAGCCTCTCCAGCATTTGCTATTATTTGATTTATTGATAATGGCCATTCTTTCTGGGGTAAGATAGAATCTCAGTGTTGTTTTAATTTGCACTGCTGTAATGACCAAAGATGTTAAGCATTTCTTCATGTATTTATTTGCCACTTTTACTTCTTCATTTGTGAGTGTCTTATTTCGCTTGCCCATTTTTGACTGGGTCTTTTATTTTGGAGAGGTCTGATTTTTTTGAGTTATATTTTTATTCTAGAAATGAAGTCTCTGTCTGAGAAATTGCTGCCAAACATTTTTCCCCATTCTGTAGGTTGTCTTTTCACTCCCCATTCTGTTGGTTGTTTCCTTTGTTATACAGAACATATAAATTTGATGTGATCCCATTTGTTGACGCTCAGAACTATTTACTGTACAACTGGATTTCTGTTCAGAAAGCCCTTGCCTATACCTATGACTTCAAAAGTTTTACCTATCTAGTCTTCCAGCAGGTTAAGTGTTTCTGGTTTAACATCTAGTTCTTTGATCCATGTTGATTTTAGTTTAGTGCGTGGTATGAGATATGGGTCTGGATTCAATCTTTTGCATGTAGATAGACAGTTTTCCCAATATCATTTATTAAAAAGGTGATCTTTCCTCCAGTGTGTATTTTTTGCCTCTTTGTCAAAGATCATATAGTTGAATATACTTGGGGTTGTTTCTGCATCCTCTATCCTGTTCCACTGATCCTCATAACTGTTTTTGTTGTAGTACCCCACTGTTTTTAATCACAGTAGTTTTGTAATATAACTTCCAATCCCAGATTGTGATGCCTCCTGTTTTGTTCTTTTTACCCAGGATTGCTTTTGCTAGTGTGTGTCTCTTCTAGTTCCATATAAGTTTTAGGATTGTTTTTTTCCAGTTCTGTGAAGAATGCAGTTGGAATTTTGATTGGGGTCATGTTAAATCTGTATATCAATTTTAGAAGTATGGCCATTTTGACTATATTGCTTCTGCTTATCCAGGAAGAAGGGATATCTTTCCATTTCCTGATATCCTCCTCAATTTCCTTTTTCAGAGTATTGTAGTCTTTGTTTTAGAGGACTTTCACTTCCTTGGTTAGGCTAATTCCAAAGTATTTAAATTTTCTTGGTGCTATTGTGAATGGTATTTTTCCTAATTTCTTTCTCAGTGGGTTCATTATTAGTACATAGGAATGCTATTGACTTTTGTGTGTTGATATTGTATCCTGCTACATTACTGAATTTGGTTATTAATTCTAAGAGTCTTTTTGCTATTATGAAATCAGAAACTGGTCACACTCTAAAATATTTTTACTCATTGTTTTTTATAAATATTGTCCTTTACTTTATTACAGTAATTTTCCAGTGCAGCACTTATTAGAGTTTGTTTCATCTTTGAATTGCTTATCAACATGTCTGTCTTCCTCTCTAAATAGTGAAGTCTAGAGCAGTGAATGTGGATGTATGCTATCTAGGACCTCTGGATCTTTGAAAATCAAGTGTTACCAACTTTTCAGGCTTAATGAAATTTCTGGAAGTACAGAATACATGTAGAAAGTTGCACATATCCCTATGGTACAACTTGATGAATTTTAACAAAGCTAACACAGCTGTGTAAAGGTATCTGGATTGAGAGACAGAGCATGCCCAGCACTTCTGATGTCCCCACTTTAGTCACTACTGTTCCCCCAATAAGGATAACTATTATCCTGACTGCTGATCGTACAGATTAGCATTTCTGTTTTTTAACTTATATAAATAGAGTCAAACACTAAACAATCTTCTGCATTTCTAGTTCTTATATTTGTGAGATATATCCACATCATGTGTACTGCTAGTGTCATGTGTCCATTTTCAAGGCTTTGCAGGATTCCATTCTACTCATGGTATTTCAGTGGTTTCTCCTTTGGAGTTTTAATAACAATGCTGTTGTGAGTATCAGTACACATGTTTTGATGTGCATGTTTTCATTTCACTTAGGTAAATACATAGAATGGAATTTTTTGGTCACATATTAAGTGTGTTTAACTGCCAAAATGTTTACAAAGTCACCACATCATTTTACATTCCTACCAACATGAAGGAGGGTTCTAGTTTCTCTATATTTTTTCTAGTGCTTGGTAATGTGTATGTCTGATCACAGGCAGTTTTATGGGTGTGTAGTGGGTTTTAATTTTCATTTCCTTAGGGACAAAGGATACTGTGCATCTTTTCAAGGTATCATGCTTTAAAAAACATCCTAGAATAGGTCTCTTTCCTTGGAAGTACTTAGTAGATATCAATTGAATGAATGAAGAAACCAAAGATTATAGATAATTTTTGATTACTAGACTATAGCAGCTTTTAAAACAACAGATAATTTTCCATGCAATTTGAAGGAAAATACCAATAAAATAAACATTCTATCCTGAGAGACATAAAACTTAAAATGGGAAAATAAAATTCAGGAAAGAGAATAAAAGTTTAGTAAACTTTTCAAATCCTCAGTTATTTGTGAAAATTTCAAAGACTGTGGAGTATGGTTTATTTATTTATTTATTTATTTATTTATTTATTTAGTTAGTTATTTTTTGTGTGGGTACCGGGGGTCGACCTCAGGACCTTGCACACCAGCAGGCGCCTGTGCCGCTGAGCGGTATCTCCGGCCCTTTTTTCGTATGTGGGTTCCGGGAGTCGAACTCAGGCCCTCACGCTTGCCAGGCAGGCTCTTATGCCGCTGAGCCATCTCACTGGCCCTGGAGTATGGTTTATTTAAGGAACTCCAAAACTCTGAAAATCAAGTGGAAAATACATATAATACAAATGATTGCCCAACAATGATGGATAACATTAAAGACTGAAAACTTTGAACTGTGCTAGAATTTTCGAGGTGCTACATGTTGGGCCATTCATTTTACATAACTCTGCTTACTGAGTTCAAAATAGCAACACAGAAGTACTGTCTGATTCACAAAGGGAGCAAGCTGGCTGTGACCCTTGACCTTTCAGGGAAGAGTCTCTCCTGCCCTTCACACACTGAAACGGAAATGCAAGCATTATTCATAGGCTGCATCTGCTTTCCTTCCTTTGAGATAAACAATTTGGTGAAAAAATAAGTTCAAGTGCAGAAATTTTTTTTATTTATTTTTATTTATTTATTTATTTTTTTTGTGGGTACCGGGGGGTCGACCTCAGGACCTCGCGCGCCAGCAGGCGCCCGTGCCACTGAGCGATATCACCGGCCCTTTTTTCCTATGTGGGTTCCGGGAGTCGAACTCGGGCCCTCGCGCTTGCCGGGCAGGCGCTTAAGCCACTGAGCCATCTCACCGGCCCTGAAATTTTTTTTAAAAGGTCATTTAATGCATCAGAGTAAGGATAAGTACTTTTTCCCTTAATCCTTTTCCCTTGGTGCTATTGTGAATGGTATTTTTCCTAATTTCTTTCTCAGTGGGTTCATTATTTATTTTTTATTTTACAAGCAGAAAGATACAAATCTGATTGGGTATGTAGAAATTATTTCCATATATGTGATGTCCAAAAATGCAATAAACAAGGGGTGTATTTAGAACTAACTTGCATTTACAGGAATCTAATCTATCACTCTGCCTTTGAGGGGAATGTTGAGTTCTCCTGACAATCCTCTTGTTAAATTTAGAATTTGAAATGAGGAAGAAAAAAAGCTTCACCACTTTAACATTAGCAGAGAATCTAAAGTCCCTGGTTCAATGATTCTTTTTTTTATTTCAGCCTGCATAAACACATACATTACTTATCAAAGAATTATGCACCCTTTTCAAAATCCTGACATTATATTAGATTTCTTTGCTTTATGAGATGTGATTTCTGGGTTTAAATACGTTAGTTTATAGATATGGGAAAGTACATTCATATCTTTGTCATATACTTGCCTTGTCTACCTTTCTAGGCTGATTTTTCCAGACCACTCTAAATATGGAACATCAATTTCAAGCTGATGTTAGACAGAAAAATTTATCTGATCCCATGTGTAGCGGAGTAAGATGCGATTTCAGTGACCATGACTTAAACACAAAAGTAGGTGAAAACATACATGTTGTCAGGGTGACCAATAGACTTTGTAAAAATACCTTGATACAGAAGCAAAGGAAACCAGAGGAAGTGGGAAGACCCTGTAGGGATAATAGCAGAGTGAGTACATTCTTTGTTTTTCTTTTTCATTCAATAAATACTAACTACTATGTATCATGTAAGGTCTTAGGAACTGAGCATAAAGAGGTCTAGCTTTGCCTACCTTTGTAGAGTTTATATTCTAGATACAAATAAGTAAGTAGAATGTACAATTTGTCAGATGATAATAATGCTTTGGAGAAAAACAAGCAGAGAACAAGGGTGGGACTGGAATTTTAATTGGGGTGGCCAAGGAATGCCTCACAAAGGCACATTCGACTCAAAATCTGAAGGGACAGGTGAGGAAGCCACATAGGTATCTAAGGGAAGGCATTTTACAATGACAACTCTAGCACCAAGGCCATGAAGGGGAATAGTGCTAATTTGTTGCCCAAGTTGGATTGTAGTTGTGATGAAATTGGGGAGTTAATGGAAAAGAGGGTGGAAAAAAATCATCCTTTAGGCCATTTTAACAGTATTGGCTTTGACTCTAATATAGGAATCCACTGGAAATTTTGGGGCAGAAGTGTGATATAATCTAAGTTAAATTTTCAGAGAACTGCTCAGGGCCCTGGATAGAGTAGAAAGTAAGGGGACAAGTAAAGAATCAAGGAGACTATTAAGGAGGCCATTGCAACTATCAAACCAAGAAGTGGTAGTGGATTGGTTCAGGACTCCATGATAGAGATGGAGAGAACAGGATGAATTCTGAATAGAGTTTAAAGCAGAAGCAATAGCATTTGCTGATGGATTGGATGTGGAATGAAAAAAAGAGAGGTAACAGGAATGTCAAAAGAAAATAAATATTTTCCATCATTGAGATTTAAAAGAAATTTCTTATGTGGGATCCCACCTGTTGTTCTTTGTGTTCTTGTGCATCTGAGTGCCCTTCTTATATCAGAAAGAATAGACAGTTTTTTCCTACTGCATATAAACTTCACCGAGAAGGGCAAAGACCACCCTTATTCATCTTTGTATCACCACTGTGTAGCAGAGGGCCTTGTATTAGTAAGTATTCAATATGCTATATTCATTTAAATATGTACATTTTAGATATTCCAATTATAAGCACTTAGAGGAAACTCAGGAAAAGGTCTTGTTTGTTCTCTAGAGTCCACACTCATTCTTTTATGCTAAAAAATACTTTTTGAGTAGCTTCAGTATGTCAATCATAATGACTGCAGGTATTTTTGGGGAGATTACAAGCAATACATAAAATTTTCAATACTAGGCATTTTTTTCACAAAGTAAAAAGCAGTTTTTAAGAGGTTGTGACCAGGCGGATCAGTTAATTTTATCAAAGTATAACAAAGAACATGACATTTCTTTCAATGGGTTTTTTTCTAATCCAGTGCTCCTTAAGGGAAACACATTTATTTGTACCAATATTCAGCACTTCAAACCATGTGAAATTACTTGGGAAAAAGCATAAAGTTATTTGCAAACTAAAACTAAGCACAAAAATATAGCTCAATTATTTCTAACTGTAACTAGAGTAACTATAATTCAGGGGCTGTTATCTGGAATGTGGATTAGCTTAGGTGGAAGCAATAATTTTTGCTTATGGGCATTTTTGCCATAAGAAAGGCAAAAGAAGTAAAAACACAAAATTCAAAGCATTTAAATTTGAATTTGTATGGTTTATTAGAGAACTGGATTAAAATTATAGAGAATACAAAATTTCTATGTTCTTTTTTAAAAAATTTGCTTTATTATTTTTCTATTAACCACCCCATCCACTACCAGTTTACTGGTTAATACTGTCTATTTCTCAGAAAGTCTAGCAATTATTTCAAACACCAAATCCAGCACTGAAGCTTGTGAGTATTATCACTGGGGCTAGGGCTTAATTTTTCTTTTTTTTTTGGTACCAGGAATTGAACTCAGGACCTTGTGCTTGCCAGGCAGGTGCTGTGCTGCTGAGCCCATAGGGCTTAATTTTTAAAATGAGGGCATATGCTTGTGTGCATGTGTATGCGTGTGTGCATGTGAGGAGGAATGGGAAATAGAAAAAGAAAGAGCAAAAGAGGAAGTAAAGAAGAAAAGGGAAGGAAAGGAAAAATTGAGGTGCAGAGAATAAGCAGTACAGATGCTACACAAAGGAGAGTCCCAGTTCTGGATCTTCTCACCCGTGAGCTTAAATCATGCACACTAAGAGCAGTCATCACATGTGTACACATACACATACACAGAATGTCTTACTTTCTTGTTGCTGGGACAAAATACCCAACACCCACAAATTAAAAGAGGAAAGGTTTATTTTACCTCACACTTTGTACAGGTTTCAGTCCACAGTACGCTGGCTGGCTCCAAGGCAGGCCAGCATGGCCGAGGGGCATGGTTGAGGAGGAACAGTCCATGGAAGGCAGGCAAAATGCAGGAAGAAATGAGCCTGCTTTTCTCTTTTATTCCATTCAGGCCACAAGCCCATTGGCTGGTGCCACCCATACCCGGGGCGGGGGGTGCCTTTCCATTATCCACACTCAGAACTGTGCTAAACCACTCAGAGAACTAATTTAGTTATCACACACCCTTAATCCATATTAACACACCCTAGATCCAGCCACCTCCAAAAAGCCTCACCTCTAAGTGCATGAGACTTTGGAGGTACATCTAGATACAAGCCATAATGCAGACATACAAGCATACATTTATCTCTATGCTCTATCCCACAGATTTGCTTCCAAAAAGCTCCACCCATGAGCACATGAGGCTTTGGGGGAACATCTAGATATAAGGCATAACACAGGCATACAAGCATATATTTATCTCTAGGCTCTAACTCACATATCTACCTTGAAGATAATGAAGGTTGAGCTTTAGTGTTTGTCACTTACATGGGACTTTATATTATAAAGGCCTGGGTCCTAGAAATGTGTTCAGATGGCAATATATTTTTTATAAAATCTGTAAAACTAATACACACTGGTACTCTTTTTCTTAAAGAAAGACCTTGAATTGTACAAACTTCATGTCTGCAAAATTACAAATCTATCCCTGACCCAACCCAGGACATTCTGATTCAGTGGTTTGGGTAAAGATGAGTCTTTTTTTCTTTTTCTTTTTTTTTTTTTTTCCCTTTCTTCTTTTTTTTTTTTTTTTTTTAATTTAACCGAGTGATTTTGATACATATCCAGTTTGGAAATCACTGATGAAGGACTACAGACTGATCAGTCTAATGAATCCCTGACACCTAGGTAGTATTTTCTTTCTGGAGCTTTGCCACCATTGATTGGGACATAAACCATATCACACTATGTAGTTTGGAAAATGCTGACAATTGGCAATATTCATTTCCCCATTGCAGTGATGAGTCACATAGGCCTCTGTGCCAAATAATTAACTATCTATTTGTATGTACTGGCTGTAGTGATGTAGTTCTTTTCAACAAGGAAGGAAGGGAATTTGAACATAATATTAACAGTTGTTAATACCAAGCAAATAGAGTAAATTGGATTTATTAAAGAGTATGTGTGTGGATTTTTTTAACTTGTCTAGCTTTCTAATTATAGCTGGAACAGAAAATGGCTGAACTCAAAGACCTCTCACGGTATCTAATAAACTTTTACTTACGGAGAGAACATTTCTTGGGTTGGAGAATGACAAATAATTTACTAAGCTTTTCCTGAAAGATAGCTAAAGGTGTCTCACCTATATCCAGCTGATGAATTAGCTTTAGCTAATAATCAGTGTCATGAGACAGGAAAGAAGAAGCCTGTAATTACTTTGAAAGGAATGAAGGAACAGATCTGATAAAGAAAATAAATCAGCTAATTCCTCTAGTGGCATACTGAGTGGGAAAGAAGCTTACTTTATTGCAAGTTTAAAGTGAGGTGAAAATGAGAGACACTGGTAGTTTTTATCTACCTGGCATCCATTCCCACTTTCTGATAACAAATCCTCAATTTTCCTTTCCCTGCAGTGCAGTATGGGGACTGCCATCAAAAGTTCCCCGCCTCCCCCAGGCTAGCTAGGGATGGGCATGTGTCCCAGTCCTAACTAACCATACTCAGGTGTACGTATCTCAGTCCTGCCTGGAATGACTTAAGAATCTGAAGCCCATCCGTCCTGGGAGAAGTTTCCTAAAGAGACTGTTTTGTCTCCCAAGAGGGATGGGCTTCAGATTCTTAAGTCATTCCAGGCAGGACTGCTGCTGTTGTTCAGGTTTATTTTGATTAATCTTTTGGACAGCCACATGACATTTTTAAAAAAAATTTTTTTAAGAATGACCCATCAGGTATTTCCTAAGTTTTCACATGCTTGATAAAGCCTGTTACACTGATGGTTAAGGAGTCACATGTCTAAATATTCAATTTTGGGGTTATACTTTTTACCTTCACAGCCTTATAAACAGGTATCTGCTGTGGAGAAGCATAAGTCTGACCTGATTTCTTTCCCCTCGTAAGTGTCTTGCTTTTAATGTCTGCAAGCCATATCTTTCTTTTTTTTTATCTCCTGGGATGTATGCTTTTATCAAGATATGTCTTCATTATTCTGTAGCCATTTATTTTCTTAGAACTTCATAGGCTGTTTTTATGAATTCAAAACCCTTTGGATATAAATATGTGAGTTTCACTATTGTTCTATTGGCCTCACTTCCTTCCTCACTTTCACACCTCTACAAATGATACCTGCAAATAAAATGGTAGATCATAGACACTGTAAATGATTCAGTTTGTTCCTTTCAAATTCTTTCTTCTTTGCTTGCCTGGGATCAGTCATCTGTGTGAACTATGAGAAGGTGATTATGGACCAGAGCTGTCCACAGCAACTATTCAAGAATCTTTGGGTCCAGTACCCTTACCACAATCTATTATTTTCTTCATCTTGACACACTTTCCCTCTCAGTGTTCTATGTTTGAGAAGTTATATGTTACTTAATAACAAAACTGTTTGGGTCATTTTGTGTTGAATCCTGGCATTTTCTCTTTTTCTTTTTCACTCCTGGCAGTCTCCTGCATTTGAAGGCAATGTGGCAGATGATGTGGAAGATCATCAGTATGCTTTGTCTTTTTTGGAAATCTCTTCCTTACAGCTTTGGGATGTGAAATTCAGACTCTCCATGGACATTCCTACCTTCTCAGGAGTCAGTACACTACTGGAGATTCATAGCTCTAATTAAAGAATTGCTGGATGTGCTCTCCTGGATGGGGATACTCATCTAATGTTAACAGAAGTATCCCCCAAATTTTTTGTTTAAATAGTATGAATTTAAAGACAGTCAATAATATTGAGAAATAAATTATGTAGAGGATTCTTGAACTTCAGGTTAATTTGAATAATATTTATTGTATGATTATTCCATTTAAAATAACAGAGGATAAAAAGATGAGTAAAAAGAAATTCCTTGTCCATACTTTCAATGTGGCAGGGAGAATAAATAAATAGAAGATATTTATATCACTATGTCCGTGTAAGTACTGTTCTCACTGCTGAACCATGTAGTATATACTATAACCAGGGTTCATTTCTCACTTTTTATTTGGAGTGTATATTTGCAACATTTCTTATTTGTATAGTTTTTAACCTTGCTTGTCTTTTTTTCATCTATACTTTGTTTAAAAAAAAAAAAAAAAAAAGCCCTTAGCCAGACGAGGTGGCGCATGCCTATATTGCTTATCTTTTTTTTTTTTTTTTTCATATACACTTTGTTTAAAAAAATTTCTTGGCCAGGTGTGGTGGTGTGAGCCTGTAATCTCAGCACTTGGAAGGCTGAGACAGGAGGACTGCTGTGAGTTTGAGGCCAGCCTGGACTACATAGTGAGTTCAAGGCCAGTCTAAACTACATAAAAAAAAAGAAAGAAAGAAAGAAAGAAAGAAAGAAAGAAAGAAAGAAAGAAAGAAAGAAAGAAAGAAAGAAAGAAAGGAAGGAAGGAAGGAAGGAAGGAAGGAAGGAAGGAAGGAAGGAAGGAAGGAAGGAAGGAAGAAAGAAAGAAAGAAAGAGAAAATCCCTTAAGCCATTTTGGCAAGAATTTAGAAGACAAAGAATATAAATGCATGTGATCTACATGAGAAGCAAGGTATGATAGCACAAGCCTGTAGTCCCAGCCACCTGGAAGACTGATTCAGGAGTACCTCTAATTCGAAGCCAGCCTGGGTAACTTAGTCAGAATTCACACAAAATGGGGGGGGGATGGGAAAAGTCTATGGTCTGTAATATTTTTCCCTCCTTTTGGACATTGATTAAAAATTGCTTGCTTTGGGGTTGAATAAAATACATAATTAAAGGCAAAGTCAGTCTCTTTATATGTGTTACACATTTTGTCTGTTAAAAAGCAAAAGAGAAAGGAAGAGTAAAATCAGGGAAATGTGGCATCAAAAATGAGCATTTTATATCCTAGAAAATGTAAATAAATCTAATTATCAAATAAGCACACGATTTTCATTATTTCTAGTTCCTGCACTATTACTGTCTTTATAAAACTTAAATTTAGGCTAATCCATATGAATGAATGGACATTTTAAAAACGTAAGTTTTATATTTGGATGTACTTACTATTTTATCAACTAGAAAACTGTATTTATCATTAAATAAAATAATACTTGAAATTAAAATCAAGTTGCTTGAAAATTCTTCATGTATTCTCAACTACTGTCAATAGTTTCTATCATTCGAATCTCTCTTTCATAACATATTTGAAGCACTTTCTTCCTTAACCAACACCTTGAATTCACGAAATAGTTTGAGATGTCTGAAAACAAAACAAAAAAACACTTGATATTTTATAAAAGAGTATTTTTGGTAGACTTTTTGGTAAAATAAATATCTTGAAAAGACTTATTCAGGGCCAGGGATATAGCTCAGTGGCACAAATACCTGTCTGGCAAGCACAAGGTCCTGAATTTGATTCCTGGTACCAACAACAACAACAACAAAAAGACTTATTCAGCTTGCATTTTAGTAAGAGAATTTGATTACATTTAATTGTAGCAAGTCTTGATGATATAGTCTTGTACATTTTTTACTTTTTTCATCTATTCATAATGTATGTAATAGTCATTGAATTCAGCCAACTATTTTCAAGTCCAGAGAGAGATTTTTCAAGAAAACAGACTATGATTGACAGGTTCCCCAAATCAGTAATATCATAAATATTTATATATAGTAATGAAGAAAATATTAGTTTAAGAAATCCAATTTTCTTGGTGATAACAGCTTTCAAACTTAAAAGCAGAATTTAAAATTTTTAGTTCTCTGAGATTTTATGCTTTCAATAAATGCAAACTGTTCTACAGATAACAGCTCTATTCACTAGTCACGACACTTCATTTTTTAAGATATACACTAAGCATATAGTATCTGTGTGTATTACATATATTACTTGGAGGAACTGTTCAGACATTAAGAAATGAAGTATTGTAAACTTAAACTGTATCTCCAAAAGTATTTACGTCCTTTAAATTTATTGAAGCTTGTCATAAAGTCTACTAAATTTTAGGTAATGATATCATTTTTAAAGTAAACTTTTAAAAGCATCAAGTTACACCCACAGAATTTAAGTAACAAAGTACAATGTAGTTAATTTCAAGAACATATTTTATTAGATGTCAAATAGAGTAAGCCTCCCAAGAGACAGCACTGCATCTCAGGGGATTAAAGGATTATTAAAGTACTATCTGCTCATAATGAAGGGCTTATCAATTCCAAATATTTTCAATTATTTCATTCAGAGTATATTACCACATCCATGAACATAAGCTACATTTCAGATGTAATGAAGCATGATACTATGTATTTTAATTGCTTTTATAAGATTCACATAGTATTTGCAACTGTTCTATAGCATATTATGAATTTTATTACTGGATAAAGCAATCTCATTTGTTTGGTATTGTGAGAAGGATGGAGTTCTATAGAAGTAAAATAAACAGGTATCAGAAGCTTACTATTTTAAAGTAGGCTAATTCGGGCTGGTGAGATGGCTCAGCGGCTTAAGCGCCTGCGCGGCAAGCGCGAGGGCCCGAGTTCGACTCCCGGAACCCACATACGAAAAAGGGGCTGGTGATATCGCTCAGTGGCACGGGCGCGCAGGCACCCGAGGTCCTGAGGTCGACCCCCCGGTACCCACAAAAAAAAAAAAAAAAAAAAAAAAAAAAGTAGGCTAATTCATGTGAAACTGATACTTTTGTGGGTCAAAAAATTATTAACGGGAATTTTCTAGGCTCAACTTACTCATCAAAAGTTTCTTGTTTTAACTACTCAGGTAGAAATAATTCTTGAAAGTTTTATATTCCTTATCTTGTAAGTAGCATTTGCTGAATCTAGTCAAACTTGTCCTTAATTATGATTTCACTCTGCTGTATTAAGAAATTGTGCTAAGAATGACAGTATAGAGGGCTTTTTACTTAGCCCAACTGCCTAGAGGGCCTACGTATGTAAAGGAAATGAGTGAAGTTGCTTTATTATTTTGACAGACATACTTTGTTTACGTATTACACACAGAAATGTTACCCTCCATTTAAAAAATGCACTTGCTCTCTTTCCTTACATAAGATTCAGCTTTATAGATCTGCCTTCCAATTGCTCATTTTTTAATGGAAAATCAGAGGTAACAAATATTTCATTCAGTTTCTTTTCAGCAGACTATTTTTAGAAATACACCAAGATAAATGGCAACTAACACTGGGCATCAGTGTTAGGGAGACCATATGGAAGCGTGAAGACGGTGAATACTGAAATGCCCTCTCTACAAGCGGAGGAAGGTGTGTAGCCAGTTGTATAATCTACATACTGCAGTAAATCTAAACTCCCAAAAACTAATGCCTTTTAGGAATGAAGACTTGGTGTTTTCAAGAGAAAAATGAATCACCTGATAATTGTTACTTAACAAGGTTAGCAACTGCAACAAAATAAAACAAAACCAAACCATTGTGTAGATAATATTGTGGGAACTACACAAAACATGTTTGTGAGACGAATATGGTCCATGGAGTTGGAAATTCCTGCTCTAATGGTTCCTATATTGTGTTGTTGTTTCTTAATCTTTATATTTATTTCTCCCTCTTCCTTTAGTTTCATAGCTGTTTTTCAGCGGTATCTAAGTTTGCTAGGCAGCTTGAGAAATCATATCTCACTTGTCACAATGGTATATCAAGTTGCAATGAATAGGTTCTGTAGGAGTAAAAGACGAGGTTCATTTGAAAATATTTTAACAGCGATTCTAGTACAACAACATAGTGTGGGTTTTTAAGAACTATTTACTGTTGCTATACAGCTGATGCAACTAGTACCGTCAGAGAGACAAGAAAAGAAGTTGCCCTCCATAACCATCTTATCACAATCTCTTGTATAGGGTAGGAATTGTGGTCAAAATTGTTAATCCTGTATGATTTCAGAACAGCTGAGTTAGGATTGACCCTCTGCGCCTTAGCAATGCATGGGTATCTCAGGGGCTGTGATCTTCCTTCAGAAAGCAAGCAGTGCTCTGATGGTGATGCACTCCCGGAAACCATACCTTTTAGAACTTTCTTCTCATCTAACATTATTTATTTTTTAAAAGTTTTTATTATGGAAATTTAAAAATAAAAGTACAAGTGATTTTACGCATGAACTTTGTGGTGCCTATTTTTAATTGCATAATGTGCTTTTTTAATAATTTGAAGGCTTTTGATTTGTATTCTAGTTGAAGTTCGTCGGTAATTGATCTCCAGACAATTGGAATTTTACTATAGTTTGTATAATAAAAATTATCATTCATTACAGCAACTGCATAAAAAGAGAACAGAAATTTTGTATTTTGTCTCAGTAATTAATGAGTGAAGAATTTTCCTTGTGTATTTCATTGTCCTCTACATGATCAAAATGATCATTAAATCATTTTGATTTTGTAATTGTGACTTGATTTATAATCTAAGCCTAACCAAAAAAAGTTAGGAAACATACTTCTGGAAAATGTTTCATAGATCTTTGAGTAAGACATTTGTCCCTTCATTTATTTTTGCTTTAGATTTTCAATTTACTAGCAGCAGAGCCATGACTCATATCCAGATCTACCTGGTCCCAGAGCCTGTATTCTTAACACCCAAATACTGTGGTGGGGCATTTGAAGATAGGTAAAGACAAAATAAAGGGAAAAATGTGGGAGACAGTCCCTCAACTACAGAAAGGTTTACAACTTGGTCAGGGAGAAAAACAGTAATATTAAAATTCAACAAGAAAAGTATAAACTATCATGATATGAAAGGCAAAATAATGGACATTTGTTTTTACATCATAATTTCAGCTTTACTATTATAATTTCAGGTGCAACTCCCCTCTGCCCCTCTTTGTTCCCTCTAAGGCCAGGAGAGAAGCCTTAGCTGCATGATCTGAATATGTCAAGGGCAGCTTTCTCTCATAGTTACAGTCACCTGCTCATAAGAATAACGTTTTGACTTTCAGAATCAGTATAATTCAATATAAAACAAATAGACCTCTAAAACATTAGTAAGTCCAGGCCCAGACTCACTTCTAGAGTTCCACACCGCATTTCTGCCTCTAGGGCTTCCCCCAAGTGAAGAGGTCCTCAATGCAAAATGTCCACAAGTCAACTCACCATTTGGACTCCAATCCTATTCCTCCCTGTATTCTGCATCTTGTGAAGGCACCATGAATCCGAATTAGGAGAGTTAACTTCTATTCCTCTGTGTCTCAGTTTTCATATTCAATTAGTAACTCATTATTGACTGTCTCCTAAATAGCTCTTCAGTCCCCTAGTTCCTCCACCTGCACTGCTTCTGCTGTAATACGGATCATCATCACCTGTCGCCAACCAATAATTCAGTCTAACTGGTTTCCTGCCTCTAGTCTTGCTCCACTCCAACTTAGCCTTCTCAGGAAAGAAGCTTCCTGTTATAGTTACTACTCCCCAATTTCTACTCATAGCAAGCATACTTAAAAGACGAAACATCCTTCTTTCCTTACATAGCTTCATCTGTGACTTGAACCCTGTCTTACTTTCCTCATCGCAGAGACACAATACCTGACACCTACAACTTGAAGGAGAAGAGGTTTATTTTGGTTCATATTTTCAGTCCATGGTTAGTTGGCTTCGAGGCAAAAACAGCATGGTGGAAGGACCTGGTATGGAAGAAACCTGCTCACATAATGGCAGCCAGGAAGTAGAGAGAGAAGGGAGGATCTGGGGAGGGAGATACTGTACATCCTTCCAGGCCCCACCTCCTAACAACACACTTAGCTACTGAAATCATTAATGGATGAATCCACCTATGAGTACAGTACCCCATGATCCAACAACCCTCCAAAATGCTCACCTCTGAGCACATGACAGTTGGGGGTCATTCTTGATCTAAACAATAACTAACCCAAAGCAGAACACCAATAAACACAGCATACCTCAAGATTTTGGAAGGTAAGTAATGTCTATTCACTAATAGGTCAGGCCTATAGGTTGGTTCCTGAATGGAATATTTATTCATGCTAATAATCAAACATAATAACAAAAAAGTATATTTTCCCTAAGCAAATTTGCTAAAGGATTAAAGGTACAAAGCAGCAAAAAAATTCAATGCTTATGTGTTATCACTCTGAAAAAATAAAATGTATGCTGAATTGCTATTAGACTTTTCACTCTAGGAATGGCATGACAGCACGAAACTTGAGCCATTTGCGGGCAAATGGATGCACCTTGAGATCATAATGTTAACTAAACTAAATCACACACAGCTTAAATATCAGATGGTTTCTCTTATATGAGGAACCCAAAATATAAATAAAGAGCAAAATAAAAGATAGGTAATGGGAAGTAGGGAGATTTTTCTCAAATGTGAAAGGGATCAAGAGATGGAGGAAGGGGGGAGAGAAGAAGGGGATGGAAAAAGAAAATGTGTTATATACGTGCACCAACTCCCCACGAGGAATGTAATCATAATGTACTGAAAACATGTATGAATAAAAAATAAAAAGAAACAAGCAACAAAAAAGAGCCCCCAGTGCTGCTGATGTACCTCTGGGTCCACCAATTCCAGGAGTGTGGGAGAGGAGGAGAAGGTTAAAGGAGGAAATCAACCCAAATGCCCATCAACTGAGGAATGGATAAGAAAGATGTGGTATTTTTATACAATGGAGTACTATTCAGCCATAAAGAAGGATAAACTGGAGACTTTTATAGGTAAATGGATGCAACTCGAGAAAATACTCATAAGTGAAATAAACCAGAAGCACATGTGTAAGCATCGTATTATCTCTCTAGTATGAGAAACTGAAAGAGTAAATAAGATCCAAAATGTACAATAGATATGGTGAATCAAAAAGAAACTGGTCAAAAGGAAAGAGAGACTGGAATAGGGAAAAGAAAGAAGGGAAAGGGAAAAAAATTGTGTATATATATATATAAGATGGTTAAGATAGATACACTACCATTTTTACTTAGTTCATTGAAGAGTAAGGTTTGTGCCAATAATGTTTGGACAATTGAATGCTAATGTCTGGTGTCCTGAATAACTAACTTAAAGATAGTAATACGTAATGTATTAACCATTGTTACCCTCCTATTATGTTGTTTTGAAAATTTGTTCTTCTTTTGATTTGTTTTGTTTTTTTTCTTCTCTTTAAAAAAAAAAAAAAGGAGGAAATCAGAGGGAAGAAGAGAGGAAGTAAAAGGAAATTCATCAGTAAATGGAATTTCTAACTTTTTACTTCCAACTCACACAGGGCAGCTTTTGCTGTTTTTTTTTTTTTTTTTTTTGGGAGGGTGGTTGTTGTTCAAGCTCCAAACTATATATATACCATGATCCTCATAAGACTTAAATATAAAAGGGCATAGTAATTTTAAAATTACTGTACTATAGTCTAAAAAATTTAGAGTAGATGAAAAACATTTCAATTCAATGTGTAGCAATTAATTATATGGGTTAAAAAAAATCAGAAAATAGCTTTTAATTAAATAACCATTAATCCCAAATCTTTCTTAACTATAAAAAAACCTGTCTGTTCTGTGTCTATTAAAGATTTTCTGTTTACAAAATATCCAACATATTTTAAGAAGGTGCTTGTGCTATATTCAAGATTCTGTATAATATCATTATGATTAATTATTTTGCTTTTATTTCTCATACAATCTACTTTTGTTTCTTAAGAGTAAACTTAAAATTAGATGTGTGGAACACTTCCATGCTAATATGTTTATTATTTGTGGTATATACTTTGCTTATTCTTTGAAAAGAGACTTTAAAACACAGCAAATACACATAACTGCAGACATTTCTTGTTAAATATAGCAAGCAATAGATAAACTTGAGCATATGGTCACAATGTACATATATGTGTATATCTCATCTCTTTGGGTATATGGATGAAGCTATAATTCCCCCACATTAAAAGATCATTTCCAAGCCTTTGTCCATCTGGAAATATTTTCATAATGGAATTTTATATCATACTTTTGGAGGTGGAGACTTGCCTTTTAATAAATTCTATATGTTTCATATTTTCTCTAGGCTTCACCTGCCTTAGGCAGCTGCGGCCTCCCATGATAATTTCCATGTCTACCTTTGTGCATATGTGCCCCTGGCAACATTTCTTGAGAATGAAGTATGGGACTGCAGTCAAACTCAGCAGGAATATAAGGGCATGATCATGTTGGGAAGCAATCTAATATTATGCCCAAAGGAGCTGAAAAGGAAGAGAAGGGAGACTGCGCACTTTTTTTTTTTTTTTCCCTCAAGGAGTTTAGCAAATCTGGTTAAATTCCCTGGGTCCAAATGTATATTTTGACCTTTTCTTGGAAACTAGATGACAGGCCAGTCTAGTAGTCAGAAGAATTCCTATTAATACTTTTTGAAAGTATGTTCCTTAAACATCACAGGTGTTCACAATATATTGTATTATATTTCCATGTACCTGATAAATGTAAATAAAATATATCCAGTATTTATTACTTTAAGCATTATATGCTAAAGAATCATGAGTGAAATTATATTAAATATAGGTAAATTAAGGGGGTAAAACAACATAGCACATATTGTTATAAAAAGCTACACAAATGAACCAACAACAAGGGAGGGGCATTTTTTGACTATTTACTACATAGTAACATTGTGTTGTGCTCTTAAATACATTTATATAATTACTCTTCATCCCATTTTTGTGATATAGATACTATTTGCATTATGCAAAAGAAGAAGATGGTACTGAATAGCTTTAGGACCACAGTTACTGAGAAGCAGGAGGATGGAAATTCAGGTCTGTCTGACTATATCAGACTACAATATCTTACCTCTAGAGGAAAGAAGGTAAAAATATTTGGCTAGGGAGAACATGTCTAGAAACATGATTAACAAATGTGAATTGTTATGAATAGTAAATTAGTCAAAGAGATTTAAAAGCAATGAAGGAGTGGAATAAAATTGCATTTAAACAATCTGAACAAGACAAAGAAACTAGACATTCATAAGCATTATGCAATATTTAGGTAGCTTTTACTACTACTGCTACATTAAATTTAATTTTTTTAAATTAGTCATATCTCTAATGTAGTTTCCATTCTCCATGGAAAATAATGTGATACTGAAATGCAAGGGCAGATATTTCTAAGTCAGACTTAAATATACAGTCAAATTTTCCAATCACAATTAATATTTTAGTAAGATAGATAAAATCCTCATGACATGCACAGTAATTCATTGATGAATGGAGCAAAATATTAATGGCCAATTTGTACCTGCCTACCCTGTTGTCCTCTACCTCTCCTTGACCATATTATCCATTTATACTTCACACATTTACCTTGTAAAGATCTCTGAAGTGTGACTACAGTGTGACGAATAAGGAATGGTCTCAAAAGATGACTAATTTGAAGGCAGTAACAGTGATCTGAGTAGGGAAGTACTAGTATGTTGGTTAAGACCAGTGACATTACTTTATAGACCTTCTTTGTGCACTGCAAATTAAATTATGCACTAGCCACAAATGCATACATACAAGTTCAATACTAAACACCTAAGGGATCTCAGCAGAGTGCCTGGCTCAAGACAGCTGTAAACTAATATCTCTTCCAAGCAAAACCAAGCAGACCAACAAAAATGAATTCAAGCAAACAAATAACCAACTTGATTCTACTTGGCAATATGCTAAGAACTAATTCTTATGTATTTGAAAATTCAAATACTTTCTCCCACATGCAGAGAATTCCATTTGTTTGTGCAACAAATAAGTATAAATATCTACTGGGTTCCAGGTAAAATACTTGGGCATCAGAATGAAAGGGTTGAGTGTGAAACATAAAAGTGTATCATTTTTAAAGTAAAAAAGTCCATATATTCAAATTTAAAAGAACTCTGAGTCCATGTATTAAAACTGAGAGATATTCTGAAAAATCCGCATCAAATTAATTTTCTAGAATGAGCTATGGATTCAAAAACAGGGAGAAGCTTGTGTGTGCTGGAATCGTCAAATAGGAGGAGCAGGCTGTGATCTGGCTGTGAAGCACCACAGGGCTAACAGTGAGGAGAGGACACTGTGGAAAGCGGCAGGTGGCAAAGGCCCTGGGCGGGTGGGGGATGCACTTGGTAAAGGGCTCAATGAGCCTGTGAGGGAGCATATAAATCTGTGGAGAGAGATAGGCAGCATCAGGAGAGAGATGCAGGCAGGGTCTCTAAGGATGCTGTCACATGCCTGTCTGGGAAGTCAAACTGTGTTCAGTGCCTCAACAGCCTCACACTTACGGGTCTGGGACAGTGATCTTCTGACATGGCTCTTTCTTCTATGCCAAAACACAGCACAACAAGTGACCACTGGGACAGATCCTGCCCCAGTCTTAACTAAGAATAACTAAACCTGTAATAATTTCACTTGTGGACTTAACACGAATTGATGTTTAGAGCAACCTCTATTGAGAGTCTAGGGGAAATGAACAAAATTAAACAGAATTCTATAACAGAATCAATGTAGATTGAACAAAAACACAATGAAGGGAATATTTCCATCAGAACATTTCGGAGACCCTTTTAAGTAGATCCTGAGTACTTCAGAAAGAACAATTGAGCTAGGTTTCCAAGGAAAGAACCACAACTTGTGCACAGTGCTTCAAGACTGTCAAATTAGCTTCAAATAATGATACCTACTGTATCTGAACAATGTTTATTGCTCAGTAGCTGCGCATAACTTGCATATTCTTTAGACTAACACAGCTTCAAACCATAATTAGCTGCCTTGCCTAATGAGCACAAGGAACTTTCGGAAAGTAGCTGAATGAAACTGTCTTCAAAATCCTCAAGCAACAATAGCAATGATGGAAATGCAAAGAATAGCTATTAGTTCCAGGGACCTTTGAAACAGTTTTCTGTGAACTAAAACATTTCTTCAGCACATCCTGCATCATAAACTTATGTAGCAAAATCTTACTTTTCTCACTAATTAATGACTTTCCACCTTAAGGAATTTTCAAGAACACATAACACAAATAGCAGCATCTCCTTTACATCCTCAACCACTGAATTCTGAGGACCTAAAAAAATAAATAAAAAGCTTGAATGCAGGGACAAGAGAGGTGAGAGGATGAGCTGAGTACAGAAAGGGGAAGGCTGTTAAAGTTAACTAATACTAACACAGCTTCTCCCAAAGAATCTCGTTCAGAATTTATCAGGCCTCATTCCTAAGGTCCTGGGATGAAGCCAGAACTATCTTCTACTTTCAAGGATGTGTAAACATTTCTGGAATAAACATCAATCCTGAAGAAGGTAAACAAGTATGTTTATATTTCTTTACTGTTGTTGCCATTAAATGGCTTAATATACATGGTATACATTGGTGTTGGCCTAAGAATCTGGCTTCTGCAGAAACGTAAAGTCACTAAATTATTCTTGGAGAGCTACACAGTACACTGAACTAAAGTGACCTCAGTTAAATAAATGCAGCTCAAAATCTCCAGTCATTTGTTTGCAGTGTAGAATGGAGGCTGTAGGAGGATGGTTATCTGAACAAATGAGAGCCTGGTGATGGGGGATTAAAGGACAAACTATGCAAGGAATTCAAGGAAAGAACCTGTTAAAGGAAAAAAAGAAATAATACCATTGGATCTAATTCTTTTGAAAACTAGGAAGCAAATAAAGTAAATTTAAAATCCTACACTCATAAAAACTTAATCAATGACAATTTATAAATATACTAAAACCTCTACTTTACAGATATGGACTACTGACACAGACATTTAAAGATAACTGGTTTACAAAATAAATCTACACCCAGACATATAATAATCAAAATCCCAGAAATTCAGCACAAGAACAGAATATTAAAAGCTGTTAGAGAAAAGAAACAGATCACCTATGAAGGAAAACCCATCAGAATCAAGGCAGACATCTCAACACAAATCTTCAAGTCAAGAAGAGCTTGGAGTGAAGTATTTCAAGTCCTGAAAGAAAACAACTTCCAACCCAGATTGATGTACCCTGTGAAACTATCTTTCAAAATTAATGGAGATATAAGATACTTCCGTTACAAAGAACAACTGAAGAAATTCATGATCACCAAACCAACACTACAAAGGGCACTGAAAGATATTTTAGACAGAGATAAAAATGACTACAATTCCAAGGACAACAACAGAAAGAAACCACCAGGCAGGGCAAGCAATTAAACAGAGGAGAAAAATAGGGAACCAATAGCAGGAAAATAACACGACAAAGATAAGCCAATAATATCAGTTATAACCATCAATATAAATAGCCTCAATTCACCAATCAAAAGAAACAGACTCCGAGAATGGATCAAGAACCAAGACACAATAATATGCTGTATGCAAGAAACATTTAACTCAAAAAGAAATTCACCGACTAAGAATCAAAGGATGGAAAACAATACTCCATGCAACGGGAACCCAGAAAAAAGCAGGGGTAGGTATTCTTTTTGCATACAATGTGAACTTCAAACCAAGAATAATTAAAAGAGATAAAGAAGGTCAATACATACTTATTAGGGGAAAACTTCAAGAGGAAGAAGATAACAATAATAAATATTTATGCACCAAATACGGGAGCACCCAACTATATAAGACAAATATTAATAGACATAAAATCAAATGAGCAATAACACAATTGTAATGGGGGATGTTAATACCCCACTGTCACAAATAGACAGATAACCAGACAAAAAATCAGCAAAGAATTATCAGAACTGAACCAAACCTGTGAACAAATGGACTTAGTAGATGTTTACAGAACGTTCCACCAAACATCACCAGAATATACATTCTTCTCAGCTGCACATGGGATGTTCTCTAAAATAGACCATATACTAGCCCACAGAACATGCTTAAGTAAATGGAAAGGAACTGAAATTACTCCATGCATATTATCAGAACATAGTGCAATGAAATTGGAAATTAATGACAAAGGAAACCACAAAAACTCCATAAACACATAGAAATTTAATAATACACTCTTGAACAACCAATAGGTCACAGATGAAATTAAAGAAGAAATTAATATCTACAACTAAACGAGAAAGCAGATACAATATACTGGAACTTATGGTACGCAATGAAAGCAGTCCTAAAAGGGAAATTTATAGCAGTGAATTCTCACATCAGGAAAGCAGAATGAGCACAAATAACAACCTAATGTTGCACCTCAAGCTTCTAGAAGAAGAAGAGCAAGACAAGCCCAAAGTCCATACAAGGGAGGAAATTATAAAGATCAGAGCAGAAATTAATGCAATGGAGACTAAGAAACCAATACAAAGAATTAATGAATTGAAGAGTTGGTCCTTTGAAAGAATAAATAAAATTGATAAACCCTTAGCCAATCTTATCAAAAAAAGGAAAGAAAAGACTCAAATTCATGCATTGAGGAATGAAAAGGGTGAAATCATTAAAGATCCTGTGGAAATTCAGAAGATAATCAATACCTACTTTGAAAATCTTTACTCTCATAGGATGGAAAACACAGAAGAAATGGACAGATTCCTAGATATGTATGAATTACCAAAGTTGAATCAAGAAGATATAAAAATTCTGAATAATCCAATATCAGTGAGTGAGATTGAAAATATAATTAAAAACTTACCAACAAAGAAAAGCCTAGGTCCTGATAGATTAACTCCTGAATTCTACAAGAAATTTAGAGATTTAATGCTAATACTCCTCAAACTCTTTAATGAAATTGAAAGGGAAGCAATACTCCCTAACTCATTCCTGGAGGCAAGGATTACCTCGATCCCCAAACCAGAGAAAGACCCAACCAGAAAAGAGAACTACAGGCCAATTTCCCTAATGAACATAAATGCAAAAATCCTCAATAAGATACTAGTATACAGAATGCAGCAAATCATCAAGAAGATTTATACACCACGACCAAGTGGGATTCATCCCAGCAATGCAGGGATGGTTCAACATAGGCAAATCAATAAATGTAATACACCATATCAATAGAGACAAAGACAAAAATCACATGATCATCTCATTAGATGCAGAAAAAGCTTTTGACAAAGTCCAACACTCATTCATGATAAAAACCCTACAGAAAACTGAAATAGATGGTCTTTACTTCAACCTGATGAAAGCCATCTATGACAAACCAACAGCCAACATCATACTAAATGGACAAAAACTGAAAGCTTTCACTGTACAATCAGGAACAAGTTAAGGATGTCCATTATCACCAATCCTATTCAATATAGTTCTGGAAACATTAGCCAGAGCAATTAGACAAGAGAGAGAAATAAAAGGAATAAGCACAGGAAAGCAAGAGGTTAAATTGTCATTATTCGCAGATGACATGATACTCTACACAAAAGACCCCAAAAATTCCACCAAAAGACTTCTAAATTTAATATGCAAATTTAGTAGCTTAGATGCATACAAAGTCAACACTCAAAAATCAATAGCATTCCTGTACATACCCAACAAACTCACTGAGCTAGATATTAGGGAAATCACACCCTTCATAATAGGATCCAAAAAAATGAAATACTTAGGAATCAATCTAACAAAGGAAGTAAACGATCTATATATTGAAAATTACAGTACTCTAAGAAAGGAAATTGAAGAGGATATCAGAAATTGGAAAGATATCCCTTGCTCATGGATAAGAAGAACCAACATATTGAAAATGGCCATACTCCCAAAATTGTTTTACAGATTTAATCCAACCCCTATCAAAATACCATTAGCATACCTCACAGAACTAGAGAAAACATTCCTAAAATTCATCTGGAACTATAAGAGAGCTAGAATAGCAAAGGCAAACCTGGGCAACAAAGACAAGGCAGAAGGCATCACAATCCCTGACTTGAAATTATACTACAAAGCGGAAAAGAAAGTAGGTAGAAATCTTGAAGACATTCAGTACAGTTCAATATAGTAAAGAGTTCATGAACAAAACCCAGATTGCACGGGAAATACTTCAAAGAATCAACAATTAGGATCTCATCTTATTAAAAAGCTTTTGCACAGCAAAAGAAATCACCATGAAAGTGAAAAGACAATCCACAAAGTGGGAAAAAATTTTAGTCATTGTCCCTCAAACGAAGGACTTCTATCTAGAACATATAAAGAACTAAAAAAAATCAGACCCTCCAAATTCAAAGACCCAATCCAAAAATGGGCATCTGAGATGAATACCCATTTCTCAGATGAAGAAATACAAATGGCAAATAAATATATGAAAAAATGTTCAACATTACTGGTCATTAGAGAGATGCAAATTAAAAGAACACTGAGATTCCATCTCACTCCAGAAAGAATGACTATCATCAAGAAATCAACCAATAAATGCTGGAGGGGCTGTGGGTAAAAAGGAACCCTTCTCCACTCTTGGTGGGAGTGTAGACTGGTACAACCACTGTGGAAATCAGTGTGGAGATTCTTCAAAAAACTAGGATTAGAGGTCCCATTTGACCCAGCTATTCCTCTTCGGGTATCTTCCCAGAAGAATTAAAAATATAATACCACAGTGATATATGTGCACCCATGTTTATAGTAGCACAATTTATAATAGCTAAATCTTGGAAACAACCTAAATGCCCATCAACTGAGGAATGGATGAAAAAGATGTGGTATTTTTATACAATGGAGTACTACTCAGCCATAAAGAAGGATAAACTTGAGACTTTTATAGGTGAATGGATGCAACTTGAGACCATACTCATAAGTAAAATAAATCAGATTCACGTATAAATATCGTATTGTCTCCCTGGTGTGAGAAACTGAAAGAGTAAACAAGTTCTAAAATATATAATAGATACTGTGAAATAGGAAGAAATTGTTCAAAAGGAAAAAGGAACTAGGATGGGTGAAAGGGGAAAGGACAGTACGGAAAAGGGAAAAAATGCAAGTCAGTTATACTATTAGTGTCTCTCAGTTCATTAAGAAGGAAGGTTTGTGCTAATATCAACTGGAAAAATTTTTATGACCATATTTTGTACCCTGAGCAACTACTTTAAAGATAACATGTAATATATTAACTATTATTATTCTCCTATTATTTTGTTAGAAAATTTTGTTTTACCTTTTTTCCATAAAATAAAAAATAATTAAAAAAAATAAAGGTAATTGGTTTAGTCTTCAGAAGTCTGAAATGGGGCCGGTGAGATGGCTCAGCGGCGTACGCACCTGCCTGGCAAGCGCGAGGGCCCAAGTTCGACTCCCGGAACCCACATACAAGAAAAGGGCAGGTGATATCGCTCAGTGGCACAGGCGCCTGCTGGCGCGCAAGGTCCTGAGGTCGACCCCCGGTACCCACAAAAAAAAAAAAAAGTCTGAAATGCAAAACAGCACGGTATAATAGAAAGAAGCCCACTAAAGTATCCACGGGAAACCTACAGTAAATATCAGATTTGTTGGCACAACAGTGTAAGTGTTCATTAAAACCAGGAATCAGCTAGGGATGTCTCCAACACTTGCAGTACCTGGTTTACCTGTGGTCTTAGATACTTTCAATAAAGCAAGAGGAAAAAAATGAGATAAAAATTGGAAGGAGACAAAATGACCAGAATTTTCAAAAGATATTAAGTGTTTACCTAAAACATAAAGAGACCCAAACTGACAAAGTACTAAGATACTAAGAAATAAGGAGACAGACCTTTTGCAAAAGGGAAGGACACCGAGAGATGGGGGCCGGGGGAGGTAGGCTAGGGGAAGGGCATGAAATAAGAATTAAGGTGTGTTATGTGCATGTACCAACTCCCCACAAGAAATGCAGTCATGGGCCGGTGAGATGGCTCAGCGGCTTAAGCGCCTGCCCGGCAAGTGCGAGGGCCCGAGTTCAACTCCCAGAACCCACATACAAAAAAAGGGGCCAGTGATATCGCTCAGCGGCACGGGCGCCTCCTGGCACGCGAGGTCCTGAGGTCGACCCCCCGGTACCCACAAAAAAAAAAAAAAAAAAAGAAATGCAGTCATTATATATTATGAACATGTACTAATAAAAAATAAAAACTGAAAAAAAAAAAAGAATACTAGGAAAGTGTTATTGTTCATATCTAGATGTCCCTCAAGAGCCTCATGTGCTCAGAGGTGGGATTTTATGGAAGGTGACTGGCCTGTGGGGGTGCTATAGCTAAATGTGATATTAGGAGGCAGGATAAACATCAGTCCTGAAGAAGGTAAACAAGTTGGAAGAGGCAGCTCACTGGGCCCTTGACCTGGTAAGGTGAATTTTCCTCCCTGGTTCCTCCCTTTACTTTCTACTTCCCGGTTGTCATGAATGTGAGTAGCTTTTCTGCACCCAGGCCCTTCTACCATAACTTCCTGCCTTGGAGGTGGCCAAATATGGACTAAAACTGTGAGCTAAAATAAATCTCTTTTATTAATTTGTTGGTGTTGAGTATTGAGTCCCAGAGATGAGAAAGTGACAAAGAAAGTTTAGTAAGTTAGCCAATTACAAGATACACAAAACCAATTGCATTCCAATACAGTAGCAAAAACAAGTCTAAATTAATAAGGGAAAAAGTATCCCACTGACAATAGTAACAAAATATATGTTATACAGGAATGGATTTAAAACAAAATATGAAACAGCTTTGTGGGGAAAATTATAAAAATTTATTAAAAGAACATAGAAGAATACCTAAAATGGAAAACTCTATCCAATTTATTGATGGGAAAATTTAATGCTACAAATATGGCCTTAACAAAAAAAAAAAAACAAAAAAAAAACCTGTGCATTCAGTGCAATTCCCAAAAATATCAACATAATTTTTAAATGAAATTTAAGAAATTGTTATTTAATAGGGAAAAATATCATGAAAGAATAAGATAAAAAAAGAATAAGATAATTCTGGAAAAGAGGAAAGGGATGAAATCTCCTAGATAACCCATAAAAATATAAGTTTACAGTGACTGAAACAGTATAGTATCAGTGACAAAATAGACAACTGGTCAGAAAAGACACCAGAAACAGGACCATGCATATATGAAAATTTTATCTATAAGAGAAGTGCTATATCAAATCAAAGGAGAAAATATATTGATAAATGAAGTAGAGACAATTCACGATCTTATATTAAAATATACAGATCCCACATATAAATATTACATATAAAATAAATTCCAGGTGGATTAAAGACTGAAACTTTAAAAAAGTAAAATAATTATGATAGTACATAACAGTATCATTTTGACTATGGGTCGCAGAGGGCTTACTTAATAATAGAAACCACTTGTATGGTGTTCATTCTGTGCCTGGAGTTTTACAGGTATTTAAATCCAACTCCTTACAGCAATCTATGAGGCAGACACTGTTATTATTCTCATTTAACAGCTGAGGAAATGAGGGCAGAAAGAGGTTATGTAAATTGTCTAAGATCTCACAGTAAGTAAATGGCAGCATTTAGATTCATATCTAAACTCTCAAGTTCAGAAACACATCAAGGAACAGACTGATAAATGTGGTCCCCCCAAAATTATTCTTTTTAAAAACGAAGACATTTTAAGCCAAAGTAAATTTAAGAGGTAGAATGAGAGAAAATATTTATGGCTCATAACAAAATATTAGTGTCAAGAATACCTATTTGCCAAAAATCTACAAAAGTAGAAAGATAGGCAATGGCTATAACTTAAATAAAACTAGCTAATAAATATATTAAAAATACAACTTTACTAGTAATCAGAGAAAAGAAAATTAAAATGTCATAAAAAAAGAAAATTAAAATGTCACTGAGAAGACATTTCTCACTGAGTGGGGACAGCACATAAAAAGGCTTGCTAATACAAGGCATTGCCAAAAACTAGGAAAGTAGATCCTTTCTCACACTACTGAGAGAAGCACAGATCCATGTGGCCACTCAAAGGGTGAGTTGCAATTACCAACTAAACAGAAAATGAACACAGTCAGGATGTAGACTTTTATAATATTAATATGTCTTTTGATATGAGTTCTTACAATGTGCTAAGTAAGCCTTTAACTCAACATTTTCTATTATTAACTCATCTAACTCTCATCACTTCTCTATAATGAGGAGAAAGAAATTCAGTTAGACAGTTTAGGTAACTTGTCTAAGATCTGCTAGCTAGATAATTGAAAACTGGGATTTAACCAACAAAATACATTGCTTCACTGCACAGGAGGTTCACTGAAGTATTTGTTCCTAATAGTGAAAAATGAAAAAATGGATAATATTTATCAACAGGACTATATAAGAATAAAACATTACATTCATTTCATAGGACTCGCAAAATAGTTAAAAGAATAAACTAGATTTATATGTATCCTAACAGATGTATCTCAAAGGAATATTGTCGAATGAAGAAAATACATTGCTAAAAAGATATTTACACTATGACCTATTTACATAAGATAAATCTAAATTGTACATTCTTTATGTGTACATCCATAAGAATATATATAAGGTAGTCTAGAATATTAACTGCACCTGTCAGAATTTCCCACTAGGGCAGAGGAGAAGGAATTGGGAGTGGGACTAGCAGCTAAAAGGAATTTCAGTTTTATCTATAACATTACACACACACACACACACACACACACACACAGTAATACCTCAGTTCATGAGCACTTCTGTTCACAAAAAATCTGGTTCTGAAACAAGAGCGTTCAAGAACGTTTTGTTTCAAGAACGTTTTGTTTTCATTTGGGAACTACATCGAGTGACAAACACTACCATGGTCATCTTTCCTACACAAACACAAATATGGCCATCTTCCCCAAAATTGTAAATCAAATTAAGTTCCTAAAGCAAGGTACCACACTCTATATATTTTAAGGAACAAGTTATCCATGCATTATCAGTGCAATTAAAATACAGTGGTATATATATTTTAAGGAATAAGTTATTCATGCATTATCAATGCAATTAAAATACTGTACAATAATAAAGACTATACACAGCTTGGTACTGGTGAAAGAGTTGGTTTCAAATTCTAGCTCTGCCAGTTATTTCTGTATTTGGTCAAAGAGTCAAATGTTGTAAAGAAGTAGTATATAGAAGACTTAAGTTCTGAAGTTCAGGTGGACTTTGGGGGCCCTTTGAGAGGCAGTAGTTTGATTTATTATGTGATATAGCTAACATAAGACTATAGTTGCTTTAAAAGTAGAGATCATATTTTATTTACTGATATCTTAACAGTGATTAATCTTTTCACCCAATAAGCTTACAATAAATACTTCTTAAATTGTTACAGACTTTAGGAGGGTATGTGTGTGTGTGTGAGCGTGCGCACACACACATGGGTTGAACACGAGTTAAAGAAGCCTGTGTGGACTATGTTATTTACTGTCAAGAAAACAGCCATGATGGGAAAACAGAAGGTAGCATTTTTATGGTACTGGCAGGTTGAAGAGAGGTTGGTTTTGTTGCCTTAGTGAACATTTTGCGTAGGCAAAAAGTGTAGACATGGTGTGTCAAAGCTTGGAGCCAGGCAGAGAAGAAACGAGAGAAGCTGATGTGAAGATAAGAGAAGTAGTATTTTCTTCTGGTATGGGAGCAAAATAGTGAAGGAAGAGAACCATAAGATTGTGGTGACACCGTCAATGGTAATAATCATGGCAATGATGACAGTGTCACCTTTTAGATTCTCCTGTCCTCAGGGAGCACTAATTAGGTTTAGGTTTTTGTACCTAGTTAGGTACAAATGGTTTAGAGCACTAGTTAGGTACAAAAACATTTAAATATTAAGTGAAGCAGGTCATTAAGTTTGGACTGCACTGTATCCTGCAGATGGGAAGAATAAAAGGACACATTCTTATCCTTAGATTCTTCCCCTTCTTTGTCTTGGGACAGCACTGTGTGCTTAGCTTCATAAACAACACGGGAGGGATACTCTTTGCTAAGGGAAGTAGTGTCACTGATCATTATGCAAACAGGACCAGCTGTGGGTGGAAATCAAATACAAATTAGAAGGAAGATAGGGCAATTTTAGGATTGTTTTTAAAAAGCTCAAGAACATGTGCCAGATAGGACTGAAATTAGAATATTTGAATGATCGTATGTAGAGAAGCAAAAAAAAAAAAAAATAGAAAAAGACTTTAGATTTTATTTTATTAAGTTTTTGTTTTTTGGTACAAAAGGTACTTCACACAATGACTAAGTGTGAAGTGCAACCATGAGTTTATTGTACGAAAACTGTTCTACAAGAATACTTCACTATAAATTGTGTAGAAAACCTAAATGTAAAACTGATAATATGCTTTCTGTCGAATCTAGCTTTTCTTTGAACCCTACAAGTAGTTCACTGAAACCAGAACAGTGTTTCAAACCAGAGCAGAGTCAATTTAAGTGGCTTCAAGAGTCACAAGAGTCATGCGGGTAGGCTCCTCTTGTATCTGCTGATTAAACTACTCCTTTAAATTCCGAATTTACCTCTTCTACCCACAGATACCTAAACAATGGGTTGAATGAATTCTCTCTGCTGGATGGTGAAGGAAATTATGGGAAAGATAAACTTCCCCCAACTGACTACAGTTAGACAGCCATGACTTAGATTAGATAGGTGCAAGGGATGTTTGCTTGCTGCCCCCGAATTTTTCAATTACTACCCTTTTTACCTTTGTCTGAAAAGCACTTATTTTCCTTTAAGAATCAAGTCATTGCCAAATTCTCACCTGTACTTAGGTGGGATCCTCACATTTGAAGTTAGGCTTTGGTGGGTTTAAGCACACCTGTATGCCATCCCACCTGGCCATGGTGATGAACAGGCTTTTGCTTTAATCCACTGCCACCACAGTAAACCCCAGAACTTTTGCTGGGAGTGCTGGGACACACATCCTTTTTTTTTTTTAACCTCAAGATAGTATTTATGAGGTATTAAGTATAAAAGTACCATATCCCTTTTTGCTGCCCTGGAGTCCATCTAAAGTAACACCACTGTACTGAGTAAGACAAGGTAGAAAGAACTGCAGAAAAACAGACCTGGAGCTGGAGAACTGCTAATAGCTAGTCTGAACCTCTCATGTAATTAAAACTGCCTCTTCAGGCCCAAGAGCCAGTCAAACCCCTCACTCCTCCCCCTTTTTTTGGTCTAAATCAGTTGATTTAGTACTTTTATTAATTGAAATCAAAAGATTCCTAAGAGACAAAACTCCACTTACCTGATTAATGGTTTTAAAAACAAACATGGATGAAATACTGAGCCACATTTCAGTCTTGATGGATAGGACAAGATGGTATCTTATTGTACAGAGAAAAACTAGTTGCTTACTATAATTGAAAATTTAAACTATATTATTTTCTTAGGGCCAAGCATCCCTTCATTATTTTTGGCAGTCCCTTAAATTTATTCCATATGGAATCTGTGGGGGGATGTTTGAATTCTAAATGAAGAGTCTCAACCATTACAAGCTGCATAAAACATAAGTAAAACATTTTTGCCAATTTTTTTTTATTTGTATGCCCTATTTTAGATCTGGGAATCTGACACTAAAAATGGTCTCAGATTTAATGTTGATTTGTATTCAGTGCCAACAATAAAAAAAAAGAACCTTAGTTAATATGTCTTTGGTGTTTTTATTTCAGAGGACTGCTATTTCATAAGAACATTTTCCTAGACTGGATAGCTGGGGTAGGGGAATGGTTTATTCTTTATACATGAAGAAAAATTTCTACCAGTAGTCTGGAAAAAATATACAATGGTCTTCTTTTCTTCAAGAACTTAGGATAGTAATGAGATATTTTTTCTCACCTTAGCTTCTAAGAAAATTTACAGTGAGCCACATTGTCCCTCTGTAATCTAGTCTGGGACATATAATTTTAGAACCTGAATGTACCTTTTTGCATGTCAAAATAAAAGTAATTTTGGCACTTGTAATAAATCAATAAACAGGAGAGTTGTGTTTACTCTGGCCTTGTCTGCTGCCTTGTTCAGCTGCTAGAACAAAATACCTTAATCCAAACTTGACTATCCAAACATTTCAACATTATTGCTGTCTCCCCAGCCTGTCTGTGTTCAATCAGGCTGACATCAATTGGTTCAAAGATCTTCACTCATTTGCCAGCAGACAAAGAAACAACCCTGGGTTTCACTTGGTACCACATCTTTTCTCTCACCAGTAGGCACCACAACTTCATGCAGATACTTTCTCTTATTATATAAAGGCTCATTTAATATTTTATTTGCTCCAGACAATAGATGAGGCAGTGTTGTTTAAAGATCTTCTGTGTGATGCAGGACCTCACCTAAGCCACACTGGGTAGTGCAGGTGGTGCAGTAAACACAAAGCCCAGATCCCAGGTGTTATGTCCGTATTTATTCAATAAAGACTACGTAGTTTGGGACTACAATAAGCAATCCTTTGTTTTCACAAGGTTTTACAAAGTGTAAGGCCACC
The DNA here is from genome assembly GCA_028451465.1 of Erethizon dorsatum. NCBI lineage: Eukaryota > Metazoa > Chordata > Mammalia > Rodentia > Erethizontidae > Erethizon > Erethizon dorsatum. Next base: position 60,484,863 of record CM051838.1, read on the forward strand.
TAAACATGTTTTAAGGTCATGTTTTTAAAGTCTAAGGCGAAATTTACAACCAACTTTGGGAAGACTGATTTGAGACTGAAATCACTCTAAGAACCCTACCATATCCACATTCCAGGTGAGCTTTTTAACAGGGGATGGGATCACTCCAATCTCTTTCTGATATTGTATTTTCTTCAAGCTGCATCACCTCCTACCTACTTTTTAAATGTAATTTCACGAGATAAAAATCACACCAAATAGATTTGGGAATATAGTATAGTTTCTAACAAAGCCGTTCTTTCCTCCAGGAAGTTCAACAATAAATAGGCATTATGTTTAATCATTTTAAATGAAGTCAGGTCTAAAATTTGCTATTTTTATTCCAGAGCCCAGGCTATAAAAACATCTTTCTTCTTTCTTATATAAGAAAATAAACTTCTTAAATAAGTGATCCTATTTCTGTTGGCTCCTGGGCATAAAATGTGCTACTTAACTAAAAATATTTTACCTTTTTCTTTATCCTGTTGATCTTCCACAATGTGGAAGAATTTCCCTTTAGACTAGATTGAATGAGAAAGTACCTCAAACATACATGGTTAAAGAAGTTTGTTTTCTGAATTAAAAATACTTCAGAATGTGCAACTATTTTCTCAGTAGTATATACTAAACATGTAGTCTTTCATTATGAGCAAAGATGTATCACTAAGACATAGACACTGCAACTTTTGGGGTAAGAATACTATTTAGGATTTCCTAATTCACAGTCTGTCAGAGCATTTCTATCCTTTCTAGGGACTCTTCAAAGAAACTAGCAAATGTTCACTTTATAGAATTTGAATTTATTCTACCCTGTTAACTTGAAAATATTAATAGATTACTACCACCACCACTACTCCCACCATTATGACTGGTTGCTGACAACAATTGTCAGCTTGCTGAAAGAGAACAAATACGAGATGGGAGAAGATGTCCCTATTTTCAAGATTCCTGAGGGTTTAAAATGATCTTGTGAGGATGTTGGTAAGACCACAGCTGGAAATCCAGAGAACGAGCAGTCCATAAAACCTAAGAATGAAATACTATCAAAGGTTTAGAAAGCTGAGGATTTTTTTTTTCTTGAAGAAGGTGAAAGATGAAAGGAAAACCTGCACAAGTAGCATACCAAGAAACAGATGGTCTTTTTAAAAAATGAACTTGTGTCTTCCACAAGTATGCTTCTTAATTGTAGCACACCGAGCACTTTTATGCAGATAATTTCAATTGCTAAGCATACAGCCAAATAAACAGGGTTAGCTCATTGACATTAAATGACATAGTGTACTTGGAGCTCGTCTACTGTTTAGTCTGTAAACACCTGATATACAAAATCTTATGAAGAAACTAGTGCCAAGACAGTTTAAGATTAACCAATGTTCAGTGAAGATTTAAAAGCTTGGCTTTCATTTTGCTAAAGATGCTAACTTTCATATTTAATCAATGAAGTTCCATTTTTAGTGCTCAATTTTGAATTTATGATTTTGTTTCTTTTTGGCTTATTCCAAAATGAGCTAAGGAAGCTTAGAACTAGGATGGGAAGAGGTAACTCAAGAACTTACATGAGTGCAGCAACAATAAATTCTCATAGTAACATATCAGAAACAAGTATATTATTTAATTTACTTTCCACTGGGTATATGGAGGAAAAATGGTTTAAATTTCTATTTCTATTAGGCATCGGATTCTAGGAACATTAGTAACAATCCTCAATAAAGGTCTTCTACTTTCCTCACTTTGGTTTGCTAGTTCAATGTCCCCTTATTCCTTGCTGAGGAAGCCCGTCAGTAAAAGTGCAGGCAGATCCATTTGCCCTCAGGAATGCACACTCTTCCCTCAATTCCACTGTAGGAGAACATCTGGAGCAATGGCAACTTGCTCTGAAGAGGGGCTTATTGTGCTCGCTTCAGCAGCACATATAGGGAAGAGGGGCTTATCTCCTTGGGAGGGTGGGTGAGGGTTATGGCTAACAGTGAGAACTGATTAAGAGTCTTCACATAGTTGCTTCCAAACTTTGTTGGACAGCTGTCACATAGCCAAGCATGTGTTTAAAACCTGGCTGGTCACTCCTGTATATCTAGGAAAGTAGCTGGATTCTACTATTCAATGTGGAGATTTTTGAAGGAATCTTGACTGATATCATTAATTTGAGTACTAAATGAACTTTTTGTGTACAAAAAGACTTCAGTATTTGTATAAACTTACTTTACTATTGCTCTTACTAATCACAGTAGCCAGACAATTTAAATTTGGGACAAAATATGAATAAATTTACAGGCACATACCTATAGTGGTCTATTTACATATAAAACACATAGAAATTGCCATCTATTATCTATCCATGTTTAATATTTCTATTAAACAATATCCATATTTGAAATACACTAGTGACAGATCTCCATAAATTATATAAATAAAATTCTCATTGCCTACTGAGTTATAGAAGGCAAAGTGCTTTCATGAGATTTTAAGGTTCTTCTCAAAGACAAAAATGTTTCATATTCCTTTGGATTCTCAGTGCCTTGTGGTGCTTAGTAATGATATCAACCAGTCTTTATTTATAGCCTTTCCCTGGGTTTTGTCTCATGACCCAAGGAAGTAACTCATAAAGTATTGTTTTTGTTCTAATTATCTTTCAAACTTGAGACTCCCTCTGCTTTCATTATAGGTGGACTGCACTTTAGGGGAGGGCTCCTGTTACAGAACCTAGGCACTTGATAACTTAATTTTCATTAACATTCGGTAACATAGCATTTTTGTTTTATGTTACACTACAGTAAAACTTTGTTGATACTCCAACAAATACTACTTATGTCATGTTGTTGTTCTTATAGACAAAGAAACAGATTTTTACCGCATCTGAAAGAAAAAAATGCCTAGGGTCCTGACTAAATAGAGATTCTTATTTTGGTTACCTAACAAATATTCAGGACTACAATGCTAGCATCTTGCTTTGCTCTCTCACTCATATCTGATCTATTAGCAAAATCTTGTTTGGCTCTTCTTTCCATCAGTCCAGGAATCTCCACTTCCTCTGGGATAACACACTGTTCATTGTTTCACCAACAAATGACTCATCCTCCTAACCTTTCACATAGATATGCTCCATCCTTCCTCCCCATCATCTTCAAGTTTACGCTCTCACCTCTTGCAGATTTTTTAGAGCTCCTTTCTCAATGAAGTTTTCCCTGACAGAAATAGCACTTGCCTTCACTTTCCTTTATCCCTTCTGCTCTGCCTTATCTCCATATTACCTTATCAACTTATTTTATGTATTTCTTTATGCTAGAATGTAAATTCCCAAGGGGGAAGGATTTTTGCTTGCTTTCACTACTTTATCTTTAGCACCTAGGACAATGCCTGGGTATCATGTTCAATAGGTACTTACAGAATAAATGAACAGAATGACGGCTTAGTGCAACTGTGCAGCAAGTTAAGATCTAGTTTTAAGCCACAGTTGCAAAATGTGTATTCAAAATTTAAGGAAAACCAGTAAAGTTATTTGGCCTTGTGACTCTTATTTAGCGACTAAGTATTTCAAATACCGTACTGGCTCTTTTTTGAAAAATTTGCATATTGAGAATTGAAGTGACTGGTCCTGTTACATTCATATTTAAACCGTGGATGTGAATCTTAATAGATGGTTCCCAAGTCTTAGCAGCACTGTCTTTGTCACTTAATCAGCAAAACTCTGGTGAGCACAGAGTTAATGCCATTTCTAGGTGAACATGAATTACCACAGGGATTTGAATAACTGAGCCCAGTATGAATCTCTATTTCTTTGGTGGTCAACTTGAAGGTACAATGAAGTGATGTGTGTCACATGAATAAGCGCACACCCAAAATTCTGGAGTGAACTTTCAAGAAAATTGAGTGACTTCTATATAGTAACCTTTGTAAATCTAGTAGAAGCCAAATTTACATCAATGCCAAAGGCAGAGTGAATCTTTCTCCAGGAAGTACCTAATCCTACAATAAACCTGTTGAAGAGACAGGTTTAATGTTCACCAAGGCTAAGTGTTTAAGAGGTCTCCACGGTATAATTTGTCACTGCTACAAATTTCTGCTTTGCCTTAAAAGCCGTGAAAATTGCTCTACAATCTCACTAGGAACTAAGCTGCTCATGTCAAGACCACAGTTTATAATGCATTTCTACTTTCACAGAATGTTTTTGTTTATGGCTTGTTGAAAAAAATATACGCTATTATACATATAACAAAGCCACAGGATATAGTCATATGAAAATTCAAAGGGTAAACTATTTGAAAACTAACACTGCTTGAGTTTATTAAACTGAGCAAAAACAGCATTGTACTCTTTGTCTTATTAAATAGAAGCTTTCAGATCAAAAGGGAATTGGGGAGGTGGTCATTGAATTTTTATTTCCAACAGAGTTTAAAAATTAATTATTCATGTACTGGTAGTAGAGTGACTATATTATAGTCTGTGAGGCTTATTCAGAAATTCTGTGAAGTTGAATACTCCTATTTCTATTCTATGTGCCAAATAAGATATGGAACACATAGGTAGGTTCACATATTTCTATATATTTCACATATTTTTGCTTAATACAGTATTAAGCTATCAGCAACATAAAAGTTAGCTCTTTAATAGATTTTTAAATAGATTTTAGATAGCTGACAACAATAAAATTTAGAAGCAGGAAATAGTATGGCAAAGGGCAAGGCACAGCTGATACCATGACTTAGAGCAGTTTATGGTGAACCTTTTAGAACTTTTAATGATAACAGGTACTGGCTGCAGCATGCGTGGTATAGGTTTGCCACCACTGACTTAGAGGAAGGAGCCCATCATGTAAAGAAATGTAGAAAATGGAAGCAACAAGTCAAAAGTTTTCTTAGCTATTACACAAAACACAATTCTATGTACTGTACAACTTAAATTCAAGCCAGTTATAATTATGATTGCTGGAATCAGGAAGAGGGAGCAAGAGATACCCAAAGTGAAGAGCCCAACACTTGTACTTCACCCTGGACAGCTCTTTGATCATACTGGCTGCTCCTCCAACCACCTGGAAAGCCAGGGAAAGTACAGTTGCATAACTCAAGTTGACTTGGCCCAGCTTTATTGAATACTGATTCAACTTCAATTTCAAATTCAATTTCTATAGAGCATTTGCTAAATATAAAGCTCACATTTCCTCCGTGGACACAGGTAGGTTAGTACTGTCAGAGCTAGCAGATTGAAAGAAGGACCCTAATGCTGGGGGCAGAGACCTGGGTACCACCAGATAGATTATGAACAATGATGCCTGCTGCTGACTTCCCTACATAGGTACCCAGGGATGGTGGGAAAGCCAGAGAGATGCCAGTAAGACTTACTTCTTTCCCCTTAGCACACAGGACATTTTATTTCCAAAATGTACTGAGGTCAGACAAATACCACAAGGCATGCTGAATATCTGAATGTGGATGGTTTGCAATGTGTGCTCTGGGCACTGGAGTCACTAATATGTATGAAAGTCTATGGGACAATTTCTCTATGCAATACATTACAACATCTGAAAAAATCAATGTCCTAGGGCGCAGAAAGATGAATACAGAGCTTTTCAATTATCTTTTTTTCTTCTAAAAATACTGCTACCTTCAAACAGATTGAGTTGTTTTCATTTTGATTAAGATGTTGAGTCTATGCAAGGATTTCAACTAGCTCAGTCTCACTGGGTAATGGAACAGTGGGCAGAAGACTGTATAAACCTTGAAAACACAATAGGTTAATAAAATATTCCCTGAGCATTCAATGAATGAAGGTATCTTCAGCAATTGACTTGTCTGTTTAACAGTCTAGCTGCATCCAGTTTCTTTAAGATTGACATTGTCTTTTTCTTTAAGCCAACATCTTCTGTCAGTAAGTACATAGATCAGTATTGTTTTAACATAAAATGTCCTGTCACACTTATATCTTGGGAAATACAACAGCTTTTTCATATTCAGTCAAATAAGAAACCAGAGTCAGTTTATATAACAGGTAAAAACTTAACTGTCCATCTCAATTACTCTAAAGGCACAGGGTCATCTGCCACCTTTGAAGACATAGGCCTGCACAGAAATGATACAATAGAAAGAATAAGCTTAGAGGTTTCCCAACTTCTTGGGGGGGCAGAGAGGAATATAGTAGGACATAAGGAATTACATTTTTTTCTTTCATTTTGTGTTTTAGAACAGGTGTTTCTGCCTAGTGCCTACAGCACTTTCTACCAGTGTTAATAAGGTGTGGAAGAAGGCTTGTCAAACTTGTTACAGTGGCACAACCCTTCTTCTAAACCAAATTTTCCATAAAAGGCTAATAAATAATAAAGTTAAAAACAAAATGACTCTGTAGCAATGGGTATGCAAGTCTGTGGGGGCTGAGAGGGGAAGGAAGGGATGAAGTCATGGGTCTAAACAGTGCCAAGCCATAGAAGGTGCTTAACAAGTATTAACCCAACAAACAACCTATCATTTCAGGGAAGTACAGACTGAATTGCTCTGAAGTTCCATAGCATGCTTGCCTCAAATAAATTTAGGTTGTCCTTTCTGCTACTATTTTTGTCTTATTCCTGGCCCTGGTAAGTAGGCTCTTGTAACCTGGGAATGGCTACGGTGTTTGAGCCATAAGGAAGTGGGGATTTCTAGAGCTCTTGACACCTATTACTTCTTGGCTGATTTGCAGAGTCCTAACTCCCATACACTTACCAAAGAGAATTCTATGGCTCCCCGGCATACTAGCCAGGAGCATCTTCTCTTGGCCATTCTCTCACCTTCTGCTCCCTGCCAGAGAATCTATGGTCATCCCCTCAATATTCTACTCCTGAGAGGCTATTTTGCAAATTTTTATATCACTGCTGTAGTAAAATAAAATGTAATATTTTTAAACTGGAAAGAGTTAAGATTCTTCTCTAAAACACTAACGTGCTTGATATGCTACATTTCATTTTCAAGGACACAGGATTAATACCCATCCTTTCATTGATTTATCCAACAAAAATTTATTGGGCTCCTGCTCTGTGGGAAGCACTGTCCTTGACAGTGGGGTATGGCAATCAACAAGACAGACAATTCACAGTGGCAACATTCTGGTGGGAAGAAGCAGACAAACACAGACAGATAAAGGAATAAGTGCTTCTAAGACTGAGGAGTGCGCTGAAGAAAAGTAAACAGGGTGAGGTGGAGGATGCGGGGACAGCTTGGCAGTCAGCTGTATTCGATTAGGTAACCAGAGAAGTTCAGCCTACAGAGAATGCATCTGAGCTCAAAGGAAACTGTTGAGAAAGACCTCAGCTTATAGCCTTTGCTAGGAAATACCAAAAATATGAAGGAACATAAAAAATCTTTTTATTTCCTTTAGATTTCACTAAAAATTAAGTGTTATGGCTGAGAGCCACATTCATTTCTAATCGGGTACAAGGAATCACATTAAGAAATATTTATTACATGTAATTTGGTAGAATGCTCCAGATGGTATCTGGGTATTTGCACAGAGCTTTTGTATCAAATTAGTAATCATTAATTAAGATTTAAATTATTCAGAATACACTGGGTAGGAAAAGGTAAATAAGTGGTCAGGTCAGTATTAATCCTGCATGAAACTTTCAAGCAGAGAGAGCTTGGCTTTGAGGCTGCTCTTCTCTCCTAAAATTCTCTTTTTATCATATTAACCACAAATATACCCAGAGTCTTCATATTCTACAGTTTAGCAATTCTGAACTTAACCAAGTAATTGAAAAAATCCACCCTAAGAATAACCTGAGGAACCCTCCTTTTAACCTAAAAGCAATTTCACCAGATGATCTGTTTTAAATTGAATAAACCATCTATCACAAAATTCTTGAGACCAATTTAAGAATTCAACAAAATTTCTTGTGCCTAATAACACCCTTCCTCAGTTGCAGAGGCAAGTTAAGAAGATAATATGTGAAACAGAGCAGTTCTGAAGTCTATGCATTTTCTGATTTGTGTTATGGTATAATACAATGAAAGAATTGCTTTCGACACTGTCAAGTGAAATCTCAAGGACAAAGATTTTATAGTTTTCTCTTCCTGAAAAATTGATGTAAGATTCAATTTACTTTGGAATGTTCAAGTGCTTCGGCAACTGAGGAAAAAAAATATTGATTTCTTTGTATAGATGTTATGTAATTAAGTTCTAATTTGACAAAAGAACTGATCAAAAAGTGGTAACCATTCTGAATGTTCCTCAGGGCCAATTACCTGCAATGTTTTTAGAAAGAAAAATGCTCAAGTATATTTCTTCTCTGCAACTCAGGTGTTGTGTTTCCATACGAAATTCTTATCTTTAAAAAAAGAATTATAAACCCAACGTTTGTATAGTTGCACACTTCTTATGCTTCTGCGTGTTTTGATCTTGCCACCTGCTGCCTTGTGTGGTAGTTTTTGGATGATGATCTACGTCAGCAGATGGTGTCAGTTCCCTCACATATTCCTTCAACAATCACAGTTTCCGAAAAGGTCAACAGCTTCCTGTTGTAAGTACCTATGCCTTTACCGAGAGTGTTCTCTGGCTTCAAACAATGTCTGGATTGCACATGGTACTGGGTATCAAATATATGGAATTAACTGCCAAAAACTAGCCCTTGGTCAACAACAGAAAGGTGATGGTTAATAAATAACCCAGTTTCTTTTCCCCTTGGGGCACGACTCAGAGGCATACTCTATGTCATCTTCCTGATACCCTCTAGTGGGATTGAGCTCCAGTTGCCTGCAGTAGTAATAAGTTCATTAGTGTGTCTTCTAATGGCTTTTCCCCACTGCCTTCTTTTCTAACCCTACTCCCTTAACAGAGTTTTCTCCCTTAACAGAGATATCCTCCTAAATATACCAGACACATTCAAATCTGTTTCAGAGAGTACTTCTCTGAAAATTACAATTAAAAAACTGTATCTTAAATATGCAATGCATTTGTACATGAAATGTGGAACTGATAAAGAAAACATCTAACATTTATTGAATGTATCATGTACGTGGTGCATTTTTGCCAAATTTTTTATCCAACAGCCTTATTGAAGCACAGACTTTACTTGTAGTTCACTACTAAAGCCCAGGTCCAAGAAAATTACTTAAACATATCAGGCACTCACTATGATACATAATTCCAATTTTACAGATGATGTAATAGTGGCTTCAAAGGTGAGTAGCCTACGGATGGTTCTGGAGTTCTAAGTGGCAGGTCTGACTCTGGAGTTAACTCTTCTGGAGTTAACTCTTCACCCACCCAAGACTAGATAATGATCTAGATGGGGAAAAGGAGCAGGGAGTCCACTTAACAAATATTAGTTGCTCTGGGTTTATGCAGACAGTAAGTCATTTACAAGGTTACTAACATATTTGTCACAAAAAAGTCTGTACTGCTTGTCCCTTCATTTACTAATTGTACTAGCTATAACCCTTCTGGCTATCTGCATCTTTTCCTACTCTTTTTGCTTGTATCTCCCGAATAGTTAAATTATGTGTCTGCCCTTGTGCATAGTGAGAAGGTTCCAATGTTTACTGATGATTAATTTGGTGTGTGTCATGATCTCTCACAAATCTCTTACTAGTCCAATAGCTGGTTCTCAGTTCAAAGAGAAGGGGAGAATAATTAGCTTACCTATGGTAGGTAAAGAGGTAAATCTCTTTCCTTTTATATTACAAAAGATAGTAAGAAGGAAGAAAGGTAGAAGACTAGTACTGAAAATGTTTATTTTCTGCTGCAAAATAAGTTAGGAAAACTTAGTAGTTCAAAATTTTTTTCCAATTAGTAATGCACATTTTGAGCTATCTGCATCTGATTTCTCCAGAGTTATTGATTTCCTCAGCCTATCAAATGGAAACCTATTTATTTTTGTTGGACTGTTGACTTGAATTTTGTTCAAAAATAAAGCACAATAAAACTACTGATTAAACATTTAAATAAAACAAAGCAATAAAGCATGCATCTAAGAACAATAATTGAAAATTGCATAGTTGAATTAGCAATTTAATAAAAAACACCATGCTAAAAAGAATATCTTCACAGGAGGTTTCAGTGGTTATTAAAATGATGCTCCCAAAGTTCTATGACTTGTAATAAAAACACTAAATAGAAAATAAATGCTAAATCAATTTCTACTAAATATTTAAAATGCTAAAGGTTAATCTATTCTGGTGACCTAGCCATGACGAAGTGACATATTGTAAATAATAAATGGCATCTAATAATGAGAACTGTAACTACATTGCATAATAGTAATATTTATATAATGGCTCAGAGCCACATTAAATACTATGGTGCAGGCAATTAATTATGTGAGGAAAAATGTAATGTTGCTACAACTCTATAGAGTTAGTTTACTCAAGAAGTGGATTTTGTGGAGGAGCAGTCCAAGTACTTAAAACTCTTCAAAAGGCTTTAAAGTCTTTCATTCTTGAGCAGCCCATTTGACCAAAAGCTAGAAACAATCACTTTCTTTCATACAAAGGATTATGAACTAAATGCAAAAACTGAAACATAGAAAATAATTTTTGTAACTAAAAAGCTCTCATAGGCCTTTAACTATGAACACATCATGATTCTTTGGTAAATAAAGTTGATGTAAGAGAGCATATTACCTATTGTAAGTAGTATTTTTCACTAATGTAGTAATTTTCTTTAGAAAAGGTTCTTCAATTTCAAACCAGAATTTCTATGAGGAGAAAAACACTCTCCTTTTTCTTTGTTATTTATGATGATGAATTGACACCCAAATAATCAACCCTTATTCTTGTCATATGTGACTGGTATTTTACATGTATTCCAAGAAGTTAAAGTGAAAAAATAAAGGAGGTTGCTCATGGTTTTTTAAAATACTATAGTAATTACTGTTTTAATTTCATCTACTCCTATAACTGACTTAATTTGGCATTTAGATATTAAGTATCCAAATATTTTAAGGGTAGCAAATGATATTATTTTATTATTATTATTTTTTTTGTGGGTGCCGGGGGTCGACCTCAGGACCTCGCGCGCCAGCAGGCGCCCGTGCCGCTGAGCGATATCACCGGCCCTGTTTTTCGTATGTGGGTTCCGGGAGACAAACTCGGCCCTTGCGCTTGCCAGGCAGGTGCTTACACGGCTGAGCCATCTCACCGGCCCAGCCAATGATATTAAATAAGATTAAATTTCTCATCATCTACAGAGCTTTTAAAAATGTTAAGTCTAGTGTAGGAAGAAAAGGTACTTGGGTAGTTCCTCTCAGCCTTAACCAAAGAAATTCTTAATAACAATATGGGAAAATATGATTGTTCTTTGAACAGTGGTGTAGGAAATGTAAGTTTATCTTAAAATCTGGTACAGGGAAGCAGAATACAGAAAGACAAAGAGAAAATAAGGGGACTGCTCAAACACTAAGGAAAAGCTTTTTCATTAGGATTAAAGAGGCAGTGAAAAAAAAAAAGACTGACCAGGTTTTCAGGGAAATACATATACAATAGCAACCCATCACATCATTAGTTGTGAAACAATCTTTTTTTTTTTTTTTTTTGTGGGTACTGGGGGTCGACCTCAGGACCTTGCGCGCCAGCAGGCGCCGGTGCCGCTGAGCGATATCACCGGCCCTTTTTTCGTATGTGGGTACCAGGAGTCGAACTCAGGCCCTCGTGCTTGCCAGGCAGGCGCTTACGCCGCTGAGCCATCTCACCGGCTCGGAAACAATCTTTTAAACCTTTATTTATTTGAGAAAGTTTGGCTCTTGGATGCATTCCAAGAGACAAGAAACTACTTTGATTTTTTTAAAAAGTCAGCAAAGATGACTCTCCCAACCCCACCCAAATACTCACTAGATAATCCTTTGAAGAGGCTATATTACATTTTGAAATAATATTACATTTATATTTTGTATACAGAAATTCAACAACTAATATTACTTCTAACTGATCTTACATATTCAAATTTGAGGAAAATAAGTAGTTTACTTATGAATAGCTTCAAAATACTATTTTATGGAGAAGACAGTTTGAAGAGAAAGATGGTTTTAACAAGATTAACACCTACTATATTATTACTATAAGCAGAGCAAAAGTCATGTATCCCAATTCTTTTGGGTACAGTTCTTTCATCTGCTATTTAGCTATGGGCCTGCCTATAATTATACTGTGATCATACAGTCATCACTGTAAGTGCATGCAGCCGTTTGTAGAAAATGGGCTCTTGAACAGAAGTTATACATTTCATAATTACATCTCTGGAAGTACAGTCTCTTGCTGGAGCAGATTTTAAAAAATATATAAACTAACACCTGAAAAAAAGAAAACAATCTTCTCATTCAGGAGTGAATAGTGTAAGGCCCCTATCTCATGCACTGCCATTTTACTATTTATCTTTCCTTACACAGTTCAGTAGAGGGGAAGTAACACAAGGCAACGAAAAGTGAGATCGCTCTCTACCCTCTACCTGCCATGTTGGTGGTGAGAAGAAACTCACTGTCAATATTAAAAATGGTGAAGACTAAACAGATGCAATAGGGAAAGTCTTAGAGAAGAATTCATGTCTAAATGGCTTGTTCTTTTATTTCCTTGGGGGTGGACTGGAGGGTATGGAGCCACATGCTTTTGAAAGCATATATCTAATTATTCTGTGGTTTCCTATTTTTCCTGATGCCTCTTTTCCTACTCTAATCTCATTATTTAAAATGAACCACATTTGTTTGGTATTATTAAGTCTGATAAATTATCCTAAATGTTCTAAAATTACTTTTACCACTACTTAATGGGAAAACATATTAAATTGTAAAAGCAACGTTTATCTATGACAGGATGTGTATAGTGTGCAATAGTACAAATGATAATATTTTAAGTATATGTGCACATAAAATACATCTGATATTTAAAGTTTCTAAAAGCTTCAACAGATTTTCTTGGATTTTACTCTCAATCTGAAATGTTGATTTATTGAAAATATGAATGTTATAAAGGCAAAAATAGCGGAATCAGTCACCTACGAAACATAATAGTTTCAAGAAAAACTTGTTGATGTAACTAGAGGAACCCATAATGCTTACAGATTTCTGTGGGAAAGAGATGACTTGCCCACATGTATAAACAGAGGCAAATGGTTGTGTGAAGAGGACCTCAATGAGGACAGAGTCTAAGGTGGGAGAAGGGATGTGAGTTAGCAGTTACAAAATCTCTATTTCCTATTTCCCTATATTTCCATAGCCAAAACATCTGGGCTTATTTGTTCCCTATAAAATAATACTCAACAACTCCATGTAAATACTAGAAGGACATATAATCCATCAGCATTGTCTTTTTATTCTACCTCCAAAATAGTTTTTTCATTTGCTTTTGCCCATCTCCAAGGTCACCATCATATCCCCCTGCACCACAGCAAACAATCCCCAAATGGTCCTCTTTATATCCCATCCTTTCTGTACATAGCAGCTTAAGTAAAAATGTAAAAAAAAAGTATTTCTGATCACATCTCTTTGCATAACACCCTTCAACAGCTTCCCAGTACATTCAGAATAAAAGCCAAGTGCATTACCATGGCCTATATGAGATATGTGCCAGTCCAAATATCTGATCATTACCACTTTGGTTGTATCAGCCTTCCATCAACTTCTTCACCTAGCCAAATTCTCTCCCTTTGCCAGGCCTTTGTGGCTGTTGTTCCTGCAGTTCCTTTACCCAGATCTTGTGGGCTGTCTCCTTCTCATCTTTCAGTTCTGGACTTAGATATTTCCTTCTAATGGAAGTCTCTGATAATTCTACATAAAGTAGATCCTGACGCTTTTCTTTTCTGTAACAGAGTTTTGTGCATTTCCTTAATCTTGCATATTCCATTATTACTTGATTTGTTCATGTTTTATGGATTATTTCTCCAACTAGTATACAAACCTCAAGTGGTAACCAGTATTACACGTTTATTCTAGATAGCGGATTAAATGACCAGCACGGTGCCTAAATTCCCAAAAAGAAACACGATACACAGTGGTTGCAGCAGAACCCTGAACACATTTTATATTTCACTTCACATGTTATCTATTTATTTAGAATTTATATAGAATTATGACCTACAATATAGACTGTCACCATATGTGAATTTATGAACATGGCTGATTTAGAGTGATTACCCCTTTATTAATAAATACTAGAAAGTTACATTTAATTTTTGAAAAAGTTTTATTTATACTAGTTTGTCAATATTTCCTGCTTTGACATTTTCTATTCATTGTTCAAGCATCTTTTGGAATTTAACTCTACTTAACATTTTATAGTGCCCACTAAAAAGCAAGTAAGAACAATTTTCCTTGGGGCTATGTATACAACCCTTATAGACAATGTGAATTACCACTTTTGGTTGAACTGACCAGAACTGGTTGAACTGAGCAGAAGAGCAAACCCAAATGATGGATATGTCTGAGCATCTGCTTCAGTTATACATCTGAATTGACTATCTGAACTACTGGTTATAGTGCTGGCCTCCAATGGAGCCACTTAATAACAATTACCATAAAATATCAAAGATGCCAAGATCTTATCATTTTTTGTTGTTCATGTTAAAGAATTCTTTTTTCACTGAGTAACTTACACAGACATGTTTATAGTTTAGATCTATTCCTACTTCTTGCAAACATAACGTCATTGTGACATTTCTAGTTCAAAACTGAATCTCTAAAATAATTATTTTGTTTAAACTTAAAGGCATCTAAGGCATGGAAATCTAGGTATTTATCCATGTGCTCACTGTAAATGATGACAGGCCACAGGTTCACACTCATGGAAAACATAAATTTACATTATTTATTGATGTTAATTCTATTAGAATAACTATCATTCAAAATATTTTTGTCTTTTTGATGTACAAATGTCTTTCCAATTAATGAGTCTCAGAATCACTAACTTACTCATTCAAAGTGCAGATTCCTGTATCTTACCTGTAGATTATGTTCAGTAGGTCTGGGGTGAAGTTTAGGAATCTCCATTATTAACATCCACAGATCATCTGGATGAGACACACTCTAAAGACATCAGTCTAGACTGTCCCTAGGCAGAAGGATGTTACCTAACTCTTTTAAATGTTTCCTTTAGTAATTTGCATACTGCATGATATTTCACAGGCATCAATAAATTTTTGCTGAGTGAAATGTTCATATGGATTGAAAGTTTATAACTTTAGGAGACATCTATGGAATATTCTCACTAGTGTATTTTTGAATAGTACTATTTTTAATGCCACTTTAAAAAACTCAATACTGCTTTTTCTTTAAAGGGACTACATTTGGGGAATACACATTTAAAACTTCCTGTGAATATGAGGAAGTTAGATATTTTAATAACCTCTATGTGGCTGGCAGCAGGTGGAATTACCACGAAGAACAGAAAAGTGCTCTTTATAACTCAATCTAGTTTATATGATCTTATTAAGTGGTCTGAAATAAAGTGGTAACCATTGTCTACTAAACTCTTAACCCAAAAATATGTTTAATACAACAAATGTAATTTGTATAAAATAAATAAATTATATTTGTTTTAAAAGCATAATTGTATTTCAGATAACCAAACTAGATAGCCTCTTTTCTCCTTTAGTATACAGTGAAAGAGTTTTAAGAATCAAAGGCAATTTCAAAAAATTAGAATTGAAAACAATTTACTTCAAAGTAAAAGTTATCTGGTAAAATAAATTTAAAGAGAAACTGGAGAGTATAACAGAGGAGGAAAAAAACTCCATAAACTATCTAAAATAGTGTTTAGAATCTAAATTACTTCCAAGAGTGAAAAATCTATCATTGCCAAAAGTAATGTGGCTGCTAAGGAATATACAAGATGTCTAGTTCAATTTTGATTGTAGATACAAAGTAGAAAATTTAGGAACTGAATATAGGTGATGGTTATTACAAAAGTGGAAAAAAAGAGACACAGCATTTTAACAAGGTAAAATAGACTGGTATCAGAAGACAGGAAGAAATAGCAGTAAAGAAAGGAAAAGACTTAGTATGAGAACATAACAAATTTGAGGTCTACCTTTTGCCAAGCCACTTTTTTGATCTCAGTTTTCTTAGTTAATGTACGGGATAGCACAGAATTTACAGGCTTATTCTGAGAACCTGCTATAATCTGTGATAAAGTGCCTTGTAATAATGGTTCACCATTATTATTTGTCTTTGACTCTGTGTAAATTTCCATCTGGACTTTGTATTCCTTTAGCAGTGTTAAAAATGAAAAATCTGTGATTTACTTCAGAATGCATCATCCCTGTTTGATTTTCATTATTACATTTCTTTTCATTTAACAATCTCAAAAGAAAAAAGATGGAGATTAGGTGAGAGAAGGAAAGTACGTGAACTTATGCTCTTAATGGTTAGCTTCATAATATATAATAAATAAATTCCTAAAGTAAGACAATGATTTTAATTCCTCTCCAATGAAAGAGACCATTACAGTCTTGTCTTTTGACATCACAGGTGCTACACTGGGGGATCTGAAAAACTGTATCTCTCGTGTACCTGAAATATTTCTTTTTATATTTGACTAAGATTTGTTTTATCTCTTCCACCTTCCATGACAAATCTAGATTTTGGGAAGAGAACCGTTTTCATTGTAAAATAATATTAATCTAAAAGTGAAGTTTGAACAAAAATGCTATTTCAAAAATGATGTATTTAACTACATATATCGCATTGCAGATTTCAAAGAGAACGATTCTAGTTAAAAATCTTTTTTTTTTTTTTTTTTTTTTTTTGTGGGTACCGGGGGGTCGACCTCAGGACCTCGCGCGCCAGCAGGCGCCCGTGCCGCTGAGCGATATCACCGGCCCCTTTTTTGTATGTGGGTTCTGGGAGTCGAACTCGGGCCCTCGCGCTTGCCAGGCAGGTGCTTACGCCGCTGAGCCATCTCACTGGCCCTAAAAATCATTTTTTGATTGCCATTCAATACATTAAATAAATCTTTTCTTAATTTCAAAATAGTTACTATGACAGAACAAGCAGACATGATATTGTGATCAAAATTACTGTGCTTACAATTATTGAAAAGTTTATTTAAGCCTTGAATCTTTTTTGAAGCAGTGTAATCACCAAGGGTGTCTTTTTTTTTTTGAAACTAGGAGCACAATCCCAATATTAAAGTTTGTTTTTTTTTCCTATTTTGTTTTCTTAATTTCACTCTCTTCTGGTCCTTTCACTAGGCATTCTATTTAGTAGACTGGCTCTGATTATGAGATCTTTTCTGGGTGATATGAAGAGTGAATCCTATCAATTGCTAGGCTGCCTTTAAGACACTCCCTTGACCTCAGGAGGTCCTAAGAGGTGACATTTCTTACTATGTATTACATTTCTTGTAAATGTGTGGTAACTTATTATGAACTACTTACTGTCCTATTTATACAAACTCTGTCACATGCATTAATGTACTTTGTAAAGTAAGTATACAAAATGTTGCGGCTGGTGAGATGGCTCAGCGGCATAGGCGCCTGCCTGGCAAGCGCAAAGGCCTGAGTTTGACTCCCGGAACCCACATACGAAAAAAGGGCCGGTGATATCGCTCAGCGGCACGGGCACCTGCTGGCGTGCGAGGTACTGAGGTCGACCCCCGGTACCCATAAAAAACAAAAAAACAAAAAACAAAAAACCCCAAAATGTTAAAAATGCATATGTTAAATGTTGGTCCAAAACAGTATTCTTAATTTGAAATGAAATCCGTGTTCTGATAATGTGGACTTCATTTCAGGTAGACTGTGAAATGCGTTGCTCTAAGGAGGTTATGGCTGCCGTTTGTCTAAAGAAAGGAATGGTCAGGAGAATCAATATGATGAGCTGTTTTGGTTTCCTTTACTTTATACATAAAAGATGCCATTTAAATAAAAAAGTGGTATTTTTACATATTAAATGTCTATTGCTGGGCCGGTGATATAGCTCAGTGGCGTAAACGCCTGCCTGGCAAGTGCAAGGTCCTGAGTTCGACTCCCGGTACTCACGTATTAAAAAAAAAAAAATGTCTGTTGCTTTACTGAAGATGTGAAGTTTGCCTACATCAAACTCACTGGTTTTTATGTGTGAATAGTAGCCTTACAGAGAGTAAAAATTTCTTAGGAAATGATTTGAAAGTGACTGCTGGCCATTTTACATTAGCAAGACACTACAGCAAAGGTATATAAATATTATTGATTTGTCTTAGCTTTTCTAGAATAACAAAAGAGGCATTTATGTATATGGGTGTGTGCTTCATCTGAAAATACTGTGTTTAACTTTTTTTTTTTTTTTTTTTTAAGAAAGTGATGTCAGTGGTAACATGACTTTTTACAGTGATGTTTTGGAATCTTTAAGAAAGGTGAGCATGCTTTCATGTTTTGCCTTAAAAACACTTAACATTCTGGTACTTCAGTAGTAACAATAAAGTAAAATGGTATATCACACAGAATTATGTCATTTTTTTCTTCGACAGTTTTGTAAGATGTAAACACATGAGCTGACATACAGGGCCATTTGAATGTTAAGCAACACATCTGAACAGAAATGCCAGCACCAGTTTGTCCAGTAGGTTCACAAGATCTCTGTCTACAAATCAGATAGAACAGGGAAGCAAGAGTAAGTTAAGGAGACTAAGTTAAGATTGTATTACTATAGCAACCTGAGAGGGTGTTGGGGGGAGGCAGGGAATTGCGTGCCACCTGCTAATCAATTAGGAGAACTGTTTGCAAGCTCAAGAAATCCTGGAGAATGTGAGTGAGGGTCTAGGGTCAAGCACACAGAAAAACTTAACTGAAAATTCATTTTTCAACTCATAACACTTGTATTGTCAACACCCATATATTAATAATACTGTAGTTCATATTGGCCACTTTGCTGTATGCCATCTGCTTCAAAGAAATCTTATTTCTGTTATTAAATAACTGGTGACTATGGTAACCATTTTTCTATTGCATTGATAATTTCTTTTAGTTTGTATTCAATTGGATGAGATTGGAAATGAACTTGATTTTCAAAGGCAGTATTTAATCTCTCACTAAGGCACTGCATTTCTTTAATGTTTATACAACTGTCTATTTTATACTCTTAAATCTTTAAAATTCTTAATAGCCAAAAAAGTCAGAGTACCAATTTTCTCCTTAGTTTTATTTGTTTCATGTGGCAAGATTATTCAACTTGTTGTTAAATCAGGTCAAAAAAGCTTGTAAGTTAGTTAATTCAATATTTCTTCTAAAATTATTCCCAAAGGCTGAGAATCCTCTTAAGTTTGCTACTTTTCTTTTGCCTTCTGGCTAACTTTTCCTCTTCTTCTTTTGTCACCTTCTACTTTGGCAGATCTAACAAGTATTCCTTTGTCCTACTTTTCTTGAATTCAAAACTACTGATGACGCTACCTTGGGAGAATGACTGATATGTTACACAAAGGCCCCTATGTAGGTGAAGACTGGAGATGTGCTAAGCAGCCCATTATTTTCATAGTGCAGTGATCTGCTTGTGAAAAGATTTCCAAGGGCCGAGACATCAGAATCTCCATTCCTGTTTTATATTGACTTTTGACCTAACATTGCATCAGTAAATCCCATGCGTAAATACAAGGCTGGATGGCAAGACCACTTTGCTAAATATGTGCGATGGTAAACTCTTCTGGTTATAAATTACAACAGAAACAAAATGATCACCTTTTATTTTTGCACTGATTATGTATTAGCCGAAGCAGTCTAAGAGGAGTTTAAATAGTAATATAAAAGTAACTAAAAATTAGATTAAACAATTCATCACTAAAAGTAACTATGGGTACGAAAATGGGTGAGAAAAAAACGACCGGTGTTAGCAAAAGAAAATATTTCTTAAATTAAAAAAAAGCCAAGAACATATTTGTGCAATGAGTAAGTCCTACTATTAAGCACAAATCCCTAGTCTCATATAGAATCATAAAAGGTGGTGAATTAGTGACAAAAACATATTATACAATATATGTGAAACATCCAATAGAAATCTGAGCATAAATAGGCTGAGGTGCTCAGTCACCAATTGGTGAGACGGGGATGCAGATCAGTCTAATCTTATTCAATCTATTGTGTGTGGTGATTCTCTGAGAGTAGAATAAAGGATTCTGAAGCCAGTGTTAGACTGTGATTTTTAGTCCTCTGGGAAACTCTGCTTAAAAAAGCCGAATATCATTAAAAGCCGGTGAGACTCATTCAAGGGCTGCTGCTGTAGGCTAATGTGGGAGCTTCTACAATGCACACACATGGAAAGACAGGCCACGATTATAGACCTTTTTGTAAAGTCCAGTGGTTGAATGTTGATAAGCTTACTTTGACCTCCAACAGCACTTACTGTCTGTCCTTTTAATCATGAGATGGGCTTTTATCATCATACAATAGCACTGTAAGCTCCTTGAAGGTAGAAACTGTGCCTTATTTCTTTCTATTTTGTGGCACCTTGTGTATTTTTGGCAAACATTATGTGTGAAATAAACACACACAGAATTGAGTTACAGCATAAGATCACGTAGTTGCCCCCATCAGCAGAACCCTACACACCTCTCACTGGCAATATTGAGATTACAGGGGTCACTGGCAGCATTCTGCTTAATGGTGTGCTGACTGACAGAGTAGAAAATCAAATCAAGAAGGCCAGCATGACCTTTGAGTCCACAGACAGGGTGTGCACACACTGTAGCAACAAGGTCAAGATCAAAGTGATGAATGTCCAAACTTCTAGTATATGGCTAGAGACCTGAACTGATCACATCTGATTATGTGCACAATTTCATCAGCATCATGTGTAATACTTTAGATAACAGTAAACAATAACAGAGGAGCAACACAATCCCAGAATGCAGCAAATTTACCAGCAGAAGTGCACTTGACAACAGACTTCTTGTGGATTATGCAAACCTGCTGATTAGACATGAAAACAACTGCTTTATGGTGACCTGAAATGGGATTAACATAAGCCGGATGAGTGTTAGAAATGCTTTAAAGAACACAGTGAAGTACCATTCAAAATGACACAGGCAAGCTACTAAAAAAAAAAAAAGAAAAAAAACTTGGGAAAACACAGAAGCTGAGATCAATTTGCTTATCAGTAATCAAGAAATGGGGCCATTCACACTGAGGAAAACTATGTGAGAAAACACGACTCTAGGCATCAAAGTCACTAGTTTCTATGTATCTAGGGTGAAAAGGGCTATTAGCCACTTGTCTTTTAGCCATATCATCCTTCACAAATGGCAGTCAGAACCAGTAGCATGATCTTTAAATACTAAGGATAAAAATAAATAAATTCCATGTAAATACATGTCTAAATGATTTTACCTTTAAAAATACCTTCATTTTCACTACTGAAAAGCTTTATTAATTGCTAAGAGAGATAGTAGGTTACTAACGCACTGCAATTTACATCTACTTAGTGGTGATATATGAGTCTAATCTCCAGAAGGCTTCCAACCTGACTTCCTCCTTATGCTATGCATATGTTACATAACCATAAACATATCTTCTAGAAACAGCCATATGTTTCAGTTTTATACCTCAACAATAGTGGTCCTTCTTTATCCTGTGGTCATGATTGTATCCATGATTCCAAAAATATTTATATACATTAAATATGAAATAATTATTTTAAAGTCAGTTGAGTATAATCCCAATTATTAATAACATTGTGTTTCCTATGATACTGAAATCCTTAGGCTCAAGTATCAAGATAGCATTATTATTTGCAATTGGATCAAAGAGATTGAGCTCAAGGCCTTGCACATGCTAGGCAACCACTCCATAACTGTGCTACAATACTAGTCTGTCATTTTTCATATAATATGTAGGCTAAAATGTAGTAATAATGCTTACAGCTACATTATTTTATAATTCTTAGTCATCATAATAGTGATTTTATAGATCTAAGACCTGACAATCCTAATGCTTGTAAGAGTATGCAACATGAAAAAGTAAGTAAATGATCTAACTTTGCTTGCTCTTTGTCTTTTTTCTCAGTCTTCTTTACTTTCCTTGTAACTACCAGAAACTCCACAGAATCAGCCCATGGACCAGGGACCATGCTGACATGGTTGCAACACATGCCTCTGGATGGGTGACTCTAGCTATACAGTATCCATTTTTAAATTTATTTTATGTATTACAATAGGAAATTCATAGTCCTCCACTTTTTGCAGATTCTCATTATTTCATGTCAGACTTTGGGGGTATCACTGAGTTTCCAGTATTTCCTATTACCAATCATATAAAATTATATAGAATTCTATTCATATATCATAAGCATTTTTCACTTTCTTGCTACAGCACATTCTTTCAAAGATGGAATCCTTTGTCTTTCAGCATCTACTCTGATTCCTACATGAACTTCTTCAATGTCACCCAATAAGATACTGGAAAAGAAGGGTAGGAGGGCTCTACTGACCTAGATCATCAGATTGATGCAAACCTTATTAACTATATTTTACTGTTTCGTGCTCCATTCCTGTCACAGATAATACTTATAGCTCCATCCAGATGGAAATCAATTAGAAAGTAATATGAATGATAGCAGCAAATATTTATGTACTGCATAGTATACATTAGGTAGTATATTAACTACTTTATGAATAGTGTACCATTTAATTCTCACACACCTCTGAAGTAGGCAATAGTATCATTCTCATTTGATTGGTAATGAAATCAAGGATTAGAAGCATTAAATAACTTGTTTAAGGTCACAATGCTAGTAAATTGCAGAGTTGTCATTTAAACCCAGCTGGTTCTGGAACCCATATTTCTGCTCCTCATATAATGAATTTTCAAAATAAATTTTATTTATTCAAATGTTGAACACTCATGTTTTAGGCACTGTAAAATAATACAAAGGATACCAAAACATAGATCCAAGCCTTAAATAACTCATTTTTTTCCTGAGAAAAGGGATATAAAGTACAACTATATGAGACATAGAGCATACACAAAGTGATGAGGGGGCAAGGTATAGAAAAAAGCGAACACTGCATGGGAGAAGCAGGGAGGGCTGAAGTAATGTAGTGATGCTTACGGGGTACATTTAGAAAAGGAAAGGTTTTAATGAACAAGGATAGGGCCTCTTCCTCAAAGTATGTGCTAACATATGGAGATGAGACTTAGAACTCTGAGAACATGTAGTTGGAGGGTAGACATATACAGGAAAATACCACGAACTTATCTGGAAGAGAAGTGAAGTCATTCTGGGGAGGACATTAAATGTCGTACAAAGGAGTGAAGCTGTTTTTTGTGGAGAAAGGGTTTTGAACTAGGGAAACACACAATTAATTATTTTGAAAGTAGAGGTTCTGAAACCTGCTTGCACATTAGAGTAATATGGGTAATTTTTAAAGAAGTCAGACACATAAGCTTAAATACTGCATGGTTTCTCTTATAGGAGAAACTCAAAATATGTACACATATAAATAAAGAGCAAAATAGAAGACAGAGAAATAGTAAGTATGGAGAAGTTCAAATAATTCTCCAAATTTTCTATTCTGCTGTTTCAAAAGTCTTTCAATTTATATGCAAATTTGTTTCATTTATACTAATAATTTCTCTTAGTTCATTGAAAAGAAAGTTTTGTGCTATTATCTGTTTTTGGTAATAGTCTTTTATGTCTATGTGAGGGAAAGATGTATCAATTTGGTATTTTTCACTATTATATGTACATTACTCAGCTAGTGTCTGGGAGTACAGTAGACTTTTAGTAAATATTTATAAAAACAAACAAACAAATAAATACTAAACAAAGAGAAAGAAATATGGGAAACCCAACTCTAACCTCAGAGAATCTTACTCAATTAATCTGAGTATCAGTATATATAAATGCTCCTAGGTGATTCAAATATGCAGCCTACGCTGAGCAGCACAGCTTCTAGTATCTAATTTATGAAAAAAAAAAAGTGTATGTTACTAAACATTTGCCACACAAACAATACTACTGACACAGAAGATTTCACATAAGATATGATTCTAAACTATGTTTCAAACAAAATTATTGTTTAAAGAAATAAAAGTAAAAAATATTTTCTCTGTGATCATATACCGAAGATAAGAGTTTGACAAGATGTGTACCAGAATGTGGAGATCTAGAGGATGAAACAATGTGGGAAAGCCATGGCATTTAATGGGGTGACAAAATAAACCACTCATCCTAAAGACTCTACTCTCTTTTCTTTATATTCCAGGAGTCCCTCTCAATGTATCTTGAATGATGACAGTTAAAAACCAATGGTATCTTTATATTATTCTACAAAATCATAGCTAAACTCTACCAATGACAACCACAGAACACCAGCTGAGTTACATAATAGAAGTATCTGCAGGAGTGAAAGTTATTCCAGCCCTTGGATAGTATGACAGAGGCTCCACCATTTCTTCCAGTGTGAAACCACTGGGGACCTGTCTGCAAGCATGTATTTTTATAGACACCTTAGCTAATGTAAAAGTCCTAATGCAAATTTTAACACTTGGGAACATCAAATAGGTTTGGGATGCTTCCCCAGAGTGTTTTAGTTCCATTAACTCAAGACTTGGTGGCTGTGGATGGATGTAATCTTGATCCTATGTTAGAGATACAGAAAGAGAAACTCTTTACTGACTTCAAGTTAGCACTCACATTTCAAAAGATAAGAAAAACCTTCAGCATCGAGAAGACTAAAGAATTCAAAAGAAACCTAATTCAGCATCTTATGTGCTCCCCATTCCCAAGGGAGCTCATGTGGTAGACTATAGCTAAGTTATTTCAGTTGTTGGAAGAGAAAGAGACAGAATTTGTGGATTTCATTCAGTGACTGTCATGACTGAAGTTCTGTTGTTGAACTACTGGCCCTTCGCAGTTCTGACTGTTGGCTTTCAAATGGCTAAGGACTCAGCTGCATATGACAGGGTCCACTGCCACCTCAAAGGTGCAATAATGGTAACTGTCTATTGCAGGCCAGGGGCACAGATGTTCCTCTGTGGTGCTTCTGTGTCTTAGAACAGGGATGAAGGCATGCAAATCTGGACACAGGCAACCCAACAAACCTACTGAGCCCTATGATTGTCCCTATTGTGCCTAATGTTCAGTCACTTGACCCTTCTCCACCACCTTGCTCCCTCAAATTCTGCAGGGCCCTAAAATCAAAAATTTATCCTCTCAGAGTTCACAGCAGAGGTGGAAGGGAGAGACCATAACATTCACGACGTTGCAGGGGTAGGTCCCATAGCCTTTTTGTTGAAACTCTCATATCCCTCTCCCTGTGTAATCTCTGCTACAATCAACAGCTCTTCTCCAGTCACCAAATTTGACCTGCAAATTCCTACTCATAAATTACTACTGATGCCAACTATGGCAGTTAAGAAGGAGAGTCAACTTGATTGACTTTGGGATCTCCCCAGAAGATTGGTGGGGCACACTTCTGGGTGTGTCTGGGTGGATCATGGAAGCATGGCCTTGGGGTTTCACCTCTTCCTTTCTGGCACTGTTCCTTGTGCTGCATTCTCGTCCTGGCCACTATGAATTAAGCAACTTTGTTGGGCCATGCCCTTCTGCCATTACATTTCTTCCTTGGACACAGTCAATAATGGACTGAATCCCATGAAAGTTGAACCAAATTAAACCTCTCCTCCTTTAAATTGTGGGTTTTGGGTATTTCTCTGGGTAGTCACATTTTCTTGCTAGCTTTTCTTTTCCTCAACATCATTTACATGTAAGGTGGATACATCACTGTTTGTCTCCTACTGCATGACACTCGTCCTGATGTTCTCTGCATCATGTGGGCTTCAATCAACTACATAGTTTGAGACTTAGACTCTCCTAAGCTTTAGAGCCATAAATTAAATAATTTCAATTTCCCTATGAACCCTTTCAATTAAGCAGTCCAAAAGTGAAATATATTCTGTTCTCCTAGCTCCTTCTCTAAGCCCCCTTCGGTCATACCAAGCCCCCCTCCAAAAAAAACCACACAAAACAAAACAAAAAAACCAACCAACCAACCAACCAAACAACTGCATGCATTTCTTCCTGTCTTTACTACCTTTATTAAAGCTATCACTAACCACCCTTTGCTCAACTTGGGTCTTCTCTTCCCCTCACCACCAGCGTACCACCCATTCTGAAGAAGTGTTGCCCAGTGTACCTCTGCAACACTGTCCTCAGTCATCCCTTTCTCTTCACCCCTATTTTCACAGACCTGGTTTGGAACCTCATCTTTTTCCTTTTAAGGTAATGCAATTGTTATACTTATCCTTCCAATCTCTAAAGCATCTTCAATCTATTCTCTACTGCAGTGGCTGGTAAATGATGGTGCAGGGTCAAAGCAGCCTGTTGCTTTTGCTATATAAGTTTAATCAGAGCAAAAAATTCCCTGCTCATTTATGCATTTATGTATGGCTGCTTTTGTACTATAGTGCACTAGGAGAGTGCATAGGTCATAAAAAAAACTTACTATCTGCCTCTCTATAGAAAAAGTTTGCCAACCTTTTTATTGTCAGGACAATTCTGATTGAAAAATATAAATCTCATCATAGTGCTTTCATGCTGAAAACTTTGTTGGTAGTCACATTTGGTGGTGAGAGACTAAACTGTGGTCAACAGATATAGCACTTCTGATTATACTAAATAAATCTCCTGATCTTGAAGATGCCTTGCATATTGATGCCAACTTTGTACTTCAGTGTTTGCCCATGATGTGTTTTTTATATTAGGCACCTCATATGATTAATTTGTATTAATCACTATATAGCCTTCCTTGACTTCTCTCAAAAGTCAGATCCTCCCTTCATACCCTCTTACCATATGTTTTATACATTTGTCTATTTTGAATTTATCACTCAGAATTTCATTCATTTATTTACACATTTGGTTGCTTTGTTAAGGGTCATGAGAACCTGCCTTTATATTTAATTTCCAAATGAATATAATGGAGGTTTTATGCCCTTATGTACATTAAAATCATGTTATTTCAAAGTAGTTTTCGAATTTTTCCTATGTCCCTGTCTTCAGAATCACTTCATGTTCATTCTGAACATAAACACTACAAGAAAAGCCATCTTAACAGTTTACAGTTATACCTCCTTTCAAATTAAACCAAAAGTTATTCTCTAATTTCATCAGCAAGTATATTCTAAAGCTTTAATCCTTCCCCAAAATCAAATCCGCCCTAAACAGAAAATATTTGCCTAGCCGGGCGTGGTGGTGCACGCCTGTAATCCCAGCACTCCAGAGGCTGAGGCAGGAGGATCCTTGCAAGTGCGAGACCAGCCTGGGCTACAAAGTGAGCTCAAGGCCAGCCTGAACTGCATAGCGAGACACTGTCTCAAAAAGATCCCCCTCAAAAAAACAAAACAAAACAAAAAAACCCCGCCAATGATGGTAGTTGTTAAATAATGTACAGCAGGACTTGAATATAATTTTAAAAAAGAAAATTTAAAAAATATTTTGAAAAATAACAGCCATCTTGAAACAGATGTGCACTTTTTGGTTAGGCTATTAACTTTGACAGGAATGTTATGTGATCCAGAATATCTTTTTTGCTCTTTCAATTAAATTACACTAAAAAAAGAATGGAGTACTCAATAAGCAGATATTCACATTTCTAAATAGCCTATTGGACACATGTGGATAAAAGATCTAACACAATGCAAACTGAAATTTGAAGAAATAAAAATGACCAAAATTTCAAGAAGAAAAACGGAGAGAAACCACCACGCAGGGCAAACAATTAAACAGAGGGGAAAAGCAGGGAACCAACAGCAGGAAAATATCACGACAAAGATAAGTCAATATATATACATTATAATCATCAATGTAAAAGGCAATTCATCAATCAGAAGAAACAGACTGGCAGAATGGGTCAAGAAACAAGATCCCACAATATGCTGTATACAAGAAACAAATTTAACTCAAAAAGAAATTCATAGACTGAAAATCAAAGGATGGAAAACAATCCTACATGCAACAGGAACCCAGAAAAAAGCAGGGCTGGCTATTCTGTTTGCAAACAATGTGAACTGCAAACCAAGAATGATTGAAAGAGATAAAGAAGGTCACTACATAGTTGTTAGGGGAAAACTTCAAGAGGAAGAGATAACAATCATAAATATGTATGCACCAAATATGGGCGCACCCAACTATACAACACAATTATAAATAGACATGAGATATCAAATAAGCAATAACATAGTTGTAAGGGGTGAACTTATACCCCATTGTCACAAAGAGATAGATCAACTGGACAAAAAAATCACCAAAGAATTATCATAATTGAACCAAACCTGTGAAGAAATGGACTTAGTAGATGTTTACAGAGTGTTCTGCCCAACATCATCAGAATACGCATTCGTCTCAGCTGCACATGGGACATTCTCTAAAATAGACCATATACTAGCCCATAGAACATGCTTAAGTAAATGCAAAGGAATTGAAATTATCCTATGAATATTATCAGAGACCATAGTGCAATGAAATTGGAAATTAATGGCCAAGAAACCGCAAAAACTCCATAAACACATGGAAATTAAATAACACCCTCCTAAACAACCAATGGGTCACAGATGAAATTAAAAAAGAAATTAAACAATATCTACAACTAAATGAGAAAGCAGATACAATATACTGGAACTTACGGGATGCAATGAAAGCAGTCCTAAAAAGGGAAATTTATAGCGGTGAATTCTCACAACAGGAAAGCAGAACGAGCACAAATAACAACCTAATGTTGCACCTCAAGCTTCTAGAAAAAGAAGAGCAAGACAAGCCCAAAGTCCATACAAGGGAGGAAATTATAAAGATCAGAGCAGAAATTAATGCAATGGAGACTAAGAAACCAATACAGAGAATTAATGATTGGAAGACTTGGTTCTTTGAAAGAATAAATAAAATTGATAAACCCATAGCCAAGCTTATAAAAAGAAAAAAAAAAAAGAAGAAGAAAGAAAAGACTGAAAGTCATGCATTGAGGAAGTAAAAGGGTGAAATCACTACAGATTCTGTGGAAATTCAGAAGATCATCACTACCTACTTCGGAAATCTTTATTCTCATAGGATGGAAAACACAGAAGAAATGGATGGATTCCTGGATATGTATGAATAACCAAAGCTGAATCAAGAAGATATAAAAATTCTGAATAACCCAGTATCAGTGAATGAGATTGAAAACATAATTAAAACTTACCAACAAAGAAAAGCCCAGGACCTGATGGATTCACTGCTGAATTCTACAAGCAATTTAGAGAAGATTTAATGCCAATACTCCTCAAACTCTTTACTGAAATTGAAAGGGAAGCAATATTCCCTAACTCATTCCTGGAGGCAAGGATTACCCCGATTCCAAAACCGGAGAAAGACCCAACCAAAAAAGAGAACTACAGGCCAATCTCCCTAACGAACATAGATGCAAAAATCCGCAATAAGCTACTAGCAAACAGAATGCAGCAAATCATCAGAAAGATTTATACAACATGACCAAGTGGGATTCATCACAGCAATGCAGGGATGGTTCAACATAGGCAAATCAATAAATGTAATATACCATATCAACAGAGCCAAAGACAAAAATCACATGATCATCTCAATAGATGCAGAGAAAGCTTTTGACAAAGTCCAACACTCATTCATGATAAAAAACCCTACAGAGAATCAGAATAGATGGTCTTTGTCTCAACTGGATAAAAGCCATCTATGGCAAGCAACAACCAATATCATACTAAATGGACAAAAACCAAAAGCTTTCACTCTAAAATCAGGAACAAGACAAGGATGTCTACTATCACCGATCCTATTCAATATAGTTCTGGAAACATTAGCCAGAACAATTAGACAAGAGAGAGAAAAGGAATAAGGACAGGAAAGGAAGAAGTTAAATTATCATTATGTACAGATGACATGATACTTCACATAGAAGACCCCAAAAACTGCACCAAAAGACTTCTAGGTTTAATAAGCAAATACAGTAGCATAGCTGGATACAAAGTCAACACTCAAAAATCAGTAGCATTCCTGTACATAAACAACAAACTCACTGAGCAAGAAATTAGGGAAACTACACAATTCATAATAGGACCCAAAAAAATGAAGGAATCAATCTAGCAAAGCAAGTAAAAGATCTATTCATAGAAAATTGTAGTACTCTGAAAAAGGAGATTGAAGAGGATATCAGAAAATGGAAAGATATCCCTTGCTCATGGATAGGAAGAACCAACATATTGAAAATGGCCATACTTCCAAAACTGTTGTACAGATTTAATGCAATCCTGATCAAAATACTGTTAGGTTACCTCACAGAACTAGAGAAAACATTCCTAAAATTCATTTGGAAGCAGAAGAGACCTAGAATCGCAAAAGCAATTCTGGGCAATAAAGGCAAGGCAGGAGGTATCACAATGCCTGACTTGAAATTATACTACAAACCTACTGTGACAAAATCAGCATGGTACTGGCCAAAAAACAAACCTGAGGACCAGTACAACAGATTAGAAGATGCAGACGCAACTCCAAACACACACAGCCACCTTATCTTTAACAAAGGGGCCAAATATGTTCACAGGAAGAAAGATAGCTTCTGTAATAAATGGTGCTGGAAAAA
Source organism: Erethizon dorsatum (assembly GCA_028451465.1). Classification (NCBI taxonomy): domain Eukaryota; kingdom Metazoa; phylum Chordata; class Mammalia; order Rodentia; family Erethizontidae; genus Erethizon; species Erethizon dorsatum. Next base: position 60,515,372 of record CM051838.1, read on the forward strand.
CTGGCTGTCTACATGCCAAACACTGAAAGAATCAACAACTGGGATCTCATCCCTACTAAAAAGCTTTTGCACAGCAAAAAAAAAAAAAAAAAAAAAAAAAAATCATCCACAGAGTGAAAAGACAACCCACAGAGTGGGAGAAATTTTGGCCAACAGTCCCTCAGACAAAGGACTTTTATCTAGACCATATAAAGAACTGAAAATAATCAGACCCCCCCAAATTTAAAGACCCAATCTAAAATGGGCATCTGAGATGAATATACATTTCTCAGATGAAAAACAGATAGCAAATAAATATATGAAAATATGTTCAACAACATTGGCCATTTGAGAAATGCAAATTAAAACAATACTGAGATTCCATCTCACCCCAGAAAGAATGGTTGTCATCAAGAAATGAACCAATAACAAATGCTGGAGGGGCTGTGGGGAAAAAGGAACCCCTCTCCACTCTTGGTGGGGGTGTAGACTGGTACAACCATTGTGGAAAATAGTGTGGAGATTCTTCAAAAAACTAGGATTAGAGGTCCCATTCTACTCAGATATTCCCCTTCTGGGTATATTCCCAGAGGATTAAAAACATCATACCACAGCAATATATGTGCACCCATGTTTATAGCAGCACAATTGTAATAGCTAAATCTTGGAAACAACCCAAATGCCCATCAACTGAGGAATGGATAAAAAAGATGTGGTATTTTTATACAATGGAGTACTACTCAGCCATAAAGAAGGATAAACTTGAGACTTTTATAGGGAAATGGATGCAATCCAAGACTATACTCATAAGTGAAATAAATCAGTCTCGCATGTGTAAATATCATATTGTCTCCCTAATGTAAGAAGCTGAAAGAGTAAATAAGATCCAAAATTTACAACAGATATTGGGAAATTGGAAGAAACTGTTCAAAAGGAAAAAGCAACTGGGATGGGGGAATGGAGAAAAGAAGGTGGAAGGGAACAGTATATATATATATAAATATATATATATATATATATATACATACACATATACACACACACACAAAGATAGTTAAGACAGCTATACTACTACTTTCTATTCGTTCACTGAAAAGTAAGTTTTGTGCTTATATCATTTGATCAATTTTTCATGCCTGTATCTTATAATTTGAACAACTACTTTGAAGACAACAATAAGCAAAGTACTAACCATTGTTACTTTCCTACTATCTTGTTTTGAAATTTTTATTATTGTTGTTTATTGTTTTTTTCTCTTTAAAATAAAAATAAATAAATAAAAAAGAAAATGATGGCTGACAGTCAGGACCTGGAGGAGTACAATGGCTATTACCTTGGAATTTCTATGAGTGGCAATTTCAAGGTCTCTGTTTCTTGTGTACTAAGACTTTGATTTTAGCTCTAAAGACGAAATGCCGGAAGTTTATTCCTTTTTGCCTATGGGCCTGAAATTCTGCTAGGTGACAGGGTGTGGGGCTTGCCTGGGTTGTAAGGTTCCTAGGTTTATTTGGCATGTAGGATATGCTTAGTACTGCGCTTGGCAACTTTGTTTCATTTTGGCCTCTAGGTTCTTGGGTACTTACTAGATCTCATTTATCTTTATTTCAGTGTAGCTGACCTTGATTGTGTATTGTTTCTCACCAGGCTATCTAATCTAAGCTCCTGTCCCTTCCTTTCTCACCTGTATAACCTACTGATTGCTAAAATGTGAAGTTGTCATTGATATACCATACTTTTCTGCTATGATCAATCCTACCAATGAAGTGGATGCTACTATTTTCTTAAATTATAATTTGATTTTTTTCTCCTATAGATCCTTTCTAAAGAGCAAAGTTTTAGAAGACACCTTCAAGAAAAATGATGGCAGCAAGACAACACTAGACTGGGCCGGTGAGATGGCTCAGCGGCGTAAGCGCCTGCCTTGCAAGCGCAAGGGCCCGAGTTCGACTCCCGGATCCCACATACGAAAAAGGGGCCGGTGATATCGCTCAGTGGCACGGGTGCCTGTTGGCGCACGAGGTCCTGAGGTCGACCCCCCGGTACCCACAAAAAAAAAAAAAAAAAAAAAAGACAACACTAGACTGATTATCTAGGGCTCCAGGCTGGATGAAGAATAACTTCAATGGTCATTAATTTCCTTAACTAAAGTAAGCAATTTAGTAGACGTTACCTCTAAGTTTCCTTATAGAGATAAAATTCTATGACTCCCCCCCCCCGCAGTTCTCTCCTACATCCTTCTAGTTCTAGTCCTTTTTGTGCTTAAACATTTTAAACATACTTAGAGCAGAACAGATGTATTTAAACACATGTACCCATGATTTAATCTCATAGAAATATATCTGAAAGGACTATAAAGCCTTGGAAACATAAAGGAACAAATGTGAATTGCTGCCTGCCAACTTTCTCAAGAGGAAAAGGCATTTTGTTTTAGAGAAAAATTTCTCAAGACACTATGGTTAAAAAGAAAAAGACCCATTTTTAAGGGTATAACCCCATATACTTTTTCTTAAAAATATGAGGCAATAGGGAAATAAAACTTCTGAAAGTAGTTTCTTCTTTTAACATATATATTCATTTAGTTATTCACTCAACTATTTTCTGATCACTGACCTATCATAATTATATAAGTAATTAGTTCTTTTTATCTAATTTGTGTTTTGCATTGTAATGATCATCTTATGACTGAATAAAAACCTTGAAGTCATTTAGAATCCTTGCTCTCCTTGAATGTATAGATTCGATCAATCACCAGACTTCACAGATTCAAACTCAGAACAGACCCTGAAACATGCACTTTTCTGTTGCTCTTCTGCCTGGCATGACCATCTCTTGCCTAACCTCTTTGATAGCCTTGAGGAACCCTCCTTGTCGGCACTCTAGCTATTCTCCAATCTCCTCTCTACACAGCACCACAGCCATGTTTTTAACCCATAAAGCTGTCTGTGCCACTCCCTTGGGAACACCCTTCAATGTCATAACAGTGGCTTTCAAATAAAATCCACCATCTAAGTTTGCAGGATTCAATTGCTGTCCACCTTCCTTTCCATAGTGAAATAGCTATGTGAGCTTAAGCAAGTTATAGGACTTCTCTTTATATAACAAATTTAATGTTATAAAATGCAGCTAAGAAGCAGGACTTACCCATAAAGTGCTAAAGACAGCAAGCACTCAATGGGTGTAACTCTCTGAATATTTAATAGTCAATAAAGACAGAGCATCTGCTCTGTGCATAACACTAAGGTAGGTACTTCAAAAATCTAGTGAACAATGTATAAAACATCTCCCAACTTATACCCTTTTCTCATTACTATGTCAACCAGCGTATGATGGCACTTAACTTAGAGTCTTGCACTGGGGATAAACTATCAATAGTACTAAAAATGGTTTAAGGCATTTTCACAGTTAGTATGAACAGATCTTAAGGATTTTTGGTGAACTGCAAGCACTTAAGAGCACTAGTGGTCTCCACACTGTCACCCTGCCAATGTATATGTACAGAAAACCTAAACAAATTTAGACTGTGAGACTACTACTATCTAAAACAAGCTGGAATATACATGTTTGTAAATGCACCTACTCTGAAGGCTAAGCCAGAAGAGTTCAAGGACAACCTGAGCAATTTAGCGAGACCTGCCTCAAAACAAAAACTAAAAATGGGCTGAGGATGTAGCAGAATGAGAAGGCCACAGGTTCAATCCCCAGGACTGTGAAAAACAAAAACCAAATAGTAGAGCAAGAAAGGCAGTATGTTACACTGGTCAAATAATACTTAGTTTTATTCTGGGTACCATATTTTAAAACAGACATCCAATTTAGAGCAGGTAGAAAGGTAAAGGACCTGTAAACAATGTTATACATGAACATTAAGGGAATTGGAGTCATTAGCCTTAACAGATTTAGAAGAGTAGATGGACAAGATATTTGAAAAGCTTTTTTCAATGTATTTGAAAAGCTTTTTTATACAAAACATCATTTATTTTAATGAACAGGACTGGACCCAATTTATAGAAGTCACAAAGAAAAAGACTTGAATTCTCATTCTTAGAACTATTCAAAAATGGGTCAAAAACACTTGGGAGAGTAACAGTGACTTTTCAAAGGAAAAAGTTTTAAGTATAGGCTGAATGAGCATCCTCTAAACCACGTGGAATGAATTTCCTTTTTGGATGAGAGCACAGACTAGACGGTCAAGATAATAACTGAACACCTAGCAATGTGCTATGAGTTTTTCAGAATTACTTATTTAATCCTTACAACTCTGTAAGATAGATACTCTGATTTTCCTGGTAAGGAAAATGATACAACTGCCATGTTCACTGTCCAATAGTAAGTAGCTGAAATATGATTTAAATCCAGTTTGACTGTCTCCCAAGTTAGGCTCTTAGGCTCCATGCTATAGAACTTCTAAACTAGCTGATTTCTTAATATTTCCCACCTCTAAGTTCCATCTTGCCATCTCTTACAACTTTCTGCAATTACTATGTTGACTGACAGTCCATATGCCCATGATTTCCTGTTACTAAGGTTTGCGAGAAGTTTTTCTTTAATAGAATAAAGTATCAGTAGTACTTGGAAGTACAGCAATTCATATATAAGGGGAGATACTTGTAGCATAAAAGCAACATTAACCTATGCAGACCTTCTAAGAGAAGACAGAAGTTGCTGTAATGAGAGAGGACCTAATGAAGACCCTTCTGCTCATTTGGAAAGAGAATTTCTGAGATAATTGTGGATATGCAGTCATTTTAAATATGCAATACCTAACAAGGAGACCCAAGAGACAAATAAAAAGAAATACGTATATTGCAACCTTTACAAATGCCTTTTTTGCCATTAGATCAAAACAGTTTAATCGCAGGTTATTAAGACTGGTAACATTTTGAAAATAATCACTCTGTAACATTCCACATAAAAAGAGAATGTATAAAGTATTTTAGAGCAACTTGAGATCCAGATAAAAATCGGATAAATAAATGAGTTAATGGCAAAGAGCAGAAGAGCCGCCAGAAAACACAAATATTCTGTTTTGTTAAAAACTCTGGGTGTATTACCATGTTCAAATGTCTCATATGGTCTCATCTGGCACAATTTTTCAATGATAGTATAAAAATTACAATTTGCTCATTTAGAACATGTTTTAGAGCAGGGTAAGAAATAATTTCTCTAAATTGAATATTTGGGAACCAATTACAACCCCAAATCTGCTATTAACCTCAGAACAGGTAATTGCAAGTTTGTGTCTAAATCCATTTGTCATAATAGAGCAAATTAAGAATCACATGATGGATGTGATTAATGTGTAACAGTTATCACGAACACCATGAGCACTAACTAATAACAACATCAAAGACAGATTCCAAATGTGACACAGCCATGAAGGCAAAACTAATTTTCAAATTATAATAGCCACATCCAAGAAAGCTAATGTTTTCTTTGTGTGATAGTCACGGCTGGGCATCTGAAGGATGGCTGGCCACTAATGTCCTAATAAATGGCAGGCATACACCAGAAAAGCTGTCATCCTGTGATGCACTGAGCACAGTTGTTTCTGCTGTTGTCATAATGGACTGGCTAGGCAGCGGGTCATAGGGTGCTGGAAAAAAGTAAGTCTCATTACTGGCTCAGGCTCAGGGTTGGATGTGCTTGAGAATTTTAACTTGCACTGCATAAACATATTTTCAATGCATATGGGTAATATTCCTGCTTAATTCTTATCTATTGCAATATTTCTTTCCTATTCTTCTGCTGAAAGAATTCCAGAAGACTTGGAAAATACTTAGCGATGTCAAAATAATTAAAACATTTTATGTATGTGTAGTTTGCTTTCAGCAACAGTCACATTGGCACTGAAAGATAGGCTGCAGGTTCTGGCAGAACAAGCGCTTAGCTAAAGTCACTAGATACTGGGAGGAAGCACCTACTTACCCTGGCAAGCACCAGTCAGGTACTGCCAGACGGGCCACATAGGAAAGGCAACACCCTTCCGCGGCTAGACTGAACATGATGAGGACATGGAAAAAGCCTTTTTTTTTTTTTTCATCTTTACATCCCTAGCATGAGCATGGTGCTCTGAGCAGATGCCCAACAGATAAAGGGTAGTATATGAGAGAGTTAAACAAATGGGCTTGGAATCCTGGCTCTGCTGTTTACTAGCCTGTGTGGTCCCAGGCTAGCAATGAAAGTAGCAATGAAAGTAGCAATGAAAGTTCTCTGTACAACAGTCTATGAGTGCAAACGACCTTTACTTGCACAAAACTAGTTTTGAAAAGGAAAAATTCAGTTGGATTTTCAGAACATACAATTATAAAAACACACCAAAACCCCACAAACAACATAGGTATGAACATATATGTCAAGTACAGAAACATATAATAATTAATTGATGGTCCTTTAAAATATTTTTGTGTTTACTCCTTGCATCCTCCTATAATAACTTTCTATAATTTTATGTCCTTTAATTGGCAAAAATTGAGTATTTTTGACACTGCTAAGACTCTTGAAATTAAAGTGGACACTTGAGATGTTGGCAATTTTCCACATCTGTATCCAGTATTACTAAAACTACTCCTGCATCATTTCTAGGGATTAACCTCATTAATTACTTGTAGACTGGGCAAAAAAGTGGTTAGGGGCTGGTGAGATAGCTCAGCAGCATAAGCACCTGCCTGGCAAGCATGAGGTCCTGAGTCTGACTCCCGGTACCCACATACAAAAAAAAAAAAAAAAAGGGCCGGTGATATCGCTCAGTGGCATGGGTGCCTGCTGGCGCGTGAGGTCCTGAGTTCGATACCTGGTACCCACAAAAAAACCAAAAAAAGTGGTTAGAAGTGATGAGTATTTTAGTATACTTTTTTTTTTTTTTTTTTTGAGACAGGGTCTTGCCATGTAGTGCAGGCTGGCCTTGAACTCTGTTATGTAGCCCAGGCTGGCCTCAAACTTGCCGTGATCCTCCTAAGTGTTGGGATTACAGGCATGCACCACCATGCCCAGCTTAATTACTTCTTTTTAAAGGGTTAAACTGGAAAGAAAGTATTATTAGAAATTTTAGGACTTCTTTGGGCTCACAAGTGGGATTGTGCTATTTTAATATATCACCAGACAACTAAGATAACTAAAGAAAGTTTCTAAAATGTAGACTGACAACAGATAATCAGAGATGAAAGCAAGGCTTTGGAGCTATTTAAATAGCACAAATGGCACATTAAAATATTCACACATTATGGGTAAATATATTGCGTATGTGAATGTGATTTGGCCTAAAGAAGTTCAGCTTTTCTTAGAACGGTCAAGAAATTAATTTGAAATTTCCTGATGTCTATATAAATATTTAATGTAAACAATTAGGTAACATTCATATATACAGGGATTTGTGACTGCACCGTTCTGAGAAATCCTGCCTCAGTGCAGACAGACACAGCGTGGACAGGATGTCAGGAGATGTAATTGTCCCTTCTTCAGTCGTTCTTGCTTACTATGCTTGTGCTTTCTGTCACATGCTGGCCACTTCTTGTCCTTGACATACTTTCATGGGTTCAACAATTGTTCATGTATGGAAAACTCTGAGATGTTTCTTTATGCAATGTTAAAGGAATTTTAAGGTTTTTATTTTATACTTTTGAAAAGTGAAGCTAAATGCCATCAAGTTGCTTAACTAATTTACCCACATGGATGATGTCAGGGACAGAACATGGGTCTCCAAAACTGTGTTTGTTCTCTTTTACACAATACTGTTTCCTTTTCCAGCCCTGGAGTCTCATCTGGTCTTTTAGTGGATGATTTCTACATCCCAAACCAGATTCTTCACTTTTTCTTTCAAGTCAGCTCCAGTGTGGACATCTCTCCAAGTTATTGTCCTGTGAAGTCTTAAAATCAGTTTTGAAATATTTTGTACTATCTGAATGTAATCAATAAGAGGACTTTGGAAAGGATGGCATATTAAAGTTATTTCCATCTTTCAAAGACAAATGCAAATACCAGCTCTTCAATGAAATCCTCCAAAATAATTTATATTGATTTCTCTTTCATCTAAAATCCTAGCGCACTGACTGAGTGCTCTAGGATTATTTTAATACTTAATCATGTATCTTACTGTGTCACTAATGATCATACTCTAAAGTGCTTTATACTTCTCATAAGACCTAGAAAGTTTATATACATAGTAGGTATTCAATAAATTCTCATTATGTTCCATTATGCTTCTTTGTAACTTGCTGTTATTAGCTGACAAGTTTCTAAAACATGAATAAGATGCTTTTAAATATTTTTGTTACTTTTGAGTATTAAATACAAAGAAACTGAGTTATAAACAAATATTTCTCTTAGAAGAGCATTTTAGTTAATATATTATCCCTAAATGAAAAAGTAAATAACAATTATGCACAAAATAAGATGGGTTTAGGTATGAAATAAATATCAAATATTATATATATCACCAAAATGGGCAATTTAAATAACTACTTTTTCTGATATATGTATGAATCATGCAAAAGTAATTTAAAATAGCAATGGCTTTAAGGGGCCAGTGCTGTCTCATTAGGAAATATCAGTTTAGAAATTAGGCTGAATCATGCAATGCATCAGTCCATGGGCCTGTAGATTGATGGAGGGAACACTGTTACAGAGTGCAGAGGTCCTAAAAAAAAATTGTATTTCAATATCCTACATCCAATCTGAACAATCATTAGTTGGCAAAGACAGCTGATTTTAATCGTTCAGGCTGGTATGCAGGGAGAATGACAATCTCCAAAGTAGAGAATTCTTTTTCTCCTAATTAGTCAAAGAAAGTTGACATACTATGGCATATTCATGAGTCTACAGGAGAGGAAGCAGATTTAAAAGGAGAGATGAATGAAAAGATAGCAGATGGAGAAAAAATGGTTTTGATTACAGATGACTAGAAATGAAGGAAAATTAAACTACTATTAGGAAGTTGAAATGGTTTGGACAAAATTAATAAACATGAAAAGTGGAAGAGAAATGGAAGAAGGTTAATTATAGGAAAACGAACTTCTCATTGTTAATATTAGCTATAAAATTAGGCTCAAGAACAATAGATAGTATAATTTCTGCTCTGATACAAAATATGACATTAAAGCCAGAACTATACTCCCAAAGCCACAGAAGAAATTCACATTCATTAATTGCTGACACACCTTAAATAGGTGTAAGTATGGAATATGGAATGAATTTTGAAAATTGAGTCATTTTTTAAGTAATTTCGAGATATAAAACTATTCTTTTTAATTACAAAACAGTTTCTTAGGAAAAGTAAATGCTAGTAAACTGTAAGAGATTTCATCTTTTGTTATACTTCCTGACATTTGAAAATTGTATGGAACACAAAGAATAATATATATACAAGTAAAATTAATGCACTAAGTAGGAAGAAGTAATGGGCAAAAGAATCACAAATTCTAAATATGTCATAAAATCATTTTCCCTCTTGTCTAAATCTCTCTTAGTCTTAAGGAAAAAATAGGAGTGGATAATATCAGAAACATGTTTGTGATTTAAAAAAAAATAAGAATGATTATAAAGATGTTTCACATTTTAAAAACTAATAACTAAGAAAGATCACAAAATGCTTCACTCTACCACAAAGTGATTCTGAAACCCTCTTTAATGTTAATTTTGCAATCACAGGAGATGCAGCTGAGAGATATTGCTGCTCACTGTGACAAGAGGTTCCAAAGGAGATGAATGAGATCATCCTATTGATAAGGTCACAATCGATCTAAAGCAGACCTTTTTTAAATTAGCAAAATGTTGCAGCACTTTAGTAAGTGTCACCAACAGCCCTTTTCCATGAAAAATGTACCAGCTTATGGAAAATCTAATTTTGTAAATTAAAAATTTGTCTCATGACAAAAAAGTGTTGCTACCCCTATTTCCCCCAATTTATTATTATTTCAGAGACATGCATTCTCAAGGACACCTACTTTTATGTCTGATTTCAGTATAGGCCACACTTCTTAAATAAGTTGTGCCTCCTAATTAATGTCAATGTATATGAGTAAAAGTGTCAGAAGAAAAGTTCCTCAAAACGTTAACAGATATCAATCTTAAATGCTGGTCCCATCAAAATGAAAACAACTTTAGCAATACATAAAATGACTGCACTACAAATATAAAAGACCTCTTGAATTAATCTCAAGAAAGCATAACCAACTCTTCAGTTTTCTTGGGAGGAAGAAAGTGGAGAGAAAAGGAATCTTAGACAATAAAGGAATTGGCATAAAACTATCAAAAACAACCCTCATGTGGTAAAAACAGTCAATTTTTTCTCCCTCAAGAAAACATCACAGGGCTGGTGAGATGGTTCAGCGGCGTAAGCGCCTGCCTGGCAAGCGCGAGGGCCCGAGTTCGACTCCCGGAACCCACATACGAGAAAAGGGCCCGTGATATTGCTCAGTGGCACGGGCGCCTGCTGGCACATGAGGTCCTGAGGTCGACCCCCAGTACCCACAAAAAACCAAAAAACAAAACAAAAAAAAAATCACAGAAACTCTTCCAGATATACACCTATATGAATGGATGGATGGAAGGATACATAGAATTTTATTATTAATATCTTTAGAAAATGATTTCCAAAGTGGAAATCCACTACAGAATTATCTGGGATACCTGTTAAAAATTCAGGGTCGTGGAATCCCTGTGGGTATAACAAAGAACCTGCAATATTACTATGCTCCCCAGGGGATTACTTTGTACAACATAATTTCAGAACTACTGTTGTAGAGGGACTTCACTGGCCACTTCCCTTGCATCCTACATGGTCCTGGTAACATCTACCTTTCTTCCTAAAGACATACATATGGTGATTGGAGTTCAGATAGACCAAAGGCACCAACTTTAGCTCTGACTATTGTCTTTGTCCACTTGTCTTTGGGCAAGTTACTAAAGCTGAGATCTGGCTTCTGAAAATAAGGATTTTTAAGACTTTATAGAGGTACTTTAGGAATTAAACAAAATTTACATTAAATATGACACAATGGAGTCCCTGAAAGATAGAATAATTACCTCACTCCCCACAGTGACAATTAACTTATTCTACAGCTGAGGCCCACAGAATATACCTCAAATCAGCAGCCAATGAAAGAAACTGTCTATTCTGGAGTGGTGTGCTCCTAACTCCCCAGTACAAGGTGATTTGATGAAACGCTGAAAATTTTTTATTAATAGCTCACAAAATAAATTTTGTGGGGGTAGGCAAGAGCCTAACCAGACAGTTTAGGAAAAAAAATAAGAAAAAGCACTGAAAACAGTTGGGCTCAATGGATTTTATCAGTGATCAATTCAAAACTGATAATTCTGAGAAAGTGGCAAGTTACTTTGCATAGATCTCAAAACTAAAATTAGGACATAATTTGCCACCTTGAGGACTGTGAGATGAACTCCTTGAATTTTAAATTTACATGGTTTCACTGCCTTGCATAATCTAGTCGCTTCTTGATTATTCCTTTTTTTCCTTGTTTTTCCTCAAGTTTTCAGTGTCACTGATTAAGATTCCTTATACCACAAGTATACAGTGAAGAGGACAAAGAGCCTTGACTTTATAAGTAACCCAGGTGAGGATAATGGAGACAGAGGCCCAGGAAGAGTGGGAGTAAACAACATCTGGTTCCACAGACTGTTCTCTGTATTCAGCCAATTAGTGTGATCAGGAAATAACATGCTAATAAACAGTTCTAACACTGGAATGGAGTAAAAGGAAAACATGATTACATGACTTTTTCATTGGTTAGAAAAAACTGGCTTTAGGCCAAATTACAAAAAAATAGTTCAGATAGAATCCTTAATTCTTATTTAGAACATACATTTATAAGTACATTATTTTTTTAAAAGTACTATACTCAAAACTGGTATCAGTGACGAAAGAGTTGCATGTTATTTTTCAGAGCTTCATACACATTTTAACTCATTGGTGATATGATTCTAAATGTTCATATGCATGTGTATTTGTATAAAACAAAAGTAAGTACTTTCAATTGTATTTTGGCTGTACAGAACAGAGTATGTATATATTTAAAATATCATTTTGATAGAAACTTCCTAGTAAGTCAGTAGGATTAAGAAGAAAATGAAAATTTAGAAAACGAACCTCCATTTCCCATTTTCCCAGTTTTAAGATGATTAGTGGATCCTGTGGTGGGGTAGACATCAATATGTGGAATATAGCCTTAAATATCTGTGTGACTCAAGCACCCTGTTCAGAAGGAAAGGCCCTGTGCCCATGTAATAACATTTTAACTTTTGAAACGGCAGAGAAAATGTCCACGCTGAAATAATTCAATGGTCATATAATACAAATGGAGAGTATATTTCTCTCCCTTACAACTATGAGTCAACTATGGTACACGGAGATAAGGAGGACTGAAATGAGTGAATCATGATTAGAAATAAAAGGCAAAAGGATAGCCCAAGTTCTGCTTGTTAGTTACTCTTCAGCAGATAGAGAGAGAACTGCTCCTTTTTTTTTTTTTTTTATAACTTTAAATATCTTCTCTACCTTCACAGTCATTAAGGTTTCCCTTTATTTAGCTTTAGGACTCTTATGGACTCCCATAAAATCTGTACTTTTGGAACTACAGATGCACTATATGGACCTCAGAGTGAACTGCACTGTAGTCAGCTACAAAATTGAGAATCGACATCTTAAAAGTTTTTCCTACTTCTTCTTGTGAAGAAAGCAACACCTGAATTATCTTTTCCTATACAGTTATGCCTACTAGAAGCTAACTTGTCTTTAAAAAGCGCTATAGCATAAATGACTTCGCTGTTTGATTTACAGATAGCTTTTACGAGCTCCTCTGTTCTATGGAATAGTGCAAGGGCTTTAAAATGTATTCTTACATAGATGCTCTTGACATGTCCCTAAATAACATTTTCTTCTTCCAGCCCCTGTGTTTTCTAAGATACTATGACTACCAGCTAATACTCTGTGACCCATTCTGCTTTTATACGGCAGGTCTGTGCTTTCTCAGAGATAATGGAGTTAAACAAAAAGCAGTTGAAACCAAATAGAAAATAATACTGTCATAATGCTAAAAGAATTTTTAAATGAAAAAACCATTGCTTCATACTCTAAACTCTGTATGGATTATTGCACATATGTCAAAACTTTGCATTTTTAACTTATGAATGATAGATCATTCATTTTCTTAAAATAAATTCTGCCATATTAGAGATTAAAATGTCAAGTATGGTCAAGGTTCTGTGGAAATGAGTGTACATGTGAACATCAGGTGCTTCAGCATTGGAAGTAACGTGAATCATGTGGTCTCCATGGTAACAGCCTTGGCATTTACATCAAAGGGGCATCTCTTATATGCACAATATGCCATGATATTTTTGGTAAGTGTTGGGGCCATGGAATGGTTCTCCTCATTGATGGGGGCCCTCTGCATTCAGGGCTTGTCATTAATTTTAGGGATGCTAATAGGTGAAATTTATAAATTACAGAGCATCAAGTATAGCAGAGTAAAAAGATGAACTTGTGTAAAGAGTAAAAAGGGATATTCTAAAATGATTTAGAAGTATCTTAAGTCTTTTCAACTTACTTTCAGTCAGTTACACAGAAAACTAACATATTTTAAGAGATGATCATTAACTAACATACAGAGCTGCTACCTAAGCACACAAGTGCTGCACATGCATGCAAGCACACACACACTTTATTGCTCAGATGAGTTTTATTTCTGTATATATTTTGTGACTGCCTCACCTGCCTTTCACCTGGTTCTAATCAACCTCATCCCCTCTTTCACTAACTCATCAAATTCACTAGCTTATTTGCTTGGTACATTTCAATGGCCACTGTGAAAAGCATGTTAACCACTCATCTTGTTTTGTATTTTAATAGGACTGGCTTTTATCATGTAAAAAAAGTTCATAACCCCAGCATACAAAATTTTACAATAGTTCTTACAACACGGGGACTGAGCCTGCCATTTGTCACGAAAAACATTTCAGTTTTCAGGTCCCTTGCAACATGGTCTTGACCGAAGCAGAATAGAGCTTAGAGGAGTTTGCTGAAGTTGTGGCAAGAATGGCTTCTGAGTTCCCGGAATCTTTTACACAGTATTTTCTCATCTGTGGAACTGACATGGTCTCACAAAGATATGAAAAGCTCTGGGAGGTTTATTCACCACTTTGTAATAAAATCCACACTGACTTGTGAATGTTTCAACAGATCTGTTCTCAATGATTATAAGTCTGTTTATCCTCCTTTTCATTTCACACACAAATTTTGTTTTGGAAACTGGTATTTAAGAATGAGAATGATATGGACAGAAAGCAAATTTGGAGAATTCTGTAGTTCCTGATGGGTCTCAATTTCTTTTCAGCTTTTTTCACAGCTCTACACACTGCTTTACATGTAGGGCAGAGCTTACTTATTTACCCTGGTTCTGGGATACAACTTGTCATCAGTGAGTCTCTCTACATAGCATTACTTATTTCACCTACTTTCTTTTTAAGAATAATTCCAAAAGTTTTCTGAATAAGTGAATACTACAAATTAAACAATCTATACAATATTACCTGAGTTTGACAGGCTAACCTACAAACAGAAAAATGTGAAAATGTTAACACTGTAACATCTATTCAGTAACTATTTACTGACTGTTTCCTCCTCTACACCGAACACTGTCCTAGGAAGAAATAGGGATACACATATTTACAAGTCACAATCCAAAACTTAAGGAGTTCCAAATCTAAAAGGAAAAAGAATAATTAAGTATATATTTCCAGTAGAGTACGATGCACGTTAAGAGAAGGTACGCACAGGTGCTTATGGAGGGACATGGGAGATATGAGTAGGCTTGGTGCCAAAAAAGTTTCATGCAGCAAGGTGAACTCTGCTGAGTACAGTGATAAGAGCCATCCTAGCTAGAGGTCCAAGTTGGGTAAAGACACTTAAGACTGAAAAAACAATACATGCAAGAGGCACAGACATGGGAACATCAAGTGCAGTTAACTTCTGACTAACCAAAGTAATGTGGGTGTGGGGTAGGGTAAGGATAGGGGAAGAAATCACAAGATTCACACTCATGGTTAAAACAAAATGAGTTAAAAACCAACATGATGTGGATAAAATAGAACTAATATGAAGCGTTTTTCCTGATAAATATTTTACCTTTTAAAAGATACCTGTTTTGAGAATGCTTGCATTTGGCTATGAGAAAAGGTACTTCACAGCTGCATTGTTTTCTCAGCTAAACTTTATTTCAAATGATCAGGAGATGAAGTATATGCAGATTGGTGAGAGAATGCGAAGGACAGAAAATGGGCTTTTGGGGCTTGGAGAAGAAAAAGATCAATATTGCTATAATGATAAATAATGATTTATTTATTAATCTTTTATAGCAAATGTGACTCAGTAAAATGCTTCGGGATAATAAATGCGAAAATAACATTATATTCAGTATAGATCTGTTACATATACTGTTGTCTAATTCTTTGAAGAGAATAATCATTTAGAAATTAAAAAGAAAATACGCAATTTAGGGTTTAAACATGGGGTGAAGACTGTGCAACACTGTAAATGTACTTAATGACACTAAATTGTACACTTGAAATTAGTTGAAATTAGTTAAAAGGTAATTTTTGTTATGTATATTTTGCCAAAATAAACAATAATAGAAAATATAAAACCTAAGGTTATGATTTACAGTACACCATTTCATGTAGAGTAAAACAGCAACAGTGACATTTAGCACCCCATGCTTTTACTGTCTACTAACATCTCACTATATAAATTGTTACCAATTGTTGGCCATATATTTTGTCATGTCAGCCATACAACATATGATATTGATATTGGTGTTATTCCCATTTATTTATATATGTATCTACTTTCTGCCCTTGTAATTATTTTTTAAAGCGAGGTTCTTGGTAAACTGCCCAGGCTGGCCTGAAACTTGTGATTCTCCCGCCTCAGTCTCTGGAGTGGCTGGGATTACAGGTGTGTGCCACCATGCCTGACTGTTACTCTTATTTTAAACAGAAGAATACATACTGGTAGGATAGGAAATACCATTTACATGCAAAATTTATAAGACCTTTACATAGAACTTAATGCTATTACTCTGAATGCCAAGTGGAATTTTGATGTTTTTGTTTCTTATGCTACTAAATGCATTTGAAAAGATCTCTATGAACCACTTTCTCATGAATGAAGTATCAGGGCAAATGTTTTGTTCTTTTCTTTTTTAAATTTTTATTAGTTTATGTTTGCAGTACATAATGATTACATTCATTGTAGGAAATTGGTA
Source organism: Erethizon dorsatum (assembly GCA_028451465.1). NCBI lineage: Eukaryota > Metazoa > Chordata > Mammalia > Rodentia > Erethizontidae > Erethizon > Erethizon dorsatum. The sequence goes on from CM051838.1 coordinate 60,531,625, forward strand.
CCTGTATATAACACATCTCAATTCTTATTTTCCCCTTGCCTCCCCCCACTTTATTTTGCCAGCATTAGTCATTTATTTATAAGTCACTATAAACTTAATTATCATATATACAGATCAACAATCAGACTAATAGGCCAAACAGCATATAAAACACATAAGACAATTATACTAAATCAAGGTACACTTTTAGATACATTATCCATGCTGGACAACAACTTCTTTTTCCTCTTTCTTTTCCTATTATCTTTTATTTTGCCTTTTATTTATATATCGAGTTTTTTATGCAAGACAAACCATTTGATATTTAAGCTTTTGTGTCTGATTTACTTCACTTAACATTATGGTCTCAAGGTGCAACCATTTTCCTACAAATGACTCAAGTTTATCCTTCTTTGTAGCAGAAAAGTACTCCATCGTGTATAAATACCACATTTTCTTTATCCATTCATCTGTTGGACATACAGGCGGTTTCTAACAGCTTTGCTGTTATTTGAAGGCAATGTATCTATCCATAAGCTAATTTGTCATATAAGTTTTCATGTGTTGAAGCAGCAGAATTGTTGCCACCTTATATAATCAAACAACAATAAATATTTCAGGGGATACAGCACATGGGCAAAGCTCAATTAGAGCCATGAATTATTCTCAGGGATTAATATAATTACTTAGAGAATAAATAACATGAAATTACTGATTATTTGTTTCTTTTGAAAATTACCCAAATTGAAGAGTCATAAAATGCAATATAAACATCCTAACTGGATCTTAACTACATAAAATGACAATCCTAAACTAAGAGCCTGCACCTGCCCAACTCTCACATTTTAAATTAAGAATCTTAAAAAAATGATAGTTCCCATTAAATGTTTTCCCATTATCACTAATACATAGTTAAAACTTTATATAATGGATAGCTTTACCTTCAAGATTACACAAAGCTAATCTCAATTTATACAAAAGAAGGGAAAGCTACATTCACTCAGGTATACAAATCACAACTACATAGATAAAAGCTCTAAGAATTCATAATCTCTTCTTTTTGGATTTTGTCAGGGATGGCTGGCTAATTGGAAGAACTCATGAAAGTACCTTACAATCCAATTAGCACTTCAGTGCAATTAAGTGGTAGCGGCTCCCCTATTCTACAGAGACTGGCTTTGATCTTATAGTGAAAAGTGTCCTTCTTAAAGCTGTGGTTTTGATTTTTTTTCCTCAGTAATTAGTGCTAATTGTAAACCCAAGCCTGACCTGCTATAAACAGAATGTTTTACTGCATTTGACACAAGGACCTTAAATCAGTGTTCTCTTTTGTCCATATTGTACTTACTTATTAGAAGTCTGGCTATTTTGCTCATCATTTGATGCACAATGGATAAGTGCATACTAAAGTCAGCTGAAACAAATGCCTTGATCTTAAGAGCTTGGATGGGTATTTTCACTGATGTCTTTTAAGTAGTTGACTGAATTTCACTTAAGGAATATACTGTAGTTTTTCCACACAAAGAATGACTATTCAAAAGCAATTTCTAAAGGGGTTTAGTGACCCTTGTATACTTGGAAAATAAAAACAAAAGATGAAAACAGTCTTTTCATGGGAGAAAACGTAAAAGACTGCAGAAAACAACAGCAGAAGTCTGCTGAAAAGTACTTATTATAACTATATTTGTTAAATCAATTCATTGTTTAGATTCATTAAAATGAATTAAAATGTAGGCCAATGAGATATCTTTATATGGCAATAAGATGCTGCAAATACAAAATCCCAGCTGTTCTCTGAGGTATAGATAAGATCCTCTGAAATTACCAGGCACTTTCTATGCAAATACAAAGCAGCTGGATGTTAGGTAGGAAATTTCTTCCTCAAATATCCTTTTAAACACAGCCCATTCCATCATTTGGTAAGTGCTTTCTTCATAGAAAAAAATCTTTAATGGAACTAGACCCAGTCCAAGTTATATTGTCAGACATTTTGAATGAGGACCAACTTAGTGGTCTTGAAGTAGTTTAGGCTAGTGTACCAACCTACAATTATTAAAGATAAGTATCTAAATATGAACATACATTACACATAAAATATGATGACAACAATTAGCACTCCTTAGAAATAGCTATTTTGGTGAATCATTTTCCCCTTGGGATGAAAATCAAGTCTAGAAACAATATTTTCTACAAACAATAATATGATTAAATAAGACTAAAAATACAGGGTGAGATCTGTATTTTATGTCTTTTAGATTTATTTTAATCATTTTGAAACCAAAGTATTACATGCGTATAACTTAAAGTCACATAATAAAAAGTCTACTAAAAATTTCAGTATATCTGTCCCTTCCCTCCTTTTCTCCTCTCCAGAGGAAATTACTTCCAATTCTTTGGTCACTGCTTTGGCTCTTCACTTCCCTATTTTCAAATCACTTTAAGACTTTCTGATGGAATGTCTGACAAAGGCTCAGAGGGATATGCCCTGACTATCTGTGTTTTGGAACTCATTAGGGGAAGGGCTGGAGTTTTAAACTTAGGATCAGACTTTCTTTCTTGTTTTCAGTATGCCCCTGTTCCTGCAAGCTCCATGTCCTGAGATGCTCTGATCAATTTTCCATGAGCATCATCTCTTTCCTGAAGGAAATGAAGTTATGTGATCCTGGCCAGTGAGGGTTTGGAGGCAAAGGAGATTGGGAAGTCTAGATGCAACCTGTATATACTTTCAAGTAATCCTTGTCATCATTACCTTCACTTTTTGTTACTACTTGGCCTCCACTTTCTTGGATCTTTCTGGGAGGCAAATTGGCTAGTTGTTCTTTGTTACAACCTTAAAGCATTTTTTTTGACTTCACTTCTTTCTACTAAGTTGCTTTACTCTCTTTTTTAAAAAACAAATTGGTAGAGAAATATATGTAACAAAAGGTATCATTTCAACTTTTTTAAGTGCATAATTAAGTGGCATCAATTGTATATTGTTGTACAGACTTGGTCATAATTTCCAAACCTCTTTCATCACCCCAGTCAATTATCCTTCATGTGCTTTCTAGCTTCACAGATGTGTTTTAGTGCTACAGTGATCTACTGTAATCACAACTAAACTTTAGCATTTCTTTTTTCATTGTTAAGGATGATTTCTGAGAGAAGGTGGAAGAAATATCTTCATTTTGTCATTGTGAAACCAAAATCCCACTTGTTCTTTTTTTTTTTTTGTGGGTACCGGGGGGTCAACCTCAGGACCTCGCGCGCCAGCAGGCACCCGTGCCGCTGAGCGATATCACCGGCCCCTTTTTCGTAGGTGGGTTCTGGGAGTTGAACTCGGGCCCTCGCGCTTGCCGGGCAGGCGCTTATGCTGCTGAGCCATCTCACCGGCCCCCATTTGTTCTGTTGGATGGAACAACTCTTGCCTGGAGTGGTTAACTTGCTGGGTACCAATGTGATTTAGTAACATGACGAGATTAAGACCCAATTTGTCTAATAATCCACCCAGGACATTTTCTATCCACTATATTATTCATATCATTATTGGGGTCTCCCCCTGCTTTTGGTACAGATTTAAATTGTGTATACTAAAGAGATTGAGAATGGTGTTTCTGTAAATATTATTAGAACACTAACAGTTGCTGATTAGTAAGCTAGATCTTAAATTCTTGTGAAGACCATAACTATGTAACTGTAGAACACAACTAAATCTCTAGCACTACTTGAATTTTCAGACATGGAAGAACTTGCTGACCAATGCTGAGAGCTAAGCTTACATTTCCTTTTCCTAGAGCTGGCAGACTATATTTTAGGAACTTTTTAGAACAATATTTTTAATATCTTAACTAACATGCAAACTGAATTAAGTGTAAATAATGTCTTAAATATCTAATAATATTATAGCAAAAATAACACCATAATTGGATATAGCTTTCTACATTATAAGCCATTTCCTATATTCCATGTATCACTGTGGTCACTTATTCTAAAGTGAGACAAATTATTTTCTCTAATCTCAGGTATTAAGTGCTTCAGTGAAAACCTGGAAAGCAAAAGGTATTCAACAGGGTGGTAAAACTCAAAAAGCATGCTAAGTTTTATTTTTCGAGATAAAGATTTTCAGATTATATTGAGAGATATCTGACAAAAAATGGAATATATTTAAAGTATAAATACAATGTTTTGATTATATGTTAAGTTTTAAACTGATAAGTGATTTGAGTGTCACTACAGGAAAAGAGGTGAAATAATGAGAAAAACAGCATCAAAGAAACAGAACAATGCTTTCAGGTAGGAGCCCTTGTGGTCCCCTACGTAATAGATAAAAGAGCTGCAACCCATAAAAATTATGAAATTTTCTTAACATCACACAGCTGAAAGTGATACAGCAAAAACTTGAACCCAGATCCAGTGTTCTCAGCAGTTGAACTATGTGTGTAGATTAAAGAGTTCCCAAAAACCTCAAAATGAAGTTTACTTATATACACAAAGTAAACCGAGCAGTAAGCATAAAATATTATAGTACTGTGATCATAGTGAGGGCAGGGCAATCTCTTCCATTCTGAAAAGGCAATTTAGTCTCTTCTTTCTGAGTACAAACATCTGTTACTCTTGATAAACTATTCATAAATATGGAAAACACTGGAAGAGAGACACTAAACTATGCCTATGCAAAAGTGGTTGAAAAATTTGTTCCTGCTTTTAAGTGTATGTTATGAATCATTACAAAAACTCATTGACGCACAATAAAATTCTTTTAACACAAAACTTATTGTATGTGCCAACAATTTGGTCAAGAACCCCAAAATAAAGAAAAGTGGTCTGTGAGCAAATATTGAGAAGGAGCTCCACAGTAAATGTACTATGTACTTTCTTTACAGGACAGCCTATGACCTTCACTTGGAGTCTAGTGATCTTATTTCAGATACAATTCTGATAAACTAGTTTTTTTCCCCTTGAAGTTCTAAGCACATCAAAAGCAGTAAATACAAAGGGTGAAATATTGCTAGAATGAAGAACATAAGAAGACCAAAATATCATGACTTTGATGAGCTCCTCTCATAAATAACTCAAAAGATGGTGGCAAAGTTCAAAGGTTATCAAACCACAGCTTGCAAGTCAAACTGAACCACTGCCTGGTTGATGATAATATTTTAACAGAAATGAGCCATGCTCTGAATTGCTTTTGTTGCAGACACACTTGAATCAGCAAAACAACCTTTAAAAAAATTTTTTTTGGGGGAAATAGTTCAAAAGAAGTTCAGGTGCCCAGACAGGGACAATGCCTCACCTGACTCCCCAGGGGTTACCCCCTCCATCTTACACCTTATCTATGGCTACTTTCCCCTTGTAATAGCAGAGTTGATTTGTGGTAAGAAAGCACATGTCTCGCAAAACTTAAATATTTACTATCTGGCCCTTTAGCACAAAAGTCTTCCGACCCTGTGATTTAGGTTATTGAAAGCATGGATAAATAGTTCTCTATACCTCACTGGGTCCTGTAGGCATCATATATCTGGGTCATCTAGAAATTGCTGGCTTATGCTTAGTATATCTCAGTATATACTACTCAATAAGGCACTGAAGAATGTAATATATTTAAGAAAAGTTTCCTGGAAAAATGATTGTTTTGTAACTAACACAGCATAAACATTTCAGTTAAGTAGGAAGCCATTTGTATAGAACATCCAAAAAAATGACATTTAAAATATTTCCAAAGAATTCAGAAGTTGAAATTTTAAATTATTCATTGATACATGCAGGTGAACAAAATTAAATCATTTCACATGCCCTTGCTAAAATACTTTTCCCCTTAAGATCAAAGTTTGTGCTCTAATTCCCTTCAGGTGATCTACAGTCTCAGGCTGCTGAAAGCTGATGTTCCCTAAACTGAGCATGCTGGAAACACTGATACCAGACAAGAGAACTGGCATTTTTGAAAAACTACTGCTGTAATTTAAACTATTCCTTGATCTTCCCCCAAAGCATGCTAGAGAACCTAATTTCCATAAAACTTTCTAACCCAAATTGAACTGTATAATGTGGACAGTGGGGAATAAATGGGTTTGATCAATTATGAATTTATATGATATGTTAGTAAGCTATTCAGGCATAGTCTTACAATTCAATATTTTGAACACTAATACCATGCTACATAATTTTAAAATAGTGCATTTCAGAAAAATCTCACTAGGGCATATTTGCATATTTGGAAATCTAATTAACCTAAGCATATCTTAAGGCTTTCAAGAGAAAACATACAATAACATTTTTGTCAGTTGAATGTTTGCTTGAGGGTACATAAGAATTTTATCATCTGGTGCAGCTTAACCCTTCAACTCTCAATTTTTATGTAGACATGATCTAATCTGATTGTTGGACAGAAACTTCCCCTTCTATTTGGGCTGAAGACTTTAGGGCTCAGGAGGAAGAACCTGGCCACTTCAAGAATATATCTCAAGTGCCAGTGATAACTTTCTGTACCAAACCCAAAACAAAATTCTCTTCTCCCTTGCTTTAAATAATGTAACTCTGAGTTGCTTTTGTTGCAGACACACTTGAATCAGCAAAACAACCTTTAAAAAAAATTTTTTTTGGGGGGAAGAGTTCAAAAGAAGGTGCCCAGACAGGAACAATGCTTCACCTGACTCCCCAGGGGGTACCCCCTCCACCTTTAATATTAATTTCCTCTGGCAGCATTTTCTTCTATCCCTTAAGCCAAAATCTATGACCACAGCCAAATAGGAGAGAATAGAAAGAAAAGAACATTTCTTGGGACCTAGTAGCTTCCTACTAAAAGCCAACACGGATTTCTTCATGCACTGTTCTCTTTGCATGCTGGATGGTAGAGACTGATCCATGGCCAAGGCCCTACCATTCTGTGATTGGTGACTTTGGCCATTTATCTTGCTAGGGTGAAAAAAGCACCCTGCTGCCCTTGTTACTGCATCTCTCAAAGGATTACTGCAGATTCAGAGGCTCCAACTACAAAAAACTATTTGTATTTGCATGGCATTCACCTGTCTTGCCAAATTCCCTGCAGATGCTCCATTGTTAGAGAAGTTCAGTGGAAAATGTCGCTCTGTAAGAAATGGAAATTGCTTATATGAGCATTACTTAAGTAGGAAACTAGATTTATGAAGAATTCCTATATGTCCAATAAAATGTAGATGTAGTATGCTACAAATTTCAGGAGATAAAGTTAAAAAAAAAGAAATGATGAGCTCAATTTGTAACAATGTGCAGTCAGTTCTGCTGTAATGCTTGTTTTGAAATCACAAATTTGTTCCAAAAGATTCGATATGTTAGAGAACCCTTTGAACATAATGCAAATGTTGCATTTGCTTACACTGATTTCTTTGTCAAAAACACTAGGTGAATACAGAAAACTGTACCCTGGTGCATCAGACTAGGAAGAAATTCACAAAGCACCTGCAAGCACACATTTCCAATTTCCACCAGCTACCTCATTTCACCTCCTGTTTTATGCCTCATTATGGGCCACACTCATCTGTATCTGGTGGTGTATCTTTCCATCAGATTTTAGACAAACCTGCTTCTACTGCTTTACCATAATCCGATCTCACTTTAGGTTTTTTTAAAGATGCAATGCTACATTTATCGTAGTACATATGTAGTCCAGTATTTAGTATTATGTATTTCCTAAACATTTCACATGTGTAAATGTTTAATTAGGTATCCATCTTTTTAAAACTTTATGTCTCTAATGAAGGTTTTGAGTGGTTATCATTAACCCCTTCTATCTATAAGCTATAATTTTGTGCATAGCATGATGATATTTAGAAACCCTTATGTCACCTTATAACAGGACTGACTATGATCAGATTTTATTGCTATATTTAAGATGAAAAAAGGGCAGAGGACAGAATCAACATTTTAGTTGATAAAATGAAACAAATATTTTTATATTTATTAGAGCTTTCACCTTGTTGAGTAGAAACAACTGGTTCACGATTCTTGGCATTTTAGAGCCCACTGGGCTCCCTTCTCTACCCATCCCAATTCAGCTTGAATGTCATCTCTCCAGCAAATATGGTCACCACCCAAACCCACCCATATGTGTATGAGAGTCATTCACTATGTCCCATATACTTCAAAGATGCCTGTTCATACCCTCGGTGCAGCACTCTCCACATAACACTACAAATGTCTGCTTATTATTCTCATTCACTAGACTGTGAGCTCTTCAGAGCTTTGTACATCAATTTGGATTCTGGATGGTAGTACAGTGTCTAACGCAAGGGAGGTGGCCAGTAAATGTCTGGAAAAGAAGAACAAATAAATGTCCAGTTCTTTGTATCACTCACAGCCATGAGCACAGTGCTTTGCACAGAGCAGGCACATAACAGCTACCTGCCAAATAAATGAAAGAAAAGGAGACAGAAAACAAAAAGTAATTATTTAGAGGTAGAAAAAGAGTAAGCGAAGTTATCTCTTGAAATTGTCAAATGAAGCCTTAATATAAATAATGAAAATTCATCTGTATAGGCAGAGAAGAAAGAAAGAGGACTATGATATTTTTATAAAAAGGATGGAACTATTAAATTCCTCCAGAGATTGCCTGGATCAGTACCACCATCAAGCAGGTCAACCCTTCAACCTTCCAACCAAGCATGTGTTCACTCCATTTTAAACAAATTCAAAGATTGTGTCTCTTGGTACCCTTAGACAATGCTTAATATTTTATAATCAAGAAATTCCTTCCAATGTAAAAACAAGTCTCCCTTGCTATTTTAAACTAATTTTCTCTTATTTTTTCTTATAGTGACAGAGAACTGGTCAGCATTCTTATGATAAGCCTCTATGTAGTATAAGACAGTTATTAAATCATCTCTTAGCTTTCTGTTTTCCAGGCTAAGCAAACAAACTTCTTTAATCTTTTCCCACATGACCTATTCTATATCCCATAAGCATTTTTGTTCTTTTACAGACCTTCCCAATTTTCATATTTCCTTTTAAAATGTGTAAACTCAAAGTCAAACAAATAGTTTAATAAAGGGTTTTACAATGCCAAACGTAACAAAAGATTATTTCCTAATTCCCTAAATCCCTGCATCACATGAATGTTGTAGCATGCATTACTAAAGGCCAAGTTTGTAACATCTTTCTGTACCTATTAGTCATCATGCATTCCCAGAACACATGGTTTTGAAAAAGACCTGGCACCCACTCTCTCTATGGACAGAGGTTCAAAGGTGTGCTGAGTTTAAAAGGCTCTATTTTCACCAGCTCACTGCACTGGGTCCTTGGGGATTAGATTCTGTTCAGGATGTTTCTTGTCTTAATTTTCTCTGGCTCTGGCCACAAGGAGCTAAGTGTGCCTTTTATGAAGTAAAGTTAGCCTCTGGAGTCTTGTTTTACAGTGGGCAGTACTCCTCTGATTCACCTTGAGCTCACAGTCCTCTTCTTGTCATGTCTGTACTCACGGTGTATGGTTTGCTGACAGTATCGTTTGCTTTTTCTCTCAGGATATAACCTTGAATTTGTATTCTATTTTTAAATGTGATTTATATAATTTATTAAGGTGATTTTGAATTCTAGTTTTAGCTTTCCAAGTTTTTGTAGCTCCTGTTAGCTTAGCATAATCTCCAAACTTAATCAGTATGCATTTTTAAAATATTTTTATTTTAAAGAGAAGAGACGAAACAAAATTTCAAAACAAGATAGTAGGAAAGTAACAATGGTTAGTACATTGTTTATTGTTATCTTCAAAGTAGTTGCTCAGATTACAAGATATAGGAATGAAAAATTGATCAAACAATATAAGCACAAACATTTCAATGGACTCAGAAATTAGTACTATAGCTATCTTAACTATCTTGTGCATATATAAATATCTATCTATATATATTTACTTTTCCTTTTCCCTTCCTTCTTTTCTCCTTTCCCCCACCCCAGTTGTTCTTTCCCTTTGAATATTTTCTTCCCATTTCCCAACATCCATTGTACATTTTGGATCTTATTTACTCTTTCAGCTTCATACACTAGGGAGATGTTTACACATACGAGACTGATTTATTTCACTTATGAGTATGGTCTCGGGATGCATCCATTTACCTATTAAAGTCTCAAGTGTATAGCTCCTTCTTTATAGCTGAGTAGTATTCTATAGTATAAAAATACTGCATCTTTTTTATCCATTCCTCTGTTGATGGGCATTTGGGTTGTTTCCAAGAGTTAGCTATTACAAATTGTGCTGCTATAAACATAGGTGCACATATATTGCTGTGGTATAATGTTTTTAATCCTTCTGGGAATATACCCAGAAGGGGAATATCTGGGTGGAATGGGACCTCTAATCCTAGTTTTTTGAAGAATCTTCACACTGATTTCCACAATGGTTGTACCAGTCTATACTCCCACCAAGAGTGGAGAAGCGTTCCTTTTTCCCCACAGCCCCTCCAGCATTTGTTATTGGTTCATTTCTTGATAACAACCATTCTTTCTGGGGTGAGATGGAATCTCAGTGTTGTTTTAATTTGCATCTCTCAAATGGCCAGTGTTTTTGAACAAATTTTCATATATTTATTTGCTATCTGTATTTCATCTGAGAAGTGTGTATTCATCTCAGATGCCCATTTTAGATTGGGTCTTTAAATTTGGGGGGTCTGATTATTTTCAATCTTCTTATGTTCTAGATAAAAGTCCTTTGAGGGACTGTTGGTTAAAATTTTTTCTCACTCTGTGGGTTATCTTTTCACTCTGTTGATTTCTTTTGATGTGCAAAAGCTTTTCAGTAAGATGAGATCCCAGTTGTTGATTCTTTATAGTATTTCCAATGCAGTTTGGGTTTTGTTAATAAAGTCTCTGCTTACCCCTAAAGCTTTCAAGATTTCTATCTATTTTCTTTTCCAGTAGACTTAGTATTTCTGTTTTAATATTTAGATCTTTGATCCATTTTGACTTTAGTTTAGTGCATGGTGATAGATATGGGTCTACTTTTAGTCATCAGCATGTAGACAGGCAGTTTTTCCAGCACCATTTATTACAGAAGCTATCTTTCTTCCAGTGAACATATTTGGCCCCTTTGTCAAAGATAAGGTGGCTGAGTGTGTTTGGAGTTGTGTGAGCATCTTCTAATCTGTTCCACTGGCCCTCAGGTCTCTTTTTTGGCCAGTACCATGCTGATTTTATCACAGTAGCTTTGTAGTATAATTTCAAGTGAGGCACTGTGATCCCTCCTGCCTTGTCTGTGTTGCCCAGAATTGCTTTTGCGATTATAGAGCTCTTCTGCTTCCAAATGAATTTTAGGAATGTTTTCTCTAGTTCTGTGAGGTAAGCTAATGGTATTTTGATCGGGATTGCATTAAATCTTTACAATAATTTTGGAAGTATGCCCATTTTCATTATGTTGGTTCTTCCTATCCATGAGCAAGGGATAATTCCCATTTTCTGATATTCTCTTCAATCTCCTTTTTCAGAGTACTACAATTTTCAATGAATAGATCTTTTACTTGCTTTGCTAGATTGATTCCTTCATTTTTTTGGGTCCTATTATGAACTGTGTAGTTTCCCTAATTTCTTGCTCAGTGAGTTTGTTGTTTATGTACAGGAATGCTACTGATTTTTGAGTGTTGACTTTGTATCCAGCTATGCTACTGAATTTGCTTATTAAACCTAGAAGTCTTTTGGTGCAGTTTTGGGGGTCTTCTATGTGAAGTATCATGTCATCTGTACATAATGATAATTTAACTTCTTCCTTTCCTATCCTTATTCCTTTTCTCTCTCTTGTCTAATTGTTCTGGCTAATGTTTCCAGAACTATATTGAATAGGATCGGTGATAGTGGACATCCTTGTCTTGTTCCTGATTTTAGAGTGAAAGCTTTTGGTTTTTGTCCATTTAGTATGATATTGGTTGTTGCTTGCCATAGATGGCTTTTATCCAGTTGAGACAAAGACCATCTATTCTGATTCTCTGTAGGGTTTTTATCATGGATGAGTGTTGGACTTTGTCAAAAGCTTTCTCTGCATCTATTGAGATGATCATGTGATTTTTGTCTTTGGCTCTGTTGATATGGTATATTACATTTATTGATTTGCCTATGTTGAACCATCCCTGCATTGCTGTGATGAATCCCACTTGGTCATGGTGTATAAATCTTCCTGATGATTTGCTGCATTCTGTTTGCTAGTAGCTTATTGCGGATTTTTGCATCTATGTTCGTTAGGGAGATTGGCCTGTAGTTCTCTTTTTTGGTTGGGTCTTTCTCCAGTTTTGGGATCGGGGTAATCCTTGCCTCCAGGAATGAGTTAGGGAATATTGCTTCCCTTTCAATTTCAGTAAAGAGTTTGAGGAGTATTGGCATTAAATCTTCTCTAAATTGCTTGTAGAATTCAGCAGTGAATCCATCAGGTCCTGGGCTTTTCTTTGTTGGTAAGTTTTAATTATGTTTTCAATCTCATTCACTGATACTGGGTTATTCAGAATTTTTATATCTTCTTGATTCAGCTTTGGTTATTCATACATATCCAGGAATCCATCCATTTCTTCTGTATTTTCCATCCTATGAGAATAAAGATTTCCGAAGTAGGTAGTGATGATCTTCTGAATTTCCACAGAATCTGTAGTGATTTCACCCTTTTACTTCCTCAATGCATGACTTTCAGTCTTTTCTTTCTTCTTTTTTTTTTTCTTTTTATAAGCTTGGCTATGGGTTTATCAATTTTATTTATTCTTTCAAAGAACCAAGTCTTCCAATCATTAATTCTCTGTATTGGTTTCTTAGTCTCCATTGCATTAATTTCTGCTCTGATCTTTATAATTTCCTCCCTTGTATGGACTTTGGGCTTGTCTTGCTCTTCTTTTTCTAGAAGCTTGAGGTGCAACATTAGGTTGTTATTTGTGCTCGTTCTGCTTTCCTGTTGTGAGAATTCACCACTATAAAGTTCCCTTCAGGACTGCTTTCATTGCATCCCGTAAGGTCCAGTATATTGTATCTGCTTTCTCATTTAGTTGTAGATATTGTTTAATTTCTTCTTTAATTTCATCTGTGACCCATTGGTTCTTTAGCAGGGTGTAATTTAATTTCTATGTGTTTATGGAGTTTTTGCGGTTTCCTGGCCATTAATTTCCAATTTCATTGCACTGTGGTCTTATAATATGCATGGAATAATTTCAATTCCTTTGCATTTACTTAAGCATGTACTATGGGCTAGTATATGGTCTATTTTAGAGAACGTCCCACCCGCAGCTGAGAAGAATGTGTATTCTGATGACGTTGGGCGGAACACTCTGTAAATATCTACTAAGTCCATTTCTTCACAGGTTTGTTTCAATTCTGATAATTCTTTGGTGATTTTTTGTCTAATTGAGCTATCTTTTTGTGACAAAGGGGTATTAAGTTCTCCCGTTACAACTGTTATTGCTTATTTGATTTCTCATTTCTATTAATAATTGTCTTGTATAGTTGGGTGAGTCCGTATTTGTTGCATACATATTTATGATTGTTACCTCTTCCTCTTGAAGTTTTCCCCTAACAAGTATGTAGTGACCTTTTTTATCTCTTTTGATCATTTTTGGTTTGCAGTTCACATTGTTTGCAAACAGAATAGCCACCCCTGCTTTTTTCTGGGTTCCTGTTGCACAGAAGATTGTTTTCCATCCTTTGATTTTCAGTCTACGAATTTCTTTTTCAGTTAAATTTGTTTCTTGTATACAGCATATTGTGGGATCTTGTTTCTTGATCCATTCTGCCAGTCTGTTTCTTTTGATTGGTGAGTTGGGACCACTTACATTGATGGTTATAACTTATATATCTTGGCTTATCTTCATCAAGATATTTTCCTGCTGTTGGTTCCCTGCTTTTCCCCTCTGTTTAACTGCTTGCCCTGCGTGTTGGTTTCTTTCTGTTGTTGTTCCTAGAATTGTGGTCATATTTATCTCTGTCTAGAATATCTTTTAGTACTCTTTGTAGGGACGGTTTGGTGGTCATAAATTTCTTCAACTGTTGTTTGTCATGGAAGTATCTTATTTCTCCACTGATTTTGAAAGATAGTTTTGCAGGGTACTTCAATCTGGGTTGAAAGTTGTTTTCTTTCAGGACTTGAAATACTACACTCCAAGCTTTTCTTGACCTGACGTTTTCAGTATGCCTTTAATTCTGTCCCCCAAGAAATAATGAAAATGCACAACAGAATCAAACCTGAGCACCAGGACTGAATCCTGAAGGTCTCCAATCCAAAGGTCCCTGTGGTTTACGATGAGGACTTCAGGGAATAAATCCCACTTACCTAATTATGATGGGAACTAGTTAGAGAAAATCTTACTTATTGATAAGGGTAGCAATTGATAAGGGTAGTTTATAGGCTAAACTAAAGTGGATATTAAATTGATAATTATTCTATCCACTGCTTTCCTTTAGCCTGTGTAGGTTAATATTTTTGTTCAGGGAAGGAAAGGATACCATTTTGGGAATACCTGTTATTGGCAAAACATGAAAATAAAATTAAAACCAATTTTTTGCAAAGATTTTCTTTTACTATTTGTTATTATCACTGTGGAACTTTTAAAACACCAAAAATTAACTAACCTTTAAAATGTAAAATTACAGTAAAAATAAAAAAATATATATATTAGGTCAATATAAGAAGTTAAGAAAAGGGACTGGATCAGTCTAGTAGCTGTGATAGTGCCCTTGTCATGAGATTAGGCTGCTGATTGATTCAAGAAAATATTAACTGTGCAGAGAAGCAAAAACTAAAATTAAATTTAGGGGACAGAAGTAAAACTCAGTGGCAGAGTACATACCTTTAATGTCTGAGGTCCTAGGTTCAACCCCCGGAATAAAAAAAAAATTAAAGTTAAATGAATTCAGCTTAAAAGATTGCTTTACCTTGTAGACTGTAAACCCTATACCCTATTATATAGTTAAACAAAAAAAGAGTATAGCAATTACTGTTAAGAGTTGTTAAGTCTTTCTTCATTGGTAATTTTTAACAAGATAAGTAAACTTAATTTCCACTCAAAATATTTGATCCCAGAGCAATTTCCATCAGACATTTCTGTCACTGATGCTGCATTCTCCAAAAGATACAAACAATATACTTAGAGACAACTGCAGTGTTCTTAAAGGACAGTGTTCCATTAATCAAAACATTCACTGACTGAAAATTCAACTGCTATATAGTCTCTTGGCTGGTCATTTTCTAATTATTTTTAGTTCTAAAATGAGTTATTTCAGATTAAGTTGTTTTGTGCAACTGTTTGTCAGATATTTACAGAACTACAAAGAAATGACTTGAAAGAATTATAAAAAAATTATCGTAATAGACTGAGATGTATGGAATGTTTGATAAAGGGATATCTAACAGAAAAAGGAACGTATATCAAAAAGAGAAAAAATATGAGCAGTGATGTTCAACAAAGTGTTAGTGAACTGACCTTGGGATTGTATAAACATACAATTCTCTCCCATTTAGTTTTCTGCTGGCATACACATTTCTGTCTGCATATAATGTTAATGCATCATTTATTTATGTCAAAGCCTGCCCGAGACAAAGAGTCCTAAAAATACAGCAAAATGACAGGCTTTGTTCTGGGAGTAAAAGAACTTGAGAAAGTTCTTATTTTTAAAATATGCTATTTTCTAAAACCAATATTCAGATACTCAGTTTCTAGTCACTGAGATATGAATTGCCTATAAATATACTTAAGTGTGTTTCTCTTCCTCCTTCTCTACATGTATTTGCTTTGACTGCTCAATAGCACCTCCAGGATAAGACAGACTCATAATACAAATCTACTAACTTAGAAGACTTGCCAAAAACTTTTGGAAATTTGCTTGTTTATAGTAATCTTACTTTTCATTATAGTTCTTGAAAACTATTTAATTAACAGGATTAAGTCCATGGTCAAGTAAACAGTACACTAAGAAATAGTACCACAGTATTTATTTTCAATTCTAATACATCATCATCTTATAATCTATTCCTATTAAATACTGAGTTGTAAAAATTCTACGCAGTATTCAAGATTAAAGATACAGGAGAAAGACTTTACAAATATATATGGTTTTGATTTGTTTTCACACTGTTATATTAAAGAATACAAAATAAATATGTCATTGTCCTGGAATCTGGATACCTTTTCTTACAGGGTGGTTTTCATTACAATGGCTTTAAGACTAGTGGCATTTGACTTTTGAAATAAAATGGGCAGAATGAATTTACTCTGTTCTTCAAGAAGACATAAAGAATCACAGAGGGGGCTGGTGAGATGGCTCAGCGGTGTAAGCGTCTGCCTGGCAAGTGCGAGGTTGACCCCCAGTACCCACAAAAAAAAAAAAGAATCATGAAGATTCAAAGAAACAAGGAGGATGGAATCTGAATCAATCGATGTAAATTTGATAGTTCACTTTTATTACAAGGAAAATTGTAGTTCTTTTTTCAAAAAGCTTTAAATACATCAAAGATTCCATTTGTAAAGCTTAAAGGAAAGTCTTGCTCTTAGATTTCTACCTTAGTTAAGTCAGTCTTCCTAACCTAATTAAATCTGTTTTTTTTTTTTTTTTTTTTCCCAGAAAACTTACATATGGTTGACATAATAATAGGCAATATGAATTTTGTGGAAAAAATGTTTATTTCAACATGAAGATAATTATACAAAAAGAGGTCATGTTCTAAAGTGATTATATAATATGGAAATTAATTTAAATATTGGTGTACTCAAATTCTTAGAATGTATTTAGCAAAGGGGAACACAATAGCAGGAAATTCAACAAAAGGCTAGAATGGGTATATGTCTGAATGCTGGTGCCGGTGATTTTTTAACCTACAATTTCTAACTCTTTCATATATTAGACTATAAATAGATATCATTTTTATAGACAGATAAAAAAACCTATTAATATAAAAGAGCTTAAAAGCCAAATACAATTTTGAGAAGACTGTAAGATTTCTGCTAGCATTCTGCAAGGGATCATAAATCTCCAGATGTTCTACACGATACATGCTGACTTCTCTTGGGGCTGATATACGGCCACTTGGAAGAATCATGACTTCATTTTAAAAGTCTATTTTATCTCTACTGGTTATAAGAAGTGTAAAGAACATGTTAAGTATTAAAAATTCAGGAAAACTTAAGATTTTCTATCTAAATTTTTTCTTCCCATTGCTTAACTTCCTCCAAATCTGCAATTACTGGAGTTGGTATAAGAAAGTCTGAAATACACGGGGAAAACACTATTGTTTGAATTGTTTTGTCTGTTTGAAACTAATACATAATATTCAGTTAACCAAGAATTGCTGGGTCAACTTGCTAATTTCACACAGTACTAAATACTGCCAAAAAATGATAGAAAAGTCCTACCTTTTCTCTCTCAGGTTTCATGATGCATTAGTATCATTTAGTGGAATACTATACATAGTATGAATTTAAAGACAAGGTTTTGATGACATATGTGGCCGAGACTTGAGGACAGGAAGTGTGTGCTCGTGACTTAGTATAATTCCCAGAGTTTCGGATTCACTTGGGGCTCTAGAGGGTAATGCTGATGCTTCTAGGTAATGCTGATGCTGTGGGATAGGTCTGGGGCCCAAAGGAGTTTAAATTCTGGTTCTTATTAATGTGCATCATTGACAGATTAACCTCTCTCTGTGTTCTCTATTATAAAAGAGATATTGGGATAGTTATGTCTTGTGAAGATTAAATGGAACAATGCATGTGAAGTGCTTATTCTGGTTAAGAGCTCCATGAACTTTGTGCATGAATCAGTGAACTCAATAACTCAATAAATTGTACATATAAAATGTACATAGATCTCCTTGGGTTAAATGGATTTATGTAATTTCCTCAAGATAGGATAATATATTAAATCAAAGCAAGGTAGATATAATATAGTTGTAATTACCACTCGAATAAACCCTTTTCAAATTATGGAGTCAGACTAATCACATCATTAATATTTTCTTAGCGTTCCAGGAATTCAATCAGTGGGCTCATCAATGTTAAGGAAATCCATGGTAACCACACAAAGTAAACATCCACCTACCCATTAGTGCCAGCAATTATTTGGCATTTGTTATGCTAGTTATACTGTGTAATGGTGTGTGAGAAATCAGTTTCTGCTTCCGTGACCCTTTGGAAAGCTGGTTTTCCAACCCAGGATCCCTTGCTGAGACTGTGGAGTCCAACAGCTGTGGCTCGGGAACTGATTCTCTCACAAACCCCTTCTTGGAAATGAGGAAGCAAACATTGTGGATGCCTCTAAAATAGTAAGAATCTATTATAGGGGCTTGATTATTGATAATGACCATTTCTATTTTGGGACTAACAGCTAACTAGGGCTTTTGTAGTTTACTTTAACAAGTACTCATCATGAATCCTGAGCTATCCTTTGGGGAACATCAATTTTAGATCATGTGATACAACAGAATAAATGGAAAGGATTGTTTTTATGCCTGTGGATTTTAAGAAATATATTTTATTTGCTTATATTTAAGATTTACAAAGAAAAGAGACTTAGAAAATAAAAAATCAAATGTAAATATATCTTGCATGCTCTAACAAATCCTTAAATTTAATCCTTGCCTTTTTGGTGGGGAAAATGTTTGTTTATTTGGAGTATACCAAGATGTATCATAAGACCAGGAAGAAGCAACAGTAACACATCACTGCTGTCAAATGAAATAAACAATCTTTGCATTTTCCAAAATTTTTAAAAGTGAGAGGAGTTCCAACTTTATTCTGCAAAAGCTACACCAGACAACCACAAAGTAGAGTGTTAAGGCCCCTAGAATGGTGAAAATCTTGTTATGAACAAAATGATTAAAGGGCTTCGATAAAATAATCTTCACACCTGAAGGGCTGTCATGACAACCCTTCAGTGAACTTTAGTTCTAAATGTGTATAAATTTAAAAGTACACACAAGTCTTAGCTAATAAAATAATATTTTAATATAGTAGATATTTACCATTTTCTCATATTGGTAGGATTACATTAAATTCTAGTAGGGTTACAAATGTGAATCTATGCTTGATTGTTATTAGGGAACTTAAAATTCATGGAGGAGATGAGACATGAGTATAAGGAGAAGACACATGGGCAAGGTTGCAGAGACCACACTAAGAGAAAATGTTTAAAAAAGAGTGGGAAGAATCCCAGAACTCACATGGAGAGAAGGCTTAAGAAATAGAGACAAGGGGGTAAAATAAACTCTACGGACGTGATCCTGTTCATAGCCAAAGGACTCATTAGCCAGAATCCTGATGCCAACCTAAGGTTTTTCCTTCTTTTGTTTCTACATGTGTGTTGGTCACAGATACACCCAAGAGGATAGTTACAAGAAGAGACCACCGCTATAGTCAGTGCATTCTTCTCTATCTCCACAAGAAAGATATTTGACTATAGGAATGACCTTCAGGTGGAGCAGAACAGAAAGAGCGGAAGTGGGAAGCTGCCTAAGCAGCTACACTCTGTGAGCAGTGAGTAGCTATACTCACTGGTCTAATTGAATACTTCTCTCTGCCCAGAAGCAGGTATATTCTCTTTAAGAAATCTCAACTAGCAGTGGCAGTTTCTTGTCTTCGGGCTTAACAAATTATGGCAGAGGGCAGAAAATATTACACAGGAAAAACACTGTCCTTGATATTCTTGCGAGCATGCAAAAGGGAAAAAAGTCCAATGAGTAAGCATAGTAAGTAAAAACAAACATTTATTCTAGAGCCATATGCAGTTGAGTATTTTACCTTCCTACTCTTTCCTTTATTATAGCTGAAAATGTGGCGCCTTTCCATGGAGAAAGCTGTTTAACTTTATTAGGAAAAATGTACAAAGACTACAGCTGATTTTGAAAAAATGTTATACATGATTGCTAGTTCATGGTTCATAATTTCTAATACAACAGAGCATTACAGAGAATGCAGACCTAACTATAATGATACCTTAATGAGAAGAGTTTCAGTAATATTCTTTAGGTGAAATAAAAATAAACAAATATAGGCTAAGATGAACTTTAAACACAAAAAGGTAACGTATTTGAATAGACAGTGCTCTCCATTTAAAGTCAGAGAGAATCTAATCTTTCACTGGTATATAGATAATACACAAATGAATTTTCTTTCATTTGTAAACTGAAAGCCTAAAAGGATATTTGTACTTTGAAATTCATCAGGGGATACTTTACAGGATTGAACCATCAATACTGACCTTATCTATACAAAAGACTTTTATATTAGGTTATCAAGGAAATGTACCAGGTTCCTATAAAAACAAATCCTTCAACATTCAATAACACGACTATGAAGTGAGTACTCTGCTTTATAATCCTTTCACTCAATGCTTTGATAAGTATAATACATGGCAATGAACTTGCTATAAAAACAACACTGATATTTCAAAATGAAACTTTGCTGAGAACTAAAGAAAAAACATACATTGCTAAAATTGCTGCCTGGCTACACTTCATTTATGCAGATTTTAGGTTAATTGGTAGGACACACAGACAAGGGTTCTAGAAACCATTTTACCGAGCATACATCCTGATTATAACGCCATGTTAAGAAATGAAGTGCAATCTGTCTTAATGTCATATTTAATAGATTACTAGTAAATAGCCCACAAGTGCTCTTTCTAACAGGTGATTAATTATATTAATGTCCTGTTGTCCTTTCACAATTAAGGGTCTGGCAACATTTCCATTATAATTGAGATTCTGACAGGGAACAAAAGGAGTGATTTCCAGGTTTCTTGGCCCTGACAACAGTGCTCTTCCAGCGCCCCACTGTCACATGGGGCCACAGTGAATACATCTAAGAAACTCCAGTCAGAAAAAAGTCTGTGAAGTTTTTATTAGTGATTCATGTTTATCAAATCATTCTTTTTCTTTTTCCAGGTTTCTTGCCTCTTTCATTACCTCTGCTTCTCCTCTTTCTTCCTCTTTTCTAGAAGTCCTACTGTCTTTTATCTGCAGTAATACTGATACCTTTTCTTGCCATTTTCTTACCCAAATGTTCTGCCCTAAAAGCAGAACAAAACTTGACCTTCATGTTGTATCTATTTCCTTTATTACCATAAACTTTGGGCCATATTCCTGCTCAGCTCTGCATGTAGACGTGTTAATCATTTAGGGATTATCTGTCTAAAAGCTGGCAATACAAGGCTGATTAGTACTATCTCATCTCACTTCAAGACTGAGGACACCAAGATAAGAGATTTATAGAGACATTGAACTACCAATGAGCACCAGAAGTTTCCAGTCATTACCCTCAACCTATGTCACCCTGGATTTTATCAGAGCCTCCCAAAAACAGACACTGCCCCAAACAGAAACAATCATCTCATGGAAACTGGAATAAACAAATACAGCTTTCTCCCAGAGCATCTTGCAAAAGCATAACTGAGATATTGATCAACCACACCGAAGCCCACCCCAGCAAGTTTGTAACAGCTTGTCTCCTTCTTGTGCTAATGGGCTACTCTAATTCTATTCATCAGAGCTGTGCCTCTTTCAGCTTCTCAAACTGAAGACCTTTCCCTATTTTCACTTACTGCCTAATATATCTGTCTATGCCTCTCACTGATGTATCCCAGAACTCCTTTAATCTGTGATGAGAGTTGAGAACCTATCTGGGAGCCTTGAGGTCTCTATCTTCTTTGGGGTATCTCCTCATGGCTCCATCTAGTTAGATAACCATAAGAATGTCACAACATTTAAGCTAGCATAGAGAAGAAGTCAAAGTCTGGACAGGACTGTAAACTGGTACCTTGCTATATTTCTCTAGCCATTCTGCATAGATGCATCATACTCCACTGGCAACAACACATGGCAGCAATGGAAACAGAAGAGACTGAGCATAGTAGGGAATAACAGAAGTAAAGGGAGAGACAGGAAGAAGCAGAGAACACAATGAGAAAGACAGTGGGAGGGGTGCTCTGGATTGGTTTATCTTGTTTTGAAGCAAAAAAAAAAAAAAAAAAAAAGAATTAGGATACCACAGAAAAGAAACGGGGTATCCAACCCTGCCCCCTGAAATACAGGTGATTATTATAAAGTCAACATTTCTATTACCAGCAGATTGTGTAGTGAGTAAGTACAGCCCTGGCTGTTTGTTCAGATAGGGTTTTGAATTTTTAGCTTTCCCTTTCTGAGCTGATGTATGAAAATGGACAATTTACATGGGGATATTAATCTTAACTTCCTACAGCTATTATAAGGGTAAGCTTAGATATTTAAAATATTTTCAAAGAGTTATAGCCCTATATCCATCTTCCTAAACTTGCAAGTAATTAAATTTCATAAATTTGTAAGCCAGGTATGGCGGAGCACACCTGTGAACCCAGTACTCGAGAAGTTGATCAGGAGGATCAGCATAAATTCAAGGACAGCCTGGGCTACATAGTGAGATCAAGGCCACCCTGAATTACATACTGAGACTCTGTCTCAAAAAACAAACAAAAACATTATGAATCTGTAACAAATTATACCTGATTCTTATTTTTTATAGAATTTATGTGTAGTATACTACTACTAATAAGAGAATATATAGTGTAGGGAAAACATTATTAACAAAGGTCTAGTTCCTCACGTTGATGAGGTCTCCAAAGTTACTATGGATCTAGTATCAGGGTATAGGAAGCAAGGCAGAAAATTTCAGTTCTTAGATGCCCTTGAGTTTCTGGTACCCATGTGTTATATCATAAATTGCTTCCTTCTACTGGTCTTTTCCTTTACTTGCTAAAACTCAAGCAAGGCATTATTTCTTATAACAGAAATAACCTTAAACAACGGACTCAAAGTCAAAGACAAATTAAAAATAGTTATCATGCCATCTAAATTCCTATTTTACACTGGAATTACATGATCACAGAGGAAAATATTTTTAATGCCTTTTAGGTAAATAAGAGATATTTAAATATAGAGATATATTATTCAGAAAACAATTACTCATTTTAGCATAATAAGAATACAGTATTACAGACAAAATATTCATATATGCATTTTTGGGTAAAAAGAGATCTTTTTTGTTGCTGAAGTTGTGGGCACTTTTGTAAAGTAAAAACTTTATATTAATTTTTTTGTAGAAAATTGGAGTGCCTTAGTATGGTGTGTGTACGATAACCTACCATGTCACTGTGCCAGAAGTTTGACCAATTCCTTTTCATGCAAGTTTGAAAATGTCAAGTTCATTTTTAAACCCATGGCTAGTTTCATCTACTTTAAACCAAAAGTGACAAAATAGGAATTGACTGGGGGGAAAATTCTGCAATCCACTATTCTGAATATTTGATAATCCATGTGAAGCAGGTTTACCACAAACTGCTGTGACAGAACAAAGATGACAGATAAACTCCTGTGACCAAATTAATTGGAAATAGATGCTTCAGTCTTGTGATCCTATTTCAGGTTTTGAAAGAATTACGTGCACCTTCAGAGCATGCTACATCTAAGGATGATTAGTCCTTGTACTGCTGGCATCGGGCTGATATGGCATGTTGCCAAGTGTCTCAAGAGAAAGCTAAAAGTTCAGTGGAGGTGGTGTGGATTGTGCAGCTCTTCCAGGATTACCTTGGAGAACATTCTGGCTTTACTGCTGAAAGCTTGACAAAGTTTGCTATCTATTTGTGCCTGTGATGTGTGTTCTCAGACTGCCCTAAGTGGACCTCATAAATTGGTCTCTTGTTTTCTTCATTTTAGCTATACTCCTAAGAAACATAATATGAGCATCTTTATTGGGCCATCTAATCTCTATATCTTTTTCTGCTACAAGTTAGAATGATCTTGTATTAAATTATGGCAACTAATCCCAAAGAGAATACTAAATGATTTCCATTTGTCTGAAAGCAATAACACCACGAGAGGTAAAATGGTCAACCATCTATAAATTTGCAGTTAGCCTCAAACCAAAAAAACCAAAACCACATCCCCCCAACAACAACAAATTTCACCCAAATATTAAACACAGTTTCAAATGGTGCTAATTGAATGACTAAATATAAAAATTTTATACAAAATGTAATCTCTGTGGGTTTTCTTCAAAATAATACATTATATAGGAAGAAAGTAGATAGAGAAGATGAGAGTATACATGAAAAAAGTTTAGCTGTCTATTGGTCACTGTTCAAGTTGGGTAATGTGTATAAGGGACTTTAAAGTTTTTTGTAAAGACCTGATAATATTTGAAAAGATATGATAAAAACATAAAATTTATGATTTTAGAAAGCTATAATACTATCTTAAATAAGTTTGCTTTCCTGGCCAGAGATATAATCTATTAAATCATCATTGCTGAATTTAATTTACACAATAATAATAAATATATGAGATGAAATGTATTCATGGATGGAACAAATAATTCAATGTCTAATATGTTTTCTATACTGATAAATATGATTCTTGTCAAGCCAAATATAACGAATAAAAGAAAACCTGAAATAAACAATTATTCTAATAGACACTTTTCTGTTAGCATGTTTGACTTCTAATTGTAAATGATGTCAACATTCACAAATTAACCCCTTTTTAAGGTGAAGAAAAACACATTAAACACAAAGGAAAAGCAATTAAATATAAGAACAATGTAACAGAAACCTAACAAAAATGGTACATTCACCATTTTATGTGCAGTATGAATAAGATTTGAAGTATTTCCATTCATGCTAAGGAATTCAAATCCCGATATGTCATACTGACAGTCTCTTGAATATAAAAATGCTATATATTGAAATCAATTAAACTATTTAATTGCCTAAATCATCTCACTTAACGTGCAGGGTTAAAGTAGAACACTCTACTACATTATAGTTTGACTGAATTTATTTTGATAATAATGTTTTAAAAAATAAATCACATTTACATTAATGCACTATCACTTTCTAATTAGTAGAGTGGTACATTTATAAATGTATAGCTCTATTTATAATGATAATTTTGAAAATTATCAGTCTTTGAAAATTTTAAAATGTATTATAAATATCAGATTTGTGGGTTGAAGGCTCTAGCAAAAAAAAAAAAAATGCAATTTTTACCTGTTAGTTCAAATGTGAGTAAACTATGTTGATAAGGCTGAACATTTTATTCCCTAATTTTAAGGCTAGTAAAATTTCCACAAGCCTATACATATCTACTGACATCTTAAATTCATAACTACAAATAAACTCGGGCCAAAATGTCACATAGTTGCTTGAAAATAGACATGCAGAAGTCTATCAATTATCATTTAAGATCAAGAAAAGTAAAAATATCATCAGGTTTTCTTTAGTACACACCACCAATTTTAACATACTTCTTTCAAAAAAAAAAAAGGACCAAGTGACAAAATATTTACAAATTCTATTCATACTATAGCCTGTATATAATATAATTACCACATTCTGAATGCTGTGATTATTCTTAAACCAAGTGACTTTATATCTAGGACTCTAGCAAGATATCACCTTTCAATTTATTACCATTTTTTTCTACTGCAGAAACAGATTAATCTAGGATCTTACTGGTCAACACTTTCCTTCTACTTTTGCAATTTAAAAAGATTTTTTCAGTCATTTTCTCTTGAATATATTGTACAGGGTGCTAATACTTTCATAAGCACAATCAACATCTTCAGAACACTGAAGAGTTGATACAAGTTGAATATATACGCTTCTACAAATAGTCCCTTCTCTTAGTAGTTTAGTTTTAGTAATATTTTGCAAAGGACAAATGATTCTATAAAAATTAGAATAATGTATTAAAACTAAAGATTTATAAATATGAATGAAACATCACTCAATAGATTCTAGTGATAATAAATCAAATTTAGATGTTTAGCTTTTAAATGTGAAAATCTTGCTTAAATGAAGTAAAAGAATGAAATTATTCATCTAGATATTATACTATATTTGAAATTTTTATGTGTTAATTAAAAATAAAGGTAAAAACTAGTATGATGATCACATAGGTATTGCCCCTTGTGACCATTAATCTAGATATGTCAACTTCGGTGGCTTAAGAAATCTTTAGCAGACTCCCAGAGCACATTCCTGGCTCCTGGGTGTGTCTGGATGGGTCATGGAGATCTGGCCTTTGTCCTCTATATGGTCCCCCACCTGTTCCTCTCTGGTGTTCTTCTTCTGCTCTGCTTCCTGACAACCGTGAACTATGCAGCTTTGCTCTGCCATGAAGTTTCTGCCTCCGGGCCTGCCAACTATGTAATGAAATCTTTCTCCTGCAAGGTGTGGCTGTCTGGTATTGTGTCTAAATGAAGGGAGAGCTGACTAATACATCCATCCTGGAATTTAACCCCAAGACTAAATTTTCTCATAGAGCAATGAAATTGAGCAAAGAAAGAATCTTGTGCAAATAAGTCACTCGATTATATCTGATAATGAGGAGGATAACCCCAAATAGCAATTGAAATTTGTGTTATGCCTTCTTACCTGGGGATTTTTGTTTTTTCTGTACTGGGGATTGAAAGTGGGGTCTTGGCACCGAGGTACAACCCCAGTTTTGTTTGTTGTCATTGTCGTTTTGTCTTGCCAAATTGCTAAGTTGCCTGTGCTGGGCTCAAACTTGTGATCTTCCTGCCTCAGCCTCTCAGAGTGTTGGGATAACAGGCATGGGCCATACCTGGCTCCATGGTGTGTTTTCATAAGAACATGAAAATAAGGGTATGTTTAGAATTCATAATATTTCTAGATAAATAATAAACTCATACTGTGACTTCCTGAACTAAGAGGAATATGAAACTGGTTAATTTTTATAGGAGGTTTCTTCTGTTGGACTGTGCCTAGATGCCTACGCAAAGAAGATCACTCCTGCTGGGCTCCAAAAGAAAGTATTAAGTTCTTTTCTGCTCCTCCTCAAAACCCTTTTGATTTCTCTACTAAGAAGAGATTGTGAGTCTGAAATTGGATTCCAGAATGGCATCTGAACACCCTGTTCTAGATGTAAAACTTTAATAAGAGATAGGAATTTTTCTTTATCTGCTAAAAACATGCTTTCTTCTGGCATTCTACTATGAGAGCAGAGTAATTAGACAACTTGAAGCTAAGTGCCTTCCCTATCATACTTTTCCCTTCAGCTTGACCAGACAGAATGGGCACTATCTCTCCAGAAGAAAAGGTCTGGAGGTGGTGCAGATGGATGTGTTTATTTGTTTTGAAATGGATAGTAATTCTAAGATTGGTGTTTGAAGGCAAAAACATAT
Source organism: Erethizon dorsatum (assembly GCA_028451465.1). Lineage (NCBI taxonomy): Eukaryota > Metazoa > Chordata > Mammalia > Rodentia > Erethizontidae > Erethizon > Erethizon dorsatum. The sequence goes on from CM051838.1 coordinate 60,558,729, forward strand.
TTGGTCCTTAAACCAAAAGGATCACTCCATACAATTTTAAAATTAGAGTTCACATTAGATTTTGCCAATATGCTCACCACGTATATTCATTTAATAATTAACAGAGAAATAATTAATACAGAAAACTTTGGAGGTAGTCTCTATAAATTTGAATTCTACTGCTATCACTTAAAAACAGCAAAACTTTTTATATGTTTCATCTATAAATGAAAATAATAATCATACTAATAACTTCTTAGAGGGGTTGTTATAAGAGTTGATTAATTTAATAAATATGAAACAGGACTAACAAAGAGCAAGTACTCTTGTATATAATTGTTTAATATAAGAAACAATGAGGTTAGTGTTGATTGGAGAGCAGCTAAGTAACAGAGAACATAAATATAAACATGAAAGAAAAGATTCCTGGGCCGGTGAGACGGCTCAGCGGCTTAAGCGCCTGCCTTGCAAGCGCGAAGGCCCGAGTTCGACTCCCGGATCCCACATACGAAAAAGGGACCGGTGATATCGCTCAGTGGCACGGGCGCCTGCTGGCGCGCGAGGTCCTGAGGTCGTCCCCCCGGTACCCACAAAAAAAAAAAAAAAAAAAAAAAAAAAAAAAAAAGATTCCTTTCCTTGAGGAACCTGTCTTGTGGTATATCTGTTCTGCATTCAACTTAGGATTTGCTGGAATTTGTCTCAGATGGGATTCCTGAGGTATAGCACTGTCTTAATAACAGTGTCATTTTATCCTTGTAACAAACACCGACTCTCATAAAAAGATGCCAGGACCACTGGTTAAAACCTTTTGTTTTTACTTTAAAAAGTCTAATTTTTGGCTTTCAAGCTTGACTTCTCAACAAGGGGTTTAAACAAATGTTAATGTTACTAGGCATGTGAAAGGAACACTTTTTAAAAATATAGATGGCTGCAGGTAACTGGAAACCAATAACACGAAAGATGCCACACTTCTAGGCTCCTCATACTTTTCTTCATGCCGAGGTCTTGCTTTTTAAAGCCTTTAGTTTGTCTAACATGATTACATAACTAACAGGCTGATAGTATAGCCAGATGGAGCAGGTCAATTGCCTTTCTGCATACAGAAATGAGAGTATGAAAGGCTGAGTTCAAGGAGTAAGGGTGGGGTTATCACACTCAGAGGCCTGAAAAATGTCACTAAAAACAAATGCCACAGATTTTTTTCATCCATATAGTTTTGATATGAGGACAGTGTTATCTTGATCAATGCTATTTAAATTTAATCATAAAATTCACCAGAGTGAATGAGAACAATAAATATTATCTACAGAGCTCTGGGCCATCTCACCCTTAGCTCTAACCCTGTTAGCTCTAGCCCTATGTCTTCCCTTGGCCTCCCACAAGAATCAGATTTAGTAAATTTGATGCAGGGATGATAGTCTGTACACACACACACAAGCACAAACACACGCAAAAGCTACTCAGAATATTTGAAGGCTGTACCAGGTTTGAATGCTTTGGTCTTAATCTGATCTCTAGAATCATCACTTAGCTCCATCCTCCACAGAAACTCTGGTTTTTATTTTCTGGGAGTGGGGCCTGGCAGTGGCATTTAAAAAATTAATATTATTTTTAATCAACAAATAGTAACTATCTATATTTAGGAGATACAATGTCATATTTTGACACACGTTAACAATATGACATTTTAAAATCATGTTATCACTTTACATACTGGCACTGGTTCTCTTTTTTAAATTCGTAAAAAAACTGAAAAGAGGTTTATTTAGCTCCTGTTTCCATAGGTCCAAGAGTTCAGCTCTTGTAAGGGCCAGTCTGTCCCCATGACATCAGAGTGGATGACAGGACAAGGATACTCACAAGGGAAGAGATTGCATGGTGAAACAAAAAGACAGAAAGGAGGTAAGGATCAGGCACACCCTTTTATATCAACTTGCTCTGGCAAGAACTGATTCCATAAGAACTACATTAAACACTTCTGAGAGGACCTCTCCCAGTGATCTAACTACTACCTTCTATGGGCCCCCACCTCTTAAAGGTTCCTTATAAAGTATGCCTAGCACCTTAGTTACTTTTCTTGCTGCTAAAACAAAATACCCAACACCCAAAGTTAGAGGAGGAAAGGTTTATTTCAGCTCACAGTTTGTAGAGGTTTCAGTCTGTAGCTGGGGAGCTCCAAAGCAGGGTGGCATGGCAGCAGAACACCACAGAGGAGAAACAGTTCATGGGACGGCAGTGAAGCAGCAGCAGCAGCAGCAGTGAGCCTGCCTTTCCTTTTTATCCCATTCAGGCTACAAACTATTTGAGTGGTGGCACCCATACCCAGCATGAGGCTTCTGATTTCAGTAAATCCATTCAGTTACACCCATGGAACTATGCTAATTCCAATCAGTGGATATATTTAGCACCACACACCCACACCACACACCTGGGATTAACTAGGATCACATACCCTAGATCCAGCACAAGGCTTTGGGGGGACATCTAGATACAGTACAAGGCATTAACACCTAAGTAATTCTTATACGTAATCAGAGTGGAAGGCATTCCTGCTGAGCAAATTATTAGTAAATGGGATGTGATATCTGTGCTTCAAAGTAAAGAACATACGCCATTACCATTATCAGCAAACCTTACTCTATGTAAGCTATGGCACTAGGTGAAGACACAAACATAACTTGGAGTATCTCACTGCTGGTGAGAACAAATGACAGACATTAAAAAATGGTCCCTGCTAAATGCTAGGGTGATAATTGTGCCATGTCTTCATTCTCATAGAAAGCCAAAGGGTTGTGGACAATAAAAGCATGTTCAAATAGGAGATGGGGATCTCAATGAGATAATTGGAAATCCCTCAACCTTAATCCCCACAACTAAATTATGCAAGGTATGGGAAGTAAGGAAGACAGCAAAGTGAAGGTACCACTTATTTGTACTGGACCATTCTGGAAAGAGGGGAGAGGCAGGAAACCAAAAGGAACTTCCCTAAAGTGTGGTAGGTTAGAAAATGCTTCTTTAGATTTTCTATAGGCACATCTAAAAAGTGTTTCTTAATTTTTCCATCTCCCATATTTTTACAATGTCAGAGTATGCCTCAGATGGGTCACATGTATTGGCAAAGATCAAAATGAACACACTAAAGGATAAGTAAGTAACAGCAGCCAGTGTACACAAAATAATATATACCTAGACATATAAATGCAGAAGCCTGGAGCTAACACTCATGATGGCATTATAAAAAAGGCAATGGAACTGCATAGAGACAGTGTCACATAACCTAATTAAATCACTGTGGTGTATCCATAAAGAGGTGTAAAGAAAGGGAAGCCCCGAAGGACAACTAAAGCGATGGAAAGGATGGAAACTTTAGGAAGATTCGCTCCCATACCTAGAGAATTCTGAGAGGTTTGAAGGAAATTGAGCATGTACTGAGAACAGTAGAGCCTTCAGGAGAGGAATCCCAGAAACCTGGAGTCAAGATACCTATACAGTTGCTTCATGGCTCTTCAATTTTATACCTAGCTTATTTGTCTGCTGACAAATGAATCCTCTTTTTCGTTTGTGTGGGAAGTGTCTAGGTGAGTCTCTGTCTCTTAGTCCCTTATAATTAAAATAGTTCATACCATGTTCTTAGGTAAGATTTCTCTACAGCTTTTTACTCAATTTCTTTTCTTGATTGATACTGTTTTCCTTCTAGTATATATATAGAGAACATTGGTTTTAGAGTGCTAGGAAGGAAGATTGTGTTGGGCTTGGATTTTACTATGTTCTTTTTTTTTTTTATATGCAGGTACCGGGAGTCGAACTCAGGACCTCGCGCTTGCCAGGCAGGCGCTTATGCCGCTGAACTATATCACCAGCCCTTTACTATGTTCTTGTCCAGGCAGGGCTACAAAATAGAATGTGGCAATTACAGTATGTAGATTCCTACGCTCACTTCTCCCATTTCCCAGAAATAACATGCTCTTTCAGATTTACATTTCTCTATTTTATTTTTAATTTTTTTTTATTTTAAAGAGAAAAAAACAATAAAAACAATGATACAGAGTTTCAAAACAAGATAATAGGGGGCCAAGGGTATAGCTTAGTGGCACGGCGCCTGCCTGGCAAGCATGAGGTCCCCGAGTTCAATTCCTGGTTCCAAAAAACAAAAAACAAAAACAAAACAAGATAATAGGAAATTAATAATGGTTAATATATTGCATGTTATCTCCAAAATAGTTGCTCAGATTACAAGATACAGGCATGCAAAATTGATCAAATAATATAAGCATAAACTCTTTTCAATGAACTAAAAGAAATTAGGAGTATAATTATCTTAGCTATCGTGTGTGTGTGTGTATGTGTGTATATACATATACACACACACACACATATACATATATTCAGAATTCATTTTAAATGAAGTGTAGATAGATGAAATTAGTTTTACTCATTTGCATGTAAATACTGAAATGAATATTATATATATACACACACACAATATACATAACGACAAACAAATTTTTAAATATATAAAGTTGGGGTAGGTATATGACTACCTAATTTTAGGATTTTCCTTATGACAAACAAGAATCAGGTACAAATTGCCTCTTTTCAGCTAATCATGACATTTAGTCAGGGCAAGATGGAACTAAGTTTCTATTATGAAAGCATAATATGTCATTTACAAAAAAAATTGTACTAACATGAAAAATATGGTTAAACATCAAGCAAAGCAGAATTTTCTAATATAGTTTAAAAGAATGGTTTATCTCCTTCAGATAGAAATTACAATTGGAAAACTGTTGCTCTTGAGAAAGGCATACGAACAAGGCTATGATTCTTCCCAATTTCTATTACTATTTAGTTAATATTTTAAAATCTTGCCATTTTCAAGCAGATTTTTGCCTTTGCCCTTCTACAAGAGAACCAGTGGCCCTTGTGTCAGTAACATGGTTATTTATGTCAGTTCTAAGTGTGCTTTGATGGACAAATCTTTAATACATACGGAAAATTTCAAATATACACAAATGTAGAAAATAATATAACAACCTCCATGTATTCATCGGCTATGTTCAACAATTAACCCACGGCCAACCTTATTTCATATACACCCTGACATACTTCCCCTACCTTCTGCTATTTCTGAATTTTTATACATTAGTATAGTATTTTCACATTCATAAATACAAAATATAGAAGTGGTTCTTCTAGTTTCAATGCAACGCAAGGCAAATTATTCCATATTTAACTTTTATAAAACACATGCTACTGTGAAAGAATTAGGAATAATACTTCATGTAATTCAGCCACTGTTAAGAGTCAAGTGTGGCTAAATAAACTCTTTCCTACAGAATATTTAAACTATCTCTATTAGGTAAAAACAAAACAAACAAACAAAAACACCCTTAAAAGCAAGGTTCTATTCTTTGTCAATTGCAGTGGTCCTTATTTGAGAGAAGAGAAAATTTCCTTTCTTTTTAAGAAAGAAAAAAAAAAAAAATCAAATGTCCCTTGAGAGTTTGTGTGGGCATAACAATAGAACCAAAAGCTTAATGAAATTTCTGAAGGCTTTTATAGATTATTCAAGATCTTTACAATACTTATTTTTGAAAAATGATACGAGATATGTACTAAGAAATTCAAGTAGTCTGGTGTCATTTAAATTTTAATTTAATAATATCAAATAAAATAAATACTATTAAATACATTAAGTAAATAACATTAAATCAATGAGTAGTTAAATTAGTTCTATGAAACTTAATAGGCATAAAATGGCTATTCTAAAAGAAGGTAAACATTCAGGAATATGGCACCTGGAAAAATGCAGATATGGAAAAGCAGGACATTGAAGGGGTCAAAAATTCTAAATCTGTGGCTGATGAATACAGTGTGGTAGCTGAGTTTGTAAGTTTTGTAAGAGATAGTTCATCAAAACTGACTTATTCTTTTAGCTACATTTAGATTCTCAAGTAGAAGCTACTTTATTTTATGGTTAGTTTATGACCAAAAAACTTAACAGCTTGGACCTTGTCTTAGTAAATGCTCATAAATCATGACAAATGCTTAAGTTTCTCACATGTGCCGTGCCTGATTCTCTTTCATTCGTACAATACCACTCTGCATTGCTGAATTTTCCTCTCTATGTTCTTCCTTCCTTCATCTACCACCTTGAATTTTTCATTTTCTCTGAAATCTTCCCTGATCATACCATAGCTCGTATCATATTTTTCTCCTCTGAATTTCTATGACACTAAGGATTTAACTCTTATATGACCAAAGTTTTTAATGAGTTTATCATTTTTATCTGATGTGAAAGTAAAGAAAGGAGAATTGTATCTATGATATTTTCTCGCTGAGTCTTTACAACGGCCCAGTTTACCAATGAATAAACAGATTCAGAGAGACTAATTTGCCTGTCTTTGCACAGATATTAGGAAGACAGGCTTCAGGTGGGGGAAGAGGAAGGCAGGAAAAGTATCCACAGTTAAACTGCAAGAGAAAGTGTCCCCAGTCTGAAAAGACAACTTGAGGACTTCTGTCCTTCATGATCTCAGGACTAAAATCAACCTAGTGGGAAATAATTATTGATAGAATTTGTAATAACATTATATAAGACTGTGGTAGTTAGGGTGGAGTTTCAACTTGATGGGCTTTGCCATCTGCCCAAGGGATTGATGGACCATACTTCTAGTTGGTCTGAGTGACATGACTTTAGGTACTATATATGGTCCCTGGCCTCTTTCTCTCTAGGACTCTTTGCTTACTGTTCTTCTCAACCACCATGAAGTAAACATCTTTGCTCTACCACAGCTTCCCACCATGACTTTATTGCCTCAGTGTCAGCTGAGCACCGACTGAATACCCCAAAACAGTGAGCCAAATTAAACTGCTCCTTCTTTACAGTGTGGTTGTTGGGTATTGAGTCCAGTGATGGGAAAGCTGACCAGCAGAAAAACAGTCTAGAAATATTTCCCTACTAATATTTGTATTAGCTAGGAAATTTCTGATTCTGAATCCTCATCTCCAGATGTAAAAGACTGATAACAGAAATATTTGCTTTGAAAATCGCAAAACTGATAACCTTTATTTCCAAGAATACTTCATGCTGGTTAGTGGATAGTAGGTGCCAATCTGCCAGTCTTTCTAACAGTAGCAAGGCCAACTGATACAATGGCAACTTTTCCATGAGTTGTTCTTTTTATTCTTACTTATTTTTTTAATGTTTCTGGTGTCATTTGGGGACCTGACGGATTCAATAGATATAAGCAATGTTCTTTGCTGGCTGGTATTGGCTGAGATTTTCTCCCTCATGCAAAAGTAAAACGGAAACCTAAAGGTATTTTTTCCTGTAGCTATGTCTGCCATATGTGTAAGTTATCACAGTCTTGGGCGACCAGGTCCAGTTGGTTCAGCTTGGACCAGAAGCTGGACTGGAGATCTTCAGATCATATGGCCTACCTACTCTCTCAATGTTAGGAGTAAACCATCTGTTTCTTTTTTTAAAAATGTGCTGGGAAGTGGAGGCAGGAAATACGGTATGTGTAGTGGTAAATACAACATTTAAAGTCAAATCTAAAGATGATTCAAAAATTCCTGGAGTGGGTAAAGAGCCAACAAAACCTTTTCCCTCTCTGAACTAGAATTTGACCTTTGGTTAACTTTTCAGATCTGCTCCCGTGGTAACTCTAAAATGGTATGTTGACCATACTTTTAGGTAACACTGCTTATTGAGACAATGACCCCTGATTGGTAGGTAGATTCTGTTTGCTTTGAAATAATTATAAATACCTGCATTAGATTCTCTAAGTACAGTCATTTTGTCACTACACTTACAAGTAGTGGGGATGTATGAAGTTATGTATGATTATTGCAGGAGATACTAGCTTCCAGGGGCTTAAGGATTTTAGCAATGGCAATGCCTGCACTCATTTTGTGGCTCTCATCTTCTTTTACCATAGACTTCCTTCATCTGGTGGGTGAAGAAAGATGCCTCTGACTGCTGGGTGAATTGCAGCATAGACTACAGCAGTGTCCTACAGAAGTGGATAGTCTAGCACTGCCCTCCAGCAAGTGGAGAATCTTGCCCGTCATTCTTTTTTTTTTTTGTGGGTACCAGGGGTCGACCTCAGGACCTCGCGTGCCAGCAGGCGCCTGTGCCGCTGAGCGATATCACCAGCCCTTTTCTTGTATGTGGGTTCCGGGAGTTGACCTCAGGCCCTCGCGCTTGCCAGGCAGGCGCTTACGCCACTGAGCCATCTCACCGGCCCCCATCATTCTTTAGAGTACACTGTGCCAGGGGTGGCCTGTGATGGCTCACTGTCTAAACAGTTAGTTGAACCTAATAAGACCTCATGGTAGGCAAGACACATGACTAAGTTTTTAATATTTCTTTTAGTTCTTCATGCAACCCAAGATAAACAATAGATTTCTGAAAGCATGAAAAGTTAATTTAAAAAACATTTTAATTTATTTATTTGTACAAAAAATATCTGAGCTGGGCATGGTGGCGCATTCCTGTAATCCCAGCACTTGGGAAGCTATGGCAGGAGTATCACTGTGAGTTCAAGGCTAACCTGGGCTACACAGTGAGTTCAAGGCCAGCCTGAACTGGATAGTAAGTCATCTAGGATAGCCATGTTTTGGTCTAGCAACAATACAACAAAAAAAATTGTGCTACCATTATTTACTGAGTTAGGGAAGATCAGAAGGGGTTTTAAAGAAGTGAAAAAAAAAATGGTGAGAATAAACACCCTCCTTCTACTCTTTGTTCAGATTAACCCAGTGAAAAAGAAGTATTCACATAAGCCAGTGCAAGAAAATGATGCTTTGAAAATAGTGGTAATACGGATACAGTTATATAATCACATAACTGTAATCATTAAGTATTACATATTTAATTCCTTTTATAGGAAGCAGAGATGAATGAAGAAGAAAAAGTAGAAAGGACAAACCATAGCTTAAAATGTGCAGCACATCATGTGTTAAATTGAAACAGCCCCAAAGTTCAACTTTCTTCACTGTTCAAGGAGAAAATCCTTTACTATGTACTTCAGGATAAAGGATTTGCAACTATATGGTACTTGAGAAATATGCTATTGCTGTAATTTAACTCACTCTATGTGGGCTTCAAGATGCACAGTGGCATTCCAAACCAACTTTTAAAGAAAATTGCATGGAATTTTCAAGACATCAGGAGCGTTCTTAAAAAGTTATGCAGAGAAAACGGATTTTTGATAGTTATGAATTACATTTAGTGCTGCCAGATTGCAGAGAACGCTCTTTTTGCCTCAGTATGGTTAGAATTACTGTTGATAAAGTTTTAATTTAAATTTTTAAGGATTTAAATGGAAGAATATAGGTCACTGAATTTTCATTCACTGTGTAAGCACTGCTATTGGCAGAAAGAAAGCTTTGTTAGTGAGGGTCCAATTTTGGCCCCGGAGTCCATCTTTTCTGTAGTAGCTAGGAATTGAGTATGTGTTAGTAAGAATAATTTGGCTCTCAGTCAGTCAATCAGTGGACTGAACACGCACAGTTAGAAACCTGCCTGGCACAGAACAGAAGCTCAGTTCAGAAAATACTAAATGCATTCCTAAGACAGACTTGAATCCATACAAATCATATATTACAATCACAAGCTGGAAGAGATTCTATCTTTCCTAGCAGGTTGTAGATTTAGATAGATTTGTAATAGTCTAAAAATATACTATACAGCTCCAAAGTCTAATTCTACAATTTTCAACTGTTTTCCTAAAGTTGAAAAAAAAAAAAAAAAAAAAAAAGAATGTAAAGCCCACTACATATAAACCATGTTTTTAAGAGCCTTAGTGGGAAACCAGGAAACCTTAAGAAATCAGGCTTCTAATTTAAATGCTGTATCACAAAACAACTAATTTAAAAGTGTATGATATTTAGGCTATTAAAATAGAGACTACTTTCTTGAATAAAAATTTAAAAATTATTTTTTCATAAATCTGAGAGTAGAATAGGTTTCAAATAAACAGTCTAGGAAAAAAAAAAAAGATAAAGCATGAGATCCATAAAAAAGCAGCATAATTTTGTAAAGGCTGTGCCGTTCCATATAATTTATGTCTCTCTGTGTGTGAGAATGTCTTACTCCACTTGCATGCCATTTGGTGCCCTATTTGCCCTAAAAGGCCCCCAGCTCCAGAATCAGCGTGTTTCTCCACAGAATGATAAATGTGATGGATAACACAAATGTGTAGCACATACTTGTGCTGCATTTTCTGAATTGCCTGTAGCACTGAAATGTTGTGCAAGTATAAGAATGTGACTAAAATTTGGGGGATATGCACATGTGTAATACAGAACTAGCTTTATAATAATACATGTCACAAACATGTAAATAATAATTATTATTTACCCTGGGATAGCAAAGAAGCCTTTTTGTGCAAATTTCAGCATGCCTGATAAATTCACCCCTCTTTCTGCCACTTAGGAAAATTTTATCTGAATCTGAGAGTGAAAAAAAATACCACCGAATCTGTTCTAGTTTATAATTTTTTATGAAGTAAATCATCTGAAAACCTTGATTGCAAGGTGTGTTATAAAGCCAAAGCTGAAAACGAATAGAGGATTTTGTCCAATTTCTTATGTAAACCACAGCAGACGGTATGATTCTCAAAAAAAAAAAAAAAAAAAGCCGAATACATTTGCCTCAACATAAAATAGTACTGATTGAATTTCAAACTCTTCATTTATTTTATAGAGCTAAAATTTTAAATTCCTTATTGCTGTTCAAGACTGGCAGCTTGAATCTTATTTACCACTGATACTTGTATGTGTGTATATATCATACATGCATGTATTACATAAATGTATAACTTATACATATATACTGCATGTGTGTGCGGGGGGGGATCAGACTCAGGGCAATAATTATTCTTGTTCCTTTAAAAGGTATTTAGTTACTGCAGAATACAAGTAGAAATGTATTAAAATTTCTAATATACCCTTCAAGAGTGTTTAGAAATTGTCATTCTAGATGACTATGGTTTGGTCACAAACTACCTGCATGAGTGCCTGGTACTCAGAAAAGAAGGATCTTGGTCTTCAGGATTTTTGGCCTTCAAACTTCTGAATCCAACTTTTCAAGACTAACTTTGGAGAAATTTCCAAATACACAGAAGCCAGGGAGGGGCTGGATCCTATTAGGGTATTATAGTGGTTTAAAATATAATAGTGGAACAGAAGAATCATTTATGAGAGGAAATAAAATATCTTCAAAGCAAAACTGTTTTCCTGGAGAAGTTTCTAGAGCCATATGCAAAGAAAGAGTAGAAAGAAAAACATGGGAAATTCAACTTAAGGAAGAAATAGGGATGATTAAAAATATACAAGGATCAATCACCAAATAGTACTTAGCTAGTTTTAGTTTTGTACCAATTCTTTTCTTCTGCTTCCAAGAATTATTTATCACAAGAAAATATCTGGTCAGCAACGTTGTACTGTATCAGTGTGAATGTAGTACATTTTAAGGGGACACACAGATAAGAGAACCATAGATGGATGGGTGGATGGATGGATAAATAGATAGAGCCATAATTCCTGAGGATAGAATTTTCTGTTTTCTTTTTTTAATCCTTCTTTTAAATTTCTGAAACTCTTTCTCTGCTCACACTTAGCTGTACTCAGTGACAACCAAGTCACTTTAAGGCACCTGGCACACATGGCACACAGAAGCACAGACGCTGGATCAGCCACGTCAACTCAACACGATTGTTTGAAAAGTTGAAAAGTTCAAACTATTTATTTAATGTCATGAAGATAAACCTAAGAAAAGAAACATATTTGACAGATAAATTCTAAATGATTCAGTCTCAAACCCAAGGGAATGTTTTAGCATAAAGATTAAAATTAACAGTTTAATATGTAAGTTAAAAGTAAGTTTGATTTACTTAATTAGGAAATTAAATTAACAACATTGCTTTTTTGCCTCAGGAGAAAATTCCATTTAATATCTATCCTGCAATGAAATCATCAAAAGAATCTGTCTGGTTTTCTTACTCCCAAAGATATGAGATGGAAGAAATATTAATCATGATTTTTATGGATAATAAGATCACATACATGATGAAAAGGTTGGTATGTTCTACCTCCAGAACAGTATCCATTCTGCACCAAAGAAACCATTGGTTTTCTAGTCCTGAGCAGGTTGTTTACTGACAAATCGTGTTTATCCATATACCAAGGGACAGTTTTAGAATTATAGCAGTTTTATAAACTGCTGGTTACCTTAGTAAATAATGAAATCAGTTTAGTGAGAATCCAACAAACACATTAAAAGCAAAATATTTCTCATTGTAGGTCTAAAAAGTTTGAAGGCTCTTGAATGAAAGCATGCAAAACCACATAGTTGGAACAGTTTTCTATTATTGTTTCCAAATGGCTGAGGACCAGAAGTGTAATTTCAATACTTACTAAAATATAGAAATTTTGAGAGAAAATTAGAAGGTAGTCCCCAGAAAGTTGACAGAGTAGCTAAACAATAAAACTACTTTTCTTTCCCAAGTCCAGCCCCATCTTCTACAAAAGCAGAAAATGGGACTGAGGATTAAGAGAGTATTAGATATATGACACTAGAAATTTCTAGCATACTGGAAATCCTTAAACGAAAATACTTTAAAATCTGGTGTGTGTGTGGGGGGCTGACTTTGCTGAGTTATAATGGGAAGGTTGAACTTGTGATGAGGATTACACTAGGTTTTAAGATGAAATTTTAAGCAGAATATACAATGACATGAGATTCAAGTACAGCACAGTCTTAGGAAAGTTCATTCAAATAGCCAGAGTTTAAAAAAAATAGATGACTCCATTGTATGCATATCAAATGCATGTCTCTATCATGAAGTATATAAAATGAGCCTGATATATCTTGACATAATGAATCCAGATCAAAATGACAGAGGAACCAACTTGAATAACCTTCCACTACTCAAAGATAGGACACTTTCAGCAACTTCTCACTGGTCACCTTTGGAAGATGATACAAACCAACTTAGTACAGTATTTTGAAAAGTCATAAATAAAGGGAAACAATCATGTATGACTCTTGACATTCTTACATAAAGTGAACTCAAGTAAACCAAAAAATGGATTCCTCCTCATAAAAAGGAAGTTTGGCTAATAGATGAAAAGGGAATGACTTTCCCTAGAAGCTTACCCTATCACATTAGGGGTTATAAGGATATATGTCTAATCAGTGAAAGGCAAAAAGTAAAATAAATTATTTAATAATTATGTACATTATGTTTGAGGTGTTATCAATTTCTAAGGATAAACTTAGAAGATATTTGTTTTTGTCTTCATTGTCTTGTAAAATCAATGAGATGTCAAATGTCTTAAATAGACAATCAGTAAATAGTGAAGTAGACTCAATCAAACATCAGCTGGGGAAGAAAAAAAGTATATCACAAAGTGTGAATGACCACAAGAAACCACTTAGAAGTAGAGGAAGATAACAACACATAATATATTAACCATTGTTAATTTCCTATTATCTTGTTTTGAAATTCTGTATCATTTTTTTGTTTTTTTTCTCTTTTAAAAAAAAAAAAAAAAGAAGGGGCCGGTGAGATGGCTCAGTGGCATAAGCGCCTGCCTGGCAAGCGCGAGGTCCTGAGTTCGATTCCCGGAATTCACATATGAAAAAAGAGCCGGCGATATCGCTCAGCGGCACGGGCGTCTGCTGGCGCGTGAGGTCCTGAGGTCGACCCCCGGTACCCACAAAAAAAAAAAAAAAAAAAAGAAGTAGAGATATGGTTTGATGCTTCAGCAGAGATGCAGTTCTTGAGTTTTCCTCCCTTTTTGTTTCTACTTTTTAACATATTTTAGTAAATGAGTAGCACTGAAGCTAAAGAGAACAGAGAAGGCAAAGAACAAGGCCACATTAAAGGATTTGATTTTGACTTCTCAGAGAACAATTATGGACAGGCTCTCTACACAGAAGAAAATTAATGGGCAATTGAGGTAGATGAGAATGTCTGAGTTCATGTTTAAGGAATTTCAGAAAACAAGAATTACTTACGTTTATGAAGATCATACAATTATGTATATCTAGAAATATCTGCACTTTAAAAATTACTATGAAATCATCTCATTTAATGTTGTCTAAAGTTGTTTGAAAATGAACATTTAAATGAAGTAATTTCTATGTGAAAAGCAGAGAAACTTTAGGAGTCATCTGCCATGGGGAGAGTTTATCTCTATTTTTACTAATTAACTAAAATCTGGCTGGACTCAATCTGTTCATGTATTAAAAAGAGATAATAGTTCTTCTTCTTTCATGAGTTTTTTTGTAATAATTTATAAAGAGAATGTAAGAAAAATTATAACTCATAAGGAATTACATATACTTGTGAAATTAAGAAAATATTTGTTGAAGACATCAATGCATATTGAATATCAATGATAATTTCCAAGTAAAAACTCCTAAGCACATTACTGACCTATGGGAGGTTTTGCAAAACACTAATTTAACATTAAATCCACACACTACTGTAATTCACAAACTATATGAACCTGAGACTTGCTGGGCCTCACTTTCCACATCTATAAGCTTGAATAATAACAGTAGGTATCTAAATTGGGATGCTAAGGGAATTAAATAAATAATGCCTACAGAAAACATCAAAAGTTTTAAGTTATTCTACCATGACTATTATGAAAGTTTACATTTGACTTGTTTGCAATTTAACTGAATATTTGATTAGTAGTTATAGCCCCAAGTAATGTTTCCTTTTATAAAATATATGTTAAGTGAAGTTGCTACCATGGGAATGATGAATAAGACAGGAAAAGTTGCAACAAAAACTGGAACTTATCCTGAATTTTCAACCAGAGTATTTTCATACAGTTTCTTCAAAATTTGCCTGTGTGTGTACGTAATCACTTTGGATGATTTCTGTTCTTTCTTTAGATTAACCAATGCATACAAACTCACCCATTCAGACACCTGTTCTTATTTGAGCCTTTCCTAGGGCTGAGGTACCTCAAATACTCTTTTTCTCATTTCTGTTCTCCCAAGTTTCCAAAGCCTTTTTCAGTGATTGGAGTCTGTAATGACTCTGTCCTCTCCTGAACCCTTGTATCTCAAACGTCTTGTCTTTTTTAATTTATTTATTTATTTTTGTGGGTACTGGGGGTCGAACTCAGGACCTTGCGCACCAGCAGGCGCCCATGCCGCTGAGCGATATCACCAGCCTTTTTTTCGTATGTGGGTACCAGGAGTTGAACTCAGGACCTCACGGTTGCCAGGCAGGCACTTATGCCGCTGAGCCATCTCACCGGCCCCCTTCTCTTTTTTTAAATTAATGCCAATATGTTAGAAAACTTTTCACAGTCTAAATCTACTTTCTCAATGCATAAGTACATGCACCTCACCCATCTCTCTATCTCTGCATTTTCCAACACAGCCAGCAGTGTGCATGTATAGAGGAAACATTTGCTTTATGAAACAAAAAGTTAAAACCAGTCTAGAATAAACCCCAGGATTAGAATGGGATTTAAAGATCATATAGGTCAATTCTGCACCCAGTGCTTCCATCCTTACACATCATCCCCTAAAGATTATTTCTGCTTGAATAGCTGTTCTAATGGAGAACTCACTACCAGTCAAGACATCCATTTTCAAGAATTTTTAACCATTAAGAAGTCATTTCTTCTGTGGGATAATTAATCTCTAGCATTATTGCAATTATCTTCTTGTTCATCATAGTTCCATTTAGATCTAATCATTACTGATAGCAATCATTTTACTTATACTATTGTATAATACAAAAAAATGCCTAGTTTGCAAACCCCAAAATACTATGCAAACAAAGTTAAAGATGGAAACTCTGAAAAAATGCTCCTTATGTGAATGAGGATAAATTTTCTGCATCTACAAAAGAGACTCCCTCACAAGACTAATGTTAAAAACAGCTAGTTAAAATTAAATACTGTACTTCTGAAATACTAAAAGTAGCTGAGGAAAGAAAGCTGCAAATTTAATATTCCAATTAATAGGTAAGTTAAATATGGAAATTTAGTATTCAGCTATAAAACGTTAGTTTGGGACCACAGTATATATGTTCTTGGAGGCCTAAGAAAGTTAAAGGGCCAGAAGCACACAGAAACAGGTCCTTCTGCCTGTTACATACAGGTTAGAATGTTTGTTTGTTTGTTTGTTTTTTAATTTTTACTTTTATACGCGTATACTGGGAGTCAAACTCAGGACCTCGTGCTTGCCAGGCAGGTGTTTATGTCGCTGAGCTATATCACTAGCCCTAGAATGTTTCTTATCTCAAAAAATATATATTAAGGTAAAATGAATCTTTAAATTGATTATTGTAGTTTTTTTTGAAGGAAAATTTTAAGAAGTCTGTCTTAATAGATTTGAGATTTGTACTATATTATGGCAAGACAGAGTGATAAGCATTATCATTGTGCAGTCTCTTACTTCAAGATTACATATTGCAATCTTGGATTGACCTAGTAAATAGGGAAGAAAGTCAACAATTTCTTTGCCATTGGGCAAATATTTCAGAAAAGCTCTTAATAAAATACCAAATGTTAGCTGAAAAATCGTGTCCATTACTGAGAAGGAAAAAGATCACAACAGTAAATACAACAGTAAATACAACAGTAGGAATATAAATCTAGCTGTGGGAACTCCAAAAATAAAATAAAGAATTAGCAGACCAGGGAAGTAAGTGTTAAGATGGATACATACACAAGGAAAATTTGCAACAGAAATTTAACAATTTAGTACTATTTTGTATGAAACAATAAAAGCTATCTATATTTAAATAAGGAAGTGGAGAGAAAGGTTGCATAATCAACAGCAAACAATAAAACATTCTTTTTTACTTGCAAATGTGCGTTCTAGAGTTTTTCTCTGTACCTGCTGACAGAAACAGCTGAATCTTACCCAGCAATCTTGGAACAGTGTGAAATACAATTTGAAAGTGAAACAAAACATAAAAGGAAAAACTAGAAGTTTTATTTTAAATGGAACATCATTTTATGTAATAACATATCTAATAGTATAAAAAGTAAGATGACATAATAAAGTACAAAATAATTTTTGGTATGAGATTTTTATCTGGAATAATTTATCAGTGTTGATTTGTCAAAATAGAAACATTCTTGGTACTGGTACAACTGAGAATGCTTATTTGGATTTTTTTTTTTTTTTTTTTTTTTATTTTGCTTTACTTAGATAATGTTTCCCAGATCTTAATTTGGGTTAACTAACACCTAAAGAGGTCTGGAATTCCAAGGAGCAAGAAAGATACAACCTATTAGTCTTTCAATAGTGTTTGAAAGTCAACAAGGCTGGATGAGGCATTGGTTACACCAAAGCAAGGACTGATCTTACAGGTTACTGCCTTTCTTCTTGTCTGGAAGAAGGAGAAGCATTACCCCCTTAGCCACAGTCAACCCCCATCTTTTTAAATAAGCAGGCTAACTCTTGGTCCCACCAGGAATATAGAAACTACACATCTGCATCTAGCACAAGACCTAGCACACAGTGGGTGCTAAATCAATACTTTCGGACAGAATGAATATACAAGTCTGTGATTATGAAGTCAATGGAAAGGACATCTCCAACGATAACCAGGGACACAATGATCTCCTTGACTCATGAGTCCTTTAAGCCAGAGTAATCCAAAAGTTCTGTGGCAAGCTTTGCTATTATGTTAAAAAAAAAACCCAGATATAGCAGGGAAGCACCAAGAACATTGGCAACTAAAGACAATCTCTGGGTTCTTGGTAAATCTACAAGGAAATATGTCAGTAGTTGAGTGTTTATAGTCCTTTTTAATTAAAGGTTAACAATTTAAGAAGGGAAACAAAAACTCTATAGAGTGTATTTCTAAAAGCCCCTAGGAGTTCTAAAGAAATGTGCTAACATCCCAGAAGCAACCAGAGTCCTTTTTACAACTGCCCCTTGACACACTGGTAAAATTTACTATGGTGGCACTAATGGACATAAGTGCTTTATTCATCCATCCTATTTATTATACCATATGAAGTGCCATGCAGCTTGAGAGAAAGACTGGTTCTAACATCCATAAACTTGACCAGTACAGGTTGATCCCTACTTCTTGTTTTCCTCTTAATAACAAGGATACATTTTTTCCTAAGAGAGGAGAATTAAAAAAAAAAAAAGTGTTTGAAAGAGAGTGAAAAGGTAGGTTGAAAAGTATTAGCTGACAGATTAGTCTAGGAACATGGAAAAACATAAGAGGAGTTGTCTAAAAACTAATATAAAGAACAGACAGGAAATAAACCCAAGATAGCAAGGGGAATTAAAAATTTTAGACATTTTATTGTATCTTTCTTTCTCTCCCCTACTAGTAGATAATTTTGATCTGGAAGTCAACTAGGCATATACAGACTAACATAGGTCATACTTCTAAGTAATGATATCCATAAACATAAAAGTCCCACCTGAAGGAAGAAATGGGCTGATTCTAAGAGAGAGACAGACAGAGATGGAGATGGAGACAGGAGTGAGAGATAAGGATATTCTTTTATACAAAATGCTAGTTAAGGAGTGTTCATTATGCCACATTTACTAGATAAGTGTTTTATATTTATTTTTAGTACCTTATGTGGTACATATTATCATGTAGCTTAACAGATGACAAAATTAGGAGTAACTCTCTAGGTTACAAAGTAAATGAGGGGCAAAGCTGGAACTGTAACCTAATTCTGTGACTTCTAAGTTTCATTTTTCCATAATTCTGCCTATAATATACATTTGTTCAATGAAAGAGTGACAATATTAGATTTGTCTTCAGGGAGCAATTTCCCAAGACTGCATTTTCCATTTAGCTGTGTCTGAATTATTGATTTGTTTATAATTGCTATCCTTTACCATAAAGATCTATGTTCAATTTGAGGAGTTAGAAGCCTATTAGCATGATAGTTTTCTCCAATGACATCTCTATCGTTGATATATATCAATTAAAATGAACATAACTTCACAACAGCCTGGCCAGGTGTTGCTAAATACTCTAACACCACATTTAACAGCTGTGAGAATCTTGACTAAAATTACAAATGATATACCAGGTGAACTGTTGTTTCTGACTCAACACATCTGCCAAAAAATCCTTAAAAATGTTAATGTAATGTAGTGAAATCCTGTACACACCCAGTACCACAGAAGCAGGAGGCAAGGATTATACAGACCAACTTGAACGTAAGTAAAGCAGCAGGAAGTAGAAATACGGAGTGGCCTTTTGAAGGACAAAATTCCCTCAGTATCTGGTACTCATCAGATTTTATAATTTTAATCAACAAGTTCTAAAGAATGTTTCTACTTATCCAGTTAAAGAAAGGTAAAGTTTACTTCTTAGAATTTTGATTAACTAGAGTAAGAGAACATACACAGACTCTCCTAGCACAGCAGTTATATCCAATAACGTGGTATCTCCCTGGTTACGATGTATAATCATTTTGCTATCTGCTTGAAAAAATTACTCATAAGTTATTGACAGTATACTAGGAAAAAGATGAGTTAAGTTTTCTGTAATGTTTTCACTTCATAATCGAGTAGCAATTTTATAGTATAATCTTAAAAAAGTATTGACCCTTTCCCTCTTTCTGAATTGTGCCCCAGCCTTTTAGAGAACAGAATTAATAGACCTATAGCTTTTCACCACAAACTCTCTGAATACGTCAAACCCTAGGAGAGAAGAAAGGAGATGAAGTGGGGCAGAAAGCAGAAACCTTAAAAGTTAGAGGGACTGATATTCAAGAAAAGTTAGCTCATCATCCATGGGGACAATTACGTTAACAAAATGTTCACTTCTGATTTCTCTCCAGTGGACTAGATTAGTTATTCTCAACTTTGGTTGAAATTGTAAACATTTAGACAGGTTTTATGAAGTCACTGCCTGAGCCCCATCACCTAGAAATTCTGATTTAATTAGTCTTGGATAAGACTGATATATCCATGCTTTAGAAATTCTCTAGATGTTTGAATGTGCAGGTTGGATTGAGAGCTATTGACCGAAGTAATTCAGAAATACAAATAAATGTAAACTGTACTGATAGGGTTTAAACATATTTTACTATGCCAGGGTAAAATAAAAATCCTAAAAATCTCAAACACTAGAGCATGAGAATATCACAAAACAATACCTACAGTAATAACAACTAAAACAAAACTTCTTCTAAAACCTAGGAAAGGAAAGCAAGTAGAACAATTTAAAGTGAATCTTGCCTCTATCTTTCCTATGGTAGAAAAACAACATTTATTAGCAGTACACAATATTTATAGCAGTATACAAATATAAATAATAAATCACAGTGTTTACTCACTAGTACAGGCACTTGGTACACACAGGAACATTAATTTTCTATTTCAAATGTTGAAACTGAGCCTCATATATATAAAGGAAATACCATAAAGCCAAAGAATAGACAAAGAACAAAGATAGAACCTGAGACCAGATTCGTCCCAAGTCCAAAATATTTATTTTTTATATCTTCTCGTACATTTCTTTTGCATTTTCTAACCTAATAGGTAAGTATAGGGCACTAGCTTTGTGATGATACAAAACACCTCTATGTCTTCAGGATAACTGTAATTGTAATGACATTTTCTACTGCAGATTTAATATGTGAAACTAGAAATTATAAGAAAAGAAAAACTACATTAAAATATTTGCAAAGTAGAACTAGGGAAAAATAAACAACACAGAAAACTTATAAATGAACTCACAAAAGACACATCATTCTCAAAAAATAAGCTCTGAAAATAAATGAAGGGTATTTCTAATTTAACCCATTTTTACACTTCTTTTTGTGTGCGTATGCACAGCTGGGGATCAAACCCAGAGCCTCGTGTACACTAGGCAAGTGTTCTATCACTAAGCAGATCCCAGCTCCTACATTTTTTTTTTATAGCTTTAGTAGTTTTTCTAAATGATGAATTTAGTATCTGATAAGATATAAATTTCTCATGCAGGGTAGATGGTCAGCATGACGTCCTTAGATTGCAGTCATTAGCATATGTTAACACTAATAATAGAAAACTTACTGTATTCTTAACTTCTCTAAAGGTAGGAAATGTTCTCAAATTTAAATGATCAAAAAAATAAAAATAAAGAGAATGAAAACATTTAAGTCTCTGATAATCCCAAATATCCAGTTAAAACTCTATATTTAGGTTCAATACACAAATTGATAAGGATAAAATCATATAAACTGAACAAGAAAGGAGGGGCTAGGTCATTTTATTACTCCAAAAAGATGACTGCATATTTCATATTTTATAAGACAACTTGTTTTATCCCTTTTAAAAGGATACTGAAAATTAATATAATTTAAAATGCTGCATACACATATATACCTTTACTTCCTATATATTTAAACATGGATGTTTCCAATGCTTTAAAGAATGCAAAGAATACAATACATTAAAAAGATTGGCATTTAAAATGTCAGTAGAAATAAATTCAGTGTAGTAATTTCCTTAATTATGTTTATCATATCAAACAACTAATTGTTCTGAAACTTATTTTCACTTCATCCATACTTTTTAATCCTGTGTGACTGTGTGTATGTTCACATATGTGCATATGTGTATGGCTCCATGCAACAATGAACTGATACATCCATTTACTCTGGTGATTAGCTCATGATTTCTTGCTTTTTTTCTTCTTTTGGTCCCCCCAGAATTAGCATAAATGAAGATAAATAATATCTACAAGATAATTTTTGCTTTTAAAAAAAAAAACAAACTTTCCATGATTTTTGTAACTTTATACACTTGAAAAGGATTAGCACAACGGTTTATCACATACCATAATCTGTGATTTTACAGGACACCAGATACAGCTCTTTCAGGTTCCGTCCTTCCTTTGCAATGACCTCCACGCACCTGAAGCACACAAAAAAGTCATGAGTTACACTAATGCATTCCAAGTTAAATCAGCCAGGGCCTGGCCATGAATACAACTGGAAGAGGTCAGCATTTGATGAATGCCACAGCTCTCTTCTTTCAACAAACCTCTTACAAGGTGTTTCAGGAAAAGTATTATATTCTCTTGCTTTAAACTTAAGTGCTCTAATTCCTAAATGGCCTTAATAAAATACATTTATGACCAGTGCACCTTTTAAAAATGAAGAGAAGAAAAAGATATATTCCCTTAAGATTATTGTTATGCTTGGTTATAAAAGACTAGCAAACACATGCTATGTAAGTAATACATGTCATTCGTATAACACAATTATAATGAAATTGTAGACTATAGGTGGATGGTCACTATAGATAATGGCAGTATTATTAGTCATTGTACAACTATTAATGTTTAAGTTTGTCAACATTGAAATACATGTTTCTGTGAAGTTTTATTTAATATAAAACAAAAATGTTTTAAAAATCCCCAAATCTTTAATTTTTTAAAGATTAAAATCAGTACACTGAAAACTTTTAGCTTAATACATTTTATGTGTAATATTTTAAGTGAATTTTGTAGACTTAGGTCATTTTAATAATATAGATATGGATATGTGAGATTTAAAGTTTTCTGGTTCTCATTTAAGTTAAAAGATATTAAATGGTGCATTTTGCTCTAATAACCTTAGTGTATTTGTAGTGTAGAATTAAATTAATTTTTAGAATAATGATTAACAACCTTATCCGTTCTGTGGCTCAGTTTCCTATAATATTAGAAAAACCTGTGTAGTCATACTGAGACATACGCATATGTATACTCCAATGCAGTCTCTGTTTTAATCTTTATAAATAACAGTTATGTAAAAGGGTAAATGCAAAAATGGTCATTAACCTTTTCTAGGAAGTAAGGATCAAGTAATTTGATACCTGTGTGTATAATCCATCAAAAATTACTCAGTATCCATCTCTGTCTTTCAGATATTTTATTTGTTGTCTGGCTTAGTTGTAGATATCTTTATAAAATGTCAGGAATTTTTATACAATTTTACTCCACATAATTCATTTTTAAAGGTTAAGTTAGTTATGGAGAAGACATATATTTCTTTAAAAAAATTTTTAATAGAATTGTTCTAATACAATGATAAACACTTAAAGTCTTCCAGAATAACCAAATAAATTTTTCCCCTATTTTTTAAAAAAAGTCTTGTGATAAAAACGGATAAGCTTTTCCATGACTACAGCAGAAAACTTAAAACAGTAATAAGATGCAATTATGACTGATACAGATAATTGTAAAGGGAAATGTCTTTAAAGCAATATTTTAATTTGTTCATAAAAATAAAGGCTAAAAACAGAAATCAAACTACACACAATAATCACATTTTATATATAATTTAATTTTTACATGGTAAGAATAAAGGCCCTACATAGTTGTAAAATCTTAAATATTTAAAAAATCTGACCATTTTCTGCAATATCATTATATATATATATATATATATGAGATATATATATATATATATCTCACAATCCCTCCTTATCACTTACCAGAAAAAGAGTAGATACAATATTTTGTGGTGACTAACAAAAAGTATTCATGCTATTTTGTTCTCAGGCACTTTTTAAATAAAATGTCTGGTTTTATACTTGTTTATGGAAAAAAACCTAAGCAAATGTAGTATCTTATTTGTGTTCCTTGTACATGTGCCGTAAGTATATACAAAGAAAAGATATACAGAAAAGACTACAAGCAACAAATAATACAAAATAATTTCACTGTACAAGCCAAGTCAAATTCTATTTCATAGGCAACAAGAACTAGTGTTTATGTAAGATAATTACTGGATGAAGATTATCCAAAAACTGATGAAAGGCTGTAAGCATAACATTTCCTCCTTACACAACACAGAAAAAAGTTCAGGAAGTGTAGATGATTATGAATATATATTATAAAATTATGTAGTTTACTCAAGAGGTAATACAGCCAAGAAACAACACATGATTAAGGAGTAAAGCACTAAGTATCTTAGAGACTAAGAAAGGGGAAATAGAAGAGTACTTTGCTTTTAGCAAAGGATCACTTAGGATTTTTGCTGTGTTCTTGGAAGTTCAGTTACACAAGCGTTTCCAAATACTTTTAATTGTCCTGTAATCATAGCCAGTATGCTAGGAGTTATGTACAACATAGAACTATTCCTAGAATAAGAAAGTATGGAGAAAAAAAACTATTCTTTGGAGGATTTGTAACAAAATATAATTGTACAGTCTATCTTTCAGGGATATGACATGAGGAAAGAAATCCCAAGTTCTGTGAATATAGAGTAAAACTCTTAATATAGTACTAAAAAATAATAGAGTAGTTGAAGTAAACAGCTAAAGTAGCTAATGTTTTGGAGGTAAAATAGAAGTAGTTTGTATTATCGTGTTACTGCAAATTGATGAAAATAGAATACCACTGCATGTCCCCCATTAGTGTCTGAAGACTCATAATTTGTCTATGTCTCGTTGCCCAGGCAGCATGTGGTGGTAACAAGTTATAATGAGAGACCATAGATGGTGACTGTCCTTTTCTCCTGAAGCTTGGGCAGTCCATTCCAGAATACATTTACAGGAAGTATACTAACATAACACAAGTCTGTGAATCACATTTACTCTGTTTTTACAAAGTATTATTGCTCTAGTCCTGATCTTTAGTGTATTAACATCAGAGCATCTGCTAGTTCTCTGTGTAGCAGGCATGCAGAAAATAAAATGAAGTGATAAACTATCGTATATTTTTGACAACCAGTTCTCATGTAAATCTCAAAGGGTTTTTAAAAATGGTACTAATAAAAGAGAGAAATATTTGCAAAGTGACCATTTAAATGAGAGCAGTGACAGAACCAAAGACTCCATTTAAAACCTTTCCCTCTTCACTCCCTTTTATACTCACAGGTATCACATAGGAGAGTATTCATTAACCTCAGTGATAAATTATAAACCTGTCTCTGGTGAAAAGTCATAAACTCCTAAACTCAGAATCTAGAATTCAAATTGTTCTGAAGTCCCCCTATCCCCATCCTCATCTCTAAAGATAAATTTCAGAATATCAAATGACCAAGATTCTATACAGGGCAATACCAAAGATTTCTTCATGCATGGTAACATATGGAATTATTAAACTCAGGAAAGAACTATATATTAGGAAAAGAAACAATCTATTTGATCAAATTCATAATGTGGGAAAATGTCATGGTAGAAAAATGTCATAGAATATACTGGTAAAGTAGCCCAAACAAAATATATATCAAACAAAATGAAGCCTACAAACCATTGTCCTAAATTCCGAGAAATAACAGAAGATATGTCTTTAACAAAGAGAAAGAAAGATACCCAAACACATAATTCTAGCCTCACCTATAAGGAACTACGGAATAACCACTTACGTTTTTGTGAGATTCTACATCATCATTCTCTGCAAAATGAAGATCTATATAAAAATTTTCTCCAAATTAATGTCCTGGGCTCATTTAAATACTCTTTAGCTATTCTGAATTGCTTCCCCTCAGATTATTTTCTTGCTTTTATGTTTTGGCAGAGGTCTGAAGAGAATTTTTAAAAAATTGCCACTATTGTAAATTCTTGAGTAACAGCTGTTGAGTACACACACTTATATATAAACTCGTTTAGAATACAGCAAAATGCCAGAAAACCTGCTCTGAAGTATTCAAAGCATCCAGAATTATTTTTGATAATAATGTAATTTTATGCTCATTTTATTTTGATAATGTTCTAAAAATGCGCTTGAAACATTTAATGAAATTTGAAAAGCAATTATTTAAGTTTTCTGTTTTGTTTTTAGAAGAGAAGGCATTACTAAGTTTTACTGGAAGGGAAGATCTGTGTCCTTAGCAATAGATTTCTAATCACCTGATTTATGTGAAGGGTAAAGGTTAATGAATTAAGCTGTGTAAGCTTCAAAGCTATCAAGGGAATTCAATAGAGCCTTGAATTATGGAAAACAATGGCTCATTCTACATACATACCAAATTTTTATGTTTTTTGTCTCCTATTCAAAAGCTGGAACATGGCATTAGTGACAATTGAAAAGAACTAATGAGGAAATATGACTACACTGCTTGCAAGAGAAGTGTCCTAGGAGACCTTGTTACTGTTTGTGATGTGCTTCAAACCAAAATGAAGCTAATTGGAGCTGCCAGACACTGGTTTGCTAATCTCACTTTAAAGGACAGGCTCCATCACCTTAGAGGTGTGAAAAGAAACGTCCCCATTACAGACGCATTAGTATGTGCCTTGGTGAATTTCTAAATAAACTTTTGGATGTTCTTTTCTAAGTTGATTTTTATATTTGAGTAATAAATATATCTTTAAGCAGACAAAAAATGTAAAAAGACAAAAACAACCTCACTGATTTAACACAAAAGTAAATATGAGGAATGCTGTAAAGTAATTGGTAAATAAGTACAAGAAGAAGTTAGTTATGTTTAGATTGAATAAATATGTAGATCAAATCTCTTTACTCCTGAATGTAACACATCATAAGTGATCTAAGTGGGGATTTTAGAAACAGAACATCATTTTTATAATTTCTTGAAACTAAACAAGCCAACAAATGAAACTATGATATGTGCATTATAGTATAAGGTTAAGAAACACACACACACACACATATGCACACACACACACACAGAATAAAAAGTGTTTATCAGATCCAAAGAGAATGACAAGGAAACAAACTTAGTCCAACTGTGTGCCTCAGAAGCTCACAGCTTTGGTGATAGGAGAGGTCACCAAAACATAATTTGGCATGTTACAAAAGGAATGATATCTGATTGATTTTTTCTAAAGCTTAAAATTAAGTTTAAAAATCCAGTCCCAGCACAGTAAATGAATGAACATGATATACAGGTATAACTTGCTTTCAGAAAATGTACTATGTTAAATTTAAATAAACATGATAAATTTATGATAAATTTAATTTATGATAAATTTAAAGGTAAACATTTATGAGTGAATTCAACCATCTATTAATAGTATATTTCCCATTATAACATTTGCATACAATTTCATTTTTGAGCATTATACTACTAGGTACTTTTTCTAATAATAGGACAGTTTAACCTTTCAAAAATAACAAGCAATAGTCATTTTTTGTCTTTAAGTTAAACAACTGCACATAAACGACAAATGTAAGATTATTTCAGGGAAGTAACAGATGGCACCGAGGTGATATATTGAGTATGCTTTGTATTTTATGGTGCAGTATCCTGTAAAGCCTCTTCTATAGGATCCCATTAACAACACAGCACCAAATACACACTCAGACCAATTTTTCATGTAAACTTCGAAAGATACTCATTGAAAGATTTTTAAAAGTGTTTTAAATCAACTGAAAGTGTTTTAATTGATTTGCAATTAAAACATTAAAGCATTTACTCAAAGCACATTCTTAATGTATCACAGGGCAAAGAGTACACATGATATGCAAAATGTCACCAGCTCCACCAATTAACAACAATTATCTTGGGGCACTTACTAAGTTCTCACTTACTGAATGTTATTCTCTGTAAAGCCAATATGTGATTAGTGAATCTGAGATCTACTTAGGGATTTGCTACTTAAACTGTAGCAAACTGGTGCCTATCTTGTAATACAGAGAGGTAGTGAAAGTTTACAAAATGAGAGTAGCAGCAGATACATGCCATAAGAAGTGAACTATGAACTCAAATGTTACTGAAACTTAAATTCCATAGGTTTGCATATTTGCCAACTATTTAGGGCACAAAGGCAGAGTAGATGATGATATTTGCTGATTCTAGATCATTTTCTCCTGGAGCGACTCTTTCTAATTCTCTAATGGAGAATAGGTAGGATTCATACTGACAGAATAATCCAACAATAAAATAATAATTCCTAATTTATTCAGAAATGGCCATCACAAAATAGTTGTTATGGAAATATTTTTTCATTTATATAGGAAAACTTGTCTTAATTTGAATGTTTCTTAAAATACTTTTAAAATGTTTTTCTGATAGAGTAAGGCCTATAATAGTTTAAAATGCACATTTCTTTTAATTAGTAAGAAACAAGATGATTAAAGGTTTTTCAAGTGGTAGGGATGAAGACAGAACTAAATTATGATAAACTTGGCTCTGGCTTTGATGTTTCAGAGACAGTTATCCAAAAGTCTTATTTTTAATTTTAGCCATTCTTTCATCCCTTCACCACACTTACATTACATGTTATGCAGTAAGTTAGGCTACCTTTCTGGAAACATTCCTCAAGATATTCAAGAGAGAAAAAGGGCTTAAGCTTTCTAAAATTTAACTCAATATTTTACTGAGTGTAAGGTATGTGTTAGAAATATGACATATAAAATCAAAAAATCTCATTATTAAAAATGAGGTACATAACACAATGTAACTGTAATGGATAAAGTACTACTTTTTTGTTATTGTTAACATTAAATGTTCATACCTAAGGTCAGAAAAAACATATCACTATCCCTATAATTACTAAATATCAGCCAAAGTTAGTCATATTTCAGGGTTAATAGAAATGCTAGAAAGAAAAAGAAGATAAAAACTAAATGTAAGTGTTCCTAATTCACCAATTTATTCATTCTTCAATGAGAAAGAAATATAGTTACTCTGAAATAATAAATGCCAAGAAACCTCCTCCTCTTAACTTTTTTTTTGGGGGTGGTGGTGAATGATTACATCAGTTCTTGGCAAATAACTCCAGGGGAATCCAGACACTTTAACGATTTTGATATAAAGTTGGTGCTATTTATGGCATTCTGGTATATATAAATACAGAGGGCAGAAAAGAAAATTTTTACTTACCATCCTACATGTAACAAAAATTTACTATGTGGATGAAAAAACCCAGTGTCTTAAAAAATACAAAAACATCAAAAACTATGGCCTAATTTAGTGAATTATAATTTATCAAAAGTCATTTCTTTCTTGCAAAAGTTAGCCCAGTAAAATCCTGGCAAGTTCCAAACCACTCTTACCACCAATAATAAATAAGAGTACTAATGGTAAAGCTAGTAATATTTTAAAGAGACTTGTTGGGCTTCCAAATAGCTAAGATGAATGCTGTGAAACTTAGGTGAAATATAAAACATATAATTGATGATAATCTCTCTGCCCACACCTCCTCCTTTTACTAACTAGTGTAAGCACTGATACGAAGGTTTCACGTCATGCTTTGTATCAAACATATATCTTAAGCTCACCTTTAATTTGAAATGGCTGACTAAATTATTCTAGTGGACTAGAAAAGCACTCAGAAGAGATTTCAGGAAAGAGTTAAGCGCTTCCTCACCAGAAGACAGCCACAACTCTGCTTTGTCGTGACTAATTGCCTATTTAACCCCTGTACTCTGGGAGTTGGCCTGTGCTTCAATACCAGTTTTGTGATACAGACAAAGAGTGATGTTCAACATAGACCTCCCATGACCTGCATCATCAAGGAGGCAACTCAGACAAGACGCTGACAAAAGGGTTACTTCTCATTTGGGAAGGTGCAGAATCTCTTTTTGGATAAGCCAAATACTCACAAGATTATAGAACACAGGAGATGAAGACAATTTTATAAAAGTTAAGGAACGGTTTCTCTCTTGAGCTAACAGTTATTCTAAATATCTCAATGTATTACTCAAAATTTTGTTAGAGAAAATGGTTTCAGTTATACAGAAAAAGAGATTTAGTTCTTTTAAAATGCAAAGAAGAGAGCACTAATGTCTTTGAAAGCTTATAATTAGATAGCTATAATCAAATACAAAGTAAAACAGGTCAATGTTTCCTCCAAATGTTTCCCATATGCTTTAAGCACTCATACTCAGGAAGTCTGTACTGTGTCATTAATTTTTAAGCCTAGTAACTTTCTGGCCTGATCAAAAACTAATAAAAGAATATTTACAGGTGATTTTAAGCAGACATTAAATAAAACTAATTAATCCTGCAATTAGAAGAACAAAATGGTCAAGACATCTATCAGCTTCTAAAAAGAAAGTTATAAGGAAGAAGTTTTAGACTAAGGAGCAGGAAAGGTATAGGCAGTAGGAACAAAGTAACCCCACATACTCATTCAGAAAGAAGAAAAAGAACGATCATATATGCTTGAGGAAGGCAGGGGCACTACATAAATTTGACCTTATTGATGCTCAGCTAGACTGAACTCTAAACCCCTTGAGGGTTAATGATCATCACCACTGAATACATAAAACCTGTTTCCAAAGTTCTGAGACTGCCACTGCTTTACTCTCATTTCCCCCATATCATTATATATTAATATTCATGTCAGAGGTGAATCGTCTTTGTTCTAACGTTTATAGGACAGAGAGGCAGCAGGTCAAGTTTACTTAACCTAGTGCATTATGCTTGCACAGAGAGAAAACTATTTTACTTAAAAAAATAGTATTTACACTTTTTAAAAAGTTAAATGGTTTATGTATTTGTATAATGACAATGTGAGGCATCAATGAAGAATTCTCTCATGATAACTTTGTAGTTTACATTTTTAAATCCCAGAGGATCATAGCTGATTTTAGTGCATTTTTAATCATACTGAAGGATAGAGAAACAAAGTTCTATACATTTTCTTCTTAGTATGCAAGTAAGTACAAAATGATGAAAGAAATTCCAGGGAAGCCTCTTGAATCTTAGCTTCTTTAGCCATCAGACTAGTTCAAGGGATTTCTAACATCAGAAAGTCCATTTGTTTTTAAAATATATTTCTAAATGCTTCTTTTTAAACTTTTAAATTTATCTAACAATGCAAACCTTGATTGTAAATCACTTAATTCATAATCAATGAAGTAGACAGTATATATTGTGGATGTATAAACATTTACAAATATAATTTTTAGCAAATACATTTTCCCTTACCAACAGTCACTGAATCAACAAATACATAATATTGTAAGTGCAGGAGATACAGGAATTTAGCAGCCTAGTACCTGAAATACCATAATCACTAAAATTCAAGTTGCTTTGCTGGGAATAGTCATCAGTCTATTCCTATGATGGGAAAACATATCTCTTTTTTCATAAAGTGGTGGCAAGTTAATGAAACCAGTGCGTGAAACTGATAGAAACCATAGGGGGAAGCATTACCCATTTTGTCTCTGCAGAAAGTTGCAAACACAGCACAGTAAGTGAACAGGGAGAAAGGAGGAGGCACACTTCACTATTTGTTTCCGACAGTGGGCACCTCTGCAGGAAACATCATGTCTGACAGCCGACACTCTCAATCCCGGTACTCAGCTTTATATTATTTTAGAGGATAAATCAAGATGAAAAGTGCATCTGTAAGCTTATTACTAAGTTATCCACTATTGATTATTATAGTTAGTGTTTACATAATCAATAAACCATGTAGCAGGATGGAGTAACAGTATAAAACTTTACGCTCCACATTAAAAAAAAACACTTCTACCAAATATCTAACTAAGTAAGGAACACATTCTAGAAATCTAAGCAAGTTGAAGACTCAGGGGAAATAGTTTATTATTTGCTAGTCATTAATGAATTAAACAAATGAGATCAATGTCAGATACCTAAAAGGATATCAGGCAGATAACTAGATGTCAACTGGTCAGTTTTATGCTTCTATGGGCCCAAATGGTACCATATATTGAGGCCTGTAATGACAGAATTTTATAGAAAAACAAATTTTTTATAATATTGGTCTGGACAATGGAAATATGTATCACCACTGATGTAAGAATACTCGTGTGTGTGCGTGTGTAGGTCATGATTCTGAAACTAGGGATGTAATTCTCTAAGTCTCTTCCTTAAAATGTAAACTAAACTGTCTACCTCCAAGGATTCATGAAGGTCACACTTCCAAATATTTGGGAGTGTGCTTTTGTTCATTCAACAAGTACTAACACATTCAACGTGCACTAACACCCACTGTGCCACTGGCTACGTGAATGCAAAAACGGATGAAGTAAGTCTCTTTCCAAAGGTAATGTATAATCTGGTCATCTTTAACACCTTCCATTCAAATGAGATAAGGTACTTAGAACATAATGGTATTTCTTAAAGTGTATTTGTCAGAAAACTAGCACTCTAGGGCTGTAAGAGTTAACATATAAGAAGAAAATGTATGATCTGACAAGGTTATGTTAAATCAAATCAAAATTTCCCCTTAGTTAAAAAAAAAAGAATAAAAAGTACATAGGGAGGCACCTGGCACACAGTATGTAGTTAAATGTTAGTATTATTATTTAGGTCTTAGCACAGTAACTGTCACATTAAAAAAGAATGCCCGTAGTAGGCTGATAATGGTCCCTAGGGGTATCAAGTCAAAATCCATGGAACCCAGAAGTGTTATCATGCATGAAAAAACTACCTTTGTGATGTGATTTCTTCAGATGGGAAGATCTTATCATGAATTATGTGGGTGGGCCTAAATGCAATCATAATCATTCGTAGAGAGGGAAATGATTTGCCTCTAACGGAGAGGAGAAGGCAGTATTACTACAGAAGCAGAGAGAGCAGTGATATGACCACATGATAAGGCACGCCAGCAGCCACCAGAAGCAGAAAAGAAAAGGAATTGATTCTTTTTTAGAGTTTTCAGAGGTAAGCTGACAGATTGATTTCAGCCCAATGAAACTGATTTCTGTCCTCTACAATTAGAAAGAGTAATTTTTTTTTTTTTCTTTGGTGGGTACCGGGGGGTCGACCTCAGGACCTCGCGCACCAACAGGCACCTGTGCCGCTGAGCGATATCACCGGCCCCTTTTTCGTATGTGGGATCCAGGAGTCGAACTCGGGCCCTTGCGCTTGCAAGGCAGGCGCTTACGCCACTGAGCCATCTCACCGGCCCTAGAAAGAGTAATTTTTTGTTATTTTTTAAGCTAAAGAGTGGTAATGATTTCTTACAAATACAAAAGGAAACTAATACAAAGCTTTAAAAATGTTATTACTCACTGAATTGCATGTGTGGCACCAACAAATTTGATTTATAAAGGCAATAAGCTAATTGCAATTAGATAATGTAAGTAGATAGGACAAAATTTAAAGTTGACAGAAACAAAAAAGGAAAACCGCCTCTTTTCAGCCTGAATTAGAATAAATTCCAAAAAATAGGTTTCTAAACTTTTTAGAATAGAGACTCTACCCTACTAATATTTTTTATGGAAAAACTGAAGCAGAATATTGAAAGAATTGTGCACTAAAAACCCATCACCCAACGTTTCCAACTTGTAGCCCATGGGCCGCATGTAGCCCTGGACAGCCCGTAATGTGGGTCTACAAATCATAAACTTTTAACACTACACTACATTTTTGTGTTTGAGGATATCTACTACATCTGAAAGGCATTTTAACATATAATCTAAAATAACTTCATAATTTTGGCCATATTACTATAAACCTTACAAAACCGAAATCTAGCATTCAACAAAAGAAAAAAATATAAATTTACTTCACAAATATGTAAACATATACTCAAAATTCTATGAGCTACTGTGTTATTTTTCATAAGATTAATATTCAAAACCAGAAACCTTTGGGAAATAATAATTATTATTAATAACATGTAAGCTTTTAAAAGTTAATACATATTTTCACATTATTTACTTATAGCACCTAACTTTCAGAACATTCAACCTAATTCTTTTAAAAGTATACTCATTATCAATTTCAAAGTATTCACTTGTTAACATGGAGGTATATCTTCTGTCATTTTTCTTTATAATTTTTTGTTAATTTTTTGTAGTGCTTGGATTGAACTCAGGGCCTGACACTTACTAGCTAAGTGCTCTACCACTGAGCTACCTCCCTTGGCCAAGGTTTGATATTTCTAAATAGTGAAACTGCTTCTCATAGGAGACCTCATCTCGAAAACATTACATACTATAGTTTTCCTAAAAATCTGACATAAAAAAGCATGCAAAGTGATCTGAGTTATTCTTTCATGTTAAAAAAAACTGATCTCTCAATAGATACTCACATTTATACCTTCTAAGAACAATGCTTAGAAACAATGTCTAAAAATAACTGCAAAGAGAATAATCGCATGCTTATTGCAAAAATTAAAGACTCCAAATCTATGAGTCTGAAATCTCCCATATTAGCTAGTATAACCAGTGCCAAACATAAACTATAAAGAGACATTTAGAGCTTGGTGTGGTGGTACAGACTTGTAATCTCAGCACTCTGGGAGGCTGAGGAAGGAGGGTCTTAAGTTAGAGTCCAGCCTGGGCAAGTTACCACTTACCAGATTAGTGAAACCCTGTCTGAAAATAAAAAAATAAAAGCAGCTGGGTTATATCTCAGTGTAAAGACCTTAGGTTCAAACTCCTCTACCACCAAAAAAAAAAAAAAAAAAAGACACTCAGAATTATTTGGGGGAAGAATGTTTACATGGCCAGAAGACTATAAATTTATACAAGCAGAGTATGGGCATATCTGTTATTTACGGTGGCTTCCAATGCCCTTGCCCATACACCGAGTCTGTTTCCAGTCAAACACCTACTCCTTCAAGCTTGAAATCTGAGATTCTATTGTTGGATCTATGGCCTCTATGAGGTATAAAGGCCAAGAAATACTGGGAAAAATGTTTCATTTTTTTCTCTGCAATTCCATTAACAAATACAAACAAAACACTAATCTGTACTATTAATGAAAGGAAGACTAAAGGCTATATTTTTCAGATTGTTCACACTATCCTTATGCTGAGACACTGTGTGTGCCTACTGTGCTTTATGATAATCCAGCACATACGTGGTCTTGTAGCAACTGGCTGCTGCTCTACAAGGACCACACTTTCCTCCTGTTCTACGGACTAAAATGATTTTACCACTTTTTTATTCAAACTTTGTTCCTTATCTATTTCTTTCCATGTAACTTGAACCAGATACTAACTTCTGGTCCACAGATTCTACATAACTCTGTCTGATTTGGTCCACTGAACACATCTACCTCATGGGTATATTTTAGAACACTAAACTTTTCATGTACTTAGACCTTACCAGAGTCATAAACAGGTAGTCTAGCCATATTCTGTGTGACTGAGTTAAAGTTTTAAACAAACATTTGAATATGAATGTGTTTAGGTCGGCCACACACTTTCCAATTATCATAGCCTCTGCCATTACCTAATGTGCATTTGATATACTTTATACCCATTTATATTCAATATCTGGCCCTTTATAGAAAAATATATATTTATATTTATAAAAATAATATAAAATATATGTATGTTTTCCATGTGGGTTTAAAACATTAAGACCCAAGCACTTGTCTTTTCTCAGAACGACTGTTATCCTTAACTCTCAGTATTCCCTCTTTCTATTGTGATCATAGTATGCAATATGTCATCATGCTATCTTGATTTTCAATTCTGGCCTGACTTGTCCTGTCAACATTTATCACATAGTCACTGACAACAAGGCCTATATTTTACTCATCTTTGATGAAGCGCTCAAGATAGGTGTGCCGAATGAGTGAGTGAAGAATCATTACATGTTGAAAGACAAGCTGTACCTTTGTATATAGTTAGTATTCTGAATAAAAATATCAATGTACCACTTTTATTAAGAATATTTCAACTAAGTAGGACATTAAGACTAATTTATAGATAAAAATGTCTATGAAAAACCTAATAAAAGGGTTGAAAAGCATGTAGTAACAAAATATAGAGGGATTTAAACACACACACACACACACACACACACACACACACACACACACCCCAGTATATGTAGATCCCCAGAGTTAAAAGTATAAATGATGGGACATCAACATGTAATGGAAACATAAAATGGGTTCTGTTGAATTCCTCTCAGTAAATATTTTTCCTTCACTAGATCAGCATATCCGATTGGGAAGACACTGCATTATTCATTCTGTTGTAAGGCAAAAAAGACAACAGGAGCTATAATAAATTTTTGAAAATATTAAGTGTACTAAAAATATTAATTTATCCTTAATTTTAAGAAAATCACTTTATACTTCTTGATACTGTTGGGAAAAAAAAACATTTATTTAGGGGAAGACAGTTTACTTTCCACGAAAAAAAAAAAACTGAGGGAATTGTGGGACAAGGAAAAAAATCAAAATTTGTCGGTGTGAGGGTATCACAGATAGAAGGAAATAAAACTTCTACAAAATACTACTTCCAAAGAGGGTAGATGGGATAAATAATGTGTAGTTAAAAATAGCTTTTTTGTAATTTATATACCCATTAACGTTTATTTTTGTACAGAATTAAGACAGCATTTTTACTTGAGGGACCTGGAACATACCTAACTCTTTTCAGTTTAATTCAGAAATGTCGGTGTCTTCCAGAGGAAGAACGGCAATGTGCCCTGGTAAACAGACTCAGCAGTCTGGGTGCATGGGAATAAATCTAGGTTTGGGAACGTTAGCAACTTAATCTCCCTGGACCTTACCTTCCCTATTTGTATACCTACTTCAAAGAGTCTCTGTAAGTGTTAAAAGAAATGATATGTATATAAAATATTAAGAATTGGGCAACCCACTGTGGACCCCTTTTGTCTCTCAGGAGCTATTCCCCATTCATTTTCCCAATAAAATTTCCTACTCTTAAAAAAAATAAAATAAAAAGAATAGTAGTTTACATATATTGATACCTACTAGCTATTCACTTGAATCAAACTTTCAATTTTCCCCAGACATTATGCACCTCCTGATTTAATATAAGAAGACATACTCAACATTACCTATCTAGGACCTTTCCCCCAAACCAAGAATCTCTAATTTAACTATCAATTTGTAGGACATAAAAGAAGAGCAAACAACAAAACATACTGAATGGCACCCATAAGAAAACAATCAGCAAAATCTAGAAGGTAAGAAATTTTTCAGGACTAATGATTCATGTTCTTCTACAGATAAATGACACGAAACAAGAAGGAGGGGTGATTTTAGTCATTAAAAGAGATCTTACATCAACCAAATGAAATATTTGAGGTGGTTTGGATTCCTAATCTAATAAGATAAAAAGCATTGTTCTTTGGGGGGATAAACATAGGCTCCAAATTAAATCATATTAAGAAATTACTGCTGTATTTGTCAGTTGTAATAATAGTATTGTATTGGACATT
The DNA here is from genome assembly GCA_028451465.1 of Erethizon dorsatum. Classification (NCBI taxonomy): domain Eukaryota; kingdom Metazoa; phylum Chordata; class Mammalia; order Rodentia; family Erethizontidae; genus Erethizon; species Erethizon dorsatum. Next base: position 60,595,706 of record CM051838.1, read on the forward strand.
AGAAATCAAGTATTTGTAAATGGTAGTTTTTCTGAGATTTAAGTTAAAATGGTCCAATAAAAAAAAAGTTGAAAGGATCACTGCATGAAAGAGTGGTAAAATGTTGCTAACTGTTGTTTTGTGATGATTCTCTGTAGTTATGTATGTTTGAAACGTTCTCCAATAAATGTTAACTTTTAAAATTTTATTATTTTGTATTTGCTTTCCAGTAAGTATATACCAATCATGTTTATTACCCTGCTTTTGCAACTTAATTACATATTATAATAAAAGATGTGAAAGTAAAAAATATTTCCACAAAGCTCTATTAAATACTGCACATATATGATAAAGATAACTCACTACAAAGATGAGTTTGAATTAGACTGTAAAAGTTTGGAGGATGTAAAAGTTTATAAGACTTAAAAGGATTATACACTTAAATTAATTCTCAGGCATCTATCTTAGTGCTCTAATGTACAGAAAACTGAAAATCTTGATGCATTCAGGATGTGTTTTATGTCCGAAAGATAACCTCTAACTCCTACAGCATGCGCATATACAAATAAAAGATCTTGCAACATCAGTAGAAAACTTACTAATGAATACTTATATAATTTGAAGTAATGCAAATTCCTTCACTATTTAATTTTACAACCTTCTCATTGTTTAAACTCTTTAAATAAATACATACTAATCCTAATCAGGGTAGTAAAGAGGGACTTCTCTCTGCATTTACAAGTTTGTTGTTCCTTAATGAAAGTCTCTGCACCCACTGTTAAGTTTCAGTGGAGCCCAATGACTGTTTTAAAATCTTGTTCAAAAGTTAAAGCAGTATAAATTGAGAAGTGAAGTGTTTTACATTTTAAAAATGAAAATCATGTGACAACTGTATCTGCAATAAATATAACCCCCTTTCCACTTACAAAAGGTCTATCTCCCTGTTTCCTATTATCTATCTTTTGGAAATATTGTTGAATTAAAAAAGACAGTCACAAAGTAACGTGAATATGTTCATTTCTACACAATTATTTTATATGTTGTACATATTCGTAAATTGGTTTAGATTCAATATATTTGTCTTTTTCCAAAAAGTAAATTAATGGCCAAAGGATTTATATGGATAAAAAGAATTTCTCGGGCTTTGTGTCCATTTGGTTTTTACCATGAAAGCTGAGAAAGAAACATCAAATATGTAAGAATAGAATATAAAAGTAGAATGCAAGTATAGTATTATAGGAGTGATTTGATTTAAATATATTGAGCAATAAAGCAGCTATGAAAATAATAATCTATCAGTAAATGGGAAGCATTATAGCACAGGATTTGGAATCACAGAACTTGGTTAGCATCTGGCCTCCATCATGTAATATATGACTACTGTTAATTAACCTCTACAGTCCATTAAATAATGAAATGGAGATAATAATGATAAGAGTTGTTATACATTTAAATGGTATAAGATACTTTCTATTAATGTGCTCAATTATTTTAATTAGTAGCTATTATAAAATAAATACTTCCAAATCAGAAAATATATATTTATAAAAATATAAGGTTTTATTAATATTCAGTATTTTACATTAGAATTCTCAACATGGGACTGCTCCCCTTTCCAAATAAAAGAGGATCATGTTTAATCAACTTTTATGATTAGGTATTAAGCAGAAATCATTTCTCATGTGACAATGCATCTGTCAGCCTAAACTATGCTAAGTACCTTAAATTGTTCACCTTTGATACTAAGCAAATTACTTAAAATTTGAAATTCCATTTTCTTCATAATTTATTACAGAAACTTAGATAATCATTGAAAGAATTTTATAGTAAATATATATCAGCTACAGTTTACTACTAACATATTACTATCCTTGTTCTACAATATTGCTATTTACCTATATATTCTGTTATATAGTTCTTTAAATAATACTTTGTCTTTTGAGATAATTGTGGATTGATATGAAGTTGGAAGAAATAATGTAGCAAGATCTATTACCCAGTTTACACCATCTTGAAATACTATAGTAAAATCACAACCAGTGTAGTGGCATTGTTTTAGTTACAATACAGAAGATTTCCACCATCACACGGATCCCTCATGGTACTCTTTTATAGCCTAAATCATTTCCTCACACACACACACCCTTCCCTACATCTTATTAAATTCTGGTAACCACTAATCTGTTCTCCAGTTGTATAATTTTGTCACATCAAGAAATCTAAAGAAATGAAATTATACAGTATATTGGTTTTGGGATTGATTTCTTTTGCTCAGCATTAAGTCTGTGGAGATTCTTCAAGGTTTTTGCATGTATCAAAAGCTTGTTCCTTTTTACTGCTGAATAGTACTCCATGGTATCCATGTACCACATTTTGTTTAACCAGTCACCCATTACAATGCATCTGAGTTATTTCCAAGTTTTGGCTCTCTTGAATAAGCTGCTACAAACATTTGGTGACTTTTATCTTCATTTCCGTTGGATAAATGACTAAGAGTGCAACTGCTGGGGCACATGGTAGTTACAGTTTAGGTTTTCAACATTTTGATGGGTTTGTAGTCAAATCTAAATTGTGGTCTTAATGTGCATTTCCCTAATGGCTAATGATATTGATTATGTTTTGAAGTACTTTGCTTTTTTTCATTTGTATGTTTTCAGTGAAATGCCTCCTTATGTCATTAACCCATTTTCTATTAGATTGTTTGTTTTACCATTATATTTTTAAAACATGCTATATATTCTAAATGACAGTCCTTTGTACAATGTGATGTGCAAATATTATATCACACCTAGCTTATCTTTTAATCCTCTCCTAAAAGTATTTCATATAGCAAAAGTATTTAATTTTGATGAAGTCCACTTTATGAATTTTTCTTTTATGAAACAGGCTTTTCCCGTTAAGTCTAGAAATTATATGCCTTACCCTACATTCCCAAAGGTTTTCTTCTATACTTTTACAAAAGTCTTATAGTTTATATTTATGATTCACTTTGAGCTAATTTTTATATCAGGTGTGTGATTTAGGCTGAAGTTGACTTTTTGCCCATGATGCTTAATTTTTCCAGCTCTATTTAGTTATGGAAAGGTCACCCTTTCCCTATTGAATTGCTTCTCCACCTTTGTTAAAAATAAGCTTGAGCACTTTTTTCAAAAATCAGTCATGTGATTCCATTTTTGGATTATCTTTTCGGCTTCACTGTTCTGTGTGTCTACTGTTCCACCAAAGCCATGTAATCTTGTTTGCCATAACTACATGAGCATTGAGAGTGAAAGACTCATCTCTCTCACTTTATTATTTTTCAAAATTGCTTTAGGTATTCTAGTTCCTTTGCCTTTCCATGTAAGTGTTTTGAATAGTGTTTTCTAGATATGGATATACATATTTATAGATATAGATATCTATATATATAGATCTAGATATATCTATTTATAAAACAACTAACTGATATTTTTATACGTGAATTGTGTTAAACTCATATATCAATTTGAGGAAAATTGTCACCTTAACCATGTTGACTTACACTTCGTTCACATGATATATCTTTATATTTATTTGGATCTTGGACTTTGTAAGGGTTATGTTTCTGGCATATGTTCCCTAAGCATGTTTTGTAAGCATTACACTTGTGTTCTCTTTCTTGAAAAATATATTTTTCAGTTTGGTGTCCACATTTTCACTGCTAGTATATAGAAATATGATTTTCATAGGCTTCTTTTCTGAAAATTCGACTATTAGCTCTAGGAACATTTTTATATATTTCTTGGGATATTCTACATAGGCAGTCAGGTCATCTGCAAATAGCAACAATTTTATTTCTTCCTTTCTAGGCTATATGCCTCAGGGCATTTCTGTCTGGCCGCATTGTTGTTTCTAGACTGTCAATTTTTATACAGCTCCAAGTCTGAGATAGATGAGACAAAAAGAAAACCAAAGGAACTACTACCATGTTGTTTGTCAGTTCTCAAGGTTTCTAGCCAATCTGCTGCTTCTCTCCACCATTCAGTCTTCTTCTACATTTCCTATGTAATATCTGGGGAGTTAGCTGTACTTAGAGAAGGGAATAGGGGAAAGTATGAGTAAGTCTGTGGTGGAAGGAATAGAGAATTTAGGACCTACATGAAATCATTTAAAGACATTTAAAACTCTACTGACAAGCATATAATGACATTCACATTCTAAGATTTAAAAATTATCATCTTCAACTAAAAGAAAATAACATAATTGTATAGGTTCTTTAATTCAACATTAATCCCTTTGTAAATAATGAAATAATCTCATTATGGATAATCAATATATTACTGTATTATTACAAGAAGTGTCTGCTCCAAGATGATTTTTAAAGTTCATACTGATGGAGGCAGATTTTTAAATGATATGAAATTTTCAGGGAGAAAAATGAAACCTTTAAAAATAAAAGTGGTTCCTCATGTGTGTTAAAGAAAAGCTGCATGGGTTACAATGGAAAATGAATATTCAAAATTGAAAACTGGAACTGGGGAAATGTAGAACACTTACCCAGTGTGTACAAAGACCCTGGGTCAAACCCGCAGCACCACGAAAAATAAAGAGTAATAGACATTTAGTCTTAAGATTGTCTTTATTAGAGACTGGAATAGGGAAAAGAAAGAAGGGAAAGGGAAAAAAAAATTGTATATATATATATATATAAGATGGTTAAGATAGATACACTACCATTTTTACTTAGTTCATTGAAGAGTAAGGTTTGTGCCAATAATGTTTGGACAATTGAATGCTAATGTCTGGTGTCCTGAATAACTAACTTAAAGATAGTAATACGTAATGTATTAACCATTGTTACCCTCCTATTATGGTGGTTTGAAAATTTGTTCTTCTTTTGATTTGCTTTGTTTTTTCTTCTCTTTAAAATAAAAAAAAAAAGATTGTCTTTATTATTTTCTTAGAGAAATAAAATAGATCTTTTTAAGCTTTCATCCTTTATTACAAGATTTTCAAATAAGAGTATTCCCCAACCTCTTTAAAAAAAAAAAAAAGCATGGTATAAAACTCTTTTTTAAAGCTTAGTCCTAATACTGTTTTCAGTATGGTTTCAAAGTGAACAAATTATCATAATAAAATAAAGTTCATGATGGTCAAGGTATGGGGAGACTAAGGCCTACATGAAATCATACACCTTCACTCTATCATTTTGTTTTGGGGGGTTAGTGGAAATCGAACTCAGGACCTTGCGCTTACCAGGCAGGCGCTGTGCTGCTGAGCAATATCCCCAGCCCCTCTCTATTGGTTTTGATGTAATACAGTAAATTGACCATAGGTAGCTTTCTAATATTATATTTATGACAGGATTTTAAAACATGATTGATTATCCAACATAAAATTCTCTGATACATCTAGTTAAAAAATGACTATGGGGGCCGGTGAGATGGCTCAGCGGCTTAAGCGCCTGCCCGGCAAGCGCGAGGGCCCGAGTTCAACTCCCGGAACCCACATACGAAAAAGGGGCCGGTGATACCGCTCAGCGGCACGGGCGCCTGCTGGAGTGCGAGGTCCTGAGGTCGATCCCCCGGTACCCACAAAAAAAAAAAAAAAAAAAAAAAAATGACTATGGGAGTAGGGATGCAGCCCAGTACGTGTGAGATCCTGGGTTCACGCCCCAGAACAGCACCCCGCCCCCGTCCTATTAATTCACACATACCACACACACACACATTCCCTTAGAGTAAGAGTTAAGGCTATGGTATCTTAAGCCCTACATGGGTTTTGTGATGGTTCCTTAATTGCCCTGATGATGTAGATGCTCACTGTCTGACAACTGCCCATCAGAGAAAGGTCAGAATGTCTAGTCAGATATTTGCCTTTCTGTTGATGCAGAGAGTGCCAAAATAGCATACACCTACAATGGAACAAGTCCACTGTACTACAAAACCTCATTTCTTACTTCAGGTAACAGAAAATCATTTTTTCACAGTTAATTTTTCTAGGTGTGTTCTCTTCCTATCTGAGGCTGGTTATATACAAATCAACAAACAGCAGTATGACCCTACATAAGACATGAATATGCTGGTTTTATCACTGCCAATTAATGGGTAATGACTTTTACAAATGTACAAAGTAGATAACTCTACTCTTTTGGTGGAGATAAGAAATGATGATCTCCACTGAGATGTAGATAGATAGTCATGGTGTTGCGACATGGTGTTATATCTAGAAATGGAACTTAATGTAGAAACTCATATATTCCATAATGACTCCCTAGAAAACCAACAAAGAGGGCTGGTGAGATGGCTCAGCGGCGTAAGCGCCTGCCTTGCAAGCGCAAGGGCCCGAGTTCGACTCCCGGATCCCACATACGAAAAAGGGGCCGGTGATATCGCTCAGTGGCACGGGTGCCTGTTGGCGCACGAGGTCCTGAGGTCGACCCCCCGGTACCCACAAAAAAAAAAAAAAAAAAGAAAACCAACAAAGAACACTCTCCATTGTCTTCTATAGAATGAAAATAGATACTCATCCACAATCTTTTAAAATGTCATCAGTTTAAGCACATCTTACATGGGACAGTAAGTTTCATGTTTGGACAACCTTTTTCCTCCCATAATTTTAAGACTTTTTTATCTACACAATTAACTCCTACATGAAATCATAAAATGCCCATCTAAGTCTTCTCACTTGGGAAAGTAAACTATGAATAGATAGCTGCAACAGACAGAAGTAGCAGCCAGCACATTAGAAATATATTCTAGCAATCTAGATCTCTCTCTTTAATATCCAAGAGAAAATGGAAATTTGATAAAAAGAAAAAAACAGGCAAGATATCTACCACCCAAAAGCATTTTGCAAATGCCTTCAAAACAATTGGTATAATCAAAAAGGTCAAATATACAAATAAAAAATTTAGGCAAAAAAGTATTTGATAATGTATGATAAATGCAATGTTTCAGAATAAAGAACTTTATTTTTTGAAAAACCTAAATTCACTGAATTAAACTATTAAAATTTCACATCAGAAAATAATTTTTAAATATTTTAAAACAATTTGAACAAAATTTCACTATTAATTATATAACACATTTAATGATAGTTAAATTAATAGATTTAAGAATGATATTCCATAATAATAGGTTTAATGATATTCTTTAAATGTGATAGAAGAAATTAACTATATGACTCTTTTGTAAAAAAAGAAAGAGTTACAGAGAGTTTCTCAGAATTTTAAAATGGAGCTTTTAAGCTTCTCAATATCACTATTTCACAGCTATCCCATTTACGGGCCCCAAAGATCTATAAATTTTTAACTCTATCTCCCCAGGATCTATAAATTCTCTTTCTGGAGACTTTCTGATGCATGGATTTGATCCACATACAATTCAGCTAAAAATTAAATGCAAAATCTTCAAAAACTCTAAATCTTTTACGGTTATACAGTTGGAGATGAAAGAACTTGTATAGAAGTATTTAAAATTATATAAACTTTCCCATGTAAATTGGAAAACAAGAAGCTCAGGACTTTTTCTTAAATCTGTCCTAAGGGATTTTGTTAAAATAGTATGCGGATTCGGCAATCCCATTACAACAGCTGTATCACTGGAAAGAAAATGTTCCACTCTAAGACCAATAGTCAATAAATACTACTAGTAAAAACAAATGTGATGAACTGGTAACTTTTTCAGTCTTTCAGAATTAATTACATGTGTGATATCTTAGTCTGTCCTTAAAAACTCACTGTGAGGTACTTTTATCTTCTTTTGATAAACCAGGGAACTAAATCATACACAGCTTAAAGCCTAGAACTGACAATATTGTACCTTGTACTACTTAGCACTGAGTTAGCAGTGGAATAAGACCAGGTTTCTCAACTCCTAGCTCTGGGACCACTTGCTAGACAATGAAAGCGCTAAAATAAGTGAGTGCTCAAAAACTGGAAGTTTGCTAAGTATTACTTATAAAATCTGCAAAAATACCACTCTTGTTTACCATTTTGCCTTCTCTATTTTACAATCACAGAAATAGAAGCTCAATATGACAGTGGCCGGACTTGTTATATCCAGTATATGGCAGATTTTTGGCATGATTCCCTAAGAGAAAGAAAGCTAAAAATGACACAAAAGCTAAGATATCCCTACAATTTGTCTACATAGACACTTTCTTATATAAGACAGGAAAATGGGAATGGACCTGAAACATCAGGCAAATTGGAACCAGGTCTGTAATGTTTTCATTCTGATATTCCTATACTTCCTAAAGCTGAATTCATAACCCGATGCCTAGACCAATTCTGCCAAAGTTGCCCTTTGAGGCTGAAGCAAGCTAGTAAAAGGGTAGATTTTAGTAAGATGAACTTTCATATTTGACAACTATATTTGACAACTCTTTAGCTGATTATGTTGTGGGTAAATTGAGAATAGCCAAAAACACTGCTTCTCAGACTAGAGGGACTTCTTGGGGAAAAAAACTGAAAAACAGGACTTCATTCCAATCACTTAGAAAACACTGCATTCTGGAATGCTTAGATTCTTGGGTTACAATGCATACACAAAAAGAAAAAGCTCTGAACTGTATTGCTGAATAAAAGCCTGGTTCACTTGCTTTGTCAAAGTGTTTCCCAAGTGTAAGACCTATTAGTATTTCAGGGAACAACTTCCTGAAGTTTCAGGCTTGACTCAAAAAATAATCTGAGTATGGACCACGCTATGCTTTTCCTACATATTAATTACCACACAGTGGAATCTTCAGTATATTATTCTCAAGGTATTGGTCTGTGATGCATTCTTTTTTTTCTTTTTTTTTGTGAGTACCGGGGGTCGACTTCAGGATATCACGTGCCAGCAGGCGCCCGTGCCGCTGAGCGATATCACCGGCCCCTTTTTTTGTATGTGGGTTCCGGGAGTTGAACTCAGGACCTCGCGCTTGCCAGGAAGGCACGTAGGCTGCTGAGCCATCTCACCGGCCCCTGTGATGCAGTCTTTAAGGGCAGAGACAAGGAACAATCCCAGGACCATATGACTAAATGATATTATCTCTGAATAATAGAGCTGATAGGAGCCTTATAGGGTTTTATCATCCTTTCCCACTTACAACGGAAAAAGCTAGAGCCTAGAGAAACTGAGAACCTTCTCCAGGACCACAGGACCTTGGAAACTGGGTAGGCTGGTACTCATATCCTCTCATCACTGGACTTGACAATGATGCCTTAGCAGACCTCCCATTCTGTATAACCCAAAATTCTCTGCTAGTCTGCTCCGGGTCTACCAGGCGAAATGCCATGGAAGAATATCTGCAAGCACCACTGAATATGGCCTCAGGTATCATACCATTGCTCTGCCCTCTTGCCTTGTTTTTGTTCTCCAATGGGCATCATCCAAAATATCTAGTCAGGCTGCAATTTTGAGCATAAAATGTTTGTAATGGCAGTACAAGACAGGTGTCTAACATCCTAAAATGTTTATTTTTCTAAGCTAATATAACCACAATTTTCCCAAACTACTGTGTTGACAGACATTTACAACACCCAGCAATATTTCTAAATTTAACAAGAATAATTTGGGAGAAAAATTAAGTGCTTTTCATCAGAACTACACAAAGGGTAGTTTTAAAGTGGTCTTCTAAAGGAAGTGTGTGTGTGTGTGTGTGTGTGTGTGTGTACCTTGGAATTCTGTAGAAAACACAAAGTTTCCGTATATAGGTGTGTGTGTTATACTAAATATATGTTGTTCTACATATTAACTAAACATCTCTATATCCATAGATATGTGTATATACAGATATATCACAGCTAAAAATATTGAATAGTATTAAAGAATTCTACTTGATGCCACTTTTCAACTAAATGGAAAAGACAGTTTTTCTTAGAGCTGTTATATTACTTAAGAAATCAATCTAGTTTGGATTACACACGGGAAAGAGGTAGAGTGAGATCATGTGGCCATCTCCCTGCTGTCTAGTCTATAATTTGATATCCTTTGTTCCCTGTCAGTCATCTCTAATGAATATATGGGACACAGTACTTTCTGGTCATTTGTTTTCACAAGGAAAAAGGTGTCATATGCCACTGAATTCAGTAATTTTATATCTAGTAGTACTTTATGTAGCCATATTGTCTAGTTATACTTTTGAAACATTTTTCAGAAATCTATCTTTGTAAACTTTCACTCAAATACAGCAAAGTACAACCTCCATCCTTTACATTTAAATCCCTCAATTCCCAAATGGCTTTTTCTCAGGCACAACTCTCCTTGGGTTTAAATTCTCTCATTCCATCTCTCTGCCTGCATAGAATCCTCTCTCTCCTTTCTCAGTGTAAACCAAACTTCTCAGAATATTTTCATATTCACCACCATAGACACACATATGAAACAAATCTACATACTATCACCAAAAGTGGAAGGGGGAAAAAGACCTACAGAGTCCCTGTTTCTTTGATTTTCTACATCCTCAATGCATCAAGCCTTCCACCAGTAATAGTGCAAGGTAGGCTGAAAACTACAGATGTACATCCAGACATTTTCAGAATAAGATATTTCAATTAAATTTTTTTCCTATTTTCTGTTAATTTCCTATGTCTACTTATGAATTTATAACTAATTGTCCATATTTGATTTAGTACCACTGAGATGATGTAGGCCTTTGGCAGGAAAAAGAAAAGGTGGGGCTGGTGGGCAAGATTCAACCTAGAGCCAGCCTATCTTGTTGTCCTGTTATCCTGGCTAGATGCCATCCACTGGCTGTCCTTTCTCTGGCCCTCTCGCCCTCAGGCACCTCTCTCCCTCTCCCTCCTTCTCTGCCTGTCTTTCTCTTCTCTGTTCTCTCTGTACTGTGTCTGTCTCTGTCTCTGTCTCAGGATTAAAGCCAGGGAGGTTGCACTAAGGTATATCTCCAGTCCTTTTTAAATTTATTTTTTCTTTTTATTTTTTAAGACATATTCTCACCAATTTACTAAGTTCCCTAGGCTACAGTCCAACTTCCAATCCTCTTGCCTCAACCTCCCAGAATGCTGAGATTACAGGCATGCACCACTATGCCCAACTGACACAAATAACTTCACAGCTTCTTTTGTTATCCCCAGTTGAATTTTTTTTAAAAATAATTTTGGTATTTTAAAGCATTGAGTGAATAGTCAGGTTCATAAGATTACATCAGAGTGTGTTATTGTTATGTAGCCATTCCCCTAACAGGGCTATGATAAGGAGGTGATAGTACCATTTTTAGTTTCCACAATTTTATTACTCTGTAAGTAGAGCATATAAACTGACAACCAGGTCAAGGAATCCTGAGTATTTTTAAAGACATATATTTAATCAAAATAATGACTTTTATTGGTATGGGTGTGGACTTCTTTAGTCACCTATGCTCTCTTGACTTCATTTGTCCTACTTATTAAAAAAAGCCAGGGGAAATGCCACTTATGCATAAAACAGTTTGAGCTCCTCAGATGAAAGCCTGCATATGTAAGTGTGATGTGTATTTATTGCCTCTTCTCTGATGAAAAGTGGCAGCCTTCTGGTTGAAATGGGATTAGAAATTCTGAGTATAACAGAGAAGAGAGAAGCACAAATGAGTAACAAGCAGTCAAAATAAATAAACTTGAAAAGATGGAGAGCACTCTTTTTACAAAAGGAACATCAGTTGTGAAACTTGTGGTTTAATTTGGTATGCTTTCCACTTTTTAAAAATTGGGCTCGACTGCATGTATAATGAGCTACAAGCAGAAGGTACATTCAGTAGTACATGAATAAAAAATGACCTTTTCATTTGCTCTTCCGTAGCTTGGCATTCCTATATTATTAAAATATAATGTATTAAAGATTAAGTATGCATATTAGCATACAGACATCATGCTTCAGTGGCCATGGATATGAATGCTATCCAACTTTAAGCTAGAAATCCATCTATATAAAATTCTTATTTTTAATACTATAAATACTGTATCAATTTTAAAAAATAACTAACTCTTCTAATAACATCAATTATTCTAATAGGGATGGAAAAGAAAGCAGTAAGGAGAATCTCTCTAAAGAAAGCTACAAATAATAATCGCAAACTGTCAAATTGCTGGGAGTGAGCTAAATTTCATGTACAAGGATCATACTAAATACAAAAACACCCTGGCCAAGTGAAATGTAACATTATTGATCTAGGAATTAAAATATTGAAGCAATTTTCATATCAGTATTTTTAGAGAATCAGTCATTTATTATTTTCTCATACTTATTACTTTCTATGGGTTATTTTTTCATCTATTATTTTGACATATAATATATAAATATATAAAGTATTAAAATAGTGTACAAGAAGTAATCGTAAAAACATAAACAACATAAAACTATCAAATTCCAAAGGACAGGGATTTCCTTTCACCTCATTATTATGCAACCAGTAAAGGTTCATAAAAGAAAACTTGGAGCCCAGAAAAGTGAAAAGAAAAAGAAAACTATTATATGAGTCCCATGTAGTCATTGGTCACTTATCATTTATTTCTTGTTACTGTTTTCCAATATGTAGCTGTTTTTGTGATCATTTTTCTTTCTTGTATCTCATATACTGTTACTTTAGAGACACAATGTTATATCATGCTCTTTTCAGTTAATATGTAAAGAAGCACTTTTTACCTGGAGCATGTGTGTTTTTATTTAAAAGTCACTATTTTTTTTTTTTTTTTCAAAAAACTGCTTTAATGTCTCACAATGGGAAGTTGAAATTCCTAAATGAATGAAGAGTAGGCACAATAGAACCCAGAACTTTGGCATTTGTCCTAAACGTTGTTTCTCAGGATTTGAGAAATGACAGTAATGCTCATATTTGGAGCACTCTAAGAAAAGGAAATAAATATCTTGGTGTCTTAGTTTCTAATTGTAGAGAAGGACCAGAATTTCTCACAGTCAACTATCTAAGAATTTGGCCTCATTATCTCTGTTAACGGGAAGATCTCAGGTGGGACTAAGTATAAAATAAAAACTATCCAGTAGTCTTACCTTAATTTAGCTTTCTAAGTTTAAAAGGTCAATTTCTCTCTGTTGCAGTTCTCCCACCCTTGGGTCCCTCAGCCTAGAGCCCTTTGCATGTAAGGAAACAAAAAGCCCAATCTCTAAACTACTATTCTAATCTTCCATATTCACAGTTGAAAGATTTGTGTATGTAATCTGTAATATATGTCCATATTGGAAAGAAATTTCTTCATATATGCATTCATTAAAATGAATAAAATCTTACTTATATTTTAAAAATTAGATAAGATGGAAATTATACAAAAAGTTATGCTAGGTTGAAAATTTGGGAGGGAAAAGGAAACCTTTATTGTTAACATTATATAATTACAAGACAGACATTTATAACAAATATGGCTTTCTTGTTTTCTCTGTTATTCCTTTGGATGAAAAACAACAGTGATTTTTTAAAAAACACTTTGCTATGTATAAAATTTAACATTTATTGATGCATTATTTCTCAATTTATTTTTCATATTATTTCATAGAGATAAATGGCAGTAACAAAGACACATTAAAATGACACTAAACTGCTTTTTATAGTTTTAATTATTTTTTCTTTTTTGGTAATAAAAATGATGGGGTATGTTTGTGTGTGTTATATATTGAGAAGCAATAATAATGTTTAAATATTCATAATTGTGGGGGATAATTTTCACTTGATATTTTGCAAATGAAATAAGAGTGCTTCTAGCCCCTTAATATTATGGTTCCTTTTAGTAATATGCATAGCTGGCATACCTATATTTATGCCACTCAATCACTTATTGTGCCTTTTATTCTACTCTGAATTATTCTGCATAAAGATAATTTTCTTTTATTACTCCATAAAGTTTCACTTTCTGAGAAATAATTTCACTATCTGTAATGTAGATAATGAGCACTCATTTTTCTACTTCTCTTAGGATTTCAATGTTATCAAAGCTGGATGCACATGTTATTCACCACCTACCCCAGGTCTTCTTTACCTTGGATTTTAGTCTGTGAAATAAAATCCAATTAAATGAAACTAAAACTTAAGGTAGAAGAGACGCTGGATGGGTGGTTAACAGTATGTACACCCAGCATGGCTGCAGTCACACAGCAGAGCTACCATTTGAGGGTGCCAGACAGCAACTTGGCAGGGTCTCTTGAGGACAGCACTTTAACTGGGTCAAAAGATTAAGACCTAGTCCTTACCTATTCACTCCACAAATGATTTATTCTTACAGTAAAACTGAGAAAAACTCATGAAAACCAAACTCCCAAATAACGCTAATTTATTAGTTTAGAGACATTACTGTAATGCAAGCTGGATGGCTGGCCTTGTCAGATTAGTGTATTCTCACCCATTTGAAATTTATAGTGCAGAGTTTACATGATGGGTGGAGTTAAACCTAAAGGACTTGGTGATTTTATCGGCTTACTTTACAGGTTCTCATCTGAGTCACTCTGTTTTAATCTTTACTTTTTCAACTTAATTTAATTTTAGGCATGTTTTAAAATATTAAGATAAACATTATATAGAAGTTGCAACAGTAAGATAGTGAGAATGACGTCTATCACTCTAGCCCTGCTATCGCTAGACCCTTATTTCTTTCTCTGGAGGCTACCTTATTAGCAATTTTTGACTAGCCTTCCAGATGTAACCTATGAATTTGCAAATATATAGAGAGTGTATGCACATATTTGAGCATGATATATATATATATATGCATGTAGCTTAGATACATATGTATTTATAAAATTTGCTTCCCTATAAATAATAGTGTTGCTACATTAGCAATTTTTGAATAGCCTTTCAGATATAACCTATATATATAGTATGTATGTAGATATCTGAGTATGATATATATGCATGCAGCTTAGATACATGTATATATGTATTTATAAATTTGCTTCCAAATAAATAATAGTCTTGCATTCATAATATTTCTACATTTTACCTTTAACTTCCCATATACATAACTTTTTAGTTTGGGAATTGAGACTGTAGTCAGTGGTACAGTGAATGTCTATCATGTGGGAAATCCTGGATTCAATCCTCAGCATCAAGGGAGGGGGATGTTTTACAGGATACACAAATAACTGATGCAGTAAATATCCTCACACATCATTTCACACATGGGGGTTTATGTGTTAGGTAAATAACTAGAAGTGGAATTTTGTGTGAAAGGTATATACATTTTTTTTAACCTGGAGAATACTGTCAAATTGTTCCTTATATTTTACAAGGTTAAAAACTTGGAATTCAAAAACAAAATGTAATAATTAATATTTGTATGTTGTGACTACAGAATGATTAACTATGGACTTCTACAGAGTAGGAAGACAATTCAAAATTAATATATTTTGCATCTAGTTACTGTCTTATTCTGAAGGCTAATAATTCAAGGAAAATGATTGATTATAGATCCCTAGAAAATACAACCATGAATCACATGGAGTACTGTCAAATAGATGGGAAAACAAGGGGAAAATGAGACTCAACATGAAAAAAAAAATTCTGAGCGTTGAAAGTGCTCCCTTTGCCAGGTGCAGTGATGTATAACTTTAGTTATTTGAGAGATTGGGCAGAAGGATCGCTTGAACTCAGGAGTTCAAGTCTAGTCTGGGCAATATAGCAAAACCCTGTCTTGATGAGCCAAGTAAGTAAACAAGCAATAAATTAACAAACAAACAAATAAAAGGGTCCCCTTTTCCACTACCTTGAGTTTAAGGGTAAAATCTGTGGCTAACTCCCAAGTAAGAAATGATGAGGAAAAAAAGAAAAATGAGAAGAGTGAAATAAAACAACCAGGACTGTGAGTTAGAAACCATAAAGTTTTCAACAGGATCTCAGATTAGGAAGGGATGACTGGTCAAAGGAATACTAACAGTGCTACCTAGAAAAGTAAATGGCTTCACAAAGAGATACCGACCTGCTGAAGTTTAGGTTTCTGACTGGGACTTTCACAAACTCCCTTCCCTTCCTGGTAAGATTTTCTCCAAATGTTAAGAAGTTGAAGACAGGAAGAAAAGTGGGTAAACTTGGGCTTTGAAAAAGACTCCTAAACCAAAATGTCATTGCTGGGGGCAAGAGACATCATGACGTTGATTATAAGGAAGAAAATGAAATCTAAAAGACCACTCAGAATCTGCTAACTGTACTGTTTTCATCCGTATCATTACATTGGGGTAAAGAAACAAATTACAATACTAACCTATAAAACATGAGCAATAAATATACAGACTACATTTGAAATCTTTTTTGAATTTAAAACATTTGTGATATGTACTTGTTATGTACTACAGTGTCATTGCCTTATCCTGACTTAAACACAAAAGAGTAACTTTAAAACACAACAGATACGCCATCAGAATATCAATTTCTGATTGGCAGAAAAATAAATGTGACAAATATATGAAATTAAAATAAAACATTGGGATATTGAATGTAAGCACTATTTAAGTATAAAATCTAATAATAGTTTAAATTAAAGATATACAAATATTTTCTGAAAAATAAGTTTTTAAATTTCTTTTTATATTTATAATAAACTAAGGTCACAGTATCATATAACCCTGAATCTACATTATGTTTTAAATAAAGGGGCTAAAATACATCCTCTAGAATGTATTTTGTATTTGTTGAATGTACATTCTAAAAGAAAATGATGGATGTCATTAATTTATAACAAACAAGAAAACTCATTATATAATAATATGGGTTTTTGTGCACTAACATTGTATGATATTGAGTCATGTGAAACAGACTTCATATATACCTCATATTATTTTATTGTGATAAATGTACTTCTTTGTGTCTGCCTTCTGGAAACATATAGCATTTTATTCCTTTTAATAAGGAGATGACTTCATAAATAGTAGGTTCTCAATAAACACTGAATTAATAAACCCATAGAAAACACTCCTACAGAGGTAAAATGAGAAAAAATACCCTTATAAGTGACTCAAAAACAAAAATTTAAAAAATAATGGAATTTTTTAGAATGTCAGTTTCTATAATCTACAAACTTGAGGGCCTCCGGATTGCAAGGGCTTCTTCTAAAGTATGGGAGGAGTCCCAATATTTATTCACACGGTCAAACATGTTCTAAAATTCTTATATTTTAACTAGTATAAAGATGATTTTATATTTAGAACTTCATTTCATATTTTTAATTTTGTGTTTTATTGGGGTAGGCCCAATAAAAGTGAGAGGCCCTCCCTACAAACTTGGATCTGCTCTTCCATATTTTCCCAGTACACTAAATATATGTTTACAAGAGAATTGAAACTGATCCAACATTTGAGCAGGTAACAGAAATTTAGTTTACATTAATAAGTACCTGTCATTTGTTCAGAAATAAAAATACGGTTAATTCTAAGTTCTATATTAAGCACATTATTCTGTAGTATAGTTTACAATTTAACAACAAATTATGTGGTAAGATCTCAATTATGTATCAGCACATTTCCTCAAATTGCAGTTTTCTTTTTTGGTAATCATGCTTGGACATTTACTGACAGTTAACAGCTGCTCCCCTACATTTTTTTATTTCATGTGTTGACATTTCACATTTACTCATATTTTCAGATAGCCTAAGGCAGTTGAAAATAACAGATCTTTGATATCACTGTTTAAATTCTTTACATTTTATTTATTATGTGAATATATCACAAAGTCATTGAATTTTGCCTGTCTGATCTAACACACTGTTTTAAAAATGTGCATTAATTAAAATATATATATAACATTCAATTTTCAGTTAAATATTTTGACATACTCATTCTACTAAAATATCAAAAGTCAATTATCATGAAAGTACCATGAAATACTTTGAGTCAAAGATGTTTTTGTTAAAGCCAGTGCCCCCCAAAAGTTATTTTTACACCAATAAAATATAAATATTCCTAATTGCTAACAGACTTTTTCTGACAAGTGCTGGCCTAAATGAGTGTTTAATGCATATGCTGAGCAATGGATGCCTGGAAAATAGCATTTATACTGGAAACACTGACACAGTTCAAAACAAAAACTTAGAAAAAACATCAAACTTGTATAGCAGTGCCAATGAGAAGAATAGAATTCTCTTGGCACTGGAATGATGTAAGAAAACATTTAAGGAACATCTGATACAACTGAAAACAAAATCCTAAAATAATTCTGTTAAAGCCAGTACCTGAAGTGAAATGATATGTGCACGCACATGCAAACACACACACACACACACACACGCACACACACAGATTTATGAAGTATTTTGGTTCTTTTTATAAGATATTTGGTATCTTGAGGGCAAAGTTAAGAGAAAGAAGAAAAACTACACAGAGAACATGTCTTAAAATTTACAACTGAATCATGTTTACTGCAGCTATAACATTATTTGCTTTCTCCATTTGTGTTATGTTACATCTACATTAAATAAATGAGTTTGTACTTTAAAGGGTAGATAGTAGTAGTGTAGCTCAGTGGTAGAGTGCTTACGTATTTTATTTGGAACATAAGAACATTAAAGATGTACTTTTTAAAGTTGAAGATAATGGACAATGAGTGCTAAGTACATGCAAAAAAACAATAAGGAAAATCTGTTTTAAAAATTTTAGGAGGAAATTATTTTTAAAGGATAATATTGTGTTAGCTCTTTTAGTATGTGTCTTACTTACTTTTCTCTCATTGCTGAGACAAAATACCTGACACAAGAGGAAAGGTTTATCTAGCTCACAGTTTATAGAGGTTTCAGTCTATAATTGGCTGGCTCTAAGGCAGGGTGGCTTGTCCGAGAACAGTTCCTGGCACCCACAAGACAGCAAAAGCAAAAAGGGGGAGGAGACAAGCCTCTTTCTGTTCCTTATATGTATCCAGTCTACCAGGATTAGGGTGGTGCCAATCTAATCAGTGGACTGATCCAGCAATCACCCATCCTTAATCCCAGCACCCTTAAATCCCAGGATTGCTCCACCAATCAATCATATACTCTGGATTCAGCCAACTCTGAGAAAACCTATGACTGCATGAGCGTTTGGGGGAACATCTACACACAAGCCATACCAGTATGTTTTCGTGTATATACCTCCTGACAACAGTAGGCATGAATAGAAAATAAGACCTCATAGATAAAAGTCCTAAAGGAAATTACTCTCATTACAAAGCAAGATTCTATAACCTGTAAGTGAGGAATCACAAAGGTCCATTTCCTGCTGAATCAGTGAGGAAAAAAAGACTACTCTCTCTCCCTTCCACTGGTTACAGTTGGGAAAGAAAGCTGTTTTACTTTTCTTGATTTCAAAGGATGTCATACCCAACACAGCTGGAGGAAGAAATGAGACCTGACTACTTCTTAAATATATACATACATATATTTCTAATTTTATAACCTTCCTCATAGAGATGCATGAAACCAAGTTCTATTGTGCTAATAAAAATGTTTTTCACTTTATATTCTAGACAACTAACTATAATTATTATTTTTTTTTTTTGTGGGTACCGGGGGGTCGACCTCAGGACCTCGCGCACCAGCAGGCGCCCGTGCCTCTGAGCGATATCACCGGCCCCTTTTTCGTATGTGGGATCCGGGAGTTGAACTCGGGCCCTCGCGCTTGCAAGGCAGGCGCTTATGCCGCTGAGCCATCTCACCGGCCCCCTAACTATAATTATTTTGAAGCTATACAGCACTCCAGTGGTCAAATAATAAAACTAATATGCAGAAATAGTCTTACAAAGAAAATTAGCCATCTAAATTAGTTGGCGATTCTTCCTCTATTGCTATCCTAAGATATTTCTTTGCACACATGGCATATATTTCAAATTAAAATATGATGCATTAAAACACCAGATTAAGTAGAAATACTTTGTCATAGAATGTATTTGTAAATGAATCTGTCAGTGTTATATCTAACAAATTAATGTGTTCGCTATACCATTCCATTATATCCAGTAAGGTCCAAAGTTAATTCTGCAAAAGATTCAATAATACAAGTAATCTTAAGGCTTTGATCAGGTTAATGATGGTTTCTTTGAGGACTGAGCTCATCTTTGAGAAGTGTGATAGTCCTTAAAAACCACTGTAATATTCAGAGACATTAACTTTTAAAAGATTTCTAATAGCTCCTCTCTATTACTAAAAATCTTACATTTCATACCGGCAAATGCAAAGATCTTTTCATGATTGCATGAAGAAAGAAACTGCCATAAAGAGAAAAGTAAAAAATTATACTGTTTTCAAGTCACCTACTGAGTTTACTTAATAAGGGCATAGTTTATCACTACAAATGCTACGAACCCATCTCAAGATGCATCTGCTTATCCTACTGTCGTATAAATCAAAATAGTACTCATTAGTGTAAACTCATTAGGGTAAACCAAACCACAACTGCAAGGATCTCAGCACTTCTGAAAACATAGATACAAAGATATTCGAGTTAATGTCACTTAATTAAAAATATATAGTTTGCTTTGGACAGTTTTTTTCTAGTCCAGGTCCTTATTATCTGTACTAGAAAGATCAAGATAATTTAGGTATGAATAGTACCAGAGTGCAACAGAGCCTGAAGCTTTCTAAAATAAAGAGGCCCAAACCCAGAATACCTACTACCATGTAACTACCCCTGGGAACTGCAGTTTAATTTGCAGCAGGATTTTAAGGAAACTCTTTCATGTGAATAAAAGTGAATCCTTAAAACAAACAAACAAAACAGGAATATCACTCTATAAATCTTTTAAAAGCAGTAATTTTATGATAAAACATTGCCATAATACTTTTTATTTCTTAAACCAAATAGATGTGGCTTCTTGCTGAAGAAAGCAATGCCTCAGCTGATTAGAATCCAAAGCACGTCAAGACAAAATTTCTCAAAATAAATTCGTGGCAATATGATATGTTATTGAAATACAAATGGTACTATCAAATATAGTTTGTACTTCTACAAGGAACTCAGTTTTCTCATTGCAATTCCCAAAATGTAATTCTTGGATTGGTTGCCCTAACAGATACTTTAATATCTATCCTGTTTTGAAAGTAAGAATGCAATACTAACATTTCCACAACTTTAATACATTTGGCCCATCTGCATGAAGTTTTCAGATGTAAAAGAATGAAGCAAAATCTAATAGGAATTACCAGCGTCCCTCACTCTTTCTATTTCTCCAAGCTCAAATTTCCTAAATTCAAACAGGAACTTCCCTTATTCTACCTTACCCTGAAGTCGTCATCACATTTCCTCATCCCTTGATGAGTACAGGCTAAATCAGTGATGGCGAACCTTCTAGAGCTCTCAGTGATAAACAGCCGGCACATATGCCATAGGTTTGCCACCACTGGGCTAAATCATTTAAACTCTCCTTTCTCATCTTTCATTTATTACTCATTGGTATATTAAAACCTAGCTTCTGGAGTTCACTAAAATTGCCCAAATCATAGAATTTCTTAAATTCAAGGCACAGCTCAGCCTCTTGCTTACACAATAAAAGAATCTGAATTTGCCTAACTCTTCTTTCATGAAATCATCTCCTCTGGAAGCATTAGACTGTTTTTTTCTCCAACTCTCTGGTTGCTTCTTAGTTTCCTAACATGATGTTAGTGTATCACTCTACCTGAATGATTCCCAAATGCATACAGGGCACTGATCTTTATTCTTAATCTTTATGCCAACACTTGTCTGTGTGGATTTCAATTGAAATTCCACATGTGTAAAAGCAATCATCATCTTTACCCCTTCTTATTTTACCCAGCTAAACTTTCAGAGGGTTCACCTGACAAAATACAAAGGAGTAAGAATACCTAAAATGGTTATTACCAATACCCCCAAATTCTTACAATATATTGTTTAAATTACATAGTTATTGCTACAAATCCAAGTAAGAGCAATAGCAAGACAGTAACAGTCATTGGTCTCAACCTGCAGAAAGTTTCCTAAAGAATATGACAAAGAAATCCTTGACAATAACTTGACTTCAACTACTAACACTATATTTAAAGTCATTTCTCATTAACTCTTTTATATTAGAAACATTTTAGGTATCTAGAGGAAACCTAAGGTACACTAACCCTCTTCAAACATGAATTATCTTGCTTTTAGCAGAAAGATATTACAGAACTACACACATATCAGATCATATCTGAAGTGAATAAAAAAGGTATATGTAATCAATGCCCATAAAATTACCGAAATACATTTTTATTATTTTTACTTATTCATATTTTTACTAGTTTTTAATATTTTTTACTTCCTCATATTTTGTCTCAAGAAGAAAACTCTTAGTCCAATGTCAAGTTACAAAAGTTAGAAACGTGAATAAGGCTACATTTTAATGATATTTCATAGCAATTACTGGTGGAAAGGCAGAGTGAAAAAGACAATATAAAAAAATGAAATAATTTGGTGGCTGTCCTCCTAGGATGAATAATACCAAACTGAGGGGAAAACAAGTCTTAATGGATATTTATTTGAACTGTGCTGGTTTTGACATTCAAAATTGAAGTGGGGACAAGGGGAACAAGGAACACGCATTTGAAATATTTATTAATATCCTGCTTAGTTTCTGAAAATAAATATCTATGAAGACTTGAGATATAAGTAAAATGAAAAAAGTGTTTATGAATTTAATTACAAACAATTATAATGTATTATCTACAAGAACCCAAATTAAAGTAAAAAATTTACCATCAAGAATACTACACAAGAGGAGGAAAAAAGATGGCGGATGTGTAAGAAGCAGGCAGCGAAACTCTCCAAAAGTAGCCCTTGGAACACGGGAATATACTGACTGGGAGAGCACAGGAGGGAGGGAGATGCCTCCCTTGGACCCAGGAAAGTTCTGAAGCGCAGCTTGGGACGCCCGGTGACAGTGAAGGGTACTTTGCAACAAAGAAGAAGGAGCAGACCGCGTGCACCTTCTCTCTGTCCCCGGAACCGCAGCGCGACAGAAGCTCAATTCTGTGGACAAACGGTGACAGCTGGCGCCCCGTGAGCCCCCACGGAGAATCGCGAGACAGCGGCGGGGCAGGGGAGCCGTGGAGGACTGCGCTGGCCCGCGGTGAGTGTCTCTCAGCCACAGCTGTCCCGCGCCAGAGAGCAACTGGCCCGGCGCCATTGTGGGGGGTGTGGCAAAAATCAGATCGGTGCGAAAACACAGCGCTGGGGACTGGCACTCGGGACTGGTGCTCGGGACAGCGCAGCGCCCCGCCTGGCTCTCAGGCCCAGGGAAAGTGTGCTGACGGCGGCAGGCCAAGGAGACTGGTCTCCGCCTGAAAGTAGGCACTTCTGCTCACTACCCCGCCAAAGGGCCTTCTGGCTTACTGGGACCGACCTGGACGGAACAGGACTCTGTCATCACATGGTGCCTGTCTACAGCAGAGTCAACACCTGGAACTGATTCTTTTTATTTTTTTTTTAATTTTTTAATTTTTTAATTTTTTTTTCCTCTCCCTCATTTGTGTGTTTTTTTTTTTTTTTTTTTTTTTGGTGAAGGGTTTTTTTCTTTTTTTTTTTTTTGGTGGAGTTCTATTTTTATTTTGTCTGTTTGTTTTGTTATTTTTGTCTTCATTTTTGTTTCTGTTTGTCTATTTGCTCTTCCCTTCATTATTCTCTCTGGTTTTTATATGAGTGTAAACAGCGCCTCTAACCTCTTTGTGACTGTGGTTGTGATCTGTTCTTCCTTTTATCCCTTCCTTCTCTTTTTCCCACCAGTCCTCTGCACCAGTTTCCCAATGTTAGTGGGACTCCTCTCGGTCCTCTAACCTTACATTTACTATCTTCCTGTTCTCCCAATACTCTATTTCCTCCTTAATTAATTTTAAATATAAACTCCTGAGGGGAAATAGACATATTAAGGACTTCTATACTGCATATAATTTTTCTGGTGTGTTTTAGATTTTGTTATATAATCACAACTCTATACGGTTAAAAGTGGCAAATAACTGGTTAGCTCAGTCTGTCATTTTCTAGGCTGTGTTTGATGCTTTAGGTACCATTATAGCCAAATGTGAAATAATTGTTCTAAACAGCTTTCCTTCCTGATATTTCGTGATTGAAATTGACTAAGGGACACAGAAAATACAGTGGCACAGTACCAAAGAACCAAGGACTGGGCCAAACAGGTAGCAACTTCACATATCCAACAAATTGAAGAGGTAGGATCTGGCAGAAAGCTCAAAACCCAAAAACAAGCTCCACTTGGAAGATACTGCAAAGAAGTAGTCATCTCCTAAGGATCTTGAACACTAGCAATAAAGTAACCTACCATAGGTAATTTAAAAACATCACCCCAGGAATTAAACTAAAGAAAGAAAAGAAAATGAGAAGACACTTAAACAACATGCAACCCCACACATCCAGTTCACCAAAGGCAAACCTAGGGGGCAATGAGGTGGGACAATCTGAAAGCCACCCACCTGGCCTATCTGAAGTGGTAAGAACAAAGCAACTGAATGAGGCTCTGGAAAAAATTAAAACAGAAATATTTTTCTCAGATAACTGCAGAGATAATGTCCACAATAAAGACAATGCTTAAGGACACTATAGCTGATACAGACAAAAAAATAGATGAGCTTAAGAAAATTATAGAAAACATGAATGCTCAGCATAGGAAAGAAATGGAATCCATAAGGCAGATTCAAGCAGATATCCGGGAGAACAAAAATTCCATTGAAAGTATTTGTAGCAGATTAAGCCAATGTGAGGACAGGATCTCAGATATAGAAGATACGCTTGCAATTAGTGATCATGAAAAGGAAGAATTCTTAAAAACAGCAAGGGGCCATGAAAAATCAATTCAGCAGCTTCTAGATGACTCAATAAACAACTTAAGAATAATTGGAATAAATGAAAAAGCAGGAGATAGCATCAATGACATTAAAACATTGTTCACAGACATTATCAGGGAGAACTTCCCTGGAAGAGAAAAAGAATTTGACCCCCATATAAAAGAGGCTTTTAGAACTCCAACTAGACATGATTAAAAAAAAAAAAACTTCAGCCAGACATATCACAGTCAAGATCCCAGAAATTCAACAGAAGGGCAGAATCTTAAAAGCTGTTAGGGAGAAGAGACAAATCACCTATAAAGTAAAACCCATCAGAATCACAGCTGACTTTTCAGCACAAACCCTCAAGGCAAGAAGAGCTTGGAATGACGCATTTCAAGCTCTAAGGGAAAATAATTTTCAACCCAGATTGATGTACCCTGCAAAGCTATCTTTCAAAATTGATGGAGAAATAAAATACTTTCATAACAAAGAACATCTGAGAAAATTTATGACCACCAAACCAGCACTCCAGAATGTTCTGAAGAACATTCTAGAAAGAGATAACAAGGACTACAACTCCAGGAACCCCAACAGAAGGAATCCACCAGGCAGGGCAGATAATTAAATAGAGGGAAAGGGGAAAAACAAACAAAGAGTGGAAACCAACAACAGGAAAATATCATGACAAGTATAAGTCAATACATATCAGTTTTAACCATCAACGTTAATGGTCTCAATTCACCAATCAAAAGGCACAGACTGGCAAAATGGATCAAGAAGCAAGATCCAACAATATGCTGTATACAAGAAACACATTAAATTCAGAAAGAAATTCATAGACTGAAAGTCAAAGGATGGAAAACAATACTCCATGCAACAGGAACCCAGAAAAAAGCAGGGGTAGCTATTCTTTCTGCAGACAAAGTGAACTTAAAGCCAAGAATGATTCAGAGAGATAAAGACGGTCATTACATCTTTGTAAAGGGAACAATCCAAGAGGAAGAGATAACGATCATAAATATATATGTGTCAAATACCAGTGCACCCAGCTATATAAAACAAGTACTGAAGGACATGAAAAATCAAATAAGCACTATTACAATTATATTGGGGGATCTCAATACTCCACTGTCACAAAAAGACAGATCAACTAGACAAAAAATCAATAATGAAATAGTAGAACTGAACTAAACTTTTGAACAAATGGACTTAGTAGATGTCTACAGAGTGTTCCACCCCACAACATCAGAATACACATTCTTCTCAGCTGCACATGGGACGTTCTCCAAAATAGACCACGAACTAGCCCATAAAACATGCTTAAGTAAATGCAAAGGAATTGAAATTATCCCATGCATATTATCAGACCATAGTGCAATGAAATTGGAAATCAATGGCAAAAGAAGTCACAAAAACTCCCTAAACACATGGAAATTAAACAGCACTCTCCTGAACAACCAATGGGTCACAGATGAAATTAAAGAAGAAATTAGACACTTTCTACAACTGAATGATAATGACAGTACAACATACCGGAACTTATGGGATACAATGAAAGCAGTCCTAAGAGGGAAATTTATAGCATTAAATTCCTATATCAGAAAAATAGAGCAAGCGCAAATAAACAACTTAATGGCAAACCTCGAACTTCTAGAAAAAGAAGAGCAGGCTAAGCCAAAAGCCCGTACAAGGGAGGAAATTATAAAGATCAGAGCAGAAATTAACATATTGGAGACTAAAAAAACAATACAAAGAATCAATGAAGCAAAGAGTTGGTTCTTTGAAAGAATAAATAAGATTGACAAACCCTTATCCAACCTTATTAAAAAAAGAAAAGAATCAAATCCATGCAATTGAAAATGAAAAGGGTGATATCACGACGGACCCTGCAGAAATGCAGAAGATCATCTATACCTATTTTGAATACTTATATTCTACTAAGATGGAAAATGCAGAAGAAATGGACAGATTCCTAGATACATATGAATTACCAAAGCTGAATCAAGAAGATTTAAAAATCCTAAATAAACCAATATCAACCAATGAAATCGAAGATGTAATTAAAAACCTCCCCATGAAGAAAAGCCCAGGCCCTGATGGATTCACTGCCGAATTCTACAAGAAATTTAGAGAAGACCTAACACCACTACTTCTCAAACTTTTTAATGAAATTGAAAGGGAAGCAATACTCCCAAATTCATTCCTAGAAGCAAGCATTACCCTGATACCAAAACCAGAGAAGGACCCAACTAAGAAAGAGAACTACAGGCCAATCTCCCTAATGAACATAGATGCAAAAATCCTTAATAAGATACTGGCAAACAGAATGCAGCAAATCATCAAGAAGATTATACACCATGACCAAGTTGGATTCATCCCTGGGATGCAGGGATGGTTCAACATACGTAAATCAATAAATGTAATACACCATATTAACAGAACCAAAGACAAAAATCACATGATCATCTCAATAGATTCAGAAAAAGCTTTTGACAAAGTCCAGCACCTTTTCATGATTAAAAACCCTACAGAAAATTGGAATAGATGGTCTTTATCTCAATCTGGTAAAAGCTATCTATGAAAAACCAACAGCCAATCTTATACTAAATGGACAAAAACTGAAAGCCTTCCCTCTAAAATCAGGAACAAGACAAGGATGTCCACTGTCCCCACTCTTATTCAACATAGTTCTGGAAACTTTAGCCAGAGCAATTAGACAAGAGAAAGAAATAAAAGGAATAATGATTGGAAAGGAAGAAGTTAAATTATCATTATTTGCAGATGACATGATACTCTACACAGAAGACCCCAAAAACTCCAATAAAAACTGCTAGATTTAATAAGCAAATTCTGTAGGGTAGCTGGATACAAAGTCAATACTCAAAAATCAATAGCCTTTCTGTACACAAATAACAAACTTACTGAAAGAGAAATTAGGGAAACAGTACCTTTCACAATAACATCCAAAAAAATGAAATACCTAGGAATCAACCTCGCAAAGGATGTAAAAGACCTATACACTGAAAACTACAGTACTCTGAAAAAGGAGATTGAAGAGGATATCAGAAAATGGAAAGATATCCCTTGCTCCTGAATAGGAAGAACCAATATAGTGAAAATGGCCATAATTCCAAAATTGTTATACAGATTTAATGCAATTCTAATCAAAATTCCAATAGCATATCTCACAGAATTAGAGAAAGCAATCCTAAAGTTCATTTGGAATCAGAAGAGACCTAGAATAGCAAAGGCAATTCTGGGCAACAAAGGCAAGGCAGGGGGCATCACAATCCCCGACTTGAAATTATACTATAAAGCTACTGTGATAAAAACAGTGTGGTACTGGCAAAAAAATAGACCTGAAGATCAATGGAACAGATTAGAAAATTCTGAGACAACCCCAGACATACTAAAAGCCACCTTATCTTTGACAAAGGTGCCAAACACATTCGCTGTAAGAAAGATAGTCTCTTTAATAAATGGTGCTGGAAAAACTGGCTCTACACATGCCGAAGATTAAAACTAGACCCATGTCTTTCACCAGTCACTAAACTAAATTCAAAATGGATCAGAGATCTAAATATTAAAACAGAAACATTAAATCTGCTGGAAGGTAGGATAGGTAAAACCCTTGAAGATGTTGGTGTAGGCAAAGACTTTATGAATAAAATCTCAACCGCACGGGAACTATCACAAAGAATCAACAACTGGGATCTCATCTTATTAAAAAGCTTTTGCACAGCAAGAGAAACCACCAACAGAGTGAAAAGACAACCCACAAGGTGGGAAAAAATGTTTGCCAGCTGTTCCTCCGACAAAGGATTACTATCGAGAACATATAAAGAACTCAAAAAAATCAGACCTCCCAAATTTAAAGACCCACTCCAAAAATGGGCATCTGAGATGAATACACATTTCTCAGATGAAGAAATACAAATGGCAAATAAATATACAAAGAAATATGCAACATCACTAGTCATTCAACAGATGCAAATTAAAATGACACTGAGATACCATCTCACCCCAGAAAGGATGGCTATTATTAAGAAATCAAGTAATAACAAATGCTGGAGGGGCTGTGGGGAAAAAGGAACCCTTCTTCACTATTGGTGGGAGTGTCGACTGGTACAGCCACTGTGGAAATCAGTGTGGAGATTCCTCAAAAAACTAGGGTTGGAGGTCCCATTTGACCCAGCTATTCCCCTTCTGGGTATCTTCCCAGAAGAATTAAAAACATCGTACCACAGCGATATATGTGCACCCATGTTTATAGCAGCACAATTTGTAATAGCCAGATCTTGGAAACAACCCAAATGCTCATCAACTGAGGAATGGTTAAGAAAAATGTGGTATTTTTATACAATGGAGTACTATTCAGCCATAAAGAAAGATAAGCTGGAGACTTTTATAGACAAATGGATGCAACTCGAGAAAATACTCATAAGTGAAATAAACCGGATGCCTATGTGTAAGCATCGTATTATCTCTCTAGTATGACAAACTGAAAAAGTAAATAAGATCCAAAATGTACAACAGACATGGTGAATCAAAAAGAAACTGGTCAAAGGAAAGAGAGACTGGAATAGGGGAATAGGGAAAAGAAAGAAGGGAAAGGAAAAAAAAATTGTATATATATGTAAGATGGTTAAGATAGATACACTACCAATTTTACTTAGTTCATTGAAGAGTAAGGTTTGTGCCAATAAGGTTTGGACAATTGAATGCTAATATCTGGTATCCTGAATAACTAACTTAAAGATAATAATATGTAATGCATTAACCATTGTTACCCTCCTATTATGTTGTTTTGAAAATTTGTTCTTTTTTGTTTTGTTTTTTATTCTCTTTAAAAATAAAAAAAAAGAATACTACACAAGAGAAAATCAGAGATAGCAAAAACTAAAAAAACAAAGACCAGCCTGTGCTACTTGGAAAGCTACTCAGATGAAGATGATAAAACAGTTATAACAAAGCTTTACAGTATAAGCAACTTTGCCTGAAAATCCAAGGTCCTTGTTATAGCACACAGTGCTATATTTATAAAGAAATATAAAATATATTTCTATACTTGAAGAAACATAGATATGAATTCTTACAGAGGATTAGGATAGTCTGAAGAAACCAACTTCCAGGAACTCACTACATTTTACTAAAAAAAAGAAGTAAAGAAAAAAAAAAGTGGAAGGGTCTATATTATTACAGTTTTACAGTACTAGAAATATTGGGAATGTTGATTAATGGGAAAAAAATTCACAACTTTATGTGTGTATTATAAGTCATTATGTAAATACATCACAGAAAATCAAGTAAATTTAAATCCATTTCTTGTTGCACAAAAGGTAGGACACTGAAATCAATATGGTTGCTCATTCATTCATTCTTCATTCAACACTTACCTATTACCCACTAACTGCCAACTCTGTGCCAAGCAATAGTGGAGACAGAGCCCCTCCTCACAGATAATCAAACATCAAGCAATGTGATAAGTGGGGATTAAAAGAAGTTTATGGGAGTGTTATGGACATTTAAGGGTCATGTACCCAACCCAGAAGGTCTGCTGTTTAACACAAAAGAAATACAATTTGAAGTAACATGTATAAAATGCCAATGGACTGGGCTCCATAAGAAAGGAAAGTACATTCAGGAAAAGTGGAAGCAAGGATATTGAACCCCTACTTTCTTCCTGTCTCTTGTCACTTGTCTCTGCAAATTGGCTTCTCTCAAAATCAAGTCTTCACATCTCAGAACCATGGCTGAGGAAGCTCTGGATCCACACCTTCCCATTCTTTCCCTCGTGTGGCTGGCCTGCACTATGTTTCTAACTGGTTCAGAACCATCACTAAACAAGCCCTCTCAGAGGTCTGGAATCAAACCCATTAGATGTCTGGGAAGAGAAGAAAATGTGAACAGCAAAGTACATATGATTCTTCTTGGTTCAGTGATAACTGTATTTCCTAAGCATGCTTACTAGAAAGTTGGGAGCTTCCTAATGAGATCAAGGGAAACTTCTACTGAGCACCTTAACTATGTTGCTGAAAAATAATTTGTATAATGATGGTGCAGAGAGATCCCGAAACTCCACAAAGAGTCCTTGTTACAATTTTGGACACATTCCCAAAATAAGAAGATAAAACTGCTAACTGCTGATTAAAAATAAAAAATAGAAATAATAAGGGGCCGGTGAGACGGCTCAGCGGCTTAAGCGCCTGCCTTGCAAGCGCGAAGGCCCGAGTTCGACTCCCGGATCCCACATACGAAAAAGGGGCCGGTGATATCGCTCAGTGGCACGGGTGCCTGTTGGCGCACGAGGTCCTGAGGTCGTCCCCCCGGTACCCACAAAAAAAAAAAAAAAAAAAAAAAAAAAAAAAAAAGAAATAATAAGGGCCGGTGAGATGGCTCAGTGGCGTAAGCGCCTGCCTCACAAGCGCGAGGGCCCGAGTTCGACTCCCGGATCCCACATACGGAAAAGGGGCCGGTGATATCGCTCAGCGGCACGGGCGCCTGTTGGCGCGCGAGGTCCTGAGGTCGACCCCCCGGTACCCACAAAAAAAAAAAAAAAAAAAAGAAATAATGTATTTGATGTTATTTGCTTTGATGAAAGCCACTGAGTGGAATTTTAATACTATTAAAGATGAAATATTTTTACCTAAGTTTTAATCCTGTGTTACACAAAAACTACAGAAACTCATTAGAGAAAAATAAAATACCCTCAAACTAAAAAAATTTTATCATCCCCTGCTTGAAAAAGTTAAATGTGTAAATTATAGGCTCACTGGGAAAACAAAACCAATGTGAGAAAACTATGATTATTTGTGGGTGCCAGTAATGAGGTTTTAAGTCTTATCTCACAGGAGGTTTAAAGTAGCAAACTTGTGATGTATTTTAGGTTGCATGAAACAGCCTTGTTTTGTGTTTGCTACCCAGCAAATGCAATTAGTCTAATTTATACAACAATTTCTTAGAAGTAACTCTTTTGAAATGTATTGTGATTAACTGACTTGGCTTCAGGAATGCAATGTCGTTTTCTACATTGTTGTTCACTTCAACCTAATGCCTCCTAGAGTACAAATCTAATTAAGACAAAAGCCAGGGAGGCAGATATTAAGCATGGTATTTCTGTATTAGACAGTACTGTTTGTACAGGCTTCACCACCACCACCTACTGTCTGTAGGCATTTGACTTATTTACCACGTCCCTGTAACACTGTGGATACGGTAGTGGGAATGAATGAAGATGATTTAAAGCATCATACTCTCATACTCTCTAACCATATAAATTTAATTTATGGATAAATTTATGAGGCTTTTAAAAATAAAAGTCTAACCATAGTTAAAACTTCATAGTTTTTCTTACAGAAAAACAGTGAACAATGATCAACCTACATGGTGAGTTGGCCCAGTTGCTTTTGGGTTAGTGGCAAGGCAACACATCAGGGCAGAAGAGTGTGTCAGAGGAAGCTGCTCACCACATAATGGTCAGAAAAGAGAGA
The DNA here is from genome assembly GCA_028451465.1 of Erethizon dorsatum. Lineage (NCBI taxonomy): Eukaryota > Metazoa > Chordata > Mammalia > Rodentia > Erethizontidae > Erethizon > Erethizon dorsatum. Next base: position 60,627,839 of record CM051838.1, read on the forward strand.
GAGGATGAGGAAGGGCTGGGGTCCCAATATCCCTTTCTAGAGTACACCCCTTATTTCCTAACTTCATTCCACTAGGTCCCAACTTCTAAAGTTTCTAGAACTTCCCAGTAGTACCATGGGCTGAAGAATCAAGCCTTTGGTCACATAGACTTTTGGGCTAAATTTATTCAAAACATACACTAACCTTGTTGTAATTTTGTCTTTTACATCCTGGCTTCTGACAAAGGACCCAAAAGTAATTGCTGACAACTCCCACAATCCCTCTGGGAACACAGAAGAGGTGCCGCTGATCCTTTTTGAGAACCCCATTTTCCTCACAGAGCCCCAAGTATTATAAGTTCCCGTCAGGTCAGACTCTGCTCTTTTTGCACCCTCTACCCCATCTTATCTGGCTTTCAAATCCAATGTTAGTTTGTGCTATGAGAGAGCTCACAGTTATGGAGATTTAAGGCCCTGGAGCTGACATCACATCAATTTTGGTGAGGGCCTCATGGTGGATGAAATCACAATGGTTTGAGTAAGTACCGGAGCAAGAGATCCCATCATAAGACAGGAACCAAAAGAGTGACTAGGGACTAACTGGGGTTCCATGATAACTACATTAATCCCTTCCTATGTATGCCCACTAGACTCTGCCTCTTAAAGGTCTCCCTATTTGAATACTGAAGACAATCCCTTCAACATATGAACCTTTAGGAGATAAACCTATCAGCTATTTATACTTGTTAAAGAAGTCAAGGTTGTATTGCAATATTGCCAAAATTTTATGAAATCAAATCATCCTCTTTGTTCTTGGCCATGATTGAAGGGGACAAGATATAAGAAAAAAAGTGAAATATATAGTTTGTCAAATTATAAATGTTGGGCCGGTGAGATGGCTCAGCGGCATAAGCACCTGCCTTGCAAGCGCGAGGGCCCGAGTTCGACTCCCAGATCCCACATACGAAAAAGGGGCCGGTGATATCGCTCAGTGGCACGGGTGCCTGTTGGCGCGCGAGGTCCTGAGGTCGACCCCCTGGTACCCACAAAAAAAAAAAAAAATTATAAATGTTTAAGAAATTAGAAAAACCTTTAATGTGTAAAGCATCTACTTACTATGAGCAAAATAAAACAAGAATATAAGATTCTTCTCAATGGCTTGTCCCTCACCTAAGAAAACATACTTACACACAACCACATTAAAATAGGATCTACTTTTATTATACACATAGGAACAAACATTTTACATTCTGTTGCCAGCTCCATGTAAATTCCTAAAACACTGCTCTCTAGGATTTTCCAACTTGTGAAATAAAAATCAGCTGCAGAGTTTATAAAACCATTAAGCTACAGATACCTTTTTTAAAAGCATACCAGAAGTATAAATGCTGTTATAAAATGTAGTTAAAGGGGCCGGTGAGATAGCTCAGCGGCATAAGCACCTGCCTGGCAAGCGCGAGGTCCTGAGTTTGACTCCCAGTACCCATATATGAAAAAAGGGGCCAGTGATATTGCTCAGCGGCATGGGCGCCTGCTGGTGCGTGAGGTCCTGAGTTCGACCCCCAGTACCCCCCCCACAAAAGTAATTAAATATGATTGGAAAATATATGTGGCAACACAATACCGATACAGAGCAGGCAGATACACAAAGGGATCTGAGCCTTGAGTCCCTACCAAGTCTCCACAGCTTGAAAATCAGTGCTATTAGCATCATCAGAATGAAGGATCTGACTCTCACCTATGTTAGGAGGAGAAGGGAAAAGCAACTTTAAAAATGTAAGTTTCAGGCTGATTTTCATAAGAAAGATGGAAAATTCACTGTGTTTAATAGTTTCTACTTAACAAAGAATTTATCCTTCACATTCTTATAAAGCAGCTTTTTTCTGTGTTATCAATGAAAACTAACACTGACCTTCCTCCTGGAAGGTTAAACTTCTAGGTTCTGTTTGAAACGCTAGAGTGCCTCTTCTCAGAAGAAATGCTACATATACATGCCGCAAGCAAAGAAAAAGAATACACCATCACTCCGACCCTTCATTAGTCAGAGGATCTTGGCAATAGCAATGCTACTTGTATACGGCCTCTGCATGAAAAACTGTTTTCAAAGGTAACCTTGCCAAGGAGTATGTTCTGTCTTGGCAAAAAGAAGCAAACTTTACTTTTCTACCAATCGGTTTGCTCTGCATGAGAAACAGGTGTTAAGGTACAAAATGGGGCTTGGAGCAGTAGCAAAATAAAATTTACCCAAAATAAGTTTCATCTTAAAAAAAAAAAAAAAACACTCAGATAATAAGCCTGCAGGGCCGACATGTTTTTGCAAAATGCAAATCATGAAAACTGGTTAAGGGATTAAATGCTCTTTTGCAAAAATGACCATGGAGATTATAATCATTAATTAAAATCATGTAAATAATTTTCTGAAAGAACTCTCCCTTTTTATCTCATAGGTTTCAAACAGCCTAATGGTAAAAAGGTTTAGTCTCAGAAGAGATTCTCTAATTAAAACTAGGAATCTGGTATAATTAATAAGTGTCAGTCTGCAATCTTAAACACTTAGTAAAGGCAGAGAAATAAAGTACTAATGTTTTATAAAAATAAAATGAAATAAAATCTCCAAGAAAATGAAACTTTCAAAGGGTCTACATACAGTAGGTGTCCCAGGCGAGACTAGGAACTTACAAGAGTAGATAAATATTTTAACACTTACAGCTCCTATATGTCAGTTTTATTCATTTTTATTTTTCTCTTTGGAATTGCAACTTGACCCAAAAGTCATCTTTCGGTGATATAGTTTTGGTTTACATTTTTGAATTGTCTAAGCTCCTTGATTCTCTACCTTTTTCCTCATTATTATCTTCACCCAAAGGTAAATCAGAGCAAAAAAAGACAAGATGAAAGTCAAACCTATCAATTTCAAATTTTGATTATACCATCTGGCATAGTTCTTACATCCTCCTTCCTCGCACTGGATATCCAATTCTGTGACAGCTTTAGAGTTTACAAGTTTCATTTTACCCCCAAGTAACAGCTCAAAGAGCATAGTGAAGAAATATCTATCAGGCAACAACACAGCCAGAGGTATTTGTTATAAACCCTTGTCTCAATGTTGTTGGTCTCACTTCTCTATTTCACAGCCTCTGACTTCTACTGATAATCCATGGAGATGAGTAGAAGGTGACTCCACCTCTGCACCTAGGAATAGAGCTCTGAGCCTAAGCTAAGTCAATTACCCCTTCCCTTCAGCCCTGCCACTGTACTAACCTGGGTGTCCAGACAAAGTTTGTCTTAGGACTTTCCTGAGCACTGTGTAAAACATAAACGGATGCTTTTTGTTGCCCTGGATTGGGTGGGATGCAGATGTAAGGCCACAGGCACCCTGCTAACACCACCAGAGAGGTCAGCAGCTCTGCAAATACTGAAGAAGACAAATCAAGAAAACCCGTGGGGTTGCTAGATTGAGGAACATCTGAAGCACATCCAACTTATGGGCCTCTATTTACATGAACCAATTAAGTTTCTGACTCAACTAGTATGAGCTTCTTTTGTTACCTGTAATATTAAGAATCCAATCAATGTAATGTATACAAGTCATTCAACTCAATTACGTGTAAGATTACAATATATTGTAGTAGAGACAAACACACTGTTCAGAACCCCTTCAGTCAAGGTCTTGCTACTCACTACAGAGTAGGGAGAGCAGCCAGCCTTAGCTGTTGACTCCTTCAAAGTCAGCCTTGTCTATAGAGAGCCACTTTTGCCAAGCAGCAGCCTGCAACAGTGCCTGAGACAGGGGATACTAAAAGTTCATCTATTTCAGCCACAGGACATCCCAACATGCTCAATATGCTCCAGAGAACCCCACAAGTTGGCTAAGGCATTTTTGTGCCCATATCACAGTTTGAATTTTACCTCTGCCTAATTCTTCTTCCTTTACATTTTCTTTACTGGAAGCTGATCCCTCAAAACTTAAATATTTTAAACCCCAATCTTCATCTCCATAGCAATTTCCAAACAACTCAGCCTTAATAGTCTGTCCAATTTCACATTATAAGAAAATGAGAAAAGAAAGTCAATTCAATACCTGGGAGAAACCATACAAGAAAATTCCTCACCAACTCCTTAAAGCACAACGTATAACATACATTTTAATCTGTCCCACTCCTCAGCTTTTCAATCTTCCTTTGACAATACTTGAGACAAAAAGGTATTGTTTCATACATTGGGATGGTACAATTAAGTTTGCTGCAAACTTACTTAAAATGACAAGGCATATGAGTAATGTAATACTTATAAGTCACCAGCTTTTTTTTTCCTTTTAACAATTTTAAATGTTGTAACAACAATCCTTTTCTCATTACTGTTCCTTTTTATTAAAGATGATTCCATGTATAATTGAGGTAAGATTTAAGTAGGTCATGAGAAATATATGTTGTTCAATCAAAAATTTGCCATGAAGCGAATTTCTTTTAAGTGAATCCCATTTTTTAATTAATTGCCACTATAAAGCTACAGATGAACTAATTGGACAACAAAATGATTATACCAGGGAATGTAGATTTTCTTTAAAATTAAAATAGCTAACTTTGATAAAACAATCATTTAGGGATTCTATTCTCACTGCCTCCTCAAAACATTTCTTGCTCTGGGCATCAAAGATATTTGTATTACAAAATTCATAGACATTCAATAATGTACTTTTGTTGACTTCTCTAAAGCAGTATCATTCAATTCACTTTCTCTTTGTTTGATTTCTACCATACAATGCTCTTTCAGTTTTATACTTACTTTTTTGCCTCTATATACCTTCCAAGGTTTTTTCCTACTCAGTCATCAAATGATATCCTTTCTATTTTGGTCCAAGGTCTGTTTACCTTCTCTTTTAATAGGAATTTCTGGTGTTCACAAACATACTCAGGTCTATCTAAACTAGCAACTATCACTAAAACACAGATACACAAAATCCATTTACACACAAATGATTTCAAAGGAATACCTCAATGATATCTCATATTCCATATCCCAAAAAGTGGACTTTTGACAGCCCTCTTTCGAGTTGCCTACACCAGATGAGTGATACAACCACTCTCCGCTTAATAAAAAACCAAAACCAAACAATCTTACATGACATTTCTTTCTCTGTCTCTCCAAATCTAAATCCATCAAGTCCTGTTGGTTCTGTCTTTAAAATATATTTGAATTTGTCTACTTTTCTCCATCTCTGCTGGTATTCAACATCCAAATGCTCTCATCTCTCATTTGGAATGCAATGAGCTCCTAACTAGTCTAGTTGGCCTGTGTCTACAATTCACACCCCCTTAATTTAAAACATTTCAGTCAAACTGCTGCTCTCGGAATAGAGGCCAAAAATCTGACTATGGCTACAGGCCTTGGATTCTGCCTTTTGCCTCAGTCTCAAGCTGCTCTGTGCTCTTTCCTCACACCTGTACCTGGCCACTGGAATCTGCTTTCACTTTCACTCCTACCACCCTACTTTAGTACCTTCAACTCCCTTTAAGTCCAGTGCTGACTACTCTTTCACACTCACTGTCAGGTAACTCCTGCTTTTTCCTTGAATTTCTGTTTATTCTACACCTCCTCAAAGATGATTTCCATGGCCTTCTGATTCTGCAATTACCCCCTTGTTATATGCTCCTAGGTCAATTAAAAGGTGTTCTAGTGTATGTCTGTATTTGTTCGCGATTGTCTGAGAGATCCCTTTCTTCTCTATAGACTACAGTCTCCTAAAAGAGCTGAGACACATAGCTTCCCGTAGCTCTGCCCCCTTTAGTTTTGGCTTTGCTCACCATTACACCTGAAATTCCCAACAAAATGCATATTATATAGTAGGCATTCAAACCTGATTTGGTAAAAGGATGACCAAATAATAAATAAATGCATAATTTTAATATACTCTATCATGATTACACACATCATAAGTAACACATAAAATTTTTAAACAATCTGAATATATAAAACTGCAGATGGGTGTCATGGCACAAGACTGTAATCTCAGCACTCTGGGAGGCTGAGGCAGGAATATAGCAAGTTTTAGCCCCCCATGAGCAAATGAGAGACTTAGGAAAACGTCATCTCAAAATAAAAGAGGGCTGGGGATGTTGCTCAGTGTAAAGGCTCTGGTTTGGATCTCAGTATCTAACTAACTAAATTTATTTTTAGAAGAGCTGGGGATGTAACTCAGTGTGAAGACCTTTGGTTCGATGTCTAGTATCATCTCTCAAAAAAAAAAAGCTAATGTTTTGATAAATTATTGGTATCTTAGAAATACTTTTTTACATTTATAAGTTCGAATATGGTGGGCTATAAAAAAAAACAGGTGGTCTGTGTAGTTTGTTGATCCCTGTCATGTAAGACACACTGGGAGGCCTCAAACTACACACCTTGTGGTTTTTATTATACAAGGTTATTTTCAGGGGTTTTTAAATGTCTGGCCTTATTTTGTAGGTTGTTAAACATGAAATCAACTCTCATATAAACACTCACCCTTTCTGTATACTAAATGAGTCAATGAATTAACTCATGCCACCAAGGTTTTTACTTTTGTTTCTTTTTCCTATGATGGAGGATGGACATTTAAAAGAAATTCTTCCCTTGCCATCTTGATTTAACTGAAAATCGTCACAATGTGACTTAGCAAAGAAAACTGTTTTTAATGAACAAAATGTTCCTACCCACTATTACTTATCTGTGAGAAGCAAGATTTTCCCCAAAAATGTGTAACTTAATACACATAAAATACAGAAACAAACAGAAAGCTGAGGTTAATACTACATGGGAACCACTATCCAAAGTACATAACACAAAACTAGTAACAATAACATCAATTAACATTCAGTGAGTCATTACCATAGACCAGTCCCCTTAACTACTTAAACAGTCTCACTTCTTGAATAATTTCCTGAGTAAATGTTATAAGCATTTGAGCTTTTGTAACAAAATTACATTAATAGAATAGCACGTTCTTCTGTTTTCTGTTGTTTTGCATACAGTTTAATTTGAAAAGGGAGGTTTTGCTTTTATTTTTCCCTTAATACACTACCCATTTGAGCACTTTATAGCACACTTGTTATTATTATTTGCTTTTCTACTATTTGGTTTACATAAACCTTGTTTCTTGAAGACAAGGACGAGACCTTCTGCTTTCCCTCCACTGTTTCTATATAAAACGTGCACCTCATTTACTCCCCTAAAACAGGGTTTAGCACAGAAGACCCCCAGGAAGTGGACTGCTGCTTACAGAAACGATTTTTTAACTTCCTTTGTGAATTCCTTATATCTGTATTTTGTGTGAATGCATTTCAGTCACATGGAGGTTCCTGTAAGAATCCTTGCAAGTGGAATATTTTTTTTTTTTTTTTTTGTGGGTACCAGAGGTCGAACTCTGGACCTCACGTGGCAGCAGATGCCTGTGCCGCTAAGCGATATCACCGACCCCTTTTTCGTATGTGGGTACTGGGAGTCAAACTCAGGACCTTGCGCTAGCCAGGCAGGCACTTATGCCGCTGAGCTATGTCACCGGCCCTGGAGTATTTTTAATATATGCTAATATTTACATTATATTGCAATTTTAGTAATATGAGGGTAGCAAAATAAAATATTTAGTTTTACTAAAAATAAAACGCATCTATAGTAACATGCTTATTTTTGTTAATTTAGGTGTTCTGTGCTTCTGCCTACAAAATACAATATCCCTCCTCTTTATATTCTGGCATTAACTTTGGCACTGTTCTACTGTCTACTAGGCTGACTGAAACAGTGACTTCAGACATCAAATTTTTTTAGTTCCACATAAACTTATTTGAATATACCACCAAAAATTTACAAGGGTCTTTCTTGTTATTAAAAAATCAGATAAGCTCTACAAAGTTTCTCCCTATTAGTCCATATCTGGACTTTTTTTTTCCCCAATAACCTTTGACATGCCAGGAATAGGTACACATAAAGATGGTATACAACACTTGGCCTTCAGAAACTAGAGGGTGCGGCTGGGGCTGAGTGGATCTATGTTTTATATAAATATGAAATTTACAAAATTTGGAGTGGTTTTCTTTCTCCTGCCAAGAACTACTTATAGGTCATGGTAAACACCTTTCCTAAAATGAGTACACAAAAGATCTTTTCAACTGGATACCTGAAGAATGAATGTTTCCCAAAGGGAGCAGAATGAAAATAAGTAGTAACTTTTAGATTTGTGCATACTGTTAGGATGTGTGACATATTTTGAGAATGTGGTCATTTCTGTCCTGTTTCCAAGTACAAAAAAATCTATGAATTGAGAGACTTGCTTATCCTATCTTTAATTCCCAAATTACTAAAGATACATTCAATCTATGAAATAATTACCCAGAGAATCAGCAACAAAGAAAGAAAAAAAAAACATTCTTAAACCATTTATTATTTGCCTACATAAAATATTAAAAATTAAAAATTTAACCTTGTGTATGCATAGACTACTTATCTCGTTGCATATAATTCTAATTATACATCCAGGGAAAGTAAATTAAGATTCAATTTCATAATTTATTAACGAAACTGGTAAGTATTTCACTTTTGAAAAATGTACATTTTTCCTGTATTTTGCTGGCCACAATCAACTCTTAGAATGTTCTCACTAAAAATTTTAATCTACTTTTAAAAAATTTAATTCAGTAAATTAGTGCAAATAGTTATTTTCCACTGGAACTACTGCCCCCTTGAGTTCTATAAGAAAACTTACTATCCTCTACTGTATTTTGTCAGTATCACTAAAAAAAGTAAAATTTTGAGAAAGCAAAGTCAAATCTACTGATGTGGAGCATTAAAATGATTACTAAAGAAGATTTTCTTTGAATTTCTAATAAAGAACTCATCTTGAAAAGCTGAAAAGGCAATCTACAGTTACATATTCCCTAAGGGTCACCAATGAAAAATTATTATATGATACACTGTTTAGTGTCTTGGAAAATTTTCCTTTTCTACTCATTAAAATTCACAGTCCTACACTGACAGTTTTAACATCTTTTGATTTAGTCATTTTACATTTATATTTGCAAAGCTTATACGCAGAACTCAGAGTTAAGTGGGTGGATCTGTCTAAGGGTAAGTACAATACAAGAAGATTTAAAATCTTTAACTCAGTAGGGTGTCTATGTTTTATTCTAATGCTTAACTTTACTTCAAGATATAATGTAAATGTATAATGTGGAATGAAACAGAACATGATTTTTAAAAAAATCAAAGCCACTAAATACTTTAAAACCACTGGTACTAGAACTCATTGGCACTTACCGTATCCTTAAGTGTCTGTATTCCCCTTCGTAGTTCCTCAATAACTTGTTCCCAAACATCAGCATAAAGTTTATAGTATAAAAATCAAAATCTGCACCTGCTCATGTGACAATTGTACAGTTAAGAGCCTTGGACACTTTAAATGGTCCCTTTACTATAGAAAGGGACAAAACACAATCTGTGGCATATAGGAGAGTTTTTATTTTCACCCCCAGGCTTTTTTTTTTTTTTTTTTTCTTTTTTTTGTGTCAATTAAACTCTTTGTGACCAGCTAGTTTAACAAGATGCTAGGGTAAAATACACGATGGAAAAGCTATTAGGCACAAACAAGTTAAGAAATCATCTCTTTAATAAAAAGGATAAAATTAGGTATCTCTGTATATCATAGATCTAGAAACTGGACCAAGCTCTGGTAAACTCAATTATTTTATGAGAAGAGGCAACTATCAATATTATGAGATCAAGTTTCCAATATATAAATGCTAGTAGGAAAAGTACCTAACCCCATGTAAGCAGTATGCACTATGTACTATGTGGAGGGAAAACTCCAGAAAATTTCTCCATTGCTTAATACACCTCCCTCTAACATCTTTCAGTAAAACTGTAACTACTTCTAAAGTCCATTTTGCTTATTCATATGGATAATATTTAGAAGTTGTTCCATGCATAAAAATGAATCTGTAGTTCAATAACACAAAGCTGCAAATGTGCTACCACTGTTTTGTGGTAGATAAGTCTTTTTATAATTGAAAATATACTATTTTTGAAATCTGCAGTGGGCACTCACATACTGCTTTAAAAAGGTTACTTACTGAGGGTCAAGCATGAGGATTGCAAGTCTGAGCCTAGTCTGGGCAATTTAGTAACTCTGTGAGACCTCATCACAAAATAAAATTTTTTAAAAAATTAAAAAGGATGAGTTGTAGCTCAGTGCAAGGGCCATGAGATCAATCTCTAGATTTAAAAAAAAAAAAAGTTACTTTCCAAATCATTCCTGGGGACCAATTAATACATGAATTACTATGATTAGGAACCTTACGGAAGGTAAAACAAAAATTAAAATGGATTTTAAAAGTTTATATCAAAAATGACAGAAACAAGGATGGAAAAAGGAACCAAGTGACCTTTTAAGAAAAAAGAAAATGCTTAGGAACATTAGATGCTTTCTTTTCTAATATGTGTCACTTATTTATCCTTTATCATACTGTTAGGAAGAAAGACAGGGAATGGTGTTTATGCCCATTACATGGGGAAAATCAAACTACATACAATTTAAATAAATTATTTTAATAAACTACTAACAAAAAAATTAGGGAAGTCTTCTCCAGTCCTAATCTAAACCTTATATAGGGTAAATAAAATGATGAGCTAATTAAATTAACAAAAGGTTAGCTAGCATCTATATTAATAATTTCCTGATAACTGAGGTAAGTTTTCTGTTACTTCACAAATCTTAACAACAGTTGCTGTGTTATGAATATATGATGTCTTAGGAACCTATTATGTACAATTTAGCTTTGTTGTTATTAGGCCTGAGGTAATAAATGGTAATGTAGTTGCACTTTACTTACAATAAGGGCTGATATGATGATAAATGGCATCATTCAAATAGTTTTCACCTTTTAAGTCAGACACCAGAAAAAAATGACATGAATTCAATTGTTTGAAAAGAACTAGGAATTTTATGAAGACAATTGCCTTCTTAGAAATAAGAAAAACTGATAATCATTTTCCTAGACAGGTAAAATCAATGCCAGACATGGACATAGTCTTTATGCCAAAATATAACTTCTAAAAATATAGCTAAAATTGTTTTTTAAAAGTTTAAAATTCCAAGAAGCTAAACTGTTCTAAATCTGTTTAAACAGAATGATTACCATATCAATCTAGTTATCTTCCTAGACAGACTCAGTGTTTAAAAACTGTTATGCTATTTGCAATTCCATAAAGTTAAGGAGTCCAAAATAAAATGTGAGTGATTACTGCAACACAAAATACTCCATCTGATTTCGTTCATAAATGTTAGCCATTCTTTGCATACACACCAAAGCAACAATTTATTTAGGCATGAAGAATCTACATAAGAAGCACAAGCAAAATTATTTTTCAGCTTACTAAGAAACCATTAATTTATTATCCAGTAACACTTGATCCTGTGCAAATATAGTATATGGGGAATTTTTTTTTTTTTCAGACATGAGCAGGAATTTGGCAGTTATTCACATAAGGGGGTCTTAGTGTTACAAGGTCCATTTTTTCCAGAATAATGTTGGTAAATGATCAAAATTTATATTAAATACATGGTAATTGTCCCAAAAGACCACTGGAAAATGTATTTTTATTACTGTGGAGTGAAAGGTGATACAAAGAAGGGGATGTAAAATATAAGACAGAGATGGAGAAGAGAGTCAAGTATTCTGGCTCAGATTAGGACATCAGATTTTCCAGGGATAACTTCCAGGAGAACAAGAATTTGGTATTGAGCAGATAATGACAAGATAGGCTTTTGTTTGTGTGTGTGTGTGTGTGTGTGTGTGTGTATGCATGTGGTGGGAGGCAACAAATGTGTCTGGATGGTTAGTCAGGAAATAAGAAACTGTCTGAGCATCCAAAGACAGTATGAAGCTCTGGGTTAGAGAGGGTAGACCTTATGACAATGGCTTGAAAGGCCAAGAGAAATATACCAAGCATAAACATCCTGCTTCAAATTTTGCAATAAATATTAGCATCATGCTAATTCACGGTGGGGTTGTAATTCATATGTCTCACTGCCAGGTGGCTTAAAACACCAGTGAAACATGCATGATATTCCCACTGGATGGCTTTTTATTAATTTTATTAGGAAAAAGACTGATAATTGTGATTAGATCCATTTGTTCCACCAGTGATACAAGCTGCCTGGTGGGACAATCAGCAAGAAAGTGCTAAAGAGCCCATATTATAGGAGAAAGAAGGCCAGTCTACAGTGTAATGATAAATGAAGGAGTACAGGAGTGGTACCTCTAGGGAATCTTTGGCCAGTCCCAAAGAACCAAGGTATTATGTATATATACAATTATATAAATGTGATGATTTGGATAAAACTCTACCATTCTGAATGTCAGATGTAGCTCTAAATTCCAGTTTTAAACAAAAGAACTAAGTAACTTATCTTTGAATGACCAAGCCCTCTGTAGATATTCAGATCTCAGTTTAAAGATTATATCTCCAGAGGAGCTTTCTCTGACCATCAAGCATCTTATAATTTTCTATGTCACATTTTATACTGTGTAACAGAATTTTTATTTATCTACTCATGACAACTAGAAGGTAACTTCCATGAGGGCAGGAAACATATATTTTATTCACCACTAGATTTCTTAAAATTAGCTTGTAGTGACAGTAAATGAATATATATTGAATGATCAAACAGATAAATGTATGCATAGATAAAAACAATGGCTTTGGAATACCAACAAATACTTAATGATTAATTGTATTATAAAAAGACCACATATCTTAATCCAGACTACTAAAACTTAGAAAGCTTGAGAAAACTACACTTTTTAATATGGAAAAAGTAAAAGATTATGAACATGGAAGTCTCTTTATTAGTAACTACAGGCCTAGGATGTAGCATTTATCAAAGAGTAGATGGCCAGTTCCTTAGGCTCCAAAATACTTTACTCAAGGAAATACAAAGAATAGCACCAGATCAGAACAGTCATCAAAGACTGACCCAGTTCCTTAGGCTCCAAAATACTTTACTCAAGGAAATACAAAGAATAGCACCAGATCAGAACAGTCATCAAAGACTGACCCTGCCTACCCAGAAGTCATCAGCACTACCTGATATTTCTATTGTTTCCACTGCTAAAATTAAAAGACTCATTAGAAAAAAGTTATTCCGCTGGAACTCCACTAAGATATGCCCATTCTCCCCCTAAGCAATAATTATCTATCTATCTCACAAACTCTGGCTGGAAATGGTGGAGCACACCTGTAATCCTAGCTACTCAGGAGGATGTGGCAGGAGTATCTCTAGAGCCCAGGAGTTCCAGGCCAGCCTGGGTGACACAGCAATGCACAATCTCAAGAAAAACATGTGAGCTTTATTATACCTGATTAGTGGCTAAATTAATTCAAACAAAAAGTATAAAGTAGTTTACTATGTAATAGAAGTAAATATTAACATATCTATCAGTTTTTTGGCACGTGGAACACTATAGGAGAGGCAAAATTTTACCTAGACTCTCAAGAGTATTTTTTGGCTGAGCCTGAGAATGAAACTGACATAACACACGCACGTGCATGCACACACACACACACCCACATATCAAAAGGAGAACAGCACACAAATTTATTTAATGTAAGTTTTATGTGACACAGGGATCTTCATAAGGAAGTGAAGAGTCAATACAATTATAGACAAAATATTAGACAAAATTATTAGATAAAGAGTAGTAAATTGTGAAAATGGGACAAAGCAAAGAGGCTTGGGCTACAGTAGTCAATTGCTTGAAGAAGTGGGTAGGGAGATAACCGTGGACAATGTACAGGTTTCCATTGGCCACAGATTCCCTCCCATCTTTGATGATAAGAATGATGCTTTCCTTCTGGCACAGGGAAGATATCTTTCATATGGGAATTTCATCTCTTGCTTTTAAGAAACGAAAGGAAGGTCAGATTGATCTAATTGCACCTGCTGTTTTTCTAGTGCCTGTAATTCAAAATAATCAACATGCTATTGTGGCATATTTGGGGCAACATGTTCTTAACTACACTGTTTTTCACTCTCTTGATAATCAGTAAAAATTTTCCATGTTCACACATTTTGATGTCATAACTTAAGAATCCATCTTTTTTTTTTTTTTTTTTTTGTGGGTACTGGGGGTTGAACTCAGGACCTCGCGCGCCAGCAGGCGCCCGTGCTGCTGAGCAATATCACCGGCCCTTTTTTCGTATGTGAGTACCGGGAGTTGAACTCAGGACCTTGTGCTTGTCAGGCAGGCGCTTATGCCGCTGAGCTATCTCACCGGCCCAAGAATCCATCCTTATTTTAACACCTTACAGAAATTAGAATATGTTTAGCATGAGTTTACTGGTACATATGTCAATACTAATGTTTTTAGGACTATTCATCTGTGGATAACCAACATGAGAAATTAAACTGTTCTAATTATCTCAATGACCTAAATATTTCAGGTTCAAACTTTCATAGCATAGTTTTATATCCATACTTGATAGCTAGTATGCTAATACAATTTAAGTAAAAAGTTATTAATTGGGGCCGGTGAGATGGCTCAGCGGCTTAAGCGCCTGCCCGGCAAGCGCAAGGGCCCGAGTTCGACTCCCGGATCCCACATACGAAAAAGGGGCCGGTGATATCGCTCAGAGGCACGGGCGCCTGCTGGTGCGCGAGGTCCTGAGGTCGACCCCCCGGTACCCACAAAAAAAAAAAAAAAAAAAAAAAAAAGTTATTAATTACAATTGTATTATTATCTGCAAAGAAATTTTAAAGGTATCTGAGATTTTTGGAGTTTGTTTCTTTAGCAAGAAAACATTTCATTTTATGGAACTATGATTTTGAACTGTCCAGAAAATAATTAACTTTTCATTCTGAAAAATTTTAAATATCTAAAAAGTAAAGGAAATAGCATAAAGAACATTCATGCATGCATTACACAGGACAACAGTGAATTTATGGTTTGTTTCATTTATATGCTGACCTACTTTTCCCTACATCAAATTGTTTTTGAGCAAATCCCAGGAATTATGTCATTATATTTGAAAATATTTCAGCATGTACTTCTGAAAGATACTCAGATTTTAAATATTTGCATAATGTAGGTTCTTCATGGTTTTATTTAACTATTTATACTCCACCAGGAGTTTGGATTTTTAACATAGAATCAACATATGTTTTACAAGGACTCTTAAGAGACTCTTCTTGATAATTTTACAATATCAGCAGCAATGTTTCTGTTACTCAAATATACCTAGCTTCTTCAGGTGCTTTTTGTCAGGGTCTACAGAATTTTTGTTGTTCTTAAGAATTAAAATTAACAAGGAAGGCAAGTTATAATGTCATAATTTTAATCAATCTCAAGAGCTTAATTTTCCATCCTTTCTTTGCTTTCAAGGAGGAACTGCTCATAAGAAGATCAATTCATTTTTGGAATTGAGATGTGCTGAGACCAATTTAGACATTTCACTAAAAATACAGATGGAGCTGTAAACATAAAAAATCAGAACATCCGAAGTTCTACAGCAGAAATCTGTGATTTCCACAGCTTTCAGAGGGAAGACATTTTATGGAAAGAAACAGTGTCTAAACTGCTCTCCAACTTTAAGAGTTTGTTCCTCAAGCCTTTGATGTGAATTTCGGAGAATGACAAATAAAAGCATAGGGCTAGGCCTTTCTTTTTTTTTTTTTAACGTCAACCACTTATTTCTGGGCATACTCGGAGCGGCATTCAAGAACTTCTTCAGAACTTCGCTTTCAAAGTTTCATTATGAATGGAATAGCATAGCAGGAAGACAGAGAAATTCAATGTGTGTACATAGACCTCTGTCCATGAGCCAAGATTTTATTTCCAAAGGGACACAGAGCCTTCTATTTGAACAATGCCATGGTTAGCTCATCATACTGACACAGAGACTCTGCCAGGATATTTAAGCCTTTCGATGTTCCACTATTCATTTTTTTCTGCAACGACCAGACTGAGACCATTCAGCTTAAAGTAGTGCTGTGCCCAATTAAAGGAGGTCAAGGAAAACATGAACAAGTGTTTTGTATGCAGAATCCAGCCGCTGGCATCGACTATTAATGTAACCTTCCCAGCTAATTCCTTTTGCTTAGAAAATGGCTTTTGAACTAAATTAAGTTACTACTCCACTGTATTTCAACATTAACTGATAGAAAAAGAAGATAATATTTACAATTAGTCATTTTAAAATATATTTTTGATAGTAATTTTCCAAACGATCTCCCATGCTTTTCAATAGTGTCGAGACTGAGGAAAAGTACTGGACAAAAAGTACCACATTTTAATTACCAACTATACTATTCTGTGGCTTTTATTTTAATTAACAAAACTTTTCCAAAGCCATTAAAAATACAGAACTGAAGTGTACAAGTTGTGCCACTTCAGATGGGAGAAATGCTAAGGATATACTTTGCAAAAATTCCAGAAAGACATCACAGGAGCGAGCAACCCTGGGAAAGTGGCACATCTAACAGAGACCTGTGTGAATGGGTTCACAGGTTCCCAGGGCCTCCAAGGCTGGGACACACAGCGCACTGCAGAACAGAAGTAGCTGGGGCTGAAGGGAGATGAGTGAATTATTCTCAGCATCTTGTACTCTGCCTCGAGGAAGGATTAAATATAGATTTTTTTTTTCTTTGATGAGTGGCCATCACCATCTAAAGCATTTCTGTTTCTAAAGAGTGAGGCTCATAGAATAAGGGACATCAGAGATCCTGGTCCCAAAACAAAACAAACATACAAAATTAATGATAATTTGTACTATTTTTAAAATCTAAATGTTTTTAGCCCCAAATCAGTTTTCAGTCTCAAATAAGTTACCACAAATTTTAATTCCCTTTGACTAAAAATAGCTTTCTTAATGTTTTAGATATGATGAAACAAAACCATAAGTGTAGTGAGTAAAGCAATCAAATTTCTAATCAGAAAGGCTGCATCTTATTTTGTCTTCAGTCACTCGTGTGTTAGGCCAGTTATTTAAATCTTTCTGAGTTACAGATTCTGTATCTGTAAAACAGCAATAATTCCTACATTATTGCTTTAAATTTCAAGTGTATATGTTGGCAAGTGTGTATGTGGGGACAGTGGGGTATCTTCACATTTCAGCTTAGTCCACTCTGTTGATCTAGAGCTCTAGATACAACAATTTTAGCCTCTTCTTGGTTTTGCTCTTAAATTCATAATTGTGCAATACATCCTGGTAGACCCTACCTACCTTCATGAGAAGACATTTCTGTAAACACAAACTCAGGAATAATTTGCCTTTGTGTGTCACTAATGCTTAACTGTCTAAAAAAAAATTATAGCTGAATATGTAAAAACACCTTTCCTAAGATAAAAATCTTATGACAAAGCAATTTTCTCATGATTTTTCTTCTGTCAAAAACATTTACTACTATAAACATCAGGAAGCATAGTTGAGAAACTAAATAAAAGATGTAACATTGATTAATAGGAAAAGGTAAGTATGTTTGCTATAAACCCTATAATGAAACCAGTCAGAGGGAGGAAAGGATATTTGTCTTTAGAATTTGCAAATATGTGTAACATCTTGTGAAGCTGTAGGACTATTTCTTTTATTTTATTTTCTTTCTTTCTTTTTTTTTTTTTTTTTTGCCTCTAGAGCAAAAAAAATTTTTATATGAGCCAGTTAATCTCTCCTTGCTCTGCTTTAAAACCATCAGCTGTGAATTCACCCGGGTAGAATTTGGAAAGAAATCAGAGCAAAAAAGACCCATTTCATCAGCTTCACACAATTATGCAAAAGGCAACCTGTATTCAGTAATTCGATTTCAAAACCTTGAGAAAACTTTCTGTAGTTTATGATTTTAAGCTTCAACCATTTCACTTTCCAATGGGAAAGAAGTCTACAATTCAAACACCATTCATTTGAAAATGCACAAAGCTGGGCCACTGCCTCTGTTTCAAAAACAGCACACTCACTGCTGCTATTATTGAAATCATCTTTTGGTGAATGGAGTCTATCATTGGTATCTTTAATGAGAACCTTTGGTATAAAACACTACTAATCTAAGGAAAAATAAAATATAGCACTGATCAACAGGTTAGTGAGAAATAAAAGTAAACAAATTTAGTAAAAGGATTAATTTCGAGTTTTTATGTCATGTCATATTTTATCAGGCAATCTCATACTCTTGCAGTAAAACTTTTTATGTTTCAACTGTTTCAGGACAAAGCAGATATTTTCTTTCATTTACCACAAAGCTTATCTCCCATATTCTTTGATGGAACAGGTATTTTGGAAGCCAGTATGGCTTTTATTATAGTTAAAAGGATAACAGGATTCTTCTGCAGTTTCTGTGTTGACTATATATATATTATATATATATATATATATATATATATTTTTTTTTTTTTTACTTCTCAAAAAGTTTCCTTTCATTCTATCTTTCTCTCAGTCTCCAACTAAGTCACTTTTATGTTTTTTGTTGATTTTCCCTTTTTATTCCCTTCTAGCTGCTATCCTTTTCCTTCAAGTCTCAAAGCAAACTGTGTTACACATTATGCCTTGTAATGGGTCTTCTCAAATTTTCATTATCAATTGTATTCTCTCCCAATCCAAATATTAATTTATATGCTATTGTATTTCTCAATGTTACACTGCATTAGAAAGATAATCTGCAGTAAAAATAAAGAAAGTAATCAATCCTTTAAGACTTCTTCTGAATTTACAGAACATCAAATTAAGCTATAGGCTCAGAATGTCCAATTAAATGCACTCTGCTTATTGAGCATCTGCTACAGGACAGGCCTTTGTACATCCCAGATAGGGAAGAAAAAAAGCTTAAGAGCTTAAGATATAGTCTTTGTCCTCCACAAAGCTTACATCAGTTGGAAAAAATAAGACTAACACACATGAAAAAGCTCAAAAAGAAAAAATGCAGGCATAAAGTGTAAAAGATTCTTTCAGTCAGTGCAATAGATGGTCTGCAGTTTTATGGCAAAGCAAGTGCACAACAACCTACACAGGAGTTTTGTAACAATTAATTTGAATATATAATAAAATTATTGATTACGCACAGGGAACTCTGGAGAATAAAATGGACTTTTTTGTTCATACAATTCTGATAAGTTTGCTTTTTTTAAGGGTGAATTTCTTTTTATATTATATAATGAACAATAAATAAAAAACATTCTAAAGAATGAGAAGGAGGTTTCTTGGAAGAGGCAGACTGGAGTGGTCCTCAAAAGCTGCAGAGGGAATGACGGGTCAGGCCGGCAGCACAGGAGAGGGCAGAACAGGTGAAGGGAATGTTGTTAGCGCTTGTGAAAGTGCTACTGAAGTTGTATCAACCTGGCTTCGGAAAATGATTCAGGCAAAACTGTATTTCAAGTCTGGATGTTTGTAACTGGTAAAGGCTTTGATTTTTATGTTGTTAAGCCACTAGACCCTGCATATGTATTCAAAGTTGCCTTTAACTACAAAGGCAAAGGAGAAAATATAATTTTTTGAATGCAATCCCAAGTTGTAAGTACAAATAGGAAAAATAGGGAAAAGATTTTAAATGCTAGAAAAGAAAGGCATGCTCAACTTTTGATTATCTGTATATGTACATTATCAATTTCATTTCCTATCTGAAACAAATTATAATTTTTTTCTAAAAGGAATAAGACAAGGTTACATTTTGCATTGAACTTTTCTGTTGATGTAACTACTTCTAATATTAACTAACAGTTACAAAGACAGAAAGGAAACTTAAAGAACTTTTAGGCTTATATTCTATTAGAAAAATGCTGTTAATGCAAATCTACTTAATATATCCTTCTCTTAGTTACTTTTCTCATTGCCAAGACAAAATACTGATGCCCAAAGTTCATGGAGGAAAGGTTTATTTGGCTCACAGTTTGTAGAAGTTTCAGTCCATAGTCCTCTGGTTCCAAGGCAGGGGGGACTGGCAGACAAGAGTTGCAGAGGAGAAACAGTTCATGGTAGGCAGAAGGTAGCAAAGCAAGCAAGGGACCTTTGCACCTTTTTTCTGCTCCTTTTATATTCTATCTACCCTACCAGGATTAGGGCAGTGCCAAACCAATCAGTGGACTGATTTAGTAATCACCCAACCCTTAATCCCAGCATTGTACCATGAATCGGTCACACACTCTAGATTCAGCCACCTCTGAAAAAGCCCATCTATGACTACATGAGGCTTTAGGGGACATCTAGACACAAGCCATAACAATCCTCCTACTTACTTAAGAAATATGTATGAGAGAGAGAGAGAGAGAGAGAGAGGCAGAGGCAGAGGCAGAGGCAGAAAAGAAGAAGATCTAATATATCTGGATCATCACCAGAAAGTGAGGGATTAGTAACTCTATATTAGATAGTGGGAAACTCAGGCTCACAAAAGTGAAGCAATTGATTTATTCAAGATCATTCAAGCAATAGGTGATAAGCAGGGACTCAAAGCCAATTTTAACTTTACAGTTCTTTCTCCTCTACCACGGCTCACAAGACAACCACAGATACATCAGGGGGAAATGATAGACTAAACAAGTAGGCCAGATTACCAGTTCTTCTAAATAATCTAAGGAAAGACAAATTAAAAAGACGAACAATAACAAGTCCTGCTGAGAATGTAGGAAAATTGGAACTCCAATTTATATACTGCTAGGGAAATTGTAAAATAGTGTAATGACCTTAAAAGTGAATTTGAAATATCCTCAAAATGGACTGACCATTCTACCTCTACATGTATATCTGAGAGAAATTAAAACATATGTCCATGCAAAAAAATTGTGTACAAATGTTGATAGCAGCATTATTCATAATAGCTAAAAAGCTGAAATGACCCAATTGTACATCAGCTAATGAATGGATAGACAAAATATGATACATCTACACAATGGAACATTATTTGGCACTAAAAAGAAACGATGTATAGAAATGGAAACATATGCAGAATAAGACTGAAAGCACTGCTAACTAGAAGAGGCTAAACACAAAAAGACACATATTATTCCATTAATATTAAATGTCAGAAAAGGCAAATCCATAGAGACAGAAATTAGGTTAAAAGTTGCCAGAGGCTAGGGAAAAGGGATAATGAGAACTGACTTTTGTTGACTTCATGATTTCTTTTTGGGCAAATGAAAATATCTTAAAATTAGAGAATAGTGATAGTATTACAGAACTCAAACCGTCTTTATAAAGTATTTGAATAGAATATGTACAGAGATAAGGCAAAAGGTGTTTGTACAGGAACATATGACACATACCTAAATTAAATTCCCCTCTTTCAAGCCATAGGGACTTTGATAGGGTCAGGACGGTTATTCATTTCTTGGGAGCTGACTCAGATCAGCCTTTCCTACCCAGCCACACTGCTCATCTCTCTGGTGTTCATGGTTTCCTTCCAATGAATATCTGTTTTTAAAACGCCCTTTATTTTGATTCTATTTTTATTGAAATTGAGTTATTTATATCATAAGTAACATTTGTTTCTCATCCTGTATTCCTCATTTTGCTAAAACTTGAGAATCTGTACTGTGAAGCTAAAACGGCATTCTCCCTTTATATTTGATTCAACATACATGCTTATTCCCCGAGAAGCATGCTGTAGAGGGAAGTGCAGAAAAGTGGGGCTAGACTTCCTTGTTCTAATCCCAGCCCTCCTCCTCACCTATAACTCTATGAACCCAAGGCAAGCTGCTTGCCTTCTCTGAGGTCAGGTTGTGTTTTTGTTTTGTTTCACCCTAAAGTAGAAAAATAATAGCAACTTCATAGCAGGTTTGTGTGTGGATTAAATAAATGAGTTAATATACTGAAAGCATTCTGGGACCAGGGATATACCTCAGCAGCACAGTGCCTGCCTGGCAAGCGCAAGGTCCTGAGTTAGATTCCCGGTACCAAAAAAAAAAAAAAAGAAAAAGAAAAAGAAAAAGAAAGCATTCTGATTATTGTTATATACATTATGTCTCACATAAGCAGAGCCAAAGAATTAGCTAATTTATTAGTAATGAAAACAGGACTTACCTGCAGTTTCCCACTTTGTTTGCAGCTTGGACTAAGGTTAGTCTTACCCCTGTCAGACATCTAGGCTGAGAGAGCACAGGGAAAAGAGCTGAATTGCTGCCTATATTTCCTACCCTGCCCATGCCACTTAACTGCAGAAATCATCCTATTGCCTTATGGGGCAATACTAGAAAGAAGAAACACAGTGTCTGTCACCATCACCACAAAGAGGAACAATACACGACAGAGATGATCCACAATTAAATAAGAAACAGTTTAACTCCCAATTTGCTATCCTTTTGCTATTCTGTTACAGCTCTGTGAGTCCTCCTCTATTTCTTCCTTCCCAATTTTTCACATGGTTGTCAATCATTCATTGCTGTCCTACTCAGAAAAGGCCCCATGGAGTGGAAAGGAAGAAACAGTTTTAAAGCAATTGATCCACAATCTTGCATGTCTGATTAAAAAAAAATACTACAATGAAACTTTCTATAATCCTTATGGTGACAAAATTGAAAATACTCATTATATTCAGAATATATATCCAGAATGTTACCTCTTTACCTAAATGCAGAATGATGTTATTTTTTTAAATAGGAGGAAGCAGGAAAAAACAATGGACTAGAAAACATATTTTTTTCCAGATCTAATCTAGGTACTGAAGATGCTTTGAGAAAGTGCCTCTCTCTCAAAACCTCCATTCTTTGCCTGCAATGTGGAGCAGCATCACAGGGCTAACATATGTGCCAAGAGAGGTCATCTCAACTTTTCTTTTTAGTTCCTACATCCAATTCAGCAACAAATGCTGTTGATTCCATTCTCAAAATACATACCATCATATATCATGCTACTATACATTTCCCTGGTCTTATTCACTAGATATCAGCCTGTATGGTTCTTTCAAACTATAAATGAAAACATGTCACTCTCCCTTTCAAAACATCCCAAAGGCTTCCCATCACCCTGGCATAAAATTTAGACTTCTAGCCAGGCGTGGTGGCACATGCCTGTAATCCCAGCACTTGGGAGGCTGAGGCAGGAGGATTGCTGAGAGTTCGAGCCCAGCCTGGGCTACATAGTGAGTCCAGGCCAGCCTGAACTACATAGGAAGAACTTGTCTTCAAAAAACAAACAAACAAAACACAAAAACAAAAAAAATTGAGACTTCTTCATATGACCTATGAGGCCCAATTTAATCCACCTTCTGGCCAGTACCCCAACTTCATTTGCTTCCCTTTCTTCCTTTACTGATTTTGCTCTAGCTATTCTGCCATCTTTTCTATTTCTCAAACACACCCAAGTGTTACTGCTTCAAGGACCTTTTCTTTCTTGTTTCCTTATTTATTCACATGGCTCACTACTTGACTTAACCCACTGCCAGATCCTTCAGGAGTCATGAACTCACCATCCTACAGAAAACTGCATATAATTACCCCAGACACATGCCCTATTTTTTGTATCTACTAATATGTTATGCTTTTCTTACCACTTTCTGGTTTAAAGAATTATTTTTATTTGTTCATTATACGTGCCTCCTATTAGAATGTAACTCCACAAAGAGAGTGTCTCTGTTTGTTCACTGTGGTAAGGCCAGTGCCAAGGACAGGGATATCAATACTTGTTGAATAAATGAATAAATAAACTTCAATGAAAGTGCTTAGAAAACTACAAAGTATTGCACGCTCTTTGGAAAGAAATCATCCTTATACCCATAAGAGCTGAGCACCTAGAATGTCTCAGTGGCAGGTAGATCATTCATGAATGAATGAAGCTGTTAAGTTAAGGGATGATCAGGTTAGGGTAGACCTATATGTTTAAATAAAGACAAGTAGCTATTCCTAAAAATTTATTAATTTTCCTTTAGCTCCCTTATGGGAAAAAAAAACTTTATAAATCCTTTCCACTTCTTCAGTACTGAATTGAACACTCCTTTGAAATCCTGGATCTACATTTTTATTTAAAACAGGAAAAATTATGGGAAAGCACCCCCATAAGTATATGTGTTTTATAGTAAGCCAAAAGACTCAATTTCAAAGACCTATTGAGAAAGTAAAATGGAGAAAAGGCAGGGAAACAGCCAAGATTTACAAAAGGACGAAGGATACTGAGAGAACTGATGAGATTCAGAACATACTTAACCCAAATTATGGCACCTTACATTTGAGGAAACAACAGAAGCAGTAATGTCATTCTCACTTTCCCCATTTAAGTCATAAAATCCAGGAAGAATTTTTCATTTTCCCTTGAAGCAAGTGAAAGGTGCCTTCCATGTATCCAAAGGAAAGAGCCATCCTTATCTCCAAAGACATCAAAAAGAGTCTGGGCAAAAAGGCCTTGCCAAGTTCATTAGATCATACCCATCTGACTAATTATAGAATTATAGTTTTCCATGACTATCTAGTTCATCAATCCTAGCATAAAAATACACAGGTTTACCTGCTTTGTTATGTCTTCTTTTCTTATGAAGGTGGTTATATCACATAAAACTTATAAATAAATAAATTTGTATGCTTTTGTTAATCTGTCCTTTGTTACAAGGACTCAGCCATAATTCTAGCAATGGGTGAGGAAAGATATTTCTTTTCCCCCACAGAATGAAATACTGGCTACACTTCTACTCCTAAGATCCCCAAATATGCAGTATTATGATCTTTAATTACTTTTATTCCATATGCTTAATGTAACAGTGTATATTAATATAAGAACAACATATGATGACATTTTACTACATTTTTTATAATACTGAATTCTATCTGAATCATTTTTCTAATATCCAATTTATTAAACCTGTAGAAGATTGGGGTGGCGGGAATGGGAAAAGAAACTCATTCATCTGTTAAAACTACAGAAACAATAATTGCTTTTCTTTAGAATATTTCCTTTTAAAAATTTGTCATATAAGAGTCAGATGCCTTTATTTTCTTCCAACTTATTGCTCAATAAAGCAATTAACATCATAGTTAAAAGGTGTGAAGGTATGGTTCTGATGCCCCACATTGCCCATGGATGAAATGAATGCACCCCTACTTTAACCTGGCTCCCTGGCCAGCCAAGCAAAACTCATTGCTCTGTCAGCTGTTGCTCTCATTCACTTTCTTTCAAATGATTAGGAGAAAAACTACTGGATTCAAGACACACAGAACCTGGAGCATAATTCTGAATTAATGTCTCATAAGGTCTTTCGAGTTTAATTTGAAATAAATTCTTCAGTAACACAGGGTATTATATTAACAATTGAAACATGCTAAAATAGATATTTCCAGATATAGAATTTCTGGTATTTCTTAACTGGCTATTAATGAAAATAATTATAGTTCATTAGAGCTATATCATTCAAGAAAAAAAGGAAATCTATGAATTAATGCATGTATTCACAAACAAAATTGCTACTTGATGATGAGAATTAAATGTTAACTAATGGGCCCTTCATTAAGTTTGTAAATAATTTACTGCTTGAATGTGGTTTCCTACGTAGAATACTAATTTCCACAGAGAAGAAAATAAGGTGCAAAATTACATAAGTTCAATTTTCAAGTGCTGAGTAATGTATAAATTTTTCAAAGCATTCCTTATTTTCCTGTTCAAGAATTTAATATTTTTAATGAGAATCATCACTTGTGAATCCTACTGCTAGAAAAATTTTCTATTTTACTAGATCAGTCTGTTAAACACAAACAAAAAACAAAGCAAAATTTGCACCTAAAATATTTCATAGTACCCTAATTTATCATACTTTAAGTAGAAAATTTTCTTAAATTGTAATTGACTTAGGACCTAAGCCTCTTTTTTCCTCCCAAATACAGTGAAGAGTCCATATTCACTAGAATCAAGTCGCTTTCACTAGGACAATGGCAACAAGAAATCTTCAACAAGTGCTTGCCTGACCCTCTTCTTTTTCTACAGATCCAGCTGAGCGGCAAAAACTGCTTGAAATTCAGCAATCACATTTCTCACTGTTCCAGAATGACCTATTTCGCACTAGAATGAACCAATGAATTCATACATATAAATAACTATCTGCAGATACTGCTTTTCAAAATATGAACAGGAATAAGCAAAAAATAAATAAATAAAATTTAAAAAAAGGGAAGAAGAGCAGTAGTTAAAAATGAAGGTTTTCAACTACTTGATATGATAATTAGAAGCAAAACAAGCCTAATATACATTAGATATCAATGTTACATTTAAAATCTTGGAATTGTCAATAAAAAATATTCATGACGGTGCAAGCTAAGTTAGATTTTTTTCTTAAAATACATACCATCATATTCTTATTGTATATTTTTAAAGCTATCTTTCCCTGAGAACTCAGAAAAAATCAGTTGTGAACCCTTTTTTTTTAGCAGTATATGGCTATAACTTAGCCATAAGTATATTAGTCATTCACAAGTATTTACTGAATGCTATCTTATACAAAATGTAATTAATATGCTACATTCTAAACAAAATATTTTCTAAGACCTACTGATTTCTCTGGAATCCTTCCTCATTTTTATAATTTCAGTGTATAAAATTGTACATGCTAGCTTTCTCCACTAGTGCATGGCACCATGCTTTTTCATATTTGTATTCCCAATGACTAATAAAATCCCATCACATGATAAACGTTCAATGAGTGTTGGTCCAGTGAACTGATTACTTAGTCACTGTCTTGTGCTTACAGAAGTTCAGGCAGTGTTCAGAGAATCCCCGACCCATGCAGGTAATGTTAGCACTACGTCATAAACCTGCTGTCAAAAACTGAAGAACAGGGCCGGTGAGATGGCTCAGTGGCGTAAGCGCCTGCCTGGCAAGTTCGACTCCCGGAACCCACATACGAAAAAAGGGCCGGTGATATTGCTCAGCGGCACGGGCGCCCGCTGGCGCGCGAGGTTCTGAGGTCGACCCCCCCGGTACCCACAAAAAAACAAACAAACAAAAAAAAACCCTGAAGAACAGGCAATGCAAGACAGTAATCTCTGAGGGGAAGACAAGTAGGAAGAGCCCTTCATGTAAGTAAAAGTTTCATTGCCTGGGTGTTTTCAGATGCTACATGGAGAAGGAGATCTCAAACCAGCCCTGCCAGCCCTCTTGCTTATTTCAGGGGACAGTTCAAAGCTCCAGGAAACGAAAAGGGCTAGAACCTGGAGAAAGAGAACAAGAAAGGAGGAGGTTGTGTGCCAAGAGGAAGTGAGCAAGCACTGGAAGTACGCACAGCAGTCCAGCTGGGTCTTCGGCTTCTGGTCTGGCCCTCCATTAAAAGAAACTACTGAAACCAGAGACAGAACTGTAACTAAGAAATGAATGGAAAAATAACCAGAGCTCACAAATGCTTAGCAATATTTGATATTTTTATACGGCAGGGCGGAGTGGCCTCCTTATTCATAGCGTATCAGTTGATGTACCAGACGGTCAGTACCTCAACAGTGTGGCCAATGTAGCCTTTGACTAAAAGCTGTTCAGGACCCACCGAAGCTTAAAAGCAAACCATAGGTGATCAAACTGTGTCCAAGAAACTTTAATTCTTCCAAAAACCAGGTCCAGAAATAAAGAAATACAAAAATAATCTGTACCAAACACCGCAAGATTCACAGCATCAGGTATGCAGCCAAAGAGGCCAGCCAGAAAAATACACCCCATGGCCGGAAGAAAAGCCAGTCAACAGAAACAGATGTAACACACGGATGACAGAACTAATGAACACTGACACTCAATCAGTTCTTATAAACAAACTGCTGCTCAAGGAAAGAGCACCAGCATGGTCAAGAGAGAAAAGGAGGACACAAAAAGACCCAAGCCAGCCTCTGGAGGGCAATGGCATGCTGATATGCTTTGAGCCCCAGATATTCTACACTTAACCAATATTACATTTTCATATATGCTTTTCCTTCCTCTGATATCCTCTGATATTTTAACTCTAAAATAGGGGCAAAGTGGGAGTAGGTATTATCATATTCTTAATTAACCTTTCCAATAGTCCTCATGTATCCTAACCCATTTATAGATAGAAAATTATATTCTCAAAATTGCATATCATGCAGTGACCAAGCTTACTGCATCTAGAGTTTGCTATTATCACCCACTCTTTCTCATATTTCTTACTCTTACCTAGTCCTTGCCAAAGTTGTAGGAAGGCACGGGCAGGGGTTCAGGAGGAATGCGTTCTCATCCTGGCTATTTATTTTCTCGTGTATTCAACAAATATTTATTGAACATCGTTTGTATGCAGTTATTGGGTAAGATACTGCGGACATACTGGTGGAGATGGCAGCATATTCGCTCTGCAGAAAGTCACAGTTTAGTGGTTGAGGAGGGTCTCTACAAGGAAAGATAGGAAGGAAATTGGCGCTCACCATCTTTTACTAAAGTAAGCATGATCTAATATTTTTTAGCATCAAATGAATATATGCTAAATCCCTTTAATATTTAGAAAAATATTACTGACTTGTCATAATCCAGGTGCTAAGTTTAGAAAAGAATATTTGCTACTAACAGTCATAGTAGTTTTAGGATGACTAAGGCTTATGTCTGTGAATACATAGCAAAACAAATTACTGTTGCAGGGAAGACAAAATCATGTTTGGAAAATTCTCTGTTCTTAAATTTTGCTTGCAATATATAAAAGATGAAAGAAAATATAAATGAAGGTAATAAATGAAAGTTAATGAACTAAAGTAAGTAAGAAATACAGGCAACTGAAAATTTTAAAAAGGTACTTGTGAGATGTTTTTCTCAGAGGCAGGACAACTACTGAAGGACACCGAGACATCATCTCAAAAATAAATCTCAGAAATTTCCCATAGGCTAAACATTCCCTCATTTAAAATATTCAATTTAAGACATACCTATTTAAAATCTCTCTTTCTTGTAAACCTAAGAAGTGTATCTCCAGAAGCATCCTACCAAATATGACTTTTGGCTTTAATGTAATTCCTGAATATTATACCTGAAATGATCACACTAGGAAAAAAGCTGTACAGAACTATTTTCAGAAAAGTGCTTTTTCAAAAGAAAATATACAATAGAATTCAGGCATAAAAAAATTGAGACTTATCAAATTTAGCTTCTTATATTTTCAGAACTTTTGCATATGAAAGATATTTATAATTATTGTTTTATGAGTCATTTAAACAAAACTATTTTTGTACTGCTTCAGTTATAGAAAAAAGCATTGTTGTGGTAACAGTATTTTCATTATACAACACTGTTGCAACTAAAGGTCAAGAAGCTAATTTTAGTTGTCATTCTTAGTAATAAGTAAGAAAGCACTCCCCAAAAGAATATTTTGTGAATATAACATGTGCATATTGTACATACTCTAACTTCCAGAACTTCATTTCATTATTTGTTATGGATTTATTGTAACAATGTGCTCACTCAAAGCATTTTCAATTTGTAAGTATCTAAGTTCATTTCACTCATTGTTTATAAGTTGTTGTCTCTGACTTTGAAATTATTATAAATTCATTATGACATCAAGCATAAATCATCATTTATATTAGTTGACTGTTACTGTTATTGAAAGTCAATTAGGTACACATCACTAAATGTCTGATTGAAATAAATTAGGCAGGAAAATAATTTTATAGCCAATAATGAGAAATAAAGTTGTATGTTCAGTAGTCCCATACTGTTGGTGATGGTGTAGGATACTAAGTGACTTTTATATTTTCATCTATGGACATTTGTTTTTCAAGCTATGTATATCAGAAAGACATTCAAACGGGCAAAATTTACCCGGATATTGAATGAAGCACACAAATGCTTGGCACACTGCAAAATGTTTCAGGCTTGGCTGGCTTTTCAGTGCCTGAAAAGAGAATTGGAGATAGACCACTGAATGCTAATCACACTGCTGTATCAACTCAACACATTTAAATTCTTAGGGTGAAAATATTTATCATTGACTTAGATGCTACATCATTTTTTAATATTGCTCTCAAGCTGCTGCATAGAATTTCATGTCTAAGTCAAGAAAACCAAGGTAAATGACAAACATGTTGTAGATTTCTTTTCTTATCTGGAATTAAAAGAGTGCCTCTAATCCTACACAGACATTTATCCCTCAAAACATAATAACTGCAATATGATGTAAATACATATAAGATCATAATCCCTAAGCTTTTTTCAAATGACTCCATCAATAACTGGACAATTTAATAATTCAAGATGTATCAGAAAAATGAATAATTATTAGGAAATATATGAAGGTGTCTATACATTCAGGTACAATACCCTGATAGAACGAAATACCCAACTTTCACAAACAAAAATATTTGACTCTTTCTAGTACAAACAGTAAAATCAGAAAATTCATATTATAAGGATAAACAAAAACAGAAGCATGGACATCATCCGCTGGATTTTCAATAAAATTTTACTTTTAAAATATAAGAGTTTAGCATGCGTACGTGTTGAATTTGATATACAAAAATACATTTATACTAATGTATTTCAATTTTTTAAAAAATGCTCAATACACACACAATATACATATACATTGTTCCTTAAATTCTAGAATTGTCCTCATTTTTAGATTCATTGTTTCTATGTGAATCCTATCAGTACCATTCATAACAAGAAAAGCATGGTGGGGACTGGTGCTAACTGGAAAGCATAGGCCCATCATTTGATGGTAGCCAAGACTCACCTTACGCTACTTGGGGGAAAGTAGAAATGAAGACACTACATTTTTATATATTTCTATTTTTAAAGAAAAAAGAAAGGAAGCAACCTCCCAGTTTTTAAACTTCTACAGTTAATTAAAAGTTGAAAAAGTTGTTCCTCTAAATAGTTCTTCAAAATGAGCCAAATATACAGATAATGTCTGAAAAGAGCAACTGAGCAAGATGAAAAGGAATGAGTTAGAGTTATCAGAAATGAAAGAGAAGCCTGTAAGATAACCTCTCATGAAGGTTGCTTTCTTCAGACAGGTAAAATATTTACCTAGTTTAAAAGATGAGAAAGTCAAGCTCAAAGAGATTAAAAATAGCTTGTTCAAAATCACTCTGAAATTAAAAGCACATTAGGATGACCACCTTCCATGACTGGTTTTGTTTGTCTTTAAGCTCTAGCCATTGGCTTGAAATTTTTACTGAATAAGCCAAAACTTCAGAAAAAGATGAAAAGATACAAATGAAACTTTAAAATGAAGATGACGGTGAACAAAAATCTGCTTGGAAGAAATACACGGAACAACAACAAAAAAATAGAAACGGAAGAAATCCTAAAGCCAAGGACGCATACAATGAAAAACATAAGGATCTCTGAATCATCTCATTAAAATTACTACAGATTAGAGGTTTAGGAGACAGACGAACAAAATATAAAGGAGTAGAGAACCAAGTCAGGTAATGAAGAAATTAATAACTATAATCCAAGTCGGGATAGACAATATCATCAACTCAAATTGGACAATGAAAAATAATAAAAGACATTAAGATTAAGAAAAATAAAACAGGGGATTTATGATACAGTTCTCAGGCAAAAGCTAAGAACACACATTAAAAAATCTCACTCTAAATAGCAGACCAGATAGCAGTCCATCATAGAATGAACTCAAGTATTTAATTTATAGTCCAACAAGCATCCCTGAATCCTTATCTTTATCGGAGCAGGCTGATATCATAATTATCTGTCCTTTGTCAGGTGAGTATCCCTGCAACCCCAGAGAAGGAAGGAATACATAGAAAGACAATGAAGTGGATCAAAATAATAATATGAATGTTTTTTCTTAGAGCTATGGATATTTTGATATTTAAGTTGTTTGAAACATTTAAGAGAGTTTGCTACATTAGAAAACTTGACACTTAGGCTTGTGTTTTTTATTTAAAATATTTAAAAGAAGCTGACTATGGTAATCTTAAGATTTAATGTGAAATACTGAGGGATAGTTGGATAGACTAAGCTTACACAGTGTTTGAAAATTGATTGACTAGTGCATAGGTCAGTTGGTAAGTGGTGCTTAAGTGTTCAAGAAGGTTTTTTAGATTTGTAAGTCTGCTTGCTAGAGATTTAAAGAGGTTGGGAAAATAAAGTATATTGCGGGTTACAGTTTGAAATGTCTAAAGGAATTTAGTTAACGAAGTTTGAAAATGGTATAAAATGTTTGGAGGAATTTAGTCTGTTAAATATATAAACTCATTGATCACTAGTTAAGAAAAAATGAAAATAACTTTAAATATAACCACAAATTACTAGATTTATGAATAAAATGATAAGATCTATAAACTGAAATTATGAACACTCAGCTTTATCATTTCAAACTTTAAAAAAAAAAAAGTACAATTAAGCTGGTCATGGTGGCGCATATCTGTAATCCCAGCACTCGGGGGGCTGAGGCAGGAGGATCACTGTGAGTTTGAGGCCAGCCTGAACTACAGTGAGTTCAAAGCCAGCCTGAGCTACATAGTGAGACCCTGTCTCAAAAAAAAAAAAAAAAAAAAAAAAAACGACTACAATTAAAACACTGAAACTAAGAGTATTTCTTTCACATTGCAAGGATGCTCTCAAAGATTAGAAGTCCAAATGACACTGTAAAGAGTAACATTCATATCTTCATTGAGGAGGTGAGCATCTTTCAAAAGAGAGAAGCATCTCTGAAAGATAAGCATATTTTAAACTTGAACTATTAATATGTATTCCGTGAGGGAAAGTGGTATGTAATCGGAAAAAAAGACTTCAATACTATACTTTATCTTAGAAACTATACTTTATCTTAGAAATTCCTCATATATATTGTTCAAAGTTTGAAGAAGTCTTACAATAAAGAAATGTTTTCTTTTTCTTTCTTTGAACATGGAACTTCATTTGATATTTATCAACACCTTGCAGAATGGCAGAAATGCTCTAGGGAACATAGTTTGGAAAATCCTACATTAGAGAGTTGGGAAAAAGTCCTCAAGGATTCTTTGTCAGAATGCTGGGCACCATAAGGAATGACAAAGCCGTTACAGGAGACAGAAGTTTTTATTATTAGAAGTACTACAGAACAGTTGGTGGGCAGACTGCCTTACTGAAATGGAAGTTTTTCCTCAGGAGATTTCCAGGGTCCAAAGCTACTGTTTGTGCTTTCCTGAGCATAACACTAGAGTTCCTTCTTTTCATAAAAGCCCATTCATATACATGATTTTCACCATGATCTATATCTCTGGTGGTTCCAAAATCCTGATTTCTATCACCAGATTCAGAATCAACTGCCTGAAGGACACCCCTGACTGGTTGACCTATGTTAACTTAAATTCAACATGTCCAAGATTGAGTTCATTCTTATCCATCCAAAAATCTGTTGAAACTCCAACTTTCTACAGTCTGCAACAGTATTCCACTTACCCAGGTGCTCAAATCCAAAATTATAGTAAATGTTAGAGTTCTTAGTACTCAGGCTTCACATCACTTAGACTTAGTGCAATACAACCTTAACACCCTTTAAATTCAACTGTTTCTTTCTATTCTGACTTTCATTATTGGCATTCAATTTTTACCCTGGAACACTGCAAAACTCTCTGCCAGGGTGTCCTGTTTCTGACAGCCCTCTCTAATCCTTTGTAGGTGGTGACTTATTGTTTGTTTTTTAGTGTACATTATTCAGTGCTTTCCCTTTATCTATATAATTTCCTCATTTCTTACTACTTTTATATCATACTCATGATGCCTCCTGCTATGGCCTACTTACATCTCTAGCACTCTCTCTTACAACCTCCACACTTATGTTCTAGATATACATCCAACTTCTTGCACTTCCAGATCTATCTTCACCTGTGTGGTTTTAGCTGTTTGGAACACCCTTATTATTCTCTTCTTCTAAAAGAAAAAGAAAAATAAACCCTCCTAACATTCTGCTCTGGGGAACTTTCCACACTCTTTGCATACTTTCCTTCTTTCTGTAACAATTCACTGCACTTTATTCATATATGCAAAAAGCACTCATTTCAAATTGCTGCAATGATTTGCTTTATATAACTGTTTTGTCCACTAAGACTGCGATGGATTATTTTCCACGTATTAAGCAAATTATTTAAACATCTAGCACAGTACCTAATGAAGTCAATACTTCCCCAAAGTAATGTTTTAAAGTTTAAGTTTACAATCATTTCCTTCCTTGTCCTAGTCTCTCTTGCAAACTTAGCAGAAATGTCAATCGGACATCTTTATATATTTTTTCAACTGATTTTTTAATTTTCCTTCTTTTCTTTAAAAAGATTATCTAAAAGTAAAAGATAAACGTCTCCTGCCATCTTTTCCCGCTTACATCTAAAACTATAGCACAAAATATAGTTTCAAATATCTTAATTTTAGTATGTCTCTTCCCTCTTTATCACAAATCCACATGCATGAAGGACACGAGTAAAAAGCTTAGGCTGATTCTGCTGACAGTGTCAGAGACCTTAGTCTTTCTTCCCCAATGGAGAAAACTGATTCAATTCAACAAATATTTATAGAGAAGTCACTAAATAGAAGTCAGTGCCAGCTAAGAAGATACCAGTTTTGCCTACCTGGCAAAAACTACTCATGTCAGCAAGCCTTCCCTTCTTTTGGAGCCTACTTAAATACTCTCAAAGTACAATTTGCAATCTACAAGAAACCTTCCCAAACAATCTTTGCTCCTTAATTTGGTGTGTGTGTGTGTGTGTGTTAAAAAAAATCTCAGGTATTTGATCAGACCATAGTACATATGATATTGTTCATCAATATATTTCATCTACTTGTTTCTCAATTTTTCTGTCTCTAAGTTCTTCTTTCCTTATGAGTAGGACCATTATTTCCTGTTTTATTTCTGTGTCACATATGTGCTCTGCATACAGTCTGAGTTACAAAAATGCATGTGTTCTAAAAGGAAATATGCTAAGATTATGCTTTTCCTGAGTCATACATTAATATATGCCATGTAACAAAAGTTAACTGACTTTTTATAATCAAGTTTCTAGAAAGTTAAGCTCACATAAAAGCAAAAGAGGATGCCAATATAAATAAATTTAAAGAATATGACATTCTAATAGCCTCTTATCAGTCTTCTTAAGTGCCCAGGGCGAGGACTGCATACATAGGGTCAGATGGGAAGCTCTTGTCTGACTCTGGTGTGGATAATCATGTCCTGAGGTTGTGCAAGGGGAATGCCACTAGTCCCAAATCAACAAACTCATTCTATTCATAGCCTGGAATAAATTAGGCACTTCAGGGAATGGAAACTGCTATACTCCCCAGGAGGAACTAGAGCTATGTGAGCAGGTCATAGTACCTGCCTTAGGCATGTCAGGTGCCCAGCCAGCTGTTAAGTTCTTCCTAGCCTTGCTCCGTTGGAAGCAGGATAATAAGGACCATTATTAACAGTGAGAAAATTAGGACCTCAACTTTAGAAAGAGTATATTTCCCTTTCTCCAAAGATCAGATGAAGAAAGTTCTGGAATATACACCTTAAGGATCAATGGAATTTCAGCATTCATGTTTTTGTCAGAAAATTAAATAAGAACATCTAATACTCTAATAAGAAGGAGTTGGCAATAGAGTAAATTGTTACTTTAACTAGACATTTTGAAGAAGGTTTTATGGAATGAGAATAGAAACCAGCATGGTAGCATGGTTTACTCATTTTGTGATAAATTTAATTCAGTAAGAGTAACAATTTCTAATCACTTCATTATGTTTACAAATATATTCAGAGAAAAAAATTAATAAAAATTAACATGTGACTAGATTTCCACAGTATTAAAATTCAGGAACTACAGAAAGTGGCCCACAATGGTGAGCCACCCATTGGCTCCAGAGCCCTGCTTTATCAAGCCTAGGGCATTAGCCTTGCTTATGTGGTACACTCATCATTAAACCTCAGTACTGGTAACATACCCTGCTGCACTGTGTTACTAGGAGTGGCTTTACAATTAACTTCACCGACCCTTCGGCCCATTCCAAAAAGTATGTGCTAGAAAGAGAAGGGAAACTCACTTGATAATAGCACCTTGATGTTATCCACTTGCCAAAGGATGGGGGAGGGCAGAAAATGCTCCTATTCTAGGTCTTTATCCATTTGGAACAAAAAGGATATATCACCTAAATACAACTAGTATAAATCGGTATGCAAAATACTACTTACGATCTAAGTAGTACTTATGATCTAAATTCAATGAAAAGGTGGCTTACACAGAAGTGAAAACTATTTACACAATTACACAGTATTTATCCTCCTTTGTAAAAGATGATATTTCAGGTTTGGCCATTGCATTTAATAGCTAAGACATTTTATAAAAGAGAATAAGAAGTATTTTAACTCCAAACACAAGTTACAGCTCTGTGTATTGAATGTATACTTGATGTTACTAACAATTAAGACCATGAAGTTCCTACATTATGAGGGAAAAAATACTTCTGATTTTATTTTCTGATCTGAAAGTTTCACCACTGTATCCCTGGTGCCTAAAACATTTTCTGGCAACATAACAGATGCTCAAATATTGAATAAATGAATGAGTCTGTCATTATCACTATATAGGAATCAAAATACAGAAGCTCAAAAGAATAAAGAACTTTCAGATTTGGTCCCTCACTTTTAATTTCTAAACAAACAGGCTACAATATTTAACATTTCATAATGTTTTTGACAATGAAATATGTAAAATGATGACAGACACAAACATGTACAGACCCCAAACCACACATATACAAAAGTCTGACAAAAATCAAAAGCAAGAAAGGAGCTCTAAGTTATACTGAATGAGTTCATGTATATTTTAATGTAACCATTATATGAAAAGAAAATGCTACATAAATCTAATTGATTCAAAATATATTTACAATTTAAACGTTTTCCTTATTTTAAAGATGTTGAAAAGTGATACTCTATATTTTTGTTTTAACTTGAAATTTTTGAAATTTTAGGCTAAAACATATAAAAATACAGAGTTGAAATTTTAGTATTTATTTTAAAATTTAATAATTATTTATTGCTAAATTTAAAATTTCATATTTATGAAAAGGGTTTTGACTAAAATCCTAATTCCATGCACAGGAAAAAAAACTAGTAAGTACTAAAAACATCTCTCATCACAATGAAATATAATTCTCTAAATTATAAAATTGTATATTGGCAATATATTTGTCCTTTAAAAATATCAACAAAAACAAATTCTTAAAAGAGCTCATGTACCAAGTATTATACTATTATTATGTCATAATACATATAGTATAATATAACTTATAAAATAAAATACTATATATATATATATATATATATATATATATATATATATCTTATCTTGACAAACATTCTGTGAAGTAGATACTATCATTTCCCCCATTTTAAACATGAGACAAAGGCACATAAAGGTTAAGTAACTTGCTAATAGGTCACAAAGTTAATTTGTAACAGAGTCAGGATTCACATTCAGACAGTCTGGCTCCTGAGTTCATGATCTTTATAACCAGGCCATATGTCATAGAGAAACATATTTTAATTTTTGTGGAAATAACATAAATTAGGAACATTGTCAGAAAATGTAAAAATAAATACTTTCAGTGTCTTTAATAAAGATTCATCAACTTCCCATAAAATATTGATCTAACATTACCAAGAATGTGAGATACATGGATACAGCAGGAAAGAAACAGAAATAACCTCTATACAGAAATGTTTAACAACAGAAAATCAACATTTAAAACTAATGCCAACTGTGTATTTACAAAAAAGCAAGACCTCTGAGTAACATAAGCAAAGACAGTGAGGCATGCAAATAACTCAATAATGCCTACTGCATTATTTATCTGCAAATAGATTTAAAGTAAATGCCCATTAAATGCTCCCCAGAAAAAGCTGTTTCCACTTCTTATTGCATGCTCTCATTTCTAGAGCACTGCAGAAAGCATGTGCAAGAAAACATGTTCCTCACAGTCACTTCTGACTATCAGCAGGGCTACCACACTCATTAGCCTAAAATTTAGCTCACTAAACTCTGCTTTTGATACTGCCAACACATGACCATACTCTGGGCTAAAGGCTGGGGCTGAGGAATGCAAGTACTACGGTTTGTCATCTTTTTATTCTTCAACTGCATATAAAATTTCCTACTTCACCATATGGGATCTTTTATGAAAAGGCTTTCTGTTGTGGTGATGGTGGTAGCTGTGGTGCTGGTTGTTGTATGTGCTTGGACGAGATTTTTTTTTTTTGCTTTTTGCTTTTTTTAATTATTGGCTTTTTTCTTTTTTTCAGTTTGGGCAAAACCTTTTGTAGGAAAAGTCAAGATTCTCTAAAATTGCTCAAATATCTCTATATTTAAATAGTTTTCTCCTAGGAGAGGTGCATTAGCCTGATAATTTCTCTCTCTCCTCTGTTTTTCTTTCCTTTCTACATAGGCAAAGCTCCAAAAAGTAACATCATGCAACTCTTAAAATAAGTGAGGGAGACTACCTACAGATGAGCAATTACAGTATACTATGTGTAAGCCTATCCTAAGAACAGATCTCAAAATAAACATCACTGTGGGCACTGAAACATACTCAGCTACTATATTCATATTTCCACTAGATAACTTTGATATAAACAAATTACTTCTTAGTATTTTCATATTATTAGATTTTCACTAAAAATATCAATGAGTCTTTTCCTTAGAGCTTACGTTCTTAGATGAAAAAAAAAAAGTCTGAGTGAAAGCAAACCTGAGTTTCTTCCTATTCTGGCACACCTCAAACTGTCTCACTGTCACTTTTCATTAGCTGATGCTCCCTACTTCTGTTTCTCTTCTGTGTAACAAGTAGAACAGAAAAATATCACTGCAAAAATATGAGATCTCTTACATTCTGCTATTGGGTAAAGGGGAAACAAAATAATAACTTACATTCATAAATAGTGGGAATCAGTATCTCCATATGTGAAACATAACACATTAATTATTAGAAGCCACTCACAAACTGAAGGGTGGAAATGTCTGCATAACCTCAGGCTGTGAGTTCTTCTAGGTCCCAACTACAGAGCACCTGCTGGCATTCCTTTTGAACTGAATTGAATAATTCAGTAAATCAGTGATTGTCAATTATTTGAGTAAAGAATCACTTCACACTCCTGATGCTGAGATTACTAAAATGCTTTAAAAAGTAAGAAAACAACATATTATACTCGCTTTCATTTTTGTTTTTAAGGTTTTGGCCTTTTTTTTACCAAAACAAGGCCTACGAATTCATCTGTAAATTTTAAGTCATCTGGAGGTTAAGTATAAGAAGGTAAGAATAAAATATTTGATATTTCTGAAATGAATGAATATTAAGTGCAGCAGTTTCATAAGATATGAAATATGCCAGAAAGGAACAAAAGTAGCAAAAAAACTTAGTTTTGTTTTATTTATACAAATTTCTAAGTCTCTGACCTTGGCGTATTTTTTAATTTCTCTAAGCTTCAGTTTCTTCATATGTAAAATAAAAAAGCTGAACTGAATAAACTTTGTAGTTCCTTAAAATTCTAAAACTCCAATCTTAATTTATCTGAGTTTTAAAGAACAGATATAATTACTGGTACTGAAGTCCTGGAATGACTAAAATAGACTACTAAAACAATACGCAGTGGTACTGAGAAACATTTTATTTGGCTCAAATTGTTATTATCCTCTAATAAGAGTGCTACCCCGCTAGTAAGCAAATACCTGTATATTGAAAATATTTTTACAGCAAGCATAAACAGTTTGACAGTAATTTGTATCATTCTCACGGGAAAATAACTTCTCCAATCTCATCTTTCTAGTCTATGTAGCAGTGCCAATTTATAGGCATATAAAATTCGAAATCTCTTCTGTGCATCAATTATAACTTACGCAGCTCCCTGAGCAGCATTTAAAAAGCAAAGAAGTGCAAACAATATTCTGCTTGCTGACATAGTAAAAAATTTAGCTAACATAGCTTTAGAACTTCACAATTTAACTGCAATCAAATATCCTCTTTTCAAGAAAAGAAAATGACTATGGCGATATCCTAAGTACTATTATAAAAATCCACGTCCAACTAAACTATCTACCAAATTATCAAACTAGTTATCCAAGGAAAAGGGCTATAGGTTGGTCAACTGGCTAATATTTTTCCTTGTTATTCAGATAGTAGAAGCTATAAAATCCTACTTTAAAAGATGCACTTAAAACCACACATATACATATCTAAGTAACACAAGAAAAGTAAAATGTAACATACATAATTGATCCTAAACATTAGGGGTTTTTTTCTGCTTACACTGTACAGAAAGATAGGATAAATCCAC
Organism: Erethizon dorsatum; assembly: GCA_028451465.1. Classification (NCBI taxonomy): domain Eukaryota; kingdom Metazoa; phylum Chordata; class Mammalia; order Rodentia; family Erethizontidae; genus Erethizon; species Erethizon dorsatum. Next base: position 60,668,028 of record CM051838.1, read on the forward strand.
ATAAACATAAACTGGAAAAATCTGAAAATTTGTGAAAGTTCCAGAAGAAAAGCAGATCAAGGTCAAAACTGAACAATATGAACAACACACATCAATTAGACTTTAAGTTAGATAACAATAAGAACTGTCTAAATGATAAGTAACTATGAGAGTCTTCACTAGGGGTAGAGGATGGAAGGTAATGAAATTTCATAGGACCTTTTAAAAATGGCAGATAGTTAAAAAGGTTACAGCTTTGATAGGGCATATTAATTGATATCCTAGTTGATATTTGCACTCAACATTTATTAATGTTACCAGAACTATGTTACAGTTTATGTGTGGGAGGAGAGAAATGTTTTTATGGTAGATGATTTATGGTATTCAGTTACCATTCAAAAACAATCTAAATCCCAAAGAAAGTAGAAAATCTTTCCTTTGTTCCTACATGATCTTCTATTGTCCTGAGAAATGTACCCAAGTGAAATACAACACCTGTACATTCTAGAAATCCAAAAGGCCCACGGAGTCCACAAAAATTCTGAAAGTCTACAAGTAGAAAAATCCTATTTCTCAACTCCTCAATTTTAGATCGCTCTGATGGAATGTGGTTTCTGAGAATTTCCTCTAGAGCAATCATGTGCAGTTATGAGAGGTGCAAAGGCAAGTAGTTTCTGGTCAGCTGTAGACCAGAGATAGTCCTAGGTTTCCCTGCTAATAGCACATGGCTTAACTACAATACGGAGCATAATTTTGCCTCTAATTTAATCAGTTTAAAAATCAGTTGAAAAAAATTGGGCCGTAGGCTAGAATCTGGCATGTGAGATACCACTCCAAGGGCACATTTTCTTAGAAATTATACCGGACATTTTGTAGGTGAAACCAGATAAGGTTCACACAACTTTTCTCTCTCTATTCATTTATGATTTAGTGTTTTTTGTTAACCATAAGCATTTTTTTAAAAAATTAATCTGGTAAAGTAATAAACCAGAAAATTTCACACAATTCAAATTAGACTAGTTTCACTTCAGATTAAACATGATTTTATTAACATTCTAAGCAGCTAGGACCCTAGGAGAAATTGCCAAGTTTATATTTTTACCATCAGTTATGGTGTGCGAGCATGTGCGTGTGCACATGTGTGCATGTGCATAGTGCATTCAATCTTAGGATAAATATACAGCAATGGGTCTAAAAGAAGACTCAGACTAAAAAGTCTACTGACTTTAAAAGCTACCATGGCACAGCATTTTAGATAACCAGGTTTAGTCCGTTCTTTAGTTCACTAAGACTCATTTAGCACAAAAAATGATGTAAGATTGAGAGTGGAAAGAGTATCTCCATGTTCATTGGAAAGAATACATCCAAGGATTCCATTTAAAGTCATCAGAAGCCCTTAGGTGCCTAAAATCTTCAAAAAAATACAATTTCAATCTTATTTTTGTTTATCTGTATTATAGTTGATATTGCTATGTGTGTGTGCTTTGTACTTTTTTGTTTGTACAAATAAGGATAAGGAGAAAGATATAAATATGAAATTTAAAAAGCCAGTTTTGCCTAATTATAAATTTGGAAAATACAAACATTTTTGTCTTTACAGAGGTAACTTTCAAACTGTCATCCTCTCTATAGTACAAATTGAGACTATGATGAGACCACCAGTGTTAAATTCTGATACTCAAGAACTTTAAAGATGACTAGTACCTAACTGCTGTCATTGTCCTGCCCAGTTCATAGTAAGTAAAAAACAGTATAAAAAAGCCTGTTTTGGCACAGGTAGCATGTACTTTCCTTTTGGAAAATGCTATCAATGCTCACTCTTATGTAAGTAGAATGCAGAATAGAATTGGCATAAGTGATAGGACTTGGTTTCAAAGGTTATTGACATACAATGTTTGTTTCCTTAGGGAAAGGGAAGTGCTTAAAGTTCAAAGATGATGAGGAATGGACTACACAAAAAATGCTAGGAAGTAAGAAAGGGGAAATTCTACAGCAGGCCATATAAAGTATTATAGCAGACAATTAAAAAATACTTAATAGATTTTTAAAATAAATAAAGAGCAAAACAAAGATAGATAATAAGAAATAGGGAGATAGATCTTTTGCAAATGAAAAGGAGACCAAGAGATGAAGAAAGGAAAAAAAAAAAAAAAAAAGGGAGGGGAGGGGAGGGAAAAGGACATAACTGAATTAAGATATGTTATGAACATGTACCAACTCCCCACAATGAATGTAATCACTGTGTACTGAAAATATGTACTAATAAAAATAAAAATTAAAACTCTCAGAAAAAATCTTTAGGTAATATATAAATTAAAGGCATAGTTTTCACAAAACAATTTTTTTGTGTTTTCTACTAATTAATTATTAAGAATTTCTCTTAACCCTTGATTAACCAGGAAATCTAATCATAAGTCAGTTGTAATTCTTTGCTTCCACTGGATTTCCAGCTGCGATGGGGGCCAGAGTCCTTTATTTCAGGTATTGTTTTCTCTAACACTAACTAGATCACTGGTACTATCGGGGATTCTTTAGTCAACTAGTCTGGCTCAGCTTTGCTACTAAAAAATGCTATTATAATAAGAAAGATGACTGTGAAATATACAAGAAATATAGTTTATATACTGCTACTAATTTGTCATTTTATTATAACTTGCCCTGTGGCACAAAGAAACTCTATGATATAAAAATCTAAGACAGCTTTTCTTAACACTTCTGATTGTTTTTCATAACATATTAAAATTCCAAAATCAACAAGAATCTACAAAGCCTAGTTAAAAATAATGTAAAGATCTATAGCACAATTTTATTTCAGGCAGTTTAAAATTTTAATGAGATATAGATCGGTCAGCACTAGCTAAAGATAGCAACAGGGAAACATCAGGGATTATTGTTTATCAATGCATATTTCTGTAGATAATGCCACTTGTAAGAAAAATAAACTTCTTAAATTACCTATAATTTCAAAATGACCATCTGTATATTAAAATATCTGTGATATAATAACAAACACAATCAAACTGAATTATTATATTTATATTCACAGTATGTGGCATTCATTTCCTCATCTATTCAAATGGAATTTTCTGGTTGTTGTGATTTTTGAGTAGACAAGATACCAATTTGTGACTGAGACAACTGCATTCTCAGAGAATTGCACCAAAAAGATTAAAGTAAAAACTCACTCAACAATCTTGATTATTGCTAGCAGAAAATATGAATTTAAGCACTTTCTTTCCACTGTAAGCAATCTACTTATATTGCATCCTGATGGAGCATGAGTTAAGAAAGAGAAAACCAAAAGAAAGGCCCTTTTAGCACCATTTTTTCATGAGCCAGGATTTCACCAATTTGTTCTGGGCTTGTATAAGCTGTCAAGTATTAAGAAATCAATGCAACATATCCACTAGTTGTCAGTCATAGGGTGACAGTATTATAAATTAAGGGAATGCATCTTCAAGCAGGGTTGCATACACATCTTTCCAAGGAATCCATTTGCAGTCTGATTTATGTTATTAAAATAGATAACCTACCCACTATTTGTTGAAAAGTCTCACAGGTATGAAATCATCTAATTGAATATCATTTTCCTTTATAATCAAAGTAGGCTCCCACTTAGCTTCAATCACTCTGCAGTTTTAAGCTTAATATTTCCTATACAGTGAAAACAAGTCAAAGACTTCAGGAATAGTTTTGAATAACATTACATATTTAAATTTGTCTCTACTGAGATGAAAATTACTGAGTAAAATATGTCATGGTAGTTATGTAACTCCTGAGGCTATATCAAATAGTATTCTTTAAAGCAATAATTCATTACCACAATAGATCGTTAAAGTCTATTCTGGAATATCAGAATGGAGTAAAGATTTTCAAAATAAATGCATATAATAGTTGGCATACCAACATCTTTTAAATTTTAGATGTTAGTTGGTATACTAATATCTTTTAAATATAAGATAATATTAAATTACCATTTTCTTGGATGTTTTTCAAAAAAAGTTGCATAGTCCTACCTAAATAGGCTACCACTTTTAATTACATTTACTTAACAATCTAATAAAAATAAGCAATGTGAGAATTAGTACAAGTTCTCATAAGTCTATATAAACAATTCTATTTTTCATGACTGATCACTAAAGTAATATTATAATAGGAGAAATAATTGTTTTAAGAGAAGAGTAATCATACATAAGCTGTTTTTATATTTCATGATCCCTTTAAGACTCTGTCATTCATATTCATGTAACCATGAACACAGAAATAAATATAATTTACATTTAATACATAATTTTTATTATGAGTGAGAAAAGAACTACTAAGGTTTTAGGAAGTCAAAACTGAGACTTTATGAAAGCAATGAGAGGAGAAAAAAATCTCCTATATACAAAAGTGAACTCTATATTCTAAGAAAAAAAATCACAAATACTGTATTGAAATTAGCAGAAAATCACACAGCATTCAAAAGGCTTTGAGTGGGAGTGGAAAATTAAAAAATTCATAAATATCTGGATATAGTCATATAATTTTGGGGTGCCCTAAAACTATAATGAAAAGATTATTAGACCTGTAGAGTAAAGGTTGGGAACTGTTATTACATGTAGATTCCATTTAAATGGATAAAGGAAAAAAAAAAAACAAAAAACTATCCAATCAAGACTTTAACCTAGGTAGTAACATGCAAAAACCCAAAACAAGTTCATTTGTAAAGACTGCTTTTCTGCATACTGATATTTCTCAAACTGTCCCTTTTCTGTTACTACCTTATAGGTACATTTATTAACATCTAGGTTGATAAATGTTAAATAAGATCTGCTTTCTTTTCTTTTTGTCTCACTTTATTTTTTAAAGTTTATACAAGCTGTCAATTGTGTTCTAACTGCAAAATAAGATTTATAGGCTTCAAGATGGCACAGCCACATTAGCCAGGTGTGCTGAGATTAGGAGAGCTCTCAAAAATTCAATTAATAGTAGCATACTGTGGTGACCTAACTTGAAACACTGACTCTGAAGTTCCAGTCTTCATTTTAACATATTTCGCAGTTAGATTTTATTTCTGAAAAATGAAAATAGACTAAGTAATAGTTTTCGTTACTCTAAATTTTTCAAATCTTTCTAAACCTTCACATTTTGTAAAAACAGCAAAACTGAAGAGACATACTATCCACATAAATTTTTATGCAATTCTTAACTCTTCTACTGAAATAAATGTCATATTTCAAATAGGAATAGGAATAGTTTTGCAGGATTAGATCTACTCCTGTTTTATGTCTATTCTGACATAAACTTCTTCGTTCGAGTTATTTCTGACACCAGTAAATTATTACTTCCTGCTTACATTAAAAGGCTCCTTGAGCATCTAATGAATCTTAAATAATAAATGTGTTTCCCTGACTGTTCAACAGTGGACGTTCTGAATTCTATTATAAATAAATCAGTGACTGTTTGGTAACAATATTTTGCTATAAGAATGATTTGTGAAAGATTTGCAAGCAGCTCAAGAATTCAGCTACCAAAATCAGAAATGAAGAGACCCCAAGAGTCTTCATTAATAGGATGAGTATAAATGATTCAAAATTGTGTAAGGAGAATGCTTCTATGGAAAGAAAACTTACATGGGCATTATTGGTTTTAATAATGAGAACTCACACCTTTGATAGAAACTCCTAATAAAACATTCCATTAGGAAAAAAGGAACAGGAGACTTACTCCTCACCAACTAATCACCACTGTGAATTCCCTTAAATTCTCTAAGCAGTGATAGACCACATTTTCTTCAAAATATAAATCTTTACTACAAAGTGAATTTAGAACACTACATGATTAAAAAGAAGAACAAATCATATAGTACCTGTTATGATTATGAATGCAATTGCATGGCTACAATATTTATGGTTCTATTATTATTTCTAGTGTTCTTTCGTAATTTCTAAAAAAATTCAATAAATACGAAGGCTGAATTTTAACTTTCATGAAATCATTTCATTTATTTAAGAGTAACTGGCACACTGCTGTAATCTGAAAGGCAATGACACTCAAGTCATTTGGCCTTGTTGAATGTTCCTATGACAAAGGCTTGAGGACTCAGGTACTCAGTCCAGAGCCATTTATTTCCAGAAGGAAGTCCCTAATATTTATATTACGGGAAGACAAACAGGGTTTAATATTTCTCTTCACACTCATCAAGAGTAAGATGTCTTCAAAACAGTTTTTTCCCTCAATGTAAAAGAAAATATTTTCTTGGTATACTGACAAATCAAAAAAAAAAAAAAAAAAAAAAAAAAAAGATTAAATTTGTTTTTAAGTTAAAAAATAGTAACTGGCACACAAACGACTATGTATTATCTTATTCAGTCTAGTATTCTACTAGAAGAACAATGGTCTTACCGAAAAGAATTATATAAACCTTGATTGAAGATACTTCCTTTAAAGTAATACATTAAGTGTAAACACTTTGCACCCAACTATGTAAAATGAAAAATATCTCTTATATACAAATAACAGTAACAACAGACTAAAATCTGTGTCTATTAGTATCAAAGACAAAAGAATGAAAATCCTGAATTAGCTAATCCATTAATGCTCATTTCTTATTAATAGATATTTGTCAAAAGGAAGATTACTTAGGAAAATTATGAGTATTCCTTACAAAGGAATAAACCATATTTTGGTTGTTAATTTGTAATAAACACATGTCTACATCAAATATTTAAAAACTACAGAAACCATATTTTTTCTTTAAAAATTTATTTCAGAGTGACTTTATTTTCTAATTGATTACTAAATACAAAAAAAGTTTGTACTTTAGTAATCTTTTGGTAAACAATAATTTACGAAACATCTTCTAATCTCATTATTACTTTCTTTTGACATTTTAAGTACTCACTAATGATGGTCTTATAGTACAAAAATATAATTTGATGCCTCAGGGCATGCTGTAGAAATATCACGATAACCACTGAAGTTTACTTTGCCTGCCCTAACCTATATCCTGTATTCCCAAATATAAATAGAATATCTTCATTTGGATGTCTGGCCACCAGTTTACCACTAACTCAGCACATAAACATGAAAACAAAAGAATGAAATGTTACACGGGTAAAGAAATTGCCTTTAGTGTTATAAACAGTAGGAAAAATCAGAAAAACCCTTACGTGCATTCACAGAGAAAAATGGCAAGGGTTAAGTAAACTATGCTAAATATCCACTCAGAAGCATAGTGGACAACAATGTAGTCATTAATATGACCATTCTGAAGGTTCTTGAAGAACATGGACGCAAAATAATGATGAAACCATAAGTGCTATGATTAACATTTTAAGGGACCTATTTAAGTATAGCTGGAAGAACATAAAAAATCATGATCCTAGGGTACATGTTAAACTTCTCCCATTAACTATTCCCTCTCTATCCTCTTTCTGTCCATTCCCTTGTCTAAACTTTTTTACATCAAGTTCCTTGGGAGGTCTTCAACTAGTACTCTGACTGGGGAGAAGTGCCATTCATGAAATTTTAAAGTGTATTAAATATTTCATAATAGTTTATGCATTTAAATTCTATTGGTCATTTTAGCCTTATTTACTAATAGCAATAATAAACTATGTGACATTATAACAGAAATATAAATTTTCTATTTTATTTTCCCTAGTCATTCATTCATTCAGTCAGCCAATCAGAGTACAAATGAACAGTTCATCCTAGACTGAATTTTAAATTCCCTAAGAACAACTATGAATTCTCAGAGCCAGCCATAGTGACAGGAATCTAGAGAGCAAGCTGAGATCTGTAAGAAAAACAGAAGGAATAAAGGAAGGGGCAAGGAGAAGGGAAAGAAAATATAAAATATCAGTGTGTGGAGAGGGAAAAACAAGGGAAAGAAAAGAGGAAATAACCTTAGATTTTGGAGTCAAACATTTCAGCATAAATTCTGTGTAAATTCTTACTGGCTGTAAAATCTTAAATGTATTTACATTTTTATGTTTCATTTTCCTTGTCCAAAAGAATGGGTCAAATGAGTTGACATATATAAAATGACCAGCAGAATTCTGCCACAGAGGTGTTGCATAAATACGAGATGCCCTATTAATGTCTCAATACACTTTGAAAAATACATGGGTTTTTTTTGTTTTGTTTTGTTTTATGTAGGTACCAGGAGTCGAACTCAGGACCTTGTGCTTGCCAGCAGGCACTTGTGCCACTGAGCGATATCACCGGCCCTTTTTTTCCTTTATGTGGGTACCAGGAGTCAAACTCAGGACCTCGTGCTTGCCAGGCAGGCGCTTATGCCGCTGAGCTATCTCACCGGCCCTGAAAAATATATGTTTTTTAAATTACTTCTTATGTTCTAGTGCTACATTTTATTTTTCTTGGTGGTACTGGTGATTCAACCAAGAGTCTTTCACATGCTAAATAAGAACTGTACCACTAAGCTATATTCCTACCCCTTCTAATAGTAAATTTAAGTACTAACAGTAAGGCAAGACTGGACACTTGCTGTCCTTATTAGTTGTTTTTGAAGAAAGATAACCATATTCAGACAAGCCCAGAAATGTAACCTCATTATTTCCAAAAAGCAATAGATAGTAATTCTCAAATGATGTCCACAGTGAACATCTCTAGTATCTTCTATATGACCTCAATATAGGGAAATTTGGGGGCAGAAAGAACACAGTAAGACACCACATTTCATTTGGAAACTAATATATGTACTAGTAGTAACAGTATATGTATATATGTCATAATAAATATGTACACCAGGACAATAGTACATATTTATAATCCCAAGTACTTGGGAGGTTGAGGCAGGAAGATCCCTAGTTCTAGGACAGCGTGGGGAAACTTAGGGAGACCTGTCTCAAAATAAAAATAAATTAGTTTAAAAGGCTGGAGGTGTACATTGGCAGCAAAGAACTTGCTTATCATGCATGAATCCTTAAGTTTAATCCCCAGTGCCATGATGTAAAAAAAAAATGCTGAGGGAGCCAAAGAGTGATTCTTCCTTTTGGTTTTAGGAAATCATTTCATAATAAAAATAAGCCCTCTTTAACTTTTTCTGCCTTTTAAATTTATATCACATCAGGTTTTCTTAAACTGGGGGTATACTTATATATTTACCTGTACACTTTAAAACAACACATAGATGTAATTTCAGAAAATGACATGTTAAAAATTACAACCAATTTTTTCCTCAAGCCACTGAACTACAGCCACTCTCTCAGATAATTCCAGAATTTGCTTCCTGGGAATGCATGGCTGGGTACAGTGAAGGAAAGATAAAACTCTATCAGCAGAGGTAGCCCAAAAGCCTTAACAGTATACAAGAGTAAACAGGGGGCATTCTCTATGGATAATCACCTTTGAAAATCACACATACGTGTAAGATGTGTATTATACTGATGTATTCATTGATTTCCAATCCTAATTCCCACAGCCTCCTGGGTTCTGAAATCACTCAGTGTGGAAATCTCTTCTGTAGAAATCCTCAGATCATGATGTCATTCCCACCACTTCTGCTACACATTAAGCCTCTCCTACATTTTCTTTTCTTTCTCTTCCTTATTGACTGTATTAGTTAGCTTTCCCATCCCTGGGACACAATACAAGAAACCTGCAACTTAGAACAGTTTTAATTTTGCTCACTGTTCAGAGTATTCAGTCAACAGCCAGCTCCAAGGCAGGAATATCATGGTGAAAGCATGCGGTGGCATCAGGGAAGCAGAGCAGAGGAACAGCGCCTGAGAGGAACTGGCTAGGACCAGTTCCCAAGGTCACAGCTCCATGACCCGCACAGACACTCCCAACAGTGCACTTTACTAATTAGCTAGGCATTTCTTAATCCAGTGAAGATGACATATCAGGATTAGCAATCACACTGGCCAGAAAAAGATGCTATGAATTGAGTAGTGTTTAATGATTTTGTATTTCAATAATCACAACATCATCTAAATATATTTTGTCATCATGTTTAAACAAAAAATTTTATCGTTATCTGATCTAAAAGAATTCTTCGTGATCAGAAATTCACGAATGCAAAAAAAAAAAGGCAATATATCTATATATTTAGTGACAGCTTCTGAATTTCATTACAGAAGAGATCTGGAAGTGTCAATCAGGTAGGACGAAAAGCACCTGTAGAAATCATTTTACTGCTGCGTTGCTGAAGCTAGCTCGTAACTTCGATATGCTGCTACCTGTTCATTTAGCATAGATCTGAATGGACAAAGCTGGTTGGTGATGGTTCCGGTGGAGGCCGAAACCCCACAAACTAGAATAGTCTTGGAATAGCCCCTTCATATCTAAGAGAGATGATTTCAATGAAAAAAGTACAATGGAAGGTGAGATTTGGGAATATTTACTCAAAATGTGCTGTTTTTGTTCCTGGTGATTTTACCCCTACATTAAAAAGGGTAAGAGCGAAAAGTCTGGATCCTGCTAAGAAACCACCTTGACTAACATCCTTGGATTCAATCCCCGTTGTGAGAGATTGATTCCACCTCTAATCCTTTAAGTGCTTGCTAGAGGTGAAGTGAACAAATCTAGATTTTCTAATGCCTATCTTCTTTCATAATTCCTCATACCCCTATATTTTATGTATGAGTAGACAGCAAGAAACTCAGGCTACACATGGAATTTTAAGAAAACTAGAGAAAGAAAGAAAAAAGGGGGAGTCTTTATTCTAAAATAAAGAATAAAGAATAAAGAATAAAAGAATAAAAAATAAAGAATAAAGTCTTTATTCTAAAATAAATTTTATTCTAAAATAAAGACTCCATTTCTTCCATTTCTTCTCTATTTTAGATTTGGGATTCTGGGGTTTAAAAGTAGAAGGATAAGATAATTATTTCCTCTCTCAGTCAGTTACTTTAGTCTCTATAAAAAATTAGACATCTCTGACCTTCCATAAAAAGGAATTTTTTAGATGAACATTTTAGGAACAATAAGAATGAAGGCAAAGCAGTTCTAAAATATTCATCACTTCATCTCACATATCCCAGGTACTACTGTGTCCAACATAGCTCTTTGTAGACCATGGCAAAGAAAAGAAGTATTTTAATCAACAATGAGCAACAATGACTGCTATTTCATACAAACACACAATCTGCTATTAAGTGGTAATTTCTTTGTGCCACCCCCAAAACATGTGTGTGTGTGTGTGTACATATAGAGAGATACAGATATATTTCCAAATATATTTCCATATTTAGAAAATGTATATATATATTTATATATGTCTATATACATTTACAATATATACGTCTATATATATTTACAATATATAGTCTATATTTACAATATATGTCTATATATATTTACTATATATATGTGTATATATTTACATTAGAACTTAACTCATCAGAAAAAAATGTATAGTAATATTAAGTTTGTGTGGTGAATAAAGCCCAACTGTGAAAACATCAAGGGATTGTTAACCCCAGAATGCTCTGTGAGTAGTTATTATTAGGAATGTGATATACACTCACAGGGAAATTCATGGTCTGAGTCTGGAAAATTGCTTCATTCACTCCAAATTTTCTTACCATAACAAACAAAAATTTAATGAATCCAGGATATTGTTGACATTACTTGGAAATTGTGTTTTAACTTATTATTTTTAAAAGTATAAGTTAAAATTATATACATAAAGTAAAGGTAAGAAAAAAATGAGAAAAGAAGGACAAAGTGGAAAAAAAGCTTTGTAAATAAGGAGGGGAAGAGGGTTGAAGGGAGAGGAGGGGAATGGGAGAAAAAAGAGATACCAAGATACATCATGTACAGGTACAAATTCCCTATGATTAATGCAATCAATGTGTTTATCTAAATTGTACCAATAAACTCAATAATAAAAAAAGGGTAACAGTTACTTCATATTCCAAGAAACTAAATTTTATGCTCAGATAATACTATCCAATCTTTCAAACAAAGGGTAATAAAAATTTTAAAAAGCCATTCCAAATACTACACTAACTTGCAGAACTGTAAAAGTTGCCTAGCTTGAATTTTCTATGAACTAAACACATCTTGTCTAAGATGATAATCATATTACAAATCATGAAACATGGGAAAATCTTGAAATGTCTTGGGCATTTTTAAAGAATAATAATTACATTCACTGTATTCACTCATAAACACATTTTATTTATTCTAATTCTATGGAAATTAGTTATCTGCACATGATATACAGCAAGTATTGGCAAACTAAGGCTGCTTTGTGTGTGTGTGTTGTGGCGGGATTTGGGTATGAGAATCAACCACTGCTCTCTTTTGCATTACTTGGAAGAGTCTCCTACTGCTCTTTGCCTCTACATGGTGACATGTTGCTCCTTATCTCTCCACCACCTACATTCAAAAATAATCAGGAACGTCACCCATAACTTCTATATTTTAAAAACTTGGCATGATCACCTGCTAGTAATCATGCAAGAGAATAAAGTGGCATGCCACTTTGAAAAATCTGCCATAGATGATAACTGCAAACTGATTAGATTATTTAATTATTCCAGAGCTTATCAATGTCTGACATTATTTGTTTCACAAAATGCAGTGTGCTTGCAAATTTTTTATTTCAAGTGGAAGTCATAAAATCAATTTAAAAACCAAAATTTTTGAGCAGATATCTTAGTAGTGTTCTTCATCATCATAAATGGCTCAGCATAAGCACTTACACAGATATTTCATACAAAGTCTCTCAAACTAAGTGATAATTCAAATGATAGGAAAAGAGGAACATCACATCTACTTTAGGACCTATGAGAATTGGATGACCTGCTAAGAAATACACAGTCTATGCTTATCTAGACTATTGATAATCTATGCACAATACATACAAGATAAAAACCTGAAAGCTAGTACAACTATTTATAGTTATTTACTATTTGAATATTAAGTTACTTTTCCTATTTTTCTAGAATTTTTGTGGCTATTTTATATAACTTCCCATAAAAGTTCTCAAGACCAGGACATTTATAAATGCAAAGTTAATTTAAAGATCTTAAGTCAAAAGGACAAGAAGACTGTTAGCAGGATAATGTATTATTCAGTAATTTGTCCAAAGTAGTTTTAAAAACAGACCATAGGTAAGTAGAAGAAGGCATCGTACAAACAAAAGCAAAACAAGATAAAGTAAAGAGAGTATGTCTCAGACTGGGAACATCAAGATTACTGACATTTATAGAAATCCTTTTCTACTTCTCCCTGAAAGTCTGGTTAAGTTTTCACTGATCTTATTCTAAATCTGTATTATCTATAGAACTTAAAACATAGAGAAGAAAAATGAAAATTTAAAGCTCCCAATTTTTGGTCTATCAGTAACCTTGGTAAAAGATGTTGTATGTACTTTTGAATTATGCATAGATTTCATGTTTTTCCCCTATTCCCATGTCTATAATAAGTGGACCTGATGGCAAACAGATAAGTAAATATCTTCTCTTGATTGTTCGAAGTTTAAAAAAGTAAATTAGAGAATACAGAAAGTGGAGAGGGAACAAAGAAAAGTTATAGATAATCACAAAGTTTAATTTCTCCTCTCATTCATGACCTTTACACTGAGGAAGTAATGTATCACTCATGCAGTTAATTTAGTGTGTAATTTGTACCAGGTGAGAGGGAGACACTGAAAATGCAAAGCTGAATAAGACTCAGTCCATCTTCAAGGAACCTAAAAGCATATGTAAATAGTCATAAAATTCTGTGATAAATGCTGCATGAACAAGGTATGGAAAAGAATCTGTAAGTAAAGGCAGAAAGAAGAGATTAAATTTTCCATCTCAAGGGGATAGGGCATAGGGCAAATTTTATGGAGAGGCCCACATAAGTACTGTATTTTGAGATACCAATAACTCCAGATTTACTAACTTCACTCACCCCAGATTTCCTAAGTTTTCATCTTTCTTTGCAAGATATCATTCATTAAGGAGTAATCTTTTATTATTATATGACCAATTGAGAAATTTGTAATAGTAGAATGAAATGATGTAAATGAAATAAGGAAGTTTCTAGGAATAAAACAGGCACAGAAATATTAAGATCATAACATATTTAGATATGCATATATTAATACAAATGTTGTAGGGGAGAGAGGGAGGTATATATGTGGTGATTGCATATGGTGTTTAAGAAACCAAGGGGATTCCTGAATAGGAAACAATTATGTATGTTTAGTAGCTGAGATATAGCACTTGCTAAGTTTAGAAATCACAGAATTATTCAGTCTACACAATCATCTATAAATTTGAATTTACGGTATTTGATAGCTGTCTTATACTGTTGTGGGTTCACAGCACCTCCAGTTTCAGTTTCAATGAACATTTTAGGAGTTCTCATAACTGGGCTGTTGAGTTCCACTAGAGAAAATACAGCAATCATGTGGACTGGTGCCACTACAAATTTATGGTTTCCAAACTCTCAAGACCACTCAGCAATTCTACATTCTGCTGGTCAGCTCCCTCTGCCACTTCCCATAGCAGCTCTTCCAAATTTTATCTCCAGTCCCAGGGGCCCTAACCAAATACTTCTTTGCCTCAGGCTTTTATCTCAGAATGTGATTAGCTTCAAAAAACAATTAGAAGCCATCAAGCCAAGCCTGTACTCTCTCAACTTCGTATAATATTCCACAAACTGCACAAATGCTTATTCAGCATTTATCCTCTTTCTCAGAGGTAGAGAATATAGCTAGCACTCTCTCTTCTTCAAGGTTAATTTTTCCTCACATTCCCTTATTCCTAATCATTCTTCCTGAATTCCCCCTTGACTAGCCCACAAATTTCCCCTTGATCTCACTTTCTCTCATTCTCTTATCTACTTTGATTCAGCATCTAAATATTTTTAGTCTCTCACTCTAAAAATCTAAATAAAAATTTATACACTACAATCTGTGATTTGTTCCCCCAACACTTCCTTTGTTAAAGTCTCCTTCAACAGGAGGATGCTAAATTAAAAGTGCTTCTTCAGTCCTCGTGATAATTGTTTCTAAGGCATCTGACATCTATCTTCTTGAAATTTTCTCTTCCTTTGGTTTCAAGTAATAACAACTTTACCTATTATTTTCATTTTTCTCCTTAACAACGTTTACTGGGGTTACTTCTAGACTTTCAAAGTATAGTAATCCTGAGAGGACATCCACACCCAAGGATGTAACATATGATAACACCTACTTAAATTCTGGCTCAGATTTCTTCACTAAGTTTTGCCCCATATTCAGTGGCTCCGTAGACATACATACATGGGTAACTACCTCCTTCCCCAATCAAAATGACTTTTCTCATTCAGCCTATGTTCCATTCAGTTATATACACAAGAAATATGAACCATCCTGTCATTTCTCCCATTAAATTGTTAATTCCATCTCCTAGCTAATTTTTAACTCATTTCTCCTAACACTCTTTCCCTATTCCTTCCTTAAATTCAGACATTGTCATTGCTAGCTTAAACCAGCTGAACTGTTTCTCTACATCAATTTTCCTAACATGGAAATGTAATGATGTCACTCCTCTACTCAGAATTTTCTACTGGGTGGCCCTTGTCTACTTCTCCTGCTTCATCTCTTATGCTTTATGCTCTAGTAACAATGAACTGTGTGCATTTCTCACACACTGTGTTCACTCCTATGGCCCAGTCCTGTCTGCCCAGTATGCCTTTATCTTAGCTTTCAAGTGTCAGGTCCAATGTTCTTCCTATTCTACTGAAATCATCCTTGGCTTCCCTCCCCTGACTCCCTACATCCAATACACGCACAGAACTGGGAGTTTTGTGCACTTCTTTTCCTATTATCAAAATGACTAGTATTGACTATAGACCTTCCCCTACTCTGATTTGCTGAAGTATTTGTTGCCTGCTATTTGGTAAGGATGGCAAATGCCATGTTTTCTCTGCTATATAACCCAAGTCACAAAGCATATCCAAGGCAGTGTAGTAAACAATATTATTTAAGAAAAAAAATGAGCATCAATCTGTTATCTTTCTAATTTCTCACACGTTTATATGAGTTCCATTTAAAAAATTTATTAGTATATATTTGCAGTACACATTGGTATATATATGTATTGTGTGTTGATCATTTTTCCTTCCCTTTGCCCTGTGCTCCCTCTTGCTTCTCCCCCCACATCCTCAGATTCCCTTCTGATCTCCACAAAGTTTATCTCCCTGTTTCCTTTCATCCTTCTTTTATTTTGTCATGAGTTCTATCTATAAAACCATATCTGATCAGGTTACTCCCTCATCAATCTGAAGTCAATGAGGAGCCCTTCAGGTAATTTCCAAACACCCGAGTAAAGCATTCAAATCACTATAATACCTCCCAAAATCTTGTTTGCTTCTCCACAGTCAATTTCTGCCACTTACCCTCAAAGGAGATTCTAGCACTATCACAAGCTCTGTTGTTTTATGCCTCCAGGCCATACACCTGAGCACTGCACACCTACAGGCCCAGGTAGAAAGACCCTCTCGTCCTTCAAGCTGCAGTTTACCCATAGCACATCTATGAACATTTCCGACCTCACCACTCCCATCCTAGGTTGTGTCGATTCACCTGTCCTCTGGTGTACTTCCAACATAGCTCTATATGTTCCATTATTAAAATGTATTTTAATTATTTGTTTAAAGTTTATTTCTCCTACTAGAGTGTCAGCTCCTTCAGAGTAGGTGATATTACATTTATCTTTAAATCCCTGGCACTTAAAAGTGGATGTTTCAAGTGCTGTTAGGATGAGTAAGAAGATAAGATGTACAAACACGAAAATAGCCTGTGATACAGCTCAGCGGCACAGTGCCTGCCTGGCAAGCGCAAAGTCCTGAGTTTGATTCCCTGTACCAAAAAACAAAACAAAACCAAAAAAAAACACCCACAAAAATATAAATACAGTTACTCCAGCTGGTATTAATTTGTCTACATTGTACTTAAAACATCTTCTCCCTCTATTATCATTTTTTCATTGGCACTTTAGAGGCTGCAAGATACTAACTCTAATTATAGTTATTTTAAATTCACTGTTTTGCTTCTAATTTTTTTTTCAAATAGTATTTTTTAAAAAACTGTTTTGGGAATTTTTTCCCACTCTATTTAAAGCAAAAGAGATTCTTAAAAGGTGTTAAATGAGCTAAATATGTACAGACACAAAACAATAGAGATAATGGTAAATCATGTGAGCTTGAATTTCCAGAAGCTCCTTACTACTTTCTTCCTTAATTCAACTCAAAGCAGCAGTTATCTAGCAATCACAAGTACATCTCTGTCCAAAAATGGTATCTGTTTATAAATACATATGACTTTGTTAACTCATTTTTGCCCTACAGCCTACACAACTAACATTTAATGACTGCATTAAAATGTAATTGGGAACAAGGAGAACTGCAGGAAAAATAATGTTAATAGACAGGTGGACACAATTTCTTTTAAAGTTTAAAAAGCCCTTTAATGATGAATTCTAATGCTTAAAGTAGAAACTATATTACAGACACTACCGTGCAGAATTATGTCTTAACGTGTTTTGCCAGAACGACAGCATTTACATATACAAAAATGCAATTAACATTTTTATTCACTGGCTGAATTATTTTATAAAGAATCTGAAGCACAACCCTAGGCATCCCTTCATGGCCAGACTATCTACCACATTTAGTCACAATGGAACTCTCAACCTGCTGATTACACCCTGATTTCTTCAGTCTCTACTTTTTTTTTTTTTTTTAAACCAGTACCTGCACATAAAATGCCCCCATTCTTTTTTATGTACACAAATATTTGAGCATATTTTGAAGTCCAGATAGCTCCAACAAAAGCGACATCCAATAAACATTCCTTGAGCCCCCTAATGGAAGTAAAGCTGCTTCTATTGCTCTTGGTTCCTGTGAACATTTGTTATTTTTTAATGGGTACAAAAAAAGAAAAATCCAGGACTGCTTTCTTAGACTGATATTCGTCCCATCCATGGGTGCTTTAGCAATGTGAATTTGGGCAGGAAAAACAATGTACATTCTCTGATTCCTTCATCTGTATCACAGTAAGCTGGCAAAGTTCTTAATACAAACAAAAACAATGACAACTCTAGGCTAATGGAAATAACTTATGAAAGAAAATTTAAAAAGAGATGCTGTAGAAGCTCCTTCTTTGCAGCTTTTAGAAACAGACCAGGAACTCATGTTTTTAAGGTGAGAAGTGAATCAAGAAAGCATGGTACCCCTAAAACATCTCTTTGGTTGTATACAACTTCGGTATTTCTAACATACCGCATTTTTTTAAAATGTAAGTTAAATAAAAAGTTTTCTATTTAAAACACTTATCGAAGGAAGAAATGATTTCCTTCCAGATTGTACTTTAACGAGTTAATACACACACAATTAGGGAAGGTGGTTCTTAAAAGGTGTTTCACAGGCTAATTCTACACAAACTCAAAATGATATGATAAACAGTAAATTATTTGGGCTTGAATTTATGTATTCTCATGAACCAATATAAATAGACTGAAATTACTTCTAACATGAAAAATCCCCTGTTTAATCATTTTGTGAACTGGAAGAAGCAATTTCCCACAGCTACAAACATTTAAAAATCTGATAGAATAAAATTATATTAAAATGTCATAATACATGGATTTGGCAACTTGCCAAGGATAGATATAGACTTTTGTGGATTTCTCTCTTAAAGATACACCAAGCATTCCAACATTCCTCATCATTTCATAGTCAACTGCTGTAGGCGAAATACTGTACCTAGCAATTCTGTACTGTTGATATATTTTAAACTATTTCATATACATTACTTATACAGTATGTCTAATAGATTTTGCATAATTTTTCTTATCAGAAACTTCTTTAACACATATAATCTACTGAAATTCTCCAAATAAATTAAATCATAATAGGAATAAAACTGACAAAATGTTTTAGTTGGCCTATTTTACTTGGAAAAACCAGTAAAATGGAGCTCATGACTCTGAATCTCCATATATATTGAAAACATACATGATTAATATTCAAGTAATTTAGTTAACTTCCAGACTGAAAAGTTTGCTATCTTTTTATATTTAAAATGCAAATGTGATAAAAATAACATTTTGAACACATTAAGAATTATTCACTTTAAATTTCAAGCCACCAGAACAAAGAAAACATGGCATTAAATAGACTACTTATCAGAATTTCACATAAGTTCTTAAGAAAATAGTAAATTAGGACCCAATTTTCTACGTACTTTGATATATTCTAGTTTATGACACTTGCCAATGATGGATTGAGGAATATAATGTGTGATTTAAACAATAAGTATGAAATTTGGGCTAGGCAGTGATGGAGAACCTCTTAGAGCTTTCAATAACAAACAGGAGGCTGTGGCATGCGTGCCATAGGTTCACCACCAGTGGGTCAGGGGGTACAACTTAGCTGTAGGGTACTTCCTTAGTATGCACAAGGCCCTTGGTTAAATTCCCAGCTCCACAAAAAAAGGTGGGGGGAGGAATAACACAATAAATACAATAAGAACATAACAATCAGCTTAACATAAGAAAATGAGTGGGAATTACACAGCAGCAAACGGAACTCCACTCTTCAGAGACACAGCACCTCGAATCCCTTCATACTCAGAGACGTTAGACCTAGGCAGGACCTTCGACTTCACAAAATCCAATGACAGGTAAGTCAAGGCATCTTGGATTTCATCTCTCCACCAAACTAGCTTACGTAAGAATTTCCTTAAAGAGTATTAACTCAGAAATTTCCTTCATTCTCTTACTTTCATTTAGTAACATTCAGGAGTGTTAAGAAATGTTATATAATACTATAAGAAAGTCGAGGATATGAAATAGTTTACGTTTTTAGTTCTAGTTCTTCAAAATAAAATTTATTAACAGATAATGGAAATTATTATAAACAAGAGAGGTGTTAGATTTGAACAGTTATTTAAAATCAGAACTTTAGGAGCCTCTGTTAGTATCTAAAGAGTATTTTTGTGTGTGTGTGTGTGTGTGTGTGTGGATACCGGGGGTTGACCTCAGGACCTCGTGCGCCAGCAGGCACCCGTGCCGCTGAGTGATGTCACCGGCCCTTTTTTCATATGCGGGTTCCGGGAGTCGAACTCGGGCCCTCGCGCTTGCCAGGCAGGTGCTTACGCCGCTGAGCCATCTCACCGGCCCTCTAAAGAGTATTTTTAAAGGAAAGCAATCACTTGCTTATAGAATATAGCACTGTATCTCAGTTGCCTGTAAAGCGAAGAAACTATTTACAATTTAGAGATAATCACTAACAATATTAGAAAGAAATGCTCAAGTGTGGTGGTTTAATAATAAGATATTAACCACTTATCAGTTTACCCCAAGCATCACTAGGACAGAGCATTTGTTTACTTACTGACTATCCCAAGCATCGCTCAGGCAGAGATCATTACAACCTGTCAATTCTTGTATTGAATAAATTTGATAAAATTGGCATTTTAATATTTCCTGTTATATTATCTTATAAAACTTAAAAATATGCAATTTTTGGTAATCCTGTATTTAAATAATTGTATTGGTAAGTGGTTAAGCCCCATCACCAAAGCTGAGTCAGAACTTTAAAATCTGAATTAAACTGTCACCTCTTTAAAAGGACCTGCAAATACTCATACTCAAAGTAGCATTAATTTAATTCATGTCCTCAAAGATAACTCTTGGTGTACTTTCTGTTTCATCATCACCATATTAGAACATATTAACAGAAGTTTCCTCATCCTGGCTTAGTTGCTGAAAGGCCATGTCCTTTTCTCCAATCTAAGTGGCTAGAGTAATCTATTTCACTGCCTCAGAGAAGGAACTCTTTCTTTTACTTTCATAAACCTAGGCTTCCGGTTTGGAAAAACCTGGCTTTGCATTAAAAACTAAAGTTACGTGGCTTACGCCATTACCTATAGACCAAGAAGATTACTGGAGAGTCTGCCATTCCTCCCGTGCCTAAGACTGTCTAGTTACACCATAAGAGAGAAAGTAAGAGAAGCTATGTCCTGCAGCAGCACATTGGAAGGCTAGAGACCCTCAATCAGGTTGAAGCAATAAAAGATGTCCGAAATATTATCTAGCACAGGCCAGAAAAGCACGATATGAAATCTTCTTCTCCTGTTGTAACCAAACACTGTAGACTGGGTAATTTATGAATAATAGAAATTTATTTCTCACAATTCTGGAGCCGGAAGTCCAAGATCAAGGCACTGGCAGATTTAGTGTCTCGTGAAGGCTTTAGTGCTTTGCTACATCTTCATGGGACAGAAAGGAATAGATTTACTCCCTTTGACCTCCTTTATAAAGGCACCAATCCCGTGACTTAATCACTTCCCAAAAAGTCTTACGTCTTAATAATGTCACACTGAAGATTAAATTTCAACATATGAGTTTTGGGGGAACACCAACTTTCAGACCACAGCAAGAAGTAATAACTCAGATTCCCTGCATCCAGCAGGAAGTGGGGACAGGATTCGTATGTGCTGAGATAAAGACACCCTCCTCTTCCTCCTGCACCACCTCTCCCCACTGGAGTCAACCACAAGCACTCTGTTTAGTGGAAAGGGGCAAAAACAGAATTTTAATGACTTTTCTTCCAGAAAAGTAAAAAAAAAAAAAAAAAAAAAAAACCCCAAAAGATCCTTTCAAAAACAAAACATGCTCATAATTTATCAAATTATACTTTTTATTCATGTTTTATAAAGCTAATTTTGTATAAGTATTAATTTTGGGCATTTTCAAACTATATCTCTTAAAGACTTATTTCTGCCTTTTCAGTGTGTACATGCTTTTATATAATCTCCATCAATGTGTAAATACAGTATCGTTACCTTAAAGTTCTTCCTTCCTTTTAAAAAAGAATTTTCCTTAAAATGAAATTGATACCCATTGGTTTTATTTTCCTCCAAAGGACTTTCTTGTTTTGTTCATTATATGGCTTTCTACAATTCAATTAAAAATTTAAAAACAATATTAAATTCATTAGCAAGTTAAATTCAAATAAATATAAAAGAGATTTTTATTTTATATTTTATTTTGAGACAGGGTCTTGCCGTGTAGTTCAGGCTGGCCTTCGACTCACTATGTAGCCCAGGCTGGCCTCAAACTCATGGCAATCCTCCTGTCTCAGCCTCCCAAGTGCTGGGATTATAGGCATGCGCCACCATGCCAGGCAGAGCTTTCTATTTTAAATACACTGGTAAAGCTTTTTGGTGTAATAGTGACTCAAATAGATAACAGACTAATTGTAACATTTTATTTTTACATAAATGACTAATACTAAGAAATTATTGAAGATAAATTCACTTTTCTATCAAATACTTTTGAAAATTCTAATTAAAATCAGAAGAAATAAGATGGGGGAAATGTATGAAGTTCACTTCCAATTATAGAACTACTTCTAAAAAATACCAGATTTCTTTTAAACTTATATTTTAAAAAGTTTTATAATAGATAACAGTTACATGAAATTTCAAATATCATATTTTATACTTATTCAGTGTATATCTCCTAAGAACTAGGACATTCTCCTATTAAATCACATTATGTATCTTATTGTGCCCAAGAAATTTAACTTTGATATAATCATTTTTCATATATAATTTATCTCCACTCATCCCATTCATGTTCTTAGCAGCTTTATTTCAGTACAGAAACCAATGAAAAATTATACTTCACATTTAATTGTCATATTCCTTTAACTTTTGCTTGCTTTTCATCACACTAACAATTTTGAAGAGTCCACATCACTTGTCATGGAGGATATCTATGATCTTGATTCATCTGAATGCTATCCTGAGATCAAATTCAGATTAAGCATTTTTGGCAAGAATGCTATAGGCGACCCTGTACTTCCCACAGGACTGCATCTGAAGCCACAGTATCCATTGTAACCCTTACTGATGGTGATGTTCAGTCACCTCATTAAAGGGATATCTCCTAGATTTTTCTATTGAAAAAGTACCTTTTTTCCTTTAAGAATTAATCCATGAGATAATGTTTGACACTGTGAAACTATCTTTTCCCACACATTTTTAGCATTAATGATGAATTCAACAACTTAGTTGTTATGTATCCCTGATTTCTTCAGGTTGCTATGTTAGCTGATCACTCTAGCTCAGAATTTGTTTCTTAATGTAAAATTATCTGAATTAAGAGTTACAAATACAATATTTTATATAATAGTTGTTTTGTGGCTCCTATAGTTAAAATTCTAGTATATCTGCTTGCCTTTCTATAAAAAGAAAAGGAAAAGAAAGTACCTAAACACAAGCAAAACTAAACTAAGCCCATACAACTTGAGCCCCTCTGTTTCACTGGTTAATAAAGAAAATTCTCTTTGCTTCACAAAATTATAAGACAATCTGTCAATCAAACTCTTAGCTTGTCTCCTAAAAGATTTGTACCAGGTTGTCTGTCATATCTCCAGTATTCTGTACTGCTGTGGCTTTTACTTTATCAGCTCTAATGAAGCAACCTATATAGCAAGGTGAGATAAGGTTTCTATCAAAATCTTAATTCCCAAATCAGAAGTCAAGAGGGCAATCCAAGGAAAAGCATAGTCATTTGTAGACACCTGGGAGAAACTTTGCTAAGACAGATAATTATAATAGTGGAACTTTTTGAGAAAGTAACTATGACCTAGGCTCAAATGTTACTCACAAAAATCAAAACTGATCTTTCTATTATGCAAAATGGAAAAGCAATTTAAATAAGGATAGCTATGTTTCCGCTTAATGTTTTCTCTTTTGTGAAAAACCTGGCAAGGTTTTTAAGTAAGAGATCTAGGGTTAAGCAGTATATATTAATGCCTCCAATAATGAACACAATATGGTACAATGACATTCTTTATTCTCAAGAATTTTGATATCAAAGATTAAAAAGAATATTTGAATTAAATGATGCATTCTTCCATGGAGAAGCCTAAATGGCCAGCAGAAATCACAGTGAGCAAGCAATTCTCCTCATAACTTTGCCAATGTGATTAGTTTTTTACATTTATGAAGAAAAGGACTTGATGACTTCTCAATATTCTGTATTCAGAAGTCATCTGCACACCTGAATAGACAGGGGACCACGATGTAAAAACATACATAGATACTAAAATAATTCCACGCACTCCCCTAAAAGATGTACACAGAAGGACAAAATTTAAAGGGTACCAAAAAGGCTTACTAATCAAGATAATTAATATTTTATCAATATTTTAAAAATCAATGTAAGAATCCATGATGGACACAATATCAAAACTTTAAACAAAGACAGGCTGTTTTCGTTTGTTTGTTTGACTACATTGTATGTAACGAGAACACTCACTTCCAATCAACTGGTGGTGACTCCCAGCAAATTAGGCTTTTGAATCCCTCTCCAGGAAAGTTTATACAGATTGACATCGGTGCTCAATGTATTGGACAATATTAATTAAGTACATCCATATTTTTTATTATGGAGCTTTTGTTAACTTTTACATTTGGTACAAAATTTCGAAGGATATTTTGATAAATTTATACAGGGTTACATATTTTTGTATTTTTGCCTCAGGTTCTAATATGGCTCAACAGGGCACTGGATTCAACTGTGGAAAGATTCATCATTCTTTTACCTGGTGGAGCCCCAAGATGCTTAAAACTAAATGCCTCTACTCCAACAGGTTTCAGTTTTCCAGGAATGAAGAGACAGCTTTAAAAACAAACCATGTAAAACACAAAGTACCATATGGAAAACAAACAGTCCTAGAAATCAAGAGGCATTTTCTGAGTTTTCTGAGAGGAATAAAATTAAGAGAGAACCCCTGGAAATGATATAGGGTTGCCATATTACTAAATAAAAAATAAAGACTCTCATGAGATAAATTAAAAGGTATTTGATTTTATCTGAAATTCAAATTGAATCAGGCAACAGTATTTCATCTGGCAATCGTCAAGTGGGAGCACATAAACTGAGTCTTGAAATAGTTAGCTAAATAAGTAGTTTCTAGTTTCTATTTTGGTATTTGCAAACTAGTATTCAACAAATAGGAGGCATTATGACAGAAGCACTGAACTGAATTCAAACTACAACTGCAGCACCAACTAGCTGGACAAGACTGGGTGAGTTACTTCTGTGAACTTCAGGTTCTCCACTCAACATAGTGGAATCACTTGTCCTACATATTTTGCAGGATTGACGGAAACAAAAAAAATTCTCATGTTTATGAAAAAGACCTCTGAGGTATAAGTAATTACAAAATAAGAATTCAAGGTAAAGCATTGTTTTATTTTGGAGGCCAACCTTTACACTGCTGGTTTTCAAGTTAGTAACCCCACAGTTCCATGAATGGAACTTGGTCCAAGGACTGTTATACTTATGTCTGAGTGTTGGAAAACAGCATTGGAAAAAATATCAAGGTTGGGGCAGTTTACCTTCTTGAAAAAGGGACTTCATTTAAAATCAGGATCATCCTCTGATAAAGGGTTTAATTCACAAGGAGACTCACTACACTGTTGTCAGGACTAGCTACAGATGATTAATTATTGTGTGAAATTGTTTTTAAAATATCCAAAATGCTTCTGCCACAGTTTTATCTGTGTGTTCTGCCTGGCTGTCTAATACCCAGTCAACTTACAATTTCCTTTTTGTGGGCAGTGTTTCCTTGTTGGAGTTGTGCAAGAACTGCCACATGTCCCGAAAGTCCATTCCTCAGATCTGTTAACTGGGACATCAGGTAAGTGGCAGGGTAATAACAATAACAAGTAATACACTCAGCCCTACTCCAGTTTCCATCAAACACCAGAAAAATGAACATTTGATTTAGATGCTGGAAGACAGTATTACCTTCAAAATGTAAGGATGAAAGAGAGAAAAGAAAGGGATATTACAGAAACAGGAGTGGGTAAAGACGGAGAAAAAGAAGAAAATGGTATAGAAAGGATCACAGATTATCTCAAAGATAAAATGCGGAATCTAGTAGAAAAACAAAATATGACAAGAGGACAAAAGAAAATAAAAACAGTGACTAGAAAGTATGAAAGAAAGTATGAGGGAGAGCTAATCAATAATTACCCTTCATCAGACCAATGACACAGAGATTAGACAGCAGCTAATCTCAACAGACTGCTCTGAAAGCAAGAAAATAAGAGGAGACAAGAAATGGAATTTCCACAAATTTCAACAACGAATCAGAGTCTAACAAGAAGTTAGGTCTTCCTATGATTTAAGGAAGAGCGACCTAAATTTGTCACTTTCCCCTAACTAGCTGCCTGTAAAATTAACATAATATTCATATTCACATTTATATAAGTTGAGTAAATCCTTTTATAACTAAGTAGGGAAACAAATAAACACACATACACTTACATACATATACAGTCAGTTCTCTGTACCCATGACTTCCACATTGGTGGATAATACCAATTACAGATTGAAAATATTTGAAAAAAATTTGTCTGTACTAAAGGTATACAGATATTTTCCTTCTCATTATCCCCTAAAGAGTACAGTACAACAAATATTTATATAATATATGGTAGAATGTATATAGGTTTTATGCAAATACTCCATTACTTTATATGAGGGATTTAAGTATCTATGGACTGTGGTACTCAAGAGAGTTCTGGGGACTGGTGAGATGGCTCAGTGGCATAAGCACCTGCCTGGCAAGCGCGAGGTCCCGAGTTCAACTCCCGGTACCCACATACGAAAAAAGGGCCAGTGATACCGCTCAGCGGCACGGGTACCTGCTGGTGCATGAGGTCCTGAGGTCGAACCCCGGGACCCACAAAAAAAAAAAAAAAAAAGAGAGAGAGAGAGAGTTCTGTAACCAATCCCTCATGGATAGCAGGGGACAGTTAATATTTATTTTAAAGGTGTCTTCAAATGAAGTTTCTCAAAAAAAAAAAAAAAAGAAAGAAAGAAAATGAGATAAATAAAGCTGTTTGTAGTTTTGAGTTACAGATCAATACAAATTTCTGTCCTATCCCTAGAACTAATCTGCCAGTAGCTAGGCCTCCCTGAGTTCAAACAATGAAGGAAATCCTAATTAATAGATCTTTAAAATACTCAGAATCTTGATCCTGAATGAGTCTACAAGTGTGCCTTCCTCCTAGTGCATAAATTGTTTATTTGTAAATGAACATACAATATACCAACAAACTTCAGATACACATGGGTATCATGTAGAACAAGTTATGGTTTACAAGAAAAAAGAAAAAGAAAAGTGCCTTAAGGAATCCATCATGCAATAAACACTACACTTTCAGGTAATTTTCAATTGTACTTATCATTCTTTCTCTGCATATTATTTTTTAGAATTAATTCATAGTATATTACAATTACATAATTCTTAGATACTTTCTGGAAAGTTAAGAGGATTATAAATAGACTATTTTTGCACAAAAAAGAGGGAGTACTAATTATAATTTAATTTTATTTTCATAGAAGCAATCTATACACAATTTCAATTAGTTGAGTACAGCAGTATCTATCATAAACTATTCAATCTTAGAGAAAATATTTATTATGCTCCCAATAGGAGACTATTATTTACTACTTTGGTTAGCTTCGCTTCTCATGAATGCTATTATGAAAGGCATTAGATCATGCTACATTCATTCATAATGCTGTCTTTCCCTTACCGATGAAAATGAGAACTTAAGTCAAAATATCATTATCATTTATTTACATTTTCATGTCCAGCACCTACCATAATGTCAGAATGTGTCAGATGTTCAATGTTAATATTTGAGTTCATAAAATTAATTGAGAGGACAAAATCCTCTACAAAATATAAACTGTAAACATATTAAACCTAAAAAAAATCTGTCTTTAATATGAATGCATAATTTCTGTAGAAATATATACTAATGTTGATGTAGTGTCAAAATCTTATTTGTATATCCTAGATATAGTGAAAAAAAATTATTGAAAATATAGGAAAGAGACCCAGGGATAGAAGGAAAATGGAAGCAGAAAGGATTAAGATGTGATATGTATATATACCAACTTCCCACAATGAATGTACTCATTATATATCATAAATTTGTACTGTAAAAAACATAATAGTTGGCTTTTTATAACTTTGGGATTTCAACACTTATGGAACAGACAAAGGTTGCTGAAATTATAGCATTCTATCCAGAGTAAGTTCCTAAATATTTTTATTATATATAAAAGGAAATTATAAATGTGTTGGCATAAAAATACTTGGAATCAACAAGTTTTCATCTGCTTTCATAAAAAAGTTTTAAGAATTATTTTATGATTCTAAAATACATTTTTCTTAAAATGTACTTTTAACTTTATATATCAAATTAAAAAAACAAAATAATAACAGGAACAGAACTCCTATTATAGTCTAAGGTTCTAAGAATAATAATTAGCTTCCAATGCAAATATGTTAGCTCTTCTGCATGGAAAATAGATACAAAAAAATTAGAACAATTACATAGTGGAGGCCAACAGAATTTTACAAAGGACTAAACCAACAATCTTTAAAAATGAAATTATATAAATTTATGTCTAATGATTCCTCAAATGATCTATATTATTTTAATTAAGAAACAAGAATTTCAATAAATACATTTCTATAATGAATCCAAACAAGAGTTAGATCTATTAGATATGCGAATACCCACTATCTGATAACATGCATCATCTAGTTTTTGATTTTTCAGTTCATGCACTCCTGTGTATGGCACTGAACAAACTAGAAAAGAGAATGAGCTATGGGTAATATACCAATGTGGTATATAATTAGGGGAAATCACTTTCAAATAAATAAACAAAAAGGAGGTTTCTTTTCAAAAGACTTTTTCATTTTAAATAATTCACTTTGGCTACATACAGGTATTAAAATGCATTCTGTCAACAGATTTTTAAAATTATAAATTATTACTAAGTTTTTTTCACATATATTAACTCACGAAAACATGCCTTAACAGAACTTTTTTTTTTAACAAAAAGAGAGAAAACATAAGAAAACATAAAAATAAAAGTTTTTAATTTAAAAAATGATGTTTGCTATGCTCTATGAACAGTTTTAGGAACAATCTATAAAGATTTAATAAGCAGTAAATTCAACTTTGATTTCTCTTTAAAGAAACTTGAGAGCTATAAATGAATTATTGGTTTTTTATATACAAAATAAATTCACATAGTGGTACCGTTCCAAAAGAGACACACTTTAATATGGCTTCTTAAGAAAAAGAAATGATAAAAATGAAGAACATGAAAGCCAAAATTTATACCTGATAGGAATAAAAAACAAAAATCTACCTCAGTGTAACAGTTTAAAAGTTCGATGATAATAGAATAAATGTAAAAATACTTCTGTGTAGTACCTTTTAACCCTAATTACCCAAAGGTAACTTTCCATTAATAACTATCAATTTATTTCACTTAATATATCTACTTTAAATAAAAGATTAAAACAACAAAAGGAAGAAAAATTAGAGGAAAAGCAAAGAGTAGATTTAAAGAATAAAGTTTTATGTACAAATCTTGTCTCTTGATATTCTAGAAAATACAATTAGATATATAAAAGAAATAAAACCCAAAAATCCTAGAGAAGAGAGTATGAATTTATCATTTCCAAATGATGTGAGTAGGTATCTTTAAAATCCAAGAGAACATCTATAAAAGTACAAAAAACTATGTAAGTTCAGGAAGCCAAGTTACAAAATTAACATTCAAAATTATATTTAAAATGTACAGGGGACTGGTGAGATGGCTCAGTGGCATACGCGCCTGCCTGGCAAGTGCGAGGGCCTGAGTTCGACTCCCGGAACCCACATATGAAAAAGGGGCCGGTGATAATGCTCAGCGGCACGGGCGCCTGCTGGCGCGCGAGGTCCTGAGGTCGACCCCCAGTACCCACAAAAAAAAAAAAAAAAAAATGTACAAAAAAGTATATTCTCATTCATCAACAATTAGAAAACAGTGAATCACTACCATTCCCAATAGCAATAAAATTATTGAATATATAAAACTAAACTTGACATGAAATATATAGAACTTTTAATAAGAAAACTGTATCTCAAAAAAGAGGGGCTTAAGCAAATTAGAAGTCCTAACTAATATTTTAAAGGTATCAATTTTTGACTTGTAAAACTATAACTATAAAGTAGCAACAACCATTTCTAATATGTACATATGTGCATGTGTGTGTATGTGCACACTCATACTTACATGCATGAGGGTGTGGGGAGGGCAGTGGTGTGGCATTACACAACTACTGCCAAGTAGAGGAACTCAGACAGAAAAAGCAGAGTCAAGCATTATTCCAGTAACATTCAGACCAAAGATTAAAGATCCTACGATCAATTCACTCCAGAATTTGATTCCTAAGGACTCAGGATAAATGATTGTGTTTTAGTTCCAGTCTGACTTAGCACAAACCAGGTTTGGTAGGGAACTATGAAATATGCTGATTAGGGAATTCAAGACAACAGCATAATCTGGAAGTTGAAATAAGAAAAGAAAGTCTTGGTAAAACTTTTAGATTTTTATATTTTCTCTTAGGTATAGAAGTTATCAGGGGAGGCAAATGTTGCCACAGGAGCATCAAAAGTCTGAAAATATATCTTGAATCTTACTAAAACAAAGAAAAAAGAGAATCAGGAAAATAAGCAGGTCACTGGCAAATAAGTGGTGGTATTTCAGTGAGTAATGTAATGTTTTCCACTTATGAGTGCAGCAGAAAATAAAGATCAGAATATCTTTGACTTAATATCATGGAAAATTACTCTGAATAGAAAAATTTACAGCTTGCTATCAAGTTGAAGATATGATTTCATATCTGAAAAGTCTATGCCAAACCCAACTTCCCCCCCCCTTTTCTTGGTTCAAAACACTGAAATTTGATCCAAAAGCTACTATAGGGGGTTGGGCATGTAGCTAAGTGCTAAAGTACCTGCTTAGCACACAGGAGGCTCTGAGTTCAATTCCCGGCACCACTGTGATCAAACAAACAAAAATTAAGGCAAAACAAGGACTTGGAGAGATAATATAAAAAATTGGTAAACATTTGATGATAAGTAGTATATCCTTCACACTGTGTTCGAGTATTTCTGGTCCCTCAGAATTCATATGTTGAAATCTTAATTCCCAATGTGATGGTGCTAGATAGAAGGCAGAGGATTTTGAGTGTGTTTAGGTCATGAAGGCAGCATCCTCATGATGGGGTCAGTGCCCTTGCACAGAGGATGAAGATTGCTAGCTTGTCGCTCTACTACATGAGTGTGCAGCAAGAAAGCACCATCTATGGGACAGGAAGGAGCCCTCACAGACTCCGCCCAGGAAGGAATCCTGATCTTGATCCTCCAAGTCTCTGTGACTCTCAGGAATAAATTTCTGTTGTTTATAAGACAGTTTATGGTACACAGTACCATCACACAGTTTATGGTATTCTGTTATAGCAGCTTGAATAGACTACACTAGAGTACATGAAGAGCCCATATAGTGAGAAGAGTTCACACAGACCTTTCATATGGGGTGAAATCAACAAAAATATTTTGCTTCCATTATTTTTTCTTAAATTAGAATAAATCCATAATGTTTTATGAGCTAAAAATACTTAAATACTACACGATGACATAAAAGTAAAAAATAGCCTGATAAATTAACTTTGGTTCCAGGATTATTTCTTATTAGGACAGCACAAATTTACGCATTTTCCCTATTACATAAAAACAAACATAATTATAATGAAAAATTTTAATAGTATATCTCTGTAAGAAATAGTACTTTGAAAACCAAAATCTCAATAGGTTATTTTACTTTGTCAAATACATAAAAATAAAAGGGGCAACCAGTAATTTGGAGTCTCTATCTCTACTCATAGTAGCGACGATTTATAAAACCCAGATCCTAAAATCTGTGGTGAGTCACA
Organism: Erethizon dorsatum; assembly: GCA_028451465.1. Classification (NCBI taxonomy): domain Eukaryota; kingdom Metazoa; phylum Chordata; class Mammalia; order Rodentia; family Erethizontidae; genus Erethizon; species Erethizon dorsatum. The sequence continues at coordinate 60,699,828 of CM051838.1, forward strand.
ATGAAAGGATACACAATTAATGTAAGTTGCTTGCAATATTATCTTCTTTGCAACACTAAAGGCCTTTAATAGGGTAAGTGTACCATAATATCAAGATTAGATTTATATATCCTAGAAAACGGTTACATGCTGATGAACAGCATTAAATTGACATAATAGCTCTTGGTAGTTATAAATGTAGCTTTTTCCTATTTTAATTGGCAATGACTAGAATGACCTTTTGTCTACAGTTGTAACTACAGTACAGTAATCAGACAAACCACTACTTACTTGTGAAACAGAGAAGAGACAGAAAGCTCTCAGTCACTAGTTTTGAGGATGCAAAATTGGATTGGTATTCTAGTTGGGCAAAAAGAGTTACCAATAAGAAAACAGATTTTCATAAATTATGTTATGCTTGGTTGATTATCCAAATCACTGGCCAAAATCCCTATAGGCAGTTCCCCTAAGGACTTGACAATACAACCCAGACCTAGGAACAGGTTTTAAAAAGAGGACAGGAGAACAGAGAAGGTTTATTTCCAAAGATCTAAAAACAGTATAATTATAACATCACTAATTGTTGTCCTTGCAAACACACCTGCCTTGGGCCCATGCAATTCCATGAGAAGGTAATACTGGTAAGGGCCTTGGGGTAGCCACCTTCCAGTCATCTCAGAATTCTCATGGTTGAGGTTATGCAAGGGCACCATTTTCTTTGCCTGAGAGCAAGAACTCTTCTCTTCACCTTACTACTGGGACTCAGTCAGCTAGTCTCTAAACCTGTAAGCATTACACTGGGGAACATTATATCCCTAGAGGAAATATAGAAGAAGGGGGTTTCTTTTCAACAGCCAAGATTGTGCAAAAGTCTTCTGCTGGAGACACTCTGGATAAAGAATCACGGCACACTGAAAGGAAAACCCACACAAACTCAATCAGCAGGTTGGTTCCTGTCACAAATTGCTACCTATTGGCATCTCAAGACCACTGGAGAGGTCAGATTCTTCCCCATCAACTGCAGTTATTGGCATATCATATCACTGAGCAATGATAAATCAACATGGATCCAGTATTATGTTTTCATTATAACAACAAAAGCTTATTCATTTTCTCTCCATATAAAAAGAAATATGAGTACAATTGGAATTTAGGTTAAACAGTCTATCAGTATAAGTCACTGAAAAATAGGTCGGAAAATGTAAGTGAGAGCCAGGGAACATCTTTCCTTAGAGTGATGAAATTAGGCATAAAAAGACAGATTGGGGAAGTTATGTTACAATGTGTGAAAATCCAGGTTATATAAAAATATAATACACAGTAATAATTAAAAACTGTCCACACATGAAAATTGAAGACCATTAATTACAGAAACAGCAAAAACAGTTTCAGAATGTGCTCAGAAGAGCTAAAATGGGTGAATAGAAATGATGAAAATGAAAAGTGACAGAAGTATTATAAAATTATCCAGAAATCCCGTAACTATACCAGAGGCAAGTGCAGACAGAAAACCAAATATTCTACTCATTGCCTATGCCAAGTGTCTTTATATTCTAGGCACTTAATAAATCTGAAAAATAAGCAAAGGAATGAATAAACCAAGTTATATTTAGTTATTTCCTCTCACATGTTCTTGGATTGGACAAGCAACTACTCATAATGCTTATGAAACACAAAATGGGAATATGTGAATAATTCTTAAAAGTTCACTTGTTATAGTAAACTGTATCTTGCCGATGAGACATTGCACAAGTTCCTTAATATCTTGTACCTTGGTTCTACTATTTGAAAAAATGTATATGAATAGTATCTACTCATAGGATTATTGGAAATTTAATATAAGTAAAACATTTGGAACAGTAACTAGCATAGTGAGTACAATAGAAGTGTTAGTGGTTGGTGCTGTCATTCTGTAATAACATGCAGAGGTTTCTGAAATCATAGCTTTTGAAAACCTGAATTATAGATCATCAGTATTAAATAGACTACCCAGAATGATAAATGTTTTTTAATAAAGAAATTCAAGTTATGTTGAATCAAATATCTCTACTATAGTGTTCTCAAGGACCAAAAAAAAGTCATCTGGACCCATTATGATTCAGAACATGAATTTCCTACATAATAAATCCAAGCATGACAAGTGTTTTTGTCCAACATGAGATAATATCGAATTAAGAGACAGTTACAATGAGTTTCAAATGTTTTGTTTTGCCAGGGCTCATCAAAGAGTCAACTTCTAAACCTTTATATTCTTCTTACCATTTATTCATAATTTAAAAACTAAGTTCTCAATCGTTTAAATATATCATTGTGATACCAAAGGCAAGGAAAGGAGATAAAAAGGTTCAACTGACAATCAAATACAGGAAAATAGGCTAAGATGTCAACATTACAGAACATTAAAACATTTTTAAAAACGTACTGAAGCTAAAGAGAACTACACAGGGGTCAAAACATCTTTAGCATTACAGCATAATTGTGTGTAAAATCATGTTAGAAAGACTTATGACATGTTAAGAAAGATTAGACTTCTTTTATTTATAAATCTTAAAATTTTTACCTAATTGCCTGAAATATTTCTTTCTTTGGTTACAGAAAAGTAGTTTCAAATGGTCGTCTTAATGCAATATTCTGGATCATGTAAAATCTGGTCATATAAACTCTTTTTCCAGATGTTCTCTGCTAACATTTATAAGAAGCACATGACAGGCCAAAAAGCGGGGTGGAGAGAAGGGGAAAAAAATAATTGAGGGCCGGTGAGATGGCTCAGTGGCTTAAGCGCCTGCCCGGCAAGCGCGAGGGCCCGAGTTCGACCCCCGGATCCCACATACGAAAAAGGGGCCGGTGATATCGCTCAGTGGCACGGGCGCCTACTGGCACGCGAGGTCCTGAGGTCGACCCCCCGGTACCCACAAAAAAAAAAATAAATAAATAATTGAAATGTGTTATCTACAGGTCCCAATTCCCTACAATGAATATTAGCATTATGAGTACATAATGCTACATGTATTAATATGCAAACATGTATTAATAATTTTTTTTAAAATGAGCTTTCCTTGGAGCACATGAAAAGATTGTCCTCTGCCATGGTTTGGATAGATATTAATTGTGTCCCCCAAAGCTTCATGTGATGAAAGCCTGGTACCCAGTATGATAGTGTTGAGATCCTGGGACCTCTAACAGGTGGGGCCTAGTCAAACATGGTTAAGTCTTTGAGGGCTCTGCCCTCAGAAGGGATTAATGTAGTTTGTAGGACCCAGTTGGGTCCACAGAAAGTGAGTGCTTATAAAAAGAGCAATCCTGGCTCCTGAATCCCTCTGACTTCCTGCTCACCATGTAACTGCTTCTACATGCAACCAATTCCCTTTCCTCTTTGCGATGTTGTGACACAGTGAGAGGGCCCTCACCAGTCTGAACAGATGGGCTACCAAATCTTAGACTTTCAGTCTCTAAAACTATGTGATTAAAAAAACCAATTTCTTATAAGAAACCCAGCCTTAGGTATTTTGTTACAGCAACAACAACAACAACAACAAAGCAAAGCTACCTCTAATAATCAAAATAACTCCCAAGCTAAAATAAGAATTCGACATCACATTTTCATTGCAATGATGTCCACAGAAAGAAGGTATCAACTGGAAATAAGGTAAGCATATAATCTATCATCTAAACAAAATATTAAGCCAGACATAAACCAGGTATATATTATACAAACTTAGACATATAACTACTCAAACTCAGGTTTGTTCTTATAAGAAAGAAGACAAATCAGCACAGCAAACGTCAGTATTGTCATTCCAAGTACTATAAGCAGATGGTTTCATGAATATATAATCATTTGATAATTAATAATAATTTACTTTTTTTTGAGGAACATGGCAGAGTGGTGAGCAGCACAGAGAGAGCCTCTCTGGGAGTCGCTGTCCAGATGCTGGAACGTAGCAATTCGGTGAGGACAAGAAGGAGGGAAGTGGGACCTCTGGACCCAGGAAGGATCTGCAGCGCAGTTTGGGGCGCATGGAGAGGGTAAAGAGACAAACTTCAACAAAGGAGAAGTAGGTGGCCACTGGCGCCTTCTCCCTGGGTGGGGACTTGCTGCGTGACAAGCAGTTCAAACCTGTGGACACAGGGAGACTGCTGGCGGCCAGGGGCTCTGTGGAGAGACGCAGCGGTGCAGGGGAGCAGCGGACCTGAAGGACTGCACCCGCTGGCGGTGAGCGCTGAGTGCCCAGCCGTCCCAGGTGAGAGAGCGACTGGCCGGGAGCCACCTTGTGGGGAGCCACCTTGTGGGGAGCAGCGGAGCTTGGAACTCAGGCCAGCTGCAGCTCCATCTACAGCTCCCAGCCGGGCTCAGGCCCGCGGAAGGTGCACTGACGGCTGCAGGCTGAATGAGTCTCTCTCCACCAGAAAGTGCAGGTTCACTGAGATTATCCACCACCCTGCCAAAAAACTACTGCTGGCTTGCTGGGACAGATCAGCACAGAATGGGACTCTGTCTCTACACACTGTCTACCAGCGACAGCAGAGACAAACCTGGAAGTGAATTCTTTTTTTTTTTTTTTTTGTTTCCCATCTCTCTTGTTTCTTTTATATTGTGGTGGTGTTTTTTCTTTCTCTTCTTCATTGTTTGATCTTGTTTTTATAGCAGTGTAAACAGAGTTTCTAGCCTCTTTGTGGTTGTGATTCTGTTCTATTCTTCCTTTTACCCTTCCTTCTTTCTTTCCTCCAGTCTTCTGCACCAGTTTCCCAAAAGAGTGATCCCTCTTTGTTCTCCAGCCTTGTATCTAATTCCTTCCTCTTCCTCCACTTCTCTATTTTCTCCTAAACTCATTTAAAATTTTAATTCCTAAGAGCAAAACTGACATATTAATGACTTGTATACTGCATATAATTTTATAGTTTGTTTTAGATTTTGTTATATAACCACAAATCTAGATTATATGGTTAAAAGTGGCAAATTACTGGTTAGGTCAGTCTGTTATTTTCTAGGCTGTGTTTGATGCTTTTGGTACCACTATTGCCAAAAGTGACATAACTGTTCTAAACACCTGTTCTTCTTGGTATTCCATGACTGAGATTGACTAAGGGTCTCAGAAAATACTGCGGCACAGTGCCAAAGAACCAAGGACTGGGGCAAATAGGCAACAACTTCTCATGTCCAGCAAATTGAAGAGGTAGGATCTGGCAACAGACTCAAAACCTATAAACAAGTTACACCTAGAAGATACCTTGGAGAAATAGTCATCTCCTAAGGGTTTTAAATACTAGCAATAAAGCAACCTACCATAGGCAATTTACAAGCATCACCCAAGGAATTAAACTGAAGAAAGAAAAGAAAATGAGAAGACACTTAAACAAGATGCAACCACACACATCCAGTTCACCAAAGGCAAACCCAGAGGGCAATGAGGTGGGACAATCCAAAAGCCACCCCCACCTGGCATCTTTGAAGTGGTTACAACAAAGCAATTAAATGAGGCTCTGGAAAAAATCAAATCAGAAATAATTTCTCAGATAACTGCAGAGATGATGTCCACAATGAAGACCATGCTTGGGGACTCTAGAGCAGATACAGACAAAAAAATAGATGAGCTTAAGAAAATTATGGAAGCCGTGAAGCTCAGCACAGGAAAGAAATGGAATCCATAAGGCAGATTCAAGCAGATATCCAAGAGAATAAAAATTCCATTAAAGTATTCGTAGCAGATTTAGCCAATGTGAGGACAGGATCTCAGATACAGAAGACAGGCTTGCAATTAGTGATGATGAAAAGAAAGAATTCTTAAAAATAGCAAAGGACCATGAGAAATCAACCCAGCAGCTGCTAGATGAGGCAAAGAAGAATAACTTAAGATTGATTGGAGTCAATTAAAAAGCAGGAGATAGCATAAATGATATTAAAAACCTATTCACAGATGTCATGGCAGAAAACTTCCCTGGTAGAGAAAAATAATTTGATGTACATGTAAGTGAGGCATATAGAACTCCAATTAGCAATGATAAAAAAAAAAAAAAAATCTTCAGCCAGACATATCACAGTCAAGATTCCAGAAATTCAACACAAGAGCAGAGTCTTAAAAGCTGTTAGGGAAAAGAAACAAATCACCAACAACAGGAAAATAACATGACAAGCATAAGTCAATACATATCAGTTTTAACCATCAATGTTAATGATCTCAATTCGCCAATCAAAAGACACAGACTGGCAGAATGGGTCAAGAAGCAAGATCTAACAATATGCTGCATACAAAAAACACATTTAACTCAAAAAGAAATTCATAGACTGAAAGTCAAAGGATGGGAAACAATACTCCATGTGACAAGAACCCAGAAAAAAGCAGGGGTAGACATTCTTTTTGCAGACAAAGTGAATTTCAAGCCAAGACTGATTAAGAGCAATAAAGAAGGTCACTACATCCTTGTAAAGAGAACAATCCAAGAGGAAGAGATAACAATCCCTTACTCTTGGGTAGAAAGAACAAATATAGTGAAAATGGCCATACTTCCAAAATTGTTATACAGTTTTAATGCAATTCCGATCAAAATTCCAATAACATATCTCACAGAATTAGAGAAAATAATCCTAAAATTCATTTGGAAATAGAAGAGTCCTAGAATAGCAAAGGCAATTCTGGGCAACAAAGGCAAGGCAGGAGGCATCACAATCCCTGACTTGAAATTATAGTGTAAAGCTACTGTGATAAAAACAATATGGTACTGGCAAAAACACAGACCTGAAGATCAATGGAACAGATCAGAAGATGTAGAAACAACTCCAGACATAAAAGCCACCTTATCTTTGACAAAGGTGCCAAACACATTCACTGGAAGAAAGATAGCCTCTTTAATATATGGTGCTGGAAAAACTGGCTTTGCACATACTGAAGATTAAAATTAGACCCATATCTTTCACCATGAACTAAACTAAACTCAAAATGGGTCAAAGATCTAAATATTAAAACAGAAACATTAAACCTGCTGGAAGACAGAATAGGTAAATCTCTTGAAGATACTGGTGTAGGCAAAGACTTTATGAATACAACCCCAATCGCACAGGAACTATCGCAAAGAATCAACAACTGGGATCTCATCTTATTACAATGCTTTTGCACAGCATAAGAAACCACCAACAGAGTGAAGACACAACCCACGATGTAGAAAAAAATGTTTGCCAGCTGTTCCTCAGACAAAGGATGACTATCAAGAACATATAAAGAACTCAAAAAAATCAGACCTCCCGAATTTAAAGACCCAATTCAAAAATGGGCATCTGAGATGAATACACACTTCTCAGATGAAGAAATACAAACAGCAAATAAAAATATAAAAAAATTTTCAACATCACTGGATATTTGAGAGATGCAAATTAAAACAACACTGAGATTCCATCTCACCCCAGAAAGAATGGCTATCATCAAGAAATCAACCAATAACAAATGCTGGAGGGGCTGTGGGGGAAAAGGAACCCTTCTCCACATTTGGTGGGAGTGTAGGGTGGTGCAACCACTGTGGAAATCAGTGTGGAGGTTCCTCAAAAAACTAGGATTGGAGGTCCCATTTGAGCCAGTTATTCCCCTTCTGGATATCTTCCCAGAAGAATTAAAAACATCATACCACAGCGATATATATGCACCCATGTTTATAGCAGCACAATTTGTAACAGCTAGATCTTGGAAAAAGCCCAAATGCCCATCAACTGAGGAATGGATAAAAAAGATGTGGTATTTTTATACAATGGAGTACTACTCAGCCATAAAGAAGGATAAAGTGGAGACTTTTATAGGTAAATGGATGCAACTCGAGACCATACTCATAAGTGAAATAAACCAGATGCACATGTGTAAACATCATATTGTCTCCCTAGCGTGAGAAGCTGAAAGAGTAAATAAGATCCAAAACATACAATAGCTATTGTAAAATAGGAAGAAACTGTTCAAAAGGAAAGAGAAACTGGGATGTAGGAATGGAGAAAAGAAGGAAGGTAAAAGCAAAAAAATATATATATGTATATATATATATATAAAAGTTAAGATAGATATACTACTAATTTCTCTTAGTTTATTGAAAAGAAAGGTTTGTGCTAATACTGTTTGGACAGTTAAATGTCGGTATCTTGTACTCTGAGTAACTAAAGATAAAAATATGCAATGTATTAACCATTGTTACCCTCCTATTATATTGTTTTTGAAATTTTGTTCTATTTTTTCTCTTTAAAATAAAAATTAAAAATTATAATAATAATAATAATTTAGTCCAAACCTATCCTGATGCTCTAGGATAAGTTAATTATTTGACTTAATTATGTAACTTTTATTTATTTGTGGCTTATTTCTTCTAGTATATGGTAGATTATTGAGAGTACTGTTAATTAACGTTCATATTTCTTTTCAATATTTTTGACTATAAAATACAGATAGAAATCAGTGCACATTGATAACAAAAATTATTATTATAAGTAATGTGTACTGAATAGTTAATGATGTGCCAAGAACTATTCTAAGTACTTTACATAAAAAATCGTATTTCAGTCACAATAACTTTATGATATAAAGTACTACTGCTAGCTGAACTTTAAATAAAATGAGACACAGGGGTGTTAAGGTGCTTGCCCAGTAATAAAAGGAAGGGGAAGATCCAGGATTCAAATGAAGACTGTCTGATGCCAGAGCCTGTGCTCATATTCACTATACTATACTGAGTCTTAATGAAAAATTCACAGTGCCTGAATAACACTCCTAGGATTTTTTAAAGTTCTTAAATCTTATTATCTTTTTTTTTTGAGGGGTGGGGGTTTGTGTTGGGATTTGAACCCAGGGCTTCATGCATGGTAAGTATGGGCTATACCACCAAACCCCAGACCAATGTCATGTTTAAATGATCTGAAGTAGTTAGTGATAGCAGCCATTGTTGATGCATAGATGGAGAAACAGATACTCTTCTGTAAGGATATGGAGGTATACATTAGTATAATATTTCTAGGGAGAATTAAGCAATATGTATAAGCATTTTTATATGTAAGTCCTTAGATGAAGACACTCTATTTCAAATACTTTATTCTAAGGAGACAAATATAAAAGTATACAAAGATACAGGCAAAACAATGCTTCTCCTACAGTCATACAGTTATTTGTAGGAGTAAACATTGGAAATGGTTAGAACGCCTATCACTCAGACACTTACAGTTAAATATACCATACTAAAATATGATCATTAACCATGGCACATTTATTTGTTTGCTTTTTTTATGAAAACAAAAAGAAGCCCATAATACATTATTGAATCACAAACACAAGACTACAAAATATTATGGAAGGTGTAATTCCACAAAAAATAGGGCAGTATACACATGCATACGTACACATCTGAAAAGATGTTCACCAAAACATAAATAATGAAAATCTCTACATAGTGGGATTTTAGGTAGTCTTGATTTTCTTTTTTAAAATATTTACTAAAACACTATTTGTATTTTATTTGCCATTCAAAGGAGCATTAAAAAAGAAACCTATAGGTACAAGAGTAAATTCTAGGCTATAATAGAAAACAATGATTGGTAACAAACGAGTGGCTAGTAAAGACAGCTGAGAGAAGGACAGAACAAAGTGGGATATAGCAGCTTCACAGCAAGGGAAACAGCATTTTGTGTTCACTTCTGCTACTAACTAGCAGCATGAACCTAGGTAAGTCACAGATGATTTTAAAACCTCAGTTTCAAAACTATAAAATGAAAGAATTAGATAGGATGTACTCATAAGTTCTTTATGATTCTAGGAGTACATGACTAAAATTTTCAGAGGATACGTAGAAAGATGACAACTGCTTCATCCTCTTCCATTCACAAATGGATTAATCTGCAGTCTATTAGTCTATACTTTAATCAGTTCATATGCAACTGAAATACAAAAGATCAAAAAATGGGAACAGGGCCAGTGAGATAGCTCAGTGGCATAAGCGCCTGCCTGGCAAGCGCGAGGTCCTGAGTTCGACTCCCAGTACCCACATATGAAAAAAGGGCTGGTGATATCGCTCAGTGGCACGGGCGCCTGCTGGTGCACAAGGTCCTGAGTTTGACCCCCGGTACCCACAAAAAAAAAAAAAAATGGGAACAATAATAGAATCCCAAAATATACTTGAGTACTAATTGTTGGAACTATGATTATTCTTCAGAGTGGAATAATACACTGAGCTAAGGAAGAAGCCTACATGAGACACCTCACTGCCCCAAAAGAGCTCGTTTCTCATGGTTGACAGTTCCCCTATAACATTTAACTTTATACAGATTAATACATATTTTTTCTATCTGACATTGTGAAATTTATATTTCTACTGACAAAAATCTAAGGAAAGGGGCAAATGAGACTTTGAGGTTGCATTTCACTCTTATTCAGATATATGAATAATCAAATTTGGAGAGCTGCCAATGAAATAGAATAAACATCATTAGCATTTTAATAAACCTGCAAGAGGCCTGGAGAAACAGAGTAAGACAGAGCAAAGGGAAATCAGCATCTGCCAGTGTCTTACCTCTAGCAGTTTGCCCTTGGGCAGTCCATTGTGTCCTGCCTGCTCCACTCCAAAAAAACATGCACTCCAGGGAAACATCTCTGTATTTTAAAATCTCTTATAGACCTTCCCAAGCTCTATGTTTAAGAGGATATGTTGTAGTCTTTAAAAAAAAAATGAAAATAAATAACCTGATTTAAAATACTGTACTTTAAGAAAACGCTTGTCTTTTACTTATAAGAAGCATTTTCAGTGGTAGATAGGCAAAATGTGATTTAATATATTAACTAAATACATCATGATGACAGTTGAAGCACAGGGGTAAGAAGAAAACAAAAAACCCAAAATAATGAACTCTATGCAACAAATGAAGACCCAAGAACTTATAGACAGAAGGCTGAATTAGCTGTCCTTTGACATTGCTTCCAGTCAGATTCTATGATGCTTGAAATACATGAAACTCAAAATTACATATAAATATTCAAAGTAAATGATCAATTAAGTCATTTTCTCACCTAAACCGGAAATTGTAAATTAAAATCTATATTCCCTGGAATATTGTAAATTTCATTTAATCTGTTAACTCACTTTGATTGTGTGTATAGATAATCAAAGTATATTTTTTAAAACTGTGGGCCAGTAAATATATTTAGATGAAAAATCCAAGTGAAAAACCTTTCACAAAAGTAAAGTAACTATATAATCAAGAGGTGTTATTTTATGGAAACATAAAATACAAGAAGGGATCACTTTTTTCTAATCTTTATTTATGAATCTGAGTGCACTTTGTCCATTTAATCTGAAAACAAAGAGATGTTATGATAACCGTAAATAATAAATGCACTAGAATTGCCTTATTTCCCTCAAGTAATTATAAACACTTCAGTGTTACCATATGTTGAGCAAGAAGTAACCTTCAAGAATCTGCTAATGTCTCTAAAAGTTTGATTTAAGACCTTCACTGTTAATTTGCAGGAAACCACAGGCTATGATAGTGATAAGGCATCGATGATGGACGGTACCACCCAAGCCACCATTCCAATAATGAACTAATGATTCATGTTCAAGGTGCTTTTGAAACATGATTAAGCCTCCAAACATTTCAATAAGGTGGGTTCCCAATACCCCAATCATAAAAGAGAACTCAAATAAGTTTTCCAAGGATATATAGTGAATGACCCAATGATAAAATTTGGGAAAAAAAGAAAAAGAAAAGAAAAAACAACAAACCACAAAGGACCCTGATCTTCTAACTCCCATTGTGAATTCTATTTATTAGCATTCAGAAAAGCCTTCCAGGGTAATTTATTTCCTTGCTCTGAATCTAACTGACCTTCTCTGGTGACCACTGGCAAGTGTTTGCCAAAATGTCACTGACCAAAAAACTCACAATACTATGTTTTGTAAAATGAATATGTCACGAATCAGATGAAAATGTCATCAGTGATACAGACAACAATAAAGGAAATATTCTACAGATTTAAGAAAGAGAAGATCCAAATTAAAGAAGAAAAAATTACCAGAGAAAATGTCATCAGTGACTATGAACAAAAAAGTAAAGTACACCTTTAACAAAGGGAAAAGGCAACAACTTACAGGAGAAAAAAATCCACTAAAAAGCAGATGCTCTTTAATCGATCAGAAAGGGGGAAAAAAGACTCTGTAGAAAAGCTTATGGGAAAACAACTCTTTTAGAGATCAGACTGTTGTTCCTAGGGGAAGAAGGAATGGGAAGATGAGAGGCAACATGTCTAAGCACCTGTGAGGAGTTCTTCAGATTTGAATCCCAAAGTTATTCATATTCTTATTTGCATGTCAAAATGAATGACATAACTTATGAATGTCAAAGTAGTCACAGAAAATTAAATAGAAATTGAATAAAAATTCATTCCTTGCTGCCCTTAAAATAGAAAGTCAGAAGTTGTTGATTTCCTCATATTGCAGTGTTGGAAGGTAAAGTTTGACTTACACATATACTTAAAATCAAACAACCCAATTGGACCTATCTATACCTTTGAAATTTAAAAAGGGGTAGGGGTCTCACTGAGAAAATTACCTTTACACTGTCTTGGAATTTTTATTTAAAATAGACCTAGCTTGCAAATGTTATTACTTAATTCAACAACTGTAACTCATCACTGATGAATGGAATATACTTTTTATACTCTAGAATTAGCATTAATTCTGGAGTATAAATTTTAAATAATAGCATTAATTTTAAATAATAGCATTAATAGATCTTTCAAAATAATACATGTATAGACTTTATTATCTGAGGATTAAGTGGTTTTATAGTTGTCTTTTTATTTGTTTGTTTTTGTTTTTTGGTGTGTGTGTGTGTATGCATTTGTGTTTTGAGACAGGGTCTCCCCTATGTAGCCCAGGCTGGCCTTGAATTCATGATCCTGCTGCCTCAGTCTCGCAAATGCTATAATTACAGGAGTGAGCCACCAAGGGATTACCTGTTTTGAAGATTAACCTTAGTCCAGGTTTGGTCCTAGGCAGTTTGATCCACCTAAATGCACGCAAGTCATTATCCTCCTAATAACCATCTGAAGTGAAATCTATGCTAATATGATTATTAATAAAACGTAATTACATTTTAGGATTTCCTGATACTTTGATTATACAATGTTCTCCATACACACCCTCAAGGTGAGATAAGTATGGATCATCACAAATTCTAAATATTTCACCAAGTGCCTGCACAAATGCAGAACATATTTAGAGGACTGAAATGTAGTATACAACTAACAGTGACAAGTAGTAAAAATAAATACAATCATTCACATTAAACATAAAAAAATACTGTCAGTAGGAAAAGAATCACATAGAAAATATATGTGCATATAATAAACAACAGAATTGTAGCACTGTAAAGTTACTGTGACCTTGTCCTTTTTTAAACAGCTACATTTTTCACAATAGGAGACAACCATCAAGTAGCAGCATTGTCTGTGTGGATGAATGTCTGTCAGGGCCTGCTCGGTAATGCTTTACACTTCCCCTCTAACAAGAGTCACTGTTACGTCTTATTTGGAGATGGATGGCTGCCAAGCGCCATCACAAGGAAAGCTCCTCTATAACATAATGATTTCTGAGTACTGTGAATAAACCTGTGAAAGAAAATTCTTAGAAACAAAATAGGTTATCAGTAAAAATAAACTAATAGCTTCTAATTCTAATAAGATTACAATAAACAAAACGTTAACTATATGCAGTAGTAATATATTTCTACAAAGATAGTCATCCCCTGAATATATAGAAATCTGCAGAAAGAAATGTTGAAGAACATAACTTTTTTTTTCAAATTCATTACCAAATTTAGTTAAGAAAGCCAAGGCATTGTCTTGATATATTTAGTCATCCCTCTTCCAAATAAAGTGCTGCCACAGAATATCATGTTTCTCTGGGATTTTCCTCCCTGTCTGCATTGAGTTTTTTTTTTTTTAACCCAAAATGGTTAACATGTTGACAGTTCTATTAAAACTATATCCATGTATCTCACACATAAATGATCATTCTGTGCTGAAGAGTTCAGTGAATGCCTCTTTAATTCTTCAATTACATTTACAGAGGTTTTTTTTTTCTTTTTCTTTTTCTTTTTTTAACGGAGTATTTTAAAAGGCTATCTCCACACCCTTTAAATGAACTTGAATATTTTGACTGACTTTTTTAAAATTACTTTATTTCATGTCCAATTTGTGTAATTCCCTTTTTCCTACTCTTAACTTGAACACAGACTACATTCACGAGATTTGATTGCTATCCAATCAATCAATCAATCAATCAATCAATCATTAAGTAATTACTGACCTTCCGGTTAGGAGCTCAGAACTGTGGAAAAGTCCTAAGTCTTGGATATCATTTTTAATACCAATACTGTCATCAATATAAAAATCTAATAAGTGTACAATCCATCTGAGTATAAATTAAGCTAAAAAGAAATGTAATTTATTTTTCCCTACCTTTTCCTAAATAAAAGAGTAAGAGTCTCAAAATAAATATTCATACATAGCAAAATATTTGTATGTATAATGTGGTATACAATATAATAAAATATTGCAGTATACCTGTAATTTACTAATGGGAAAAAGATTAAATCTAAACCAAAAATAGGAATTCAGTTTAAATTTACATTAATAGAAAAAAATGGAAACTATTTCTCAAATAAAACTAGTTCTCAAAATACCATAATAAATCACGAAGGAAATGCTCCTAGGCTTTATTCAACAGGCAATAAAACCCTGAGGCAAGTCTGATTAGTATGCTGCTATGGTAAATAGTAAGAAGAGCAATGATATATATGACAGAATCACTTACTAATGGTAACTGGTTTATTGGTGTATGGTCAAGCTGATAAATGAAATTAAAAATGAAAGCATTTCAAAAGTGAAAAGATCCTCACTTCTATTTTGGGGGCTTTGGGTAGATATAACTACCATTATTACTCATATACCATAGAAGTTATGTCCCTCCAAGATTAATTATTAGAAGGCATAGCTGTTCCACATAAAAATACAATGCTGATGAAGCCTCACCCAGTTATTCATTTATCCATAACTTGACAACAGATAAAAAGAATAGATATTTAATACAATGGAACAGCAAAATATTTTACTATACATAAATTCAAGTACTTATATTTATGTTTTTTAAAGTTTATAAAATAATGTGAATTCATACTATCCCTTTAGATTTAGGCCCTTATGAGACCAAACTTTTTCCCCATGCATTATTACATAAACACTCAAGATTAATACTAACACTAGAAATATAAAATAGATGTTATTTTATTTTAATATTTACTTTATTTGATACTAATTGTAATGACATTGTAATGCTATTTAGCTAATACATTTAATAAAGATATTGTAATGCTATTAGCCAACACTTACATTCAAGGTGTGACTGTTATCAAAACCAACTGTATTTTTAAACTCAGAATAAGCCATTGGAGGCAGTTTGATAGCTAGGAAAATGCAAGGGCTTTGAAGTCAGATAGATCTCCATTAGTCTTGACTCTGTACTTAGTAGGTGTGATCTTCAGAAAAACAACTTCTCTATGCTTTATCTTATCTATAAAATAGGCCATGTTGATACCTATGTCACAGAATTAATGTGATAAATAAGATAATTAATGAAAAGCTCTTAGTACCTTGTCTGATTTAATATAAAAATCTCAAAACAGGACAGCCAATAAGTCACTATTTTAGTCATCAATTGCTATATAACAAACTACTCCAAAACTTAGTAGCTTAAAAAAAAATAACTTTTATTTGCTCACAACACTCTCATGACTGGAACTGCACTTGGCTGATATTCTGCTGGTTTCACTACACAGTGTTACAGTAATCTGAAGGCTTAATGAGGCTGGACGGTCTGAGATGACCTCACTCCCAGGATAGCTGATCCTGGTTGTTGGCTAGACCTCTATCTATACATGGTCTCTCATCCTGAGAGAGACTAGTCTAGGCTTATCCACACGTTGATGGTGGGATTCCAAAGAGGCAAGAAAAGAAGCTGCAAGAACAGAAGTAGAAACCAAAGATTGGAAGTCCCATAACATAATTTCCTGTACATCCTGTTGGTCAGAGCAGTCACAGAGCCCGCCCAGATGCAAAAGAAGACAGAAACAAACTCCACATTTGATGGGAAAATAGGTAATGTCACATCACAAAAGAAAATGCGTATGTAGATGGGGAAAACATTGTAGGTCTATTTTGCAACTTCTAAAGTGTAGAAAATAGATTCGAATTTTTATACTGCCTATGCTACCTTTGAACTATAAATAATTGCAAAAGAGCAATAGAAAGTACTAGCTTGTAGATGTCCCAAAATGGTGTAACACAGATCTACTGCTTCAGTGAAGATTTTAAAAGACTAAGATTCAGAAAAAATGACCGGTCATGTAAGTTGATTGGTTGACTAGCTTAGTAGGTGGGTGGTTTTTCTGTGCTCTAAAAGTCTTCAACACTTTTCTATTTGATCTAAACAAATTTCTTTTTATCTTTTTATCTTTAACAAGTAGCTTTCATTCCACAACAAATAGCATAAGCAAGAAATCTGGATTGAATATTTAGCACTTCTAGAAATTATTAAGTTTTTAAAGAATAAAAATATATTCATGTAAAAAATACATTTTTTTAAATTTTTTTTCCATAGGAATTATCACCATATGAAAATTTGACTTTGTGATGCAGTTAATTAGCTAGGCCCACAGATCTATTCATACTCAAGAAGCAGTCAAACATATTATAGTAAATAACTTTTATATCTACTAACAAATAAAAAGTAGAATGCTAAAATAAAACTTGAAGTTTCTCCTTAGTGTACTGTACCAAGTCTCATTTTACTGAATGTATTTCTAAATTTCTTGTCATAGCTACAGAAAGTAACAAAATGATAATTGCTTCTAGGATATCCTTTAACATATATGTCTCTAAAAAATACATTTCTAAAGCTACAGTCATTAATAAAATGCAATCAATTTGCTTTGAAACTATTCAGGGAGTAGAGTATTCTATGAAACCCACTGCATGATAAAAATCACTCTTCATGGAAGGAGAGAGAGAGAGGAAAGAGGTATTTGATATTTGACAATATGGTGAGAAGAGAAGCAGTTTGGGGAATGGCTAATTCCCCTATAAATGACATATATACAATTTCTGATGAGTAACTGATTCCTAGAATTCCATTATTTTCAGCTGAGAATCTGTTACAGATTGATTCATAGTGAAACAGTTGGAAATTCAAGTAGTTTTCAATTTTAAGCCAAGTGGTACTAACATAATAATAACAAGGAAAACCTCAGTAATGTGAACTACGCCTAAATCTGGTTTTTGAGTCATTTTAAACTTCTGATTTTACTTCTGAAGCAAAATAACTTTCATCTAGAGGAAGTATCACTAGCCAACGAGATCTTTTTGTGCCTAGCTATTTTATATTGTATTGACCAAGGCAGTATGGCATGAATTAGTGAAATCAGATAATTTAAAATGATAATTAGGAAGTAAAAGTTAACTGCAAGCTAGAGTTTAGAAATAGCTAATTTATTCCTCATTTTATTTTATTTATTTATTTTATTTTTTTTCCCCTGTGGGTACCGGGGGTCGACCTCAGGACCTCGCGCGCCAGCAGGCGCCCGTGCCGCTGAGCGATATCACTGGCTCCTTTTTCGTATGTGGGTTCCGGGAGTCGAACTCGGGCCCTTGCGCTTGCTGGGCAGGCGCTCAAGCCACTGAGCCATCTCACCGGCCCCTATTCCTCATTTTAAAAGGAAATCTTATAAAGGTCTAAAATAACCTTATTTTGTTTAATTATTTCGAAGTCTGACATGAGTGATATACTATGTAAGCATATATAGAATAGTTATTACTTTTGAGAAATAGTCACTATTCTAACATTTTTAATTATATTGCTTACTAATCTTAATTGCCAGGATTTCAAAAGACAGTTCCAAAGTGCATCTTGAACAAACAGAAAAGCAATTAGCCTAAATTAATTGCTTTGCTGATGTGATTTGCAGTACGTATGCTTGGTGGTTTTGAAACTCCTGCCAGTGCTTTCACAACTTGATGTTCTGATGATTTTTTAGCATATTTTCGCACTAGAGCAATTAACCAGATAATTGTTCTAATGTGAACCTGGTCTTAATCAGTATGTTTAAGTTCATAGTAGCAATTAACAAAATACTGAACATACATTTAAAGAGCATCACTTAAAAGTATTACAAGAAGAGCTAGGAAAAACTCGCAACATCTTTTCTTATACAGCTATACTCTTTCCACCAAGAAGCAGACCAAAAGCTGTAATTGCTTTCTCTCTCTCTTTTCAATTAATACAACGTATTATTATAGAAGGGCAACTGAAAATTCTAATTCTTTATTTTAAAGTATTCTGAAGTTCCTAATAAAAGGTCAAAGCCCAATGATTGAACATTAAAATCCTATTTATTGTTCAAAAAATGAGATTATGGCTTTCAGATAACTAGCATGCAATACATAAAGCAAGCACTATCTGAACCCAGACAATGACACTAAATCCTTACTTTATTTAGTATCAACTTTATTCAAAAATAAATAAATCTGAAAGAAAGGGGGGCATTCGAACCAGCTGTGTGGGTTTCAGCTAAAGTTTGAGCCAAATTTAAAAGCAGCTTAATTCATCCTACAAAAGCAGCATTTATAATTCTCTCCACACACATGCATTATATTACTTCTCTAAGTGACCCTGTGCGAGGTGTGGGGGGAGGTGAAATAGAGGGCCAAAGATGAAGATACAGCACCTCCTAAGAGAGAGAGAGACTCATAAACAAACATCACTCAGTCATATAATGATATATGCCACCAAGGAACAATGTGCCGTGAATTCAGTTAGACAGTAACACGATACAGCACTTCACTACAACCACCATTATTATTTCAACTTTTCTTTAAACATAAAGGAATTCATATTCATTTTAAGAGACATTATTACTAGCAGTGCAACTATCGTTAATGTAACAAGTCCGCTTTTCTCATACTTCAGTGAGGAGTAATTTTATATTGCCTTAAATTAAATATTTTATCAGTTAAGGCATGATATACATAAAACCATTCCATTTTCATGAGGCACAGAGTTCAAACTGAAAGTATTCTGCCATTCTTCATGTCTTCAGGAAACACCCCCTATTCTTAATTTCTGAAAGGACTATCATACAGAAAATAGCCCAAGCACATGTGTGTCAGGCCTGCCATGTCTAATTATTACCAATCAAGTACCAGCAATTTCTGCTCTGGTTAAACATGTGTGTACCTATCTGCTGAAATATTTCTTTATGCCACTGTTCATAAAATATTTTAAAGTGAAGTAAAATCCCTTGCACTAAATTAATAACTAATCACAGGATATATTTATCATCTCAAGTCTTTTATAAGAAAATTGTCAGATTTAATCACCTTTCTCATATTTTCACTATTTACTGGGCTTCATTTATCATACATTTTAAAATTCTGACAACAGTGGGTTATTTTAATTACCATTTCTAGTTTGGGGAATTAAAAATAAGACAACTCCTGGGAGCAGTTAGGATGGAAGAGATGATAAAATTCATTCAAGCAGTCAATAAACTATCATGTTGATCAATAAATGAAGATTTTCTTCATTGTTGGCAATTTAAAAATAGATTGGAAGTTACAAAGCCTTCTAAATCATGGGCTTACAATACTGCAGCCAACATCATGTAAAATATATCCTAATGTTTCCCATAATTTAATCACTAATTCTGATTTCATAACATTAAAAATATTTTTTTTTAATCCCGCAAACTAGGCTGGGAGGATATCTCAGTGGTAGAGTGCACTGTGTGCTTAGTACAACACAAGGCTCTAAGTTCAATCCCCAACACCAAAAAATTTAAAATATAAAAAAATTTTTCAAATACCTATTACAACTGTTTCTTCATTCATATACTGCCTGGAAAACACAAAACCAGTAACACACCCAGGGATACTATAATATTATTCAGTAGAGACTCTGTTAATTATTCTACTTCTAGAAATGTTCATTTATGTATTATTGCTTACAAGGTACCAAAGAAAATGTAAAAACTAAAATGATCATTCCATGTTAGGACTATAATAAAAACTCACATTATTCTATTAGACAAAATAATATGAACATTGAGAGTCAATAAATCAAATTCACCCACATCAAATTCAGTTTCTTTCCCATCTCCAGAACTGGAGTTAAAAATCAGCAGATTAAGAAATAGTACCTCATATAGATTGTTTATTTCAAGTTATTTCATTAGGGCAAATATTCTGGCTTTACCTGCCAACTAATACACCCTTAAAAATTATACTAGTAAACAGAAATACTGAAAGAACCAATAGTAGAACTGATATCCTGCCAAACAACTGAAAAAATACCTTTAAATTTGAGCATACTAATAATATCATCTGAATATAAATGTACAAATTATTTCAGCAGAGAGACTTCACCTTTTATAGAAAAATATCCTTATTAATCGAAAAATCACATATACTAGGAAAAGTGTACAGATGAGTTACAGCAATCTTTTCTTACCAAAGACATTAAAACCATCAACAAAATTGATTTTCTCTGAAAGACAATTTATTCAAAGTATATATCCAGTATTTTCCTTTAATCTGCAATAGCTAAATATTTGCTATAACTTTCATGGAAACAATCACAGAAAATTAAATATTGTGAAAACAAATATGTTTCATCACATACTTAAGTAAATACCTATCGAAGTACATATGTGCAATTCTTTATGAGATCAACTATGAGTCATATTCTGAGTCAGATGTGGTAGGAAACACAAAAATGGACAAAACTTTCTACTTTATCTCAAGGAACTTCATAAGAAATGATGGCCACTTACATATGGGATTGTGTTGGTAAATTACTTTTTATTACAAAATAAGCTGTTAAAAACAATCTACAACTCTATGTATATAGTAAAATGCCCCGTAACTGTCTATCTAAACCTATCAGATACACCCCCTAGGGAAAAGACAAACTAACATTCTAGTAATGTTCAGAATGATCACGCATAGTAAGCTGTCTAAGGTCAGAAGATCATATCATTATCACCCAAACCAGAACATTTTAGAACTCAGAAGAGAGCAGCTTGGAGTACTACTCAGCCATAAAGAAGGATAAACTTGAGACATTTATAGCTAAATGGATGGACCTTGAGATCATACTCTTAAGTGAAATAAATTGGACAAGTGTAAATATCACATTGTCTCTCTGGTGTGAGAAACTGAAAGTGTAAATAAGAACCAAAATGTATAATAGATATTGCGAAATAAATGAGGGGAAAAAGGGTTGAAGGGAGGGGAGAGCAACAGGAAAAAAAGAGGAATCAAAATATATCATGTACAGGTACAAATTCCCTATGATGAATATGATCATTATGTATATCTAAATGGTACCAATAAACTTAATATATAAGAAGAAGGATGGGGGAAGGAGGAGGTGGGGGGAAGAGGGGCAGGATGGGGAGGAGAAGGAGAAGGCAGCAACTGCACAAATACCAAACCTGACAGACTGTCTGGTACAGAATAGGACTGTCTTAGAAAAACCAGGATAGATAATCCTTCTAAAACTGAGGCAGAATAAGGTAGGAGATAGTGAGCCTGTAATGATTAGAGCTTGGACTTTGAAGGTACATGAAGATGGGTTCCAGTCTGGGCTGAACTACTTGTGAGCTATCCAACTTCTCTGGGCCTTAATTCCTTAGTTTGAAAATGGGGTTAATAATTTCTTTCTTAGGGTATTGTAGTGATTAAATGAAACAATGTGTGTGAACAGCACAATGTCTGACACAGACTGTAGGAAGTGGTTATTATTAACTACTATTATTATCCTTGCTCCAGAATAAAAGAAAGGGGGGTATACACTGTAACCTCACTAGCACTACAAACTCAATCAGTTTTAAGCAGAAGAGCTGATGGATAGAAGGACAACAGAAGATAACACTTTCCTAGATAGTTTGGAAGCCTTGGTTATAGTTACTCCAATACCATATTATTCTTATAGGTTGGTCTTACAAACAATTGTGAATATTTGAATATAAAATATTTGAATGTAAAAAAAAATATATATGCTGCATCAAACTAACATCACTTGCTCAGAAAGACACCTGCCTGATGCTAAAATTCTCCCAGAACTCAGTAAAATATATTCTATTATGCTTTTTACAAAAATACAATTAAGCAGGATATAATGTACACAACAGTATTCAGTGGATTACAGAAATAAGTTAAAATTTAGTTTTACTAAAGCTTCACCTAACCAGCTCAGTCACATTATTAGGCACAAAAAGTATACAGACAGACTGTTCCACAGTATACCGAGGAAGAACAGGGTTGCTATAAATACCACCAAGCTGCTTCAATAGTCAGCATTTTTATTGTTTTTTTTTTTTTTTTTAATTTTACCTTAAGAGACAAAGAGTTGAGGTTGCCACAGAATCCTGAGCTTAAGCAATTTTCTTGCCTCAGCTTCCCAAGTAGCTAGGACTACAGGCACGCATTATCATGCCTGTCAATAGGCAGTATTATTTCTGTCCCCTTTATTTCCGAGTTTTCAGGCTTTTATATGAGAAAACTGCTCAAACTTCACACTTAATACTCCAAGGTGAAAAATATTCCTCTCCTCCAAACCACTTAACTTTAATAGAAAGCAAAATATTCTTAAAACCAAACTCAACTATGCCCAGTGGATTTAATGGATGAGTTTGCCCCACTTGGGCAATCTTTAAATCTCAGTCTCTAAGAGAATTAAGTAATATTAGGGGATTGAAATGAAATAAAATTCTAGGTCCACTGTGACATGACATTCACTGGAAGAGGGTAGATTATCCACCAAGTCCTTCAACACTTATAAATACAATATATAGCATATGTTCACAAAACAATTCTTGGAAATAAAACACAATGGGCACTCAGCAAATATTTTATATCATCAACACCTGCTCAAATCCTCCCTGAACTTTATTTCTAAATATCACCGTTTTTTATTGAATCAACGGAAATTTGAAAGAAGAAACAGAATAAACATCCAGAGAAGATCAAGGGAGTTAGAAAAATATAAAGCCTCATTGAGTTTTACACGAGCTGGGGTGCTGTCAGTCTCGTTGAAAGGAATGGTGGAGTAATCTGCTATGCTACAACTTTAACCTACTCATAAACCTAAAAGACTAAAAAGGGCTTTTTCATATAGGAAAAGAAAAGAGAAAAAATAGTATTAAGACTCTTCTTAATACTAAAGCAAAATATGAATCAATGCTAAGCACTGCCAATGAATTCATTTTAAAATAAACACTTTAGAGGATGGGGGTGCAGCCCAGTGGCAGAGCACATGCATAGCAAGAGTGAGGCCCTGGGTTTACTCCCCAGCACCAAAATAAATTAATAAGTTTAAATCATAGATTTTAAGTTGGAAGTAGTATAGTAAAGTAGTTCGACCTCTTATAATTCAAGAAACTCTTTTCAGTCCTCTTGCTTCAACACTAAGAATGATCTTTCCATTTTGGAAATCTGTCAAAGAAAATTAAGGTTTAAACTTATTGCAAGTTGCATTGTGTTTCCCTCTATAATTTCTACCTGTGGCTTGAAATTCTGATGTCTGAAATAACAATAATTAATTTGGGTAGACCAATTAGCTCTGTTACTTATTAATGTATCCTATCACACTCCTATATTTAAAAGAAATATTTAATTAAAATACGAAATGTCTAAAAATGTCTACAGTCTGGATTTTAATGCAGAAATATTCAGCTTACAGACCAAGTAGGACACAGACAGATAATATTGAAAAAAAAAAAAAAAAAGGATCATGCCAGGTGAAAAGAGCAGAGAACTGGAGAGTGGTCCAATAGAACAGACCATTCCTACTCTGAAAAGATTACTGATACAAGAAAATGTAAACTGGTTGTGGTGGTGCACACATGTAATCCTAGCACTCTGGGAGGCTGAGGCAGTAGGATCTTAAATTTAAGCCCAGCCTCTGCAATTTAGTGACTTAGCGAAACTCTGTCTCAAAAAGTGAAAAAGGACTGGAGTTGTAGCTCAGTATGAAGTTACTGGCTTCAGTACTCAGCACTGCAGAGAGACAGAGAGACAGAAACACAGAGATGGGGAGGGCCTAATAATTCAATGTTTTACCAGTACTATATATGCCAAACAAAACACCTTTGTGGTTCAAATGGTCTTATTTAAAACTTTTATTTAATTGTAAAATATCTATAGTTACTACTCTAAACTTCAGCACATATAAAGTAAAACAGCACATACCATAACACTTATTATATACTTGAAAGAAACTAGCCACAACAATCTAAATTTCGAATTCCCTATATGTTAGAATGTACACTGATCCAGTAGCCCCCTTTTCATAATAAACATAAGACTCAAAGATAAAATTATAGACAAATAATTTACCTTAATAACTACTGCTATGGTTTGGTTATGGTTTTAGAGTGTTATCGAAAGGTTCATGTGTTAGGGGCTCTTGGTACTCAGTGTTGCAGTGCTGACCTGGTGGAACCTTTAAGAAATGGGACCTACTGGGAAGTAATGAGGACAATGGGGTTGCTGCTCTCAGAGAGATTATGGGGGTTCTGGTGAGACCTTGGTTGGTTCCTGCAAAAGTGAGTTATAAAACAGCAACTCGAATTTCTGGCTGTTTTGCCATATGATCGCTTCTGCAGGTTCACCTGCCATACAGCACAAGGAACTCACCAGAGGTCAAACACATGGGCCACTCCATCTTAAAACTTTCAGTCTCCAAAACTGTGTGCTAAATAAACCTCTTTTCATTGTATTATGGAGCCCCGGTACTTTGTTTTAGCAATGAAAAACCATGGCTTTTGCTATGCTTTGTGATGTTACCTAATGCATGCTAGATAATCTTCAATTTCTCTTATATTATTATCCTGAAATCGTCTCTTAATTCATGAGCAAGCAAGGTCAACTATCAATGAAAGGATCACTTAATAATAAGTATACAGATCAGAAGAGTGAATTTATATTTTTCAGGAACAATGTTAAAAGTTGACAATGGGAAGATTATTTGATAGTGGCTTTAAAACTCAAAGAACTTTGGCAAAGATCTCTTAAAGTCAGATTTATTTCAAGTCCTTTTGGCACAAAACACACAAAAGAGCCATTATAGACATATTGCTATGATGATGCTCAAAACTATTCAGTTTTTTACATATCAACTTTTTATATCCAAAACATGCTACGTTTAGGCTCCGTGTCAAACGTACAAAAATCCTGAAGAATTGGATATAAAATAACAAAATATTCATGGCAAGTACAAATAAATATTTCAATAAACAGAGTCAGAGAGAGTAGAAGAGGCATAATAACCAGATGTTTAATTTAAATCAATGATAGAAATAGTCAGTGTTCCCTTTTCATAAAACACTTAGATTTTATTTGTATTCAAAAGCAATGGTAAATATCAAATTGACTACTAGACCATCCTTCTGAAGACAAGGAAATATCATGCTGTTTAAATCTCTCAGTACAAAAGTGCTTTTAGAAAAAAACAAAGATAAAGAACAGCACGTCTTAGTCACACAGATCAATTCCAGGAAGACTAAATGAGAACACATATCATTAGCATAACAGAAAACTCATTCAATTATCACCTATTTTTAAATTTTGAGCTTCAAAAATAATATTCACATACAATAACTTTCAAAATCTAGGGTAAACCTTATGTAAAAAGAACTGAGACTAGCGTCAAACATTACTTTTAATGTGAGGAATCCTTTTTAAAACTACCAACATAAAATATAGATCCTTGTAATAGATATTATATGTAAAATATTATCCACAGTTTCTATTATTGAAAAAAATTAGTTCTGTAAATGCAAAAAAACTATGAATTTTAGGTATAAATGTCAACTGTGTGTAAATTCCAGCTATCAAATGGAAAAGGGACTCATGAGCCATTCACCTTTTCTTGTTGGTCCTTACACAAATTTTCACTGCACAATGACAAAAAGTGTATCCATTGAAAAGCGAAAGAAAAGTCAAACAAATGGTCTATATTTAATAGAAATAGTATGACCTTCCCTTGAACAAAAGATATTGAAAGGCATAAATGAGAACATGTGTAAAGTGTCTATCAATTACTTGGGTAATAAAAGTTTCTTTCCTCCCCTCTATCCTTACAAGGCTCATTATTAATCATTAAGTTATATGTCACCTAAGAAGAGTGACCTTTGAGAGCAACAGGGTCTCGGGCTCAGTCTGAGACACAGTACCAAGTATTTAGTAGGAGGTTAATAAATGCTTCCTGATTTACTGGCGGATAATAATAATGAACAAATGTAAAACAGAAGCTAATTGATAGGCTAAATGCATTAGTGCATCCCAGTGCCCTCTATATTAAAGGTTACTAACCCATCTCAGCTAAGTGCTGAAATTACAATTAAGTCTGATGGGAAGTCCTAGATTTATACCAATATAATTACAAATATTACTTAGCTTAGTAATATAGTATGGCAAGAACAATGAGATGAGCAATTTAGATGATACTGCGAAGTGGATTTTAATGTTGAAACTTCTATTACAGTACACAGGATAAGTACAAGTAGGTAATTAATACCTAAAAGAGTCTGATCTTTAAAACTCTATTGCTCAAACTCATTAAAATGCATGTTTTCTCAATTAATCCAAACTTTTCCATTAAACACATAAAAACACACTTTCATTCCTTGCAAATAAATCTCTTCAGTACATATATTTAGGATCAAACACCAATTAACCATTACAGTTACGTAGGAGAAGAAAAAGACTGAAACAGTGAAAGGTTTGAGTACATGGCACCTAACAAAGGGAAGGAAGGCAATAAGAATGCTGCCCATATTTTCATTTGTATGTTAACCATTATGGCTAAATTAACATTTAAAGTGCTTGAAGATTAGAAGTCCCTGAATATCATTGTTAAAATAATACAAACTTCTGCAAATGTTTACTTAAGAGATTATCCATATACATAATCATATATGGACCACATCTTATTTACCAGTTACAATATTCTCCAGTTACTGACTCTTCCACAGGTCACAATATGTAGATATATAGGTCAGATATACAGACAATTGTCATGGAATATAATCATTGCAGAAAGGGTCTTATCCCTTTAACTGAATGCATGACGAAGAAATTTATCTCAGTATTGAGCTAATATTAAACAACTAAAACCACGGTGATATAGCTCAGCGGCATAAGCGCCTGCCTGGCAAGTGCGAGGTCCTGAGTTCAGTTGCCGGCACCCACATAAAGGAAAAAAAAAAAAAAAAAACAAAAAAAAAAACACAAGATAATGTTTATTTATGTTCTTATTTTATTATTTGTTATAAAAGCTTCCTAGAGATTACTATAAATTCTCATTTAATTGTCTATATAGGAGAATGTTAATTAATGGTATACAGAAAAAATAAATTTTTTAATTGAAATAAATTTTCCTTAGATTTTGTTATACTTTGTATAATGACTATTACTAAAAAATAATAAAAACCTTTCACAAATGATAATCACACATGTATAAGTACATCAGTGAATTTAAAGAAAATATAAAAATGTGAAACAGTAAATTTTTCAAGGAAAAAGTTAGGGATTAAACATGTAAACATGAGACCTGAAACTATGAAACTGCAAGAAGAAATCATAAGGGAAACATTTCATGACACTGTAATAGGCGCATATTTTTTGGACAAGATCCCAAAAGCATAGGAAACAAAAGCTGACTTACAAAAGTGAGATTACACAAAACTAAATAGCTTCTGCTGAGGAAAGGAAATAATCATCACAGTGAAAAGAACCTACAGAATAGAAAATATTTGCAAACTACAAACAAGGTATAAATATCCAGAACATGTAAGGACTTAATACCAACAAAAACAATTAAATAAAATAACCCAATTTAAAAATGGGCAATAGACCTAAATAGACATTTGTCAAAGGAAGACATATAAATGACCAACAGGTATATTAAAAAATGCTGAACATCACTAATCAACTGGCAAATGTAAATCAAAAACACAATGAGGGGCCAGTGAGATGGCTCAGCGGCATAAGCGCCTGCCTGGCAAGTGCGAGGTCCTGAGTTTGACTCCCAGTACCCACATACAAAGGAAAGACGGGCCGGTGATATTGCTCAGCGGCACAAGTGCCTGCTCGCAAGCACGAGGTCCTGAGTTCGACCCCCGGTACACACACACACAAAACACACAATGAAATAACACTTCATACCAATAAGAATAGCTATATCAAAAAACAACAAATAACAAGTGCTGGTGAGATGTGGAGAAAAGGGAATCCCTAATAAAATACTGGTAGGAATGTCAGTCAGTACAGTCATTATAGAAAACCATACGGAGGCTCAAAAAATTAAAAATAGGATGTCTATATGATCCAACAATTCCACAACTATGTATATATCCAAAGGAAATAAAATTGTCAGACACATCTGTACTTCCACACTTACTGCATCATATTCATAACAGCCAAGAAAATAGAATCAATCTAAATTTCCATGAACTGATGAATGGATAAACAAAATACAGTACACCTACATAATGGATTACTATTCACTCATAAAAAAAATAAAACCCTGTAATTTGTATGTGACTAGAGATCATCATGTTAAATGAAGTAAGACAAACACAGAAAGACAGAAACTAGATGATCTTATGCGTATGTGGAACCTAAAAACATTGATCTCATAAAAGTTGAGAGTATTTTCAGTCAATGACAGAGGTTCATCAATAGTTAGATAGAAATAAGTTCCGGTGTGTTATTCACAGTAAAAGTAACTATAAATAATAACATACTATATATTTCAAAAATCTAAATGAAAGAGTGATGAATGTTTTCACCATTAAGAAAGAGATAAATATTTGAAGAGACAGACATGTTTAAATTGACTTAGACATTATACAATGTAAATATGTATTGAAACATCATGTGGTACTCCATATGTATTATTTTTACATATCAGTTAAAATTTATATATATATGAACAAATTTTATATTCTGCATAAGTTAAAAATTTTAAATAAGTAACAGTAAAATCTAGAAAGTTTTACTAGGAAGGAATCAAATCAAGACTATTATATAATTTAAATAATAATAATTTAGGTCAAACAAAAAAAAATCATTAGAATTTCCCAAAATAGAGGAAAATGAAGTCTAGATGATTTTATTTTCAAAGTCTAAAAAAGAAATTAAAAGTGGGGGGAGGGAGTTTTGCATTTAAAGCATTATCTGATCTAAAACTTAAATTCCTATTTAAAAAATTATTTCAATCTATAGAGGTTCTAATTTTAGCTAGCATACTTTCTATTTTGAAATTATAAAGTTTTTTGGTGGCCTATCTTAAAAAAAATTCCTTTAAGTCAAGAATCCTGACTCATGCCTATGTTTACAAACTGACCTAAACCAATCAGTAGTGCTAGTGGTACTGTGCCAGTGTTTTTATTTTAAAGGCCTACTTTGAAGAATTTTCCTGTAATAATTCTTCCTTCAAGCAGTATTTCAAAAAAATGAGTCTAACATTATTTATAAGTTTTGTATTTTAGACATTTTAACACTACATATCAAACTGTTCATCACATCACTTCCATTTCCAAGGCAAATTATATTTATACAGAGCACGAAATCATTAAGAAAATGTCTAAGGTCATCATTATGAAAAGGTCTAAATGCATAATGTTTGAGACAGTTTTTCAGACTCACTTTCCTTGACAAGTGAACAGTAAAATCAACAACAAAAGTAGCAAAAATATAAAGACAAATAATATATCCTGGGTGGGTAACAAAAAATTTTTGTGTTACAGATTACTATTGTTAGAGTGGACTACTACTGTTATAATTTGATGGAGACCGCACTGTACAGGGTTAAGTTGCTAAACACAGGGACCTCTGGCTGTGTTGGAAAAGAATATATGCATGGTGCTCTAAAGTCAAGATAACCACAGCTGAGGATACCTGGCTCCAACCTCAATTAAATAAATAGAGACTGTAGCTGCAGGTATCTCACTCCCACAGTAAACATCAACCAGAAGATAAGATAGTTCTCCTAAATTAACATAATTTATTACTTGGGGAAGTCTTTGAACTATTCCCAAGGTCCTGCTCAGGTTCCCCCGTTTTCCTCAGTATCCCCTCCCTTTGTTTAAACCAAATAAATACTGGCTGCCCAGAGAAGTTCTTTGTCTCAGCCCTTAGAAAATCTCAAATTCTGCTAGAGAGTTTTGATCCTCCTGGAGCCCTAAAATCATACCATTTGTCTCATTTATTTAAGCCTTCACCATTTGGGAGATTGGGGCTAGGCCAAGACCCCAATAATAATTATTTAGGCATACATTTGCATCAACACACATTGCTACACTCATAAGCAGTGTATGCATTAAAACTGTACATCTAGGGCTGGGGATGTAGCTCACTGATAGACCACTTGCCTAGCATGCCCAAGACCCTGGGTTCAATCCCGAGCAATGAAAACGAAAGTATACATCTAGGTGATTTTCATAACTTAAGTGCATCAATTTAGAAAAGCAAAGCTGCATTCAATTTTTCTTAAACGTTGACATGCCCTGTTATAAATGCTGTTAGTATGTGCTATGTTTTCCCTTAGAAACGTATTCTTAAAATGTTCCACCATTACCTGTCATTTATGATCCAGTTGAGACAGAGATTGAGAGAGCTAAGATTTTTGCACCTCTTGACAATTTCCATCACAGTTTCATTGTCTAATTCAGTGATATGACGTAGATCCAAGCTGGAAAGATTTCTTAGCTAATAAAATAAAGATAAAAAAGGTAAATGGTACATTCAGTCTCAAAAATTATAATTTATTTACAAGATAGAGTATTATTGTACAATATTTAAAAGATGATAATCTACAATCATTGTTATGCAGTCTTTTACACAGTGAATTAAAAATAAGAGTAGAAATCTATGTCTAATATATGAATGGCGGGGCCGGTGAGATGGCTCAGCTGTGTAAGCGCCTGTCTGGCAAGTGTGAGGGCCCGAGTTCGACTCCCAGAACCCACCTACGAAAAAAGGGCTGGTGATATCACTCAGCAGCACGGGCGCCTGCTGGCGCATGAGGTCCTGAGGTCGACCCCCAGTATCCACAAAAAAAAAAAAAAAAAAAAAAAAAAATATATATATATATATATATATATATATATATATATATGAATGGCAACAAACAAAACAAAACAGATTTTAATGAAACAAAAAGTATTAACAATAGATTATTTAATGTTAAAAAGCTGCTAAATACATTATAAAAAGTACAATTTGATAAGATTATCGTAACTGTTCAATTTCATATATTTATAATAATAATGCCACTTTTGTACAGGCTTTCTCATTTTTTAAAAGATAGACTACAAGTAAATAGTTAATTTAGAACTTTCTCAGAATCTCTACCCATTTACAAAAGCTTTGTTTCCATTTTTTCCCTCCCATTCTTTTTCCTTTTCCTTTCCTTCCCTTCTTCCTTTCCCCTCCCTTGTTCCCCTTCCCATTTTAACATTTTTGTATTACTTCCCAATATCTACCATCCATCTTGGTCCTTATTTACACTTTTGGTATCTCACTCAAGAGAAGCAACACAATACTTAAACATATGTGTCTCATTTTTTTCACTTAAATGTATGGTCTCAAGGTGCATCCATTTACCTAAAAATGTCTCAAGTTTATTCTTCTTTATGACAGAGTACTACTCCACTGTACATAAAAACCAAACTTTCTTTATCCATTCATCCACTGATGGACATCTAGGCTATTTCCAAGATCTAGCTATTACAAACTGTGCTCCTTTAAACATGGGTATGCATATATCGCTGTGGCATGAGCAAGAAAATAGACTCTCCTTGGGAACTTCTAGAAAGGATCAGAAAAGCCAACATCTTGGGTTTAGCCTGGTGAATTTGTGCCAGATAGACTTCTAACTTATAAAACAGTGAGATAATAATTCTGTGCTCTTTTAAGCTGCAAGTTAGGTATGTGGAAATTTGTTACAAGAACAGGAAACTAGTACATAACTCCAACACTTGTATGAGCTCTCACAGGACTAAATGGTCTTTTCTATGCCACCACTAAATCCTTTAGATGGTGCAGGAAGCTGACTTGCAGGTACTATATAACTCAACTGCCAAAGGTCTCAGAGCACTGAAACAGCTAAGTCCCAGCTTAGAGTTGTTGAACTAAACCCAAAAGAAAAATAAACACTTCAATCTCCACATCTCCACCGTCCAGTATGGTAACTACCAGTCACATGCAGTTACTGAGTATTTAAATGTGACCAGCATATTAGCGGACCTACATCAACTTTAATCCACTTACATTTAGCTTCACATCTGAGTGACTTCCACTGTTGACCACAGCTCTTCTAGAGAATGAACAGCACTGAAGGACTGAAGGAGTGAGAGATGAGTCTGCCAGGAATCACCTAATCTCCCTTACCTCATGTCACAAGTGAGAAGCTACACACAGAGAATTCGGAACACATCAAACCACTACTAGTTGTTCTTGAAGGCATGCTGAAGAACTATGGAGAAAATTACAAAAAGACCCACAAAAGCAAGTAAATTTTTCTGTAATGGCTCTTCCAAGGCCTGAATTCTAAGCATCTGTGAAGAGACAGCTTTAGAAAAACCTCTTTGCAATTAGGTCAGATGTTCAAGGAAGACATATCCAATCTAGCATGGAACTCAGAAAAACAACAGTCAAGAATAGAGACAGTACAGGAAGGAAAATGGGTTCTGACAATGTTCCTATCAAGTCACCATGGGGTAAGGCCATCAACCAACATGACTGATACATGGAAACCAAAGCACACTGTAAGAGAATGGGCCTACCCATGTTAAAATAAATGTTTTTTACCTATCTCAGGGGATCCAGGCAGCTGACCAGTCAGAACATGGGCTGATTCCCTCAGCGTCTCCTTCTCCAAGGGCCTCTTCACTTACTAATTATATTAAGAAAAATTTAGGGCTCAAAATTAAGCTGTTTGAGCTCTAAAGTTCTACTATAGTTTCTGATCCCTGTCCCTTACCTGTTAGCTAAGGTAGGCTGGCATTAAAATAAACAAACAAACAAACATTTGTTTCAGGTATTTCAGGTAACTAAAAAAAAAAAAACACTATAAAATATAAATAGCAAATTAAGTTTCTATAATCTCTCTGCCTTACTAACATTCACTTTTTAAAAAATCAAAAGGCAAATTCCCATGCTCTTTGCAATGTTTTCTTCCCTCTAATAAGACCTGAAGTATCTCCATGTGGTGGGTGCAGAAACTGAAGTCATCCACAGTAATGTGCCTGGTGCAAAGTTGGAAGGCTGGGTCAAGTGCCAATGTCCTTCTATGAACAGGAGATACCAGTAATATAGGAAGTGGCAATAAAGGGGAGAGACAGCAATCATGCCAAATACAAATCTCGAAGTCTCAGCGTTTCCTTAATTACATTTTGTTGCTGTTATTTTTCAAGAGAGGTTCCAGAATAAGCTTCCAGAAACAGGTATGGAGAAGAAAGGGGATCCTGCCCCCACCTCCTGAACCCTAGAAACACACTGATAAAATAGGTGTGGCAAGCAGAATTCTAAGATAACCCCAATAACCCATGCCCTAATAATATCCCCTCCCCTTAAAGTATGGGCAGAACTGTGAGTAGAATGGGATCCTCTTTATAAATCAGATGTGAAAAGATTTTACCACTCTAATTATGGTTCCTGATCAGACGGACACAGAATCAAACTGAGGGCCTCAGTCCTAAACCACAAGGAGCTGAATTCTTCCAATAACCACATGAATTTAAAAAAGAATATGAGCCCTAGAAAGAAATGTAGCTCCGGCTGAGACCCTGAACATCTTCTGAGACACTATGCACAAGACCTAGCTAGGCTGTGTCCAGACTCTGGACCCATAAAAATAATGAGATGACAAATGTGCTTTCTTTTAAGCTGCTAAATTTGTGGTAACTTGTTGCACACCAATAGAAAATTCATACATACATCACTTTACTTTTCTATTCACCTTTTTTATCACAGTCTCTAAGAAGACGCAAATTCATAAAACTTTTACCCAGACATATAAATATCTCCTACACATTCATATTTTCTGGTCTAGAACAGTTTCATGTGAATTCTTATGTAGCTCTTCGCTTCCTTCACTGTAAAGTATGTCTTCATCACAGCAATGTGAATGTATTTAATGCCACTGAAACATGTACTTCAAAACAGTTAAGAATACTGCTAAAAATATTATACCACAATATAAAAAATACATCACTGCATCAACTGCAAGATAGTGAGAGCACACAATTAAACGTCTATAAAAAATAAAATTTAAAGTTATTTTTGTTAGTTCAGTACCTCATAGAAGAAAAAAAATTGAAAAGGGATTTGAATATCTTATTAAAGTGGAGATAATGAGGAGAAAAATGTCAGCAAATCCATATCTTTTTATAGACTTGTGAAGATTCAAAAATACCTTATAGAACTAATCTACAGCAAGAAGTAAAGAATCCCAGTAAGGAAATATTCTACTTTTTATTGACTCTAAAGTTTGATAAACCCTGCATCCAGGTCCACACAGTGCAAAGCAGCCCAGATGATGACACTGGGCCACTTAAGACTGTCACTGACTACATTTACTATCCGTAAGTAGAATGCATATATGAGGAAGCAGGTTTACTCCAGGACTTTACTGGAGTCTTGAAGAGTACTTTACTCAGTATGATTTGCTTTTCAATGACAAGGAATTGACTATGTTCACATGCCCTTCCAGATGACCATTTTGGACAGCACAGGTTGAAGCATGACAGTATCCAAAAACAGTCCCAGGAGACAAACTCCCAGTAACCAGCATCATTACAAGGCACAGATCCAGCCGGGTGTGGCGGCACACTCTAGTAATCGCAGCACCTGGGGAGGCTGAGACAACAGGATCACTATGAATGCGATATCAGCCTTGGGCTACACAGTGAATTTGAGGCCAGCCTGAACTACATAGCAAGACCCTGTTTCCAAAAAAAAAAAAAAAAAAAACAAAGA
The DNA here is from genome assembly GCA_028451465.1 of Erethizon dorsatum. Lineage (NCBI taxonomy): Eukaryota > Metazoa > Chordata > Mammalia > Rodentia > Erethizontidae > Erethizon > Erethizon dorsatum. The sequence continues at coordinate 60,734,918 of CM051838.1, forward strand.
CACAGATCCAGCTTCTCTACGCAAAGGAAAAAAAAAAAAAATGTCAGCTTCTCTATGGCATTTTATTCAAAATTTCACAAACTGCGCTGTCAAATTCATTATATTCCTTTCCTTTCCATGGGAATATCATAATAGTGCCCTGCAGTGTTTCATAAAAAGCTACCTAAAATAATCCTTCATAGACAGAAACACATAATTACATTTAGGAAACTGACATTTTAATTAAACTTACTTTCCTTATAATTCACTGGTAGTCTTGGGTTATACAAATCACAAAGGATTTGAGTAAACAAAGCCCTATAACAAAGATGTTCTAAATGATTCACTACAATTTTCAAATAATAACATACTTTAAAAGAACCCCAAGTCAGAATGTAGAATGTAGATAATCAATCATCTTTCAGTTTAATACTGTTTTTATTGAAAAAAAAATTTGTAACTTCTAACCATTCACGTTAAAGACTAAAATTAGTCAACTATTGGTATGGCTATGTATATAATTAAATATAAAATGAGACACTAAAATGTTACTTAGGAAACATAAGACTTGAGGATTATAAAAAGACCTCAAGTGGCTTCCAAATTTTCTTAAAATCTGAAAAGTAAAAAAAAGGAACAAAACCCTCAAATTTATACATTGACTATAGTAATGAACCAACAAACAAAAAGGTAACATAGTGTTTCACCATTTCAAGCTAAGAAAGGCAATTTACCTGAGACCACTTGCAAGAATATAAACTTCTGTATGGTTAAATATGATCAGATGACAGTTAGTATCTAAATGGCCTCTAACCAGCCCTGCCAATACTGGTTCTATTGGAAACAAGTCTAAGCAAAATGTCATAATCACCGGGGAGCAAACTCAAGGGTTAAGACAGGCTGCCTTGCTGATGAAGGAGTTACTGGGGCTGTAGAACTCTGTCAAACACCCATCAGGTTTGTCAAGATGGAGACTACGCAAAAGTCCAAAGGCACAGGGGACAGGAGGTAAAAGAAAAGCATTTATAAGAAATTGGGGGAAACTTTCTATTAAGAACAGAAAGGAAGACTCAAAGAGAAAGGGAAGGGATCTTGTAGGGTAAAAGTAGAAGAGAAAAGAAACTAAGACCGCTGGAAAGGAATAGAGAACACTTCTGCCTGCAAGCACAGAAAGTCTTCCACACCTCCACAGTGTGTGATATCTACACATAGAGAAGAATATGGTTGGGTAAGAGAAGGAACAGGGCGTACCCCTTCTGTACATCAACTAGGCCAAGACCTGAGCTCTCAGACTGGCACTCTGTATTAGAAATGGTAATTTTAAAAAAATCTAAATAAGCCACATTTAGGACATCAGACAAACCCTTCCCATCACCTCAGAACTGAAAGCATCAAACTAAAATTGGAAGGCTTTCAAATAGCCTTAAGGCATGGCAGACACAATAAAAATCACTAAGTATATACAACTTTCAGAGTTTTGGAATCCAGAGTAAGTTTTATGTTAATTCTCAGGTACTACCTTTATGTATTCCATTTTAACAGCTGCCTTTTTAACCACATTGGGCTTCTGTCTCTTTGTATTATTTTCAAATCTAAGAACTGGATTCTCCTACCAGATCTGACATCTTCCAGTGTTTTAGCATTCTGTTTGCTTTCTAGAACACTTTACTACCCTGCTTTTCCTCAGAACTTTCCCTTCTAACTCCTTCTTGCTACCTCACTAGTCAGATCAATCTTTCTTAAATCATTCTGATCATATTTTCCACCATATCCAAAGCCCTCAGGAAACAAAATATTTCTGCCAAAAGGAATTCTTCACTGTCCCTCTCTGTCCTCATTGTGCCCAGTGAACTGTGCTCATCATTTGAAGACTGGCCTCACTTCACTAGTTATAAATTCAAAATGTCTCTTCTCCTTTCCCTTCCATTTATTCAACTACCTGGTTCAAATTTCATTTTCTGTCCAAAGCCTTTTTGATTACTTTAGAGAAAAGAAAAAATATGTCTTGGAAATAGGATATACTTGCACTAATGCCAAAACATCTACACCAGCGGTACTGAACCTATGGCACATGTGCCACAGTGGGCACACAGAGCCCTCTCTGCCATCACGCAAGCGAAGACACTGCAGCAGCTGAGCATCAGATAACAGTTGTGTTTTCTAAACTAAAACCTCAGTATTCAGGTTTAATTGTAGTGTTGTCACTTTGTGATAAGTAAGTGGGTTTTGTGTTGCAGTTAGGGCACTCGGTCTCTAAAAGGTTCACCATCACAGATCTATGCCTTTTAAATGAGAATAATTAATTGGCAACAGCTGCCAAGGGACTAGGGTGCGACTTTCCTGCTACAATGATAGAAATCCCCTCTTTGACGTCTCCACCTCCTTCACCTCTTTTTCCCCCATTCTTCCTCCCCCACCAGCCCTCCTTAGGCTTGTGCTGTTCAGGACCAATTTCACAACATAAATATCTGAAAACCAATGCTAATGCTTGAGCTGTTCTAAATCTGGGTATCTGATCCAGTGGTTGTGGTCCTCCTCCATTCATTCATTCACAGGCATTTCAATGTTCCCTGAGCATCTGACTCTAACTTTGGCTACACATTTAGATCACTTGGAGAATTTCAAAATTACTGATAGGGAGGCCCCATCCTTAGAAATTCTTGACTTAGAATAAGGCTAAGTATTTACAAAAATATTATCCAGTGGACTGGGAACCATTTCTCTAGTGGTGAGTGACTGGTATTTAAAAATAATAATATTCAAATATAATTAAAAAAATAATATATAATTTATAAAAATAATAAAACAATCTCTTTAATCAATTAAAAGAGAATGCAGATATTATTATTTATGTAGTCAATAACTATTGAATGGGCATGCTCTAAGTACCAATAATTATTCTAGTTGCTAAAAAATATAGCAGTTAACTAAACAAAAATCCAAGTTCATGGGGAGTTTATATTCTTAGTTGGGGAGCAGGCAATTAATAAAATATATAGTATAAAGTAAGTTACATAGTATGTTAAAAGGTTAACAAAAGTTTCTCTATGTTAAATACTATAGAGGAAAATAAAGCAAGGCAAGATGGATAGAAAACAACAGAGAAGAGAAATGAGTTGTAATTTTAAATAGGCAGCCAAGAATGATCTCACTGATTTAAGGTGAGCCTGGGCAACTTAGCAAGGCCCTGTCTTAAAACAAAAAAATAAAAAAGGCTGGGGATGTAGCTCAATGGAAGGCCTGGGGTTCAATGACCAGTATCAAAAAAATAAAAAGAGATTATATCATTGAAAAGGTGATATTTAAGCAAGGATTTGAAGGAGGTGAAAAAGCAAACAAAACCATTCTGATGTCTGGGGCAAAAGTTGGTGCAAAGGTCCTGAGATGGAAGCAGGCCTAGGGTTTTACAAGAGTGGTTAGGAGCTAGTTACGCTGCAACAGAGTGAATGGAAGGGAGGGCAGGGTGAATGGAAGGGAGGGCAGAGTGAATGGAAGGGAGGGCAGAGAGAATGGAAGGGAGGGCAGAGTGAATGGAAGGGAGGGCAGAGTGAATGGAAAGGCAAGCCATGAGTAGCAAACTGCAGGGGGCCTTATAGGTCACACTAAGGATTTTAACTTTTGCTCTAAGGAATTTGGGAATCCACTGAAGGATTCTGAACAGGAACGTGCCGTGATCTAACAACATTTCTGAGTGATCATTTTAGCTTCGGTGTTGAGCCTAGAACACAGGAAAAAGGGTGGAAGCAGAAAACTGAATTAAATTAATCCAGTGAAGCGGTATCAGTGACTTGGACCACAGTGATAGATAGCATCTGGAGATGGTATAAAGAGATAAGATACTAGATATATTTGAAAGCAAAATCAATAGAATTATTTGACAAATAGGTTATAATAGGACATGAAAGAAAAAAGGAATCAAGAATGATTCCAAGCTTTTGGTTTCAGCAACTGGAAGATATTGTTGCAACTAACATTTTGAGGGAAGGTAAAAAAGACATTTGAATATGCTATGTCTGAGATGCCTAGATAACCAAGGAGACACATCAAATAAATGTAGAGATCATGAGCGCATAAAAGGTATCTACACTTCTAAACTTAATATATAATTATATTAACTAAATATAAATGTTAAATTCATTAGGTCAGCTTGGTACAAACACAAGTTTTACCGCTTACAGTGAATAAAAATTAATTATTAATTGATTAAATTAATATGTTGAAATATATGCAGCAAGAAAGAATAATGCATAGAGCCTTAGTCCAATTCTAAAATAAAATACATTATTAGTAACAGTGTCACCAAGCTACCAGGGGTAGCTAAAAGGCTGGCCTCATGTTCTCATCTTAGCAGTGCATAATTCATCCTGCACAGTCCCAGAACACATCCTCTATAAAGCCACCTAGGACACCCACACTCAGAGCAGGAGACTGCTCTCTGTATACCCGCTGATATTGCTCATTCTTCCACCACACTGTTAAATGTGCTGCTTTATAACATAGTCTAATTAAGTGTATTTTCCATCCACTAGAGTCAAGAGTAAGCAACTGCAGGTCAGGACCATGTCTTATTCATCACTGTGTCGTCATTGCTTAACAGTACTAGGTGCATATTTATTAAATGGTTATTACTAAATAAGTCAATTTGAAATCAGAAACAAACTAGAGATAATTTCATTTATTTACTTTCTACAAATCAGTTCTCCATTATTCTATGTCAAACACAGGATCTGCAGCTCTGACGCTACACGCTTTTAAAAGCGCTGTTTGAACATAAGCTTCACTAATATATAAACATTAAATAATAAAAAACAACATTCTCATGCCACATAATTAACAGGCCATTTGAAAACAAAAAGCATAATGAATTCCCTATTTACATATTTGTTCTTAAAATGCAGAACATTAAAAAAAAAAAAGCCTCTGTAAGTTATCAGGGTTTTGATGTGTGTGGCAGGAATTTTGAGTAGTTCACCAAAATTTTAATCACTGTCTTCTGCTCCAGAAATGTGAATTTGTTAATTAGATTTCTGCTTCTTAGTATACCAATTCAGGATGGATGCTCTGGCTCCTCCTGTTTAACTCTGGCAGGCAGTACAGTCCTAATTGACTTTTTTCTAGTACTTTTCTTTCTAACCAATCTCTTTCTGTTCTCTATATAAGATTTCTAGAGCCCATAATGAACCACAAACAGTGCTAACAATCTGCAGCACTAAGCAGCCTGTCACTTTTTTACTCAGTGGGAGCTAAGAGTTAGAATTTCTCTTCAATTAAAAAATAAAATACACAGTTTTACTTAACTAAGAAAAAAAATCAAAGCTTAAGTAAATTAAGGTTAAATTAAGTCAAATGCAAGCAAAGAGAGACTGTTCCATCTAACTGCACTGGTTATAAACTATTTTCCTTTCCTCATATCAAGTTCAGAGATGAAGGGAGGCATAGAAGGACAGGGGGAGAAAGGTGGGTGGCAGGTGAACAGGAAGGACGAGGAGGGGAGGGAAGGAGAAGTCATGAAATTTTGAACCAATTTTATTCATTTGTATCCATGTATCAATTTCAATAGGCCAAAAATGTTCAAAATATATTCTAAATGAAAGCTCTACAACCGTATTTTTTAAAGTAGCAAAATAAATAAAATGCCATTAGCCCAAGCAAAAGCTTTTCATATGAAAACCAAGTGACATGTATACCGGCCTCTGGAGATTACACTATTAAAGCAAAACAAATAATTTTATTCTTTATTTCTAAACATGTGAAGCTGAAGAGCAATAGAATGACATTAATAATTTTTTAACTTAGAAGAGCATACTGACATACATTTTTTACTTTCTGGCATTCCAAAAATGTCATAGAAATGCTGTATCTACTCTCTAAAATAAAATGTCCCAAACTGGGTAAATAGCCCAGTGGTAGCATACACTTAGCATGACCAAGGTCCTGGGTTCAATCCCTACAACCTCAAAAAATTTAATTAAACATTTTTCTTGGTTTAGAATACACAACTGGGACTTACCTTCACATCAAAAATCTCTTAGCTTTACATTCTCATTTATAGGTCTCAGTCTAAAGCCTAGACTCACAGCAGGAAGTATCTACACTTTAATTTCAAAAATCAGTCTTCCTATTTTCTATGACCAGGCACTACTTCAAGGAGTATATATGACAGCCTTCCATTCTTTGAGCCAAAAACCTGTGGACACACATGTTGATAACCATCAGCTGAGCTACCTTCCACTTTTGAGCCTTCTGCACTGCCTGAAAAAGCATCCCTAATAGGTAAAGAAACACCAAGACTGTCAATATGTGCCTACAGATTCTCTTCAGTTAACTACAGAAGAACGTGAGCACTCCAAGTTACCCAGGAAGAAACTAGATAACCCAGTCATTCAGCAACAGTTCTCTCTCCTTACAATCTTTAAGCCACATTTTATGAGAAGAAACATTCCAAAATGAATATACAATTTTTACCCCTACCCTTGCCCTAAAGTCTCCAAAGAAACCCATAAATCTGATATTAATAATAGAAAATGGAATCAATCAGATCACCCATACTAATGAAAAAGGAGTCACAAAATCTTGATCTAAAAGAAATTACAGGGCAGATTTAGAAGAAAAAAAAAGTATCTCTTCCACAATCTTTGGCATTGAGTTTCAGTTATTTATTCATTGGTATTAATTACCAAAGTACCTCAACCACCTATAATAGTGAAGGTATGAACACTTTCCAGGTAAGAAAAAAATCTTAGACAAGTCAAACCTTTTAAAGGGAATATGGTCCTGAGTGTGACTCCTGGTACCTGCATATTAAAAAAAAAAGCCTAGAGTTTTGGGCCGGTGATAGCTCAGTGGCATAAGCACCTGCCTGGCAAGCACAAGGTCCTGAGTTCAACTCCCAGTACCTACATATTAAATAAATGAATAAATAAAGAAATAAAGAAATAAAAATAAAGGGAATATAAGAATACTCAATATCCAAGTCAGAAACTCTTTGAATACTGAATCAAATCTTACTTGTTTTATCTCATTTTACATCATTCCACAAAATTGTTCCAAGCAGCAACCACATTTGGTTTATAAAAATATTTAAATTTGGAATTAATAACTTTTAGATCTTGGCTCTTCTAATCACACTAATGTTAAGAGCTGGAAGTGAAGGAGTTAAAATTTTAGCTTGATGAATATGTCATGGCAAAAAAAGTCAGTTATGAATAAGAAATGGCAATGAGGAGGTATTTATTAAACTTTTCCTCTATATTACATGTGGAAAGAGTTTATACTATGATTAATGTAAATAATAAAAATTTTTTCAAAATGAGCTGCAAAAGTTTGTAATTTTGATTTATATATTAAAGCACTACTGGGCTGGTGATATAGCTCAGCAGCATAAGCACCTGCCCGGCAAGCGCGAGGTCCTCAGTTTGACTCCCAGAACCCACATAAAGGAAAAAAAGGGCCAGTGATATCGCTCAGTGGCAAAAGCGCTTGCTGGCAAGTGCGAGGTCCTGAGGTTGACTCCTGGTACCCACATTAAAAAAAAAAAAAAAAAGCACTACTTTCTCATACAAAGAATTATCCACCCACAATCCTATTTCTACACCTATCCATAAGTTCAAAAGCTTCAACTAATTAAAATGAAATTTAAAATGACAGTATCTAGTGTACAACTAAGGTAAAACTTTAAATATCAGTTTATGATTTTCCTTAATATAATGTATTTGGTGTTATTTATACCTTCTCATATGATAAAAAAGTATGACAAAGGTTTTTGAAAACTGAAAAGAACTAATATATCATATATCATGTTCTTTTTTAATTGTCAGTCAAAACCATCTCAAATAAAACTTCAAATAGTTAATAACTAACAACCAATAACAACTAGTTTACAACAGTTAACTTCTTTACTCATGGTTTCATTTTTGTTTTGTTTGGGTTTTTCTTATTCTTTTGATTTTTCTTCTTTGCATTTACCTTTCTGGATTAACATTATAGATTACAACAATGAGAAAACACTCCAATTTTGTTCTTACTAGGAGCAAATGTGAAAACTATCTTTCTGTAATTAAGCAGCTAGTCCCCCTCCCCCCATCTTATTCTTGGGACTCAACATGGCCTTGTTGCTTCATTATTCTTATTTGTCATGTAACTGGCCTGCCCTTATAGATTCAAGACAGCAGTAGATGTAAAGAGTATAAGGAAGGGTCAACTCTAATTTAAATCACATGTCCAATTCTATGGTTTGTGCTTTGATTCTAATTGTCAGAAGCCCCCCTGAAAGAAAATATATATCAGTGCTATTCTCTTAAATATACTTTCATGTAAGAAGCACAAATGAAGCCAAAAGGAAGATGTATCAGTCAGGATCTACTATAAGGACCAAATTACAAGAAGGGAATTTCATTAAGGGAATTGGTTATTCTGGTAAAGGAGAAGCTAGGAAGACAAACTGCATTTTGTAGTCTAAGACAGAGATTTAGCAACAGGAGGAAAACACCAGCACCCAAAGCTGACAAATGAAATGTAGGAATCAGTGTTACTGGAACCCGCAGTCAACCAGCACAAGCTGGAGCTGCAGGAGATATGCCTGGGGGTGGAACCATAAAGAAGAAAGAGCTGTGGCCGTAAGACAAAGAGAAAGTGGAGAAAAGTCATAGAGTCTACCTCACCTGGCCTCCTGTCTCCCACTAAATGCAGACTGCAGAGTGTAGCCTCCGACAGAATATAGCTATAGAAGGACCTACTTAAAGAAGAAAAATCCTACAGGTAAATGAGCCTAGGCCCAGCATGAAGTCAAAAGGAAGGGGAACAGGAGATAGGTTTCCAACAATGAAAAGAAGCATAGTCCATCTAATGGGAGTTCTTTATAACAATACAGAAGCAGGAATAATTGTCAGAGTATTCCTGTATCTTGCCTAGAAACCCAGTGTGCTGACCAAGTTTGTTTTCTTCTTTGAGCAAAATGAAAGCTGTAAAAGTTATAACTTGAGAAGATTTCTCAAGCACAGGGGTATTTGTTTCATTGTTTAAAAGTCCAAGATTGATAGCCAATTGCATAATGAAAAAGTACCACTGATCGAACACAATAACCAAGCACTTCCTCTAGTGAATATAACAGAGATAACTCCAGCAGGAAGCTTTTTCTTGGGGGAAAAAAAAATGTTGATAGTAAATCATCCCACTGAGATACAATCAATTGGAGGGAAATCTACAGTGGGGAAAGCAGCTATGCTTCTGAAGGTTTTGTAAATACAGTGATCAACAGCTTTTGTGTAAATGCCTGTGATACCTCTGGGCTGGAGAGCAAACATATGAGGAGCTCAGTTGCCTCTAGGCAACATGCTCTATTGGACTCTTATTGGGTGAGCGCAGAGAAAGGGGAGCTCAGAACTAAACTCTAATCCAGAAATTATTGTGGAAAATAATAAATAATAACACAGAGGCCAAAATTCTGGTTAAACGTTGAAGTGACAAGCTAAAACTTCATAGCACCCTACACTCCCATAAGTAAACTTAACTTCTGGATAACAGAGTTACTATGAAAATGAATTCCTTACTTTCAAAGAACAACAAAAAGGACACAACATAATTTATCTTTCAGTATCCAGGACCCCTTACAATCTTATGGTATATTCTATATATTCTAGATCATCAATGTAAATATCACACAACGTTGAAATTGGAAAAAAATCTGATTCTTTGGACTCTGACTGAAAATTAGCACAATGTGTCTACATCAAAGTACGTATGTAAATGCATAAGTCATATGCATGCCTGCAGGTACTTCCCTGTGTTCAATGGGCCTACCCACGTGCAGCAAAAATATTGCTTAAATGAGACAGCCAAATTAATTCCAAATAAAATGCCACTAAGTTAAATGTTCAAATTATGTGACTATAAATGTCAATGTTATTGTCAATTGTTTTTATATTAGGTTCTATAATTCTTGATAAACATTTAAATTAATAAATGAGATGTGTTTACTTTTTCTCAGTAGTATATTTCTTCACTAAATTATCAATTTATTCTCATTTGGCCCCAAATCTGATGTCTCCAATTCACAGTCTGTTCTGATTTAGAAATGGGACTCCATCCATTTTCAAATATCGCTATTCATGTTTAAACCACAAGGCTAAGTGAAGTACAGTCGCAGTGATCCTCACATAAAATTCCCATCACAAAACAGTGTGAATGAATTTGAAAGTCTTAAAAAAATAATGAAAGCAACATCTCACAATATCTTTCTTGGATAAAGACTGACCTCATCTGTTTGAGACCTGATAAAATAAAGTTGAAATCCTTTTCTGTAAGAATATTGGCAATAAAATCCACAATTCATAAGCAAGTATGTGATAAAAAAAAAATTGAGTGAACTGAAGATACTATAAGCACAGTAAAATAATATTTAAATGTATAAAGCCAGGGTCTAAGAAAGTCCCTTTCAAAAACATTGCCTGCTCTCCTCATTTTATACTTATATTTACAAGTAAAGCCTGAAGCAACCGTTTTATCAAAGGATAGGTGGCACAAAGAAACTAATTTGGTCAGTTTATTTGTAAGAACTTGCTCAAACTGAGTCATTTGAAAGATGAATTTATTTATTTTTATGGGTATCATATTAATACAACTTGCTATTACTGTTGCCGAAATAAAAATATAGCGCAAACATTTTACAACTAGAGTGAGAGTAATACAGTTACAAAATACAGAAAGAGTAGCCTTGTTGTGCAGGTATTACTGACTTAACAGAGAAATATAAATAAATGTGTTGAATTACTAGAGCTTATACATACACTGTCCATAATAATTTAGAAAAATAAAAATCAAAGCCACTAATTGGGGTAATAAAGTAGAACAGTACATTTCTGATTCAGTGTATTGCTACAGTAGGACTTTTTAAAAATAATTTTTAAAATACAATTTTGGTTGGTCAGTGTGTTAAAAAAATCATTCAATAAACCTTAAAGAGCAAGGAGGGAAAAGAAAAACATAACAACAAAGATAAAAAATATAGTTATTAATTGTAATATTCAGCTTTAGCACTCAGGCAGAAAACATGGTTCCAAAGTTTATTAGATTTATTTTCATGAAAATTGTTTCACTTTATTATTGTAACAAAAGAAGAGCAGATTAGGACTAAATATTTAAAAGAAATTCCTGTATCTGATGACGAATACCTTTCTTATATTTTTAATTTCCTAGTTCTTTAAGTATACGCCAACCAATGTTGTCATTGTCTTATTTACAAATGAGGAAACTCAAACAGATGATTTACCCAAGAAATTCCATCAGCAGTCATACCATGTCAGCACTGATGAGGGCAGTAAACAGTTTTGTTGGTCTTTGCAAACTTCTAAGAAAAAAAAAAAAATCAGCTAATGTATCACATCGGTTCTAGATAATCGATTATCACCTGTGTTCTCCAAAACAATTTCTGACTCAACCCTTAAGTGCTGAAAGGATTAAAAGCATGGCCATTCAACAAACATTATGGAATATTTCAGAGCTGAATACATTTTAAAACAAATTTCCCACATCTCAGAATATCACTCAACCACCTATAAATTTATCAGAAACAAATGAATTCATAATCTATGACTAAACAGCAGTCTCACTCCTTAAGTAGTAAAGTAGCGTGTTCTATAAAAGAAGGGATTTTAACTGACCAGTTGTTTTAAAATTTAAAAAGCAAGAAAGTTCATGTTTCGGGCCGGTGAGATGGCTCAGCGGCTTAAGCGCCTGCCCGACAAGTGCGAGGGCCCAAGTTCGACTCCCGGAACCCATATACGAAAAAGGGGCCGGTGATGTCGACCCCCCGGCACCCACAAAAAAAAAAAAAAAGAAAAAAGTTCATCTTTCGTTTCTATTCTCTAAATAAACAAGAAAAGGAAGACGAAAATTGAGTTAGCTGCATGAATGGTCATTCCTATGTTAAATCAACTGAAAAAAAAATCACTTGTTTTTGTTTGAAAAAACATTCCATATTTTCATCCATAAGCACTTTAAAAAATTTTAAGTTCTTTAAATGTGATTATGGTCCAAGAATATATGAGAAGTTTGGATATTTTGTTTAACTGCTGATTATCTTCATAATGAACTTTGCTTTTTAAAACTAACTCAAACCTATACTTGACATAGCCCAAGAATTTAAATGATGTTTATAAACTGAATAACTGAAGGAACAATACAATTAAATGTAGCACGAGAATTAATATCATTTATTAATTAATGAAAGTTTATATTAGCAATGTAAAAAGGATACATAATCTCTGACTTAGGACAAATATTCAGAGCACATAATAAAGATGAACTTTTTATCAGAAATTCTTCATCATTTTCCCAAAAATCAGTTAGAATAAAGTCTTGATTACTGATTGAAATAATCTGTGCACTGATCTGATCTGAATCGGCCCACAATGGATCTGTGACATTAAATTCCTGAGGATTTTTGAGGCTTACTCTCCAATTGCATGTAAAATATAACTGGCCATTTTTAACTTTTTAGACTCCACTGGACTATTTGATTTTATAATTAATATTAAATGTTAATACATACTATTATTATTATCCTGAATGTTTTCTGTATTATATATTCTTTAAAGTATAATATCAAATAGTATAGTTTTATCATGTACTATTTAATATTAGATTAGTTTTATCATGTACTATTCATGTAGATTAATACCTTAAATTTTATCGTATTATTATAGAAATTTTCAAATATAAACAAAAGTATTGTGAATAGTATAATGAACTCCCATGCTCCATAAACTGACTCGATTATAAATATTTTACCATTTTCTATTTCCTTTATTGGCCTAGCCACCTTTTTCTTTCTTTTCCTTTCATTCCCTTGCAGCCAAATCCTCAATACAGTGTCATTTCAACAATAAGTACGCAAGTATGGAACCTTAACTTTTAAAGATTTTAAAATACAACAAATATGCTACTATCATCCCTGACAAATTAACAATCCCTTAATATCATCCAATGCCTAGTTCATATTCAAATTTTCTCAACAGTCTCAAAGATGTACTTTTAAAATCATTTTGCTCTTATCAGGATCCATCCAATATCTTCATATTACATTTAGTTGTTTTTTCTTGTCTTTTTTTTTTTTTTTTGTGGGTACCGGGGGGTCGACCTCAGGACCTTGCGCGCCAGCAGGCGCCCATGCCGCTGAGCCATATCACCGGCCCCTTTTTTTTTGTATGTGGGATCCGGGAGTCGAACTCAGGCCCTCGTGCTTGCCGGGCAGGCGCTTAAGCCGCTGAGCCATCTCACCGGCCCCTCTTAAGTCTTTTTTATAAGCATTCCTCCATTTTTTCTCTCAATGCTTATTCATTGGAGAAACTGTCATTTGCCTTGGGCAAACATGCATTTAGCTGATTGTTTCTTCCTGGTGTCATTTAAAATATTAAATCTCACTATTTCCTGTAAATAACTAATTAAATATAGAGGCAAAATAAATTTCAAGCATTTTCAGGCAAAAAATACTACACAAACAGGCTTGTGTACTTTCTATTATATCACGTCATACTCATATAGAGTCTAGTTATCTCTCATTTCCCGATTCCAAGATTGATAAGTGAGTCAAATTATATCAGCTTCTCTCCTCCTTCATTAAATTAATATATAAGAATTTCAATCCACATTAGTGGTTTTTGCTTTCATTAATGATTATTACCTGGGTCCATTCTTTTGCAATAACTACAAAATTGTGATGTTCTATCATTCCTTTTCCATTTATTATCTAGAGTTCCACATTATCTAGAGTTATGCATTATGTGGTCATTTTTATATAGCTCATATATAAAAAGGATGTTTGATTCATACTTTGTTTATTCACTTTTACAATGAGCTGCTGCCCTACGACACAAAAAACATGATCATTGAGCTTACTTTCTTCAAAACAAAAGGGGAGATGGGCTTTATTGAGGAAAAACTGACATATCAAAGACTGGACATATTTAGACTATACAATTTGATACATTTTGACATATCCATATACTCATGAAATACAATTAACAAAGTGAACATACATATCATCTCCCAAAGTTTCCACTTGTTCCTTCATGTCTCCTCCTTTGTGCTCTTCTCTCCTCCCCCCACCCCCAGTCTCCAGTCAATGACTTGTCTGCTTATAATCAGAATACAATCATCTCCATTTCCTATGATTTTATGTATGAACCTGAATACATTTTATTATTTTTTGGTCAGATTTTTTATACTTTGCAAAATTACTTTAAAATTAATCCTTGTCACTATGTATCAATAATTTGTTAGTTTCAAATGTTGTATGGTATCCTGTTATATAAATATACAACAGATTCATCAAATATATACCTATTAACAGTTATTTGAGCTGCTTCCAGTTTTGGGCTATTACAGATAAAGCAGGGTAATGTATTTGTATGGACATATACTTTCATTTCTCAGGAAAATATCTAATTATGGAATGGCTAGATCATGTGGCAGGCACATATTTAACATTTTCAGAAATTAAATTTTGGTGTAAAGTGTTTCATGAAATGGAAGCTGAGGCCGTAGATTTGAGATTTCTTTTTTCTTATATAGGTATTTAGTTCTAATAATTATACCTAAGGAGTAATATAGCAGCATCACACGAAATCTGATAAATGGTATTTTCATTTTCATTCACTTCAAAATACCTTTTAATTTCTCTTGATTTCTTCCTTACTCATAGGTTATGTAGGTCTGGATGCATGGGATGAGGAGGACCCCACTGACAGGTAAGCTTCTCTGCAGTCCTCTCCACTCGAGTGCTCAGTCCTCTGGAATCTCCTTGCCTTGGTCTCCCTGGTGTTGATATCCTGTCTTGTCACTTCTAATTGTTTGCTGAGTTTTACCTGGGTTAGCCCTCACTGTGCTAATCTGAGTATTCTTCCAATGAGTAAACTGAGATAATCATAAGACTCCTCTTGTTTGTTTCCCATATCTCACAAATCACTTCTTTGGTTGTCTGATATCCAGTGTCTTGAAAACCACTGCTTCATATATTTTGTCTACTTGGGATTTGTCTCAAAGATGAGAGTAAATCTGGTCTCTCTTGTTACATTTTAGTAGGATGAAGTAGTCCAGGGTTTTTGATTTTTGTTTTTTATATTATTATGAACTCATGATTTTTGTATATTTTATTTGTTTTAATACATCATAGTCATTTCCTTTTTGATTCTCAAAGTACCCCAATTTAAGCCAGTAGGAATCACTCCATTTGCCTTTGACTCCTTTGACATGTTCCTTCTAGTCCCTTTAGTTGTAAATGACAGTTAAGTGTACCAGTCTAGACATGAGGGGTTAACTGTGTATTTGCATTTGCTCAAATTGTTTTTAAAAGTAGGACAGAGGGCAAAAAAAAAAAAAAATTGTATACATATGAGCAGGTGTAACACAGTGAAAAAATACACCTATGTTGGAAGGGAACCAATTCTGCTGCATACAACACTAATACTCAACTGTTCAGTAGAGATCACAAAAGTTTTTATCCTAAACATGGAGCTCTGTGCTTCCAAACAGTCCAGTAAACCTGACTTTGTCTTCTCAACTTACGTTCATTTGCTCTTAGCTATTTCTGGAGTCTCTTTTATATCATAATAGCAGTTTGAAAAGAAGGCTTCCAACCTCAGCATTGTTTGATATTAGCAGAATCTACCTAATACTAGGGGGATGTCATTAATAAATATTATAAGGTAAGTGAGAGTCCAGTTAAGACTGAAAATACCAAAGTGAAATTAAATCCAAGGGACCGAAGTAATAGGATATCAATATTCTTCCATTTATTCCCAATCTGCTGTCTTCAGGTATTTGGTTTAACAATCTAAGATGTCACAAATCCCCTATTTTCCTTTCTCACTGACTTAAGACTTTTGATATTTGTCTTAATCTCAGCGAGACCCCTTCACAGTCCCTTATGGCCCAAATATCCTAAATTCATAGATTCTTTGGGGTAGAAGAAACTTTACATACAGAGATAGATTACCGAATCCAGGTAGATGATTTCAAAAATAGGAAATTAAGGTACACAGATTTTGTGTAATGGGTCTCTTCTAGCAAACTCTGAAACCAACAGACAGTAAAGTCATAAGTTAGGGAGACTTTCTAAATCACATAAAAAGTAAACATATTTAGATACTAGCTCTCTGAATACTCTGTATCTCACATGTCCCAAATAATTTATTTGAAAACTATATGTGCTATGATGATAATAAGGGGAACAATATTTTAGGGTCATTTATATATTTATTAATATTTTGTGAATATTTTAGTAATTGACAAAACACTAGCAGAATACAAATTTTTAACCAAAAAGCTTTAATTTTCTTAAAACCAGAGCTGTACTCACAGCTTTCAAGAGATAAAACAAAAGAGCTTTGCAAAACCTACACATACTTAAAATGACACCTGGCTTTAACTTGAATCCAGGAAACTATTCTGCTATAATCCTATACCACAAACCAATCTTCTCATCAAAGCAAAGATTTTGTTGATGAAAAATATACTCCTCAGAATTTTATGGACTAGGATTATATAAATCCAGTTGTTAACAGACCAAACCAGCAATCGTTGCCTGTAATCTTCAGAAGAACTTTCTTAGCAAATTGAGCTTTCCAACACAGACATTTGCTGCAGCTATTTTGTCATAGAGAATAATTCTCTCTCTTAAGTACCAGTGTACCCTAAATTTTGGCCATCTCAAAATGCTCATGGAAGCACTTACTGATCTAATAAATCTTGTTTTGTCTTTAATGAGTACAATTTTGAGTGATCATAAAAATCCCACATATGGTCATTACAACATTTGTTGGGCACAATCTGTTCATCCAACGGCATTTCTACTCTACACTATAAACAGCATTAGATGAGACAAGAAAAACATTCATCTACCAAGATATTCAGCCCAAGGTTATAGGAAATGAATAAAAATTATGGTTTCATATGGTCTTGGTTACACTGAGATGTTCTGATAGAGCAATCATTGAGAATAACAGTCCATACCTATCCCCTAGTTTTAGGCTCTGATCCTCAAAATACAATTACATCTGATCACTCATTTAAGATTCAGGATAACTACACGCTCTCTTTCAGATACAGTAGACAAGAAAAGTGATTTGACTTAAATCAAAGTTTGTAACGTTTTTCTAGCAATTTAGATCCTATAAAATCTATTTAAAGATTAGTGAACATTAGTACTTGCTGCAGCATTGATATTGAATCTAGAACCTTACATAATTATCTTATTTAATACACAGAAAAATAATTTTTCCACTTAACTAGTAAGTAGCAGAGCCAAGAATCAAACTCAAACTGACAATGGAGTCCAGGGTCCTTTTCATTATGCATCCCTACCATAGTCCTAGATAGCTCATAAACATTTGTTCTTTCACGTGGAAAGAAAGAAGACAATATTCCCACTAAACTGTGAAGAGATTTGAAGAGATCATGCCCAAAGAGACTGGGATCTTACTGGCTTGCTTTAGCACAGTGCTGCAAACACAGCAGTTTTCTAATCACTGTGAAATAAAGGAAGTTTAAATGAAAAGGTTTAGTCAGCTATTAAATAGGAATGCCTAAGACAAATTCATTCTCCTAAGTTCTATATGATGGAGTTAAAAGCTGTTAGTAAAAAAACTTCAAACAATATACAGGTAATTTTATAGAAGGCAGATTTTCCATTACATGAATATGAGAACTAGTTCCTAATTATACTAACGCTCTGGAAAGCAGTAGAGGAGACATCAGTGAGAGATTACAAAGAATTTGGCATTTTTTCATCATTGCTAAAATATGAGATATCCTATATTTGGTGTATAAGTGAATTGAGCTATCAGGTAAATTTTTGATATATATTCACCTCTTTCTACTTTACATATTCAGTTTTGAAGCGAAATGCTCACATGACCTAATGATATGTAAGCAGTTAAAACTCAATCAATATATCTTCTAAGAGCAATGCATTAACATTTAAATGACTCATGTCACACCAGTTTCTTTAACGCATATATTCACAATTATTAGCAATTAAATAGCAAAAAGTAAGTTTTTTATTTAAATGATTATCGCATTTCAGAAAATGTAAGTTTGATATTATTTTAAACTGGTCTTTAACTTTATCAAACACTAGTACAAATCTATAATAGTCTAACTATCCCACATTAAAGCATACTTAACGAAATTAGAGAGCCAGGGTAGTGGTACATGCCTACAGTTCCACCCACTTGAGCTGAGGCAGGGGAAACACTTGAACTCACCACGAGCTCAAGATCAACACAGTGAGATGTCTCAAAAAAAAAAGTGTGCTGGGCATGGCGGTACACACC
The DNA here is from genome assembly GCA_028451465.1 of Erethizon dorsatum. Lineage (NCBI taxonomy): Eukaryota > Metazoa > Chordata > Mammalia > Rodentia > Erethizontidae > Erethizon > Erethizon dorsatum. The sequence goes on from CM051838.1 coordinate 60,753,226, forward strand.
AGCAATTCCGCAATTGTGGTTGTGCCTAAGGCAGTAGCACTACAAGTCTGAGACCAGTCTGGGCAACTTAGTGATTCCATAAGACCCTGTGTCAAAACAAAAATTTCCAAGGAAGGAGAGGGAAAGGGAACTTAAAAGAATTAGGATGAATTATACACATGTACCAACTCCCCACAATGAATGTAATGATTATATATTGTAAACATGTACTAATAAAAATAAAAGTAAATAAAAACAAGTCTGAAAAAAAAAAAAGTTAAAGGCCGGGGCTGTAGCTCAGTAAGAAGGTGCTAGATTTGATTCCTGGTACTATAAAAATAAAAATACACACAAAACAAGCAAACAACAGAAACCATGTTAGGACTCATCATCTGAATGATACTCAGAAATGCCAAGGAGATGCAGCCATGGCACCTACCTTGGTCAGGTGGATGACTCCTTTGGAAGTCACTGAACAACCCATGAAGCCAACATACTGAAGTTCAGGACAGTGCTCAGCAAATGCTTTCACTGACTGGTCTGTTACCTAGGGAAGAAACATGAAGAAAGTTTTTCACTGTAATATTATAGTGAACTCAAGAATATGGCTGCTACCAGAAATTCCCTCTGCCTCACCTTGCATCATCACTAATTCCCTTTCCACTAGAGCATTTGAATCAACATACAAAATGTTACAATATCTATTGTTTTCTTTAAAAAAAAAACCTCCTTGACCCCATTCTACCTATCACCTCATGCTTTTGTATGTTATCATACAAAATACCCCAAAGAGATGTATTTTGCTACCTTCATTTCATCCCTCTTTTTCTGACTGTCTCTTTCTTCATCTGTGTCTAGCTCTGTCTGTGTGCATGTATAAGAAATATATGATATATATACGAGATATATATATAACATTTTTATTGACAGTTAATTCATACATCATAAAATTCACTCTTTCAAAAGGTATAGTTCCGATGTTTTTAATAAAGCATCAGCAAGCATCACAAGGTTGTGAACCATCCCCAAAAGAAATTCCATGCCCATTAGCAGTCATTCCCCTGTCTCCCTCTGTCTCCAACCCCTGACAATATTCTGTCTCTGGATTTGTCTTTTCTGGGCAATATACAAATGGAGCATACAATTGTAATCTTTTGTGTCTGTCTTATTTCACTTAGCATAATATGTTCGAGGTTTATCCATGGAGTAGAATATATTAGTACTTTGTTCCTTTATATTGCCAAATAATATTTCATTATATGGATGCAGCACAGAATTGTGTTCTCCCAAAATTCTTATTTTAAGGGTCGACCCCAAGTGTAGCAAAACTGGACCATATTTGGAGACAGGCCTGTTGCAGATATAGTTAAGTTAGGATGAAGTCATATTACAATAGAGAGGGCCCCCAATCCAATACAACAACTATCCTTATAGAAATGGGTAACCGGGCCGGTGAGATGGCTCAGCGGCATAAGCGCCTGCCTGGCAAGCGCGAGGGCCCGAGTTCGACTCCCAGAACCCACATACGAAAAAAGGGCTGGTGATATCGCTCAACGGCACGGGCGCCTGCTGGTGCATGAGGTCCTGAGGTCGACCCCCAGTACCCACCAAAAAAAAAAAAGAAATGGGTAACTGGAACACAGACACATACAGGGAGAATGTCACGTAGAGATATAGAGTTATGCTGCTACAAGCAAGGAATGATGAAGATGACTTTTTTAAAAGGATGTATCAGAAGCTATGAGAAAGCCAGGAACATATACTTCACATAAGCTTCAGAAGGAATATGGCCCTGCCAACTCCACATCTGTAAGACAATAAATTTCTGTTTAAGCCAGTTGGTTTATGGTACTGTAAGAGTGGCCCTCGGAAAATAGTATACATTTGATCCCCTCTAATCAGCTTTTGTTTTTATCATTCAACTGTTACCATCTATCAAATTAAATGGTCAATTTAGGCCAATGGTGGTGAACCTATGACACACATGCCGCGGTAGGCTGTTGGTTACCATTGAAAGCTCTAAAAGGTTCACCATCAGTGGTTTAGGTTCTCACCCGAGCCTTTCAACAGCATCTGACACACATGATTTCTCTTGAAACAATTAATTCACTCATTTATCTAGAAGACCCACATCCTTCTGGATTTTTTTCTTCCATAGTCACTCTGCTGAATTTCCCTCTCATCTCAGTCCTCACTTCATTTCTCTTATCTGTCTTATTTCACTGCCTAGCTGGCCTAATCTAATTGCATGGCACTAAATACTAACTATGTATTAATACCTCTCAAGCTCCTATCTCTAGCCTAGACTTCAGTGCTCTACTTCAAACTTCTATATCCAAATTTCTCTACCCTTGGACATCTATAGGCACCTCAATCATAATATGTCCAAAGATGAAATCTTTATATTCTAAACAAGCCTGCTCTTCCCTGGGACACCCCACTTTCACAAAAAGTGTCATTATTCACCTAGGAATTTGAACCAAAACATTTTCCTTTCAAATTCTATCCAGTAAACTAGAAAATGTTGTCAATTCTTCCAAACATATCATAAACCTGGCTGCTACTCACCTCTGCCACCACTACCAACTTGGTTCACTACTAGTATCTTCTCCTACCTGAACAATGGAAACAGCCTAAGTGACACCTCTGATTCCATTCTTGTTCCTCTTTTTGTGTTCTGTTCTGTTCCATCACTATGTAGTTCAGTCTGGTCTTGAACTCACCCAGGCTGACCTTGAATTCATGGTGATCTTCTTGCCTCAGCCTCCTGAGTGATGGGATTGCAGGGGTGTGCCCCCACACCTGGCTTCCTCTCTTTATTCTTCACATAATGGTCACAGGATGTAACTAATATCATTCTTCTGTTCAAAACTCCCTAATTTTTTTATTAGTACACATTTACAGTACATAATTTTTTATCACACTTACAACCCAAACTCTTTACCATGGCTACCAAAGCTCTTGACAATTTGACTGCAGTCAGACCTCAACTTCCTTCCTTCCCTTCCATTTCTCTTATTTACTCTACCCAAAGTAGTGTCATTCTTCTTCAAACATGCCACACTTGTCTTTCTGTCCCAAAATCTTTGTATTTGCTCTACCCTGTTCCCTGAATACACCCCCTGAGAAGGCTACATGATTCACTTCTTAATTTCATTCCTATCTCTGCTTCATTGGTACCTCCTGAAAATAACACCAAATAATTCTGCTAGTTACTGTCTCTTACTCTGCTTTGATTTTTCTCCATAACATTAATCACTACCTAATTACATCTACTATTAGTTTGCTGTCTTCAAACTAATCAGAATCTGCCCTTCCACTAGAAAAACCAACCATTTTTGTTTGTTTTGGATAGCTTTAGTCTTAGAACCAAAAGTCCAACTCCTCATAAAACTCCTCGGCACAGGCCAACTGCAAGAGCTGACCATCTTAACCAGGTAGCTGATCCCTTCAGACTCACTGGTATAAGATTAGCACCTAGAACAATCCTTGGCATTTAGTGGAGATAAAAGGAACACTTAAATAAAGGTACATTATATCATACTACTTCCTTTTATTTTCAGACCAAAGGTGAACTTTTATTATTTTAAATGCATTGATTTCTTTAAAAATAGCATTATCCTAGTAGCTTTATATGGTTGGTGTGTTTGTTATATGTGTTACAAAATCTTTTTCCTTTCTTTCCCTTCTCTTTTGAGATAAGGTCTCACTATACTGCCCAGGCTAGCCTCAAACTCGTGGATTCAAGGATCCTCATACCTCAGCTTCCCAAATAGCTGTGACTATAGGTTTGCGCCAACATGACCAGCTCCAAAATCTTTTTTAGAAAAGGGGGAGGTGGGAACATTTTTACCTCAGTGGCTCTTAACTTTGTTGTATATCGTGGTAATTTTATATGTCAACTTGACTACACTACAGGGTACCCAGATATTTGTTTAAACATTATTCTTGTTGTGTCTATGAGAATGTTTGTGGATGAGACTTACAACTGTATCAGTACACTAAATAAGGCAGATTGCCATCCCCAGTGTGAATGGGCCTCATTCATCTAGCAAAGACCTAAATAGAACAAAACTCAGAGTAAGAGAGAATTTCGGCTCTCTCTGCCTTACTCTCTTCTAGCTGGGACACTGGTCTTCTCCTGCCTTCAGACTCAGACTTGGACTGGCACTATATCATGGGTTCCCCTGGGTTTCCAGATGGATGACTACAGATTTGGGGAGTTTTGGGTTTCTGTAATCATTTAAGTCAACTCCCTATAATCATCTCTTGATAGAAAAATACATAATCTCCTAGTGCCTCTGTTTCTTTGGAGATTCCTGACTAATACAATGTGTATTACAGTCTTCTGAGGAGTTTATTAAAAATTCAGAGCCAAAAAGGATGGAACTCAAGGATTTGATTTTTAACAACCCCCAAAGTGACTCAGTTATTTTAAAGCTTAAACTCTCAGTGCTGCAAAGAATGTACACTAATAGTATTTTTGGTATTTCCAACCACCCTTGCTCTAAATGAAAGGCAGAATGAAATTTCCTATTTTTCTCCCCTACCTCCAAAAAATTTCCATGTATAAAACTATCTTTTTGTAATTGTGCTAAAATTTTCACCATAGCTTCACAAAGACATAGCTTATAACAAGTAGTCCACATACTATCGAACACACAGTTAATATTAGATTTACTTTCCTCCCAGTCAAGATGAAATCAACAAGTTAAATACTTTTGTTAGTTTTGCCAACAGATTTACATCTCTTTTGCATTAGCTTTAGTATGGATGACTTTTATTTTCTGTCTTCTTTATGCTGAACAGATACTGGAAAAATAGAAGTATGTGAACAGCCTTAATTCTAAAACAATCACAAGAATATTTTCCTAAAATAATGAAACCAACAGCATCCATGGTAAACCTGATAAAAGATTAATTCTACCATCAAAAGTATACTTAAGCATATTAAGATTAAGGGTGCCACTGATAAATTAAAAATGGGCTTTCCTGACACTCAGATTTCTAAAGACATTGTGTTAACAAAAATACTTATGGCCTTAAAATCACTAGAAGCTTCCATGAAACTCAATCTCTTTTTAAAAACAAAACACGGTATCAGAGGATAAGTACATAATCAGATGTTTAAACACCCTGCTCAATCTGAATGTACCATCAAGTCTTGCCTATTCTCATATTCAAGGAGGAAAGGAACTCAAATAAGAATTAAGGACACAAGGAAACTCAGGCTCAAGGGGCCAGAGCTTTGAGAGAGAAGAAAAAGGACATTAAAAATTCTTTTTCTTTAACCTCAAGCAATCAGAATAAAGCCACCCAAAGCAGCCTCTGCCATCAACAGAGCCCTAGAAAAGGTAGGCCAGAGTGACTCCTTACGGTACAGAAACACTTTTAGTTGGCTCAGGTATGTTTTAGAAGGCAAATACATAGCATCTTGAAAATCTGGGTGGCATCCAGATCCATTCTCAAAAATAGAAGATCAGTTAGAGATCTGAGCAGAAGATCTGGCAGAAACACAAAAGTACATTACGGGAGGCAAGTATGCATTGGTCCGAGCTTCTCTAGGACCCTGGAGTAGGGCTGTCTAGTTTCAAATCCCAGGTGGATCACTCACCAGTTGTGTGATTTTGAACAGCTCATTTTACTTCTCTAATACTTTATTCTTTTTATAATACAAAGAAAATAACTTCCTATTTCACAGAGTAAGGTATGAGGGTAAAATAAGATAATGCATGTAAAATGTTTTTGAAAAGTGCATGGAATATTGTCATTCCTCAATATTTTAGCTATTATTATCAGCCCTGGTTCCCTTCCATCTGTAATCTGATTCTTAGCCAAGATGAAGGGTTTGACATACATAAGAGGATAATTCAAAACCAGTGGAATTAAACCATCTAGTTTATTCTCCTGGTTCCTTTAAGAGATCCCAATCTTCATTTGGAAGCTCTAGGATATGACCTAAACCCTGGGATAGGAGTGAAAAAACAGGTGAAAATTTATTACTGACAACTAACAAAAGGAATCCTATTTTGTTAAGGTTTTCAACCTGTTTATACATTAAAATCATCTTAGGAACTTTCTGACTTCATTTCTGGGTGGAGATCTACATCCATTTTATTTTAAAAGCTCCCCAAGAGATTCTAATATCTAGGCTGGGTTATGCACGAATTCTAATACCTCCTTCAAAGTGTGGTTCTCAGATCAGCAGCATTAGCATCACATTGGAGCTTGATAATAAAAATCTCAGGCCCTTCCACAGAACTACTGAATCCTAATCTGTGTTTTAACAAAATCCTCACATGATTCTTATGCACCTTAAAGCTTGAGGAATACTGCTCAAAAGACAAAGGAATAAATCATCTTGAGGGGAGATAAAGCAAAAACTGAATAGCCATGTCATAATTCAAGCCTTATGGAGTTTTGAGGTTGTTTTGTTTCATTTTGTTTGCTTTGTTTTGTTTGATGGTACAGAGGACTGAACCCAGGACCTTGTGCTGAGCTACATTCCCAGCCCTTTTTTTAATTTTGTTTTTTATTTTGAAACAGGGTCTCAACAAATTGTCTGGGCTAGCCTTGAATTGAGAACCTCCTGCATTAGCCTGTCAGAATCCTGGTATTAAAGGCCATCACACCTGGCTATGAAGAATTTTTTAAACAGCTTTACTGAGGTAGATTTTGCATACCATAAAATTCACCCATTTTAAGAGTATAATTCATGGAGTTTTAGTAAATTTGTGCAATTTCATATTTATCACCAAAGTCCAGTTTTTTAATACTTTTACTGAACCACCCACAAAATTCTCTTTTGACTTTACGCCCATATATAATTACAGGCCCCCCCAGACCCAGATCCAGGGAACTACTGCTCTGTTTTCTGTATCTGTACTGTTGCTTTTTCTAGAAATTTTATGTAAAAAGAATTCTATCATATGTAGTCCCTTTTGTTTTCACCAGTGTAATGATTTTGAGGTTTATCTATGCTGTTACATGTTATCAGCAGTTTACTCATTTTCTTGGTGAGTATAATTCCATAGTATGAATATACAACATTTTGTTTATTCATCAGTTAATAAATATTTCAACTTTTTCAGTTTGGGGCTTTTAAAAATTGGGTTGTTTGTCTTATTAAATTGTAGGGGTTTTTGTTTTGTTTTGTTTTTGTGGGTACCAGGGGGTCGACCTCAGGACCTCGCGCGCCAGAAGGCGCCCGTGCCGCTGAGCGATATCACCGGCCCCTTTTTCGTATGTGGGATCCGGGAGTCGAACTCGGGCCCTCGCACTTGCCGGGCAGGCGCTTAAGCCGCTGAGCCATCTCACCGGCCCAATTGTAGGGGTTTTTAAATGTATTCTTAATATAAATATTTTATCAGATATTTGTTTCAGAAATATTCCACTCTACGTCTTGTCTTTTCTTCATGGTGTTGTTAGCTCTAATATATAGGTCTAAGATGTCCTTAATCTTTTTTTTTTTTTTTTAAGTGCTGGGGATCAAACCCAGAGCCGCAGCCAGGCTTGGAGAGCACTCTACAACTGTGCTACACTCCTGCCTAGCGCTTATCTTTGTGTGTGGTGTGAAGTAACAGTAATCATTTTTGCATATCCAATTGTACCAGCCTCATTTGCTGAAAAGACTATACAACACTGGGGAACGTTAAGGCTCCAGCCTGGAATACCTTCACTTAAAGAATCATAGAGACTATGGGAAAATGAGGCAGAAGTGAAAGTTAGAATGCATGCAGAAATGTGATTCAGGATATGGGAAAAAGCATCAGAGAATTAGGGAAGAGTGAGATCAATTTGCAAAGCAGATTTTGATCTTTCAGACAAGGCACTAATGAAAATAAAGAGGAAGATAAACCCCAATTCAACATGAGTCACATGGTATAGCAAAGAAGAATCAGCTCTTTATGAGGCACTGTAGCAACCAACTAGACACTTATATCTGCATGAAAAGGAAGTATTTAGTATTACGTTCAGGAAAGTGCTTGTAATAAGGAACGTCCATTGTGACTTCAAGTGGACCACAAAAAGCCTAATATAGACGTGTGTAAAGATCCTAGTGGCAGCACTTTAGGTCCGGAATCCTAAGGGGACCTTCTCTAGCTGCTAACCCTGAAGCTAATGCAAACCAGAAATATAGGCAGGAAAAGGAAAAAGGAGGACAATGTTGTTTCACATAAGCTTATGAGGTTGCAGTCAATGAGAAATCTTTGAGGGTGGTTTCCTGTGAGATAAATGTGGGAACAAGAGATAAGCCCCTTCAAGAGGCAGAAGTAAAAGGCTTACAAAATCTAGAACAGGGAGACAACTGTAATCACACGGTGGTAAAAATGGCCTTATGTGAATTAAACTAATTCTACACAGGCAGTAACTGTTCATAAATGCAATTTGGGCTCATGGATTACTCTGTTCTAACCTAGAGATTCAATCTCTAGACAGCTCACACTGAGTTTAAGTTTGGGGTACTCATAGCCATGGAGGTAAAGAGAGAAGAGACAATTAAAACAACTAAATTTACTAAGGCCTTAGTGTATGTTAAAATAAGACCTCTCAATGGAATAATAAATTCGGGATCCCAACAGTTCTGAGAGGCACTACTATCCCTATTTCATAGGTGACTAAAATAAGACTACTGGAGATTGACTTTCTTTTTTTTTTTTTTTTTTTTTTAATGTGGGTACCAGGAGTCAACCTCAGGACCTCGCGCTTGCCAGGCAGGCGCTTATGCTGCTGAGCTATCTCACCGGCCCTGGAGATTGACTTTCTAAAATATCAAACCACTAGCAGGGGGCAAAATGAAGATTTTTTTGTTGTTTGCTTCTTTATTCTGTGGTGCTGGAGACCAAGCCCAGGGCTTTGTGCATGCTAGGATAGTGTTCTACCACTGTGCCAAACCCCCAGCCCTGCAAAACAGGGATCATAAATTCTAGTCTTTCAGGTTTTGAACCCCAGCTTCTTTACATTATACAAATTAAGGTGTAATTCCTTTCATGGTATTAACTCCATTAAAATTCCAGGCTTTCCCTTCACCTCAAGAGAAGTAGAGTGGCAGGCATCAAGGACCAATGGGTCAATTTTTTAAGGAATTTCTGAAGAAAAATGCTATCCTTTGATTTTTTTTTTTCCTCTCTTGCAGTTAAAATGGTGTGTTACTGACTCTGTGACAATTTCGTATATTCTGAGAACTATTCCCAAAGTGTCACACATGAAAGATGAATGCATGTAGAAGGTTAGGTAATCTAATTCAGAGATGTTGAAGTGGCTGGATTAATGACAGTAAATTATAAAAATGAAGACGTAGTAACTGGAATCTAAGGAAGCATTTTATCTAGAAAGGATTAAAATTAAAGAAGAAAAAAGGATGATAAAACATTAATAAACTTCAGGATTCAGAATAAAGAAGTGCAATTTATTCTTATTTTGAGACAAAGTTTTCCTAGTCCAATGGAGGTATCTTTTATTAGATAAAATATAACCAAGCCTAGCTCCCAAAATAACCAGTAACATACTTGGGAATATTTTAATCTACACATCACAATCCCAGTTCGGTTCAATTTCCCAAGGTCCCTCTGACTAGACCCCAAACCAAATTTGAAAGAGATAACCAAATTATGGAGGAAGGAAAGGCAAGCAGAATGTTATGACTTGATACTGAGGAACTCTATCTTATGAGAAATATGAGAAATGTATAGGCTTAGTGGATCCTAAAGTACATTTGAGTACTAACACACAGCAGGCCCATGACTTGATGAATCCTTTCATTAAAGGCTCTGATAGAAGAAAAATAAAGGGAAAACTATACTTCAAAGTCAAGCAGGTATACACAAGACTTGTTGAAAGAATATCCTGGCCTCCAGGAGACCATACCATTGCAAGGTCCATAACACCATCATAATTACACCAAAAGGTGCCTTTGTTAGACCTGGCCACATGCCAGTGTGAGTAAGCATCCCTACCTGATGAACTACAAAGAATATGTGAAACACTGTGATGATAGAAATGTCAGATGTAAGAACTTTACTTCAAACCCCAATAAATATATATTATATTTACAGGAACTTTAAAACTGGAACACAATAAAAATTTTCTATTTGTTTATTCAACTCCTCAGAATCTGTGTAAAAATTATCTTTTTCCTCTTCACCTTTTTGCTTTTATGTATTAATCTCTCACAGAATGCAGTATGTATACTTGCTATTAATGAAGGCAATGAGAGGCCTTCTGGGCTCATATCAATTAATGCACTAGGAAGCCTTCTTATTTGAAACAGTAATATAAAAAGACACAAAAGTTGGCACTTGTCACATAAAAATAGATAAATATGGAGGCAAAAGACAATATGGATCACTTTATAAATATTTCAATAATACTTTTATGACTACGTTCTTTATTTAATAAAAAGTAAATATCTAGTATTTCAAAAAATCTAAAAGTAGATTATTGAAAACAGAGTTTCATTTAAACTATGATTAGACAACAATGTTTACTGAGCATGTTGTGTGCCAAGTACTATGCTGCATACAATGAATAAGACAAATTGCCCTTGTGGACTTACAATCTGGCAAGAAGAGCATATGTTAAACAAACATTTATTTCAAGTGTGAGCACTACATTAATGTACTCATTTTAAGTCATCAATGAATTATTACTTTCGACATATGTCATTAAGTATGTAGTTGATGTGAAAAGAAGCCAAAAATCCTACTCAATTGTTACAAATAATTTTTTTCTCATTTCAAACATTTAAAATTAGTAACATTTCAGTAGAGAATTATAATAAACGTTGCTTTTATGTATCAAGGAGAAAATAAGAATTGTTTAACTCATATTTGCTGATACAACTTTATCATAATGCAATTATTTCATCAAGCAAATCAAAATCATAAAGCAATGAAATTTAACTTTTTAGCTTTTACTATGAAAAGTTTCAAAACTATATAAAAGTAGAGAAAATTATAAAAAACAACTTACACTTACCATCTTCTAGCTTCAATAATTATTGTCATGGCTAATGCTGTTTCATATTTGGCCCTCATCTACTTCTTTATTTATAAATATTTCCATACATCTCTAAAAAAACAACACTTTTTTCAAAACAAAGTAATTCAGCAAAAACGTTCATGTGAAACAATATGAACTATGTATATTTTAATGGAGATAATCTAACAGTGACTTACAGATCTCATTAAAAATTTACTGTAATTTTATATAACTGACCCTCTGTCAACAAGAGCACTGAAATTCATAACTAATAATTTTCTAAAAGTCTAAAATTCCATTAGTGTCCAATGAACATTTAATAATTTGATTGCTTATTTGACCTCCCCTTGTTTTACTCATTCTATCCTTAATGTACTCTGGAAAAGTTAGATTGGCTGATAAAAGAGTGGTTTATAAATTCTGTATTAAAGTACTATGCCAGGGAAATTAGTCCACAAATAATGGCATAGATACCAGTACCTATTGAAAAGATCTCTAATTTGTGTATGAGTTAACTACTTTCCTTCAATTTGCTAAGTTTCTTTGATCTATAGTGTTTGAGTTTACTGAAATTCAGTGTTTGTATAATGTAAATGAAACAGAATTTGTATATTCTGTATCTGCTCATTCTTTTAATTCAGGAAAGGGGTTTAGATTACTGTAATCTAAAAAGTAACCTACTAATGCAACAACATAGCAGTATATAGAAGTAACATTTACAAAGCAGTTTTTAGCAGACACATGTACATTAGCATAGTGAGACAAACAGGCAGGTACAACTGCCATTTTACATGAAGAAGCAGAAAAATTAAAGTGATCTACCCAAGGTTACATGTGAGCCCAATAGTTGCTTCATAAACATACATAATTCTTTGGTTATATTATAAAAAAAAAGTTGTAATTCTCTGAAAGTGAAGGTCTCTCTTCAATTCTGTCAAACTTTCAGTTTTAAATAAAACCGTTAGGTTTCCAGCGATGGTTAGTTTAAGAATTCATTTCAAAGACTAAAAAAAGAGAAATTCACAAGAGTATGATTGAAGTCTAAATTAAATCCACCATGCAGATAGCTTACCAAAATTTGTGTGGATGTATCACGACTTACATAAGAAAATAGGAAAAAACAGAAATGGTATATAAAACTTGAATTCTGAATCGTCTAATTTTGAAGTCTCATCATAAAGATTGAAATGAACTTAACGTCCAAGAAGGCTAACACACAAAGACCAGTGAAAGAGTCCTGAATAGCAGCAGAGCTACTTAGTATTTCAAAAGGAATGCTAAATAAAAATAAAACACAGAAAAGAGAAAGCCAGCCATTACAGACTTCCAAATTGTTCATGGTTCTTTCCTTATCTATATAACACTGTTTTCTTTGTTTTCCTTCCCCAACCCTATCTGAATACCTTTTCCTCTCCATGTCATTTGTTGATTTTCTCCTTTTCTGCATTTCCATATGTCCCCTTACCCCCTTCCTCCAATTTTTTTTCTTTTTGTCATGTTTCCTCTGAATTATTTTGCCTAGCGTCACCATTCCTTAACTAACTGGTCATAGTATGGAATGAAACCTTCTCTCCCCCTACCCCCTCCTGGTACTATGCATTGAACCTAGAGCTTCCTCAATGAACTATGTCCCCAGAATTTTTTTATTTTAATTTTTGTTTTGTTTTGTTTTTGCAATGCTGGGGATGGAACCCAGAGCCTCATGAATGCTAAACAAGCACCCTCAGAGATAGAGTCTTGTTAAATTGCCCAGGCTGGGCTGGAACTTGCAACCCTCCTGCCTCAGCCTCTCAGAATGCTGGTATTACAAGTGTGTGCCATTATGTCTGGTTAGCAATGAAAGCATTTTAAATACAAGTATTATACTAATTCAAAATCAGTGACATTAAACTTTTACTTATCTCAAAAATAAATTTAAGGGCTGGGGATGTAGCTCAGCAGCACAGTACCTGCCTGGCAAGTGCAAGGCCCTGAGTTCAATTCCTGGTTCCAATTAATTAATTAATTAAGATTCTATGACTCTATAATATCACTGGAATCAGGCTGCTACCTAGGTTTAAATCCAACTTCACCTCTTATTAACTGTGTGGGCTTGAATTTGTTTCTTATGTAAAGAGTGTGAAAATGAGATACCAACCAAAGGGGGTTATTGTGAACATTCCAAGAGAATACGTATATGCCAAGCACATACTGTTATGGTTTGTGTCGTGATGTCCCCCTAAAGCTTCATGTGGTCATGGGGTGCAGGCTTTTCAGAGGCAGCTGAATCTACAGTTTGTGACTGATTCATGATCTAATGCTGGGATTAAGGGTGTGAGTGCTACACCCGTCCTAGGGTGGGTAGCCTGCATACAATATAAGAGACTCTTGAAAGAGGCTTGCTCTCCTCTCTGTCTTGTTGCTTTTGCTGTCTTCTGCAGCCATGGACACCTGCCCCTCTGCCATGTGCCACCCTGGCTTGGAGCCAGCCAATTATGAACCGAAACCCCTACAACCTGTGAGCTAAATAAACCTTTCCTTCTTTAATCTTGTGTGTCGGGTATTTTGTCTCAGCAAGGAGAGAAAAGTAACTAAGACACATACTATACAAAGTTGTCAATAAAGGTTACACACTATTCAATGTATACATACTTCCTTTGCCCACTTCCTTGGAAATAACATTTTGAACACTGTACAAAGTTCACTTATTCCTGTCATTATATGCAAAAGAATATAAATCAGCATTTAGTGAAAATCTGTTATGATATATCACATCTACCCTTTTCAAAGCCACAAGAAATAGAAATGACAACACCTAAATTGTTTTATTCTATTCTTATTCATTAAACTGAAGTTATATATAAGGGAGGGGGAGAGTACAAGTTAAAACTTTCAATTAGTAAAATAACAGTAGCAAGTTTCACTGTACATAAAAGGTTGTCTTATATTTTGCAGTATTTTAAATTATAGTTCATAAAAGAAGCAATCCAAATAACTGTGTTTTGTTATACTGTACTGCTTCCATTTTAAATGTTCTAACTTGACAAATTATTTAATGCTATTTTATTCTAAAAGCACTTTGACAGACTACTTTTGTTAAAATCTTTGTAAATTATAACAAAGTATATGCATGCAAAATTAAGTTTTGTAATGGACTTAAATATACAAGGCCTTGGGTAACAGTTCCTCCTTTCTCAAGAAAATATATAAAGCAAGTTTTCATTAAGATGTTGAACTCCTATATAGGAAGAGACCTATTTTAAATGTCAGAATTCCATAACAGCAAAGAACACAGTCATCCCTGGAAGGTTGGCATATAATAAGCAAAAGGAAAATACACAGAAGCAAGTGCACAACCTTCAAAAAGTCACCTGTGCTTGTAAAAATATTTCAGATTAGACTTTAATATTTTAGCAGAAGAAAACGCTTCCTCAGATGAATAGAATCTAGCCAAGGCATAAAGCCCTAATAATCTGTATTTTAATCATAAATGAAAGGCAATAATCATTTATTTAAAAAAAGAATACAAACACTTCGGTGTCTGAATGCAGAACATTTCTTACATATTCATATTAACATTCTTTAAACAGAAAACCTATCATCAAAAACAAAACCTAAAATTAGGTTATACATTTTTCATCATGTCAGACAAATACATTCACAGCTCACTAAATGTTCTTTCTTACATTTCAAACAGCTTATGAAATCCCACCTCCTTTAAATAAGGTTTCCACAATAACTGGAAGAAAGACAAACAGTCCACCATGTACCCTAACCCAGTCCACTGAGCACATATCCTTAACATCTGCAGAAGTAGTCATGCTAATAGCAGTAAAGAAGGCACTATCTCTGTCAATTTTGGCAGAAGAAAGTATAAGGTATAAATATATCTCATTTTTCTAAATTAGAACCTCAGAATGGGCAGAGCTTGTGTTGTACAATGTCAAGACACAATTTATCAGTCCAGGTAGAGGGATCAAATAAGGTTTTCAGATACTGTTACAATAACACTGTACTCAAGTCCCAGTTAACACTTATCAGTAGCACAGGGCGCAAGAGATAATAAGTGCTTAAGAAATATTTATTGAATAAATGAAGGAATAAAATCAATCAAGTAATCCAGGAAAGGCACATAATGGAAAAAACGTATCACTGAAAACAAATTGGTAAGTGTAATGCACAATTTCTATCATGAAGGAAAAGTCAGTATCTGAGTGCATATGTGCCAGGCAGTGTCCCGGATAATTTTGATTTATATTTATTTATTCTAAAGTATAAAGTTTTAAAATGTTTACACATTTTATCCCAGGATAGGGACTTTTGTAAATTTCTACAGAATAGGCTAAGCAAAGAAGCAGAAAAATCTATAGACTAGGATACTTTCTGCAGCACTATGTATAGTAACAAAAAAGTTGAAACCACCCAAATGCATTAAAATAGGAAAACGGTTAAATGACAGTGCATATTTTTGATAGAATGCTATGTGGCCACAAAAGAATCTTACTAAAAGTATTTAATAAAATAGGAAAATGCAATATAATTGAGAAGGCAAGATATAAAATTTTTAGGGGTATGAACATGATTAAAAATTATTATGACCTTGGGCCGGTGAGATGGCTCAGCGGCTTAAGCGCCTGCCCGGCAAGCGCGAGGGCCCGAGTTCGACTCCCGGATCCCACATACGAAAAAGAGGCCGGTGATATCGCTCAGCGGCACGGGAGCCTGCTGGCGCTCGAGGTCCTGAGGTCGACCCCCCCGGTACCCACAAAAAAAAAAAAAAAATTATTATGACCTGAGGAGATAAAATATTAACTGCCTCTTAATAGTGAGATTATAAGGTATAATTCTATTATCTTTATGATTTATTTTCCAAAATTACACATCAATATTTTTACACTATTATAATCACAGAAAATAAATAATAGGAAAAGGAAAAAAATGTAGAAACATTTTCAACTTTATCCTTTTTATTCTTATTTTATCCTAAATTATTTTCACAAAAGTTTAGAAAATATAAGACATAAAGAACATATCACATCTTGATCATTTTTACTCCCCTGCCCCAAGCTGAATGTAATCACTATGTATCTCAAACATACACTAATAAAAACATTTTTAAAAAAGAAAGTGCCAATCTCTTAGAAGTTGAAAGATTATGAAATATTTAACATAGAATTTTAAGTATAAATCAGTATTTCTACCTGGCCTTTATTCTTCCAAAGCAACTTCTATAAACTATGGAATAAACAAAAAACACTATCAAATAGTATATACTACATCTACATATCCTTTGTTAGGCCAAAAACTTGTATGTATTGAGAAAATGTAACATCTTTTTAAAACTAAAAAGAAATAATGTTATAGAGGCAATTTGCTAATTTAGAATCAAAATACAAATCAGAAATATAAAAGACCAACTCATTGCTCCAACATAAAACAAGTCATTCAGTTAGAACCTAGCATTAAATAGTATTTTAGGGTTGCAAGTAGGTATGTGGTAGAGTACTCACCCAGTATATATAAGGCCCTAGGTTCAATCCCCAGTAGCATGAAAAAAGAGAGGGAGGCAGGAGGGAGGGAGAGTGGGAGGAAAAGAAAGTGCATGAATATGAGATGCTTAGTTGAGGGATACATTCCAAGAATTTATAACACCAATTGCTTCAGCAACATGGTGATAAATGCTTGAAGTACACAGCTTCTCACCTGTGTTGAATCTGAAAACAAAATAAATCATATATGCCCCACACTTCGTTTGCATGGGACTATAAAATATAGTTAGATTTGCTTTATAATAACTGAATTAGGGAGCTAGTGTTCTCTTTTAGCCTGATGACTGCTAGAAATCATTATTCTATCTCCAAATTTTCTCCACAATCAATTCTGAGATGCCTGAGAGGCACCTTATTCCTGCTCAAATACCCATCTGTTAGTTGCTGTCTCTACAATCTGTTGACTCGGTTTCTGTTGTGACTATGTCTGTGACAGCAGAACCACTCACTGGGATGTAAAGCTTTTCTGCCTCCTGTGACTGCTCCAGTGTTGGGATGTGATCTCCTGCATCTCCTACAGCCTCCAGCCCTCAGAAAGTCAGAGCACTGCCTTCTTCCTGACTCTGTGCCAACCTTCACCAAAATGGACACCTGAAGACCACCTGTTGGGGCCCACGCACTCACAAAGCCTGTCTCTCTCACACACAGTTCTTTGGTTTCTCGCCTGTTACCTGTAGCCATGGCAACTAAAACCCCAAACAAGGGATTGAAAAAAGGATTGACTGAGGAAGAGATGCTATACACTTTCTTCCCCACCACCACCACATGCCCAGCTCTCTCCCCACAAGTTTTCAAAATATATACATTAGAAATTGGCAAATACTCTGTGTATATGTATACGCTGTGGTTTGGTAACTTTCCCCCAGAGTGCAAAGATGTGCAGGCTAGGAGACTCAGGAACCTCCTTCTCCCTTTTTTTTTTTTTTTTCCCATGTTTTCTTGTTACTTTTGCCATCAAGTGAGTAGCTATCTCTACCACATACTCCCATTATGATGTACTGCCTTGCAACAGGCAAAACAAAACAAAACAAAACCAGGGCCAACCAACTATGGAATAAAATCTCCAAAACGGTGTATGCTATTCCCCTTCTAGGTATTTTCCCAAAACAGTTCAAGAAATCATTTTAGAATAATCCATACATTCATGTGTTCATAGCAACATAGCACATAAGAGCTAAATCATGGAGGTAGCCTATATATCCATCAAAAGATAAATGGATAAAGAAAACGTATTCATATACAATGGACTCCATCAAAAGATAAATGGATAAAGAAATGTATTCATATACAATGGACTACTACTGTCTCATAAAGAAAGATAAATTTGAGTTATTTGTAGGAAAATGTGACTTGAGACCATAATGTTGAATGAAATAAATCAGACACACATTTAAATATCACATGGTTTCTCTTATATGAGAAACCCAAACAATTTAAAGAGCAAAATAAAAGATAGTTAATAGGAAAGAGGGAGATAGATCTTTTGCAAATGGAAAGGGGACCAAGAGATGCAGATACAAAAGGAAGAGAAATAACAAGAATTAGGATGTGTTATTTACATGTACCAACTTCCGACAATGAACTTAAACATTATGTACTGCAAACATGTACTACTAAAAATAAAAAATAAACTTTTACATTTTTAAGTTGATTAGCTGTTTTGTTATGGTAACAGAAAGCTAACACAGTATACAAAAAAAGAAATGTGTGGATGGGGATCTCTACAGCTTTAGCTGAATAATACTAGATATGGAGTCATAAGGACTGGACTTGAATCACTCGTTTCACCACATATGACACAAATAGTTAAGGCTCTCCAATCCCAATAATTTCATCATAAACAGCACAACTCTAGTGCATCCTTCATTGAGTTGTTATGAGGATTAGAGGAGATAGTTCATGCAGACATGGTGGGACACACCTCTAATCCCAAAACTGTGGGAGGCTGAGGAAGTTAAACTCAGCCTTGGTAATTTACCAAGACCCTGTCTCAATAAATAAACAGACAAATGATTGGTGATGTAGCTCAGCACAAAGGCCCTGGGTTCAATCTCCAATACCGCAAAACAAAACAAAACAAAACTCACATAGTACAAGCTCAGTACAATTGCTTTAAAATAAACCAGTTAATTTAATTGAGCAAAAGGCAGAAAAGATTATATGCTAATCTGGGGGAAACTCTAGGTTTTCATCATTTCGTAAAGAAAAAGCACAGAAGGATCAATAAAAACATACTTCATTCAGTGAGGTTTTGGATCTTTTTTTTTTTAGAACACTCAGTCTCTTGATATCTTGAGCAATTTGTGCTTCCCTAACATTGTGGAATTCCCTAACATTGTGGAATTCAAAGTAGGCAATGGGACACGATCAAGTACTTGACTGGGATTCAGATATTAAATGTAATTAAATTTGCAAATACTTATTATCAATTGTGTGAAATCCATACTTGTAAAAAAGTAAAAATCCTGATTTTTACATGCAGGGGTAGTGGCAGTGGTGGAGTAATACATAAAGACACCCACACTAACAGGCCTGAAACCATTATAGAAAAATTACTGAGGTAAAAGAAGAAAGAGCAATTAGATTTTTGTATCTGTGGCAAAGCAAAAGGTATCCTGAAAGTTATAAAAGGAGAGACTTTTGAAAGATCATTCCAGACATGAAAGTGAGGCGGGACCACTACAAGAAAAGAGAATACCTGTAAGGGCCCAAAGATCTGAATGCGCAATGTGTATAAAAGAAAGAAAAGCCAATTTTCGGCTTTACCCTTGACAGCAATGCAACTACCTTTTATACATTATTTAACTTTCTGTACCTCAGTTTTGTTATCTGTAAAGAGATAATATTATCAGATGAAGGCTTTCTTATAATGAATTTATTCTCATAAAAATATAAGGTATTATGATAAGAAATAACTATTTTTCTGTAATGTCAGGTTAATTTCAGATACGTTTTAAATGTAACAGGGATTAAAAATAATAAATCTAAACTTTTGATCTTCAAAGTTGATTTAAAAAAATGTCCTGGGTATGTTTTAATTTTTACTCATAGCCTTTAACTTTACTGCCTTTCAAACTTACTTGGAGAAACCATAGCTTTGAGAGATTTATATCATTTATCTATATAATGCTAGTAAATGATACTACTCATATCAGCCAGATATCAGGAAGTAATATTCAAGCCAGCACTTCCATTCAGGACAAGATGGAATATTCTATTCTTCCCACTGAGTACAGTTAAAAACCTGGACATTATTTATAAAACAAACACATGAAGATTCTGATCTTTTGGCTACAAAGAGCATGTTTTCTTGGACTCTGTCTGTGCTCATTAATGTTTCTGAGTTGTTAGCTTCTCCAGAATCTACTCTGGAAAATATGAGGCGAAAAGAATATCTGGGGAATTCATCATTGTATTGCTCCTTGGGTTCCCAAGAATATCGCAACTTAAGAATAAAGACAATCAAGAGATATCAACCTTGAGATAATGCATGTTGGAATTATTTGTCAAATTAGTTACTGTAAAAAAATGCTTCAACAAACAATTAGACAAACAGTACTACTTGAAGCAATAGAAAAAAAAATAAGTCCTCAGTAAAGAAATATACGATATAAAAACCAAATGGAAGTTTTAGCACTAAATGCTATAATCAGTAGCCAAAATTTAAAAGTCACTAGTCACTGACATAAATAGAAGAATGAAGGCAAGACAGGAAATAATTATTGAACTTGAAGACAGAACAATATAAAAATACCCAAACTGAAAAATACAGAGAAAGTAGACTGAAAAAAATAACATAAGCTCAGACAAATGTATGGATTAGCTTTCCTATCACTGGAATAAAATACTCAACAATGCAATTTGAAGGAAGAACATTTTAATTAGGCTTATGGTTTTAGATGTTTCAGTCCGTGATTGGCTGACTCCAAGGCAGAAACACCAGGGTGGAACTGTGTGGGGAAGCAAAGCTGCTTAGTTGGTCATGGCCAGAAGGCAGAGAAAAGGAAGAGCATCAGTGAGAGGTATAACCTCCAATGCATGCTTCTAGTGACCAATTTCCAACTGATGAGTAAAGTACCCCCATGATACACTCACGTCTCCAAGAGTCTCTTAACCTGTTCAAGCTGACAATTATGTTTAGCCATCACAGGCACCTAGGTGATTATAACAAAAGATTCAAAAGTCATTTCATGGAATTTTAGAAAGAAGAATGTAGGACTAAAGCAGTATTACAAAAAAATGAACAGAATTTTCCCAAAATTTGCTTAAAGATATGAACCTATGAAAAATAAATGAGCCCCAAACAGAATAGACCCAAAGAAATACATATTAAAACATCATAATAAAGCCCTAAAAGCAAAAGACAAAACAAAATCTTAAAAGCAGCAGGCTATTGGTACCATTTATATTAGAAAAACAATTTGAATAACATCAGATTTCTCATCAGAAACCATGGAAGCCAAATAGAAATGGGGCAGTATTTTCCAAGTGCTAAAAGAAAGAAACTTTTAATCCATACATAATTCTATATGCAGCAAAAATATCTTTCAGGACTGAAAAGCAATTCAAGACGTTCAAAGATAGAAAAACAACTTACTACCCTACAAGAATAACTAAAGGAAGTTCTTGAAATGGAAAGGAAATAGGAACAAACTTTAAAACATCAGGAAATAAAAAGGAAGAACAGGAAAAGGAAAGACATGGATGAATACAATAGGCTTTCCTTTCCCCACTTGAGTTTTGTAAATTATGCTTGACATTGAAACCTTCAAGTACAGATGAGAAAAACTCAAAGTTAGATTTAGACCATACTTAATGATGCCCTTACCATTTCTTTCCCTTTCTTAACCAGCAAATGGGCACAATGATTATCCCTGGGCCAAGAAATCTAACTCCTCTGACCCTGCACTACAATGATTACATGCCTCACCCTATTAGAGCTTTAAGAAACAGGGATTTCAGTCTCTTCCTCTGCTAGAGTAGGTATAAGAAAAGCCAGGAATGCATCCAACTGATAAAAGATCTCTGCACATGACTTTAAACCAGGACATAAACAAAAGACTAAAAATTAAGTCCAATTCCTACTTTGATCTAGCCAAATGCAATTAAACATGCTTCATTAGTCTGCAACATGTTAAAGAAACATATCTAATTAGTACCATAAACAGCATCATATATATTTTAGGATAAATTAGGAGACTTTGAAATTTAATTCATTCAATTACTATAATTTGTTGTTCTACCACCTTTGAAAGGTCATTAACTTGCATAAGAGAACAACTTACAATGTAGCAGAAAGAAAAAGGAGTTCTGTATTCCCATACTCACAAATGTTATGTACCCTATATGGCTTTAGTTCATATTTCAGTGTTCCAAGTAAAATGTCTTGAGAAGAAATACAGAACTGAGAATAAAACATATCTTTACCTCTATTTTCTAGAACATACGATTAGACATCATCTACTTGAAATGATATGAGTTTCTGTATTAACGAAATACAAACACAAAAGAAAAGTCCCACTGGGTCACCACATGACAGAAGAAAAACAAATGTTTTTCCTTTACCAAAAAGTAAACAAGAGTGAAGGAAGAGACTGTAAAAATAGGAGGAGTTGACAACTCTCTTCCTACATCCAGAAAACACATTTTTGGCATGCAAGCAGGGAGTTACCTTACTATTTTTAAAAAATGGTTTCATATCTAAGAACCTATATAAATCTCTTCAAAGGTTTTTAAAACATTTAAAAGCCAGGAAATTCAGATGTTTCAGCACCATTAATGCTAACCTTGGCACTGAGACTGCTACCAATCAATTTTTTTTTCCTTTTAGAAAGAATGCATAATTTTGATGAATGCTACTGCAAATTATACACTAAAAACATAATTTTTCATATGAATGGGGCCAATGTCTTTTGGCAGGCTTGTCACTATCACAGTATAACTGTTAATCTTCAAATACAGTTATTAACAACTTCTGAAAAATAATTCAAAAGACCAATTCTCCTTTTTAAGGTCAATGATTACCACAGTTAATAACCAATTGGCTTTAGCCATTACTGTTCTGACCTTTACATCATGTTTTAAACTAACAAAACAATAAATAACTGTGAATAATGACCTATTTTGTTTCTCAGTGACCATGCTCACTGAAAATGTAATTGTTTTTGTGTTTAAATAATCACTCAGTCAATTGTTGGTTTTTGCTTGTTTTCTTACTGCAGTTGATGGTGCTTTATCATTAAAATAGAAATGATGGTAGAAGGTGAGGAGATAGAAAATCTAATACATACTCTAATGACATTTAGAAAATACTAGTAAAACATAATAAGTTAGAAAATAGAAAAGAAACTAATAGGTACAAGTTGAAAAGTAACAGCCATTCTCCCTTCACTTTTTTCCCCAAAGGCATTCATTTTTAAATTAATTGTAACAGTGCATTTAATGCATATGGTTAGGTAAGAAATATTTACGTATTTTCCTTTGATTTATACAAAAATTCAAACTTGACATATTGTTTGCCGCCTTCTGCTTCACGTACAATATCTAGGAGACTCTTTCATATTGCTATGCATAAATCTGTCTCATTTACTTAATAGTTGCACAATATTCTATCACATGAAAATACTGACATTTATTTAATTACTTCTATACTGATACATATCTAGTCATATCCTATTATTGTTTATTTTGCTTTGTTATTATAAACAATGAACACAATGAACACAACTGAACATAACGAACAACCTTGCACATACATTTTAGAAACCTTGTAATTCTCTGTAGTCTGAGTTTTGGGCTAAAGCATATAGGCCTTTTTAATGACAAGAGATTTTGTTATACCATGTTTCAGAAACACTGCACTGCCTGACACCAGCCACTGAAGAGAATGTCCCTTTCTCTATATCCTTGATACCACTGGGAATTATCAAACATTTCTGACAATTGACAAAGTAAAAAAAAACAAAGCAAAAAAATTCTCATTTGGAGTTTTTTTTATTATAAATAAGTGTGTAAATGTTCCTGTGTATTTGTTCAAAGACAACATTTTTTAAATTAATATTTTCTTACTTATTTAGAGCAGGAATAGGAAATCCAGTCCCTTTATTTTAGGGCCTAACACGTAATAGCCACTCAGTAAATAGCTGTATTTTTATTAGATGAATCAAAAAATAATTCAGTAGAAATCTCCCTACAAACTATTTTTCAGGCCCTTTCTACTTCAAAATTTACAAGATTCCTCAAACTGAGCCATGAGAAGCTGGCAACACAATTGGACAAGTAGGTTAAAAACCTGGACACACAACATAAACACAACATGTAGTTGCTTTCCTTTAGCTGTATGTAATCTTATATAATTTTCTACCGTTATACATAACATGTATCTCTTCACATTAAATAAAACCTTTCTAAAATTATGTTACCTTATGAATCCTATATAATTTATGTTTTATAGGTCTATCCTTCATATGAATGCTATATTATACACATCCTTGTATAATTTGCTTTTGTCTTTGATCAACAGTAGATAGCTGAGTTATAGATATATTTATTGGTACATGTAGATATATTCCATTAACTTTAACCACCTCCAATTCTTTAATATACAGTGATTTACTTATTAATTCTTGTTGATGCTTAATTTGTTACAAAGATATAAAGAATATACTTTTGTACATATCTCTTTCACCATGTGTATAATAGCCTCTACAGTATATGTACATATGCAGTGCAATCGACAACACAGTCAGTATTGCTATTGTGGTACCACCAACAGAAAGGCAGGGATTTTGCAGTAAGAGAAGCAGCATATCAAGCCTTAGTACAGTGTGTGACAGGTTTCAACTTGTTCAGTGCAGTCAGGCAATTGTGAGCTACAGTTGAGAGGTGTTTTAAAGTGTGCCATAAATCATGGATCACAAACAACACACTGATATGACATTTTTTTTCAAACTGCAAAAAAGTGCTAAAGAAACACATGAAATGTTAACATTAGTTTATGGTGATGCTGCAGTGACCATGCAGACAGTTTACAAGCTGCTGCAATATCCCACAAAGTTTCTTAACTATGAACTAATTTATCCTTAAGGTTCCTTATCAGCTTGTCATTTTATAACTAGAAGTTTTTCATGGTATCAGGTATACAACTAGCTTAGGTGTATTCATAGCAAGTAAACTGTAGTGAGAAACAAACTAACATACTAATATCTTACTGAAGAACAACGCTTGGTAAGGTTAAAACCATAAGTACAAAATCAAATCAGCAATCTGCTTATTAATACATAATACTATGTTGATAAATAAATTCTGCAAAATCAGAATTCTGAAAGACTATTATTTTAAAATTGCTTCTAAAATAGCTGTGATAAATGAAATGAATAAAACCAAGTAAAAGCACAGTAATATATTTGGTATAGATTCCAGCTATCATTTATTATCTGAAAGTTGGCAATGCACATAAGCCTGGAAATTTAAGTATTTAAGTATATTCTACTACATACAACAAAATACATAAAGTACATAGAATAATATGCATGGATTTGATAAGAGAGTAAGAGATATGAGGCCCCAAGAGAGATTACAGGTATCAAATTTCTCTAACAGCAGAAAGGCAAAGTGGTAACAAGTACTGGTATTAGTCTTCATGCCCTTTTAGGAAAATCCTCAAATTTTCCTCAAATATGGACCACTATCCAAATGAATCCATTACAGTACTCTCTCACTCTTAGAAAAGGCATAAGCTAATAAGAGTATCTTCTGAGGCCCTGAGTAACACAAATAAAAAAGTTAAAATCTCTTTTATATTGTGTATATACTTTAAAATACACTGCATGCTGTCAGTCACATCAATTTTTAGAATAATTGTGTTCTGCCATGATTATGTTCTACCTTAATGCTCTTTGGGATTTGGAAAAAAATTCGTTTTGCCTCAGAATCATAAATATGTATTAAAACATATGTATATTCACTTTTTTTACAAGATTGATTAATCTCTTTGATGGAGATAATACTTACCATTCTCATCCATCAAGTTAAATGAGCCCATTGTACACACATTAAAGCCATGCTAAATTATTTCTAACATCATAGATACATATATAAAGCAAAAAATTAGTGTATATATTGCACAGTGTTGTACTGCAATAAATTATGACCAAGTAGCCCATATGTATATAGCCAGTTCAAGGAAGAGGACATGAGGATTAACTTAAATGTTGACATTAATTAATTTTCTGCAGGGCCTAATGCAGTGTCTCTGACAGCCCTATTGGAGAAAGCAGAGGGTAGGTCTGTACTTTGTCTTATTTTTCTCTTTATTATTATTATTTAGCTCACTTTTATGAGGGATATATATTCTTATGAAATTATGGTTTATCTTAATATAATGTACCTTCCTGGAAATACAAATTAATATAGTGTACCTATATTAAATATCACTACAAATAGATTCCAGATTGTGGGTAGTGGCTGAGCCGGAGATCTACCACACATTCGGGGCTAGAGCAAGGCCAGCCCCAAAAACATAGAGCGCCAAAGGTGAGCCATATAAACAAGTTGTTGAGACTAGAGCAAAGTCAGTCCCGAAGGACATGGGCTGCCAGATCATGTAAACAAGTTGACCTCTAGCTCAGTGACATATCAACAGGTGTCCGGCCTTGGTGTTCCTCCCTGTTAACTACAGCACGGATAGCTCTAAAAATGTTTCACTTTCAGTGCTCAGCACCAAATATTTTATCAAGCTTTTGGGGAGAGGTGAGAAGTAATATAAGTTGAATATTACTTACCAAAAATGTTGGGACCAGAAGTGTTTCAGATTTCACAGTCTTTTTAATTCTGAAATATTTGCATAAATTTTACTGCATACTCCTAATCCAAAAATCTGCAATGTGAAATGCTCCATTTAAAAAGTTTCAAATTGTGAAGAATTCTGGATTTTGGAAGTGGGATTAGGAATGCTTAACCTGTATCTAAAATCTCATATAAATATTTTATATAATACTTCAGCATCTTCATCTATGTTTCATTGTAGGTACTAAAATTTTTTGTTGACGAAGAAATACTTGTTTTGACATAAGGAAAAAGAAAATTAGAATTAAAAATAGAACTACTCATGAGAGGAACTGTTCTGAACTGTTGAATTTCTCTAACTGGGCAAGTATTTTCTTAGGTGAAATCCACAAAAGAAAATGCTAATCAGAGCAAGCCATGAGAAAAGGACCAAAATCCCAAGACTGGAAACAGATTAAGATCTAAAATGAAGCCAGCTCTGCGAATTGTAAATAAGACCAAGATCATTGGAAACGTGTTGTATTATAAACCTAAGGCTGAAGCAAAGCTCAGAGTCATAAAGGCTGAGGAAAGCAAGCTTGCTTTTCTGGTAGGTATTGTGTACTAACCTCCATTTAGGTTATTTGAATATATCTCATCTCCTGACAGGATCACGACTTCCTTGGAAGCAAGGATTACCATCTAATTTACATTTACATACCCTGTTATACCTAGCACATTGCAGACATTCAATTAATATTAGGCAAATTAATTATGATGCTTTCTAAAGAAAATGAATGCAGGGCCGGTGAGATGGCTCAGCGGCATAAGCGCCTGCCTTGCAAGCGTGAGGGCCCGAGTTCGACTCCTGGATCCCACATACGAAAAAGGGGCCGGTGATATCGCTCAGCGGCACGGGTGCCTGTTGGCACGCGAGGTCCTGAGGTCGGCCCCCCGGTACCCAAAAAAAAAAAAAAAAAAAAAAAAAAAAGAAAATGAATGCTTGACAGTTAAAGTCAAAACATTTATCATTAGGCAAAAGTTTAAGTTTTCATTTTATTAGGATTATATATGTACTTGGTTTGAATTATAAGATAATTCCAAAAGGTTTACTTAAAAAGCCAGAAGACAAGTCTTTCCCCTCTCTCCCCACCAGGTATCCCCTTCCCAGGGGTAAGCATTTTCATTTCTTTCATAGAATTATATTGGAATTTATTTCCATTACCTCCTAACATTATGCTTATATTGCTTTTTATTTTTTTTTTAATGTGGGTACCGGGAGTCAAACTCAGGACATCGCGCTTGACAGGCAGGTGCTTATGCCGCTGAGCTATATCACCGGCCCTATGTTGCTACTTCTTGATTTCAAGTTTTAAGTACATGATTTTTCAAATATGAAAGTAAGGGCTAAACTCTATTTCCTCCACCCAGGTTAACGTACAATCTTTCCTACCTTGTTTAATTATCATTCTGGTTAGACTCTTAGTGTTTACATAATTATGAATATGTAAACAGTATTCAGAACTAATCCATGTGGTGACTATCATTACTTCCCCCTTCCCAAGTAATTGTTTACCTGAAGTTAATCTGTGTTGGGTTTTGCTATTATTGTTTTATATTTTCCTTGCTTAGTTTTATAAGTATGTAAGAAAAACCCAATTGCAAGCTCTTCACTAGAGGATATTTTAGACGTTTTCCTGTGCATTGTAACTGTTGTGTCCCTCTGGCATTTTTAGGAGCAAGAGAAATATTTAAAAGGCTTTTAACAGTGTTTCAGTAGTCAGCCTCTTGCTTTACAAAATTGGAGTCTATTAGGCCTGGGTCACAAACTACCAGAGATCTATTACTGTTTACAAATACTTCAGATGTTAGAAAATTTTACACTGATTAGATATCATCAGAAGTGTTAAACCATTTTAATGTGATGTAATGAAAACACAAGATATGAGAAAGACAGATCTGGTAGAATTCTATCTTCAACTTTAACTGAGTATTTATTAACTTCTTTGACCCTCAGTTTCCTTCTCTATTAAAAAAAAATTGATTCCAGAATATCATAGGTTGATTTGATTTCTCTGCTCTTTAATTATCTAAGAATAAAAGGCCTATATAAAATGCTCTATAACCATACACCTACCAAGACAGTACACAAAATTAACTGAAACTTACCAAGGCCCTAAGTGACAGACAGAGAAACCTTTAGGACTAATATATGGAATAAATGAGCTAGACTCATTTGGCCCTCAAAGCTCAATAGGGGTAGCAAATAACAATGATAACAATCATTATCACTAACTGAGTACTTACTATTACCAGAT
Organism: Erethizon dorsatum; assembly: GCA_028451465.1. Classification (NCBI taxonomy): domain Eukaryota; kingdom Metazoa; phylum Chordata; class Mammalia; order Rodentia; family Erethizontidae; genus Erethizon; species Erethizon dorsatum. The sequence continues at coordinate 60,781,796 of CM051838.1, forward strand.
TCTACCTCATGTAATCTTAGATATCAGGCCGGTGAGATGGCTCAGCGGCGTAAGGACCTGTCTGGCAAGCACGAGGGCCCGAGTTCAACTCCTAGAACCCACATACAAAAAAAGGGCCAGTGATATCGCTCAGCAGCACGGGCGCCTGCTGGCGCGCGAGGTCCTGAGTTCGACCCCTGGTACCCACAAAAAAAAAAATTCTTAGATGTCAGCTGCTGTGATAATTCTGTCCACTTTACAAAGAGAAACTGAGGCATAAACATATCCAGGTTCATGGGTACTATTCAGCACAGCCAAGATTTAAAATCAGGAATTCTGATGCCAAAGCAATCATATAAAGCTGTGTTTGCTCTGTAGCAGAATAAACTGCTTGCATCATCTCAGACCAGTCATACATTGATCCTGAAGTCTAACCACATTAAGGACAATGTCAGCCAGTATGAGGAATGCTACTTACATCATGGGTTATAACACATAGAGCATACTGTGGATTGAATTATGTCTCTCCCAAATCATATGTTGAAGCCCTAACCCTCTAATGTGATTCTGTCTGAAGTTAAGGTCTTTAGAGGTTAAAGAAAGATTATAAGGGTGAAGTCCTAATCCAATAAGATCATGGCTTTGTAAGTTCCTTCTGCTATGTGGGGACCTGGAAGAAGGCAGCCATATGAGAGTCAGAAAGAGAGCCTTCAGCAGAAACCAAACGCTTCTACACCTTGACTTCAGAGTCGCCACCCTCTAGATATGTCGGAAAATTAATTTTTGCTGTTTAAGCCATCCAATGTATGGTGGCAGAGCAGACTAACATGAAGCATGAAATTAGAAGGAATTTAAATATTGTTCTTTTTTTTCTTTTCCTAATGTTTATATGTTGGAGGAAAATATAGGCAGCAAAGGAGCACTCAGTTGTTAAAAATGAGATTTTTAGAAAAGGAACAGATTAAAAAAAAAATACATTGCTATTTACCATTCATTAAGAATATTAAGTAGTAAAATAAAGAAACAGTTGGAGTCAGAAAATCTGGGTTCAAGGAAGGATCATTCCTTATAAACTGTATGTCCCTGGCCAAATCATTTAGTTTTTCATTATCCTCAGATACAATCAACGAAATCAAGGTAAGTGATCTTTAACTTCTTTTTTGTTAAAACGCTACAGGATCCTACTTAGGTGGTGCAAAAATAGTCAACAGAAGACACTTACCAGGATATATTCCTGAAGTGGTAACACAGAATTTAAAAGAAATTGTAATAACACAAATTAAGTCCCAATAACAAATAAAAAAACCTAAATATAATAAAAAGTATTATATGCTATATCCAGCACCTACGTATTTCCAAGGCAGTCTATATAGGTCAAAATAAAAGCAATTACACAATTTCCATTAAACTACCAAATTTCTGCAATTTAAAAACGGCACATCCCCCCACAACAGTAAGTCGTTGGATGCTATCGGCTGTTTTCACAGCATAATTTGAATTGGAGAAAGGAAAACATAAACACCACTGTTTTTCAAGCAGTGAAAGTTGGAACTGAAGAGATCTGATGCAGGAGGAAGACAGGATGTTAGTTTTTTTAAGCATAATTCATCAAAAGTGCCTAACTATATAATGAGGGTTTTATGGAAATTCTTGGATTAAGTTTCTGAGTAGCAAAACTCTGAAATTCATTCTATTATAAAAATGAGAATTGAGAATTATTTTCAAAGAATTAAGAAGATTCTGTTATTTTTTAAACTTATCTCCTAGGTAGCTGTAGTTTAGAAGACAGATCCCTGAAATTAAAGCTGGTTGGGGTTTATATTTATTGGCTGTGTTGTCATTTCTAACATATTCAACCTCTCTCCTTATATTCAGTCTTGTAATTTCCTCCACACTGCATCAGTTAAAAAAAAAATGAGTGTGATTAACACAGATGAAAGGCTTTTGTAAAAATACTGTTGCTAAAAAAGTGAAAACTTCTAAAGTCTAACACATTTTCAGTTTCTCAAGGTCGAAGATATAATGATTTGAGCTGTGAAAGACACATAGCAAAACAAAAGGCAAGAGGAATTCCCAAAGCAAAAGCATCACATGAGGACATACAAAGTACCTAGAAGCATGTTTTCTCAACAGCTACTAAAATGAAAATTTAAATATCAAACGGCAATGTAACAAAATATTGAAGTTTACCTACTTGGAACTAGTAATTTGGTTAAACCTCAGTGAAGCTAGAACTCACTTTGTACCTATCGAAATGGTAAACTCTGTCCACTACTGAATTTCTCTACAAAAATCAATCGTGAAAAATTATAGCTTAGTGAGAGAAGTAGCTATAAGACATTGGAAGGGATGGGAAAGGAAGTTGAGAGGAAGGCACAGGGAGGGAAAGAAAGGGAAGGGGGTAGAAGAAAAGATTGAGTGAGAGGGAAGGGAAAAATTGGGGAAGGGAGTGGGGGTGAGGGGGAAGAGAGAGAAGAAGGGAAGGGAGTAGGGAAGAAAAGGAGGGAAAAAAGGGGTGGGAAGGAAAGGGGGAAGGGATGGGAATGGGAGGGGAGTAAAGGAGTGGGAAGGGGAAGAGAGGAGAAAGGGAGGAAAGGGAGAGCACAGGAGAAGAATAGAGAGGAGAGGGGAGGAGAGGAAAAGAGAAGGAAAATTATGTATGTTGGAGTCAGGATACTGCAGCCTACTTTGGAAGGGAGTAGGTTTTTGGAAAACTTTTCCAAGCTACTCTTGCTACTCCTCTGAAGCTAAACAAAGCATACACCATAACCACACCACACACATTAGACATAGTTTCAGCTGTTAGTGTCACCACAGTTCTATAGGACTGCTTAAGGGATCTTGTGAAGTAAAAGTGAAACCCAGGAGGAGAGAAGAGGCAGGGATTCTGTGGTACCTGAGCTCTCTGCCAGAATAACAATGGCCACAGGCTGGCCTTTGGCCCCTCCCAATTCACATTACCATACGTACACAGTAGCTATATGGTAGCAATAACAATTGCTCTAGAGGGGGCTGGAGATATAGCTCAGCAGGCACAAGTGCCTTCCTGGTAAGCACAAGGTCCGGTTTGATAACCGGTACCAAAAAAAAAAAAAAAAAAAAGAAAGAAGAATTGCTCTAGAAATGAACTATGAAGAACATACACCTAATTAAAGAAATGTTGATACCTAAACATACAACACTGGCATCCCTTTATGGTAGGAATGAGAAAAGGATGAGAAGATAGGCAATAGAGAAGAGGGCAAAGCCAGGCAATGTCAGATTTTTCCCAGAACAATTATTCCAGTCAGGCCCATAAAGAAAGAGAAAAATTAGCAAGACATTATTGAAACTGCCGCAGCTATCCTAGAGCTCACCAAAGAAAACTAAATTATACTCATGGAAATTTCAACCAGATGAGGCAATGACCATTAGATGACACTTATTCACAGCCAGGACAAATTTGCCTCTCAGCCTAACCCACAGAACTCTGAGAGCCACAAGTTTGCTCTGGTCATTTTATCACTATTACTATCATATAGTGTTGCATTTTTTATAACTGAAAACTTGGACTTGCTTAACTGTCTTGTGAAGGAACTTTTATGTATCTGATGAAGTAGAATTATTGGAATAGATGTATCAATAACTTAAAATAATCATGATAAAGCTAAGGCAACAAGGAAAGATATCAGCAATGAACAAGTATAAATATGAAATCATGAAAAACAATTTAAAATAAAAATATAGCATGCGATTTTAAAATACAATACAGGAGATAAGTACTAAGATGGATATAGCTAAAGGATAAACTGATTTAAAAAATCAGATTGGAGATCTTTCCTAAAAGATAACAAAAAAGGATGAGATACAATAACACAAAAGAAAAGCCAATGGATAAGCAGATATGTGAATATACACATAGTACAAGTCTAAGAAAAAACTAAAAAGAGAAGAAGGTAGAGAGAGATACACAGAAATCATCAAAGGAATAATTAAAATAAGTACTCCTGGTCAAAAAAAAAAAAGTGATAGATCCAAGAATTATCAGAAAAAATTAAGAAAAATCTATACCATTATGAAGTGTTAAATTTTAGAACAAAAAGAAAATAAATTACTAAAGCTTCTAGAAAGAGGAAAAAATTGGAACAAGAGTACAAAAGTATAATGATATAACATTTTCAAGTATTGAAGGAAAACAATTTTGATTCTAGAATTTTGTATCAGCCAAATTATCATTCAAAGGTAGGGAAAAAATAGACATTACTCAGACATACAGGACCACAGAAGGTTTGTCTCACAGAGACCCAAACTGAAAACACTTTTGCAAAAGTATTCAAATATATGAGCTGTGATCAAAATACAGTAAATGTTCAAACTTTTAAAATGTATTGCAGTAAGAGATTCATTGCCATTAATTGCCCTCAAAACACTCCCCTCACTTTGAGCACACTTATCCCATTGTTTTTTCCACTTGATGAAGCAGTTCTGGAAGTCCTCTTTTGTGATGCACCATCCTGGGTGCCTAAATCTCTTGCATCAATTAAAAGGATTTATTTTTCATGGTCATTTTGACTTTGGGGAAGAGCAAGAAGTCACACTGTGCTAGACCTGGTGAATAAGGTAGATGAAAACACACTAAAGTTTTTACAAGCTGCTTTTCAATTGTATGGCGCTCAGCAGCAGCTTTTACCATATTTTGATCACACTTCATAAAGACATTAACAAAAGAGGATTTCCAGAACTGCTTCAGAAAGTGTCAAGAATGATGGGGTAAGTGTGTTCAACAAAGGAGGCGTGACTTAATGGCAATGGATCTTCTACTGTACTATTTTTTGTGGGGAGCCATAAATGACCCAGCTTCACGTCTGAGCATGCGCCCCCCCCGCCCATCCTGATCCTACGTCACCCATTAGACCCTCCCACCGTTTCCCTCAAAGAGATATAAGCCCTGGCACTTCCGCAATAAACTCTCTCGCTCGACTTCCCTGATCTGTGTGTGTGTGTGTGTGTCTTCTTTCTCATCCCCATATCGTCGCCCGGGTTCGCGTTCCTGCCCCTGGGAGGCCCTGCTGGTCGGAGTCTTCTTGGGCCACAACACAACATTTGGTGCCCAACGTGGGGCCCGGGAAAGATGGATCCTATGAGGGATCACCCTGTAGGGCGATAAATGCCAACGATTGACCGGTCTTTAGTTTCATTTTCATGAGATTCCTTTCTCAGTGATCCGTACGCCAACTCCTTTCTTCGCGTCTGAATCACGGTAAGCATACAGGGTGCAAAATGGGACAAAACCTCTCTGAGCACGAACTTTTTACTAAAGGGGTCTCTGAAGCGCTCAGAGTGAGGGGAATAAAAGTCACCCCGCGGCATTGACTGATTACTTTTCCTTTATAAATAAGGTTTGTCCATGGTTCCCCTTGGAGGGCACCATTAACATCAGGGTCTGGGACGGCGTGGGTGACGCACTCCAAGATTATTATCGGGTTTTCGGGCCAGAAAAGGTTCCCGTCACAGCCTTCGCTTATTGGACCCTAATTTCAGAACTATTACGGACACAGCCCAATAACCTTCAACCATCACAGGCTCCGGCTCAGCCACTGGGTCAACCGGTTGCCCCCCCAATTACTGATACCCCTATCCCTAGCCCTCCACCCTCTGTAGTTCTCCAGATGCCAGAAGAAAAAGATGGCCGTTGCTCTCCTACTTCCCCCGTACCCACTTCCGCCTTCTTTAACGATAGTCACCCGCCATCTTATGAAACAGACCTCCGCCCGCCATCTTGTCGTGGGTCTCCACCGTTTGATGGCCTGTCATCATGTCTTAAGCCCACGCAGCCTCCTGCACTTTACCCCCCTCTTCCTGACCCCCCGCCTTTCTCCTACCTCCACAAATACCGCTGCCCTCTGCCCCCCCACCTCCCCTTGTTGCGCCCGCCTTTTCAGTTAACTTCCCCTCCCTTCACCCTGCACCTACTGCCACACCCATGCAAGATCAATTTCTCAGTTTGCTTCTGGAGCGCATCTCCCTACTTGAACGTAAGGCTCAACAGGATCATCTTAATTATAAGTTATCTCTTTCTCAGCCCTCTCCCAAGTTACATGCATACCCCATCACAGAGGTACAACAGGCCCCCACGGCGGAGGGACAACCGGCCCCTCCGCCCCAGCGCACCAGGGTTCCCTTCCCTTTAAATTCCCTCAAAGAACTCAAAATGGCAGTCACCCAATATGGCCCCACCGCTACCTTCACCCTTGCGGTCCACGACAGCCTTTCCCAGGGATGGGTCACCCCAAATGAACATAAGGAGTTGGCAAGGGCCGCTCTCTCTGGGGGTGATTTTCTACTCTGGAAGTCTAATTTTCTAGATCAATGTGAAATAATCTCCAAACAAAACCAAGAGAGACAGCCCCCCAACCCAGTTACCTTTGCCATGTTATCCGGAACGGGTGATTTTTGCACTGATGAACAACAAATGGGCCTTAACCCTCAGGCGTTTGCCCAAATCTCCCTGGCCGCAAGTAGAGTCTGGCGCAAGCTTCCATCAAAGGGAGAGGGTCCTACCTCTCTTACCAAAATTAGGCAGGGTCCTACTGAACCCTTCTCTGACTTTATTGGCAGGCTCACTGAGGCTGCAGATCGCATTTTTGGAGAACACGAAAATAATAACACCCTCATAAGACAACTTGCTTTTGAAAATGCTAACCCCACATGCCAAGACATTATCAGACCCCACCGCCATACGGGTTCCATTGAACAGCTCATCCGTTTATGCGCAGATTTTGGTCCCTCCTACCAACAAGGAATAATGTTTGCCTCAGCACTCGAGGATACCCTGCACAAAGTCCTATCTATACAAACAACTGGTTCACACAACCAAAAACACCCCCCCTACATATTGGCTATGTCAAAAGACTGGATTATCTACACAAATATCTATTAAGGTAATCCGAGAAAAACAAGATCTATGTGTCACCGTTGCTATCCTCCCACACATCACCTTTCACCCAGCAAACTATCCCCTCACCCTCGATCCTGACCCCAGAGATCCACCCCTAACTTTATCCCACCTTCGCAAAAAACGTGAGGTCTTCACCACCACCACTCTTCTCGTCCTCGGAACCGCATCAGGAATCGCCCTTGGGTCCACGGCTTTGGCCCTTGGACAAACCCAATATAATAGCATCTTATAGGCCGTTGACCAAGACCTAAAAAATGTTGAAACCTCTATTCGCGCCCTACAAACATCACTAACCTCCCTGTCTGAAGTTGTTCTCCAAAACAGGCGCGGCTTGGATCTACTATTCCTCAAGGAGGGGGGCCTCTGTGCGGCCCTTAAAGAAGAATGTTGCTTCTACATTGACTCCTCTGGTGTTGTCCTACGCGCTATGGACAAATTAAACGATGCCCTAAAAAGAGAGAAATAGCCAGAACGCAAGCCTTATTCCCCAGCGCCGGGTTCTCCACTGTGCTCCCCTACCTTGCCCCCCTTTTTGGCCCCCTTATAGTTGTGGTCCTCGCCTTGACCTTTGGTCCCTGCCTATTCAAGAGACTCATTGCCGCCGTAAAAACAGATGCTGATGAGTACAAACAAGCCGAACCATATGATGATATTCAGGCCCCAGCATATAAGAATGTCGGCCAATGACGGGTAAGATGGAGTCACAAGTCACTAACACTCTCAGGACCACCTAAGACAGAGCGCCACTCTTCGCTGGGACGCTGGCGATGCTAGTGGTTAGCTCAATGACGGGTAAGGCCTGAAAAATCAAATGCGTAAAAACAAAAAGACTTGCAGTAACCTCCACAACCTAAGACAGGCCACATTCAGGGTCATACAAACACTCATGGTCGGCAATATTCTCTTTTGGAGAAAAAGGAGCATATGTGGGGAGCCATAAATGACCCAGCTTCACGTCTGAGCATGCGCCCCCCCGCCCATCCTGATCCTATGTCATCCATTAGACCCTCCCACCGTTTCCCTCAAAGAGATATAAGCCCTGGCACTTCCGCAATAAACTCTTTTGCTCGACTTCCCTGATCTGTGTGTGTGTGTGTGTCTTCTTTCTCATCCCCATACCGTCACCCGGGTTCGCGTTCCTGCCCCTGGGAGGCCCCGCTGGTCGGAGTCTTCTTGGGCCACAACACGACAATTTTTTTTAATTTAAATTTAAACACAACATATATTTTGATCACCACTTGGAAAAGAATCAGAAAGATGACACAAATATATAAGGATTATCAAATTATTCATCTGTTACTGTCTCATGAAGACAAACAAAAGAGGAATAACAAGAGACTACCCACAACTAAAAATTAAAATTCTATACAATATTAATAATAAGAAACAAGGAAATAATAAGAGGTATAAACCAAAAAATTCCAAACAAGAATAGAGAAGATGGGCCGGTGAGATGGCTCAGCGGCATAAGCGCCTGCCTTGCAGGCGCAAGGGCCCGAGTTCGACTCCCAGATCCCACATACGAAAAAAGGGGCCGGTGATATCGCTCAGCGGCACGGGTGCCTGTTGGTGCACGAGGTCCTGAGGTCGACCCCCCGGTACCCACAAAAAAAAAAAAAAAAAAAAAAAAAAGAATAGAGAAGATTCACAAAAGTTGCCCTGCTCTTGTGAAGATAAAGAATGTTAACAAATTTATAAAATTTTTCCAAGATTCATCAAAGACAGGGTGAGAATGGGGACTGGAACATGGAAGCAAAACAGAGAATATAAAAGAGGTTTGTGAAATGTTAAGTAGATATTTTTTAAAGAGTCATAAATATGGGCCAATAATTCAAAAATGTAGAAAGAAAAATTCCCAGAAGAGTATAATATGGCAAAATTATGAAAAGAAGAAATAAAATTACTGAATATACCAAAAGGTATGAAATGATTTGCAATGGTAGTCAAAGCATCCTTCTCAAAAAAGCCAAAGGGCCACAAAGTTTTACAAGTATGTTTAACGTTAAGAAACAATATCTTTCTAATATAATTCGAACCAGCTCCTTGGAAAAGTATGAAATTGCCCAGTTCATTTTAGAAGGTGTTGTAGTCAGGATTTGCAAGGGAAACAATTTAATACAGGACACATGATTATAGGATTATTTATAGGATTATTTTATAATATTCACCCAAAGAGTCAAATGCAAAAGAGTGCGGGAGATCTGTCCACACACCAGAGACCCAAAGAATCCAGCTGAGGGCCTGGATTCCATGGCAATGTCCTGCACGAGTCCAGCTGAAGACCTAGAGCCCATGGTAATGTCCTCCATGAGTCCAACTGGAGTCCTAGAGCCCACAGCATCTCATGCAAGTCTGTATCAAGGATCAGCACTGGGAAGGCCCAAAGGTCAGTGGTGGAAGCCAGAAGTCTACACCGGCGGGATGAAGGATCTGTGGCAGCAGGCTGAGGGATGTGCACTGGAGCCAGGAAGTGACACTCAAGGTAAGGACCAGAATTCCCCCAAAGAGAACCGTAGTCATCCTCAGCAACAGCAAGGACCCAAGCTCTTCCGACGATGAGAACAGCCAAGTTCATATTAGGAAAGCTAGCGTAACAAGCTTCCCCATGATAATCAACAGCACCCCTCCTTCCCCTCCAAATCTCTTTTTATGTTGTTGGCAACAATCCTCAGGTGGGCCCTCCACACCCAGCACCACACTGATTTAGTTCAGCTGGGTGTTACAAATGGACCAGTAGTTAATCCACCACAGAAGGTTAACAGAATCTTGATTCAAAAACAAGATAACATAAGGGAAAAAAATGGATCTTCTCCACTTATTACAGTGCGGAGGACCAAAAAAAAAAAAAAAAATCAACCACCAAATAAAAAAAAATACTCAATGAAATCAGCATTATTTTTAAAAATATAATTGCCATGCCATGAGGTGTTATAAAATGCAAAGGTAGTTCAATGTCACTACATGATTAGCTTAATTAATACAACAAAAACATAATAAAGCTCATTACCTGTTCACAACTGGAAAATCTTAGATTATAAACAAAAAAGAATTTCCTTAAGTTAGTAAAAGCTAAACATATATATTTTTATATCTTAATTTGGCTGAATACCTGATAGTAGAAATCAGTAACAAAATAAATTCAATTTTTTTTCAATTTTCCTCATTATCTCACCTCTCACTACTCACTATCCAAAATTCATAAGCCACATACATAACCACTGAGAATTTTGCTATGCCCACTTTCTATCTGATTTCATTCTCCATAATCTTAGACTGTAAGGAATACCTGTCAGCAAAAAGCTATACAAACATTATCTCTAATGAAGAATATGTATTCCCTTTAAGAGCAGGAAAAACAACATAAACAAACAAACAAAAACACTACTAGCATCAAGACTCTTAAATACAGTTCTAAGATAAACAGAAAAGAAAATAAAACTGGTAAAAATTAAAAAGAAAGGAGGAAAATCATTACTTTTAGATGATATAATTATCCATTTAGGGAAAAAAATAAAATTTCTTTTAAATCTTAGAAAAAGAAAGTTCAGCAAAATTGCCTGATAAAGGGTTCTTTTCTTAGAGTTGAAAACTCTAATGGGCCAATTAATTTGGATGGGAAAATAAATTATACTCTTGCATTCAATTTCTATTTGAAATATTTCTATTTCTTTCCCTAATCTCCATTATACTTTTACCTTCACTAATTTCTATTTCACATTAATATTAATCAATTATTAAGATTAGATAACAAACCACAATAGTTTTCACAAATAAAAATCAAAGATGTTTCCATACCATACTATAGCAGTTCCGATGCCTTGAAATAGCATTAATGTTTATTACTATTTCAAAATTATGATCATTAGTAGACAATGATATTACTTCATTAAAAAAGCACACATTTATGTATTTTAACATTATTGTATGAAAGTATCAAAACTGACAAATGTCCAAGAAAATTAACTCCTCAAAAATCATGATTAGCCAGGCATGGTGGCACAACTCTTATCAACAGTTCATAGGGTCAGAAATTCTACTTCTTTTTTCTATACTAAAAGACTCATAAATTAATGTTGTTGAGAACACAAAGCTCTACTTAGAAGAAGTAATAGAATAATTCAAAGATTTTTTCCTGATTTCATGGTAAGACACTATTTCATTGCCCTTTTAGTTGCTTCGATGACATGACTAAGCTAAGACAGCTGTTACTTATTTTATGAAATAATAATTTATCAGTTATTCCACTAATCAGGAAAAATAAAACTATTTGTATGCATCTTCAGAAAAGGAACTCCAACTTGACTTTTCAAAATATTAACACAATTCTTAAAACTACACAACTGATTCATCATTGCCAATAATACTGACTCTTGTCAAAAATTATTTATTATACCCAAAATACACTCAGTCTAATACCACATTATAATAATAATGAATACAATCAACACATACTTAAAAGATCTACTTAGGATTTCCCAAGGTTCCACTGCTCTCCATATAGTTCATTAAAAGATAACTAAATCAACCACTGTTATCAAGGCTCACGTATCAAATAACATGCTTACTTCCACCAAGACCTAAAGCATTTGAACAATTATCAAATTTCTTAATAGTCTTTGAAAAACCATATTTAACCATCCTCAGATCAGTACTTATTTTCACTTTTTGTTAGAGCAACTTATTATAAACTAGAACATCCCAAATATTAATGTTTATAACTTGTTAAAATTATATATTCTTTTTCAGTGGATGGGACCCGAGCTCCTGCATTTTTAATGAACTTTTTTTTTTCTTTAACATTATCCATGGTCTTTTGAACTTATTTTCAATTGACATATGTTTAATGCCTGTACATATGTGGTATGGTCAAAAATACGGGCATATAGGACAAAACATAGTATATATAAAGTTCTTTCCATCGGTGGCTTAGAGTATCCACTTGAGATCTTAAACTATATACCCCAGAGAAAAAGGATAACTATTATTACAGTAAAAGACACACTGACATTATTTCCTTTCAAAATATTCCCCTCACTTAGAAAATATGCTTCTCATCATTCTTGCCACTTTCTAAAGCCATTCTGGGAGTCTTCTTTTGTGAATGTATTTAGTTGCACTGTTGTGACCTTGACGTTCTGAATCTACTCAACCTGTTTACCTTTCACAGTCATTTTGACTTTTGGAAAGAGCCAGAAGTTGCATGGTGCCAGGTCCAGTGAATAAAGTGGGTGAAGACGTACTGTAAATTTTTACAAGTCTCCCTTTCCATTTGGATGCCACTCAGGAGCATTCACAGTATTTTGTTTATCACACCCCGAAAAGACAAATACAAAAGAGGACTTTGAGAACTGCTTCAGGAAGTGGCAAGAATGGTGGGCTAAGTGTGTTCAAAGAAGAGAGAGTAATTTAAGGGAAGTTAATGACAATATTCCTTGTACTATAACAGATTTTAATTTAAACATTCACTGTATTTTGATCACCCCTATATCCATGGTGTACAGTGTGACGTTCAATACATGCATACAATATATATAATGATCAGATCAGAGTAAGTTCTCACCAAAAAGAAGCCTTTTAACTATTAAAGGTATTTAACATTTAGATAGTAGAGTAATAAAATTTTTTAAAGACTAGCATAATATATTAGTGATTTCCCAGTAACAGGTATCAATATTATTTAAAGTACCATTACAAGTCTAATTGGTAATAATCCATTTTCCTAAATAAAAATAAGGAAAAGTTGAATTAAAAACTAAAGTTTCATCAGTCTTTATATACATAACCTTAAGTTACACAGTCTAAATATCAAATATCTAAGCGTTTATATCTGAAAATTCAACATGGATAGAGAATTTGCATAGGAAGGAATGTATATACTACATATAAATTCCCCCTTCAAAACAGCAATAGAACAATTTAAAGAGATTTTAACAACGTATTAAAACTTGAAAACAAGAAAGTAAATGTTATCCAATATCAAATTATCCTTTATATGTATTCTTTTGCCAGGTATTGAGGAAATTATCACTAACGGGAAAACAACATGTCTAATTCTGAGTATGAAACAAAACGTCTAAGGAACTAGCTTGGATTTTTTTCAGGTTTCCCACTTTTTAATCCTTTATAAGTCACTGTTTCATTTTACCACAGAACTTTAGGAAATGGACATTATCTTAAATACTTGAATGGTTTTGTTAGAATATGAAAACAATACTTTCAGAGAAGCTATCAAATGACCTTGATGATCTATACAACATTCATTATAGACTGGTAAATATTTGTGAAAATCCTCGCTGTGATGATTCATTGTGTTTTTCCTTGCTTCGGTTACCTCAAAGTAAATTGCCTGTCATTAAAATGATGACTTCTGTTGATGTAGTTTCTTAATCCTTCCTCAGTCCTTTCTAGCAATGACAAGCTCAGAATAATATATTGTAAGTCTTTATGGATCAATAATGCTCAGTATAAAACGCTGAAGTCTACCACCAGGATTTTTATCCCCTTATTTATAATGATCTCTGACAAGCTAACTAGCAGTAAAATTTCTTACTAAGGAAAAAAAAAAAATAAGACATCTAACAAACAAGTCAAATACAATACTATAAACAGCATATGCCAATCTAAACAAGTGAAGCATTTTAAATGAAGCTCAATGTTAGCACAATGCTTTTATCCTAAAGTAGTTAATGACTGAGAGGTCATTTGCAGACTATTCAAGAAAAAACAATTATTATTCAGGAGCTGAAGCATTTTGAAATGATTTACAGGAGTTTATTTATGTGAAAAGACTTCTCTGCAATGTCAAAAATAAAAGCTTCTACTTAAAAAGCATAAAACATAAGCCAACATGCATAACCTCATTAATTCTATTCCACAGATAATTAGAAAAGACATTTTACCAATTCAACATGTATTTAGATTATACCTTAGGTGTCTATATGAAAACTGGACTACCCTTGCTTTTAAGCACTACAGTTTAGGTATTTTCATTTAAGCCAAACTTAGATTAAATGTCATTATAGCTATAAAAAGAGACCCATGACACTGATTTACAACTGACAAGGACCCTCTTATTTAAGAAGCTACATAAATTAACACTTTTCTACATCTCCATGTTTCACGATTTATTCAACTCAACTAACCTGAAATCTTTGACAGCACTGAAATGAAGGGAAACTTTTCAACAAGTTAACAGTTCACTGTATTTTTCCTCCCAAATTATTTAACTACAAAATGAATAGAAATCATCAAAAAGACATACTTTCTTGCATTTGGAAAATTAACTAATCAGTTTAAACTTTCTAAAGCAAAAAATTTAACCTCCGTGCATTCTTTCTCAAGAAAATATGAAAGTATTTAAAATTGAAGAAGTAAAATAAGTAGGAGGAAAATATAGACACCATGAAAACAGAGATCTAACACAGAAAAGAAACAAATCTAAGTTGAAATAGGAGGGCTGAAGGTCCCAGGAGAAAGAAAGAAACCAATTAACGAATTATGTTACTTATTTAGTTATATTGAAAAGGGTTTAGAGTTCTGTCAGAGTTAGAAGAATTAGTAACCGCTAGAAAACTAAACAAACAGAAAAAAGGGAGTTATTAAACTTCTCTCCAAAAAATAAATAAAAACAAATTACTCAAGGGGAAAAAAAAAAACGAACATAGTGCATCATTTGCTAAGGTGCAAATGTTTACATATCCATAATGATGTGATATAAATATACTGGAAAGATGGGAAAGAAAAAAATAAAACAGAAAATGGTAGGAGAAAGGAAAGGAAAATGCTAAATCATTTTATTTTAGAGTAAAAGGGCATTATATAATTAAAAATTGAAAAATCAGGAAAGGGCAGTATGAAGCGGGGGGGGCAGATATTAAAGCAACTCAAAGAGAAATAAAAAATGTGAACACAGTTGTCTCTGTGAAGAGGATCAAGGAATGCAAAAAGAGATATCGACTCCTAACTTTAAGTCTAACACAGTCTAACTTTTTAAACAATGTATACTTATTATGTGGAAAAAAATTAAAATTGAATAAAGTAGAGCTACATGGGCCAACACTAGTAAAAACACTAAAACATGACTGTTGAGGAAAAAATAGAATTAGAGAAACTTAAGTTCACTGTTGATACAATTTATACCAAATTTAAAGGTAGAGGTGGCCTGTGAGATGGCTCAGCGGCGTAAGCGCCTGCCTGGCAAGCGTGAGGTCCTGAATTCGACTCCCAGTACCCACATACGAAAAAAGGGCCAGAGATATCACTCAGCGGCACGGACGCCTGCTGGCGCGCGAGATCCTGAGGTCGACCGCCGGTACCCACAAAAAAAAAAAAAAAATTTAAAGGCAGAAAACCAAAACAAAGAGAAGTATGTTAGATTTTGAAGTTAGAGAAATCAGAATCCTCTACTTACTAGTAACGCCAAGACCAGCAAATGGCTGATCAGCTCTCTTAGCTTGGGTTTTCTCATATACAAAGTAGGAAATAACAACTATCTGCAATGATATGTTATATTGTGTATTAAATGATATAATGCATGGTAAACCACCTGGTATATGGTATACACTTAATAATGTGTTATTATCTTTTATTTTTTTCACTTTATTTTTATATAGTGAATATGTAAATTTAATTCAATTTTTTTAGCAAAATGTTCAAAAGTTCCTTGAATAAAGAAGTTGCTTCTATGCCTTGATCTATTAGTGGATGTCAAAAAACAGCTCAGCTTCAAGTACATATATTCCTTGTACCGATCCCACATGTCAACAAACATTGAACAAATATTTAAAGAATTATCAGCTTGTAAGCGATCACTGACCTCTATCTCTATTTTTACCAATTCAACAGATATTGGACACTTATTATGTTTCAAGGAATAGCATAAGAAGAAATGAGGAATATAAACATCTGGTTCTATGCTCAAATAGCTTACTGTAATCAGGATAAGGAGAGAGGAAAATATAGTATGATATCATGTGCCATGGCTTTGACTGTCAGGCAGTCTATAGTTCCAATCCTACAATTGTGTTTTGAAGAAAATTTCTTAAACTCCAGGCTGCAGCCTAGTAAAAATCTGAACAATGAAGTTCCCTTGCAGGGTTTCCTTTTATTTTATTTTATTTTATTTTATTTTAAAGAGAAGAAAAAACAAAACAAAACAAATCAAAAAAGAACAAATTTTCAAAACAACATAATAGCGTAACAATGGTTAATACATTACGTATTGTTATCTTTAAGTTAGTTATTCAGGGTACCAGATATCAGCATTCAATTGTCCAAACATTACTGGCACAAACCTTACTCTTCAATGAACTAAGTGAAATTTGTAGTGTATCTATCTTAACCATCTTATATATAAATACAATTTTTTCCTTTCCCTTCTTTCTTTTCCCTGTTCCCCCATCCCAGTCTCTCTTTCCTTTTGACCAGTTTCTTTTCGATTCACCATGTCTATTGTACATTTTGGATCTTATTTACTCTTTCAGTTTCTTATACTAGAGAGACAATATGATGCTTATACATGTGCGTCCGGTTTATTTCACTTATGAGTATTTTCTCGAGTTGCATCCATTTACCTATAAAAGTCTCCAGTTTATCCTTCTTTATGGCTGAATAGTTCTCCATTGTATAAAAATACCACATCTTTCTTATCCATTCCTCAGTTGATGGGCATTTGTGTTGTTTCCAAGATCGGGCTATTACAAATTGTGCTGCTATAAACATGGGTGCACATATATCGCTGTGGTACGATGAATTCTTCTGGGAAGATACCCAGAAGGGGAATAGCTGGGTCAAATGGGACCTCAAACCCTAGTTTTTTGAGGAATCTCCACACTGATTTCCACAGTGGCTGTACCAGTCGACACTCCCACCAACAGTGAAGAAGGGTTCCTTTTTCCCCATAGCCCCTCCAGCATTTGTTATTAATTGATTTCTTGATAATAGCCATTCTTTCTGGGGTGAGATGGTATCTCAGTGTTGTTTTAATTTGCATCTGTCGAATGACTAGTGATGTTGCACATTTTTTTGTATATTTATTTGCCATTTGTATTTCTTCATCTGAGAAATGTGTATTCATCTCAGATGCCCATTTTTGGAGTGGGTCTTTAAATTTGGGAGGTCTGATTTTTTTGAGTTCTTTATATCTTCTTGATAGTAATCCTTTGTCTGAGGAACAGCTGGCAAACATTTTTTCCCACGTTGTGGGGTGTCTCTTCACTCTGTTGGTGGTTTCTTTTGCTGTGCAAAAGCTTTTTAATAAGATGAGATCCCAGTTGTTGAATCTTTGTGATAGTTCCTGTGCGGTTGAGGTTTTATTCATAAAGTCTTCCTTGCAGGGTTTCTTAAGGGTCAAGATAATGTCCTTAAAGCTTTTATCATGTGACACAGGTCCCAAAATTTGGTAACTCTTGGTACTATTAAAATTATTGTAGAAGATAAATTCAGGGGGGAGTCAGCCTATGCATGCATCTGTGCTACTGTGAAAAAGTTCACAGAAATACTATATAAATTCACAGTGAGAGAATTTACTTTCAGATAAAAGAAAGCAGAAGATATTTTTATAGAGATACTGGCATTTTAAATACCTTATTCTATAAATCCTAAAACACATATTTTCGTGTTTTAACATCTGTGAAACAGGATGTATCTGGCAGTGACGACACGTTAGTTTAATAGGCAACATTCTTAGTGGTAGATAACTAATAATCTTCCTTAAATTAAGTGTCACAGTCCATAGGGATGAAGAAAACGCTACAGAATGGCAATACTAACGGTCCAATACTAGAAATGCCAGGTTACAAACATTGGCACATATAATTCAGGTTGGTTGGCCTACAGTTGTACACAAAAAAGAACTAGGAAAATACTTTAAAAATGCTAAAAAGGCAGAGTATTACATTATTTTTCTTCCCACTGTGTCATTATCACACTAGTTTAACTTACTATTGCTGTATGGTAAACGGTAGTATTTGGTAGCGTGAATACATCTTAGTGTTCCTAGAAATCATTGGCTTTCTTGTCTTACTTTCCCATGTCAATCTGCGTGTGTGCACTTCTAATGATTGAACCTAAGGTCTTCTGCATGTTAGGCAATTACACTACCACTAAGCTAAACATCTAGCCCCCAAGTCAAGTTTAAATCACACTGTCAAAACTAAAAAACACTGGCTGAGATTTTGACTGCCCTTTTATTTAACTTATTGGACTTATTTGAGGAGAATTTCTATTCTTGTATGTTCTCTCATCCATATTATCTCTCTATTCGTTTAGATCTTAGGTCTTTCAATGAAGTTGTTTACTTCTTTCCATAAAGAAATTGCACATCTCTTGTTGAACTTGTTCCTTGGTGTTTTATTTTTGGAGGTTATTATCAGAAATGGTATTTGAGTTGCAATCTATAAACTGATGGCATATCTAATAATCCAAGATGTACCTGGCAATTTAATTAATATTATGATTTCTAAACTCATTTTTCTGTATAGTGAGATGTGTCAAATTTAAAAATTAACAAAAATGTTTATGAAATAAGAATATTAAAACCACAAAAGCCTACGTTTATAACATATATGTAACTTCACTTAAAATAACAAAGAACAGATTTAAATTGTTCTAGGAAGAACAAGCAACCAAATCCTATGTTCATGTATATTCTATAATACATATAAGCCAGGGATATAGCTCAGTGGCACAGCACCTGCCTGGCAAGCACAAGGTCCTAACTTCAATTCCTAGTACCAGAGGGGGGGAAAAAAAAAAAAAAAACAGTATAATACATATAAAATTTTAGACTATTGAATACTGGACTAATTCCATTTCTTCAATCTTGAAATGAGTGATATGGTGGTAATGACATCGAAACACTTATTTTCACTCACTTCAGTGATTATATTGTCACACTCTCAGTTGTCCACACCACCAGAGAAACACTGATATATGCAACTGAAAACCACAAATAATCCACCCAGATGAGTTGAAGCACACTACACAATTAGGAATCCTTTAGATCTGTAAGTATGCAGAACAGCCAGTTCCTCATCATTTGTTCTCCTTTCCCTAAGACAATTCCACTGGTCACATAAGATAGCTAGCAGCAGAGAACTAAAATTTATTAACACTAGGAATGTATCCTAGAAATTTCCTTAAAATGTGAAATAGTCTTAAAATGTTCATGTGTATACACACACACACACACACAACTCAGTTCACAAACTTGATTCTTTCCATGATTCTAGTTACAAACCAAATTGGACAAGAACCAAATCAAATTCAATTGTTAGGTTCAAAGTTGACTTTATGGGAAATTTGATTTGTTCTCATCCAGTTAGTTCAGTTTGTGACCAGAATTGTGGAGAGAATGGAGTTTGTAAACTGAGGTACACACATACACACACACACACACACTCATTTATTTTTCTAAAATTTCTGCTACCTAAATTCTAAATTATTTTTGTTCTCATTATCCTACACTTTTACTGAAGGCCATCAACTAATTAAAAGATAAAACTAGTGACATGAATTTGGGACTACCATGCTCAGTCCATATGTCTCCGCTGGGTGACAAATCTTTAAACACTCAACTGCCTACATGGGCATTCCTAAGCACATGTTCTCTGACACCTGCAACAAGACATGTTTACTGCTGAACTCCACCTCACTCCTGAAACTAGGTCTTTTTTCGATTAGTCCTTATGTCAATGAGTAGCAGATCTAGCTAGAAATCTAAAAGTCTCTCTCCAGTACTGCACAAAGCATTTTGAACCTCAATGTCCATTTAATCAAGATCTGCTGCCTGATTCTACTTTTCTAGTTAGTTCTCTTACTTTCTCTTCAAGCAAGTTTCTTAATTCCTTAGTTCCTTAATTTTCTCTTAAGTAAAACAGTATCTATTTCATAGCATTACTGAGAAGATTAGTGTGTTATATATGTTATATATGTAATGTGCTTGGTACAAAGTAAATGCTCGGTAAATTTAAAGTCATTGTATTTAATATTTAAAAATAACATTAAAATAAGTAAATAATACTGTATTTCAAAATTTGGAACATATCCAGATGTGGAGCAATTGTTTGTTTGTTTCATTTTTTGAGACAGGCTCTCACTATGTAGCCCAGGGAGGCTGCAAACTCATGGTCATCCCCCTGCCTCAGCCTTCCGAGTGCTGGAATTATGGGCATGCATCACCATGCCTGACAGAAGCAATGATTTTTAAAGATCATTTCTTATAGTAAAATATCACATTTTAATGTCAATTTGAAATCTTTTCTTGGCCATCTTGTTTAAAAGCTAAATAACTGAGAATTCAATTATATAAAGAATAGACTCAATAAAATGTTCTTCAGATTTAACTAACTACAAGTCAGTCTTTCTCCAGCGTCCATTCTCTTTAGCAGAAAGTACAGGCTCTTGTATGTCAAGGACCATCCTTGGGTCTTGGAATTCAAAGACTCCAAATAAATAAATAAATAAATAAATAAATAAATAAAATCCACACAGTTAATGTTTTCAAAGAGTTCACAGCTATACATATATAACTATTAATCTTTTTCATGATAAGACCTTCTAGCAATATGATCCAATTGCTAGTAGAGTTTAAGTCAGTATGAGTGACTCTTCACATCTGGCCCATGTCTCAGGTTTCAAACAGTGAGAAGAGAAAGGGAAAAGAAAGGCTAGAAATGCTGACTGGAATAGTAAAGGCCATCCTAAGAACTTGATTGTGTACTATAGGCAATCAAGAGCCAAGGAAGTCTTTAAAATGATAAATCAACTGTTTTAGTAGAGGAATAAAATAAGATCAAAACCACCTTTCATGGAAGAGATAAGAGATAAACTATGGAAGAGTTAAGAAACTATGGAGACTAACATTAGTTAGGAACTTCTCTGAAATACAGAATATTGGAATAGAATAGTACTAAGGAGAGGAAAAAGAATGAAGAGATATTTCTAAAGCTTAGAAACTAAATTTTTACAGGAAAGATGAGAAACGGGGAAGAATCAAAGCCGTGTCTTAACTTTCTAGTTTTAAAAAATTGGAAAAAAAAAAGTAACATTAAATGGATAAAGGAAAAAGCAACAGAAGTCAAGGGGAATCAAGATATGATTCATGATGTAAAACAATCTAATATAGCTGGCATTGTAAGTTTTGATTTCTATACTAAAAATTAGGGCTGGGGATGTAGCCATGTGGTAGAAAGTTTGGTTTGCAAGTGCCCTGGGTTTGACCCCCAGCACCACAAGAAAGAAAGAAAGATAGAAAGAAAGAAAGACAGACAGACAGACAGAAAGAAGGAAGGAAGGAAGGAAAGAAAGAGAAAGACAGACAGACAGACAGACAGACAGACAGAAAGAAAGAAAGAAAGAAAGAAAGAAAGAAAGAAAGAAAGAAAAGAAAAAGTAACTTTCTGTATGAAACACCACCTTCCTCCACCCCCCCCCCCACTGCAGGGAATCAATCCAGGCTTTATGCAATGTATGCAATGTAAGTTTCTTAATCTTTTTTTTTGCTTTATTTATATTTTCCTGATAAAATACATCTAATATTAAGCAGTGAATGATTTCTCCTTGGAAAGGAAGACCTAAAATAGAAAGATCAACCTCCCTAAAACCCAAAAGCACTGATTTATTTACTGTGTATTATTAATGCATGAAAGTTAAGACTTTGATACAGCTGTAGCACTCACTTTGATGTCAGGAAAGGAAAGAAGTATCAGAGCTCTCTTTTATACTTAGTCTTAAAGAATATGTACTTTAAATATATTTGAGATCACCAAATGTCATTTCAGTCTTATTTTTAGTGGTTTTTTGAAAAAAGTTTATTTATTAATATGTATATTAATATCTACCATTAAAATTAATGTTTTAAAATTAATACTTTGTTTTATTAATACCTGGTTGAGTTATGGGCATCCATTTCAAAGAAAAATAACACATTCAGTATGACAAAAGTTCAAAATTTTAAGTATATAACTATAGTAAAAATAGTAACTGTTTTTACAAGTCTTCATTGTCAATCAGCAATTATATCTTTTACCTTTAAATGGATATTAAAGACAAAGTAAGAGCTATTTTATTTTCTAATCATTAAATCTAGTATTATCCATGTGAAGAATAGATAGTAACACTGGAGTTGTCCAACTATTCTTCCTCAATGTGATAATCTCTGTACATTCAAATAATCATCTACTTTGAAAACTAGATGAATACATAGGGCTTATGCTTAACACAGGGTTAATACCATTTACCTCCTTCAAAGGGTAACATAATTAAGTAGCATGAGGCAAAGTTAGGAAAACTTAAACAGCAAAGGTGATAAAGAAGGATCATTTTATAAAATATAATAATAAAGGCATTCTAGTAAATTTTATGAGACAGTTTTTAGATCTAGGTCTACATTGTGACTGAATTATATAATACATGAAACCTCAGTAAGTGAGGAATACTATCATTCAACAAAAAATTTTCGCTGAATTTACAATTTAAAATACTTCAGGATGACCAATAGGTGGTGCTCAATCTCCACTTATAAAGAAAATAAATATCCCCAAAGCATTTCTAATACAGTGAAATAATTTTCAGACTAGGTGCCAAGTTAATCAAATATTGGAAAATTCTACATATAATATAAACATCAAATTAACTGCCTTCTGTACAGAGGAAAATAATTTTGGCTACCTTCCAAAAGAGTCTTAGATTGAGAAACACTATAAACAACTGCTAATATTGTTTTTGAAATGTTGCTTTAAAAATGAACACTCAGCATTGCAAAAGTGTTAAGTAACTCAGAAATAAGCAAAATATTGTTCCAGTGTGCAAAATAAATTAATAAATAATTTTAAGCCATTTTGTTCCAACTTAGCCTATACTTTACCTTTCTTACTGAGCAAGTATTTAATATTCTAATCCTTTAATTAGAAGTTTTAAAAACAAACAAAAAAACTAAGAAATTCAGCAATTCAGCAAAATTAGGATTGATGTATTCTTGAAAATTCAAACACTTATATAGCATTATTTTCTTTATTTATAAAAACAGCATATGACCCAACTGCATAACTGAATTCTAAATGCAAGTTACTCTTACAAAAGCCATGCTATTACTTATCAGAATGATGATAAAACAATTTCACTTCTGAACTGCCAAATATCCAGGTAGGGATTGTATCATATAAATTTAATTTATCTATTATATAGGAAATTTTTTATCCCTCGGGAGAAACATAAAGAACCACAGAAATTCTCAAAAATATAGTTTCATATGGTTTAATAAAAACTCCAACAATAACTTTTATTCCATTCAAGTTAAAATCTTCTTGTTAGTTAATGTAAAAATAAGGTAAACAATATTTAGTTCCTAAGAAATCTAAAAGCACAGAGGCACTAAGAAAAAATATATCCTGTTGTACAGAATTCAAATACAGAAAAAGTTGTTTCTACTCCATTAGCCAAAGGAGATAAATAAAGCAGGACAGATATGGATTGAAACCGAAATCTAGATAAAACCATGTTAATGGTCTTTTAGTTTTACTGGAAGCATCTAAAGCTCTTTCTTAACAAAAATTAAATGCCACTAACTTCCCTAATGGTGTCAAGATGAAATCAACTCAAATTCAGTCTGAGAGATGAGAAACAGTGTTTTAGTCCTAGAAAATATAAATGATTTTTTTATGGCAAAGTCCTCAACACAAAGCAGTTCATCCCTTGGTAATACTTTGTCACACAGAATATTAAATACAAGTATGAAAGTCTTACAATTCCTAATTCAATTTGTTTCATTTTTAGATACTTGTTTATTCATTAGAAGAAATTATTAACTAAATTTAACCTAATCTAACCCAACCAAATTTATTCTTAAGTTTTCAAAGTAAAAAATGAAAAACCTAAAACTGCAGCATTTAAAACATGTATTTATTTTTACAGTTTACAAAGTTTTTTCCTCTATATTCACATTGAAATTCTACCACACTAAATATTAAAATTAACTGTCAGTTTTATATAGTAGCAGTATTTAAAATAATATAATACTTTTTCATTTACTACCTCCATTATGTAACTGCCAATAGACAACAATTTGAATGTGAGTACACACTGGACGAAGTAGCACCAAATTTAAATTTTTATTCTAAAACAGTCTAATTTATAAGTTTTTAAAATTCTTTAAAACTGTTAAAATCATTTAGTCAAGGGCCGGTGAGATGGCTAGGCGGCTTAAGCGCCTGCCCGGCAAGAGCGAGGGCCCGAGTTCGACTCCCGGATCCCACATACGAAAAAGGGGCCGGTGATATCGCTCAGCGGCACGGGCGCCTCCTGGCGTGCGAGGTCCTGAGGTCGACCCCCGGTACCCACCAAAAAAAAAAAAAAAAAAAAATCATTTAGTCAAGATGCTACAAAAATCTGGCTTTTTTATGCATTTATGACATACAGGATAAATTCTCAAATTGTACCTTTAAAGCCCCTTAGGCAAATCTGTCTTATACTTCTCTTAATAAACCTGAGGTTCTCATCTGCCTTTCTTCCCCAAGAAACCACTGAAGTATATTTTGTACAAACAGTTGTTTTTTTTTTTGTGGGTACCGGGCGTCGACCTCAGGACCTCGCGCACCAGCAGGCGCCCGTGCCGCTGAGTGATATCACCGGCCCTTTTTTCGTATGTGGGTACCAGGAGTCGAACTCGGGCCCTCGCGCTTGCCAGGCAGGCGCTTACGCCGCTGAGCCATCTCACCGGCACCCTGTACAAACAGTTTTAAAATTACTTTTTCATATATACACAAGTAGGTTAACATTACAAAAACATGCACTAGAAAACAAAGATATTCCAGTTTACAGAGAGAAAAATGCTTCAGTCACAATGTAAAAGTTATTGAAAAGAGAAAGAAAACCTTATAGCTACATAATTCCTCCATTTTAGATAAAGCTATATATTTCTAGAAAAACTCACTGACTTATTTTCCAATAAATTGCTATAATAAACACCTATACTTTCAAATGATAAAAATAGAAAAATTTAAAACTTAAAACGGAAAGGGCCAGTCTGACTCGGCTCACGACTGGCTGTTTGTCCAGTAAGGCCTGGGTCCCTAGGTAAGTTATCTGCTCTGCAAGAGCTGACTGAAGCGGTGCATGTGAAGTTCAGAAGGCTCCAGGAGGAACTAAGTAGCGTGGACACAATAACCCAATAAAATGTCAGTCAAAAATCTGAAAAAAAGGGTAGATGTCATGGAAAAATCATTAGGTACTTCTCTCCAGAACATCTGAAATGATGGGTAAATGAATCTAAATGTCCAAACTTAGATCCTACATTTGAAAGATTCAGAAACTTAATTTTTAACATTCAAAAAAAATGTGTTCATTCTTACAGAGAATTCAGTTTATATAGTGTGTAATTTTTGAAGCCAGAAACAGAAGGTCACATATCAACACATCCTTTAAGTTGTTTAAAAGCATTTTAAAGTAACTACTGGTTGTGCTAATGAATACATCAAATGATTTAATATTTACCTCTACGACTCAAAAAATTTAGGAATTTAAACAATAAAATAATTTTCAAAAGTTTCAGTCAGCAGCAGAGAAAATACATTTATCATTTAATGTTAAATTCTGTCAAAGATGTGAATTGCAGTGTCCTTACAGAGAGACTCATTCTGGCTTTCTACTGCTTGTTCAAAACAGCCCTATCTAGAGACAAATAAACTTATGGATTTTTTTCTCAAGTTCAACTTTTGTAATTATATTTAAAAATGCTTCTAAAGAGAAAGATAATTATTTTATTTAAAGGTGTGAATCAAATTTTCTACACTATTGTCTGGACAGTTATAAAAATCAGTAACTATAAAGATCTATTTCTTTTATATAAACTTTATCTCCATATGGAGATTTTTTTTTTACTATAAAGTTTAACATGCTCTACATACAGAAGAAATGTATCATTCTACATAGTCTTTTTTTTTTTTTTTTAGCTGTGGTTGTAATATGAGACAGCCTGGAAGGCAAGCTCCTAGACCTAAAAACTATTCTTTAGCATGAAATAACTCTCTTAGGTTTTTTACACACACATACAAAGAAAGCAACAAAGAGGGAAAAATAAAGATCTACTTTTCTCACTACATTTTTATTACTCTGATTTTATATAATGAAAGCCTACATACAGAATTGTTCTATATATATACATATATATATATATATATATATGAAAGTTCTGCCACTTTGAAAAAAATTGATGATTAAAAATGACTTATAAAGATCGTTATAAAAATATAGTCCATAACTAGAAAGAGAAAGTAAAATACAATAAGGTAATATATATGCAAGTATACAATAAGTAATGGATCTACTAAAGATTCATTTTGTACAATTAAATTGATTCATGGAGTAATCACTAAGGGATTTTAATTATAACTTTTAATGTATTTTTGTATCTATTAAATTTAAGAAAAAGTACTAAAAATCTCTTCATTCTATTATTCCCACAACTTTTTAATCTGTGACCTTTGGCTCTACTTTGTTGCTCAGTTTTCTATTACTGAGTCTTAAAATAACAGACACACACATATACAGAGAGAGTAATTAAAAAACAAAAATCTGAGTTTTAGAGCTTTAAAAATGTACTTTAATAAAAGAGTTTTAAAAAATTGCAAGTCATTTTTCATGGAGAACTCTTGCTACTGTTTGACTTATAAAACAAACTTTAGTATTAATTTTACTAAATTTCTTTTTGCATATATTTGTAATAGCTTGTCTATGCTGCAAGAGTCTCACATCTTTCTTATGTAGCACTTGAAGGTGTAATTCTAATGAGCACAACTTTTAAGTATTTTTTAAGTTCTAGTGTCACAGAGCTAATCTCAAAAAAAAAAAAACAAAAAACTGGAGAAGTGACACATTCCTATATGGAATATAAATGATAAAAATCCATTATTTCTGAAAAATGCATATCAGTTATTAACATAGAGTATATTAATTATCCACTAGGGAACATGATTTTCCAATTTATGGGGACTGTAAGAAATTTGGAATCCAAAAATATTTGGCCTATTGATTCCTAGAATGGTAATTTCTATGAATTTTATAAATGTCTACCATGTTTTTTGAGACTGATAATAATGAAATCTCAATAAGTCTCATCCTTAATGGGAGATGTATATACTGATATAACAGGATAACTAATTTTAAGAATACCTCCTAGAAGGACAGGCAATCCAACCATTTCTCATGTCGTGATTGGAATATGACATTTCTGTATGTCAACCCATCATATGTCTTTCTGAAAAACATGCCACAAATTTGGACCAATCAATAAGGCAGTTAGTTGGTCAAGGCTAATTTTTTTTATTTGAAAAAACAAATGTCATCCAATGTAATTAAACTGATACATCCAAAGAAAAACAAAGTCTACGCTAAAAAAAAAAGTATAATGATTATACCCATATGACTCTAAAGTCATCACTAGTCAAAAATGCTTCCATGTACAATACAGAAGGAGAGCTTGCCTCTAGTATACAGATTACTTCAAACGAAATCCCAAAATAAAAGGAATACATATTGCTTCCTAATTTTATTCAGTCAAGTCTTAGAAGCCTCTCTAAATTAGTCTTTAGCCTGAAGAAAAATCACTTTAAATTAACCCTTTTTAAAAAGAGAATAGCTTATAATTGCCTATGCTTGAGAAAAACCTTAGAAAATTAAGAGGCGATAGCTTCTAACCAAACAACTGTAATTAAAATTGCTTTCCTCATCAAACCCTTTACCTAATTAAACTGGTTAAGAAATAATTCAGTATTTTAATTTAAATAATTGTTCACCATTGACATATATGTGCATATACTAATAGATTTGAATATAATCTATGGGATTCACATTAGATATGCCTTCATTTTAAGAAAAACCTATCTGGAAAGACAAATCAGACATAATTCACACTTCAAGCAATTATTTAGTTTATTAAAAGTCACAGAATTTAAGCCAAAAATTTTGCAAATAATTAACATGAAGCTCAATGTACAAAAGGTAATGTATATTCACTTTCTAATAAAAATACCTAACAGAGCTGCAAACACTACCATTTTAAGAAAATAATTGTACATGACTTGTGCAGCTTCACCACTATATATGTAAGCATGCTTCAAAATACCCTTTACAGACTAGTCTCTAAGTTACCAGGTCTAAGGCTCAAATAATAGCCACACGATTAGCTGTAACATACAACTAAATATAACAAAATTAGAAATTACCATTAGATACTAACTCAATGAATATATCTAGGAAATATTTGTAGTCTCAGTTTAATTCTAATCGACCACATTACTTCCCTGCACACACAGATATACAATCAACACCACCAATGCCATTTGTTTGTTTGTTTGTTATACTTTGGTCTTCCAAATTAAGACCAAATGAAAACGGAGGAAAGTCAATCTACTTTTTTCACTGAAAAAAATAATTAAAATATAAGCATGAGTTTGAAGTACTATGTACTACTGCTACTATTCTGAAGATTATTTTTTCTGTAACTGTCTCTCCCATTTAAACAGTTTTAAAATATGAATATTTTAAGTAGGTAACACTTTTCACAGCTGGGTCCGGAGAGGCTTATCTGAGATCTGTCCAGGATATCCGCAAGGCCAATCTATTTTACTAATATTACTTACATGTTATTTGCCTTTTCCACTCTTATTCTTTTCAGAGACTATCTGACCTATAATAGCATCAACATTCTGTTCACGAATGGGATGTAGGCTTGTATATTCAAAATTTCTAATTTTTAATTTCAAACGCAAAAAAAATCAATAGATAAAACATAATCAAAAGCTCTTTGGAGTTCAAATAATTTTTAAGAGTATAAGTGGGCTTGTAAAGCAGAGGTTGAAAACTACTGAACTAGAGAAAATTTGGTCTCCTCAAATACTGCTTTTAATAGGGGGTGGGAAGTATCATATACCATATTCCTTCCTTTCTACTGTTTCACAGCCGAAAGGCACGCCTCTTCATCTGTTTAATGAATTTGATTACATTTTAAAATCCAAAATAATAATCTATGATGGACTATAAGCAGTTTTGATAGTTTGAAATAAATTTGAAGCAACCAAGATTTTATAAAATTTATAAAAATTGGGCTGGTGAGATGGCTCAGCGGCGTAAGCGCCTGCCTTGCAAGCGCGAGGGCCCGAGTTCGACCCCCGGAACCCACATACGAAAAAGGGGCCGGTGATATCGCTCAGCGGCACGGGTGCCTGCTGGCACGCGAGGTCCTGAGGTTGACCCCCCGGTACCCACAGAAAAAAAAAAAAAAAAAAATTTATACAAATTTCTACTTAGTATCCTATGCTTCTTTAAATCTTTTTCTTCAAATATTTGAAAAACTTTTAATCTAAATCTGAATTATTGATTTTTCACTACTAATCATATTTCAAGTGTATCATTTCATTTTAATATTCAAAAGTTCAACTTGATAGTTTCACTTAACATTTTTGAGCTAACCAAATCATTTACAACTAGTTTTGAGGAATTTTCTGAATTCCAGTCAAATTCATAAGTAAATTTATAGAATAAAGTCACTTTTCAGTGAATATTTCCTCTACTCAAATGAAACTAAGATAAGCCAAAGAAATCAATATACGTATCTGTTCTAATCTTGCCCTTAGGTTGCCAAGAACAAAAGTTAACTCAAATGCACTCCAAAGAAAGGGATTCTCTCAAAATTATCACACAAGACTGAAAAGCCACTAAGAAAGCTTCTCTCGCATGCTGTCAATATTCCCTCCTGTTACCTCATATCTCTGCCTCATGTATTCTGGCTTAAAAACCATTTCCCACTCCCTTGGGATGGAAGGTCTTTCTGTGATCCTTCTTTACAATAAAAAAAATGAAAAATTTCCACTAGGAACCAATTCTCTACCCTATGTCTACAATAAAACTTTTTTATTAGGAACTAATAGTTTGCCAATTTTTTAATTCCCCAAAAAGGAGTATCATTAGTTGCTGGAAAAGGTAAACTTTTAAAGCTTCAATTTTCTCATCTGAAAAGTGAGGAGATAAGACCTACTTCATAAACTATCATAAATCAAAAAGTCTTAGAGGACGAGCCAGGTAGAAAAGAGAAAGAATTTAGAGCAGAAAGATGTATGGGAACAGCATGCTCCAAAAACTACACATCAGTTCAGCTAACACTGAAAGGTTTGCACTAGCATAGCAGAAGTAAGGCTTGCTACGCAAAGGTCAGGCCAGGAGGGTATAGTTAAGTTTACTAAGGAGTGTGGGGCTCTAACAGTATGGTAGTACTAAGGGGTTTTACCAAAAAATGGAATACAAAAGAATAATATATTGAGAGAGGATGATGGATAAAGTTATGGGTTCAGTTCAATTGAGTTTGGGGCATGCTCAGTTAGAAATGAAAGTAAAGATTATACCAAAAAAAAAAAAAAAAAACTACTAGGAATTATTCGGCAATCTCAGCATAAAGGAGTAGCTAAAACAGACTCCAGGAGTTGTTGGGTGGTCCTTTCAAACTTTTCTTTGTTTTGTTTTGTTCTGGTTTTTTATTAGTACATGTTTGCAGTATACGATGTTAATATTCTTTGTGTGGAGTTGGTACCTGTACATTCCACATCTTAATTCCTTTTTTCATTTCCTACCCCACCATCTCCTGGTCCCCTTCTCATTTGAGAAAGAGCTATCTCCCTACTATCTTTTATTTTGTTATTTATAATTTGGGCTTCTGATATAAGAGAAACCATGCAGTATTTAAACTTGTGTGCCTGATTTATTTAAATTAACGTTAGGGTCTCAAGGTGCATCCATTCTCCAACAAATCACTCATTTTCTTTATGACAGAGTAGTGACAGAAAGAAACATTCCTCTATTTGCTTTATCTACCTGTTTGCAAAACTAACTTTCATAAAACAATATTTACTCATCAAATATCTCAACAACTTCCATTCCTTTAAAAAATAGTTTGGGTCTAATAAATTTATATCAAAACTCACTATAGGAGTCATTGCCTGCAGATTATTGAAGCGTATCTGATGCAGTCAGTAGGTTCCTACCTGAGCAACTGCAATATCCAAGGGCTACCATATTTGGATTTTTAAACCTCATCTGGAACTGTTTACATAATGGGAGAATTACATGTATTTGTGTATTGTTAGAGGAATGTTTAACTTTTAGAGTAAAATTTTATGTATTCCTTATGGAAAAGAAGTATGTGTATTATTGGGTATGTATATTCATTGATGGTATCATTGTTTGAATACTTAGATAGGGGAAGGTATATTTCACAGTACCTCAAGTGGGTTAATTTCTCTTTTTCTTTTTTGGGTACCGGGTCGACCTCAGGACCTCATGCTTGCCAGCAAGCACTTGTGCCACTGAGTGATATCACCGGCCCTTTTCTTCCTTTATGTGGGTTCCGGGAGTCAAACTCAGGACCTCGCACTTGCCAGGCAGGCGCTTATGCCGCTGAGCTATCTCACCGGCCCAAAGATTTAATTTCTAATGCTATAAAATGAATGAAAAAGAAAAACTGATGATTTGATAAGTTACAGCTGTCCCTTGGTATCTGAGTGTGATTAACTGCAGGACCCTTGCAGATATCCAAATCTACAGATGATCAAGTCCTTTATATAAAATGATAAAAGTATTGCATATAACCTACACATATTCTACCATACACTTAAAATTATCTCTAGATTACAGTATACCCAAGACAACGTAAATACTGCATAAATAGTTGTTATACTGTATTATTAGGGAATAAAGACAAGTTAAAAAGGTCTCCACAGGTTCAGTGCAGATGTAATTTTTTTCAAATATTTTATCCGCAGCTGATTGAATCTGCAGATGTGGAACTTGTGGATATGATGGAACAACTGTAATAAGGAACACAAGTCTCCAAGTTTTACTATTTTTCAGTCTCAAAGTTCAGATTCAATACTTTGCTACAACTGAGGTAGGTCAAAGCACAGTGGTTAAGAACATGAATTTTTACACCATCCTACCCAAATTCTAACCTTGGCTCTGAACTTTGCGGTCATCTCTCTGTCCTTCAAGTTTCCTGACCTAGAAAACAGAGACGACAGTACAGTACCCACTACGTCCCAGAAATACGGTGAGAGCTAAACTAGCTGAAATACATGAAGTGCTTAGAAGAATGCCTGGTTCAAATAGTAACCATTTTTATAATTTACCTTGGAACTTTTTATACAACCAAAATCTTAGCTCTTTTAAGTGAAAGGAGTTCTTCATTGTGTGGTATGTTAAGTATTCTTTCATTCTTAATAGGGGGAATAGGAAAACCATTTTTCCATCATGGTGTTTACAGAGTACTGAGTTACAGTATTTTAAATTGGGTGAAATTGGAGATCTTATATAAAATCAACTTGAACCTTTATATTCCCCCTCTTCTGTAATTATTTCACTTCTGAGTATATAAAAACATTGAAGAATACTATAAATACTGAAACTAGTAATTACTGTACGTTATTATATGCATTAATTTAATAATTGTCTTGCTCAATCTCCATTTATTGGTTCCTCTACTTGCTACATTTTTATGATATATGTTGGGTTTCTTGGGCATTTATCATGAAATCCAAAAAGTAGTAGTCTGGGACCACTGTCAGGTCAAGTAACCCATAAACTCATTCTTGGTGTATCACAGTGCATAACATAGTATCATTATTATACTGATAGTTATAGTTATGAACTTGAATCACTAAGAAAAGGCTATTTGTTCTCAGTATGATCTCTTTAAGAAGGCACTGTAGAAAAATTGCTTTTAAGGGGAAAAAAGCTTTAAATTTAAATGAGTGGCCTCTAGTCATCTAGAAAGTTAACTCTTTTGTAGTATAAAATCTTATTTTATTTATACAATATCAACCTCTGGCTTTAATTTTGTCTATAAATGCATCTGGTAGACAATATAACAATTTCATGTAAGTCAGATGTGATGGAAAATATAACAAGGTGACATGCAAACTTTCTTACATATTGGTCAATCAATGAATACATTAGAGTACTGTATAACATAACAAGGAAAAAATAAAAATAATTTAGGTATCAAGTAAAGCAATATACTTCCCATTCATGAAGAACATTCTAGCAAATTATTTCTCTCAGGATTATGTTCCAAATACATAAATAAGTGAAGCTGTATATAAAGTATGTAACTTTTTCATAAAATGCAACTTACATGTACACAAAACATATTCACTCAGGTGTAAACAGTGATTGATTTGTCTTTCTGTGGTGTATTACAGATAATTTATTACTTCTATCATATGCTATACTGTTTCCCAACATTTCTTTAGTGAAATGTATTGATTCTGTGTTTTTTTTTTTTTTTTTTTTTTTTTTTTTTGGTGGATACCGGGGGTCAAACTCAGGACCTCGCACGCCAGCAGACGCCCGTGCCGCTGAGCAGTATCATCAGCCCTTTTTTTGTATGTGGGTTCCGGGAGTCGAACTCAGGACCTCGCGCTTGCCAGGCAGGCGCTTATGCCACTGAGCCATCTCACCGGCCCTGTAATTTTAAAAAAGTAAAATAAGTAAAAGGATTTTCCAACCCTAACTTACTTATACTTGAGACAACAAATATCCCATATCCAATATTAAATTGTAAACCATTTTGTGTAGAGTATGAGAGATGACTGAAAGTCAGAAGTTTTTCTATAATTAAATAATTCTAGCAAAAGCAAAAGTATCATCCTAAAAATAACCAGAAGTTCTTTTTAAAGGGAGGTGAATTTCTAGAGATTAATACCTACCATTCAATAATTTGAGAGTAATTGAAGGTCTTTCTAAGCATGAACAGGATTTCCTGATATAAGATTTCCTACACAAGATCACAGTTCTAAATCTCTAGATTACCTTCTTCCACAGCTGTAAAAGGGCTGAAAAAAAAAAAAAGAGAGCTCCACTATACTGTACACTTATCCTGACCCTTAAAAATATGACCTAACCACTGACAGTTCACTTTCTACCCAAATTATGTTTCTTATTCTAAGACATTATTTTTTTAAATCCTCTGCCCAACTTTGGCCATGGAGTTTCTTCTTAATGATTCTGTTCAGCTATTTTGTCTCAGAATGTTTAATTACATCAGAAATTGCCCATTTACACTATGTAGTTTAAGAATAACCTTGCTATGATTATAATGTATATAATTTGAAATAGTCTACTAACTTACAAAAGAACTATTTTCCATTAGAACTTTGAGACAGTTAAAAAAGTTTCAAAAAAACTGAGAAATAGTGACTTAAAAATTAATAAACTATGTATGTTAGGAAGTTTACTTAACTGTATTGCACAGCCCTTCTCCCACTGCTATATAATACAACCACTGCAATCTGTTACTTAAGAATCAGTTTGGAATTTAAGTTTATTTTAAACAAAAAGCAGTAAGTGACTTGCAAGTATCCTTTACTTACATACTATATGTTCTACATATGAATTGCCTCTATCTCAACAACAAGTCTACAGATAATTCTACACTATCTGCTGCAGTCAGTTGAGGTTTAAATCCCTTTCCTTTTAGTATTACCTCTTAGACAAACTACCAGTAAACTTTGAGTAACTGCAGGTACTGCCAATCCTGGCTTCTAATAGAGAACAATTCAGAGCCAGTCAACACCATAAAATGTGCAACTTAAAGGGAAAGGCAAATGAAAGAAAGGTAAGCACTACTGAAATCACTGTGTCCTAACTTCAAGACCCCTGTTCAGAAAAGTCAACTAGGTACCTAGCCTTTTCCTTTCATACTTTCAAATCACTAATTATTTTCATGCTCTTCACTGTAAATATGCACCAAGGAAGTTTGAGAATCCTTCCAAACATACATTGAGTGACTTTTGGTTTCTAGTTTTTCCATAGGAGTATTTTTATCATTTCAAAAATCCCATTTGCACAAACTTAGAAAATCGCAAAAAGGTAAGACTTGGGCCAGTGAGATGGCTCAGCTGCATAAGCGCCTGCCTGGCAAGCGAGAGGTCCTGAGTTCGACTCCCAGTACCCACATACGAAAAAAGGGCCGGTGATATCACTCAGCAGCACGGGCACCTGCTAGCGCGCGAGGTCCTGAGTTAGACCCCCGGTACCCACCCACACACACACAAAAAAGAGGTAAGACTTGCACTGCTGACAGGAAAAGACAATTGCTAACACTGTTTTTTGTTTTTGTTTTTGTTTTGTGTGTGTGTGTGTGGGTACCGGGGGTCGACCTCAGGACCTCGTGCGCCAGCAGGCACCCATGCCGCTGAGCGGTATCACCGGCCCTTTTTTCGTATGTGGGTTCCGGGAGTCGAACTCGGGCCCTCGTGCTTGCCAGGCAGGCGCTTATGCCGCTGAGCCATCTCACCAGCCCCTAATACTGTTTTATATTATAGTAAGTTGAAGAAGAAAGAAATCCCAATCACAAAAAAGTGTGTGTGATAAGAGGCTAATAATAAATCTATGGGAGAGAAGAAGAGGGATGATGGCCCACTGCCAGGTAGTACTGAGCATGCTCTAAGTCAGTGATGGCGAACCTTTTAGAGCTTTCAATGATAATAAACAGCCCCAGTGTGGCACGCGTGCCATAGGTTCACCACCACTGCTCTAGGTTTTAACAAAGGAAATTCTACTCAGTCCTTTTATCTTTCAAACTAAAAAGCTGTTCTCCATATCCTGATTCACACTCATGTGGCCCCGCTAGCATATTAGTGGAATACCTGTGCAGGTCATTATAGAAATCAAAAGACAGAAATGTGTCTTTTGGGCAACCTAAGATAGTGTCATGAAGACATTTTTCAGTAGAAATTTTCTTATTTATAAAGGGTAGCTAGGTCTCATAATACCATCAGCATTAACAGCTCATGTAAAAGGTTACAGCAGACTGTAACCTTTACATAAAACCCATTACATAAAACACTCCTAGAAAGAATGAGTTTCTAGTCCCCCGAAACCCCTAAAATAGGCACAATTTTGAAAAATCAATTCTTGCATATTGCTCATTTATATTTCATGAACCACCTACCCTTCTGATACAACCGGAGCAAGTATAGCAACATTTCCATATAGAAAAGTAATTTCCTTTCTCCTATAAAAAAAATGAATCTGCTTTTTCTAAACTTACATATCCTGAGTAGCAGACTGTCTGACTACAGCAGTCCAAGCCATTGCTGGAAGGCAGCCCCAATAGTAGGATGGGAGTAATTTCACACATATCTTCTATTTAAGCAGTCACACATGTTATGACACTGCCCAAATGCCAAAGTGTGAACAGAAAGCTAACTTTTATAAACCTAAGTTTTACTTAATACCTTAAAACTTAAGGAAAAAAGCATGATATGCTAATTCTGAATGCATTGCTTTAAAGGTAAGGTAATCCCATAGTTTAAAAAAAAACTGCCCTATTTACACGACTATGTAAATTTTTCAATACTTTAAAGTAAATATGATGGGATGATTCTTACTTCATTATTATCCATAGCCCAAACTTAATTCTTCCATATTATATACTCACCATTCTTTTCCAGGCCTCAAATTTAAAATGTTTCAAAACTGACAATTTCCAACTCAGTATATAGTCATTTCAACAGTTAAAATCTGTGCTTTTCTCCCTTCACCATATGAAGCTAATGCAAGAGACACTGCCTTCCTACTTTTAGGGAAGAACTCAAGTTACTCAGATAAAATAAAACTTGAATTTAATTAATTACAAATTCCAACTGATAATATCCATCATAGTTTTAAATAAAAGAAACAATTCATATATCATCAAATCTTCTTTATTGAAGTTCTGTCCAGCCAATGCTGATGCAGCTTTTATTTCTCCTTTGAACTTCCACTTATGGTTCTTCCGCACTTCTCACCCATTGAAGAGATAAGGAAATTACAACAGACATGAGGAAGTAGGCAGTTCCATGTTGTTAGGAGGATACATCAAGTCCAACATTCTGCCTGATGAATGACCCTGCCAACATTATGGATATACACATAAGACTTTCTACGCAGAGCTGGGGTGACAAGGTCTCTGGAAGAAGTCCTACCTACCACTTACATTTACATCCAGCCTCGGGCAACTGGACCAAACATACATCCTCTGGGAACAAATATTTCAATTTGAAAATGACAGGCCAAGTATCTTCCAAAAGCAAAGGCTTTAGGTCATTTAATTTGAACTCTACCTTCTGCTACCACTGTGTTGATGATGGAGGAATTAGATAGACCTAGATCTGTTACTCACTTAGAGCAAGCAGACAACTCCGAATGATATCTTTAATAGCAATACTATTCTGCTCATTAACATTTCCAGGAGAGTAGCATAGTAGCAAAGAAGGATTAAATCACAGGCAATATCAAGTTTGAAGATTTTCTTTCAATTATTTATATTTACATGTTATTATATACTATATTTTCTATTATTCTCCTACCTACTATTAAGATTAGGGTTATAGGGCCGGTGAGATGGCTCAGCGGCGTAAGCGCCTGCCTTGCAAGCGCGAGGGCCCGAGTTCGACTCCCGGATCCCACATACGAAAAAGGGGCCGGTGATATCGCTCAGCGGCACGGGCGCCTGCTGGCGCGCGAGGTCCTGAGGTCGACCCCCCCGGTACCCACAAAAAAAAAAAAAAAGATTAGGGTTATACTTTCATTCAGCCTCAGTAACAATGAATACTATATGCAGAAAGTAGTAAATAACACCCTTTGAAACTCTGTGCACTGTAATCATTTGAGGCTTATCAACCCTACTGTCAAAGCACATCTAAAAATAATTTTTGAACATGCAATAGAGTATTTATTTTACTACACAACAGAAGATTTACATAGCACAGGTATGGGAAACCTAACTTTTAAAAAATCTAGAAATAAAATCCTTAGTAGTATCAATACTTACTATAAAGAAAAACATGCTTTCACAACCAAAAAAGAAAGCAGAAAATATCATATTTGAAGGTAACATGTCAAAAAATTATTGTATCTATATAAAAGGAAAATGTATTTTACTATTCTTACATCTGTTTTAAAATTATTATAAAAGTTAAGCAGAGACCAGCATTTAAAACATTTTCTTAAAAAAAATTTTTAAATTTAAAAAGTAAATAAAAACATTTTCTTTAATAACATCAATATTTAATAAAAAATTAAGCACCCTTAAATGTTTTCTACATTCTCCTGAATATCTTTTTCTAAACTGTAATTTTAAAGAAAGAAATCTACCAATTCAAATACAGTTTTAAAAATCATCATAGCCTTTACAATATATAGAAATCCCACCACAAAGTTTTAAAACTATGTTACAAATGAATTTTATAAGAGAAAGAGTAATTCTTTGTATTACATTAAAATTCTAATACTTTCCCATAAGTGAGTTTAAAAAATAAGCACAAGGGGAATAAATTATAATGTAACATTCCATTCATACAGTTGACACATATAGTGTTCCAAATGCCACACTGACATTATTCACATTAATCCTAAATTTTGCTCTTAGTTTGAGTACTTCTTCCATATTACAAATTGAGTTCAAATTAATACAGTGCTTGAAAGTTAAAGTCTATCTATACTACCTGGAAATTAGGCCAAAGAAAAGAATAATCAGAATAAAAATAAATATTCTAATTTTCTGAAATTATCACTTGTAAGAATAATGACATGTTTATTTTTCATTATTTTAAACACAGGCAAGGAAGTTATTGCAATTCTTAAAAACAACACTACTATCCTAGCTTTCTATAACATTTCACAATTTAAAGTACTTTAAAAATCTATGAGTCTGATTTTAGTCTCATAAAACTTTGTACACATGTATAATACCAATTTAATAGGTTTTATATCTACTATAATTTTAAATTTAAGATCATTTATTGTCTTATTTTCAAATTTTTAAAAAGGATTTTTGAACAAAAAGGTAAATAACAAGTGCCAGGAAATTCATATAGTTCTCACAGTGAACATAATGATGTATCAATCAAGAATGACAGATTAATAATTTTTAAAATTCAAAAATTATAGGGTTACAAAAATTCAACTTATTAAGAAGGAACATCTAATCAAAATGTGGGAAAACAACGTATCAACTGAAGTAAAAAGATACTAAAACACAATCAAGAAAGGAATTTTGGGCTAGTGAGATGGCTCAGCGGCTTAAGCGCCTGCCTGGCAAGTGCGAGGGCTTGAGTTCGACTCCCGGAACCCACATACGTAAAAAGGGCCGGTGATATCGCTCAGCGGCACGGGTGCCTGCTGGCACGCGAGGTCCTTAGGTCGACCCCCAGTACCCACCAAAAAAAAAAAAAAAAAAGGGAATTTTTCTGAAGCCTTTATACTCCATCTATTTCTATGAGATCAAGAGAATATCAGTTTAATTTATTTGCAATTTTCCTTTTTTAGAATTTATTAAAATAGCAATATTTAGTAAGTCACGACAACTCATTTATAATTCAGTACTGTGGGCTTTTAAATGGTAAGGAGAAAATATGGAGGTTATACATAAATTTAGTAACAATCTGATAACTAAACTGTGTCATTTTAGAATAAGTACACTGTATTTCAGAATGTTGCTGCTAACAAACTAAAATAACACACTAACATTTACCCCAAAGTTGCATACTTTTAACCAAATCTGGTAATGTTTTTCTTTTATTAGTTTTCTTCCAAATATTAAAAAAACAGTATTTTTTTTCCAAAAATATGAACACTGTCAATAAAAGGAAAAATATGTTTTAAGCAACAAAGTATCAATCACATGCTTATTTAACTTCAACACCAAGTTTAAGCTCATAAAAGACCCAATGAATTCCCAAGGACAACTGAAATTAGGCTTGCTAACCTATACCATGTGGTAAATCAATCTGAAGTAAATCTAATGTTTCCCAAATACTTAAAATATATAGAATACCTAAAGACCAATGAACATGTCATAAATCTATAAAATACTTTAGAACTAACATTATAAAACATTATCCTTGATATAGAAAATAAAGCCTATAAGTAAATAGCCTTCATTTTTTTAATATTTCAAAATGAACAAAAACAGCACTGGATTCTGACTGCAATGCTGCCCTACAAACACACACGCTGCGTAGACACAGCTGATGAGACCACTTATGACATCTATTTAACAAGGGTCTTCAGTTATGAAACATTCTGAATGAGATCCACACAAATCTATTCTGACTATGATGTACTGATTCACGAAAAACTACATACTATGACTCCAATGAAACTCTACCCTTGAGAAAGATTAGAAATTCCAGTAAAATCTATCCTAGCCCACCTTACCTTCTCAAAATATTAAAGGAAAAAATTGGTGACATATTGTAATTAAAATTTGCCAAGCAAATATGTCTTTAAAAATCATTAGTAATAATCATAATTAAAATAAAAACCAGCTTACACGGCAATGTCAATATTAAATTCTAATTTCTCATTAAATAACTTCTACAATAATACTTCTAGATTGGCAATAAAGCCTAAATGATACTTAATATATGATTAGTAAAATTGTATCATTCAAAATACAAGTGCTAGCCATCACCACATAGAATATTTTATATAGCGATACTCAAAAGTATATACTTATACATGATAGCCACCTTTGAATATAAACTGTAAAATGTTTAACATTAAAGTATCAAAAAATGATCGATAATTTTAAGTTTAGAATACAGCACTTAATTTCTGTGATTAATGATGATCATTCACTATTAAGCAAACTAAATTAAGTACAGTTTTATCCTTGTCAACCAAGTAGTTATATTTGAACGGTACAGTAAAGCTCCAAATATAATAATCATGAATTAGGTGATAGTAATATAAAAGAAGAAACCATAAAATAAATAGCATGCATCAGAAATTACATATACTGTTGATTTCCTAAAGATCAGTTATCATTAAATCATCAAATTATTAAACTATTAGAAACCTTACAATTGATCCTAAACCTAATTAATTACATGAAATAAAGTTTTAACACTGAGTCCACATATTTTCTCCACATTAGCTTTTTAAACAATTACTTGTTTTTACATTTATTTATCACATTTTAAATTACAATAATTTGAAAGAATACGTGGAAATTGTACATAGTGGTCACATTTTATAGTTCTGAGTTGTATTTCTATCAAACCTCATCAGCTATTAAGTAGAACAGAAACAATGTTAAATGTCAAATTTTTCTGCATTATGGTTTTCATTACAGAGTTTTAAAAAACATATGAAAAGTTAATACATTAGTTTCCCAAAAATTAAACTAATGGTATATAAGAGTCATACAATCCCAACCTTGGTCAGAACTCTTAAAATTGACAGAAGTCATACTTTTAATGAAGACATTAATTTTTCTACAAGTTAATAATCTGCAAAAGAAAGTACTCACTTAAGTATTACAGTATAAAAATTAATATATGTTATGCTGATGGCTAACTACCTTAAGACAGAAAGAAAATATCAACAAATTCACTAAAAAATTAGACCAGTAAGCACATAATATTTCGTCATATTAAAAATACTACCTTAAAACGATATGACTAAGTATCTATTCAATACCTATATAGAATTTCAGCTGCCAATCAAATGGGACAGTATACTTTAGTGTAAAAGTACTGTATGTGCATCTTACAAATCTAACAGTAGAAATGCAAAAGCATTGTTAGATTATACATTCCATCTATATGTATATCTGCAAATAAACAATGATATGAGATTCAACTGTTTTCACTGGAACTCACATTTGCCAACATAAAAACAGTAATAGATCATTAAGTAACAATAAAATTATGCATCATTCTGGTCCAAAATGACTCTTACAAAACAGCTCACAAAATATTTCAGTGCCTATATAGAATATGAAATACTATACTAACAGCTATAAAGACTAAACAACTTCCCTTCCTAAGAAATGAACATCAAGCTTCCTACCACAGAAGGTGGAAAAAGAATACATACACACATAAAAATGTCTCATATCCACTAGGTTATTACAAATTATTAATGATTTCTACTCAATATGACATTCAATATTTCAGTAATAGAATAATAACAAATTCAGTCACTTAATGCCTTATATACAAGACATTAGTATATAAGTATATAGTGTACATAGTATAGTAAAAGTACATGCTACACTACTTTACCATTGCTACAAATTTACTGTAGCAGTCAGATCAAGATATACAGATATAAAAAAAAAATAATTTAATGACCTCCTATAATATACCTTATACTGTGCTATGTATTAATATATTTGTAATTTATTTTAATTTTGATTTTTTAAATAATAATATTGCTTTTAAAAATAGGTATACAGAAGAAAAGTAATGTTCCTCAATAACCAGCATACAAAAAGGCTCTGAAATTCTGAGCATGAAGTGAAACTAGTTTTAAAGACAAAGAGCACATAGTATCTTTCACTATTTCTACATATTTTCAAATATGGACTATATTTTCATTCCCTCTCACCAAAAATGTGTTTAACATTTTATGATACTGCATGTATTTATAAACAGCAAACAGAAAATCAGCCCAATTTTGTACACTTTTTGTAGATTTAGCACACAACATTAGTATCACACGAAACAGAAACAAAATGATGCTCTCAAACAGAAAAATTAATATTCCCATCCATGGCATTCAAAATTATAAGCCAAATTAGTGGTAGTTATGAAAACAATTGCCTAACCTCCACTATATGTATGATATGACAATTATAAGTAATATTATAAAAGCTCTTCTAATTTTACAGTTTAAAAACCACAGGGAAAAATTTTTTAAAAACACAGTGAAAATTAAATAGTCATATAAAAAATAAGTGATAACACATCCCAAAATCAAGGACAACCCCACCTATGACTGACGGACTGATTTGATACAGCTGAAACATTCTGCTTTGTCTAACTCCCTAAAAGACATAAGAGTGGGGACACAGGTCTGTCTTCCAAAGGATTTATTCTACGCTTGCAGCCAACAAAAGAAATATTTTAAATAAGCCATTCTACTTAACTTTATCTATAACATATATAATTTTAAATGTTAAAATTATATCAAAAGCCTATTTCTTAAAATTGATCTTTTTAAGTGCAGGATGATCACAAATAGCAAAAGAAAAACAAGCAAAAAAATCATTCCCATTTAGATATATCTTACAACATTAACTATTTACCTATTTAAAATTTTCTGTATATCAAAATTATCAGTGTACATTACATCTATAGTAAAACAAAAGTTAAACATCTTGGATTACGGCATTGCCAATTTCATTAGGACAAGCAACTACTGTTAGGTGGAAGCTATACCTAATGAATTTTAACTACGTACTACAATCCAAAATATATTAAAAATGAAATAAATTACTTAATATTTTTTCAATAGAACTTACTTAAGAAGACATCAAAAAATATAAAGTTTTCAAAGTTTCTTCTCAGGGTTAAATTAATACTTCTAAACTAATTTAAAATATTTTAGATAAATGCAAACTACCTTTGAAAATAATTGTACATATGCCTAAAAATAACATATTTTCAGTAAACAAAAATCAAACTTTAGTTGAAGAAATTATTACTCAGAAAAAGTATTAGGAATTTTTTATAACTTTCACTTTTAATATTTAATAATTTATTTTAAATGCATAACTATTAATTTTATGATAAAATAAGGATAATTATCTCTAGAAACTGCATTAGACACCACCAAAAAGTCAACAGTAACATTTTTCTCAAATATGTGTATTTAAGATGTGTTTAGTAACAAATAACTTTATCAAATATGAGCTGAAATGATATCCTATAATCCAAAAGTGACCTACTGGCCTTGAATATTACTTATAGGTCATGAAAAAGTACTTTAATATTTCTTTTTAAAAAATTCTTCTTACCTCAAAAAGCATTTTGTAAGATGATAATGAGATCCTCCTTTAGAACACTTAGCACTGTAAACTTATCTCTCCTTAATTCCTTGTACTTATCTCATTATTTTTTAAATTCTCAAAGTTCTCCTTTTCTTCCCTTTTCTTCTAACTTTATCTTTGTTCCTTGCCTTATTTTTTATGCCCTCCTTTGTTTTTGTCATTTCACATTTCATTCTTTCTTTAAGCCAGCAGCACATACAGCCAACATGGCCTATGTCGCCAGGTCTGAGATAGCTATAAAAAATAAATTCTTACTATATTGAAGAGGAGAAAAACAGACCACTCATCAACTGGGAAAGGATGAGGGGATTTTTAACCCACCAGACAAGCCTGTCCAATAAAATTGAGACTTGAATCAAGTGATTATAACTTCTCATGCACACACATGGAGTTCCTGGAAAGCATCCAAAAAACATTTTTTTTTTTTTTTTTTTTTTTTTTGGTTTCTTCTCTCCTGCCTTGGAAAGAGACTTAAGAAAATAATTGGACTATAATAATTCAATTTCTTTCACAAGTCTAATAAGAGAATGCCTTAATTAAATTACATAAGAAATAAGAAAATGTTTTAAATGAAATCTTTATAAGCTAAGATTTTTGAAATTTTTATTTCACTTAAATATTTAAATCTGAGATAAGGCAAAATTCTCTTCCCAGAGTGTTTGCTCCAACTTATAAGAATATCAGTAACTAAATATGTAATTTCTAGACTAATCAAGAATGAAAACTCTTAAATTTTACGGGTCAACAACAAAAAAAAAAAAATAGTAATTCTATAAGCCTTTAAAATTTTACCTTCAGCTTATCATATCTGAGAAGGCTATTTTCAAATAGGATTTTTAAAAAACTGATTAGCTTTATAGTAATTTTAACTCAAAAAAACATATAAATCATTTAAAATAAAAGCACAAATTTAATGCTCATCTACAAACCAAGTTTCATATCAAGTATCTAAATGTAAATAAATGATCACAAACTGGTACACCTAGGCAGGGTATCCAAAGAGTATTTATTCAAAAATATCTCAATAATGGTAATTTTCATATTACCTAACAATGGATATTTTTTAAAAATACTACTACTTGCATATCATATAGCAT
The DNA here is from genome assembly GCA_028451465.1 of Erethizon dorsatum. Lineage (NCBI taxonomy): Eukaryota > Metazoa > Chordata > Mammalia > Rodentia > Erethizontidae > Erethizon > Erethizon dorsatum. Next base: position 60,826,674 of record CM051838.1, read on the forward strand.
GCATGCTTATTGCTTTAGAATGTTAAAATCTATAATCATATTCACATTTAAAATCTTTACTGAATATATAGTAATAATAAAGGAGTTTAGGAAAAATGAATATCAAAGTCTATTGCTACGGCTATATTCACAACTTTAAAATATTTATTCTGCTGTTTCCAAGTTCTGTCAAAATCAAGTGCAGGACTTTATCAGTGCACATGCAAGAGAGGGGCCAGCTATTTTCATGCTTTCTCTATATGAGAAATGGCCACTGAGTTTCAGAAACCTGGAAATGGCATTGTACTCCATACAGTACATATGCACACTATTGTCCTGAAGTTTCAATGTCCTCACCACACACCAAGTTGTGCAATTTATATTGCTATTGTTTCTAATACTTGAGGATTACAGTCCATTCACAATGTACTGCTTCTGCCATCCTATCTATAACAAAATTCACAAGCCAAAAAAAGTGATAAATGTAAATACATTTTTACAAGCCAAAATAATGAACAAAATTGCATAGTAAAAGTGCTATGGTCAAAGGGTAAGGACAAATGACAAACAGAAAAACATGTTCACAATTCCTGTCACACACAAGGAGCTCATGTGTCTAATGTGTGAGCAATCCATAGGAATACACAATAAAAATTTCAACAACTCAGCAGAAAAGTGGGAAGGAAGAACAGTAAGAAAGAAATCCAAATGGTTATTAAACATACGTTTAATCAAGACTTTCTACTGGGTGAAAGGCATATTACAATTTATTCATATACCATTTCTTATCTATCAAAATGACAAAAATTGAAAAGTTTACCGACACACTGTCCACAAGATGTAGAAAACAAGTGCTCTTAATCCACTGCTTATGGAAATGCAAAACAGTATAACACCTAAGAAAGGGAATGTGGCAATTTCTACCAAAATCACAGATACCTATACCCACTTATCTAGCAATCCCATTCCTGACAATCTCTCCCACAAATACACCAAAATATGTATAAAATAATATCTAAATAACTAAAATGACAACTCATACAATGCCAAAGAATGGCACACGTTAAGTGTACAATAATCAGTTGGACATTGATTGAAAGAATTATGCTGCTTTCAACAAACAGACTACTATACCCCAGCGAAGAGAAGATGAAAAGGGAGAAAAATCTTATAGACTCATGAGAAATCTGTTATGTGCAATGTTTTATACTAATTTAACTTTTGGGTAAATAGCATGCCTTCATTTGCATAAATGCTATCTTTTTTGTACAAGTAAAGACTAGTTTTATGTTCTCATTTTTCATAAAGAAGCACTGATTACACATAGAAAGCAATGGAAAAGATGAACACTAAGGTTTTTTGGTGTTGTTTGTTTGTTCGTTTGTTTTTGTTTTGTTTTGCAGAGCTGGGGATCTAATTCAGGGCCTTGTACACACAAGTCAAGCAATCTACCTCTGGAGCTACAACTTTTGAATCTTTCCAGAAGATAAAATAAAAGATGGTGACTTTTTCCAGATACTAGTGATATACTATTACTTAGCTGTGCCAAACCATTTGTTATACCACCAACAATTATGTAATACATGTTCATAAATAGGATGATGAGTTAACAAGTGCCATATTAATGCCTACATAGTCACTGGAGATACTGAGAACTTACTGTATGCAAGGCTCCTTGGAAAAAGACTAAGCTCCAAAATTTCAATGCTAATGTAACGTTTATTAGTTGTGGCTTGAAAAAAATATACTGTACACATTACATGCAACCACTAGGGGTCAACAAAAATTGATAGAAATGACCCATAGCTGATACCATATTCAATGATGAAAGACTACAAGCTTTTTCTGTAAGTTTAGGAACAAGACAAGGATGCTCACTTATGCTACTTCTATTTAATATAGTACTGAAAGTTCTAATAAGAGCAATTAGTCAAGAAAATGAAGTAAAAGACACTCAAATTTAAAAAGAAGAACTCAAATATTTCTATTATATTTTGAAGAAAACAAAACCTGGGCCATGGGTATATATACAATAGCTCAAAGGAAGCTGCCTAGCATGCATAGGGCCCAGGTTTGATGCCGGCTCTGGGGTCCGGGGAGGGAAGAGGAAGGAGAGAGAGAAAAAATAAAAATTTCAAAGATCTCACATACACAAAGCGATTAGAACTAATAAATGGGCTTAGAATACAAAATCACACCAAAACAGTTGTACTTTTAAACGCTAATAATAAACAATCTGAAAAAAGACACAAAGAAAACAATTCTATTTACAAAAGGACCAAAAGGAGTAAAATACTTAGAAAAAACTTAACCAATGAAACAAAAGACTTGTATAGTGAAAACTATAAAATATTACTTAGAGAAATTAAAGAAACAAATAAGTAGAAAGTCACCCTGTGTTCATGGACTGTAAGATTTCAAATTGTTAAACTAAAAATTATACCCAACACAAAACACAGATTTAATGTAATCCCTATCAATATCCTCAAGGTATGTTTTGCAGAAAAAGAAAAATCTATCCTAAAATTCATATGGAATCTTAAGGGACTCCAAACAGATAAAACAGTCTTATAAAAGAACAAATTTGGAGATCTTATACTTCCTGGTTCCAAAACTTATTATAAAACTACAGTAATAAAAATAGTATGACACTTGAACAAAAATAGACATACAGGCCAATAGAACAGAGAATCTAAAAATGAAGTTTCCCACACATGGTCAAATGATTTCTGACAAGGTTTCCAAAACTACTCAGTGAAGAAAGATAAACCTCTCAACAAATAATGGTGGGAAAACTGGATAGCTACATGCAAAAGAATGATATGAACCCTTACCTACAGGGAAAAAGGGATTCTTCTACATTGTTGGTAGGAATGTAAACCACTATTGAAATCAGTTTGGAGATTCCTCAAAAGGATAAAAATAGAACCCCATTTGACCCAGTTATTCCCTTCTCAGTATTTTCCTGAGTTAAAGACACCATATTACAATGATACAGGTGCACCCATGTTTATAGCAACACAACTCATAGTAGGTAAGTCTTGGAAGCCACCTATATCCCCATCAAAAGATGATGGATAAAGAAAAAGAGGTATTTATACACAATGGAGTGCTACTTTGACATAAAGAGGGATAAATTTGAGTCATTTGTAGGAAAATGGATGCATCTTGAGACCACAATATTAAGTGAAATAAATCAAACATATAAGCATAAATATTGCATAGTTTCTGATATGAAAAACCCAAAGAATAAATAAATTGAACACCAAAATAAAAGACGCAATGAGAATCATGGAACAAATTCTGTGACCATAATCATGGAAAGAATTAAGTTCATGAATGAAGGTACCGCTGTAATAGGAAATAGGGAGACAGATCTCTTACAGATGGGAAATAAGCCAGTCACAAAAAGATAAACATGGTATGATCCCATTCAAAAGAGATACCTAAAGGTCAAAGTCATTGAGACAGAAAGTAGAATGGTGGATGCCAAGGAATAGAGAGAATAGTGCACTGTTTAGTGGGCATAGAGTTTCAATCTCCTAAGAAGACAAGAGTTTTTAAGATTAATTACACAACAGTGTGAATGTATTTACCACTACTGCAATGTACACTTAAAAACAGCTAAGATGGTAAAAATTCATATTTTTACATTATACTTTTAAAAATTTAAAATTTAGAGGTGAAAACTAATAGGTATTCCCTCCCCATATACCACCATTGAATTCAGTCTCTGTATCCAAAACTTCAGCAAAGAAGCAAAATACAAGAATTCTTACTTAAGAAAGAAACAATTCAGAGAGCCAAAAACAGAATACCTGCGAAATACTCAGCAAGATGAGTTAGGCAAAAACTTGATCTTAAAAATTAAACTGGAGACCTGAAAACAAGTGAAATTTACTTCAACAGGAAGAAAAGTGTTCTGGGAAGATTAAGTGGAACACTTGAAAAATAAGTGAGATTTATTTCAGAAGGAGGAAAGGTATTCTGGGAAGATAAAGATGGAAACTATGGAAAAAAAGAACAAAGGAAAAGAGAAATATTAACATGACAAGTCCTACTTGCTTTAATCGCTCCTAACAAGAGAAGTAATAGTATTGGGAAACCGGAAGTACCTAACTGCTTTGTCTGGAATTGGTTGTAAGTTGAGCGAAAGTTATGGCATCTGACAAATGTAAGAAGACACTGTAATTCAGACATAAAAATAAAGGATTAATATAAAGACAACCAAAAGTTTTAATAAAAAATTTATATAGACACTTCACCAAAAAACAGGTGACTAATATGCACATGAAAAGTTGCTCACTATCATTACACATCAGGGATAATCAAATAGGATTACCACCACAAAGCCATTCAGATTGGCTAAAATTAAAAAGCCTAACAATACCACTTGTTGGTGAGGACATAGTGCAAATCGAGTTCTTAATCATTACCAGCAGGAATGTAAAAATGGCACATTTTTTAAAATGCTTTGGCAGTTTTTCATAAAATTTAAGCTAAGAATATATTTACCATATGACCAAGCCATTCTATTTCTAGGTATTTTTCAAGAGAAAATGAAAGCCTTTGTCTTTTTAAAGACTTGTTCATGAATGTTCTTAGTGAGTCTACAATGTAACAGTTGAAAACTGGAAAACAATGTAAGTATCCACTCATAGGTAAAAAAATCATTACGTTAGTTTTTAAAATGGAATAGTCAGATACAAAAAGGAATGAATTATGATACACAAACATGCACTCAGGAACTGCTAACAATCTTTGAACCACAAGTGGATCCACATACCGGTAGTACCAAGAATCATGTGGAGACACTGAATTAAATCAGCCCTAAAGCTTGAACTACACAGTCTAGTTATAAGCCAATAACCTTGTTTTAATAAGCTGAGTTGGGTTTTGTTACTTGCAATCAAATCAGTTATAGAGGTGATACTACCGTGTCCCGCGCAACTCTCAATGTTCCCAGGGTGAGGACTATGAGAGGATGTAAAAAAAAGGACAAGAGTCAGAATACAGAAAACCAAGGCCATATGGAGCCCTCTCTCCTGATGGGAAGGAAGGAAGGAGGAGGAAGAGAAAGAGATCCAACAGGTGCAGCGCATTTATTTATACACTTGGGAGGCTGAATATCACATGAAACCTTTCTGCCTAAGAGCTTGTCTCAGGCACCCAGTGTTCTTGAAACTATTCACGTGACTTGCCTCAGGCATTCTGTGTTCTTGAGTCTGGCCTTGCTCCAGCCCTGCACATGATCATTCTCCACCTTCAGCAGCTCCCCACGTGATACAACTTATACTTAAAGATTTCAATACTCTCCACTTAGTAATAAGAAAATTTAATTGTTACGAATGACAATTCATGGCAAAGAAAATAATAGATACCCAAGGAAAAACTGACGGACTGGAATAACCATGTGGATCAGCTACTGTAAGTTTAAAAAAAAATTATAAAATATATAACAAGTGTAGGCACAGTTCACAAAAACAAGCAAACATTATAGGTTAAAGGAGATTTTTCAGGAAGATCCCCTCAAAAGCAAAGCCTTACGGTACCCTCTCAAATACATAAAGCAACCATCATTTACTTCTCCCCCTTGCTAAGTTGTAAGAACAGCATTCACTATGAGCAAACCTCCAGTAATAAATTGCAGGTTTTCTTCTGTCATTAAGAAAGAGAAATGACAGTTGGGAAGTTTAGTAGGGGGGCTAACGTTTTGTGAACTGCTACTTCCCACAATGCCTTATTGAGCAATGTTATATATACCGTATTGAAGCCATTTAATCTTTTCACCAACCAAAGTAGATGGTATCATCTCTAATCTGCACATAAGAAAATAAAAGCTCCAGGAAGTGTTTAAGAAGGAATCCACAACTTGTAAAATAGTAACACTGAATTAGAATCTGACACAAAAACCTTTTCACAACCTCAATATGAAAGTAAATATGTAGCTTAATACACGCAATGCATATTGGTATGGAAATTTAAAATTTTTTGAAAAAATCACCAGAGGAATTAATAGAAGGCTTTGATTTTTCATTTTATATTTTTCTATGTTATGAGAATTTTATAACCATGCACATGTATTTTTCATCTTTTCATGAGACAGGAGTTATTTAGGATTCTTATATTTCTTATTTATAAAAAATAATACAATTCTTACATTTCATATTTAGACTTATTTCTAGTAGTTCTCAATATATTGAAGAATATACAGTATATCTGCATATTACAAAATGCACACACATGCATGTACATATACAAATATATACATACAAATTATGGATAGCAATCAATATTTACAAACTGCTTGACAGGTAACTGATCAAAGGAAAAATCATATATATCATTTTATATGTGATCATCCCTTTTATATAAACTGCCTGACTTAAACTTAAGGTAATAATTTTATTCTCATGCTACAAGTGAGAAAACCACCTTAGACTCACTTGCCAAGTCACTCAACTAAGGGACATGGATAATTAATTACACTTTGTTCTTCCCAATTCAAACTCCAAGGTACTTTCTATTATACTATAATTATCTATGCAAAGAAGGTGTTTTAAAGTCAAATACATTTATGTAAATACTTCTGTTGGTATTTTAGTATATTTTGACTCCTTCCAAAAAAGAACTGACAAAGAACTAAATGTTTTTACCTAGATGGATTACTATTCGTTTCTTGGCTTCTAAAATGTCAAAGAGAGAGAAAAGATCTATATATCTTTTATAAAATGCACAGTATTAACATAATAAAGGAAAACAATTACATAAAAGTCTATCTTTCCTGAGCACTAAGATCAGAGTAAATACTTAGCTGAGGGTTCTCATAAAAGTGCACTCTATAGGATATAGTGGACAATGTTCTCAACAATATCCTAATAAGTAAACATCCACCTGATCGAATAATGCCAAACTTCTATTTATTGTATTTAATTCTTCAAGTAATGGTACATATGCTCTGCCCAAGCACTACTATAGTTCAAGGGAACAAGTCTTTAACAGTAAAACATCTTCACAGAAAAGTATCACAGCAAGTCATTGTAATAAGCATACCACGTTTTATACTATAAAATAGCTCCTTTAATTTTAATCTCCAAAATATTTCATCTTAAACAGGTAGCTATGATGAAAGAATTTAGAGGTTATCATCCTAGGAAATTAAATATTTATGTAAATGCCATCATTTTCAAATTCTTACTCTTAAAAATATAGCCATTGGTATATGAGAGATTAAGAGTCTAGGCTCCAGAGCCATAGTTTTGATGGAGAATCTTACTGTCCTCCCCAGCAGGCACTTAGCTTGGTAAATACAAAAGAGAAAAAAATTACTGCCTTTAAGAGTTACTATAAAGGGCCGGTGATATAGCTCAGCAGCATAAGCGCCTGCCTGGCAAGCACGAGGTCCTGAGTTCGACTCCCGATACCCACATATTTAAAAAAAAAAAAAAAAAAAGAATTACTATAAAGTAAGTAGACTCATATGACACCTTTGAAAAAAGGGTCTAGAATAAGAATACTTGACACGTTGTTGGTACTCAACCAATGTTTTAATGAATGAATTGCAGACTACACTTAGAAACAATTATTGGTCAATATAGTTAATTAACCACAAAGTAACCGAGTTCCAGGATCATATCACCTATAACTACAGCATCATTTACTCCCAGGCTTTCAATATAATTTCTTAGTAATTATAAAATGTAATTACTACCTCTTTGTTTTCTCACAAATATCATAAATCCATGAATGCTATAAACCATGGGATAACTTTTCTCCATTAAATTATCCAAATAATTGGTCTACACTGAGAAAAACCAAAGGACTATACCACTATATCTTTATAAAACTATTTGGCACATACACGGATTATGGTTTGGCATCTTCAGATGTGTCTCACATTTAAAAATAATGAATAGACCTCAGTGCAATGAAATATGTCAAACTTCTCAGACTATCCCATCTGTATTAATCATTCATAAGCATTCATAAGCAATTTACCAAGATATATTTTAGAGAACATAAACAAATTAACACTCAATATGAATCTCTTAAAATCCTTCATAAATCAATGAGGTAATAAATATTCTTTAATATAAAGAAACAAGGAAACCAAGAACTTCCCCCCCCTTTTAAACTCATGATATATTAATCTGAAATCACTTCATCCATTTATTTATTTATTTATTTATTTATTTTTTATATGCGGGTACCGGGAGTCGAACTCAGGACCTCGCGCTTGCCAGGCAGGCACTTATGCCACTGAGCTATATCACCGGCCCTATTTCATCCATTTATATTATTTTGTTTACATACAAATGCATATAAACACATAAGCATTTGCATGCACACACATATGCATGCATGAGCTCTCCATTTAGACTGAAAATCTGAAAATGAAGTCTAGTAAATTATAATGGAAAATTTATTGTTAGTGAAAAACTTTATCCCATTTTCTTTTATTTTATTATATTTTTATTTTTTTTTTTTCTCTTTTTTTTTTTTTTTCTTCTTCTTGCTATGCAGTTCAGACTGACCTTCAACTCACTATGTAGCCGAGGCTGGCCTCAAACTTACAGCGATTCTCTGGCCTCACCCTCCCGAATGCTAGGATTACAGGCATGTGCTACCACACCTGGCTTATCCCATATTCTTGTAAATATGATTGATCATAACTTGTATGTACTGTAATCAAAGTTTAAATGTGCTAATTTTACTTCCAATAACATTTTATTAATAAGTTCACTTAATATTGAAAAACCAATCACCACTCCAAGAACTATTCTTAATTATAACTAACCGTATTTCCAAACTGTTAGTAAAAGTACAAAGGAAGATACGAACATTTACATTTATTTTACAAAGCCTACATGGTAAAAATGGAAACTAGGGTCTGGGACATAGCTCAGTGAAAGAGCACCTTCTCTTTCACTGCATGAGGCCCCAGGTTCAATCCACAGCACTACAAAAAATAAAAATAAAATATGTATTAAAAATTCAAACTAGAGAAAACCCCATCTGTAGTCAAAACATAGAGTCATGTACCACATAACAGCATTCTGACCAAAGACAGACTTCCATTCAACAGTGGTCCCATACATTATAATGGAACTGAAAAATTCCAATCACATAGTGACAAGGCAGACATCATAATAACTTCAGTAATAACACATTACTCAAGTTTGTGGTCATGCTGGTGTAAACAAATTTATTATACTGCCAGATATATGAGTGTAGCACATAAAATTACTATACTACATACTTGTTAATAATAAATGACTAGGGCCGGTGAGATGGCTCAGCAGGCATAAGCGCCTGCCTTGCAAGCGCGAGGGCCCGAGTTCGACTCCCGGATCCCACATACGAAAAAGGGGCCGGTGATATCGCTCAGCGGCACGGGTGCCTGTTGGCGCGCGAGGTCCTGAGGTCAACCCCCCGGTACCCACAAAAAAAAAAAATAAATGACTGTTACCAGTTCATATATTTATATCATACTTTTTATAATTATTTTATAAGGTACTCCTTCCATTTAGAAATAAGAAGCTTACTGTAAAATAGCAGACCACATTACACAGGTACCCATCTCATACATCTCAAGGGACGGACTCCTACTACCCAGGTTTGTGTAAGTGCACTCTATGATGTTCACTATAGAAATACCATAGAGTCTAGTTACACAAACCAAAACAGCTGTAACATCACTAAGCAATAAAATCTTATGGAACCACTTCATGGTGTCAATCACTGACCAAAAGACAGGTATATGGCACATGGCTGTATCTGGTTTGGTTTCACTTCACCAAAACTGTGTATTGGAGGTTCTGAAATCAAGGCAAGTTTTAAAATCAAAATAAATATTTAACATAGTTTCTCTTTCTTCCCCCCAAAAGCTGTTATTAAATCAAGTGTATTTCTGTTAATTAAGGAAATTCAGTACAATAATTTTCTCTATAAAAAATGACACTGGTTGGGCTTATTAAATTACTGATAACACTGTGAACTGATAAGTAAATATAAAAGTCACCTGGTAAGCTTAAAATTCACTTACCTCCACTCTACATTAGTTTATCAATTAGCTATTAGATATTCCTGACCAACTACACTTCTTAGCTAGAAGAATAACTTTTCTAACTTCTACATTAAATCACTAGAACTGCTACAATTGCAGCAAACCAAAACTAAGAAAAAAAGATCACATTCTTTGTAAGTATGATTTATAAATGGAAGATACAAATGCAAGGGACCGATATATAGACATTACATATCTGGTCTAAAGATTTGAAATAATTAATACGAACATATATTTCAGGACATCTTAAGAAGTTAGATTTAAATAGTATCAAGCTTAAATTTAGAAACGTATTTCCCTTAATTTACTATACATCCATTTTGAATAATATATTAAAAATGGCAGCTAAAGCACTACTTTTACCAATTCATTAATGACCTTCTTTAAAATTTACTTGAAAAGATGAAATCTCAGTGTTGTTCTGATTTACATTTCTCTAATGGCCAAAGATGCTGAACATTTGTTCATGTACTTACTGGTCTTTGTACTACCAGTTCTGAGAAATGTCTATCATTTCAATTGCCCATTTTTTATTGAGTCTTTTATGAGGGAGGTCTTTCTTTTCTGAGTTCTTTATATATTCTAAATATTCATCCTCTGTTCAAGAGCAGCTGGTGAAAATTTTCTACCGTTTTGTAGGCTGTCTCTTCATTCTGTTCCCTTTGCTGTGTGGAAGCTTATAATTTGATATAATCCGATTTGTTGACTCTTGGTATTATATCTTGTGTAAATGTGGTTTCCTGTTCAGGAAGTGCTTGCCTATGCCTATGTCTTCAAGACATTTACCTATTATTTCTTCCAGCAAATGCTGTGTTTCTATTTTTATAGCTAGGTCGTTGATTTTTATTTTAGTACAAGGTGAGAGATATGGATCCAAATTCATTCTTCTGCACCTGGGTAACCAGTTTCCCCAGCACCATTTGTTAGGGATGCTATCTGTTCTCCAGCATATGTTATTGGTCCCTCTATCAAAAATCAATCAAAAATCGGATGGCTGAAGGTGCATGAGGTTGTTTCTGCATTCTTTACTATGTTTCATTTGTCAATATGTCTGTCTTTATGCCAGTACAATGCACAAAATAAATCAGAAAGTTAAGTATCACACAATTTCTCTAATATGAAAGACTCAAAATATAAAGAATTATAAGAGCAAAATGAAAGAGAAATGGTGTATTACTGAAGGGTTTATTACTAAAGCTTTGTAGTACAACTTGAAGTCTGGGATTATAATGCCTCTTGCTTTGCTCTTCTTGTTCAGGACTGGTTTTCCTATTCTGGATCTCGTGTTGTTCCATATAAATTTGAAATTGTTTTTCCAGAGCTCTAAAAAATGCTGATGGTATTTTGACTGGAATTGCATTAAATATATATCCCTCATTTGGTCATATGGTCAGTTTGACAATATTGGTTCTGCCTATCCAAAATGAGATGTCTTTCCATTTTCTAATGCCCTCTTCAATCATAGCACAGTTTTGGTTACAGAGGTCTTTCACTTCCTTGATTAATTCCTAGACATTTAATTTTTATGAAGCTATTGTGAATGGGATTATTTGCCTCTTCTTTATGGGCTGTTAGTATACAAGAACACTGTAAAAATGGCTATTATCAAAGAATCATAAAGCAACAAATGCTGGCTAGACAGTGGGGGAAAAGAAACCCTTTTACATTGTTGGTGTACATAAACTATGGAAATTAGTATAGAAATCATCGAGAAACTAAAAATAGAAACTTCATTGACCCAACCAAACCTCTTCTTTAACTTTTCCAAAAAGTTAAAGTTTTCATAGTACAGTGATACATGCATGCCCATATTTATAGCAGCACAACTCAAATTACAGAAGTGGCCTATATGCCCATCAATAGGTGAATAAAGAAAACATGAGATATATGTATTATACACACACACACATACATACACTCTTCAGCTGTAAGGGATAAACTTGAGTCATCTGTAGGAAAATAAATGGATCTTGAGACTATAACAGTAAGTGAAATAAATTAGACATAGAATGTTAAATATCACTGACTTATCTAATATGAAAGACTCAAAATATAAACAATTACAAGAGCAAAATGAAAGAGAGATGGGCAGGAAACAGGGAGCTGGACTCTGGAGATGGGAGGAGGGTCTGAGGAAGGAGGGAGAAGGGAGGGAGAAAATAAAAAGATCACTATATGACATGCATATGTACTAATTCCCCAAGATGAATGTAATAAGTACTAACATACACTAATAATAAACAAAAAATAAAAATGCATTTCATTAAAAAATAAATAAAAACTAAACAATTTACTGTTTAGGCATATGTACTTTAATGGGAAAGACTGAGAAAATTTGAGATGGTGTTTACTTCTAATTATCTCTTCTTGTGAAGGGGAGAGAAAGCCAAAAGAAGAAAGCAATCCACAGGTAGATGAAAGTTACTGATAATATTCTTGTTAATGGATTTCACAGAAGGTTCTTCAGCAAATGTTAAGTAACTTTTAGAAGAATTAACTTTTATAATAAAATAAGATCATTCCTGGACCAATTACGATAGTGTATCATAAACCAAAGATTATGACTAGTGAAAGTTGCTAAGATTCATTTGAGAAAACTGACATTTACAGAAATTCATTTTTCCCAAATGTTTTTTACTAATATCATCAAACATCAATCTGTTTTTACAAATATTCAGAAAGGGTAAATTGGAGGGATACTCTTAGATAATCGAAATTCTGGACAAAATCATTTCCTCACTAAATGAGATAATATTACAATACTAGTTTCAATTTAGAACCCTTCAGAGGCAGATCAGACATGTTAAAAACCAGTCAAAAGCAAAAAAAAAAGATTATATAATAAATCTGTAGATTTTAATTCCAGTTTTGAAAATACAGAATCTTAACTTACACAAGATTTTATTACAAATACAATAAAAAATTATATCTAACTCAATGCAAATGTTAGCATGTTTAAGCTGAACTACTATAAAATGAGAGCTTAAAGGGCCGGTGAGATGGCTCAGCGGCTTAAGCGCCTGCCCGGCAAGCGCGAGGGCCCGAGTTCGACTCCCAGATCCCACATACAAAAAAGGGGCCGGTGATATCGCTCAGCGGCACGGGCGCCTGCTGGCGCGCGAGGTCCTGAGGTCGACCCCCCGGTACCCACCAAAAAAAAAAAAAATGAGAGCTTAAAGAAAATGTATTTAAAAGCAAACTTGCTTAACATGTCAAAAAAGAAATACCAGTATTTAGAAGTAGGTTTGCTATATACTTTTGAAGTTTCCAATTATAAAACATATTTATAGTTTAAAGTGGTCTACAAGCCAAACATTAACTTAATGTGAAAGCAATATAGCATAATTTTATATATAAATTTCTAAGTATATAAAGGAAAAACACATGTTATCTAAAAGTATCAAAAACAAACATGAGACTTAAAAGCAAAGCTGAATAGATAAGACAAATTACTAGGTTAATAATCACTTTTAAAAGACTAAGGCACTAATATGCTTCAGTGTTCTGACTAGAAAATAAGTAATTTTAAGTAAGTCTTTATTAGTGCTATTTGAGGACAAAATGATTACTAATTATTTATGAACCAGAATGAAATGCAGCACTATTTATATCAAAAGTTCAGACAGTCACTAAATGTAAAAAAAAGCAATTGAATTTTATAGAAATATGCTTCAACTATCAACTTATCTACACAGCAAGCTAATGAAATATCACTGCTTTTAATGTAAATATATTGTTGTGGACTTTATACTTCTAAAGATGAAATGGCAGGCAAATACCATATATACAAAATCCCAATGAGATTGTCTCTTTTTTTTTCAACTGAATTCACTATATATGGTTACCTTAAAAGTAAATATAAGTACTTACATACAAAGTGTTAATTTAAATGTATTTGAAATTACTTGGTGAGGTAACTTTTTGAAATTTAACAATGAGGGTACCTACAATGTGCTACTCTCAGCACTACGCATTCTGTATCCAGCATTATAATTACACAAATGGTGTGCTACATACTTGAGAAATGAGTTTGATTACTTATAAAGCCTGTCTATACTGTATTGAAACATGTTTACTAGTATTATACCTAAATATATAGGGATAAAGTCAGTGTGGATAAGCTTCAACATTTTATTCATCGGAAAATAGCTTCTATAAGGTATTTCTAGGTAATTGAAGTAAAAAATTTAAATGCACAAACTGCCCAAGAACTAGGAAGTAAAAATCTTCTGTACACCAGTTAAGCTTCCATTCTGACTTCTAATTCACTGTACATCAAAGAAAATCAACTTGCCCTGACACACAAGGACTATTCCCTTCAGTGATCAGGCAGGTGTTGAGGCCAGAAAGAGAGCCTATTTTCCACAGCCCTTTACCTTGTTTGATCACTGGTTACTTTTGATCTGACATTGCCCTCTCTCCAGTAATGACTTCCCCCTCATAGACCCTACCTCACGTCTGTCAGAAAGAATAAAGGGCATCAAACTGAGACCTGACAACGCCTATGGGCCATGCGATGTGCTGCCAACAGAATGTTCCTCAGCTCCCACAATTTTTAATTCAGTTTCTTTTGTTCTGGTAGGTACAGGGTTAGGGTACCAATGACAGCAGAAAGGATTATGCACCAACTGTGAAACCAAGCCCTCTGGAATGTGTATCTTTTATCTTTGCTTCTTCATCTTCTTAAATGCTGCAAACTTCATGGTGGATACAATGAAATACATATTCAACAAGTGCAATAGAAAGTTTGTTTAAATCCTTTCCAGGAGAAAACAAAGGATACAATGTATTGAAATTCAACTATAAAGCTTAGTAAAGGCCAGCTGTCAAACAGCATGTTAATAGTAAATGAAACCACAGAAATTTTATGAGGACCACTACTTAATGGGTATAGCCATTCAATGCCTAAAATGGAAAGATCCCCTAAAACAACACATGTACTCAAAAGAAGCAATCATTTCAATTGCTAAACTACAGATTCTCACAGTAATTTGGTGTAAGAATAAGTTAGTATTGAAAATAAATTCCATTAGTCTCGTTTGTGGTGAGTATATATAAGCTTTTGTAGGATATTAATCACATTTTTAAACATTAGAAATTAGAAAAAACCAGCTCAAATACCATTTTAGTAAAATTTTATTCACAATTTTTCAACTACCACTAAAAAATTTAATGACTTCCTTGAATACAAATACCATCTCCCCCCAACCCACCCCACATACACACAACATACAGTAAAGGAGAGCTTATTATCAAGCAGTGGATAAAAGCATTTACAAGAAGCAGGTTTAAAGGGCTTCTAAGATCACTTTTGAAGATAAAACAATTTTTTTTAAAAGAGGGAATTTCTTAACTCTGTAAAAGTAAGGTTAGAAGAAGTATATGCTCAGTAAAATAAATAATCCAATTTATTGTAAATGTAGTATAACAGTGCACAATATTAATTAACCTTAGACATGTACAAATATCGAAGCTCAGAGGTAAAGGGCAAGCAAGTGGTTAAAAGTTGGTTCTAATAACTAGAGGAAACTGATTTCTACAATACTGGAGAAAGATATCCCTATAAAGAAAGAAGGGGAGAAGAGGCCCTCACATCCAAGATAGTAAGCCATCACACTAGGCAACTGTGCACACCAGACTAAAAATGATTTACCGCTATGAAAAACTAGCTATAAAATACTTCCTATTCTTACATTAACCAACAATTTGTATATTATATCCTTTTTAAAAAGAATTTATAAACTAAAATATTATAATACAAAGTATATTAGAAAATATGTTTTAAATAGATTTTGAAATATGAAAAAGATGATTCCTATATACTTGGACTAACTGTGTTCTTAAATAAAAAAAAAAAAAAAAAAAAAGCCATATGGGAATACTAGAAAAAGATATCACTTCAAGATGGGGGAAAAATGCAATTTAATTCAAGGATAAACAACACAGCTGGCAGAACCAGTACTTGCCCAAAGTATCTCCACTCCCCTCCTCTTCCCTCCTCTCCTCTCCCCCTGGCCCCCTTGTTCAAATGTCACTTAACTCCTCTTTCCCAAAAAATGAATCAAACTACATTATTCTACCAAGACATCTATTTATGTGTTTACAGAAGGGGGCATTCTTTCCCCTTTTCTTTATTCTATAAAACTGTTAGAACATAAAGATAAAAATAAAATTTAAAACTAAGAATTTCATATAAAATATTTTTTAAAAACATTTGACTATAATTTCTACAAGGTATATTACTCTCAAGGTATACAATGTCAGAACTAAATTTAAGGCCAATCTGCTTGCTGCATTTTGTTGGAATCAAGCAATGAAGATCTACCTCTTTCTAACTGCAATGATACACTCAAGCTCCTCTAAACACAACCTAAGAAACAACTAATTTCATCTTTACTAGAATTGGGTAGCAAAAATGTAAGTAGCAAGCTTGAGAAATTTTTGTTAGATATTTTTGAACACCAAAAGAAAAAAACATGCTTGTTGGAATACTGAAAATCAAACATCCTTAGTGGGAGGTAAGCCAAGAAATGAAAACATATAATAGGTAATTTACAGTTCAAAAATTTTAAAGCCATGAGTTTCAACATTCATTTTTAAGAAATCGATTAATTCAATATAAATGCCAAAACTACTTAATTATTGAAAAGGATACAGTTACTTGGGGTTATATTTCCTTAAATTATTGCCATTCTTCTGATATGAATACTAAAGACTAATTACTTGACCCCTCACTATAGAATGAAACATTTTTCACCAATTCAGGGGTCCATAAAAATGGTATCTTACACCCAAGAAGCTAGACTTTAATGTACACATTAAAAAAACATAATCACATTTAAGATTAATGACATGAGCCTCAGTTAAAATGTGATCTTGAAAAACAGGATAAGAAAGACATGAGCATTTCTCATCTTGAAAAGAATTTTCCCAGAACTAAAACAAAAAGGGGTGGATGAACTTGAATATATAATGGTTCATCTTCAACTGAAAGTCTTTAGAAAATTTATGATTT
Source organism: Erethizon dorsatum (assembly GCA_028451465.1). Taxonomy (NCBI): domain Eukaryota; kingdom Metazoa; phylum Chordata; class Mammalia; order Rodentia; family Erethizontidae; genus Erethizon; species Erethizon dorsatum. Next base: position 60,843,734 of record CM051838.1, read on the forward strand.
TTGTACAGAGAAAAGTTCATTTTTAAGAAGCCCCAACAACTTTCCATTTAGTCAAGACACTGAAGAATACATACACACCTACTGCATAGATTTAAGGAGGCAAATTGGGAGATGTAACTAAACTGAAACCCTCAAATCCACAACAAATTATCAGTGAATGAGTCAGACTAAAGAAAGGTGACAATTTGGAAAAGTAATAAATGTGACAGACTTCTCAAAGAACATTTGAGAAAAAGCTATAATCAGCTGAGCTTAAAGGTAACGTATACATACTGAAAGAAAGCAAAACAATCAGAGGAAATGTAGGACAAATGGTCAAGTAATAAAAGTAACAACAAGGACATTAGTGACTAAAGAAATCTTTGACGTGACCCACTACACATTTCTGAAATGATGAAAATACTTGTTTAAGCAAGCACATTCCTGCTTCTAAATATAAAAAATAAAAGTCAACCTTTGGAAACATCTTAGATCATAAGTGAATTCAGTACCAATATACCTTTATCCTTTATAGACTTTTCCATTAAGTTATACACTAATAAGCTAAAACAACTGTAATTCATAGAATGCATACTAGACTACATAATGAAATTGCCTACAATTACCTATGATAAAAAAGACTCCTTAGTATATAAATGGAAGAGGGGTATAAGCATGTATATGGGGTATAAGTATGTATATGGATATGTGCATAAAATTGGGCCCTAAACCACTTAAAATTTATGGAACATCAAACTACAAAATTATCTTCAACTCATTAAAGTAAATATTAATCAAGTAAAAAGACAAGGAAACATTTTGATTCCTCATTCAGAGAATCTACAAATCACAGCTTAACGATCTCAGAAGTCAAAATGAAAAACTAGCGAAATGCAATGTAAATAATTTTATAATCACTAGGCATTCACATACGCATTTAAACACCAATGAATATAAATATATATTTTTGTCTATATTCTCAAAGATATTTAATAAGAAGAAAATAAGAGATAAGAATAATTACCCAACCACAGTTCAATTAAGAGGACTATGATTTGTAATTGCCTTCCTCTGAATTACAGATTATCAATATATTCATTTATACATTCTATTTAAAGTTTATGATAAACACTTAGATTTTATGCTCAAAATCAGCCTATGAAAATTTGGTAACAGACACAGTAAATTTTCTAGTCCCAAAGTCTCCTGAAGTAACCTGCCTTCCACTATTATCATACTTTAGAAACCAAAAGTAACAAAGTATGGCAGCCACTAAAAAAAATACTACATTGATCTTTTTTGCAACCTAGATGGTGACATAAAATATGATGTGATAGGTCGGGGTGTCAAAAAACAAACAAACAAACAAACTTTTCATTTAAAAGAAAATACCAAACTGCTACAGACTTCACCTAGCTTTGAAACATCTCAGCTCCTAAAATCCAGAACATACCATCAAAAAAAAAAGGAAACACCCCAACATTTCATGATTATTGATCCTTCTGCTGACCATAAGGTAACTTCATATTCAGGCTTTTAACAAGAATTTCAAGACACCAAAAGAAGTCAATGTAGCTATTATGAATAAGCAAAATCTGCAGCAGTAATAGGAACAGTATGTACCACAAAGGTTTAGATAAGAACACAACTTGTGTAGCTTATGTAGCTTTTGCCTAAAGAAAGGGTCTCCTGGTTAAAGCCTAAGTGGAACAGAACTTTTACAACAATGCATCTTTTTTGCAGTAACAATAAAGTGATGAATCCTATCCCCTGGAAGCCAGACACAACTATAGTTTGTAAACTGTGTTCAGAAAGACAAATCTTGAGAAAAAGAAAAAAGAAAAAGTTAATTCTCCAATTCTTCCCTTAAGCCTCATCACTAAAACAATAAATGGGTAAGTCTTAGATAACCTAAAACCCTAGCACCTCATTACTATAGATAAAGAAAAGCATTAGCAAAAACTTCTCCTGAGATCTAAATAATATATCTCATTTGTTGAGCCTAGAAAGGTAGTTGAGGAACGTGTACTCATAAATGACAGGCTTGATGTACTCCCAGCCTCCCACTGGCATCTCACCTTATAAAACTTCTATTTGCTAAACCTAATGATTCAACTCTTTATCTCAACCCACTATTGCCAGCACTTGAGCATAAAACCCAAGATAGCAGTTTCACACTTAAGAGTTTAGACATAATTTGATTTACTCAAATCTGTTAAAAATATGTAATCCCAAAAGAGAGTAAATAAAAATTACATGTAAAAAACAGGACTGAAAACTACACAATATACATAAGCGATGAATTAAATTTTTAACCCAAAACAAGTAATATAGAATTTGATCCAAAAAATTTTTAAATAAAAATGAACATCTAAATACTATTTGGAAACTGATTTCAACCATAATAAATTGTGCATTATTTACATTAAGGTATCTATCTGTATCAGAGTTTTTAAAATACTGGACTATCTTCCTCCTGAGATTCTTTGCATTTGAACATCTCTTATTATCAGTTGATGAGTCCCTAGAATTTGTGAACTAATTTTAATATCATCAAACTAATATAGACAAGCAAATCTGCAAAGTAAAGAAATTAATGTATTCCCCAAAAGTTATTTGAATATTATCCAAGTCACTGCCTCCCCTCCACACACCACTGGCACCTAAGGGAAGAAAAAATACACACATACACATATGTATTCTTTATTGTTTTCTATGCCTTTTAAATTATAGAACCCTGGGCCGGTGAGATGGCTCAGTGGCTTAAGCGCCTGCCCGGCAAGCACGAGGGCCCGAGTTCGACTCCCAGAACTCTCATACAAGAAAAGGGCCGGTGATATCGCTCAGTGGCACGGGTGCCTGCTGGTGCGTGAGGTCCTGAGGTCGACCCCCCGGTACCCACAAAAAATAAAAATAAAATAAAATAAAATAAATTATAGAACCCATTTATTTATGTTCCTACTAAGTTATCTGACAGATAAAAAAGATAGCTGTATGAGAAAGATACCAACAGATTAAAAAGGGAACGACAGGGTGAGATCTAGTAAAGAATTTATTATGAGTAAAAAAGTACTTATTCTTAGATTAAAATTATTCTACTAAATAATTTCTATTTTTAATTAAACTTGATCTTGCAAACCACTATGACAAAATAAAAATGTTATTAACAGCAGTAATGTGTATGTCAACATAATTCTGATAAGAAGTATAGAAGGTGTACCTTAGTTAATCAGAACTGCATGTTGCTAAAGACAACTGTCCCTCAATATACTGAATATATCTGATATACAAAAATGGAACCTTAATATAGGAACTATGTCAAAAAACTACTTGAGAAGTCAGAAACTATTGACTGAATCTTTAAATTATTTTTAAGCTTTAATTTGTATGCTCAAATGCATCTTTTTAAAAATATGTTCCTAAAAAACTTGAAGAAATACATTTTAAAAGCATATTCAATTTAGTAGTCATGGTCACTGAGTCAACATTTGCTAAATGTCTATTTTATTTCAATACCTGGTGGGGGGATACATGAAAGAATGACTGTTAAACACTCTCCTCCCTCAAAAGAGTTGACAGTCCATCAGTAAGAAATACTTTCAACCACGATTTCAATTACTAATGGAGAACATGGTATTGCACAGTAAAAATTTGAAAATGTATATATCTTAGTATCCTATAGCTACACTTCTAGATATAGATCTAGAAACTCTCACAGATAAGTTCAGGAGACTCACACAGGATTTTTCTGCAACACTTCCTATAATGGTAAAACACTAGATTTAATATGTGTCCTTTGACAGGAGATATATGCATGTGACAGAACACTAACAGTTAAAAAGAATGAATTACATATTCATTACAGCTAAAACTCAAAAAAACTAAAAACACAAAGTGTAGACTGATATATCTTTCATGAAACCAAGTATTAACCATACAACACCACATACAAATTATATGCGACCACAATTAAACAACACCCTGTACTGTCCACAGTTATTCAGATGTATGTAAAATATTTTTAAAGAATTTTAGATTGTCATCATAGTTGCCTTTCAAAGAAGATAAAGAGATGACAGCAATGCAAAACAGGGATTTAAAAGTTTATTTGCTTTATTAATCCAAGAAGCATCAAATTTAACAAAATGTTAAATTCTGGGTGATTCATTACTTTTCTAGTATTCTGTATTTTTCTTACTTTCACAATATTAAAAAATTGCAAGACCTGGGGCCAGTGAGATAGCTCAGCAGCTTAAGCGCCTGCCTGGCAAGTGCGAGGTCCTGAGCTTGACTCGCAGTACCCACACACACAAAAAAAGGGCCGGTGATATCGCTCAGCGGCACGGGCGCCTGCTGGCGTGCGAAGTCCTGAGTTCGACCCCCTGTACCCACAAAAAAAAAAAAAAAAAAATTGCAAGACCCAAAAATCTGATCACAGTTCACATTTGCTGAAACCTCTTGCTGTAATCCTCATTATCTAGAGACTTCAAAATTCCTTAGTATTACATTCCGAGATATTTAAAAACCTGGCCCTTGCTTTTCTTTCCAGATCACAATATAAACATTTCTCCCACCATCCAGTCAGTCTACATAATACCACAGCAATATGCACCACTTATTAAATACTCCACATATTTTTCTAATGTCTTGTCTTTGTTAATTCTGTTTTCCAAAATAGCAATCATATTCCCCAACCAAAAAATATGCATAATCATTGTATCACTATATATCGTTCAAGACCCAGTTCAAACTTCATACACAATTTATAGGATTATCTGATTCCTCCCTTACCCTTCGTCCAGAAGTAACTCTTTTTGCAATTGTTATTTCTACAGCACTTACCATTAGAAGAGAAGCTTCTCTCTTTGTCAGTATAACTTTAATTTCTCCACACTTCATATTGCCTGACACACAGTAGGTGTTGAAACAAATGTTAAGGAACAGACAATTATCTGTTCACAAACCCATTAAAATTTCTATTAAATCTGTTGGACAAAAATAAAATGGTACTAGAATCTAAATCCAAATGTCACAAAAATATAAAATACTATGCTTGCAAAAGAGAAAAACTTTGTACAAAGAGCGCAATTTTACCATTAAAGTGACATAGAATGAAGATCAACATTAGCTGAATGTAGTGGTGCACACCTATAACCCTAGCTATTCCAGAGGCTGACTCAAAAGGACTGCAAATTCACGGCCAGGCTAGGCACTTAGCAAGAACCTGTCTCAAAGCTTTGTCAAAGTAAAACAAAAAGGGCTGGGAATATAGCTCCATAACAGAGTGCCTGCCTAGTATGAGTAAGGCACTTGGGTTCAATTTCCCGTACCAAAAAAAAAAAAAAAAAGATTAATTTTAAGCAATATTTTGAAGACAACAAAATCAAAGATATCCTCTTTGATATTTTGACCAATTTTCCCAGAAAAGTTTTCAATATATTTCTATTGGTACTCGAAGCTTCCTCTGAAATAATAATCATCCTCGTGAAAAGATCTTTAACTAATGCTTATAATTACTTCTTCCTTTGATGTCTCACAGCACCTGTCCCTTAATGTGTTAAAAACAAGTAATGTCTGTTGAAAGCTACTGTTTCAACAGTACCTGGTTCAAACCTATGTGAATTAGCACCACCTGTGAAGCATTCACGTAGCCAAAAGGGCTGGAAAACAACTATATGGGAATCTTAACTGACATGGGTTAAAATCTTGACTTTGACACTTAACTCGCAGACCTCAAATTCCTCACCTGTAAAATGATGCTAGAACACTTGTATCAGCTGGTGTTTGTGAGGATTAATTATATAAAAGAGCATAGTGCAAGTACCTCACATTTATAAGACAACTACTATTAAATATTTCATTATGATGGAATTAGGTGGTAAGGAGCCCGTGTGAGTTATTAGACCATGAGTTTGGAGCCTTAATAAATGGAATTAGTACATTTATATATCACATGAGGACAAAAACAAGTCATCTATCAACCAGAATGTAGGCCCTCACCAACACTTTGATCTTACACTTTCCAGTCTCCAGAACTATAAGAAATAAATTTATGCCTTTTATTAGCTATCTGGTTACATTATTTTCGTGTACCAGCCCAAACAAAGACATAGTAAACAATAATAAAATGAGTTTCAGTATCTCTAGGTTACCTTGTTTGAAGAACACAATCAGGTATCACTGTTCACTGTAAACTACCACTCATTAGGTATAAGAAAATGGTCACCCATTAAGAGAAAACAAGGCTATAGGAGGCAAATATTTACCCTAGGAGATTTTAGAAGCTGAAGGATATACTTTTAAAACAGAATTCCTCACAGTACAAAATATTTATGTCTGCCCCCCCAATTTCAAAGACCTAATCCAAAAATGGGCATCTGAGATGAATACACACTTCTCAGATGAAGAAATACAAACAGCAAATATAAATATATGAAAAAATGTTCAACATCATTGGTCATTCGAGAGATGCAAATTAAAACAACACTGAGATTCCATCTCACCCCAGAAAGAATGGCTATTATCAAGAAATGAACCAATAACAAACGCTGGAGGGGCTGTGTGGAAAAAGGAACACTTCTCCACTGTTAGTAGGAATGTAGACTGGTGCAACCACTGTGGCAATCAGTGTGGAGATTCCTCAAAAAACTAGGATTACAGGTTCCATTTGACGCAGCTATTCCCCTTCTGGGTATTTTCCCAGAAGAATTAAAAACATCATACCGTAGCAATATATGTGCACTCACGTTTATAGCAGCACAATTTGTAATAGCTAAATCTGGGAAACAACCCAAATGCCCATTAACCGAGGAATGGATAAAAAAGGTGGTATTTTTATACAATGGAGTACTACTCAGCTATAAAGAGGAATAAACTTGAGACTTTTGAGGTAAATGGATGCAACCTGAGACCATACTCCTAAGTGAAATAAATCAGACTCGTATATGTAAACTCTGTATTGTCTCCCTAGTGTAAGAAGCTGAAAGAGTAAATAAGATGCAAAATGTACAATAGATATTGTAAAATGGGAAGAAACTGTTCAAAAGGAAAGAGAAACTGGGATGGGGAAAGGAGAAAAAGAGGGAAAAGGAAAAAAAAATTACATATATATACACATACACACAAGGTAAGATAATTATACTACTAATTTCTATTAGTTCATTGAAAAGAAAGGTTTGTGCTTATACTGTTTCATCATTTTTCATGCCTACATCTTGTAATCTGAGCAACTACTTTGAAGATAACAATAAACAATGTATTAACCACTGTTACTCTCCTATTATCTTGTTTTGAAATTTTGTATCATTGTTTTTATTGTTTTTTCTCTTTAAAATAAAAAAAAATTATGTCTGGGATTGCAGGCAAATTTACTTTATAAGAAGTGTTCAAAAATTTTATCAGGGCCAGTGAGATGGCTCAGCGGCGTAAGCGCCTGCCTGGAAAGCGCCAGGGCCCGAATTCGACTTCCGGAACCTACATACGAGAAAAGGGCCGGTGATATCGCTCGGTGGCACAGGCGCCTGGTGGCACGCGAGGTCCTGAGGTCGACCCCTGGTACCCACACACACAAAAAAAATTTTATCAGGTGTAGTGGGGAACGGGGGATAGAGGGCAACTGATCTCCTGAATATATTAACTCTTATATGTGAAAGTAAGAATCCAGAAATGTCAGGTTTCACATACTGCTGAACTAGCTACTGCCATTTAAACTCTGGCACAAATGTTTACCTTACATACTATCCTAGCTAATGATCAACATGGCCACTAATCTATTCACCTAACTGCTGCAACAGCCTCAAGTCACAGCAAAGCAAAAACAGAAACTGTCAGCGGCTAAATGAGTGAAATCAGACCATGATAGGTGACATGAGGCACTGATACAGCCCAATTCCAGGCTGCAGAAAGCAAATCCTGAAAGGGAGAGGAAGAAACTCTTTGCTAAAGCCTTCCTATGTTGGGGCCATGAAATATATTTGGTGTTTTACCTCTTCATCTCATTTAGTCTGACATTGATAAGAACATGCTTCAAGTAGTAGTCTATTCTTCCTGTGAAGAAGAAAATGAAAACACAAAAATTAAGATAACTAACCCAAGTTACATTAGTAAGGAACCATAGGATCCAGGTTTGAACTGGGTTCAGTGTGACTCAAAATTGGCACTTTTATCAATCTCTTCCTAAAAGGCTTCCAGTCCGGCAGAAGAAATCTTGGAGAGGCAAATTTAGTTCCTATCTCATCCATGTAAGCTTCCAAAGGATAATAAAATTTAAAAGAATATTATTATAGTAGCAGCCAAAGACTTCTAATAAACATCCCAAAATTACAAAACAAGTCAAGTATCAATCAACCAGGGGACTGAAAAATATAAGATCAAAATTAACTTTCAGGGATCAAGTTTTAACTGGAATACCTCTATCATTTCCCTGAAACTTTCTAAAATCTATTCATAATACATTAGTATTTTCTTGATGATTGAGAAATCTATACTAGTTCACAGCCCAACTCTTCAGGGTAAAGAGTATTTTAAAAAGATACCAGACCAAAGACACATATAACATATACAAATCTATAACAAATATGCTGACCCTGGGAGTTATCACAGAAGTTATATTTGAAATAAATCATAAAATCCCAATACTTTAAAATATCAGGCTGCATAACAAATGACAGATAATCTATCTGACCTCATCATTTTATAACCAAATAAAAAGCCAGTCTGAGCTTCTGTGTCCAAAAAGTAGAAAAGCAGAATCTGATAAAGGGAGGTTAAAGAAGCTGATAGAAAAGTTTCCAGATCACCAGTAACTATACAACTGCTATGGTTTGAATGTGGACCCCAAAGTTCTTATGTTGAAAACTTAATCTTCAATGCAACATTGTTGGAAAGTAGGGCCTACTAAAAGGCAATTAGGTCATTAGAACTCTGTCCTCAATAACAGATTAATGCTGCTATGATGAGGATCCACTACTTATCACAAGAGTAAAACTTATAAAAGCTACTTCGATTACCCCTTGCTTGTTTTTTCATGCTTTCTCCCTCCCTAACCTCAACTTTCTCTTTCCCTCTCTCCCTGCCTTTCTACCTTCTGCCACAGAATTATATGGAACTAAAGCCCTCACCAGCTAGTATCAGGCTCTTGGACTTCTTAGTCTACGGAACTATAAATCTCCATTTTTTATAAATTATCCAATCTCAAGTATTCTGTCATAGCAACAGAAAATGGACCAAAATAATGTCTTAACCAAATATAACTTAAAAATAGCTTTCTGGCAAGTACTACACAGAAATGACATAAAAGCTATCACTAGAAGACACATGCATACAATATGCTAGACTTTCACTACATTTGAATTCCTCTAATCTATTTCTAGAATCTACACAAGTTTTATAGCAAATACAAAATGTAGGTGCATGGTACGTGTCTTATTAAAAAAAAATGACTGAGACAGAAACTTATTTTCTTTTAAGAAGATTCTATATGTAGGTTCTTAATTCTTTTGTTTCACCATAACTCATTTGAGTCTTAAAATGTCAAAGCATTGCCCTCATTTGCCACATGAGAAAACTTCTTCCTCTGATAAACACAGGAATCTTGCCCCTATTCTAAAATTTATCCTACTTAATTCAGGGTCAATAGTAATAATGTCCAAATATCTTGCTACTTCATGTAAAATGGTTAAGTTCATCTTGTTGATGAACTAGATACAAATAGATGTTTCAAATGACTTGAAAAATGAATTTTTCCCTTAAGACCAGCTAAAGGACAAAACTTAACAAGGAAGCATAACATCAGCAGAAACTGTGTAAGCATTATATCTTTATAGTTATATCAAGGACACAAAAGCTCTATCACCAAAATACACAAAGACAATGCTGCCATCTAAAGGCCAAAATATAATACGAAAAGATGTTTGCTAAATCAAATACTGCCAATGTATAAAAACCAACTAACTTGCTATTTCAACAGTTTATATTTAAAAAAAAGAAAAACACCATGTTATGATTTTTTAAAACTGCAATGAAGCTCCAGAACTCTTTGAGAAAATAGTTTGACTAATTATAAGTGTCAAAAAAAGGCAGAATTATTTTGCTATCCTTTCAAGTACATTGTTCTAAAAACCTCCCTTAGTTGCTAATATAAAATACTTGCTTTTAAATGACCAATAGTACTTCTAAAAATGAAAACAGCCAAACTACTAAAAATTGCAGCTTTGCAAGTAACTTAGATATTTCTCCTTATTTCATAAATTTTAAAAATAAAATGTAAATTTCCTATGGGAGGTTAGTTATCAATAACTTAGTTATCCAATAGAGTTCAATTATTCTAAAACTTTCTTTCGAAGCACCTTAAACAGGGAGAATTTTATTGAATTGACATGTAAGATTTAGCAAAATTACTTGTACTTCACAAGGAAATTAAAAAGTTTAAAGAATTACACTAAATCCTGAATCAATCTCCTTAGTACATAACATCTTTTTAATGTACTACAATATTAGACAAAAACTAAAGTGAAAGTGAAGGAAAACCTTCAAACAGTTGCTTCCTTTGGGAAACCACTAGCTAAAAATTGTTTACCAGTAAAAAAAATGTTTTTCTGTGTTTACACAAGAAAACAAATATTAGTCAAAATCAACAAATATTTTTAAGGAATAAGAAACTTTAAATTGAGGGTTATTATCCTTTAATTTACCTTTAGTGTAAAGTAGAAATCAACAATTTAACAAATTTAGATGTAATATCATAAAAATTACTAGGTTTTTAATACTCCTAATAAATCAAATTTATTTGAAGATATTATGCCATTATGCCATTATTTTGAGGATATTATGCCATTATGCCATTGAAGATATTATGCCATGTCAAAACTACAGCCCACAAAAAGACAAATATCAATAACCCTACATTTACAAATAAGGTTTAAAGATCTTAAGCAATTTTTCTAGGGTTACAATGCACGTGAGTAGATACCAGAAGTCTAAAATTCAGTTTCTCTGACCCAGAAGTCCTAACATAATCATACAACCTCAAGTCCGTACATTTTTATTAAATGTAAAAAAGTATATGAAGTAATTTTATTACCAATGTTCAAGGGGAAAATATTCTACCTGGCTTTAAAAAATCATTTACTTTTAATCAGTGTCTCAATTTTTCTAAAATCTTTTTTTAAAATAGGTATTATTATCTCACTAGAAGTGAATACATCAAGGAACCTTTCCAAACTTAAGTTCATATATGAAATATATTTATTAAATATTTATCAAATGGTATAAAATAATTCAAAAGGGCAACAAAAAGATCTCTATATATATATATTTTTTATTTATTTATTTTTTTTTTTTTGTGGGTACCGGGGGGTCGACCTCAGGACCTCGCACGCCAGCAGGCGCCCGTGCCGCTGAGCGATATCACCGGCCCCTTTTTCGTATGTGGGTTCCGGGCGTCGATCTATATTTTTGAGATGCAATTCAAAAATAAGTTTTCTTTATAAATATGCTACATACTTAGGACCAGCCTGTCAACATTTTCAATTACACTATTTTTCAATATTGAGAATTCCTACTCTTGCCACCCCTACGACACTTTTTCCTGTTAATTTCTATGGCATACCTTCAAATGAAAATTAAGTTTGAATATTATTCAGCCACAAAAGGAAACTCTGATACAGGTTATAACATCAATGAACCCCACAAGTATCATGTAATGAAAGAAACCAGACACAAAAGACCACATATTAAGTCATTCCATTTTTAGGAAATGTCCAGAAAAGGCAAATTCATAGAAACAGAAAGATCAGCAGTTTCCAGGTGCTAGAGAAAAGGGCAAAGGGGAGTGACAGTTAGTGGACAGAAGGTTTCTTTCTAGGATAATGAAAATGTTCTAGAATTAGATATTGTTGACAACTGTACAACTTTGTTATATACTTTTAAAAGGTGAGTCTTATGTGAATTACATCTCAATAAAAGAAAAATGAGTATTTTTAAATATATTAAATACATGTGTCTGAGTTACAAATGCATGTGATTAACATATAAAATCTAGGTAATTATCAAGATTATCTGTCCCAACTTATCAAATATCATTTTCATCATGCTAAGTAAAAAGCTCTATTTCACAAGTGTACACTCCTAACTTTACATTAAATCTTAACTATCTAAAATAATTATAATTCCTAGGGGAATCAGAAAGAACTATAACCACAGACAAATATAAATCAATTTTGTATTTTCCAATTTGCCTAAGTAATGCCAGAATTTAGAAAAGACACATTAGCACATGGTAATAAGGACTGTTTTAAAATCAAGTACCACATACAAGCATCTATGTGGTTATAGAACCAATTTATAAAATCATTGTTATGAGAATATATTTGTGCTTTCAGTAAGTAGCATCTGCCTCTCAACTACCAAAAGAAAATGTACAGCCAAGGTTTAAGGAATTCAAAGGTTAGAAACTAAATGAACAGCATGAAGACGAAAACAGGTACTTACTAATTTGTTTTCCTGCATGTATATTCTTTGCAGTTTCAGACAGCCCTTAGCTATGACGATCATGCCTTCATCTGAGATCTTGTAACACTGGCCAAAATGAATATCTTTGAGTTCTCTGCATTTTGATCCCAGCTGTAAACAAAGGGATTTGGCTGAAAGCTCAGAAAATAACACAGACAATGTATACTATACTAGGATTTTCATGTATTATTTGAAAATAACCATACTGAGCTAAAGACTTATTTATAAATTACTTTTAAAAGGAGATGAATATAAGCAATCTATAACTTAAAACAGTGCAGTATGTGCAAAACGATTCACCTTCTAATTTATTTCCTTGTTTCAACTACCTCATACTAGATGTCCACCAAGTACTTAGATTCCTTAACATTCAAATTCACATTTTATTTCTCTTGAGTCTTAACAGTGGGGAAAGAGGATGGTAGGAACAAATTAAAGATGAAAATTACAGTGTAGTCATAAAATTCAATATTATACTACCATTAAAATTCAAATAAAAATTGACAAAAGTAAATGAAAAAATGTATTTAATTTTTAAAGCATAATCCAATTTTATAAAGAAATGCGTATTTAAATGTACATTCACATATGAGAAAATAGACTGACAGGTATACCAAAGTGTTAACAGTGGTTATTTCTCATGAGTGACTAAGCGGGTCTTTTTTCCTTTCTGCCTATCAATCTTCTCTACTTTTTTAAATAAATATTTTATAATTAAAATGTTCCAAGTTCTATTTCAAATAAAGTGATAGTATTAGAAGGATATGTAAGCTCAGTTACTTTTCTAGTGACAGTGATATATACAAACTAGGTTATTCTAACCTAGGCTACACTATAGTCAATAAATATTCCTTTAGAAATATAAACTCCATGAAGATAGGAACTTTTCTGTTTTGTTAAATAATACGTCTGTGGTGTTCAGTATCTTACACTTACCTGATACTTAATAAATATTTGCTGAATGAGTGAAATGTTAATCAGGGTCATGCACGCAAAGAGGCCTCTTCAAGATTTTTCTTTCAGTGCTTGGGCTTTAACTACCCAAAGCTTCATATACGCTAAGCAAGAACTCTACCATCAAGCTACACCCCCAGCCCTAAAGGCTTCTTTAAGATGAATAAACATAGAAAACTGTGATTGTGGCTTCGTATACCACTATGTTCTAGTTAATTCAGAGGTTCTAAACTAGGTCCATGGACAGAGCTCAGGTTCCCAGGAAAGTTGGTAAAGGAAAAACAAATTCATATTTATTTTCACATTCTAACAACTTTAGCCTTTCTTTCACATAATATAAACAAAACACCACAGTAGTTCAGCTACACTTATAGTTTTGTAAACAGAAATCAAAGATAATTTCATATTTCACTGTGTCTGCAGATACCTAGAAGTATCATTTTTTCCTCATTAGTATTCATCATGCTCATTAAACCAGCCACCAGATCTTACTTAATTCATTACCAAGTGGCACATATATTTCCAGAACTAATGTACATGAATTAGATCTCAGAAAGCTGAATCCAAAGCCAATACTGGCAAAATCAAAAAACCAAGTATGCTATAGACTCTCAACAGGTTCACATACGTCTTGCCACAAGGGAGAGATTGGGGGTAAAACCACCAGGACTCTCAAAAATCAGCTTAAGTAGCAGTTAAACCCTCACATCATCTCCCCATTACTGCAAAGCCTGACCTTGCACTCATCACACAATGGTCAAAGACTGGAGCTCCTGGGGGAGTTTCGGACTGGCGTACATCACACATAGCTGGGAACAGAAGCACGCTGCTGAAAATGTGGGGATTATATATAAGTCTGTAATAGTGAAAATAGAGTAATTCAAATAAATAATTCTATTCAATTTTCCAGGATGAAAGGATATGAACTTCCAGACTGAAAGAGTCATCTAAATGTCTAACACAAATGATACAAAGAGACCTATGGCAACACAAATTTTTGTAAGACTTCATAATCGTAGCTATAAAGAATATTCTATGGACTTCCACAGAAAAACAGATTTCATAAAAAGGATTTGGATTTTAAAATGTATCAAACTTCTTGACAACACTAAAAGCAACACAGCAATGCCATCAAATTCAAAAAAAATATTATTTACCATGAATTAACCATGCTGGTAGAATTAAAAGATATTTACAGGCAAAGAAGTTCTCAAAATATTTATCTCCCATACACTTTTTATCAAGACACAATTAGAATCTGTGCTATACAAAACAATATACCAGAAGAAAAGAAGACATCTGGGTAATGAGCTCTAACTCAACATCAAGATGAAGAAAAACTAAGGTTAATGCTGAAGGTAAGATATTAAGATGACTACTAATGCAACGACACTTACATGCAAGAAGTCCAGACTAGACCTTAAAGGTAAATTTGATTAAGCATCAATTTACACATATACTATTACAACTGGGGAAATCTTGAAACTCCGTATTAAAAGAATATAAACCAACTGAAGAAGAAAACAACTATTAATTCCAACAAAACAAAATTTTGTAGATTGAAAAAATGATAGGTAAATGATTTTGAAATGTGAATATGGAATACTTATTTAACAAAATGAAAACTACAACAGAATTAAAGGATAAGAGACAGAGAAGGATATATAAATTCACTAAATTCTTATCTTCCATGGCTAGAAATCATCTATTTAGCCAAAGTAGATTAATTATAAAAATACAGATAAACATGACAGAGAAAAATACTTTCTCCATCTGGAGGAAGTCCAGTTAATTCCTAGTCTTGCCATTAATTAGTTTGTATTTAATAAAGGAGACATGTTCATTCATCTCCATACCTCTCTTTAGGAACAAACTGCCCACACTGAGTAAGTAATCTTCACTGCTTTAATTGAGGCCACTTTTTTAGTGTGGCCTAGCCAATGACTAAGTCATTTGGCCAAATTCCAGAGTCAAGTTAACAACCCCATTTAGCTCCATCTAGTAAGCAACATTTTCCATCTTAGATTTTCTGAGTAATAAGGTTATTTTTTCCTGAATCACTATTTGTTTTATCAATTTTACCACATCCTGGACAGTAAAAGGCAGATATCTTGAGAACTCAATATTTACTATGTCAGCAATGAACGCTGAGAAATAAAACAATAGAATTAATATATAAGGAGTAACCTAGCTTTTTGGTTGAGTCTTAGACATCACTGTGTGCACAAGTTGGTAGAATGTGGTAAGATGTGTAAATCACACTACTACAGAAGGAAAAAAAGTCATAAGCTGATTACATGACCTGCTGACACTGACAAGTAGTTTTGGTGGCTTTATCCAAAAGGAAATGACTTTTCAGAGGCAAGAGCCACATGGGTAACCATACAAAGAAAAGGACCATGTGAATGATGATTGCAGAAATTATCAGCATTCATGGTCTAGCTAGTAATGAAGAGTGCCTCAGAAGACAAGCAATTATCACTCACTACTACTGAATATAAATGTCATTTAATAGCACTACAGAAACTAATGTTCTATTTTAGACAACATCGCTGTACAAAATACATTACATTATCTCGCCCATAAATATTCTAAATTCCAGACTATGCAGGCACATAAAGTCAATCATTATACCCAATGTATCCCAAATTTTGCTAATACCTTTCAAATCTCTCCTCTGCTCACGACCTAGAGAAAAGTATTTAGATGACAGCAAACAACCCCTTTGAAGAATATCGCTGTACTGGGCACAGAGCACAATGGTGCTCACCTGTAATCCCAGAACTCTGGGAGGCTGAGGCAGGAGGATTGAAAAACGGAGCACACCCTGGGCAACTTAGCTACTTAGCAATACCCTGTCTCAAAAAAACAACAACAACAACAAAAGCACCCCTGGAGGACTGCTAGGAATGTAGCTCAATGACAGAGCACTTGCCTAACATATAAGACCCTGGGCTTGGGGCAGGTGAGATGGCTCAGCGGCATAAGCACCTGCCTAGCAAGCGCAAGGTCCTGAGTTTGACTCCCAGTGCCCACATACGAAAAAAGTGCCGGTGATATCGATCAGCGGCATGGGCGCCTGCTGGCACGTGAGGTCCTGAGGTCGAACCCCGGTACCCACAAAAAAGAAAAAAAAGACCCTCCCTTACACTACCTAAAATATCAGGAGAAGCCATAGTAATTTCAGAAAGGACAGACCTCATAGCAAAGAATGTCTGCAAAGATAAAGAGGCAACCCTACATAGTAATAAAGGGGTCAACACTCCAAAATCATAGCAATCTTTAGTCTTTAGTGTCACAATAGATTCAGAATACATGCCGGGTACAGTGGCGCATGCTTATAATCCCAGTACTTGGGAGGCTGAGGCGGAGGATCGCTATTACTACAAGTTCAAAGCCAGCCTGGGCTACATAGAAAGACTCTGTCTCAAAAAAAAAAAAAAAAAAAACTCAGAATACGTGAGGCAAAAATTAAAGAACCACAAGATTAGATGAATTCAATGTAATAGGGAGGGACTCTCACTATATGATCCAGCAATCACATTCCTTGGTATTTCACCAAAGTTGAAAAATTATGTCCACACAAAATCCTACATACAGAAGCTTATAGCAACTTTATAACTGCCAAAACTTGGAAGCAACCAAAATGTCCTTCAAGTTGAAAGGATAAATAAACTATGGTACACAGAGATGATGGGATATTATCCAGTGCTATTAAAAAAAAAAATTCCTGGCTGGTGAGATGGCTCAGCGGCTTAAGCGCCTGCCCCGCAAGCGCGAGGGCCCGAGTTCGACTCCCGGAACGCATATACGAAAAAGGGGCCGGTGATATCGCTCAGTGGCACGGGAGCCTGCTGGCGCACGAGGTCCTGAGGTCGACCCCCCGGTACCCACAAAAAAAAAAAAAGAAAAAAAAATTCCTATGAAAAGACATAGAGGAAATACAATTGCATACTACCTAAGTGAAAGAATCCAATCTGAAAACCACATATACTGTGATTCCAAATGGAATCAGAGTTATTCTGGAAAAGTTAAAACTACAAAAACAAATTTAAAGATGAGTGGCTGTCAGAGGTTAGAGGGGAGTACGAAAAGAACAGGCATAGAACCAAGGACTTTTAAGGCAGTGGATATATTCTGCATGATACTACAATGGTAGATATATGTAATTGTATATTTATTGAAACCCATAGGATACACAGCACCCAAAGATAAACTATGGACTTTGGGAATAATGCTTTTTGATGAAAGTATATGAACTTCAATAAATAAACTACTCTGGTGGGGGATGTTCATGAGGGAGGCCATGCATGTGTGGGAGCAGGGAATATACAGGAAATCTGTACCTCTCTCTCAATTTTCCTATGAATCTAAAACTGCTCTAAAGTAAGTTTTCTTTAAAAATGCAGCCATAAAAATTAGGCAGCAGGGCTGGTGAGATGGCTCAGCGGCATAAGCACCTGCCTGGCAAGCGCAAGGGCCTGAGTTCAACTCCCGGTACCCACACACGAAAAAAGGGCTGGTGATATCGTTCAGCGGCACAGGCACCTGCTGGCGCGCGAGGTCCTGAGGTCAACCCAAGTACCCACAAAAAAAAAAAAAAAGAAAAAAGAAAAATAGGCAGCAAATAAAATTTTTAAGTTAAAATTACTTCCAAAATGATTAGAACAGGCAGAAAATCTTTACAGTAAAACTATAAATTAAGACAACAAAGTACTTAAAAGCAATCCTCCAGAAATGTAAAAATCACAATTAACTTAAAAAATTATAATAACTTCAGACAGGCAAGAAAAGTTAACACACATAAATAATGAAAAAGGGACAATAGTCCAAGAAGACATAATAATTCTTAACATGGATGTACCTAACAACAAAGTATCAGCATATATGAAGCAAAAACTGACTAAACTGTAGGAAAAAATAAATAAATCCACCATTATTGTTGGAAATTTTGATATCAGAAATGGACAGATTCAGAAGGCAAAAAACAGTAAAAATATAGCTGAACTCCAACACCACTAACAATGAACGGGATATAATAGACATCTATAGATTGCCTCATTCAACAACATCAGAATATACATCCTTCTCAAGCTCACTCAGACTAAATTCTAGCACATAAAACACATTTAACAAATTTAAAGGAACAGAAATTGTGCAGTATCTGATCTCAGAAAACAATGGAGTTAAACTAGAAATCAGTAACAGATTACTAGAAAGTCCTAAAATACTTAGAGATTAAACAACATACTTCTAAATGGGTCAAAGAAGAAACCTCAAGAGAAACTCTAAAAATATTTTGACGACACTAAAATGAAAGCACAACATGTCAAAATGTATGGAAAGAAGCAAAAGTAGCATTCAAAGGGAAATTTATAATTTGGGGTATTATGATAAAGGGAATTGTTTGGGTTTCATTCAAGTTGCTCAATTGCTAGTATGTAGAAATACAAATAATTTTTTGTAGCCTGGCATTCTACTAAAAATATTTATTTTTTCAAATAGTTTGTTTAGAAATTATGGTTTTCTATACACAAAAACATGACATCTACAAATAGAAATTATTTTACTTCTTTCTAACTTGAAAGCATTTTACATCTCTTCTCAAATTACTCTGGTATGAACTTCTAGCACAATGTAGAACAGAACCACTAAAATCATGTGTTCCTGTCTTGTTCCTGATCTTAAGGGGAAGTTTGCCATTTTTCACCACTATATCAACTATGGGTTTGTCGCATGTGGCTTTTATTATTGTTAAGGAAGTATCACTTTATTTCTTGTTTGCTAGGTATTTTTATCATGAAATGGTGTTGATTTTTCCAAATAATTTTTCTCTACCAATTAAGATGTTTATGTTGGCTTTTCCCCCTGCAATCTGTTACTGTGGCATAGTACATTGATCAGTTTTCATGTACTGAATCATGCTTACATTCCTGGGATAAGCTGCATTTGGTCATGATGTATCATCTTTTTAATATGCTGCCAGATCCATTTTGTTAGCACTTTGTGGACAAATTTGGCATAACTGTTAAAGATATTGGTCTGTAGTTGGTTTGTGTTTTTGGTAGGGTCTGCACAGGATTTTAGAATCAAGGTAACAACGGTCTTGTGGAATAAGTAGGAAGAGCTGCCTTCAACTTTTTGGAAGAATCTGAGAAAGACTAGTGTTAATGATTCTTTAAATATTTGGCAAAACTGATCAGTAAAGGTATTTGATGCTTGGCTTTTCTTTCGTGAGAAGATTTTTTAAATAAACTAATTCTATGTCCTTATTTTTTATAAATCTGTAAATCTATTCAGATTTTCTAATTCTTGAATCATTTTTAAAATTTTTTTGTTTTGTTTTTTTTGAGACAGGATCTCACTATGTAGTTCATCTGGCCTTGAACTCACTTTGTAGCCCAGGCTGGCCTCAAACTCACAACAATCTTCCTGCCTCAGCCTCCCGAGCGCTGGGATTACAGGTGTGCACTACACCAGGCTTCTTGAATCATTTTTTATAGTTTTTGTATTTCTAGAAATTTGTCCAATTCATTTAGGCTGTCCAATCTGATGGTGTATAGTTACTCACAGTTTTCTAATACAATCCTTTTTATTTCTGCAAAGTCAGGAGTAACATCCACTGTCATTTATGATTTAGTAATTTGAGCAACTTATCTTCTCCCAACACTGTCAGTCAGTCTAGTTAAAACTTTTGTCATATTTTTTTTAAATCTTTTCTAAGAACCTAATATTGGCTTGTTTTCTCAATAGTTTTGGTCTCTATTTTATCTCTGCTGGTGATCATTAATTTATTTTGCTAGATTTGGGTTTAGTTTGCTCTTCATTCTCTAATCCCTCAAAGTACACTTAGGTTACTGATTTGCAATCTTCTTTTCTACCCTAAGCTTTCACAGCTACAAACTGCCTCCTGAATGTTGCTTTTGCTGCATCCCACAATTTTGGTGAAAAATGTTTTCATTTTCACTCATCTCAAGTTTAATTTCTAAATTCCACTGTGATTTCTTTTATGAACCACTGGTTGTGTAAGACTGTGTTGTTTAATTCCAATGCATTTTGGTAATTTCTAGTTTTCTGTTATTTTCCAGATTCATTCCATTATTGTCAGGATAGATATTTTACATGATTTGTTTTACATTTATTAAAATATATGGTCTATTCATAAGAATGCTCCATATGCACTTGAGAATACGCATTTTGTTGTTCAGCAACATATATTTCACATGTCTATTAGGTGTATTTGCTCTACTGTATTGTTCAAATTGTCTGTTCCTTTGTTCATCTACTATCTGGCTGTTGTATTATTGAAAATGAATTATTGAAGACTCCCGACTACTAATGTAGAACTCTCTTCCTTCAAATCTTTCAGTTTTTGTTACATATAGAGAAATTCTGTTGTTAGGTGCATTTATGTTGTAACTTCCTGATGGACTGTTGTATCTTCTGAATTTTATCAGTACATAATAACTCTCATTGTCCCTTGTGAATTTTTTGAATTTAAAATCTATTTGCTCTGATAAAATTGCCACTCCAGCTCTATTTTGGTTTCTATTCACATGGAATATAGTTTTCCACTCACCCCTGTACTTTCAGTCTCTATGTGGTTACCATTATCAGTCTCTTTTGTATTCACATAGGTTTGGGTAAACTGTCTAGTGTTTCTTTACTTCAACCTGAAGTACTCACCTTAGCATTTTTTTAGGGCAGTCCTATTACTAATAAACTGTCCTATCTTTTTCTTATCTGGGGATTTCTTAATGTCAACCTCACTCTTGACAATAATTTTGACAGATACAGAACTGTTTGACTTATTCTTTTGGTACTTTATGACAGCCCACTGCTTTCTGTCTTCTATGGTTTCCTTTTTGTGAGCCATATTTGCTTCTTTGCATGTCTTCAGACTTTTTTGTTGAAAACCTGGCATGAGACTATCACAATATAATGTGGTACCTTGGAAAATTAGATTTTCTCTTCTTTCCCAGAATTAGCTGTTTTTGGTTATACAAGGTGTAGCTTGTATTCAACAATTGTTTTTCTTTCTTCTCACAATGCCCAAGATGATTTCTTTTGTTTTTTTCACTAGCACATATTAATTATACAAAATAAATTTCATTGTGACATTTTCATATATGAATGTAATATATTTTGATCATATCTACCTCCCCATTATCCTCCCTTGCCGTCCCCTCCCCTACCCCTTCCTCCTTAATAGTCTCCCTTCTACACTGAAGTCGTTTTTTCTTCTTTTTTAGATTTCATACATGGTGGGGAAAGGTAAGATACTTGTCTAAGACTGGCTTACTTCACTTAACATGATCTCTAGTTCCATCCATTTTTCTACAAACAACATTACATTCTTCTTTATGGCTACATACTCTCATTATGTATATATACCACATTTTCTTTAACTATGTATCCATTGATGAGCCATTGTGAATAGTGGCACAATAAAGATGGGCATCCAAGTATCTCTGTCAAATGCTGATTCGGATTACTCTGAGGAAACAATGGAGTGGTAGAGCTGGATCATGTGGTAGTTCTATTTTTGATCTGGAGAATCTCTACACTGATTTCCACAGTGGTCATACTGGTTTACACTTCCATCAACAGTGTACAAGGGTTACCTCTTCCCTACATCCTCGCCAGCACTCATTATTTTTTGTATTTTTGATAGCCATTCTGACAGAGAAAGAATTTCAATGTCGTTCTGATTTGTATTTCCATGATGGTTAAAGATGTTGAACAATTTTTTCATGTAATTCTTAGCCACTTATAACTCTTTTGAGAAGTTCTGTTCATTTGCCGTTGTATTGACTGGATTACTTATTCGTTTGGTGTTCAATTTGTCAAGTCTTTATAGTATTCTGGATATTAATCCTCTGTCACAAAAGTAGACAAAAAATTTCTACTATTATGTAGGCTGTCTTTTCACTGTTGTTTCCTTTGCTGTGCAGAAGCTTTCTGATTTGATGCAATCCCATTTGCCAATTCTTGCTATTATTCCTGAACTCCTGAAGTCCTATTTAGGAAGTCATTGCCTACACCTATATCTTGAAATGTTTACCCTATATTTTTGTTTGGTAGTTACAAAGTTTCAGGTCTTCCATTAAGGTCTTTGATCCTTTTTTTTGTTGATTTTTATACAGGGTGAGAGAGAGGAACCTAGTTTCAATCTTCTACATATAGATATTCATTTTTCTCAGAACAATTTGTTAAAGAGTTGGTATTCTGAAAGAGATTTCCTTTAAATCCAAAAGTTTAAAAACAAAACATTTTGCCCACTCTTTCTAGCTAGCTCTGTGGTGGGTCCATGTCTCTATGGCCTTGGCCTTCAGTTATTGTGAATAGTGGCACATTAAAGAGGGGTATGCAGGTATGTATCTCTGCGGAATGCTGACTCTGATTCTGCTTTCACCTTGAACTCTAGCTCCTGTTTGTACTGAACCCAGAAAGCAGCCAATGATGAAAGTTTATAGTCTTCTTGTGTTTTTCTAAGCATGTGTCCTACCCTGGGTATGCATGTGACTTTCTAAATTTCCCTGTACATACTGGTGCTCTAAATGCCTTAATCCCCAAAGTGCCCCACAAAACACTTGTTCATCCAGGCCTCAGGCTTTTTCCCAGGCCTCAGGAAGTCTACTGTATGTCTCACCGCAATTTTTTACCCAAAGCAGCTACAAGTTTTTTCATTTGCCTTATGTTTTCAATCAACGCCCAATGCTTTTTGTTCCTGACAAAGCTGTAAATTAGGTGAAACAGATACATAAGCACCAGTCGCATCCCTTCAGGTAGCTTCCAGTTAGGTTACAAAGACAAATACAATAATTTGCAAATAAGGTTAACTCTGGCATCAGAGACCTGGGTCACATACTGGGAACATAAGCTGCTCTCTTCACAACCACTGTCACGCTGGGAAGAGGGTGCAGCACAGACAAGCAAAAAAGTCACAATGAATTCCTTCCATTTTTTAGTTACCCTTTTCTTGGTTCAATTTTCCCTTGGCTGCTATAAACTTCTGACTGTTTTCCATAGTTCTGACAATGTTGGATCTGATAGTTCTGGCTTGTTTTTCAATGTTTTTGGAGAGGGACAGAGTTTTAAAGCTACCTAATAAGTACAATTATTTTGCTGATACCATTCTAAATCTTTATTTTTAAAGACTTAAAAACTCATTGTATAGCTAGATTGAAATTTACTAAGGCAAAATTTATTCTTTTTGAACCATTTTAATCTGGAAAACATCTACAGTGACACATTTCCAGAAATTTCTACTGAGCTCCACAAATTACACTGATGTGGGACAATTAGTCACATACAATAGTAACTTAATGGATACAATTTCTTGGATTTATTTTAATACTGTACTTTGACGATTGCTATCATTTGATTTCGGGCAAATGCTAGATGATTACAAAATATTAGAAAAACTAAACAACCTATTATTCTTAGCTAAATGGCTCTTTACACATGCACATACACACACCCCAGATATATAATTATAGTTTTATAGGATGTTTATGATAGATATACAATGCACTAATAAAACCATTCCACTGGCCAAATTATTTGATATGACTTTTATGGAAATAAAAGTATCAATATTTCAAGGTAGTACTTTGCAAAAAAAAAAAAAAAAAGACAGTCTTTGGTCAAAAAGCCTAACTTGTAGGTGCTTCACAAGTTTGCAAAACATTGCTAAGCAGAATCCAAAGCCTTACTTAAGATCTTAAATTATAGATCTATTAGAGCTCCAAATAGAAATGCTTTAAATAACTGTTTTTGCAAACTAATAGAATTCAAAAAGCAAACATACCAGTATTTGCTGAAGTCAATCAAAATCATAGCATTTATGAACCAACTATATTTTAAAGTCATTATCAATAAAATACATGTATACCATTCTAAAACATTTGTCAGTTTTTACTGACAGAAGAGAAAAAAATTATCTGTAGAATCAACAACTCAGTCAACTGCCAAGTTACTGAGTTAGGAAAAAATAATCATCCCAGGAAAATGCATCAATTATGAATAGCTCTATTCCAGGCTTTTGCAATTTTATTATATATATCTTAAAGTTGCTAGCTTACTGAGATCATAATAAACTCTACAGAACAGTTTATCAAATACCACTGGGTCATAAAATTAATTTAGTGAGTGGGGGTCAAGGCCAACATTTATTTAACATAGTAACAAAGAATAAAATATACATTGCACATAAGGATACATATGATATTGTCTTTTTACTATACCCATAACACTACTCCATCAGACAAAAAAGTCTAAAATAGGATATACCCTCCTACAGCACAGTCTTAAGCATAGGAAAATATTACTATGTATACTGCAATGAGATTCTTGTATAATTACTGAAGAAAAATATTGGAGGGGTATTGTTTTACTATTTCTATGAGAATACTACCTCTCATACAGCTCATTCACAATTTAGAAACCATGAAAATCTGAAGTAAACATCTAAATAATTTAACAAACTGTAAAGCATCATACATTCTAAGGAAGACTTACATTAGTTTCAAAGTTGTTAAATTTATAATGTTTAATTGACATACTAAGTATTGCTCTTCAAGGAACATTCTTGCTAAAGAATGTTTGCTAAACTGGTACCTATCGGTGTACAAAAATTTAAATATGTAACACATTTTATCCAGTTCTTAATGCATAAACCTTTAGAAAATGTTTCACTGTAAAACAAAACTTGCTGAAAATTTCTATCAAAATAAGCAAAATCATGCTACATTCATAAAATGTATATTTCCTCATAAGTGATTAATTTGCTTTAATATATTTTAAGAACTTCATAAAACACTTTGCTCATGAATCATCCTGTAGAAAGCAGA
Organism: Erethizon dorsatum; assembly: GCA_028451465.1. NCBI lineage: Eukaryota > Metazoa > Chordata > Mammalia > Rodentia > Erethizontidae > Erethizon > Erethizon dorsatum. The sequence continues at coordinate 60,869,032 of CM051838.1, forward strand.
AACAGACCAGGAAAATTATTAAAATAAATTACTATAACTGGACAATTTGCCTTTGTAATGAAATAGGCTCCTTCATAAATTGGTAATTTTTTTTTTTTTTTTTGTGGGTACTGGGGGGTCGACCTCAGGACCTCGCGCGCCAGCAGGCGCCCGTGCCACTGAGCGATATCACCGGCCCCTTTTTCGTATGTGGGATCCGGGAGTCGAACTCGGGCCCTCGCGCTTACAAGGCAGGCGCTTACGCCGCTGAACCATCTCACCAGCCCGGTAACATTCTTAACATATAAATTAAACTGACAAACTAAGTAGTCATTAGGACAGAATTAGGACAGTATTCTGAGTTTCTTCTAATACTGAGTTTTCAATTAATTCATAAAGTTTAAACTTAAGGATGTTCACTGGTTCAGTGAAGAAACTTTAAATCCCATTTCTAAAGGAAGGTACATCCAAAAGAAAGTACATATAAACCTATTTTCAATAAAAGTATTGGGCCAAACATAGGTAAATACCACATTTTTATTGATTTTATACTCTTAAACCTGTACTCTGTTTTATGTCTTAAAACACTCAATATTTTAAAGCATCTAAGTATGTCATCCAGTAACATAAAGGAAAAACTGAAACTTAAGTTTTAAAGCCCTACCCACACTGCTGACCCAAATTGCATACTGTTACTTACTGCAAAATATGACACTAAATCTCTTTTTAAAAACTCATAAATTCATAAAACGGCTAGTCATAGAAGCTGATGCACTTACTACAAAACACTCTAGTTCACGAACCTAACTAAATATTCATTAGTGTGTAAAAAGATGACTCGCTTTAGTCTTTAAGCATTAATTTTAATATGAGAACTTTTTAAAGTGTTGCTCCAAAAGAACAGTTTGAATTGCTGAATAAAATCATTGTATAAGTGTTCAAATTTACCTGTTTGAGTCCTTCATCAGTAAGTTTGTCCTGGTTGCCTACATGTACTTTTTGAAGTAAAGGACAGTGAGAGGCAACCGCAATAATAGAGGTGTCAGAAAGCTGTTTACACCTGTATGCTGTATACCTAAGTAGTCCAGGACACTTAAATGCTAGAACACATACGCCAGTATCAGACATACTGCGACAATCAGAAATGTTGATTTCTATTATATTCTGACTTCTTGATGCAATTTTTTCCAATAATTCATCAGTGACCTATGAGAGAAAGAGAGGCAATAAATTTAAATTGTTCCTGAAAGTAGAAAGTTACATTTCAAATTAAATTTCCCCCTATAATATTCATTAGATCATAGCATAAAAGCTTAATGAAAAGAAAAACCTTAATATTAAAGCATAACAAGAGGGCCAGTGAGATGGCTCAGCAGCTTAAGCACCTGCCCGGCAAGCGCGAGGGCCCGAGTTCGACTCCCGGAACCCACATACGAAAAAGGGGCCGGTGATATCGCTCAGCGGCATGGGCGCCTGCTGGCGTGCGAGGTCCTGAGGTCGACCCCCAGTACCCACAAAAAAAAAATAAATAAATAAATAAAGCATAACAAGAATTGTTATGTATACAAATATATACATATTTGCTCTTTGTCCCCGGGTTTCTGAGGGAGCTCCTAAAACCCTTGGAATTTCCTGATTGCTCATGTCTTTTGTTATTTATAACAAGTCCTCGGACCACACCTGAGTTGGAAGGAACTAGCTGACTCACAGTCTGCCCCTGTGTACTGCTTCAGGACGGGACTGGCTACCATAAAGACTTATCGGGTGATTAAAGGTGTTAAAGGGTGTTAGGGAGGGGCATGCTGGAGACTAGGGTATAAAAACACTTCAACAAGGATATTCAAAGGGCCTCTTAGTTGGGAAACACATCCATGTGCCCGGAGGGTGGCATACCCCATACCTTGCCCTATGACACTTTTCCATTCAGCTGCTCCTGAATTGTATCATTATAATAAACCGGTAAATATAAGTACTTTCCTAGTTCAATAAATATGTTTAGCTCCTTATAGAACCCGAGGTCCTCACTGGAGGAACTCTTGAATTTATAGCTCTTCGATCAGAGGTATAGGAGGCTCCAGAGACTTGCAAGTGACATCTGAAGTGGGGGCATTCTGGTAAGACCCTTAACTTGTGAGGAATATGCTAACCTTAGCAGATAGTGTCAGAAATGAACTGAATTGGACACCATGTGATGTTGTAAAACTGGTTAAGTGTAAAAGAAACCGCACATTTGGTGTCAGAAGCACCAAGAAAATACCAAGGAAAAATGTATGTATTAATTTTCATTAAAAGCCTACAAATTTATCCTTTTGGGGAAAACCCACTTTAGTTCAACCTTAAAGCTTACCAAAAATTTACCACAAACAAAACTGTATGGAGGTTTTAAATGTATTGTTTTCTACTTTTAGCCCAGCAAATAATGTACATCAGTCATGATATATGAATACTGATTTTTTACACATGATATCAGATAATACTATAGGTATAAATTTCAATTGTTTTACTACTATCGGAACACTAACACATATGCAATTAATTCATGGCGTAGAAAATATATTATTTTGTATTTCAAAACACCAAAAACGCTACAGAAATGTCCATGTCAAAAAATGTATTCAGAACATAAGTAACCTTAAAATTCACCTGGCAAAATATTCACACAGACATCTGAATTTCTTTAAAAAAGTCTCTACATATTCCCTGACCAATCATCACACTTCAAAGGGAAACAGTTAATGTTATTCAAGTCCTTGGGATAAAAATAATAGAAGGAAAATTCACGTGAAATTTAACATGGAAAAAGAAGAACAAAATGGAGTTGAGTAACAGGCGGTCTAAGAGCCAAAAGTGAAACTGTTTGTTTACGCTTGCTGGAAACGCATCAGTGCAAACATCTCCCTAAAAGACTAAAAAGTCTGATACACCTCTCCTTTTATTTTTTATTTTTTCATCTCCAAACCTTACTTCCAGCAGAGGAAAGCTATTCTTAGTGTGATTTTGTAGTAAACAGTTTCGATATCAAAGAATAATGAAGTAAAGAGCCAATGGATTACTTCACAATTTTTCCACTCTATTAGCCACGATTGACTTCTCATCATTCTCTGGATACAAATTTCATGAACTCAAGCAATAACTAATTCTGTAACTGTTTTAAACCCTTACCAATGAGGCAGAAAACTAAAAGTGAACAACTTAATATAAATGCTCAGGAACATGTCTGTTCAAAATGTGGCCATCACACACAAACTACCAGTGGTGTAGAGCTGACTTATACTGACTCATAAGAGCCTACAAAGTGCACTTCTTTCCAAATCTAAATTCAGTGGCATCATATGAATAGCCTGAAATTAGCCATGGTAAAATGATTTACATCATAGAAATTGACAGATATCAAAAATCAGAACATTCTTTTGGAAGCTGGTTATTAAATATCTAACCACACCACAGTAATGTAGTAATATTCCAAGGAGGAATTTAGAGCAGGTTTATTACTCCAATAAAATCCTATTCTTATTAGATTTTATGCATTTCTAATGCCAAATACTATCAAGTTATAAAGTATGAATCTAGAAAGTTCCAACAAACTGTTTGCAATAAGCACTGTAAGTGCCAGAGGTCCATCAACATGAATAAAGAAAATGTGGTGTAAATACACAACAGAGTATTATTTGGTCATAAAGAATGAAAGCAGGTCATTTGCAAAAAGTGGAGGATATTTGAAACCATGTTAAGTAAAATAAGTCAGACATAAAAAGTTAAATATTGTATGGTGTTTTTATATAAGAAACCTAAAATATAAATGAATAAAAGGAAAAAATTAAGGAATGATAGTATGAAACAAAAAGACATGTTTTGGAGAAGTGAAAGAGATGGGGAAGGGGAAACACAAAGGGAGGTAAAGGAATTAGAAATTATTAAGATGTGTTATAGACATGTATCAATTCCTCAGAGCAAACACAACTACTATGCACTGAAACATATACTAATTAAAACTATAACTTCCGTATTTTTTCCTAATTTATGTAACCATATAAATATACTGAACAGCTGTGTAATAAGCAGGATTAGAAAATCAATCAAAAGGAAAGTTTTAAAGAAGAGTTAGCATATTTTATTTTCATTTCTTCATCCATGAAACACTGAAATAGTACCTCTCCATAGCACTACTCAGCGGATCAAATGAGTTACTATGCATAATGCCCTCAGAACAAACAGTACATGACACAGAGGCAGAGCTACATAAAAGTTTGCCATCATTTTCTACCATTAAACTAATACAAACTCCCACCAAAAAGGAATTGTTTACTAGTTTTTAAAAGTCAATGGAGGGCCGGTGAGATGGCTCAGCGGCGTAAGCGCCTGCCTTGCAAGCGCAAGGGCCCGAGTTCGACTCCCGGATCCCACATACGAAAAAGGGGCCGGTGATATCGCTCAGCGGCACGGGCACCTGTTGGTGCGCGAGGTCCTGAGGTCGACCCCCCGGTACCCACAAAAAAAAAAAAAAAAAAAAAAAGTCAATGGAAAAAGGGGGAAGACATAAAGGAATATGATAAATATTAAAAAGCAACCCAAAATTATCAACCTATACTTAAAACTATCTTGTTCACTATGAGAACCTAGCTTTAACTTGAATTTTTTAAAAGACACATTAAGAAAGCACGAAATTGTACACTGCAGTCATCTGAACTACCTTGAACAACAACATGGAAGAGATATTTGAAGAGGAATATGATATTTTTTTTTAACTGAGTAGGTCAAATTGAGTAATTCCATACCTGTTGACGACTACTAAGATCCAGCTGCTTCCAAAACTGGAAATCTAAACAAAGGTCACGCCAGTACTTGCAAACCAATGATGCAGAAAGGCAACGTTCATCCAGGGACAAATTGGAAAATATCTGTTAATAAAAAGGAAACATATACATGGTAAACATTTCCAAGGCACAGGGAAAGGCCTTTCTTAGTTAGAAAAATTAACTGTTTAAAACAAGAAAATCATGTTGAATACAAGTGCCCATGGAAAAGTCATTGTTAAGGATTACTCTAAACAGGAGCTAAGAACATGGACTGGAAGGGGAGAGAACAAAGGGATACCAGCACATATGTGGTATGTGTATGTATGTGTCTGTGTATTTGTTTGTATTTTAAAAAGATTGGAAGGATAAGCCAAAAACTAATAAAGACTGCTTATCTTTAGGGAAAGAGAGAGAAGACCAGGAAGAGGACTGGGATGAAAGTGAGATTAAATATCTCTCATTTGACCTTGGAATTATGTGAACATTTTATATGTGATTTAAGAAAAAAAAAATCATAAGAAAAGCATTTTACCTCTGTGGTATCTTTTTCCAGAAATCCATAACCCCAATCTAATCCTGAGAAAAACATACACAGCAAATGTGGAACATTCTAAAAAATACCTGATCAGAACTCCTCAAAATATTCGATCATGAGAAATAAGGAAAAAACTGAGGAACTACCATAGCTCAGAAGAGATTAAGGCAAAGTGATAACTAATGCAGGCCTAAATCAGATTCTGGGACAGAAAAGGACATTAAAGGAAAAACTGGTAAAATCCAAATAAAGCTGGAGTTCAATTAATATACTACATCAATGTTTATAGTTCAGGCTAATGTACCACAATAATGTAAGATAATAAAATTTGGGAAAGCAAACTGGGTAAACAGTGCAGTGATACCTCAGTTATTCAACTCAATTCGTTCCAAATTTGTGTTCAAACACCAAAAAGTTCAAGAACTGAACGTATATTTCCCATAAGAAATAATGGAAAACCACTGGTTCTGAGGCCCAAAAATTACACTTATAAATTCATTTTTCCAGAACTTTATCCAATTTTGTAATTATTTCTTTCTTTAAGTCTACCGTGGTTCTCACAGTTTTCCTCTTAGCTTTATTGATAGTATCACTAACTTTTTTTGGCACCGTGATTACAATATTTTATGCAAATAACACACACACATACAAAAAGCACAATGACAGAGGTTTTAACGTACTAACACAAGCACTGTACGTTGTCTGGGTAAGAGTGGCGCTTTAGACTGAAGTGTCACCCCTTTATGTCCTCGGTGAGAAGTGCCACATGACTCACTCTCAGCCTGTGCAGGTTTTTTCAAGTTGAATTTTCAGTTGGACTACAGAGCAAAGTTAGGAACACTGAGCAGATTTTTTTTTCGAACTGCACTGTTCGAGTAGTGGAAAGTTCAAGCTTAGAGCCACTTGACAACTGAGGTGTCACTGTATAGCAGACTCCAGTATCTTTTCATTTTACATAACAGGGCCATTGTGAGAATTTGAGTGTAGATAAAGTTTGTGAATGGTTCGGAAACTGAGTAGGAGTAGGTAAGACATAAACAATTTCTATCATAACTATGAGCTGAAATGACTTACCCCTGTACAATCAGAAAATGTAGACATCTAATCTACAATATCTATTACGTTTAAATCTTGAGTCTTGGGAAAACAATTGCCTGTCCTTCCTAAACAAAGGATCCAGTTGTTTTTCTCCCAAAGGATCCAGTGAGAAGAAAAAGCATAAGAATCATCTAATAAATGTACCTCCAATACCAGCAAACATGTAGTAAGCCTATTACAGCCTTTCACTTGCACTTCTTACAACTGAAACCTCTGGACAACATAGTAAAAGCAATTACCTCAGGACTCTAAAAAAGTTTATAATGGGTGGGCTACAGAACACAGCAAAAATCTGAAGAACGACAAAAAACAGGAATGAGTGTTCTTGCTTTGTCTAGAGGTTTGTCTGTTTGTCTGTTTTTCCTTTTATCTTCTAGCTTGGAATTGAGGGTAATCCCTTGTAGAACTGTACAGTAGGCACAACAAGCAGAAATTCAGAGAAAAGGCTGCCTTTCTGGACAAAGGGCCAGGAAAATGCACCTCTGCAAGACACAGAATGTGAGAAGAATCTTCACATTCTGTTTTCTTTCCTCTCCCTTTTTTCTTCCTAGCTCTCATATCCTAAATGCTGCCTCAATGCTGTGGAACTACAACGTGGCAGCTGTGCAGGAACCTTCCGGCCAAAAGAAGGAGGGAATGGAATTCTGTGGTCCAAAGAATGTGCAAGGACTCCTCGTTACTTTTTTCTGACCCCCTTCACCATGAAAGCAGCCCCAGTCACAGAAAACTACATAGCAGCCAAGGTAGCCACCTGTCAGTGTGTATCACTGACAGAAATTCCATCTTTCTAGCCAGAAAACAAAGTTTTATTGGTATACAGCCCAGCACACCCCTTTGCGCATGGCTGTGTGCCAATAAAACTTTATTTACAAAAACTGGCAGCATATTTGGCTTGCCCAGGTCTATAGTCTGAGACCTCTGCTTTACAATATATGCACTAAATATTATAAATTCCTTCTAATCAACACTTTAGCTCTATTTCGTAAATGTTATGCACTGCTCAGTTCAAAATATTTTCTAACTTTTCTTGTGATATCTTCCTTGATAAATAGGTTATTTAGAAGTGTTAAATGATATCAGCAAAAATTACAGACGTGGGAATTTCAAAAGTCTGTTCTTTTGGGGCCAGTGAGATGGCTCAGTGGTGTAAGTGCCTGCCTGGCAAGCGCGAGGTCCTGAGTTCAACTCCCGGTACCCACATAAAGGAAAAAAAAGGGGCCGGTGATATTGCTTAGCAGCAGAAGCGCCTGCTGGCAAGTGCGAGGTCCTGAGTTTGACTCTCGGTACCCACATAAAAAAAAAAAAAAAAAAAAGTCTGTTCGTTCACAAAAACAGCATAAACTTACAAAACTGTCATGATCAACTATATTAAAGCTTTAGAACTAATAAAAGGTTTATAGAACCCAGGAAAATATTTAATCAAGAAAAAGGCTGGGCCGGTGAGATGGCTCAGTGGCATAAACGCCTGCCTGGCAAGCACGAGGGCCTGAGTTTGACTACTGGTACTCACAAAAAAAAAGGCAACTGAGTTTCAACAAGGAAAGAAAAATCACTGTCAAATCACTACTGAATTATTAAACTAAACAAAGACTTCAGTGACTACATACAAGGATCGGATGTTATGAAATTAGTTCAGAAAAGTCACTAGAAAACAGCAGAAACCAAAAGCAGCAATAATAAATCCTAGAGAGGGGAGAGAATTTGATTTCCAGAATTGTTGTATCATAATATTCACAGTGCCCACTTTAAAACATATATAAAATAAGACATTTAATAAAATACATGTAATCAAATTATTTATATGTATATATTCATATGTGAGGCACGCAAAGAACAAGAAAGTATGACCTGGCCACAAGAATAAAACAACTTAATAGAAGCTCCCTTGGAGGAAGCCCAGATATCGAACTTAATTTGATGAAGACAACAGAGCAACAAATAAGATACGTTCAAAGAGATAAAGTCAACCATGTATAAAAAAGTAAAGGTAGACTGGGGGTAAAGCTGAATGGTAAAGTGCTTGCCTAGCATGCATTGGTTCAATACCCTGGAAAAAGGAAAAAAACAGAAAAGAAAATCATGAGAGCCAAACAGAGATGTAGAGATGTCTCATCAAAGAGAAAATATGAAAAAAAGTACAAGTTATGGAAACAAACCAAATGAAAATTCTCAAACTGAATCATATAATAACTAAATTCATTATAGGAATTTAGCACAGGATTAGAACAAGCAGAAGTCTTAAATAAGTAAGCTAAAGATGGTCTATGTATATTGGCATGCACCACCACATCTGGCTAATTAGACAATTTTTTTTTTAATAAAGTACTAGGGATTGAACTCTCTACTGCACTGTGCTACATCCCCAGGTCTTTCGATTTTTTCAGACAAGGTCTTGGTAAATTACAGAATCAGGCCTGGAACTTGTGATTCTACTGCCTCAGCCTCCCAACTAGGATTATCAAATTGGGGGAGGGGGGCTTCCTGGCCTAGCCAATTTTTAATTCTGCCTTGACATTGACACTTGCTTTCTGCTAGACACTCTCAGCCCCGCTCCAACCACCACCCACCCTCATATAGTTTTTACAATAAATAAGAATGTGTGGAGAGATTATCCCTTATGGTTTTCTCATTTCTAGTCTGCCCCAGTGATTTATGGCTAGTCTCCCACTCTTCCCATTATCACCACAATCTCAGACCAGCAAATATGTGGTTTGAATTTGTATATTTCCTACCACGTTCACCATTTTTAATTAATGTATACAGATTTCTATTTATTGTCACAAATTGAGTCAGTACTATGGCAGCAGAGCTGCTGGCTTTCCAAAATATAGTTCTTACCTCAAGTGCTGGCACTGGTCACAGCAGAGGCCCCATGCAAAAATGCCATGGATTTTCCCATGCCACTTCCACTACAATATTCTTACCTGAACCTCTAAAAGTTTTCCTAAGAATAAATGCTTTCCAATTTTTTGTCTACCTTTCGTTAATTTCTAGAACCTTAATACTTTCAGGCAATTTTGCCACTTTATACTTGCCTTCTGTGGAAAGGATAAACTAAATTCTTCATAGCTCTAAATCCCCCTCTTATGGATATTTTAATGCTCATTCTCATTTTATATGAGAAAACAAAGGCTTTGGGAGACTAGATTTTTTGTTTAAAAGACCAGCCTTCAAAGACTAATTTATCTTAGCAAATAATATGCAAAGTATGGTCCTTATAACTGAGCAGCACCTTGTTTGGCTAGTCCTTTCTTTGAGTGTCTTCTGTAAACATTTTCTCTTTTGCAAAAGTAAGATGACTATCACAATACACACATCATTGACTAAATCCACATGAATCTAGAATAATTTCATTCAAGAGAAAAAGAATTCAGTAAGTGGGTGATAAGCATAAAATAGGATATATGGCCAAAGGTTAAACTACTTTTTTAGAACCTATTGTGCTAATGTGAAATACCTTCACTTACCCTCTTTTCCTTTCCCTATCATGTATATAACTTGGTACTCCAAGTTGACAAAGGCTCAAGGTTACCCTTTGACAGCTACTCATTACAAAGCACCAAAAATAAAAGAATTCTTAAATGTGAAGTAAACACATGAGATCAAGCACGGTCAGACCAACAGACAAATGGACAAAGAATATGTGTATATACATAATGGAGTACTATTCACCCATAAGGAAGAACAAAATTTTGTTATTTGCAGGAAAATGAATGGAGCTGTAAACCATCATGTTAAGTGAAATAAGCCAGACTCAGACTAACACTGCATGTTCTCTCTAAAGTGTGGAAACTAAAGATGACAATGAAGTAGAAGAGGGACTATTACTGGACAAAAGAAAGGGAGTAAGAAGAAGGGGAGGGGGTGTAAGAGTGGATAATAAGTGGGATCAATATGAACAAAATATATGCACTGAAATCCCCCCCAAAATGTAAAACTACCTGAGGTCGTCCCCCTGGTACCCACAAAAAAAAAAAAAAAAATGTAAAACTAGCGGGGAGGGCAGGGAAAATGGAGTGGGAGGTGAAAATGATCAAAATATGTGCACCTACAAATCCACTAGAACAAAATCCATCAATCTATGTGACCAATAAAAAAGTGAAAAAGAAAATGACAAGTAAACAAATTTCATTTTTTGGTAGACTATTTAAGTTAATCAAGCCCACTTGGCATCCTTCAGGAAAAAAAAAAAAAAAAAGGACTATGAATATGACTTCCTAAAGTCCGTTTCAGTATTCATTAAAACCATCCCTAGAATTCCAAACACATCCCTCCCAAGGGTAATTTGGTAAATGAACCTTATATCAAGCGTTCATGAAACAGTATCTATAACCTAATTCCTTCCACTCACTAGAAATCCACACTCAAAACTTTTAAAAAGAGGTATTTTTGGGCTGGTGAGATGGCTCAGTGGCATAAGTGCCTGCCTGGCAAGTGCGAGGTCCTGAGTTCGACTCCCAGTACCCACATATGAAAAAAGGGCCGGTGATATTGCTCAGCGGCACGGGCGCCTGCTGGCATGCGAGGTCCTGAGGTCGACCCCCAGTATCCACCAAAAAAAAAAAGAGGTATTTTTTTTTCTTTGACTTTCATTTCCACATGCATTTGTTCCTGTTTTCATATCTAGAAAAAAAATAGATCGGGCACTTAAGTTTTCCTTTAAAGCACAATTCTCTCATAAAACTGCCTTGATCACTGAATCAACTGTTGGTTATAAGCCTATAAAAATAAATATTTAATATCTACTGACAATATCAGGAGTGAATGCTCATGAGATAGTTATCTAATGGCAGTGACAGATTTTAGATCCCCCCCACCTACTTTACTTTGAAAAAAACAGGTCAGCTGACAGAGCAAGATAAATTAAACACAAAGCACAAAAAAGTCTCTAATATTTAAACATAGGTCTCAATATACCAAATTACTCAAATAGGAACTAGGAAAAAAAGATTGTTGCACAGCGGTTCTACCATACGAAAATCTAATTGTGATTTCCATAGGTAGAGTTGCTTAAAGTTACAAAAGCAACAAGTAGCAAAAACAAAATCTACCTAATTTGATCCAAAACAATCCAGTAACCAAAGACTGACTATAACGCATTTAAGTACTTAAGAAAAATGCTACTCCCAGATTTGACCTTTGAAGAGCCATTCTCTGCTTCTCAGATTTCTATATTTAAATGCCACACTCAATCCTATAGGCCCAATTATAAATTTAACTGCATATCAGTGGTTTAGAAGTTGTCTGGCCCCACACAAGGAATCCCTTTCATAAAATGCCTGAGGCCCTCTTAAACAATATTTTGAAAAGATCTCTAAACTTGTAAACACTGAGCTGGGATCCAGCCTAAGGGCTGCCATTCACTATAATGCCTTGGGGTAAGCAAATTCACTTTACCATCCCTATCTCTTTATGCATTAAAAGGGTGGAGGAATGACCAAATGATCTCAAAAATCTCTTCCTATTCTGAAGTTAACATAATTATGATTTCTAGTAAGTCTTACTACATATTTTAAGAAACAACTCATTTCATTTTTAGACAGCTCTCGTTAGAAAAAACTTTCTAAAATTCCAAACATACACACTTCAACACTAAAGTTCCACTTTTTCGTTTTTTTTTTGTTTGTTTTTTTTGTTTTTGTTTTTTTGAGACAGGGTCTTTCTGTATAGTTCAGGCTGCCCCTGAACTCACTATGTAGCCCAGGCTAGCCTTGAACTTGCAGCAAGCCTCCCGAATGCTGGGATTACAGGCATGTGCCACCATGCCTGACCCACTCCTTGAAATATACCCTAGAAAAATATAACCACGTGTGCATAAAAAATATTTATAAGCATTATTCTTAATAGCAAAAAAAATAAGAAACATCCCTTAGTAGAGAAATACAGTATGGTATAATACTATAGGTTACTAAGCAGCAGTTATAAAGAATGAAAAAACTATATGCTCACTTAAAGATCATCAAACCATATTGTTAACAAAAAAGTTACAGCACATGTACATTTTGATGCCATTTATGAAAAAAACTATGAAGATTTTACATAGTGCTTTCTTCAGTGACAGAAATGTTCTACATCTGAACAGTCCAGCACAGTAGCCACTAACCACATATGACTATAGATTTCTGAAATGTGACTATTAAAACCAAAAAACTAAATTTTAAAATTTTACTTAATTTTACTTTAAATTTAAATACACTTAGCTAGTGCCTAATGTACTGGACAGCCCAGGTCTAGAAAAACAATCTAAATTGTTAATAGTAGTTATCTCTGGAGTAGAAATCAATGGGAGGGTGGGGTGAAGCAAAGCAAATATTGGCTTTACCTTCATTATTTGGATGTTTTAAAGTAAGAAATACTTATTATTTATATAAAAAGAAAAGAAATTTTAAAAACTCTGATTATATCGACCCTAAATTAGCCTACCAAGCCAATAGAATTTAGTTTTTCTCTTTTGTCATACCTGGGAAAAATTAAGTAAGTATACAGCAACTTTCCTCCAAATCATCCTTTCAATCACATTTCAGCATATTTCTCTCCCAAATTCTTCCTCTGTTCCCTCATTTTTTAACAGCAATAGCAATTTGCTGATTCATAAGAAGAAGCAGTACAACGATGAAGGCTACTGAACCATTATCAGGGATAGTGAGGTATACTTTCCAAGAACGTTTTCCATCTCGGGTAAGGGATCTGTGCTTCTCTACGCAACATCCCTGCTAATACTGGGAAAAAATTGTCATAGCTCCCTAAGTCTTGTCTCCTCCAAGCCAGACACCTCCAATGCTGACCAAAAGCAGTCTTTCACCATCATATGGCTCTAGCGTAGCTCAATTAATAGTAACTCACTCAAATACTAACATTCCTTAGAACCTTCTCTTAGTGATGTGGCATATTCACCCAGTCTCACCCAGACTCTGAACACCTGATTTATTCATTCATTCATTAATATTTACTGAATGATACTATATACCAATGAATAAGATACCTATGCACAGCACCACTGCCCTCTAAAAGTTCTACGTGGGTTGGCAGACATTTGACAAGTCTCTATCTCAACTCATCCCAGACAATTCAACTCACTTCATACTGAATATCACTAGCATCATGAGATTTACAGAATGTTTATTCAAGTTTCCAATACGTATGTGGAATGAAAATCTACATAACAAGCCCAATAATCCAACATAATAGTGCAAGTCCATGGGCAATTCTTAATGTTCCATAGACCAGGTTTGCAACAATCCACAACGAAAGTGCAAAAAAGAACAATGTAGTAAATAGAATAAATTTATTCTATAGAGTTTCTCTTTATTATGAGATCATGTCCTTTCTCCTTTTTTTTTTGATATTAAAATGTTCTCTACTTAGGTAGTCGCTTAGGTTGAAAGAAGTACCTGGTTTTTGTTTGGTTTGTTTTTAAACAGTCTTACTTGGCAAATAAGACAGTAATAGTAATGAAAACTCTATAGCAAACATCTGTTGATATTTTGTCCATGTCATCCAGTGATTTAAAGAACTTAAGAAAGTTCCCTCTGCCCTAAAACACACTTTACACACAGAGTAAGCAATTACTCATTTGACAGATAGACCTCCATAACGGTTAAATCATTACATTTTGACACTGGAAATATAATATAAGCCTTCCCACTCTTTCACTGTATTATTCACAAGAACATTAATATCACAGTAAAATAGATTCAAATACACAATTATAAATGCGCAAAAAGTCTAATCAAAAAAATTATACTGGTGTCAAAGACAATTGTAATTCATGGCAGTTACTTCAATAACAATAAAAGTAGCTAATTTCTTAACAAGTTTATTTCTGGCTAATAGTAAATATCACTACAAAGAGGTTTATATATTTATTAAGCTCCAGAAGGAGAGATGAGAATGAAGACAAAAAAAGAGAAAAAAAAGTACTATCACATAACTAAAATTGTCACTAGCATTGACAAAAATACAAAATTAGTGATCTAAATTGACACAAAGTTCCTACAGGGCACTCTTTCTTCTTCACTCACCCCGCTCCCCCAAAAATACTGCTGTCCTGGTAATCTGTACGCTTTTATGTGAGGGTAAAAATGTAGGAAGGCAATACAACACAACATAAGCAAGCGGGGTTTTTAAGCTAAGCTGGTTTAAATGCCCTAGTTCACAACCCTGATCTGCCTTTTATGTGCGTGACCTTGTACAAATCATTCAACAGCTTCAAGCACCACTAGACTGTTAATTCCACAGGAGCAAAAACCATTTCTGCTTGACTACTACATGTTTTCTGTCCCAAAACACGGAAAAATCAGTTTCTTCCTCTGATAAAATAAGGATGAACACTATTTGTCTCGCAGCACGAACTGGAGGAATAAATGAGATATGTATATAAAGCTCTGGCATAGTGACTGATCATGGTACTCAATGAAAGTTAACTGCTACCAACCAGCAGCTATCCAACCTAAAAGTACTGTTCGAAGACTTTCAAATACTAATATGCAAAGGCTTTACCCATGAAATATTCAGTGCATAAGATATTCCCCCCATATATAAACGTATGTATATTTCACACACTTAGGTATATAAAAGCTACAAATAGTTTATAAACCAGTAGGTTGGGAATCTAATGACAGATGAACCCTGAATTGTGGATAACAGACTTAAGCTATGAAAAGGCACTAGGCAGACTCCAAGTTTTTCTACTTCCAACCAGGCCACGATCACAGACGCTCCTGGCTTGGCATTCTCCCCTTCGGACGTCCCCCGGCTGCCAGGGACCCCTCCCCTGCGCAGAAGGGGAGGAGAGAGAAAACCTCGGAGGCGGGGGCCTGGGTTAGGGAAAAGGGAGCCTCCCTGCGCCTCTCGCCCAGACCCACCTTAAGCAGGATGGACGGCGGCAGCTGGTTGATGTCTGGGGTTTCGGGGGACGGCTCCCTGTGACAGTCGCAGGGATTTTCGCGGGGCTCCTGACCGTTCGCGTCTCCACATTCATGCTGCTGCTGAGCGGAAGGCGGGGCGGTGCCCCCGGCTCGGACCGCGTCCCCGCCGGCCTCGATGGGGGCGCTTTCGGAAGGGGGGGACGAGGGCGGGGAGCAAAGCGGCTGCGGCGCGGGCTGCTCCGGGGCCTGGCAGCAGCCGGCGTCGGGGGGCCGCGGCGGAGAGGCACCTCCCCCCGCAGGCCCGCCCCCACCACCGCCCCCGCCGCCGCAGCCCCCGCCGCCAGAACGAGGCTGCTTGCAAGGGGTGCAGGCGGGGACCCCGGCCCCCTTCCGCTTGCACACCATCTCGGGGCCCGCGGGGGGCTCGGCCGGCGGCGGCGGCGGCGGCCCCCGGAAGAGCTGCACGGCGGCGGGCGGCCCCAGGAAGCGCACGGGCCCCAAGCTGGCCAGGAAGAGGCTCCGGCCCTGCTGCTCCCAGGCGGCGGCCGCGGCCAGCCCCAGCTCTCTGCAGCAGGAGGCGGGCGACGAAGCAGAAGCGGCGGCGGCGGCCGAGGACAGCAGGAAGCGGCGGGCGGCGGCGGCGCAGTCCTCGGCGGCCAGGGCCGCGTAGCGTCTCGCCAGGTGCTGAGAGGCGGCGGCGGCGGCGGCGGCGTAGGCCCCGTCCCGCGGCGGCGGCGAGAGCGGCGGCTCCTCCTCTGGGCCGGCGGGGGCGGGCGCGCCGGGGCTGTGCACGATGAAGCAGAGCATGCAGGGCCCGCGGAAGAAGCAGTCCCGGCTCCGGGGCGCCGCCGGCTGGGGGGGCGCCTTGGCCGGCGTCCGGCGGGGCAGCCTGAGGAGAGGGCGTCGGCGGCGACACCAGCTGCAACAGCGAGGCCTCTTCTGGCTCGGGCGGTTACGCGGCTCCTTCGAGAGAAGGTGGCCCATATAGAAGGCCCCGCGGAGGGGGACGGGACGGGGAGGGGCACACACGCGACGGTGGGGGTGGGCGGCCCGGGCGCCCGACGGGGGCTACATGCTTTGCCCCGGGAAGCCGGGAGAACGGTGGGCGCGAGCTTTGGGGACGCGAGGGAGGAAGCGAGCGAGTCTGCCGGCTAGGCGACCAGTGCGGACCCGGCTAGCGACCTCAGTCAGTCAGTCAGCGTCGCGGCGGGGCAACGCCGGGTCCTGCTCGGACCATTTTAACTGCGGCTCCGCCGCCGGCGCGCGCGCCCGAGACACAGCTCGGAGCCGCAGGAGCGCGCGGCCCGTCCCGGAGGGGGCGGAGCTGGCCGCGGCGGCGCGCTCGGGGCGTGGACGCGGACGCCCGGCGGCTCCCCTGGGACGGAGGCAGGGCTGGCGCTGCGGGCTGGGCGGTAGCCGGCGAGGGTGCGGAGCTCACGGGCCGCTGCGCAGGCCCCTCCCTCGCGTCGCCCGAGGTTTCTCAGAGGCCGCTGCGCGCGCCCCGCTTCTGAAGCGGGAGGAGACACTTCCGAGCCAGCTGTGTGACATCCGTTTCCACAGCCGCGCTGACGTCTTGAGGTGTAAGTTCAACAGCTGCCATTGGCCAGGAGCCTCTCGGTCTTCCCCTCACCTTCCCCTCAACCTCGCCCTCGCCCCCGACTCGGAAACTGAGGCGGCGTCGGAACCGCGGACTGGGTTCTGCCGGAAGCGCCTCCGCGTCCCCTGAGGGGAGTGGCAGATGCTCTGCCCTGGGTGACAGCGCCCGTCACGGGAGAGCCACGTTGGTTGTGTGGTGCCACTGTGTTTCCCACTTGCTGCATACTGCGGCCTTTCCACAACTTTATTGGAGAATGAAAATATAGCAAAACATCTGTGTATGGCAGAGAGACCGTTTCCCAACCCAGTGAGTCACAGGCTACAAGCTTTCGACGACTACCATCTGCACCTGGGAATTCCGTCCCTCCATTGTATACCGCAGCCTTATACCGCAGTGCCTGTGTGACAAACCTCGATGGCCCGTGTGAGGAAGAGGAAACAGGCCATTATAGTTTTAACTATAATGAAGCTGTAGAGATAGGGGCAGTAACCAGAGCGCTACCCTGTGTGGAGGAATTAGCTTTCAAAATGGACCTATTAGGGGAGGCTGCGATATTGATGGGAATGTGCCAGTGCCTTAGTCTGTCTTGTGCAGCTGTAGCAAAATACCACAGCCTGGATAAATTATAAACAAGTTTATTTGGCCCACAATTTTGAAGGCTGGGCAGTCTGAGAATATTTATAACAGCATGAGAGGAACTAGAGAGCATTCAAGAGACACAAAGAAAGAAAATCGGTCTTCATCTTTATTTTTAATCAAGAACTCCCAAGGCAGCAGTATTAATTCATACAGGAAGGTAGAGTGTTCAAGTTCTGTTCACCTTTCTTAAAGGTGCCAGCACTTAATAATGTTAAAATGTCAAATTTCAACATGAATTTTGGAGGAGCTTTTCAAACCATGACAAGCCATGATACAGGTAGACACAAGGGGAAGAGTAGGTGAAATAGACTGCTTTAGGAGGGGTGTTTTCTTCATTGTCGCTAGTGGGAAGCAGGAAAGGATAAAGGATGGAGACAGGTACCTGGATGTTTCTGGTGGGAAAATGAAGGAGTTCCAGTTCCTTTCTCATGTTTTTTACTTGCCAACAAATGGAGTCTAGTTATTTGCTGAAGGGTGGCAAATGTTTTTAAATGCTAAGGATAACCTGAGGTAGCTGATTGAGAAAACAGTGTTGTGAAATATTCAAGGCCCATCAGTTTAGAGACCACTTTTTCAGCCAAGACAATTTTCCTACTACAATGGCCAGCCTGAAACAGCCTTCACCCAAACATGCCATCAAACCTTTGCTATAATGGCCTCTGTCAGAAGTAATTTTGATCTTAAGTCTGTCCTGTTCAGGAATTCTCCTTTCTGAGCTTAATCATAATGAAATAGAATTCCAAGAAATTCAGAGGCAAAAAATTTGTCGAAGTATTTCACATACTCATTATTCACTATAAAATGTGCTACCAAACTACATTTAGCTACAGGTATCTGAACAGCTTTCATCCCTCTGCCTGCATGTAAGAGGCTCTTCCAGACCCCCAGAGTTCCACTGGTGAGTGACAGAGTTTGCTTAAGACCTTCTAACAGATCCTTTGTCATCTCTTCTAGGCTGCACTTTGATCAGTTCTAAAACTGTTTATTACTTGATGCCAAAGTTATGTGCCTCTCAGTTTCATGTAAGTCAAACATGTATCTACCCTGTGACCTAGCAATCCCACGTCTGGTATATAGCCAAGAGAAATAAAAACATATATCCTCAAAAATACTTGTACAAAAATGCTCAGCAACTTTATAGTCACCAAAAAATTGCAAACAGCCTAGATGTCCATCAGTGGAAGAGTGGATAAAAAAAACTAGTAAATTCATCCAGTGAAATACTACTTAACAAAGAAAAAATAACATGAATGAATCTCAGAAATGTGCGCTGAATCAGACTCTGGAGTTGGAGTCCATGAATCTACCTGATTTTCACAAGGGTTGTATGTGATTCTTGTACAGACTGCCTGTCCCTGCAGTTCTCATCAGAACTACACATGCAATTTATCTGGAATTAATTGTTTGCAGAATTGAGTAAGGCAAATGACTGACACTTTTGATGTGGTTTCTAAAATTTACAGTACTAGTTTTCTTACTCCCTGAACTATTCTGGGAGTAATACTACTCCTGAACTATTCAGCCGTGAGCAGGTTGTCCTTGGACTGTCAATTAATTTCTGTGCCCCTTTTCTAAGAAATGGCAGTTGTGTTTTATAGTTAAGAGAGTCTGATATCTGTTCTCACCACCTCCCTTCATCTCCCTAGTACTACCCAGAAAAATTGCAAATTCCTTGAGGTCAAGGATTATCGCTCCCCCTTCTTTTTCTTTCTTTAACAGAGTATATAGCCAAAAGTCTTATATAGTTTATCGATGATTAAGTAAGCTGCTATTGTTATCACCAAAACTGTAATTACCCTAATAGTAATACCAATGCATATTTAAGAAACAATCTTAAATAAGAGAGTTATAAATTGCAATTATGAGATAATTGTAGCAGCTGATACCTTTGTTAGTGGAAAAAATAAAACAGACCTGGACAGCCAAGAGCTAGACTGGTTCTGTTAGCTAGGCCTTGATACTCACAAGTGGCCTGACATCATCAAGTAAGTCAGTGTTCTGTTGAACATAAATAATCTCAGAAAACATAAACATCAAGCACAGCCACTTAATGACCATAATAGACAAGATGAAAATAAGACCCCGCCATAATCATAGCTGAGCACTACAAGAACATATACAAGCAAACATTTTGGCTATTGTATAAGACCATAGTTTCTTGAACCTTATCCTTTCTATATTCTTCCTGCCTTGTAGATAATCAATGTTAAAATATCCATTACAGAATTATCTCCACCCTTTGACAGCGTTCAATCCAGAACAAAGATTTGATCCTTCCCCTAAATCACATAACATGAAACTCATTCTATAGTGTCTTTTACAATTCCCTTTTATTGAGAGTACCTGCAGGGTTTTTTTGTTTTGTTTTTTTGTTTTTTTTATCATGTGTTCTCTAGCTTCTTGTAATAGACACTAAACCAAACTTGGTCTGACTGCTGGTCCTTAGCTGAAGGGCGTTAACATTTGTTATCATCAGATACTACCACCATATCTAAAATCACTGTTGCCTCTTACCTGTTTTTATTTTCTTTATAGTTTGTTATCATGTGTTAACTTGATGGAAGAGTGTGTGTGTGTATATGTGTGTGAGTGTGAGTGTTTGGTCCATTCTACGAGACTGTGAACTCCATAAGGATAGGGACTTTTCTCAGTTTTCAGGAAAATAATCTGGCAGTCAGGAAGATGAAATGGAGTAGGAATAGGTTCATAGCAAGAAGACTAGTAAAGATTGTTCAGAGGATCAATGGAGAGGCCTTAGAAGCATAAATTACAGCATACTGGGGGTAATGAGCAGGGATGGGATTGAGAAACATTTCTGGGATGTGGACTTTTCAGAATTTAATGAATTATTTATAAACTGGATAGAGGAGAGGGAATGATGGGTACAAAGGAAGTGAAGAACCTCCACATGGCTACTTGTATGCTCACATGGTTTATTTTAATGTTAGACTTACTGTGAAAAATAGTAGATTCTATAATATAAACCATATTTGAATAATATTCCAACTTGAGGTAGACTTTTCCTATGACAGTGAAACTTGCACTACAAACTAATATATAAATTTAAAATGTAAAACAGTTTAAAAGAAAAGTATTTTCTTTCTTCTTAGCTAACATAAAATATACTCACTTTGAAGTTCACATTTATCTAGTTACCCTATCATACCAACCAATAGATGACCTTCACAGCAGTCAACTAATACACACCACAACTGCAGACTATCACCTCCATCAGAATTAAGCCCAACTTTGTTTACTCCTGAATTATCAGTACCTGTGTTAATCAATTGAATTTTAAAGGCAGATTATCCTGGGTGGGCTTGCCATAATGGAGTGAACTCTAAAAGAAAATCTAGAAGTCACAGTCAAGGAGAAGCGAGAGAAATTTAAAGCAGCCCCAGAGACTCTCATGTTGACCTTGAAGAACCAAAGTCTCATGTGGGGAGGGCTGTGTGGCAGGAAAATGCAAGTAGGTTGTAGGAACCAAGAATAGCCCCATCCTGATAGCCAGCAAGAAAGCAGGCACTCAGTGGTACATACTGTAACTCTTAATTCTACCAACAAACATGATCTTAGGAGAAGGCCAGGACTATAGAAGGGAATACCTTGATTTCAGTCTTGTGAGACCTTGAATAGAGAAGCTAGCTGAGCATGTAGTAGAGCTTCAGACTTACAGAACTATGAGAGAATAAATAGGTTTTTTTTAAGAGACTATGTTTCTGTAATTTGTTTTTACAGGAATAGAAAATGTATTCAAACATAGCCCTGTGGAAACCAAGACTTGATGTAATTTTAATAGGAGAAAGCAAACAATTAATTATCCATAACTCTCCAAAGATTAACCCAAGCTTATAAAAGGAAACAACTAACCAGGACTTAGTACAGATGATTTGTTCCCCCATTTTTATATAAATTAATGGGATAATTAAGGCAAAGGTATAGTTTATTCCTCAAGACTCACATATTTAACTTTTTCTTAAATGAAATAAATACAACACAAAAATGTTCTACCATAGCTATTTCTTCAATTCCATGCCCAGCTATATCTTATAATTTTATTATCTCATTTTTAATAGGTAGAAAGTGTCTAGAGAAAAAAAATTACTGCATATGAGTCTGTCTAACCAATTTCATAGTTTTTCCTCCTAAGTTTAATAGCATCCGAGTTTCTCATTATATAATTTTAAAATGGTTACATACTTGCTAACAATAAACCAAGGCCAGATATTAAAACTTTTTTAGTAATAACGAAATGGCAAGGCACTTTTGCAATTTGTGGTTTTATTATAATAAATATCTATGCTCTAGACTTGCTTACTCTGCCCAAGTCTGATGCGTAACAAATTGCCCCTTCCTAATTCGTTTCCTATGTCTGGAGATAAAACAATCATAACTAAGAGCCACAAATTGGAAGGACTGAAAGAATCATTTAAGTTACAGTGTATGTATAATTGCTCCCTGGGGCCAGTGGGGAACAAAAGGGTGGCAGGGGTGATAGTGTTAAGGTCATTTTATCAGAGCCACTGCCTGTGACTCACCTCTGATCCTGTATGTAAAGGTGCTGGGGTTATTACTGGATTACAGAACTTTTTACTTTATGAACCAAGTGATGAGGCTTTCGTCTTTGTCAATATTTAGAGACTGGTTAAGTTTCCTTACATGTACAAAGGATAAAGAGAACTGTTTTTTTCCTTAGTTGTTTTTCCTTACCAAAAATAGAAAGTTGGAGTAATAACCTAAGTGTCAACGCAATGGAAGAAGTGACTTGAAAATCTGCTCTCTGTCAACTGTATAAATTCCCTTGACTTTCTGGAAAGACACTTTCTCGTGATATCACGTGTTGAATAGCCTTGGTTTTCAATTCTGTTCTACTTGCTTTTCAATGATACATTATTGGTTGTTTTTCATTTTTAATTCAGTTTGTTCTGTGTTGCTCAGTCACTCTTAACAGTATGTTACATGCAAATGGATCAAGCTTACTTGGGATCCATTATTATCCACTAACTGTACATTAAGACACAGGGTTTTAAAGAATAATTGTGTATAACTCAATCATTAAAGTAGATGGAAGCATAATCCCCTTAAATTTGTTCAGCAATATGTTATTGAATTGCCTGTCCTATTCCCAGTTGAAAACTGATAGGAATGGTAAGGTCTTTTTCTCCCTTCTGGGGAACTAATTAAAAAAGGGTGAAAATCATTGGCATGGCTAATATATTGTTCTTTGTGACTTCTTTTCCCTTCACAGCTACCTTATATCTTCATTTCAATCTTTTTTTTTTTTAATGTGGGTACTGGGAGTCGAACTCAGGACCTTATGCCTGTCAGGCAGGTGCTTATGCCGCTGAGCCATCTCACTGGCCCATAGATAACATTCTTGCCCATCTTTTGGTGAGCATGTGTGTGTGTATGGGCGTGTGTGTATATTGAAGAATATGGAGAGTCAGGATTTCTTCCAATTTTTTTTGCCAATAATTTTCTCTGAAATCAATATATTTCCTCCCCATTCAACATTTTAAAAAATTGGTATCACTTAACATTAATGAATATTTTGTTGTTTTGTTGTGGTTTTTTTTGGTTTTGTTTTGTATTTGTTTGTTTGTTTGAGACAGGGTCTCACTATGCAGTTCAGGCTGGCCTTAAACTTACAGTGATCCTCCTGCCTCAGCCTCCCAAGTGCTAGGATTACAGGAGTGAGCCACCACACCCAGCTAACATTAATGAATTTTAATAGTGAATCTTTATGGCACTGCAAATCAAAGTTGTCCACTGTTGACTTACTAACAGGTAACACAACTGTATATAGTGGCAGCTCCTGTTTTCTTGGTCTATGGATCTAAAGGAACATTATTTCTAAAATAACATTGTTGTATTCCATGTCAGCTATAAAAAGACAATATTCTCCCTATCACCAACACTGCATACTCTTATAAATAAAAAAAGAGGAAAGAAAACTTACTTTGAAGTCATAAAGATGCTAAAGTATGTCAGAAATCTTCACTGAAAGAAATTTGAGGGGCACTTAATCATTGAAAAGGGACAAGAATCTGCAATAATTTTTTATTTCTAAAACTTTAATTCTAGGGAAATTAACCCTAAAAGCCACTTTAAATTATATTGCCTATTCCATCCTATTTCATCTATTTTCATTACCAGCCACCCTTCTCTCACCCCTGAAATGTCTCCTTTGTTGTCTTTTTTTTTTTTTTTTTTTTTTTGGTGGGTACCGGGGGTCGACCTCAGGACCTCGCGCGCCAGCAGGCGCCCGTGCTGCTGAGCGATATCACCGGCCCTTTTTCGTATGTGGGTTCCGGGAGTCGAACTCGGGCCCTCGCGCTTGTCAGGCAGGCACTTACGCCACTGAGCCATCTCACCGGCCCCTCCTTTCTTGTCTTTATATTTCTGTCTACCCCTCAACAATATTAAAATATGCTTCATAGTATCTTCTTATAGTTTTAACTTTAGAAAATAGACTGTGAAGAAAACTAATCATTTGGGGGCACATTAGAGGGAATATTTGCTAAGATTACTTCGGAAAATACTCTTAAAAGAATTAAAGGGAGAGTTAATGGGAGGAATAATAGTTTCTCCAATAAAACATGAACATGGAATACATTTTCTGGAAAACTATCATTTTAAAACTATGTGAAGTATATGTATACATGTATGGGTGAAAAAGACAGAAATAAAGATTCTCATGTCTGCCACCATCAATAATCATTTTTGAGAAATTACTAATTGTTCCTTTGGTAGTGAAACTATAATCCACACAAGTAAAAGCTTTCAGTGTTAGAAAAAATCTGGCAGCCTTCTGAGTAAACTGAGACAATCATCAGGGCTTGATTTTATTATCTCAGTCAAGAAAGAGAGAGCTTGAAAGAAAAAAAAAATTTAAAAAGATAATAGAGAATAAAGAAATGACTTTAAAGTTTCAGTAGGGCAGAATCTTTCTAATACCATTCAACTTAGAAACTCACTGTCTGCCTCAGAAATACACAGCTCAACATTGTTCACTAGGGTACTGCAAATTGAAGCCATAGTGAAATACCATCACACAACCCTTAGAATGGCTATAATTAAAAGATTGGCATAACAACTATTGGCAAGTATGTGGAACCACTAAAACTCATACACTGTTGGTGGAAATTAAAAGTAGTAGGGCCATCTTGGCAAACATGATACCAATTTCTTAAATATTGTACTTTTATTCATAACTGTCAAATCCTGCACACTACTCAAAGTGGGCAAACTGTGGTATAGCCACACAATGATTTACCATCAAATTACCCTAAGTAAAAGAAGCCCAACTCTAAAGACTACATACTATATAATTCCATTTATATTACATTCCTAAAGAGGCAAAAATATAGGAAGAGAAGATAGAACAGTGGTTGTCAGAATCTGGCAGACTAGAGCAAGGATTTACTACAAAGAGGCATGTTATGGCTTGTGTTTACAACCCCCCCTCACCACTACTCAAAGCTTCATGCGGTGTGTGGAACTGGAATTGATTTATGGTGCATTGCTAGGCTCAAGGGCACTAGGATTTAGGGTGTGAGTGCTACCTGTCCTAAGTAGCCTGGGTAAGATAAAAGGGCAGAAAGACACTGTTAAGGTCTCTTGTTGGTTTTGCTGTCTTCTTGTCATGAACTGGTTCTCCTCTGCATTGCCCCTCTGCCAAGCCACCCTGCCTTGGAACCAGCCGATTATGGACTGAAACCTCTATGAACTGTGAGCTAAATAAACCTTTCCCTCTCTAACTTTGAGTGTCATGTATTTTCTCTGAGCAACTAGAGAAAAGTAACTAACATAGAATTTGGTACCAGGAGTGGGGCTGTTGCTGTGACTGTACCTGACCATGTGGTTTAGGAGTATTTGGACCTGGCTTGTGGGAAGGGGAAGAGTTAGGAAAGGTTTGGAGATGCTGACTGAAAAAGAGCTGAAACACCTGAGGCTGTAACTTGATGGGAGATTCTGATCAGAGCTCAGAAGAACAGAATGCTGACAGAAATGCTGCCAGTGAAGACCAGGTTTGGGAGGTTTCTGCTAGGAAGACAGGTTGCATTGGCTGTTGGCCTCCATATGATGTGTGTTATGGCTTGGCAGAAAGTATGTCTGCATTTTGCTCACGTCCAGAGACTTTGCCTGAGACTGAGATTAAGAGTGTGGACTAACATGGCAGAAGAAATTTCAAGGCAGTTGAATGTTGAGGCAGTGGCATGGCTACTGTTAGGAGCTTTTAGCCAGATTTATGTTGAGAATCAAGAGCAAAGAGCCCAGCAGAATGATTTGAAATGAGTTTGGTCAGAAAGGAAGCTCCAGTAAAGCTGTGGGCTGCAAAGATAGAGCAGAGGAGATCTCAATTGCTGAGAAGGAACAGGAAAATAGAAAAGATGGCCTGAGGGCATCACAAGAAGCAGCAGGACTTCATCCTTTACAGCCTCAAAATTGCAAAAGTGAAAGACTTTGCTTTGAGAAGAAAGCCCCAGAGCACCATGTTCCAGAATGGTGATGGCCTAGGGAAGTTGTTCCACCAGATGTGGCTCATAGGCACTGGACCCCTACAGCCAAGAGAGAGGAAAGCCCAGCTACTGCTCCAGCTGGCAGCAGACCTTGGTGTCATACACGTGGCACTAGTTTTAGGTGCATGAAGAATGCAAGAGTTGTGGGGTCAGGAAGGCTTCCACCCAAATTTAAAAAGAAGGCCTGGGAGACCAGGCAGTGTGCCCCTAAGAGGGCAGTGTGTGAAGCCAAAGATGCAGTGGAGACCCCAGAAGTTTGGAGAAGCCAGGAACGTGGATCATCTGAGGAAAACTGTAAGGAGAGGGCAGAGCAGGCCAAAGAGAGAAACCATGGGAGCTACCACCACCAGAAGTGTCATAGAGGCAGCACCACCCAAGCCCTTTGGAGTTCATATCTTGCCACAGATTGCTTTGGATGCTGCACATGGAACTACAGGACTTACTGTTTGTGCTGCTGGATTTTGGTCTTGCTTTGGTCCCCTTCCTTTGTATTCCATTATTTGTACCTTCTGGAATGGTAGTGTTTATCTTGTGCCATTGTATGTTGGAAGTGTTTAACTTTCTTTTCATTTGTACAGAGGCTCATAGCTAAGAGTTTGCCTTAAATCACAGAGACTTGGGACTTGGACTTTAAGAGCTGCCAAAGTCCTAACAGTGTTAGCAACTTTCAGAGAGGGACTAAATGCCTTTTATATAAAAGAATGTGCATGAGTCTAGGGGCAGAATGTTATGGCCTATGTTTAGATTCCCCCCCAACGCCTCATAGGGTCATAGGTGGGGCTTTTTCAGAGATGGCTAGATGTAGAGTGTGTGATGCTGGAATTGATTCATGGTGCATTGCTAGGTTCAGGGGCACTAGGATTTAGGGTGTGAGCACTACCCACCCTAAGTAGCCTGGGTAAGATAAAAGGGCAGAAAGACACTGTTAAGGTCTTTTGTTTTGCTGTCTTCTGCTTGTCATGAACTGGTTCACCTCTGCATTGCCCTTCTGCCAAGCTACCCTGCCTTGGAGCCAGCCAGTTACGGACTGAAACTTCCACAGACTAAATAAACCTTTCCCTCTTTAACTTTGAGCGTAAGGTATTTTGTGTGAGCAACTAGAGAAAAGTAACTAAAACAAGGCATAATATAATTTTCTGAGTGTGTAAGCGATGTTTTTTTTTTTTTTTTTTTTTTGAGCTAGCACAACAGCTAGCTCAGTGACAGAACACTTGCCTAGTATGCAGAAGGACCCAGGATCCAGCCTCAGTCCAAAAAAAAATTTTTTTTCTTTGTCTTAATTGTGATGGTAGCTATATCACTGAGTATATGTGTAAAAACTCATTGATTTTCAGTTATATAAATTATACCTCAATAAACCTGACCCAAAGAAATATATATAATATAGGACAGTAGTTTAAAAGATATCTAACCTAGACTTTTCAAACTCTCAACATCATGGGAAAAATAAAAAAGAAATAGGGTGTCTGAACTAGATCTAAGGAAACTGCAGAAATTAAACAGCCAATTGAAATGAATGAGTTTGAAATGTACTCTGGTCTGAATTCAAAAAAACTAATAAAATTATGTTTCTATAGTTGGGAATATTTACATGAGGACTGAATATTTGAATATGGACTGATGCTACATAATTAGGGTAAATTGTGGGGCATTAAAAGGATAGGCTTATCTAGAAGAATGTCTTATTAGGAGCTGCATACTAAAATATCTAAGACAAAATATTATTTTGTTTAGAACTTAATTTCAAATGGTATTTGAAAAAACTTGCAGGACAAACATGGAAAATGCTGATCATTTTTTAACTAGTTAAAGAATTTGTGGGCACACATTACATTAACCAGATAATTGTTTAAAATTTAGTTTAATACTTTGATTTGAAAAAGGACATTTATTATATACCAAATGTATATTTATGGAAATGTCTGTTTTGCCCTATGTTAATACCATCCTATTTTATTAATTGTAATTATCTACATTATTTACTTTTTCCAAATATTCAGAATTCACTTCATTAATTTAAATTCTCAAAATGATTAAAATTATTTTGTCAGTGTCTTATTTGGACTTGGATTAGTTAGTGTTAAATTGAATTTATAAATTAATTTGTGGAAATAAGCATATTTTAAGTAGGAATATTTCTTTGGAGAATGTATTTCTACATTTACTTGAATTCACTTCCTTATGTCCCTTTTTTATTTTTCATTCTTTATACCTAGTTAATTTATAGTCTTTATGATACTGTAATTGACTTTTTTTCTATTATGTCTTTTAGTTAGCAATTCCAAATATGTATAAATTTAGTGTTGTATAATTTTATCACAAGCCATCTTAGTGAATGTGCTCATTGGCTCTATTCATTTATTTATTGTATTTTATTTTATTTTATTTTCGTCTTTTTGAGACAGGGTTTTACTATGCAATTCAGGCTGGCCTTGAACTCACTTTGTAGCCCAGGTTAGCCTTGAACTTGGAACAATCCTCCTGCCTCAGCCCCCGGAGTACTGGGATTATAGGCGTGCACCACAAAACCTAGCTTGGCTCTTATTTTGAGTGAAAATTTTCTTAAGTAGCAAATCATCTAGTCTTCAGTTTAATGATTATCTAATTTAATTCTTTTCCAATATAAGTAAATTTTCTTTACTTATATATCTTATTCATTTGCATAAAATTACCAAAACAATATCAAATAATAGCAATGAAGCACCAAAATTACAATGTACCTGAAATTTTTAAAAGTTAATAATTCTGGGCTGGAATGATAGCTCCATGGCAGAGTGCTTGCCTAGTAGGTGCAAGGTCCTGGGTTCAATCCCAATCAATAATAATAATAATAATAACTCTGGTGCTTCCTAAATTGAATATGATTTTGGGTGTTAGAGATATCTTTTTTTTTTTTTTTTGTGGGTACCGGAAGAGTCGACCTCAGGACCTCGCGCGCCAACAGGCACCCGTGCTGCTGAGCGATATCACCGGCCCCTTTTTTCGTAT
The DNA here is from genome assembly GCA_028451465.1 of Erethizon dorsatum. Lineage (NCBI taxonomy): Eukaryota > Metazoa > Chordata > Mammalia > Rodentia > Erethizontidae > Erethizon > Erethizon dorsatum. Next base: position 60,898,053 of record CM051838.1, read on the forward strand.
GTGGGATCCGGGAGTCAAACTCGGGCCCTCGCGCTTGCAAGGCAGGCGCTTATGCCACTGAGCCATCTCACCGGCCCTGTTAGAGATATCTTTATCTTACATTTCTGTTTTCTCTATTTTGAAAAGCAGCTGTGGAAGTTGGATACAATTTTATGGGGGGAGGGGATTGGCACTTTCATTACGTTTTTCATTTTTGCCCTAATGATGTGATAAATTACAGTAACAGGTTTCTAAATATGAAGTCACGCTTGCTTTACTGGAATAAATTTTATGTGATCATATCGTATTATTTTAATGTGGAACTCCAGTCTTTTAATTGTTTCAGTTTTTAAATTTATATTTGTTAGTTAAATTAGTTTGTAGTTTTAAATGGTTTTTCACTTAAAAATAAGATTTCTCAAAAAGAGAAACTGATGGGGGAAAGGGGAAAGGAAGAAAGGGAAAAAATATATGTATACACAAAATATTTAAGATAGTTATACAGCTAGCTTCTCTTAGTTCCTTGAAAAGAATGTTTTGTGCTAATATTGTTTAGACAAGATATCATGCCTATATCTTGTACTCTGAATAACTACTATGAAGACAACAACAGGCAGTGTATCAACTATTACAATTGTCCTACTAACCTGTTTTGAAACTCAGTTTCATTGGTTATCTTTTTTCTCTTTAAAATAAAAAAGATTTCTCATTTAGATTTATAGACTGGAGAAGTTTTTATCCTTTTTGAAACATTAATCATAATTATTTTATTATTTTTTAATGAAAATAAAACATATAGCCTTTCTAAGCAATGCAAGGAAACTAAATTTCTCCTCCTGAGGAGAGTCACAATTGTAATCACATAGAAACATATGTTTTCATATGGTTAATGGCACATGAACACATCTTAAAGACTGAGAAAAAGATGGCATACATATAATGAATTAATATCATTCATATTTAGACTTCTAGAAATTAATGAAATCTAATAGTGATAAAGATGAATTTGAAGCAAAATATAAAATCATGGGCCGGTGATACAGCTCAGTGCCTGCCTGGCAAGTGCGAGGTCCTGAGTTCGATTCCTGGTACCAAAAAAAAAAAAAAAACCCATAAAATCATTAACAAGCACATGAAAATATGTTAGACTTCACTATTTGTCAGTATATTAGCCAGTTTTCTGATACCAGGAAAAAAAAAAAAAAACCTGAGGCTGGAAATGCATAAAGAAAAGAGGCTTTTAGCTCGCAGATTTGGAGGTTGAAAGACCATGATGTGGTGTCCATTGATTTAGCCTCCAACAAGGGCTCCTTTGGCTTCATCACAACATAGCAGAAAATCAGAAAGGGAAATGAACACATTAAAAAAAAAAAAAAAAAAAAAAGGCATGTGATGTGGCCTCAATAGCCTCATCTCCCAAGAGCTAACTCATTTTGTGAGACCAGTATTAATCCCTTCAGAGACAGTGCCTACATGACTTAATTACCTTGCATATGAATCTTTGGGGAACACAGAAAATCATAATCAAATGATAGCATTGAGAAAAATGCACATTACCACAATAATGGAATTCTGTTTTCACCCAACACAGTGTCAAAATTTAAAAGATTCTTATAATTCAGTGTTGCTGAGCATGTGCAAATTGATATGCTTATACCTTAGTGAAGTAATAATTTCTACAATCTTATGGAAAAGCAAATTGGCAAAATCTATTAAAATTTAAAATGCTTTTATCTTTTTCTCCAGAATCTATCCAGAGATAGTACCAGGAGATATTCAGATATAAATGCAGTGATAACATTGAAGCATATATTTTGTGTTTTGCTTTTGCTATGGCAATAGATTGAAATAATTTAAATGAACATTAGTTGGAGAATGATTGAACAGATCATGAACCACACAAAAATTGAACAACCTTTAAAATTAAGCAAATCTTTCATTCTGACTAAACAGATACTTCTGGAAAATAGTTGTGAGTGAAAGAAATATTGTAGGCAAATATGTGTCATATGATACTAGGTTTTTAAAACCTATGGGTAGTTAATACACACATAACTGTGTAAACTGGAAAATATGATGTTAATATACTTTATATCCTTAACAGCAATATACACTGATAAATGAGGCAGAGGAACAGAAATTGGAAGGACTTAAGTGGGAAATTCATTTAGTATACTATACTTAATACTTTATATTTCTTCAAAATGCTACAAGGCTTTGGATGATCTTTACTTTGGCAGAAGACTGAACAGAGGTGGAAAGAAGGTCATCTAAAGCCTGTTATTTTTGATCCTTAGTCTCATATCTATGCAATGACACTAAAATTCTTTCCAAAAGACTTTTGACCCTTTTTACAGTTAAATCCTCCTTAAGTGGATGAAAACCTACTAGATTTTCATAATAGTGAACTTTTACATTTTAAGGCAAACAAAGGAGAATTTTAAGAAACATTTTCAGCAATAGCAGCATCCTTGGAAAAATACATGCAATCCGTGTACCCATACAGGCAGTTTCCAATACAGAAACAACATGTGATTGTTAATTGTGATATGTCAGCTTGACGAGCAAGAACCTTCTAATGGATTAGTAAAGCTCCGGGTGTGTCTGGATGGTTTACATGTAGGCCATGAACTGCGGAAGGAAGACCCACCTCAGATGTGGGTGACACCAACCAATAGGCTTATAACTTGAACAGAATAAAAAGGAAAAGAAGGAAATCTTCCCTTCGGGAAGCTCTGGTCTTCACCACTGCCTTTGGACATTGGTCTCCAGTTCCTTCAGGCTTCTAGCACAGACTCCAGCCTACCAACACAGACTTGCGTTGGTGACTGCAGTGAGTTTTGAGGCATTTGACCTTCTACTGCTACTGGATCCTCTGGCTCTCCACCATGCAGATGGCCAGTTTGGATTCTTTGGTCTCTGATCTGGCAGAAGCCATTGGGATTCTTCTGATTCTGATACTGTAAGCCTACCTCTTAAATCTCTTGTATAATCATACATATATTTTATATTTAATCTGTTCCTCTAGAGAACACTAATATACCAAGTAATAATTCATTTGCAAGTTGCTAATAAACTTGTAGTGATTAGGAATTGAGAGCAAGACATTTTCCACTTCTATTTGAAAAAGCTGAGAAAATATTACTAAGGTTTTTATATAATCTCCGAATTTGCTTGGAATACACAACGTTTTACCACAGCAACATTGTTAAACATGTCTGTAAACCCTGAAGCCAGACTGGAAAAGTTTATTCAACCCAAATGTGACTAAGCTGTAGTACTAACAGTATGTCTGTTAAATATAAATATTGAGTAAGATTGAGTAAATGGATACATCAATAGAAAGGAACAGAAAGTTCACTGGATTATAAACTCTGGGAGGAAAGAACTGGTCTTATTTATGGTTGTATCCCCAACACCCTGCCAAATGGCTGGTTCTCAGTAAATGTTGAATGAATGATTGAAGAGCTATCCTCACTTTGCCTGGATATGGAAATTGACTTTTATAATAAATTATACATGTCTTAACCCATTATTAAAGCACAGCCTTTTCAAAAAGATAAAATTCTTTTATAAAAGATGTGTAAAGAATGTTTTTACTCAATTACTGAGAGAAAGAGTAGGAAGCTAGTCCAAGGAGATTCCAAAGACAGGACAGAAATAGAGTCAATCAGAAGTGTGAAATGAATTTAATAGATGCAAAGTAGTCAAACTCCATAGGGAAATAATTGCATCTTCACCAGAAAAAAATAACTTGCATTACTAGCAGTTTACTTCAACTAAATAAAGTAGTAAAATAGCTCAGAAGCAACAAAATTACTAATAATAAGGAACAATGGGCTAAACACCTAGCATTTCATAGAACACCAGTAACATTTTCTTTGTTGTAATTTCAAAGTTTTTTACAGTTTTTCCTAATTTCCTGTCCTTGTGATAATAACTTCAAAAGCTGTGCTTTTTACACACAAAAAGGTTAGCTGTATAAGATTCTTTCTGATTATTTACATTAGTGAAGCAAGGGCAGGAATCAAACTGCAGCCTATTTACCCAAATTCTGATTTTGTATCTCCTCAGAGCTAATAGATTTTACATTTTAATAGTTAAAAAACATGAAAAGTTGAATAATTTTTTCATGTGTGAAAATTATATGAAGTTCAAACTTCAGTTTTAATTATTGAATATTTATTAGAGCACAGCTACATTTGTTTACACTGTTTGTGGTTGCTTCCTTTCTACAATGGAAAAGTCACAGAGACAATATGGTCTACAAAACAAAGCTGAGACTAGAATGAAGCGGGTGGAGTACTTGGTTTGGGCGTAAGATTCCAAGAGGCCCCAAAAAGTAATTCATATGAATAATATGATGCAATACAGATGCTCTTTTAAAAACCCATCATAAATTAAAAATATTGTAAGTCAAAAATGCATTTAATACACCTAATCTACTGAATATTATAGCTTACCTAGTCTGCCTTCCTTAAACATGCATAGAGCACATATACAACCTACAATTGGACAAAATCATTTAACACAAAGCCTATTTTACAATGAAATATTAAATGTCTCATATAACCTATTGTTCAAAATTGAAAATACAGCTATTACTAAATGTGTGTTGCATTTACAACATCATAAAGCAGAAAATATCATAAGCGAACCATTATACACTGGACCATCTGTATATTTTTAAATCAAAAGAAGATAAGGAAACATAAACAAAATCAACATTTAAACAGACAAGATCAGTATTACTGATTTTTTTTCCTTGATAGAGCTCAGAACATGCCAACCTAAAATGTAGCACCTTGGCATATTGAATATTTTAAACTGAAGAAATTTGAGAAAAAGGCAGAAGCAGGAAGGCCACTCCAATCTTCTCCAGAACCTTCTTCCTGGAAGCAGGTCATAAGACCTTTGTACAAGAAGTGCCCTTTCTGTATCTAGAAGAAAAAAGCATCCTTATCTCAAAAGACAGACACCAAGAATCTGAACAAAAAAATGTTGCTAAGTTTCCCCTATTTTATTACCATGAGGTCATCCTCTTTGCCCTATCATATTTCTCTATGAATGTCCACTCTTCATCAAATCTGTTATAATTAAAAAAAAAAAAGTATTACTATGTTTTTGGGCCTTTATTTTCTTATGAAGCCTTCCCTGTCAATAAATTTAATGCTTTTCTCTTGTTAAGTAAACATACATTAAATAAATTTAATGTTTTTCTCTTATAAATCTGTCTTTTGTTATAGAGCCTCAGCCATGAACCTAGAAAGAGTAAAAGGAAAGATATTTTTCTTCCTCTGTAGCCTAAGGCTCATAGATGGCTTGGCATGGCAACAGCTGTATCACATTCACCTCACCTTGGTCCGGGCCCTATTATAAAGCTTAAAATATTTATTAGCTAGCCTCTTACAGAAAAGTTTAGTAGGAGGAATATAAACAAACCATATATGCTTCCTTGGCTTTGTTTTTCAATCTTGAACACTAAGTGGTAGGACCACAAAATAAACTTCTGTTTGGTTCTTTCTCAAAATCTCTATCCTTGTATGGAATTTCTCATTTATAATCTGTATTGTTTTCCTTAAGCTACTGATTTGTTTTTTTTTTTTGTATTATGTTGGAATTCATTGGTATCTTTTGTTTGTTTCTTTGTGCAGAATCTTCCTATGTAGTCCAGACTGGTCTTGAACTAGCTGTGTATACCAGGCTGGCCTTGAACTCATGGCAATCCTGCCTCAGGCTCCCAATTTCTGGAATTATAGGTATGTTCCACCAGCCCCAGCTATCACTGATATTTTTAGAAGCCATTCTTTTGAATTCTTTATCTGATATTTTATACGATTCAATTCTCTGGAGTCAGTTGCTATAGAATTATGAACTTCTGGAGTCATAATTTGCCTCTTTATTTTCTTGTGCTTATGTGTTGAAATTTGCACAGTGTTTTTTTTTTTTGGTTTGTTTTGTTTTGTTTTTGTGGGTACCGGGGGTCGACCTCAGGACCTCGAGCACCAGCAGGCACCCGTGCTGCTGAGCAATATCACCAGTCCTTTTTTTCGTATGTGGGTACTGGGAGTCGAACTCAGGACCTCATGCTTGCCAGGCAGGTGCTTATGCCGCTGAGCTATCTCACCGGCCCCACAGTGTTGTTTTGGAGATATCTTCTACCTTTATGTGAGGGCCTTTTTAGGAAACAGCTTGTTTTTGATGATGTGTTCTCAGATATTCAATTATTGTGAAATGTTGAATGTATTTCCAAGTGGATTTTGTAGAATAGTTTCCCTGTTGCTTCTTTGGTGGTGACTAGTGTATTTTGATGCAGTGCATACTTTGTTGGAGCCTGAGGGTCCTGCTTTCTCTATAGGTATCACATTAGTGGGGTATTTCCCTTGGATCAGGAAATTGTAAATGTTATAATATATAAGCTGTGCTCTCTGTGATTACTACTCTAGTTGTGTCAATAATGTGCATTCCAAAAGGATGTGGGAGTGATATTTGCTGAGGCCCCTCATATGTGCAGCTTCCACAACCTTTGTTTTCTATTTTTGTTGCTGTAGGGCTTGATGTCCCTGATTATCTAGATATTCAGCCCCCCTTCTCCCCAACTTCGTGTCTACTTTGATTCTGGTAGGTTTGGGGGTTTTATCTCCCCTATTCTTTGAGTTCAAGTGTTTGCTGAAGTTTGAATGGGACAGGGTTGCATGTGGAACTAAGGTGTGCTGCTTTTTATCTGTGCTCAGAGTGTAGCTCAGGAGCAGCATGTTTATCCAAAGTACTTAAAGTGTTATGCTTGATCTCCAGCACCATGTAGAAAGATTGTAATGATTAGCAGTAACAACAACAAATAGCGATGAACCAGATACAGCAAGGGGGTAAAACTCAAGTACCAATTATGACATCCTAACAACATCCACAGGAATGGTATAGGCAGAAATAATATTTTTAAACAGTGATGAAATTGTATTTAATTAAGAGAAGGAAATGGGAGGAGGAAAGCAAAGGAAAAAAACAAACAAACAAACAATCAAAAAAACCCACATTTTTTTGTTGAGCCCAGGGTCTTGTTATGTAGTTCAGGCTAGCCTTGAACTTACTACATAACCCAGGCTGGCCTCAAACTTGTGGCAATCCAGCCTCAGCCTCCTGAGTGCTAGGATTATAGGAATGCACCACCACACCCAGCTAAGAAAATTTAGAATTTAGAATTTGGAATATTCAAAAAGTAAACAAGAAGAAATCAGAAGAATGGTAGAAAGTGAAGGCCACCTAGGAGACCAAGGCAAGAAGACCATGAGTTCAAGGTCATTATGGACAATCCTAACAGACCCTGTCTCAAAACAAAACAAAATAATAAAGGCTTGGTAGCTCATTTGTAGCCTGGAATCAATCTCAATCTCTCCCCTCACCCAAAAACAAAACAAACAAACAAAAAAAAATCAAAAATTTAAAAAAGGAATCAAATAAATACAATGAAAATACAAAAATTTTGACTATTAGAAGAAAACAGAAAAGGTAGTAAGAAATGCAAGAAAGAATAAAAAGAAAAATAGTTTAATATATATGTGAACTAATCAGCAAATTAATGAAAATGAAAGAATTATCTCCCCTGAGGTGGTCAAACATATGGACAAGAGTGGATATTCACTACCTCTGCCAATTTGTACTACTTTCCACATTTTCTTAGGCTATGCATGCCTCAAGGGAAGCAAGGTTGAAGATTATTTACACCTTCCTTTTGTACTGTTCACCTGGCTGCCACCTGGAGGGGTTTGGGGCTGGAGCTGATTGGAGAGACTCTTAGCTTCACTGTTCACCAAATTCAGGGTTCCACAGGACAGGAAGTTCCATTGGCAGGAGTTTTCTCTGGACAGATTAGTTCAGTGAACTCCAAGGAACAGGCTGATGCCAAGCTCTGTTATGTGCTTGGGCCTCTGGTGCCCTCTGAGAAGCCAGCTCAGAGGGCAAGGCAACCAATTGCTCTAGCTGGAGGAGCACAGCAGTTCCCATGCAATCTATCACCTAAACTACAGCTTTCTGTGGCCCAGTGTTTGCATGTAGTCACATTTGCCTGATTAGCCTCCAGATCCTCTTCAGCTGCTGCTTGAGTCATCAGTCTTAAAGGGCTAGCAAGCTCCACTTCCATTTATGATTTTGACCCGAATTCTACTGTATATATTCTTCAATGGGCCTGCTTTAGTACCAATTCACTGGAACCATACTAGGCTACAAGACAGAGGCTAGCCATAAGAGTACAGCAATATTGCTGTGTTTTCCATGGGAAAGGAAAATTTAAGGGTGTTTGTTTCCCAAAGCATAAACCTTGGACATGACCTTCATAAGATAGTTCCCTGCTTTTTTTCCCTGAGCCTGTAATAATTTCCATTATTTCAGCACTAGATGGCACCCTAAATCCAGGTTTGCCTTGAGTTCATTGTTAGTATGTTGTCACTCATTCAGCACTGGGGGCAATCCTAACCCAAGTTTGTTCCAAGTCTACACCTGGTGTGTTGTTTCCACATGAACTGTAGAGAGCCTAATAAGCATACTTCATCCCTGTAAGCCTTTCTCTGGGGTTGGAGTATGCCCAAATGTCTCATCCAGTTACTGGCCTAGAGTCAAGCACTGTGGGATTTTGCTCAGCTCAGGTCAGAATCGCCATGCAGAGACCAGCCCCAGGCTCCAAAGCCATGCCTGTGGCCACTGACACTGAATGCTGCATCAAACTCTGAGCCCACAGTCCACCAAGGCCAGTACGGTAGCATAGTAGGACTGAGACCCACACTGCTATGAGCTGCCTACTAGTTTCAAGGTAGACTCTGACTTTGGCCCTGTCCTATCTTTGACCTGCCTAACCCAGTTTTAGGAAGAATTATGCTAAGCCAGTTTAGCAATCATCCCTCTCACTCTTGACATTTGATCAAATTTCTCATCCTTCACCTTGAAGAATAAGTTTTTGACCTATCTTTAGCAAGAATCTAGTTAGGTCAGTTTAGCAAGAATTTCCCTATCTTTGAGCTCTCCTTTTAATAATTTCCATCTAATAACCCCTCACCCTGTCATTTTCTTGTAAATCCCCAGATGTCTTTGCTGTATTGAGAACTGTGCCTGCCTTCTCTTCCCTATTGCATTACCCCTACTACAATAGTCTTGACTAAAGTCTTCCTTACCGTGTTCACAAGTGTCAGGATAGCTTTGTCGTAAACTGTCTTAGAATCTTGTAGGGGAGGAAAAGTAGATATTTCTCTGTCCATTCTCGATTTATGGCTGAGGTCAATATATAAAAGATAGATTAACAAAAGAAAATCATACAAGAAATGCAGACCCACTGAAACAGGTAAATCTGACAGTTTCTCATAGTAGGTTTGATAGAGAGTGGGCAGTCATGGAAAAATATAGCAGCTGAACAAAGGGGTATGATCTAATGACAATAAGGAGAAACATTGAAGGAGCTGTTTGTTCAGATCACTTTCCTGTGTTCCTTCATCTTCACAAGAAGAATGTTCCTGACTGCACTGGCCAGCGGTGAGTGTCTCTCAGCCACAGCTGTCCCGCACCAGAGAGCAACTGGCTGGGTGCCATTGTGGGGGGTGCAGCGAAACTCAGAGCAGCACAAAAACACAGCCCCTGGGACTCAGCGCGGCACCGCACCTCTCAGGCCCGCGGAAAGTGTGCCGAGGGCGGCAGGTGAATGAGACTGGTCTCTGCCTGAAAGTACATGCTTCTGCTCACTGTCCCGCCAAAGGGCCTCCTGGCTTACTGGGGCGGACCTGCACGGAACAGGACTCTGTCACCACGGTGCCTGACTACAACAGAGGCAACACCTGGAACTGATTCTTTTTATTTTTATTTTTATTTTCTTTAATTTTTTTTTCTCATTTGTTTTTTGTTCTGGTGAAGGGTTTTTCTTTTTTTTGGTGGAGTTTTATTTTCGTTTTGTCTGTTTGTTTTGTTGTTTTTGTCTTCATTTTTGTTTCTGTTTGTCTATTTGCTCTTTCCTTCATTATTCTCTCTGGTTTTTATATGAGTGTAAACAGAGCCTCTAACCTCTTTGTGATTGTGGTTGTGATCTGTTCTTCCTTTTATCCCTTCCTTCTCCTTTTGCAACCAGTCCTCTGCACCAATTTCCCAATGTTGGTGTGATCCCTCTTTGTCCTCTAACCTTACATCTAATACCTTCCTCTTCTCCCAATACTCTATTTCCTCCTTAACTAATTTTAAATTTAAACTCCTGAGAGAAAAATTGACATATTAAGGACTTGTATACTGCATATAATTTTTCTGGTGTGTTTTAGATTTTGTTATATAATCACAACTCTACTTTATATGGTTAAAAGTGGCAAATAACTGGTTAGCTCAGTCTGTCATTTTCTAGGCTGTGTTTGATGCTTTAGGTACCATTATAGCCAAATGTGAAATAATTGTTCTAAACAGATTTCCTTCCTGATATTTCATGATTGAGATTGACTAAGGGACACAGAAAATACAGTGGCACAGTACCAAAGAACCAAGGACTGGGCCAAACAGGTAGCAACTTCTCATATCCGACAAATTGAAGAGGTAGGATCTGGAAGAAAGCTCAAAACCCAAAAACAAGCTTCACTTGGAAGATACAGCAGAGAAGTAGTCATCTCCTAAGGATCTTGAACACTAGCAATAAAGTAACCTACCATAGGTAATTTACAAACATCACCCCAGGAATTAAACTGCAGAAAGAAAAGAAAATGAGATGACACTTAAACAAGATGCAACCCCACACATCCAATTCACCAAAGGCAAACCTAGGGGGCAATGAGGTGGGACAATCTGAAAGCCACCCACCTGGCCAATCTGAAGTGGTAACAACAAAGCAACTGAATGAGGCTCTGGAAAAAATTAAATCAGAAATAATTTCTCAGATAACTGCAGAGATAATGTCCACAATGAAGACCATGCTTAAAGACACTATAGCTGATACAGACAAAAAAATAGATGAGCTTAAGAAAATTATAGAAACCATGAATGCTCAGCATAGGAAAGAAATGGAATCCATAAGGCAGATTCAAGCAGATATCCAGGAGAACAAAAATTCCATTGAAAGTATTTGTAGCAGATTAAGCCAATGTGAGGACAGGATCTCAGATATAGAAGACAGGCTTGCAATTAGTGATCATGAAAAGAAAGAATTCTTAAAAATAGCAAGGTACCATGAAAAATCAATTCAGCAGCTGCAAGATGACTCAAAGATAAACAACTTAAGAATAATTGGAATAAATGAAAAAGCAGGAGATAGCATAAATGACATTAGAACCTTGTTCACAGACATTATCACGGAGAACTTCCCTGGAAGAGAAAAAGAATTTGATCTTCATATAAATGAAGCTTTTAGAACTCCAACTAGACCTGATCAAAAAAAAACTTCAGCCAGACATATCATAGTCAAGATCCCAGAAATTCAACAGAAGGGCAGAATCTTAAAAGCTGTTAGAGACAAGAGACAAATCTCCTATAAAGGAAAACCCATCAGAATCACAGCTGACTTTTCAGCACAAACCCTCAAGTCAAGAAGAGCTTGGAATGATGTATTTCAAGCTCTAAAGGAAAATAATTTTCAACCCAGATTGATGTACCCGCAAAACTATCTTTCAAAATTGATGGATAAATAAAATGCTTTCATGACAAAGAACATCTGAGAAAATTTATGGCCACTAAACCAGCACTCCAAAATGTTCTGAAGGACATTCTAGAAAGAGATAACAAGGACTACAACTCCAGGAACCCCAACAGAAGGAATCCACCAGGAAGGGCAGATAATTAAATAGAGGGAAAGGGGAAAAACAAACAAAGAGTGGGAACCAACAACAGAAAAATATCATGACAAGTATAAGTCAATACTTATCAGTTTTAACCATCAATGTTAATAGTCTCAATTCACCAATCAAAAGGCACAGACTGGCAAAATGGATCAAGAAGCAAGATCCAACAATATACTGTATACAAGAAACACATTTAATTCAGAAAGAAATTCATAGACTGAAAGTGAAAGGATGGAAAACAATACTCCATGCAACAAGGAACAAGAAAAAAGCAGGGGTAGCTATTCTTTTTGCAGACAAAGTGAATTTCAAGCCAAGAATGATTCAGAGAGATAAAGACGGTCATTACATCCTTGTAAAGGGAACAATCCAAGAGGAAGAGATAACGATCATAAATATATATGCGTCAAATACCAGTGCACCCAGCTATATAAAACAAGTATTAAAGGACATGAAAAATCAAATAAGCACTATTACAATTATATTGGGGGATCTCAATACTCCACTGTCACAAAAAGACACATCAACTACACAAAAAATCAATAATGAAATACTAGAACCGAACCAAACTTTTGAACAAATGGACTTAGTAGATGTCTACAGAGTGTTCCACCCCACAACATCAGAATACACATTCTTCTCAGCTGCACATGGGACGTTCTCCAAAATAGACCACATACTAGCTCATAAAACCTGTGTAAGTAAATGCAAAGGAATTGAAATTATCCCATGCATATTATCAGACCATACTGCAATGAAATTGGAAATAAATAGCAAAAGAAATTACAAAAACTCCCTAAACACATGGAAATTAAACAGCACCCTCCTGAACAACCAATGGGTCACCGATGAAATTAAAGAAGAAATTAGACACTTTCTACAACTGAATGATAATGACAGTACAACATATCGGAACTTATGGGATACAATGAAAGCAGTCCTAAGAGGGAAATTTATAGCATTAAATAACTATATCAGAAAAATAGAGCAAGTGCAAATAAACAACTTAATGGCAAACCTCGAACTTCTAGAAAAAGAAGAGCAGGCTAAGCCAAAAGCCCGTACAAGGGAGGAAATTATAAAGATCAGAGCAGTAATTAACGTATTGGAGGCTAAAAAAACAATACAAAGAATCAATGAAGCAAAGAGTTGGTTCTTTGAAAGAATAAATAAGATTGACAAACCCTTATCCAACCTTATTAAAAAAAGAAAAGAAAAGACTCAAATCCATGCAATTGAAAATGAAAAGGGTGATATCATGACAGACCCTGCAGAAATCCAGAAGATCATTTATACCTATTTTGAAAATTTATATCCTACTAAGATAGAAAATGCAGAAGAAATGGATAGATTCCTAGATACGTATGAATTAACAACCTGAATCAAGAAGATTTAAAAATCCTAAATAAACCAATATCAACCAATGAAGTTGAGGATGTAATTAAAAACCTCCCAACAAAGAAAAGCCCAGGCCCTGATGGATTCACTGCCGATTTCTGCAAGAAATTTAGAGAAGACCTAACACCACTACTTCTCAAACTTTTTAATGAAATTGAAAGGGAAGCAATACTCCCAAATTCATTCCTGGAAGCAAGCATTACCCTGACACCAAAACCAGAGAAGGACCCAACTAAGAAAGAGAACTACAGACCAATCTCCCTAATGAACATAGATGCAAAAATCCTTAATAAGATACTGGCAAACAGAATGCAGCAAATCATCAAGAAGATTATACACCATGACCAAGTTGGATTCATCTCAGGGATGCAGGGATGGTTCAACATATGTAAATCAATAAATGTAATGCACCATATTAACAGAACCAAAGACAAAAATCACATGATCATCTCAATAGATGCAGAAAAAAGCTTTTGACAAAGTCCAGCACCTTTTCATGATAAAAACCCTACAGAAAATTGGAATAGATGGTCTTTATCTCAATCTGGTAAAAGCTATCTATGAAAAACCAACAGCCAGTATTATACTAAATGGCCAAAAACTGAAAGCCTTCCCTCTAAAATCAGGAACAAGACAAGGATGTCCACTGTCCCCACTCTTATTCAACATATTTCTGGAAACTTTAGCCAGAGCAATTAGACAAGAGAAAGAAATAAATGGAATAATGATTGGAAAGGAAAAAGGTAAATTATCATTATTTGCAGATGACATGATACTCTACACAGAAGACCCCAAAAACTCCACTAAAAAACTGCTAGATTTAATAAGCAAATTCAGTAGTGTAGCTGGATACAAAGTCTATACTCAAAAATCAATAGCCTTTCTGTACACAAATAACAAACTTACTGAAAGAGAAATTAGGGAAACAATACCTTTCACAATAACATCCAAAAAAATGAAATACCTAGGAATCAACCTCACAAAGGATGTAAAAGACATATACACTGAAAACTACAGTATTCTGAAAAAGGGATTGAAGAGGATATCAGAAAATGGAAAGATAACCCTTGCTCCTGGATAGGAAGAACCAATATAGTGAAAATGGCCATACTTCCAAAATTGTTATACAGATTTAATGCAATTCCAGTCAAAACTCCAACAGCATATCTCACAGAATTAGAGAAAACAATCCTAAAATTCATTTGGAATCAGAAGAGACCTAGAATAGCAAAGGCAATTCTGGGCAACAAAGGCAAGGCAGGGGGCTTCACAATCCCTGATTTGAAATTATACTATAAAGCTACTGTGTTAAAAACAGTGTGGTACTGGCAAAAAAACAGACCTGAAGATCAATGGAATAGAATAGAAGATGCTGAAACACCCCCAGACATACTAAACCAACTTGTCTTTCACAAAGGTGCCAAACACATTCACTGGAAGAAAGATAGCCTCTTATAAATGGTGCTGGAAAAACTGGCTCTACACATACCGAAGCTTAAAATTAGACCCATATCTTTCACCATGCACTAAACTAAATTGAAAATGTATCAAAGATCTAAATATTAAAACAGAAACATTAAATCTGCTGGAAGGTAGGATAGGTAAAACCCTTAAGGACATTGGTGTAGGCAAAGACATTATGAGTAAAACCTCAACCACACAGGAACTATCACAAAGAATCAACAACTGGAATCTCATCTTATTAAAAAGCTTTTGAACAGCAAGAGAAACCACCAACAGAGTGAAGAGAGAACCCACAAGGTGGGAAAAAATGTTTGCCAGCTGTTCCTCAGACAAAGGATTACTATCGAGAACATATAAAGAACTCAAAAAAATCAGACCTCCCAAATTTGAAGACCCACTCCAAAAATGGGCATCTGAGATGAATACACATTTCTCAGATGAAGAAATACAAATGGCAAATAAATACACAAAAAATGTGCAACATCACTAGTCATTCGAGAGATGCAAATTAAAACAATACTGAGATACCATCTCACCCCAGAAAGAATGGCTATTATCAAGAAATCAACTAATAACAAATGCTAGAGGGGCTGTGGGGAAAAAGGAACCCTTCTCCACTGTTGGTGGGAGTGTCGACTGGTACAGCCACTGTGGAAATCCGTGTGGAGATTCCTCAAAAAACTAGGATTTGAGGTCCCATTTGACCCAGCTATTCCCCTTCTGGGTATCTTCCCAGAAGAATTAAAAACATTGTACCACAGCGATATATGTGCACCCATGTTTATAGCAGCACAATTTGGAATAGCCAGATCTTGGAAACAACCCAAATGCCCATCAACTGAGGAATGGATAAGAAAGATGTGGTATTTTTATACAATGGAGAACTATTCAGCCATAAAGAAGGATAAACTGGAGACTTTTATAGGGAAATGGATGCAACTCGAGAAAATATTCATAAGTGAAATAAACTGGACGCACATGTATAAGCATCATATTGTCTCTCTAGTATGAGAAACTGAAAGAGTAAATAAGATCCAAAATGGACAATAGACATGGTGAATCCAAAAGAAACTGGTCAAAAGGAAAGAGAGACTGGGATGGGGCAATAGGGAAAAGAAAGAAGGGAAAGGAAAAAAAATTGGATTTATATATAAGATGGTTAAGATAGATACACTACTAAATTTACTTAGTTCATTGAAGAGTAAGGTTTGTACCAGTAATGTTTGGACAACTGAATGCTGATATCTGGTATCCTGAATAACTAACTTAAAGATAACAATACGTAATCCATTGACCATTTTTACCCTCCTATTATGTTGTTTTAAAAATCTGTTCTTTTTTGATTTAAAAAAAAAAAAGAAGAATGTTCCTTTTTTCCAGTGTTAATCCAAATTCAGAAACTCCAAATGTAAAAGGTACTTCATTTAGAGGGTTTTAGGAATTGAACCTTAGCAAACACAAATTCAAATTTCTCTAAATCAGTGTTCCAAAGAAGTCAGGGAAAGTGGGAGCTTATATTGAACAAATAATATTTATTTGTTTGTTTGTTTGTTTGTTTAATGTGGTACTAGGGATTGAATCCCTAGTCTTTGCTCTGAGCTACAATCCCCACCCGACCCCTATCACCACTGATATTTTTTATTTTGAGAGAGTCTCCATAAGTCACTAAGTTGCCTTGGCTGGGCTTGAACTTGTGATTCTTCTGCCTCAGCCCCCCAGAGTGCTGTAATTATAGGGATGCACCACCATCCCCAGCACAATGTTAATTATAAGGCAGTAATAATTTTGTGGGGAAGCTTTCTGTTGGAGTTGAAAATAGTTGCTATGAGTCAGGGGCTACAAAAGAATGTATATATACTCAGTAAAAATATCCATACAGAAGTCTGACAACCTGTTGATACACATCTTGAATCTGTGGCATAATATAATCTGTTCTGCATGTCTGTAGTAAGAATGTAACCAAAATTAATATTGACAGGCAGCAGCTGAAATTATGCCTAAGTCCTGCTTCCTAATGGCCATGTGACCAATTTTGAAGAGCTCTTTTAGTATTATCTTCATCATAATTTTTCCTTTTATTTCCACATGAGTAGGAAACGTCCTGCATTTTTACCAGAGTCCTAGGCTAGAAGCTTGATTCTGAGGGTTCCAACAAATCAGTTCTGGCTCCTCCCCCAAAACTGAACAGAAAAAATAATGACGAAAAGCAGGGAAAGAACTTTAAGTATAGCTATATGTACCGGGAAGACAAGGAGACAGGTGTCCTTAGCTGGGGGTGGGGGGTAACAGGTGCTCCAAGATTACATGGGTAAAGGAGGCGGGCAAGAAGTATGTGTAATTAAACAGTCTTGGTCAAAGTGTGGTCTGCTTGATCATTGCCTCAGGATCATCAGTAATAAAAAAAAAGTTCTGTTGCCTAGTGGGTAATTTCACCTCTTCTCACCAGATGTTTATACATCACATCTGTTGTTTCTGGAATCCAAGGTAACTGCAGTGGAGAATGACTTGGAGAAAGGAAAAGTCAGAATAAAAGTAGAAATACTAAGGTTTTTATCCTGCTTTTAGTTACCTACTGGGCATCTGCAGGCCCAGGTGAAGTCAGTACTTTTTAGCAAAAGCAACCTATAAGTCCTTGTTACCTGAGGGTCTTATGACTTCAAGGCAAGGTCACATAAATTCATCCTGCTTCAGGGCTGGTGAGATAGCTCAGCGGCATAAGCGCCTGCCTTGCAAGCATGAGGTGCTGAGTTCGATTCCCGGTACCCACACAAAAAAATTCATCCTGCTTCAGTAGACAAGGATGTGGGGGAAGTGAGGGTGATTTTAATTTCTCTGCTGTTTTCTCAAATGCCAAGATTCCATATTTTGGGGTTAGTGTGTGTCCTGAACCCCATTAATCTTTTTAATCTTTATTCTTAATATCTACCATGTTCAAACAACTAGAATTCATTTCCTGCTCTCAATTTCCTTTCTCCATGCTGTATTTTTAAGAATATATTCAGGAAGTATCAACAGTACTTTGTATCAAAGCATGACATACATTTTTAGCATTTTATAATCATTTTCTTCTGACAGAAATTGATGACCCACTTTGGTTATGTCAAGAAGTCATAAATATAATATTCACCACCTCCCTTGAAATCTTTATCTAAATGTTCCTAAAATCTTATAGTAAATCAGTTATATCTTAGAAAAATGAAAAATATCAGTTTATTCATTCTGTAAATCTAGTAGAAATCTTGAGGCTGAATGTATAAAGATTCCTTCACTTGATAATAATCCTGGGTAGTGGGTTAAGGAGAGGGAGACAACTCAAAAGGAAGCAAAATAAAGGGAGTACTGAGGAAAGGAGTAAGACAGGTACTTTGGGAAGACAGAAAAAAGATCAAGTTAGAACTGTTGAGGGAAACAGAAGAAATCTTTTGGGAAGATTTCATAAAATGGAGCAGCTGCTGATGCCTACAATATCTAATTTAGCTGCCTATAACAATCAATTTGACAATCAAGATTAACCATCACAGACAAATTCCCACTCCTTTCCCTGTCATATTTCCATAGTAAATTTTAGGAAAAATTGTAATATTATCTCTTAGTCTCCTTTATGTACATTTTCTCCTTTGAAGAATTCCAATAAGAAGGATAACTTTATTTTCCAAAACACCACCCATGTATTGTCTTTCTACTTGGCAGCCTTAATGCCTATGAAACCCACTAGTTTAGTTGTGTAAGAAAGTTATATCTGTGATAAAACCCACCCCACAGGACTTTTTGTTAGTTAATGAATTCCTGTGAGTGAGACCCATATGCTTTCATACTTATAAGCATTAAGTTCATCTATGCAACTTGCACCATTTTAGGTCTGCATCACTATTTGATGCAGTAACTCACCTATATCCATTTCAGATATTCATGTGTTCATTCACACATGATTCATTAACACACACCCAGCAAGTGACCATCACTGTTTGTTCTGCTCCAGCCAGCTCAAAGGTGCCTCCTTTTCAGTACGCCATCTATCCTCTGAAACTGGCTTTGGTGTGTCCACAGCTATCACAGGTTATGCTAACACTCTAGCCAACAGTAGTTTAATTTCACACACCAATGCCTTCACAATTCCCAGGTGGATTACTCACTTTATTTTTTCTTCCTTAAATCTTTTTGTTAACAAACCAGGGTAATACATACTTGTAAGCATTAAGTTCATCTATGCAACTTGCACCGTTTTAGGTCTGCATCACTATTTGATGCAGTAACTCACCTATATCCATTTCAGATAATCATGTGTTCATTCACTCAACAAATAGTTTTGAGCATCTACTCTCAACCAAATACCTCTAAGATACAGTATTGAATAAAACTGTCAAAGTGTCTTCTTTTCAGTAGGCTTACATTCTGGAAAATAGAGTATGTAGGTTAAGATCTGGAGCTATTTAGATAAGGTGGATATAGAGGGCATTTTGATGAGGTAACATTTGAACAGAATGAAGAGTACAGTGAGTGAGCAGGTTATGCTGATTATGCCCCTATGGGGAGGCAGTCAAATAAGGATAAAGTGCAAAGGGCAAAGTATAGTGGAAATCTAAGAGGTAGCCAAAGGTGATATCAAGAATGACCTTGCTATGATTTTGTTACTGTATGAGGAGTTCCCCCCAAAGAGGAAATATGGACCTCAACTGGCTGCAGGTAGGTTCTTGACTTAACATTGCAGAAAAACATCTTTGGGACACATTAGTGAGATACATTTACTAGGCACAAAGAAGTACACAATGAAAGAATGCAGGGACTTGAGCCTTAAGATACAGTTTAGGGCCAGGATTTTTTCTGTGGCCTTGGGATATCTTCAGGATGCATGATCTAGGTTCTAAGGTGTTCACCTTTCGAGTTACTTATCATTTACCTAGGGTAGGTTACCCCTAAGTGGCAAAAACTGACATTATCAAAAGGTTAAAATGCAAACTACTTGCATGTGTTTAAAGTTTAGAGATGGTATCCAATTAATAGTGTTATTTCTTTGAGGAGAAAAGTGTGTGGAATCTGTGGATTTATAGTATTGGAAGAAAAACATAGGTCCAATTTATAGATTTATAGTTTGTTTAAGACCCTTAGGAATTCAGAAGTGAAGAGCTTGGAAACAAAACAGGACTGGGGTATAAAGACATTGTAACTTTGGATAAAACTGATTATGTCTTAAAGCTGCAGTTTTCTCAAAATTAGTTTTGTCTCCTTTTTACCTTTTATTTATTCCATCCTATCTTATTTCAAATGTCCCCCTCTAAAATGCAAATGAAATTTAATTGTCATTGGGATGGTATTGAGAAGTAGAGCCATTAAATGGTGATTAGGAGCTGATGCAGTGGCCCATATCTGTAATCCTAGCTATCTGGGAGGCTGAGGCAGGAGAATGCAAGTTTGAGGTTAGCCTGGGCAATTGAGTAAGACCCTGCCTCAACATTTTAAAAAAATAGTAAAAATTTTAAATGGCCAGCATTGTAGCTCAGTGGTAGGGCAGGCACCTCTGGGTGTGATCTCCAGTACTGTAAAACACCACAATGTGGTTAGGTCATAAGGACCCTGCTGTCTCCTGAGTGGATTCAGGTAATTACCTCAGGAGTGGGTTAATGGGAGTGGCTTTATTTTGAAAATGATTTTGGCTTCTCTGGTTTAAAAATGAGCAGGAGTGTACATTGATTTTCATATTTATTTTAACAGATGAGTAAACAAAAGCATTGTAAACCATTGTCCTAGCAACCTGGGTGGAACTCTTAGAAGGGAGCAAGAAGATAGGAGAGGTGCGAGGCATTGGGAAATACAACAACACAGAAAGGTCGGTCCCTGAAGAAGCCAAACACAAATACTTACTTTCCAGTTTTTCCAAAGAATAACCCAAATGATATTTACTAAATCAACCCATTTTCCTTTTCTTCATTTGAAATTGGGCAGGAAAGAAGGGGATGGTACAGTAGCTTAAAACAAAATGCTCAAATCAACCAACATTTTCGTAATGTAGAAGGAGTGCTTGCGGGAGCTGCATGTGATCAGGGAAAATAGTATTTACCTTCTGAGAATCATTCCCCAAAAGCAGCACCTTTCAAAAAATGATTTCAAAAAACAACTGAGGTGTATGTTACAAAATTCACCATATATAAATATACACTAAATTTTTAGTAAATTTACTGGGTAGCCCAACCATCACCATGAATCAATTTTAGAACATTTTTATCACCACAGTAAAATTCCCTGTGCCCATTTCTATTTAATGTTCTTTTTCAAGTAACAACTGGTTTTTCTGTCTCTATAGATTTGACTCCATTTCATATAGTGGAAGCTTACAATATGTAGTCTCTCTCTGGCTTCTTGCATAGTGCTTTTAAGCTTTGTCCATGTCATAACATGAAAATAGTGTGCTCCTGCTTATTGCCAAACAATATTTCATTGTATGGATAGACCACTTTTGCTTAACCATTTACCAGTTGATAGAAATTTGGTGTCTTTCCAGTTTTGGGCTATTATGAATAATACTATGAACACTTACAAGTTTTTTGGTGTGAATATAATTTCATTTGTCTTGGCTAGATTTCTAGGAATAAAGTTTCTGGGATATATGGTAATTTATGGTTAACTTTTTGAGAAATTGACTGTTTTCTATATTACATTCCCACCAACCATGTATGAAGTTTCCTATTTCTCCACATCCTTATCAACATTTATTATTAGTCTTATTTATTATAGCCATTCTAGTATGCATGAAATGTGGTTTTAATTTGCATTTCCCTAATGAAAGTGATACTAGCATCTTTTATGTACTTTGTAGTCATTCATATAGCTTCCTTAGTGAATTATTTTTTCATATCTTAGGCCCACTTTTTAATTGAGTTGTTTATTCCTGAGCCAGAAGAGTTCTTTGTAAATTCTGGATATAAGTCCTTTATCCAGTTTGTGTGTTGCAAATATTTATTCTTAGTTGGTGACAGCCTTTTTCCCTAATGATTAAACAATTATTCTTAAAATTCTATTATGTCTTGCCTTAGATATTTATTTCACTGATCCTTAATACTGACTTACACATTAAAATCATCAAGGGAACTTTAAAAATTATCTTTGCCTGCATCTTCTGAAGATTCTCATTTAATTCACCACTGTGTCCATGCCTTCAATGTTATTGTAAAAGTCCTTAAGTGATCATAATGTATAGCCAGTATTGAAAGCCACCATGTTAGAGAATGTATACAACCAATTAGAGGCATCGTCAAGAGAATAAAAGTGTGAGGTTTGTATAATATTTTCTGTTCCCACCAATCAATAACCAAGGTCCTAAGTTAACTCTCAGATGTTAGGACCTGGTTGCTTCTTTGAATACCTCCCTGTGTGCCAAGTCCTATGTTAGAAACTTTTGTGTATATTATTATATTGGGAGGAACAATATCTTCCTTCTACACATCCTACATTAGTAACAATCCTATCAAATATTTTTCTCCTGCTAATCTGAATTTGAAAAGAAGGGAGAAATGTTTACCTTCTTCTCTCCATAGGGCCCTATAGACAGAGATCTAGGAGCAGCTGACTTTGGTAAGAATTCTTACCTTTTTTTTTTTTTTTTTTTTTTTTTTTTTTTTTTGTGGGTACCGGGGGGTCGACCTCAGGACCTCGCGCGCCAGCAGGCGCCCGTGCCGCTGAGCGATATCACCGGCCCCTTTTTCGTATGTGGGTTCCGGGAGTCGAACTCGGGCCCTCGCGCTTGCCGGGCAGGCGCTTAAGCCGCTGAGCCATCTCACCGGCCCAAGAATTCTTACCTTTCATTGGCTTTTGTCTCTTTTTTCCTAGAATCTGCAGCTCTGGAGTGAGTGAGGTGTCTCAACTGACCCTCCAGGTAATAAGAAAGTGTAGGAAAGGAAAAACATTTTCATTGGCCCTCTTAGGGTTTCTGGCTTGGTCTGAAAAAGAAACTTGAAGAGAACTAGTGAAAAGCATACAAATTTTATGTTACAGGGGACTTAAAGAAATGAAAACCTAAAAAACTAGTTAACATGAGTTTTAAAAAATAGTTTTATATAATTTTTAGTGTAGAATGGAAAGTTGTGCACAAATATAGGGCAAAAAGTATGTGATCTAGGTCTGGGGATGTAGCCCAGTGGTAAAGCTCTTGCCCAGCATGTGGAAGGCCTTGGTTTTGATCCCTTGCACTGCTTCTCCAAAAGTATAATCTAGTGGCAATAAACTGGGTGAGACTTGGCAGGGCCTCTTTGTCTATATTACTTTCTGCGTCCCTATCTCTTCATAGGTAAGAATGCTTCTTTCCTCTAGCTATAGAGAAGGCATCTCTTACATGAGGATATTATGACCTGCTTCAGAGAAGAATGTGGGAAAGTCAGAGAAACCTCCCAATTTCTGATGTCTTTTCAAACTAGTTCAGCTTAAAATATTCTGTATGCCAAGGTGGTTTATATTGCGGTACCATGTCCTGGACCCAGTCATAAAATTTAATTTTCCCAACAACTCTATGGGAGTAAATATGAGTCCCTCTGTAGTACCTAAAGGAAATGAGATTTAGTTTCCAAGAAAATCAATTACAATATGCAATAAGTAGATAATTGTGACAGAAAACTTGAACTTCTCATTATGAATCTAAAATTCATGTTCTTTCATCCACGCCTCAATTTCACAACCATAAGACAGCGCTAGGTTCAGTCAATAGTTCTTGTTACATGAGGTTGTTCTTCATCAGAGCATAGGTCTTATGGCTTAGAAAAGAAATAAGGTTCTTGAAGTGGAAAGGAAGACTATAGCTTCATGCAAGTTTCCTCAATAATTAATTCCCCAGTGCCTTTAAAATTGCTAAAACAGATTTCTTGTTAGAAGCCAGTAACAATTAAAGGTGAGAAAGAAGAAATGAGCTCTGGAAATTTTTTATGTTTAAAAAATTTGACCCATGGCTCCAGCGGGGACCTCTGCGGAGGAACACGAGATGCCACAGTACAGAGAAGCAGTGGCTGTGAAGGACACACTGACTGGCGGTGAGTGCTGACACCCAGCCGTCAGGCGCATGAGAGCGACTAGCTGGGTGCCATTGTGGGGGGACAGTAGCTGAACTTGAAACTCAGGGCGGCTGCCACTCCATCCACGGCTCCAGCAGGGACCTCTGCGGAGGAGCGTGAGATGCCGTAGTACAGAGAAGCGGCGGCTGTGAAGGACACACTGACTGGCGGTGAGTGCTGACACCCAGCCGTCAGGCGCGCAAGAGAGCCACTAGCCGGGTGCCATTGTGGGGGGGGGGGGCAGCAGCTGAGCTGAGAACTCAGGGTGGCCGCCACTCCATCCACGGCTCCAGTGGGAACCTCCACGGAGTAACGTGAGACGCCGCGGTACAGAGAAGCCCCAACCAAGAAGGACACACTAACTGGCGCTTTTCTTCCTGGTATTCCAAGAATCTCCTAAGAGTTCAAAATACTAGCAATAAAGCAACCTACTATAGGCAACTTACAAACAGCAACCCAGGAATTAAACTAAAGAAAGAAAAGAAAATGAGATGACACTTAAACAAGATGCAACCCCACACATCCAGTTCACCAAAGGCAAACCCAGGGGGCAGTGAGGTGGGAAAGCCACCCACCTGACATCTCTGAAGTGGTAACAACAAAGCAGTTGAATGAGGCTCTGGAAAAATTTAAATCAGAAATAATTTCTCAGATAACTGCAGAGATAATGTCCACAATGAAGACCATGCTTAAGGACGCTAGAGCACACACAGACAAAAAAATAGACGAGCTTAAGAAAATGATGGAAGCCATGAATGCTCAGCATAGGAAAGAAATGGACTCCATAAAGCAGATTCAAGCAGATATCCAGGAGAACAAAAATTCCATTGAAAGTATTTGTAGCAGATTAAGCCAATGTGAGGACAGGATCTCAGATATAGAAGACAGGCTTGCAATTAGTGATCATGAAAAGAAAGAATTCTTAAAAATAGCAAGGGACCATGAAAAATCAATCCAGCAGCTGCTAGATGATGCAAAGAAGAATAACTTAAGATTGATTGGAGTCAATGAAAAAGCAGGAGATAGCATAAATGACATCAGAACACTGTTCACAGACATTATCACAGAAAATTTCCCTGGTAGAGAAAAAGAATTTGACGTTCAGATAAGTGAGGCTTATAGAACTCCAATTAGCCACGATCAAAAAAAATCTTCAGCCAGGCATATCATAGTCAAGATTCCAGAAATTCAACATAAGAGTAGAAACTTAAAAGCTCTTAGAGAAAAGAAAAAAATCACCTATAAAGGAAAGCCCATCAGAATCACAGCGGACTTTTCAGCACAAACCCTCAAGTCAAGAAGAGCTTGGAATGACGTATTTCAAGCTCTAAAGGAAAATAATCTTCAACCTAGATTGATGTACCCCGCAAAACTATCTTTCAAAACTGATGGAGAAATAAAATACTTCCATGACAAAGAACATTTGAGAAAATTTATAAACACCAAACCAGCACTCCAAAATGTTTTGAAGGGCATTCTAGAAAGGGATAACAAGGACTACAACTCCAGAAACCCCAACAGAAGGAATCCACCAGGCAGAGCAAATGATTAAAGAGAGGGAGGGAAAACAAAAATTAAAAGAGGGGAAGCCAACAACAAGAAAATAACATGACAAGGATAAGTCAATACATATCAGCTTTAACCATTAATGTTAATGGTCTCAATTCACCAATCAAAAGGCACAGACTGGCGAATTGGATCAAGAAGCAAGATCCAACAATAGGCTGTATACAAGAAACACATTTAATTAAAAAAGAAATTCATAGACTGAAAGTCAAAGGATGGAAAACAATACTCCATGCAACAGGAACCCAGAAAAAAGCAGGGGTAGCTATTCTTTTTGCAGACAAAGTGAATTTCAAGCCAAGAATGATTCAGAGAGATAAAGAAGGTCACTACATCCTTGTAAAGGGAACAATCCAAGAGGAAGAGATAATGATCATAAATATATATGAAACAAATACGAGTGCACCCAACTATATAAAACAAATATTAATGGACATGAAAAATCAAATAAGCACTAATACAATTGTATTGGGGGATCTCAATACTCCACTGTCACAAAAAGACAGATCAACTAGACAAAAAATCAACAATGAAATATTAGAAGTGAACCAAACTTTGGAACAAATGGACTTAGTAGATGTCTACAGAGTGTTCTACCCCCACAACATCAGAATACACATACTTCTCAGCTGCACATGGGACTTTCTCCAAAATAGACCACTTACTAGCTCATAGATCCTGCTTAAGTAAATGCAAAGGAATTGAAATAATCCCATGTATATTATCAGACCATAGTGCAATGAAATTGGAAATCAATGGCAAAAGAAACCACAAGAATTTGCTAAACACATGGAAATTAAATAGCACCCTACTGAACAACCAATGGGTCACAGATGAAATTAAAGAAGAAATTAGACAGTTTCTGCAACTGAATGAAAATGACAGTACAACATACCGGAACTTATGGAATACAATGAAAGCTGTCCTAAGAGGGAAATTTATAGCATTAAATAACTATATCAGGAAAACAGAGCAAGCACAAATAAACAACCTAATGGTGAACCTCAAACTTCTAGAAAAAGAAGAGCAGGCTAAGCCAAAAGCTCGTACAAGGAAGGAAATTATAAAGATCAGAGCAGAAATTAACGTATTGGAGACTAAAAAAACAATACAAAGAATCAACGAATCAAAGAGTTGGTTCTTTGAAAGAATAAATAAGATTGACAAACCCTTATCCAAACTTATTAAAAAAAGAAAAGACTCAAATCCATGCAATTGAAAATGAAAAGGGTGATATCACGACGGACCCTGCAGAAATCCAGATCATCTACACCTATTTTGAAAATTTATATTCTACTAAGATAGAAAATGCAGAAGAAATGGATAGATTCCTAGATACGTATGAATTACCAAAGCTGAATCAAGAAGATTTAAAAATCCTAAATAAACCAATATCAACCAATGAAATCGAAGATGTAATTAAAAACCGCCCAACAAAGAAAAGCCCAGGCCCTGATGGATTCACTGCCGAATTCTGCAAGAAATTTAGAGAAGACCTAACACCACTACTTCTCAAACTTTTTAATGAAATTGAAAGGGAAGCAATACTCCCAAATTCATTCCTGGAAGCAAGCATTACCCTGACACCAAAACCAGAGAAGGACCCAACTAAGAAAGAGAACTACAGACCAATCTCCCTAATGAACATAGATGCAAAAATCCTCAATAAGATACTGGCAAACAGAATGCAGCAAATCATCAAGAAGATTATACACCATGACCAAGTTGGATTCATCCCAGGGATGCAGGGATGGTTCAACATATGTAAATCAATAAATGTAATACACCATATTAACAGAACCAAAGACAAAAATCACATGATCATCTCAATAGATGCAGAAAAAGCTTTTGACAAAGTCCAGCACCTTTTCATGATAAAAACCCTACAGAAAATTGGAATAGATGGTCTTTATCTCAATCTGGTAAAAGCTATCTATGAAACACCAACAGCCAATATTATACTAAATGGACAAAAACTGAAAGCCTTCCCTCTAAAACCAGGAACAAGACAAGGATGTCCACTGTCCCCACTCTTATTCAACATAGTTCTGGAAACTTTAGCCAGAGCAATTAGACAAGAGAAAGAAATAAAAGGAATTATGATTGGAAAGGAAGAAGTTAAATTATCATTATTTGCAGACAACATGATACTCTATACAGAAGATCCCAAAAACTCCACTAAAAAACTGCTAGATTTAATAAGCAAATTCAGTAGTGTAGCTGGATACAAAGTCAACACTCAAAAATCAATAGCCTTCCTGTACACCAATAACAAATTCACTGAGAGAGAAATTAGGGAAACAACACCTTTCACAATCACATCTAAAAAAATGAAATACCTAGGAATCAATCTCACAAAGGAAGTAAAAGACCTCTACACTGAAAACTACAGTACACTGAAAAAGGAGATTGAAGAGGATATCAGAAAACGGAAAGATATCCCTTGCTCTTGGGTCGGAAGAACCAATATAGTGAAAATGGCCATACTTCCAAAACTGTTATACAGATTTAATGCAATTCCGATCAAAATTCCAACAACATATCTCACAGAATTAGAGAAAACAATCCTAAAATTCATCTGGAACCAGAAGAGACCTAGAATAGCAAAGGCAATTCTGGGCAACAAACGCAAGGCAGAGGGCATCACAATCCCCGACTTGAAATTATGCTATAAAGCTACTGTGATAAAAACAGCGTAGTATTGGCAAAAAAACAGACCTGAAGATCAGTGGAATAGAAAAGAAGATGCAGAAGCAACTCCAGACATACTAAGCCACCTTATCTTTGATAAAGGTGCCAAACACATTCACTGGAGGAAAGATAGCCTCTTTAATAAATGGTGCTGGAAAAACTGGCTCTACACATGCTGAAGATTAAAACTAGACCCATATCTTTCACCATGCACTAAACTAAATTCAAAATGGATCGAAGAACTAAATATTAAAACAGAAACATTAAATCTCCTGGAAAATAGAATAAGTAAAACTCTTGAAGACATTGGTGTAGGCAAAGACTTTATGAATAAAACCCCCATCACACAGGATGTATCACAAAGAATCAACAACTGGTATCTCATGTTATTAAAAAGCTTTTGCACAGCAAGAGAAACCACCAACAGGGTGAAGAGACAACCCACAACGTGGGAAAAAATGTTTGCTAGCTGTTCCTCAGGCAAAGGATTACTTTTGAGAACATACAAAGAACTCAAAAAAATCAGACCTCCCAAATTTAAAGACCCAATCCAAAAATGGGCATCTGAGATGAATAAACACTTCTCAGATGAAGAAATACAAATGGCAAATAAATATATGAAAAAATGTGCAGCATCACTAGTCATTCGAGAGATGCAAATTAAAACAACACTGAGATACCATCTCACCCCAGAAAGAATGGCTATTATCAAGAAGTCAACTAATAACAAATGCTGGAGGGGCTGTGGGGAAAAAGGAACCCTTCTCCACTGTTAGTGGGAGTGTCGACTGGTACAGCCACTGTGGAAATCTGTGTGGAGACTCCTCAAAAAACTAGGATTGGAGGTCCTATTTGACCCTGCTATTCCCCTTCTGGGTATCTTTCCAGAAGAATTAAAAACACAGTGATATATGTGCACCCATGTTTATAGCAACACAATTTGTAATAGCTAGATCATGGAAACAACCCAAATGCCCATTAACCGAGGAATGGATAAAAAAGATGTGGTATTTCTACACAATAGAGTACAACTCAGCCATAAAGATAAACTGGAAACTTTTATAGGTAAATGGATGCAACTCTAGAAAATACTCACAAGCGAAATAAACCGGATGCACATTTGTCTCCCTAGTGTGAAAATGCAATTTCACTGTTACTATTCCATTCCTTAATCTTCTATTTTTACCTAGCTTTTACATGGCTTAATCTTATACTGAGTAATATTTTTCTCCAAAAGGTATTTGTACATTCTCTAATGCTTGAGTTTGTTAATACATAAGAATGTTTACTTGTTGTCTTTAAAAAAAAAATTCATCCCTTTAGGGCCAGTGAGATAGCTCAGGGGCATAAGTGCCTGCCTGGCAAGCGCAAGGTCCTGAGTTCGACCCCTGGTACCCACAAAAAAAATTTTTTTTTCACCCCTTTAAAACTAGGCTACTAGGAGTGAGGAGGGCTTCATTAAAAGCCTCTTTATCATCTGGAGAGGAAAAAGAAAACCTGTATTAGAGAACTAAGTAGATTCAGGGATAGCCTCCTAAAGAATTCTCCAAAGCCTCATCAGGAAGATGTCTTAGAGATAAGGATGCTCCTTTCCTTTAGGTATGGAGAGGGCATCTCTCCAATGAGAGGCTAATGATTTGCCTCAAGAGAAGGTTAACCTCCCTAGATTTTAGGACCCACTTCAGGGAGATCAGAGAGAAATCTTCCTACTTATGTGATTTTCTCAAATTCTTTCAACTTAAAATATTCATTATGCTAAGACCATATTTTGAGGGAGTATGTTCTTTCTGAACCCCATCGCTGATCTTTTTTTTTTTTTTTTTTTTGATACTGGGGATTGAACTCAGGGAGTGTTAATCTATATCCCTAGCTCTTATTTTAAGATAGGATCTTGCTGAGTTTCCCAGCTGTCCTCAAACTTGTGATCCTCCTGGCTCAGCCTCTCGAGAAGCTGAGATTATAGCCATGTACTCTCACATTCAGTCCTATTTCTGACTTTTTAAGCTAGGCTACCAGAAGAGTAAGCAGGTATTAGAGTTGATACGACAAGAGAAGAAAATTCATAAAAGACATAACTTTAAATTTATGTATTTATTAGCAGTGCTGGAAATTAAATGCAGGGCCTCATATGTGCTAGGCAAGTGTTTTACCACTGAGCCACATCCTCAGCCTAAGAAGACATTAGTTTAAGTAAGAGAGACAGAGAAAGAGAGAGAGGTCTTCATACAAGATTTCTTAAACAATTAATTGCCTGATACTTACAAAAATTAAGATAAACTACTTCAGAGGATCAAAAGGAAATATTAAAGAAAGAAAAATAAGAAATTACAATAAGTACCGAAGAAATTGCTTCTGTAAAATATCACATTTTAAGTGTGCTGTGGTATTTAAATTTAAATGCCTAGGGGAGAGGTTTTTCAATGTAAAGATTTCATGAATAAATTAATTTAGTATAAAAAAGATGGATCCAAGTCTTTATAGCTAAGTAACTAGAGGGAAAAAGGAATTGGTTTCTCCTTTTTAGCTAACTCATCAGTTTGGGTAATTGATTTTAAGCTCTGGTCTCATATTGGATGGATGGGGACACACACACACTCCAAGCCTTACCTTCTAGAGATTTTTATTTAGTTGGTTTGGCGTATGAACCTAGAAGTACTAATTTTTAAAATCCTCCTCTCCCACTCCCACTGATTCTTTCAAGTTACACTCAGGTGTGTAGCCAGAGTCAAGAATCACTGATAGATGGGCTTGGTAGCACACACTTATAATTCCAGCACTCTGGGAGTTTGAGGCAGGATGACTGCAAGTTGAAGCCCAGCCTGGGCAACTGCGTGAAAAAAAAGTAAATAAAAATTAAAAATAATTGAAGGGTTAGGGATATATCCCTGCACCAGCACTCCCTGGATTCAATCCCCAGTAAGAAAAAAATAAAATAAAATAAAAAGAAAGATCACTGGTGGTACAGAATAAACTTTTCTTCCTTTTTTCAGCAGGGGTTGGTGGAGATTGAACCCGGATTGAACCCAAAGCAACTTAACCTAGAGCCAGTGAGGTACATTCCTAGGCCTTTTTATTTTTTATTTTGAGACAGGGTCTCACTAAATTACTCAGTTACCCAGGCTGGGCTCTAATGGGAGTTGGAGAAAGATGATGACTAAGATCAATGTTCTCTCCACAGGTACACCAGCTATTCACATACCAAACTGCCCTCACGGGAGCCTAGGAAATCAAGTGAGAGACCGCAGTGTGTGCTTTTATTATACAAAAAATCTAAATGACATATAGAAGAAGGCAGGAAGGAAAGAGTTGCCTGTATCGCCCCTCCCCCAACAAGCAGCCTGGCCTAGAGAATAAGTCAGCTATTTAGGGAAGGGAAAGAGAATTAAATTCAGGTCTTAGACTTGAAATCCAATATTCGGCCCACTACTATGAAACCCAGTGCTGGACAAAGTCCCATGACCCCTACTGCCAGGGATACCATCAGGCCAATTGTTGCAGACTAAGCAACTAGAACTTCATTAGGCCAAGTGGACGACTGTCTCCTGCCTCTCTTCCAACCTCAGGCAGTAACACAGGGAGAAAACTCTACTCCCTGGGGTGCAGAGGACAAAATCTAGCACTGGGCTTTGCCAGGCCTACTGGGGTGAGACCCATCACAAATATACCTGAAGTGATCCAGAGGGCAGAAGAGAAAGTGGTGACAGTATTTATCCCTGACAAGTCACAGTGGATTGGCTTGTTTTCTGTGGAAGACCCTGTGACGGCCCTTCCACGTGGTCTCCCTGGTTGTGTTATAGATGGTCCCTCTGCTTACCCTCAGGCCTAGCAATTATAACTATTCTCCTCTGTTATTGCTTGTAGAGTAGGCAGTTATCCCTTGTTACTTTCCCAAACCCTTCTCATATTTTAAAATATCCTCATATCACCAGTTTAATGGTGTCAACTATTCCATACAGGAACCTGACTTATACAAATACCATCTCTACATTTTAGTAAACAACAACAAAAAAAACTCAAAAACATAAATTTTCTAATTTCTCTTTTTACTTGAAAGCTAATGTGAATTAGACTCTACTAGTCACACAAAGCCTCCTGAAATGTTTATTTGGAGCTGAGTTACACAGGGAAACAGGCGGGTACAGGGCATACATTTTGCCATCATGGATTATTGCAGAGAGGATGCTTCAAGAAATTCATTCAGGGAAGCAAAACCACTGTGAGCATATGGGACAAGGATTTATTTCAGGAACTGGACTGTTTACAACTAGGAGAAGGTTTGGGGCAGTAAAGTTCTGATAAACAAATTGGAGGATCATGAAAAACCAGTTAGAGCTTGGGGAAACTAGGCACCCGCAACTGCTAGAATGGGACTCTGAAGGGCCTGTCCAAGACTGGAAAACTGTTCCTTTTTGTTGGTTATCTCCTGTGAATTCACAGCAAGGGAGGGTGGGCCTGGGGTTACTCTGGTCAGCATAGTCAGCAGTCAGGAAAACCTGGGAGTGGATTCAGAAAGAATGAGTTCTCTATCTTTTGTGTTTTCTCTACCCCCAGCAACCTTCAGGAAGCAATAGCTGCCTTTCAGTCCTACTTTGCAAATCTTTCCTGTACTTCTCTTTTGGCTGACTAACCAGTGAACCAAACCATTGTCCTCATTCTTTAAGGGAAGTTTTGGTCCACATTTCCACTTGTGGTCACTGGTCATTGACAGCAAAGGAGGGACAATGGCCAGACGCCAATATAGGGTTAAACCAGCATAATTATCCACCGCTGCATAATTTGTTGGATCTCCTAACGTGCTGTGTTGGCTGCAGCTGAGATTGTCTCCATATAAAGGGTTGGGGAATTACTAAAAGATTCTGCCTGTTGCCCCAGTGTTGAGCCAAATTGTTATAAGTTCTCTTTTTCCTTTCTTTCTTTCTTTCTTTCTTTCTTTCTTTCTTTCTTTCTTTCTTTCTTTCTTTCTTTCTTTCTTTCTTTTTTTCTTTCTTTCTTTTTCTTTCTTTCTTTCTTTCTTTCTTTCTTTCTCTCTTTCTCTTTCTTTCTTTCTTTCTTTCTTTCTTTCTCTTTTTCTTTCTTTCTTTGTCTCAGCTATTTTGAACATGATTTGGTCTGTCACATAGTTTCACCTGGGCTTGTTGGACCATCTAAAACAGCTGGAGAGGTTGTTACCATGTCAGGTTGTACTCTGCAAGGCAAGAAAAAAAAAAAACTGTAATATGATGACCATTGTGATCAGCAAGCTTTCCTAAAGAAATATGTTCATTTTGCCATTTCTACCTGTAACTGAATTTTTGGTACAAAAGCTCCTTAAGAATAGACACCTGAAAATATAGAATTTGAAACAGCTAAGAATGATTCAGCAATGAACAGGGTGGAATTTGACATACAAAACATACCACTATATTAATACACAAAATAACGAAATAAGTAAAACCTAACAAAATGTGTGTAAGAGCTATATGAAGAAAATTATAAAACTCTGATGAAAGAAGCCAAAGAACTAATACATGGATGACCCATGTTCATGGATAGGAAGACTCGAAAGTGTCAACATGTCAGCTCTTCTCTATGTGGTATACAGTCAGTGCAATGCTAATCAAAAACTCAGCAAGTTACTTTTTGGATATTGATGAGCTGATTCTAAAATTTATATGGAAAGCCACAAAACTGAGAATAGCAAACATAGTATTGAAAGAGAAGAAAAAATTGGAGAACTAACATTAATCAATTTCAAGACATATAATAAAGTTATAATAATCAAGACAATATTGGTAAACTAATAGATACATTGATCAAGGGAATAGAATAGAGAGCCCAGAAATAGATCCACATAAATATGGTGAACTGATCTTTGACAGAAGAGCAAAGGTAATAAATGGAAAAAGATTGTCTTTTCAACAAATGGTGCTGGAACAACTAGACAATTACAAGTGAAACAAAAAGAATCTAGACTCAGACCTTGCACACTTCACAAAAATTGACTCAAGATGAATCATTGACCTAAATGTAAAACACAGAACTATGAGTCTTTTTACAAGATAACAGGAGAAGGAAGGGGAGAAAAGGAAGGGATAAGGGATGAAAAAAAGGAACTGGGATGTGTTATGTACAGGTACTAACTCCACACAAGAAATGTAAACATTTGATATTATAAACATGTATAAAAAAAGGAAGGGGATGAAAGGATAGGTGAAGGGGGGAGGAAGGAAAGGAAAAGGAGTGAAAAAAGGAGTTAAGGCATGTTATGTACATGTACCAACTTTCCATGAGAAATGTAAACATTATATACTATACACATGTATTAATAATCTAAAATAATAAAAAAATTATTTCAAAACTGTCTCTTTTATTATTTGGGCTATTTAGGCAGTATGCTTATGTTGAAAATGGAAGTGAATTTTTAATTGCTCTTAAAAAAGTAAATACTAATCAATGAATTTACTGTTATACTGAAAATCGTTTACATTTAAGGTGAGAATCTTTGCCAGTAGAAAAGTGCTGCTGAAAATCATGGATGGTATTGCAAAGAATTGCAATCTCCCTTTTTTTTTATCTTGAGGATGTTGATGCTTCTCCAGCTGAAGTATGATTATTTCATTTTGCTTTTCCTTTCCTTGAGTTATTAACTTTGTGTTTAACTCTAACATTTCCATCTCCTTTTTTCTTTATTAGATCTTTGTGTTTTTCTTCATTTAATTCAACTTTTTTCTGCATATCTTGATAAAATTTGCTTGTTTCTATTTTATGTTCCTCCTCTTTGATTTTCATTTCGTGTACAAATTTGTTGATATTATTCTAATATTCCTGTTCATGAGATTTTAGCTTTTCCTTTGTCATATCAGCATTTCTTTGTAGTTGCTCATTTTCACATTTCAAATTGTGTTGATATTCAGTGGTCTGTTGTAGCCCTTTTATCATATCATGAAGAGCAGCACATTCTTTTATAATTGAGACTTCCTTTGTTTACATTACTTTTAATAAACAGGTGGTCTTTTCCAACTGAATCTCCAGTATGTTATTCTTTCCACTGGTTCATTTTCTTTTCTATCTGTGAGAAATCCTTTATAAATTTGTCAATATTCACACTGCTAATCATTTTGTGCATCCTGCGTTGCTTTGATCCACGCTTGAACTACTGTTGTTCCTGGTTCCTCAATCTAAAAAAATTTTTTTTAAATAAATAAGGAAGGTAACAGGAGAAAATCTAGATGACTTTGGATTTGGAGAGGAATTTTTAGATGAAACATCATGAAAGAAAGAATGGAAAAGAAGGCTAGATTTCTGGATTTTATTAAAATTAAAAATTTCTGCTCTGTGAAAGACACTAAATAGAAAATGGAAAGACAAACCACAGTTTGGGAGAATTTGCAAAAGACATGTCAGATAAGGACTATTATTGAAAATATACAAAGAACTTTTAAAGTTCAACAATGAGACATACATCTTGGAGTATAATTCTTTGGTAGAATACTTGCCTAATATGCACAAGGCCCTAGGTTTGATCTCCAAAGATGAACACAAAACAACCCAATTATAAAAAGGTCAAAGACCTTAACATATATCTCAATAAAGCAGACAAACAGATAGCAAATAAGCATATGAAAAGAAAATGCTCCATAACATGCATCATAAAGGAAAGCAAATTAAAGCAACAATAACATATCACTTGTAATGGTTTAGAATGGCCCCCAAAGCCTCATATGTTTGGAAGATGATTGAATTATGGGGCATTATAGCTGACTTGCTGTTAAGAAGTGAGTTCTGGTCTAGAGAGGATGTCACTCTGTGTTTGTCCTGGAAGGATGTATCTCCCTTCCTGGATATATCTCCTCTTCACTCACTGTTTCCTGTCTGCCATGCTGTGAGCAGCACTCTTCCACCTCACCCTTCTGCCAAGCTGTTCTGCCTTGGAACCACCTGACTATGGACTTCTCCTTTGGTAAGTTGTGGGTGTTAGATATTTTTCCAGTAGTGAGAGAAGTGACTAAGACACCACTATAAACCTATTGGATGATCAAAATCCAGAAAAATGGATACCACCAAATGCTAACAAGTATGTAAAAACTTTCATTCGCTACTTGTGAGAATACAAAGTGGTATGACCACTTTGGAAGAGTTTGGTAGGTTTTTTTGTTGTTGGTTTTTGTTTTTTAACAGAACTAAGCATGCTTTTGCCAAATAACTATGTTCCTTGGTATTTACCCAAGACAGTTGAAACCAAATGTCCACACCACAACATGCAAATGAATGTTCATAGCAGCTTTATTCATAATTGCCAAAATATGAAAACCACCACAATATCCTTCAGTAAATGAATGGGTAAATAACCTATAGTACATCTGGACAATAGAATATTATTCAGCACATCAAGCCATGCAAATACACAGGGGAAACATAAATATGCACTACTAAGTGGAAAAAGCCAATCTAACTGTATGACATTTGGAAAAGGCAAAACTATGGAAAAAATTAAAACACCAGTAGTTGCATGGGCTAGCTGAGAGGGAAGGATGAGTAGGTTGACCACAGAATTTTTAGGCAGCGTAAATATTTTATGATATTTTATACAGTATCTAATGATACTGTAATGATGGATGTATGTCATTACATTCATCTAAGCCCATAGAATATTCAACAGCGAGAATGAACCCTTATGTAAACTATGGATTTTAGATGATAATGTGTCAGTGCAGGCTCACCAATTATAACAAATGCCACTCTGGTGGGGAATGCCAATAGTAGAGGAGAGCAAAGGACATATAGGAAATCTCTGTACCTTCAGCTCAATTTTGCTCTGAACAAAAACCAACTTAAAAAATAAAGTTATTTATGAAGAATCATTTGTTCATCTAGCAAGCTGTAGGAAACCTGCATACAAATGAAAATGTGTAGTAGGAAATTTAGTCACATGTCTCTCCATCTCTCTTTCTGCCAGCTATTTTTCTACACTTCTCTTTTCTTCCATTTTGAATGAAATGGTTCATTTCAATAATATGTTCACCAGTAAATTTTTCCCTCTCTTATCTCTTTGTCCCTTGTCTGGCAAAATCCTTAATCTGGATAAATCCAACTGTCTGGTCCATTCACGTCTGCGCAGCTGAGCATTGATGATGAACATCATACGACAGAGAAGATTGGCTCCACTACAAACCCATGATCATTGATCTCAGTCCTGCTGTTTTCATTTGGTCAATTCACTGTCTTGTCTCTGTGAGGCTGTTTCCTCTAACTTCTAATCCTCCCCATCTCCTCTGTGTCTCTCCAAAATGCTGTATACTCTGAAGCTCCCCATTTGCTCTAGCAATTACTTCATGCCTTACTTCATATTCCAAACAGACATAATTAAGGACATTCCCTCATCTTCCCATTTCTAAATATACAAACTTACCTCCACAGTGTTCACCCCTTTCTGTATTCCTCCTGTTACTCTTGCACAGATCTTTATACCTGAGTGGACCTCTGTGCATCATAAGAATCATGTGAATCGTGTCCTATCATTTCTTTTTCTAACTTTTTTTTTAATGATGAAAGTAATCTCTTAGAGTGTTTGCACTCTTCAGTGGTTTGGGTGCCTTCGAGCTTCTTGTATTCCTTTGGCCTGATTCCTTTGACCAAAAGAATTTATATAGAATCTATACCCTTTCTTATAACTCTCTAGGTTAGTTAGGAGAGTTGCTGTGTATAGGAATAAAACAGTCTAGGCTCAATCACTCCTCATTTACCTCATGTTTTTCCTTAGGCCTAGGCCTATTGTTCAGGGAACAGGTGCCACCTTCTTTTATTGTAACTGTCTGATCCATGGGTGTTGAGGTGTGGATGGTGAGGCTGGAGCCTTGGTAACATAAGGAAGTATAACATCCACTGTCACTGGAAAGTAAAGGCTTGCCCCGATCCTTGTCAGCTTTAGCATGTACCCAAGTTCCTGCACTACCCAATATTACCCCATTCCCAGCAAGCATTAGGCTAGGCCTGCTACACAAGACATTTCTATAGCAAATAGCTTGTCTAGGAAATGCAGGGTGGGTGTGTGGCAAACTGAGGAAGAACTCTCCAGCCTATGCCTTTTCCTGGTTTCTAGCCTTCATCTACTCCACTAAACATTCCTCTCCTTACCACCTTCTTCCTCTCCCTCCTACACATTACATATTCTATGACCCATTGCCTTCCACAGTTCGAGTGTTGGTGTTGGCATGCACTAAGTACTCTCTAGCTTCAGCACCATGCCTATAATTGATTGTTGGGTAGGAAGTCGCATCTCATGCTAATTATTAGACATTAACAGGCTATGTTACTTTATAATGTCTTATTTTTTAGTTCCAAATACCTTGGGAACATTTAGTTCTATCATTTAATATAATTATATGTCATAGTTGAAGTGCAGGTAATTTATTTGGGGGGTGACCTTAGGAAACACATTCAAGGAAGTGGTAAAAGCGAGGAGGGGCAGAAAAATCACTGAGGAGTACATTAAGGAGCCTGTAACTCCCATGGACAGTGGAGGCTTGGGCCTGCTGAGAGTCTTGTGAGAAAACATATGGGAAATAACTCTGAACATTAGCAGAGGGAGAAAGATGGAATGTTTATTCATTTATCTTCCCCCACTGTTTGTGCCCCGGGACACTTAATGCCCCACACCACAGGTTATACCTGCTGGCAGGACTAAGTGTATGTAATGCCATAAAGAGATCACAGCCAAAATGTAAGAAGCACTGGAGGCAAGAATCTTAGCATGCTGGAAACTGTCTACATTAGGTACAGGCGAACTTACTGAGTTGAGGGGGCATGGGATGGGATCAACCATATCTGCTACATCTCGGTGACTGAAATAGTGAGAGAATAATTTAGGGGAAAGAAAGTAATCAGAATTTTCATGTTTTAAAGATTAAGAATAAAAAATGCCACTTGACTTTTGGATTATTCTCTCTCGTGAAAAGGCAGACATGGTTTTAATATCACAAGGAAGCCAAAACTAGCAACCAGTCCCACTTGAGCAATGACCAAGCAGAAACCTGGGGATGTGCCTATGTATGAAAAACAGAACTAAGCACAAAAAGTTCCTCTCCAAGGACACTGAGGGTAGGATAAATTTGGCTGGGTCAGCACTGAGGGAATGAATCATTCCTTTTCAAAGAATAGTATGTCCTGGGCAGGATCTACATCAAGATAAATGAATTATATGACCTTAAACCAAAACTTTTAGAATCTGAAATAATTCTAGGCATATAGAAGAGTTGCAAATACAGTAGAAAATGTGCACACACTTTATCTGGCTTATTTACCATAATGTTACGATATCATATGTTATCATAATATAATTATAAAAATCAAGAAATTAACATTGAAACAATATTGGCTAAATTGTGATCTCATTTGAATTTTTAAGTTTCTTCATTAACATTCTTTTTCTAGCCCAAGGTGAACATTGCATTTAGTTATGTTTTCTTCATCTCTTCTAATCTGTGACATTTCCTCAGTCTTCCTTTGTCCTTCACTGAGCCATCTCACCGGCCCCCTTCATCGTCTTTGAAGAGTTCTTATAACTCAGTTTTTTTTAACACTGTTTTTCAGTTTGAATTTGTCTAATATGCTGTCATGCATAATTAGATTGGAGTTACGCATTTGGGGCCAAAAAGAATCAGAAGTGAAGTTGTAATCTTTTCGGTGCATCATATCAGGAGATGGTAGTATATGGAAAGTTTTTCTAAT
Organism: Erethizon dorsatum; assembly: GCA_028451465.1. Lineage (NCBI taxonomy): Eukaryota > Metazoa > Chordata > Mammalia > Rodentia > Erethizontidae > Erethizon > Erethizon dorsatum. The sequence continues at coordinate 60,937,675 of CM051838.1, forward strand.
GTAGGGTTTCTGTTTTTCTCTTTTCAATTATTAAGTATCTTGGAGGGATGGTCTTTCAGAATGTCTTATTTCCCACTGTATTTTGTCCACTAAACTTAGTATCCAGGGACGGCTCTTGCCTGTCACTTTATTATTGTGTCGTTTGCCTAAAAATCTGTTGAGTTGCACTAATGATGGGAACGGGATGATCATGGTAAAGTTCTCCGTCTCTTCATAGAATTGGAAGCTGGTGCATCCTGCTTCTGACCATTTGGGGATTGTGATGGCCATGAGAATTTGTGGATAGATCAGTAAGAAGATGGAGCTTTAAAAGGGATACTGAACTTGTGGCTAACAAAGCAATTAGGGAGCTGAATAATTAAACAAATAAGATAGTAACCATGTTTATACATGATTTTGTGCAGTATATTTTGATTACACTAATTTTTGTCTGTAATACAGTGATCCTTTATTCAGGATTCTCATTTGCCAAAAAAACAAACAAGCAAACAAACCAAAAAACACCACTATATGTGACCTTTTACTGACTTTTCTCTGTATTCCTGTGCCTTTACATAGAGCTCAAAGAAGAAGACTAGATATTGTTGGCTTATATTCTCTGTCCATTTCTGCAGTTACACGAGATGGATGGAAAGAAAGCCATGTCTATGAGCAACTATATTTAGGGAAATGTATTCCTTGTCTCTTTATTCATAATTCTGTGGAAACTCGTGCACCAAAGACTAGCTAAATTGAGCCAGTGATATTTCCTAACCAGTTGTGAAGACATTAATTTCAGTGTATTTTGCTCTTATATTCAGGACGAGTGAATAACGTATTTTTTGTGTATGTGTCTGTATCTGCACCTATTTTCCTGCACTTATCTGTCTTTATTGCCACTATCTTTGAAAAGCAAGTGGCCCCCAGAAGTTGCCCCCTCCTTTGTAGGGGTCAAGGAAAAAACTTCTGCTATTTTGTATCTCTTATACATCCTGCTTTGGAATGCTGGCTGAAGGGCTCCATCTCTTTTTCCTAATATGCTCCTGTCATCAATTCTAGTACTTCTAAACCAGATAACATCAAAGGTTTTTACAACATTTGTCTTAAGACTCAGAGATTTCCAGAAAGGAAGTTCTCTTTTGACTAGTGGTATTTGCATTTACTTTGGTCTAAATTTATTCTTTATGTCTTGTGAAATTTGTAACATGATCAAACATATTCCCTTTGTGCAGTGTTGATATTATTGTCTATGATTTCTTTGTTGTTGGCTTTTTAAAAAGTGATTTGTGTGAAGAATCTCTTGAAAAATACCTAATTTTTAGAAGACTCAATGTACTTTTTCGTAATATAAAAAGCTGGTGTTTTGTGTTTTGGTTTTTGATTTTTTGAGACAAGGTCTTGCTGTTAAGTTCCTAGCCTTGCGCTCACTATTTAGCCCAGGCTGGCCTGGAACTCATGGTGATCCTCCTGCCTCAGCCTCTGAAATACTAGCATTACACGTATGAGCCAACACACACACATTTTTTGTAATCCAAAATATTCCAGTTGATTTTCATTGCATAACACATCCCTTATTACTTTTGTAATCTTCTACATGTTTTACCTAAAGACAACTTTTAAAATATATACATGTTTGTTGTATTTTTGGTTTTTTGGTTTTTTTGGTGCTGGGAATCAAACTCAGGACCTTGCGCTTGCCAGGCAGGTGCTGTGCCACTGAACTATATCCCAGGCCATAAAATATATACATGTTTGAAAGTACACATTTAAAAGTTTTATTTTTTAATAGAAATAAACCTTAAAACACAAATGAAATAATTCTAAGGGCGTAGCTGTATGTGATAAACTTATTGATCACCAGATGGCACTCTTGCTCCACACTATATGAAGGCAAGGACGAGCCAGAAAATGGAAAAGACACAATGTAATGCTGGTTTTTGAGTGGTGAAATATTTTCACCAGCAGGGAAGATTTATATCCTCTAATTAAGCAATAAAACATAAGATGGAATTCATCTTGATAGTAGAAAGAAAAAAAAAAACCCTTGATTGGCTTTAATTACCAAAAAGAACAAGGTAATTGTTTAAAGCATGGTCCCCACAATGAAGGAATTAGTACATGGAGCTTACCTCATTGCTAATAATATAAAGTACTGGCTTTATTAAATTGAGACACACAATGGTTACTTTATAGGTTTAATTTATATTATTAAATTTATGATGGAAGATTAAAGTATTTTCTCCTAAGTTTTGTCAGAATTGATGACTTTAAAGGTAATTAAATACAAACTAGAAATTGTTAGAAATATCTTTAAATTATTCTACCAAAGAAATAGTAAGTATTCACTTTCTTTTTTTTTTTTTATGTGGGTACTGGGAGTCAACCTCAGGACCTCGCGCTTGCCAGGCAGGCACTTTATACCGCTGAGCTATCTCACCAGCCCAGTATTCACTTCCTTAAAAGTCATTCTTTTCCATAGTTTATGAAACAATTGCATTTCATAAATAAGACACAAAAGTTAACTTAAGGATTTATACTTGAAAATATGTAATGTTAACATGTTATATATATATATTTGTGTGTGTGTGGGTACCAGGGGGTCGACCTCAGGACCTCGCATGCCAGCAGGCACCCGTGCCACTGAGAGATATCACCGGCCCCTTTTTTCATATGTGGGATCCGGAGGCGAACTCGGGCCCTCGCGCTTGCCAGGCAGGCGCTTATGCCGCTGAGCCATCTCACCGGCCCTAACATGTTATATTGCATTTCAATTCTAATCCCTAGCATTTATTATGTACTCACTAATGCATGCACTGCATAAAGTACTGTTTGCTTTTTTTTTTTTTTTTTTTTTTTTTTGGTACCGGGGATCGAACTCAAGACTTCACACTTGCCAGGCAGGCACTGTGCTGCTGAGCTATATCCCCGGCCCCTGTTTGCATATTTTAACTTATTTAATTCTATCAATAAAACTATGTGGTGGAAACTCATCACTTCTCAGAAGAATTAAATAAGCTATAATACCTAAGTTCTCATTTTCAAACCCATGAAGTGCTATGTCATCAATAAAGTTTTATATACCAAAAGATTTGTTTTGTTTTGTTTTTTCTTTGTTCATTTTTAAAATAATTTTTTATTTTATTAGTACATATTTACAATTCATGCAGTGTACAATCACCTTGGGGAATGGTTACATGTACATATTATAGTTCATTTCTTTTTTAATACCCTTCCGCTCCCCTCCCTCTTCCTCTGGTTCCCCTGTCCCCTTTTTCATATTTGTTGATATTTTTTGTCTTATCTCACATTATGGCATGTAGTGTTTACATTAATTGGGGGTTATTAGGTTCTTGTACATGGCATATCTTTATTCTGCTTATTTCCCCTTCCCCTCCTCCTTACTCCTTGCCCTTGTTCCTTTGGACCACTTCCCTATTGCAAGAGATCCATCCCTTTGTCCCTTTCTATCCATCTTTTATAATTTTCTTTGTTTGTACTTTGCCTCACTCAAATGAGATACCATATGCTATTTAAGCTTGTGTGTCTGGTTTATTTCACTCAGCATTATATTTTCCAGGTGCATCTATTTTACTACAAATGTCTTAAATGTGTCATTCTTTATAGCCAAGTAGTATTCCATTATATATAGATATGACATTTTCTTTATCCAGTCTTCTGTTGATGGGTACACAGGCTGTTTCCAGGATTTAGCTATTATGAATTGTTCTCTTAAAAACATTGGTTTGCACGTATCACTGAAGTATGATGACTTAAGCTCTTCAGGGAAGATACCTAGCAGGGGGATACTGGGTTGTATGGAATTTCTAACATCAGTTCTTTGAGAAATTTCCATACTGATTTCCAGAATGGTTGTGCTAGTTTGATTACCACCAACAACACAGGAAGGTTCCATTTTCACCACAGCTATGCCAGGATTTGTTATTGTTTGATTTCCTGATGATTGTCATTATTTCCAGAGTAAGATGTAATTTTAGCATTATTTTAATTTGCATTTAATTAATGGGCAGAAATGTTGAACATTTTTTCATATATCTGTTGACCATTTGGATTTCTTCTTCTGGGAAATGTCTGTTCATTTCTCTTGCCCATTTCTTAAATGGATCTTTAATTTTAGGTGGTCTAATTTTTGTTAGTTCTTTGTATTTTCTAGATATTATTAGTCCTCTGTCTGAGGAGTAGCTGGCAAAAATTGTTTCCCATTCTGTAGGTTATTTCATCACTTTACTGATTTCTTTTGCTTTACAGAAGCTTTTTAGTGTGCTGTAATCACATTTGTTGATTCTTGCTACTATTTCTTGGGCAATTGAGGTTCTGTTTCAGAAATCCTTTCCTACACCTATGTCTTCAAGTGTTTTACTTATTTTATCTTCCAGAATGTTTAATGTTTCTGCTTTAATGTTTAGATCTTTGATCCATTTTCATTTTAATTTATTATGTGGTGAGATATAAGGGTCCAGTTCTATTATTCTGCAAACAGACAAGCCATTTTCCCAATACCACTTGTTGAATAGGCTATCTTTCCTCCAACATATGCTTTTGGATGCTTTGTCAAAGATCAAATAGTTGAATATGTCTGCAAATATGTTAGCATCCTAAACTCTGTTCCATTGATCCACGTGTCTGTTTTTGTTCTAGTATCATGCCATTTTTATCACTACTGCTTTGTAGAATAGCTTGAAGTCAGGTATCATTGTGCTGCCTGCTTCACTCTTATTGCTCAAAATTACTTTGGATATCCTGGATCTCTTCTGGCTCCATATGAATTTTTGGATATTTTTCTCTAGACCTATGAAGTATGCTGTTGTTATTTTGATTGGGAGTGCATTGAATCTATATAACAATTTTGGAAGTATGGCAATTTTGACAATATTTGTTCTGCCTATTCAGGGGCAGGGGATATCTTTCCATTTTCTGATATCCTCTTCAATCTCCTTCTTCAGAGTACTGTAGTTTTCTTTGTAGACATCTTTCACTTCCTTGGCTATGTTAATTCCTAGATATTTTATTTTTCCTGGAGCTACTGTGAATAGTATTATTTTCATAATTTCCTTCTTGTCCCATTCATTTTTAGTGTACACAAATGTTAGTGATTTTTTTGTGTGTTGATCTTGTATCCTGCTACCTTGCTGAACTTGGTTATTAATTCTAAAAGTTTTTTGGTGGAGTACTTTGGGTCTTCTATATAGAATGTGTCATCTGCGAATAGTGATAATTTGAGTTCTTCCTTTCCTATATGTATCCCTTTTATTTCTTTCTGTTGCCTACTTGCTCTAGCTAATATTTCAAGCACTATGTAAAAAGAAGAGGTGATATGGACATCCTTGTCTTGTTCCCAAATTTTAGAGGAATGATTTTAGTTTTTCCACATTTAGTATAATGCTAGCTATTGGTTTGTCATAAACAGCTTTTATCATATTCAGGTATGGTGCTTGTATACCTGTTTTCCTGAAGGTTTTTATGAAGGTGTAATGGACTTTGTCAAAAGCCTTTTCTGTATCTATTGATATTATCATGTGATTTTTGACCTTGCTCCTGATTTTGTGATGTGTTATATTTATTGACTTATGTATACTGAACCATCCTTGCATCTCTGGGATGAAATCTACCTGATCATGAGGTACTATCTTTTTGATAATGTGTTGCATTCTATTTGCTAATGTCTTACTGAGGATTTTAGCATCTATGTTCATTAAAGAAATTGGCCTATAGTACTCTTTTTTAGTTGGGTCTTAATCTGGTTTTGGGATCAGGGTGGTACTGGCTTCCATAAATGAATCTGGGAGTACTCTGTCAATTTCTTTGAAGAGCTTGAGGAGTATTGGTGATATAACATCCTTAAAGGTGGAAAATTTCTTCCATAATTTCTATAAGCATGTTAGTGAATCCATATGTGCTATCTTCTAGGTTTCCTCAACTTTGGTTAGCCTTAGATTAGCATTCTTATTGTTGTCTAGTAGCTGCTGGATAGTCTTCTCTTGCTGTCTTATTTTCTTTTTGGCTACTTTGAGTTCTTTATCATAATTCACTATTTCATCCTCAATATCAGACACTATGACTTCACATTGGTCATTTTTGCAATGTATGAATTCTATACTATTTTTTTTGTTCAGGCATTTCTGTCCAACATCTGTTCAAGGATTCATTATCCTTGTTGATTCTGTCATTCTAATTTTGAACTATTTTGTTTAGTTCTTCCAGTTTTTTACCTGAAATTCACCATGGGCATATTGGATATAATTGCTGTAAAGTTTTGGTTCATTTCTTCTTTGATCTCATCTATTTTCTTCATCCCTTCTAAGAACTTTTCATAGATTTCTGCTACTTGGTATTTGTTTTCTTTACCTTTTGTTATCCCTTGCTCTGCCTTGGGAGAGTTGGGGAGTTCAGAGATCTTCTATTTCCCCTTTTCCCCATTCTCCTACTGGTATCTATCTATCTATCTATCTATCTATCTATCTATCCATTTCTTTTTTTTTTGTGGGTATCAGGCGTCGAACTCAGGACCTCACGTGCCAGCAGGCACCCATGCCTCTGAGTAATATCACTGGCCCTTTTTTCATATGTGGGTACCGGGAGTTGAACTCAGGACCTTGTGCTTGCCAGGCAGACACTTATGCTGCTGAGCCATCTCACCGGCCCTATCTATACATTTCTTATGTGTTTTTCATCCTATTGGAGTACAGGTTCTTGACGTAGGTATAGATGATCTTCTGGATTTCCACAGGATCTGTTGTGATTTCCCCCTTGTCATTCCTAATTGCCTAAATTTGAGTCTTTTCTCTCCTCTTTTTAACAAGGTTGGCTAAGGATTTATCAATTTTATTTAATCCTTTCAAAGAACCAACTCTTCAATCATGGATTATTTGTATTTTTTTTTTAGTCTCAACTGCATTAATTTCTGCTCTTATCTTACAATTCCCTCCCCAGTATAAGCTTTGGGTTTGATTTGTTCTTCTTTTTCTAGAAGTTTGAGGTTCAACATTAGGTTGTTTATTTGAGCTCATTCTGTTTTCCTGATGTGAGAATTCACTGCTATAAATTCCTGCCACATGGAGTATTGTTTTCCATCCTTTGACTTTCAGTCTATGAATCTCTTTTTGAATTAAGTGTGTTTCTTGTATGCAGCATACTGTTGGATCTTGCTTCTTGATCCATTCTGCCAGTCTGTGTCTTTTGATTCATGAATTGAGACAATAAACATTGATGGTTAAAACTGATATATATTAACTTATCCTTGTCATGTTATTTCCCTGTTGATGGCTCCCCCTCTTTTTTCCCTTCCCACTGTTTAATTGTTTGCCTTCTCTGGTGGATTCCTTCTGTTGGGGTTCATGGAGTTGTAGTCCTTGTTAACACTTTCCAGAATGTCCTTCAAAACATTTTGGAGTGCTGATGTTGTGGTCATAAATTTCCTCAGATGTTCTTTGTCATGGAAGTATTTTATTTCTCCATCAGTTTTGAAAGATAGTTTTGTGGGGTACATCAATCTGGGTTGAAGTTTATTTTGCTTTAGAACTTGAAATACTTCACTCCAAGCTCTTCTTGACTTGAGGATTTGTGCTGAGAATTCAGCTGTGATTTTGATGGGCTTTCGTTTATAGGTGACTCATTTTTTTCCCTAACAGCTTTTAAGATTCCATTCTTGTATTGAATTTCTGGAATCTTGACTATGATATGCCTAGCTGTAGGGGTTTTTTTGATAGTGGCTAGTTGGAGTTCTATATGGCTCACTTATCTGTATGTCAAATTCTTTTTTTCTACCAGGGAAGTTTTCTGCCATAATGTCTGTGAAGTTTTGTTTTGTTTTGGTTTGGTTTTTTTAAACATTTGTGCTATCAACTACTTTTTCGTTGACTCCAATCAATCTTAAGTTATTTTTCTTTGCCTCATCTAGCAGCTGCTGGATTGATTTCTCATGATCCCTTGCTATTTTTAAGAATTCTTTCTCTTCATGATCACTAATTGCAAGCCTGTCTTCTATATCTGAGATCTTGTCTTCACATTGGCTTAATCTGCTACAAATACTTTCAATGGAATTTTTATTCTCCCAGATATCTGCTTGAATCTGCCTTATGGTTTCTATTTCTTTCCTATGCTGAGCATTCATGACTTCCATAATTTTCTTAAGCTCATCTGTTTTTTTGTCTGTATCTGCTCTAGAGTTCCTAAGCATGGTCTTCATTGTGGACATCATCTCAGCAGTTATCTGAGAAATTATTTCTGATTTGATTTTTTCCAGAGCCTCATTCAATCTCTTTGTTGTTACCACTTCAGAGAGGCCAGCTGGGTGGCTTTCAGATTGTCCCACCTCACTGCCCCATGGGTTTGCCTTTGGTAAACTGGATGTGTGTGGTTGCATCTTGTTTAAGTGTCTTCTCATTTTCTTTTCTTTCTTTAGTTTAATTCCTTGGGTAATGCTTGTAAATTGCCTATGGTAGGTTGCTTTATTGCTAGTATTTAAAACCCTTAAGATATGACTACTTCTCTGAGGTATCTTCCAGGTGTAGCTTCTTTCTGGGTTTTGAGTCTGTTGCAAGATCCTACCTCTTCAATTTGTTGGACATGAGAAGTTGCTGCCTATTTGGCCCAGTCCTTGGTTCTTTGGCACTGTGCCACAGTATTTTCTGTGACCCTTAGTAAATCTCAGTCATGGAATACCAAGAAGAAAAGCTGTTTAGAACAATTCTGTCACTTTTGGCTATAGTGGTACTGAAAGCATGAAACACAGCCTAGAAAATGACAGACTGACCTAACCAGTAATTTGCTGCTTTTAACCATGTAATTTAGATTTGTGGTTATATAACAAAATCTAAAAGCAGAAAATTATATGCAGTATACAAGTCCTTAATATGTCAATTTTGCCCTTGGGGGTTAAAATTTAAAATGGCTTAAGGAGAAAATAGAGAAGTGGAAGAAGAGGAAGATATTAGAAGTAAGACTGGAGGACAAAGAGGGATCACACTAACTTTGGGAAACTGGTGCAGAAGACTGGAGGGAAAGAGACAAGGAAGGGATAAAAAGAAGAACAGAACAGAACCACAGCCACAAAGAGGCTAGAAACCCCATTTACACCATAAAAGCAAGATCAAACAATGAAGGAAGAAAAAAAAAAAAAAAGACCACCACAACAACAAAAAAACAAGAGAGAGAAAAAATAAAAAAAGAAAAAAGAAAAGAAAAAAGTTCACTTCCAGGTTTGTCTCTGCTGTCACTGGTAGACAATGTGTGGAGACAGAGTCCTGATCTGTGCCGATGTATCCCAGCAAGCCAGCAGTAGCTTTTTAGTGGGGTAGTGGATAATCTCTGTGAGCCTGCAGCTTCTGGCCGAGACCAGACTCATTCAGCCTGCAGCCATCAGTGCACCTTCCATGGGCCTGAGCCCAGCTGGGAGCTGTAGATGGAGCTGGCAGCTGCTCTGAGTTCTGAGCTTGGGCAGCCCATCTCCAAGTTGGCTCCCGGCCAATCACTCTCCCACGTGGGACAACTGAGCCCTCAGCATTCATCACCAGGTAGTGCAGTCCCTCACATCTGCTGCCCCCCTCTACCACCGTATCTCTCCGTGGGTGCCTCTGGGGTCGCCAGCAGTCACCGTGTGTCCACAGGTTTGAACCACTCCTCTTGCACAGTGAGTCCCATCTCAGGGAAAAGGGGCCACCAGCTACTTCCTTCTTCTTTGTTGAAGTTTCTCTCTTCACTCTCTCTGTGGGCTTCAAATTGTGCTTCAGATCCTTCCTGGGTCCAGGGGACCCACTTCCCTCCTTCTTCTCTTCCTCCAGTTGCTATATTCCAGCACCTGGATGGCAACTCTCTGAGAGGCTCTCTCTCTGCTGCTCACCATTCCACCATCTTGGTAATTCTGGAGGTTGTTTCTTTTAGGGCTTGAAATATGCTCCAAGTTCCCCTTTAACTTGAGTGTTTGTGTTGAGAATTCTGCTGTGATTCTAATGGGTTTTCCTTTATAGGTGATTTGTTTCTTTTCTCTAACCTCTTTTAATATTCTGTTCTTTTGCTGAATTTCTGGAATCATGATTATTATATGCCTTGGTGTAGATTTATTTTGGACATGGTTATTTGGAATTCTATATGCCTCACTTATTTGTTTGTCAAAATCTCTATCCACGTTTGGCGAAGTTTTCGCCATTACTTATGTAAGAGGTTTTTTATGGCATTTGCGCTATCTCGGGCTTTCTCATTGATGCTGATCAATTTTATGTTGTTCTTCTTTGCTTCATCTTGTAGCTGTTGGATTAATTTTTCATGGTCCTTTGGTATTTTTAAGATAGCTTTCTTTTCCTGGTCACTAACTGCAATCCTGTCTTCTAGATCTGATATTCTACCTTCACCTTCATTCAATCTCTTATGCATAGTTTGATTGGAATTTTTAATCTCCTGGGTATCTATTTGGATCTGTTTCATGGCTTCTATTTCTTTCATATGTTGGGCATTTATGGTTTCTATCATTTTCCTAAGCTCCTCTTTTTTTTTTAATCTGTGTCTACTCTAGATTCATTGAGCATGTCTTTCATTTTGATCATCATTTCTTTTTTTTACCTGAGAGATTATTTTTTTCTACAGCTACCTCCATTTGTTTTTTCACTTCTTCTATCACTTCAGAAATTTCCAGTGTGTGGCTTCCAATTTCTTCTATCTCACTGTGCTCTGGACTTGTCCTATGTGGGCTCGAGTTCTGGGGTTGCATTTTGCTTCTGTGTCTTGTCATTTTCTGTTTCTTATTTTGTTTTATTTTCTGTGTTGATGCTTGTAGATTTCTTATGGTAGATTGCTTTATCACTAGAATCAAGGCTTCCCTAGGAAATGTCTATTTTTTCAGAGATGTCTTCTAGGTGTAGGTGGTTGTTGGTTTTTGTGTCTGTCCAAAGATTCTACCTTCCCAATTTATTAATGATGAGATGTTGCTATCTATTTGGCTCAACACCCAGTCCTTTGGAGCTATGGTGATGGTTATGACACCAGACAATAACAGTATTGTCATACAAAGGAGAACAACTGATTACAACAGGTATGACATACTGGCTAAACTAGTATAATTGGCAACAACAATAGCATCAACCACAGCCTAGAAACTGACAAAATGGGGTAACTCTTAATTTGGTACCTTTAATCCTAGGGGCAAGATCTACAGTTATATAATAAAACCCAACATAAATCAGGAACTTGTATGCAATGAGTTTCCCCCTCATAGAGTGATTTTACCATGTAGTGGGGAAATTTAAGAGGCATAGAGGACAAAACAGAGAGATAAATGAAGAAAAATATAGTCAAAGCAAGGCTGGAGAACAAAGGATGATCATGCAAGCTTTGGGAAACTGGAGAAGGTAAGAGAGAAAAAATTAAGGAGAAAGCAAAAGATTATCAAAGCAAACTAGAAAGACTAGAGACAGTGTTCACACACATGAAGATTTCATGAGATCAAGAGAGATGGTTGAGGAAAGAGAGAAAGAAGACAAATAGAAAAATAAAACAAAAATACATGTATAAACCAAAAAAAAAAAAAAAAAAAACCAACCAGACAGAAAAAGGAAAATGATACACACAAAGAAACAAAACAAAACAAAAAATAAAGAAAGAAAGAAAAGAAAGAAAGAACAAAACTAAAGTTCCTCTGGTGTCCACTGTTCTGTGGTACTGTCCAAATCAGAGCCCCACCAAGCCTGCAGTAGGATGAGTGCTGGATAAGGGGCTGATCTTGCCCTCCAGATATGGGGGCTGTGGCCAGTCTTTAGCAAGCAGCTTTCTGGATGGCCTGCCCACAACTCCTTACCCTGTCTGTCTCTGCGTTGCTCTTCTAGGTTGCTGTGGCACCCTCAGACAGAGACAGCCCAAGGCTGCTCCGAGTCCCATGTACAGTTGGCCCCTCCTGGACCTTGCACAGCCTGCTCTGTTCCATTGACTGCTCTCATGTGCTTCCCTCCTTGTCCCAGACTGGTGGTCGCAAGTTGGAGGGAGTGCTGACTTCCTGGCCCTGGGGTGCTTGTGGCGCTTGGCACTGGTCACAGGCCGAAGAAATGCTAATTTCCCACTCCTTCTCCCCACTGCTGTGGGTTGCAGCCATGTCCATGGTCCAAGTCCCTTTCTTTTGTTGATCATAGGACAGGAGGGGTCATATTGTTTCACAAGCAATCTTCAGTGCATGGCTGGTCCCTAACCTAGTTGTAAGAAGGTCCAGTTAGCAGTTGCGGTGGACAGACAAAGAAAGGGAAAAAAAAAACAGAACAAAATAAAACAAAATAAAAAACTGGCAGCCCATCAAGGAAGGGGCAGTCACTGGTGTCTGTTTATGCCAGGAAAATTTGTGGCCAGGCTGCAGTGTCCTCTGTTTACAAGAAATCAAAAGAGGTGAGGGGCCTTATATTCCAGATCTATCCTTTGTGGACTTAGTTTACCACACATTTGCAGTCTTTCCATTTTTTGAGGAAACTTCCTGGGAATGGCAGTTCCTGCCCCGATCCCGCTGGTCATAAGAACACAGGCAGTCCTGTGGGCTGGATTATCATTTTATAAAGTCCTATGCCTATGTTTTGTTTGATCTACAAATCTCTTATTTCAAATTGATTTCGGCATCAGGATGTAGGTACCTCCCTGTCTTCCAATTACCTGTGTTTTTAGTTCATTTTCTCTGAGATGCTCCAACGTGACTCCTCCTTTATTCAGCTATATATATCTACTTCTATATATATAGATATACATGTATATCTACATCTATATATATAGATATACATATATATCTTTTTAAAATTATATATGGCACCTTCTTTTTCTACTCCCTTTTTTTTTGGAGGGAGGTTACTGCAGGTTGGGTACTAGGGAAGTGAGGAGATTTTGTGGCTTATATGAAGATTTTTAGTAGGAGGTTGACTCCTGGTGAATCATTTTCAGCTTCATATGTCCAGTGCTAGTATTTACTCCTTTTGTTATTTATTTTAAGTGATTTCAACCCTGTCCCTATGTTTTGCTGAGAGTATTGCTTCTATTTATAACAGCATCCACAGATTCACCCTTATAGCACTTCTATATGATAGTCCTTGCAGTTACCCTTCCCCTGTTTGTCTATTCTCTATGAACACTATGACAGTTTATTATTTGTGGTTGGTCTGCAGTGAGGTAGGTGAGGTGGGGTGATGAGAATGGGATGTGGTTGAATGAGTAGAGTTAGGCACTAGAGGGGATATTTGAAAGAGAATAGTGGTAGATGAGATGAAAAGATTGATGTAGATTCTGATTTTATTGGAGTACTTTTAGTTGAGTTGAAGGTTTAGTATTGAGGGTTTTCAGAGGATATTTTGTGAGGTCAATGGTGAGACATGAGAGAAAGGTGATTCACTTCATAGTTACGAATGCTATGTGATTATCAAAAGTTGCTTATAGGGAGGACAATAAGATAGATAAGATGTGGAACAGCCTAAAGCTTAGGATGGGGAGGACCAAGGAATTTATACTAGTGAAGATACAAGTGACTGTGAGGGAGTTAAGTATGGTGAATTTAAAAACTTGGGAGGAGGAGTTTACATGTTTGGAAAAAGAATAAAGAAGTATCCTAATAGGGCTGGTGAGATGGCTCAGTGGCGTAAGCGCCTGCCTGGCAAGCACGAGGGCCCAAGTTCGACTCCCGGAACCCACATACGAAAAAATGGCCAGTGATATTGCTCAGCGGCACAGGCGCCTGCTGGCACGCGAGGTCCTGAGGTCGACCCCCGGTACCCACAAAAAAAAAAAAAAAAAAAGAAGTATGCTAATAATATTGTCTCAAGCGTTTGAGGTGAGGAAACTAGACACAAAGCTGAGATGATGGAGAGAACCAAGACACCTATTAAATAAGAGCTAGCGGAGGAACAAATATACAAGAGTTACAACCTAAAAAGCACATGAAATCATAAAAGAACATAACCTCACATTACTAAATAAACAAGAAATGTACAAAAATTTAAACCAATACAATGTCTGATGGGAACACAGATTAGATACTCCTATAAGACATTGTATATGTGATTCTCAAGTAACTTCTTCGCCAGAGAGTCTGAGTGCTCAAACCCCAGTAACTCCTGTGGCCCCTCCTCCAAAATACTGAAGTTAACTCAGACTCAGGCCTTCTTTCTGCCAGGTCAGGGCATTCTTGCAGAGTCTGACTGAGTCTGAGTTCTTGGGCTAGGTACTCTTGCTGTCCCTCTCCCTGGGTATGAGAGTGGATCCAGCAGACAAATTCAGTGGCGTGAAATTGTCCCCTGAGTCAGGATTATTCTTATGTAGTCAATTCAACTACAGCAGTAACAGACTAGTCCATTGTCTATCAAGACTAGTTGAGAAACAACATACCGTAAAATCCTGTTTTGGTCTCCCTTTACCCTAGAGAAGAAATCCACAGCTATAGGGTAAGCATCATAACAACCCAAGTCTTGACCCACAGTTAATATGCACTAAATGCAATGGCTGCTGGTGAAAAACAGCATTCAGCAGTAATTTTATGGAATCAGTTATCTAAAGCCAAGGGGTTTGGGGACCAGGTAATTCCAGAGGAGGGAAAAGAAGAGAAGAAGAAAACAGGGAAAGAAAATTTTCAAGTCCTGCGCTCTGTGATATGGGAAGGAGGAAATAGGATGGGGGGCAAAGGGTCCTACTGATATTAAGGGTATCTTGTTATATATTTAGAAAGGGATATCAGGGAAAATTGTGTACAAAATTGGTAGTGGGAAATGGGGATGGGAAAAGATTCTATGGTTGATATAAATATTAGAGAAAAAGTTTAAAGGGATAAATTGAAAAGGTGGAGAGGAGAGAAAAATAAAATTGAGAATGAATAAAACACAGGAGAAAGAGATCAGGCAAACAGATATGGGTAAAAGTAAGAAGGATATAAATGGACAGGAGAAAACTCCCTTACCCTCTATAAACTATATTGGGAAAATAAAAAGGCGATAGTAAGCGAAGCACACATACACAAAAATGCTCTTTAAAAAGTGTAAAATAATAGGATAAAAGTATGAGGGGAAATGTACAGAGGGAGGAAAATAGCAAAGAGTAGAAAAAAACTTTAAAAAGTAAAATAAAAATAAAAAATAATGTAATCAAAGACTAGTAAAAGAAAATTTTCTATTGTTTGGACACGTGGCTCATTTCCTCGGGCTTGTATTAAGGAGCAGAGCTTCTGGAGGGCTGCTTAGGAAGCAGAGTCTCGAGTCCTTCCTGCTGTCTCCAACTGCGTAAGATTCTCCTGGTCCCAGTTTCTATTTCTCTGCGAGCAGAAAAGTTGGTAGTTTCACTTTGCTTCCCAGCTGATGGCTACACAGCAGTGCTGCACGGTCCCTCCTCAGCAGCAGTGGTCTATTTCTTCTGTGTCACTTAATCCTATTTTCTTCTCCTCTGTCAGTTCCCTCGTGGTTCCCATGTATCCTCCACTCACTTTGGTTCCTCTCCAAGCTATTGTTTTCCAGACTCTAAACACTTTGCCAGGGAGAAGCTGAGTTGCTGCCACTCACTATTCTGGCATTTTCTTTCCCTCCACCAACAGACTTTTTAAGATTTGTAGAAGTTAAATTGCCATATAATACTGTATACAGTAGTTTAGCAATTTTAGAGTTGTTTCTCAAACTTTGTTGTATATCAGAAAGTGCCAGGTTGCTAGAGAGGAGGATTCTATTCACAACTGAGGGTTCATGCACTCTATGCCCAAAGCAAGGGAATGAGTAACCATACACTTACCTGAATGCTGAATGCAGTGACTGAAAGCAGACTCTATTCTTCATCTGACTTCAGAACACAATAAGCTTTCTACCACTATAATGAAATACCTGAGATAATGAATTTATAAAGAGAAAAGGTTTATTTTGGTTCACAGTTTTGGAGTTCTGGTGCATCAATTGGCCCTGTTGCTTTGGGCTTGTGGCAAGGCAGCATATTATGATGAGGAATGCATGGCAGAGCAGAACTTACCTCATGGCCAGAAAGAAAAAGAAAAAGGAAGGAACCAGAGTTGCACAATTCCTTTCAGAGGCATGCCCCCAATGATCTAAAACATCCCATTGGGCCCCACTTCTTAAAGGTTCCATCATCTCCCAATAGGAGGTGGAAAAGGAATCCTTTAACACATGGTCTTTAGGGGGACATTCAGCATACAAACTATAGAACTAGATTTTCACCCCTCCACTGAGTATGAGAAAATTCTTGGAAATAGGATCAGACTAGAAGGAAACACCTAAAAATATCAACATCAGAGCTTTTCCCCAAATTTATCTGGATGGCGCATCTTCAAAACTTCTAATTGGCTTTTTAGCCCCCTACTCAACCAATTGCATGCCATTAAATATTACCAGGAAAGCTGCTATAAAATACAGTATAAGGACAACAACTAACAGTAAACAGCAAGTTGGAGGCAACAGAGCTGTACACAGAAAAAAAAAAAACTTTTAAAATAAACCATACTTAATATCCTGTGAGTGGTAAAATATTACAACTATGAAACAAGGAAATGATTAAAATTTTTTGAGACAAAGCAGAGTTTTGGAAATTAAAAATAGTAATGGGTCAAGGTATTCAATAGAATATTAGAAAATAAAATTAAGGCAATCCTCCAATAAGTAGAACAAATAATATGAAGGCATGGAAAATGGTAATGAAAAGATAAGAAAATTAGAAGACTAATCCAGGAAATCGAATGTCGAAATAATAGGAGTTCCAGAAAGAGAGAACAGGGAAACCTGAAGATAGGAATATTGAAGGGACCCAGGAATTATCCAGCATAATGGATAAAAATTACACCTGGAGTAGAATGAGCGTATTAGTTGTGGGTGATCTTGTCAACAAGCTGAGACCCTATTTTACTTCTTCATCCAATGGAGGGACTGCATCCAGGTTCAGCTACCCGTAAAATCAATAATTTCTGTCCTTTGACGGGGGGGTGCTATGCCTCCACAGATACCTCAGGTCTCTGGTGTTCTCACATTGACTCCTGCAAAAGATGTCACCCACCAACCAAACTAAGTAGTTCTCTCTCCTTGAATCTAAGCTTGCTTTAGAGACTTGTTTGCTAATAGAATGCATGAACATGACATGCTGGGATTTTCAAGGCTAAATCATAACAATCCTTGCAACTTCAACTCAGGTTCCTTAGAACACTTGATCTTGGAGCCCATTTGACAAGCTGGAAAAAAGTCCAGGTAGCTCTGCGGAGAGGAACTGAGCTCCCCTAAAAATTTCATCTGGGCTTCTAGACAATAGCTTATGCCAACTTGCTGGCCAAATAAGTGAGTCATCTCGGAGGATGATCTGCTAATACCAGTCAAGCCACTCTAACTGAAGCTGTGCATAGCAGAGATGATCTATCTCTATCTCTAACAAATCCAGTCAAAATTACAGATTCATGAGCAAAATAAATGATCAGTACTAGTATGCTTTTCCTTTTTAAAACATGTTAAGGTGGTGAATTGCATTTATAGATTTTTTTGTTATTCAACACATATCCTTGAAATAAATCCTTTTTTATCTTGATGTACTCCCAGAATTCGGCCTCCTTACTGAGCTTAATCATGGAAAAAATAGATTTACTAAACAAATCATTTTAAATAAAATGCATAAAAATATTTCACCAGTTTCCAAAAATTTCAGGCATTAGAGTACGATATCATTACATAGTCCAGAATGCTCCTAACTGGCAACACTGCAAACCAGTTTTCCTTATATTGCATAATTAGACTTTTCCTTAATTTAGAACACTTAATCCAAAAGAGCTAGCTTGTCTTATATCTTTTGGCTATTTTGAATTCTGCACCTGAAGTTCAGTTTTTCCACTTGTCCTTTTTATGGTTCAACATGGGGCCTGATTAATAGCATTCCATTTAGAAAATAAGATGCGGGATTTCCTCCTCTCCCTCTTAGTTTCTCCCTCTCTTTCTCTTTGTCATATCTCACTATTTCGTTTTCTGAATGTAATCAACTGTTTTTGCAAAAATTGGGAAACACAATGAGCCTTCAAAGATTTTGAAAAAAAAAAAAAGGCAATCTAAAGGCTTGGGGTTGCCCCCAGTGGAAAGGTATTCCTCTGCTTTTCAGATACAATGTTTAGGAGAGAACCTTCCGTGTATCCCCAGCTCCTCAACCCCTACGCCCCACCTCCACATACACACTCTCCTAACTTCCCCACTCCCTTTAAAGTGATGCACTTTTAACCAATTTCCCCAGAGCTTTTAAGATGGAAATGGTGAACCCTCCCTTTCCCCCACCACCTTAACAAACTTTCTAAGAAGAGAGAGTATGGAAGCAGTAACAAGTTCTTTTAGGAAGCAATTTCATTTCTAGGTTTTTTTTTTTTTTTTTTTTTGTGGGTACCAGGGGTCGACCTCAGGACGTCGCGTGCCAGCAGGCGCCCGTGCCGCTGAGCGATATCACCAGCCCTTTTTTCGTATGTGGGTTCCGGGAGTTGAACTCAGGCCCTCGCGCTTGCCAGGCAGGCACATACGCCGCTGAGCCATCTCACTGGCCCCCATTTCTAGGGTTTTTCAATAAAAGTTTTCTCTAAAAGATTGCCTGCTTGAAAAAAATTTACTGAAGTCCCAAGCATTTATCACCAGAAATGACAGAAACAGAAAGTAGAGCTCTCAGCAGGGAAGCTGTCATTATGTAAATGTACCCACGTGACAGCTCTCTGAGGAGGACAAATGACTAGTTGGTGACTTCTTAATCAGCTGTCTTTAGCAATAATAATCTAATCACTGGTCACCTAATTAAAAATGAAAGAAATTAGTGACTTTTTCAAACACTGAGCTTCTAGAATCTGATTACAGAGTGTCATTAAGCAAAGAGCTGTCAGCTGTTTGCATGTCACATCACAGGCAGACTTTTGTGAGGTGTCTCAAGCTCACACCCCTGATTTGATACTCTTAGTATCATTCAGTGAATGTGTTGATCTGGATGATTTGCTGCCATGGGCCCTTGTTCATTTATTCATTCATTCAACATTCCTGCCACAAATGTTTATTGTAGGCTACTGTATGCCAGGGGATATAAAGATGAATAGGACACTGTTCCAACACTTGGAAGACTTCACTGGGAGGAAAACATATATAAATATTTAATTATGATACACTTTGACCAAGCTGTAAAATGATGGCACATCAGCCAGAACCAGTCCACAGAATTAAAAATCCTTTAATTTGGGACATGTGTTCCATTTACCAAAGGTGCCACCATATCCTTTTCTTTTAAAATTAGTCTGATTCGTTCATGTATGTTACCTACCTGTTCCCTGTAAGACTTGAACTATCCAAGAACGGGCACTACTGCTAGTTCGAGGTTACAGTGATTAGTCCCTGCCTCCTACATTTTCACTCATTGTGACCTCTTTCTCTTTTTTTTTTTTTTTTTTTTTTTTTTTTTTTGTGGGTACCGGGGGGTCGACCTCAGGACCTCGCGCGCCAACAGGCACCCGTGCCGCTGAGCGATATCACCGGCCCCTTTTTCGTATGTGGGTTCCAGGAGTCGAACTCGGGCCCTTGCGCTTGCCAGGCAGGCGCTTAAGCTGCTGAGCCATCTCACCGGCCCGTGACATCTTTCTCTTGATCTCAGGCTTTTGCTCATGTACAGTGTACTCATGGTATTTTTAGCACCTTTAGGCTACACTGGGGTACTGAAAACCTCAGCATTCCCTGAAACTGATGTTCAGATTGTAATGTTAATTGTCTTGGGGTCAGAAAACAGACTGACATCAGTTATTTGAAATTTGTTGAAACTTACCCTAAGACCTGGTTTGGGATTATTTTTTATAACTGTTTCATGAATAGCTGAGAATATACCTCTCTAATTATTGAACGTATATTCATTTTTATTCCTACATAATAAATTAATACAAACGTAAAGGCTTAAAATGACATCCACTTATTATAACTCACAGTTTCTGTAAGTTGGGCATTGGTTGTTAGTCTCATCAGACTGAAATCAAAGTGTGCACCAGCAGTGTCCTCACTGCAGGTGAGGATCTTCCAAGCTCATTCAGGTTGTCAGTAGTAATCAGCTCTTCGTGGCTGTAGAACTGATGCCCGCATTTCCTTCCTGGTTGTTAACAATGGTGGCTGTCAGCATCTAGAACCCACTCTGGTCCTAGCCATGGGGCCTCTCCCGCATAGAAGTTCACTTTTTCAAAGCCAGCAGGAAAATCTTTCTGCCTGGTCTGGTAAGATGGAGTCATCATATTCATCTGTCCTGAATACACTCAAGGGGAAAGAGTTATATAGGGCACATACGTCAACGTGTCATTTGGGGACTGTCTTAGAATTCTCTCCACCCCAAAAGGGTCTTCAGCATTTTAATCGCATTATTCAAATCTATTTTTAACTTATTTTTTGTCTTCTTGATTTATTTTGATCAGTTGTGTTATTTTGAATTTATCTATTCTTGTAGTTCCAACCTTTTATTTTTTTTTTCTGCTTTACACATTTTGAGAAGATTTTATCAGTTATATACAGCTTAGAATCGTATTGGCCCTCTTTAATAAGGGGTTGTCTTAAGATCTACTTTGTCTGACATTAATATAGAAAGCTGAGCTTTTACTTTGTTAGTATTTGCCAAATACATATATTTTAACTCTTCACCCACCGTGTGCCTTCACTGCTTAACCTACTGCTCCAAAATTTAGTAGCTTATCACAGCAATAATTTGATTTGCTCACTATTTTGTAGGTCAGCAGTGTGGGTTGAACTCAGTTATTTTGCAGGTTTCAACTGGGTTTATTCATATGATTACAAGTTACCTGGCAATTTGACTGAAGTTAGATAATTTGAGATGCTCTTACAGGTCTGGTGATTGGTATCAGCTATTGATTGAGTCACTCTCCCTCCATAGTCTCTTGGCTTCATCAGTGGTGTGGCATGTGAAGACGAAGAACAGAGGATGCAAGACCTTTTGAAGACTAGGTTTGAGACCTCCATAGCTTATTTCTCTATTTCCCCACTTTGATCAGTCATTAGCAAAGAGTACCTGGAGGGTGCTTGGCCTCTGTAAACCTTATGGAGAAATAGGGATATGTCAATCAATAATGTCCTTTACCACAGTTCTCTGAAAAGGAGGTGTGGGCAGTTCTTCTCCATGGCCACCATATAGACATGATTTACTACAGTGATTAAAACATTTCAGACTTTTGTTATTGGTGAGAACACTTGTTATTGTCTTATATTTTGTGTTTTTAATGTTTGTGTTGTCCTCTCACATGTATCAGTGAAGGTTTCAAAACAAGATATAAATGAATATATACCTATTGAACATGAATTCACCTATTTTTGTGGTACTGGGATTGAATCCAGGGCCTCACACTTGGACAAGTGCTCTACAAGTGGGCTGCATTCCCAGCCTTTTTTATTTTATTTTGAAACAGTCTCTCTCAGTGCCCAGAGTGGCCTTGAACTTGTGATTATCCTATCTCCGCCATGAGTAGCTGAGGCTGTTACACCTGGCCATGGGTTCACCTTTTAAAAACCAACTGACATCCTGAGTTCAATTCCTGGTTCAAAAAAAAAACAAATTAACATATCCATTGGTCAATTAACTTACCAAGAAAAAAATGTTTCTTGATTTAAAGAAGAAAGAAACAAGTACACTTTTCTTTTAAACAACTAACTCTAAATGGCTATCATTAACACAATGTAATTATGTGGTAAAGACTTTAAAAGTCATTAAAACAACAACTAGCTTCTGCTTATCAATTCTGTGTTTCAGCTTACGGGTATAGTCTTCAGAGTAACAGTCATCCTAATTCTCTCCTTTCTACATTGCAGTCTGCCGCCTCTCATTATTTGTCTTTCCTTTAGTTTTTAGCTGGGGATCTGGATGCCAGGAATGATAATTAGGAATAGTTGCATAATAAAGTCCTAAAAAATGGTATATTGGTAAAAATGATATTTGTGACTTTCAGAAAGTATATTTAAAGAGAAGGTGAATGCTCCTCTTCTTTTCTCATTCCAATTGGCTAGAATAGATAGATGGAGCTAGGGCAGCCATCTTGAGTCACCAAGCAGTAATTATGTAATAAGGTTGATGGCTCAGAAAGGTAAAAATAGCCCAATGTGATCATTCAATTTAGATCACTGATTTGGACATTAAGAAGACAGAATAATAAAATTCTGTCCTACTTAAGTCATACGGTTTTGGATTTTCTCTCACTAGCTAGCAAAGCTAATCCTAAATGTCTCCTTTTTGTTTTTGTTTTTGCTGACCATTTTATTACTAAAATAAAACACTCAGAGAAAAACAGTACTATGAGAGGCAGCCAATTAGTAAGATAAATATGTTGGACCTTTCCCAACCTAAGGAAGAGTGATATAAAAACAGATCAAAATTAAGTTCAAAAACCATCTTGGGCACAAAACATACACTTATTAAATACTTGTTAATGAATGAAGGAATATAACAGGTGGCTGCCATGTTTTTTGGATCAAATGTACTACCTGTCTAGAAGGCAGATGCCCTTTCTCCTTTACTAGTTTACCCAGTGCCTTCTTACCTCTCAAGATCCAGCTCAGCTGTGACTTTACCGTCAAGCTTCTTCAGCTTCTCCAGGCAGGAGAAGATTGCCTCCCTTGGGTGTACCTCTGATGTCATCATGTTGAAATACTAGAGCAATACCCATAATCTTTCTTATTTTTTGTGTCCTTAATACCCTTACATGGTATCTGGAAGGATGGAGGAAAAACAAGGAAGAAATTTTTTTAACCATACAAAATTACATAGGATTTTCCTCTGAAGATTTTTTTTTTTAATTTAGGAAATTTATTAGCCAACCTTCTCCAGAGAAATAGATCTAATAAAATGAGTATATTGGTGGTGTCTGGTGACATAGTGACTTTGTAGCTGTCTTAATTTCTGTAAGTACACTCTATAATGTTTGCACAATGATGAAATCACCTAAATGATGTACCTCTCAGAATGTATCCAATTGCTAAATGGCTCATGATTATATATCATTTGCATCTATGTAAGTTTGTATCTGTAGAAAGATTTTTTTTTAAGGAAATGGCCATACCATTTTGGAAGTTATCAAGTCTGAAACCTGTAGGGCAGGTAGGCAAGCTGGAGACACAGGAAAGAATTGATGTTGCAGTCTATGTCCAAAGGCCACCTAGAGGCAGAATCCTTCTTCCCTGGGGAACTTCAGACTTTCCCCTAAGATCTTCAGCTGAATGGATAAAGCCAACCCATATTATGAATGTTAATCTACTGGAAGCAGATTAACCTCAACTGGTGTTTGACCAAAAACTGGGTACTAAGGCCTAGCCAACTGGATACATAAAATTAATTATCACAGGAAGCATAAAGAGAACTGAGGGTTTTTTGTTTTGTTTTATTTTTGATTGGCTTTGTTTTCTATTTGTTTGGTTTGATTTTGTTTTTTAGGTACTGAGAGAAGTGTGTTTTTAAAAATAGTTTTATGAGCTGGATATGGTGGTGCACACCTGTAATCCCAGCTACTCATGAGGCTGAGGTAAGAGGATCATAAGTTTGAGACCAGCCTGGGCAAATTAGTGAGTTCCTGTCTTAAAAATAAAAGGGTCCAGAGATATAGTTCAGTGGTAGAGTGCTTGCCTACTGTGGTGTGAGGCCCTGAATTCAATTCCTAGTACCACAAAAATTCTGTGCAGATAGTACTGTTTAAATAACCTGCCAGAATATTTAAGTTTAGTATCCAGTACTGTAGCAAGTCACTATGAAGCCAGAAAAAAAAAATACTATTCATGAAACTGAGAGAGAATTTTGTTATATAGAAAACAATTAGAAATAGAATCAGATGTGTTTAGTAACTTTAAATTCATTATTGATGTTTTCATGATTAAAGAAAGTTCATTCTCACGTAGTATTGCCATGTAATAAAATTAAGCTAACCTTATGTGAATCAAGAGCTCCAGGAGAAAAAACAAAAAAGAATGTGCACATCAGCAGATTCATTTAAGGTTAAAAGATTTTTAGTATTATTAATCAAGAATTTAAGTGTCCCAAAGACATAATACTTCTTTGCTCATGATGTCTTATTCATAACCCAGATGAAAACTATATAAACAGAAGGAGAGAAGGAAGTAGTCCCTAGAATACACTGATGTAGATTAATGGTTCCTGTCTTCAGTGTTGTAAATTTAACTCCTATTGCTGTTTGTGCACTAAAGGGTACTCAATCGGCCCAAAAGAATTAATGCAACTTCTAAAACTAGGCCAACTAATTTATAGGCAATAGCTTACATGCTAGGAAAAACCAGATCAATAAGTAATGTTATATTTATTTCCAAGAAACCTAGCAGTGTTTTTCTCATTGAAAAGTGAGTGGGAATGAAATCAACCTGAAAATGCTTGGTCCTGAGGGTGGAGGATAAATAGGATGGACCTTTTCTAGCTTGGCAGAAAGAAGATGGAAAAGTCTAAGAATCTGGGTTAAAATTAAGGCCAACACCAAGAAAGATACAACAGTCTTCCTTGGTAATATTATCACTAGAGTCCCATTCAGTCCTTCTTTTGTTCATTCATTCATCAATCTTCATTTATTTGGCTATTGTTTATGGAGCATGTACTATGCTCCATAGCCTGATCTGGGAGCTAAGGCTGTAATGAGGCAGGAGAGAAAGGCATGGCAAAGTGGCTGGCCATCGGTGTGACCTGTCAATCGCAGAGATCTTTTAATCATGGAGAAAGCTGTCTTCAATTCTAGCCACAGGATCAGGACAACCTGCACCTGGTACCAGTCTTCTGGTACACAATCAAGTGTGTTTTTGATGGGACAGCTTAGATCTGATGTCAAAACAGGATTATACAAGATGGTGGCCATTAAACTCGTTAAACTCGTGGTTCCTGAGTCTTCTCACCAGCCTGCGCTGCATGCTGCATTCTTCTTTTCCTACTTTAAGTGGCCTGCACTCACACTGGAGAGCACTTCTTTTCAGAGCACTTTTTCTTCTTTTGCACTTCTTTTTCTTCTTTTGTCTTAAATAAATGTTAAACTTTCACTTCATTGATTATTCCATCCAGTTCTTTGAACAGAACAGTAAGAGCCTAGAAAGACCACTACAACACCCAGTAACGGTAACAGGTGTAGCCAGTGCTGTTCTTGCCCAGCCCACATTCATTCAGTTTCCTCTGGAGGTCGTCTGCGCAATCTCTGTGCACGCCAATGGCCTTTTCTAAGTGAGTGTGTTCTGTAGGGCAGGATGTCTGCTTGGAGGTGCATTAATTCCTCTGAAGAGATCATAGCCTAATCCACTGAAGTATAGAAGCTTGCCGCCCTTACTGGGACAATTCTGAGGCATGTTTCATAGTTTCTGAGAGGATTCCCAGGAGGATTGATGTCTGGCTTGCCCACAGCAGTACACTTCTCATCAGCACTCTTCTTTATTCACTTTCCTTCTTTCCCTGTCTCATTCACCCCCTCCATCCCTTCCAGGGTTTCATAGGCCTGGGCTTCAAATAACCTCTCAGATAACCAAACTTCATCTGTTTTGAAACTAAGACAACAGGGAACAAGGTAGACAAAGTCCCCGTTCTTGTGGGATTTATATATCACTTAGGAAAGGCAATAATTAAAATAAGTATAAAAATTATTTGGGACAGAACCCAAAGAAAGTAACAGCCACAATTGTGGGAGAGCTGGAGAGGAGTGGATCTTTTTGGAGTCGCATGGAGGGCCCTAGTGAGGAGGTAGCTGACCATAGGCTAAAGTCTGAGAGGAGGGAGCTAGGTGGCAGCTGGTCCCAGGATCTCTCCTGGAAACCTGGAAATACTGACCATGGACTGGGGGTGGAGAAGTAGTTCTGGCAAAAAAGAATGAAATCTCTGCTATGGTGAGCCCAGCACTGTCTTTTCTCCAGGGCCTCACTGCTGTGCACTCCTCATTCTTGGTTTCCCTGAGGCCTCACCTTCTGCTTACCAGCCCAATGTCTACTATATTTGCTTTGCTTGAACTTCAGAATTGATGGATATCCTCCTGTGCTCATGGTTCCTTGCCTAGCTTCTGACTACTATTTCTGTCTTGATCACACACAGTTTTTTCTTTTAGAGAAAAACTTTTTAGCACCACCATAAATGAATAAATGAATGAATGAGTGAATGAAATGAAAAAAAGAGCCTGTGGGAAAATTCCATTACCATAAAACTCTTTCTTTGCCCACCAGAAGAGTTACTAGAGATTCTTCTCTTCCCAAGCTGCCTTTCATCTCCATAGGTTCCAAATATACCTGATTGTGGCAGCATTCTTGGTTCTGGATCCTGGACTCTACCTACTATAAGGGAAGGTGGAGTATAGAGAGGTATGGGCCTTTCTGCTTTGGAGCCAAGCATCACAGGGCCTTAGGATAGTCCTGAAGACCCTGCCTCCCAAGATAGCTGCTGAATCTCTGGCTCTGGGATAGATGGGCTCTGCTATAATCTGAGTTCCTGCTGTGGACCTGTAGGTTCTCTAGAACCATCCTTTTCCATTCATGTACAACTAGTGGGCCCTCATTTCACCCTTTTTCACTCCCTGGGAGGCTGGAATGAAAGAGAGGAGACCCAGTACCTGTGCTTCTCCTCTCCCTTTCTGCTGGCCTTGGGACTCTGGACTGGAGCTTCTTTAGGATGCCACTCTGGGCCACTCTGGATGAGGGAGAACATCGGAAGCCAGAACAAAGTTATTTCCTAACAACAGGCTTTTCATTTATTCTTCTTTGCATCAGTGGAGAGAAGAGTCAGCTTCTTGTTTCTGTAGAATCTTGGAATCTCTCTAGGGGAATTCTGATTATTTCTAGAAATACAGTTTTGGGGAGAGGAAGAGAATAGTTTATTAAAGTTGGTAGTAAAGACATGACTTTATTAGCTGGGTGTGGTGGTGCATGCCTGTAATACTGGCTCTTCATAAGCTGAAACAAAAAGATCCAGAGTTCAGGGCCAGTCTGGGCAACACAGCAAGGCATCATCTCCACAGAAAACAAAACACAAAAATCATGTGACTTTACAAGGAAATGCTGTTGATTCTTTTAAGAAAATTCCTTCCCGTCCTGCAGAATTATGGTAGAGGAAGCAAAGCTGGGGAGAATTTCCTCATTTTTAACTCATACCTTACCCGTCTTGTTTCTCCATTTTAGGGTACACTCTAAGTCCCACAGGGTAAAGCCAAGGGCATGAGTGGAGACAGGAGTTTCTCCCTCTGCACACTCCTCCCCCTTTACATCCTCTTCCAAGTTCTGCTTTCCTACCTAGAGATAAAGTGTGCCTGAGTCTAGAGACTAGAACCTAGACTTAACATCTAGAGATAAAACTTCCGGAATGACTAGCAGTCCCTCCTCAGAGGCTGGATCTCAGCAGAAAAACCCAGCAGAACACAACAACATGAGCTCAGTGTTTGTTCCTGGGAATTGCTCATGCTGTATCTCCACCAGGTTTGGAGGGGGCAGGAGTGGGAAGAAAGTTGTTTTGTACCCAGGCTGACTTTTGAAAGAACAATTTCAGCATAGATATTTCTTTGGAAATGAGATAACTGTTATGTTAGGAAGGAGTGGGCAGAGAAGAAATAGAGACAGAAGAAAAAGAACTTTCATTTGAGATCCTGGGCAATTTTTAAAAAGGGCGAAGGAAAACAAAACAAAGCAAAAAAAAAAAAAAAAAAAAAAAAAAAACAAGAAAAGAACAGCCATTGGAGGGATCGGTAGGGTGAAGGATTTTTTTTTTTTTAACTAACTTGGAGGATGTCTGAGCATATTAAAAAGGAGAGAGACTGAAAGAGGAGAGAATGACAATGCTGAAGACTGGAGAGGACTTAAGAAAGGGAGCTTTCTCAGTGTCTCAGTCTCTGTCCTGTTTGTATTGTGTAGCCTCCAACACTGGTGATGATCTGGTCTTCAACATTTCCTTTTCTTCTTTGTCCTTCACTTCCTTCTCCCTTTATTTGACTTAATATCTCAGGATGGATGGATGTAGGGAGAAAGAAGAACATAATGTAGAAGATAAAAGTCTCAGAACCTGCAGCCTATGTCTGAGACAATCACTTTTGCCAACAACTTGATGAATATTTCTATAGATCTTTTTCTATGTGAATACAAACTTAAATTACTATTTTCACAATAATTTAGTTTTAGAAATAGCAAATCATATCATTATTATGATATTCTCAGCAATTCACTTTTCTACTGTAATGAGATATTTCTATATTTTTAATATAGATACTATATCTATTCTAAGAGGCAGCATTACCCAGAAGTTAAATAAAAGCATTCTGTCATCGGTTGGCCTGGGTTTGAGTTTTAGCTAAACTACTACAGACAGTCCTCTCTCTGCCACAGTTCTGTTATATACAAATTTTAATTGCCATGCTTTAGTTAAATAGCACCAGTCTCCCAACAACAGAGTTCTGATTTTTGTGTATTACCTATAATTTGAATAAAGAGCAAATGTTGCTATTAGATCTTTAAACTGCAAATCACTACATAAATAACAAATGTGCATTATTAGTGACCAATGCATGAATTCTTTTAAAGTCCTTTGGTGATCGATCACTGCCCCTCTTTTAATTCACTTTACATGAAGACAACAAATCTATCACCTTCCTGTCTTCCATTGACTAACCCCCATGGCACTGATTAAAAAAAAGAGAGAGAATTGGTTTACGAAGATGAAAGAGCAGTACAGAATCAATGCTGGAAGTAAAATTTGAACAGAATTTATACATAAAAATAACAGCATGAAAATGTTGATTCTGTTTCCATTTGAGAGACCACAAGGTAGGCATCCAGAGGAATGTAAGCAGGGCACACTTACTTATACGAGGAAAGTGGTTGTGAGGAAAAGATGAAGATGTCCCAGAAAAAGTGACCCAAGCAAAAACGTCACATCATGGGAACCCTTAGAGATATTCCACAACATTAAAAGCACAAAGGACAAAATATTGGAAGATGATCTACATTTCAAAATAAGAATAGTGCCGGGTGTGGCGGCTCATGCCTGTAATCCCAGCACTAGGGAGGCTGAGGCAGGAGGATTGCCATGATTTCGAGGCTAGCCGGAACTACACAGCAAGAACCTGCCTCAAAAAACAAAAAAACAAAAATCAAAATAACGTTAGTAATGATTTGCCAAGGAATAGAAAAGATACTTGCTCCCTAGCGTAAGTTGTATGAGATATAGTTTAAATGCATGTTCAAACTATGTACCATGAATGTTTTTACAAAGAAATAAGATCCTTTAGTTCTCAATGTTGCTAATATTTTAAATCATAGTATACTAAATAAATATTAGTTGTATTATTTTCATTTCATTTCTCTGTACATTTGTAATAAACAGTAGGAATGTCTTTAGTGTTTCGACAAAGTTTATAAATCATAATTTTCACACTGTTAAGAATACTTCATTGCATGGCCATTTTACAGTCCAGCTCTACTGTGTAAGGCAAGGACTGCCTGTATTTAGCTGAGTACTCTGGATGGGTTGCTTCAACTCTCTATGGCTCATTTTTTTCCATCTGAAAAGTGGGGATAGTGACAGTGTCCTCTTCATGGAGGAATGTTGCAATATTTACCTGAGTTAATGCTTATAAAACAAGACGAAGAGTAAGTAGTTAGCATCAACTGAGTGTACCTTTACCAAGTTTTCCCCAATGGTAACATCCTATATAGTTGCACAACTACAACTATACCAACAAAGCCAAGAAATCAACAATGATGTAATATTGTCAACCTAACTATGGACTTTATTCCTTTTAAATTCCTATGTGTGTGTGAAGTACTATGAAATTTTACCCCATGTATAGATTTGTATAATCACCACCACAATCACGATATGGAACTATTTTATCACTGCAAAGGAACTCCCTTATGGTTTCTTTACACTTGTACCCCTCAGTCCCCCTCCCTTAGCAAACATTAATCTGTTCTCCATCTCTATAATTTTGCCATTTTGAGAATCATATGTAAATGCAACCATACAGTATTTAACCCTTTGAAACTGGCATTTTTAATTACCTTGAGATTCATCCTGGCTGTTCGTATCAATAGTTTATTCTTTTTGATTGTTAATCTGTATGGATGTACCAGAGTTTGTTATTCAACTATTGAAGGACATTGGATTTTTTTTTCTTTTTTAGTTTTTGGAAGTTGTGAATAAAACTATTATGAAGATTCATGTACAGGATTTGTGTAAACAAAAATTTACGTTTCCCTGGGGATGAATGCCTAAGAGTGTGAGAGCTGGAGTATATGGCAGATGTACATTTAGTTTTATAAGAAACTGCCAATTGTTTCAAAGTGGTTATACCATTTTCTGTTCTTTTTTTTTTTTTTAATGTGGGTACCAGGGGTCGAACTCAGGACCTCGTGCTTGCCAGGAGGCACTTGTGCTGCTCAGTAATATCACCGGCCCCTTTTTCCTTTTTATGTAGGTATCGGGAGTTGAACTCAGGACCTCGCACTTGCCAGGCAGGCGCTTATGCTACTGAATCATCTCAACGGCCCCCATTTTATGTTCTTACTAGTAATGTATGAGTGATGCAATTTCTTCTCATTCTTGCCAGTATTTGGTATTAGCATTTTGTAATTTTAGCTATTCTCATAGGTGTCTAATAATATCTCATCGTGGATTTAATTTGTATTTCCCTAACAGCAAACATTGATGAACATCTTTTCATGTTCTTATTTGCCATTGCTACCTCATCTTTGGTAAAGTGTCATTTCTTTGCCCATTTCTAATTAAGATCATTTGAAGATTTTGTTGTCAGTGGTGGTTTGTTGTTGTTTGTTTTTTGAGATTTGAGAGTTCTTAATATTCTAGACAAAATTCTTTGCTGAGTATGTGATTTTCAACTGTTCTGTTTTTTTCTCTATTACATATCCTATTCTGTCTTCACAAGACATTTCACAGATCAGAAGTTATCAGTTTTTTCTTTTATGATATTCTTACTGACTTTTAAGGGTCACATATTAAGGAACCTAGTCTTATGTTCAGCAGATATATTGGAAACATCTTTCCAATTGATGGTACTGTGTTTCATATAAAACTTTGTGTCATTAATTTCTTCATAATTTTAATCTGTTCTTTGTATTGCATTAAGCATCTCCTAAACTTTCTTAAAATTCTCTCTTTCTTTGCTTCTGTGTTATGCTTTCTGATTTTGTTCAGCAGCTCCAAAATGTAAGTCTTTATAAAAGATTTTTAATTATCAACACCTTGATACATTTTTCTCTCTACTTTTTTTCCTAGGTGATCTCAGAACTTCAGCTGTCACTTTTAGCTTTGCCTAGTAGATCTAGATCTAGGGTGGTTGGACATTTTCACATGGCTGTCCTTCTACCACCTCAAACTCAAATGTCCTCAAAGGAAATCATTACTTTTCCCTAAGGACATCTTGATTATCTAGGCAGGAAACTATAGCATCATGTTCATCTTTTTTTCTTCTCTTAATAAACACATGTTATTAGTCACAAATTCCTACTGGTTTTTTTTTTGTCTTTTAAATTTTTATTAGTATAGTACATAATTGCAATACATAATGATTACATTTTTCATGGGGAGTTGGTGCATGTACATAACACATTTTAATTCTTTTTTAATCCCTGCCATCCTTTCCCCTCACTCCATTTATTGGTCTCCTTCCCTTTTGCAAAAGATCCGTCTCCCTCTTTCCTATTATTAATCTTTTATTTTGTTCTTTATATTTTGGCTTTCTCATATATGAGAAATCACATGATATTTAAGTTGTGTGTCTGATTTATTTCACTTAACATTATGGTCTCAAAGTACATCCATTTTCCTACAAATGACTCAACTTTATCCTTTATGGCAGAGTAATACTCCATCTTGTATAAATACCACATTTTCTTTATCCATTTATCTGTTAATGGACATATAGGGCTGCTTCCAAGATTTAGTATTATGAATTGTGCTGCTATAAATATGGGTACGCATGTATTTGCAGAATCTTTTAAATCTGTTTCTCCATGGGTTCAGATGCCAGTCATAACTAACTTGAGATGGTATAGTTGCCTTTTAAACAGTGCTCCTGTGTCATCTCTCTTTCAGTTTATTCTGTGTGTAATCACAACACAACATTGTCTTCCTGGTATCAAATGTCTTTCTCCTACTCAAAAATCCTACAACAGGGCTTGGTGTGTAGCTCAGTTGTAGATTGCTTGCCTAACATACCATAGGCCCTGCTTTTGATCTTCAGTCTTCTCCCCTAAAAAATCCTACAGAAGAGGAAAGTAAAAATATATTATAGTTTAGAATTTATACATTCCTAGAGGCAGATAAGAGCCTACAGTTTTTATAGAAAAATATTATATGTAACTCTGACAATGTATTTGAAAATCTGGAAGAAACTGATGTTTTCTGTCAAAAATATAAATGGTCAAGGCTGGTGAGATAGCTCAGTGGCTTAAGCGCCTGCCTGGCAAACGCAAGGTCCTGGGTTCAACTCCTGGTACCCACATAAAGGAAAAAAAGGGCCGGCGATCAGTGGCACAAGCGCTGCTAGCAAGTGCGAGATCCTGAGTTCGACTCCTGGTACCCACATTTAAAAAAAAATACATATATATGATCAAAATCGAACAATAGAAAATTTAAATAGATCAATAATCACATAAGAGATAGAGAATACTTACCATTTGAAAAAGAATAAGTCCTAGTGTTAGTTTTGATAGACTATAGAGAAAGAAATGAATATCCTCTCCATTTATAATGAACTTAACAGCTCACAAAAAAGTGAAGTCTTCAAAACTGTAAAGACTTTCCATTTAATTGATTGGGTTAGGCAAAGCAAGAGTGTGGGACTGGGAAGTTCCTTCTTGTTTCTTTTTTTAAATAATGACTTTATAATTTTTTCTGAATCATCTAACTGTTATATAGAAACATTAAACAGAAACAGGGGTGTGTGCATGTGTGTGTGTGTGTGTGTGTGTGTGTGTGTGTGTGTGTGTGTGTGTGTGTGAGGAGTGCCTTATGTTCTTTACTCTGGAAGCCTCCAGATGGCAGCGTTTTACTTTGGAAGAGAATGTTCAGTGCCTGCAGTATACCTCCTGCTTTTCCATTCATAAGAGCAAGAGTCAGGCTGACAACAGGGGGAGGAGATGGGAGATGAGGTGGTAGATGCATTTCAAAATATTCTGACCTTTCATATTCTTCCCTAATCTACCATTCACAAAGAACCTCTGTAAATTGGCAGTTAGGGTAGGCAAGTTTCCCTAGTCATTATGGATATAGGAATTTTATGCTAGCTGCATTTGTACCACTCCAGTTAAATAGCTGATATTTCTGTTCCCAACACACCACTTGCACAAAAACCATTTTTATTTTTTATCTTGGAAATAACAGTGAAGAGTCAATATTACAATATTGCAATAACATCATACTCTGTCCAGGCTGCTGAAATGGCCTCTCTAGAGCCTTTTCTCTAAACTGCTTTTATGTCACTGTCTTATTGCCAATATTCCATGACTTCTCTTCACACCTAAACTGAACTCAAAGTCCTTAAGATAGCCTTCAGAGCCCTATAGGATGTTGTCTCCCCACTTCCTTCATCTCAGCTCCCATCATTCTCACCCTCCCCTGCTCACTTCGTTGTAGCTACTGTGATCTTCCTGTTCCGTGAGCACAATGGGCTTGTTCTACCTCAGGGCTTTTGCACTTCCTGTCTTTCTGATTTTGCATGGCTCATTTGCTTATTCAAGTGTCTTCTCAGGTGTCACTTCTTCAGAGAGGTAGTCCCTGGTAACTTCTCTCCTCTCCCTGCCTTAGCCTTACCCAGTTCCCCCAACCCCCACCGAAGAAAAAAAGTACCTAATAATTTATTGTCTGTCTTTGTCAAGCAGAATATAAATTCTATAGAGGACTGAGACTTTGATTGTTTCCTCCTTTTTCATCAGAATCAAGAAAAAAATCCCTGACACATATTAGATGCTCAGTAATGAGTTGTTGAGTGAATGAAAGAATGAAGCAAAGCTCAGTCAAGTGATTATTCCATCTCCTTGACACATTGTATGGCAGATATTTGGTAAGTGGTGGTTCAAACCCTAATGAGGTTATTGACAATAAGTCACTGAATTTTCGATACCAATAATTCTCTACATTTATTTATTTCTTAAACAGATAATTGATTTTAAAGTCTCCTCAAAAGTATCATTATAAACAAGTGGTCAGATAAATGATAGCAGCTAAAAGCTCTAACATTTACATAATTTTAAAAATTGAAATTAGTATCAGATTATTCTATAAGAGATCTGTGGAATTAATATTTAAATGGAGTTAATTTTACAGAAAAGTTATGCATGTTACTAAAAGAACTTGTCATTTATGTCAAAAGAGTATCTGCGTTAATAGTCCTGGATGAAATTTTGTTTGCAAAACAACTCTGAGGCATAGAATATTCAGGCTACAAAAAGAAGAATGTAAATAATTAAGATGTAAGCTCAATTATAACTGTGTCCCTATTACAGTTTTTTTTTCTGGTAATAGCACTATACTGTGTCCTCAATTTGTAAGTGGAATTATATCCAGATCTAAGCATGTAGAAAGAGAAATTCAGAAAAGCAGTTAATTAAATGTTATTCCCATTTATATGGATCTAGTTATACTAACAAAGCTGATTCAGTTTTGTAATTATATAGAATCCCATAGTTAAAATATAATAAATAATATTCTGACAGATTAAAATAAGTTCCTAATTTCTTCTTTAGTAACAATAAATAATCTTTAAGCTGAAGTATATTAAATATCTTCTTTAAAGTGGTATCAAAAACTTAACTTTTTATAGCACTTTACTGAATGTCCCTGTCATTTTTAAGTGTCCATTAGCTCAATTATCATTTTTTATTAAAAAGTCATTTTGATTATTTTGTTTATTATATCATAACTAATAATAACAAATATCCATGAAGTGTTTAAAATATGGTAAGCACTGCTGAACACATTCAAATTACTCATGGGTTAGTCTTGGGACCCAGTCAGATTTTATAATTAATATTCAGTGGGAAAATAGGTTCTAACTTTTCAAGCACTGATAAACAAATGAAGTTTCTTTTTTTTTTTTTTTTTTTTTTTTTTTTTTTGTGGGTACCGGGGGGTCGACCTCAGGACCTCGCACGCCAGCAGGCGCCCGTGCCGCTGAGCGATATCACCGGCCCTTTTTTCGTATGTGGGATCCGGGAGTCAAACTCGGGCCTTCGCGCTTGCCGGGCAGGCGCTTAAGCCGCTGAGCCATCTCACCGGCCCCAAATGAAGTTTCTTAACACAATATAAGTGAGGCACTGTTTGAACTACGTAACTACAATTTTTAATGAATGGAAACCTATGCAGCATGACAAATTGAATTAGAATAATTTATGTATGCAAGAGAATAGTAAAGTCTTTCATACTTTATCTCCATACAGTATTCTTGTCACTGAAAGATATTACTGTTGACAGCATTGTTCTCAATAGATTTGCAAAGCTACAAACTCTGACACATGTATGACTTGCAGTTACTTTTACAGAAAGCATTACAGGCCGGTGAGATGGCTCAGCAGCGTAAGCGCCTGCCTTGCAAGCGCGAGGGCCTGAGTTCGACTCCCGGAACCCACATATGAAAAAAGGGCCGGTGATATCGCTCAGTGGCACAGGCGCCTACTGGCGAGCAAGGTCCTGAGGTCGACCCCTGGTACCCACAAAAAAAGAAAAAAAAAAAGAAAGCATTACATATGTGAAGTTCATCTCTAGACTGATGTGGCAAAGCGATTTAGTAGCAATGCTCTACCTTCTAAGCTAAAGGTTGTCTTTGCCCAAATAGCCACATCATTTCTGATTGCCACAGTCTCTGAGTTTTCTCCTGCTGATGCTACATTGATGTGATTCACTGAGACCTCATTAATATTCTTTGGCCCACTCTTGCCTTACTTAACTCACCACAGGTTAGTTCACTATAGAGAAGTTATATATTTTTTGTAAATAAAGTTTTATTGGAACACAGCCATGCTCACTTGTTAACATACTGTCTAGGGCTTCTTTCATGTAACAGCTGGCAGAGGTGAGTAGTTGCAACAGAGTCCAGTTGGTACACAACTGTTTGGTCCTTTACAGAAAGTTTACTGACCTCGATCTAGGCAGCCTGACTGTGGAGTTGGCACCCTTACCCACTACAAGGACTTGGCTAGGGGTGATGATAAGTTCAGGGGTGCTTTGATCCTCCAACGGTATGCATCCTTTGGAGGGAAGGAGCATGACCCTATTTAGGTACAATTTATTTTTCATGGTAGTGAGAATTAAACCAGTCATTAGAGAGATGCAAATTAAAACAACACTGAGATTCCATCTCACCCCAGAAAGAATGGCTATTATCAAGAAATCAACTAATAACAAATGCTGGAGGGGCCGTGGGGAAAAAGGAACGCTTCTCCACTGTTGGTGGGAGTGTTGACTGGTACAGCCACTATGAAAATCAGTGTGGAGATTCCTCAAAAAACTAGGATTGGAGGTCCCATTTGAGCCAGCTATTCCCCTTCTGGGTATTTTCCCAGAAGAATTAAAAACATCGTACCACAGCAATATATGTGCACTCATGTTTATAGCAGCACAATTTGTAATAGCTAGATCTTGGAAACAACCCAAATGCCCATCAACCGAGGAATGAATAAAAAAGATGAGGTATTTTTATACAATGGAGTACTACTCAGCCATAAAGAAGGATAAACTGGGGACTTTTATAGGTAAATGGATGCAACTCGAGACCATACTCATAAGTGAAATAAACCAGATGCACATGTGTAAAAATTGTATTACCTCCCTAGTGTGAGAAGCTGAAAGAGTAAATAAGATCCAAAATGTACAATAGATATTGTAAAATGGGAAGAAACTATCCAAAAGGAAAGAGAAACTGGGATGGGGGAGTGGAGAAAAGAAGGAAGGGAAAAGCCAAAAAAAAAAAAAATATATATATATATATAAGATAGTTAAGATAGATATACTACTAATTTAGTTCATTGAAAAGAAAGGTTTGTGCTAATACTGTTTGGGCAAATGAATGCTGATATCTTATACTCTGAGTAACTAATTTAAAGATAACAATATGCAATGTATTAATCATTATTACCCTCCTATTATGTTGTTTTGAAATTTTGTTTCTTTCTTTTTTCTCTTCAAAATAAAAAAAAAAAATTTAAAGGGCTGAAGATGTAGCTCAGTCCAAAGCCCCTGGTTCAATTCTTAGTACCATGTAGAGAAGTTATTTTGATCAAGAATCTCAAATCTCCTTGATCATCTTATCCTTCTGCATGCCAAGGTGGATATAATAGACATCTATAGTTTCTCCCTGCTCAGCATGTATTTCCTTATATTGGGGTAAAATCAACTCTTTGGAGAATCACCCTCCTCCATTGGTTCACTGAAGGCATGTGCTTCAGCTGGGACTGAATTCTCCTCTCAGGCCAGTGGTTCATACATAATAGTTGAGAGTTATGTGTGCCCTGGCTATAGAGACTCATTCAAGAGTAGGCCTGGGGCCAAAGCAGGCCAGTCATAGCCATGAACATTAGGCTAAAATGGCACCACTGGGAAGAGAAACTCTAGACTGGCTGATAGCCATTTTGTTACCACTTGAAGTCAGCTTGATAATGAAGGCAATATGGGGGAAAGCCAAGCTGGAAGGTGAATGATAAATACATTACATTGTTTGAGTACCATCTATCTTTATTTTAAGGTGATAGTAAACCCTTAACATTTTTTTTGTTATGTTACCTTAAGTTAGTTGAGTTGGTTTCTATCCTTTGCAACCAAAAGAATCTTGAACAACACAAGAAAGAAGACCACAAATCTCAAGATATGTTATGTAGCTGTATTTGCCTTCCCAAGAGTGTAAATAGCCATATTGAGGGTCTCTTTTAATATTAAAGATGCCAACTATTGATATATTCCTGAAGATCAGCAAGTAGGCTGTAGGTTGATGGTTCTATTTTGAAATCCTACTTCTTTCATAAAACTGGAGTAGCAAAGAACAATGCTGGTACCACATCATCATAATAACACTTCAACTTTAAAACAAATTCTATTATTTGATTGAAAGGTATAATAATTAATAAATAGAAAGGGAAACCCTGGGCCGGTGATATAGCTCAGCGGCATAAGTGCCTGCCTGGCAAGCACAAGGTCCTGAGTTCGGTTCCCGGTACCCACATAAAGGAAAAAAAAAAAAAAAAAAAGGCCAGTGATATGGCTCAACAGCATAAGTGCCTGGCAAGTGCAAGGTCCTGAGTTTGACTCCTGGTATTCCCATAAAAAAAAAAAAAGAAAGGGAAACCCCAACTGAGGTACCAAAGAATTCTGATAGGAATTTAGTCTTTGCATCTTTGCTTTCCAGCATTTTTGTTTGTTTGGTTTGGTTTGGTTTTTTGAGACAGGGCCTCACTCTGTAATTCAGGCTGGACTTGAACTCACTATGTAGCCCAGGCTCACCTCAAACTTGCAGCAATCCTCCTGCTTCAGCCTTCTGAGTTCTGGGATTACACTTATGTGCCACCACACCAAGCTGCTTTCTAGCTTTTGATCATGGTCAAGTTCTTCAACCTCTCAGCCATAGTTGCATATTTACAATAGGAATAATAATAATAGTGTTGCCTAATATGGCTTTTGAAAAACCAGTTTAATTTACAGAACTAGCTTAGAATAGTGACTGAGCATAACAAGTGCTCAATATACATTTATTATGATTATTATTCGTTGCCAATTTTAGCATCATAACATTTGGTCCCAAAAAGGAACCCAGATTCTCACACCATGACACCATTCTCATCTGTTTCTCCACCCACATTTAGAAACAGATTGGGTGGCCTAAGGTGCAAACACAAAGCTCTGTAGACCTTAGCCCTTTCAGTTCTTGTGGGTTAATAGTTAATACAGAAAGGCAACAAAGTATGACTGCTATATCAGGATTGTGTTCAGCCTTAGGCAATTTCCATTTTTATATGCTCACTTAGACCAGTTTGTACAATATGAAATCAATGAGAAGAGAGCTGTGTTAGCAAGAAATGTGACTGGTTCTAAAAAAGACGTTTTCTTCATATCCCTTTAAACATTTTTACTTAAATTTTTCTTATTTCCGTGAAATGAAGTGATTACAGTATTGCAAGGAAGTTGTTGTAGTCATACAATACCCTTCATTCAATTCTCTTGAAGCAAATATTATGCATGTCTTGTATAACTATAACCACATGTTATATTGGGAAACTAAGGAAAAAAATGTAGTATCTGAAATTGTCCAGAAAATCAGCGAGTCTTGCCTTTGTAAAAAAATTTAAAGCTACTCTTTTGTGTAGTATCATATAAGTTTGCTATAGGAACAAAATTATTAAAAACAAAATAAAGTATTAAATAATGAAGATATTTTTCTTACTAGGATAATTGATCTCAATTTCAAGTAAACGTTTGCACACATCCTTTAACTTATGGCTGCTTTTATTACTTTTTCTGCTTTCTTTGCCATTGTTAGCTATCACACGTTACAACTGTCAGAGTGCCTGAGTCTAGATGCTATCCCTTTTAATTTCTTGCTTTTAATCTGCAATAGGAAGGGAAATTTGATTTTTCTCAGAAATAAGATTAAATGGGCCATAAATGAAAGTCAGAATTTTCTAATGGTGAACTAGGTGGCCTTAGTATAGGGATTTGTAATTCTTTCCCTTCAGTATTCAGAGGCAGCTTTTTCCTTACAACTAGTTTTCTTAACAGTATCTGCATGACTGTGTGAACTTTGCTTAAGTAAAGTGCTTTTGTAGCAAAATTAAAATTTAAGGGACTTTTTATTTAGCTAAAATTTGCACTTACACATGACTTATTCTCCCTTGTATATGACCTCCAATAGGGAGTATTTAATGACAGCAGCAAAAAATCTAGATTCTATATTTTGTATTGATTGCTCTTCCAAACTGGCCTTCTCATCATTTTCTTGATAATGACAATTGGTCTTATCTTTGTTTTCTGAATATATGAATATATCTGGCTTACTCTTGCACAAATGCAGTCTTTTAAACTCTTGCTTTGAGTTAGGGTTAAGTACAAACTCTTTCAATGTTTTTATGTTTCCTAAGCCATCACATATACTAAAGTTTCCAGCCTGGGCCATGTGAACTACTTCCCATCCTAATTGCCTGTAACTACATAGTCTTTCCCATGTACTGGGGAACTGGTCAAATGCTACTACTTGCCTTCAATTTGAGGGTATATGTACTTGGTATTTTGAAGTATGATTATATCTGCTCTCAACAAATACATGTTTTTTCTTCAGTACATAGAAGAAAATGAAATTATTAATATCCTTTTTATGTTCTTCCCATCATCATGACCTATGTCTGGTAGAAATGTAATAACATCTATTTGGTTAATGATGATAGAGCAGCACAAGAGAGCTAATGATGGGACCAAAATTGGTTGTCCTTCTTTGTGTATATTTTTGTTTCTCCTCAGACAAGCCTTTTTATATAAAGATGTCTGGACATTGCTCATTATACTGAAATGGTAGGAAAACATAATTTCTTGGTCATTAATGTACATCTGTGCAGGGCTTTAAAGGAAACTTAGGTCCAAAGGATTTAGTTGCATACCCATAGTTGAGATAACAGGATCACCTGTAGATCTTAAATGGTTTCAGGCATTTCTTTCAGACAGAAGCTTTCTTGTCTCAGACATATCATCCAGATATATGACTAATACAGTCTGTAATTATGGACCCTTTATAGCACCAATTCCAGAAGAACAGCTTTTTATACTTCTGTTATTCCCTGTCTCAATCTCTGTTTTGTCAAAGGGGATGTTTTCCAATATGTTTCCTCTCTGTTCTGAAATCATTCCAATGGAAATTTTTTCTATTTTTTTAAATATTCCAGATGAAGGTTATTTTACTCACTAACCATTTGTTAATGACTCACATAAATCCCTTGGGTCTTCTTGACCCAAATTCTAAGTGTTGTTTAAATCTCCCAACCTGCTGAACAGTTATTAGAGATAAATAAAATCCTTCCTAAAAATAAAATGAATACCATTAAGTGGACTAGCCACCAGAATCTCCACTTAATAATTCATAGAAAACAGCAAAGGATTCAAGAGTATTTGAGTTGCTTGGTTACAACAGAATGCTAATGATGGTATAGTCAAAAGAGTCTCATGTTAGCCCAATTAAATTAGTTCTGTGCTGAGGATATTTCTGCTCTGAGTGTGTATCCTATTCACCTTAGGCAGACATCTCAATGATCTACTTGCTGCATCAGGAAAAGTAAAAAATGGAATGGCAGCTTCAATATTGTGAACAAAGTTTCAGGAATGAAAAGCTCACATTTCCGTAGAAGTAGTGTCAGTGTATGTCAAATCAGTTATTTATTTATTTCCAGATAATCTCAGAAATTAAAGATAATGCTGTATTTCAATTTTGTGTTGACCTGCCACTTTCCTTATCCTAGTAACTAACTGGCTTATAAAATACCACAGAGCTTCAACCTGTTATGATTTCATTACCTGTACTCCTACTCCTTCCCCAACGCTTATTATAAAGAAGAGTTAATTACAGACCTGACTAACTACACAAATCTGACACATATAACATGTAAAAAGCTTTTTATTGCCAGATAAATGCTTTCTCAGCTGCAATTATATTGAACAGCAAGTGGTGATACAAAGGATGGTTAATAGCAGGTCTGATTCCCAGTGGGTTTTACTAAGGTTGTACCCTGGACTCCACCTCCTATTTCAATGCAGCAGCATGAATTTGAATTAGGTAAAACTTCTTTAGATGACAACTTATTACATCTAAAAACTTACATTTTATGACTCTAAGGGGCAAATGACTAGTATATACTGTTTTATATTTAAAATATATTAAATAACAGGATAATGGTGACATTAGGCATTCTTGTAGCTTTATATAAAGAGATTTCTGATATTTTCTCATTTATTTCCCACCACTCTGTCATTAATATGTTACTTCATAGGTTCTCAGAGGAGATTTGAAAGTTTAAAGCAAAAATGTAATAAGGATTTGAAAAAAATCCAAATTTTTATTCCATTATATTTTCAAGAAGGCTTTGGGATCTGATCATTCTTTACATGTATGCTGAAGAATTACTGCTTTTAACTATAGTGTTCAGATCATTATGTGCTCATTTTCTGCTCCACAGGTATTGTTCATTTGTCCATTTATTTGTTTATAGAGGATCATGGTTCAACAATTATGAAGAAGGCCAAGTTTATTATATCAATTTTCAGTGTTGCACATTAATGAAAGTTCTCTGAAAGGAAATTTGTATACTTTGTTAAGAGAAAGACCTATTTGCTCAGATTTTTTTTTTTTTTTTTGGTACCAGGAATCAAACCCACAATCTTGCGCTTGCCAGGCAGGTGCTATGCCTCTGAGCTATGTCCCCAGCCCATTGCTAAGATTATTTTGTCAATAATTTTGGATGTTCTGTTGTCCCTAATAATTCCATTTTTTAAATTTAAAAAAATTGAATTAATTTTAATATATAGTACATACAAAAAATGTTTCAGGTGTTATGAAAGGTATATAGAGTGAAAACCAAGTTTCCACCAACTCATCTCTACTCACACCAGTAGTGGTTGGTAATTACTACTATCAACAATTTTTGTACCCTTCTAGAGATATCCTATGCATATGCAAGCATATAAAAAATCCAACCACTTTTACACACAAATTTGTTTTTTCTAATAATAGTGTATCATATTCAGTTATTTTGTTGGTCCTACACTTGTGTAAGATTCTATCACAATTCTTAAAAATACAAAGGACCTCTGGATTTAGGATGTATTTAAAATGAAAATACATTTCCTTTGTCGGAAGTCAGAATATATGATGGTTTACCTCCCTATTCTAATTGAGAATATTTTGTGCAAGAAAATCAACATAATATCTTTGTTTATACAGATGGCATGTCAATGTAGTACTTATAGTTTTCAAGTACTGACACTATAGCTAAGTGACTTTAACAAGTTAACTAAAGCATCTAAATCTAATTTTTTTTTTCCATTCATAAAATGTTTCAGACTATTGTTAGGTAGGCCAGATAAAGCAGGGAGTATGACCCACTTTAGCTTATTATTGCTACATCTAGAAAGTTTATATTTATTTTTACCTGTATCTCTATACTTGCATCTGTGTCTCGAGCTATATTTTTCCATGATTAGGTTTGTATAAATGTCCATATCTTTACATATGAAGTTAAAATTAAGATGACTACCTCATCTAAAACCATCCCCATGACTCTGTATTCCTTTTCCATGTGTCTTACTCTGTTTTGTGTTGCTATTACAAAATACCGGAAGCTGGGTACTTTATATTTATTTACTTATTTATTTTTCTTTTTTGAGATGTGGTTTTGATATGTTAGGCTGGCCTCAAACTCAAAATTCTCATGTCTCAGCCTCCGGTGTAGCTGGGGTTACAAGTATGTGTCACCACTCCTGGCTAAGGCTAGGTACTTTATAAAGAAAAGAGATATATTTAGCATGCAATTCTGGAGCTTCGGTAACATGGTGCCAACATATGCCTGGCTCTGGTGAGGGCCTCAAGGCAATGGTATCATGATGGTGGGAGCACATCCAGAAGAGCAATGAAGGACAGGAATGAGACTCACATATAACCCGTACTCACAGGAACTAATCTAGTCCCACAATACCTGACCCACTTTTGAGAGACAGCGTTAATTCGTTTATGAGGCTGAAGCCTACATGACCTAATTACCCTCCACTAGGCCGTACTTCTTAAACTTTCCACTATCTCAACACTGCCACAATGAAGACAAAGCTTCCAGCAGATCCACATTTGGGGGACACACCACATCCAAACTATAGCTCCATACTTTAGTTTTCTTCATAGCACTATTGACTCCTGATATAATATAATACATTTATTCAGTGTCTGTTTTCCTATGACACGAACTCCAAGAGAGTAAAGACCTTGCATATCTTGCATATGACTGGTCCTATAAACCTAAAACTGTGCCTGACATATAACATGTGCTTAATAAAATATTTGCTTAATGAATGAATGAATTTAAT
Source organism: Erethizon dorsatum (assembly GCA_028451465.1). Taxonomy (NCBI): domain Eukaryota; kingdom Metazoa; phylum Chordata; class Mammalia; order Rodentia; family Erethizontidae; genus Erethizon; species Erethizon dorsatum. The sequence goes on from CM051838.1 coordinate 60,981,691, forward strand.
AAATATTTGTTAAATATCTACATTGAATCCTATGTTAAGCTTGATGTTAAAGTGTATATTTTCTAATTTTAAAATTTTTATTAGTACACAGTACATAATGATTGCATTTATTATGAGAAGTAGGTATATATACATAACACAACACTAGTTTTTATCTTGTTAAATATGATGCATATGATAGAATAGTATAGAATCTTAGAATCAAAGCAATATGATGGGTATGATATCCACTATTGTTGCTTCTGGACAAGTAAGTAAAATACTTAGTATCTTCACATCAGATAGCAGGAGTTGAAAGAGGTCTGAGTGATCATGAATCAGGTTCCTTGGTTCACAAAGAGATTCAGCCCAAGGGCAAAAGCTTGAATTAAAAAATGAGATCTCTTGATTCAGGTACTTTCTACCATACTAGTTGGCCTCTCAAATGTCTACTGTGTGCTCTACACTCTATGTTGGGAAACTAGGGGTATAAAACAAGACTTCTGTCCTTAGGGACTTTATTGGAGAAGATAAGTTTAGCATATAGGAACCATGAGAATATACCAGGAGACAGTACAATTCTGAGGATTCTAACTAATGCAGGAAAGTGTTTCAGCAATAGTCAAGAAAGGGCTTCATGGGAACAATGGAGCTTCAGCCAGACCATGAAGAATGGCCTCATTTGGGAGGTAGGATAGTTAACTCTGGTGTCATCTTGAATAAGAAATGCCAGCTTGATATGAGTATGGATGGTAGACTTACTGAAGAGGGAAGACTCACCCTGGGTGTGGGTAGCACCAACCAATAGGCTTGTAGCCTGGATGGAATAAAAAGAGAAAGAAGGACACATTGTTTCTTCATAGGAGCTTTAGTCTTCTCACCATTGCCTTTGGATGTCCATCTCCAGGCTTCCAGTACAGACTCTTCAGCCTTTCAGCACAGCCTCCTAGGCTTCCTGATGTGGACTCACATAAGACTTTGAAGTGAGCTCCAGGCCTTCAACTTTTGCATTCTTCCACATCTGACTCTGCAGGTGGTCTTATAAAGGCTACCTTGTAAATATATATGTATTAAGTCTGTTCCTTTAGTGAATACTGCCTTATACAGGAGGGAAATTTGAGAGAAATATTATAGACATGGAGGTCACATGGAGAAAATGTGAGAATGATTATAAATGTTTATGAGTCAGAAAGAAAAGAAGCAAATGTCCTATTATAACAATACATAATAGATAAATGGTGGAAAATATTGTTGGACAGGGAGTGAAGGTAGGTAAAATTAATGGTCTTTGTAACACTCATTTCTCTGTGATATAAGAGTTGAGGCTTATTATTTCAATAGCAAAGGAACTGGAAAAATTGAGTTTGATTTTATTTTGAAAAGCTGATATGTTGAAATAAATATTTAAGGCCCAAAGGTGTGGCGTTGGGGTGTTGAATTGTTTAGGTGAAGAAAGCCTAGGTTTAGGGCAGCCATAGATGTTGGAAGGGGATATTATTGTCCTCTTGTACACTTTTAATAGTACTTGCATTCTTACTTGCATCTTGCAGGTACAGCTACCCTTAACTCCTCTTCATTTATCTAATTCCTAATAACCCCCCCAGTAACTATATCACTCATTGCTTCCATAGTGACATTATCTCTGAAATTGCCAAGTTGTTTACTATACTTTCACCTTTGTATACTCACTATAGTTGGGTACTTCATATCAATTACTATCTATTATATACTAAATGGGATATTTTTATTTACCAATTTTATCCTAAACATTATATACTCCTTTAGTTCATACTGGATGTATTAATTTATACCTGATACGAAGTCGGGATTTATAAGTTTGTTATATTCTTGCATTCTTTTCTACCTTCAGTCCCTCTGAGTGATCTTGGTATCTACACATACACCTCAGTCATCACACCTGTCATAGTATTCCTATTCTTGGCTCTAAATCTTTTACCTAGTTCAATTTAGGTACCTACTCCAAGGTTGTTCCTTGAACTGGATTGGTTCCCACTGTTAAGTATTAGACATTTTCATGTCATTATATAATTAGAGCATCCTATCATTTCATTTTCTTACTGCCTACTCCCTACCACTCTGTCCCTACTTCACTTTTTCTGGCTTTATTTCCTTCTGGCAGAGATCCACAATACATATGTTGTAGTCAGTGTTTACAAGGAAATGGATTTAATACAGGACACATAATTTATAATATTATTTTATAATATTCACCCAAAGAGTCAAATGCAGAAGAGTGCGGACATCTGTCCACACACTAGAGACCCAAAGAGTCCAGCTGAGGGCCTGGATCTCATGACAATATCTTGTACAAGTCCAGCTGAAGATCAAGAGCCCATAGCAATGTCCTCCATGAGTCCAACTGGAGACCTAGAGCTCATGACAATGTCTCATGAAAGTCTGTATCAAGGATCTGCACTGGAAAGGCCCAGAGGTCAGTGGCGCAAACCAGAAAGTCTGTGCCAGCGGGATGAAGGATCTGTGCCATCAGGCTGAGGGATCTGCACTGGAGCCGGGAAGCAATGCTCAAGGTAAGGACCCGAGCTCCCCCAAAGAAAACCGTAGCCATCCTCAGTGACAGCCAGGATCCGAGCCCCTCCATTGATGGGAACAGCCAAGTTCATATCAGGAAAGCCAGCATAACAAGATTCTCCAGGAGATTCAACAGCACACCATCTTCGCCTCCAGTTCTCTTTTTTGTGCTGTTGGCAACAATCCTCAGGTGGGCCTTCCACGCCCAGCACCACGCTGATTCAGTTCAGCTGGGTGTTACAAATTGACCATTAGTTAATCCACCACACATAAATACTCTTTTGGCCTGCTGTTTTCATTGTGACAGCCAGGGAGAAAAGTCACACAGCTGGGTTGGTAAGGAATTTCCACAGATTCATGGCCTCCCATGTATGGTGATCTTCCATGATGCCTAGAATTTACCTCAATTCTTCAACTCCACTCTCTTTATAACTCTGATGACTATTCCAAGTCTTCATTAGTTTCTTCATGCCTTCTAATCCATTACTCTCAAGACAGGATTTTCTCTGACTTCACACAATTTCTTCCAAGATACTTACCAATACAATTGCAATCTATGTCCTGAGTTAATCCTTCCACCTCTGCTCAGTTTTCATACTCCCATCTTCATTTACTTCTCAGTCATTTACAATTTGATTTCTCAAATTGTTAGCACTTACCCCTCAACCTTACCCTACCCCTAAAATTCGTCTTGCCAATATCGCTTATATAATTGCCAGCGTTTTGGGATAAATTTTAATTTTTAAAAATCTCAGTTACTCTCCAGTGTTTTATACTGACAGTTGTGCCCTTGGTTTTAGTAGTATTTGTTTTCTTCCTTTCTCTCTGATTATATGTTCTATGATTACTGTAGGAGCTCCTCTTCTTTATTCTCCTCTTAAATGCCACTAGTCTTTGAACCTCTCCTTGTTCCTTCTTTCCCTTCCTCATCCCTCCCCACTTCATCTTTCCTCCCTTTCCTCTTCTTTTGTCTTCATGATCTATTCACATTGTCTAAGTGACATCATCAAAATCCATAGTTTCAATTACAATAGTTGTTGACAAAAATTTGTAAATCTACCCTAAAATTTCCTGCTAAACTCAACAAAATGTAATCAAGGGAACATTTGATGTCCCACCAGAACTACAAACTCAACCTGTAAAAACTGAATTAATCTTTCCCAAACTTCTCTTTTTTTTCAGCCTTCCTTGGCCCACTACAAATTTGAAAGTTATTCAATACTTCTCCTTCCCCTTTCTTAATACTGAATCGATTTCCAAGTCTTGCCAATTCAAACCCCAGTATATCTGATCAGTCTTCTTTATATCTTCATTGCCACTGATTTAGTCCTGGTTTTAACAGTTATTAAATTACCACAACGGCTTACCAATGAATCTACTGGTTTCAGCTGTGCTTTTCTAAACTATCAGTATCTAAGAAGCAAAACTGCCAATGTCCCTCTTATGATTAAAATATTTCATTTGTTCCCTCTCTCCTTCAGGATAAACTTCAAATTTCTTGACGTGACAATAACAAGCACTTGGTGATTTGACTGCAGATTCTCTTTCTACCTTGCATTTCATTCGTTTATTAAACAACTTGACATTATTTGCCAAGTACTCTGCTAGGCAATGGAGATGCAAAGAATATGAGGCATAGAGTTCCTGTCTCCAGGAAACTGACGGTATAACAGGGGAGAATGACATATAAACCACATTTAGAAAAAAGGTAATGGAAATAACATAGGAGATTAGCCTATGTTTATTAGTCTAATTTCAGTCCTTCTCCACACATTCTCAACTCTAAATCATGGCCTTAAAGCAGATTGCAAACTGACAACTCAAGTGCTGAATCAGCCAGAAGATCTTTGTTACCTATGGCCGCCATAGCAAACTATCACAAAATTAGTGGCTTAAAACAACACAGATTTATTCCTTTAGAGTTGGGGAGGTCATTAGTTCAGAATTAGTTTTGCTGGACTAAAATAAAGGTGTAAGAAAAGCTGAATTTTTCTAGAGGGATCAGGGGAAAATCCATTATCTTCCTTTTCTAGCTTCCAGGGGACTGCCTGCATTCCTCAGTTCATGAACCCTTCCTTGCATCATTTTAACCTCTTGCTTCCATATCGCATCTCCTACTTTTCTTTTGTAGTCACATCTCTCTCTCCCTCTTTGTACCAGGACACTAGGGATTATATCTAGATAATCCAGGATACTCTTCCCATTTCAATATGCCTAACCTTAATCTCATCTGCAAAGTTCCTTTTGCCATTAAGATGGGTTATTCGTAGGTTCGAGTAGCTGGGGCCTAGATACAGGTCCACTATTCCACCTACCAGAGAAGATTTATTTTACTTGGTCTACACAGCAGCAATTAAAAAAAAATACTTGCTAACCAAGAAGAATGTCAAGATACTACAATAACACCCAGGCTTCTGGCTTTTGAGAAATAAGGAAGAACTGACTTCTAGGCCTGCAGTCTATGTGGCAATATAGCCCAGTCTCCCTGAAGTAGCCTGCATTCATTCTATGGTGAGCTCAGTACATTCCAGTCCCTACTGTCCTGCACCCAGCCTGATTTTCTCATCCACACTGATTGCCTGGTACCTGGAGACACTAGAATTTGTAACCCCTGCCATGAAATCATTTTGCTTTTTCACAACTCCCTACCTTCATAAATGTTCATCCTCTTGAATTGGAGGTCTTCACTCTCCCTTCTCAGCAATCACTCAATACTCCTACTCATCCTTCAAAATTTAGTGAAAATGCTCCTTCTCTGGAAGCCTTCACATCTCCTGTCTGTGTGGGATGGTACCTTTACCAACCCTGTTTTAATATACAGCCTACCTCATCTGTCACCACCTTGGAGGCAGAGCTTGTGGGTTTTTTTCTTTTTTTCCATTTTTACCCCAACACTGGCAATAGAAGCTTCAATAAATGCTGAGTGAATGTATACAGTGGATGAAAGTGGCGACACTATTGATGGGAGCATTTATTATAAAATAATAAGTGCTATTAAAAGCAGAGTTTTCAGCTATAAAAAAGAATAATTTAAATATCCTACTACAGACAGATTAAATGAGATCAGATACTTCTGAGTGAGAAGAGATTTGAATCTAAGGAGAATATTAAAGAATATGGAGAGGAACCAGGCCAGATTCAGGAACTGTGGGAAGCTCTGATGTTGCAGAGTTGGCCTGGGATCTTGCTTTTTTTCCACAGGGCCTGGTTATGCTCTGCTTTGTATGAGGGACAGAACTGCAAATAATATCAGAGGAGTTGATGTCTAGTATCAGTTCAGTTCTAGCATGGCTAAAGTATTCTAAAGAGTTACAATTTGAATAATGAAATTGCTAAAATCTTATGGAAGACACAGGAGAGATGGGAAGCTTACCTGAATCGTGAATTATTCATGCTTCACTGGAGAACAATGAGGCAGAACTTTGGCTTTTATTACTGCTTCTGATATAAAGTGATTAGTTTTAATTTTAGATGATTACACATGCTTATGTAACACACTAAATTCTATTTGGGCATTAACATTTTTGTTTTGACCATTCCAATTTGAGACAGTTTACTTGGGGTTATGAAATTGTTTCTAATGACTGCATTAGAATTAAATATTAAGACGTATGGAAGACTTCTTCCCAGTCCTCACAGTTAATCAAATAAAGTAATATTTGTCTTTGATGTGGAAACAAAGATGAATGAATCTTTGAACTAAAATTAGATTAAACTGACACAGTCTCCTGAAGAACAGAAATATATATACACTTTGCTAATATTTATTAGAAGGGAACATTTTTGTTTTCTACTATTGATCACAGAGGTACAGTCTATACCATGACAGTAAAATTGAAATCTGAAGTTGAAGTCATTAAGTTGGGAAAGGTGATTTAACTATTTCCCCACAAATAAGAATATTAACTAAGGAATAGAACAATTTAATAGTAGAGTTATTTACCATAATCTCGTGAATTTTGCCGTGGATACCATGCTTGATTTTGGCTGATCAGTAATTACCACTTTGGCTATCTTGAATATTCTGCTTGTTTTCAAGCTTTGGGGATGGGTAGTTTTGAATCTCTTGTTAAATTTATTCTTAACTGTTGGCATTTTTATTTCTATTAAAGTAGTTTCATTTATTTTTTTATCCATTCATATTATTGTTATATGGTACTAAAAAACTGGTTAGTTTCAGTGAGAAAATGACAGTTCCTCTTGTGATCCATCATTCAGTGATATCCTACCTGTGATGTTATGGGAAAAGTCAAAAAAATGCCTTCAATAATTTAAAAGACAACTGGATAAATTATTTTTCAGTTAATCAAAAGTTACCAATAGAAAGTTACTATTAAAAATCCTGATTTTAGTATTACAGTGATAGTAACCTTTAATCTCAAAACTTAATTTGGAATCTCAGGTAATTAAAAAATGACACTTCCAAATCCCTTTTAGCTACAGTCTGTGTAGGATTCTTGGGATAGAGTGAGTCTCATACGAGTGTTTTTCATGAATTCTTGTGATGGCTTGGCTCTGAAGAAAAGTTTTAGTATCAGCATTTTGGCATGGAGAAAGCTTTACTATCTTAGATTGCACAAAATGACCTTTTTTTCACCTTAACATTATGCATTTGTAGTAATCATTGTATGCCCAAACATATTGGGATCCCGTTAATTCCTCTACCATTTTATCTGAAGTAATTGGAAACCCAGGCCCTAGCATTTGAAAATTATTGTCATGACTTAATTGTACTTATAATGTGACTAGAGATAAAACTCATTCAGAAAAGCTGAGATATAATAATCTTTCTGAAAATATAAGGCTGAAGATCCATTCCTACTAACTCTGTCAAGCAACTTTCTAAAAAACTTCTTTTGCTAAAGAACGGAAGCCAATAACCTATATTTTCTGTTGTTCACACTTGTTTAAAATTTGTATTTTTATTAATGTATGTTTGCAGTACATAATGATTACATTCATTGTGGGGAGTTGGAATATGTGCATAACACAGCTTAATTCTTTTTATGTCCCCTTCCCTACCCACTTCCATCTCTTGGTCCCCTTCCCATTTGTGAAGGATCTGTCTCTGTGTTTCCTATAGGAAAAACAGGGAGACAGCCTATATATTTTAGGATCAAGAGTGACCAAGAGCCACTTTTTAGTTTCCTTTAAGATGCCTCTGGCCACCAGTGGCACATCTATACTTTTTGTTCTTGACACTTTGAATGCATTCTCTCTCTCTCTCTCTCTCTCTCTCTCTCTCTCTCTCTCTCTCTCTCTCTGTGTGTGTGTGTGTGTGTGTGTGTGTGTGTGTGTGTCTGTCTCTGTCTCTGTCTCTGATTCTCTCTCTCTCTGAGACAGGGTCTCTCACTGTTCCAGGCTGGCCTTGAGCTCATTAAGTAGCCTAGATTGGCCTAAAACTCGCAGAAATCCTCCTGCCTCAGCCAGCCACCACAACCAGTTCTGAGTCCTTTTTCTGATAGTACAAAGTAGAACAGTCTCCTTTCCTGTCTCAGGAGTTCCCATAGTAATATTCCTTCGTTATGCTCTATGGGAAATAAGGGTTTCCCCCACCAGCCAGAGAATTAAAAGTCCACAACTGCTTATCCCCACCTTTAGTCATCACACAATCCCCTCTTCCTTACATTTCCCATCCCCACACTCTGAAAATCTCAGCCTATCAGAAGAGAAATGATATTTAGGATGTTGCTTCTGAAAGGTTGTTGGCACTTACTTGAGAGATTAGATTTTATCAGATCACTCCCTGGATCTTTCCTTCACCTTTGGCATTTTTTGCTGTACCATATGATGTCTCATTCTCTCTGAGCGAGAAGATATTCAGTGCTAACATTCACTTCTCAGAGTCATAACTAACAATATTGCTAGCGTTTGCTTACTACACGCAAATTCTTGGAAGAAAAAGGGATATGTGTTGTAAAAGGGCTATGTACTTCTTTTTAGTGCATGTGAAGAAATTTACCAAATTGAATGGCACTTAGAATAAAAGTGAACAATTCTGCCTAGAAAAGCAAACTACAAAAATGTCTGAAAGCACTCTATTCTGAACCTTTAAAAATTCACTATGAGACAAATTTAGTTTTAGAAAAGATTAAAAAAAAAAAAAAGAATATGGCTTTGCTCTGTTGGGTAGGTTTCACCTAAAAGTGAAATCTTTTTTTAAAAATTTCTCATTTTGTTTTTGTTTTTAGCTAGAGGAATTTTGATAGTAACAACCAATTCACAAACTGTGAAATCTGAAAACATGCAAAGTGGTCATAATGAATCCAGTGGCTTCAATACCTTGAGGTGTCTACTCAGCAGAGATTCTGAGCGGCTCTGACGGCCCATGAGAAAGTGACTATGTATCATTTTAATGACATCGGAAACTGTAGTAAATCTAGAAGATTATATTCTTTTCTTAGAGGAAAAAATTTTCTCCACTGTGAATTTTTTTAATATAGAAAATAAAATGTCAAGAAGAAGCAATACCCCGGTCCTGTTTAGTCTGTGATAAGCACAGTTTACTCATTCATTCATTCATTCATTCATTCAAAAAACATTTACTGTATTAAGAATCTAGTACAAGTCAACCACTATTAGTCAATAATTAATTAATATATTATTCCTCTTTACTGATACAGGTGAGAAAAGATGGACATGTGGGAAAATATACTTCAAAGTAATACCTGTTTCTGTTAATCTACAACTGTTCAGAAAACAAAGTGATTAATGTTTCTCAGATATCACCAGAACTAATCCTATAACAAATTACTCTCTATATAGCTTTCTATGTCCTTTCTGTGTAACTATCAGAGAGGATGCTGTTGGCTCCGTGGCAGGACCTCTACATAAGGCCATAAACTACAGTGCCCATAGTATGCCCAGGAGTCAGGCAGTGTACCATCCACACAGAGTTCATGTGGTGGCTTGTGCCTAGCTCATGCTGGGCCCTCAATTTATTGAAAGAATAGATGAATGGATGTACATGTAGACGGATGGTTTATGGAGCAAATAACATATATGAGGTAGAAGAAGACAGAAGGGAAGCTATAGGGGTATGGCAAGTTTGTCTAGTTTTAAAATAAAGTCTTCTATATAATACTAGGGAAAAAATCTCATTTATAATAGCAGTAAGTATTTCAGGATAAAGTTAACCAGTAATGTCCAAAACTGATATGAGATAAATTTTAAAAACACTCCTGAAGGACACAAACATAGATTTGAATAAATGTGAAGTATGTCCTCTATTCTTGATTGAAAACATTATTAAACTCATCACTGAAAACTCATCATTTAAACATGAATTATTTATTTAATGCAATCCAAATGAAAACACTAACAAGAATTGACATTAACATTCAAGAATTGACAGGAAAAATAAATAATGCTGTTATTGTTTAATTATAAAGTGTCCCCAAAGACTCATGTATTGATAGCATAATCCACAATGTAAAGTTCAGAGATGAGGTCCAGAGAGGCAATTAGATGACAAGAGTGTTGATTTCATCAATAGATTAAGCCATTGATGAGTTCACAGGTGAATGACCCACTAGGAGGTGATGTCAAGCAGGAGGAAGTAGGTCACTGGAGGCATACCTTTGAAGGACATATCTTGTCCCTGGCTCCTTCCTCTATGGGTCCTCCCCTCTCACTGCTTCCTGGCTGCCCATGAGATGCACAGCTTTGCTCCACCTTGCCCTTCTACCATGACATTCTGCCTCATTTCAGGCCCACAACAATGGAACCAGCTGATCATGAGCTGAAACCTTTGAAACCATGAGCCAAATAAACTTTTCCTCCTTTAATTTTTTTTTTCTGTGGGTACCAGGGGTCAACCTCAGGACCTTGCGCGCCAGCAGGCGCCTATGCCGCTGAGCGATATCACCGGCCCTTTTTTCGTATGTGGGTTCTGGGAGTCGAACTCGGGCCCTCGTGCTTGCCAGGCAGGCGCTTAAGCCACTGAGCCATCTCACCAGCCCTCCTCCTTTAATTTGTATATGCCATTTTTGTCACAGGGTCTGAAAGGTTACTAACAAGAACAGTAAAAAAGAAAAATATGAAGGACTGTTTTACCAGTGTTAAAACACATTATAAAGCCTCTATAATGAAAGTACTTTGGTGCTAGTCAAATGAACAGGCAAGTGGAACCAACTAGAAAACCTAGATAGAGATTCAAATTCATGCAGAAATTCAGTATATGTTAAGAGTAGCATTTCAAATCATTGAGTCAGAAATAAACTTATATAGCCATTTGGGTAAATGTAAAATTATATCTCACAATTACAAGAATAAACTCCATATTCTTCAGAGATCCAAATGTAAAATTATAATAATAGCAAAAACAAAATATCTAAATAAACACCAAAAGAAAACATGAGTGAATATCTCTTTAATCTTAATGTGAGGAAAGGTTTTCCAACTAGGACTCAAAAATCTAGAGACAATGAAAACACATAAAAGTGATAAATTTAATCACATAAATTTAAAAACTTTTCCATCATTTCTGTGATATTCCTAGCAAAAATATTTAATCAGAATCAATCATAATGAAACGTTAGAGAAACCTAAACTAAGAGACATTCTACCAAATTATTAGCCTACAATTTTTTTATTGGTACATGTTTGTAGTATATGATTACATTCCTTGTGAGCAGTTGGTACATGTACATGACACATCTTAATTCTTTTTTTATCCACTTCCTCTTCCCACCACCCTCCCTCAATCTGTTGGACCCCTTCATTCACATATATATATATATAATGGACCCTTCTGCCTGTCTGTCCCTCTGTCTGTCCGTCCATCTGTCTGTCTGTCTATCTATCTATCTTAGGCTATAATGTTTTAAAGTGCCGAAATCAGGAATGTCACTGAAAGAATGAGTCTCTTCCACACTGAAGGAGACTAAAGGAATGTGATAACTAAATAAAACACATGATTCTGAACTTGATTTTTTGTTATAAAAGGACATTACTGGTACCACTGGTAAAACCTAAATGAAGTTTGAGGATTAGATGATAGTGATATATCAGTGTTAGTTTTCTGAATTGATGCTTGTATTATGATTATAAAGAAGACTTTCCTTGTGTGTAAGAAAATTGTACTAGTATTCAGGGAAGATATTATAAGTCACTCCCAAATGGTTCAGGAAGGAAAAAAACTCTGAATTATATTTGCAGCTTTCCTGACGAAATAAATTAAATTATCAAAAGGGACTTTAGAAGCTATCTGAAAATCTAAACAAAGGAATTACCAAGGAAATTTGGAATGTTGTTGAAAAGCAACCCCTAAACCACCATCAACTCCAGATGTTCTCACAGGAGAATTCTACTTAGCCTCTAAAGAACAGATAGTTCCAGTACCATCTAAATTCCTACAGAACATAAGAAAAGAAGTTAATCTTTCAAACTGCTTTCATAAAATGAGAAAACATTGATACTAGAATCCAAATATGACAGAAACACAGAAAGATCAATCTTTCTTATGAACGTCTGTTATAAATAAAATATTAACAAACAAAATTCAGCAGTACATTAAAAGAATAATAAATCATGACTAAATGGTATTTTATCTTGAAGTACAGGAAGAATTCCACATCAAAAAACTATTAATGTAATTTACCATATTAATAAATCAAAATGGCAAAATTATAAGATCATCTTTAAAGATATAAAAATGTATTAATTGTACTTAATATCCATTCTTCATAAAGAATCTATAAATAAAACAAATCAACAGATAGATGTTTTACTATATTAAAGAACTCACTTCCACTTTAAGGTGACATCATGTTAATTTAAGATTTTACCCTGGCAGTGTAAAATGATAAGTGATAAGAAATCAAAGATGTTCACTGCCACTCATCATTGCTCTGGAAGACCTGATTAATGCAATTAGAAAACACAAAGAAACTAAATGAATTAATATTAGCAAAAGGAAGTAAAAATACTATTGTTATTTCTAGGTAATAAAATTATATAAATATCACAAACACAAAATAATCAGTTGGAAAAACTGAGAGAATTCAGTAAGCTAGTAGTTACAAAATTGTATAGAAATAAATAAGCTTCACGTATGCAGATAACAACCAAGGTTGTGAACCCCACTACTAGCAGAGAAGTCAGCATTTCCAGGAATGTGTTTGGACTTTTTATTTATTATACAAATACACTTCAGAGGTGAGTTTTCCAAGCCCATAATCTGACTTTTGTCTCTGGTATTCTAGGATTTTCATTGTGGCTTTAATATTCTCAGTTTCACTATAAATTTGTTAGATATGGATTGGTTTACTTTCTCTCTTCAGAACTTGATATGCTCCTTTCATTTAAGATTTGTCTCTTTACAACTGGAGAATTTAAGCCATTTTTTTACTTAAATGTGTCTCCCCCATTTTCTCTATTTTTATTCCTATATCTATTCTATATTCATTACATACATATTGGAGTTGATCTGTCTATCCCCTATGCCTCTTAATATCCCATTCACATTTTCTATCCCTTATTTGGTTTGGGAATTCTCAGTGGATTTCCTATGTCTATCTCCCAAGTTTCTATTTCTGTTTTGGTTGTATTTCACCTACAGTTCAACTTTTGAATTAAGACTTTTTTTAATGTTAAACTTATTTGTAGATTTAAAATTTTAATTACATATTGTTACCTTTGAAAACAATTTTATTGAAATACAATTTATATACAATAAAATACATGCATTTAAAGTGTACGATTAGATAAGTTTTGACAAATGCATACACCCTTAAAGCAACCATTAATACACTGAAAATGCAGAACATTCCCACCATCTCTGAAAGTTTTCTTGTGATGAGGAAGTTTTTAGCAATTATTTCTTCAAATGTTTTTTCCTGCCTTGTCTTTCCACTTGTCCTCTGGAATTTCAACTATATGTATAATGAATGTTTGGATATTAAATCATAGTTTAAGTGACATTTTAATGCATTTGAGGCAGAGGAGGAATTTTTCACACAGCTCAAACTGTCTTACTTACTAGAGTGTGTAGACAGTTTTTAGTAACGTGTAAATACTCATTAATGCATGTAGTGGCTATATAATATATCATTGGTTTAACATTTTTTGACACTGAAGTTGTATAAAATTTTGCTAGTATAATTCTATAATGAATGCTTTTTTTACTTTAGAGGTTTTTTTACTTTTTTTTTCACTTTAGAGATTATTTTCTTAGCAAGTACTGAAACAAAAGTATGCATGTTTTTAAAGTTCCCAGTGTTTATTGCCAAAATATTCTTTTCTGTGTGTGTACATGGTTTTTTGAGATAGGGTCTCACTATGTAGTTCGGGCTGGCCTTGCACTCACTATGTAGCACAAGCTGGCCTTAATCTTGTGGCAATCCTCCTGCCTCAGCCTCCCAAGTCCTGCAATCACAGGCATGTGCCATCATTCCTGGCTCAAAATGTTCTTCTTTAAAGGGATGAGCCAGTTAAAAGGTGATTGGCAACCTATATCAGAGTGCCATACTCTAACCCTTCAACAGCTTTTTATATTTTAAATTTGTTTAATTCTTTGCTAATTTAAAAGATGAGAAAAATGACTTCTATTTATTTATTTATTTATTTTTTTTTTTTGTGGGTACCGCGGGGTCGACCTCAGGACCTCGCGCGCCAGCAGGCACCCGTGCCGCTGAGCGATATCACCGGCCCCTTTTTCGTATGTGGGTTCTGGGAGTCGAACTCGGGCCTTTGCGCTTGCCGGGCAGGCGCTTAAGCCGCTGAGCCATCTCACCGGCCCAGACTTCTATTTAAAATGTGTATTTGTTGTGTTACTAGGAAGATTGAGCATTCCTCCAGGTTTGTATAATAGCTATATTTACCTATTTGAGGATTGTCTCTGTGCACTTTGTACTTCATTTATTAGAGTTTTAACTGCTTTTCTTGCTTTGTATAACTCCTTTCATAATAAAGATATAAACCTCATCATATTTATGGCAATTTTCTGCACAAGCTATGATTTAATTAATCTGTAATTATTGTGAATGCATTCACTCTCCTTAAAGCTAAACTGATCCTGTGCCCGTTTTAGTAAAGTTGAAACTCAGAGTCACAGTTTCTTTATGAAATTACTGAAGCTGCAGCTCTGATTTTACCTTGATGTGGTTCAAAAACAGTCTGTAACATTGTACCTCTGAGGCATAGAGATTATAATGGTGACGTCCCCCAAGAGTAAGCTATGTTCCTGCAGTGCAGGACAAATAAAGGCTGCTGAGTTGAACAAATCATTGCTAATATATTGTGGAGTTACTCCAAGATCATTGCACATATCTGAGCTAGCTTGAATAATTAACCTCTGAAATATATTCACATGATCAAGAAAAATTCCTAGAAAAATTGCTAGACATGCCAAATAATCTGCCAACAATTAGGCTTTGACATATAAGCTATGGAAACACCGATGTGTGAGGATGAGCCATTTTCCCTCTATATGTATTATAGGCAGAATTAGGAAACAAACATAGTCTAGCTGCATTTTAAGAGTGGTTTGTGAAGACCCACTGTTGTGGGATGTGTGTTCAAGAAAATAGCTTAAAATTTATGAATACACAGTGGTACCTCATATTACGAACTTGTTTTGGAGAAGATAACTGTGTTAATGTTAGTGTGGGGAAGATAGCCGTGGTCATGTTTGTCACCCGATGCAGAGTTTGTGAACAGAAGCAAAATTTTGCTGATTGCTTTCGTTCGTTAACTGAATTGTTTGCAAACAGAAGTGTTCGTGAACTGACTATATATTGTGTAATGAGAGATTAGATACGAGACATAATTAGGAAAAAACATTTCACACCTAATAATCAGTATTATTCAGTTTAGAACTAATTAGCCCCCAAAAAGCCAAACCTGAATCATTGCCAACTGATTGAAATTGAACTGCTTTGGCCAACATTGCTAATACTATTAGTAAAGCCAAAAGTGGGAGAAAGCTCTCCCTGAATAGTGATGAAAATCACATCTTTAAATGTAGGTTTAAGTTCCTCCATTCAAGTAGAATTGCTTGGGTTTAAACTCAAGAGTAGAGTTGTATTGTTTGTTTTTTTAATTGTAAATGTAAATCTTACCATCTTTGCCTTTCTGCTCAGTGCAAGGTGGCTCAGAATGTCTTTTGCTACTGTGTAAGAGCCTCCAGCTGGTCCAGAACGCCTCCCAGTGTCCTGTTGTCTTCTGTGCTCAGTGACCACCAGTGACTCTCTCTGTAGCAGAACCCATTAGATCTCACCCCATTTTCCTACCCATTTGACTGGACAATTGAAAGCAAAAGAATCCAGAGCCTAGAAATTTCTTTTCTTTCTAAAAGCTACCCAAAGTGATGAATTTTATTTCAAACTTCCTACACAGAGCCACAAGACTTATTTTACACTACTTGGTTTCCACTTCTCAATGAAAGCAGTTGCACTAACCACAGTAATCAGTTCTTTTCACTAACAATAAAGCATAAATGTCACAGGTTTGAGCTTATTTATTTTTTAAAGGAGCACATTTAAAACCTTTAGAAAGTTGATGGCTGGAGCTAAGTGGTATAATGACCTCTCTTTTCAAATCAACATTGGACTCCAATTGTATTTCCAAGGGAAAAGGCTGTTGGCCCAGAGAAAGTGACCTTTGGAAGAATGACTACTGGTTACCTTGTCAGCCTCTGTGTTGCCTCCCATTACAAAGAACTAGCAAGTAATAAACTATTTACTGCTTGCACTTATCTATCCCCTAAAGGGTACTTTTTGGGGGGGAAAAGGCAATTGATTTTTTTCTATCCATAGTCATCATCTTATACTTAGGTCATCTAACTGCCTACTACTGCTTATGTTCAATTCTTAGGGTACCTTATATAACAAAGTTTTTTTTTTTTTTGACAGATGTTAAAAGCTTAGTGCTTTCGCACACCATAAAATAACATCTAGAATTGTAGACAGATTAAGTGCAGAGACAAGAGAGACAAAGGTTTTCTTGTCCTAGAGGATCTCATTTGAACCAAGCTATTAAATGAATGCCAAAATTCTCTCCCATCCGCTCCAACTGTTTTTATTCTGGTGAATTAAGAATTATCTTGAACTCTGAAAATTTCTTTTGGACTTCGTTTTGAAAATGTGAATTCACTTAATCTCTCTATATCCTGGTTTTCACATCTGAAAAATAAGGAAATTATTTTTACTGCTGAGATAGTTTAATATAAAGAAGTGTATTTGAATTATATATAGCAAGAAACTTATATTCTTATGATTAGTTTGCATAATGGAACAAACTTTTACACGTGGAAGTCAGCAGGATTTTTTTTGTGTGTGTGTGTGGGTACCGGGGGTCGACCCCAGGACCTCGCGTGCCAGCAGGCACCCATGCCGCTGAGCGATATCACCGGCCCTCTTTTCATATGTGGGTTCTGGGAGTCGAACTTGGGCCCTCGCACTTGCCAGGCAGGCGCTTACGCCGCTGAGCCATCTCACCGGCCCCAGCAGGATATTTTTAAAAACAAATAAGTTGTGTGTAAATATTTTCAATTGGCATCTTTCGGAGGTTCATACTTGTGGGGGACCACCTGGATGGCTGTCCTTGAGAGAAGAGCAACTATCTTCATCTTGGCTGAACCTGGCCCTAATTCCACCTATTGATATGTACAGAGCTGGCTAGGACTTTTCCTTATCTCTTTAATTGGCTTTAGACAATGCAAATAGGTCCAGCCGAGGTCCTGATGTGTAGTCTTTGAAGCAAAGCGACAGGCCTGTGTTTCCCCGCCCTTTGCTCCCAATACATGGTTGAGCCTGGCGGGATGGAGAGCCGTGCTCCACGCTGTCGGCTGGGATCGAGCCTCGAGAAAGAAGCTACGACTTCCCAGGGCACAAAAGATTATACATCGGAGCTGAAGCACCGACCCCAAAACATTAGATACTATCTTGAATTGTGTTATGCAGATTACTCCTTCTGCATATACTTCCCTCTGCCTTTGCAAAGGTGATTTTCAGGCCTAGCCCAGCTCACGAGACTCACGTACTTCCCGAGACTCACGTAATTCCCGCCACTCTCACAGTCACTCATCCCCGAGCCACTCCCCTCCTTCAGAATTAATAAAACCCGGGTTCGGCCCTGGGTCGTGGCTTTTGTCCCAGTAGCCACCATCTTGGCTGGACTTAGGACCCCTTGGCTCCCCACAACTATAGATATGCCTTAGTGTCTTTATTCTCGCCGTGGGTTGCACTGGATGTGGTAGATTGGAATTAACTCGGTAGAATTCCAATAACTTCCTTTTGGGTTTACAAATCTAACTTCCTGGACCGTGACAAGGACCAGGAAGGGCTCTCTATACATACTTTTTGTTATTAAGGCTATGTATGTGGGGCAGTAGATTAATAGGCATGGTCTGTCACAGAGATCTAGGACACATGTTATAAAAAAGAAAAAAATGCCAACGAAGATGCCAAGAGGAACTCTGATACACTGTTGATGTAGCCATTATGAAAAACGTATACTGTTTAGAACTGCCGTATGATCTAGCAATCCCACTGCTGTGTTGCATAGCCAAAGGAAATGAAAGTAGCGTATTAACAAAACATCTGCAATCACATGTTTACTGTAGCACTGTTCACCATACTATAGCACTATTCACAAAAGATATGGCATCAAGCTAGGTCTCCATATGGATGAATGGATGAAGAAAATGTGATATGCACACAGGCACATGCATTTGCACCACATACCCACACCCATACCACCACACAGACACAGACACCCCACTGGAATATTATTCTGCCATAAGAAAGAATGAAATGCTGTCATTTAAAGCAACATGGATGGACTGGAGGATATCACATTAAGTGAAATAAGTCAGACATGAAAGAGAAATACCATATATTATAGAAGCTTAAAAGTTGTTTTCATAGAAGTAGAGAATAGAATAGTGGTTACCAGAGCCCAGGAAGAATATAGGAGAGGGAGGAGTGGAAGAGGATGGTTAATGGGTACATAGGTACAATTGGATAAAAGAAATAATTTCTACTGTCCTATAGCACATATTGGCACCAGTTAATTGAATATTTCAAGATAACAAAGAGTATTTTTAATAAACCCAACACAGAGAAATGAGATATTTCTGAGGTGATAGGTATGCCAATCACACTGATCTGAGCATTACACATTATATACATGTATTGAAATGTCACGTTCTACAAATATGTACAATTACTGTCTATTAAAATGAAAAAATATTTTTAAAAGAAATAATTTTAAACAGTAGTTTTATAGCTTTGTGTAGTATATCAACACTAACAAAATTCCTTATAACTAATAAGTAATTCTGTTGATTTGTCAGCTTGTCCTCTAGATCCTTAGGGCATTTTTTGTAAAGTAAAGAAGTTCTTTTTTGGAGGGGTCTTACCTTTAGCAGCCAGGACAAGTCACCATCTGTACAGACTTAAAGGCGTGTGGCCATATTTCTCTTGTTACTTGAAGACAGTGCTATAAACACAAAATAGTGGAAAAAATGGAGAAAGCGAAGGTTATTTTATTATGCAAAATCCTCTATGGGGCAGAGCAACTGATTCCTCTACTTCTCTGTATGACACGGGACCTCATTCACTGAAACAACTAAAGTTAGAGAATTGTGGAGATCACTTGCAGAACCATATCACTCACTCATGGTTGGGAGTGATTGATATAAAGCACATGTTAATTTCGGTAACTTTCCAGAAATTGAGAGTTCCAGTGCACGCACACTCTAGAACATAGGTGAAGTGCTAGATACCAAACCGACCAGAACGCTTTGGTCTTGATCCACTTATAGGACTCATTAACCTGGGGACACATGAAAGAAATTCTTCAGTAAGGGAACAAATAAGTTTTATGTCCTCTGTAGCACATTTTTCAGGATTGTGCCTTGCAACAGTTGTTCTCGTGGAAGTACCTGGCACATCCAAAATTATATATATATTCATACATATAATATTTGAATGGACACAACCATGAATATATTTAAGGCAAATAGTAAGTTTGTGTTTTTTTTTTTTAATGTGGCCTCAGCTGGGAATGGCAGCACATGTCTGTAATCCTATTTCTCCAAAAATAAGATCTAACTGAAAACTAGAGATAAAAAGTGTCAGCCCAATCACCTTGCCTTACCTGCCATTACAGTGTAGCTACCTAGCAAGAGAATAGCGATGTATAATCTTCTGCATGACACTGGCCATCACCATGGTAACAACCAGTCCTTATTTTCTGGTTAGGTCTTATTTTGGGGGAAACAAGATCCCAGCACTCTGGGAGGCTGAGGCAAGAGGACTGCAAGTTTGACCCAACCTGGGCAACTTAGTGACTTAGCAAGACCCTGTCTCAAATAAATAAATATATAAACAAACAAGTAAACAAAAAAGGGGCTAGAGATATATCTTAATGAAAATGCCCTGGGTTCAATCTGCAGTACCACAAAAATGAGAAAGAGAGAGAGAGAGAAAGAGGAGGAGGGGAAGGAGAAAGAGGAGGAGAAGGAAAAGAAAGAGGGGATAAAAGAAAAGAAAATTAAAGAGAAAAGAAATGTATGCTTTGGTAGTGGTCTTCCTTCAGTGAGCCAGGGGTGTTAGGCACCAGTGTGGGGTTGGCTCTTCTCTTTCTGACCCATGCTTTCTATCTCTGGGTCTTCAGACCAGTGATGCTGAAGGCCATAAGAGGAGCCTAGGTAGGACAGGGCAGGCAAGCAGACATAGGAGAAACAAGCACACTCCTTTTTACCCCAACCCTAGGGAATAGTGACCTTCCTTTCTCTGTCAAGGGAAATACCTATCAAGGCGTGTCCTGTTTGCTGGGTTAAAAAGGAAATTAGAGGCCCTGAAAGAAGGGAAGTAAGGAACTAATGTAATGACCATGACTTGGGATGGTAATGTCTACTTTACTGATGACATATTATGTGTCAGAAAGTTTGTAAGTGCTGGAGATAGAAGCACGATACACATGGTTCTTTCTCTCAGAGAAGTTAAGAAATTAGTGAGAAAGGAAAAGCATAAGAGGTGACATAACCAGAGTCATAGTTAATCAAGAAAGTTCTCCCTGAAGAAGTGACATTAAAAATGAGATCTAAAGGGTCACTAAAATGTAGCCCACCAAAGGTACAGTGGCAGAAGGAAGTTAGCAGGTGCCAGAGACCTTGGGCAGGAGGGAAACTAGTGTTCTTAGAACTGAAGAAAAGCCATAATGAATAGAGTGCAGAGGGCAGAAGCAAGAGTGAGCAAGATGAGACTGAAGAGCTCAGCAGGGCCAGATCATGCAAGACATCTTAGCCCAACTTAATTATTTTGATCTTTGTCCTAAGAACATTGGAAAGTCATTAGCTGACTCTAATTTAGTAAGAGATTGACATTTTTTACTTACATTTTTGAAATACATTTTTAAATGCTGCAGAATAGAAAGTGTAATTTGTG
The DNA here is from genome assembly GCA_028451465.1 of Erethizon dorsatum. NCBI lineage: Eukaryota > Metazoa > Chordata > Mammalia > Rodentia > Erethizontidae > Erethizon > Erethizon dorsatum. The sequence continues at coordinate 61,002,615 of CM051838.1, forward strand.
GTATCTTAGTCACTTTCTCATCACTGAGACACAATACCCACCACCCACAGCTTAAAGAGAGGTTTATTTTGGCTCACAATTTTTAGAGGCTTCAGTCCATGGTTGGCAGCCTCAAACACAGAAACAGCAGTGGAGAAAATCTGCTCACATCAAGGCAGCCAGAAATCAGAGAGAAAAGGGAGGACCCAGGGAGGGAGGTATACCCTTCAAGGTCAAGGCCCCAGTGCCTGCCTCAAACCAGGACCCACCCACTAACAGCAAGTCACCCCTGAAATTATTAGAGGCCTAATCCATGAGCTAACCACCTTCCAAGCACATGAGGTTTTGGGGGGACACCCTAGATCTAAACCATAACAAGTGGATACTAAAGACCATGGAGAAGCTGCTGCAGGAGTCCCTGTAAGTGATGAGCTTGCTGTGGGCGAGGCTGGTCCTCCTGAGGATGCACTGGATTGCTTACATCTGTTGTGGACAGGGAGAGGTTCTTATCCAGGAGGACTTCTCACTCTCTGGCTTGTGCTGATGGCTGCATTCTTGTGTCATTTACTAAGGGAGGGCATGCTGGAAAAGGACTGATTTGATGAAAAAATATAAAGTCTAGTTTAAGCATACTTAATTAGAAACATATTTGAGACACTGGAGGAGATGTTTCACACTGAGCATAGGTTCTGTCCCGAGGCTTTTATGCTTGCTGGTTATCCCATCTGGAACTTTCTTCTTCCAGTTATTTTCATGGCTTTACCCCTCATTCTATTCAGGTCTCTGTTCAGTTAGCTTATATTTGGGGGCTTCTTTATCATGTTGTCCAAAAGCAGCCCCCTCCCATTGCTTTTCATTATCCAATGTGAGGACAATGACTTCTCTGGTTTCTGGTGCCCTTTGGTAGGCAACCCTACCTAATAATTTCTTTCCTTTTTTTTTTTTTTTTGTGAGTACCAGGGGTTGACCTCAGGACCTCGCGCACCAGCAGGCGCCTGTGCCGCTGAGCGATATCACCGGCCCTTTTCTCGTAGTGGGTACCGGGAGTTGAACTCAGTACCTCGCACTTGCCACACAGGCGCTTATGCCACTGAGCCATCTCACCAGCCCCTTAATAATTTCTTGCCACAACATCCATCCTTAATGGTCATTATCTTCCCAGGGTTCCCCTGGCTACCAAAGCCCCACCTTATTCTAAAGCAGTGGCTGTTTTTGTTTTGTTTTGTTTTGTTTTGTTTTCAAACCGTCATTGTGGTGCTAGGATTATTTGTTTGTTTTTAATTTTTTCTCAATTTCTAAGGTCATGTTTGATTTTGGACGGAGTTAGAGACAAGTCCTAATGAATATATTATGGTAACAACTATTTTCCCCAGCTTAGTTGGCTACTTAATGTTCACAGGAGTGAGAAGATAATGGTTCGAATTTAGTGTTTCCTCTCTGGCTTTCAGAAAACAATTTGGAGTTTAATTTCTATCAAAATAATACATGTATATAACAATAAAAAGAACAACAAAAAGATATATAAGGACTTATAATGAAAAGCAACAATCTTCTAGCCCATTTTTCCCTCCAGTAACAGCCAAATAAACATTTTCATTTTCTAGTGATTATCTCTACATAGTAAATATGCTCATAATGCTTTTTTTTTTTATTTAAGCTACTGTCTTTTATTCCCTGCAAAAAGAGGATTAGATCATTCTTTTCTTTAGCTTGTTTTCCACGTATTCTAAATTTTAGTAGTTATTTTAGTTCTCCAATTAGGTGCATTTGAATTTTTAAACAATTACTTATTTAGCTAATATTTCTTGCCTATTCTTATTTGTAAATGTTTATTTAATGAGTTTTTCTTGACTTCTCTGTAAGATGAGGATATTCGTATTATCATTATGTAAATATTGTTCACCGAATGGGAAAGAGGTGTCTGGCTTCCAACGTCATGACCCCTGGACAACTCAAAGGCTAATACTGTATTGATATAATGAATATTCCTGCATGAATTATGTTTCTATATTTTTCTTCTAAATCTCATCATAGTTTAGTTTAGTTTCTTTATTTGGAGCATTTTTTTTAGAAATTTTTGTTTATCTTTTTTCTGAATGTTTCTACCTTTTTCTTCTTGAGGGAAGAAATATTTGCTTTTTTATAATCATATCACAAACATCGTCTATTCCCTTTTGTTTGCTATTTATTGCTTGCACCCATTCTATTTTTCTTGATATTTTTGATGATTCCATTTTCATAAGATTTTTGTTTATCTATACAATATCTTTTTCTGTTTCCTGCATGCTGATGGTTTTCTACATACGTTCGAGACATTCTCTAATTGTATTGATTGTTCAGGTAGCTGTTCTGGGCACCCTCCTTGTTTTTCTCATTAGTTCTCTAGCATCATTAGGATGACTGACCAGGTCTATATACCTGAGAGGTGGAGATAGGAAGAGAGGTGGCCATAAGTAGAGCTGGCCTCCTAATTTCAAAATGGTAACGGCAGCACATACCCACCCTAATAATTCTGAATCTCCTCAAAAAGTTCACTAAATCTTAAGAGAAGAGCACTCTGACTTTTGTCTGGGAATAAAATTATGGCTGGCCTGGAGAGGAAAGGTAGAAGTCTCTATTCATATCCACAGCATGGGCTTTGTCTTCACTTTGTTTAATCTGCCAGCTGGCTCTTCTCATTTTCTATCTTCTAGAAATTTCTCAAAATCTCAACATTAGTCAGCTTTCCATTGCTGTGACAAAATGTCTGAGAAAAATAATTTGAAGGAAGAAAGGTTTATTTTGACTCATGGTTTCTAAGTTTTCAATCCATAACCTGCTGCCTCCACTGTTTCTAAGCCCGTGATGAAGCAGAACATCATGCTATAAGGGTGCGATAGAGCAAAGCTGCTCACATCACAGTACACTATCTCACATGCCAGTCATCTCTGGAGACACCCTCAAAGATACACTCAGAAGTGTGCCTTACAAGATTCCTAGGTGTTTCTCAATCCAATCAAGTTGACAATAAAGTTTAACCATCATGATTACACGCCTTGTCAACTTGATACTTATGGTTTGTGTCTGGATGTCCCCACAGAGCCTCATGCAGTCAAGGGGGCAGGCTTCTAGAGTTTGTGATTGATTCATGGTCCAGTTCTGGGATTATGGGTGTGAGTGCTACACCCACCCTAAGGTGGGTAGCCTACATACAGTATAAGGGAGGGAAAGAGGCTTGCTCTCTCTCTCACACTCCTCCCTTTCTGCTCTTGTTGCTTTTGCTGTTTTCTGCCACCATGAACTGTTGCCCTCTGCCATGTGCCACCCTGCCTTGGAGCCAGCTGATTATGGATTGAAACCTCTACAAACTGTGAGATAAATAAATCTTTCCTCCTTTAACTTTGGGTGTTGGGTATTTTGTCCCAGCAATGAGAAAAAAGTAACCAAGACAATACTTAATCATATCTCCTTAAACCACAATTACTGTTTAAATAACAAGGTCATAATTCTCCTGACATAATATAACTGTTCTGCATATGACCCATAACCCTCTAATTCTTTTCCCAAAGTCTTCAGAAGTTCCGGCATTCTTCAAAAGTCCAAGCCCAGGGCTGGTGAGATGGCTCAGCGGCATAAGCACCTGCCTGGCAAGAGCGAGGGCCTGAGTTCGACTCCCGGAACCCACATATGAAAAAAGTGCCAGTGATATCTCTCAGTGGCACAGGTGCCTGTTGGTGTGTGAGGTCCTGAGTTCGACCCCCGGTACCCACAAAAAAAAAAAAAAAAAGTCCAAGCCCAAAGTCTCCTCTGAGACAAAAGTTAAATTATTAGCTGTGAGTCCCTGTAAAAATAAAAAGGCAAATTAATACTTCCAAAATAAAATAATGTGATAGGCACAGGGTAAACATTTCCATTCCAAAAGGAAGGAACAAGAAAATAGTAGAGGCATCAGACCAAAGCAAGATTAAAAGCCACCAGGGAAAACATTAAGTCCTATAGCTCTATGTCTGGCATTTGAGGCATTTGATGTTATGATGTGATCTCCAAAGGGCTCTCTCTTAGGCTGGCTTTGCTCACTTCCTTCACCTATCCTTGGGAGACACTCTATGTTCAGGGCCTCTGTAACTTCAGAGGGTTTCCAGCACCTTCGTTTCACTCTCATAGCTTCATGAGCTATGAAGAGCTCTCAAGGGCTAACCACAGGGATTCTGACCATGTCATACATTTTCTGGGTGCTCAGGCCTTATTTTAAAATCTAGTTTGATGCCTGCATAACCCCATAATTCTTGCATTCTCCATGCCTGCAAGATTATCACCACATGGATGATGCCAAGTTCTGCTGCCAGCTCAAAACATAGCTTGGTCTGCTTGAACTTCAGTGGTAGTGGCGTCTGGTTGTCTTGATGGCTGAGCATAGTGAGGAGAATTCCAGGAACTAAGCCCTAGGTGACCCTGCTCTAGCAGGGGTGCAGGGAGCTCTCTTCCTAAATGAAATGTTTACACTTTTACATCCTCAAGCCTGCTGAAGCCTGATTCCAGGGGTTCTTGCTAATTCCTGAGATACCCTGAAAGCATTTTTTTTTGTGTGCTGGTTCAAACTGTAGGCTTCTTTGTAATGGCATTAATCTCTTCACCAGCCACATATCCTTTGGTCTTAGTCTTACACATGCTTCTTTTCTGGCCAAATTGCAGGTTTTAAAAATCTTTCTGGTCTGCTTTTTGTTCCTAAATCTCAGTATAAATCTGGCTAAAAGAAGCCACAATACTCATAGTGCAGACTGAATGCTGTGCTACTTGAACATTTTCTCCACCAAATTAATTAGTATATCACGTTTAAATTCAGCCCCACAGAAAGTCTTAGGACATGGATAAAATGTACCCAATTTTTTGCAAGAATGTAACACAAATGATCTCTTGTCTAGTTCTCAAGAGAGTCTTTATTTCCTTAGAAACCTCATGAGCACAATATTTATTATTTGCATTCCTATCAGGATTCTGATTTCCAGAATTTCTCATCAAATTCTGCTTACAGCATTTTAGATTTTCTCTAGCCAGTTTCTCCAAACTTTTCCAAATCCCTCCCATAAACCAGCTCCAAGGGCTTTTGAACCTAATTATTAGCTATAGTCACAGCAACAACCTCACTTCTCAGTATTAATTTTCTGTGTTAGCTTTTTGTCACTGTAACAACATAACTGAGATAAACAAGTTAAAGGAGGAAAGATTTATTTTGGCTCATGGTTTCAGAGGATTGAGTTCATGGTCAGCTAGCTCCTTTGCATTTAGGCCTGTGGTAAGGCAGAAACATTATGGCAGACGAGCATAGTGGAGGAAAGTTGCTCACCTCATGGCAGCCAGGAAGCAGAGAAGGAAAAAGAGAGAGGCTGAGAAGAAGTGGCTGGAGGACAAGATATAATCCTCTTAAGGTCGTGCATCCATGACCAAATACTTTCAACTAGGCCCCACCTGCAAAGTTTCTATCACCTTCCAAAAATGCTATCAAATTATGAATCTATCAGTGTTTTAATCCACTGATAAACTGAGAGCCCTCATGATCCAATCTCCTTCCAAAAGCCTATTAGCTGGCAACCAAGCCCCTAGCACATGGCCTTTGGACATGTTTTATATTCATTCCATAATAATCTCTGCTTCACTGATGTTAAAGGTGTTTCATATTCCTTTACTATCATATTATTGGGAATGAGAGAGAGAGAGAAAGAGAGAGACAGAGAAAGTACTTGTTCTAATTCGCTGCTTGAACCAGGAAATCCTAGTCGATCTTGAAATCTCAGAAATCCCTGTATATCTTGAAATGCCTACATGTATCAAATTCCTATAAAATGCTATCTGAACAAGAAAATAAAATATTTTGAATATTCCACTAATCTCCAATGTTCTATAGATTGAGAAATTGTAGCCTAACACAGTTCGTTGCACTGAACTCAAAATGAGAAAATCATATTACATAATTGTCATTGACTTAATCTTTTAGGTGAAAATTTAAATATCACATTCAGTGAGTGGCTCCTGTAATATATAAAATGCTAACTAGACACACAATTATGAAACACTCAGCAGACCTAGTCTCAGATAAAATGGAAAATTTCACAGGAGGCAAAGGATAGAAGGAGATGGAAGAGGGTAATGAATTCATGAGTCATTCAGTAGAACTTCCTGTGTCAGAAAAAATGAGCACCAGATTTTCTGTAAACATTTAATTTCCATTTGAATGTCACTATTGAGTTTGCTATAATTACCTCTTTAGGGAAATGTTTTCACTATCTGACTATAATTAGCTCCAAGGATATTTTCAGTTTGCCCTTTGTTCTTGCTTTACTGTTCTTCAGACCTCTTCAATCTAAAGTCTATTTTCCACTCAAGTTAGACACTCTTTTGAAGTGTTTTTCTACCTGATATGTTGTTTCTTTAATCTAAATAAATCAGATCTCTTGACCTCTTGTTGGTAGTTACCTTCTTATATCAGCAGTTTTTGTTTCTAGAATTTAAGATTTCTCTTAATATTTTGTCTCTCAAATCAAATTTTCATATAATGTACCAGTGAATCTTTTATTCAACTACAAAACAGTACCCTAGCCATTAGAAATCCTTTGCATCACCTTTCATCACACTGGATGGACCTTCCCTTAAAAATATTTACACTGTACATGATACATCTCTTGGTGAGGTCGCCTAGGGCAAATTTGAGAGTTGTATGCTATTCAGTACCGTATGTGAACTCTGTGCTGTTAGCCCATAAACTTTACAAGTGTTACATTATCAAATGACAAGACTGAAAGCCACTCATGTAAACTCTGAGCCCAATTTCATCCATCCATTCATTCATTCAACACCAATTCTGTGTCAGACATTAGGCTAGGCACAAAGAGCAATAATGAATTAAAAGCAAATTAGAGGGCCGGTAATATAGCTCAGCAGCATAAGCGCCTGCCTGACAAGCACGAGGTCCTGAGTTTAACTCCCGGTACCTGCATATTAAAAAAAAAAAAAAGCAAATTAGACCCTGGTTTTATACAGCTAGCAATCTATTCTAGAAGAAAATTTCAGTGATAATACTATGAAGGAAAAATATAGGTAATGTTAACCCTGATGGAAAAAGTAGTATTTAAGAAAATTTGCTTGAGATCAGATATGAAATATCAAATATATTTACTTGCAAACATTTGTATAAATAATACTTAAGAGGTATTTGGGGGGCCGGTGAGATGGCTCAGCGGCTTAAGCGCCTGCCCGGCAAGCGCGAGGGCCCGAGTTCGACTCCCGGATCCCACATACGAAAAAGGGGCCGGTGATATCGCTCAGCGGCACGGGCGCCTGTTGGCGCACGAGGTCCTGAGGTCGACCCCCCGGTACCCACAAAAAAAAAAAAAAAAAAGAGGTATTTGGGCTTCAGCATCATTTTTTTAAAGTAACAGCTTTATTGATATATAATTCACAAATCATGTAATTCACTGTTTTAAATCTACAGTTCAATGTGTTTTTAGTGTACTAGATTGTTAATTTTTGACTTGTGATGAAGTACATACAACATAAAATTTGGCATTTTAACTTTTAAGTATACAATTCTGTGCCATAAGTTAATTTCACAATGTTATGCAACTATCATTGGTATTTCCAAAACTTTTTCACCCTCCCAAACTGAATTTCTTCCTCCTCCAATCCCTAGTAACCTGTATGCTACTTTCTAATTATGAGTTTGCTTATTCTAGGTCCCTTATATAAATGAAGTCATATATTTGCCCTTTTATGTCAATCTTATTTCTCTTAATGTTTTCAAGCTTTATTAATATTGTAGTAAATTATGTATCAGAACTTTATTCCTTTTTATAGTTGAAAAATATTTCATAGTTCAATAATTTTATATATATAAATAATTAAATAATAAATAAATATATAAAAAATATATATTATATATTATATATATAAATATATATATAATATATATAAATAATATAATAATATATATTATGATATATATAATATATATTATATATTATTATAACATATATTATAATATCATATTATAATATGATAATAATTATATAATATAATAATTATTATTAATATAATATTATATAATTTAATATATTATATGTTTTTATATATGATATATTATATATTATATATTAATATAATATATGTTTATATTATATATAATATATTATATATTAGTATGTAATTAATATATAATATAATGATTAATATAATATGTATTATAATATATAATATATATTGTATTATATATTATATATAAATAATATAATATATAAATATATATAAATATATATATGTAAATATATATATAAATAATAAATATAATTTTCTGTTGATAACAATTTATCTGTTGTTTTTGCTTTTTAGCTATTGTCAATAGTGCCACAATGGACATTGGTCTAAAAGTATCTGATTCCCCACTTTCAATTCTTTGGGTTATACTTAGGAATATGGGTCATACTGCTGGGTCACATGGCAATTCTATGTCTAGCTTTTTGAAGACTTACCAAACTGTCTTCCACAGTGGCTATACCATTTTACATTACATTGGAAGACTACATATAGGTTCCAGTTCCTCCACATTCTCACCAATGGCTATTTTCATTTTAAAAGATTATAACCATCCTAGTAGTGGTGAAGTAATAGTCTATTTTTAACTTTTAGAAAAACTGCCAGACAGTTTTTGAAAGTGCTATACCATTTTTGCATTTCTCTAACTAATGTATGAGAGTTCCAGTTGCCAACAACTTTTAAATTCTAGCCATACTAGTGGGTATATAATAACATCTCATTGTGTTTTGAATTTGTATTTCTTTAACTAAATATTGAATATACTTCCATTGTTATTCAAATATCTTCTTTGGAAAAATATGTGTTCTGTTCCTTTGCCCATTTTCTAATTGGCTTGTCTTTTTATTTGAATTGTAAGAGTTCTAGTGGAAACAGTTTTAACTCCAATCCAACTGGTCAACATTTTTAAAGAAGCTCTCAATCCCAATGAAGTAGAGATGTCTATGTATAACGCTTAGAAAACTGTTCTGAGTCTTCAATTACTGCAAAGATTTATTAGGGGTAATTAGTTCCTTGATTTAGTTCCCTTAGGGTTTCCATATGAAGTGAAAGGATAAATTCTGCAAAAGAAGAGAATTTAACTTTAATCCAAATTAATAATGAAATAGCAAATTTCATTGCATACCTTCACATTTTACTATTTTCCTATACAAAATTTTTCCTAGACTTCTTATTAGATTCATGTTTAATTCTTTCCCAGATGTTTATATCTAGCCTACTATGTATTGCCTCCCATTTGGTTAAAATCAGTGAGTTCTATAATTTATACCATTGCTGGTCATGGACCATTTTGATGCCTGTCAAATTAACTCACATTTGCTTAATGTCAAAATGCATTCAATGTTATTAGTGACAAATAGTACATGGGATTTATAAAGCAGTTTCTACATACAAAGCACTCTTCAGTGAGTAACTAATTATAATTTATAATATACCTGAAAGATAGATTTATTATTAATAATATTTGTTCTGATGTCAAACTCCATGAATTAATCACTTGGCATAATGACTAATGTGATGTAAGTTAATTGAGAAGAATCTCTGCTTTTCAACTTACAGGCAACTCTTTCTTCAGATATATCACCTATCTCTTGGCAGATTTTTTTTTCAAAAGTAATACATCAAAATGTTACTAAAACTTGATAAATTATAGCTTGTTTTAATAGAGGAACTATGAATAAAAATCTGCCTTTCAGTATTTGATTTCAAGATGAAAGGAAAAAGAAATGATTCAATTTTTTAAGTTTGAAAAGTAAATGTCTTAAGAAGTGATTAATCTCCTTAAAGCACTCTGAATTTCAAGTGGGTTATTTAAATATATAACAGTAAAACAAGTTCAGTGATTACTTAGGGTAAAGAAAGTGCTAGGAACCATGAGAACTGGGTTCTAATTCAAGCCCTGACATGAACTACTCTGGTGATTCTGAGCAGGTCTCCTGACCTCCTGAGCAGGTCTCCTAACCTTGATATTTCACATATACAATCAGAGGGTCAGAGTAGGTCAGTTTCCTAAAATGAGAGAGTGTTGTCTGAATATAAGCCTAATTATCAATTGTTTGGCTCATATAATTTTTAAAAAAATTTTTTTTTATTTCGTCTTTTTCTAAAATAATAGATTCAGATTACTAACTTCTTTTAAAAAGAGATCAGGAGATCTGGCAACAGTGGTCCCCAGCTCTGCGAGACATTTATTTGGGAGTAAGTAGCTGCTGCCCTTGCTAAACAAAACATGGCTGTGTAGATACCACCCTTAGCTCAGATTACTCATTCATGTTACTTGCCCAGCTTCTGTAATCACTTGAGGTTACTACGAAAACAACTACAAAAAGTAGAACATTTTAGGTCTTTTATCTGGTATCTGTGGAATCGGCAGCAGAATTCTTAGATACCTCTTGAAATTCCTACTACATGATATGTATCCCTTGTATAATCCCCTCTCATTGAATGTGGTCTGGACCTGTGATATGTGAATATGGGAATATCACTGTCATTATTATGCTTTATTATATGGCAAGAGATGTTCCGATTAAGGTCCCTAACTAGTGACTGTGAGTTAATCAAAGGGAAAATATCCTAAATGGACCAGGCCGAATCAAAAAAGACAAGAGCTAATAATAGATGCTTCCTTCTTGATCTCGAAGAAGCAGACAGTCATGTTTTGAACTGCTTACAGCATGGAGAAGGTGGCCATTAGGAGCTGAGGTCCTTGATCTCATGACTGTAAGGAAATGAATTCTACTAACAACCTGAATGAGTCTGGGAAAAAGATGTCTAACATTGGCCGACATCGCCCATCTCTATCCAGTACTTTAGTTTCAGCCTTGTAAGACCTTAAGCAGAAGGCCCAGCTAACTCATACCAAGAGTCCTAGTCCAAAAACACTGAAAAATAAATGAGTGTTCTTTAAAGTCATTAACTGTTTGGTAATTTTTTATGTAGCAATAGAAATCATATAATGGGCTATACTTATTCAGTGGTAGAGTGCTTGCCTAGCATGCCTAACATGTGTGAGGTCCAGGGTTGAATCCCCAGCAAAGAAGAGAAAGAGGGAGAATAAGGAGCAGGAAGAGGAGGAGGAGGAGGAAGAGGAGGAAGAAGAGGGGAAGGAAGAGGAAAGAAGGAGAAGAAAAATGGTAAGGAGAAGGTGGAAGAAGGAGAGGTAAAGGAGCAGGAGGTGAGAGAAAAGAAAACTAATGTGGTACCTGTAAAGGAATGATAAAAAGAAGACGTAAAAATAAGGGAGGAAAGAGGCTGGGTGGAAGAAAAGGAAGAATTGCAAACAAATGAATTCTTTTAAGTAGTCTTGCTTATGTAGTGGTATAGAGAAGCAATTATGAAACAATGCTGAATGTATAATAGGTTTAAGCAAATGAATAAATATGTTGACATTGTTGGGTTCTCAATAAGGAAAATGGGATACAAAATATGGAATCAAGGAAGGCAAGAAAGAATCCCATGGAAAAGATTGGGAATTGGAGATATCAATGTAAACTCGAAATGTCTAAAATGTATAAATGTGTATATATATGTAGTAGTTGTCTATTAATACACAACAATTACACTAAAATTTAGCAGCCTAAAACAACAAACATTTATAGGCACCATGGAAAACCAAAGAGATTCTGCAAAAATTAAAATCATGACTACCATGTGATCCAGCAATACCACTACTGAATATACATCCAGAGAAAATGAAATCTGTTGAAGAGATCTCTGTAGTCCCATATTCATTGCAGTTCTAGTCACAATATCCCAGAAATGGAAACAAACTAAATTTTCACCAATTGATGAATGGATAAAGAATATGAGCTACACATACAGAATGGAATACTATTCAGCAATATAAAAGAATAAAATCCTGTCATTTACAACACATGGATGGAACTGGAGATCATTATGTTAAGTAAAATAATTCAGCCCAAGAAAGACAAGTACCACCTGATCTCACTCACATATGGAATCTGAAAAAGTTGATCTCATAGAAATTCAGAGTGGAATGGTTTCACCAGAAGCTGCAGAGAATAGGGGAGAGAGAGGAATGGGGAGAAGGTGGCCAATGGGTACTGAGTTATAATTAGATAGGAACCAGAAGTTCCCGTGTGCTATCACACGTGGGGTGACTATAGATAGCAGTGATGTACTGTACATTCCAAAAGGTCAGAAAGGAGAATTTTGAAGGGTTTCACAATAAAGAGGTGATAGAGGAATATGTTTTATTTTGAGCATTACACAATATATACATATATCACAATATTACATGGGGGTGTGGTGATAAACATCTGTAATCCCAGCTACATGGGAGGCTGAGACAGGAGGACTGGAAGTTTGAGGCCCTCCTGAGCAATTTAGCAAGACCATGTCTCAAAATAAAATTTAGAAAAAAGGGCTTGGAATGTAGTTCAGTGTTCCATGGGTCTAATTCGTAATACAGAAAAAAATTACATAGTAGTCAATTAATATGCATAATTTTTAAGTTTTTATGTACAGGTTTAAAGTATCTTTAAATTAAAAAATATTTGTAACCTCACAGTTCATGTGGGTCAGGGATCTGCTTAGCTGAGTGATTCTCACCATCCCTCATGAAGTTGTTATCAAACTGTTGACTTAAACTGTAGTAATCTTAAAGGTTGAATGAGACTGTAGGATCTACTTCCAAGCCCCCTAACATGGCTGTTGGCAGAAAATTTCAGTTCTTCACTACATGATCCTCTCCATAAGCTACTAACACCATGGGACCTGGCTGCACACAGAGAGAGTAATGAAAGACAGAGACTAAAATGGAAGTCACTCTATAACCTAATCTCAGAAGTGAGACACCATGACCTTGCCACGTTCTGATGGTCACACAGACCAGACTTCACACAGTGTTATGTGTACACAAGAATATGAATAACAAGAGACAGGGATCACTGAGGGACACCTTGGAGGCTGACTCTCATAGTGCATGTCTTTGTGTTTATGTATATATTTGTGTGTATATATATTATATATATAATATATATATGTATATACATGTGTGTGTGTGTATACACACATGTGGGTATGCATGCATATATTTCTTAGCTCTATCTGTTGAAAGGACCAAGAAGCAAAGATATGCCAGTAGCAGTCAGTATACCTATTACCCAGGTTCTAGATTATAATATCATTCCCCAGTAAAAACCACTAGGGCTTTCAGAGAAATAGATTACAGGATTTGGCCAGAGGCAGAGTAGGTACATCTTGTTATTCCACAAAGTAAAAAATACTCAAAAGCATGACAGGAGCATGTCACAAAGGCACAGAAACCAACTGAATGGATTCCCATTGGTCAAATCTAGGACAATTTGAACACGAAAATAATAAGGTAAAATAATAAGCTATAAGTCATTGAAAAAATATGATCCCATGAGTTCTTCTAATCCTAGATAAGTAGAATAGAAGACTACATGGATAGATAGATAATAGGAAGTAAGTGACTTCTTTGCTTAAAGTAGAATGACGCAGGCTTACTGAAAATGTAGAGGGAGTACTGGATTTGGTAGATCATCATTTACAATTATAATGGTAAAGAACTGTGCTATGGTTTCAATATCTTACCACCATGAGGAAAGGGCCATTGCTACATGTGGTCTAATTTTATTTTCATCTATTGTAATGATTGGTGTTGGCACAGTCAGACTGGTAGTCCAGTCCTGCCATTTGATAATTAACTGCCAAAACCAATTTTGATTATTTTCATAGTTAGATAATATGCTGATCACTAAATAAGGCATGACACCAAGCCAACAAGCTGGTTGTTTTAATGACAAAGCTATCTTTTCTTGCATACTGTGACTGCTAGTTGAGGCATTTTTAAAAGGACATTCTTCAGAAAGATAAGCAAAATTTCAATAAATATAAAATTTAGTTAGAAGATTGAGTTAGAATTTGAACAGCTGTATCTTGAACTGATTCCCAGAATTTTTTAAAGTACTAGAACAAATATTACAAGAAATTATGTAAGTCTATAACAGAAGTTTTATCTTTTTGGTGATTTGCCTTTTTAGTAACAATAGCAACTTACTAGAAACATGAACAGTCACTAAAAATCTATACAACACACACACAAAACAGACCAGACACCCTGGAATTTTCACCAAACTGTACTCCATACCTTGAATTCTGTGTCCTGTTGACCCATGAAGACAGGATGACACTCTTGTGTAGCCACTATGCTTTTGACCTATTCCAATCTACAAGGTATCTCAGGTTTATTTGGAAGGATGGAAATTCATGAGCACATTTTTAAAAAATGTATCCCTTTGTTTTGGAAATAACACTCTCTGTTATTTTAATACGCAAAAGATACAGAAAAGTCCTACTTGAACCTTTGCTCCCAACCATTCAATTTCCCTTTTTGGAGCAATCAGGGATAAGAGTTTCTGATTATCTTTCTAGGCATATTTTGGGTATATACAAGTGAATATTAATATACTCTGTCTTCTTTCATGGCTGACAGCTACTATATACACTATCTTGCACCTTGTTTTTATTTTTCACTTTCATGTTTCTTAAAGATCATTTCATATCAGCTCATAAAGAATATTTCCAAAGCTGGACATGGTGGCTCATGCTTTTAATTCCAGCATTCAGGAGGCTAAGGCACAAGGATCACCAAGAGTTCAAGGCCAGCCTGAACTATAAAGTGAATACAAGGCCAGCCTGAACTACAAAGTGAGACCCTGTCTTAAATTTTTTTCCTTTATTTTCTACAATTAATTTCATTATATGACTGTACAATTATTTAAGTAGCTCACTACTGGAAAATATTTAGGTTGTCTTATATCTTTAGCTTTTGCAAGTGATGCTGCCATAAATATCTTTATATATGTGTCAATTTTCACATTCTTTTTTTTTGGGGGGGTACTGGGGGTCAACCTCAGGACCTTGTGAGCCAGAAGGTGCCTGTGCCACTGAGCGATATCACCGGCCCTTTTTTCACATGTGGGTTCCGGGAGTCGAACTCAGGCCATTGTGCTTGCCAGGCAGGCGCTTATGCTGCTGAGCCATCTCACCAGCCCCCAATTTTCACATTCTTGAACACATCTATAAGATAAAGTTTTAGAAGTAGAATTGCTAGGTCAAAGAAAAACCATTTATCAATGTGATGATTACCATGAAATTTTTCTCCATAGAAGTGGCACCAAATTTACATCTCCCTGTAATATAGCAATGTGTCTGTTGATGTTGATTATAAATAAAAAATTATTTTATTTATTTTAATAAAATTTTATTCGCACTTCTCTTGTCATAAATAAGATTGACCACTATATGTAAAAGCCCCCTTATATTTTTTGTGAAGTATAATTTCATAGTTTTTCCACATTTTTTTCTTGGATTGTGGATATTTTCCTTTTAGATTTTAGGAGGTCTATACATTCTTAGGAAAATTTACTTAAGGTCTCTAATACAACCTGTGAATACTTTTCCAAGTTGATTATTATAGAGATTCTTCTATAATATCTTTTTAGAAAACATTTTATTGAACTGCAGTATACATATAAAACATGCCTAAATTAGTAATTTTTTACAGTGAAGACCCTCATGTAATCACCACCCAGATCAAGAAATATAATGTTTTTAACATTCACAGACATATTTTTAATTGCAAAACAGTACAAAAATAGATCTTTCAAACAGGTGAATCATTTTGGACCTATTAGAGATTATAGAGAACTAACTTTTTAATTAATTCTCATTTCTTAGTGGAGTTGTTAGGACAGTGATTTCAAAAAGTTATGTTTGGCCGGCAATATAGCTCAGCGGTGCGGTGCCTGTCTAGCAAGCGCAAGGTCCTGAGTTTGATTCCCAGTAGCCCCCCAAAAAAGGAAGTTATGTTTTATAGAGGAGCACAGTGTTGTAATGATTTGTTTTCCTAGATAGATTGTATATTTTAACACTGGTTTACTCATATTCTTCTCTGATGAACTAAAATACCTCCTACAGTGAGTATTAGGAAGGTAGCTGTCTTAGTTATTTTTCTTATTGCTGAGACAAAATCCCTGGCACCCAAAATTAAAGGAGGAAAGGTTTATTTAGCTCACAGTTTTTAGAGGTTTCAGTTCATAGTTAGCTGGCTCCAAGGCAGGGTGACATGGCAGAGAGGCATCACAGAGAAGGCAAGCAGAAGGCAGCAAGCAACAAACAAGGACAACAGCAGCCCTCTTTCTGTCTCTTATATTTTATCTGGGCTACCTAGCCTTAGGGCAAGTAGCACTCACACCCTTAATCCTAGCATCACACCTCTGGGTCAATCCCGGCATCACATCCTTGATCTCAGCATCACACACCCTAGATCCAGTCACCTATGAAAAGCCCCACCTATGACTGCATGAAACTTTGGAGGGACATCTAGATACAAGACATAAGAGGAGCCATGTAGAATGAGAAAGGCCCCAGAAGAGTGTTTCAGTTTGCTGTGGGAGCAAAGCTCTAAGGAGGTTCCACTGTACTCATATTCACTGCTAATTACTTGAGGCTTTCTAATGCATTGAAAATAATATGGAAGCTTTTCTTTTTGGGTCAATGATTCATTCCAATGTTCATTTCCTATAAATATTCTAAATGTTCTAAATGATTTTCCACTGAAATTTCTTTACAAGTTGAGCTCTAAGAGCCTATGGCAGCAATATTCAAACCAATAATTTCAGGGCTGAGCACACAGCAGCATAAAGTCTCTTTCATTTAAAAAGATACACAGAAAGCTTGACCCTAGACCATATCTAATACTTATTAAGAATAACAGAAGAAATCTTTAAATAAGTACAATGGCGCCCACAAAGAACCCAGAACTCAGCGACCGGCTCCACCTGAGGAATCTAGGTGACTGGCCCCTCCCCCTACACTGAGGGACCACTATCACCACTATCACCATTCCTATTCAGTATAGTTCTGGAAACATTAGCCAGAACAATTAGACAAGAGAGAGAAATAAAAGGAATAAGGATAGGAAAGGAAGAAGTTAAATTGTCATTATCTGCAGATGACATGATACTCTACATAGAAGACTCCAAAAACTCCACCAAAAGATGTCTAGAATTAATAATCAAATTCAGTAGCATAGCTGGATACAAAGTCAATGCTTGAAAATCAGTAACATTCCGGTACACAAACAACAAACACACCAAGAGAGAAATTAGGTTAATCACACCCTTCACAATATAGTCCCCACAAAAAATGAAATACTTAGGAATCAATCTAACATAGGAAATAAAAGATCATACATTGAAAATTACAGCACTCTGAAAAAAGAGATTGAAGAGGATAGCAGAAAATGGAACAATATCCCTTTCTCATGGATAGGAAGAACTAACATTATGAATATGGCCATACACCCAAAACTGTTATACATATTTAATGCAATCCTGATCAAAATACCATTAGCATACCTCACAGATCTAGAGAAAACTTTCTTAAAATTCATTTGGAAACAGAAGAGACCTAGAATAGCAAAGGCAATCCTGGGCAACAAAGGCAAGGCAGGAGGCATCACAATCCCTGACGTGAAATTGTACTACAAAGCTACTTTGATAAAATCAGCATGGTACTGGCAAAAAAAGCAGACCTGAGGATCAATGGAACATATTAGAAGATGCAGACACAACTCCAAATACACCAAGCCACCTTATCTTTGACAAAGGGGCCAAACATGTTCACTGGAAGAAAGATAGCCTCTTTAATAAATGGTGCTGGAAAAACTGGCTTTACATATGCTGAAGACTAAAACTAGACCCATGTCTATCACCATGCACTAAAGTAAAGTCAAAATGGATCAAAGATCTAAATGTTAAAACAGAAACACTAAAACTACTGGAAGACAAAGTAGGTAGAAATCTTAAAGACAGGGGTAGGCAGAGAGTTCATGAACAAAACACAAAGTGCATGGGAAGTACTTCAAAGAATCAATAACTGGGATCTCATCTTATTAAAAAGATTTGCACATCAAAAGAAATCACCAACAGAGTGAAAAGAAAACCCACAGAGTGGGGAAAGATTTTAGCAACTGTCCCTCAGACAAAGAACTTCTATCTAGAACATATAAAGAATTAAAAAAAATCAGGCCCCCTAAATTCAAAGAACCAATCCAAAAATGGGCATCTGAGATAAATACACACTTCTTAGGTGAAGAAATACAAATGGCAAATAAATATATGAAAAAATGTTCAACATCACTGGTCATTCAAAAGATGCAAATTAAAACAACACTGAGATTCCATCTCACCCCAGAAACAATGGCTATCATCAAGAAATCAACCAATAACAAATGCTGGAGGGCCTGTGGGGGAAAAGGAACACATCTCCACTGTTGGTGGGAGTGTAGGGTGGTGCAACCACTGTGGAAATCAGTGTGGAGAGTCCTCAAAAAACTAGGACTAGAGGTCCCATTTGACCCAGCTACTCACCTTCTCGGCATTTTCCCAGAAGAATTAAAAACATCATACCACAGCAATATATATGCACCCTTGTTTATACTAGCACAATTTGTAATAGCTAAATCTTGGAAACAATCCGAATGCCCATCCACCAAGGAATGGATAAAAATGATGTGTTATTTTTATATAATGGAGTACTACTCAGCTATAAAGAAGGATAAACTGGAGACTTTTATAGGTAAATGGATGCAACTTGAGACCATATTCATAAGTGAAATAAATCAGACTTGCATGTGTAAACACCATATTATCTTCCTAATGTAGGAAATTGAAAGAGTAAATAAGATCCAAAATCTACAATAGATATTGTGAAATGGAAAGAACCTGCTCAAAAGGAAAGAACAACTGGGATGGGGAAAAGAGAAAAGAAAGAAGGAAAAAGATATATATAAATAAATAGATATAATCTAAGATAATTATACTACTAATTTCTTTTAGTTCATTGGAAAGGTTTGTGCTTATATTGTTTGATTAATTTTGCATGCCTATATCTTGTAATCTGAGCAACTACTTTGAAGATAACAATATGCAATATATTAACCATTGTTAATTTTCTACTATCTTGTTTTGAAATTTTGTATCATTGTTTTTATTATTATTTTTCTCTTTAAAATAAATAAATAAGTACAATGGAACTATAATATCAAATCGGTACAGCTATATTTTGTCTTCTTACTATAACTTCTTTTTTAATAAGAAAGCACACTCCCAGCCCAAATTACAAATACATAAATCTATAGCAGATTGGTAGCCCATGAAAATCACAAATGAGTAACAAAAAGTTTCCAAATTCAGGCAGTCTAAGTAGAGTGTGTTCCAGCCTAAACTTGACCAGTGATGATTTTTACTTTAGGCTGAACCCCTGGCAAATCATGAAGAAAATGTATGAATTCTATAAATATAGGTCTGTGTTTTGGCTGATTTACATAAAAACACACCAAAGACTCCTTTCTTGCATAGTATTATTTTAAACTGTCCATGTAAGTTGTGCCTTTTATATTATGACTTCCCCAAAGTACAGTGAAACCAGAAAATCAATGGTACAGAGATTAAGAGACTAACGATAAACCATGATGTCTGTGATAATTTCTACAGAAGAAAGAGCTTTTCCTTCTGTCAGAGAATTTCACTCCCTTCTTTCTCTCTTCTTTCTTTCTTCTTCCTTCTTTCCTTCCTTCTTTCCTTCCTTTCCTTCCTTCCTTTCTTTCCTAAGGACCAGAA
Organism: Erethizon dorsatum; assembly: GCA_028451465.1. Taxonomy (NCBI): domain Eukaryota; kingdom Metazoa; phylum Chordata; class Mammalia; order Rodentia; family Erethizontidae; genus Erethizon; species Erethizon dorsatum. The sequence goes on from CM051838.1 coordinate 61,022,330, forward strand.
TGGGAAATAGCAAGACCCAGAAAACCCTTCTTCATCCACAAATAATAATGGCATTATCCTGATGGTCAATATTCAAATATGTAGTCTGGGGGCCGATGAGATGGGTCAGTGGCATAAGCGCCTGCCTGGCAAGCACGAGGGCCCGAGTTTGACTCCCGGAACCCACATATGAAGAAAGGGCCGGTGATATCGCTCAGCGGCACGGGCGCCTGCTGGTGTGCAAGGTCCTGAGGTCAACCCCTGGTACCCACACACACACAAAAAAAATATGTACTATGAATAATTCAGAACACTTGCAAACTTCAATAGGAATGGAGCAAGCATCAACTTTTTTCAGACTAGTTCTGTTTTCAGAAATACTCTACTGATCTTTCTTACCCAAATTTGATTAATGGCTAGGTCCAAGTAAAATACAAAGACAGGCGAAGCTTTTCATCTGTATCTTCCTGTTTTGCACCCTTTCCCAAATGTTTGCATTCACAACACAGCTCAGATCATTCATAGTCCTTGTCCACACTTGTACTAAAATGTCTGCACTTGGCTCCACCATGTAAGAGGCAATAGGGTGAAAGAAATGCTGAACAGATATCTGGATTTTCTGTATTCTTGACTTTGCAGCAAAGTAGGTGTCAGGTTAGAAATATCTCTCTACAGTTTCTATCCCAGTGGTCTCTAAGTACCTAAGACATTCAGCAATTTAATATTTTACACTAAAATATAAATGGCAACCAGGCTAGTCTTTCTCAAACTATGCTCAACACCTGAAAATAGACATATTTCCTCAATGTCAGCATGATTATTGGAACTGGTAGAAGGGCAAAGAAAGCATGGAGGAACCACAGAGTCATGAAGGAAAAAGGATGATGAGGAGAGAACATCAGAGGCTGTACTGACTATTCCTATTGCTTCTGCTCCTTCTAAAAATGCCAGTACAACCTGGAAGTGACTAGAAACTGAGTTATTTGGACATATAGTGTTACAGTTTGTGTCTAGATGTTCCCCCAAAGCCTCCTGCAATCATAGGGGCAGGCTTCTAGAGTTTGTGATTGATTCATAGTCCAATGCTGGGATTATGGGTGTGAGTGCTACACCCGCCCTGGGGCAGGTAGCCTGCATACAATATAAGAGAGGTAAAGAGGCTTGCTCTCACTCTCCTCCCCTTTTTGTTCTTGTTGCTTTTGCTCTCTTCTGCTACCATGAACTGTTACCCCTTTACCATGCAACCCTGCCTTGGAGCCAGCTGATTATGGAAAAAAACCTCCATGAACTGTGAGCTAAATAAACGTTTCGTTCCTTAACTTAGCATTTGGCCGGAGGGAAGGCTCTAGTGGAGCTGTGGATTGCGAGGTTGAAAAAGAGGATATTGGGTATTTTGTCTCAGCAATGAAAGAAAAGTACCTAAGACAGAATTTGGTACCAGGAGTGGGGTCATTGATGTGACATTGCCTGGCCACGTGGCTTAAGAGCCTTAGAAATTAATTTGGAAAGGTTTTGAGAGACTGGCCTAGAGTCAGCCCCTATATGCTGTAAACTATTTTGGAGACTCTGGTCAGAGCCTGAAAAATCAGAGTACTGATGGAAATGCTGCTGGTTAAGATGAAACTCAGTAGGCTTCTATTAAGAAGGACTGCTTTAGCTGCTGGATCCCAGGTAGTATATTGTGCTTTGGCAGAAAGTTGGTCTGTCTTTTGCTTGTGTTTAGAGATGTTACCTGGGTGGCAGAAAAATTTCAGTGTAGTTTACTGTTGGGATGGTGGCATGGTTACTGTTGAGAGCTTTTGGCCAGATCTATGTTTGAAATTAAGAGTGAAGAGCCAGCAAGGTGATCTGAAGCATTTGGCCAGAGGGAGGTTTCTAGTGGTACTGTGGATTGCAAGGTTGAAAAAGGGGAAAATGTGTTGTTAAGTACAGGACAATGGAAAAATTACCTGAAGCCTTTCACCTAAAGATAAGAGTGTATTTGAATTTCAGGAGATAGGTGATTTTTAGTCTTGCCATGCCCTGTTGTTAAAACTTAATGGAAGCAAGGATTGTGATTGTAATAACTCTTTTAATTTGATTTTAATGTAGTTTTTAGATATGTTTGTAATCAGGTTAGTCAAGGATTTTATTTTATTTTATTTTTTTACGTGGGTACCAGGAGTCGACCTCAGGACCTTACTCTTGCCAGCAAGCACTTGTGCTGCTGAGTGATATCACCGGCCCTTTTTTTCCTTTATGTGGGTTCTGGGAGAAGTCAGGACCTCGCGCTTACCAGGCAGGCATTTATGCCTCTGAGCTATCTCACCAGCCCAAAGTATTGTATTTTAACCTTGAGTTTTGATCACACTTTGAATATTTTTTTTTTTTTGGTGCTGAAATGAGTCCAATAAGAATTGTATTATGTAATTGTTACATTAATGTAAATATGAATAGATCAAGATATGTTAACTTTTCACAAATTTGCCCCGGAGACTATGGTTTAAGGAAATGTGTGTAGTTATCAAGTTCATCATGGGTGGATTGTCATGGATTGACAACTGGTGGTCAACTTGTAACACCCAGCTGAACTGAATCAGTGTGGTGCTGGGTGTGGAGGGCCCACCTAAGGATTGTTGCTAACAACATAAAAAGGAGAACTGGAGAGGAAGAGGTGGTGCTATTGGTTGTCCTGGGGCAGCTTGTCACACTGGCTTTCCTAATATGAACTCGGCTTTTCTCATCATCAGAGGAGCTCGGGACCTCATTGTTGCTGAGGATGGCTACGGCACTTTTTGGGAGAGCTCTGGTCCTTTGAGTGTTGCTTCCTGGCTCCAATGCAGATCCCTCAGCCTGGTGGCATAGATCCTTATCTTGCTGGTACAGACTTTCTAGCTTCCACTACTGACCTTTGGGCCTTCCCAGCACAGATCCGTGAAACAGACTTGCATGTGATGTTGTTGTAGGCTCTAGGCCTCCGTTGGACTCATTGGGGGCATTGTCATAGGCTCTAGGTCTTCAGCTGGACTCATGCAGGACATTACTGTGGGATCCAGGCCCTCAGCTGGATTCTTTGTGTCTCTAGTGTGTGGACAGATTTCCTGCACTCTTTTGTATTTTACTCTTTGGGTGAATATTATAAAATAATCCTATAAATTATGTGTCCTGTATTAAATTGTTTCCCTTGCAAACCCTGACTACAACATATGGCTTTTATATTTCCAGGCCGAAAATATTATATTGGTCCAGATTTCTGTAGTTCTGATACTTCTTTGATCCTTTACTGGTACTATAGTTATCTCTTACCTATCAAAATTTCACCTAAGGAACTGGCATAAAGGCTGGCATATAGACCAGTGGAGTAGAGTAGAAAACCCAGAAATAAAGGCTCGCAATACAGTCAGATGATTTTCATCAAAGGTGCCAAGATTATTCAGTGGGGGAAAGGACAGTCTTCTAATGAATGGTGCCGGGAAACCTGAATATCCAGAGGCAAAATGGTGAGGTTATACCTTTACTTGATACCATGTGCAAAAATTAACTCAATATAAATGAAGTCATAAATCTAAGAGATGAAACTGCAAAATTCTTCTATTAGAATAGTTCTTGAATAAAAATAATTTATAGTACACTTAAAAAACTAAAAAGCTTTTAGAAGAAAACATAGGGCAGAGCTGGGGATATAGCTCAGTGGCATAGCGCCTGCCTAGTAAGTGTGAAGTCATGAGTTCAATTCCTGATACCAAAAAAAAAGAAAAAAGAAAACATGGGGTAAAAGCTTCACAGCATTGAATTTCACTATGATTTCTTGTATATTATACCAAAACTGCAAGCAACAAAAGAAAAAACAGACAAGTTGGATGTCACAAAAATTTGGAATTTATGTATTAATGGATATCATCAACACAGTAAAGATGGAATTTAACCCTACTGAAGGGGAGAAATATTTTCAAATTGTATTATAAGGGATTAGTATCCAGAATATATATGAGGTGTGATTTAAAAATATGGTGAATGGGAGGAAAAAGATGGCGGATGAGTAAGAAGCAGGCAGCGAAACTCTCTCTAAAAGTTACCGTTGGAACATGGGAATATAGCGACTGGGAAAGCGCAGGAGGGGGGGGAGATGCCTCCCCGGAACCCAGAAAAGTTCTGAAGCACAATCTGGGACCCCCAGCACCAGTGAAGGGTGATTTCCAACAAAGAAGAAGGAGCAGACCACGCGCACGCACCTTCTACCATCCCAGGAATCGCAGCGCGACAGAAGCTCAATTCTACAGACACACGGTGACAGCTGGCACCCAGGGAGCCCCCACGGAGGATCCTGAGACAGCGGCGAGGCAGGGGAGCGGCGGAGAACTGCGCTGGCCGGTGGTGAGTGTCTCTCAGCCACAGCTGCCCCGCGCCAGAGAGCGACTGGCCGGGCGCCATTGTGGGGGGTGTGGCGAAACTCAGAGCGGCGTGAAAGAAAAACAGCGCTGGACACTCGTGCTCCAGACAGGGCAGCGCGGGGCCTCTCAGGCCCACGAAAGTGTGCTGAGGTCAGTAGGCGAACAAGACTGGTCTCTCAGCCACACCTGTCCCACGCCAGAGAGCGACTGGCCCGGCGCCATTGTGGGGGGCGTGGTGAAAATCAGAGCGGTGGGAAATCAGTGCAGGGAACCCGCGCTCCAGACAGTGCGCTGTGCCTCTCAGGCCCAGGGATAGTGAAAGGGCACTGAGAGTGGCAGGCGAGCTAGACTGGTCTCTGCCTGAAAGTACGGGCCTCTGCTCACCGCCTGCCAGACGGCCGCTCCTGGCTTACTGGGACCGACCTGCACGGAACAGGACTCTGTCACCACATGGTGCCTGCCTACAGCAGAGTCAACACCTGGAACTGATTCTTTTTATTTTTATTTATTTATTTTTTTTATTTTTTTCTCACTCATTTGATTTTTGTTCTGGCGAAGGGTTTTTTGGTTTTTTTTTTTTTTTTTTTTTTTTGGTGGGGTTTTATTTTTGTTTTGTCTGTTTTATTGTTTTTATCTTCGTTTTTGTTTCTGTATGTGTATTTGCTCTTTCCTTCATTATTCTCTCTGGTTTTTTATATGAGTGTAAACAGTGCCTCTAACTTCTTTGTGATTGTGGTTGTGATCTGTTCTTCCTTTTATCCCTTCCTTCTCTTTTTACCACCAGTCCTCTGCACCAGTGTCCCAATTTAAGTAGGATCCCTCTTGGTCCTCTAACCTTACATCTAATTCCTTCCTATTCTCCCAACACTCTCTTTCCTCCTTAACTCATTTTAAATTTAAACTCCTCAGGGAAAAATTGACATACATAGGACTTGTATACTGCATATAATTTTTCTGGTGTGTTTTAGATTTTGTTATATAACCGCAACTCTATACAGCTAAAAGTGGTAAATAACTGGTTAGTTCAGTCTGTCATTTTCTAGGCTGTGTTTGATGCTTTAGTTAACATTATAGCCAAATGTGAACTAATTCTTCTAAACATCTTTCCTTCCTGATATTTCGTGATTGAGATTGACTAAGGGACACAGAAAATACAGTGGCACAGTACCAAAGAATCAAGGACTGGGCCAAACAGGTAGCAACTTCGCATACCCAACGAATTGAAGAGGTAGGATCTGGCAGAAAGCTCAAAACCCAAAAGCAAGCTCCACTTGGAAGATACTGCAGAGAAGTAGTCATCTTATAAAGATCTTAAACACTAGCAATAAAGTAACCTACCATAGGTAATTTGCAAACATCAGCCCAGGAATTAAAGAAAGAAAAAATGAGATGACACTTAAACAAGATGCAACCCCAGACATCCAATTCACCAAAGGCAAACCTAGGGGGCAACGAGGTGGGACAATCCGAAAGCCACCCACCTGGCCTATCTGAAGTGGTAACAACAAAGCAACTGAATGAGGCTCTGGAAAAAATTAAAACAGAAATAATCTCACAGATAACTGCAGAGATAATGTCCACATTGAAGACCATGCTTAAGGACACTATAGCTGATACAGACAAAAAAAATAGATGAGCTTAAGAAAACTATAGAAACCATGAATGCTCAGCATAGGAAAGAAATGGAATCCATAAGGCAGATTCAAGCAGATATCCAAGAGAACAAAAATTCCATTGAAAGTATTTGTAGCAGATTAAGCCAATGCGAGGACAGAATCTCAGATATAGAAGACAGGCTTGCAATTAGTGATCATGAAAAGGAAGAATTCTTAAAAACATCAAGGGACCATGAAAAATCAATTCAGCAGCTGCTAGATGACTCAAAGATAAACAACTTAAGAATAATTGGAATAAATGAAAAAGCAGGAGATAGCATCAACGACATTAAAACCTTGTTCAAAGACATAATCAGGGAGAACTTTCCTGGAAGAGAAAAGGAATTTGATGCCCCTATAAGTGAAGCTTTTAGAACACCAACTAGACATGATCAAAAAAAAAAACTTCAGCCAGACATATTATAGTCAAGATCCCAGAAATTCAACAGAAGGGCAGAATCTTAAAAGCTGTTAGGGAGAAGAGACAAATCACCTATAAAGGAAAACCCATCAGAATCACAGCTGACTTTTCAGCACAAACCCTCAATTCAAGAAGAGCTTGGAATGATGTATTTCAAGCTCTAAAGGAAAATAATTTTCAACCCAGATTGATGTACCCTGCAAAACTATCTTTCAAAATTGATGGAGAAATAAAATACTTTCATGACAAAGAACATCTGAGAAAATTTATGACCACCAAACCAGCACTCCAAAATGTTCTGAATGACATTCTAGAAAGAGATAGGAACCCCAACAGAAGGAATCCACCAGGCAGGGTAGATAATTAAATAGCAGGAAAGGGGAAAAACAAAGAGTGGGAACCAACAACAGGAAAATATCATGACAAGTATAACTCAATACATATCAGTTTTAACCATCAATGTTAACGGTCTCAATTCACCAATCAAAAGGCACAGACTGGCAAAATGGATCAAGAAGCAAGATCCAACAATATGCTGTATACAAGAAACACATTTAATTCAGAAAGAAATTCATAGACTGCAAGTCAAAGAATGGAAGACAATTCTTCATGCCACAGGAACCCCAAAAAAAGCAGGGGTAGCTATTCTTTTTGCAGACAAAGTGAACTTCAAGCCAAGAAGGATTCAGAGAGATAAAGACGGTCATTACATCCTTGTAAAGGGAACAATCCAAGAGGAAGAGATAATGATCATAAATATATATGCGTCAAATACCAATGCACCCAGCTATATAAAACAAGTACTAAAGGACATGAAAAATCAAATAAGCACTAATACAATTATATTGGGAGATCTCAATACTCCACTGTCACAAAAAGACAGATCAACTGGACAGAAAATCAATAATGAAATAGTAGAACTGAACCAAACTTTTGAACAAATGGACTTAGTAGATGTCTACAGAGTGTTCCATCCCACAACATCAGAATACACATTTTTCTCAGCTGCACATGGGACGTTCTCCAAAATAGACCACATACTAGCTCATAAAACCTGCTTAAGTAAATGCAAAGGAATTGAAATTATCCCAGGCATATTATCAGACCATAGTGCAATGAAATTGGAAATCAATGGCAAAAGATCTCACAAAAACTCCCTAAACACATGGAAATTAAACAGCACCCTCCTGAACAACCAATGGGTCACAGATGAAATTAAAGAAGAAATTAGTCACTTTCTACAACTGAATGATAATGACAGTACAACATACCGGAACTTATGGGATACAATGAAAGCAGTCCTAAGAGGGAAATTTATAGCATTAAATACTTATAATCAGGAAAATAGAGCAAGCGCAAATAAACAACTTAAGGGTGAACCTCGAGCTTCTAGAAAAAGAAGAGCAGGTTAAGCCAAAAGCCCGTACAAGGGAGGAAATTATAAAGATCAGAGCAGAAATTAATGTATTGGAGACTAAAAAAACAATACAAAGAATCAATGAAGCAAAAAGTTGGTTCTTTGAAAGAATAAATAAGATTGACAAACCCTTATCCAACCTTATTGAAAAAAGAAAAGAAAAAACTCAAATCCATGCAATTGAAAATGAAAAGGGTGATATCACGACAGACCCTGCAGAAATCCAGAAGATCATCTATACCTATTTTGAAAATTTATATTCTACTAAGATGGAAAATGCAGAAGAAATGCACAGATTCCTAGATTCGTATGAATTACCAAAGCTGAATCAAGAAGATTTAAAAATCCTAAATAAACCAATATCAACCAATGAAATTGAAGATGTAATTAAAAGCCTCCCAACAAAGAAAAGCCCAGGCCCTGATGGATTCACTGCCGAATTCTACAAGAAATTTAGAGAAGACCTGACGCCCCTACTTCTCAAACTTTTCAATGAAATTGAAAGGGAAGCAATACTCCCAAATTCATTCCTGGAAGCAAGCATTACCCTGATACCAAAACCAGAGAAGGACCCAATTAAGAAAGAGAACTACAGGCCAATCTCCCTAATGAACATAGATGCAAAAATCCTTAATAAGATACTGGCAAACAGAATCCAACAAATCATCAAGAAGATTATACACCATGACCAAGTTGGATTCATCCCTGGGATGCAGGGATGGTTCAACATACGTAAATCAATAAATGTAATACACCATATTAACAGAACCAAAGACAAAAATCACATGATCATCTCAATAGATGCAGAAAAAGCTTTTGACAAAGTCCAGCACCTTTTCATGATAAAAACCCTACAGAAAATTGGAATAGAGGTTCTTTATCTCAATCTGGTTGAAGCTATCTATGACAAACCAATAGCCAATGTTATACTAAATGGCCAAAAACTGAAAGCCTTCCCTCTAAAATCAGGAACAAGACAAGGATGTCCACTGTCCCCACTCTTATTCAACATAGTTCTGGAAACTTTAGCCAGAGCAATTAGACAAGAGAAAGAAATAAAAGGAGTAATGATTGGAAAGGAAGAAGTTAAATTATCATTATTTGCAGATGACATGATACTCTACACAGAAGACCCCAAAAACTCCACTAAAAAACTGCTAGATTTAATAAGCAAATTCAGTAGTGTAGCTGGATACAAAGTCAAAACTCAAAAGTCAATAGCCTTCCTGTACACAAATAACAAACTTACTGAAAGAGAAATTAGGGAAACAATACCTTTCACAATAACATCCAAAAAAATGAAATACCTAGGAATCAACCTCACGAAGGATGTAAAAGACCTCTATACTGAAAACTACAGTACTCTGAAAAAGGAGATTGAAGAGGATATCAGAAAATGGAAAGATATCCCTTGCTCCTGGATAGGAAGAACCAATATAGTGAAAATGGCCATACTTCCAAAATTGTTATACAGATTTAATGCAGTTCCAATCAAAATTCCAACAGCATATCTCACAGAATTAGAGAAAACAATCCTAAAATTCATTTGGAATCAGAAGAGACCTAGAATAGCAAAGGCAATTCTGGGCAACAAATGCAAGGCAGGGGGCATCACAATCCCTGACTTGAAATTATACTATAAAGCTACTGTGATAAAAACAGTGTGGTACTGGCAAAAAAACAGATTAGAAGATGCTGAAACAACCCCAGACATACTAAGCCACCTTATCTTTGACAAAGGTGCCAAACACATTCACTGGAAGAAAGATAGCCTCTTTAATAAATGGTGCTGGAAAAACTGGCTCTACACATGCCAAAGATTAAAACTAGACCCATATCTTTCACCATGCACTAAACTAAATTCAAAATGGATCAGAGATCTAAATATTAAAACAGAAACATTAAATCTGCTGGAAGGTAGGATAGGTAAAACCCTTGGAGACATTGGTGTAGGCAAAGACTTTTTGAATAAAAACTCAACCGCACGGGAACTATCCCAAAGAATCAATAACTGGGATCTCATCTTATTAAAAAGCTTTTACACAGCAAGAGAAACCACCAACAGAGTGAAGAGACAACCCACAATGTGGGAAAAAATGTTTGCCAGCTGTTCCTCAGACAAAGGATTACTATCGAGAACATATAAAGAACTCAAAAAAATCAGACCTCCCAAATTTAAAGACCCAATCCAAAAATGGGCATCTGAGATGAATACACATTTCTCAGATGAAGAAATACTAATGGCAAATAAATATAGAAAAAAATGTGCAACATCACTAGTCATTTGAGAGATGCAAATTAAAACAACACTGAGATACCATCTCACCCCAGAAAGAATGGCTACTATAAAGAAATCAACTAATAACAAATGCTGGAGGGGCTGTGGGGAAAAAGGAACCCTTCTTCACTGTTGGTGGGAGTGTCAACTGGTAGAGCCACTGTGGAAGTCAGTGTTGAGATTCCTCAAAAAACTAAGGTTGGAGGTCCCATTTGACCCAGCTACTCCCCTTCTGGGCATCTTCCCAGAAGAATTAAAAACATCGTACCACAGCGATATATGTGCACCCATGTTTATAGCAGCACAATTTGTAATAGCCAGATCTTGGAAACAACCCAAATGCCCATCAACTGAGGATAAGAAAGATGTGGTATTTTTATACAATGGAGTACTATTCAGCCATAAAGAAGGATAAACTGGAGACTTTTATAGGTAAATGGATGCAACTCGAGAAAATACTCATAAGTGAAATAAACCAGAATCACATGTGTAAGCATCGTATTGTCTCTCTAGTATGAGAAACTGAAAGAGTAAATAAGATCCAAAATGTACAATAGACATGATGAATCAAAAAGAAACTGGTCAAAAGGAAAGAGAGACTGGAATAGGGAAAAGAAAGAAGGGAAAGGGAAAAAAATTGTATACATATATAAGATGGTTAAGATAGATACACTACCAATTTTACTTAGTTCATTGAAGAGTAAGGTTTGTGCCAATAATGTTTGGACAATTGAATGCTAATGTCTGGTATCCTGAATAACTAACTTAAAGATAGTAATACGTAATGTATTAACCATTGTTACCCTCCTATTATGTTGCTTTGAAAATTTGTTCTTCTTTTGATTTGTTTTGTTTTTTCTTCTCTTTAAAATAAATAAAAAAAATATGGTGAATGTTTAAATTTTAAAAATGTATTACAGGGCCGGTGATATGGCTCAGCGGCATAAGTGCCTGCCTGGCAAGCACAAGGTCCTGAGTTTGACTCCCGGTACTCACATAAAGGAAAAAAAAGGCTGGTGATATGGCTTAGCAGCACAGGTGCCTGCTGGCAAGCATGAGGTCCTGAGTTCGACTCCCGGTACCCACATAAAAAAAAAGTATTACAATAAAAGACACCCTGCCATCAATCTCCTTCAAATAGTCTCCCTCCCTTTAAACACATTTATCCCATCATTCTTGCCACTTTCTGAAGCAGCTCTGGAAGTTCTCTCGTGAATATTTTTAGTTTTGCTGTCCTGGCTGCCTGAATGTCCCAAAGTGATTCAAAATGTTTACCTTTTGGGATAAGCCAGAAGTTGCGTGGTGCAAAAGCTGGTGAATAGGGTGGATGAGGACAAGGACACACTGTAATATATTTATGAACATGCCTTTCCATTGGATGGCACTCCACAGCTGTATTCATTAGATTTTTAATCACATCTCATAAAGACACTCATGAAAGAAGATTTCCAGAATTACTTCAGAAAGAGGCAAGAACAAATGAATAAGTGTGTTTGAAGGAAGGAGTATTATTTTGAGCAGGTTTGTCTTACTTTCCTTAATGCTAGGATGCAATACCCAATACCAGCAAATTAAAGGAGGAGAGGTTTATTTGGGCTCACAGTTTGTAAAGTTTTCAGTCTGTAGTTGATGGCTCTAAGGCAGGACAGCCTGGCAGAGGATGACATGGTGTTCAGGAAGCAGAGCCTAGGAGCTGGGGAGGGAGATAAGCCCTTCCAGGCCATATCCCAGTGACCTGCCTCCTTTGATTAGGCCCCAGCCCCTAACAGCAAGTGAGCAATAAAACCCCATAATCTAACCACCTTTCAAAAGCCCCACCTTTGACTGCATGAGGCTTTGGGGTGACATCTACATATAAACCATAAAATAGATTAATAGCAATGTATATTTTATTATAATAATTTTTTTAAAAATTGAACATTTAATGCATATCTTAAAAAATTTTTATTAGTATGTTTGCAGTACATAGTGATTACATGCATTGTATTACATCTTATTCTTTTTACTTCCCCTTTCTCTCCCCCTTGCATCTCTAGATCCCTTTCCCATTTACAAAAGATCTATCTCCTTGATTCCTATAATGCATTCTTTATTTTGCTCCTTAAATTATTTATACTCTGGGTTTCTTTACAAGAGAAACCATTCAATATTTAAGCTTGTGTGTCTGATCGACATTTTTTTTTTTTTTTTTTTTTTTGGTACTGGGAATCAAACTGGGATCCTTGCGCTTGCCAGGCAGGTGCTGCACAACTAAGCTATATCCCTGGCCCATCAACACATATTTTGATTAAGCCTTGTAGAGCAACCTTAAAGTTCAATGCAAAAAGAGAACCAATTTAAAAATGAGAGAAGGGCCTGAATATTTCTCCAAAGAAGATGCATAAATGGCAAAAAAAAAAAGATGTTCAACACCACTTATCATTAGTGAAATGCAAATAAAAGCCACAGTGAGTTACTACCTTGTACCCACTCAGATGTGTACTATCAATGTAACAGAAAATAACAAGTACTGTATTGGTAAGGATATGGAGAAATTGAAACCCTGTGCACTGACTCTGAGAATATAAATGGTTATGGTTACTATGGAAAACAGAATGAGGTTATTTATAAAATTAAATATAGAATGACTATATGATCCAGCAAGTCTACTTTTGGATTCACTAAAGAATTGAACACAATCTTGAAGAAATATTTGAACATCCATGTTTACAGAAGTATTATTCACAAAAGCTAACACATTAAAGCAAGAATCCATCACCAGATAAACAGATAAACAAACTATAGTTTATTGGCCAATGACAATGTCCAGCTTCACAAAGGAAAGAAATTGTGATATATGCTATATAACAAGAGTGAACCTGCAGGAATTATGCTAAGTGAAATAAGCTAGTCACAAAAAGACAAATACTGTATGAGTCCACTTATATGAGCCACTTGGAGGAGTCTAATTAATAAAAAGTAAAATGATGGTTGTCAGGTATTAGGGAGGGAGGAAGGGTGGGTTGTTGTTTAATGCATATAGACTTTCAGTTTTTCAAAATGAAGAGTTCTAAAGATAGATGGTGTGACTGGGGATATAGCTCATCAGCACAGCACCTGCCTGGCAAGTTTGAGGTCCTCAGTTTGATTCCTGGTACCCACAAAAAAAAAAAAAAGAGAAAGAAAAAAAGTAGATGGTGACAATCATTGCACAATAATATGAATGTACTTAATATCACTGAATTTTGTGCTTTAAGATGATTAAATGGTAAATTTTAAAATATATGTATTTTACTATAATAAAAAATTTTATAAATTCATTTAAAGAATCCACAAATTCATTTTAATAAGGCATGAGTTGCATTTTGAACTTCAGATATGTAAGGTGTGAAGCTATTTAGGTAAGTAAACACATTAGTCCACAAGTTCCTTTACCACACTACAGATTCCATTATCTGTAATTATCACTATATTCTTCAGGACTAAACACAGTCTCTATCTTTAGCAAATGCTGGAAAAATACTGGTTGAATGAGACCAAAAAAAGAAATTTTTTCTTTCTCTTTTTTCCCACTATTGCTTAGTGGAAGAAAAAGAAATTAAAGTCTGATTTTAGTGGAGTGTTAGAAAAACACGGAAATTATTCATCATGATGATGTACTCATAGTTAGCAGCTGTTGGAAAAAGGTTTTTTGATGACCACTGATTTGAATTCTAAAACCATCACTTTTAAATACTTCTCAACCCCAACTGCACATGGAAATAATCTGGGCTATTAAAAAATATACAGATGCCCAGGTCCTTCCCTAGAGTAACTGAACCAGTTTCTAGGCATCAGTATATTTTATAATGACCTCAGATGGTTGTAATGCATAGTGCAATTTCTAGGAGCAACATATCTCCCAAAGATAAGATAAATTAAAAGACAACTATTGATGTAACATGGATAATCAGCCAGAGAAATACTAAGCTATGGTATCATAACAATTTAGTATTAATTATTAGAAAAAAGACAAAATTATCTTTTTTGGGCAGTGATTCAATTTCTTGTTTGTTTTTTGAGTCCATATCTAAAAGCCAATAACAATATTTAGAGCCCACTGCTATGACTTGGCAACACTTATGCTTTGGGCTGACTTAACTGTAGTATATTCCATCTTCAACACAATTTAGATATTGGCAAACAACGAAGATCAAGATTATCTGTGAGTCATAAACAATAGTATAGTCCACTACTGAAGAACTGGGTACTAGTCCAAAAAGGCAGCACATTTCATCCCTAATAAATTGGAACAGACTCAAAACCCAAAAGCCAGCTACACCTAGAAGACATCTCTGAAAATTAGTCAATTCCTAAGGAGGTCTAAATACTAATAATAAAGTTACCTACCATAAGCAATTTACAAGCCCTAATGCAGAAAACAAACAAACAAAAATAGAACATGAGAAAATGTGGAAGCACGATGCAACCCACAACCCCCAACTCACCCAAGGCAAAGCAAGGAGACATTGAGGTGGAAGAAATAAAAATCTCCCAGCTGAATTTTATGAAATGGTGGCAGCAGAAATAACAAAACTGATCAATAACTCTTATGACAAAAACAAAATAGATAATTAAAGAGATGATAACCATAATGAAGGAAATGATTAGTGAATCTAGGGTAGATACAGATAAAAATAATGGAGGAACTTAGGAAGACATGGAAATCATGGATGCCCAACATAGAAAAGAACTGGATTCCATAAAACAGATTCAAATAGAAATCCAGGAGATTAAAAATTCTACCAAAAATATACACAACAGAGTCAACCAATGTGAAGATAGTATATTAGATCTAGAAGACAGGGTTGTGGTTGGTGATCATCAAATGAAAGACCTCTTAAAAATAGCAAAGGACTACAAAAATTCAATCCAGCAGTTGCTAGATGATGCAAAGAAGACAAATATAAGATTAATTGGAATCAATGAAGAATCAGAAGATAGCACAAAAGGCATAAAAAACCTGCTCACAGAAGTAATAGCTGAAAACTTTCCAAGCATGGAAAAAGAACTTGAGATACAGATAAGTGAGGCATTATAGAATGCCAAATAGTCATGATCGAAAAAAAAAAAAAAACCTACACAAAGGCATATAATAAGTAAGATTCCAGAAGTTCAACAGAGAACAGAATATTAAAAGCTGTTAGGGAAAGAAACAAATCACCTATAAAGTAAAACCAATCAGAATAACAGCAGATTTCTCAATTTAAACTTTTAAATCAAGGAGAGCTTGGAGTGAAGTATTTCAAGCCATAAAAGTAAACAAACTCCAACCCAGAGTGGTGTACCCCACAAAACTATCTTTCAAAATTGATAGAGAAATAAGATACTTGCATGATAAAGAATATCTGAAGAAATTTATGAACACCAAACTAGCATTCCAAAACGTTCTGAAAAATATTCAAGAAAAAGATAATAAGGACAATTCCAAGAATCCCAATAAAATGAATCAGTCAGACAAAGCAAGCAGTTTTAACAGAGGGGAAAGAAAGGGAACCAACAACAGGGAAATAATATGACAAGGATAAGTCATTACATGCCAGTTATAACAATAAATATGAATGGTCTCAACTCACCAATCAAAAGAAACAGATTGGCAGAACGGATCAAGAAACAAGATCCAACAAAATGGTGCATACAAGAAATATATTTCACTCAAAAAGAAATTCGTAGACTAAAGGTCAAAGGGTGGGAAACAATATTCCATGTGACAGGAACCCAGAAAAAAGCAGGGGTAGCCTTTCTATTTGCAGATAAAGTGGATCTCAAGCCCAGACTGATAAAAAGAGACAAAGAAAATTACTACATACTTGTTAAGGGAACAATCCAAGAGAGAGAGATAACAATCATAAGTATATGTGCACCAAATAACAGTGCACCCAACTGTATAAAACAAACACTAATGGATGAGAAAAATTGGATAAGCACTAATACAATTGTAATGGGGAACCTCAATACCCCACTGTCACAAATAGATCAAATTCACAAGGAATCAACAAAGAAATATCAGAACTGAACCAAGCCTTTGAACAAATGCACTTGGTATCTACAGAGTGTTCCACCCAACAACAAAATATGCAATCTTTTCAAGTGCATACCAGACTTTCTCAAAAATAGACCATATACTGGATCATAGAAAATGCTTAACTAAATCCAAAGGAATTGAACTTATCCCAAACATCAGATCACAGTGCAGTGAGAATGGAAATCAGTGGCAAGAGAACCCACAAAAACTGCAGAACCACATAGAAATCAAATAACACCCTCTTGAACAACCAACAGGTCACAGATAAAATTAAAGAATAAATTAGTTAGTTTCTACATTGAAATGATAATGACAATATGACATACTGAAAGTTGTGGGACACAATGAAAGCATTCCTATAAGGGAAATTTATAGTGGTGAATTCCCACATCAGAAAAACAGAGTGGGCTCTAATAGATAACCTAATGTTAAACCTCTTCTAGACAAAGAAGAGCAAGTTCAA
This sequence comes from Erethizon dorsatum, assembly GCA_028451465.1. Taxonomy (NCBI): domain Eukaryota; kingdom Metazoa; phylum Chordata; class Mammalia; order Rodentia; family Erethizontidae; genus Erethizon; species Erethizon dorsatum. Next base: position 61,038,956 of record CM051838.1, read on the forward strand.
TCCAAAATGCATGTGAGGGGGAAAATCATAAAGATCAGAGCACAAATTAATGCAATTGAGACTAAAAAGTACAAAGAATCAATGAATCAAAGACTTGGTTCTTAGGCTGGTGAGATGGCTCAGCGGCGTGTCTGCCTGGCAAGCGCGAGGCCCAAGCGTTCAACTCCCAGAACCCACATATGAAAAAAGGGCCGGTGATATCGCTCAGCGGCACAGGTGCCTGCTGGCGCGCGAGGTCCTGAGGTCGACCCCCGGTACCCACAAAAAAAACAAACAAAAAAAAGACTTGGTTCTTTGAAGGATTAAATAAAATAGACAAACCCTTAGCAAACTTTATCAAAAAAGGAAAGAAAAACTCAAATCCATACAATTAGGAAGGAAAAGGGCAAAACCACAGCAGATCATACAGAAATCCAGAAGATCATCCATACCTACTTTGAGAACTTGTACTCTAATAAGATGGAAAACTCAGAAGAAATGGACAGATTCCCAGATACATACGAATTACCAAAGCTGAATCAAGAAGGTATAAAAATTATAACTATTCAAATATCAGTCAATGAAATTGAAAGAGTAATCTTAAAAAACTACCAACAAAGGAAGGCCCAAGTCCTGATGAATTCATTGCAAATTCTACAAGAACTTTAGAGAAGATCTAATGCCATGACTCCTCCAACTCTTTAATGAAATTGAAAGTGAAGCAATACTCCTAAACTCATTCCTGGAAGCAAGCATTACACTCATAACAAAACCAGAAAATGATCCAACCAAAAAGGAGAACCACAGGCCAATCTCCTTAATGAACATAGATGCAAAAATCCTCAATAAGATACTGGCACACAGAATGCAGCAAATCATCAAGAATATTGTACACCATGACCAAGTAGGATTTATTCCAGGGATGTAGAGATGGTTCAACATATACAGATCAATAAATAAAATACAACACAATAACAGAACCAAGGGTAAAAACCACATGGTCATCTCAATAGACAGAAAAAGCACTTGATGAAGTCCAACACATATTCATGATTTAAAAAAACCTACAGAAAATCGTAATAGGAGGTCTTTATCTCAATCTGATAAAAGCCATCTATGACAAACTAATAGCCAACATCATACTAAATGGTCAAAAACTGAAAGCTTTCACTCTAAAAGTGTATTTTTCAAGGCAGAATGTAGAAGCTACTAGTGTCTTAAATCCTAGACTCAGGATACAGGCACAATGTCAGTCCCAATGTATTCTATCACCCACAGTATTCCTAGAACCCACTCAAATTCAAGGGAAGTGGACATGTGCTCTCAGGCATGTACTAGAGAGGAGGGCCAATGGGTTTGTCCTGATCTTCAGTTTCTCACTTCATCTTTCCCACTGTTTGCTAGGGAACCCAGGTAGGTTTTGCTCATATTCCTGGTTGGATATGAACTGGGCCCATTATCATAAGGAAAACTCAGGCAAAGAAGGTAGGTCAGAAGGGGTCTACAATATCATACTGTCTCTTATAGTGCCTTGAACCAAAGGAAATCCAGATATTGTAACAATGGGCAGCATGCTAGCCAAAAACCTGAAACAACAGCTCAGCAATTTAGAATGGGATTAGAGCCAGAATGTCATTCCTTCATTCACTGACTTCATTTCAGTTAATAAACATTCACTGAATGCCTACTACGTAAGAGTTATTACTAGGCATAAGAATGAGATACTTCTTTTCATAGATCCTATAGTTGAAGGTTAACAATCAATGTGTAAATGTTTAAATGCGACAGATTTGGCAGAGTGAAAATCTAATGGTGGCCAGGAAAGATGCTCTACAGAGTAGACATTTAATCTCATCAACTGAGTGGTATAAAGGAGTCCAGATCAGAAGAAAGCACATTTAGGAAGAAGAGCAGGAAACTGCAAAACAGGAGGAAGGGCGGAATAGGGGAAAAGTGAGTGTATTTGGAGCACCATGAACAAGGGGAGACTAGCAAGCACTGAAATGGAGAAGGAGGGGGAAATCAGATAGTTAGGGCTTTGAAACATGTTCGAATTTTATTTCAAGTGCAAAAGGGAGCCAATAAAAGGATTTTACTTACAGGGCAGAATAACTTGATTGGTATTATACAGACTCCTCTTGCTGCCATTGTGAAAGCCCAGGAATGAGAGGTAGGAAAGTGTGGTGGTGATGGGGTCTGGTGAGAATGAAGGTCAGTGTTAGTGATAAAGGTGGGAACAGATAGGTGGATTCAAGAGATAGTTGAGGAGGTATCATCCACAGGGCTTGGTGATGGCTTGGAAGGAGTACAGAGAAAGAAGGCCTCAAAGGGGTGTCCTAGGTTTCTGGCACTGGGATACACGGTTATCTCAGCCTATTTTGTCCCCCAATGTAAGACAGAATATTTAGATCCTTATTTTCACTTATCTCAATATGCTTTTGAGAGTGAGGCTTCTATATCTCCACCTGGCTTCTGTAAATGTTACCACCAGTGAGCCCAGAAATGTTCAAGAACACTAAATATATTTTCAAAGTTCTTTTCAATTCTTCAAGGGGGGGGGGAAGAAGACAGGCGTCTTTCTAACTTTTACTCTCAGCATATTTAACTGAGCCAAGTAATAGCAGCTTTCCCCTAGTCAGTGTCTTTGAAAAGTAGCTAACCCGATCATGAAAAGAGGTGAGAGGCTCACCTCTGCAGGAGACTGACTTTCTTTGCCAGTCTGCCGACAAGAACAGCTCTCGACACCTCACTTTCCTGCCACATGGTGTGGTTCCCCATTATTTATTTTCTCTGATGAAGGGATGTTGAGTGCCGCCTATGTGTGTTGTGACCAATCTCAATCAATCATAGCTTGTAACACTGGCTAAACAAACTGCTAGAAGAAAATCTGAGTGAGAAGTATTTTCTAGGTGAACTTTTACAAGAAGGGGAGTGTGGGCACCAAAATAAAAAAGTAGTTTGTGTTTATAGGGTTCAACCAACCAGGAACACTTTGAAAATCCAGCAATGGAGGAAAATAAATGTGCTCCATTAGCCAGACATTGCAATCTCTGACAAGCAAATGCTGTGGGTTCAAATTTTTAGGGCTTGTTTGGTCTCATTATTTGGCTGGTTGTTGATCTCCTTTGTGTAAAATTTTCCAGGCTCATGTGAGAAATTCATACAAATAAATCTGAGGAACAGAACCAAAGAATGCCTCTGACAAGTAAAGTTTGTTTCCACTGGAATGCATTCCTGGTTCTTCACATTCAGCACTATGTTATGCTCCACTTGTAGCAAGACATTTCACACTTATTTCTAAATCAGTCTCAAATACGCACAAATAAATAGGAATTTGCTATCAGTACTCTCTGCTCTTCTGTATTAGGCTAACAGTTCTGAAGACCTTAAATGTGCAGACTAAATATCTTCAACTCAGGACCACTGGACAGCTCCAACAGACAGCATTCATATTGTATTCCCAACACTCTCATCTCCAAGATAAGTGCCAATGGGTAACCTTTACATGCCCCTTAGAGTTGTGGAATGAGGCAGCCCTGTTGCTCACACACATCCATGAACCAACCTCATGACACTTAAATACACCTTTCCCATGGCATGTGTCTACAGTACCTAGGATAGATATTACAGTACTATAAGCCTTATAATTAAGTTTTTGCATTGGTTTCCTAATCTATTTTGTCTAACTGATACTAGAACTCCAAATGCTGCCTAGCTCCTTTCATTCCCTTTCCTAAGGCACTGGAATCTGTTCCCTGGACCCAACTTATATGCTCCATCCCAACACTAAGCTAGAGACTTTTCTGACCAAACACAGTTTGCCTCAGTGTACTCCAGAAATTCTTACTGACAAACATCTGCCAAATTCAGCTTAGATCAAGCCCAGGTATTCTAAACCCCTTAAAACATTGTGACTTGTCTTGCCATGATTTGATGTCCAGCATTGGTCCTGTCACTGGGGCTTACTCCCTTCTTGCAGATCACTTCTGAGAATCTAGTGGGCAACACAAATGATGATAGTTTCTCATTATGAATCTATCACTAGACACATGAGTGGACCAAGTTATCACTTCAGTTAAGAGTGTCTGGCAAAGAAGTTTTAAATTTAACTCATGAAACATGCCAATAAATACCACATTTTTATATCATTTTGTATGTGAAAGGCTCAAAAATATTTGGAGGATCAGTTTTATTGAGTCAGTTGGTGACATAAGCTTTGTCATCTAGCATGGTCATTTTCCCCTTTCCATCCAAGCTCCTCTATCTTTTTACCCCATCAAACCCTTAAGAATTTGGACAAATGGAGAAAGTTGGATATAAGGGATGCAAGCCACAGGGTATCTTCAATGATTATTTTTCTTCTTTGTGGGGATGAAATCTGTTCTTATCTTCCTGAAAGGACTTTTAAAACTCTGGCTGTAATGAGCCCTATTCTGGGAAGTAGACCAAAAATTGAAATTTGGAATTTTTAATGCTGCACTCCAGTGATCCAAAGAAAATAATGAGCTGCATATTTGCAAATACTGTAATGTGACTTAGCTACACCATTGTAATTTGGACACAGATTTAAAACACATGAAATCCCAGCGTTCCCTTCAGGAGTGACATCACTTGTTATGAAGTTGAAAGTAGCTCTAAGAATTTAATGGAAGAATCTCAAATACATATGTAATTGGTTATGAATCCTAGGAAGATCCCTGTGTTTAGAGCAAGAAGGCTGACTACATCTTTCAGAAATTGGGAGAGACTTTTGCTTTTACCACAAAACTGTCTGTTGAAGAAACTATTCCTTTTTTTCATGGACCCAGATTTTGGAGGTTATGAACCCAGACTTAAGCCAGTGGGCTTGCAGCCACTGCCTTTTTTGGGAGGAGTTTGGGATGAAGTGTCTAGAGACAGGGATGAATCCACTCCTTGTCCTTAATGACCTCATCTTGGAGAGTGAGAGGATTTCTGTATGTGGCCAAGGCTGTTCAGAATAGGTCTGAGCAGTCAGTGCACACACTGAGGCCAAATAGCATTGTGAAGACAGCCTTGCTTTGGCACTGGACTCCTTGGACTGTGTTTAAACTCCTGACCATTGCAGGGCTTGTGACCTTGGCAAAGCTCCTAATCTCCTTTGGTCTTTTGTTCCTCTTATGAAAAAGTGGAAATAAAAGTACCTACCTTTCAAGAATTGATGACAATAAATATTATTTGAATGTTTCCTACAAGGTACAAACTCATAGCTAGTAATAGTTAACTATTATAAATATTCATAATTGTCATTATCTTCTCTCTTCTCTCTTCTATAACATCCTCCCAAAAAATTTCTTATAAATTTGCCAGTAACAATTAAGTACTGACAAATATTCTATTTCTTACTTTCTCTCTTGGTGGGCTGGGTCCTATGAGGCACAAATAACTTCCACTCAACTCAGTTCCAGACACAGAGTTGAACAAAGGCCTCCATGTTAAGCCTACTCCAAGTACCTGGGATTTTAGATGGGAAACGTGATATTTGCCTTTCTAGTAGCTCTTCCTTTTGTCTTCCTTGCTAAAAATAAATAAATAAATAAAATTTTGTATAGTACTAATGTAGTTAGTACCAACTAGTCACCTTTTTAGAATTCCTTTTGCTAAGGATGAGCAATAAGATATAAAAGGAAACTACTGCATAAGCTTCTCAGAAGTACTTTTTAAAAAAGCTGACAGACATAGTGGCTGACAGACATAGTGTAATCCCAGTACTCTGAGAAGCTAAGGCAGGGGAATCACAAATTCAAGTACAGCTGGTCAACTTAGTTACTTAGCAAGACCTTTTCTCAAAATAAAAAATTAAAGGGTAAAGATGTAACGCAGTGAAAAGACCCTAGGTTCAATCCCCAGTTACTCCCCCCCACACAACAACAAAAAAAGGAAGCTGGTATGTACCTTTGCCTTTGATCTTTCCCCTTCTTGCTGATTGGAATACATACATGAATGTGGGAGGTAGAGAAGTCACCTAGTAATCTCCTTGTAACCACCAAGCCACATAATGAGAAGACAGCAGGAAGCTATTAGGAATCTAGACCAGTGATGACTTCTCTAAGTATAGACCTGTACTATTCACTTTCAGGTTTCTTGTTAGAAGAAGGGGAAAAACTGTTTATGTAAGCCTCTGTGATCAGATCACTTGTACATGCAGCTAAATCATTAAAAAATGGTTTTTAAAAGATATATGTGACCTCTCAACCTCCACCTCTACTTCCCAGACTTATAAGTATTTTTATTAGCATCCCACACTTTATAAAACCACTGTTAAATCATTGTGTGGTAACAAAACTTTCCTAGATTCTTCAATACTCCTGTAACTAGGCCTAGCTTCTTGAAACATGTTTATATGAAAATTATATAAAGATAGAGGATATTGGCTTTCACTTCCCTTTGAACTATTTTCATATACCACAAGGATTTGATGGGTAGCCATTGGTTTCCATAGTGATGGAGTTAATTGCTCTGATCCAAAAGGATCATAAAATTTCTCTGATGTCTCCCAAAGTCAAATGTCTTAAGACAGACACTCAGGATCCCCTCCTAAGGATTTACATGTAAAAAAAGATGAAGCAAGGGCCTTGGAGATGTCTCTAGGTATCTGCCTCCTAGAGAAATTGCATTTATAATCCAAATAAGGTGAGAACCCAGGACCCTTTCCATCTCCATCTCAAAGCAGAAAAATCATCTGTTCTACACCCCCTACCATTCTTCTTTTATTTAGGAGGTGGAAGGGCAGTTACTTCTCTTCTGTGTCTAAATGAAGAAAATCCATGATTCTCAGTTTCATGTCACCCACATACAAAAGATTCCATTCTTGACTGCATCTCTTGCAGGGCTGGGTGTGGAAAACCAGCACAGCAGTGTTATTCTGGCCATTTGTCTGGTTTCATCAGTAAAGAACTCTTTTCCTGACCAAGATGCCTCATGTCCCTGCAGTATTCACATATGAAAAGTGTACAGCTGTGCAAATGGGGTGACATCTCCCAGTTCTCCACAAAGCAAGCATATCTTTATCCTTCCCATTCTGAGGTTCACTTTATAACCTCTATTCTTTGATTCTTTAAAGTTCAGCCACATTTAAAACCACAAGTCCTACTTGCTGTAAATAACCTGACTCTTCCACACTCTTGAAATGGACTTTATGAATTTAAATTAGCAGTCTAAAAGGAAACATTTAATCTTTTGTCTGTTGTATTTTCTTCTTCAGCCTGAAGAGGAAGTAAAAACTAAAATATAATGAAATAAAATATACATGGTATAATATTTCAAAATATTAGCTTGCTATAATTTTTTATATTAGCTAGTATGAAGTTGTCATGTTACATGACATTGTAAATTTTACTTGTTGTTAGGCTTCTTTAGGAACACAACAGAAGGATCCCAGTAGACCATTGGTGGCAAAGCTCTATCTCACACGCCACAAAAGGCATGCAGAGCCAGGTCGTCCCAGCATTTCCCCAGCAGCCAAGCACTGAGGTTTAACTACAATGTTGGCACTTCGTGTGTTTGACTCCCGGTACTCACATAAAAAAAAAATTTAGATCTGTCCCATGCAATGTTTGGTACATACTTTCACTAAAAACTTTGCTGTTTCTTTGAAATTCATATTTAATTGAGAACCCTGTATTTAATTGCTAAATCTGCCAACCATAACTTGGAGGAAGGTAGCAATCTCTTGAGAACTACTGCTCAGCAGGCTATCCTCAAGACTTTAAACTAAATTTCTGTCATCTGGAATCATGATCCCTGAGAACATTTGGGCATCACATGAGAGGAAAGCAGGCACCAGGGTGTGAGGGCCAGCTTTTCTTTTATGTCTTCCACTGCTAGCAACATGCAGAAATTCTCTAATACAGGAAACTGTTCTTTGGATTAGTTTAAATATGCCTATGACTTTGCATTTACTTGTCATTGAATCATTTCTCTAACCCAGTTTTAATTTAATGGAAGCCATGCAGGGACCCAAGGCCAAATTTTTCTGATAAGAAAACATTTAAAATTTTTTCCTTTGTAAGGAAAAAGGAACAGTAAATCTTACAATGATTTTCATGTTGGCACACCTTTTCTCTGGAGATAATGAAGACAAATAGGGAAACAATGTAACATTTTATTGCATCTCTTGCTGCACATATATCTTCTGAATACCAAAGACAGGGCTCGATGATACTGGGGAGACGGGGCAGGAACAAGAGGAAAAAAAAAGGTGTCTATGCCTGTCTCTCTCACATAACTGGAAGATGTGCTGAGAAAACATGATTCTTTTATGTCTCATCAAAGGTGACTAGCATAGAGCCTTATACTGGGAGAAACTCAGTTGCTCTTGCATGTAGCAGCAAAAAACAAAAATACCAGAGTAAAGCAGATTTTATATTAAATGATATCATATGTATGTGAACCAGAAATACATAAATTCTTTTTTTAAGACATAATAATATTTTATAGAAAATTTCCTCAACTTTATAGATGAGGAAAATAAAACTATTCAAAGATTTCTTAGATGTTTTGAATACTATCTTAGAACTGAAAGGTAGGCCAGCTGGAAGTGACTCCAGATTTCATTTCATTTCCCAAAATGTGCTTTTCACAAGAATGGCTTTATGAGGTGCTCTAGGAACAAAAAGTTGTTTACCAAAGTAAGATTAGAAGATGTTATATACCATCCTTCCCTAACCCAGTTCATGATACATGTTATTCTATTAAAATTGTTTTGGAAAAAAAGTAAATTTATTTCACTGTGATTAACTCAGCACTTCCCAAACATATTTGATCATGGAGCTTTGCCAATATGGTGCTTTGGAATTAAGAAATATTTCATATTGCCCAAGAAGAAGGACTAGAAATATGTAAAATGACAAGGGACTTGCCAAGTGGAGGCCAAAACTGTCAAAGTAAACTCTACCTTATACGTTCTGAAGTTCAGCCGTGTGAATACAGCTGCATCAAAATCACCATAGCAGCTTATGAACATGCAAGTTTTAAGACATCAGGTCTCTTAAAACATAGATTTTCTAGATCTATATGGTGCCCAGGAATCTGTATTTGTAAAGTTCTACAAGACTTGAGCTACTGTCCTTCTAGAATTTAATGTGGAAATCGGAAAAAGTGACCTGATATTATATCAACATGTCTTAAAGGAATTTAGGACTTACACTGCCTCAGACTTGTGCTTTCCATGATCTCAGTCTTTGAGACTTGAACACTTGCAAACATGTAAAAATTAGAGAGAAATGAAAAAAATCAAATACAGTTTTTTATGTTGTAGAGAAGACAGGCATCTACACAGTTAGAAAGAGGGATATTTCATGGAGTCTTTTTCTTTTTTGAGACAGGGTGTCGCTATGTGGTTCAGGGTGGCCTTGAACTCACTATGTAGTCCAGGTTGGCCTTGAATTCATGGCAATCCTCCTGCCTCAGCCTCCTGAGTGCTGGGATTACAGGCATGCGTCATTATGCCTGGCTTCACGGAATCTTTAGGATTCATGTAGCACGATCTACAAAGAGATAGTATTGACTTTAGCTCTACAAAGATAAGACAGTGGTACCTTGGTTTATGAACTTAAATTGTTTTACAATTTTTGAAATGATGGCTGCATTTGTGTTTGTGTGGGGAAGATGGCCATGGTCACATTTGTCACTGAATGCAGAGTTTGCAAATGGAAGCAAAATTTTGCCAAACACTTTTGTTTGTGAACTGAATTGTTTACAAACAGAAGCATTCCTGAACCAATGTATTACAGTAATTTTTATTTATATGGTATTACAGGTTAAATTGTGTCCCCTCAAAATTCATACGATGACACTTAACCCCCTAGTACTTGAGAACGTGACTTTATTTGAATAGGGTAATTGGAGACATAATTAGTTAAGATGAAGTCATTCACCAAATATAACTGGTATATAAAAGAAAAATGTGAAGATAGACATGCATACAGACAGAACATCATGAAGACAAAGACAGAGATAGAGCCAAGGAAATGCCAGAGATTACCAGCAAACCACCAGAAGCTAGGAGACAGGCGTGAAATAGATTCTCCTTCATAATCTTCAGAGGAAACCGACTCTGCCGCGCCTTGATCTTGGACTTCTAGCCTCTAGAACTGTGAGACAATGCATTTCTGTTGTTTAAACCACGATATTCATGGTACTGGATTATAACAGCCCTAGGAAAGTAATACACATGGACAGAAGTTACCTGAATTCATGAAGTTAACTTTCTGCTTCTGTGTCTCCACCTTCCCCAGAGTTTCCCAACCTCAGATGTCTTTGAAACCACCAGCTCCAGACCATTTCCACAGCAACCCTCTGTGACAAGAAGTCAGGACAGTTGCTGATAATGATAAACTGTCCCTCTCCTCCTCTCCCCTTCTTCCCTCCTCTAGAATCCTTTGATGATATTATAAAAGCATGCATGGTCTTTCAGCCTTGTTATTTATTATAATTAGTTATCACTATTGCTAATGATATTAATGAAGAAATTGTATGGATATCTACAACTGAAAGCTTAGGGTTTGTTTTTCATTACAAAATCTTTTTCTCAACACACTTAGAAGTTGAGCTCAGGGTATGAGAAGAGCACAGAATTTCAATGATGCAGATATCAAATTGCTAAGTACAGTCATGTATCACTTAACAACACAGATACATCTGAGAAATGTGTTGTTAGGTAATTTTGCTGTTGTGTGAACATAATAGAGTGCATTTACACAAAGCTGGATGATATAGGTCAATAACTCTAGGTGGTCTCTTGATGCAACCAGGAAATAGGTAAACACAAGATGTATGAGGCTGCTGTGGCATCACACAGCACACCGTTTTAGAGCAAACATTTTTTAAATAAATAGAATATACTCTAAAACATAGAAAGTATAGTATAGTGAATACACTAACCAGTGACAGAGTTATTATCATTGTCAAATGTGTACTGTTCATGATTATATATGCCATAATTTTATATGACTGACAGTGCAGTAAGTGTGGTTACTCCAGCATCACTACAAATACATGAGTAATGAGTTGTGCTACATTACAAGCACAACTGTGCTACATTACAAGCACAACTCACTGGGCAATAGTAGGGTTTTTTTTTTTTTTTAGCTCCATTATCATATTATGGGACGATCATTGTATATGTGGTCCACTCTTGACCAAAATATCATTATGTGGTATATGACTGTAGTATAAAAACCCAATCCTGAGATCCAGTTTCCTCAACTTTCAGTTCAACATAAGAAAGTCTAATAATTGTAGAAGATATTTTTGGGCCTGGGGCATAAAAGCTCTCATCACTTATGCCAGTACACATAAACAGGGTTCTACTGCAGGCACATGAAACGCTGTGCCTGAACGCTTTATCTAGGCCAGTAAAAGAGCAGGCTGGGAACGTCCCGTTAGTGTCCGGGAACCTGAGCCAATGGCAGATGGGTGTCAGTGAAAAGACAGCCTACCTTACTAATCCTATAGGTGAAATAACAAGAGTGTTCCTACAGGATTTGAGCACCCGCTGCCCACTATAGCGACTATTGTCACACGCCCCTTTTTAACTTTCTTCCCTTCCCCTCTCACAGCTGCATTCTCCCTTGCTCATTTTCCAAACAACCTCTTATATATTCAATTTCCTATCTCACAATCTACTTCTAGGGAACCCAAGCTAAGAAAATAGAATAATAGTAATAATTTTTAACCTCTTGTTCTATGCACTGATCTGTTTGTAGCTGGTAAATCCCTCTACAGAGACCAAAGCAATTTTATTTCATAAACAAAATGCAGTTGTCATTGAAGCTGTACACAAAAGTTCTGTTTTCCTCCTTCCAGGTACATATATAGTAGGATTGCATTCCCTTCCCAACTAATCCCTTACCCACAACAAGACCAGTTTTGGGTTTTGCCATATGACCAGTGAAATGTAAGTGGAAGTGATGTGTAGCTAGCACATGGCATGCTTCTTCATATACACTTTTTCTGTCTTGGTGGGTGTAGGTGGACTCTCCAATGGCCCCAAACTAACTATGTGCCTTGGAAACCATATCCTTGTGCTGTCTCCTCTCTTTGAATGTGGGCTTTTCTAATGATTTGCTACAAATCAATACAATGCAGCAAATGTAATGAGATGCTACTTCCATTATAATATAAGACTGTAAATTCTGTCTTGCTAGTACATTCTCTCTGTGCAAGGAACTGAAACCTGTAAACAACTACATGAGCTTGGAAGCAGACCCTTCCCCAGTAAAATACTCAGATGAGTCTTCCAGCCTTGACTAACACCTTGATAGCAGCCTTCTGAGAGACCCTAAACCAAGTACCAAGTACCCAAGCTAAGCCATGCCTCGATCTTTAACTCACAGAGCCTATGAGGTAATAAACTTGTGTTATTTTAAGTTGCTAAATCGCTGGTAATTTGACATACAACCATAGAAACTAATTGGCAACAGAGAGATGGATCTCTCTCAAAGGACATGGAGTATGAATGCAAAATAAAGGTTTGGTATTTAAAGCCACTATGATTTTGGAACTGTTACTGAAGCATTCTTTAGAGTATCCTGAATTATAAGGCAAAATATTTTGCTCTCCCTGGCGGGCTACCACATTATTAAAGAGAAAAACCCTAGCTATGATAGTCACCTTTAGTTATGAAGACAACGGAATTTTGCACAGAACCAAAACTTCGTTGAAAAATGCTATTCCCCAAATTGATACTAGCTGAAATAATCCCCATGCCTTTCTCAGCTTTTTTCAGTTTTAAAATACAGTACACCCTCATCTAAGTTAAGACCTATTCAAATTCCATCTTTGAAGTGCAAATAGTACTAATACCATGCCAAATTTCATAGTAGTTGCCTCAAAAATCTAAAACAGCTAGTTCTAACATTGCTAAAAATAACAGCAGCATCTTCTGTTTGGTGATTTGCCTTCCTGACATTTTGCGTTTAGCAGGAGGTTAATTAGACACAATCGCAGCACTGCTGTGCTGCCCTAGGGCACAACACAATGGGCCAATTTGGAGACAACTGTATCTTAGAAACCCTAGGAGATACCAGCTTGAAACTTCCAGTAGGTTTAAAACAGGATCTTCTTCACAAATTTAGTAGCTTTATTGGAACTTTAGGTTTGTAACATAAGCCCTAATTGGACTAAAGTTTCCATTGCAATGAACTGTTCAAGGACATAACGAAAAGTCAACTTTCTGCTGTGTTTATCTACTTCTTGGCTCCTGGCACAATTGGAAATGCTAATATCCAGATGCCCTTCTATATAAAGAAACTGAGGGCTTAAAAAAAATATATATATATATTTATATATATATATATATCAAGGTTTTCTCTCCCAGAAACTAATTTACACAGTTAGACCACCAGTGAAACAGAGATCAAATGTAAATGCTGAAGGCAAGTATAAGGCTGGGGATATAGCTCAGTGGTAGAGTGCTTGCCTAGCATGCAAAAGCCCTGAGTTCAATCCCCAGTACCACCACACACAAAAGAAGGCAAGTATATTAAAAGTGACTAACTGCTTAGCTCTCTCCTCTCCCAATGTCTTAACAAAAGGGAGACTGTAATCATACCCTTTGTGAGTATTTTTTGAAAGTTTTCTTGGGCAAGCGGCCAGCCTCCGGGTTCTACCTTCAAGTCCTACCTTCCCTTCTCTCTTACTCCTTTTTGAACAGCTATGACAAAGTACCATAGCCTGTGTAGCTGACAAACAACAAAAATTTATTGCTTATAGTTCTGGAAAGTCCAAGATCAAGGTTTAGTAGATTGGATACCTGGAGAGGATCCTACTCCTGGTTCATAGATGGTACATTCTAGCTATGTCCTCAAACAGTAGAAGGGGCAAGGAGTCCCTCAGACCTCTTTTTAAGGGCTCTAATCCCACCCACGAGGGCTCCAATCTCATGACCTAACATCTCCTAAAAGCCCCACTTCCTAATATCATCATCACCTTTGGGATTAGTCTTCCAGATATGACTTTTAGAAGGATAGAAATATTTGAACCATAGCACCTTATTCTCAACTTGGAAGATGCTTGCTCTGCCGTTGGCCAAATAGTCTTTCTTCTAAATCCCAGCTCACACTGGGTCACTTCTCCCCCCAAATAGTCTAACATGTCCACAGTCATTAGAGGAAACAAGTATGGATTCTAATCCCAGACCCCTCACCTAATTGTTGCGGGAATTTAATAAAATTATTTTATCTCTCTAAACTTTAGTTTAAGATATTCCCCTCAAAGGGGAATATCTTAGAAGTTGTAGAGTGATTTAGATAAGACAATATATGGAAAGTCTTTGGGTGCCTTGTTAAGAATTTTTACTACTTTGTTTTACTACTCATTCTATTTAGCATCTAATTATGTTTGGCTCCAAAATCTCTGGAAAAGTGTTAAATTTTTCATATTTATGTCTGGCTCCTTAGCTATCCTTTAAGTGTCATAAAAAGCAAAGACCAGTTGTCATTATTCTTTCTGTTCAACTCAAAACCTGGCACACAACAATAGTTTGGTTTATGATGTAAAAATTGATAATGGCATTCTACCTCACATGGACCTGTCACAATGACTTGCTCCCTAAAATGACTTAATACATTGAATGATGCATGAGACACACAATGAAAAGATCACAGTAGTATTAATTTCACTGACCCTGTTGGAATATCATAATTTTCACTAATGTAAATTGTGAATGTATTGAAATGAATAACTTATATTTCTCAAGTCTGGGGACAAGAGACATTCAGTTTGCCAGGCTTTATAAAATTAAGAGTCATTTTTATTTGTCCCTATGTGACTGCTTTTGGGTATAGTCTTGTGTTACTTAAGTCTGTTTTTCAGGGATATTCAGCAGAACATGCTCATTTAGTCAGGCATGGAAGGCAAGATTCCCTTTACGTAGTCATAAATTTAGAGAGGAGATTTGGGCTCCTTAGGAGAGGGTAAATTTGTGGCAGGAACGTGTCAGATGCCTGAGGCTGTTTTCTTTTCCAAGGAGAAATTCTCACAGCTGCTCCCTTTGTAGAACCTAGCAAGGGATACACTTGTCTGTGGAGCTTCTGAGACCCAGAGACATCTTGCTGAATCTAGAATATTTTTTTGTGTGTAGCTAAATAGGATTCATACAAATATTCTAGTATACTCCATTGCTATATTAAATTCCTTGGATATAGAATTCTAGTAATAGAAAGAACCTAAAGAGAACTTCACTGCCAGGAATTCCTGTCAGCTTACAATTGTCTGGATTCTCTGCTTGGCCAGCCTTCACTCAAGAATAATAGGGAGGGGCCGGTGAGATGGCTCAGCGGTGTAAGCGCCTGCCCGGCAAGCGCGAGGGCCCGAGTTCGACTCCCGGATCCCACATACGAAAAAGGGGCCGGTGATATCGCTCAGTGGCACGGGCGCCTGCTGGTGCGCGAGGTCCTGAGGTCGACCCCCTGGTACCCACAAAAAAAAAAAAAAAAAAAAGAATAATAGGGAGGAGTGCCAGAAGACAGGCCGTGGAAGTAGGAACACGTGATGGACTTTACATAAAGGCACAAACTGGAGGTAGTGCGTGTTATCATTTTGCCTTTTTGCTCCTTGAGGGTGATATAGTTCCCTTACAGTTTTGCTAAAACTGTCAGTGTTAGTTTCAAATTACTATACATTTTAGTACCAATTATTTTATAGCAGATGTCATTCCAAAACAAAGCCCACTTGTGGTTGCATGCTTTAGCCACATCTCTCCATTTTCCCGTTTTCAGTCACACTCTTGCCCTTTCCGAGGTAGGCATGTCTTCTCCTCTGAGATAATCCAGTCTCTGGTGATAAGATGTGAAGTCGGCATAAGCACATGACTCAAAGCTTCCTTCTGCACAAGAAGCACTGCTCAGAATGTGCTTGCTAGTGGCGTTGTAACCTACGCTGTGAATTGTATTGCACCTTTTTGTTGTATATTGCCATTGTTGATTTATTAATATCA
Organism: Erethizon dorsatum; assembly: GCA_028451465.1. Lineage (NCBI taxonomy): Eukaryota > Metazoa > Chordata > Mammalia > Rodentia > Erethizontidae > Erethizon > Erethizon dorsatum. Next base: position 61,054,893 of record CM051838.1, read on the forward strand.
TTGTATTGATATGGGTAGTTTATTTAATCAGTAAATGCATCAGGTGATAGTAGAAAAGTGTTACGGCATTAGGATAATGTAAATGATGTTGACTATGCTGGCTCACAGCAGTTAGATTTTCTGAATTGCTCCAGTAATTGACTATGCTGCTATTACAAAGAGACCCCAATACAGTAATTAAGGGATCACTCATTTATGTGCTTTTTTCAAATATTCTTCCATGTTAGAAAGGTGGAAAGAGGGGTCCAGAGGAAGAGGTTTCTGTACATGGAGGTGACCAGAGGTTTTAATATCTTTTATACTTGCATTCAGTGTGTTATACTCAATCCCATTTGGTTTTACTTAGCTACAAGAAAGACTGAAAAATGCAGTCTCCAGCTGGGAAGAGATGTGCCAAGCTAAACCTCAGGGCACCCTCTTATTAAGAGCAAGAAAGCAGAATGAATATGAGGGACACTGGCAGTATCTCCCAAATTCTTCCCATTGTTAACCAAAATCAAACAAAAAAGAAGCAGGTCCACCAGGAGAGCCAGGAGAGGTAATTCGTCTTTGTTATACAATTCTTCTCTGACATTTATAGCCAGAAATATTTGATGATCAAAGTAGAACATATTTCTGGTCCTTGTCTAAACTAATATAGATTTATGAGATCATTGGGCCCACCAAATAAAAGATCAATGCTAGAAATTATAGAAACAAATGACCTACTCAAACCCAAATGTTACGCCCCATTAATTTCAAGAGTTGCTAGATTACCTGCATAATATGACAATCATCAACCCATTTATGGAACTTGTGAGCCCTTTGGTATGGGGGACCAATGCGTGTACACCATGAAGTGTCAACACTGGACAGCATGAAGGGACAACCAGTAGACATTAATCTGAAAGGGCTAACTTAGAATGAATCAGTAATAATAATAGTAAGGAGTAACTAATAATTCATTAACAATAATTACAGTAATAATATATCTTAAATGTGAATTTGTTTGTCAACTATGTTGAATGACATTAAATTTAAAATCCTTCTTTAGTTTTGCCAACTGGCAAATGAAAAAGTTCACTTTCTCTAGAATAATCACCCTTCTTTGGTTTTGCCAACTGGTAAATGAAAAAGTTCACTTTCTCTAGAATAATCATTTTTCTATTTTTTTGAAACAACATTAGGCAACTGATCAACATATATGCACACCTTCCTTTTTGTTAGCCTTGCTAAAATAGGGTTTGATATAGTTTAAATGTAAAACTCCAAAAACTTCTATTTATGTAATCCAAAATCTTTGTGTACAAATTATTTTTGATGACAAAAAGGTAACAATTAAAATATTGATGAAATTTGTACAGAAATCCTACTGAAAAAATATTTAATTTAAAAATCTAACTGCAGTCTTCTGAGAAGATGGCAGAATAGTAAACAACAGCATATCACCCATTCCAAGATTTGGAATGCAGACACTAGAATATAACAACTTGGGGAAGAAAAGAAGGAGAGAGTTAGATCCCCAGAACCCAGGAAGGATCTGAAGGGAGAATTGGAGCCCACAGGGAAAGTGAAGAGACAATCTTAAAGCAGAAAAAGGAGGTGGCAAACTGCACTTTCTCCCTGACTCCCGGCTTGTGGCATGAGAGAGGAGGCTCAAATCTACAGAGACACAGTGTGGGTGATTCCAGAGGCCTCCAGTGAGAAACACACCAGTGGAATAGAGAAGTGGATGCTGTGAGCTACAACAACTGATGAGTGATGCCAGTCCAAGCGTCCCCTGGAGAGAGAGCTTGGACAGATGCCATTTTAAGGAGAAGCCAACTGAACCAGGGCCTTGGAGCAGCAGTGGGTGGCTTCATCTCAGGGCTCCAGTGACTGGGTGAGGCACAACCGTGGGAGACATCCAGGGTCAAGAGCTGAAGTTAGGCTGGCAAGAGACACCCAGAGTATTGTAGGCTGAACAACTCAGACCCCAACACCACAACCAGAGGCCAGGATCAGCCTGAACTTCTATGGAGTTGAAAGCACCAGAATCGAATTGGCACCCCACCCTATTCCTACCGCAGCACAGATCAGGGCTCTGTCTGCCTCCTTTGTCTACCTGTGACAGCAGGACATGCCCTGAATTGGACACTGCCACAAAACTGTATACCATAGAAGACAACCACGGGTAGGTTTGAAATCACAGAGGAATCTTATTTTTCTTTTTGCTTTGCTTTTATTTTTCCTTGATTATTTTTCTTTTTTTATGAGTGTGAACATAGTTTTTTTCTTTTTTGTTTTATTAACTTTTTGTTTTGGTTTTTTCCTTCTTTCATTCCCTCCTGTCTTCTTCATCAGTTCCCCCAAGCATGTGTAATCATCCTTTGTCCTTCAGCCTTGCTTCTAATCTCTTTCTCTTCTTTTATTTCTCTATTTTGTCCTCTTGTACCTTTTAAATCTTCTCCCCTGAGGGTAGAATTGCTCTATTGAGGGGATATTTACTGTATATAATTTTCTGATTTGTTTTATTTATTTATTTTTTTTTTTTTTGTGGGTACCATGGGGACGACCTCAGGACCTCGCGCGCCAACAGGCACCCGTGCCACTGAGCGATATCACCGGCCCCTTTTTCGTATGTGGGTTCCGGGAGTCGAACTCGGGCCCTCGCGCTTGCAAGGCAGGCGCTTACGCCGCTGAGCCATCTCACCGGCCCTTCTGATTTGTCTTAGATTTTGCTATGTAACTACAAATCTTGTGCCTATTGTTAAAGGTAGCAAATTAACAGTTACCACAGCTTGTCACTTTCTAGACTGTGCTTGGTGCTATTGTTATTAGTGATTGTACTACTGTAGCTAAGGTGACATAGTTGTGATCAATTGTTCTTCCTTGTATGCCAGTACTAAGATAGTTTGGAGGTCATAAAAAACACCATAGTCCAGTGCCAAAGAACTGGGTGCTAGGCCAAATAGGTAGCAACTTCTCATCCCTACTAAATTGAAGAGGCAGGATCTTGGGACAGACTCAAAAGCCAAAAGCCAGCTACATCTAGAAGACATCTCTGAAAAGTAATCATTTCCTAAAGAGGTCTCGATAGTAGTAATAAAGCTATCTACCAAAAGCAATTTACAAGCATCAATGCAGAAAACACATTAAGAAAAATAGAAATGAGAACACACAGAAGCAAGATGCAGCCCCAGACCTCCAGCTCACCGAAGGCAAATTCAAGGGGCAATGAAGTAGAAGAAACCAAAAGACACCCACTGAACTTTCTGAAATGATAGCAGCAGAAGTAACAAAGTAGATGAATCAGTCTCTAGAAAAAAACAAATCAGAAATAATTTCACAGATAACTAAAGAGCTGATGACCATAATGAAGAGCATGATTAGTGACTAAATAAAATAGAGGAGCTTAGGAAAGTGATGGAAACATGAAACCCAACATAGAAAAGAACTAGATTACATGAAACAGACTCAAACAGATATCTAGGAGATTAAAAATTCAATTGAAGTACACCAGCACAATCAATCAGTGTGAGGACAGAATATCACCTCTGGAAGACTGGTTAGCAGTTAGCGATCAGCAAGTGAAAGACTTCTTAAAAATACCAAGGGACTACAAAAAATCAATCTGTAAGGACAGTTAGAGGGAGATATAGGTAGGGATGATGTAGGACATGACCTTAGTAGCTGGTGGTTGTGTATTTAACCCAAGCTTATCATATGCTGTGTACTTGAAGAAGCTAGCTCTTGTAAAATTATTACATATATTCCCTATGTGCCCCTTTATCCCCCTTTGTTTTCTCAACCCAGAAACAAAGGCTAAGACACTGATTGGCTTAGATTACACCAATCAATGAAACAGTTAGTTTTAGAAACCAGCTTACCCCTATAAGTATGAGTACAGTGGTGTCCTGACCACTGGGAAGTTCAGTTGAATTCTCTTTTCCTTGTAGCACATTGCTTCAAGGTTGCTAAATCTCCTGCATTCACACAGTAAATACACTTTACCTTCATACTACTTCCACTTCTGACTTTCTCATTCTCTGCTGGGAGCTTTCGGCTCCAAGCCAGTCTTACCCCACTTCCCAATTCTTTGCTGGAGTGGAGGTGAGGGACCCAGAGATTTGGGGTGGGGGAGACAGGAGGTTATTGAAGACATCTGGCCCCTCAAAGACCACCCGCCTGATGCAGCAAATCTAACAGTTGCTAGATGATGAAAAGAAGAATAACATAAGATTAATCAAAATTGATGAAAACCAGAAGATACCACAAAGGACATAAAAAGCCTGTTCACAGAAGTAAGGCAGAAAATTTCCCAAGCATGGAAAAAGAATTTGATATACGGATAAGTGAGGCATACAGAATTCCAATTAGCAGTGATCAGAAAAAACTACACCAAAGCATATAATACTCAAGATTCCAGAACTACAATAGAAGAGCAAAATTTTTTCCTGTTAGAGAAAAGAAACAAATCACTTATGAAGGAAAGCCCATCAGAATCACAGCAGGCTTCTCAACTCAAACTCTTAAGTCAAGGAGAGCTTGGAATGAAGTATTGCAAGCCCTAAAACAAAACAACTTCCAACCCTCATTGATATAACCCACACAATTATCTTTCAAAATTGTGGGAAAACAGCCAGGCGTGGTGATACAGGCCTGTAATCCTAGCACTCGAGAGACCAAGACAGGAGGATCACCATGAGGTCGAGGCCAACCTGGGCTACTTAGTGAATTCAAAGCCAGCCTGAACTACATAGTGAGACTCTGTCTCAAAAAAACTGATGGAGAAATAAGGTATTTCCATGATAAAGAACACCTGAAGAAATTCATAACCACCAAACCAGCACTCCAAAAGTACTGCAGGACAGTCTAGAAACAGACAGCAAAGACAACAATTCCATAAATCCCAATAAAATGAATCCACCAGGCAAGGCAAGCAATTAAGCAGAGGGGAAAGAAAGGGAACCAACAATAGGAAAATAATATGACAGGGATAAGTCAATACATATCAGTTATAACCATCAATAAAATGGTCTCAACTCACCAATCAAAAGAACCAGGGGCCAGGGATATAGCTCAGTGGCACAGCACCTGCATGGCAAGTGCAAAGTCCTGAATTCAATTCCCAGTTCCAAAAAAATGGTTAAAAAACAAAAGAACCAGACTGGCAGAATGGATCAAAAAACAAGATTCACTGAGATTTCTTTCTTTCTTTCTCTTTCTTTCTTTGTTTCTTTCTTTGTTTCTTTCTTTCTCTTTCTTTCTTTTTTCTTTCTTTCTTTCTTTCTTTCTTTTTCTTTCTTTCTTTCTTTCTTTCTTTTTGTTTTATTTGTTTTTTTCACATAGGGTCTTGCTATGTGCTTCAGGCTGGACTTGAACTTGCAGTGTAGCCCAGGCTAGCCTCAAATGTGCAGCAATCCTCCTGCCTCAGCCTCCTGAGTGCTGGGATTATAGGCATGCACCACCACACCTGGCTAGACACTAAGATTTGTAATAGCTAAATCTTGGAAACAGCCCAAATGTCCATCACCTGATGAGTAGATAAAGAAGATGTGGATTTTTTTTCTATAATAGAGTACTACTCTGCCATAAAGAAGGATAAGCTTGAGACATTCCTAGGTAAATGGATACACCTTGAGAACATACTCTTAAATGAAATAAATTGGACACACATGTTTAGATACCATATTGTTTTTCTAGTGTGAGAAACCAAAACTGTAAGTAAGAGACAAAATATAAAATAGATTTTGGGAAATATGAAGAAAATGGTAAAATGGGAAGGGGAACAAGGGAGGGTGGGGAGAGGAAGTGTGGGGCAAGAAAAAAAGAGAACAGAAACAAAAAAGTGGAAACAAATCTTTTGGAAATAAGGAGGAAAAGAGGGCTTGAAGAGGGGAGGGGAATGGGAGAAAAAGAAGAATCAAAATATATCATGTACAGGTACAAATTATCTATGATGAATGTTATCATTATGTATATCTAAAATGTACCAATAGAAAAATATGTGAAAAGAAAAAAAAAGAAAAGAAAGAAACAAGATCCAACAATATGCTGCATACAATAACTACATTTAACTCAAAAAGAAATTCATAGACTGAAAGTCAAAGGGTAGAAAACCATACTGTATGTGACAGGAACCCAGAAAAAAGCAGGGGTAGCTTTTCTATTCACAGACAAAGTGGATTTCAAGCCAAGGCTGATCAGAAGAGACAAAAAAAGGCACTACATACTTATTAAAGGAACAATCTGAGAGGAAGAGATAACAATCACAAATATGTATGCAACAAATGCCAGCACACCCAACTGTATAAAACAAACACAAATGGGCATAAAAATCAAATAAGCCCTAATACAATTGTAGTGGGGAGCCTCAATACCCTACTGTCACAAATAGATCAAATACACAAGGAATCAACAAAGAAATATCAGAACTGAACCAAACCTTTGAACAAATGCACTTAGTAGGTATCTACAAAGTGCTCCACCCAATAACAACGGAATACACATCTTCTCAGCTGCACACCAGACTTTCTCCAAAATAGACCATATACTGGCTCATGGAACATGCTTAAGTAAATGCAAAGGAATTGAACTTTTCCTAAGCAACACATCACAGTGCAGTGAGAATGGGAATCAGTGGCAAGAGAACCCACAAAAACTGCAGAACCACATAGAAATCAAATAACACCCTCTTGAACAACCAATGGGTCACAGATAAAATTAAAGAAGAAATTAGATAGTTTCTACAATTAAACAATAATGCCAATACAACATACCAGAACTTATGGAACACAATGGGAGCAGTCCTCCAAGGGAAATTTATAGCAGTGAATTCCCACATTAGAAAAACAGAATGAGCTTAAATAAACAATCTAATGTTAAACCTCAAGGTTCTAGATAAAGAAGAGCAAGTTAAATCCAAAATGCATGTGAGGGGGGAAATTATAAAAATCAGAGCACATATTAATGCAATTGAGACTAAAAAAATACAAAGAATCAATGAATCAAAGAGTTTGTTCTTTGAAAGGTTAAATAAAATAGACAACTCTTAGCCAACCTTATCAAAAAAAGGAAAGAAAAGACTCAAACCCATACAATTAGGAAGGAAAAGGGCAAAACCACAATAGATCATACAGAAATCCAGAAGATCATCCACACATACTTTGAGAACTTGTACTCTAATAAGAAGGAAAACTCAGAAGAAATGGACGGATTCCCAGATACATATGAATTACCAGAGCTGAATCAAGAAGGTATAAAAATTATAACTATTCAAATATCAGTCAATGAAATTGAACAAGTAATTTAAAAAACTACCAACAAAGAAAGCCCAGGTCCTGATGAATTCACTGCTGAATTCTACAAAAACTTTAGAGAAGATCTAATGCCATGACTCCTCAAACTCTTTAATGAAATCGAAAGGGAAGAAATTGCATTACTCCCAAACTCATTCCCGAAAGCAATCATTACACTCATACCAAAACCAGGGCTGGTGACATGGCTCAGTGGCGTAAGTGCCTGCCTGGCAAGCACGAGGGCCCGAGTTCGACTCCCAGAACCCACATATGAAAAAAGGGCCGGTGATATCGCTCAGCAGCACGGGCGCCTGCTGGCGCGCGAGGTCCTGAGGTCGACCCCTGGTACCCACACACAAAAAAAAAAAACAGAAAAAACTCTAATCAGAAAAAAGAACTACAGGCCAATGTCCTTAATGAACATAGATGCAAAAATCCTCAATAAGGGGCTGGTGAGATGGCTCAGCGGCTTAAGCGCCTGCCCGGCAAGCGCGAGGGCCCGAGTTCGACTCCTGGAACCCACATACGAAAAAGGGCCGGTGATATCGCTCAGCGGCACAGGCGCCTGCTGGCGCGCGAGGTCCTGAGGTCGACCCCCCGGTACCCACAAAAAAAAAAATCCTCAATAAGATACTGGCACACAGAATGCAGCAAATCATCAAAAAGATTATACACCATGACCAAGTAGGATTCAGCCCAGGGATGCAGGGATGGTTCAGCACGTGCAAATCAATAAATATAATATAACACATTAACAGAACCAAGGACAAAAACCCCATGATTATCTTAATAGGTGCAGAAATAGCATTTGATAAAGCCCAACACACATTCATGGTAAAAACCTACAAATATTATAATAGAGGTTCTTTATCTCAATGTGATAAAAGCCATCTATGACAAACCAACAGCCAATATCATACTAAATGATCAAAAACTGAAAGCTTTCACTCTAAAAATCAGGAACAAGACAGGGATGTCCACAATCACTACTCTTATTCAATATAGTTCTGGAAAAATTAGCCAGAGCAATTAGAGAAGAGAAAGAAATAGAAGGAGTAACAATAGGAAAGGAAGAAGTTAAATTACCATTATTTGCAGATGACATGATACTCTACATAGAATACCCCAAAAACTCCACCAAAAGACTCCTAGAATTAATAACCAAATTCAGTAGTGTAGTAGGATAAAAATCAACACTCAAAAATCAATAGCATTCCTGTACACAAATAACAAACTTACTGAGAGTGAAATTAGGGAAACAACACCTTTCACAGTAGCACTCAGACGAATGAAATATTTAGGAATCAATCTAACAAAGGAAGTGAAAGACCTATACATTAAAAACTACAGTTCTCTGAAAAAGGAGATTGAAGAAGATATCAGAAAATGGAAAGATTTACCCTGTTCTTGGATAGACAGAGCCAATATAGTGAAAATGGCCATACTTCTAAAACTCACAGATTTAATGCAATCTTGATCAAAATGCCAATAGCATCTCACGGAACTATAGAAAACAATCCTAAAATTCATTTGGAACCAGAAGAGACCTAGAATAGCAAAAGCTGTTCTGTGCAACAAAGGCAAGGCAGGGAGCATCATAATCCCTGACTTGAAATTATATTACAAAGCTACCATGATAAAAACAGCATGGTACTGGAAAAAGAACCCATAAAACAGAAGGTCAGTGGAATAGAATTGAAGGTGCAGAAATAACTCCAAGCACAATCAGCCACCTTATCTTTGACAAAAAAGCCAAGCACATTCACTGGAAGAAAGATAGCCTCTTTAATAAATGGTGCTAGGAAAACTGGCTTTATGCATGCCAAAGATTTAATGTAGACCCATATCTCTCACCATGCATTAAACTGAAATCAAACAAGAGGCATGGTGCTGCATGCCTGTAATCCTAGCACTTGGGAAGCTGAGGCAGGAGGATTGCAATGAGTTCAAGTCCAGCCTGAATTACATAGAAAGATCCTGTCTCAAGAAAAAAAAAACTAGAATCAAAATGGATCAAAACAGATCTTAATCTGCTGGGTAACAGAATAGGTAAAACTCTTGAACATAGGTGTAACGAAAGACTTTATAAAAAATAAAACCAGTCGCACAGGAAATATTAAAAAGAATCAACAACTGTGATCTCATCATATTAAAAAGCTTTTGCTTTCAACAAAAGAAACCACCAACAGAGTGACAAGACAACTTATAGTATGGGCAAAATATTTTATGGGATATTCTTCAGACAAAGAACTAATATCTAGAACATATAAAGAACTAAAAAAATCAGATGCCCCAAATTTAAAGACCCAATGTAAAAATGGGCATCTGAAATGCATAGTCATTTCTCAGATGAAGAACTACAAACACCAAATAAATAGATGAAAAAAGGTTTAAGATACACGGGTCATTTGAAAAATGCAAATTAAAACAACACTTAGATTCTATCTCACTCCAGAAAGAACAGCTATCATCAAGAAATCAACCAATAACAAGTGCTGGTGAGGCTGTCGGGAAATAGGAGCCCTTGTCCACTGTTGGTGGGAGTGTAAATTGGTACAACCACTATGGAAATTAGTATGGAGATTCCTCAAAAATACTTTAACTAGAGGTTCCATTTGACCCAGCTATTCCCTTTCTTGCTATCTTCCTGAAAGAATTAAAAGCATCATACCACAGCAATATATGCGCAGCTATGTTTATAGCAGCATAATTTATAATAGCTAAATCTTAGAAACAACTCATTTTGCCATCCATGGATGAATGGATAAAGAAAATGTGGTTTTTATGTACAATGGAGTACTGCTCTGCCATAAAGAAGGATAAACTTGAGATATTTTTAGGTAAATGTATATGCCTTGAGACCATACTTTTAACTGGAATAAATTGGACACACATGTTTAAATATTGCATTGTTCCTCTTAGATAAGAAACTGAAAGGGTAAGTAAGGACCAAAATGGACAATAGATTTTGGGAAGTAGGAAAAAAATATTAAAATGGGAACAGGATCAAGGGAGGGGGGAGGAGAAAGGGAAAGATGGGAAAAGGAAAAAAGAGAATAGAAGGGAACAAACGGAAACAAAGCTTTTGTAAATAAGGAAGAAAGAAGGGTTGAGGGGATGAGAGGAGAGTAGGGAAATAAAGAAGAATCAAGATATATTATGTACAGGTACAAATTCCCTATGATGAATGTGGTCATTATGTATACCAAAAGTGTACCAATAAAATTAATTTTTAAGACAATATAATTACAAAAGAAAGTAAATCTTTCTAAATATAATTTTGTGGTTGCGTTTATACAATTTTTTAAAATAAGACATAAATGTAAGCCTTTTTTCTTTATTGGACCCATAATCATATTTGCATCATTATACTGAACAAAGCTTACCTTTAGTTCAGACATAGATTTTTTTTTAAATGTCACCTACTTATGATTACACATACTAGCCTCCTTGGGTAGTTATTTTCTATATATACAATAAAAAAATGTATGGTCTATTTGGAAAATACCTCCCAAACTGAGGGGGTAGAAAAAATTTGTTGATTGCAGAACACAAAAGCCTTCAAAGAGATAAGAGAAAAAAAGACTTGCTTGTGTCATAATATGGAAATTTCTTCATTATAAATGATTACAATCAATGTTAGACTACTATTTTCTTTCAAATAAGCATTCTAGTGAATCAAGTTGTATAATGGAAAATTATACAACAAGTGGAAAATTTAGCTATGTACAGCAAATTTTTAAAAGTTCATTATGATGAACATTCAAAATTTCCAGTTCTTTTCTTTTCAATTTTCGTGTTGTTAAAAGGTGCTATTGAATTCACATTTTGCCTTTCTTTTATCCTCCTATATGATTATGAATTTCAGAGACTGAAAAGTCTGGTTGGGTGAATTTCATGGTAAGAATGTTCAAGTAGAACCCAATTAGTGTGTCTTATAAAGACTAAGTCACTTCTATGTTTATACTGGACTTCAACTCAACTTTTAAAAGAACAAACTAAATGAATGTATTAGCTGAGACTTAGAGAAATTTACGGCCTTTAGAGATTTCTATAGTAATGCTATATCCAAAATTAGCTTGAGCCAAAACAGAGAAGTCTTATAGAAGGATGACTAGAGTGATGATAGAGCACCAAATAAAGGCTGAGAATTGGGAAAGGAAACCATGCATAAAACTAGGTTATGCTCCCAGCAGGTCACTGATAACTGATGACATGGGCCAGAAACTGGCATGGCAGGAAAGAATGAGAATGTTCATGGTGCCTACAATTATTTTCAGCCACCTATCTCTCCCTTGGTTACTATATCATTATTTCTTTTCAACTTCCTTCTCTATTTTCAATTCATGTGCTTCAAGGATATACAAATGACTCAGATCTAGCTAACCCATATTCCATTTCCTAATAGTATGCAGTAATTGGTCCAGAGATGGACACGCACCCAATAGGAACTGATGAAATGTGATTAGACTCTTTTCTGCTTCTGCTAGGTGGGTAAGTTTTTTCTGTTAGACTTAAATCTTGTAGATTGTAAAAGCCACTGGACCTTTTAGATGCATGAAACAATAAATTACCTTTATTTACATAAGCTACTTATGGTTGAATTTTCTGAAACTTGCAATCAAGGGAGTTATAATTGATGAAGTGAGTCACATGATCATTTAAGAAATACAATCCCAACTAGTGTATTTTTTGTGCTTACCCTGATGTCTAAAAAGGAGGTCAGCATAGTGTTTCTTAAAGTCTGAGCACATGTCTCAGGGGGAACTTAAGTGCTTTTCTGTTTCAGACTTGCTAAAGAGGTTTGCCTTTAAACAATGATAATCATGTATTATCGCTTATGGTTTCTGTCATTGGGTGTGGCTTACTCTACTATATCTGAAGCTTCAGGTGGAAGATTGATAGCCTGGGTGCTGGAATCTTCTGAAGGCTTCTCCGTTCATGTGTCTGGGAGTTGATCATGGCTGTTGGCTGAAGATCTCCTTGGGGTTATAGGCCAAAAGACTTATGTGTGGACTCTCCACATTGCTTGGGCTTCTTTACAACATGGTGGCTGGGTTTTAAGGCTAAGCAACCTGAGAGGGACCAGGCAGAGGTCACATAGCATCCCTTCTCATATTTTGTTAGCAGCAAATCTAGCCTACATTCAGAGAGAAGGGACTAAGTTTTCAGCTTCAAGGAGAGGGAACTAAGGGGGACAGTTAAACAATTTGTAGGGCTATTTTAAAGTCAGCACAGATAAGAAGGAAGAAGAGTTCTTTTATACTAGAAAACTAGTTCAAATAAGGTGAACTTTCTTTTATCAGAGCAGGAGGTTAAAAGACACTAACAAATCCATAAAAAGCTATAATTTGTGCCTTAATTAGATTATAGCAGTAAAATCTAAGAGAAGTATAAATAGAAATCATTTAAAGTAATTGTCTCTGGGAGCTGGAAAATCCTTTGGGGAACTGGTCAAAAGAGAGTTTTTTAATATTATAAGCTCTTCAATTGTGTTTAATCTTTCTTGAAACTAAAGCCTTGTCTTATTCTTGGTAAAATTATAAGAATCGAATTATTGGGCCAGTGAGATGGCTCAGCGGCGTAAGCGCCTGCCTGGCAAGCGCGAGGGCCCGAGTTCGACTCCTGGAACCCACATATGAAAAAAGGGGCCAGTGATATTGCTCAGTGGCACGAGCGCCTGCTGGTGCATGAGGTCCTGAGGTCGACCCCCCGGTACCCACCAAAAAAAAAAAAAAAAATAGAATCGAATTATTATAATTTAACCCAGAGTCTCAACTGAGATATTCTCTTCTCTAAAAACTCTTTAGCTCCTCTCTACCTATCTTATTAGTTGGTTAGCCCTCCTAAATGCCAGGGACCGGAGGCCCTCAACTTTGTTTCAGTCACCTGTATCTCATGAAAGTTGGGATGCACCTTGAAGACAAGAATCGTCTAGTATCTCAGTATCACCAAAGTAGTGCATAATAAGTGGTATATGATAACCACACAACAAAATTTTTAATAAATGAAAAGGAATGACATTTCAGGTGTAACTTGTATTAGTCAGCTTTCTACTGCTGTGACAAAATACTTGGGAAATATAACTTAAAGGAGAAAATATTTATTCTAGCCTATAGTTTCAGAGGTTTCAGTCCATGGTCACGTGGCTCCACTGTTTCTGAGCCCTGAGTCACAGTGTCATGGAGGAGAGGGTGTGTCAGAACAGAACTGCTCACCTCATAGTGTCTGGGGAGTGAAGGTAGGGGCAGAAACAAAATATATTCTTCAAAGGCACGTCCCCAGTGGCCTACTTCCTCTAACTAGGTGACACTTCTTAAAGCTTCCACCACCTCCCAGTAGAATCACCACCTGGGACAAGCCTTCAACACATGTGCCATTGGGGGATATCCCAGATCTAACCCCTTATCTTAAGCAAAATAACTGATAGCCATATTTTTAGAGTGTATATGTGTGTAGAAGTGGGCATTGTATGTATACACAGTTTTTGGGTGTGTATTTAGGAGCTGTGTGAAGTACATTCGAAGGAAGAAAATCCTGAAGTAGCATCTGTAGCAAATTACAGATACTATTACGAAGCCTGAGACCAGGCACCTGGCCCACCTATTGCTTTCTATCCCCCATTTCTTCATTTTAGAATGGGAATGTTTACCTTGTGCCATTGTGTGCTGGTGCTATTTAACTTTCTTTTTGATTTTTACAGGCACTCAAAGCTAAGAGTTTGCCTTGAGTCTTAAAAGAGACTTTGAACTTGGAATTTGCAGCAGTGCTGAAACTGTTAAAACTTTGGCAACACTTAGAGATGAACTATGCATTTTGTTTAAGGAGATGCACATGAGATTTTGGGGAATCAGGAGTATGATATTATGGTTTATATCCAGAAGTCCCCCAAGAGCATCATGCACTTAGAAGCAGGGTTTTGGGAAGGTGATTGAATCATGGGGCAATATAGCTAACTTGTATTTGGAAGGTAGGGTCTGGTTGAAAGAGTCGGCTCACTGAGGGCATGATCTGAAAGGGTGTATCTCCCTCCCTGGCTCATCTCTTCTCTCTCTGCCTTCTGGCCACCAATATGTGAGTAGCTTTTCAACTGGGGTCAAGGAGGATTGCACCAGTTTGATATACCTGATTTGCAGGCCAATCTGAGGTACATGAATGCTACGATGTCTGTAGTTATACTTCATGGTGCAAAAAACTGTGAAAAAAATTAAGAATGTTTACAGTTAGGAGGCGATTAGAGCTAAAATTGATCAAAATGGGGTTTTTAATATGGGCCAGTTATTAGGTTGAGAAAAATTATTATAATGTGTTTTTCCCATAAACAATTCTACCCACATTTCTCAATATATACATCTAGATATATCTGGGAGAAATGGTGAGGCTTCTTTCTTCATCAGCTTTCCTGTGCTTTTTTCAAAGTAGCCTGCTAGAGATACTATGTAGTCATTAACATTTAAACATTTGATACTGTTCAACATCAAGGAAAATTATTGAGACATTCAATGTAAAATAGAACATATCATAGTGTAGAATAGTGCATTTACACTATCCTAACTATGAAAACGTATCATATAAACAAAAGCTGGTAAGGAATTCAAAAGACAAAAACTACACCTAGTTAGAAAATGGAAAAACAAAACAATGCAATAAATAAATAAATAAATAAATAAACAAACAAACAAACAAATAGCTTGGAAAACTGAGAAATATTAGCAAAATATCCAAATTATTAATCTTATGTAGTAATACAAGAAATCAGATATACAAAATTAATAATATCGAAGAGAAATTATCCATCTGTTCATGCAAATAATAATTTAAAAATCTATTATTCAAGAATGTCAGTAAAATTGTTAGGAAAACTATTTTTTTAATTTATCATATTAATGCATCTAAAGAGAAAAATCATATGCTTATCTTCCTAAGCCCTGAAGGAACCTTTTTAAAACATTCAATATGTATTCCAGATAAAAACACTGGATAAAAATGTATTAATGAACACTTCCTTAACAGTATGTATATGTACCTTAGGACCAAAACCGGCATCTTAATACATGATAATACTTGAGAGGCATTACCGGTCAATTATCTCCATTCCTAATTAAAATTATATTGGAGCTATTAGTTACCATAATGAGATAAGAGAAAAGAGTTAGATGTATAAAATTGAAAGGAAGGAGCAAAAATACCTCTATTTTCACTTCATTTGACAACATATCTGGAAATCAAGGTAAATGTCTTTGTAACTGGGGAGTGAGTAAAGCCATCTGTGATTCAAAATCTGGAAACAATTTTTTTTATATATACGGGTACTGGGAGTTGAACTCAGGACCTCGCACTTGCCAGGCAGGTGCTTAATGCACTGAGCTAAAACAATTTTTAAAAGTTACTGAATTCAACTACATAAATATTGTTAAAATATTTTTTGTATATTTTTGTGGCTAAATAAGAAAATAAAACTAATACAACAATAACTAATTGAATAAAGTACCAATATATAAAATTAATTTACAAGAATCTCATATATTTATAAATAATAACCAGGTGGTTGGTATAATGAAAGAGAAGATGTCATTTACAAAAGCAAAGTAAAAGGTAAAATATCTAAAAATAAACTTGGTAAGAAATGGGCAAAATCTATAAGAAGAGAGCAAACACATTCCTGAGAGGTATGGAAATAGGCTAAAATAAATAGAAGGCATATTATAGTCTTGGATAAGGTAAATTAACGTCATAAATATGTCAAATTTCCATAAGCTAAAATATAAATGTGAAGAAAGCTGAAAAAAATACCAACAAACTTCATTTCTGGGACTGAGCAAGTTGATTCTAAAACTTATATGAAAAAATAAGCAAAAATAACCAAGAAAAACCTCAAAAGAAGAGCAATGCAATGAGAATAAAGTCAGGGTGGATTGCTTTATAACTTGAGAGCACAGAAAACCTTCCAAACTATGACTCAAACTCTAGAATGATAAAAAAAGGAGCTAAATTTGACTACAAAAAATTGAGAGAAAAGACTTTCTTGCAAGTAAAAAAAAAACCAATAGTTGTAGAGGAAGTCAATTGATGGTTGATTAGGGCTAGAAAGATGGGGTGTTAGATGATGAAAATGTTCTTAAATAGATTGTGGTAATGACTGCACAACTCTGAGAATATACTAAAAGCCAATGAACTATATATTTTATATGCATGATTTAAATGGTATCTGAATAAGATTTCAATAAATCTACTAAAAGTGAATATTAAAAATTACTGTATCCAAAGTCAAAATGCTAATGCCAAACAGTAACTGAACACAATGGGTTCCCATCCTGGTGAGTACTAATGTAGAAAGCACAACCAAAAGTGAAAGAGTAGAGAAAGATTTATTTCATGTAGTAACTAAGGAGAGCACTGGGATTATTTACAAAGCAATGCTCTCCCTGAACAAAGAAAGGTGAAAATCTTATTCAGGAAGACTGTACATATTCATATAGGGAAGGTCATCTAGGGGTGGCATATTTCTGAGCATATTCATTTCAGTGTCATAGTGCACATGTTCAAAACGGAAAGATGGTGGGCACAAATGTTTCTGGGTGTGCTCTGTTCATTATTATAATCAGCAAAGTTTACTCTAGAGAAGGAGTCGGAGTGACTCAGTAAATCCTGGCTAGTTCCTTCTAAGTTTCTTCAAACAGTTTTAGCTGAAACAAAGAGAAACTAAATTTTGAAATTGTAGCTCTTTTAAAGAAGCCTTCTCCCTGTAAATATAGGAGTTTGCTTTACAGGTGCCTGCCTCATTTAGGTGCCAACAAAATTACTAAAAAAAAAATTTTTTTGCAACTGTTATCAAAGAAAGGAGCAGGAAAGAAGCAAAAGCCTGAAGGATATGCAAGTGAAAGACCTGTGCAGGAAGGTAAATGGCTCTTAACCATGAAGAGATGCTGAACCTATTTTGAGTAGAAAAAACCTGAAAATAAAACTGAGATATCACTTTCCACTCATTAGATGGGGAAAAATTCAGAAGTTGAGTACAACATATGGTATTGGCAAACCTTTGGAGAAATAGGTAGGTGCATTACTAGTATTGTTGCAGAACCCGGCACTGGATTGAAAGGAAGATGCTCCGCACCAAAGTGTTGGAAGGCAACTTTTATTACGCTAGTGGGCTAGTGGGAACGAAGTCCAAATCACCAGCCCTGACTCAGAGCAAAACAGAACCTTATATATGTTTGCAAGCAGGAAGTCCAAAGGCTGATAGGTTATTTTATAATTGGATATATAGGCTGGATCATAGGTTGTTAGGCAGATTTGTTCTGGGCAGGTTATTCAGAGAGGGTTGTTTATCATAAGGCAGGAGAGTCCAGGGAGGGAGTTGGGGCTGACGAGGTGGGTACAATCAAGCATGTCCTTGACTAGGCTAGTCTATTTGGGGCAGAAAGTTTTGGAAACAGGCTAGCAAAACAAGATATGTGATGAGTTTGGGGTGCAGGCAGCGCAGCTGGGTGCAGTCAGACAGAGCCTGGTCAGACCATCTCTGAGTTGCAGCTGGTGTGATCAGTCAAGGCCAACGGAGCCTAACTATGTGGTGGGCTGGGTGAGCATATTCTGTCCCAGTATGACATTAAGCTGTTTGTTAGTTTGCTAAAATTGTAAAATTTAAATTTTCTGTCACAGTATGAGTGTTAATGTTATAATATTTTATAGAGAACAATGTATCAATCCACTCCCAGACATCTATCCTGAAGATAAATTCACACAAATGTGAAACAAGCATGCCCAAATTAATCACTGCAGCATTAATTTTGAACTTGAAAGATTAGGAACAACTTAGAGGTCCATCAGAGGGGATTAGCTGAATTAACTATAATACACCCACAGAAAGGAGGACTATTTATCAAACTATGAAAAGGAAAGATAATGATCAATAATATTCCACATAAAGTGACC
Source organism: Erethizon dorsatum (assembly GCA_028451465.1). Taxonomy (NCBI): domain Eukaryota; kingdom Metazoa; phylum Chordata; class Mammalia; order Rodentia; family Erethizontidae; genus Erethizon; species Erethizon dorsatum. The sequence goes on from CM051838.1 coordinate 61,073,084, forward strand.
TCTAGAATAAATTGTCAAGTAGAAAAAAAAAGTTGTAAAGCAGGGTATATTCTAAGTTATATTTTGTAAAAGGAAGATATAATAAGATATACACATTTGCTAAATATTTTTATACTAACATATACCAGAAAGTAATAAGTGTTTTTCAATGGGGAAAATCACATTTGGACAAGATAGAGATCAAAGTGATATTTCTCTAAATATACTTTATTTTTTACTTTTGAACTAAGCAAATGTTTCACATGTTCAAAACATAAAATAAAATAAATCCCCAAATTGAAAATAAAGTGAAATAAAGGAACTCAACTGAGTATCAAAATGGTATCTGTAAAGAAAAATTATCCCGAGACTATTGTGCATAAAACTTAATATGCATTCTTAGAGGGTAACAGAAAAAAACTTCAAAAACAAAAATTGTAAATTTTACTCAAAAATTTTACTGCAGGAAGTGACATTGGTACTGTAATTAACTACACACACACATACACACACATTACAAACCAGGGTTTTTAGTGTGAGGGAAAAAGAGCTGCAACTATCAAATCAAAGAAGTTAAAGTGAAACATCGTATAATGTTATGTTTGAGTCAGAGACCTTTAAATGAATCCATGATTTAAAAGAAAAAAAAAGATATATATAGTAGTTTCATTCACTAAGAATCAATGGCACACCAGCATTAGTGAGTATATCGGTGAGTACATGACTAGTACTGAGAGCCTGGTTTCTATATTCTTTTTCATTAATAGGAGTCGGGGTTCCTTGGAAAAATAATTGAATCTAGGTCTAACACAAGAAAAGCAGAAACTGTTAGAAAACAAATAAGTAGCCAGAGACTAATAGAGGTATATTAAAAGAACACAGGAACTTGCTTGAGGGGGACATGTCCATGTCTGGAAGTGGATAATTATTACTTGGGGTGATTTTAGCCAAATAATGATAATTACAATTGATGGTAAAAATAGTTGAATAAAAATCCATGAAGTCTGTTGTGTGTGTACAAATGAGGCACGTGTTCGACACTGACTATTATAAAAAAAAAAGGGGGGTGTGTGTGTGATGCAGTGCAGTTGCTAGGCTGATCAGATAATCACTAAGCCAAAGTGCATTTGCGATAAATCAACCAAAATTGAAAGACAAGCTTCTACTTATTCAGAATACAAAAAAGAAATAAAGAATAATGTATGCGTTGGAAAACTTCCCAACCAATGTCTCTTGGATAAATAGCACATTTCAAATCTGTCTGCAGCACAAGAGCCAAAGTATATTTAAAAATTCTGAAGAAATGGCTCATGCCCATCAAAAATGTCTATAATGTGATTTACGAAGGCCAAAAGCTGCTCTTTAATATGGTACATGTTTCCCACAGAAATTATCTCTTGTAAACAACAGTTTCTGAGCAAAATAGGACTATTTATGTGGAAAATTACTGAGCTGCAAGTAGCACTAATTCAATATAACTTCAGGAATAATCTGGACCATCAAACATACCATGAATGTGGAGCACCAGAGCCTTCAGATGAAAGAAAATGGATAACTGCTTCTTTGCTCCAGAAAGAGTGAAAACGATTTGAAAAGAGATTCAAAATAACTATAGCCTGACTTATACGTACTTACATGTCCCCAAGATGTCCAAAAACTAAGTTTTCCCATAATTCTATAGACCACCTCGGTGTCCTCAAGGCAACCATGATGAGAAGAAAGAACAGTCAGAGTGCTAATTCATGCAAGAGTTCACCTAGTTAACTGAAAGAACAAAAGGCAGACTCATGTCTATGTCTCCCAATGTCTTAGGTCTACACTGCCTAGGAAATGTTGAATTAAGCACCTGACATTAAACTTTAATTAATTATGCAAAATGACCCCAAAACTTTACTGACTCTCTGAACCACCAAGGTCACAACATCCACCCTATGAGGTCATAACTCCAATCAAGAGACAGATGACAACAAACCTTCTAAATCTAACCAATCTTTATCAAACTTTCATGTTCTTGTCTTCACACAGTGCATAATCTGCATGTCTACCGTGGCAAGGAAAGACGGTGCTCAAGCAGAGACTGCTCAGCAATCCCATTTGAGGGGCTGTTATTCACACTGTTAAGCCACAATGACTCACACTTTTGCACTGGCCAATTGGAAATGAAGGTAACTGAGAAGAGCAATCAGCATCTGTGTGAAAACCAGACAGATGGTAAAGATGCCAACAATAAGTCTTGTCATGATACCAATAGATTCACACTCATGTAACAGAGAAATGCAGGTGCACACTAAATGTGATGTTTCCCTCACCAGTCACATAGAATCCTCAACCTACTTCTTTAACATGGAAGAAGAAAGAACTTTCAAATACAAATCTATTATTTCAAAAGCATTAGTATATCTTCCCAGAGAAGCCCAGGATCTTAATTTGCCTCAATGGTGGGACAAAGAATTGATTGCAAATCAATTGACAGAGATACAAAAGCAGGAATAAGAAAGTCAAAGGAAAAAACAAGGAATCATTCAGATATATGAAATGATAAATAGCAGCTCCCAAAAAACTAGCACACCTTTGAACAAAGTGTTTTATTTCCACACACCAAGAAATTCTAAAATACATTCACTATGAAACTCAGGACTTATACCTCACCAAAAACCAGGTTAAAAACAACCTTTTGAGAATGGCTAAGAGACTAATTTTTGGGGGAATGTTAATCATACACACTGATAGTGTCCAAATATATATTATAGGGAAGAAGAATTTTAAGGGAGAAAAATTTGAATTATCTCTAGGATAATTAGGTCAACAAATCCCTGAGTTTCAAGAGATACTAAGGAGCATGCAACCATCCCTTCCATTAGGCTCATAATTCTGTCCTTATATTCTGTCCTTAATTCTGTCCTTTCTCTGCCATTTTTCCTCCTAAATTAACTCCTGAAAACTCAGTTATCTGGAATAAGCAATTTATCTGGAATAAGCAGTTTGGTCAATCACAAATCTGAGCCACTAAATGTGTTATAGTTAGAGTCTTAATCATAATTGCAGTATGTGAGCTAAGAAAGACAATTCTCCTACCATCTACACATACAATACCTGAGTTCATTCTGCTGTAGCTACTTAGACTAACTGTAAAGAAAGTTAAAAAACAAAATTAATTTCAAGAAATAGAACATATTTTCATCATAAATATGACTCGTAAAAGAAGAATTCTATGAATAACTAGCATTTGAGTTTTAAAATCTGGCTTTTCAGGCACACTCTTCATCCAGAGCTAGCAGACTAAAGAGACACAGTTTCACTCCGTCTTTTTACTGTCAGGACACAGGCCATGTTATCTCAATTCTCTGTGATGTCAGTTGGCATCTGTAGAATTCTAAATTTTGTTTCATATTTAGCCATATATGTCTCTGTGGAAAAATGTCAAAATATTAATCATCTCATTGTAAGTCTTTCAACTTTTTAGATATTTGTTTCCTTCAGAGAGAGTTATTAGGTTTTGTCTAATCAAAAACCTGTTTGAGAATTCAATAAAAACTAAGTGGAAAAAAATCCAGTGAATGAGGAGGATAATAATGTCCCTAATTTAAAATCTACTGCTAGAAGACCAGTCAGATTTTATGCTTTAGTCACAGAATGGAACAATGTGTAATTTTAAATGATTTATGAGTACATTTATTGATCTTGGAAAGATTTTTCACACTATACAGTTAGATTTTTGAAAAATTACAAAACAAAAAGTAGATTAAATGGTCGTTCTCATCAGGTATGCATGACTGTATGGTACAGTTACCTACCCAAGCCAGTTAATACTTAATGCATGTTACTTTTGTTACAGAGGGATTCTTACAGAAATCCAGTTATAGGAACCATACATAGCATGGGGCGGGGTGGGGAAGGATCATGAGGACAAGTGTAGAACCTGAGAAGCCATCAGGCCCTCAAGCAATTCTCTTCATGTACATAATGGCCACATGGGAAATATTAAATGACCAAGTACTACTTTAAATGATTTCATTCTTTCACCTAATTCATGTTTAATAGAAATTTGCCAATAATTATCTCTCCAAAGCTAGATCAAAAGTTGAAGAAAGAATTTTTTAAAATATTGCTTGAATTAAGGAAAATAATAATGCTTGTATATAAGACCTTTTCTCATGTGTTTATAATTTAGATTTTCTTTCCTTTTTTAGGTTTTCTTTCCTTTTTCAAAATGTAATTCATATATTAATATTTACTCTTTTAAGTTTACAATTTAGTGATTTTCAAAAGTATGTTGTAGGTGAGATAGCTCAGTGGCATAAGTGCCAGCCTGGCAAGCGTGAGGTCCTGAGTTTGACTCCAGGAATCCACATAAAGGAAAAAAAGTGCCGGTGATATCGCTCAGTGGTGCAATCACTTGCTGGCAAGCGCGAGGTCCTGAGGTCGACTCCGGGTACCCACATAAAAAAAAAAAAAAGTATGTTGTGTGACCATTTTCACTAATTCTAGAACATTTTTATCACCCAGGGGAAAAAAACCTGTTCTGTACTCATTAGCAGTCACTCTCCATTTTCCATCTGCTGCATCCCCTGGCAATCAGCCAATCTCTTTTCTGTCTTTATGGATTTGCCTGTTTTAGAAATTTCATGTAAAAAATCATATAATATGTGGTTTTTTGCATCTGACTTCTATAATTTTGTATAATTTTTTCAAATTCGTTCATGTTGTAGCACAAATTGCCACCTTATTCCTTTTTAAGGTTGAGCAATATCCCATTGTATGGCTATACAACATTTATTTATCCATCATTTGAAGTTGTTTGGCTATTGCCATTTTTACTATAATAAATAATGCTGTCATAAGTACTCATGCAGAAGCCTTTGGGTGGACATACTTTCATTTATCTTGTATATATGCGTAGGAGTGGAACTATGATAATTCTATGTTTAATCTTTTGAGGAAATGTATAATAGCTATACCATTTTATATCCCCATTCGAAATATATTAATATTTCACTTTCCTCACATCCTTGCTCACCTTCTTTATATAATCATAATAAACAAGACCTGATACTAACGTGATAAAAGCTATGATGTAACCACATTGGAAGGATGGAGTGAAGGGAAGGAAAAAACATGTAGTAGGAAGAGGCGAAGAAAAAGAACAAAATCTTCACCTTCCATAGTGAGAAAACAATACATAATGTCTAAAATAAAAATCAAATGGTAGAAATTCAAGCACATTATTTCAAGGCATAGAAGTAAATAACACAATATTCAAATAAGAGTTCAAAGTTCTTAGTCTCCTGCGAGGGATATGATGGAATGGGGTTGGAGGACTATTGCTCTTCCTTACAAATCTTGTAGAATTCTTTGATTCTTAACTATGTGTACTATGTTTACTACATTTTATCAGTTAATGATAGAGGAAGAGAGAGCTGGAAAATGACAGTCTAGAAAAATAGAATCAGTAATAAATGCAGAGATATACAACTTCTTTTGAAAGGAGGATGTGAAATTGTTATTTTTAAATCTGTAGAATAAATAAGAAAGTCTTCAGGAAGAAATAAGAAAAATAACTCTTTTCAAAATTTAGACTGAAGAAGTTATAAAACATTTAGTACATGCAGTATGGCAATGTACATGACACATGTCCAAACATAAAAGGACCTAAATGGTGTTAAAGAAATACATTGGCACATTACTTCAAATGGAGTAATAACAGGGCATATTGCTAAAAATAGACAGGACCAGACAAATGAATAAGGAATAAAATAAATGTATAATCAATTTTTTTAAAAACGAGAGGTGGGTTAAAATCATCTGGTTGTTCTTGTGTCAACAGATTAAAAAGTTATGGTGCAGCTATTGAAAAGAAAAATTGTAAACAACTAGGGCAAAGAGGAGCTATGTCTAACATAAAGCATAGATCTGTAGGGAGGGCACACCCTACCGGAAAAACAGCTAAGGAGGAAAGAGGAAAAGTGCTGCATAATTGATGAGTGTAGGTGCAAATGGATCATTGTATTTGGGACTTCAAAATATTATTTGCAAAATTAATTTAAAACAAGCTTGAATAAGAATCTCATTATATTTAAAATGCTTGGGTGATTATAAACAACAGGCAAAATGATTAATGATAGTGTAATTAACTCTAGGGCGATGTGTAGTGAGGTGTTACAAGGGTCCATGTTGGGTCTAGACTAGTTTAATGCCTTTAATGATCTGGAAAAGGGAGGGAATAGAATTTATAGATGCTACTCAATTTTCCACTGAGTTCATGGCCCTAAATAGAACATTTTCCTGGCATGGTATGGATGGCACTCAATCTGGCATAGAAAAGGATGGATTACAATCTCTAGTCCTTCACCCTTGAGTGCTTGCCTTGTATATTAGAATTAATATTCTTTCCACCTGGCCCATTTTGCAAGCCCTGGCTTCCTATGAAACATTTTTTTCTTTGATTCCCTTTACTATATTTCTGCTGAAAGAACACGTGAAATGGCTCTCCCTTGTCCTTTACATCACTTATCCTTATTCTCTCAGGATCCAAATTTATGCTCTAATCTCTTATATGCATTAGGCACACAAGTCTACTATAAGTTTAGTTCAAATTTGACCATCCTGTTGTCTGAGTTGAATATATATAGAGATGTAGATTTAAATATTTATATGACCTTTTCACAATCAGATTCTTTTAAAATCTCTGCCTTAATTCATAGGCTAAACTATGCCATGGTATCTTTTTACAAAAAACTTTAACCAGATGGAACCCTTCATTATCGTCTGTGAGGTTTTACGTCTCTGTCAGTACTTTTACAATGGTTACCTAAGAGAGGCTGCTAATTTGATTCCACTTTCCTTTTGCTTTTGATGGCTTAATGAACGATAATCCTATTCCATTAAAGTGTTCCAGTCATTCGAAGGTAATGAAGTGCTTAGTTATCCTAGCAATGGTAATTCAGGTGGGGAGGAACTCCAGAAGTAATGCAAGGGCTGCATTTTAGCCGGCAATTTCAACCAAAGTCAACTTTTTTTACAAGTGGATGAACACAGAAAGAAAGTGATATTTATCTTCCTATATGCTTCTCTTTGTCTTCCCTGCTGTGGAATTAAGGAAAGATTATGAGAGCAAAGAAGGGTGGATACAACTTGAGACTTGATTAAACTACCTACAATGGACAGTTAGATGTAATTGCAAAAATAAATTAGAAATTAGAGCAAAATGATCTATCTCCCTTTCAACCTCAAATCTTTTTCAAAAAATAAAAACTATATATATTGCAATAAATATTTAACAGCATAAAAAAACAAAATTTTAAAATTTGTTGTCAACAGATCAAAAATTGTGAAAAATTCTTAGAAAAATAAAAAGCACATGGGACAAAAATGAGAAGAAGCCTCAAACACACCCCCTGCCACCACCTGCATCTCCACCACTACTACTACCAACAATTTTATAGGTAATGACAAATACAGAAAAATTTCAAGCTCAGATTGAACAAATGGCAAGCTCAGGAGGAGGCCTTGGGGCAGCTGTCAAGAAAATTAAAGAGATGGACACAAAACAACAGTCCCAATAAGCTCCCTGAGCCAAATCCACCTCAGCAGTAAGCTGCAGCACTGCTTGATCATAGGTTAAGAACCTAAGGCCTGAATGAGAAAGAAAGTAAACTACCTACCTACTTTAGGAAGATGCCTGGTTGAGGATAGTAAATTAAGAAAGGCAAAACAATTTTGTTATCTTTCTTACTGGATATCCAATAAAAAGAGTGTCTTTAACCTGCAATAAAATGCCCTAAGGCCCTTCATGTCTAGCATAAAACTTTCTTATTCTGGAAAATCTGAAGATCAGTCAGTCAGCATGACTCAACCCTCAACACACTTTACTGGCCTTTCCAGTTTGCTGTCTTACGGGAGAGATAGGAAGCCTGTAGGGGAAATATATCTAAGACTTGAGGAAAGAAATTTATGTCACCTATGGTAGGCAGACTTTGGAAATGGCCTGCAAGACCCCTGTCTCCTGATGTGCATCATAATTTCTTTCCCTTGCTGTGAATTTTATGGGATTTCACTCCCATGATGAAGGTGCTAATAGTTTAAATTAATCAAAGGAGTAATAAGTGTAGGAGGCCCTGAAATTATCAATAAGCCCATAAAACATGCCAGAGATATTCAAAGTAGCAGAGATATCTTCCAGCTGCCCTTGAAGAAAGAATCTTGGTGTAAACTGCCTATGGCCAGCCTCTAGGAGACAACACTGGTACCAGTCAAAAGCTCCAAGACCGAGGACTTCAGTCCTACAACTGCAAGAAACTGAATTCTGCACAAACCAATGAGCTTAGAGGAGGACCCTGAGTTTCTGCTGAGATCACAGCCCTGGGAACAAACTTATTTCAGCATGTTCTTACAAAACATTAAGAAAAAGACAAACGTTCAAACTTTAAAATTCATAAAAAGAGCAAGCATTACACCGAAAAAAATATGAATAGCTAATAAATTGTAGTTTAAAATGATTCACTTCTTTAGACATGAAAACAATATATATTAAAACAGATGTAAAGATTTTCTATCCTATGGTAAAATGTGAGGGCAATATCAATGGAGGGCATGAGTACAAGGGGAGCAAGTATTCTTGGTATATAATAATGCCTTTGTGAAAGAATGATTTTGTATTATCTAGTAAAATCCTTTGACTTTACCTATGCTCTAGAATGTCCACTCACTTCCAGGGAACTATCACATAATAGTGTTTGAAACATTATTTGGAGTAGTAAAAAACTAGAAATAATTAAATATCCATCAATAAATGAATACTAAATATATGGTACATGCATTAATGAAAAGATGGTGTTGAACAAGTTTATAAAAAGTAAAGTAGATCATGGCTAGGACACAACATTAAATTAAAAATCAGATTGAATGACAATACTTTGTTATCTAATTACAGTATTGCTGTATTAAGCCAAAGAAAACAATCATATATATTTTATATGTGCATATACATATATGAATAAAAGAAAAATTTCTGGAAAGATACACACAAAACTATTAAAATAGTTGGCTGTCTCTCAGAGTAGATTGGAATTTGTGGAGTTTGATAAAGATTATGAACATTCATTTTCTATTCTTCTATTTTATGTTTTTTGCTTTGTTTTTGTTTTTGCTTTTTGAGACAGGGTCTTGCTATGTAGTCCAGGCTGGCCTCAAACTCATGGCAATCCTGCCTCAGCCTCCTGAGTGCTGGGATTACAGGCATGTGCCACCACGCCCGGATTTATGCTTTTAATACTGAGAATATATTTGTAATTTATTTATAAAAACTGATAATAAAATATTTAAAGAAGATTCCTTCTCTAAACAGGCTGTGTTTAACTCTTAGGTGTTAATTTTAATTAAACTCCAGATATAGGTATAGAGAAAAATACTACCTTCCCAATTGATTAATTCTCAAATGACTAAAATTAACAAAGGGTATTGTTAATTTTTTCTATGTTATTACTATGAGTTAAAATAATCACCAAGATGTTTCTCCCTGACACTGCACATTCTTATTGATGAAAACCCTAGAAAATTGATCCAGGGCATACTGCAAGTGTTCATGGCTCTGATGAGGGGGAGGTGGGAAAAGAATGGAAAAGGGACAGATATTTAGCAACTGATAGAGAAGGTAGATTAAGCACTCAACTACACATAAAGAGACATGCATACTTTAGTCAAATGCATTTGTTTTTTATATTGATTTGAGAACCTATACCTTGGGTGTGACTCCACCTAGGGAGCCCTAAGACAAATTTTCCAGGCCATGAGTGTGACAGAATTTCAGCAGAGGCGTAAGAAATGCTTAGTTGAGATGACAGGCAGCAGGTGGATGAGATCAAGCATATCTCAGACTCAAAATCAACTTATGTTTTGAAGACAACTATGTGCAACTCTGGGGTAAGTGCTTTCACATATATTCCTCATTAATTCCTCAAAACAACATGGAAATTAACCAGTTCTAAAAATAAATATGCTTTCTACTATTAAAATATGAAATCAACCTGAAGATAAGCAAAGGCAGCTTAGAATTCTCATCCAACTCCCATTACAAGTCAGAGATATGATGATTATCTTAAAAGCTGAATAATTTGAATACTATGACATCTGCATTTAGAGCTTATTTTCATACCTTTTAAAGATACTAAATAGTCTTCAAAATAGAGTTATTAGACATGGCTACAAAAATCACTTTAGGAATTTTCAAAAGATCATTTTGACTATAGAGGATGTCTGACTTACACAAAAACTGTAGAACCCACGTTGTTTAGAGATGTATATATAGAAAACACAGGATTAATTCCTATATTTTAAAATTCAGAAACTCCCACACTTATTCACAGGTTATATTCTAAAGTCTGATTCCAATATGATTTATTTATTTAAAAAAATCTAAATGTATATGAATAAAACACACACATATCTGTGAAAGATAACATCACTTTGGTTTCTACCATAACCGTGTACCTCTTTTCCTAAACATATTCTATACTACTATTCTTTTGAACCTAAGGAACTTTATAGGGTTTGTAATAGATCAGAAAACAAAGCACAAACATTACAACATTGCCATGGGACTAACAAATAGCACTGTGGCTGTGACTAATATAACCACACACCTGCTAGCACCGTGTGTCTGCAGAGGGCACTGAGGTGAGACTCTTGCACAAGCACATAGTTTTGCTTGTACCACTCCAAATTTCTAAGTCAAAAGGTGGTTTGTAAAGGAGCTTCTGCTTTACAGTCTTTATTCCCAATGCTGTCATATCCAATGTATCATGTCAAAGCAGATTTGGTCAGTTAAATAAAGGGAAGAAAGTAAATTTTACAGCATCAATTACTTTTTCCTAATTTCTATGTATGGAACTTGGGAAGGAAGAAGTCAAGAAGATGGAAATTGGGATAGTAACACAACTCAGACTATTAATCTGTATCCTGCACCTTAACTGCTGCCACCGTGCAACAGTAAAGTGGGGAAATGACAGCTTATCTTTCTATACTGCTTTAATTCACTCACTATCTATCTCCCCAAATAGGAGATAAGTTTCTTAAGGACAGTGATTTTATCCCTGTTTTTTATCTGTACCCCTAGGCCTTGATCCATGCACATTATCTATGTAATAAAGATGAAAGGAAAGGAAGAGGGAGATAGGAAGAGTAGAAGGGACTAGAAAAAAAAGAGTAGAAAATAAGTGTTGATGTTTATCACAGTTCTTACCTAACAATTATATTTCCTATTATGCTTTTACACAATCAAAACTATATTCTACAAATGATGCAAAGCAATGCAGTTCTTTGCATAAAGATTTTAGCTTCAAGAACATTTTGATCTCTAAAGTATTTGCCATCTTTATCAGGAAAAAATTAGAACTTTCTTCTTTTACAAATAAATTCATATTTATGAACCCACAATAACTACTAGCAAATCCACTTGAATACTTTGCTGAGCCCAAATTTAAGTAAATAGTATGTATGTGTTGTGTGTGTGTAAACCAGAAATTAATGAAACTGATTACCCACAAGCAATGGATGAAAACAGAATGAAACTAATAGGGAAGGGAGTGAGACCTCCTGAATATATTTTTAATACATTTTATTTTGAGCCAAGTCAATGGCTTACATTTTTTTAATGAAATTATATCAAGGATGAAAAGACTTAAAATTGAATATAAACAAAAACAAATGAGTCTAAAAGTTTTAATATCAAATTTATAATATAACCACAATAAATGAATTAACTTTTGAACATAGTATTACACTATATGTACACAGTATATGTCCTCAGACCTGCAAATAAATTTGGAATTTTATTTAGTTGCTTTAACTTGGATATTTGTGTAAGTATATGGGTTCTGAAATAAATTTGTTTTTATTATAGAATCAAGTAAACAGTTCAATATATTAATGTTTGAACTTGAGTTCTCACTGTGGGAAAAGAAACACAAGGAACTGAAAAAGGAGAGGAAGCATGTGATTTTGAAATGGAATAGACAATATCTACATGAACTCAGGACTTAAAAGAAAATTATGAAGCCAGGCATAGTTGCTCATGCCTAAAAGCCAAGCACTTTGGAAAGCTGAGGCAGGAAGATTTCAAGTTTGAGCCCAGCCTGGACAACTTAGCAACTTAGTGAGACCCTGTCTCACAATTTTAAAAAATGGAAAAGGACTGGGGATGTACGTCAGTGCAAAGGCCCTGGGTTCAATATTCAGTACCACACAAAAAACTGTATTTCTTAGTTTGTCACTAAAAGGCTGTAGACATGATGACTAAGGACACTCTAGTGGCAATGAGCATACACTTAGGATTCAGCTTTCCTCTTACTATTTCACTAAAAGGAATCAGAAATCCATCAATAAATGACCAGAAGGACTTGTGCATCCTTTTACAAACACTGCTTTACAGACCAGATTTTTTTACTTCTCTTGGCCAGAAGATAAATTTTTAGTTGAATTTAACCATAAAAATGTCCACTGTCTTAAAAGACAGTGTTTATAGGACCAATTATTTTTAATGAATTATTGAGTAAAAGATAATACATATTCTCTCTCATTAAATGCCCTTTGTGAGGTGCAGTTGGTCCTGTCCATCCGTGGATTCAATACACCAAGTATCAAAAATATTGGGAAAAAATTGTACCTGTATTTAACATGAATGGACTTTTTTACAGTATTCCTTAAATAATACAGTACATCAAAAAATGTTAACATAGAATTTATGCAGTATTATGTATCATAAGTAGTCCAGAGATTAAGGAGTATATACATAGCTTACATGCAAATACTATACCATTTCATATACAAAACTTGAGCATCTGTGAATTTTGGTAACTGTGGTGGTGATATTAGTGTCTTAGTCATTTTCTCATCACTGAGACAATACTCAACACCTGCAACTTAAAGGAAGACTGATTTGCCTCACAGTTTTTAGAGGTTTCGGTTTATAGTTGGCTGGCTTCAAAGCAGGGCAACATGGCAGAGGGGTATGGCAGAGGAGAAAGAGCTCATGGCATGGCAGCCAGGAAGGAGAAAGAAAGGGGGGGCAAGAACAACAGAAGAGCTGGAAAGAAAGAAATGCAAGCCACAGCCCCCAGTGACCCACCTCTCCCAGCCAGAGCCCACCTCCTAACAGCAAGTCAGTTATAAACCCCCATAATCTAATCACTTTCCAAAAGCACCACATATGAGCATATGAGGCTTTAGATCTAGATTTAGGGCCATCTAGATATAAACTATAACAGTTATCTTTCTGTTTCTGTAACAGAATACCTCAGGAAAACAAATGAAAGGAGGAAAGATTTATTTTAGCTCATGGTTTCAGAGGTCTCAGTCCATGGTCAACTGGCTCCATTGCTTTAGGCCTATGACAAGACAGAAACATTATGACAGAAGGGTGTAATACAGGAAAGCTGCTTACCTCACAGTAGCCAGGAAACAGAGAGGGACAACCAAAGAAGAAGAGGTTGGGGACCAGATATTCTTCCAGTGTCACACTCCCATGATCCATTCCCTTCAATTAGGCCCCCTACTTCCTGTTTCTATTGCCTTCCAATAATGCTACAATTATGATCTCATCAATGGATTAATCCACTGATGAATTTAGAGCCCTTGTGTTCCTCAAAGGTCCATCAGCTGGCAACCAAGCCTTTAGCACATGATATTTGGGGTACATTTCAAATCCAAATGATAATGGGGTAAGGGGTCAAATCACAATCCTGGAATAAATACCAAGGGATGACTACATTTGGTTTTTGTCCATGGTTCCTGTCACTAAGTCCTTAAAACGCTTGGAATTTACCAAATGATAGGAGTATCTTTTAATTATTCACAATGAGCCCTTTGGATAGCACCTGAGTTTATGCTAATGAGTTAATTTAGGGTGGAGCACCAAGATAGTCTAGGCAAGGGATGGTCATTAGAAAGATTAAGTGATTAGAGGATTAGGGTTTGGAACTTACCCGCCCACCAACTTCCAGGAACAGGTGGTAATATGAAGAAGGTGGAGATTAAGCTCTGAAAACTTTTGTACAGTGAGGGTCACTGAACATATGGGATGCTAGGGGGGGGGGTAGCTAGAGAGGGCCTGGAAGCTTCATATCCACTGCTTCATACCCAGCCCATGCATCCATATCCTTTATGAGATGCTTCATAATAAACTGAAAAATGTAAATAAAATGTTTCTGTATGTTCTATGAGACATCCCAGCAAATTATTAAACCCAAAGGTGGGGGTCATGGGAAGGCTGAGTTATAGCTGCCTATTCAGAAATATGAGTCACAACCTGGAACTTGCAATCTGTGGGTAAAGTGGAGAAAGTCTTGCTGGCTTGAGCCCTTAACTATCTCCAGAGAAATATACCATCTCCAGGGAGAGTTATGCCATCTCCAGAGACACAGCATCAGAATTGTATTTATATTAAGACAGTGGAATTATATACAATGGAATATTATTCAGCCAGAATAAAGAAATCCCATCATTTCTGACAACATGGATAAACCCAGAACACATTATACCAACTTGAAAAAACAGACTCAGAAAGACAACTTTGACATGAATTCACTTGTACTGTATATGGGATCTAAAAAAAAGTCAAACTTATAGAAAGAATGGTAGTTGACAGAGGCTGGGAATGAGAGAAATGGGAGAATGCATGTCAAACAACAAAATTTCAGTTATACAAGATGAATTAATTCTGGATATTGCATATACAATATAGTCATTATAATTACCAATATATTGTATTCTTGATTACTAGGAGATTAGATTTTGAGTGTTCTCACTACAAGAAATAAGTATATGAGGTAATGTGTGTGTTAATTTGTTTGATTTAGACATTACACAATGTATACATATTTTAAAACATGTTGTGCAGGATAAATGTAATTTTTACTTGTCAAAAGAGGAAAGGAGAGAGAGAGAGGGAGGAAATAATCTATGCCATATCAAGTGTGAAAACAGGGAAAAAAAATTGTTTTCTCTTTTACAAGGGCATATGTGGTTATACTGGTCAGCTTTCCCATTGCTGGGGCAAAATACCCAACACCCAAAACTTAAAGAAAGGGAGGTTTACTTGGCTCACAGTTTCAGAAGATTCAGTCCATAGTGGAACAACTTCCAGGCTGCAACATCACGGTGGCACAGTGTGGTAGAGTAAAGCTGTTTCACAGCAACCAAGAAGCAGAGCAAGAGAACAGTGCCAGAAAGGAAATGGCCAGGAACAAGATATAGTACCCAAGGTCACACCTTCTTGATCCACTCAGAAACATCCAAACATGTGCTTTGCTATTCCCATAGGTGGCTCCCAAACCAATTAAGTTGACAATGAATCTTAACTGTCACAATGGTTATATCCTTGTTCTTAGGAGATACACACTAAAAACTGTAGTAGTGAAGTATAATGTCTACAACTTGGTTTTGTTTTTTTTTTTTGTACCAGGAATTGAACTCATGACCTCGCGCCTGTTTGGCAGGTGCTGTGCCGCTGTATCCCCAGCTACAACTGGTTCTTAAATGGTTCTGATAAAATGAATGTGCGGAGGCAAAATTTTAACAATTGGTGAATATAGGTATAGAATAGACACATATATATATATATATATATATATATATATATATATATATATCTGTTTGTTGTATTAATAATCTTTTAACATTTCTGTATGTTGTAGCACAAAATAATCCACTGATACTTAAATTCAGGTATGATTTGATTTTTAAAAGTTACTATTGAAATATAACAGTGTTACATATGAATAACATTTATACAGAGAAATAAATTAAGGGTGCACAGTTGGATACATTTTTATAAATTGTGCTCACCTGTATAATCTGTATCTAGATAGAGAAAGTGTGCTGCTAGGACCCCAGAAGCCCACAAGTAAAGTAAAGATACGTGTGCTAAGTAGACCCTGTTACTTTGCAACAACAGACTGGGTGGGAGAAATGGTTACGCATGAGTCATGGAGATAAAAACCTGCTTTCCTTACTTATGTATGTGCTAACACCAGACCTACCTGTTAGAGTAGGCCAACTGGCCATGTGTACTGATAGACGTGGAAGAAAGAATGTGTGTATCACAAATACCTTCCTTCATTATTCCTTTAATGATGTCCTTTGTTACACAGTTGTTAAAATTAATTTATCATTTCTGTCCTTTATATGGTTAGGTAGCTTGAGTGTCTTATTCAAGAAATTTTGCCCACCCCGTAGTCAGGAAGATCATCTTCGAGATTTTCCTCTAGGAACTTTATAGTTTTACCTTTCACATTTGGATCTGCAGTCAATCCACTTTGAATTTATTTTTGTGTGTGGCAGGAGATGGTTTATGGATTCATTTTCCTCAATTTGAAAATCTAATTGACTCAGCACCAATGATGGAAAAGCTCATCCTTTTCCCCATTGCACTGTAGTATCACCTTTGTCATGAATCAGGTGGCCATGCATTCTTAGGCTTATTTCTGAACTGTCTTTTCTATTCCACTGGTCTACTTGTTGAACCTTGTACCACTACTATCCTGTGTTAATTATTACGGTGTAGTTTTATAGCAACTGTTGGTATCTGATAATATAAATCTACCAGCTTTGTTTTTCATCAAGATTGGCTTAGCTATGCTTGGCTCTTTGCATTTCCATATGAGTTTTAGAATCCACTAACTTAAAAATTTTTTTGTTTGGATTGTAATTTAAACTTTACTCTTTTAGCTGAAGCACTGTTGAACCTATTTGCATATTTTTTCTGTGGTGGAGTCTCATGAAAATTCAAGTGGTTTTCAACAGCTGGGGATGTGGCTAGGTGGTAGAGTTCTTGCCTTGGATAAGGCCCTGGGTTTGATCCACAGTATCGAAAAGAAAATTCAAGTGGTTTTCAAATATTTTACTTTCAATTGTGTTCTCTTATGTTTTAACTGTGTTACAGTGGAGATATCATTCAGTAAAACCCACTGACCCATATTCTGACCTAACTCCACTCTGAGTCTAGTCATTTCATATACAGGGCAGTCAAGGCAAATAATGGTGAAAGAAAAATACAAAGAAATCAGAGTTCACATGAAACTTACTAAAATTGTTGTCAATCAGTTAAGGGTTCTTTTGCTTGATTCAGATGGAAATCAGGAATCAGCAAAGTGCAGCTCTGCTAGGAGCCCTGATGCCAGATAATGATGGATGTCATTGGTTGACACAGCTGGCTACTAGTTATTGCTGCTGCTGGATGCCAGCTTATGCCAGATGCTATTGGTCGACCCTGCCAAGTGCTGTTCTCTGCCACTGATCTTCATTGGCTGCTCATCTCTGGAGCTCTTCAGGGTTAATAGTCCCTAATGTTTACTGTTCTTTCTTTTAAAGTGATCGCTCTGTCCACACTACTCAGGAAAAATACTGAGTAAATTTATAGGACCTTCAGAGCCCATACTACCCAAGAAATAAATCACAAGCAGATTTACCAGACTGCAACACATCTTTTCAACAGAGCCTGTGCTGCGAACAGGGGTGTGGTGGGGCCTCAGAGGGAGGCCTCTGAGACTAACAGACAGGGGTGAGGAGAGTGCTGTCCTTACAGCAGCTGCAGGCCTGTGATTGGTCCAAGCATGGGCCTGGAATTGGTTCAAATTCAGGTCTGCTAATTGCCTCAAGCGGATACAGGGCTCCAGGACAGTGGCAGCTGTCATGGTGGCAATTCAGTGAGCGGGCTGAGCTACATGAGCTATTTGACAGCTATTAAGTCTCTGAAAAATGTCGGGACTGAAACCAAAGAATCTTCAGGAGATCTAGCATTGTTCACTGCCACTTACTGGGACATAGGGAGTTTGGGGTTGTTAATAATGGGCCCAGCTCCCTCTTTCCCTGGTCACAGGTACCTCAGGATGGCTCCTCTACCTGCACTTCTTCAAAGAGGCGGTAGAATTATCTGAAGTGGCCAGAATGGGGGAAGGGCACCAGGCTGCCCTCCAAGCCGCGCTATTGTCCGAGTGGCCACTAAATAACCAGAAAACAGGGCACTTGTCCCAGCCCATTGTGAGGAGCTTGAGGGGAAATGAAGGGAAGGAAAGAGAGGGGCGTCACCATCTTTGGCCAAACCATACCCTCCAGCTGGCACAGGAAAAGGGGAGAGTCAGGTACTTCTTGTCTGTCTCAAAATAAGACACCTATGGAATTCCAGTCAGCACATGTCCCTTCCCTTAGTCTTGCTCTTTTACACTGTGTTGAAAGGTAGCAAAAGCAGAGCCATGTTTCAGCATTATCACTAGTTTTGGAGGTCATGGCTGCTGCCAACTTCTCCTCCGAGGAGCAGCCCCACATTCCCCCTCACTGTTCTGTATTATCATGGTCTGTGTTTTCACTGTCTTTCCTCTCAGTTTGCACATTCCATTTGCTACTCCTGAGTTTGTGCTGTGTCATTTCAGTGTTGTCCCTGAGTGACAAATGAGTGTTCAATCTTGTCTTTTTGTGCAATTTTCATAGTCTCTAAAAATCAAGAAGAGCCACAGTATCCTTGTAAAACTGATAGTAATACTGGCCAATGTATGAAAATTTCCTTAGACAAGCAAATAAAGGGAATAAATCTTTGTCAACAGGCTTCTTCATCTGTTAGATTGAGAATTTCATGCCAGCCACACTTAAAATCTTGCATGATATTAATACTAATCAGTGTTTATTAACATTCAGACATGTTCACAACTGTTGTAGCAGCTGAGTGCCTGTAAGTTAGTCCTTAGATACCCATTAACAGCACTACTTCCCATTTTCATAATGAAATGCAGTTGTTTGGGAGTGTTTATGAAATGACATCTATTTGATTTATAAGTGACCTTGACTAGGAATCCTCTGTGTGTTAGAATGTAAATGATCACCTCCCCCACTTTGATTGTGACATTGCAGCTGTGCGTTCCCATTTCTGAGCCACAAGAGACAAAGATCTGGAGATACAACAATACCAAGTTACAGTCTCTCAGATACAATAGAGGAAATAGTGTCAGACTTGCTTTTAACCAGCCTAACCACAAACCCACTAAGCAGACTATGTGATGATATAGTGAAGAAACTTAGAAGGTTTTCTGAATTCAGAAGAAGAAAAATCAGGCTGAATGTACTGGCAACCTCTTCCTATGCATGTTAACCCTAAAGAACCTTATAATCTGACCTGCCTTGTAATGATGTCTAATATTCAATCTCAGAAAGCCCCAGAGCGTAGAAGAAAGAGGAAAGATAACACCACTTCCTGTTTTGTTTTGTTTTTTTATTTCTGTTGTTGCTTTGTTTTGTTTTGCTTTGCTTTGTTTTGATTTGGGCTTTTTGTTTGGGGGAGGTTTTCCATAAATGGAACTTAGAGTTTGTTCAGAGGTTTGCTGAAATCAACTTGTTGCAAATCCAAGGTCTCAATACCTCTCTGATTTTTTGAAGCATATTTAGAGGAAATAGAGGGATTGACAGAATGTTCCTCTGCCTCCATGATATTCTCTAAAATTCACATATTATTTGAGTTTTTCCTCTTCTCAACATATGAGGACACTGATCATAAACACAGCCCCAAGTGCTGCTTTTCTCTGTAAGGGATGAAGAGCCAGGAGAAACACTCTGAAAGGGTGCCCACTCCAACTCACACCCACTTTTGGGTTATAAAAACTGCTTCCTGATTTTTATTTTGAGAATCATACCAATTTTATTGTAAGCACAACAATCCACTGACAATGATTTTTACTTCAATGTTTTATAATTCAATGTTGAGCCACAATGCCCTTTACATACTTATTACAAAGTAAGTTTATAATAATGCTCATTTTGTTTTCCAGTGGGACTCTTTACACACCAGATTCTTTGATAACACTAATGAAAACTGTGTTTAAAAAGACAGGTTCCCACTGGGCTTCACACTTACAGGGTTGTCTGGATGCTGGTGTGCTGTGTCCCCATCTGAACAGACATGATGCTTTGCTTCCATAGGCTTAATTTGTTTACAGGAAATTTTATTAAAAGGAGGCAGGTGAATGGTTAGAGAATTAAATAAAAAACACAAAAGCACGAGTCGCATTTGAAATAATGCAGATAATAGAAAATAGGTAAGAAAATATTTAAGATAGAAGTATAGCACTGTGTGTGTATCAGTAAGAGGTCCAATAGTACGATGCTCACAGAAAGGAAAGGACAAAATGCTTTCTCTCAGGAAAGGCTGGTGAGATTGGGGAGAGTTGGCCTATTTTAATATGTTAATAACAACAAAGAAAAAAGTTCATAAAAATTTTTTGGATAATATTTCTGAGTTTCTATCCTAGGTATTTGTCTACCTTACTACATACCACCCACCTTACCTCTACTATACTTTAAAAACTAAACAGTCCCAAAGCGGAAAATGTTTACAGATGCTTCAGAGCTGTTCCCAGTAGTTGTCTTTACTCTTCCTCCTGTCCTCTTGCTCAGATATCTGCCTCTACCACATGTTAACCTCTTCTGTACCTTCACTTGCAGCCATGCCCCTGACTCATTGCCCTTGTTTTCCCACATTTTTCCTGCAAAGTGTAAGCTGGCTTGGCTTGTCTCTTGACTCCAACCCTAGGTCAAATCCTCAGACCCGTATCAGCTTTCTGAGCAGTGGCCACCAAAAGAAACTACCATCCATTGCCCATGTGAAATCCTCAGTTTGCAATGAGGTCTAGGACCAATAATTTCTTTCTGTGAGGTGCTCACTCGCTATTGTCAGAGCCACACACGGAATTCTTTCTGGTATGTACGTATGTATGTATCTCTCTGTCTGTTGTTTGTTTTGGGAAGGGGTGGTATTTGATTTTTGAGAGAGTCATTTTCAATGAAGGGATGAATTACAGAACATGGGTTCTCCTGGAGTAGCATTTTGATATTTTTTTAGAGGGTTATGATCACATTTTTCCTGGTGTTAATGTTTTATTCTATAACAAATTCTCTTGTTCATGCAAACAGGAAAAAGGAAGAGAATGTGATAAGAGTGGAAATACAAAAGAGAGACTTTTATTACTTGACTTATGAATAATTTGCCCCAAAGACATGATATTCCCATACAGTATATACTTTAAAAATCAAGCCACCTAAGGTGGAGATTTACTGAAATATACTTTCTTAAAGTCATACACCAAAATTGAAGTTTGTAATGAAAAGAGCACAGAGTCAAGTTAAATTTTAGTTCATTCACTCTCCGTATAGAAACTTGGGGCAATTTACTTATTGTCAGCCTCAATATCATTACCTATAAAAATGGAAATAATTCCTACCTAACAGGGTTTTCTAGTACTATATGAGGTAGTGTGTATGAAAATCCCTTTCACAGAGGCTGGCCCCACATAGACATTCAGTAAATACCTACTTCCCTTCCTTTCACCATCATGTGAAATAAGGAAGCTGATGCACTTTAATTTTATTGCTCCCCTCGTTGGGGGATAAGAGTTACCTGAGCACACTAGAATGATTTTGTTGTTGTGTACATTCCCACTGAATTATTTTCTGCCAGGTGTCTTGAACAATTAGTTCTTTTCCCTTCAATCATGAGACTAGATAATATGAAGAGTTCATAAATTAAAGTTGTGTTGTTAAACTGCGCCAACGAAAACAGGTAAATATTAAAAACATGTTTTGAACTTACCTAAAAAAACAATATTAAGCAGAGAAGAGCAACAAAGTCAGGGAAGCATTTCTCAGGAATGAGGGGGTAGAAGTTTGGTTAAATACAGCTGACGTGCCACCAAGCTTTGTGACATTTCCCACTCTTATGGTTCTCAGATACCCTGTGCATTAACCACATAAAATTAACAGTTAAAAGAAGCACTCATTGTCCTCTGACCACACAGCAAGTGACCACTCCCATTTTCTGTCTCTGGCTCTTACTCTGACTGAGGTATCCTGGACTTCCCCAGTGCAATCTGTTCTCTGGGTTGCTGCTGACAATTAAGATTTTTAGAGCCTGAAGTAATTTGTTTGAGGGAAGGAGTTCCAGATCTGGGTGTCTTCTGCTGTGATTGGTGGGATGGGCTTTCAACCTCCATAATAATGCATAACAGCTGTTGAAGAACATCTTGTTCTAAGTGACGCCACATTGGAAATGAAGAACCAGCCTCCATAGTCATTTGTACGGTCATTTGTATGATTGAATTTTGCATTTTGAGGGAGGTAAATGACATTTTAATCTAAAAACAATTTGCTTTTCTTCCTTTGGGAAGGAAGAGCTACATCTACCAGCAGAATACAAAACAGATTTTGGAAACAAGAAGGTCTGGGTAGAAGGAAATAAAGTAAGCCAAACAAAGCAATAAAATGAAATATTTGCATCCACCTGTTTTTGTGTACGATGCCAGCACAATGACTATTTCTTTCCTTGAATACTTATTCTCTGAAGTTGGCTATACCCCAACCTAAGTGTTAATATCAAAGAAGGATGGGGACAGCCAAAAGTTCAATATGTATTTATCACATGATCGAATGACTGGGAATTTGAACAGCTTTGAAAACAGGATATCTGCTTGGGTGAGAAGTGAGAGCTGTGTGAGACACCCTAGTGCCCTGCTTGTAACGGCAGCCTTAGTGCTTTAGACTGGTTGTCCACTAACCAAACTCACAGCTGTATCCAATCCAGCAGCAGATGGTGTAGTCTATTAATCTGTTGTCATGACTGAGGTGATGTCAGACTGTACTCTGCTTAATTGTAACATCTAAATCACAGTAAGCATTGTGATGAGAAAAGACTGTATTTTAAACATAACTCCATGTAAAATCCCAAAAGATAGCATTTTGGGAAGAGAATTATGAGCTGGAACCACAAAATCTGATATCGTTTGCTACATCTTCTAAGTTATTTATGTAGTGCTTTCCGAATTTCCCTCTTTCTGTTCTTTTCCTTTAAAATTTTCCAAAATTTCTTCTAAGAATGAAGGAACATTTCCCTCTGAATTTCTCTAGGCCTCCTGTATATGTCTGCACATTTCACAGATACAGAGAAAAGGGTTAGACTTCCTACCTGGAAGATCTAGGTAATCTTTGACCACAGAGTCCTGATAATATCTCTCTTATTTCCTTTTTGTCGTACATGTAGTTGAATATTCTAAGTAAACCTGGTTTTATATATGAACTATTTTGGTAACTGAATTCATTCTTAAGGAAGTAGTTTGAATTAACTTGAAAACTATAATGTGTTTCCCTATGCCTTAGCAAAAAAATTAGAGTAAAAAGAGATACATGCCTATAATATGACTATACTAGGCTTAACAGTGTCTTTAGGTAATCTATGTGGAACAGTCATAAAAATGAAAGAGCAGATACCCTCATTACAACCAGGTCCCTAAATTTCAGTGTGTATGTATACAGTGGGAGGTAGTGTAATTCCAACAACTGTTTCTCCTTTGAAGGATAACTTGTTCCTTCTATTGATACTTTTAAGGGTAGAAAGAGGATCATGTGTTTGCTTTGAAGGACTGCCATAATAAGTACCACAGACTGAGTGTGTTATGGAACAGAAATTTATTTTCTCACAATTCTAGAGGTCAAAAATCCAAGATTGAGATGCCAAAGTTGGTTTCATTTTGAGGTGTCTCTCCATAGATGGTCATTTTCTTCACCTATCTATGTTGCCTATCTATGTTGCCTGTGTCCTAAGCTCCTCTTCTTATAAGATCATCAGTCATATTGGATTAGCTTCATCCTTATGAACTCATTTAAACTTAATTGACTCTTCAGTGGCCCTATCTCCAAATATAGTCACATCTGGAAATAGAAGGGGTTAGGACATAAACATATGAATTTGATGGGGACACAGTTTAGCTCATGACAAACCATAAAGGCATAATATTATGTTGTCTTCTGGTACATCACTTTCCCAAGGTTTTTCTATTTATATGAACAACTATACATCCTCCTGGATGTCATGCATGAATCTGAAAACAAGAAAATTGTTCTATTTGAAGACAAAAAGAAGAAACAAAGAGAAAAACCTGCTCAACATGAAGTACCCTTTAAAAATGCCTATGATAATAGTAAGTAGAGTGAGATTTCTTGTCTCTTTGTTTTGTGAGGGATTTCCTTTTTTTTGAAAGGGTCTTTCTATGTAACCCAGGCTGGCCTTGAACTCACTAAGTGGCCCAAGCAGGCCTCAAACACATGGTGATCCTCCTGCCTCAGCTTCCTGAGTGCTGGGATTATAGGTGTGTACCACCATGCCTGTCCAGGATTTACATTTTGTCAGGAGTATATATTAGATTAGCACATGGGGTTAGGGAACTATTAACTAAAAGTTATAACCAGGAATTCTTCTGGCAGTTATTCATTTATTTGTTTGTTTGTTTGTTTTATTTATAGATGGGATCTTGCTTTGTTGCCCAGGCTGGCCTCGAACCCTTGGGCTTAGGTGATCTTCTTGCCTCAACCTGCTGAACAGCTGGAACAATAGATGTGTGCCGCAGTGCCTGGCTTAATGTTATAAACCAGGAATTCTGTCTTTCTACTAGTGTGACAGAAAACTTCAGGGTAAAAATAACACAGGCAGGAAGGCAAGGTCAAGCACTATAAAGAAATAGAGCAAGAGCCCTGATCAAACTATGAAGCCTATTTCCTTCTTTCTGTAGTATCTATCCATTGACAAGTTATTGTGGGAGAGATGACTATTTCCCCTCTGCCTCACCCCTATCCTCATTCGAGGATCCATCTGCCTAACTTCCCAAGAAATCTTTATGACTCTTTCAAAAGTAAAAGTACCAAGAAGACCAGACATTTCCTTGCTTCATTCCTTGCTTCATGTGAATAATATTTGTCTTTATTAATCTTTGCTACCCTTCAAATCCTGGATCCCCTTTGAACTTAGTGGTGTCCATAGTCATAGTCATGAGGGCTTTTCTAGAAAAAGTATCCCATTGGCCGAAGGCAAGGTTTACTTACCACTATTCACATGGTGGTACTTGCTGTAAATCCCTGATGTATCGGTGGTGACAAGGGCAGAATGCCTATTTCCTATGTCCTATTTCCAACATTGAAACTCCTGGAGCTACTTTCTGAGAAATTTCCTCATTGAAATTTCTTGCCAGCTAACTTCCTTTCTTCAGTCAAATTATGTGGAACACAGACAAGATTTCCTGAAGAATGATCATTAGTTAACTATAAATAACTGAGAAACCAATATCCACTGGAAGCCCAAAGAGAATTAACTTGTCAACTAATGTAACAGAGAAGAAATAGAAATGGATAAATGCATCCTTCTTCTTGATACAAATACAGGAGACATGGATTAATTTCTCAATGTTTTAGAATAAGAAAGTGCATTCTTTTAAGAAATAAGGCAATAAAGTAGTGCATTGTTTGGGGAGTAAAAGAATCCCATCATCTTGCAGCATAGCTACAAATAACAAACTCAGATGATTTAAAATGGAAACCCATGGTATACAGCATTACCACCGTGAATTCTGCTGTCTGAGACAGACATAAAAACCTGAAATATTGACTCTTGCATGACTTTCCATTACACCAAATTTACTGATGTGGAAATGTGGACCACCATTTTGCAAAAGGGATAATCTCAAAAATATGGCCATCTTAAGAACGTGGACATGCAGATATTAAAGAGTTCATTTCTTATCTATCATGGTGAGATTTCCCAAGTCACAAAAACAAAACAAAATAATAGGTTAACACTTACTGAGATGGAAAAAAATAATCTCCTATCTGTTATGTCAAAGTAGTCACTGAGGAAAATGTAAATTAAAACACCTTGTGGGAAATTTTGCTGTTTTGTAAATATATATAGCAAGTTTGAGAAAAACTAGTAAAGGATTAAAGGAAGCTTATAATATTAAGAACAGCTGACATGGCTTGTCCAAAATGTCTATGGAAAATTTGTATACTGTGAGTTTATTACTTATAAACTTATTACTAAAAAATCATAGGCCCTTATATTAATTAAATAAAAAGTATTCAGGATTAAATTCATTGCTAAATTTTTATTACTTGTGTTTTCAAAGGCAAAATATATTTAATGAGAAAATCATAACAATTAAAAACCAAGATAATTACAGATACATACCAAACTTTATATATAGTTTATTTCTTTTAAAGTAAGAGATAGTATACGTTCCATGCATCATGGCTAGACAATAATATAAATGAGCACTGGCATTTCCTCAAATAATTCACAATCACTAAAAAAAAAGTAGACAGAACCAAAGTTTAAAAAAACAAAAGAAAAGCAAGGGACTTTGAACTGAAAATAGTCACAGATATGATGGATATGATCAAAGCCAGAGTAATAATAGAAAGCTGATGGAAGAAGTAGGTTTCAAGCTATGGCCTTCTCCACAATGGTGATGTGATGAGAGATCATGAGTTGATTTCACAAGTACAGAAAATCCTGGAATGTGTGCCCTAGAACAGGCCTTTGATGAGCTCCCACCTTTTCATTTGATAGATTGCAGGAGGAGGACCAAGATGAGCTAGTAGATTTGCTCAAGGTCACGAGCATCTTTCCCAATTTTTCTGGCTAGAGATATGAGAGCTTTTCAAATTCCTCTTACCACCATGAACACAAAATCTTTGGGGACTTGTTCTAGAAAAGAAACACAGGTTTAGTTTCATTTTTTTTTTAATCATCATATTATCTTTTTAAAATGCAGCTTCAAGTCTGTAGTATAGAAAATATATGCTTTTGGGAGGCCCAAAATAACAGACTTTTTCACATGACCTTCATTTTGAATCAGCTCACAGACCACCTGGTAAATTTTACAATCCCAGAATGTTTGCATTTAAAAGGACATGGGCCGGTGAGATGGCTCAGCGGCTTAAGCGCCTGCCCGGCAAGCGCAAGGGCCCGAGTTCGACTCCGGGAACCCACATACGAAAAAGGGGCCGGTGATATCGCTCAGCGGCACGGGCGCCTACTGGCGCGCGAGGTCCTGAGGTCGACCCCCTGGTACCCACAAAAAAATAAATAAATAAATAAATAAATAAATAATAAAAAATAAAAGGACTTAGCATTTAGAAGTCCGTCCCTGCTTAGAAATGGAGAGAGCTGTTTTTACACACTATATCACATGCCAGAGGAAGCTGAGTGACTACAGAGCAGAACATGGATCTAGCTCTTTCAAAATGCTCTAATGCTGCTTCTACTGTTTCCTGCTTCCTCTCTTGCTCTTAATTTCTTCCTTAGTGATGAGAGAAAAGATAGAAACAAGAGACCTAAAGTTTTTATATTGACCTATGGGAATAGTTGATTCTGAGGGTATATAAGGCCTTCTATTGACTGACACTTTTGTCAGCTATCCATAGTGTTTACCTAGAGAAGTTATTCATTCAGATAAATTACTAGTCCTGTCTCTTTATTTATAAATGATAGTAAGGGTAAACTGCTTTGGGACTGCATTTTAAGAACCACTTGTAAAAAGGGATTCTTTCGTGCATTCATTCATTCAGTAAATATATATTGAGCATGTACTGATAAAAACTGCTAGGTGTGGGGGAAAAAAAGACAAATTACAAGCCTTTCCTTGGAGGAGCTTATAGTCTAGTGGGAAGGAGAAACATACATCAAAACATAAATACACTGATATGGTGCTATGCTAGAGCTGCTGTGCAATATACAACAGCACAGCAGAGTGGTTAAGTGTGTCGGTCTTGACTACACTGTGTGCGGCTGGATACCTCATGTCTGGCACTTTGTACGAATTACTCTTTTCCTGTGTTTAGATTGGAGACAAATAGTATTTCCTACAGCATAGTATGTTATGAGGATTAAGTGAAATGTAATGTAACATCACTGGCACATATGTGCTCACTAAATGTTAGCCATTATTATTGTTGTTGTTGTTAATTTCTACAGTAGAACAAAAGAGGCAGAGTGTTTATTTGACTTGTAAGGGCCCATAGATATTCCATGAAAAGCCTCTACTCTAGCTGAGATCTGGGTAAATTATCAGCATCTTTCTGTTGGAAGTAAAGGAAGATGAACATTGGGTTTCAAACATTCCCTGGCAATGTCTACAAATAAAAGCAAAACCAGAAGCCTTTAGCGTACCCTAATGATACATTTGTGACTGTGTCATTCTTCTGACTGATGAGCACAGGAAGTCTGTGGTTTGGTTACTGGAGCTGATCGCTTTGCTTAAATTATACGAAAATTTTACCACTCCAATTTCCTTGTGTCCCGTATATATTCCTCTAGCAATCCTCATTATTGAAAAGCGAATACCAATCAACAAGTAAGTTATTTTCTCTTCAACAATCTCAATAGTAGGCCTGTGGCAATTTTTTTCATATTTGAAGATACTTTTTCTCATTCTTTGTGTTAATAACCCAAAAGTTGTTGTAATTTTTTGGTCTTTTTTTCCCTCTCCTCCTTGGAGAAACCTTTTGTTTGTGGTTGGAAGATTAGGAAGCTGTTTATGATTCTGGCTTAACCTAAATGCTAACCCAAAAATATGGTGGAGTTCTCCCTTCAAAGTTGTCACAATTTACACATTTAGTTTTCCACAATATCTTAATACACTGAAATCCAGAAACCACTGAAGCAAATTTTTCCTTGGTTTTAACATAATTTAGGTATTTCTACTAAGGCTTGCAAAGTTCATGGCATTTGGACTATGTACTAGATGAAGTGAGAAGACATCATAGTTGAAATGAGGACAAAACCAAAGCTTCCTCCAATAACCAACACTGCCAGATGTAATATTCCACTACAAAGTCATTACAAGGGTAGCCTCAGAGAATTCTAAAGGGCAGGTGCCAGAAAGAAGGGAAGAGGCGGGCCATATGTGAGACACACACAATTTGCAAACTATTTCATTAGTCTTCACACTAACCTTGACTGGTTTATAAGTAGGAAATCTTATGTGTCAAGAGGTTAAGTAACTTGCCCAAGGCCAAAGAGTTAAGTGACAGTAACAAGATTAAAATCTTGCTATAATTTCAGGGTCAGGAGAAAGGTTTTATAAGAAGTAAAATTTTATTGCCCTACTGACTGATTAATGCATGACACTTAGTTGTTAAAATTAAATTAATTTTGTGTAGTGGTTTCCCAAATTTATTATTGGGAGAACTACTATTCTGAAATTTTTGTGGTTTTACAGTGGTTCTAGAACTTTTAAATATGATTTATAAAATAGAGTTTTAATTTAAATGATGTGTGTGTTATGGTTTAAATATGAGCTGTCCCCTAAGAGTCATGCACTGAGGGTTTGATATCCAACACAGCAATGTGCGGAGTTGAGGCCTAACAATGTAATTGGATGATAAGGGTGCTAACTTCATCCTTACTAGGAGTTGGAGGAAGTAGGTCAGTGAGGGCATGGCCTTAAAAGGTATATCCTGTCACCAATCCCTTCCTTACTCTCAGACTCTTTTTCTCTCACTTTTTCTGGCTGCCAAGAGATGAGCAGCTTTCCTCTGCCATGCCATTTCTGCCTTGGAACCACCCAACCATGGACTGAAACCATAAGCCAAAATAATCCTTTCTCCTTTAAATTGTGTATGTCAGGTATCCTCCCAGCAACAGAAAGGTAACTAACACAATGTGCAATATACTGATACCTGGAACACCATGAAAGTACTCATTGAAATTCTATTTTATTTTAAAGTAAATCTTACAAATTAGGACTTATAAAAAAAATCCTAGGGCCAGTGAGATAGCTCAGCGGCATAAGTGCCTGCCTGGCAAGCGCAAGGTCCTGAGTTCAACTTCCGGAACCCACATATGAGAAAAGGGCCAGTGATACCGCTCAGCGGCACAGGCACCTGCTGGCGCATGAGGTCCTGAGGTCGAACCCTGGTAACCACACAAAAAAAAAATCCTATAAGAAAAATAAACTTCTGATTGTTCCACAATTAGAATTCTGTTACTGCCCTATTTCTGTTTTATTTATGCACATTAATTATACAAAGTAATGGATTTTATTGTGGCATTTTTATATATGTACATAACATACTTTGATCATATCCACCCCCCATTACACTCTTCTCTCCCTGATCCCTTTCCTGGGATAGTTTAATTCTACTTTCATGTGGTATTTTGTTGCCCATTTCTTTTCAGCAATATTTACTGAAAGAATTTATATTCTTTGTTTTGAAACAAGGTCTTCCCGTATTTCCCAGGCTGTTGTCAAACTCCTGGGCTCAAACAGTCTTCCCATATCAGCCTCCTGAGTGGCCGGGAATACAGGAACACACTGCAGCATCCAGCTTAGTATTCATATTCTTTTATTATATTTACTACACCCACTTGCTCTCTTCAACCCGCTTCAGAGTTCAGTCCTATCTAATCCAATGAAAATGCTAGTCTGTGTCA
Organism: Erethizon dorsatum; assembly: GCA_028451465.1. Classification (NCBI taxonomy): domain Eukaryota; kingdom Metazoa; phylum Chordata; class Mammalia; order Rodentia; family Erethizontidae; genus Erethizon; species Erethizon dorsatum. The sequence continues at coordinate 61,103,349 of CM051838.1, forward strand.
CAGTTGCTGTGGCTAAATCAAGCCAGGCCAGCCAAATTCTGAGGTCCTTTTCGTTCTCATCTTACTTGCCCCTCAGAGACTTCCACACCGATGGCAGCTCCATTCTTCAGATGCTTTCTCCCAAGTCTTCCAGGACACTGCACTCACCTACTTCCCTCCTGCTTCCTGCCTTCTCTTTCCCAGCCTCCTGCTGGATCTTCCTCCTTAATTTGTCCCCTAAATACCAGAAAGAACAGCAGTCCTCCCACCCCATTTCTCTCAGACATCATCACTTCTTGAGTGATTTTTATCCTCTTCTGTGGCTTCAAATACTAACAACAAGCTGATAATTGAGCCCTATCTTTAATTTTAGGCTCATACATTCAGCTGTTCACATGATATCTTCACTGGGATAGCCAACAGATTTCATATTTAACACACCCAAAATAATATTCTTGACCTTATCCCTTTTGACTTATTCCTTGCTTATTCTGCCCCATCTTGGTAAGTGACTTCACTACCCAGGTGCTTGACTAGAAACATGTGAATCATCTCTCGCTCCTTTTTCCTTTATTTTGCATAGCCAGCTCAACAGCAGGTCTTATCAACTTTGCCTCCACAGTATATCTTGATCACTCTTTCTACCTGGCTGCTGACATTCTAGTCCAACTAAACATAACTTATCCTGAGTTTCTACCCAAGGTTTTGCTTCTACTCGTTCCTCCTCCTCCGATAATCCATTCTGCATACCACTGCTCAGTATTTCTCAACTACGGCACTATTAACAGTTTAGGCTGGTGATTTCTTTGCTGTTTATCAAAGCACTGCAGAATCTCTGGCTTCTACCCACTAGATGTCAGTAACACTCATGCCCTAGTCTTGTATAAACAAATGTCTCCAGGCAGACAAATGTTCCCTTGAAAACAAAATCACCACTTGTGGAGAGTCACTGCCACAGCTACAACAATTTTTGCTTTTAAAAAAATGATTTATAATTACTAAGTAGTAAGACAAAAAAGCCACAAAAACAAAAATGATAAAAAATATCTCTTTGTATCAGTCAGCTTTCCCATCACTAGGACACACAGTACCAAATAATCACAATTTTGTTTGTTTGTTTGTTGTTTTGTTTTGTTGAGACAAGTTCTTGCTATATAGTGCAGGCTGGCCACAAGCTCACTTATGTAGCCCAGGCTGGCTGAGAACTCACAGCAGTACTCCTGCTTCAGCTTCCTGAGTGCTGGTATTATGGGCATGCACCACTATGCCCACCCCAAATACCCATAATTTAGAGGAGAGACTTAAGTTGGCTCACAGTTTCAGGGGATTCAGTCCTAGTCAGCTGGCTACAAAACCAAAACATCCTGAATGAAGGGCATGGCAGAGCAACAGTGTTTAGTTCATGGTGCTGGGAAGCAGAGCATGGGAACAGTGCCAGAAAGGAAGAGATCAGGGACCATGTAATACTAGTATATATAGGACCCAGGGTCACACTTCCATGACCCACCTAGACACAACCCAGAGTGTGATTTACTAATTTGCTAGGTGGCTCCCAAGCAAATCAAATTGATACAGTCAAGCTTTTCCACCACACTGTTCCTAAATTAAACTTTCCAGTGACTCCCCAAGCCTTTTATCATGTTCTACATAATACAACTCCTGCCTCTGTCTGCGTTAACAACCCCAGTGAACTTATTTCTATTCCTCACATAAATGAAGCTCATTCTTGCCTCAAAGTTGTTATACTTTCTTTCTTTCTAAGGCACCTTTCCCTTAACTTCTGAATGCTACTTTCTTTATTTTATTTGTATTTTTAAAAAACTTTTATTAGTACATGTTTGCAATACATGACGATTACATTCATTGCAGGGAGTTTGTACCTGTACATAATACGTCTTAATTCTTTTTACTTCCCCTTTCCCACTGCCCCCATCTCTTGGTCCCCTTCCCATTTGCAAAATATCTATCTCTCTGTTTCCCATTTCTATCTTTTATTTTGTTCTTTAAATTATTTATTCTTTGGGTTTCTCACATAAGAGAAACCATGTAATATATAAGCCTGTGTGTCTGATTTATTTCCCTTACCATTATGATCTCGAGGTGCTTCTCTTTTCCTGCAAAAGTCTCAAATTTATCCTTCTTTACTGCATGCTACTTTCTTTATATATTTCTCATAAACTCTATGAGAGGGAATCTACTTCTCCAGTGCCTATGACAGGGCTAGTCATGAAATAGGTGCTCAAGAAATAGTCCTTGAGTTTTAGATTCTTCACATTTTTTTTATTAGTACATATTTGTAGTACATAATGTTTACATTCCTTGTGTGGAGTCGGTACCTGTATATAACACATCTTAATTCTTTTTACTTTCCCTTTCTCACTCCTGCCCCCTCCCTCCATCTCTTGATCCCCTTCCCATTTGAGAAAGATCTATCTCCCTACTTCTTATTATCTATCTTTTATCTTGCTCTTTATTTATAATTTGGATTTCTCATATAAACTTGCAAGGTTATATGTGAAGTTTCTCCGTCAAAATATTTGTAGGAAAAAGAACACTTGTAGGGTTTTTGTTGTTGTTGTTTTGGGGTTTTTTGTTTGTTTGTTTGTTTGTTCTTTGTTTTATTTTTCAGTTTTTGTGATAGCGAGGATTGAATCCAGGGAGTTCACACTGACCTGCATTCCCAGCCCTTTTTGAAAATTTTTTCTTGAGACAGAGTCTTGGAAAGTCACTAAATTGCCCAGGCTGGGCTCAGCTTCTCAGGATTATGGGTGTGCACCACCATGCCCAGTTTGTAGGTGTTTTTAATAGAACAAGATGCTGGTCATGCAAAGCTCAAATAAATTTCCCCCCCAATATAATGTGTTCTCTGAAACAACTGAGGAGAAAAATCTGTTATCCTGATTGGATTATTATCAGAGCCCAAATGCCAATAAACAAAGTTTGGCAAAGTTAAGACCATGAAACTCATCTTTGCAAGCGTCCTAAGCTTGTTGAAACCCATTCCCAGAGGTGAAAGCCTAAAGAGTCTATCTATTGTGCCATCTAGCCTTCTGTTGGATATAAGCTTTGTCAGGGGAATGAGGTATTGATGTTTTAATGTCTGTGAATTATGGTAATGTGTTTAACTATATTGATCCGTTCAGTATTCTGTACTTGCTTTGGCTGCCATCCTAAAAACTGCAAGAGAAGGAGGTGTCCTGATGGTCCTAACACAGACTATGAAAAGGGATCAAAGACGTAGCATATCAGTGTAATTCATAAAACATTAGATATCAAACTTTGACACCCCAGTTAAGCCACAAGCCTAGTGGAAAGGTACTTAATGGGCTAAATTAATCCTACCACTGACAAAAATCAGTGTGTGTGACAAGAATGAGAATTTCTCAGTGGATCTGCACTCTGTGGGAAGAACAGAGAGGTAATTTTCCATGGGCTCTGCCATTCAGGCAAGGACCTCAGACATAATGCAGTAAAGGATCACATAGGTAGAGAGGCACGGAATGCCAGGGGCAAACAGAACCATGAATCAATTTCAAAGCACTCTGAAGTTAGGTAGACCTGGCTTAGCCACCCTCAGTCTGCATTTACTAATAACTTCTTATCGCAAGTCTGCCTGTGGAAAACAAAACAAATAAACAAACAAACAAAAAACACAAAGAGGCTAGGGGTGGTGGCACATACCTATAATCCCAGCACTTGGGAGGCTGAGGCAGGAGGTTTGAAGCTTGCCTGGTCTACATCGTGAGTTCAAGGCCAGCCTGAACTACACAGTGAGAACCTGTCTCAAAAAACAAACAAGTGGACAAAAAACCTGCCTGTGGGTTATTTTATTTCCTTATGCTTTCATTTTTTCATCTGTGAAAAGATGAAAAATGATGACCATCTCATAAGATAGTCAAAGGATAAAATGTGATAATGTATGTAAAGTGCCTGAACCAGAATAGACATATGAGTTCTCTTCTTCCCTCCTATTTTGTTACAGACACTGCAGCATCTGCTTTCATTAAGGTATCATGTGAATCACCTACATGACCTTGAAATTAGCAAAGACCTTCAGAGAGAGAACAGAGTCGCTCTCCTGTGTCAACTGCCTCAGAGGAAAGATTAGCTCGTGTGGGATGCTGACACTGTTACCCTCTGCTCCGTAAAGGTGATCTAAGGTTGGCAGAGCCACTGAGAGGTGGGAGGGAGAGCTTGAGGGCGCACCTGTACCCACTACCCCAAGCCGACGGCCTGCAGAAGAAGAGCAGACCCCTGCCTGCTGGGATGATCCTTGTCACAGACGCCACAGACACTTTACAGTCATTGTAATAAGAGTTGAGTCTGCCAGCTCAGGCTTCATAAGAGAGGGATAAACAATAGCTAGCAGATTAAATAATGGAGGACATTTCATATTCAAGTTTGGGAGATTAGTAGAAACTGAGAACATAATAAATAAAAAGGACTGCAATAGCCTTTAATAAAGCAAACAGACCAAGGAGTCATTCATTTGCCATATGAAGAATTTGTTTTCCAGGGCAATCAGGCAAGAAGGCTTAGATTATTCTGCAGATGAAAAACTGGCCTGACCCTGTCCTGCCCAGCTGAATGAATTTGGCAAACAATTTTCAAAGTACTCTTTTTCAATTAATGTTTTAGTATTTTAAGTCTTTTTGTGGAAATTATAGCTTGAGCTGCTCAAGATGACTTAAGCGAGTGCCTGCCTGATTTACAAATGCACCCAAGCAATGCCAGTGCCCTTTGCAAATTAGATTTTAAAAATAATCACATGGTGGCTTTTTCATGTACTCAAATGCTTCCCATGTGCAGTCCTCTAGCCTCATTCTGAAGAACTGATTTTCAGAACCTACTGCACATTTCAACTCCTTTTTCATTCTTAGTTCCTTCCCTTTTAGCTGACCTCACTGCTGCCTTTATTCATCAAAATAATGAAAAGAGAACCATAAAACTTAAGATGAGGAACTGTCAATCATCAAGGCTTCCTTCATTCTTGCCAAATCTCAGAGCATCATCAGGTTTTCATTCTCTCATTAACTTGCATCTGTGCTATTGCTACAGCCTCTTGATGTTTTGGTACCAGGAACTGAACTCAGGACCTTGAGCTTGCCAGGCAGGCACTGTGCTGCTGAGCTATATCCCAGCCCCTCTTGATGTTTTGATCTAGACATTGTATACATCATGCCCAAAGTATTCTTAAAACATTACTCATGTTATTTCCTACTCAAGGAACTGTAACAGCAATCTATTATCTCTAGTCTAAACCTTCAACCCTTCATCCTGACATGCCTTTTTTTGTTTCATTTTATTAATGGACTTTATTCTATAGAGTAGTTTTAGGCTCACAGCAAAATTGAACAAAATACAGAGAGTTCCCATTTATTCCCTCCCTGCACATAGACACAGCTTCCTCACTATCAACACCCTACACTAGAGTGGTACTATTGTTACAGCTGGTAAACATACATTTTCACATCATTATCAAAAGTAGTTCATCTACTGAAGTCCATAGTTTACATTAACATTCACTCTTGGAATTCTATGAGTTTTGGCAACTGTATAATAGCATGTATCCACTAATATAATATCATACAGAATAGTTTCATTGCTCTAAAATCCTTTGTGCTCCATCTATTCATTCCCTCCTCTCCTAGTAATCCTTGAAAACCACTGAGTCCATCTTTGCTTTTCCTTTTTTCACAATATCATATAGTTGGAGTCATATAATATGCAGCATTATCAGGTTGGCTTTATTCATTTAGTAATATGCATTTACAATTCCTTCACGTCTTTTTATGGCTTGATAGTCCATTTCTTTATAGCACTGAAAAATATTCCACTGTATGGATGTACCACAGTGTATTTGTCCATTTATTTACCATAGAACATTCTTGGTTACTTCCAAGTTCGGGAAATTATGACTAGAGCTGCTATAAACATCTGTACGTGGGTTTTTGCATGGATATGTTTTCAATTCATGTGGGTAAATACCATGGAGTGTGATTGCTGGATCATACGATAACTGTATGTTTAGTTTCATAGTAAAATATCAAGTTGTCTTCCAAAGTGGCTGTACCATTTTACAACCCCATTAACAATAAATGAGAGTTTCTGTTGTTCTTCATCCTCACCAAAATTTGCTGATGCCAGTGTTTTGGCCTTTCTTCTATTTCTTAATACCATGGTTTTTTGTTTTCTTTGTGTAGAAATATTTTAGGAAGCAAATTCACTCTATGACAACCAAGTAAATTGTATCAAAGCTCTGAAATTCAAATTAAACATAAATAACAACTATTACTGCTTTGAAAATCAAATGAAACATTTTGTTTTGTTCCTTTTTATTTAAATGTATTTTAACTGATACATTAAAACATGAAAATTTTACATATTTATAAGGTATCATGTGATGTTTCAATACACATACACATTGTGTATTGAAATTAAATACTCAAAATCATTTCATCTGGCTTTTTGAAATGTGCAGTATGTCATCATTACCTTTAGTCATCATACTGTGCCATAGCACACCAGAAAATCTTAATCCTAACTATAACTTGGTAACTTTCATCAACCTCTCCTCATCCTTCCCTTCTTCCTACTCTCCTAGGCTCTGGCAACCACGATTCTATTCTAAATTCCTATGATACCAATTTTTGTTATATTCTTCCTGTGTTGAGATCATACAGTACTTGTCTTTCTGTGTTGGGCTTATTCCTTTTTATCCCCAGTTCCATCTATGTTGTTGCAAATGATAGGATTTCATCCTTATAGCTGAATAGTCTTCCATTGTGTACATGTACCGTATTTTCCTTACCTATATAGTAGTTGATGGACATTTTGGTTGTTTCCACTTCTTAGCTCCTGTGAATAGTGCTGCACTGAACAGTGCAGGTGTCTCTTTGACATACTGATTTTATTTTATTGGGATGTATACCCAATAGTGATATTCTAGATTGTATGGTAGTTCTTTTTTAATTTTTTGAGGGACCTGAGTACTGTTTTCCGTAATGGCTGCACTAATTTACATTCCATCCAACAGTGTGCCAGAGTTCCCTTTTCTCCATATTTTTACCCGCTCTTGTTAATTTTAATCTGACTGATAATGGCCATTCTTAGAAGGATGAAATGATTTCGGTTTGCATTTCCTTGATGACTAGTGGTGCTGAACAGTTTTTCATACATCTGTTGGCCATTTGTATGTCTTCTTTTGAGAAAGGGCTATTTAGATGTAGTTCCCATTTTTAAATCAAGTTGTTTGGTTTTTGCTATTGAGGTTCTTTAAGTTCTTTATATATTCTGCATATTAACCCTGTGTCATATCAATAGTCTGCAAATATTTTTCCCATTCTGTAGAATGTCTCATCACCATGTTGATTGTTTCCTTTTCTGTACTGAAGATATTTGGTATGATATAATCCTATTTGTCAATTTTTAAATTTTGTCAACTGTGTTTTTAGCATCTTGTCCAAAAAAATCCTTGCCCATTTCAATGTCTTGAAGTGTTTCATGTTTTCTTCTAGTAGTTTTATAGTTTCAGGTCTTATGTTTAAGTCTTTCATCTCTCTAGAGTTGTGCGTGCGTGCGTGTGTGTGTGTGTGTGTGTGTGTGTGTGTGATATGCTGGGGATGGCAAGCTCTCTACAACAGAGCTATATAGAGTTGATTTATTTTTTGGACTGATGAGAGGTATGGGGTAATTTTTTCTATTATACTATGTGTGTGTAGCCTGACTTTTCTATCCCTGTCAGTTCACTTAGTCTTTCTAAAACTGTTTGCATTTTCTCACCCTAGAGTACACCACTGTTATCTGGCTTGTGTTCTAACTGAGCTCCCACCAACTTCCCAGCTCCCACCATTTCAGCTTCATACCTTTGTCCATGCTTTTCCCCTCATGAAAATCTGCCCCCTTTAATGTGCTGAAAACATCCAGTGCCCTTCTTTATAGAATCTTATACTGCATCAGATATTATTTCCCTTCCTTTGCTGTGAGTTTCACTAGAAATATGATTCTCAGTCCTAGAGAGCTTTAAGAGATACTGACAGCTCTGTTCCATCCCCAGAGATTCTGATGTTATTGAGCTGAATTTTAGGACCTTGTAAAAGTCCTTCAGGTGATTCCAAATATCCTACCAACATAGAGAATTAAACCGAAGGGTTTACAGGTCTCACCAGAAAATCAAATATTTCACTGCATCCCATGTACATTATGTACCAAATTCTTTGGGACTTGGTGTTGATTTTGTTTTTAATGCTCCCCAAGTGATTTCAGTGTATAAAAGTATAAAAACCACTACTGTTCTGCTCAAAATTTGCTTCATATATATATCCTCTCTACCCAATTAGAATGCAGGTTAAATGGATTTCCTAGCGGGGTGTGGTGATACATGTCTGTAATTTCTACCCTCTGGGAAGCTAAGGCAAGAGGATCACAGGTTCTAGTCTGGTCTGGGCAGCTTCATTACTCAGTAAGACGCTGTCTCAAAATTGTAAGGAAGAATAAATAAAAAGAGCTGGGGATATGGCTAGTGCAAAGGCCCTAGGTTCAATCCCCAATACTACCAAAAAAAAAAAAATGGATTATCTACCTTTAAAACATCCTGCCTTCTATGATGCAGCAATAATACCACAATAAGAATGCTTTGTCTCCTGAAAATACATAGCTTTCAAGGATGCAAGTGATGTTAAAGTGAACTCAAGTCCATCAAAATGTGGAAGCCAGGTTCAGAAAGTTAACTGAAAACCTGTACTTATTTCTCCTTCCCCACAACCCACAGAAATGACAGTAAAGATGTCTGAAGTGAGATAAATCCATAAAAATATGGAAAACAGGAAACAGCAGCCACCAACAGACCAGAGGTTTTTTTTGACAGACTTTTAGAAGATGAAATTGTAGATTATACAGATGGATAAGTTAAAGCTGAAAGAACTGTAGCCAAAAGCGTTCACAGAAAAGGCTGAAACAGAGGATGGAACCCATCTTCCTGGTGTGAAGAGGCTCGCAAATAATAATCAAAGAGGGGCCGGTGATGCAGCTCAGTGGCATAAGCGCCTGCCTGGCAAGCACGAGGTCCTGAGTTCAACTCCCGTTACCCGCATATAATAATAATAATAATAATAATAATCAAAGGTAAGATGACGGAGACAGGTGCAGAAATCAGGTGAAGCTGAAGTAGTATCTTCAGAGCAGCTCTGCTGGTCTGTCTCTCAGTTCTTCTCCCTAATCTCAATCAAAGGATATGACTGCCATTACTTTTGTTCCTGCAACAAACGGTAAGGCTGGTTTCTCAAGAAAGAAAGCTCCATAGTAAAACCCTGAAAACTTTGGCACTGAAAGAGATGTGGTTGGGGAAACCCTACCTGCATGCTGTTCCATACTGGGAGTGGTGCTTGAGCCACACACATAGAAATTACAGAGCAATGTTGAAGCGAGAGAAATACACAGCAGCAGAGAAACCTTCTTCAGCCACCCTTACTGTAAAATCAACCCAGCTGTTAATTCATAAAGCTGAACAGACAACCAAAGCTCTTTGGTCATGTGAGAGAAACAAACAGAATGAAAAATGACCAAAAGTAATAAATAGATGAGGAAATGTACAGTTCTGGGAAACATTGAATTAATTAGCATTAATCCAATGAGATACTGCATTCATGAAACAGAAATAGCCGCTATAATAAGGGATAGTAAAAGAAAAAAGTCAAAACATGATTGCCAAAATAAAATACATAACAAAATAATGATAGAATAAAAGAAACTACTCAGAAATAGAACAAAAATATAAAAATATATGAAGATTTTTAAGTTGAAAGATTTGGAGAATCCACCTAAGCAAAGTGAGGTCTAATTGGCATGCATATGAGGAAAAACATGACATGGAGGAAATTATTTGAAGAAATAGTTGAAGAACATCTCACCTAATTAAAGACAGTAGTCTTCAGATTGAAAGGCTTGTTTGTTTCTGGGCAATATAACTACAACTAACATAAACAGGTAACATTGCCGACACCATCTACTAAGGGTATTCCATGGATAGCCTCATTTAATCTCACAACAATCTACAAGATAGGTATGATTAATAAGAAGGAAACAGTCATAGCCTCATGATTTTCAGAACATCAGTGTAAGGAGGCTATTCTAAACATATAGAGAGAAAAAAGTTATTTACAAAGTAATAAAAATCAAATAACCATCAGATTTCTCAGCAGCAATACTTGTTGCTAAAAGACAGTGGAGTAATAGAAGGAAAATGTTTTTAATGAAGAATTATCCAGAATACAATATTTATTAATAGAAGAAGGTTTGAGCAAAATAATTTTTTAAAAAAGACTTTCCCAGGCTTGGAAGATACAGAACATTTACTTCCATATACTTTTCCAGAAACATTTGAGGACATAGTGCAGAACAAAAATAATTAAAGAATCCACTAACGAGGACAACAGGGAATCCAGCAGAGCATATTAACTTAAGGATATGAGAAAATTAACACCAGGGTGATAGCTGGACAACAATCCTAGAAAGCAATCATATGTAATTAAAACGGATGTGAACAGGCTCCTAAAAAACCTTAACCAGAATAAAATTTATTCCAGTTAATGGTTTAAGAAGTCAGGAAGCTTAATGGTATACAAAAAAAAATCATACATTTTTATTAAACTGAGATGATTAAAGGCAGTTAGAAACTCCAAGAAGAACAGAAAACTGTACCAGAAAATTACAGTCCAAATATGAAGCAAACTTAGATATAGAATGATTTTGAATTGGTAGAGGGTAAGAAAAGAGAATCCACTTATCCCTTATATATGAAATATATCCTTTGAGTGGCACAAGCTTAATAACATAAATTAAATTTCTTTTCTACAATTAGGAGAAAAATCTACAGGAAACAAAATTTACTTTAATTAGTCAATTCTACAGGGCATAAAATTTACATTATACTTGTTTTTTGGCTTCTAACTTTTAAAAAGTTGTTCTCCTTCTTTACATAAAGCATGCAAGACTACAATAGCTACAAACTATAATGTAAATGTTAATATGTAAGAGTCATGTTATAACTAAGAAGTTGTGGGGAGGGGAAGTAAAACTTCAGAAATAGTGTAGGAGCACTAACTTGGTTATCTTAAATTGCTAGAAAGCAATAGATAATGTTAAGTTGGTGCATCCAGAAATTATGTAGAATTATAATCATATTCATCAATTGTATTTCTAAAAAGAACTAGTTACAATTGAGAGAAGAGAAATCTTAAAAATTTACATTTTATTTCATACAATTTCCTCAAGTTTGCTTACCATATACATCAAGTATTTTTAGAATATATTTAAAGCTTGTACTTATCTCATTCTCCTTTTTTTTCTCCGATCAGATTTTATTGGTACATTTTAGATATACATAATGATCATATTCATCACAGAGAATTTGTACTGTATGTGACATAACTTGTTTCTTTTATTCTCCCGCTCCCCTATCCACCCTTCAACCCCTCCTCCCCTCCCCATCTGCTTCTTTAAAAATATTTGAACCAGGCCATTTCACAAATGTCGATGACAATTTTCTGCAGGTTGGCAGCCAATATTTCCTCAATTCACTCCCACCTTTTCTGTTACCAGGTTAGTCCATATTCTGTATACTTCTCACCCTTACCTGGAGGTCTGCAACTTCCTACTTGAATCTACTACCTCTAGTGTTGCTCTTTTTCTATTCCTTCCTATGTGGACCATTGTGCCCCTCTCTCACTAAGCTCCTTAGCTACCTCTTATGATCCTATATTGGTCCATGTTTTTATTACTATACTGAAATACTTCAAACAGGCTACTTTATAAATAAAAGAGGCTTATTTTAGCTCATGTTTTTGGAGGAGCCATGTCTTGTGACGACCTTCTTACTGGCATGATGTGGTGCAAAGTGTCATGTGGCAAGAGACAGGAAGCATGCGTGTGTCAGTGTGTCTCTCTGGTTTCTCGCTCTCTCACTTCTTATAAACTCACAAGGATTCTGTTATACAGTCTCCACCCTAATGACTTTAATCCTAATTGCTCCCCAAATGTTCTACTTCTAAACATCGTAAATGGATTAAGGTTTCACACTCTTAATACCTCATCATGGGGATTAAACTTCAAACTTCTAAGACCTTGTACAACACAGTCAAAAATGCTTATCTCATTCTACTTCTTTAAAAATATCTGAACTGGGCCGGTGATATAGCTCAGTGGCATAAGCACCTGCCTGGCAAGCGCGAGGTCCTGAGTTCAACTCCCGGTACCCACATATTAAAAACAAACAAACAAATCTGAACTGATCATTTCATAAATGTTGATGAAAATTTTCTTCACACTGGAAGCCAACATTTTCAAATCATAGCAGGTTCCTGTGGATCAAATTATCAACGGTACAATGTCTGACAGAGGGAGAACGCCTACTGTGTAGAGCCACACCTGAGTGTGAATACCTACCTCTGTGTCTCGAGTGACATTGCAGTACAGTAGAGAAGCAGTTTATGAAAGTCATAAGCAAGGGTCACAGACTCAAACTAGGCAGACTAGTTCAAATCCCAACCTTACCACTTATTGCCTGTGTAGTTTAACCTGTCCACAAGGCTGTTTCCTCATCTGTAAAGTGGGGAGGATAATAATACCATGACTCCTAATGTTGTTATAGGAATATTTGATTGGATCCTGGCGCAGAGCAGGTAAGTTAAAATCATATAGTGACCCACTTCAGAGTACTCTCATGAAGGTAAAGTGAGCCAAATTACTTGAGCTCCAATCTTACATATAATAGAATACAAGATTGCAAAGGCAGATATTTTTGCGGATTTATTCACTAATTTATACCAAGACCTACAAGATCCATAAGAAAACTTAGTACAGTACTATTCTAAGTGCTTTACATATTTAACTTATATGAATGTATCTATTCAAAAATAAATATTTGCAGGCTGTTGAGATGGCTCAGCGGCGTAAGCACCTGCCTGGCAAGTGCGAGGTCCTGAGTTCAACTCCCGGTACCCACATACAAAAAAAGGGTCGGTGATATCGCTCAGTGGCATGGGTGCCTGCTGGCATGCAAGGTCCTGAGGTCAACCCCCGGTACCCACAAAAAATAAATAAACATTTGTTGAATGAATGGATGATTATTATCTCAAACCTCTACAGGGTACACAAGACCTTCTCTCTTACTATGTAAGAAAAACTGACCTTTCAATTTATTTCTGCTCATCTTCTGCTCATCCCTTCCTCTCCACATTCTTTGCTAATGCTTTCCCAATCCAATGTGACACTCCTTTTTCCTTAAAAAAATAAAATCAAGAATCATTTACACATTAGTCTTTCAAAAAAGTCTCCTGATATGGTGAGAATGTAGAAATCCTCCTCCATGATCATTTACATGTTCCTCTTGCCTCTGAAGTTAAACATACATGCTGAGCATATATATGTGCTGGCTTGTTCTGCTTGATCCAGGCTTTGGAATGTCTGTCATGCCAACCTCCCTTTTCTTTTTTTTTTTTTTTGTGGGTACCGGGGGGTCGACCTCAGGACCTCGCGCGCCAGCAGGCACCCGTGCTGCTGAGCGATATCACCGGCCCCTTTTTTGTATGTGGGTTCCAGGAGTCGAACTCGGGCCCTCGCGCTTGCCGGGCAGGCGCTTAAGCCGCTGAGCCATCTCACCGGCCCCCGCCAACCTCCCTTTTCAAAAGATGCCTTCCCAAAAGTTGCTTCACTATTGCAAATGGTCTAATGTGAATGAGCCAGGGCAGCCAAACAATAAACTGCTGATTAGAGATATTTTAAGTGGTTTTCATGTGAGCTTTGCCTAAATAGATCTCTCTCAATGGTGCTGAATTTATAGCATTAGAATAAGCCATTCATTTTGGGAACAAACTCAAATATACTAAGAAAAAAGATAAGACATTGAGGTTGTGAATGGAGCTACGAAGGTTAATAAAGAGAAGCCAAGTAAAAAACAGAAGGAAAGAGGAGAGAAGTTGGTAGCAAACAGCAGGAGTAGTGAGGCGGAGATGAAAGTAACTGCATGGGCCAATCAAAGCTATAGGGGGTCTCAGGGAATTCTTTGTAAACAGGACAGCCTTGGTCAGTATCCTCCTCTGGCTTTGTCCCTGCATGAAAATAAAAGTCTCACATGTGAAAAACAGTAGCTTAGGAAGAGATAAAGAATCTAGTTCTTGTTCACACCACTATCATTGAATTTTCTACTATCTGCTTTATACCACTATAGCTGAATTGTTTATTCCACTATAGTTGAATGTCTATTATCTGAAAAAAATTCAGATAATGTTTTTTCTTCTTATTCTTGGATGTATTTATTGCCCTTTCTTTGAAATGCACAGAATTGAATTTCTCTTAATTCTTGGTTAGTGACACACTACCATCATTGGTCCATTTGTAGCCCTGTTTTATTTTATTTCTTGAAAATATAATAAACACCTACAAACCACCATGCAATTCAAGAATTAGAATATTGCTAATTATTTAACCCTCTCCTAGACTTTTCTTCATTGCAGGCTCTTGCCTTACTATCAGAAATAATCATTTTCCTAAATTGTTATTTTTACTTACTTTCTCTTACTTTTACTATTTATTATATGTATGTACACTTAAAATTTTGTTTAGTTTAAATTCTTTTAAATTTTACCAGAATGTTACCATATTATATGTAGTTTTCAGAGACTTGCTTTTCTCTTTCAATTGTATTTTACTAAGATTCATACATACTTTCATATGTACCTATAATTCATTAATTTTTTTGACCATTGTATAGTAAGTTATAGCTAATGTGCATATTTCCCTGTTGCTGAACAATTTTGCTTCTTCCCACTTTTGTTGGTTGATTGGTTGGTTGGTTTATTCCTGTTAAATATTTTTGTATATAATATCCTCTTACATGTTCTTTTGGGTATATTTTAAGGAGTACAATCACTGTGCCATAGCATACATGAATGCTCAACTCTGCAAGACTATGCCAAATTATTTTTTATTTTTTATTTATTTATTTATTTATTTTATTTTTATTTTTTTGTGGGTGCCGGGGGGTTGACCTCAGGACCTCGCGCGCCAACAGGCACCCGTGCCTCTGAGCGATATCACCGGCCCCTTTTCCGTATGTGGGTTCCGGGAGTCGAACTCGGGCCCTCGCGCTTGCAAGGCAGGCGCTTACGCCGCTGAGCCATCTCACCGGCCCAAATTATTTTTTAGAGTGGGTGAACAAATTTAAATTTCCTCTTATAACATATGAAAGATAGTGTTGAGCTACATAGTCTCCAACAGTACTTGGAATGCCAAATCTGTTTTGTCAGTGTAGTTATAAAATAATATTTTCCTGTGGTAGTCTCTTACAAGTAAATATGTATTACTTATAAAACCCAGTCAAAATAGTAAATACTTTAATTCAGAAACACATAAACATACACAGAAAATCCAAACTTACAACATCACCCATACTTTAGTGCTACAAAAAAAAAAAAAAAAGACACAACAACAAATGTGCATTATGAGCTGAATATGGGGAAAAAACTCACACACTATCTAGAGGTCCTTTTCTAAGCTACTTACTAATACAAACATAAATTCCTGTATTTTTTCCCACTACACAGTAGAGCAATTCGTCATATTGCTATGACATATTGCTATGACAATGAGAGAGGAAAAAAATGTCTGGATTTCAGTCCTAGCATTCCTTTTGAATTCAATGTCTGATTCTGTAAATTGTGTTTATATGATATCAAAGTAACTATTTTAACTTAAGGAGTGAAAAGTGAGCCTTTCGTATCACATAGACAAGAGACTCAAAGTGTTTGATCAGAGTTTTCATGTTTAATCACTCAGGTTGGCATTTATAGAAAGAATTCCTCCTCTGCCAGACTCTCATGTTGTTACTTTCCTCTTCCATAGAAGAACTATAAATCACTTAGAGGATGAACTGGCAGGTATTACATAAACAATGAATACATCTGTACATCCTTTTCAAAAGGTGTGATATTAAAACTTCAACAAAGCTCGAAGAATTTGCAATATCCTGAGGAAGAAAGCAATACAACATCCTCAGAAATCCTTGAAATTGCTAGTAAAATAAATCTATAATATTGACTTGGGAAAAGAAAACAAAACAACAACAAAATTTATATGCAAAAAGAAGTAACCAATATTAAAGTAAATATCTTCCTATAGCCAGAAATACTGCTATTTCCCACAGGTTCAAAGGAAAGTGCTTTTATGCTGCAAAATTATAGTTTACAGTGGCATGTGTGATTACGGAAGTAGCAGTGAAAATGCATACCTGTCTGCTGGAAGAAATAAAAGCTAGCTAGGAGATAGAAAGAAAAACAGGTTATTTCTTATTATTTTCCTCAGGACTTAAAGTCAACTCCATCCAACAAGTATTAACTTCATTTTTCTTTTCTTTTTGACTCAATTCACACTAGTTTATTAAACATCTCATAAGGGCCCCTGGTGAAAGATGTTAAATATTTAATAACAAAGAAAACTCAGTGGAAAATAGGTGTGCTTCAATGAAAGCAAGACTCCATATGGAAGGACAGAAAAGACATCATATGCTAAGTTAACAATATGAAACAGACCTTAAAAGATTGGGCTGATAGAGATGGCTGCAGAATGTATCCGAGATAGATAGACAGACAGACAGATCAAACACACAGCCATAGCACAGATATATAAAATCATTATGCTTTGAGACAAGAATAAATATTCTAGCTAATTGTCAGAGGAGACTTTTGAAAAGAGAGATGAAGGCTATATAAGTCAGGACTCTAGGCTGACAGTGACTACAACATAACAAAAATGGGACGGAGCCCAGAAAGGTTTGTATTGACCCACTCGACTGGAAGGTCAGGGGGTGCTCTGGCTTCACTCACCATCGAATCCATGGATTCCCACATTGCTCTTTAAATTACATTTATTTTCTTTCTGTTGACTTCATCGTTTTGTTATACCTGGTTACTCCTGGCAAGTTCAGTCTTTTATCATAATTAATTCAGGCAGTCTCAACAGAAAATGAGCTTCTGTTTTTCAACTATTAAAAAAAAATCAGAATAGATACTCTTCTTGGTCTGAGATAAGACATTTCTGTCTGTCCCTGAACCAATACAGGACCATATCTAGGACAATGTGTCACATGTCCATTCTTGGAGCCAAGAAGAAGGACCGGGGTCAGGTCAGGGTCCCATATAGATATAGGATGAGGGGATGAGAGCCTATGAAGAATCTTAAAGACCAAAAAAAAAGCTCTGGCTGGTGGTTAGGAAAAACAGCAGGTCCCCTCCAGGAGCCATATTCTGAGGGCTCTGAAACCAAACTGGAGAAAATGTACCTGACTTTCTTGGAGAAAATCGGTAGAGAATCATTGAACACTTTTATGCAGAAAAATCTATATTTAGAACACTTCCAGAATGATGTGGTCTCAGGATGGGAAACAGATAAGAGCTGAGCGTAAAAATAAGATGATCCAGTAATAATGTTTGAAAAAAAGGTTCCAAACTAGAATTATAGCCCTGGTGTGTGAAAGGTGATGGATTTAAGAGACATTTTGGAAGTCGTGTCAACTTGGTTACTGGTGGCATTCTGTGGAAAAGAAAATGAGGCATCAAAGATATTATTGTTTTCAAATCTGAAGAAGAATTCAATCTTTCTGTTCTTGATTTTTTTACATCTCTCTTCATAGGACCCTACTGTGTAGACATTCGCCAGTGTCCTAATCTTAGTTGAAATTTATTGCTAAAATGGCATACTCATGTATTTGTAAATATAATTTTGAGATTATATCTTTTATCAGATAAAGTGACTTTCAAAATGAAGGGGGAAAAGAGAAAAAGAAAATAAAGAAATGACGGGAAGAGGGAGGGAAGCAAGGAACAAACGATTTGGCTCCTTGTGTTTTACCATGTTTTATCAGGAGCGAGAGAAACTGCCTGAGCTGACAATAAGGTCAAAGAAAAACAGTCGTATGCTCAAGGCCAAAAGCAGACTCCTTCGCCTCCACCAGATGACCTTTTCCCAGATCTCACTGGTGATTAATCACTAACTTCTGTTACACTAACATATCTCAGTTACCTAAACTGGTGATCACCAAAGTGTAGTCCCAGGTACAGCAGGAACTTTTAAGCAATGCACATTCCTGGGCTCTAGTCCAAGTGCTTGACTCAGCACTTCTGGGGTTTGCGCCCGCAATATGTACTGGTGCCTGACAGTTTTGTTGCATGCTTAAATTTAAGAACTACTGACCCCCACAAAAAATTTTTTTTTTCTCTCAGGGTTGCAGGGATGGGTGCTTTGGGCAAGGAGAAAGAAGTTTTTACAGTGCAGCACTAAGATCCCACCACATAGGTGAGTCTCTGGTCTGGCTGCCCAGAACAGAGGCCTGCTGATAGCTAAAGACATAATGCTTCATGGAAATGTGAACCATAGTTCAAAAGAAGATAGGAAAATAACCTCAGTCCCCTTATGAGCAGGGATACCATGGGAGTGAAGTTCATTCTGACTCACCTAACCCATGGCAATAGGGAAACTTTGGCCAAATGAAGTTATGCTTATGCTCTACTTATTTGGGGAAAAGGTGAGTATACATAGTCTCGTCCTGCAAGAATCACAGGGAAAAGCTCAGGTATAGACCCTTGCAGACGGAACTCATTCCCATGGGTGCTTTTCCCCAAGCTCTGGAGTCATAGAATCCGAACAGATGGAAGAGTGATATGGTCTCCCCTCACCTTCCCTGAGTACACAGGGGGGGGTGTGGTCATGGTAAGGACTCCCATTGGGTTCTGGGTGTGCTAAAGCAGGAAAGGATGGCAGGAGTTTCCAGATCTCTGAGTTTCTGTCTCCTCTTTCCAACAAAAAAAAACCAGAATATTATTTTAGAATTAAATCCAACTAAGCTAGGGGAATAGGGTGGGGGTGTGTATTGTCATTAGAGGTAATATACGAGACAGACTGGCACATAATAGTAAGGGGGGTGGGTGCAGAGGTCAAGTGCTGAGGTACCAGGGAAAGGGGGTTATGAGCGCAAATGTACAAGTATAGGTGAGCTAGCTGAGAAAACAGGTGATGAGAAGGAGATGTTGCCATCTGGAAGAGATAAAAGACAGAACAAAGATACCAGAGCCAAATGTGAAGCCTTTCCCTCTGTATCTGAGGCCAGCCTCCAATCTGGCTACAAACCTTATTCCTGACTATGAGCAGAAAAAAATTAAACAGGTTAAGGAAGCCCAGGAATGTTTAATTTAGAAAAATTAGCTTTACCAGACTGTGGTGGATTAACTAATGGTCAATTTAAATGGGAACACCCAGCTGAACTGAGTCAGCATGGTTCTGGGCATGGAAGACCCAACTGAGGATTGTTGCCAATGGTATAAAAGGAGAGTGAGAAGGGAAGATTATATGCTGCGGATTCCCCAGGAGAAACTTTGTTGTGGCTGGTTTTCCTGATATGATCTTGGCTGTTCTCATTGGAGGAGGAGCTCGGGTCCTCACTGTCACTGGGAATGGCTGCTGTTCTCTTCCAAGGAGCTCTGGTCTTTGCCTTGAGCATGGCTTCCTGGCTCCAGTGCAGGTCCCTCAGTCTTCTGGCACAGATCCTTCACCCCACTGGCCCAAACTTTTTACTTTCCACCACTGGCTTTTGGGTCTTCCAGGTGCAGATCCTTGATACCAACTTGCATGAAACATTGTCATGGGCTCTAGGCCTCCGGCTGGACTCAGGAAGGACATTGCTGTGTGCTCTAGGCCCTTGGCTAGATTTTGACTTTCTGGGTAAATACTATAAGATACTCCTACAAATTTGTCCCATATCAAATCTATTCCCTTGCAAAGCACTGACTGCAACACAGACATTTTGTTTTATTGCTTACTACAATAGTCAAGAGTCTGCATCTTCCCTAACTTTTGAATGTTGGGTATCCTACCAAAGGAAGGAAAGAGAAGGACATGGGCAACCATCACAGGTGCCCTTGGGAGTAAGCAGGAAGCCTGAGTGTGCTGCAGGCAGAAACCATGCACAGCAATGCAGATTCCATGCTGCCACTGTGGGACCAGTCCCAAGTGTGCAGAAGGCACCACACTAATGATCTAGTGGTCAAGCTGACCCCAGATAAATACAGCTGTCACAGTCAGAAACTCAGAAGAAGGCTCTTCTCTTTGGCACTCTGATTACAGCTGGAGCTGACATTCCAGAGAATATGATGACGTGTGCAGTAGGAAGATGACTGGCTGTGGGGCAGCAGGAGGATTTTCTTCTGTAAGAATTTCTGTCATGACCTTTTCTGACCCTTTGCCCTGGGGATTGGAATTTAAAAGTAAAATGAATGTCTATTCTATGAGTTATTGAGTTTTCCTACCCTGCAGTTAGCATAGCTTCCTACTTGGGGGAACAAAGAGATAAAGGACTCTGTCAGTCAAATGTCTGAATTAATGAACCTCTCAAGTGTCTTGGATTTAGATGGATTTTGAGAATCTAAAAGACATGGGTATTTTCAATGAGAGATGCAGCTTTGGGGGAGCTTGTTCTGGAAAGAAAATCAGGAAATTAGTGATGAGACTCCATTACGGAGTGTGATCCCAGTTGGAGGGTGAACTAAACAGCCTTGGCTTCCAAACCCTCTCTGCTCTTGTTGACCTGGTTTCAGGAAATTGATTCATACGGACACCCAGCCTTGACCTTACCAAAGGTTAGTAGGGAGACAACAAATTGTATTTACTTTAGATTTGCCAAAACAAATCTTGTGATTAATTTTTAGAATGAGTATCAGTTACATCATAGGGGAGACAAAGCGAAAAATCATATGGCAGTTCTTAATTCCCCTGAAATTGATTTAGAGATAATTCTTATACTTAAAGTTTCCAAGACCTTCTTTGATAGTCATTTGATACTACTGGAGGGTCAGAGAACAGGTGTATGTTATACTAGAATAGACCAAAAGCTTGTGCACTCTACACTAGCCTGTGGTTTGCATTGAATGTTCTAGCTAGTTTTCCCTCAAGCCATCAGCATTGGTGATGAGAAAACTTAAAAGTAGTGAAACTATACAGATGTCTATACTGAACAACTGGGCCAAGCAGAGTAATTTTAAGATAACAAAATCTGACTGGAACTGGGAACACCTTCATCTGAGACAGCTGCATAGTGAGACCTTCTCCACAGCAGCCTGCGTAGTGAGCCCTTCTCTCTAGTAGCCTGCTGCTGGAAGGGTGAAGACAACCCTAAAAAAGATGCTCCCTAAAATGCTTCCTGTCACTAAGCACACCTAGTATGTGTCAAGCGCCAGGAGAATATACCTAGAAGCAATGTACTTAAAGTTTAATGAGTGAGAAAGTACACACATTAATAGCCATCATGCAAAACACTGGATAAATATCATAAGCAAGGCATACAAAAATCTCATAATTCACTAACAATTTTTAGAACTCACTGGGCCTGTGAGTAACTGTGTGGCAGGTCAAGATGTGACAACAGTTCCCAATAAGCACTTATTTAGCAGCACTCATTAAAAAGTGACCTCCACAGGGCAAGGAATTCTGTCTGCTTGGTGCACTGCTGTATTAGTGTTACAGTGAAAACAGTAAGAATCTGGAAAGATAAGACCATGACAGAACACTGACCTAGCAAGCTTAAGGCCCTAGGTTTGAACTCTGCCACTACAAAAACAAAAAATTTTCTAAAAAGCCAAAGACAAAAGTAGTTACCCTTTTTAAGGGCCTATCATGCCAAGCACTGTCATATGAAGTTTACATTTATTAGCTCATTTAACCTTTTCCAATCCCTATGAAATTTATATTATGATATTGTATGGTTCAAGAAACTGACTTTGATTAAAAACTCAATTTGCCTAAAGTCAGACAGAGCTGGAAGATAGGAAAATAAAGCTAGAACTTGAGCCAACTATTGAACAATAGGTACAAAGAAGGTAACCAAGCAATGGAAAATTTGGCAGAACAATGTAAGATTAGTTTGATGAAAGTCATATGCCAAGACATGATTTGGAAGCTGTGTTGTGTAAGAATCACAGATAATGGAGAATGTTCATGGCGAAAGGAAATGGTGGAGAAAAGCTTCTTGATTCATAATGTCTAGGAAGCAGAGAAAGGGGTCAGGAACCAGATACATTCCGGAGGTCATGCCTCCATGACCCACCCAGACACACCCAGAAACATGCTTTACTGACCTGCTTGGTGTATCTCAAGCCCAACTTGACAATATTAACCATCACACTTTGTACCACGGTACCTCAAAGAGCCACAGGGGACTCACTGAATTGCCATGGGATATTTCATCTTTTGGAACACATTGATATTTGACCTATATTAGAGAGGTACAAATTTCTAGCTCAAAGTTAGCCACAATTTCAACATTATATCAAGCTACATTCTTTTTGATAACATATTTTGTGAAACTAGGTTATTATCAGCTGCTGTGGTTTAAAAGAAATACTGCAAAAAATAATGTGCAACAGGAAATGAGTATGGCAGTGTTCAATGTAGATTATAAGGTTTGGGAAGTTTTTCAGCTTCCAAAAGCACATCCATTCCATTAGGAGATAAGTCTAGTTATTTAAGTATAAGATAAAAATATTTTTTCAAATGGCTACAAAGTTGTTGGACCTAAGTGTTTAACAAAAGGAACTGTTAGGTATTTCTTTTGGCCTATGAAAAGTATGAAAGCCCTAGAAGTCTCATTAACCATGAAAATGCGAGAATCTCTGGGTTAAGGCATTCTCGAAAACTCTTCATATTCATAGTGCAGTCCTTCTGGATTACACTTTGATTCAGAGTTCTCTGCATTCGCGTTTTATCTACATTATCCTCTGTGCTGTGGACATATTTGCAATACATCACTTTGTAAGAGTGTTCAACTATCATCTCAGCAATATTTTTCGAGCTTCATTTATTCTGAAAGTTTTGTCTCTAGAAAATATCCCAAGGTGTTCGATGAAAGGTGTTCAGGCAGTAACCAGGACTCATATTCTTTCCTTAAACAGTCTATTGAGAGCTAACAGCTGAGAATAGTGAGTTCCATTCGTACCACCAGGAAAAAATCTGTCAGTCAAGGCTAGCAGAGGCAATGACAAGTACAAAACTGCCATCTTGCCAATAAATATGTAAGCTGCCATTGAGCATGAAACCCATTCTAATTTTAAATGTACTAAAATGTGATAGAAACATGTCAACAAGCCAATAAAATACAGTAATATCTATTTCACGACTTTTTGATAGTTGTGGGTAATGAATGTTAGATGGCGTTTTCTAAAGTATAGAACACTACCAACATTATTATTCTGATTGAGCATAGGTGATAATGGCCTGAACTAGGGTACTGAAAGAGACTGTAGAAAAAACACTACAGGATATAAGACATTGAAGAAGAATAAACAGGATTTTTAAATCAGAGCACAAACTTGGGTTGTTCAACTCTTTTTAACTCATGAAGACTGTCCTGTGAGTGCTTGGCCGGACACATGGTCCCACATTAGAGCTTATGAAATGTGTATAATCTGTCTGCAAATCCTTAGTCTTCTTATTATCATTGCAAAGTCACATCCATAGATTGAAGTTATGTGTTCCTGACCCTGATATAGCCAGTGACATAATTTAGAGTCCTTACTAAGTTTACAATAGAAAGTAAGAAAACGTCCTAGGAATGTACAAGTCACTTATACATTTCATTCTTAAGAAGTAGATTAGGTTGCCAGGCATGGTGGCTCACATCTGTAATCCCAGCACTCAGGAGACTGAGGCAGGAGGATTGTGTGTGTTCGAGGCCAGCCTGGGCTACACAGTGAGTTTAAATCCAGCCTGAACTACATAGCAAGACCCTGTCTCTAAAAAAACCTAAAAAAAAAACTAAAAAAAAAAAAAAGGTAGATTAGGTTGGTATTAAATTTACTGGTTTTGGTAGAAATACATCTGGGTTACAAGTTCTAATTATTCACACAGCCTGTATTAGCTGTGTGAATTTAGGCCTGTAAACCTCAGTTTTCTTATCTCATAAAAATAGGAATACTTATATCTCCTTCATAAGGTTGTAATGCATATTAAATGAAATTAAGTATAAATCACAGTGCTTGTCTTACATTTAGTAGTTAAATGTCAAAAAAGACAAAGATACCTCTAGTTCTTTTGCCACTTCTTTGGCAACTTTGGAATTGTTTTTCATTCCATGCCTAAAATTTTATTTGGAAAATTTCATGAGCTGGGCGTGGTGGTGCACGCCTATAATCCCAGCACTAGGTAGGCCAAGGCAGGAGGATTGCCATGAGTTCGAGGCCAGCCTGGGCTACATAGTGAGTTCAAAGCCAGCCTGAATTGCATAGCAAGACCCTCAAAAAAAAAAAAAAAAAAAAAAAGCGGGGGGCAGTGTGGGGTTGGGGCCGGGAATGTAGTTCAGCAGAACAGCGCCTTCCTGGCAAGCTCGAGGCCCTGGGTTCGATTCCCGGTACAAAAAAAAAAAAAAAGTTTCATGAGCAATGATTTCATGAGAATCATATGCAGAATCAGATATAGAATTGTTCCACTGGTTCCTTCTTCATTAACATCATCTCAGTTTCTGCCACTGTCATTTTTCTTCATCCAGAACCACACCTTCTAAGTAGAAATCTTGCTTCCATTCATGACTCTTTGGAATTTGCTCTTGACCCACATTTCTTTTTTTGTTTGTTTGTTTTGTTTTGTTTTGTTTTTTGTTTTTTGAGAGAGGGTCTCACTATGTAGTTCAGGCTGGCCTTGAACTCTCAGTGATCCTCCTGCCTCAGCCTCCCCAGTGCTGGGATTACAGGCATGTGCCACCACGCCCAGCTCGACCCACATTTCTAAATGTTCTTTAGATTCTGTCAGTACTCAGAATCACTCCAACAGCTTCTCCTTGCATTGACAATAAAACCGAAGTCAGTATCTGGACTTTCCAATCCAATATTCTACCTCACCTCCTACCACTACGCTTAGCACTTCACCCTGACTGACCACATTGACCTTCCTTCTGTTCCTTCAACACACCGGGCCCATTCTCATTTTAGAGACTTTTCTGTTCTCTATGCATAGCATTTTTCACTCTCTGATATTTTTCTTGTTCATCATTTTAACATCCATGTTTTTGTCATCTACCCCAGCATCAATCTTCAGAATATAAACTCCATGAGAGCAGACACTGTCTTGCTCTCTACTACATCTATGGTGCCTAAAGCATTATTTGGCATTCTACAAATAATTGCTTAATCAGAAATAAACATTAAAGATTAGCAAATTAAAGATTAGCAAAATAGCATATAAGCACTCTTTCAGGCATACATTTCTTTTTTTTTTTTTTTTGTGGGTACCGGGGGGTCGACCTCAGGACCTCGCGCACCAGCAGGCGCCCGTGCCGCTGAGCAATATCACCGGCCCCTTTTTCGTATGTGGGTTCTGGGAGTCGAACTCGGGCCCTCGCGCTTGCCGGGCAGGCGCTTAAGCCACTGAGCCATCTCACCGGCCCGCGGGCATACATTTCTTAAAAGACAGCATTCTGTAAGCAATGAAGAACAGCATATAATTCAGATCCAGCGGTGAAGGACTGGAACAATCTTACATAGTTACTGACAGTCTGAATTTTCACAAAGCCACAGAAATGATGTTTTATTGTCACTTTTCTTTGTTTTAAAAGTATTCCACAGCCAAGGGCACTTTGTATTATTTTTCCTTTTATATCCAAAATGTCTTCTCCTGGATTCTGAAGGATTTGCCTGTCAGTTCATTTGAGCACGCAATACATTTCAAAGATAGATGTTCAGTCACAATTTGAATCCCTTAGAATTACTTGATTTTTCTAGCATTTAACTAATAGGCTATTCCAGGATGGTGTGCTTTGAACAGCTATGTAAAAGGAGAGATACTTATCTCCCTATGTATCTGTACACATCTAGGAATCTGTCTTGCTCTCACTCTCTGTCTCTCTCCCTCCCTACTCATGGACGGTAGAGAAAACATCAATTTACAGTAGAGATTTGTTTCTTTGAACCCTTTACTCATGAAGTTGACAAAAACTGGGAGCCAAACACATTTATCCCAGTCAGAATACTACTCTATTTCACACAGTCAGCAGTAACAGCACGTAAGTCTGTCAGCATAATAGCAGTTGTTCAAGGAAAATCTGCAACTTAATTACTGAGAAGGTACAGCAGAAAAAATAGTCTTTGAACTATGAATTAATATGAAAGAGACTGTATTCAATTCATTAAAATTAAAATATTTATTGAGCACCCACTATTACTCACCAACTATATACAGTCATAAAAGATGGCAAATTAGACACCCAAGGTGGAAGAAAGGACCTTGGGAACAGTGTGAAAATTTCCAAGCATAAGTCTCGGTGCGCAAAAGTTGTTCAGCAAATACTGCCTTTCCCCTTCAGTTTCTTGATTTTTCCTTTGACGCTTGGATTATATCTTAAAATGTCCTGTAACTCAATGCAAATATTCACAGAGGTGGGTAGAGGCAGCCCAGCAGGACAGCCTATTCTGTGCCCAGCATGAGAGGATACCTCATCTCCACAAAATCATTTCCATGCTCATATGTAAGTATTTTATGCCCATTTGCCAAAATAGGAAATGAAAATACTAAGCAAGTAAATAAATTACCTAATATTATATATTAGAAACAAAATATAAGTTAAATTCTGGACATTCACAGCCATATTCACTTCAGTCAGAACACAATTATTGATTACCTTGAATCTCTGAAAGTGAGGATTCAAAGAAACAGAGCATGCTCCAAACATTCAATTTTCACCTAAAGTGGGATAAATCATACTTTTAAGTGGAAATATCATAACAGAGATATGCTTAATAGAACAAGAGAACATGGTTCACTTTGTCAGAGTAAAGTGAGGGAGAAGGATAGTGAGGATGTCACCAGGATGGGATAGCAGATGAGTCTTGGAAAATGAATAGGAATCAAGAGGCAATCGACAGGAGGAGGGATGAGGGGGTGGCAGCATGTGGGTGGGATTAGGAGGAAGACAATCCAGTGTTGAGAACTGAAAGTGCTAGGGGAGGGCTGTAGGGAACAGGGAGTCACTTGATCAGCCTGGAGGGTAGGTGTGTGACGGGTGGCAGGAGATGAGCCTTGAGACTGAAGCAGACACCAGGTGGGAGTGGCTTGTGTGTCAGGCTGAGGAGCTCAGACTTTACCATGAAGGTAACAGGGAGCCAACTATTTTAAGCAGGAGTATAACTTCCTTAGAATTGTATCTTCTAAAGGTCCTCCAGCAGTGATAAGGAAGAAAGACTAGAAAAAGATCTATTCAAGGAGGCAGAGAGAACACAGAAGATGCGTTTGCACTAGTCCAGACAAGAGAAGCTGAGGCCTGAATCAAAGCAGTAGCTCAGAAACACGCCAGTCTGGAACCTCTCCCCTGCACAGTCCAGCTTGGTGTGCTCCTTGAGCAGTTCTGTTTCTGGGTTCCTGTCGCATGGAGTATTGTTTTCCACCCTTTGACTTTCAGTCTATGAATTTCTTTTTCTAATTAAATGTGTTTCTTCTATGCAGCCTATTGTTGGATCTTGCTTCTTGATCCATTCTGCCAGTCTGTGTCTTTTGATTGGTGAATTGAGACCATTAACATTGATGGTTATAACTGATATGTATTGAGTTATCCTCGTCATGTTATTTTCCTATTGCTGGCTCCCCCTCTTTTTTTTTCCCCTCACTCTGTTTAATTGTTTGCCTTGCCTGGTGGATTCCTTCTGTTGGGGTTCATGGAGTTCTAGTCCTTGTTATCTCTTTCTAGAATGTCCTTCAAAACATTTTGGGGTGCTGGTTTTGTGGTCACAAATTTCCTCAGATTTCTTTGTCATGAAAAGTATTTTATTTCTCCATCAGTTTTGAAAGATAGTGTTGCAGGGTACATCAGTCTGGGTTAAAGTTTATTTTCCTTTAGAAATTGAAATATTTCACTCCAAGCTCATCTTGACTTGAGGGTTTGTGCTGAAAAGTCAGCTGTGATTCTGATGGGTTTTCCTTTATAGGTGATTTGTTTCTTTTCCCTAACAGCTTTTAAGATTCTACTATTGTGTTGAATTTCTGGAATCTTGACTATGATATGCCTGGCTGTAGGTTTTTTTTATAGTGGCTAGTTGGAGTTCTATATGGCTCACTTATCTGTATGTCAAACTCTTTATCTCTACCAGGGAAGTTTTCTGCCATGAAGTCTGTGAAGTTTTTTTATATCATTTATGCCATTTCCTGCTTTTTCATTGACTCCAATCAATCTTAAGTTATTATTCTTTGCCTCATCTAGCAGCTGCTGGATTGATTTCTCGTGATCCCTTGCTATTTTTAAGAAATCTTTCTTTTCATGATCACTAACTACAAGCCTGTCTTCAATATCTGAGGTCCTGTCCTCACATTGGCTTGATCTGCTGCGAATACTTTCAATGGAATTTTTGTTCTCCTGGACATCTGCTTAAATCTGCATTCTGAATTATATTTCCTTCCTATGCTGAGCATTCATGGCTTCCATAATTTTCTTTTTGTTTTTTGTGGGTACCGGGGGTCGAACTCAGGACCTCGCGCTTGCCAGGCAGGCACTTATGCCGCTGAACCATCTCACTGGCCTTCCATGATTTTCTTAAGCTCATCTATTTTTTTGTCTGTATCTGCTCTAGAGTCTCTAAGCATGGTCTTCATTGTGGACATCAGCTCTGCAGTTATCTGAGAAATTATTGCTGATTTGATTTTTTTCCAGACTCTCAGTCAATTGCTTTGTTGTTACCACTTCAGAGAGGCCAGCTGGGTGGCTTTCAGATTGTCCCGCCTCACTGCCCCCTGGGTTTGCCTTTGGTGAACTGGATGTGTGGGGTTACATCTTGTTTAAGTGTCTTCTCATTTTCTTTTCTTTCTTTAGTTTAATTCCTTGGGTAATGCTTGTAAATTGCCTATGGTAGGTTGCTTTATTGCTAGTATTTAAAACTCTTAGGAGATGACTACTTCTCCAAGGTATCTTCCAGGTGTAGCTTGTTTTGGGTTTTGAGTCTGTTGCGAGATCCTACCTCTTCAATTTGTTGGACATGAGAAGTTGCTGCCTGTTTGGCCCATTCCTTGGTTCTTTGGCACTGTGCCGCAGTATTTTCTGTGACCCTTAGTCAATCTCAATCATGGAATACCAGGAAGAACAGCTGTTTAGAACAATTCTGTCACTTTTGGCAGTAGTGGTACCAAAAGCATCAAACACAGCCTAGAAAATGACAGACTGAGCTAACCAGTAATTTGCCACTTTTAACCGTATAAACTAGATTTGTGGTTATATAACAAAATCTAAAACAAACCAGAAAATTATATGCAGTATACAAGTCCTTAATATGTCAATTTTGCCCTCAGGGGTTAAAATTTAAAATGCGTTAGGGAGACAATAGAGAAGTGGAGGAAGAGGAAGGAATTAGAAGTAAGGATTGAGGACAAGGAGGGATCACGCTAACTTTGGGAAACTGGGGCAGAAGACTGGAGGGAAAGAGAGAAGAAAGGGATAAAAAGAAGAACAGAACCACAATCACAAAGAGGCCAGAAACCCCGTTTGCAATCATATAAAAACAAGATCAAACGGTGAAGGAAAAACAAAAAAACCATCACCACAACAACAAAAAACAAACAAGAGAGGGGGGAAAAAAAAAAGAAAAAAGTTCGCTTTCAGGTTTGTCTCTGCTGTCGCCGGTAGGCAATGTATGAAGACAGAGTCCCAGCAAGCCAGCAGCAGCTTTTTGGTGGGGTGCAGGATAATCTCAGGGAGCCTGCACTTTCTGGCAAGACCAGACTCATTCGGCCTGCAGCCCTCAGCGCACCTTCAGCAGCACTCTGAGCTCTGAGCTCCGCTGCCCCCCTCCAAGATGGCTCCCAGCCAATTGCTGTCTCGAGTGGGACGACTGAGCCCTCAGCACTCACCACCAGCCAGTGCAGTCCTTCACGTCCACTGCTCCCGTGCACTGCCGCATCTCTCCAGGGAGGCCCCTGGGGTCGCCGGCAGTCACTGTGTGTCCACAGGTGTGAACCACTCCTGTCATGCAGCGAGTCCCGACTCAGGGAGAAGGCGCAGGCAGCTACCTCTTTCTTCTTTGTTGAAATTTCTCTCTTCATTCTCTCTGCAGGCTTCAAATTGTGCTTCAGATCCTTCCTGGGTCCAGGGGACCCACTTCCCTCCTTCTTGTCTTCCTTGAGTTGCTATATTCCAGCGTCGGGATGGCGACTCTCAAAGAGGCTCTTTCTCTGCTGCTCACCACTCCACCATCTTGGTCCTCCCCCTGGATTTAAATTTCTTAATATGCACTTTTTAAATGAATGTATGCTTTTTACTGTTGTTGCATCACTACATGTTAACTGTAAGATATCACAGATATTAGTTAGGTCAAGAAAAATCTTAAAAGGAACAGAAAAAATTGTCCTGACAGTCTAAAATGGATTCTGACAAGAATTTTAAGAAGTTGATTTCCAAGAGGTTGCTCTTGAAAACTTGTTCACTCATTATGAGGCCCCTCATCCATTATCTGATAAAGATAATTTGAGTCAAGTAAAAGGTGAGGTTCAAAATGAAAGCAATAAAGGATTTATTTTCAAATCTGATGATGATATAGTCCCATAAGCATTCTGGTGAATTTAGATTTATGGACATATGTGACTCTGCAACATATATTAACATTATAGTGGATTCCCTGTGGTGCCATCTTTGACAGCTGGCTTCATGTAAATGCAACACTGGACTATTAACCACACAACATCACAGATGAATATGAGAAGCATGTTTCAGGCTGTCATTCTTTTTATTTTTTAAGATGTTAACAGAAAGAAATGTGAAAAGATTCACTGTATACAGAAGAAACAAATTGTTTTCCTGATGTTTTTCCAATTGAAGGTGAAAGAAATAGTTCACTGAATTATATGTAATTCTTCATTGAGGAATTTTATTAAAATAATATTTTAAAAATCTAAAATGAATCATATCTGCCAAAATTTTGTGACTTGCTTAAAAGAAATAGATCAATTAGAAATGCCAGGCAGAATTTGTTCTATAAGTTGATGCTGAATCACAGCTATTGTGATGAGACCCTCACTTATTATAAGTAATATACAATTTACAATGGGTTTATGATGCCATTTATTTGATAAGTGGCTGGATCGGATCTTAGGATACACCTTGTTAAAGAAAAAAAAATATTACCATGTAACTAATGTAGGCTGGATCCATAATGTGCTAGGGGTTTTAGATACCTAATCCTTTAAATATCAAATCCTTCAAAGCTACATAGTTTATAAGTGAGAAAAGAGGCTCAGAGGTAACCCGCATGGAGATGCAATTAGGACCAGAAGTGATCATCTCGGCTTTGTGCCCTGTGAGGGAACCACACATGGAATTCTAGCACGAAAATAAAATTCATTTCAATTCTTAGTCACAGAGCAGGACGCCTAGTGAGCTGATTAAATAGAGTGCCACTTTCATATGCACACCTTTCTTTTTGGTCAGCTCTTTCCAAACCTCCCTCATATTCCCCCCAGAAAACCAAAGCTGGGACCTGGTCCCCTGGTGGCCCGGCCAAAGTAGAAATAGTATCTCTTGCCCATGGGTTCCAATACACAGAACTGCAAAGAGTAACCAGAAACAAATGCCAATCTGGCTTTAGAGTAAAGAGGCATAGCAGAGAAAGATAATCAAGGTTTGAGATAATGGGACCAAAACTGAGAGAAAGAGAGCTCTACAGAGAATCACTAAGCCAGGAAGATAGTTTGTGGCAGCCTCGTGGTTGTGAGTGGATACAAGGCAAAAGAATAATTAAATAAACAAGGAATTTCTTCCTCCTCTTCCTCCCTTTCTCCTCCTCCTTCTCTTTCTTCTTTTTTTTATTTTTTTCTAGCCTCCTGCCTTAGTTCCCAGAGTGCTGCAAACATTTTAATGTTGCCTCCTTTTCCTTCCTTGGTCTCCCTAGCTAAAATAAGCCAGTCATTTGTCTTTGTCCATGAAATAAACTCAGATTGACTAAAGTCTCCTCTCAATACCATTTTCTCTCTTGGCCATGTATTGCAATTGATCAGAGCCATTAGTAGTTAGTGATCCAATCCAACTAGAAGAGTATTTTAAACAAACTGACAATGAATCTGAATTCCATCTCTATGAAGGAGACCTGGCCACAATGTTCTTACTATGTTCAAATATATGCACTATTTCAAAATCAAAGGGGAAAAATGAAATTCGGTTAAAGGCATTGAAATGCGTGTTCTTGAAAACTGCTAATGAACTCTTTTCAAGGTGAAGTGTACTCTAGCATGCAGACAAGACATACTGGAATAAAAGGAACAAATAAACAAACAGAATGTGTTTTCAGAGTTCCAGCCTTGATTTCCTCAAAAAAGGAGTCAAAATAGATCAAATCAAAATATTTTTAAATGACAAGGTGGCTTTAACTGCGTAAAATACAGGTCTTAACAAATTAGTATCCTAAATGGCAGATGGTTAATGAAGGTCAGGCAGGCAACTTCCTTAATTTATCATTATGAGTTTAGTCATGTGCCTTTATTAGGGAACGATGGATAACTTCCTAGCTAGCAACATTTTAGGGTCTATTGTTTTCTATAATATGTAAAGTTTTTAAAATATGAGGACAAATGTGTAGCATAATTAATTTTTTCTGGCAGATTTAAGAGGGCAAATGAACCTCACAATAGCCATATTTATGTGCCAAAATGAGATTTCTTTACTTACACCTGGAAAAGTCTCTGTGAATCTGCACCACATTGTTAATGACTTTTGAACTTAAGAACCAAAATTGAGAAGGATGAAGCTGAAGAAAAACCTGTTAAAATAGCCTTTGCAGTACAGACTTCATAGGCTAGAGGGCACAATTGTTTTAGCTAATCCAAAGCTATGAGAATCAAAATCTATTTGTGTTTTTAATCAATGCCCTAGAGATTTTAAAATTTGAATCATGAATGCAAGTTTATTCTCACTAAAAATCCAAGTCAATGTCTGCTAGAAGGAACAGCAAAAAAAAAATGTGTACTTTATACAGCCATTATGAATTTTTTTTTGCAGGGGTCCTGGGCTTTTGAGAAAAAATAAAGCACACTCCAGAAGCCCCTTTGCTTCAGCGTATTTTTCTATTCACCCACTCAGATTTTACAGTAGGTTTTTTTCTCCTAATAAAAGCAGCCACTTCCAAAATAAACGGTGTGTATGTACACAATGTACTTGACAAATACCTCAACAAGAATTTGAGTACCAGAAGGAAATTATCAGGTTGATTCTACAGAGTGAGATTATGTCTCTTATAAAAATAGATTCTTTTTAAAGTGTATACATCTCAATAATTTTTTTTCCTAAAGAGATTAGCTAGTCAATGGCTTTGCACAGCCCCGATACCATGTTCCTTTACTTGTCCCCTTTCTACTTAGGACTTCCTGAGTCTTCTTTGCCATTTTATCTTCTTTAATATGATACCCTTCAGGGTGCTCCTTGTCTTAGTTGCTTTCCTTGTTGCTGGGACAAAATACTAGATAACTACAATTTAAGGAAGGAGAAATTGGCTCACAATTAATAGAGGTTTTAGTCCATAGTCAGCTGGCTGTGAAGCAGGGCAGCATGGCAGTGGGGCATGGCAGCCGTGAAACAGCTCCTGACATGGCGCCCGGGAAGCAGAGAGCAATGGGAGAAGGGGCAGATAGACCCTTTCAGGCCACACCCTCAGTGACCCACCTCCTCAGGCTTCACCTCCCAACATTGAATTTAGCTGTAAACTCATCAGTGGACAAATTCACTGGTGAGTATCACACCCCCATGATCCAATCACCACCCAAAAGCCCCCTCTACAAGCACACAGGCTTTGGGGAGACATCTAGAGATAAACAATAACTATCCTCTTCACGTATTTCATGCGACCCAAACCCAAATCACCTTCCTCTTCACTCATGTCTTCTTTCTGCTCCTGTTCATGCCAGCACACCCATTCCATACTCGAAAATTCCCACTTAATTTCATATGTCTTTGCCTGACAAACCCAATTTCTGTTTCCAAATTCAAACTTTTTGAGTGACAGCTGTTTTCTTTCTACACAGCCAACAACCTCAAGTAGGATTGTTGCAGACCAACAAATGAAAGTACTAGTCCCAGAACTACACATGTCTACAAAAAAAAGAAAGAAAGACAAAGAAATGGCCAGAAGCTATAAAGAAGTATCTAGATAAGGGACTAAGTCTCATACAGGATGTTAAACTCTTTTGTGCACTTTTTTTTTTTTGTACTGGGAATCAAACTCAGGACCTTGTGCTTGCCAGGCAGGCGCTTGTGCCACTGAGCTCTATCCCTGGCCTAAACTCTTTTTTGAAGCAACTATTTTTCACCTTTACCCCCCCCCAATATAGTCCAAGCCCACCTGTGAGAGGCAGAATTTTGGCTCTATAACCTTCACCACCAATCACCCCTCACCCCCATATTTCCCCTGTGGATGTGTTATTTCCCATGGTGGAATGGACTTTGCAGAAGTAATGAAGATTACTAATCAGATTACCTAAAATAGGAAGATTATACTAGATGATCCAGGTGGGCCCAGTGTAATCCCATGAGCTCTCAAAGCAGAGATATTCCTCCAGCAGGTGGAAGAATGAGAAAGATTACATTTGCTGCGGCAGTCTTGAAGATGCAGAAGCGAGGTCATGAAAAATGGGAACCTCAGTCCCTTAAACTCTAGAAAACAAATTCTGCCAACAACCCAGAGGAGCTTGAAAGTGGAATCTCGCACAAAAGCCTCTAGAATGAGAGCCCTGCTGGGTAAGCATGCACCTGTAATTTCAGCACTTGGGAGGCTGAGGCAGGAGGGTCACTGAGAGTTCAAGGCCAGCCTGTGTATTTAGTGAGTTCAAGGCCAGTCTGAACTACATAGCAAGATCCTGTCTCAAAAAACAAACGAACAAACAAACAAAAAGAATGCGAGCCCTGTCCAGCTGACACCTTGATTTTAGCAATGAGGCCCTGAGTGGAAGACCCAATGGATCAGTGCTGTGTGCAGGAAATTCTGACCCGTGGAATTATATTTGTGATAATTGTTTGTGACAGCAGGAGAAACCAATATACTCTCCATTCTTATTACACGAATTTAAAGTCTTAACTCTTTAAACTGATTTCACTTTAGTTCTCTTTATTTATGATTAAAAGAGAAATTTATAGTTTCTCAATCTACAAAAAATAAGGTCTAGAAATTAAAACTTTAGCTTCTTAACTTACAGAGTATTAAATGCACGGCCTTTGGATGAGGGAATGCACCTCTCTTACTATGCACTGAATGGCTGCAAGAGCTACGTTCTGTGCTGGTCAGTTTACAGACTGCTTCCAAATCACCGAACAACTTTTATGTCACAGAGGAAAAACAAATGTTCAAACTGGAGGAAAAAAACCAGCAACCATCTCTAGTGAAAAGCAGAACAAGAAACATTACTTCAAAAAGAAAGACATTTAAAGAAATAGTTTATTTTTAATCTAATTCTAATATGCAAAATGTCTAGATTTCAGGAACCAGCTAACAGAGGCAAAATGTTTCTATCTTTAAAGATTTTGAATTTTAGGCCACAAACTAAACTGTGCAGTAAATTAAAAATTTTAAATTTTGTATATTGGCTTAATTGATTGATTTTGAGTGGGGAGTATTGCACTGGAAAACTTTATTCAAATAGACTATTGTAGGCTGATGCAGAAGGATCTCTTGAGTGCATGAGTTTGAGACAAGCATAAACAACAGAAAGGCCCCCATCTCAAAAAAAAGAAAAAAAAATTTTTTTTAAGTACATACATAGGATTGTTTTGATGTTCTGTTTGGTTTTGGTAGGAGATGGTAGGAAAGTTAAGAGAAAGAATAAAGCTATAATAAAATATCTGACTCATAAAGTAAAAAATAAATAAATAAAAAATAAAATATAGACCATTGTAATAGGGAAGAGAGACTAAAGTTATTAGGGAGAAGGACTGAACCCAACTCCACTGAGATAAAAGGCAGAATTAGTATAAGCTAATGGAAAAGTACTGGAGGATGTTAGGGAAGTTGATCAATGAGTCATCTATATTTGCTATCATTTATCAAATTAGGCCCCTACCCTCCCATAGAAACTGAGTGGCAGAGGCCCTGTCTTCTTGATTACATTTTGAAGAGATGACTCCCAGGCCCTCAAGAAAGACATTCCTATAGCCAAGCATGGTGGTGCTTGCCTGTAATCCCAGCACTTGGGAGGCTGAGGCAGGACTACTGCCATGAGTTTGGGGCCAGCCTGGGCTACATGAATTCAAGGTCATCCTGCACTACAAAGCAAGACCCTGTCTCAAAAAACAAACAAACAAAAAAAGACGTTCCTAGGTTGTAGAAGATTTGCATTTGCAGAAAAATGATTTATCATTACAAGTTTTCCAAAGTAAATACTCTTAAGAAATTTTAGGAACCTACAGTGGAAAGAATCTTGTCTAAAACTTGACTAAATTTAGGTCCCATTTTGCTTGGCCTTCAGAAAATTTAAGAGTTTTCTTTCTAACTCTAGAACCCATCCCAGCCCTATCCAACTCTCACAAGTTGGGCTGTAGTTCCAGACACCCAGAGCCAAGAAGAGCACCTCTAAGTAGCAGAGTGTTCATTATGCTTGTTAGCAGAGTTCTCTGTGAATTCTGTAGGACTCTGGAATCTTGTATCCAGTAGTCTCTAAGCCAAAATCTGCCTAAATACTTCAGATAGTTCTCTTCCTGCCACATTCTTCACCTGATCAAACCAATACATAGTCCGAATAAAGATAAAAGAGGGGAAAGAAGTGGAAGAAATAAAAAGTTTTTAAAAGGATATTGGCTAATTTCTCAAGTATATTTCCCACCATACATCCTAAATAAACTGATCCATTTAACTAACACAGAAGCATTAAGATGCTAGTCTGCACTTTCACATGCTAATGCAGGAAACACAGAAAATGCATCTCATTAGCCTGCAGCCATTGGAGTCTGAATTATCTATTCAATGCAGTTTGTATAGTATTCAATAAACTTGTCTGAATTGGATTCAAGTATTAAATATATTTTTCTCAGTTGCATTTAATATTGGAGATGACACTAATCATGCATTTTAAAAATGTTTTTAACTCTCTTATTTTTCAAGTTTTTCATTGTATGTTATCATTAGCTATATAAGGATTTTCCCATTTTGTTTTTTCTTCATCTTTCTGATAATCACATTTAGTGAAAAAGAACAGGGCAGTGTATGACATATTACACAGAATGCATCTATTCGTATAATCTTGCAAAAACACAGTATAGTTTTGCTCATGATCTTTACAACTGAGAATGAGGCTTATGGTAAAATTCTTAGAGATTTTTTATTGTTGTATATGGCTCTGGTGTTCATATTATTATAAATCCATACAATTATTGCTAAAGAGATTGAGTGATAAAATATAAAGATTTTTTAGAAAACCTTGCAGTTTTAAATATCATAGCAGACACCGACAAACATTAAGGAGGTTGAACTACTGAGTTCATGAGGTTGTCATGACAACAGATCTTTAAAACTGAAAACGAGGGTAAAGATGAACAAAACTTTAGGTTGTGAACCTCATAAAAGGATCAAATCCTTGTGGTTTAAAAAAAAAATGTCCCAGTGGACCGGGTTTCTGTAGGAGATTCCTCTGGACAAGAAAGGCCCCTCTCTGCTGGGTTTTACTTGTCTTTGCCTTCTAAGGGTTTCCTGATGCTGCCACCCCACCCAGCCTCCAGAGTCTTCCTTCTTCCCCTGACTGCTGGCTGAAAAGTGGCAAAAAATTCCATTCCTTAGCAGTGTAACAGAAACTGCTTGGAATTCTCCATGAGAGATTTTAAGAAAACAAAACAATGTGGATCTTTTTCAGTTCCCTAAGTCATTTTTCAGTGATATCAGGTGTTTCTTTTTTGCCTTAAAAGCAATTTCTGGAACTGTGACCAGGGAGACCAACCCATCTCCTTTTTCCCAGGACCTCTCCATTTTTTGCACTTGAAAGTCTCATATCCTGAGAAACCTTAGTTCTGGGCAAACTGGTATGGTTGATCAACCCCCACACCTCTCTATTGAAGGGACAGAAGTAGGAAATACCCTAAAAGCTCTCATTTTCAGCTGTTAAATTTTTTCCTGTCCAACTCCTCCAATGTCCTTTTAGGCCACAGGTGATAAGGTTGGATGAGTCAGTGAATGAAAGGCTGCTACTCAGTCAAATAAGTTAGTGTGGCAGTCAATAGCTAATTGGAGAGCCAGTGAGCCATAAATTTAAGAAATATTTCATAATAGTCCTCAACTGCTACTCTTAAAAATAGATTTCCCCAATAGCCAGGCATGGTGGCGCACACCTGTAATCCCAGCACTTGGGAAAAGATCACTGTGAGTTCCAAGCCAGCCTGGAAATGCATAGTGAGTTCAAAGCTACCCTAAATTACATAGCCAGACTCTGTCTCAAATAATAAAAATAAAAATAATAAAATTAAAAGACGAAGAAGAAGAAGAAAAGAAAAAGCAAAAGATAGAAAGGTCCCTAAACCCCAACAGTAGTCAGCAGTCACCACTACTATAAACTCTTCAAAAAGTTTATCATAAATATCACAGGTGCTGACATCAAAAGTAGGCTGGATCTTTGGGAAATAAATCAACTATTCAACTGATGTAAAGTCAAAAGAAAGTCCTTTTAAAGACTTCTTAACCAAACAATCCAACATACCTGGTCTTTCGTAGACTCAACTCGCAAGTAGGATTCCACAGTAATTAGAGTAATTAGCGACGGGGAGTTGACCTTACTAAAATTAGAACTGCCATTAACCTCACATATGAATGGAATTTTTATAAATAATTTTAATGTATATCTATGTAGAAAAATGAAAAATCAGAAAAGGACAGAGAAGACAGTAAAAAACAATAATAATCTTATTACACAGTGATACATATAGTTAACATTTTATCATGTCTTTCTGATTTCTCTCTGTATATGCTAATACATATATGCGTATATATCATATAGAGAGAATGTATATGTAGTTTTCTGTGCTCTTGCATCTATTTTTTTTTCTTTGACATATTTGTTATGGGCTGAATGTTTATTCCGCCTTCAATTCATGCACTGACTTTCCAACCTCCAATGTAATAGTATTTGCGAATGGGAACTTTGTGAAATAATTAGGTTTAGATGAGGTCATGAGGGTAGTACCTTTATAAGAAGGGACCACAGAGCTTATTCTCTCTCTCTCTCTCTCCCTTCATGCCTCCCTCTCTCCCTTTCTGCTGCCATGTAAAGTCACTGTGAGAAGATAGCCATTTAGAAACCCAGAAAATGGGCCAGTGAGATGGCTCAACGGCGTAAGCGCCTGCCTTGCAAGCGCAAGGGCCGGAGTTCGACTCCCGGAACCCACATATGAAAAAGGGGCCGGTGATATCGCTCAGCGG
This sequence comes from Erethizon dorsatum, assembly GCA_028451465.1. NCBI lineage: Eukaryota > Metazoa > Chordata > Mammalia > Rodentia > Erethizontidae > Erethizon > Erethizon dorsatum. The sequence goes on from CM051838.1 coordinate 61,142,762, forward strand.
CACGGGCGCCTGTTGGCGCGCGAGGTCCTGAGGTCGACCCCCCGGTACCCACAAAAAAAAAAAAAAAGAAAAAAGAAACCAGGAAAATGCCCCTCACCAGGAACTAAATCAGCCAACCCTTTGATCTTAGATTTTCTAGCCCCTCAAATGTTCAACAGAAATCAACATTCTTCAGAAACAATATTTATAGTGAACAGACAATAATTCACCATACAACATGAATGTACCACAATATAGTTTACCAAATCATTATTTGAATTTATTTACATATGTATGTGTGTATATATATGTATGTGCATATATATTATATAAAAATGTACACTTTTGTTGTGTTTTTCATTTTCCAAAAGAACAATTATTTTATTCAGGAATGTACTCTTCATTCAAGTAGCCCTGGGTAGCCATGTGTCTCAAAGAGAAATCATTCCACTACGAGTTCCAAGAATGGACCTAGAATAATACAGAATAATACAGTTGTCTTTCCCTGTTACTGGTTCAGAAATGGCATAAGACAATTTCTAGCGGACAAAATATGAAGGGAAATTATGAAGGAAAGATTTTTGGGAAGTTTTCTCATATTAAGTCAGAAATGTCTCTCTTGTTCCTCTAGACATTGTGAATTCTGGTTGTGCAGCTATCTTACTTTCTGCTAACTCTGAAAATTACAGAACAGATGAATGAAACAATTCTTTGATGACACTGCTGAATCACTGAATTATAACCCTGAAGACTTCCTCCTCCTCTGCATTTCCTGTTACATGAAATAAATGTGCTCTTTACTTAAGATAGCTTACGTCAGGGTTTTTGGATACTAGCAGCTGAAATTATTCTAAAACAAAATACTTTATAAGTTTTGTTCTGTGACAATCTTTGTGTACGAATCTTTATCCACAGCTCTGATTGTTTCCTAACATAGAATTTCTGAAGGGAAAATCCTGAGTCAAAGGGTAGGAACATGCTTAATATTCTTCATAAGAGCTACCAATTTATAATGAGAGAGGCTCTATCAACTATACACCCATGAGCAGTATGTGAGTAGCTACTTTAATGTACCTTTATAAGCATCAAAGTATTTTCTTTCTAAACTTTCTGTTACTGTGATGAAGAAATAATAGCATCATGATGTGGTATCGGTTTGCACCTTTGCTAAAGAAGTTGGATGTACTTTTATGTCATTTGTTTTTCATCATCTATACATTATATATTCATGTCCTTGGTTGCATTTTCTCACTGTTTTCTTAAGTAGAATTTGGGGCTAAGTAATCTTTTTTATAAGTTGACTATAGTATACATTTTATTTTAATATCTTTTAGGTTTGGACAAAAAGGCATATTTTTACAAGACAGAAATTGATGTTGGGTTTTTAGCTCATAAAATGAAAAATAACTGAAACTCACTACAGACACAAAAAGCTGCTCTTCTTTAAAAGATGTTCCTATCTATGGAGTTTGGACAAATCCATGAAACAATTTAATAGTTGTAATCTAAATTCACATGGAATCTTGTAACTTTTTAAATTTTGATAATCAGTACTGTTAGGCTAACTGATCATATTAAAGCTTCATTTATGACCTGTTCAGCAATATTTAGCTTTCTCTCAACTGCTTTAATAACCTACTATAACTTCCCTCATGCACCCTCTTGCTAAAAATTGTTTTATGTCAGGGCTCTGCAAATTTATGATCAACTGGGGAGGAACATGGCTGTGTAAAATTAAAAATGCACTGCAATAATAATACATACTCAAGATATAGGAGGCAATACTTATCCATTTTTATTCTGAAAGTGCCAGTTTTCAGTGTGTATGCAACCCTAGAAAATAGCATAATTCAATCTTCATTATTAATGTGTTCAATTACACTTTTTTATATAGGTTAACATTGGTGAGGTGCTCTCTTGAGAGAAAAGGGGAGATGTAATGAGCAGCACTCACTCCCTCACTGCCAAGCTTCTACCATGACTTTGGACTGGAAAGAAGAATATTAGGAAGAGCACAAGCACCTGCTTTGTCCCAGAAGTCATCATGTCAAAAGAAAAATCTATATAACCTTTGGGTCTAGCCTTGCATACAGAAAGGATGGCAGCCTCCTCGGTGTGGTTGCAATCCCTCCCAGATAGAAGCACAGAAGCCAGGAATTCTGATGGGTGGAGCTTGAGTGCAATGGGCTTTATCCTAAAGGTCAGTCCACAAACCAGGCAGAGGGGCTGCAGTCACTGAGGTCTGGGGGCGGGACTGAAGTGGCTCAGGAGTTGTTGGCAAAAGACAGACAAGCTACCAGGATCAGAGAAAGAAGCAAATTCTGGGAATTAGAGCACAAAGTGGTAGAGAGACCCTCAAGTGAAAGAACAGTAGGTCTCCCCCATATTTGATGGTAGCAAAGAGTTTCAGTCAGCCAAATGGGAACTCAGCAATTTGTTCTAGGCAACCCAAATTCCAGGTCAGTTACAAATCCCTGCAATCTTAGCAAAAGAGATTATCATAGGATAGAAAATCAAGAATTCAGAAGGGACTGGAATTAAGAATAGGTAAGATATTAGAAATGCAGGCCATATTCTGCTATTTCTATTTTTCATTGTACACATGCTATATTTTTTCTCTATACTTATTGGATAGGTCACTTAGTCCACTCAGAATGCGGCAGCCTCTACCTCGAGTTTATATGTTACAGCCACACAGAGTTTTCATCTCTCTTTATCACCCTCAGTTTCTATAACCTGTATATCTATCTATCTTTTTTTTTTTTCAGTGCTGGGTATTGAACCCAGGGCCTTGTACATGCTAGGTAAGTGCTCTACTACTAAACTACACCTCCAGTTCTATCTGTCCATCCATCTCTCTAGTCCCAGTTTTTATTTAATAATTGGTCTGGCTGTAGTACATTCAGCTGTAGTCATGACAGGGAGGGTCACAGCGAAGAGATCTATGACCACAGGAGCACGACTCTGCTGTGTTGGAATTCTCCAGAGAGCCAATAGGAGATAGAGACAGAGGTGTGTGTGTGTGTGTGTGTGTGTGTGTGTGTCCTGCTATAAGTATGTGTGTATTATAGAATCAGATTTCTTGTAAGGAATTGGGTCACATGATAATAGAGGCTGAGAAGTCCTATACTTTGATATTTGAAAGCTGACGGTGTCATTGAAAGGCCAAAGAGATAGAGAACCAATGTAGAGTCCAGTCCAAGTCTGGAAGGCCTGAGAGTCAGCAGTGCTGAGGGTAAGAGAAGATCGATGTCTCAGGTCAGTCAGTCAGAGAGAGATTTCAGCTTTCTTCAGCCCTTTTCTTTGATTCTGGACTTCAAAGGATTAGACGATTCCCATCCACATTAAGAAGGGCTACCTGCATTACTTAGTCAACTAACTCAAATGTTAATCTCCTCCAGAAACGTCTTTAAAGACACATTCAAAAATACCGTTTAACCAGGTATGTGGGCATCCTTTTGTCCAGTTAAATGAGTGATATGGAGGTGGGCAGGATGGGAAGTTAAGGGGTTAGCGTGAGCTGTCTAAGATAAATTGTAAATCCAATTAGATTGGAGAGGGAGACGGAGACTGTCACGTATTCCCTGCTCCATACTGAGATCCATGGAGCTGGCTATTCTGGAATTAAGGACAGTAAAATCCAGTGCTGACAATAGTTCATCTTTTAAGAAAACTTCTGAGGAAATGGCAGCAAAAGTGCTTATAAATTGTCTATTAAATAAATATATGTTTAATATATATTTAATTTTATACTTAGAAAAGAATATTGAAAGCTTTTGGCCATAATGGAATAGTAGGGTCTGTATTTACCCTCCCATTCAGTTAGATAACCAGAAAAAATACATAAAGCAACGGTTTTCAAACGTTAAACAACAGGTAGTACAGAAGTGTAATTCATGAGAGAAAAATGCTATGATTGCCCCAGCTTAGGCCCTAGGGAGGCTATAGAACAAGAAAAGGAACCCACATAGAATCTGGCAGTCTTATGGATTTTAAAGGACAGGGAGGCCAATGTGGCCAGAATTTGTGGGGCAAAGCAATTGAGAGAAGGGAGCTGCAAAGAGAGAACTTCAGAGATCTGCAGAAGACTTTCCTCAAATCTTCATCTGAGCACTTATGTGAATAATCATGTCTGTAAGAAAACTACCCAAGGCCAAAGAATAAACCAATAGAAGTAAATAAGCATGGAAACCACAGAGACTTCATGTAAGCCATGTTCACATCAGTTTGAATGAATAGATTTCCTCACACATGGCGCACTGGGTTGATCCTTGTAAGAGCTTGCTCTTCAGTAGCAGGGCCATTTTAGCTCTAGAACAAAAGCTGCTGTGGGCCAAACAAGAGAAATCATAAAAGCAAGCTTTGAAATGATCAAAACTAATTCCAGGTGGCTTAACTGTGTCTCAAAACAAAGCCCAATAAGAGTTCATGGGAAAACAATAAGACATAACACTCAAGGACATGAAATTCAAAATGTCTCGTAGCCAATGAAAAATTACCAGCCATGCAAAAAATAGATCAATATGATGCCTAGTTAAGAGAAAATCTATCACATATATGTTAGAATTACCAGCCATGCAAAAAATAGATCAATATGATGCCTAGTTAAGAGAAAATCTATCACATATATGTTAGAATCACCAGAAAAAAAAAAAAACTAAAACAGCTTTTATAAATATATTCCATATATTTAAGAAAGTAAAAGAAAATATTGAAAATGATGAGAAGAGAAATTAAAGATACAAGAGAAATCTAAAAACAACTTCCACAGATGAAAATACAATATGTAAAATGAAGAATATGCTAAATAGAATTAACAGCGAATTTGGTTTAAAATACAGCAATAGAAACTATCTACATAGTTTCTACATATCTACACATCTGGGCTTGGTGCTGCATGCCTGTTACCCCAGTATCAGGAGGCTAAGGCAGGAGAATCATGAGTTCCAAGCCAGCCTGGTCAATATAGAAAATTCCAGGCCAGTCTGAAATCCATAGTGAGGCCTTATCTCAAAAAACAAAAAACACTGACAAAAAAATGAATATGATATCAATGGCCTGTAGAACTATATCAAGCAGTCTAAAAGACATGTATTGGAGGACTGGGATGATACAGTGATTGACTAGTAGGCACAAGGCCCCTGGTTTAATCTCCAGTATAAAAATAAGTATTAAAATCATAGACAAAGTGTTGGAATACAAAATGAAAAAAAAAAAAAAGTTTCCCAAGTTTAATGAAAACTATAAACCCACAGACACAATAAGATTAAGAAACTTCAAATGAGGAAACAAAATGTGAAACGAAATACAATAACCAAAAGCACTTTTGTAAGCAAAAAGTCCCCAAAGATGACCATTTTCTAATCTCTGGGACTTGTGGATGTTGCCTTCTATTACTTTGCAGATGTGATTAAATTAAAGATTCACCATACAGATTATCCTGAATTATCTAGGTGGGCCCAATGCAATCACAAGGATCCTTACAAAAGGAAGGCGAGAGAGAGTCACAGAAGACGGGACAATGGAAGCAGAGCCAGAGTGGTGCAAGGAATAAGCCATGAACCGAGGAACGCAGGCAGCCTCTAAAAACTGAAAAACCCGGGTCTGGATTCTCTCCTAGGGCCTCTGGGAAGAAACCAGCCCTGCAGGTGTCTCATTTTTAACTTTGCAAGACACGTTTTTAGGCTACTCATTTCTGAACTACAAGATAATAAATGTATGCTTTAAAGCCACTAAGTTTGTGGTAATTTGTTACCACAAATAGGAAATCAATGCAAACACTAAAGGACCTCATAGCAAAATTGATGAAAATAGGAGATAAAGCAAAAATCATTAAAGCAAACAGAAAAAAAAAAAAGGAGCACATTTCATATTGAGGAACAAATCTTAAAAGCATCCAGAGGAGCAAATCTATACATTATTTGTGGAGAAACCAATCCATTCTAACCACGGACTCTATGTTGGAGTTCACTGAATAAGTCCTCAGCGTGTCTTCTGGCTCCCACCTGTACACCACTTGGAATGTCATCCGTTGATGAATAAAAATAATGGCTCCATTTCTATGAGCCCTGGTGTGATCTAGGCTTGAGTGAATCACCCACCACCATCACACCCCACACAATTATCCAGTGCAGTTTTCAACCTAAAAACCCATGATTGATAAATGGAAGAGGCAGGATTCAAATCCAGATCCTCTTGAGGGGATATGCTCATTTTCCCATAAACATTTTTACCTTCTTAGTGAGAAGGCACATCCATCAAAGCCTTACTTTCCACTTCATCATCTTGTTGGTGAAATGTCTTCCTCAAGAGTTCTATATACTGGGCCGGTGAGATGGCTCAGCGGCATAAGCGCCTGCCCGGCAAGCGTGAGGTCCTGAGTTCGACTCCTGGAACCCACATAAAGGAAAAAAAGTGCCAGTGATATCGCTCAGCAGCACAAGCGCTTGCTGGCAAGCACAAAGTCCTGAGGTCAACTCCCGGTACCCAAGTAAAAAAGAAAAAAAAAGAGTTCTATATACAGTAATCCCTTTCTCCTTAAAGGGATTACTCTCCTCATTGCCACTGGTGGCCATGGTAGCATGTCTTTAATGAGGCCCCGCTTCTCCCATGAACCATGCTCCTGATATTCAAGCCCTTATGAACCCTCATCTGGGCTGACTCTGTAGCTTTTGTTTTTTAGGTTTTTTTAACTAATAGAATGTAATGGGAATGAAACTTTGTACAACTGCCAAAGCTAGGTAATCAAAACCTGAAGGATCTTCTTCCTGGGTCTCTGAAAGAATTTGTTCTTAAAGCACTTGCTCTGGGAAAAGCCAGCCATCATAAAAAAGAAAAACAAAGAACCTGACTTCTGTGACACCACCATGCTGTGAGGAGGCCCAAGCTAGACAAGAAGTCTGTGACCCATGGCAAAAGAGACAATACATGAGCAGCCCCTAGCCATTCCAGCCATCCCAGTCTCAACTGAGGCGTAAGTATATGACACCAGATGGAAACCTGAATCTAAATAAGAAATGAAAAGCACTGTAAATCAGTCCATAAATAACTAATGATGCTTTTTTTCTCATTTAAAAACTTCAAAGCTGGACATGATGGTACCCACCTGTAACCCTAGTACTCAAGAGGCTGAAGCAGGAGGATTTAGAGTTGAACTAGATAGCAAGACCCTGTCTCAAAAAACAAAACAAAAAAGCACTTTTCCACTAATAAAGATAACATTGGGCCAGAGATATGGCTCAGCGGCATCAGTGCCTGCCTGGCAAACATGAGGTCCTGAGTTCGACTCCCGGTACCCACATTAAAAAAAAATATATATATATATATATAATATTAATACCTACTTAACAGAGTTACTATAAAAAGGAAATGATTTAATGTAAATAAAGCACACTAAAAACTGCCTGGCATCTAAGTATCCTTTTAATAAATATTACCTCCTATTGTTTTATGATATCCTCATTTTACAAGTAGATATTCATTTAACTTTTCACTTAGTTATTTAATGAATATTTGTTCAATGCTTACCCTGTATAGGTACTATACTGGGGATTAAAGAAAAAAATCAGAACATTACTCCTGACCTTAAGGATATTCAGGTTACGTGGAGAAGAAACACAAGTAAATAAATAATTATAATTCAGGGCAGTAAGTGTTTTAATAGCAGAGAAAAGCCTGGGCATGTGTGGGTAGTGTGAGGGAAGACTTATGGTGAATGAGGTCATGTCTAAGTTGAATCTCAAAGTTAAGCTAGGGCTTAACTCTGCTTAAGAATTAACCCCAGTACAGGGGCAGTAGAAAGGTAGGGACTGGGGATGGAAAGAGTGCAGAGGTCCAAGAAGAGAAACTATTACAGGCAAAGACTCAGATGCACAAAAAAGCAGGAGAGTTAAAAATGGAGATGGTCTGCCTGGCCCGAGAGGAGGATGCATGTGGCAACTGGTAGTCGAGCTGGTAGGATATGAGAGAGATGAGGCCAGCAGTTAACAGAGTGCCGAGGAAGGTAAATCTGTCAAGAAAGACTGAGAACAGCAGCTAGGGAAAGAGGAGGAAGTCAAGGAGGGGTGAGAGAAGGTAGAAAAGAGCAGAAAGTCTGGCTATGAATAGTATGGTGGAGGAGGGATGCTCGAGTGTATCAGAGGCAGCAGGGAGCTCATTACTTTCCCCTTCTTTTTCTGTTTTCTTTAGGAATAATAGGGGCTCATGTTTATAATTTCCAGTTTATGTCACTATCGACTTTCTAGATATTCTTTGTTTTGTTGGGGTTTTTTAGTGGCTGTTCTAAGGCAGGGTTAGCAAATTTTTTGTAAAGGGCCAGAAAGTAAATATTTTATTTTTGTGGGCCATACATATATGGAAACAAATGGTCTTGGCTTTGTTCCAATAAAGCTTTTATTTATAAAACAATAGTTCATTTTGAGTCATGGGCTGCAGTTTTCCAATTATGGCTCTAGAGTTTAAATATACATCTTTATCACAGTATACCTCTAAATAATATTATACTACTTCAAAGTATATAGATTTTTAAATTTTTTATTGCTACATGTTTGCAATACATCATGATGATATTCCTTGTGGGGAGTCGGTACATGTATATAACGCATTTTAATTCTTTTTTCGTCTCTTTCCCCTCCTCTCCCTCCTTCCATCTCTTGGTCCCTTCCCTTTTACAAAAGATCTATCTCCATATTTTCAACTATGTAACTTTCATTTTGCTCTTCAAAGTATGTTTTAAGAACTACATTACAGTATACTTCCATTTCCCTCCTCTCCTACTTTATGCTACTGTTGGTGTATTATAAATTTTAGTTCTATATATGTTGCAAGCTCCACCGTAACTTATTATTTTTTACTTAAATAATGATCACTTTAAAAAGCTTTTAATGTGCTTTTTTTAAAAAAAGATTTTTTTTTTTTTTTTTTTTGAGACAGGGTCTTGCGCTCTAGTTCAAGCTGGCCTCAAACTCACATTGGTCCTCCTGCCTCAGCCTTTGGAGTTGAGTACTGGGATTACAGGTGTGTGCCACCATGCCCAGGTTAACTGTAAGTTTAAATAAATTTCACAGATGATAAAGCAACAATTGAGATTCAAGTCTAAGCATTCCAGGGCCGGTGAGATGGCTCAGCGGTGTAAGCGCCTGCCTGGCAAGCACGAGGGCCCGAGTTCGACTCCTGAAACCCACATAGGAAAAAAGGGCCGGTGATATCGCTCAGCGGCACAGGCGCCTGCTGGTGTGCGAGGTCCTGAGGTCGACCCCCGGTACCCACAAAAAAAAAAAAAAAAAAAGTCTAAGCATTCTGATCTCATAGTTGAAGACCTAGAAAGTTAGAGTTGAAAGAAAACTTACAGACTGTATATTGTAACCCTTTCTCTGAGGTCACAGAGCTGATGTGTCTGGATCTCTGGAAAGAATAGCTTAACATTCAGAAACATTTATAAATTCTTTGTTTTATTTAATTGATAAGTCAAGTATCTTCAACTATTACACACCTCAGAAAATGGCACTGTCTGATTACAGCTGGGCTCATGGCAGCAGCAGATGCAGAAGGTTTCTTCCAGTAACTATTGGCTCAATGAGAAAGCTCAATGTGCAGAGTCAATTAATGTATTTGAATCTTTAGAAGATGCCACAAGGATAGAGGAACAGAATAAAGATAATAGAGGGCATAAATATAATAACTCTGTTATCTATAAATAAGCAATTATAATCGACACTGTCTGAAACTTATTTATGCTTATATTTATGAAATGCAACACAATGAAAATATAATATTCTTAAAGCCTATGTACCGGGCTTATTTTTCCATTAACATAGACATGGTGCTATAATAAATCCAGTCCTGCCTTCCTTTCTATTCCAGAGTAGTTATGTTTTGGCTTTTTAGCTATAATAATAAATCAGATAGATTTTGTTTTTACCACCTCCTAAGTAGGATTTAAATTTTTTATACCAAGTTTTGAGAATGGTTATATTTTATTTTATTCCTTCTAGTAAAGATTTTTTTTTTCATTTCAAATACTTAACTTTCTCAGTAAGCACATGCTAAAATTAAAATAATCCCACAGAGGTGGGGTGTGGAGCTCAATGGTAGAGTGTATCCTTAGCATGTGCAAGGCCCTGGGTTCAAGCTCCAGCACAGAAAAAAACAAAAACAAAAAAAGAACAGTTCCAAAGGATGGGTAGGCTATATTCTGCATTCTCAGTGTCCTGATTTAAACTGATTATTAAAATAAGCTACAGCAGAAATCCAAGAAATACATGCAGACAAAGAAGACAAGCAGAGAATTTCTCAAGTAACTTCATATTCACAAAATACAAAGACTGACATTTTTAGATTAAGTTTTTGCCTAATGAACTTGCAGTTAAAAATTTAAAAACTGCAAACTATCAAAGGATTGGCCACCTAGGTGGGTTAAAATACTGAATGTTAAATTAGGACTGTGACTTTGATTATGATGGAAAAAGGATGGGGTCTTTTATTATTCATTCTTAATCTATTATTCCATCTAATTATCCTTTGGGGCACTTTTCTAGATTTAAAGAATATACCATGGTGACAACTATTAAATAAAAATTACATTCTAAAGCACATTTGGGTCTTCTGTCCCTTTTTATTAGAAGTTTAAAAAACTTTTGTAGAATGAATGTATACTCCCCATCTACAAGTGCAGTTCTCAGCTTTTCAAACTCTGGGGCTTTTTTTTTACTTCAAAACCCACCTCTGGATTAAATATCAATCTTTCTCCTTAAAGCGATAAATTGTGGGTGCTTTCTTTTTACAAAGCAATAACTGCAGCCTCTACTAAATAAACTTAGTAGCACAGTTATTTGTAGGAAATAAACTCAAGGCTAGAAAGCTAACAGTTCTTTTAGCCTAGGAAATGATTTTAATTGAGTGTTTCCAGGAGTATATGCTCAGGTTAACTCAATCATACTGAAGAGGCATCTCTCTCCACCTTCCCATTCTTCAAAATCCTCTTTACTGTTTCTCTCCACATTTCTGGAAGATGGTTCTAAGAATTCTATAATAAATTTCACATTTGTTCCATAACAAACACTTTGCTTTTCAACTAACAATCCTTAATCCTCTGTAGAAATCACTGCTTATGAAGTCATCACACAGCATTCAAAAACTAAAAGGAAGGTTCTTGGACCTCCTCTTCCTCTACTCCAAAACTGTGAAAAAACTTATTAGAACACATGATGTAGAATCAGTTAAAAACTATAGTCACATGACAAGAAAACAAACATTTTTAAGTAGCTGTAAGCTCTATCCTTTGAGGAAATTGTGGCTTTGTTTACTGTTAGCTTATTTCAGTATTGAAATCCAGTTTGTTGCCTATATAATGAGGTCTCTGTAAGTAAAATAGAGTTCCTTTTTTTTTTTATAGTTACATCATGAAAGAAGAGCTGAACAGATTTTTACCAAATTTGTGGAGTATGTTTAGACAGTCAGATTTTATATATATGTATATAATTTTATTTTTTTTTTTTAGAAATCGTGTCACAAGGGTATACGAACAATTCACTTTGAAAAATCACTGTGATGTCCTTCAAAGGGACAAGGAGGTATCCTCCAGAACAGCTACAGGGGAGCCAGGGGCGAGCCAGTCATATGTCCGTGTGTCTCCATCAAGGGGAACAGCAGCAATTATTTATTTGACAAGGGCTAGTGATTCCTTGGGGATATGCTGGATTGGCCTCGCTAAGACTACTAATATTTTCAACATATGAATCTATAATCAATTATAGTTTATTATTAGAAATGAATATCATTTCAGTTCCTTTCCTTTTTTAACATTAGCATTCCTTAAATTGCGAATTCAAAAGTAAAAACTGATTTATTTGATGATACAAATTTACTGAAGCAGAAATCCATTTATTTATCAAATAAGCTATCATAATACAACAAAGCGTGTTTCCGTTATTAATTGTTTTGGATTCACTGCCTGTGGCAGATACCCTCAATGTCCCACACATATTCTAGGGTCTCAGCCTGAAAGTCACTGTACCCTCAGTGCAAGGTTCCCAAACACAACAAGGACTTCTTTCCTGAAGCACCTGTGTGTGCTTCTCAGCCCAGGCGTGCTGCAGGCCGGAAGTGCCAGACAGTGAGCGCTTTACAACCGCGGCCATCCACTGAGAGGCAGAACTGGTAGGCAAGTACACCTGCTTCCTTGCTCCGTGCTGGAGCAAGGAAGCTCCCAGGGCGCTGAGGCCACGCAGCGGCCTCATCAATGCACCCTTTCTCAGCTCTTCTGTCTGCCTCTTCATACCTGCACTGTGCTTCCTGGACTCACCTTCCACATGGGTTTAAACACGCAAGGTGATCAAGGAATATGGTGATTGTTTAAATAAAATGTGTTACATTAAAAGATACATTGCTATTAACCTCCTTCAAAACACTTCCTCTGGCTTCAAACACACTTATTCCATAGTTCTTGCCACTTTCTGAAGCAGTTTTGGAGTCCTCTTTCATGTCTTTATGAGAGGTGATAAAAAATGTGGTAAATGCCACTAGCGCGTGCCACTGAAAAGAAAGACAAGCTTGTAAAAACATTATGTTGCGTCCTGATCGCTTAACTCACTCGATCTGGTATTATGCAGCTTCTGACTCTTCTCCTAAGTCATGACCATGAGAGGGCAACATTTTGAGTCAATTCAGGACACAGAGGCAGCCACCACAGAGCAGCTAAAGACAAAACAAGACTTCCAGGATTGCTTCAGAGTAGCGAGAACAATGAGATAAGCATTTTTGAGTATGTAGGGAGGGATTAATGGCAATATGTCTTTTATTGTAATACATTTTTTAAAATTTAAACATTCACCGTATTTTTTTACCATACCTTGTACATCCAAAGCCTTGTCTCAAGTTTGCTCTGGTGGGGGAGGGGTCCAAATTAAGATTACATTTAACCATTGGCAATTTTTTATCTTGGTAGCATTTTTTCTTTCTTCCTTCCTTTGTTTTTTTATATCAAGTTTGGTGGCCAAAATCTTACATCAATGGGGCCGGTGAGATGGCTCAGCGGCTTAAGCGCCTGCCCGGCAAGCACGAGGGCCCGAGTTCGACTCCCGGATCCCACATACGAAAAAAGGGGCCGGTGATATCGCTCAGTGGCACGGGCGCCTGCTGGCGCGCGAGGTCCTGAGGTCGACCCCCCGGTACCCACCAAAAAAAAAAAAAAAAAAAAAAAAAAAAAATCTTACATCAAGCAAGCCTGGGTTTAAATCCTGGCTTCAGGCCAGGCATGGTGGAGTGTGCCTATAATCCCAGTACTCAGGAGGCTGAGGCAGGAGAATCACCATGAGTTCGAGGCCAGCCTGGGCTACATAAGTGAGTTCAAGGCCAGCCTAAACTACATAGTGAGACCCTGTCTCAAAAGAAACAAACAAGCAAAAAATAAATAAATAAATCCTGGCTTCCCCTCTAATTAGCTGTGTAACTTGGGGCAAGTGATTTAACCACTCTGAGTTTCATTCTTTATCTATAAAATGGAGATAACAGACCTATTTTAAGTTGTTGTATCTTGTGTTCATTAAATTAGATAATATGCTTAACACAGTGCCTAAAAATTATCATAAATACTTAAAAATGTTAGCTCTGGTTACTTGGTTCAGTAGCTTCCTATGCAGATAACACCTATTTTTTTATAACATCTATTTTAAGTTGTATCTTGTGTCCATTAAATTAGATGATATATTCAACACAGTGCTTAAAAATTATAGTAAACACTTAAAAATGTTAGCTCTGATTACTTGGTTCAATAGCTTCCTATTTTGTTCTGAAAGATTTTTAATGCCTAAATTCATCTAAAATAATTACTTAGGTTTCAGATAGGCTCATAGAGAAGATAAGTGGCTACTCACTGAGAATACTAAGGCAAGAAAGACCTGGAAGAACCTTCCTTGCCAACAGCCTCCTTTCCTACATCCCTGCCATTCGCTGTCTCCCTGGGGAGAAAGAAGATAGAAGATGCCACCCTCTTCACCTCTCCCTAAGCAGGGTGTAAGCCACACTACTTCTGTGAAGCCTTTCGCGACACTCTAGCTAAGGAAGTCTCCCTTGCTCTCATTGACAACTGATAACATTTACTATCTGCACTGTTTATTTTAGCAAGACCTTTGTGGTGGCTAATTTCATGTATAAATTTAGCTAGGCTACAGTAGCCAGATATTTGGTCAAACATTATTCTAGATGTTTCCGTGAAGGGGTTTTTTAAGAGGATTAGCATTTAAGTCAGTGGATTTTGAGCTAACCAGATTACCCTCATCCCGTCAGTTGAAAGCCTTAATTTCAGAAAGACTGACCTCCCCCTGAGGAGGAATTCTGCCCACGGACCTCCCATGCACTCAAACCACAACGCTTTTGTCTCTAGCCCACCAGCCTCCTTTGCAGATTTTGTACCTAACAAGCCTCCACAATGGCACAAGCCAAAATCTTAAAATACCAATCTCTCTTTCTCTCTCTCTCTCTCTCCACACACACATTTGATGAGTTGTGCTTCTTTAAAGAACCCCGACTAATAAAATCTTCATACACTTTTATGCATATTCAAAATGTACTGTTTTTTAGGAAACTGAATGACAGAAATAATCCTTGGGTGGCAAATAAGATATTTATTAATGTTTGACATTTTAAAATCAATTTTGATTTTATAAAATACAAATATTTAAGATAATTATATTACATAAAAATCTAGAAATTATTTTTTTCTTCAGAACTTTTAATGGAAATAAACATCTCAGTGTCACAAAAGCTAATTATGTCAGGAGCAAAAGCAAAATTCCTTGTTTATAACTAAAAATCATGCAACCTACAGATATCAACAATAAATACAGTGAGTGAAAAATTACAATCTTGAGTGTCTGGAATGATCGTGAAATGGAATACAACAGGTGATCGAAAGGTATGGTGAAGTTTTAAATTTAAAAATCTTATTACAGTAAAAGACACAGTGCCAAGAACTGTGGGATCGGTGTGTGCAATGGGAGGGGGGAATATTTTGAGTATTTTACAGGGGGTTAATGGCAATGTGTCTTTTACCATGATAAAATTTTTATGTAAACATTCATCACATTGTATGATCACACCACATAGAATCTCAACACAGGAAGGACTCCTTGGGATGCTCTGTCCTCATCACTGCAGAATATGAGCAGGAAGCTTGGGTCTAAAGGACCACATAGTATGTAACAGATAAACTCTAATTAGAACTTAAGCTCCAGTGTTCCTTACAGCTCAGCACAGCACTTCTAGGTAAAGCAGGAATCATTCAAGGAGCTGCCGAAGGCAGCGTGTGGCCCCTACCCTTGCCGCTATTGTCCATAGCAAGATCTCCGCATGGTTCTGTCAAATGCAGCCGCCACCACCGCTGCACATACTGGTACCATGTGTATGGGGCATGTGGTTTTGCCAATGTCAAAGAATGAAGTCATGAACCAAAGGAGTTTAGGAGTGTTTTAGTAGACATAAGAAGAGGCAAAACAGCTCCTAGATTTCCAGGAGAGTCCCGAGTGGGTTGCCACGCGGCCCCTAGATCTAGAGTCACTTACAGGGAAGCAGGGCACAGGAATCGCTTAATCGTTTAGTGGACGTCTATCACAGGTGGCTCTTGGTGAAGTTAAAAAGATGACTAGTTCTTTCACACAGTGTTTACAGTAAAGCTGGATCTTAGAAAGAAATTGGTTATTTTGCATTATAATTTCCTCAGAACTCAGGAATTTAGGGGTGGCTGCATCTCTAGTGGGCTGCATTCCATGTTGCCTGATGAAGTTCATTCTTGGTCCAAAGTCTTATTCATTCTTATTTATTTAAATTTCCATTAGTATGGCTGATTACCCACTTCTGTCTCAGGCCCTTTCCCTACTAGTGCCTTACTCAAAGCTAACTAAACCGTTTTCAATACCACTGCAGGCAACCCTCTCAAGTACCTGCCACAATTCCCGATCTTCCTCTTTTTCTGCATTCTTAGTATCAAATGGCCACTGATTGTGGCTAGTTTAGGTTAAAAACATACAAAGCAAATGTATTGTTAGGTTATTGGATAGCCCACTGAGCTGGGAGGACAGTGAGTATCCAGGCTCAAAAAACAAACAGGAGACAGTAGAGTCAAGCTATAATCCAAATCACATCCCATTATCCATCTGCTATGACGCTGCCACTGGACACTCACTGCCACCATGCTGGACCTCACGTTCATGGGCACTGACTATGTCATAAGGCAATCATCTTGGGTATCCCCTAAACCTCACCTCCATAGGAACATCCAGCCAGTCAAGCTGGGTCATATCCATGCTGGTTCCTACCGCAGCATGGCATGCACTAACTATATTTACCACTTTTCAGGTTCAATCCTGGGAGGCAGGGCATTCTTTCTTATAAAAAAATCATTTTTATAGAAACTTTTTACTAGTATATTTTGATAAAACCATTGTCTTTGGTAGAAATTAAAACTAGGATTAAAAGTATGTGATTTTCAAGGAGTTGAAGATTAAACTGAGCGTATTATTCTAGTTATTCTAAAACCTTAATAATATACCATGCTGGAATTTTTTATGGATTTTCTTCCCCTATCAACCCACAATTTTAGGTTAATAAATTTGGATCTGTGGATTGTGAGCATGGGAGGAACAAATTATACTTAAAATTACATTTAAAAAGTAAAATATAAAAGTTTTAAGATTCATAAGAACATTACAAAGACACTGTGCTGTTTTGCATTCTAATTGTTATTTGAATGTTTGGTGTGGACTTCTTTAGTCCCTTAAAGTAAACTCCCTTAAGGCATAAGGGAGACCGTCACCTGTATTATTTTCTTAGTTCCCATAGACCTATTTTGTTCTGTGAATAGTGACCAGTTAATGAGTGAGTGGCTAGTTGGCTGACTAAATGAATATGTACATGCACTATGCATTGCTTTTCCAGTGGGGCTCTGTTCTGATCTGTAGTCACTTTCTTGCTCATTATCATGAGAACACATTGACAAGAGGAAGGAATCTGTGGCTTTAGAAAGTGCTATGGGTTTTCCCAGGGGTTGAGTTTCCATTTGTTTGACTACACCAAATATAGAATTTCCTTGCCCAGACAGATTCGCATTTTATGAATTCCTGCTTAGTCCAAAAAATAGAGCAAATTCACATTCTAGGAGGGTGACAGCCTCTGAAGATAGATGACTGAGATTCAAATCCAAGGCCAAAAATAAGCCCTGTGACCTTGAGCAAGTAACTCACTACTCTGAGGATTAATTTTCCCACTTGACATGTGGATCATAATGGTCTATCCCTCATAGAGTCATCCTGAGAATTAAATGAAGAAGCAAACAATGCCTGGCCTTCAGCGGGCACTCGAAGAACTCTAACTATTGTTACTCTGCCTCTGGGTGGTAAAGGTGGCAAAACGCTGGCTGCTGAGCTCACGGCTTACATCCCTGGTGATCCAGTTACTTTGCTCTGAACTCTTGGTGACACCCTTTCTTGTTCTGTCCTTAACCCAGGTAAACAATGAAACCATAGTGGGTGGAGATTTGGGTGATAAGCACAGTGCTATAAACCTGGCATTTGGTAAGAAGCATAAAGCTGTAAACCTGGCATTAGTTTAGGCTTAAAGAGGAACAGAGGGGGACAGGGACATAGCTCAGCAGCACAGTGCCTGCCTGGCAAGCACAAGGTTGTGAGTTCAATTCCTGGTCCAAAAAAAAAAAAAAAAAAAAAAAAGGAGGAACAGAGATATTTCTAGTATTTCTAAAACTTTTCTATGTATCACACAGATAGGAAAACAAATGGGGGCATGGGGCACTCTTCTGGATGATTAAAATGTTACATAATTAAACATTTAAACCTATCAGCTTTTTAAATCCTTGATGACATAATTTAGCTGCTAATGCTATTTGTGTTCCAGATAGTTTTGTTATTTATGTAAAGATGTCTACAACCTACTGATATCACCAGTTTTACTTAGAATTTATTGTTCTCTCATAAATTTTCAAGAACATATTTCAATTGACACATTGTAATAACAAAATTGTATAATAGGCTTACATATCACACGTACTCTCCCCCACAATTGGGGACCAGTTGAATAATTTACAGTACATTGATGTGGCAGAGCCCTGTGCTTGCGGTGACTTGCTACTGAGCATCCATTTCTACCCTTGTTATGTTCATGCCTGAAGAAAGAAACCACTTTTCTCAAATCTCTTGTAACTAGAGTTCTAGATAAGAATTTGCTTCCACCAGTGAGAAACATGTATGAGATCTGGAAATGGAAAATAAATGGAGATCTCCTATAATAAGCTGCCAGCTCGTTCATGTATGCAGCCAGACTCAGCATTCCAGTGTCTAGGTAGCAATTTTATCATAACCTAGAAGCAGATGCCCAGAAGCAGCAGTCCGTGTGTGGTCACCAGCTTCAGGAGAACTGAGGCAAGCTGTGCAACTCGAGGTTTGCTGGTCTCTAGATCACAGTGGTGTGCCCTTGACTCGAAGTCACTTCCAGAACGGGATACCTGTCTACAGCTCCAGGAAGCCATCCAACAATTTTGTGAATACCTAACATCCTACTCCAAAACCCTTTCTATCTGATATACCTAGAAACAGGTTTCTGTTTCCTGCCTTGATCCATACAGATACTAATACTCTGTGGATGTCAAGAAGAGTGAAGATTTACACAGGTTATGGGACAATATTCAAGTTTATAGCATTAGATTCAACATAAAAGTAGACAATAGTATGTAAAGTATATTTTCATTTTTGAAGAAGAAAATGTGTATACATACACAATTATACATATAAACACATACATACATAGAAAAATTTAAGAAGGTAATATAAGAAAATTAAAGCAGTAATTGCTTCTGGGAAAATAAAAATAGTCTAAGATGGAAGAGAAGTTTACATTTATATACCTTTTAAACTGTTAATTTTTTCCCATTCTCATCAAACATTTTTTGATTAAAAATTTTAATTATAAGAAAATGACATTGCTGCAATGATTTGAAAACATAAAGAAAAAACATCCATTAAACCATCAAGCTAACAGAATATCATTTGCTTTTTTATATATTTCCTCTAAATATTTGTGGTTTTTCACAATGAGGTATGTATGCATACAACTTTGTAACACTTTTTCCAGATTATACTGTATTATTTAGAAAATACTTACGGTGTGCCAGACAGTGATTAGAAATCTTCTTACATCATGGCACTGTGGTGGGCTGACAACTGGTGGTCAGCTTGTAGCACCCAGCTGAACTGAATCAGCGTGGTGCTGGCGTGGAGGGCCCACCCGAGCACTGTTGCCAACAACATAAAAAGGAGAACTGGAGAGGAAGAGTTGGTGCTGTTGGTTCTCCTTAAGGAGCTCGTCACGCTGGCTTTCCTGATAGGAACTTGGCTGTTCTCATCGTCAGAGGAGCTCGGGACCTCGTTGTCACTGATGATGGCTGAGGTACCTCTCAGGGGAGCTCTGGTCCTTACTCTGAGCGTCCCTTCCTGGCTCTGGTGCAGATCCCTCAGCCTGCTGGCACAGATCTTCATCCCGCTGGCGCAGACTTTCTAGCTTCCACCACTGACCTTTGGGCCTTCCAGCACAGATCCATGGAATAGACTTGCGTGAGACATTGTTGTGGGCCCTAGGCCTTCAGCTGGACTCGTGAGGGCATGGCCAAGGGCTCTAGGTCTTCAGCTGGACTCATGCAGGACATTGCTGTGGAATCCAGGCCCTCCGCTGGATTCTTTGGGTCTTTAGTGTGTGGACAGATTTCCTGCAGTTTTGTATAGGACTCTTTGGGTGACTATTACAAAATAATCCTATAAATTATGTGTCCTGTATTATATTGTTTCCCTTGCAAACCCTGACTACAACAGACACTATTGATTGTATGATGCACCAATGTCTTTTATATCATTAAGAAATAACGTTTTTCAAAAACCTGCCCACTACAATATATAGTGGGGTTTTTATTTTTCCAATTAAACCACACATCCTGGAAGTAAAACAACTATCTAAAGGCAGCAGGAAATTTCTGACATATTGGTACTTGACACATAATGATAGTTCTGCACAAAATATGAATCAGTCATACTAGCCTCTTGTTACTCTGAAATTTCCTCCGCAATTCTAAGGCATTTCACAGTTTCTCTTGGTATTGGCTAGGGTATGATAAGCCCATATCTCAGTCACAAAATGCAAGACAGATTCCTCTTTGAGGTTGCTTTTCATGAATATGTGGAATTGCAGTCTTTCCTTCAGGGCTAAATATTTTCTTTATCAAATATCAAATGTCACCCCTTCTGCTCTACTTCTATGCCTTTGTCCATACATGAATTTTATTTCCATGTTATATCATGGTAGAATTTTAAGGCATTTTCAATGGCAATTAAACTCAAAAATTGTATATTAAACAATGTATATAATTCAATCCATGGGACAACCACATAAATAGCTATGGGCAAATATTTACATGAGTAGGCAACAGCAGATCTGTGATAATAAGGTATAGTACCATCAATTGTAAGTCACAGCCCAATTCCAGAGATGTTAAAAAGTGAAAAATTCTCCTTAGAATACATGAAATAGATTATTATTCATTTGATCCTGAAATGACCTTCAAATCAGTTTTATTATTCCTCAAGTGAGAAACCTGAGAAACAAAGAGATTATTAAGATGCAGTAAGAACCGTGTCTTTTTAAATGTAATCAATCTGGTCCCACTGTCAACAGTCTTAACTATTAAGCTATATTTTCTCCTTGTTCTAAGACTTTTCCTTTATTGCCGCACATTATTCATAATTATGGCATCTTAATTCCACCAAAAGGAGAAACCAGAATCGAATTAATCATTATCAAATATTAAATAATTAGATTGCTTCCAATTTTCTCACCATAAATTATATGTAGTTAACATATTGATGAACATGGTTTTTCACAAGCCTAAGGGATATAATTTTTTAATATTACAAATAATACTCATTCTAAAAAATACAGAAATTGCAAGCAAATAAATAAGGCTGCTATAATCTCATCATCTACAGGCAGTCATTACCAGCATGTTGGTGTATTTCCATTAAATTTTTTCCATACATTTTTCATATAGTTGAGATTTCTACATCCTACATTATTCACGTATTACATTGCATTAGTTTCCTGCGGCTGTCAGACTACTAAACCTTTGTAGTCTAAAGCAACAAAAATTTATTCTCTCAAAGTTCTGCAGGCCACAATTCTGAAAACAAGGTGTGGGAGGGCTGCTGTGCTCCTCCTGCCAGATCTAAGTGGAACATCTTGTTCTTTGCCTTTTTCAGCTACTAATGATTTGCCAGTGCCCTTAGCCTGTAGTCACAGCACTCTGATCTCTGCATCTGTCTTCCCATTAACTTCTCCTCTATAGCCCTGTATTTTCTCCTCTTTCCTTACAAGGACACTTGACATTGGATTTGGAGCCCACCCAGGTAATCCAAGATGATCCCATCTCAAGATTTTTAACTTAATTGCATCTGAAAAGACCTGTTGCCTAAATAAAGTCACATTTGCAGGTTCTGAGAATTAGAGCATACACACCTTCACATTCAAGCCACTACAAGTACCATAAACATTTTATCATATTATTAAAAACTATTTATGGAAAAATTTAATAGCTGCATCATAACATGATTACCTCCATATTCTAGCATGCTTGCCCAATTATTTTTTAGATACTTAATTTTTTTCTGCTGTAAACAATACCTTAATTCACAATACTTGTTTTAACAGGTCAGATTCCCACCACAGAAAATACTGAATCAGCAATTATGAACAGGAGACCAGGTGGCATATGCCTGTGAGCCCAGCTATTCAGGAGGATGATGCGGAAGGATCATAAGTTTGCAGCCAGCCTGGGCAGCTTACTGAGACTGTCTCAAAATAAAAAATGAACAGTTCTGGGGACGTTTCTGTAGCAGAATACCCATTGTTCAATTCCCGGTGCATGTGTTGGGGGGGAGGGTAGTGAATAATTTTGTGGCTCTTGATAAATACTGCCAAATTATTTAGCTTACATTTTTTCTTAGTTAAGGAGTTTAATTTTTTTTTACACAATAAAATGTCCCTTTTTTAAAATTTAGTGGGAAAACCAAAGTGATTATGATGAAAAAGTGGAAGGGAGAATTACTTCAAAAATGGAAAAAGGGGCCGGTGAGACAGCTCAGTGGCATAAGTGCCTGCCTGGCAAGTGCGAAGTCCTGAGTTTGTCTCCCAGTACCCACATACGAAAAAAGGGCTGGTGATATCACTCAGCAGCACGGGTGCCTGCTGGCACGTGAGGTCCTGAGGTCGACCACCGGTACCCACAAAAAAAAAAAAAAAAAAAAGGGAAAAAGACAAGGAGGTAGGGAGAAAAATGCTTTAGGAGGAAGGCCTTCTGATCCAAAACTTATTCAAATGAAAACTGACATTTTCATAGTATTTGATCAGGAGTATACACAGTACTTTGCAAGAGAAATAGGCAGCCCTGTCCATCTTCTGGGAAAATGTGTCTATGAGATCATAGATATTATTCCATGTTTTAGCCAGGCCAAGAAACCTTAAGACAGCATGGTCAAAGATAGAAGATGGGGGGGATTGCTAGATTACTGCTACATTAACCAAAAGGAATATTTGAGGTGAGTTTCAATTTATACATGTCACTATGGCCTGTGGAGAGAAGGTATATAGCCAATATCTACTTAACAAGTGGTCAAAACATAGTGGCTAGTTTTTTGTCACTATGACCAAATACTTGAAGCAAACAAAGGAGGAAAGACTTATTTTGGCTCATGGTTTTAGAAGTTTCAGTCCATGGTTAGCTGGCTCCACCACTTTTAGGCCTGTGCGGAGACAGAAAATTCATGGTGGGAGGATGTGGGCTGAGGAAAGCTGCTCGTCTCATGGCAGCCAGGAAACAAGATGGAAAGAACCAGAGAGGAATGGGCCAGGAACCAGATATAATCCCCAAGGTCACTCCTATGATCTAATCCCTTTAATAGACCACACCTCCAATTCCAACACCTCTCAGTAATGTCATCAAATTATAATTTCATCAGCAAGTTGATCCACTGAGGAAGTTAAAACACTCATAATCCAATCAGTTCTCTAGGTCCTGCCTCTGAACTTTATTGCCTTGGGTACCAAGCCCTCAATACATGAGTCCTCCTGTCTCACTTCATATTTAACCTATAATAATGGTGCTATTATGATGTTCTAAAATTACAAACATAAATGAAGAGGGTAACAGCTAGTTGTGAATACAAACTTGCTCACCCCTTTTGGCAACAATGCATTCTCTTCAAAGCTAAACATTCTCCAATTAAGGAAGACTAATTCTCTGTAGTCAGTTATTTACAAGATGAAAAGCATCAACATACTTCCTGTTGCTTTATAATATGGTCCAGAGAAACTGGATATGGTGGTACCTGCCTATAATCCTGGCACTCTAGGAGGCTGAGACAGAAGGATCATGAGTTGGAAACTAGCTTGGGCAATTTAACAACTTAGCAAGACCATGTCTCAAAAACATAAAAAGGGTTGGGGGTATAGCTTAGTTTGAAGGCCCTGGGTTCAATCCCAAATACAAAACAAAACAAAACAAAACAAAACAAAACAAAACAGGTGTGTAGATGGTAACTAAGGGTGTGATTCTTTGTCAAGGTCCTATGCTGTGTATGTACCACGCTGCTAAATGAGGCAACAGGTTTGCTTCAGGGCAATATAGAATTAAGATATTTCTGACATTTTGGTGAACATTTCATTAATTGTATCTCTATGAAGAGATCGATTATTTAACTAAGTTGGATTTTCAGATTTATAAAGGACTGCCATGTTCTAGATTTGTGTGGTTAATTTGAAATTTGCTGGAGTGTCAGTGCTGTGTGGAAAGAGGAAAGTGGAAGTCAGACTGACCTGGATTCAAATGTTAGTTCTGGCTGCCCTTATTCTTTGATGAAATGTCTTCTTCTATAAAATGAGGATTATAATTTATTTTAGAATATTGTTACAGAGATTAGAGAGAGGGTATGTAAAAAATGTTGCACACCCAAATTATCTCATACCTGAGGTTATCCTTACAAAGAATTAGGACCTTATTCATTTCTCAGATACCCTTAAGCTCACTTGAGGTGTTGTGTGCTGCCTCATTTCTAATATTATATTGCATCAAATATCACAGACGGTTAGAATAAAGACTTCCTTGTAGGGATATACATTCTCCTTTCCTTATTATAAAAGAAAAATTTCCTGGGATGAGACACTATCATGAAATCTACACTTAAGGGTAGATATATGCTTGTACACATCAAAACAATGACAGATTATTCACAGCACATTGGAGAATTATTGGCATTGATGCTATACCTTTTAAATAAAGTAAATGAGAAAATGAAAGAAAAATTGATGTTTTGTCAGAGTAGCACACACTGACAAAGTGTAATATAATTAGAAAAATTAGCAGGCCACCCCACAGTGCTAATAATTTTGACCCTAGAGTGATCTATTGATTTAGGGAACATCAATGAAGACATGTTATTACCTTTCCAATTATAAAATAAAATTATGATACTGCTATATTCCAGATTTTTTGGTATTCTTGTTATTATATGTCACTTTAAATTTACAAAATCCCATGTACTTACAAAAGTTCAATATGCCTTTTTAGAAGTAAACCAAAAATCTCATTGGCAAAGAAGGGACTCCTGAGGTCTGCAGCCCAACCAATCATTCTAGCAAGGGACTGCTGTGACAGTAGCTAAGGGGTCATATACTACAGGCTTCTTAAGGAACTGCAGGGATAAGAGCTCCAAATACAATTTATTGCCCTAGGGTTGAAGCAGAAACATTGTCCTGGAAATAATTGTTCCTTATACAACTCAAAACCTAACGCAGTGAGGCTGGAACATAGTCAATGCTCAATAAATGGCTGTTCATTGAGCAGCCTACTTCACAAAACAGTTTTCCGTTGGGGACAGTGCCATTGTTTGCGAAGTTCTTCACATACAGAACCTAAAGAAGTTATTTTAAAGTTTCCCATTTCTACTCTAGTCCCCTAGCATTTTCTGTGCCTGATGTTGATTCATTAGATAGAAAAGGGAAGCATATTAACCTTACCATTAACCTTTTGTTTTGACATGTAATTAGCTAGGATTTATGAGATGCTAAAGGCTACAATGTCTGGGAAAGGGAGCATAAATGTATAAATAGGGATATTTTTATTTTATTGAGCTTAGAATAATATAATCATTTGTTTTCATTGAAACATTATATATCTGATACATTTTTATTTTAAAGTGGCTAATGATCTTCTAAACAAATTAGATATATTATTCTAGTTCAGTCCTGGAGATCTAACTTTAATTTTTCTCCACAAAAAATTGAGACTCAAGATCAGGTCAAGCCAATGTAAAACATTACAAAGTAGGGGCCGGTGAGATGGCTCAGTGGCATAAGCGCCTGCCTTGCAAGCGCGAGGGCCCGAGTTCGACTCCCGGATCCCACATATGAAAAACGGGCCGGTGATATCGCTCAGTGGCACGGGTGCCTGTTGGCGCGCGAGGTCCTGAGGTCGACCCTCTGGTACCCACAAAAAAAAAAAAAAATTACAAAGTATAAATTCACTTTCATCTCCATTTTATTATGATAATTTCATTATCATGCTACCACCATAACTTAAAATTCTAACATCAATAGAATAATACTTTTTTGTTTGTTTGTTTTTTGAGACAAGTTTTTGCCACATAGTTAAGGTTGGTCTTGAACTCACTATGTAGCCCAGGCTGTTCTCAAAATCACAGTGATCCTCCTGCCTCACGAGTGCTGGGATCACAGGTATGCACCACCATGCCCATCTTAGAGTAACATTTTAGATGAACCAAGTGAATCTTAAAGGAAAATGCATTAAAATTTATATTAAATGACCATATAGCTATTTATGCTAAGTTTTACAATTACTTGCAAACAAATTTTTACCAACTACATTTTTTCCATAAGATAAAATTAATTTTTAAGTTTTATTCGCCTTTATTTAGGAAGATATATCTTTTCTCAATTTAGTAGGCTACCTTCTTAAAAGAGAAGTACTTATAGTAAGAAAACAGGTTTCAAAGTATCAAATTATTTATTTATTTAGGAAACTTTCAAAGTGACTTGCCAAATGAAATATGAGAGATTCTCATTCTTGGAAAACTTTTCTCTAAACGTAAAAACAGTTCATAGTCTCTTTTTTGCCAAGAACATGAAACATTCAAGTTCACCTTGAACTGTTTTTTACCTTATAGTTATTAGTCTTCTATGTCTTATTTTAAAAACCTCTCACATCAATTATATCAGATATTTTCTTTAAGTACTATATTTTTTCATGTCATCTGATTGTAGATGCTATTGTGAAAGATGTTGTTTCCCTAATATCTTTCTCAGTGAGTTTGTTATTCGTGTACAAGAAGCCTATTGAGTTTTGAGTGTTGAATTTGTATAGAGCTATGCAACTGAATTTGGTTATCAAATCTAGAAGTATTTTGGTGGAGTTTTGGGGGCTTTCTATGTAAAGTTTTATGTCATCCACAAATAATGATAATTTAACTTCTTTTTCTATCATTATTCTTTTTATTTCTTTTTCTTGTCTAATTGCTCAGGCCAATGTTTCCAGAACTATATTGAATAAGAGTAGTGATAGTGGGCATCCTTGTCTTTTTTCTGATTTTAGAGTGACAGCTTTCTGTTTTTGTCCATTTAGTATGAAGTTGGCTGTTGATTTGTTCATAGATGGCTTTTATCAGGTTGAGGTAAAGACCATCTATTCTGATTTTCTGTAGGGTTTTTATCATGAGTGAGTGTTGGACTTTGTCAAAAGCTTTTTCTGCATCTATTGAGATGATCATGTGATTTTTGTCTTTGGCTCTGTTGGTATGGTGTATTACAGTTATTGTTTGCGTATCTTGAACCTTCCCTGCATCCCTAGGATGAATCCCACTTGGTCATGGTGTACAATCTTCTTGATGATTTACTGCATTATGCTTACCAGTATCTTATTAAGGATTTTGGCATCTATGTTCATTAGGGAGATTGGCTTATAGTTCTCTTTTTTTGGTTGGGTCCTTCTCTGGTTTTGGTATCAGGGTAATGCTTATTTCCAGGAATGAGTTTGAGAGTAGTTTGGGTTTATTTATTATTATTATTATTATTACTTCTTCAATTTCATTGACTCATATTGGGTTATTTAGAATTTTTATACTTTCTTGATTCAGCTTTGGTAATTCATATGTATCTGGGAATCTGTCCATTTCTCCTGAGTTTTTCACCTTACTAGAGTACAAGTTCTCAAAGTAGGTATTGATCTTCTGGATGATCTTCTAGATCTTCTGCAGGATCTGTTGTGATTTCACCCTTTTCATTCCTAATTCCATGGATTTGAGTCTTTTCTTTCCTTTTTCTGATAAGGTTGGCTAAGGGTTGGCTAATTTTATTTAATCTTTCAAAGAACATACTCTACAATTCATTGATTCTTTGTATTGTTTTCTTAGTCTCCACTGCATTAATTTCTGCTCTGGTCTTTATAATTTCCTCCCTGGTACAAGCTTGGGCTTCACTTGCTTGTCTTTTTCTAGAAAAGGTTCCTAATTTTGAGGTTCAACATTAGGTTGTTTATTTGAGATCACTCTGTTTCCCTGCTATAGGTATTCACCACTATAAATTTTCCTCATAGGACTTTCCTTCATTGTGTCCTATAAGTTCTGGTATGTTGCACTGGCATTCTTATTTAACTGTAGGTACTGTCTAATTTCTTCTTTAATTTCATCTATGACCCATTTGTTGTTCAGGAGGGTGCTATTTAACTTCCATGTGTTTAGGAAGTTCTTGTGGTTTCTTCTGCCATTGATTTCCAATTTCATTTCACTATTGTCTGATAATATGCATGGGATAATTTCAATTTCTTTGCATTTGCTTAAGCAGGTTCTATGAGCTAGTATGTGGTCTATTTTGGAGAACTTCCTGTGTGCAGCTGAGGAGAATGTGCATTCTAATGTTGTGGGGTAGAACACTCTGTAGACATCTACTAAGTCCATTTGTTCAAAAGTTAGGTTCAGTTCTAATATTACATTGTTGATTTTTTTTTTTTGTCTAGTTGATCTATTTGTGACAGTGGGGTATTGAGGTCCCCCATTATGATTGTATTAATGCTTATTTAACTTTTCATGTCCATTAATATTTGTTTTATATAATTAGGTGCACTGGTATTTGATGCTTATATATTTATGATTGTTATCTCTTCCTCTTGGATTTTTTCCTTTACAAGGATGTAGTGACCTTCTTTGTCTCTCTTGATCAGCCTTGGCTTGAAATCCACTTTGTGAATAGAATAGCTAGCTGCCCCTGCTTTTTTCTGGGTTCCTGTCACATGGAGTATTGTTTTCCAGCCTTTGACTTTCAGTCTATGAATTTCTTTTGAATTAAGTGTGTCTCTTTGTGCAGCATATTGTTGGATTCATTCTTATTTTTTGATCCATTCTGCCAGTTTGTTTCTTATGATTGCTGAATTGAGACCATTAATATTGAGGGTTACAACTGACATGTATTGATTATCCTTGTTATATTATTTTCCTGTTGTTGGCTCCCTTTTTTCCCCCTCTGTTTAATTGCTTGCCTTACCTGGTCAATTCATCCTGTTGGGGTTCATAGAGTTGTAATCCTTGTTATCTCTTTCTAGAATATCCTTTGGAATATTTTGGAGTACTGATTTGGTGTTCATAAGTTTCTTCAGATATTCTTTGTTATGGAAGTATCGTATTTCTCCATAAATTTTGAAAGATGGTTTTGTGGGGTACATCAATCTGGGTTGGAGGTTGTTTTCTTTTAGGGCTTGAAATATTTCTCTTCAAGCTCTCTTTGACTTGAGAGTTTGTGTTGAGAAGTGTGCTGTGATTCTGATGGGCTTTCCTTTATAGGTGACTTGTTTCTTTTCTCTAACAGCTTTTAATATTCTGTTCTTGTGTTGAATTTCTGGAATCTTGACTATGATATGCCTTGCTGTAGATTTTTTTTGATCACGGCTAATTGGAGTTTTATATGGCTCAATTATCTGTATGTCAATTCTTTTTCTCTGCTTGGGAAGTTTCCTGCCATGACTTCTGTGAACAAGTTTTGTTTCTTTTTTATGTTTTGTTTTGTCATTTGCACTATCTCCTGCTTTTTCATTGATGCCAATTTATGTTATTCTTCTTTGCATCATCTAGCAGCTTCTGGATTGATTTCTTGTGTCCCCTTGCTATTTTTAAGAAATCTTTCTTTTCATGATTGCTAACCGCAATCCTGTCCTCTATACCTGAGATTCTGTCCTCAAATTGGCTCATTCTGCTGCATATACTTTCAATGGAATTTTTAATCTCCTGGATATCTGTTTGAATCTGTTTCATGGATTCCATTTCTTTCCTATGTTGAGCATTCATGTTTTCCATCATTTTCCTAAGCTCCTCTTTTTTTTTTTTTTTTCTTTTTTCAGTATCTGCTCTAGAGTCACTAAGCAAGTCTTTCATTATGGTCACCATCTCTGTAGTTATCTGACAAATTATTTCTGGTTTTATTTTGTTAGAGCCTGGTTCATCTCCTTTGTTACTTCTGCTGTTATCACTTCAGAGAGTCCAGAGTTTGCCTTTGGTTAGCTGGAAGTCTGGAGTTGCATCTTGTTTAAGTGTCTTCTTATTTCCTTTTTTTTTTTTTAGGGTAATTCCTGGGTTGATGCTTGTAAATGGCCTATGGCAAGTAGCTTTATTGCTAGTATTTAGAACCCTTAGGAAATGACTACTTCTTAGAGGTGTCTTTCAGGTGTAGCTGGCTTTTGGGTTTTGAGTCTGTTGCAAGATCCTACCTCTTCAATTTATTGGGGATGAGAAGTTGCTGCCTACTTGGCCCAGTCCCTGATTCTTAGGCACTGGCCTATAGTATTTTTTATGACCCTTGGTCAATCTCAGTCTTGGTATACCAGGAATAACAACTGATTAGAACAATTATGTCACTTTGGTTAACGTGGTACAATCACATAACAACAGCACCAAACATAGCCTAGAAAATGACAAACTGAGGTAACTATTAATTTGCCACCTTTAACCATATGAACTAGATTTGTGGTTATATAACAAAATCTAAAACAAACCAGGAAATTGCATGCAGTAAATATTCCCCCAATATGGCAATTTTACCCTCAGGGGAGAAAATTTAAAAGGGGGGAAAGTAGAGAAATAGAAGAAGAGGAAAAGATTAGAAGCAAGGCTGGAGGACAAAGGAAGATCATGCAAACTTTTGGGAACTGGTGAAGAAGATAGTAGTGAAAGAGAGAAGAAATAAATAAAAACAACAGAACAGAACAACAAACTAGCAACAGTGTTCACACTCATATAAAAACAAGAACAAACAAGAAAGAACAAAACAAGTAACAAAAACAAAAAAAGAGAGAAAAAAAAGAAAATAAGAAAAAAATGCCCACTTCAAGGTGTGTCTCTGCTGTCACTGGTTGAAAACATGGGCAGACAGAGTTTAGATCTGAGTTGATTAATCCCAGCAAGCCAGCCATCGCTTTACAACAGGGTAGTGGATAATCCCAGTGACCCTGCACCTTTAGTTCCAATGGGCTTCAGGCTGATTTCTGGCTGTGAGGCTAGAAACAGATTTGCTCAGCCTTCAGCAGTCTGTGTGCCTCCTGCCACCTTGAACATGGCTCCCTGATCTCCTGCAGACTTGAACTTGGCCTCCTGGCCCTGTCACTGGGAGCCCTAGATGGAGCAGGCCACAGCTGTTCTGAATTCTGAGCTCAGTTGGACACTCTCCAAGATGGCCACTGGCCAATTGCCCTCTGCTGGAGGACATCTAAACTGAAACAACTCACCAGCCACTGCAGTCCACTGTGTCCACTGCTCTGTTCCACTGGTGCATTTCTGCATGAAGGCCTCTGGGGTCACCAGCAGTCACCGTGTGTCTGCAGATTCAAGCTACCCCTCCCACGAAGTAAGTCCAGGCTCAGGGAGAAAGTGCCACCTGCCACCTCCTTCTTCATTGAAGTCACTCTCTTCGCTTTCCCTGTGGGGTTCAATTCTCACTTCAGATCTTTCCTGGGTCCCAAGGACCCACTTCCTTCCTTCTATTCTTCCTCACGTTGCTATATTCCAGTGTCTGGAAACCAAGTCTTGGAAAGGCTCTTTCTCTGCTGCTCACCACTCTGCCATCTTCCCAGAAGTCCTTCCATCCGATTGTAGAGGCAAAATGAGCAAGCAGAGCTCTCCTTCAAAGCAGCACCTTCTTTCTGCCATACACTCTCTTTAAATATTTCTCATTCAATTTCCAAAGTTTAAACCAGAAATAAGAGATAGCTGCTCTATATTTTTAATCTTCCATGGCCTCCTATTTATTTCAATTATTAAACAGGAACTGCAATCTGTAAATAGTATCATTATTATTACTATTATTAGTCCTCATAAATGTAACTTACATTCTGCTCATCCCCTTACCTTATTGTTAGTTAGATGTGTGTGCTCTTTTGTTAATAGCTTTTTAAATAGTCTTCACAGCACTTCTTTTTCATATTTACTTTTACCAATTATTTTAATAACACTTACTATGTTCCATAATTTAATAATTGTTATTGAACAGTCATTATTGTGACTTTTTACAGAAAAATAATTTTTAAGAAAGATTTTATGAAGCTTAAAATATGAGTTGAAGGAGGTAAATACAATAAAAACAAGAAAGCTGCAAGATTTAGTTAGCTGAACTGTGTTTTCATTTTTAAGAAGTTCCTACCCACCTTATAAAGCCTGCTGTGACTCAGAAATAAGCTGATCTAGGTTTTCTCAGTCTTTACTTATCTAGGATGCTGAGAAAAGTGGCTCTTAATTACCTATTCTATTACCTGCTCACTGTGGACCCGGGCTGAGTTTTCACTTTACATTTTGACTACTATCCTCAGAGAATTTCTGTTTCCTGTGATAGCAATGATTTCTCTCTTTTGAGACTTGCGATCCAAGGTGAAAGCTGATTATTCTCCCAACCTTCTTTTAAGTGTTTTGTTAAACAGCACCTGTCTGTGCTTAAATATTAGGTAGAAGAGCCATTAGGAAGGAAAGCCAGAAGGATGGCAGACATAAATATCTTTTTCTCTGTTGCAGGGACAAGGTGACCTGGAAGACATTCACTGTACTAATGTTAATGAGAACAAACAAGCCCTGCAGAAAGACTGAGATATTAGACCCCAAATCACTATGTTTAGTTCGTAGCATAACAGGCTCTGTGGGTGGAATACAGAGATGAATGCGGTGATTTGCCCCCAAGAAGCTCATTGTCTAGCATCTTTTTTCCTGTGAGGATAAGAAAGCCCTGTACAACTAGGACATCATTATTGTAATGGTGTAGTGAAACTCCTCAGAGAGGGCCAATTGAGCATTTCTCAGGATGAACAAAGTAGGCTTTGTGTGGCACAGAATTCGTGGAAAAAAATGGCACTATTTTACCAATTAATACTATTCATTCCCAACCTTTTATTACTAGATTTGACAAATAACTGGCATGTCACTACTATCTTTATCTCCTTACCACTTTGCTCCTTACTCTCTTGAGATAATCAGCCAGATAATTCCTCTGAAACTATCCTGGTCATTTAACTCACACTATGTTCTAAAAGGACATTCTTCCTTGAAGATTAATTTACTGGAATAATGTATACAGAACAGCAAGGAAATTAACAGAATGGGCTTTGAAATCAGGCAGACCTGGTTTAAAAGATTCTAACTACTTACTACATAACCTTATGTTCTTGAGAAAGCATCTTTAAAACCTCATCTGTGAAACAAGGATAATAAAATCTATCTAATGAGGCTGGGTATGGTGGTACACATCTGTAATCCTGGCACTTGGGAGTCTGAGGCAGGAGCCAGCTAATAGCTGTAGAGACACTTGAACTGAAGTCCTTCTGACTCCCAAATTGGTGTTGTTCCCATCATATTACAACATGGCCCTCCTTTCCACCCTTTTGCAGTCTTTGGGTACACTTTTTTGATATGATATCTGAGGAAACTTTTGTGACTTCTTAGTAAGAAATGACACCAAAGCTATGGACACTGAAATGTCATTTATTGCAAAACTCAGTTTATGTTCGAAATGAAGGATCTGACAATAGTTCCTTTAAGCTGGGGATGGTAGCGCATGCCTGTAATCCCAGCACTCCGGTGGCTGAGGCAGGAGGATCACTGCAAGTTCAAGGCCAGCCTGGACTACATTGTGAGACCCTGTCTCAAAAAAAAAAACCAAGTTCCTTTAAGTAGTAAATGTGTTATTTAACCATGAAATGATGAAAATATAACAACGTCATTCACCCAGATTAGCGATGTTCCTTTTCTGTATAACATTAGGAAACTGGAAATAAGGTTAAATTAGAAGAAAAGAAAATCATAAATGTAGACAAGGTTCTCATAGCAGAAGTCCGTTTTTCCTAACAACAATTTGTTTAAAATTTCTCTATATCAAGGTAATTTTAAGAAGCCCAGGATAAATTTATAAAATGTGTAAATTATATATGTTGACAAAATGTCTAAATTATATATGTTGACAAAATGTCTTATTCAAATTCATTCAGAATTATTCAATCAAACTAAAAGCATAATATTTAATACTGTGCTTCTGAGGTTCAGCTATAATGAATGATAAAGAATGATTTCTGCTTAGTATACCACTTACTAAATCTAAATGGTAATTCAAAAGTACTTAAGGATGCTTTTTAAATTATCTTAAGAATTTAAAGAGGGGCAGCTGGAGTGTGGCTCAGTGGTAGAGCAAGGCAAAGAAAGCATATTAATTTTTTAAAAACATTTAAACTTGAAAATTTGCTGGGGAAAAAAGATTACTTCAACTTAGGCTGTATCTCAATAATGATATATTTTCAAACCAGTTTGGTGCAAATTAAGTATTCTGATACTATCTTTGATATGCTCCATAGAAAATGCAGCTCTCAACTTATGAATGCCTGAGTATTTAAAACAGATGCAATTAGAAACAATTACAACAATTATGAATGGATGATCCCATTAAAGAATCCATTATTTTAAATTATTTTAATTTCCTATTTAGAACTAAATTTAACAGGTGTGCACAGTCCTCCAGTGGTTCCCAAGCAGAGCTGCTGTTGCCCTCTAGGGGACATCTGGCAATGTCTGGAGACATAATTTGTCTCATTTGGCGGGATGGGGTGGGGTTGCTATCCGCAGCAGCATTTAATGGATAGAGAAGCCAGGGCTGCTTCTAAATAGCTCGCGATGCACAGGACAGTCTCACAAAACAAAGTGTCAGCCCCAATCCAAAATATCAATAACGCCAGATGTCTTCTCCTCTTCTCTGGAGGAGAAACCTCTTGTAGCAGGAACTAAAAATATTTATCAACAGTTTTAGTGAACTAAAGACTTTGACTCCAAAAGCTTAGGATTAAAAAAGACAGGAAATACACACTCATATGTATTTATATGTAATGTCTATACATATATGTTCAGAGTCTATACACAAGTATGTGATGTGATTATAAAATAATACTTTGTTATTGTGCAAAATTGTTAACATTTAGATAATAGCTTACTATTTACAAAGGACTTTAACACTCTCTCCCTAGTGATACTGACATCTATAGCTTCAATTTTCATCCTTATAATTATTAAATACTTATCTCTAGCCCACACTTCAATATACTGCCACCCCCTGCTGCTTTTCTGTTCCCAATGTTTCACTCATCACTCCCTCTGCATCAGTTTGCCCCTTCTCTTCATTTTCCAGGATTACTGTATGTCCCCACTTTCTAAAATCACACTATCCTATGGTTATAAAATAAGGAAACATCCTTTTCTTAGTGCAGAAATTATAATAGCTTTAATCCTGATTGATTTCCAGAAATCAATCTTCATCGGCTTCTAAGAGACTTCAGGATTCTCCCATGTGGCGTCTTGAGCAGGTCCCCAAGATTCTCATCCCCACTGAGCCTCTGGGGCTGTGGTGTCTTCCTGTAAGGTCACACTCACCACTCAGGCAGACGTGGGCTTCTGCGCATGACCACTGTTACCA
This sequence comes from Erethizon dorsatum, assembly GCA_028451465.1. Classification (NCBI taxonomy): domain Eukaryota; kingdom Metazoa; phylum Chordata; class Mammalia; order Rodentia; family Erethizontidae; genus Erethizon; species Erethizon dorsatum. Next base: position 61,177,829 of record CM051838.1, read on the forward strand.
GCACCCTCAGCTTAAGGAGGACTTAACCTGCTCTCCCTTGCATCTCCCTCAGAAGCCAGGAACAAACCCTTCCTGACTTTCCTGCAGCGTAACTGAACCCAGACTGTAACTCTGACAAAAGTTCACAGGAGGTCTAGGAATTAAAGAATTAGAGCAAGGTGCTTGAACCTGGCCAGGCACAGACCCACAGTGATCTCATTCCCAGCCAGTCCCTGCCTGGCCAGAGGTGGCGCCTCTTCTGGAAATGACCCAGGAATCTTCACACCTTGGAGTCTAAACTGATCTGGCACCAGAAACAAGAGCCAGTGTCCTCCTTACCCAGTCTGTGACCTTCCCTTTTTCATTCTTGAAAATAATTAACAAGGGAATTTAAGTTCTTTTCAGACAGAAATCTCAAGCCACCCCAAATAGCCTTCATGATCCCTCTCTTCCCTATTTCTCCAGCCCCGTCACTTCTTGTTTTCCTCACTCACATTCTATGCTTAAATCTAGACATTCGGGATTACTACAAATCCCTGAACACAGATTCTCTCATTCCTCTGCCTTTGCTGTTGTCTAGACCAGAAATTCCTTCCCCTCCTTCGCCAGTAGCCCATATCTTATTCACTGTCTAAACATAGTTCTGTTGTCATTACTTCCAGGAAACTTTTATTTGCCTGATCCCTACGCCTGGGCTGGGAATACTTTCTTTCTGATCTGGAGCACACTGTCCTTGTTCCTGTCCGCTTCTTCTTCACGCTGTATTGAAATTGTGTGTCTCTTCCATGACCTTGCTCCTTAAATTCAAAGGAAATGTTGATCTCCATATTCCCATGTGCCAGTACAAGATTTGCAATATGTTAAGACCTCCATAAAGTTTAATGAACATTGATTCAATTTTTCATTGGTTCCTCTTAACAACCCTAGGAAGTCAGTATTATTTCTAATAGTACTGGTAGAAAGCAGGGAATCCATTTAATATAAGATTAAGGTTGCTGAGCGTGGTGACACATGCCTGTAATCCCACCAATGGGGAGGCTGAGGCAGGAGGACCACTGTGAGTTTGAGGTAACCTGGGCAACACAATGAGTCCAGGCCAGCCTGAACTACATAGCGAGACCCTGTCTCAAAAAAACAAAAGAAACAAAACAAAAGAAGATTAAGGTTGAAACAGCCATGAAAACTATATTTACACAACAGAATATAAAGTTTATAAATCATAGAAATAACAAAAGGAGAGATGAAAAGAGGGTAAGAAAGTAAAACAAGAAAGGGGTGTAAAAAGGTGGCAGGTATGTAAGATGTTTATTTTCTGTTTTATAGCCACAGTTATAATTTTAGGCTTTAAAGCTGACAAATCAAGTAATAAATGTACAACCACATTTCAAGATAAAGAAGTAAACAGAAAAATGTAGAAAAATAATGCAGTTAATTAAGCTCAGGTTTTAAAGGTAGAGTATGAAAAATGGAAAGAGGGAGCTACAGTTTTAATGTGTCCCACAAAGATCATGTGTCGGAGACTTAATCCCCAATGCACAGGGTTGGAGGTGGGGCCTAACGGAAGGTGTTTAGGTCATGAGGGCTCCTCATGAATGGATTCATGTTGTTATCTTGAGCAAGTTTGTTATCAAAGCCATCGGCCTTTTCTTGCTTCTTCCCTTATGCATTCTTTCACCATGTGATGTCTTCTCCCATGTTATGACACACAGAAGGGACATAAAGAAATACAAGAAGGGACATAGAAAACACAAAAGGAACAACTATCATATCAATGACTTTACTTATGAAAACAAAATGATTTTCAGAAGGATTATAAAACAAAATCTAATTAACTATTATACATAAGAGATGCTGTACTCTTAATTCAAAGCACCTACAATAGTTGAAATTTAAAAAGAAGCAAGTCATGAAGTGAAATGAACACACTCGCATTGAGAAAACAGTACAAAATGTTAACAAAAAAACTAAAGATAAACTAAATTAAAAATAATAGGCAAGAAGCTTGACTATTTTACCAAAGAGGAGATTTTTTTCACAACATATGAAAAATGGTCTACCTTATTATTAATCAGCGAAATACAAATTAAAGGCACTAGAAACCTATTAGAATAGCTAAATATTATGAAGACTAAAAATCCCAACTTTTGGCAAGGATATGGAGATTCAGAAACTCTCATAAACTGCTAGTGGGGATAGGTATAAATTGGAAAAACAGTTTGGCCTCTTGTCATAAAGTTAAAAAATGTGTTCTCCTTAATGCAACAATTCAATTCCTAGATTACGCATGAAATATGCACATGTGTACCAGCAGGCATGTATAAGAATATTCACTGGCCAAAGCTCCAAACAATCAAATGTTCATCTAGGAGAGTGATATATTTATACAATATAACACAATACAACAATACAAATAAACGAACAATAGTACATATAATGAGGAATCTCATAAACATAACGAGCTATGGAGAAAAGACTACACATTGTATAATTCCATTGATATAAACTTTAAAAACAAGCAAAAACTTCACTGAAAGTAGATTTTGGTGGTAAAATAATAAAAAGAAAAAGGAAGTTACTGCATCTTCCTATAAATGCAAGGATCTGCACTTAGGAGAGAGAGGAGGTTGTGGTGGGGATGGGCACGTGGATGGCGTGCTTCTTGAGCTTCATCAGTGTTTTGCTTCTTGTTCTGGATCGGTGGTTACACAAGATTCCTACTGGAGCAGTTCATAAAACTTTGCTCTTATGTTTTTATGTGATTTTCTAATGTATTTTATTTAACAATAAAAACACCTAAAAAGTAAAAAACAGCAGCTCCTGAAAATTTTCCCTGAGTTTTTTAACTAAGCTTTAAAAGACATTCAGGAATTTTTAGTGTAAGGATGTCCTCATTTTAAAGATTTTTTGAAAACTGAAGTACAAAAGAGGCTATAATGATTAAGAAAATCAACTGAATACATCATATCTGTGCAGAGAAACTATCAACATCACTCACTTAGAAAATTCACCCCTCCTAAAGGCTAACAATCCTAACGTTCTTTTTCACAATGCTACTATACCTTTACTTTGAAATAATCTATGCTTCACTCACTCAAAATGAATTTTCTTCTTTCTCTTTCCCCCTCTTTTCACTCTTTTCTTCTTTCCTCTTTTTTTTTCTGTCTTTCCCTCCCCTTCTCTCCCATCCTCTCCCTTCCTTTCTCCTCCCCTCCCTTCCCTTCTCTTTTGTTTTCTTTTCTTTCTGTGTTACTGGGGATTTTCTGTGGTACCAGGGCTTTTAGCATGGTGGGCAGGCAGTCTATCACTGAATTACATCCTCACCCTGAACTTCTAAATTTTAAACAACAAAACCGTAAGTCATAAAAAGAACATTCTAAGATAAGAAAACACCCCACTGAATCTGCTAGTATTACTTCAGGGTTTAAAACATAATTCTTTAAAACTTCTAGTATTCATTTGACATTAACTATTTCTAAAACAAAATGCAAAAAAAACAAAGCTTTTGCCATTGACTTTCTAATCATCATTAAGTAGACAGCAAGAAAAATAATAATATTACATAATATTAGAATAAGTCAATCATTCTCGACCAGAACAATTTTGTACCTCAGGGAACACTTGGCCATATCTGAAGACATTTTTGGTTGCCCCAAAAGGGTGTGGGAATGGTGGTAAGGGTATCTGGTTGGTCAAGGTCAAGGGTGCCATTAAACATCCTATAATGCATACGAAAGCTACTTTTAAAAAAAGTTATTCAATAACACTTATTAAAGCACAGTAAGGAAGGCTTTATTCAAGATCATTGTTCTAAGTATAGGAACCACTACAATTTGTAGTGGGGCAGAAGAGACGGAGGTAGGTTCAACTCTAAATGCAGCATGAGCAAGTGGGAATTTATGGCCAAGATACAGTATAAGGGTCAATGGATGGAAAATTACTAAGAGGAATTATCAAGATTCTCACTATTGGTGCTTCTCAAATACTCCTTCCAGCTTCAGTCCTCATATATGGTATTCCTTGGGCCTGGAACACTACTTAACTCTACCCACCTTACCTTTTGAGTCTCAGCTGAAATATTACTTCCTCAGCAAAGCCTCTGCTTTCCTGTTCTCTTCCGTCTATCCCCCTGCTATGGGGTCTCCCTGCTATAAACAGGCAAAATTACAATTAAGTAATGCGTTGTGATTAGTCTGTCTCCTCTTTAAACACTCCAACCAACCTCTCATGTTCAAATACACCTTAGACTTGGTGATGCTGATACTTTTGCTGATCCAGGAGTGGGTGTTCATCTCCAGCACCTTCTGCAGCACGCTGTGGGTAGCGACCGAATTAATGGGCTTGTAATAACGATCGACTTTCCCAGGCCCTTAAGAAGCACCCAACAACTATTATTGGTATAGTCCCGCTCATTATCTCAATTTTTGAGGAAAAAAAAAAATAAACATGTCAAATGTTCACCAAACCCCGATACTGACGTCTACAAAACTAAGCCAAGCGAGCGACCCGCCGAGGCTGGGACCCCACGACTGCACCCATTCCCGGCTGGGTTCTTCCCGGTCCCCGGGGCGGCCGCCCGCAGGTAAGCTCCTTTCCGAGGAAGCGCTCACAGCCGCCCTGTCCCTGAGCTGCCCCGCCACAGGGTCGCCCACGGGCGTGGGGTGCAGAACGCGCCCCCTGCGACCCGACCGGGCGTGGAGGCTGGAGCAGAGAGGCGGCTCCGGGACCCCAGCCCGGCGCCAGCTCCGCGGCCGCTCTAGGACGCCGGAGGGGCCTCCTCTCCATGGTCGGGGCTGAGCCGCCCACCCTGGCGCGGGGCCTGGCCGCTGCCCGCGAGAAGGTCCTGGGCCGGGGCAGCTCTGGAGGGGTGCGTGAAAGTCTCCGAGAGCGCCTCCGCCGGTTTCTGATAAATAGTCCACCTTTTTGTTGTTGTTGTTGTTGCGTGGCAAAAAAGAAATTACACGACCCCTTCCGAGTTTGCCTAGTTTTACTTTGAGGTGATTTCCCGTGTTTCCTCAGGTGTGAGTGTGAGGCGGAAGCCCGGGAAAGCCCCTCTCCTCGGCTTCCCAACCTTTGGGCGCAGCGTGGCCTCGGGGCTCCCTCTTCTCGCTGCAGACCTAACCGCTTTCAAAGGGATCGGCCTTGGCTCTGAACGCGCACGACAGCCAGCTCGACTAGTTCATTCGGAAACGCACAATCACACAGTAACTAAGAAGGGGCGGGGATCGCAGCAGTAGCGCCGAGAACACTACAGATGAGCCGAAGCCTAGGGCTGGAAGTGCGAGTGTGAGCGCGGCAGATCCCATCAGGAGCTCGCGTTACCCCGTACGGGGTGAATGGAAACGACAAGGGAAGAGATAGGTATATTTCTAGATGTACTGCCATCAAATAAAAAAGAAACTTTAATGACTAGGTTTATTGAGGTGACACGCGATAATTCTTAAATGTTCTGCAATTAGACGTTTCTACATTACGAAGGCAATTTGGAGGATTATAGCAAGATGGTGAAGCATGACTCTTTCTTATGCTTATTCTTTCACAAGTCTTTTGACAGTTCCTCCGGTCTTTAAAAAGCTTATTTTCACTTATTTTCATAAGAGTACTTACATAAATACCGTTACCAAAATCAAATGTTTCCTTGTGTTTAGGTAGATATAAGTAGAAACATTTTTTCATGGGTCAACAAAGAGGTATGGGTGATTTAACTAAACAAACAAAAAAATAAATAAAAATAAAGTTGTTGGTCCCGACTAGTTAAGAGCCCAAGAAATTCAGTTTCAGTTGGAAAATCTTAGAACTATTTCAGAATATTTATTAATGAGCTTATTATATTATCCACTTTGGGAATCTGCCTTGGCAATCTTTTATTCTTAGCGGCTCCCTCTAATAACGTCCTCGTTTTATTGCTGTGTGCATAATGATGTGCTTTAGTATATCCAAGAGAGTTTTTGATGTCGGAATATGCAATGACTCAAGTTTCACTCTAGCAGCTTGAAAGAGTGATAATGAGGTGCTCTCTTTTTACATTTATGCTCCCCTTCCAGGTGTATAATTTCATTTAAAAGTTGTTATTGTTCTTTTAGATTTTCTATTCAATAATGAAATGAGAAGCAATGATTGTTCCCCTAAGAATAACTTTTAAGTTTTCTGAGAACTATAAGAACTTTGCAGCAAACTCCAAGTTATCATTTGGGAATTTTAATACAATATGCTTGAAAGCCAGATAAAAAGGAATGTTCCAAATTAAAATATGTAGATGAAAAGCTATAATCTGGCACTAAATTATTTGACTGAGTGGCAATAAAATTGCAGGGAAAATGAAGAACTTGTTGCCTGAAACTTGTGTTGGTGACCTCAAACCTGGCTCAACACTGTAGCGAGAGTTATTTAGACCACAAAGACAGAAGGAAAAAATATGTTTGAGAATGAGAAGCTCAAGAAGAATAAAATATTAAAATAATGATAATAATAGTAAATAGCACTTATGGAACATATAGTACATGCCAGGGCCCAGTATAAACATTTTACATGAGTTTTGTGGTTTAACCCTCACAATGACCTCATGAAATAACTTCCCCAAGGTTATATAGCTGAGAAGTTGTGGAGCAAGTTCTCAAACTCAGATTTGCCTGACATTTAGAGCTATAAAGAGACCTTTATATCAGCTGTTATTCTTTAAATGATTTGATCTTTCCCTGCCATTCTGTCATTTTGCATAGCTAATGGTCATTCTTCCTTCCTTCAAAATCCCTCCTCTAGGAGAAAGGAAAGAAGTGACAAAAAAAAAAGAGAATAGAAGGAAAAAAATGGAAAAAAAGTTTTTGTAAATAAGCAGGGGAAGAGGGTTGAAGGGAAGGGAGGGGAATGGGGAAAAAAAAGAAGCAAGCTATGTCGTATACAAATACAAATTCCCTATGATGAATATTTTCATTATGTATATCTAAAATGTACTAATAAAATAAAATTTTTAAAAATCCCTCTTCTACTTGTGAATCAGTAGACCTAACTGGCAAGGCATGGATAATGGTTGAGTGTGGTGGTTCTTTTTTTTTTTTTTTTTTTTTTTGTGGGTACCGGGGGGTCGACCTCAGGACCTCGCGCGCCAGCAGGCACCCGTGCCGCTGAGCGATATCACCGGCCCCTTTTTCGTATGTGGGTTCCGGGAGTCGAACTCGGGCCCTCGCGCTTGCCGGGCAGGCGCTTAAGCCGCTGAGCCATCTCACCGGCCCGAGTGTGGTGGTTCTTGTACTCAATCATTCTGATTCACACAGCAGTACCTACACTACCAAGCTATGAGAGTGTAAATTACCTGCTTCCTTTTTTACATCTATGAATAAGGATAATAGTAATGCTTCTCTCACAGGGATTTTATAAGACTTAAATGAGACAATGTGTAAAAGCACTTAGTGCATATCTGAGCATGAAAGTGCTTAACACATATGAATTATTTATATTAGGACACAATAGTACGTATGATAACATTCTGTAATGAGCATATGAAGAAGGACAGCCCCAGCTGCTTGCTATTTGCTGTACAGAAATTTGGACTTTATAGTTAGTTGCCTGAGGGCTGAGAAGAGGAAATGAATTAAAAGATTATCAGTGACTAAATGCAAACCATAACTAGTATAAGAAAAATAATTTCTCTGTATTTTATACCATTGGTGATGGACTAAGAACTAATTAATTTTTTCTAAATTTGGACAGTGACTACCATCACTAAAAGCTTAGGTGGCAAAAGTTTAGACTCACTCTGGAAGGAAAAGGATCTATAAAAAATGCTTTGGTTTTTTTCATATCAAATCTTTCTGATTAAAGTTTCTCTTAGGTCCTTCTGACATAGCTAATAATAACAGTCATTATTACAGTGCTATGAGTTGACGCCCACTAGATGAACATCCAGTGTCAGAAAAAAGATACATATGGATGTGATTAAAAGGGGGGGGTCACAGGGCCGGTGAGATGGCTCAGCGGCTTAAGTGCCTGCCCTGCAAGCGCGAGGGCCCGAGTTCGACTCCCGGAACCCACATACGAAAAAGGGGCCGGTGATATCGCTCAGTGGCACGGGCGCCTGCTGGCGCGCGAGGTCCTGAGGTTGACCCACCGGTACCCACAAAAAAAAAAAAAAAAAAGGGAGTCACAAAAGAATCTCTTTAATTCCATTACTGGTAACCTTTTGTAGGTATTTAAATTTTATTACAAAGCAAGAGTGTCACTAAAATAATAACATTGAGTATTATTCTCTTCATTTGATAGATGAAGCAATGGAAGGACACAGGTTATGTAACCTAAAACCACACACCTATGTAGTGACGTAGCTACAATTTAACCCAATTAGGCGGGCTACAGAGCCAAAGCTGTCTCGTGACAATTTCTCCCAGAAAAGTAAGCCTTGTGGCAGGCGCCTACATGATGTAATTTTCCTATTTTCCATACAATTTTGAGTACATACACTACCTAAAGTCAAACTATAAAAGCCATTATAACTTGCTCCAAACAATATTTCTAGTATATTTAATGAATAGAGATTGCAAAAAATATAACCTATAAGAAATCTTTTAGGAAAAAATTAATTGTAGAAGGCATCTATGTTTTGAAATAGAGAACAACATATAGAATCCCTGCATTATCTTGTCCTCGGTTAGTAAGCCATAGCAGTCCTTCCGAAACTGTTTATAGTGGAAACCTACTGTAGTGATTAGCACACATCCCTTCCCTGGAGAAGGGCTTCTGTCCCTCTTCAACTATGTGATTGCAACAAAAGTTGTCGTGTTTTTGCATGATTCTGACATCCTGTGGATAGTGGATTGGTCTAAATATTTGAAGAAGTCAATCAGAGTCCTTTTTTTGAATGGATAAGATTTCTTCACTTTTCCATGTTGGTATGTGTGGTGAAACAGAAAATAACTAATAAAAAACAAGGGATGAGACGAAATGGGGGAAGAGAGAACATTAGTGAGTCCTGACTACTATCTAGGCCTTGGCTCTGTTGCTTCTGCATCCCCAAGTATCTCCTTCCAGCACTGTGGTTTTTCTTTGAACTATCTGGCATCTTTTCAATTCTTTGTCCTGTTTGCCTAAGAGTGTTTTGAGTTGGATTTCTGACCCTTGCAACCAGAAAAATTCCCAACATGCATTTTAAAATTCATTACATTGAGCTAGGCGTGGTGGTACATGCCTATAATCCCAGCACTCGAGAGATTGAGGCAGGAGGATCACCATGAGTTTGAGGCCAGTCTGGGCTACATAAGTGAGTTCAAGGCCAGCCTGCACTACATAGCAAGACCCTATCTCAAAAAAATAAAATAAAATAAAATAAAATAAAATAAAATTCATCACATTAAAATTACCTCTTATACTATAATTACAATTATTATTTTATTGTTGTTTTATGATAGAGTTCTAAGATGGCCTCCAGAGTCCTGCCTACTGGTATACACAGATGGTATCATCTTCTCTCCTGGGGTGTGGATAGGACTTGTGACTATGATTGGACCTCACTGCCATGATTACATTACTTTGTATGGCAAAGGATGTGATCAAGGTCCCCAAGCAGTTGACTCTGAGTTAATCAAAATGCAGATTATACTGGGTGCTATGATCTAATTAAATAAACTCTATAAAATTAGGCCTAGAGGTCAGAGACAGAGGAAGTTAGAAATTCAATGCAAGAGAAAAACTTTCCTGCTTGCTCTGCAAAAGATGAAGAGCTCTGAGACTTCTACAGCTGCAAGGGCCTGTGTTTTGCCAACAACCTGAACAGATGGGGAAGAAATCCAAAGCCTCAGATGAGATCAGAGACTCAGTAGACCCCTTGAGTGCAGGCTTGTGAGACCTATCCAGAGGATGACTTGCCCAACTTACCTTACCTATCTCTTACCTGAACTTTTGCCTTACCTAAACTTTTGACCTACAGAAACTGTGAAATAATAAATGGGTGTTATTTTAAGCCACTAAGTTTGTGGTAATATGTTGTACGGTAATAGAAAAATAATACATTCAAGGAAGAAAAATTAGACAAGCTTTGTCAAAGAAAACTAATTCTCTCTCATGAATATGGAAAAACAAGAAAAGGTCCTTTAACTCCCAAGATAGTAAGTTTTATGGGCTGAATTGTATCCTCCTAAAATTCGTTTGTTGAAGCTCAGTATCTCTGATATAACAATATTTGAAGTTAAGGTCTCTGAAGAGGTGATTAAATTAAAATGAAACTGTTAGGATGGGCACTAATCCAATGTGTCTTTTGTCCTCATAAAAGAGGAAAATTAGACATGAAAAGCCATCAAGTTTGCCTGTGCACAGCAGAAAGATTTTGTGAGGACATAGAAGGTGGGCATCTGCAAGCTGAGGACAGAGGCTTCGGAAGAAACCATCCCTGCCAACACCTTAGTGTCAGACTTCTTGCCTCCAAAACTGTGAGAAAATAAAATCATGTCGTTAAACCATCCAATTTGCTGTACTGTGTTATAGCAGCCCTGGCCAACCAGCACATATGCCAAAGCACTTATTTATAGCCATAATGTCAGTTCAAGTATTTGGGAGGGACAGTACTAGGGACTGAATCCAGGGCCTTTTCATTAAGCCACCTCCCCTCCCCACCCTTTTAATCTTATCTTTTATTTTAAGGCAGAGTCTTGCCAAATCGCTAAATTGCCCAGGCCGGACTTGAACTTGCAATCTTTCTGCTTCAGCTTCTTAGAGTGCTGGGATTATAGGCATATGCCACTATGCCAGCTAGTTCAATAATATTTTTAATATAAAAGAAACACATTTTTAAAGACTGGAAACAAAAGAAAACAAAGCAAAATATTAAAAACGAAATAAAGAAATGAATGCAATAGATGTTTAGAAGTATCGTACCAAACATCAAAGATACAGCAGCATAATGCTTGCACAAGGCAATGTCAAGGGAACATAACATATGGAAGGAAACATGAGCTCTTCGAAAGCCTTGTCTCCAACACAGTCCTGTCCTAAACTATTGGGAATTAGGACTTCACCATGGGAACCCTGGGGGACACAATTTAGTCCATAATAGCATAACTTGGTTTTTGCATATTGTAATATCAAGTTTTTATTCTTCCCAGGTAATGCTATGGAACTTTTTCCTAAAGATTGTTTAATAAACATTATATTTTAACACTGTATACTGGTCTCCAGGGTTCTTGATATTATTTAGAACTCTGAATTTTCAGCATACCCCCAAAAAATCTATATCTCATATTACTTTATTTTCTACACAGTATTTAGCATTGTCCAAAATTGTCTTGTTAATTATTTATCTCTTCCTTCATTGAAATGGAAGGCTTGCTGCTGGTATATATTGGACATGTAATGAAGTGTACTTGGTGAATGAATATACACAATGCAATATAAATTTCAAAATATTTATTTAAAAATTAAAATCCCACTGAATCCAATAAAGAGTAATTCCTTCTTATGTAAATGAAATATAACAATTCTTAGGACACAACAATGAAATTAAAATTTGGGGAATAGAGGAGATAAGCAAAACAAAATTTTTACTCTCTTATTTGGAGCAAGTCTTTTAAGTTAATATTTTCTGATGAATTACTTTTTCATTATAAAGAATATAGAGATTTTCCTCTTGTATCACCCACTCAGTTTCTTCTTAGGGACAATCATGACTTCAAAAAGTAGACTGTCAGTTTTAAATAAGAACAAATGTAATTGTTTTTCTTGAAAATACCTCTAGGAATGAATAAAGTAAAAAAAATTTTTTTCCATTTAGTTTCTTATGATATTCTGAATATCTTACAGGATAAATGAGGTGAAGTAAAAAGTATACTATAATCTTAATTTATTTATTTTAACTTAGAACTTGAAAAGCAATCAGTCACAAATTACTGAGATCCATATTATGCATATTTTTCTTTGAAGCTTTTGTATCAATTCAAATTTTGCATTTCAATTATAAACTACAGTCAGCGCAGATTGGCTTAGACAAATGAATGACTCTGTCCATTGCTTCTCCTTCTTAGGTAAGCTAATGGACCTGTATATGGCCATCAGTATAAACTTCACTGTGTCTAAAAAGCAGGAAAAAGGACAGTTAAAGATACTAAGATATAAAGCCTTTTCTTCTGCAATCTCTGTCTTTCTGTCTCTGTCTCTGTCTCTCTATCTCTCTCTGTCTCTCAACTTGTCACGGTGTTTATTATTCACCACTTAATGATTTAAGTAAACAATTTAAATTTTAAATTTTTATCAGGAATTTTATTTTTCAACTTTTTATTTGACAATGCAGTTTTAAATACAAATATAAAAGCATTTCACTTGTATGTGGAATCACTGAAATTATAGAATTCATAGTTTATATATGAATATTTATTTCATTCTTACCAGAATGGTGGAGACTGCCCAAATGTAGCCCAATAGTTTTTATTTCACTTCGTGATATATGTACGTCTATTAGCCCTTTCTAGCTTTGACTTACTGATGAGTAAGTAAGGACTGAGAGGGAAATAACTATCTTTCTCTTTCCTTCCATGCTATTTTTTGTGTAAGTACTTGGCTAGCACAGGAAGTAAGAAAGAGTATGGTAGGGTTTCTTGGGTGTTCATATCTCTTTCTTTCTTTCTTTCTTTTGTCTTTTTGAGACAGGGTCTCGCCATGCAGTTCAGGCTGGCCTTGAGCTCATTTTGCAGCCCAGGCTGGTCTCCAACTTGCAGTGATCCTCCTGCCTTAGCCTCCTGAGTGATGGGATTGAGGAGTCCTCAATTAAGCCTTAGCACTAATCTAGGCCTAGCAAAAAAGACAGCTAATCAAGGTGATTTGAAAAATGATTTCAGACTAAATGATCCCTACAAAAGAAAAAACTATTATTTTAAAAAATAATAAAGCTATAGATTTGGCAGAAGATGAAACTTAATAGAATTGTTATTTCAACAAAATAAAAGACATGATTAGCCAGGCATAGTAGTGCACGCCTGTAATCCCAGCACTCGGGAGGCTGAGGCAGGAGGATCACCATGAGTTTGAGGCCATCCTTGGCTACATAGCAAATTCAAGTCCAGCCTGAACCACATAGTGAGACCCTGTCTCAGAAACAAACAAACAAACAAAAAACCCCCAAAAACAAAAACTCATATGATTTAGAATTTTTTACAAGTCTTTTAAAAACTTTTTGTAACTGTATACTTAGAGAAATACATATTCACAGATCTGTATAAGACATTATATACAGTTATAAAACATACCTCACTAGCCGTGTACTCATGAGACATGATCCTTTTAGGACTAAGCCATAATATAAACAATTTGGGATCTGTAAGAGGATGTCATTCATTGTACTTGTTATTGTGGTCAAAAAGGTTTCATTTCATTCCATAATATACTGCAGCATGGCTAATCCTTATTTTTCCAATGGGAAATTCATACAGGTTTTTAATTATAAAAGGGCCTAGACTATTAGGGTATATTTATCAGAGTTTGTTATTCTACAGGAAAGTAATAATGGCTGAGATATACTCATTCATTCACTAATGGTACGGACAGATAAATACTAACTCATTTGGCCCTTGAAGTTTTCACAGAGACAAGATTTGAGTTGAAACTTGTATTGGTCAGTTTCTCAGTTGCTGTAACCAAATACCTGACACCTAGGACTCACAGGAGGAAATGGTTTATTTGGCTCAGGGTTTCAGAGGGTTCAGTCTATGGTCAGCTGACTCTACAGCAGAACACCATGGTATAAAGGATGATAGAGCATAGCTGCTTATGCTCATGGCAGCCAAGAAACACAGCACAGGGAAAGAGCCCAACCAGAGATATGCCCTCCAAAAGCACACCACCAGTGACCCAGCTCCTCCAACTGGGCTCTAACACCTAACTGCGCATTGAGCTTTGAACATCAATCCACTGATGAGCATAGCATGCCTATTATCTAATCACTTTTCTGAGAGTCTCTTTTTTTTATTTTTTATTTTTTTGAGGCAGGGTCTTGCTATGTAGGTCAGATTGGCCTTGAACTCACTATATAGCCTAGGCTAGTCTTGAACTTGGCAGCAATCCTCCTGCCTCAGCCTCCCCAGTGCTGGGATCACAGGCATGCACTACCACATCCAGCCTTCTGAGAGTCTCTTAATCCAAATTGACAATTAGGCTTAACTGTTATAAGCCTGAAAGAATGAAAAATGTTTCTTTAAAAGTGGAAGATTATATTCTGAATACATGCCCTTTGTCAGATGTGTAATTTGCAAATATTTTCCATGGCTTGTCTTTTCATTCTATTGTCACTATCTTTCCCAGAGCAAAATTTTCTAATTTTGGTCAAGTACAATTTACTGATTTTTTTTTTTTTGTATCATGCTTTTGGAATTGTGTCTAATAACCTTTCCTAACTGAAGAGCCCAAATATTTTCTCCTGTGTTTTGTTCTGGACGGTTTACTTTCCATTTTCTATTCAGACCTATGTTTGATTTTTTTTTTAATTTCTACATTCAAATTTTATTTGCAAGTGTTTGGGAAATGTAATCATTTGATATTTGTTATAAACTTTAAACATCATTTAATACTAGATTTCATTAGTTTAAAAATTATGTTGCAATATGGTAACAGGAAAATATTTTTTAAAAATAGCCCTGCTTTAAGTCATAGTAAGTATTTTGGATATTTTATCTTTTTAACAACTGGAATCAGGTAATTTGAGTTATTTTTTGTGTAAGGTGAAGAGGTATGGATCATTGTTCCATGTTGATGACCAATTTTACCAGTACTATTTGTTTAAAAAAAAACCTACCCTTTCTCCAGGGAGCTACCTTTGCACTTTGCCAGTGATCAATTGACAATATTTGCATAGGTATATACATTTCTGGACTCTATTCTGGTTGTTCATGTTTTTACCAACACCCCATTCTCTTGATGACTGTAACTTTATAAGTCTTAAAACAGAGTTCTTCAACGTGGTTCTTTCCTTTTAAGACAAAAACTCAATTTAAAAAATGGGCAAAAGCTTCAGACACTTCGCTACAGGAGATAAATGGTACAGGAGATATGGTAAGCACATGAAATGGTGCTCAACATTATTAGTCACTGGAAAATGTAAATTAAAACCATAATAAGATACCACTATACACCTATCAGAGTGGCAAAACAAATTCCCTAATCCTTCACCAACAATACTAAATGCTGGTGGAAAATAAGGAGCAATTGGAAGTGTCATATCATATATTACTTCTTGTTATCGCTTGTATCTAGATGTCCTCGTGGGGTTTTTTGGAAGTGGCTGGATCTAGGGTATGTGACTATTAAATTAGTCCACTGATTGGTTTGGCACAGTTCTGTGTGTGGATAATGGGAAGGCCTATCCTGGGTGTGTGTGGCATCACCCAAAGGGTGGGTAGCCTGGAAGGGATAAAAGGGAGAGGGAAGCTTGCTGCTGCTGTTTCATTACTTCATTGTTTGCTGCCTTCCTGCCTGCCACAAACTGTTTTTCCTCTGTGATGCCCATCTCCCATGCCACCCTGCCTTGGAGCCAGCTGCCTATGAACTGAAACCTCTACAAATTGTGAGCTACAATAAACCTTTCTTCCTTTAACTTTGGGTGTCAGGTATTTTGTCTCAGCAATGAGAAAAGTAACTGAGACACTGGTGTAATATAAAATGGTGCAACCATTTCAAAAAGTTTGGCAGTTCCTTATAACATTAAATGTCATTTACCACAGGGTCCAATAATGTCACTTTTAGGTATTTGTCCTAAATACCGTTTAGGTATTTGTAAAATGCAAATTTATGTTCACGCAACAAAACTATTGTAGGAGTATTTATAGTAACTTTATTCATAATTGCCAAAACCTGGGGGAAAAAACCCAAATGTGCTCTGATTTGGAAATGGATAAACAATGAAATACCACACTGAGATGAAATGGAAGAAACTACATGCAATAACATAGATGAACCTTGGATGCATTATTCTAAGTGAGAGCAGCAGACTCAAAGTCTGTATACTGTGTGATTCTCTCTAAAGACATTTTGGAAAAGACAAAACTACAGTAATGAGCTGGGAGTGGTGTGCACTCCTGCAGTCCCAGCCCTTTGGAGGCTGAAGTAGGAGGATCGCCATGAATTTGAGACCAGTCTGGGCTACACAGTGAGTTCAAGGCCAGCCTGCACTGCACAGCAAGACCCTGCCAAAAAAAACAAAACAAAAACCAACTATAGTAATGAAGAACACATCAGTGGTGGGTGTACGGATGAGTACAAAGGGGTAGCATGAGGGAAGTTTGTGGAGTGTTTTGGAACTGTTCTCCACCTGGATAGCAGTGATAGTCACATGGTCACTGGGCATGGTCAATGTCTATAGAACTGTACCCTAAAAGGAGGGGGTGGACTTTACTGTATGTAAATTAAAAACAAATTTGGAGGCATAAAGTATTTTATTGCTAGAGGGGGAATGGCAAAAGCTAACTGTGTGGTGGGAGATAAGACTATACAGTTAAATTGCTTGTAGATTTGCAAAGGTCCCTAAAGCAAAGGTTAAGAAACTAGACATACTTTTAAGCCAAAGCATTTCAATGGAAATGATGGTTAGGTGGCTTGTGCACATTGAACCCAAGGGAGGCAGGTAGGGAAACCAATTAAGAGGTGAAAAGGACTCCCCAAGGGTAAAAACCTTATACCTGGAAAGGACTTATAAATGTAAAATTTTCTCATTTACTCTATCTTAATTAATCCTTATAAGAACCAGTAAGGTTAGAATTATTATCTGTAGTTAACAGATGCAAAAATGGAGAATCAGAAAGGTTAAGGGATTTGCTTAAATTCAGTGTGAAGCTAAGTTCTGAAGCGTAGTCATTTGCCTCTTTCCAGTCCTCTTTATTCTCTCTCACATCATATTCATTTCATTCCTAGCATTGATCACAACCTATAGGCTGCCTGCTAATTTGTTTTCTTGCTTATTATCTCTCTGCCGCTTGACTTTAGGGAAGGACTTGTTCCCTGTAGTTCTCTGTTGTAGCCTCAGAGCCTCTTATACTGGAAGTCTTCTCTCCTCTCCACACCGGTGTGTAGTCTACCATGAAGCATGCTTACAATATCCTT
This sequence comes from Erethizon dorsatum, assembly GCA_028451465.1. Taxonomy (NCBI): domain Eukaryota; kingdom Metazoa; phylum Chordata; class Mammalia; order Rodentia; family Erethizontidae; genus Erethizon; species Erethizon dorsatum. Next base: position 61,194,866 of record CM051838.1, read on the forward strand.
TCTTGATCTTTCAACATTAGTAATTGTATCAGTCAGTGCTCATTAGAGAAACAGATTTAATGCAAGAAATACAAATATGTAAGAATTTACAAGATTGGTTTACAGCGGCAGCCCACAGAGTCAGATGTGGAAGAGTGCAGAAGGGCTGTCTGGAGATCTGAAGGATCCAGGGGAAGGGCTGGAGCTCACTGTAGTGTCCCGTGTGAGTCCACATCAGGAGCTGAAGGGTTTGTGCTGGAGGCTGGAGTCTGCCAGGATGAAGGTAAAGACTGGAGCTCCTCCGAAGAAACAGAATTGAGCGTTCCTGCTTTGTTTCTCCTGGCAAGTCGCCCTCGGGTGGGGCTTCTGTCTTCAGTAAATCCCCTCAGCCACACCCAGAACTATGCTGATCCAATTTAGTTGGGCGTTTCTTACTCTAATTGGCACAATCAGTTAACTATCACAGTAATTATCCACTGACTTCCTAGTCTGCCAAAAGGAGATTTAGTTTTCTCACATTCCTTCCACTCGGTTTTTTTTTTTTTTTTTTGAGACTGAGTCTTGCTGCATAGCCCAGGATGGCTTCGAACTAACTCGGGGTATCCTCCTGCCTCAGCCTCCCAAATGCTGGGATTACAGGCATGTGCCACCACACCTAGCTCCACTCAGTTTTCCTCAACCTATTGTATTGTAGGAATTACAGTATTATGATTTTTGGTTTAATCAATACTTAGAGCTTACATTAGGAGTATTACGTAATCATTTTTAAGGCTGAGTTACATGATATACTAGGTTTTTTTTTTTTTTTTTTTTTTTGAGACAAGCCTTGCTATGCAGTTGAGGCTGGCCTTAAACTCACTATGTAGCCCAGATGGCCTCGAACTCATGATCCTCCTACCTCAGCCTCTGGAGTGCTGGGATTAAAGATGTATGCCACCACACCCAGCTATGATTGTATTTTTAAAATACAAAATTTCGGGCCGGTGAGATGGCTCAGCGGCATAAGCGCCTGCCTTGCAAGCGCGAGGGCCCGAGTTCGACTCCCGGATCCCACATACGAAAAAGGGGCCGGTGATATCGCTCAGAGGCACGGGCGCCTGCTGGTGCGCGAGGTCCTGAGGTCGACCCCCCGGTACCCACAAAAAAAAAAAAAAATAAAATAAAATACAAAATTTCTATTAGAGCAAATTTTCCCCTGTGGTTGCTAATTGCTTAATTTTCCATTTGCTTCATTTCCTATATGCTTATTTTTAAGTCATTTCCAAATTCAATCAGAACACTAATACACTTCTTCACGTGGTAAAATACATCAGGAAACTTAATGATCTTATTTTCTTGGAGACATCAGTTCTGGAGATTCCATTCTCCTGTCTCAATCTGTACTGGTTGCTTTTTAGTCCTGTTGCATAATTGTTTCCTTGGAAATTACCTTCACCTCATCCAGGGTATTCCCCTTTCTTTTCTCCAGTGTTGATTCTTTGTCTTCACTTCTCTTTCAATCCTTCTTCATGGTGGAAAACACTTTTAAGTAACGTTCTGAGAAACTACTCCATAGGAAGAAAACTTTGAGATCCTGGATGCCTGAAAATACTTTTTTCCCAGCTCTTTGCAATTTGTTTGATTGGTTGGCTTTATAAGGAATGGTAGTATAAATCGCCTTCCTTTGAAATTTAAAGATAATGCTCTCCCCCCATCACCAAGTATGACTGTGAAAAAGCCCAATACCATTTTCTATTCTCATGCCTGATCTATTGTCTGTAATGTTATTTTATCTGAAGGATTTAGGGTTTTTTTCTTTATCTCAACTATTCAGACATTTCAGGATTAAGTGCTTTTGTGTCTCTTTTCATTCATATTGCAAGGCACTCATTAGATCCTTTCAGTCTGGAAACTCAGGTCGTTCCATACTGTGAAAAGGTCTTTCTTTGATAATTCTACCTTTCCCCACCTACCTCCTTTTTTTCTGTTTCTTTAGGTCAGATGTTTGATCTCCTGATTTGATCTTAAGTATTCTTTTCTCTCATATTTTTAAATCATTTGTCTTTTATTCTTCTTTACAGTATTCTCAACTTCATTTTATCATCTTAAAATTTAAAATTTGTTTTTTTTACTTTATAAAAGTTCATTTTTTTCTATTTCCTTAGAAAAATAGCATCCTGTTTTTATTCGTGAAATCTTTCTTTAAGGATATCACTCACCATTCTCTTGAAATTTTCTTCTGTTCTGTCCTTTGGTTCTGGTTCTTGTATTAGTTTTCTCATTGCAGGGTCAAATTATCTGACAACTGCAAATTAAAGGAGGGGTTTATTGGGCTCGCAATTTCCGACGTCTCAGTCCATTGTCAGCTGGCTCCAAGGCAGTGGCATCCTGGCAGGAAGGTGTGTGTGGGGGGGGAGCAAAACTGCTCACTTCATGGTGACTGGGAAGCAGAGCAAAGGAACAGGCCAGGGATCCAGTGTAACCCTCCACGGCTCATCCAGACACATGCAGAAACGTGCTTTTACTAATCCCCCTGGGTGGCTTCCAGGCCAATCAAGTTGACAGCACAGTTTAAATGTCATAGTCCCCCTTTCTTGTTTGTTTTGATGTCTAATTTTTATAACTGCAGGTTTACTCAAAAGTGAGGTGATCCCCAAATGTCTCTGTACATTTAAGAATGAAGTAAGCAGCCAGACAAGGGAGAGAGACCCTGTCCAAAATAAAAAGGGATGAGGTTATAGCTCACAGCGAAGGCCCTGGGTTCAATCTTCAGTAGTCGGGATAGGAGTGAGGTGGGATCAGGGAAGAATGAGGAAAGCTACCTGAATGGCTGGAATTTGTGGATGGGTAGACTTCATTTTGATGTGATTAGCAGGGTATATGGCTGTTTTGGAAGATCCTCTTAGGAGCCATAAAAATATTTTTCCTTGGACAAGTCAATTTCCCTAGAAAGAAATCTTCCAATATTCTCTTTGAGGGATATAAATACGGACGACTTCTTACAGGAGCTGAGTGGGAAAAGTCTCCACAGTTAAGCATGTAGAATTTCACTTATTCCCTTTACCTCAATGTGCAGGAAGGCACCTCACTCAATATTTAGTTGTCCTTTTGTCATGCAGAACAGAGGTTCTCTACTTCAGTTTTGCCAGGGAGTAAATCTGATTGTATTTGGACTGGGGTAAACTATTACCCAGAAACTTGGTGGAAGAAGTAATCTGAGAATCTGGTCTACCTACTCCTACTGTACGTAGACTTCCCACCCAACAGAATTACGGTATACTGTTTTCAGCCGCTCTTCTTTCTCATGACCTCAGGGATCCCTGGGCCTTCCCTGGATTTCTGGCACATTTGGATCTGTATTTAGGTCATCCCGTGGAGTTTGGGGATAGAGCAGAGCTAAGTGTCTGAGTTCAGTACTGTGTACAATGTTGACCAAATCCACTGGTCTCATTCCAAACACACAGATTGTCCAACTCTACCCAGCCCTTCTAGGTCAGAATCTCTCAGAGTGAACACAGGTCTCTGAGTTTTTAAAAGGTCTTCGCCTGACTCTGATACCACCTCCTGAAATTGTTACTCCAGCACTCTCTGGCCCACACTTGACCAGCGTCTTTCAAGGCAATGAACCAAGGAAAAGGGAATGAAAGGAAGGACAGGCGAATTCTGAGAAAAATATGGCTTAGAAAAGGACAGGTCTTGCATAATTCAGAAACATTTTGAGAGGACATGACTTGACGAAGAATGCTGGTGGAAATATTTCTCAGTGCAGAGCAGGCCGGGAAGGTGAGGAAGGAGTGGTTGTGAGATGGTATTAATGGATCCCACATCAGGTTGGTGGGTAAGACAGAATTTTCTTCTTCCAGCTCTACTTCACCTTTCTTCCTTCCTCTCTCATTTCCTTACACAGATTTGTTAAGTAAGGGAAGCCACACAGCCATTTTGCAATTTGGAAAGAAGGGCCGGTGAGCTGGCTCAGCGGCATAAGAGCCTGCCTGGCAAGTGCGAGGTCCTGAGTTTGACTCCTGGTACCCACATAAAGGAAAAGCAGGGCTGGTGATATCGCTCAGCGGCACGAGCGCCTGCTGGCAAGTGCGAGGTCTTGAGGTTGGCTCACGGTACCCACATTAAAAAAAAAAAAAAATTGGAAAGAAAAAAAAAGTCATAAAGAAAACTTCACACAAATATGACCTCTAGTAATAACATTCATTCAGAAGAACAGTTTTCAAAATGAAATTAATTTAGACCTGCTGAAAAAAGATACTACAGCATGTACAGAATAAAGACATATGCTTTCAGTACTGCATACCACATTGCCATATTTTAGGAGTAGTATGTAAAAGTGGTTAGATAGTAGAGAGTTGCAAATCAAAGAAGTTGGCAGAATGGAGGAAAAGAAAAGAGGCACACATTAAAGAAGAGGGAGGCATAAATAGGAACTACTGAACTAAGATGACATACAGCCAAGATTCCTCTTGAAGCCCATGAAACACTTTTAAAGAGGAAGACAAAGGAGGGTGAGAGATGGGATGAGGAAAACATAGCACTAACCAAAAAATAAAGAACTTTAAAAATATTTTTTTCACTAATCATTTAGGTTTTATACCCACACTATTATATTTATTTGTCCAGGTAACTAATGTTATTAAAACAGACAAAATTTAGTATTTGAGAAAGTGGAATATAGACTAAGAACTTATTTGCATACAGCCAGATAGTACTGCAGCATTTCAAAACTCATGGTGGTACTTGGTATAGAGCTAAATTTTAATGAAAGAAGATAATAAATTGTGTGTTAACAGCTTCGAGATACATATTTCTCCAGGTTTTTTGGGAATGGTCAGTGTTTTATGAAGCCCATGGATCATCTAGACAGGAAATTATTTTCCTTCCTTCTTCCATATTCTCCCTACATTTATAAGACTTAAGGAAAGTTGTACAATATTTTTAGAAGCAGCTGAAAAAGACATTTATTAAACGTGTTACAATGCAAAGTGATAATTAGAGAAAAAATTTAAAACGAGGTGCTATAAGTTTTATCTGAAAGCTGCATAGTTTTTTTTTTTGCCATATTCATTTACTTCAAGTATATTCATGCAAAACTGGATTTCCCAGAATGATGCCTGGCACACGGTAGACGATTTAAGTATCCCGAGGTGAGCACTGAGTGAGAACCTGCGGACGAAACAGATTCTCACTGTTTTCAGACAGTGGGTTGTTCATGAGCACATGCGCACACTCAGAGTACACCAAACACGTCTATTTTCTATGTAGTTCAGGCTGGCCTTGAACTCACTTTGTACCCCAGGCTGGCCTCCAATTCGCAGCAATCCTCCTGCCTCAGCCTACTGAGTGCTGGGATTATAGGCATGCACCACCACACCCAGCTAAAACACTTCTATTTTCACCGTATCTTTACTTAAAGCTATTTTCTGCAAATATGTAACAACTAATTCACCAATGAGACATTTATATTCTCTTTTTATAAAGGTCAGGAAATCCTAAGGGTCTTGGGAAAGTTAAGCTTTGGTTAAGCAACGTCCAAAGCTGTATTTGGCTTCCCAAACCATTTAATGCCCAAACTTTCCCTGATATCCTTCATATTGACATGACATGTACCACAACACTTAATGTCCAGAGCAAATTAACATATTTTAAGGAGTATACTCACAGAGGCTTAGTTTGTACATAAAAGTACACATGTAACTTTATCATTTCTGATTCTATTAATATTTCTTTGTAGTTCATTGATAAGGTATCAACTAATGTGAGATTATTTTAGAGAACAAATTAAAAACTAAAAAAGAAATTACCTTCCTTAATTTCATTGTGTCAATATTCTGGGCAAAAGCATTGTTGGGGAAATATAATTAATAAATTAATAATATAATCTTCCAACCAAGAAATCCTCTCCGCAAGGGTAGTAGAGAGAAAACACTTTCTATCATCTCATAAGCATTAAACTAGAATGGTACCTATCACAGGCAATTCGCTATGAGATTGTAAAGACAGAAAGAAATATCATTTTACATAGCAGAGCAGAAACAGCCCATAACATACATATTTTCAAGATAAACAGTCCTCAAGTAAGAGAACTTGACAGGAGAGCTGGGGACACTGACCTCTGAGTAAGCCAGTTAGCTTTACCAGAGGAAAAACAAACTTCTTTGTCTGTACAATAGTAGGTAGTTTTGCTACTTGGAGCAAGGCACACTCTGACATTAGACGCCTACTGTTTACAGACCCTGGGGACACAGGGGTGCCATTAAGAAAAAAATGGTTCTGCAGGTTTTGACAGAGATATTCCTGGATCATAAATCTGCAAAAAATACCTATCTATCTTCAAGAGTTTATATGCATTTCAAAGAGGTAGAAAGTACTTAATAATTAGTTGTTAGAGGCAAAAAGGCTCTGAGAAAAAGAAAGGGAGGAAAGCTTTATACTCATTTTCAAAAGGGACAATGAAGTCTTTTTTTTAAACACTTGTCTTTACAGTATGTTTTGGTTTCTTGGTCTTTCAAGTAACAACAGAAAAGTCCAACTTAAAATTTATGTTTTTCTATGGGCAGGGGTTGTCCACTATGGTCAAATAAATAAGCCTGTTTAGAAAAAAAATAGTCACTTTTTTGGCTTCCACATAATTCAAAACTTTTCGAGGGGGAGGGTGGACATGGAGTTGGCATTAGATTTGCTCCAGGCAAATAATTTAGTTCAACCCATGTGTAAGATATGCTGCCTCAAAAAGCCTGCTAAAGGACCCTGGGAGGGTCAGCCCTCAGTGAGGAGCAACTCACATGTTACAGATCACCTAGTAATTTTAGTTCACATTACTCATTTCCCACCAAATTCTTTTGGTTAAGGATTCTTCAGGAAGGCCTTCAGTGGAAGAGCAGCATCAGTTTGGGTTCTTTACGTATTCTAGACTGTGGAAGAGGTTAAGGTTTCTTTTTCCTGGTGGTACTGGAATTGAACCCAGGGAGTACTGACCTACGTCGCCAGCAGCCGCCCCCCGCCCCCCGGTTTTCACGGAGACAGGGCCTCCCTAATTGCTCAGGCTGGACTCGGATCTGCAATCCTCCTACCGCGGCGCCTCAGAGAGCAGGGACGACAGGGCGAGCCGCCACACTGCAAGGTCTGCCTCCAGGGAACCGATCCCGGGAGCCGCTGTACACCTCAGTACAACGCCCACTGCGATTCCAGTACTGCGCGTACTGAGCACTGCGACTTACTTTCTTAGTCTCAGGCACTGGGAACACAGGAATGGTTCAGAATTTATTGGGAAAGAAAAAATAATTTTACAGGAATCAGCGTTACATCGGGTGCAACTAAAACGTGGGCACCTACGAGCAAAAAGTGGCTCAGGGCTCCCAGAGCTGCGGCTCCCGGGACCGCCCCGCACCCACGGGCGCGCTTCACATTCTCCTCACGCCGCCGGCCCCGCTTATCACCCCGGCCCGGGGAAGTGGCTGCGGCCAGGCGAGCCTCCGAAGTTTCCTGTGACGCTGCCGTCCGCCTCCGGCCCCATCCCGCCGTGGCAGCCCGGGACACTCACTGGGGCGGAGCGGCTGACCCAGGCGGGGCGCGAGACCCCGATCGGCGCGGAACGGGCCCGGAGGGCGGCGGCCGGGGTTCAACGCCCCCGCGCTCCGCAGCCCAAGGCCCGTGCGCCCACCGGGCCTCGAGCCAAGCACCGCCCCTCCGCGCCCAGACCCGGGCCGCGCCCCGCCCCCCGGGGGAAGGTAGAGGAGGGGCCTGGGGCCCGGCCGCAGCACCCGCCTCCCGTTCCTGCCCATTGGCTGAAGCCTCGAGGGTGCCCGGAGACCGGAGTGTAGCGGGATTGGCCACAGAGGATCCTGACAGCAGCGTCTATTGGCTGTGATGGTCCCCGTGACGCGGGGTGGCGACTGGCTCCAGTGTCTGAGGGGCTCCTGCTTGTCAGGTTCTAGGTAGGTACGTTTCGCGCCGCCGGCGGTAGGCGCTGTTGCCCGGGGCAACCCCAGGGGAGGGGGGAAGAGGAGGGAAGGCCAGCCTGGAGCGGGGGCAACCATCCCTGCCCGTCGGGGGGCGCCAGGGTGCGACCCTGGCGGCGGGTGCTGCGCGCAGGGCTCTTCCTCCGCCCTCAGCCACCCCTCATCCCCGCCCCAGGCTGCAGGGTCCCTTGCCCACCCTCCTGCCCGCGGCGGAACATTCCTGCTCCCGCTCGGGACGGGGCGCACACCCTGCCCCTCGAGGCCCGCCCCTCCCACCAGTCCGGGACCTGGAGGCTGAGGGGCCGGTGCCGGCGAGAGCGGGCTGTGGCGGGCGCTGGCCCCGCCCCGTCGCGGAGTCGGGGGGCTGCGGGGCGGGGCGGGGCCGGGGATCTAAGCCACCGCCCGCGCCCGCACCCTGTTCTCCACCAGCTCCTCTCCCGACGCCGCCTCCCGCCCTCCGGCACCCAATCCAAAGGGTCACCCCAGTCCCTTCCTACTTCTGGGGCCCTGCGGTAACCCCAGGTCCTCTGGATCCTCCCCCAAATTCCCTTGTCGGCTTCCTGCGTTTTAATGCCTTTCTCCGTGTCGCTGGGGGATGTTCTCCAGGGGTCTCCCCAGCAGATGCACTCCTGTGTGAAGCTAGTACCGTCCTGCAGTTTGTGCTCCCTGGGCTCCCTAGGGATGGGGAGGTGTTTGCAGGCACGTTCTGCTCAACTTTCTGCTTTAGAGTTTCTATTAGGATCAACTTTTCTGAAATACTCCCATTGGGATGGTGTTATAGGGCCAGGACACTTTTTGCAATAATTGGAGTTTAAGGTGGTTGCTTTGTACTCTCTACATTTGTGATTTTGCTGTTCAGTAGGTTATAATCTAGAATATAATTTGTTAAGTTTGCGGTAGGCTTTCATTTTCCTTCAACTTATGGTTTTAAAAAATGAAGATTTGTTCTTTTTTATTCAGAAGCAACTGCACATATTCATACTGGTCTCACTATCACTTTGACATAAACCATTCTAAAGCTGTACTATTATTTTCCCTTTCTCCAGATATTTTAATCTGAAGAAATTTCTGAAATGAAGTCGCAGTATATGAAAGTGTAACGGGAAGATCAATGAGGATAGACCATAACTATGTTAGTGATTAAAGACCAGAAAATAGTTTTCAACCCAAATTGGAATGAGAACAAGATTGAAAAAATTGCGAAATATAATTATCGCGCAGTGGTGTAGTCCTGATATACCTATGTGGGCTTTATGGATACTTTTTTTTAAGAGCCACAAGTTTGTCAGTTAACGTATAGGAAGGTTGAGTGTATCATTCATAATCTAGAAGTTTTTCCTGCTAGCGCTCTTGAGAGAAGGGAAACCTTTCCTCTGTTTTCTTCCATAAAAGACCTTTGCTGAAGATCTGTTTCTCTTCTGCACTGATGGTTGACAGCATTAAATACACACCGTCTAAGATTAGTTAGTGTCCGGTTAATGCAGCTTCTGCACTATTTCAAAGGTAGATGTCATTAGTCCAGAGGAAGAGTAATTCAGGCTGCTGATACACAAACCACTTTCGTTTCATCTTTATTATGTACTATAATTTAGGTCTGTGAACATTACAGATTTGGTAATTTTTTTCCTCCAGTATTTTAACAAGAAGAAATTCAAACTAACAAGAAGAAAGTCAAAAAATTGAGTTGCACCTACCACTTACATAGCAGTAACAGTTTTTACATATGGTTGTTACACAGTAAATATTAAGAGACAGGGGAACCCAAATATCAATTGAAAAACCAGTATAATATATATAATACCAAAATATTGTAGGGTGTTTACTTCTGTTTGTAAATGGGAAAAGTGCCTGTGCAAACTATAGTAATTTAATGATATGAGATTATTCAAAGTAATGTTATGAATGAGCAGGAAGCTATCTTTGTAACCAAGGCCCAAATAAGTAAATTGCATTTGGGCAATCAGAAGAAAAGAAATCTAATGAATTTATAGAAATAAAAATTTTGTTTTAAAACTGGACTTCTGGGCCGGTGAGTTAGCTCAGCGGCGTAAGCGCCTGCCTGGCAAGTGCGAGGTCCTGAGTTTGACTGGGTACCCGCATATAAAAACAAACAAACAAAAAACAACAACAAAAAAACTGGGCTTCTGTGTTAATAGACTAGTTTTGTACTTGATTTATAAATGAGCACGTTTTAGAGGGAGGGCCAAGGGATTATCAGTTATGCAGTGTTTTGATAATACAACAATAGAGTCAGTCTCACGTGTTTTGGAATAAGAGTGTATTTTTGTAATGGAAAAAACTTAGAAATGTAAGCTATTTTTGTTTTTAAATATGAACTGTTTTTTAGTAGAACTACATCCTTCGTAGAGACTGAAGTAACTAGAAAGACTGAGTATTTTGATAGTAGTCAGACAGAGCTGTCTTGGATGTTGTTTCATGGTGTTGATAAGAGAGTAATGCAGAACTTCATTATGTAATGAAGTAGAGTGGAAATGGGTATAAATTCACATATGTGTATATCGTATTTGTAATTTTTACATACTTAGGAAATTCCTGCACTCTAAGCATGTGAATCTTTTCAATTTCAGTAAATCTGTTCATACCTACTTCATTTATATAAATATTGAAATTAAGACGTATGTCTCAATCTCTGAATTGCCTCATTATTTTTCATTTGTCTTTGGCATGTTTATTTATGGTTAACGTATCATACCACTGAGAGATTAAAGGGAACAAACAGATCATAGTTTTGGAACTCCTAGTGGTAGATTGTTAATTTGGAAACAATGACACATTTAGATTTTAAAAACTTAATCAAAGCTCCAGATTTCCTTGCTCCCTTCCCTTCTTCCCTTCCTCCTTTTCCCCCTACTTTTATTTGATTATACAAATAAAATGCTTTAAAATTAATTGAAAGAGTTTATAGAGGAGTCACCAATACTTCTATAGTTAATACTTTGGAAAATAATTGAAACTTCCATTTCTTCTGTAATACTTTACAAATCATTGCGATTTTATGGACTTCCTTTCAGTGTATGTGCATTTGCATCTAAGCTCGTAGGAGTTCCTTAACTTAATACTCAGTTACCCTTCATTAGAACAAGTCTCCCACTTCTGGAGAAAAACAAGAGAATAGAGTACAGATTAGAGTCAGAACAAAGGAACAGACTCAGTTACTAGTCACTTTTTTCTTACTCCATGAAATACAGATATAATCCTAGTCTACCAGAGGAAACTGTTGTATGGCTGACAAAGTATGGAGTATGGAACCTCCCGAAGTTTGTCTTTGAAATTTCAAGTATCTAGTTGAGATGAAGTTTGTCTAGCACCTTTCTACCTAAATCTAAAGATATTTCCATGTTTGTGATATTACATATTAAGATTTTAAGAAAAGTCATGCTTGACTTAGAATTATGTCTTAGTCATATGTAATTATCAAACTATGACCCGTTTTCAGTCTACATCATCAGTATTTTAAGTTTGATAATTTTTTTTGTTTAGTAAGTATTAATTAGAAGACTGGAACTTTTAATGCAGGTGTTCCTTGCCAGATGGAAAGTGTAGTAAAAAGATTTACTTATTTTGGAGTCATACAACCTGTGTTTCAGTCCTGGTTTCTCTTCTTTGTGATTTCGGGCAAATTTCTTAATTTCTTTAAATCATAGTTTCTTCATCTATGAAATGGGGATGATAAAATTTCCTCATAAGGTAATTATGTAGGAGAAATGAGACAATATAGGTAAAATGCTTGAATTTAGGAAATGTTCAACCTTTGTATTTCAGTTCCTAGTTTTATCTTTCTTGCTGTTATTACGATTATGTTAAAATTCCTTAAGTTACAGACATAGGAAATTAAAATAATATACATGAAGTTTACTTAAATTGAATGGCATTTACAGTTGTATAAAATAATTATTAATATCTCAAGATTTTTTTATAGTTCTGAGGCTGTATCTCAGTAGAGATTGTCAGACATTTACTTTAAATGGATTTTAACCCTAGAATATGTCCAGTTTGTCTAGATTTCTGATTTATTTTCTTTTACCTTAGATTATCTGTTGTTGGCTGTTTCCCTAAATTCCACTCATTTAAACCGCAAGTATAGCCGAGCGTGGTGTCTCATGCCTATAATCCCAGCACTCAGAAGGCTGAGACAGGAGGATCACCTTGAGTTCAAGGCCAGTCTGGGCTACATGGTGAGTTCAAGGCCAGCCTGAACTACAAAGCGAGACCCTGTCTTAAAAAACCAAAAACCTGGGGCCGGTGAGATGGCTCAGCAGCGTAAGCGCCTGCCTGGCAGGCGCAAGGGCCCGAGTTTGACTCCCGGAACCCACATACGAATAAAAGGGCCGGTGATATCGCTCAGTGGCACGGGCGCCTACTGGCTCATGAGGTCCTGAGGTCGACCCCCGGTACCCACAAAAAAAAAAAAAAAAAAAGCCAAAAACCTAAGCCAACAAAAATCTCACAAATATTTGCTTAAAGGTGATACAGAAAAGGTGAATGTTATTTTAAAAATTTTCTAATTAGTGTTTCCCCTTTGAACCACATTTGTTTAGTCTGCTTAAAACTTAATTTTCAAATTTCATGATATTCTTAGTTGTATATTAATTGTGTGTTTTCCACCTCCTGATATACATGATTTTTTTTAGGGAACAGTATTTCTCAGATGTCCTTATTCCAGAATGTCTGCTCTATATAAGGTTGTAATTCTTAATTTAAACTTTTTTTGGGGGGGGCGCCGGGAATCGAACTCAGGACCTCGTGCTTGCCAGGCAGGTTCTGATTCTTCTTTAGTACTGGGAATCAAACTCATGACTTCGTGCTTGCCAAGCAGGCACTGTGCCACTGAGCTCTATCCCAGGCCATAGGTTCTAATTCTTGGAAGAATACAGAGTTCAAATGCAGAGTCGCCTATAGTATATTGGGTATACTAAAGCAAGCACAGAGTTAGAAGCTAGTAGTTGAATTACACAGCCTTTATTGTGTCATCCAGCAATAAACAAAGGTTTTGTGCTGTAAATCAGCTATTCTCAATATTTTTTCCCATCCAAGTGCAAGCTATTTACAAGTGTAACATATTCCAATGTGCAGTTTTCTGTCATGCCAGCTGTAATTCCATCTCTTCCTCTCCCTCTCTGGGAAGCGTATCAGAATGCAAGTGTTGACAGTAACATCACTGCGGCCGTAAATTCGAATCTACTCTGATTTATTGGAGAAAGTGAGTCATTAAAAATATGTATAACTATTATTAGCAATAAATACTTGAGACAGACCTTATCGTCTATAGTTGAGACCCAGAGTACTTCGACATTTTCCTGAAATGAATGCTTCTCCAGTTGTTTTAAAAATCGTTCTTGTAATGCTATAGGAAAAAAGATTATTACACAAATTTTATATTGATAATAAAGAATTCTGCATTTAAAAGTTAAAATAACTGTCAGTGAACATTTAAAATATTTGAATTACAGCACCACAGGCTTTATTCTAAATCAAATAACATTAGTGTAGAAACATTGAGATTAGTTTTTCAGTATAAATTATTTTACCTACAGAAAGACTATGTATTTAAATAGTGGGACTAACAGTTTTAGGAGAAGGGGAAACTTTTTCTTTTTGGAGACAAGTTCTTGGTATGTAACCCATGCTGGCCTTGAGCTCAGGATCCTCCTGCCTCAGCCTTCTCAGAGCTGGGATTATAGGTGCATGAGATGATCATGTGATTTTTGTCCTTGCTTCTGTTTATGTAATGTATTACATTTATTCATTTGCATATGTTGGACCATCCTTGCATCTCTGGGATGAAGCCTACTTCATCATGATGTGTGATCTTTTTGATGATTTGTTGCATTCTGTTTGCCAGTATCTTGTTGAGGATTTTTGCATCTATGTTCATTAAAGAGATAGGCCTGTAGTTTTCTTTTTTGGATGGGTCCTTCCCTGGTTTGGAATTAGGGTAGTACTAGGTTCCAGGAATGACTTTGGGAATACTCCTTATCTTTTAATTTCATTAAAGAGTTTGAGGAGTATTGGCGTTGTATCTTCCCTGAAGGTTTTGTAGAATTTAGTAGTGAATCTATCAGTTCCTGGGCTTTTCTTAGGTGGTAGGTTTTATATTACTGCCTCAATTTTATTGCCAGCTTTTGGATATTTACCTACACATGTAGTAATTCTGCCGGAGAGGATCATTGAAATTAGGAGAGTCTAAGCTTGTACAGGCTGCTGGCACATCTGCCATCCTCCTCGACAGAAGAAGAAATATTCATTAAGGAAAGCACCCTCACAGGAAAGTGGGAAGGCTGCTTTAGGTTTATTATCATAGGATATAAATAAAGTATCTCCAGGGAGGGATAGGAGAGAGGGTCATTTCTCCAAAGGTCTTTGGAGGTCTCTATCCAAAGGGTGGAAGGTACCACTCTAGCTTCCAAGTTTTTCTATTATACACATATCTTTGCACTTTTTGCTCAGAAGTCCGTAACTGTTCAGGGACATGAGAAATCCAGAGAAAATCGTTTCTTAATAGTAATTCTAAATTTCAGAAGCTACATCTGTTCACACTTGAACTTAGATTTAGGGGTAAAATGTTTTCAGAATTTTATCCATTTCTCTTTCAACTCTTGGCACTTTCTCTGTGTTGGCTCATTGTCAAGTAGGCACTTATGTTCTTTCAGTTGAACTACTTCAGCTGAAAAAAGAACTTTATTTCCTGATTAGTTCCTGTAAAAATGTTGGGGGTGGTAGGTATGTAGCTGAGTCGTAGAGCACTTGCTTAGCATGTGCGAGTCCCTGGGCTTGATTGCCAGTACTAAAATAAAAAGAAAAATGTTGGGCAACATCCAGACTTACCTATCCAGTTTGGGTCATAAACCCCTTCCTGAACTACTGCTAAGGGGAAGAAATATGCTGGTTCTGAAGACCTGCACTGTGTGCCTACTGCAGAAACTTCAGGGTGTGAATGATTAGTGCCACCCAGGCCACACAGATTGATGACAAGAGAATGAAATTTAGCAAAAGAAAATTCCTTGTGTTACCTAAAAGGTATTGTCCTTATCAGAACTCACCAAAGATTTCATACACAAAATTGAAAAACATGTCATAATTACTTTCTAGTGAAGCTTAATCTTCCCCCACCAACCTAATTACACAGGCTCTCATCCTGTTTTCCCCCATCTCAGATCCCCTTCCCATCTCCACAAAATCTACCTCCCTATTTCCTATTTTATTTTGCTCTTTAAATTATTTGTATTTTGAGTTACTCATATAAGAGAAACCAATATTTAATCTTCTGTGTCTGATTTATTTTGCTTAGCATTGTGGACTCAAGGTAACTCAAATTTATCTCTGTGGCTGAGGAGTATTCCATCGTGTGTCTATACATTTTCTTCGTCCATTCATCTGTGATGGGCATATAGGCTGCTTCCATAATTTAGCTATTATGAATTGGGCCGCTATGAATGTGGTATGCATGTATCACTGTACTATGATGTCTGTAACTCTTTTGGGAAGATACTGTAGGTATTGATGGTTCAATGGAATTTCTACTTTTAGTTGTTGATGAATCTCCATACTGATTTCCATACTGCTTGTATTAGTTTACATTTCCAACAACAAAGGATTTCTTTTCCTCCATAGCCTTGCCAGCATTTCTTGATTTTTGATTTTTCAATGATAGTCTTTCCTGCTGGGGTAAAATGGGATCTCATTGTTGTTTTGATTGTGTTGTGTTAATGGCCAAAGATGCTGAGCATTTTTGGAAAGGTGTGTTCTTGTCACCTCCCTTCTCTCTGCTTCCTTGCTGCTATGCGATGAGCAGCTTTCCTCTCCCCTGCCCTTCCTCCACCAGGCCCTGTCCACCTTGGAGCTGAGCCCACTGGAAACTGTGAGCCAGATGAACCTCTCCTCCTCTAAGTTGTTGGTGTTGGGTACTGTGTCCCAGTTGAAGTGACTAATAAACTTGCCAAATCCAGAAGGAAATAAAAATGCTTGTTTGGAGGCAAAGAAGGAATCCTATGGAAATGGACAAAACATTAGAGGAGTAAAAGACTTGTATCAGACCGTGACAGACACACTGCGTTTGCTTAGTTTCCTGACCACAAGGAAAGGAGTGATCTTTCTGGTAACCTTTACGAAATGTCATTTAATTCATGTGAAAGTCAAGGAAGCAGGGGAAAAGACAGGAAACAGAATAGGCAAACAAAAAAGAAGAGTTTGGAAGAGGAGGGGAGCTGATGATAAACTAGGAAATCAGGATTAGATACAGGAAAGCACAAGGCAAAAGATGAGAAACAAATGGGGTTGTGAATGGCACAGTTGGCTCTCTGTGGCTTCTGCCACTGTGGATTCAACCACCTGTGAATCAAAAATATTCTTCAAAAAACTGCATCTGTTCTGAAGCAATCCCGCATGGGTACTGAGGGATGATCGTGTGTTGAGGTCAGTGATGAAGAAGAGAACCAGTGACGAAGGGACATCTTAGAAGATCTGCACTTTCAAGGATGGAGGGGAGAACTGCCAATTCAAGGATCATACTTTGGCATAGAAAAACATGAAGCAGAGGAAGTGTGTGTTTGCTGGGAGAATCTTTCTCAGACTTCCTTCAGTTTTTGCAAATATTTTTGCTTACATACTTAATTACTTCTTTAGGATGTAACAGTTTTTTTTGTTGTTGTTGTTTGTTTTTTTGAGACATGGTCTCACAATGTAGTTTAGGCTCGCTGAACTCACTATGTAGCCCAGCTGGACTGGAATTCCTGGTGACCCTTCTGTCTCAGCCTCCTGAGTGCTGGATTGAAGACATACGCCACCATTCCTGGCTGTAACAGCATTTGAACAAATGTAGTCCCTTGTTGCTTTTGATGTGTTTTAAGCTTGAAGTTAGTTTTACTTTGTGAAAATGGAGAAAAACAAGAATTACATCTTCAAAGTGGAGAATAGGAGGCAGAGAAGGTAAAGTACGTTACACATAGGGACATTAGAGAAAAGCGAGAGTGAGCAGTGACTGGACAGGTAAGTATGGAATTCTTGTTGTAGTTTGGGGAATCTGATAAACTGACATAGTTAATTTCCAGTAATAGCTTACTATCCTCCATGTATACATTTTTTCCTTTTTCTCTGTTGTGAACAGTTCTGACTCCTTGAATTTCTTCTTGTAGCTCATGTCTTTTGGCTAGACCTATGGTCATTCCTGAGACTTCACTGCACGTTGCTCAAGTGTCTTCTTCATCCCTAATGTGTAGATACCTCAACATGGACCTGCTACTTTAGCTGAGACACAGCCAGCAATGAATAGTAGTAAGGTAGGATCATTTACTGTTCTTCATTAATTAAAGCATTTTTTTTTCTCTCTGAAACTAACAGTTTTGATTGTGTAGGGTTTTTTTTTGTTTTTGTGTTTTGAGATACAGTTTTGCTGTGTAGTCCAGGCTTACCTGAAACTTGCTATATAGCCCAGGGTGGCCTCAAACTCTAGCTCAGTGATGGCGAATCTTTTAGGCGAACCTTTTAGAGTTTCAGTGATAACAAATAGCTGGCTGTGGCATGTGTACCATACGTTCATCACCACTGCTCTAGATCCTCCTGCCTCATTCTCCTGAGTGCAGGAATGACAGGCATGTGCCACTGCACCCAGCTTGTAGTATTCCTTATGTGAGATTATTCTCCTATTTTGGAAGGCTGCTTTCATTTTATATTTGTGCTTATATTTTGCTTGTCCTTTATGTTAATGAACTTTATCTTACTTGTGATATCATTGTTATTTTTTTCAACTAATACGATCAGCGGAATCCCAATCTGTATTATTTCCCCAGCCTGTGTGCCTACCAGTCCTAGATTCTCAACTGCCCGCATCATTTGTTTTGTTTTTCTTGAACATTTACCCTTCCTTCTGCTTTCTGTATTTCCAAAAAGGACTCTGAGGTCATATGATATTAAACCAATAATTAATTTAAAGACATATAAAATTCAATTCAGGGAAAAAAGTATTTTTTAAAAATAATTTTATTGGTACATTTTAGAGATACATAATGACAGTATTTGTCATAGGGAATTTGTACCTGCCCATGATATATCTTGATTCTCCCTTTTTCCCCAATTCCCTCCCCTCCCTTCAACCCTTCTTCCCCTTCTTATTTACAAAATTGTTTTCCTTCTATTCTTTTTTCCCCCTTCTTTCCTTATCCTCTCCCACCTCCCTTGTTCCCCTTCCCGTCTGAATATTTTCTACTTATTCCCCTTTGTCTATAATGCATTTTGGCCCTTGTTTACCCTTTTGGTTTCTCACACCAGAGAAACAATGCGATATTTACACATGTGTGTGCGATTTATTTCACTTAAGAGTATGGTCTCAAGGTGTATCCATTTAGCTAGAAATGTCTCACACTTGTCCTTCTTTATGGCACAGTAGTACTCCATTGTACAAAAAAGTACTATTACATATTACACATTTTTCAGATGCTTTATTTCCAGTGGTAGTGTTATTTGTAGCATTGTACTTAAATTTCTTTTAGTAACATAACCATCCTATGGGAATGAGTTCTCTAAAAGGTTTCGGTATACTGTATCAGTATACAGAATTGCTCAAAAGCCAAAAATCATGAAGTCATCCCGAGTATATTCTTTTTCTGCTTTCACACACAAAGAATCCCAAAGTGTCATGAATTCTGAATCAGAAGAAATACACCTCATTCATTCATCTTTCCCTTGTTGTTCGCATCCTGCTTTAGCTCCAAAAAGGTGGCTTTCGTTTTTGCTCCAGCTTGTCCTTTTCTCACAGTGCAGCTAACATATTATTTAGAATAAAGCATGAAGCTTATTTTGCCAAACTTTTCAAAGCCCTGTTTGACTTTTAGTTAATTATGAGTTTAATTTTGTATCACCTCAGAGTCTTTCTGGAAGTGACAGTAATTGGTCTGGAGTTTCACACTGAGTCTGAAGCCTCCTTTCCATTATTGTCTTTAAAAAAAAAAACAGTTCTTTTAGCCAGTCTGAAATCTTCCCAGACTGTTACCCAAAGTTCTGATAGTTTTATTAGTATTTTATTTTGGAAAATTTCCAGCATACTGTCATTAGATGTATATCATATTAAGCTCATTTGAAAGTATCTAGCTTGTCTAAACACCTAGGAAATTCATTTGTTATCTTTTGGTTTTGTGGCTTTATCACAGCATATTTATATTCAGCCTCTTTGAATTTATATTTTTGGTACAAACTGAAATTGCATATATATTGAAATAAATCTTCCCAATTCTGTATTCCTTATTTCTTCTAAGTTTTTTTCTGAATAGTTTTTTGTTTCTTTTCTGAAAAAATTTTAAGATGTTTTTCTCAAAAGAGCAGAGTTAATATTATTTGTGCTTTATGTGAAAGGCATTTGGCTATTTTATTTTATTTTATTTTATTTTTTTTTTTGTGGGTACCAGGGGTCGACCTCAGGACCTCGCGCGCCAGCAGGCGCCCGTGCCGCTGAGCGATATCACTGGCCCCTTTTTCGTATGTGGGTTCCGGGAGTCGAACTCAGGCCCTCGCGCTTGCCAGGCAGGCACTTACGCCGCTAAGCCATCTCACCGGCCCCATTTGGCTATTTTAAATCCTTTATTTTTTTTTATCCTTTCAGTCCTGTGAGTTTTTTCACTTTGTATTTGGTTATCTTTTGAGTTTTAGAGCTAGAGGTGGTACAGTAGTAGAATAGTGGTATCTAATAGCTGGAAAGGACCTAAATTTTAGGTTCATTTGTTATTTTTTGGTTTTGTGGCTTTATCCTAGGATATCCTCCACTTTTCTCTTTCAGCTGGGAACTTAGAGAGGCTATGTGACTGTCCCAGGATCACACGGCAGATTTTCATGATTTTGGAGACGAGGGCCGCTTGTATTCCTCATGCTTAGGCAAGCATGCTTTCCTCGCGTGCTTTCTGTCTTCCACCCCTTCAATCTTTCATTCTGACAGTGTTCAACATTGCAAAAAAGCGAAGATGGACAACAAATAAAGGCAATGACTCACATTGCCTTTCATATTTATATATATTTAAAACCATTGAAATTATATTAAAGACATCATGATAATTTAAAATTTTTAGCATGTGTGTCTTTGGGAATATGGATACCTTTCTGCATAATCATAATACTGATACCGTACATAAGAAAATTTAATATTAATTTAAGAATATATTTATTTTAGACCATTTGTGCTACTATAGCAAAATACCGCAGACTGGATAACTTACAGACGACAGAAATTTCTCAGTTTTGGAGACTGGAAAATCGTAGATCAAGGTGCTGGCAGGTTGGGTGTCTGTGAAGGCCTGTTCCTCACACAGGGCGCTGTCTGCGTGTCCCCACATGGTGAAGGGATGGCAGTGGAGAGGCTGTTGTCCGAAGCTTCTGTAACAGGAGCTTTGATCCCATCCATGAAGTGGCACTTTCATCTCCCTAGGGCCACACCGCTTAGCACACCGTGTTGGGGTTAAATTCCAACATATGAATTTGGGACGGACCTAGACATTCAAACCATGGCAATGCTAAATGGAAAGGTCTGCATTTACTCACTTACAAGTCCAATGATTTAAATACAGGATGAGCAAAAATTGCAGTTTTTTCATTAATTTTTATAACAATATAACGAGAAATATAAAAGACAATTTTATCAAGTTTATTCAATAATTTTGCTGTGTATGGTATACCTTAAAGTGTTCAATACACAGCACAATGTTACCATCTGGACAGTAGTATCTAGTCTCTTTCTGAATTCTTTTTGCATTATTGTCTTTCTTTGAACAACACACTTTACACTGTTGTGTTGGCCTTTCCTTTCTGTGGGTGCAATAATTTCAATAAAATGTCTACCCACTAAATGTAATGGGTAGACATTGTTGTGTTTTGCTGTCTCTCACATATTTCATTTATTTGGTCTATTGGACCTGATCTAAATTGTAAATGACTTTTCGAAACCCCTTGTTTTGAATAAAAAACAAACGAATTCCATATTGTTTGATCCAGAAGGTGCATAAATATTTTATAATATTTTTTTCCTCGCTGTTTGATTACAAGATAGCTTGTTAGATGTTGGTCAACTCTATCAACACCATCCGTAGAATTATTATAATAATTGAGCACTGTTGGAATTTTTTTAGTTTCATTTTTTCTGTCAAGTTCTGTCATTTCTGTATTATGAATAGTTGACAATAAGGAGAGATCTTTTTTTATTTTTCCATTTTATAACACAGACTTTTCCTCTCTGATATGCTAATATTTCTCCTTTTTTCAGTATTTTCTTTTGCAGATCTGGCACTTCCTTCCTATTCATTCTCAGTGTCCCAAACATGTTCATTTTGTGTTGTAAAAGAGTATTACTGAGTTCTGGAGAAGTATAAAAATTATAGGTGATATATTTATAAGAGTTTTTATAAATTGCAGCACAAAATTGTAGATTATTTTTCACAAATAAACAAGAATTAGTAAAAGATAATAACCAGAACTTATTATTAGATTTCACTAGAAGCAAACATCAAAGGTGAGTACAACATTCTAAATTAAAAAGTATGCAAAAAATAGTAGATATAAAACAGATGTATGAGTATGTCTCTTGCAAACAAGAATCGACTGGTTGAAATGACACCTGCCCGAGCAACGCTCAGGATAGTCAGTACGTGAACAAACATGCTGTCTGAGTGATGCTCAGGGTAAACTAGTAAGTGGTTAAGGTCTCTCCGATTGTCCCTAAATTTTTTTGAGTATTTTTTTTTAATTTTTAAAAATTTTTTTATCTAGGATTCAGTCAGGTTTCATGCATTGTCTTTGGTTCTTAGGCTTTTGTTTTGTTTTGTTTTGAGACAGGGTTACTGTGTAGTTCAGACTGGCTTTGAACTCACTATGTAGCCCAGGCTGGCTTCAAACTCACAGTGATTCTCCTGCCTCAGCCTCCCAAGACCTGGGATTACAGGTGTGCGCTACTATGCCTGGCAGTTCTTAGGCTTTTTTTATTCTCTTCTATTCTCAAATAGTCCTCTGGTTTTCTTGTTTGTTTGTTTTTTGATTGCTCATGATCTGTATTTTCTTTTAAAATAATTGAATTTGTGGATACTTAATGTCTCTTTTGGGAGTTGTTCTGGTTTTTAGAACATTATTCATCCAAAACTTGTTTGCAGCTTGCTTTTTCTTTCCAATTCTCTGAGGTTGCTAGAGATAAAATTGTCAGGGGTTTTTTTTTTTTTGAAATATCAGTCCAACTTTAAATGAGTTTGTTTTTTCATTTGTTTATATTAAGTTTAAGATAAGAAATAGAAGATTTATGTTATATTTGATTCACTGGCACTAGTCAGCATTGAAATTCAAATTAAAAAGAGAAGTCTACAGTAGTTCTGCCTTCATTGTCTGTCTCCACCTTCTATCCAGTTGGTTATATCTAGGAATGTATATCTAGTCACTGTGAATATTACAAAGCAGCAACCTAAGGCTTTGTCTTTGAAAAATGCACAATTTTAAGTGAGAAATACATTAAAATGCAAATAATGTATAAGAAAGTTAATAGATACAATCAGAGCTTGGCACAGTACACAAGCTTTAAGTACTTTCTGTCTCTGGTACTTGTGTTAGCTGTCATTCAGTGAGTATTCTTTCTTCCTTACTTTTGAGTTGTGCATATTGGGTTTTCTTCAATAATCGTATATAGGAAATAGTTTGCTTTTTTAAAGGAGTTTTCACTGAGGGGAGAATCACATTTTGGTTGAGAGGAAAGAGAAGATTTCAGTGAGGAAGGGACTACTATAAATGTTTTAGGGAGGCCTGTGAAGCTTTTTCCTCCTCTTTGCTTCAACCAGGCTTAGGCTATACCTCTCATGTGCTTTTACTATATTTTATACCAATATCTTTTCTATAATTATTGTTGTGCATTAGAATTACTGCTGCTTCTACTAAGCTCCCTGAGGTTGGCACCAGTATTTCCCCCTGCCCCCGTGATGGGGATCAAACCAAGGGCTTAGTGCATGGTAGGGAAGGGCACTATCGGGGAGCTACAACCTCAGCTCCAGGACCAGTACTTCTTATCTCTGTGTGTTCAGGATGTCACTCAGTGTCGGCATAGACATTTAATAAGTGCTTATCTGGTGAATAAATGAATAAATAAAAGTCTTTGACTAAGAAATAGTGCAAAAAGATAAGAAAACCTTCGCTGGGCACCTGTGGTAATGGTTAGTCTTGCAGTTAGATTGATTGCTTGCTGTGGTGCTCAGAGCGAGGTGTTAGGAGGAGTCTGGAATAAGGAACAGGGAGGAAATTGTTCCAGTGGAAGCCAGAAGCGTTCACTGAGAGCAGTGCAGATATGTGTTATGGGTACGCAATTGGGAGATTTTTCAGAGAAGTAGCTATCATAATATAAATACTTTTGTCATTTTATGAAATAGAATGAATATATTCAAAAGAGAAATAATTTTAAATGTTAAACAATTAATAATTAGAAATCATACTTTAAAGTCATGAAAATGTTAATGTTATCTAGGATTTCTTTTTAACATTCATTAGAAAGTCTGAGAGAATAGTGTATTAGGTTCCCAATACCTTTTACCCACCAAACTTCAGCAGTTTTGTTAGTTTTGTTTTATCTCTAAGACTGGAGTGTTTGTTTCTGGAATATTTTAAAGCATTATGTCATAAGTAGTTATTTTGCAAAGTACTCAAGTTTCCCAACTGCCTTTTTAAAAAAATTGAGGTAAAATTCACATAACATCAAACAAACCATTTAAAATATACAATTCAGTGGCACTTAATACATTCATAATGTACAAGTGTTATCTCTGATTCCAAAACATTTTCGTCACCCTGAGAGAAAGCCCTGTACACATTGGGCACTCATTGTCTGTTGCCCTTTTTCCCTAGTCCATGCAAACCACCTGTATGCTCTATGTATTTATCTATCCTGGATGTTTTATGTTAATGGAATCATATAATATGTGACCTTTTGTGTCTGGCTTCTCTCACTTAGCATGTTTTCAAGGTTCATCCTTGCTGTAGATTACATCCGTACCTCATTATTTCCTGTGGCTGAACAATACTCTGTTGTGCCAGTATTCCACATTTTCTTAATCCATTCATCCACTGATGCACATTTAGGTTGTTTCTCCCTTTTGGCTATTGTTATTAGTGCTGTTATGAATGTTCATCTGTAAGCTTTTATTTGAACACTTGTTTTCACTTCTTTGGGGGATGTATCCAGGAATGGGCTTGCTGGATCATATGGTAATTATATGTTTAATTATTTGAGGAACTGCCAAATTGTTTTCCACTGAGGCTAAATTAGTTTATATTCCTGCTAACAATGCGTGAGGGTTCCAGTTTCTTCACATCTTTACCAATACATGTTATTTTCCAATTTTTGATTATAGCCATCCTGGTGTACATGAAGTGGTATCTTATGTGGGTTTGATGGGCATTTCCTTAATAACTAGTGATGTTGAGCATCTTTTCAGGTGCTCAATGACTATCCATTTACTGTGCAGACATGTCTATTCAGACATGTTTGGCTCATTTAAAATTAGGTTATATGAATGCTAATTTTATGTGTCAACTTGACTGAGCTAAGGAATGTCCAGATAGCTAGTAATACATTTCTGGGTGTTGTCCGTGAGGGTCTCTCTAAAGAGATTAACATTTGAATCAGTGGACTGTGTAGAGATCTTCCTCACTGTTGTGGTCATCTAATTTTCAAGGGTCTGAGTAGAACAAAAAGTCACAGGAAGGGTAAATTTACTCTTTGTGCTTATGCTGAGACATCTGTCTTCTCCAACCCTCAGACATTGATGCTCCTTATTCTTGGTCTTTTGGCCTCAGATCAGGAGTTATGCTGTTGTCCACCCCTACCTCATTCTCAGACCTTTGCACTGTGACTGAATTATTGGCTTCCATGATTGCATGAGCCAATTCCTACAATAAATTTCCTCTTATGCATGTCTCTATATCTCCTGTTAGTTCTGTTTCTCTGGAGAACCCCAACACGTTTTTGTCTTACTGTTGAATTGTTAAGAATCTTTATGTTCTGAATACTAAACTCTTATGCACATTGTAATAACAGATACATGGTGTATAAATATTTTCTCCAGTTCTGTGAGTTGTCTTTTCAATTGATTGATAGTATCCCTTGATGCACAAAAGTTTTTAATTTTGTTAAAGCTCAATTTATTCATTTCAAATTACCATTGTTTTTCCTGATTCTATCTTGCCTAGCTTGCTCTCAGGACTTACTGGAACTTTTGAGAACTCTCAATTTCTATCACCATCCATCTTCGTGGTGTCTAATTCTTTTTAATGTGTTGTCAAATTCTATTTGCGAGGATCTTAGTGAGAATTTTTACATCTGTGTTCATCAAGAATATTGGTTGGTAGTTTTCTTTTTTTTGTTTAATACGTAGCCAATTTTGGTGTCAGGGTAATGCTGCTTCATAGAATGAAGGAATGGAAGCATTCCTTTCTTTTCTTTCTTTGGGATTTTAAGAAAGTTTTTAACAAACAACAATGACTTGAAAAAATAGGAGAATGTGTGAACAAAACTTGGTAATTTAGGATTTACTTTTGTAAAAACATGTTGACAAATATTAAATGTTATATTTGCAGTTTGAACATTACAACATAAATAGAAAGCGCAAAACATCCTCATGCCTAAATTGGATTTAGGTATTATTTTGTATTTTATAGAAAGGAACTTTCAAAGTTTCATCAATGCTTTTGTCATATGTACTATTCTTCCTTACCAACATGTTTAGTGAGATTTAAAAAGCTGATGTTAAAGTAGTTATTTTTTTTCTTGGATATTCTAAAACATGACATTTTGAATTAACCTTAAATTTTAGGACATGAAAGATATACAAATAGAGTACACAAGAATATTTTTAAAGTAACTAGAGTAATTTTGTTTATAGATATGACGAATACCTTTAATTTTCAGATATTAAAAAATGAAGAAGATCCTATGCAACATAAAACATATTTTGGGTCAAGTTATCTCTTAGTACAAATAATATATGTCAATCAAATTTTATATCAAGTTCATAAAAGCATTAGAAAAATTTGCATTTTATAATTGTTGAAACAGTGCATTTATGTAGTGGAAGAAGATACAAGATTAGTTACAGGGACAAACAAACACAAATCTCAAACCATTCCAATTCCTAAAATAAGAAATTTGAAAATTAAAAACTTTTCACTGTTGGTTAGAAAATATGCCTTACTCATATTCTAAGTTCATTTTACTGCTTGACATATAATGTAATATTTAAAAAGACTGTAGTTAAATTATTTAATAATATTTATAGACTGTTACTTCTCTGGATAGACATGTTTCACCTAATAGTTTTCAATTAAGAAGAAAAAACTTGATAGTTTTTTTTTTTTTTTTTTTTTTTTTTTTTTTGTGGGTACCGGGGGGACGACCTCAGGACCTCGCGCGCCAACAGGCACCCGTGCCGCTGAGCGATATCACCGGCCCCTTTTTGGTATGTGGGATCCGGGAGTCGAACTCGGGCCTTCGCGCTTGCAAGGCAGGCGCTTACGCCGCTGAGCCATCTCACCGGCCCAAAACTTGATAGTTTTAATCACAATTTCAGATGGATTAATTGGCAGGTTGATAATTTATTCAGTAATTTATATGGCATAAAGACCAACGAGGGGCCAGTGAGATGGCTCAGCGGCGTACGCGTCTGCCTGGCAAGCGCGAGGGCCCGAGTTCGACTCCCGGATCCCACATACGAAAAAGGGGCCGGTGATATCGCTCAGCGGCACGGGCGCCTGCTGGCGCGCGAGGTCCTGAGGTCGATCCCCCGGTACCCACAAAAAAAAAAAAAAAAAAGACCAACGAAAGGATAATCTGCTCATTGGTCACTGTGCAATTCTGCCCTTTAGTAATACTAAGCCAAGAGTCTGACAGTCCGCTCATTTGGGTTACATGTTTCCATGTGTGCTGTTAGTCAACAAAAAAAGTATTTCTAATATGGTAAGCCTTTTCTATTTTCTTTCTGTTTTTTTAAAGAGCAGCTCAATTTTTGCATAAGATTGGAAGAACCGTGGTTAGGAAATCTCACTAGAGGATTGGAACGTTACCTACCTTGTACTTCCCCCAGTCTCGTGGATATGGATGTTAGGATGTAGGGAAGGTGTGGTTTCTACTCAGAGCACCGTTTGTGTGGAACCAGGTTTCAGACATGTTGGAGTTGGAGGTTAGAGATTTGAAGTTTATTTACAAATGGAAAGGAATTCCAGAGGAATAACGCAAATGTAAATGGGGTAGGAGTGAGGATTAGGTCTTCCTTTTAGGGAAAAACTGAATTACTCAAAAAGCCAGGAATGGAACTGACTTTCTTTCATGTTCTAAACAGTGGCACAAAAGTTTGTCTAGGCTGGGTGTGATGGCACATGCCTATAATCCCATCACTTGGGAGGCTGAGGCAGGAGGATCACTGTGAGTTCCAGGCCAGTGTAGGTCACAAAGTGAGTTCAAAGCCAGCCTGAATTGCATAGCGAAACCTTGTCTCAAAAAGACGAAAATAAATAAATAAATAAATAAGTAAGTGAGTAAAAAATAAAAAGTTTGATCTGGGCTCCTTGAGGAGTTGTGTCACTGCAGGGACTGGTTATGGCTTACTTTATTAGACTTATGACTGATAAAACCTTGTTACTTGCCATTTTGTTAATCTATTTGAAAGTACAAATGGGATTGTGAAATTATTTTGACTTTTCTACACATTGTTATTCTCTTTGGGAGAAAGAATTTGGCCTCAATTTGGAAACTAAACTTTTTAATAATTGTTCATGTAGGAAGGATGAAAGATTAAGAGGGATCTAGATATATTTTTAGAATTTAGGGCTTATAAGATGCTATGAATTATGCTCACACTTAATCTTTTAAACCTTTTATTCTGTTGTTTTTCTTTAAATTAGCAGTGTGTGTGTATTTGTGTGTGCGCATATGTGTGTGTTTTAGTAAACATGTTTCCTGTCTCCCATCTCTGTACCTTTGTTCCAGTTGAAACTTTTACTTAGAAAGTCCCTCTTCTCCACTCCCTGCCCTCCTATCTTCTTTCTTTGCCATGCTTTCCAGTACTAATCATTACTAGTCATTACTGACTTCTTTAACATGTCTCTTCAGTGCTAGACACATTCATCTCCTCTAACCTTCACAAGAACCCTCAAAGTAGATATTGTTATCTTCCCTTTAAAGATAAGAAAACAGAGCCTCCAGAATGCTGATTAAAATGCACTCACATGCTGTTAAATAGTGGAGTTAAGATTTGAACCCAACTGTTTTTTCCAAAACCATACACCTTTGCAGATAAACATGAATTTCTTTGTCAGTATCCCCCGGGCTCACCTGAGAGGGTCATTCAGTCTGCCCAGCGCCTGAGTTAGCTGTACTCCTCCTTTCCACCATCTCTTTGTAGTACTTTTCACCTCGTGTTTTTATATTCGGTCAAGCCTTTCTTTGTGGGCCTTAAGGATGCCATTTGGTCTTCCTCAGTATTCTCATTGAGTTTATAACAGTCTGTATTTGTGTCTTGTTGAATTATATGGCATTTATTTACTTTTTTCCGTGTTGGTTATCTATGCTATGTTGTGAGCTTCTTGAGACTAGGGACTATAATGCTATTCATCTTGGTATTTCTGGCACTAAGAAATATATGTGGCAAATAGGTGCTCAATACGTATTTGCTGAGTAAATTTTTAGTAAATTATGTTATCATTACCCATGAACTTTTCATACTACACTGCAAATTGTTTGAAGGCTGTAATCCAGATTCTATTTACCTTTAAGTTTTTTTTTTTTTCTTTCTTTCTTTCTTTTTTTTTTTTTTTTTTTTTTTTGAGACAGGGTCTTACTATGTATTTCAGGCTGGCCTTGAACTCATTTTGTAGCCCAGGCTGGCCTCAAACTCTCAGCGATCCTCCTGCCTCAGCTTCCCGAGTGCTGGGATTACAGGCATGCGCCACCATGCCCAGCCCAAGTTTCTTTTTTTATACTGAGCAATAAACCCAGGGGCTTACATATGCTAGGTAAGCACTCTAGACTAAAGCTACATCCCCAGCAGATTTTATTTATCTTTATATTCCTAAATTATCTTTTGTGGTTACTCTGTACATATTTGTTGATATATATCAATTCCTCAAAGAAAAAAAATTTCTGTTAATTCTGCTCTTCCTAAATAATTTTAAATATCAGTACTCAAATGTATTTTAAAAATAAAAACATAATAGTTACATTAAAAGGAAAAAAAGTTTTTGAGTTGATAATAGACTTTCAAGGTTTTTAGTGAGTGTTTGTTTTCTCAGTGGAAGCTTGTCATCCATTAATGTTATTGCAGTGTGTTGCTCAGCCCAATGCTGTTTCACTTGCACTTAACTTTCATTTTGAATTGAGTTAGGAGCAACATTTTCTAATAAGAAGCACATAGGAGGAATTGTAAATACAGTACTATGTCCGTACAGTTGCCAAGGTCAGTGTATATTAATTGGTGATGAATGATGCTGTCTTCAGAGTTCAACTGTGAGCACTATTCATTCTTGCTTAAGTTCTTTTAAAAAAAGACCTCACTTTGTAATCCTGTGAAGTTGATTGTTTTTGGTTTGTAAGTGTGGTTATTACTTCTTGCTCAGTGGCTTTCGTGACTGTTTTTGTCTTGTTGCTGGCAGCTTAATATTTTGTTCAAACGAAGTCACTGTGTCTGACTTCTGTTAGTTTTGAAGTAGTAAAAGGTACGATACCCTCAAATAATTTGTTTTATACTTTGGGTGCTTAATGATTTTATGGTCTTTACTACTATAGAAACATTCTGATAATATAACTTGAACCATAAATGATTTTGCTAGGTTTTGTCAAAGATTATAAATTCAAGAGCTACTGAATTACCTTCTAGCTTGTGAGAATATCTGTTAGGGAAAGAATGATTTTCTATTTTTGTTACATAGATTTTATTCACTTATTTGCTGAGTTTTCTTAATTAGCATATCTTCAGTGTTATATTTGAATCTCTTTCTCAGTGTTAACATAAAGGAAACAAGCATATTTCTGACCATAAAATATCTGTTTAGTTGTCCTACTTGAAAGAAAATATTCAACACATATCAAACTTTGTGGTATAAAAAACAGTATCTCCATCATTGTACTTGGAGAATATAAAAGATGCTTAGCTGGGGGTGGTGGCATATGCCTCTAATCCCAGCACTCAGGAGGCTGAGGCAGGAGCATCGCCACAGAGTTCGAGGCCAGGAGACAAACAAGACATTTTAAAACAGATGCTTGTATATATGCTTATATGCACAAGATATACCATGGTAATTCTGTAAGTCTGCCAAGGAAACTCATTATCTGTTTTACATTTTGCCATTTAATAACTTCCATTTCTCTTTCCAAAGCACATATTTATAGATTTATTCTATGCAAATAAAACCTGTAGTTTTAGAAAGCATAGCAATTTTTTTTTTTTTTTTTTTTTTTTGTGGGTACTGGGGGTTGGACTCAGGACCTCACGCACCAGCAGGCGCCTGTGCCGCTGAGCAATATCACCGGCCCTTTTTTCATATGTTGGTTCCGGGAGTCGAACCCAGGACCTCGCACTTGCCAGGCAGGCACTTATGCCGCTGAGCTATCTCACCGGCCCAAACATAGCAATTTTTTTTTTTTTTTTGTGGGTACCGGGGGGTCGACCTCAGGACCTCGCGTGCCAGCAGGCGCCGGTGCCGCTGAGCGATATCACCGGCCCTTTTTTCGTATGTGGGATCCGGGAGTCGAACTCGGGCCCTCGCGCTTGCCGGGCAGGTGCCGCTGAGCCATCTCACCGGCCAAACATAGCAATTTTAATGGTTCTTTTAAAATGCTTTTGAAAACAGATACCTTTCATAGTAACATGTGACCACCATTTCTGTTTGATTTATACTCAGTATCTACTAAATTACAGAGATTTTTTAAGACCTCTTTGATTAAACCTTTTTTTAAAAATGGGTTTGCTCTTGAAATAATCTATAATAAATGGAATGTCTACAATATTCTCTGTAGTAATCTACACCTCAGTGATAGAAAGATGAAAAATCTGTGATTTTTTGTTTCTAGTTAAAGTTTGAGAGAAATCCACCTGCACAAATAGCTAAAATATACTATGGGATGTGTTACAGTAAACATAGAGATGTACAGTACATAGTTCTTGGCACCTGAGAAAAAAGCAGTGCCTCACTCAACCTGTTTGGTGTGGAGAAAACTTCAGCAAATACAACGGTAAAGTTAGGTTGTTAATGATACCTGAGTCAGATATAAGTGGAAGGATGTTTTCACTGAGTAACAACATCTGCAAAGTTACTGAGGTGTGAAGGATCATGAGGCATTTCAGAAACCCTGAGGTGTAAGACGTGTGACTGTTACAAAGGGTGGGAAGCTGTTTTGCCTCAGCTTTGATTACTAAGCAAAGCATTTTTAACCTGTAAATTATGGTTGTAAAACTAATACCTAATATTATAAATGCAAATAAAATTAATGCCTACTATTACCCAGTATCGGAGAAAGAGGGGATTGAAGTAGAGACTTGCAGGCCACAAGACGTACATGTCCAATGCTGGGCAGCCTCAGCCAATTCATTTCATAGATTTTTATTGTCTACTATATGCAAGGGACTGTTCTAAGCACTGGGGACATAGTGGGAACAGAACAGGGTATTCCCTGCCTACGTGGAATTTGCATTGCAAATCAGGATATAATATAATACTTCCCTTCTGTAAGTTTTGGCTACAGTATGGTTGTGTAATTTCATCTTCCTTGTGGTTAATATAGGCAGCTCTGTCTGTATGTCATGTTACTTGGGGAAGAATGTGGCTGAATTTGTGAAACTTTCTCCATGTTATTGTTTTTCCTCTAGGCTATATTCTTAGGTCTGGGCATTACTTTTTTTAAAAAATGAAATTTTGAGCTGGTTGTGGTGGTATATGCCTGTAATCCCAGCACTTGGAGGCTGAGGCAGGAGGATCACTACGAGTTTGAGCTTGGGTTACATAGTGAGTTCAAAGTCAGCCTAACTACATAGGGAGACCCTGTCTCAAAAAACAAAACAACAAGAAATAAATTTTTGTTGAGATAATTGTCGATCATCTTGCCGTTGTAAGAAATAATACAGAGAGATGTCTTGTATGTTTTGATGAATTTTTAACTCACTTGTCCACACTGAGCCTTCAGCAATTCATTTACAACTTAGATTTTCATACCCCCATGCTAGTTTTGGCAGGTTTCTGCTCTGGGTTTAATGTGGTTCTTCGTATTCACCTGTCTGTACCTTTAATTCGAAGAGAAGTAGTTTGCCCTGTGACCTCATTTCTGTTAGTGATTTAAGAAGAGTTTTTCATTTTTCAGTATGCTGAGTGTTTTACTTGCTAGAATGTATTGATGACTTCTAAGCTCCTTGCCTGCCCACCAGAAGCTGGAAGTTGCAGCTTGTGTTTTCATTCTTTCATGTGGGTTGTTAAACAGCAAAAGATTTTACTTTTGATGTGGTTCATATTTCCTTTTTTGGATTGTGGTTTTGACGACATCTCAAATCTACCCTTAGATTCTGCGGACTTCCTTCCATTTAAAAAAATTCAATATTTACCAGTTTTATCCTTACATTGAAGACTATCATCATGTTGAATTAATCTTTTTAAAAGATGTTAGTCAGGATTCTTTTCTTTTTAAATTTGCCAGTAGATGTCCAGTTACTCCAGTACTAATTCTTTCTCCTTTGAATTGCTTTTAGACCTTTGTCAGAAATCGGCTAGCATGTTTGTTTGGGCCTGTTTTGGAATGCTCTATTTTGTTCCTTTGACTTAATGTTGTCTATCCTCTGTCAATACTATACTGTCTTATTTTCTGTAGCTATGTAGTATCTTATTCAGGAGGGTGGACCATATTTCTTTGAACACTGTTTCATCTCCTTGGATTCTGATGATAGGAAAGTTGGATCTTTTGTTAATGTCACATAGGTTCCTAAGACTTTCTGGTTTTTTTCTTCTCTGTATTGTTTTGATTGGGTGGTGTTGTAGTCAGGGTTTGCAAGGGAAACAATACAATACAGGACACATAATTTATAGAGTTATTTTGTAATAGTCACCCAAAGAGTCATATACAAAAAGTGCAGGAAATCTGTCCACACACTAAAGACCCAAAGAATCCAGCTGAGGGCCTGG
This sequence comes from Erethizon dorsatum, assembly GCA_028451465.1. Lineage (NCBI taxonomy): Eukaryota > Metazoa > Chordata > Mammalia > Rodentia > Erethizontidae > Erethizon > Erethizon dorsatum. Next base: position 61,227,964 of record CM051838.1, read on the forward strand.
ATCCTACAGCAGTGTCCTGTATGAGTCCAGCTGAAGACCTAGAGCCCATGGCAATGCCTCCACGAGTCCACTAGAGGCCCAGAGCCCACAACAATGTCTCATGCAAGGATATTTCACGGATCTACGCTGGGAAGGCCCAAAGGTCAGCGGTGGAAGCTAGAAAGTCTGCACCAGTGGGATGAAGGATCTGTGCCAGCAGGCTGAGGGATCTACCCCGGAGCCAGGAAGCGATGCTCAGAGTAAGAACCGGAGCTCCCCCGAAAGTCACCACAGCCATCCTCAGCGACAACGAGGTCCCGAGCTCCTCCGACGATGAGAACAGCCAAGTTCCTATCAGGAAAGCCAGCGCGACAAGCTCCTCGAGGAGAACCAACAGCAACAACTCTTCCTCTCCAGTTCTCCTTTTTATGTTGTTGGCAACAGTCCTCAGGTGGGCCCTCCACACCAGGCACCACACTGATTCAATTCAGCTGGGTTTTACAAGTTGACCACCAATTGTCAATCCACCACAATCCACCCCTGGTCAACTTGATAACCACACACATTTCCTTAAACCATTGGTCTCTAGTGGCAGATTTGTGAAAAGTTAACATGTGTTGATCTATTCAGATTTACATTAATATAACAATTACACATATACAACTCTTATTGCACTCATTTCTGCACCAAAAGCAAAATATACAAAGGGTGATCAAAACTCAAAGTTAAAACGACAATACTTTGACAAATTAACCTGATTACAAACATATCTAAAAACTACATTAAAATCAAATTAAAAGAACTATTACAATCACAGTCTTTGCATCCAGTAACTTAACTACACGACATGTCAAGACTAAAAAATGGGGATCTCCTGCAATTTAAATACACTCTTATCTTCAGGTGAAAGGTTTCAGTTCATTTTTCCATTGTCCTGTTTTTTCCTTTTTCCAACAACCACATTCTTCTCTTTTTTAACCTTGCAACCCACAGTTCCATGGAGTCTTCCCTCTGGCCAAATGCTTCAAATCACCTTGTTGGCTCTTTACTCTTAATTTTAAACATAGGTCTGGCCAAAAGCTTTCAACAGTAACCATGCCACCATCCCAACAGTAGACAACATTGAAAATTTTCTGCCACCCAGATAATATCTCTAAACACAAGCAAATTGCAGAACAACTTCCTGCCAAAGCACAATATACTACCTGGGATCCAGCAGCCATTGTAGTCCGTCTCAATAGAAGCCTCCAGAGCTTCATCTTAATCGGCAGCATTTCCATCAGTACTCTGATTTTCCAGGCTCCGACCAGAGTCTCCAAAATAGTTTACAGCATATTGGGGCTGCTCCTAGGCCAGTCTCTCAAGACCTTTCCAAATTAATTCCCAATGCTCTTAAGCCACATGGCCAGGCAGCATCATAGCAATGACCCCACTCTCGGTACCAATTTTGTTGTAGTCAGGGTTTGCAAGGGAAACAATACAATACAGGACACATAATTTATAGAGTTATTTTGTAATAGTCACCCAAAGAGTCATATACAAAAAGTGCAGGAAATCTGTCCACACACTAAAGACTCAAAGAATCCAGCTGAGGGCCTGGATCCTACAGCAGTGTCCTGCATGAGTCCAGCTGAAGACCTAGAGCCCATGGCAATGCCTCCACGAGTCCACTAGAGGCCCAGAGCCCACAACAATGTCTCATGCAAGGATATTTCACGGATCTACGCTGGGAAGGCCCAAAGGTCAGCGGTGGAAGCTAGAAAGTCTGCACCAGTGGGATGAAGGATCTGTGCCAGCAGGCTGAGGGATCTACCCCGGAGCCAGGAAGCGACGCTCAGAGTAAGAACCGGAGCTCCCCCGAAAGTCACCACAGCCATCCTCAGCGACAACGAGGTCCCGAGCTCCTCCGACGATGAGAACAGCCAAGTTCCTATCAGGAAAGCCAGCGCGACAAGCTCCTCGAGGAGAACCAACAGCAACAACTCTTCCTCTCCAGTTCTCCTTTTTATGTTGTTGGCAACAGTCCTCAGGTGGGCCCTCCACACCAGGCACCACACTGATTCAATTCAGCTGGGTTTTACAAGTTGACCACCAATTGTCAATCCACCACAGGTGGATTTTCTTTTTTTGTTCTTAAGCTTATTGATTGTATTGTCTGTCACCTTCATTCTACTACTAGGCCATCTGGTGAGTTTTAAATTATATTACATTTGTTAGTTCTATAATTTCTTTTTTTTTTTTTTTTTTTTGTGGGTACCAGGGGTCGACAGGACTTTGCATGCCAGCAGGCGCTGAGCGATATCACTGGCCCTTTTTTTGTATGTGGGTTCTGGGAGTCGAACTCAGGACCTCGCGCTTGCCAGGCAGGCGCTTATGCCGCTGAGCCATCTCACCGGCCCCCAGTTCTATAATTTCTAACTGTTAGAAAGTTAGAAATATAAGTTAGTTTTATAACTTATATTCCTTGCTCAAATCTTTTATTTTTACATTTGCTTTAGGAACTCATTTTTACAATAGCTTCTTTAAAATTCTTGTCAGATAATTCTGCTATCTGACTCTTTTTAGTGTCGTCATTAGCCTATTATCTCTTTCATTCAAGTTATGATTTTTCTTGATTTTTGGTGTGACAGGAGATTTCTGTTTGAATCTTGGATACTTTTTGTCAGGAGACTTGGGGCCTGTTTCAGTTTTCATAAGTGTTTACCTTGTTTAGTTTTAGCATGCAGGTCTTAATATATTTCTTTCTTCCTTTTTTTTTGTGGGTGGCAATTTCACTGTCACTTCAGTTTTCAAGTCTTTCTACTGCTGTTATGGGTTTAGGGGTCACTTTACTTATCTTGTAATGCTTGGGTGCCCATTTGTACCTGTCCATGGTACCTGAGTGAGTAGAAAACTATTTCCTAGGTCAAGCCATGGGATGTCTAGAGAAGGGGAAAGGCTATGTGGGGATTTCCTCATCATGCCCTGATTCTCTGATGTGTCTAGGATAGGGAATAGAGTCTTAAACCTATGGCTTCCTGCACTGGATTTCTTAGAAAAGGTGGGTCCCTCTTGTCAGGTTCTGCCTGCCAATTCTTATGTCTTTAGGTGGCGAAGGAGACCCTCAGGCTTTTGGGGACAAAGGTTACTAATTGGGTTGTTTGCTATAATTGGGTCTCTCTTGCTGATTGCTCCTACCTTCCTTGGTTTTTCCAGATGGCAAAGGGGAGTCTCAGGCTGGGCTCAAACTTGTGATTCTCCTGCCTCGGCCTCCCAGAGTGGTGTGATTATAGGTGCGAACCACCACTGTGGGTTCTTCTTCTTTTTTTTTTTTTTCATTGGATTGTCTTTCTTTTGTTCTCTAGTCCATTCACCACATCTTCTGTCTTAATTTACACTGACATTATCAATTCTAGAACCTTCTTCTCAAGCTGCATTGTTATAGTAGCTTCTTAACTTGCCTTATTATGTCTCATTTTATCTTTTTTCTCTATTCAAGCTGTATTATCCCCAGCCGCCAGATCAAAATCTGTTTTATGTCTCTCTCTCTCTCTCTATTTAACTATAATATACCCACAGAAAAGTGTACAAATTACCCATGCTCAGCTTGATGGATTTTCACAAACTGAACATACTTGTGTAACTAGAACTGGCAGATTAATCTTTTAAAAATGTCGTATTCATAACCTTGGTATCCTTCCTTAAAAGCCAATTAATTCAAGGAGTTTGAGTGTATTAGTTTCCTGAGCAGAGGAGTAGCAGGAGGTAAATTGCGTGCTACCTCCCACTGCTTGCCACATAGAGAGTGGTTCAGAGACATTTCTTTTACTGAACCTCATGGTTTTTTTTTTTGAGACAGGGTCATGCTATGTCATCCAGGCTGGCCTTGAAGTCACTATGTAGTGCAGGCTGGTCTCTAACTTGTGGTAATCCTCCTGCCTCAGCCTCCCAAGTGCTGGGATTACAGGCATGCACCACCACACCCAGCTATACCTCATGTTCATTTTTGTCTCCCCCTACTGACCCTACTTCCTGAAATTTATTTCCTTTTTTGCTCTTTATAATATCGCAGTTGTTCTTCCAGTCCAGCTTGTACCTTGCCATTGCTAGGAAATCTTCTGATAATTCCAGCTTGTATTTATTTTGTCTTTTTCTCTTTATAAATTCTTTACTTTTCTGAATAGGTAATATCAGTGTATTTACTTAGAACAACAACCAGCTGTACAAAAGGATAAATAATCATGTCCCTGCCATCCGCTCTCGAGCTCAGCTACTGTGTTCTTCCAGAGACGTGTCCGCGCTTGCCTGCAAAATGAACGTCCCTCTTCCTCCTCCTTTATCCCAAGGGAGCGCACTAGGATTCAGGTCTTCTTTTTTAATTACTAGCTCCTAATTATAGGTCCATGTCGATGTATAAAAATTTCCTTAGCATTTATTAGGGCTGAGTGATGTTCCTCTGAATGAGCATACTATGGGCGTGTCTACCACATATGCTCGTGAATGTTGGATACTGAACAAATTCACACAGAGTAGGATTCCAGTGGCATCTGCTGAATTACTCAGGTAAAAGCAAATGCAGGGGGCCGGTGAGATGGCTCAGTGGCGTAAGTGCCTGCCTGGCAAGCGCAAGGGCCTGAGTTCGACTCCCGGTACCCACATACTAAAAAAGGGCCAGTGATATCGCTCAGCGGCATGGGCACCTGCTGGCGCGCGAGGTCCTGAGGTCGACCCCCGGTACCCACAAAAAAAAGGGGGGGGGCTGGAAATGTAGCTTAGTGCAAAGACGCCAGTACAGGAAAATAAAATAAAATAAAATAAAATAAAATAAAATAAAATAAAATAAAAGCAAATGCAGCAGCCTTGATGGTAATTTACTTAAGAAGTTCCTATCGGTAGATATTTCAGTTATTTCTAGTTTTTTTTGGTATTGCAAACACTATTTCAATGAATAGTCTTATACATAAATATGATAACATCTACAGGATAATTATGTATGGCCTGTCATTCTGTTATTTCCTAAGGTATTTATTATAGTTAAGAGTGCAGTTACTAGACATAGTCTTTATTATAGCATTGTTACAGAATTGTTATTCTTTTACTTAAAGAGAGGTGCCATATATTAAATTATTTTTGGACCCTGACCTAGAATAGTGGATAAGTAAGCCCGTGGGACAGGCTGGAGTACCCAGACTCTGCGAGATTCTGTTTCCCTTTCATCCTTCTGAGCTCTTTACAATCCTTTTGAAGTTCCTGATAGTGGAAGAAAAAATGATCAAGATGCATTCAGAAGCAGAGGTGTTATTTATGCCAAGTTACAGAATAAAATGATCTTCAATCTCAGATGAATTTTTAAAAATGTAAAATATGTTACTTTTCTTTGCCCTCAAAAAAAAAAGTTTCTTTTCTCCGTTTGAAAATGCGGGATGAGATAGGGTATATCTCCACCAACACTTAATTGAGCTGCAGGTAAAATAACAGAAAGATGTTTATTGAAAATTTTTGTCCCTATAAAAGATACAGTATGGGGCCGGTGAGATGGCTCAGCGGCGTAAGCGCCTGCCTTGCAAGCGCGAGGGCCCGAGTTCGACTCCCGGAACCCACATACGAAAAAGGGGCCGGTGATATCGCTCAGCGGCACGGGTGCCTGTTGGCGCGCGAGGTCCTGAGGTCGACCCCCCGGTACCCACAAAAAAAAAAAAAAAAAAAAAAAAAGATACAGTATGTCAGAGGAATTTTTTTGTGTGTATGCAGTGTTGGAGATCAAACCTAGGGCATTGCACATACTAGACAAGTGCTCTGCCACTGAGCTGAACCCTTGGCCTCAAAGTTCTTTTTTAAAGACACTGCATATAAAGTCTAAACACTGGAATCATCCCTTTAAGAGTAACGTGAATAAATTAATTACTTCATGTAAATTTAAATATATATATGTATGTATATATATTTTTTGAGACAAGGTCTCAGTATGCAGTTCAGGTTGGCCTTGAACTCATTATGTAACCCAGGCTGGCCTCAAACTCATGGCGATCCTCCTGCCTCAATCTCTCGAGTGCTGAGATTACAGGCATGTGCCACTATGAATTTAAATATAGTAAAGTGCATTTAGTTCTTGGTTGGTTCTTTGAAAACTTTAATGAAATGGAGTTTTTTTCCCACAACTTTAAATTTTTTTTCCCAATCACTTTTTGATGGTAAAACTGGACAGCTTTCAGTCAGGGAAAATTTACAATTTATTTTTTTTTGTTTTTTATTTTTTTGTGGGTACCGGGGGGTCGACCTCAGGACCTCGCATGCCAACAGGCACCCGTGCTGCTGAGCAATATCACCGGCCCCTTTTTCGTATGTGGGATCCGGGAGTCGAACTCGGGCCCTCGCGCTTGCAAGGCAGGCGCTTATGCCGCTGAGCCATCTCACCGGCCCATACAATTTATTTTTTATTTGGAAAACTCTCATCTTTACCATGCCTTTAGATGAGATCACAGAGGTTAGAGAGAGAAATCCCTTCATGTTTTTCTGTGTACCTTACAGGATATCAATATTTTGGTTTCTGGTGTGGATGATCTAGAACTAGAAATAGAAGGCATGTTTCTCTGTTTCTTGTAACTGCTTCTGAAAAATTGACTGCCTGAAATTCTAGGAAACTGGAGAGTAAAATAAATTCTACTAGAGTTTTCAGTATTTGTAGTACACAAAGAGAATATTTAGGCGAAATTTATAAGTGATCTGTAGATGGTTATAAGTTATGCCGTAATGACTTTTTAACAATTTTTAGAGTTATAGTTCACTATATTAATCTTTTCTGTTGCCAATAATATAGTATCACAGACTGGGTGAGTTTATAAAGAAAAGAAGTTTATTGCAGCACAAGTTTCCAGAGGTTCAAGGTCAAGGGGCCACATCTGGTGACAGCCTTCTTGTTGGCAGAGATTTGGAGTAGTGCAGGGCATCACATAGCAAGAGTCAGTGTGTGTGTGTGTGTGTGTGTGTGTGTGTGTGTGTGTGCTCGTTTGTCTTTTTTTTTTTTTTTTGTGGGTACTGGGGGTCGAACTCAGGACCTCACGCACCAGCAGGCGCCCGTGCTGCTGAGCGATATCACCGGTCCTTTTTTTGTATGTGGGTTCCAGGAGTCGAACTCAGGACCTTGCGCTTGCCAGGCAAGTGCTTATGCCACTGAGCCATCTCACCGGCCATCATTTGTCTTTTGGTTTCTCCCTGTTCTTACAAAGCCACTAGGATGCAGTCATAGGTGCTTCATTCTAATGACGTTATTTAATTCTAACTGCCTCCCAAAGGTCCCACTTCAGTTAAATTAGTTAGATTAAGTCTCTACCTTTTCATTTTGCTCATTTTTGTGCATGCGTGTATGCCATACTGGTTATTGAATCCAGAGAGTGCCAACCTACATCCCAGGTCATTTTTATTGTATTTTGAGACAGCGTCTTGCTAAATTGCCTAGGCTCGCCTCAGACTGGTGATCTTCCTGTCTTAGCCTCTTGAGGTGGTCGGATTACAAGCATGTGCCACCAACCCTGTCTAGTTTCTACCCTGCACCTTGCAATCATGATTAGATTAAATTTTACACATGAGGCCATGGTGAATACACACTCAAATCATAGCCAAAGCCAACATTCACATGCTAAATAATTCATCCATTGAAACTGCACATTTCATTTGCTTTTAGTACATTCGCAGAGTTGTGAAGCTATCACTACAGTCACTTTTAGAACATTTTCATCATTACTAAAGGAAATATAGTTACCTTTTAACTTGCCACTCCCTATTTCTCCACAAAATCACCAGCCTCAGTCCGGCACTAATCTGTCTCTGTCGCTGGATTTGCTTATTTTGGATATTTCATATAAACAAGATGATGATGCATTATGTGGTCTTTTGTGTCTGGATTCTTTGGCTTAGCAAAGTATTTTTTTTTTTTATTTTAAAGAGAAAAGACAATAAAAACAATGAGACAGAATTTCAAAACAAGCTAATAGAGAATTAACAATGGTTAATATATTGTGTATCGTTATCATCAAAGTAGTTGCTCAGACTACAGGATATAGGCCTGAAAAATGGATCAAACAATATAAGCACAAACCGTTCTTTTTAATGAACTAGTAGAAATTAGTATAATTATCTTAGCTATTTTATGTGTGTGTGTGTGTGTGTGTATATATATATATATATATCAAATATTTTATTTTCCCTTTGTACTTTTCTTCTTTCCCCATCTCAGTTGTTTTTTTCCTTTTGAGTAGTTTCTTTCCCTTTCACAGTATCTATTGTACATTTTAGATCTTATTTACTCTTTTAGTTTTTTACATGAGGGAGACAATACGATGTTTACACATGCAAGTCTGATTTATTTCACTTATGAATATGGTCTTAAGTCGCATCCATTTACCTATAAAAGCCTCGAGTTTATCCTTCTTTATAGCTGAGTAGTACTCCATTGTATTAAAATACCACATCTTTTTTATCCATTCCTCGGTTGATGGGCATTTGGGTTGTTTCCAAGATTTAGCTATTGTGCTGCTATAAACATGGATGCACATATACCGCTGTGGTATGATGTTTTTAATTCTTCTGGGAAAATACCCAGAAGGGGAATAGCTGGGTCAAATGGGACCTCCAATCCTAGTTTTTTGAGGAATCTCCACACTGATTTCCACAGTGGTTGCACCAATCTATGCTCCCACCAACAGTGGAGAAGGGTTCCTTTTTCCCCACAGCCCATCCAGCAGTTGTTATTGGTTGATTTCTTGGTAATAGCCATTCTTTCTTGGGTGATAAGGAATTTCAATGTTGTTTTAATTTGCATCTCTCGAATGACCGGTGATGTTGAACATTTTTTCGTGTATTTATTTGCTATTTGTATTTCTTCATCTGAGAAGCGTGTATTCATCTCAGATGCCCATTTTTGGATTGGGTCTTTAAATTTGGGAGGTCTGTTTTTTTGAGTTCTTTATATGTTCTTGATAGTAATCCTTTGTCTGAGGAACAGCTGGCAAACATTTTTTCCCACATTGTGTGTTGTCTCTTTACTCTGTTGATGGTTTCTCTTGCTGTGCAAAAGCTTTTTAAAAAGATGAGATCCCAGCTGTTGATTCTTTGAAGTACTTCCCGTGCAATTTGTGTTTTGTTCATGAACTCTCTGCCTACCCGTGTCTTTAAGATTTTTACCTACTTTGTCTTCCAGTAGATTTAGTGTTTCTATTTTAATATTTAGATCTTCAATCCATTTTGACTTTAGTTTAGTGCATAGTGATAGACATGGGTCTAGTTTTAGTCTTCGGCATGTAGAGAGCCAGTTTTTCTAGCACCATTTATTAAAGAGGCTGTCTTTTTTCCAGTGAACATGTTTGGCCCCTCTGTCAAAGATAAGGTGGCTGAGTGTGTTTGGAGTTGTGTCTGCATCTTCTAATCTGTTCCACTGATCCTCAGGTCTGTTTTTTGGCCAGTATCTTGGTGATTTTATCACAGCAGCTTTGTAGTATAATTTCAAGTCCGGGATTGTGATGCCTCCTGCCTTGCCTTCGTTGCCCAGAATTACGTTTTCTATTCTAGGTCTCTTCTGTTTCCAAATGAATTTCAGGAATGTTTTCTCTAGATCTGTGAGGTATGCTAATGGTATTTTGATCAGGATTGCACTAAATCTGTATAACAGTTTTGGGAGTATGGCCATTTTCACAATGTTGGTTCTTCCTATCCATGAGCAAGGGATATCTTTCCATTTTCTGCTATCCTCATCAATCTCTGTTTTCAGAGTGCTGTAATTTTAGCAAAGTATTTTTAAGGATAATTGATATTATAGCCTGTGTCAATACTTTATTCCTTTACCTTGCCAGGTAATATTCCGTTATATGGAGATTATCATGTTTTATTTATCTATCCACCAATTGATGATGATTTGGGTTGTTTCCATTCTGTGGCTATTATAAATGATGTTGCTTCAAACATTCATGCGCAAGTTTTTGTGTAGATATTTTTTGTAAAATGAGGTAACTGAGGATCTAACCTTTGAATTTATTTGTACATGATAAGCACATACTCTACCGCAGAACGCCATCCGGAGCTCCTGTAGACGCGTTTTTATCTCACTTGGGCGTATACCCAGAAGTAGCGTCTCTGGGTCACAGGACAGCTCCATGTTTTACCTTTGGAGGAGCTGCCGTACTACTTCCCACAGTGGCGGTAGCATTTTGCATGTTTACTAGCAGGGTATGAGCTGTAATTTCTGCATAGTCTCTCCAGCGTTTGTTATTTTGTCTTTTTTGATTATAAATGTTCTACTAGTGTGAATTACTATCTCATTGTAGTTTTGCATTTTCCTAATGGCTAACAATATAGAATATCTTTTCATGTGCTTTAATGGACATTTGTATTTCTTTGGAGAAATATCTGTTCAAATCCTTTGCTCATTTTAATTAGTTTTTTTATTGTTGAAATATAAGAATTAGCCAGACATAGTGGTTCATGCCTGTATCCCAACACACTGGAGGGCTGAGGTAGGAGGATCTCAAGTTCAAGCGTAGCCCAAGCAACTTAGCGACTTAATGAGACCCTGTCTCAAAAAAGAAAAAGAAGAAAAGAATTATAAGAATTCTTTATATATTCCTGATAAAAGTTTTTATTAAATATGTGATTTGCAAATGTTTTCTCCCATTCTATGTGTTGTCCTTTCACATTTTTAATGTCATTTGAAGCACAGAAATTTTAAATTTTGATGATATTCAGTTTATATATATTTATTTGCTGCTTGCACTTTTGTTATTGTATTTAAGAAACCATTGCTTAAGTAAGGTTACAAACCGTACTACTATGTTTTCTTCTGAGTGCTTTATAGTTTTAGTTCTATAGTTTTAGATTAATGATCCATTTAGAGTTAACTTTTTTGTATGTTCTAAAGAAGGTATTCTGGGCCGGTGAGATAGCTCAGCAGCATAAGTGCCTGCCTGGCAAGCACGAGGTCTTGAGTTCGACTCCCAGTACCCACATAAAGGAAAAAAACAAAACAAACAAACAAAAAAACAAAACGAAGGTATTCTGCTTCCTTTATTTGCGTGTGGAAATCCATTTGTCCCAGGGCCATGTATTTGCTGAGGAGCCTTCCTTTTCCCATTGAGTAGATGAGGCATGTTTGTAAAAAATCATGTTACCATAATTGTAAAGATTTATTGGGGTCCTCTGTTATACACTCCATTGATCTTTGTGTTTTTCCATATCCCTCTATCATACTGTCTTGATTGCTATAGCTTTTTAAGTTTTGGGATCAGAAAGTGTGAGTTCTGAGACATTGTTCTTTTTTTCAAGGCTTTTCTTGGGGGGAGGTATAGGGGGTTGAATGCAGGGCCTTTGCACTGAGCTACATTTCAGCCCTTTTTTATTTTGTATTTTAAGACAAGGTCTTGTGCTTGGGTTGGACTACCTCTGTCTCCCAGAACGCTGGGATTACAGGTATGCATCATTGCTCTCAGCTTCAAAACTTTTTGTCATCGTTCTGGCTCCCTTGCCTTATCATATATTTTAGAATTCACTTGTTAATTTCTGTATAAAAGCTAACCGAGATGGTAATATAGATTATATTAAATCTGTACATCAAATTGAGGGGTACTGCTGTCTTAATGACATTAACTTTTTTCTCTCTTTGAACAAGAGTCTTTCAATTTATTTATTTATGTATGTATGTATGTATGTATGTATGTATGTATGTATTTTTTTGTTGGTACCGGGGGTCGACCTCAGGACCTCGTGTTCCAGGAGGCGCCTGTGCCGCTGAGCGATATCACCGGCCCTTTTTTCGTATGTGGGTTCTGGGAGTCGAACTCAGGCCTTCGTGCCTGCCAGGCAGGTGCTTACGCCGCTGAGCCATCTCAATGGCCCTCAATTTATTTAAATTCAAAAAATTCTACTGTGTTTTATAAAGAGTACAAATTTTGCATTTTCTTCAGTTTATTCCTCAGTGTTTTGTTCTTTTTTGATGTCGTTGTAAGTAGAATTGTTTTTTAATTTCACTTTTGGGTTGATGTAAGTGTTTGCAAATATAATTCAGTTTTGTATATTCATTTTATATTTTGTAATATTACTAAATTATTTTAGTAATTTTTTATTGCATTCCTTAGAATTTTTTTGTGTACAGATGATGTCATGTATAATTATAAATAGCTTTACTTCTTCCTTTTTCATCCCGATATCTTTTATGTTATTGTAATATCTCGAACATCTAGTATACATTGAATAGAAGTCGACAAAAGACTTGACATCTTCGTGGTAGTCCTTACCTTTGGGAGAAACTATTCAGTAGTAATGATTATTTTTTTTACCCTCAAAAGAATGGAGCATAACTTTGCTTTGAGGACTGATTTTTTCCTTTTGATTGAGGACTTTTTCTTATGTTTGTATACACAGATATGTGCTGATTAGAAGGCTCACTTTGCAGTGTGGAGGATAAGCAGTGCCTTACAAAAATGGGGTTTGGGAGTGACCTGAAGAATTCACATGAAGCTGTGTTAAAATTGCAAGACTGGGAATTACGATTACTGGAAACCGTGAAGAAATTCATGGCTCTGAGAATAAAAAGTGATAAAGAATATGCATCTACTTTGCAGAACCTTTGTAATCAAGTTGATAAGGAAAGTACTCTCCAAATGAATTATGTCAGCAATGTATCCAAGGTAAGCAGCATTAATTTAGTAATTTCTTACATATAACATCATAACTGTCCTTAAAATAGATCATGCTACTGAATGAGCATACCCAAGTGAGTTACAGGGTTCTAAGTTTTCTGAGTACAGTTTCAGCTGCATCTTTGACATTATTCTATGCTTATTTTATTTTCAGTTCAGAATACATTTTAATTTCCCTTTTGATTTCTTTTGTACTCATATGTTCTTTCAGTCTTGTATTCAGTTTATAAATATTTTTTCCAGATACCTGTTATTTATTATTTATTTATTTTTTGTGGGTACCGGGGGTCGACCTCAGGAGAGGCGCCCGTGCCGCTGAGCGATATCACCGGCCCTTTTTTCATATGTGGGTTCCGGGAGTTGAACTTGGGCCCTCGCGCTTGCCGGGCAGGCGCTTACGCCGCTGAGCCATCTCACCGGCCCCCAGATACCTGTTATTGATTGTGAATTTAGTACTACTATTTTCCAAGAGCCTATTTTGTATAATGAATGCTTTCAAATTTATTAATATTTCCTCTATATCCATAATATGGTTTTTCTTGGTAAATCTTTCATGTGCACTTTGTTGTTGCTTGGACTATTCCATAGATGACGATAAGGATGAGATGGTTGATAGTGGTGTTTAAATCTTTTATTTTAAAGTTAATCATGATTTTTTGACAAGCAGAATAGGAGATCACACATATATATAGTTATATATATGTATATATGTATATACATGTATATATATATGTATGTATGTATATATGTATATGTATATAGTATATATACGCATATGTATATAGTGTGTAGCTCACAGGATTTATTATGGAAGTCAAGAGGTCCCACAGGTTGGAGAATGAGGAAAGCTGGTGATGCAGTTCAGTCTGTGTTTGTAGGGGAACTGCTACTGTGACTCAGTCTGAGGCCAAAGGCCTGAGAACCTGGGGAGTTGCTGGTGTAAGTCCCGGAGTACAAAAACCTAAAAACCTGAAGTGCTGATGTTGAGGGCAGAAGGAAGTATTGGGAGGTGGAGACCTAGGCAGCTGACTTTGCTGTCAACCTCCTGGACCCTGTTTCTCCATCATTCTCTGACAACTTTTTAAATTTTTGGCATAAGTGTTTCACTTGAATGTTCCTTTCTGCAGTCCTAGAATCAACTCTTTTTCCTTGTAGTCTTAGTTCTTTTAATGGAAAATGTTTTTAGTATCCAAACAGTTTACTATGTATGGAATCTTAGGGTTACAGTATTTTGCAATTATAAGTAATGCTGCAGTAAAAGGCACTGTACAGATATATATTTTATAATCATATGTATTTTCAGGATAAATTCCTGAAAGTGGGATTTCTATGTCAAAATGTAAATATGCATGTGGTTTTGTTATATAGTGCCAATATAAATATAAATTTTTCTACAGAGATTTTTGTACCATTTTCCATATTCATCAGAACTAAATGATGGTGTCAGCTTCTGCTTACTCTAGGCAGAGGTGTATGTTGTCAGGCTTTTGAATTTTTGTTTATCTGATAAGAAATTTCATCTACTGTGATTTTATTTTACATTTCTGTAAAAGTTAGCACAGTGAAAAACTTTTTCATATGTCCATATTTAACAGTTATTTCATTTTGAAGACTTACTTTGTTCTATTGTGCAGATAATTTTACTGTTTTTAATCTTTTTTTTTTTTTTTTTTTTGTACTGGGGACTGAACATAGGGCCTTCCCACTGAACTACATCCTTAGGCCTTTTTATTTTTTATTTTGAGAGAGCACCTTACTAAGTCCCTAAGTAACCCAAGGTGGGCTTGTACGTGGGGTCCTCCTGCCTCAGCCTCAAGGGAGCTGAGATTATAAGTGAACAACACTATCTTGGCTCTGTTTTTCATTTATGAGAAAGGGTCTCACTAAGTTTCCCCAAAAATGGTTAAATTTGTGATTCTTCTGCTTGAGCTTCTAGAGTAGCTGGGATTATGGGCATGTACCTCTATCCCCAGCTACTTTGTGTGTTTTGTCTAAAATTATACTTGTGCAAATACAGCTAAGTCTGTTTTGAAATAGTATAGTGATACAGTTAATCCTCAAATCACACAATATTCAAAGGGAGCTATTGGCTTATATTTTAAACACAAAGAGGATTTAATATTAGCAATATTCCTGATATGATATGAGAATCAAAGGTAATGCAAAATGCTTTTTGGTGAATCAGATTTATTATTTGGTATATATATATAGTAACTTAAGCCTGTGATACTAAATTTTCTCCTGTATATACTATGCTGTGATCAAAAAATACAATGAATACAGCTACCGAGCAGGGATCTTTAATACAAGCAGCAGTGTGTGGAGCTGGAGTAAGCATGTGTGACAGATTTCAGCTTGTTTGGTGTGCTCATTTGGTTGTGAGCTGTGGTTGAGTAAAGGTGGTGCTGTGTATCATGGGTTAGGAACAACACATTAACATGAAATTTTGTCAATTTCATTGGAATTGTGAGATCATATCTCTTCAGTGTTCATCTTTTTAAGGAATGTACTCATGAGAGATGAAACTTGGATCTATGATTATGATCCTGAGACCAAGGTTTAGAATTCTCAGTGGAAATTATCCAGTTTTGCTTGTGTGAACAAAAGCACATCAATCAAGGTCCAACATCACAATAATGTTAATTGTGTTTTTTTGATGGAGTTATGTCAGCTGAGTTTGTACCCAGTGACACTGTGGTGAGTTCTGAATATTGTAAGGGTTTATTAGCGCATTTAAGAAATGATGTGTCTAGAAAATGGCCTGATAAATGGGCAAATGGTTTCATCCTCTATCATGATGACACTGTGTCCCACATTGCCTCTGGTGCAGCAGTTTCTGTCACATAAAAACATTAGTGTGTCCTCATCCATGTTATTGATCGGATCTGGTGCTGTGTAACTCTGGCTCTTCTCCAAAGTCAAAATGATCATGAAAGGTAAATGTTTTGAACTGATTTCAGGTCATTGAGGCAGCCACAAAAGCATAACTAAAGATAACCATGAGAAAAGACTCCCAGAACTGCTTCAGAAAGTGGCAAAAACAATGGGATAAATGTGTTCAAAGGGAGGGGGATTAATGGCAATATGTCTTTTATTGTGACAAATTAAAAAAAATTAAGAATTCACTGTAGTTTTTGATCATGCCATGTATATTTAAGGCAAAATTTCTCATGTCTGGCTGTAGAGTCAGTTCTGGTATAACACTTGATTTGAAAACACAAATTAGTTTCAATACAGCTGTTGTACTAGGGAACAATTTGAGCTTTTTTGTAAAGAGTTTATTTGTAGAACTGGAATAAGCATGAAGTGAATGCGGAAAACCATACGTACCCAACTGAACCAGGCTGCTTGGTTTCAGACACACTCTTCAGTCTTTTACTGGCTAGCATTGTTTACTCTTTTTTTAATAAGTCACAGTCATCCACATGTGGTACTGCAACTTTCTGTTGAACTCAGGATAATTTTTCTACCACTATACAGTAACTCACAAGTTATAACCATTCTAAAACCTACTTTGACAAGCAAACTTTGGGTCTTTGCAAGGTAAAGTATGTTTATTGTAATAGTTATATATTTTTAAATCATTTAATATGTGTGAAGTGGTGCAAAGTTTTTATTAGCTTCCTTTCCTTTTTTATGTATCCTTGCTTAATTTTTGAGTGTTGTACTACTAACTTGACTTGGCTATAGGCCCTATGACTTTTTTTTTTTTTTTTTTTTGTGGGTACCGGGGGGTCGACCTCAGGACCTCGCGTGCCAACAGGCGCTCGTGCCGCTGAGCGATATCACCGGCCCCTTTTTCGTATGTGGGATCCGGGAGTCGAACTCGGGCCCTCGCGCTTGCAAGGCAGGCACTTACGCTGCTGAGCCATCTCACTGGCCCAGGCCCTATGACTTTTATTATATGATTTTACACAACCCAGTGATTATTAGGGGCACGAATGTTTTGTTACGATGGAACTTGTACATTAGAATTAGTTGGGGAGTTTTAAAATACTGATGCCTGGACTCCATCAAAAGCTATTAAATCAGAATCCCTGGTTATGGGGCTCAATAATTGGTATTTTTGAAAGGCTCCCAGTTGCTTTTTATTGCAGCCAGAATTGTGACTGTTTGGAGTAGGGAAACTAGGAAACTTTGAAGAAAATAAAGAAAGAGAGCTCTTATGAGAAGACAGTATCTAAGGTTTTCTTTACACTTGCAGTGAAGTCTCTGAAAACCTTATATTTAGGGAAATTTAATGAGTTGTTTTCTGAATTTCTGTATCCCATAAGGACTGAGAGACTCCAGCATTTTTCTTATGTATTAGGCAAACTTAGAATAATGGCTTCAGAGAACCGTTTATTTTGAGTCATGGTGTAGTGCAGAAACTATGCATTCTTCATGGAATTTTAATGCTGCATTAAAAAAAAATGCAGGCATGAAGAAAGAAAACAAGTAGTTGGAGGATACAGTCTGTAGCAAAATGCTGTTTTTGACCACTATTATTTAGGTATTTTTCAAGCTTGAGTCTTGTTGATTATTTTCAATGCTTTTGTAATTATAGCTCCAATAGTAGTTTGTACTTTTTGGTGTAATGAACCCAGAGCACTTAAATTACTACCTGTTCACGGAGTACTGATTGACATCGCTATACATCTGTTGGCTCAAAGGTAGAAGGCAAAAAAGGACATGATGTACTTTTCTAAATGATACACATTTCCCTCTATAGGTAGCTTTTCCTTTTATAAAAAATTGAACACAGAGTTTATTTTCTTTATGTCATGTATTCATTCTTGTATACCCAGTACTGTTGACCTCTTTTGGTTTCCTAAAATAAAGTAAGCATTTTAAGATTATTTTATAAAGCTGAGATGCTATTTAATGTATATACCCGATCTATTTTTTGGAGAAGAAATTTTCTCTAAATTAAATAATTCTTTTTTATTGTCAAATAAATGTAGCATTTGTTTCTAGGAAACATTTTATTTTTGATTGTAATGTAGTGGCATTAAAAATCAAATTTAAAAACTAAAAACCATTTGAAATGATAAATTTCAGGTAAAAGCAGTATTTTTATGATGTAATATTAATATTTAATATACAACTCAGAATTCTGAAAAGTGATTTAAAATTTAAAAATCTCAAACCACTAAGTTTTATTTCTCTAGGGTATAGGAAAATGTGTGCTCTTTTTTTGTGTGTGTGTGGGTATTGGGGGTCGACCTCGGGACCTCTCGCGCCAGCAGGCACCTGTGCTGCTGAGCGATATCACCGGCCTTTTTCGTATGTGGGTACTGGGAATCGAACTCAGGACCTCGCGCTTGCCAGGCAGGCGCTTATGCCACTGAGCCATCTCACTCAAATCTCACATCTCAAATGTGTGCTCTTGAGGTCTCTGTCTTAAAGTGGTCCTATTTTTGATTATCCAGTGTAGTATTAGGGTTAGTTTAGTAAAATGATTTATTAATTCTTCCACTTACGAAGATACAAGGGATGAACCATTATTTTAGGTAGAAAGCCAGTTATGGTGAGAGGCCTGTTTCATGTCTGTAGCTTCTAATAAAGCATGTCCTATCAGGAGTGAATCTCGGCCTAGAAGGACTGGTTTCCTTAGATGTACTCATGCTACAAAGTAGGTGCCGTAAAGGGAGGAAGTAGTGTTTCACTTTGACTTTTAGCCTCTAATTTAATGATAATGTGGTGAATTAAAGATTAAAGATCACTGTATAATTTATAACTGGCTTTAAGTTATTCTCATCAGTTTAGTTCAGATAGGAGTTCTAAAAACTGCCTTTAGATATAAGGGTCTTTATGTTCCCTTTCTTGTGTATCCCCTAAACATCAAGTTGTAACCAGTCTAGCTTATTTAAGAGAGAGAAATTTGTGTTTATAGCTGAGTTTTTCCATTGTTAGCTATATGATCTCAAACAGATTAATCTCTTAAATTCAGTTTCCACATTAATGAGATGAAATACTTGTGTCATTGAAGTGATAAAAGCATTTGTAAATAAGAGAAAGCCTGTGAAAAAGTAGCCTTGGCAAAAAGTAGATAATATTAGAGAGGAGGAGCAGAAGGTCGTTTAGATAAGTGAGGTTAGCTGTAAAAAAGGTGAGGTTAGAAAGGAGTAATGGAATCCTTCAACTCCACCTCTTGGTTCTATGTTACACAGGATGTGAGTGAAGAAAACAGCATTTATTTGATAAAACTTCAGAGAAATGGTGTGTCCCATGTGTATAACCTGGTTCATCTTTATCTAAAGCAAAAGCAGAGCTTTATTTTTATTTCCCTAGAAATTATTTGAGGGATTTAAAAACAAATTAGATAGGGCAGTAGATAGAAGGGTTGATTGGGTTGAGGGAATTGAGAGAGGGCTTTGTTTTATAAAGAAAATTTGAAGTTAGGAGTGGTGGTGTGCTCCTGTAATCCAGGCTGCTCAGGATGCTGAGGCAGGAGGATTGCAAGTTCAGATCAGTCTGTGTAACTTAGCAAGACCCTGTCTCAAAAATAAAGTAAGAATATCTGGAGGTGCTGGTCAATAGTTACAGACTTACCTAGCATGTGAAAGGTCCTGGATTCAATCCCCAGTACCTCAAAACAAACAAACAAACAAACAAATGTTGAGCTGAAGAAGCCAATAAAGGAGAATTTAGGGATACAGGAATGTAACCTAAAAACTTCTGTAGGACATGAAAAGGGAATGGCATGTAGCAGGGTAAACAGCGAGAACATCGCAAGGAGCGAGAGAGGAGATAAATACCTCTCTCCTCACTCTCCCTCGCCCTTATCCTTGCCCTCTCCCTTACCAAAAAAAAGCATTTGACAGTTAAGAATGACCCCCATGTGTTCTAAAAAGTTGTTATTTATACCTATTTATTTAAAACATATATTACAGTATGTAAAAAACAAGATTACCAAATTAGAACTTGATGAATACATAGTGCGACTAAGAATTCGTTTCTTTGAGATTGTAGGTTTAGAGTCTTAAGAAATTTTATTTACAATTCCATTGGAATTTTATACAAAAAGAACAATTTTATTCATTTACATCAAAAGTATTAGAATAGGAATTATTTTAATAAATATTTGAAACTGTATCTTGTCCTTTTTTTGTTATTAACATGGATCCTTCCTACTATAATAGTCTCTAGTAATTATTTCTGAATAAAATTTTGAAGACCTATAGTGAAAAGCATCCCTCTGTCACTTTTTTTCATTAGGGTTTTAATGAATAACAAATGACTTATTCTTCTAGCAACCTCTGTGTGCTCACTTGTCCCAAACCCACCACTGTGTGTCTCTGCTATTGAGTCGATGTGTTGTGCTGCTGAGAACTAATGGTGTTTACTAAGAAAAGAGATAAGTATAGCTACAAATCCAGACAATACCAGTATATATGACATAGGCAGCTATCGAACAGCAGGTACCAAAGATGGAGAAGGAAATTTTAGAAAGGGAAGAAAACAAACTGGCAATGTGGAGTATAAGAAAGGAAGCCATGCAAGCCAAAACAGAAGACAGTTTCAGGAAGAAGTACGTCACCAGGATCAGATGCTGCAGAGAGACAGGTTAAGACGAAGATGGGGAAATACCTGTTCTTTTGACCTTTAGGAATTGGTGACCTTATTGAGGCATTAAAATGGTGTGGACAGAGCACGCTTTTAGTGTGCTGGAAAGCAAGTGAGTAGTTTAAGTGTGGACTCGAGAAAGTCTTTAATCCTTTTCCTAGCATTTTGCATAGTCTCTGACTATTGAATTTTGAAGTATTTGTAGTTGAAGTTGATGATGTTAAATACAAACCACTCATAGTTTATTGCACAATTGCCAGAATCCTGCCATTTTGTATTAATGTTATTATTTCTGTAAAGCCAAATATTTAAAGCTTTTGAAGTCTAAAACCACAGCTAAATGGGAACCTCTAATATAAATAATTTACTTTTTTCCCTCCTTCTTTCCTTTCTTCCTTCCTTCTTCCCTTCCTTCCTTCTTCCCTTCTTTCCTTCTTCCCTTCCTTCCTCCCTCCCTTCCTTCCTCCCTCCCTTCCTTCCTCCCTCCCTCCCTCCCTTCCTTCCTTCCTTCTTTTTTCTACATTTGCCATGCATAATGAATACATTCATCTTGGGGAATTTATATTTATATATATATATATGTATGACATAATATTTTAATCATTTTCCCCTCCCCTTTTCCCTCCCCTCTATTTCTCACCATTCCTAGATCTCCTTCCCATCTCCATGAAGTCTACGTTCCTGTTTCCTATCATCTCTGTTTTCTTTTGCTCTTTAATTATACTTTGCATTTTTTAATATAAGAGAAACTACATTTAATTTCCTGTGTCTGTTTTTTTTCACTTAGCATTGTGGTCTCCAGATGCATCCATTTTTCTACAGATGACTCAGGTTTATCCTTCTTTATCCATTCATTTGTTGTTACATTTTTTTTCCCTTGTACTCATTGGCCATTTGTATTTCTTCTTCTGAGATATGTCTGTTCATTTCAGTTGCCCATGTTTTGGGAACCTTTAATACAAATGCTAATTTTCTTTTTTTTTTTTTAAGTCTTGGCTCCTTATGATTCAGCAGACCGAACAGCTTAGTAGGATAATGAGGACACATGCAGAGGACCTGAACTCTGGGCCCTTGCACAGGCTCACCATGATGATCAGGGACAAGCAGCAGGTGAAGAAGAGCTACATCAGTGTTCATCAGCAGATAGAAGCGGAGATGATCAAGGTGGGTCATTCCGTGTTGAATTCTTTAATTTGTTTAAGTTCACTGAATATTCTATCCTGTGTGACTTTAAAAATGTTCATAATTTCCTCACAAGAAATAGGTTTGGTGACTGATTCATGGGTTGTGTATGTGTGTGTGTGTGGTTGTATTAGGGTTGGATCCAGGGTCTTTACTCTGAACTGCATCCCAGCCCTTTTTTTATTTTTTATAGTGAGACAGTGTCTTGCTAAGTTGCCTGGGCTGGGTTGGAACCTGCAGTCTTCCTGCCTCAGCCTTCTGGAGTGCTGAGATTACAGCTGTGATATCTTATCATCTTACTTTTTATATAAAAAATATTACTGATCATAAGATATTGTTACCTTATATGCACCTAAGAAAGAACAAATGTTACCAATTGAACTATAACATAGTACTTTTAAAAATCATATAGAATATTTAATTTATTTACTGAAATAACTTGTAGCCTTTTAAAAAAATTAAATATGTAACACTATGCATAAATAACAGAAAATATAAGCAAAATAACTTAGTTAAGATATTTCTAAATAGTTTCTATACCTATAGCTTATCTCTTCTCATAATTTCTTAAAGCTGTTTTTATTATGGAATTTTACAAGTATACGAAAGAAGAAAAATAATACCATGAACTTCTGTCTACCCATCACTTAAAAATTCACTTTATTTTTTCCTATTGTCCCACTCACTTTTTCTTCTACACTGGATTACGTTAAAATCCCAACTGACATTTTGTTCATAAATATTTTAGTATTGCTAAGAAAAAAAAGGATTCTGTAAAAGAAAAAACTATGTTATCATTTTTTTTTTTTTATGGGTACCGGGGGTCGACCTCAGGACCTCGTGTGCCAGCAGGCACCCGTGCTGCTGAACGATATCACCAGCCCCTTTTTCGAATGTGGGTTCCAGGAGTCGAACTCAGGCCCTCGTGCTTGCCAGGCAGGCTCTTACGCCGCTGAGCCATCTCACTGGCCCCCTGTGTTATCATTAATCTAAATAAATGACAATATAATTCCCTAATGTTATTAAATATCCTGTCTTTAAATAGTTGTCATTTAAATGTTTTTTACTGTTGCTTTCTTTGAAACAAGGTCCAAATGTAGTCTATATTGCATTTGATTAATTCTCTTTTAATATTTAAGTTTTCCTTCTTGGCCCTTTAAAGAAAATGCCATTTATCTGTTGAAAAAAACTGGATAATTTTTTTATAGCATTGAGTTTCCCTCATTTTGGATTTGGTGTTAGCATGATGTGATATCTCATTTTCCTTCATCTTGTATTTTTCCAGTAAAGTAGAAATTAGATCTACAGGCTTGGGGAGATTCTACTGTTTATTTTGGACAAGAATACATCATAGGTGGTAGTGTATACTTGCTGATGTTTTATGTCGGCAGTTATATAGTGCCTGCTTTATCTTTCTGTGATGTTAACTTCACTGATAAGTCTCTGTGCTGTCGGCTAGGTCATTTTTCTTTTTTTGTCTTTTTTTCAGTATTGGGGATTGAGCTACATCCCTAATACTGAATCTCAGGCACTTCATACTGAGCTACATCCCCAGCCCTTTTTATTTATTCATTTTTTAAGCTTAGTGACAGGGTGTTATTATGTCACTAAATTGCCTAGGCTGTGTTTGAAATTATGATCCAAGAAGCTTTCCATTAGTCTGTCACCTAATAATCTTAGAAGCTATTGATTGGTGTTTATTACTTAGATCTGTTATTTTATTTGAATCTGTACAATGCTTGTGCAGTATTTTACTTTTATCATTTTCTACATTTGTCTATTTTCTAAAGCAACTTAGCTGAAATTTTTCTGTAAAGAATATTTTCCTGTGTCAACTGTTTAGTTCCATAAACTATTTTATTTAGGAAAAGCCAGATAAGTGCTTGCTTTTTCTAGTTAATTTGCCAGTGTTTGGAAAAATGAATTGGTTCTTCACCAGTTCAAAATTAACCAATGAGTTTCTTTCTTGAAAGAATGATTTGGACTCATACTTTGGTTTATTACACAGTGTTATTCTCTGTGCCATCAAGAACATTTGTGATTCAGAATCCTTAAACAAGTGGTCTCAGATTTCCAAGTTGTTGGTGTCTTTTCTG
Organism: Erethizon dorsatum; assembly: GCA_028451465.1. Classification (NCBI taxonomy): domain Eukaryota; kingdom Metazoa; phylum Chordata; class Mammalia; order Rodentia; family Erethizontidae; genus Erethizon; species Erethizon dorsatum. The sequence continues at coordinate 61,251,431 of CM051838.1, forward strand.
CATGTTTTTTTTTTAAATGTGGGTACCAGGAGTCGACCTCAGGACCTCGTGCTTGCCGGGCAAGTGCTTGTGCCACTGAGCGATATCACCGGCCCTTTTTTTCCTTTATGTGGGTTCCGGGAGTCGAACTCAGGACCTTATGCTTGCTGAGCAAGCACTTGTGCTGCTGAGCTATCTCACTGGCCCTGCATGTTTTTAATGCTGTCTCTTTCTCAGTATTAGAAGGCATATTGGAAGATTTACAGACTTCTGGAACTTATTTTTTTACTTAAATTATATTTAAGTATCTTTTTTTTTTGGTACCAGGAATCGAACTCAGGACCTTGCGCTTGCGAGGCAGGCACTGTGCCACTGAGCTATATCACTGGCCCTTAAGTACCTTTTTGACTACCAAGTCAAGGAGTTACATTTGTTTATTTATTCCACATAAACAATAGTCAAATTCATGCATGCTGTGTGTGACCGCTGTCATGACTGGTGCCTGTCCAGCAGTGCTTATCTCTGTAAATGGGATGCATCCTCTTTACAGAGATGTTAAAATGTTTAAAACAAAAATGCACATTAGAATTAGTGAAATAGTATTACTCAATTACTATTAGAAAACATATACATTATAAAAATATTTAATTTTTAATGATAGAAAATATCTGTTACCTTGTAAATTAATTTATTAGCCTTTAAATTTTATTTTTTTGAGGCACTTAAAATATTTTTTATATAATATATATAAATTATATAATATTTTTATATAATTTTAGGAATGGAAGTTTAAAATCACCTAGCTGACAGAGACAGTGATAGACGAAGGCATGAGAGCAGGGGACGAGAGCCAGGAGGCAGGGCCTTGTCCAGGCTGCGGAAGGCAAGGTGGTCCAGGACATTGGAACCCTCTCTCACTGGGAAGAGGCATGGTAGCGACAGGCCAGGGTGATGAGCACTGGGTGGGTCCCCACATTACCGGAATGGGTCTCAGGGAAATTCTTTCTAGGCTTTTGGTGTCCTGAAACAGAATTGGACCAGACACACAGAAAGGTAGCAGGGATGTACATTTATTGGAGGTAGAAAAGAAGTAGGTCCTGCAGAGTGAGAGCAGGCAGGTCAGCAGACTCACAGTGGCCACTAGGAGGAGGGAAGGGGTCTTTTATATCTAGAATTACTGGATTGGCCTCTCCCTTGTGCAAATAAGACACTGGGACAGTTATCCTATCAAAAACTTACTTGGCCTGGTGCCAGATTTAAATGCCCTGTTGCAGACTTGCTTTGATAAAGGAAGAATTGAGAGTAGCGCTTTTCTGATTGGTTCCGAGTGCAGTGCTTAGGTGCTGCAGTCATCCTGCATTCTGTGTTTTGTGCATGTGCTTTGGTTGTCTATAACTCTGACAGATTTTGATAGTTATTTGACCGATTTTGCCCCAGTCCTAATCTCCTACCTCATTTCCTCCTGAGAGACGTAATTCCCATGATAGCCTTTATTTTTATTTTTATTATTTCTTTATGTGGGTACCGGGAGTCGACCTCAGGACCTCGTGCTTGCCAGCAGGCACTTGTGCCACTGAGAGATATCACCAGCCCTTTTTTTCCTTTATGTGAGTTCCGGGAGTCGAACTCAGGACCTTGCCCTTGCCAGGCAGGCGCTTGTGCTGCTGAGCGATATCACCGGCCCTTTTTTTTTTTTTTTTTTTTTTATGTGGGTACCGGGAGTTGAACTCAGGACCTTGCACTTGCCAGGCAGGTGCTTACGCTGCTGAGCCTTATCACTGGGCGCCGTGATAGCCTTTAAATATTGGTTGTTTATAGTATTTTTCTTGGTTTGCCCTTTTTAGCTGTTTTTATATGCTATCGAATTTATTGCTGGCTTTAAGCAAATTTTTACTTTATTGTCTATAATTACATGTTAAAAAGCAACTCTGACTAGTAAGTAGTAAAATACATATCAGTTAATGCTTTGGAATTTAGCTCTTGACCAGTTTAAATTTAAATATTTAACAAACTGTCTGCATTTTGTTTCTTTGACAGGTTACAAAAACAGAATTGGAGAAATTAAAATCTAGCTATCGACAGTTAATAAAAGAAATGAATTCTGCCAAAGAGAAATACAAAGAAGCTTTAGCTAAAGGTATGCCAAAATTATGAAAAAATGTTTATGATTTTTATTCTTGCCACTTGAAAATCATCTTTATAAACGGTGGAATAATTTCATTTAGAGCAATTTAAATATTAAAAATCTCAGAATGAACCAGAGTAGCTCTCATTCTGATGTTTTTTGTATTTTAAATGATTAGCAGTTTTTTAGTTTTTTGTTTCTTGATTTTTTTTTTTTTTTTTTTTTTTTTTTTTTTTGAGACAGGGTCTCACTATGTAGTTCAGGCTGGCCTGGACTCACTATGTAGCCCCGGCTGCCCTTGAACTTGCGACAGTCCTCCTGCCTCAGCCTCCCAAGTACTGGGATTACAGGCATGTGCCACCATGCCTGGCTGATCAGTAGTTTTGAATAGTTCATACTAAATCAAATTATGTAGCATTTGTAGTAGAATGTAAAGAATGTATAAAAACTTCTTCCTAGCATTAGACTTACATATTTAATTAGAGAGTACTAAAAAAGAAAAGTGATGTTCTGTTCATGTAGACATTTTTACCTGTGGTATTTAAAATACATTTTATAGCATTATGTTGCCTCTATAGCTTAATTTTATATGTCTATGTTACCTTAAATTTTCATAAGAAGTCTCAAGTACAAAGAGAAGTATGTTATTTATATTTTACACAGATTTACAATTGTAATTTCTTATGTAATTTTGTAATTTAAGTAATTTAATACCTAGGAATTTTTTATATGTTAAATTTTTATAGAAATTAATTACAGGTTATGATCAGAAGCTTTACTGTTGCTATCATTGAGCAGTATTTTCATTCTGATTAAATATGTTGAATTAATCTTCATATTTAGATTTTTAAAAATCGTAAGAGGATTGATTTTGTTGTTTAAAAATTTTCTTCCTAGCTAACTAAAAGTGTTATTAAAAGCTCTATTTTCCTTTGGTTCTGTGTCTTTTCTCCTTTTACTACATGTTTTCTCTTTTTCTTATTTGTAATCTATTCTGTCATTTTGTTGGATTAAATGAAATGAACAATTCTTTTATGTGGCTGTATCTTGCACACTAGAAATACTGCTGTTATTCCCAGTAGATCAGAAGTGATACTGACTTACAGCCAGATCTCCTCTGCTCTCTTCCTTTCTTCCTCGCCTTCCCTTCCTCCCAGCTTCTTTTCTCTCCTTCCTTCTCCCTATTTTTCCCCTTCTCTTGCTGTTCCTCCTCCCTATTTCTTTCCCAACGCTTTATGTTTCTGTTTCTAGTGCAAGGATCTGTTTTTAGGGTACAAGGATCCATGGTCACAGTTTTAATTTTACTAAACTTATTTTCATGGACCTCGACCTATATTTTGAGATTATGATTTCCTTATTAATGTAGAGAACATCTTTTCTTTTCTTTTCTTTCTTTCTTTTTCTTTTTCTTTTTTGGATGATACTGGCAATAGAATCCAGAGCCATATATTTACTAAGGAAATGATCTACCACTGAGTTTTGCACCAACTTCAATTTTTAAAAATCCTTTTATAATTAAATTATATGTTATTTTAGTGAAGAAAAGGAAAAAATAATACAGTGTAAAGACCATAGGCTTTGCAGTCAGTCTTGGATTTAAGTTCCAATATTGTATGATCATTTCACTGATTTCCATATGTCACAGCCTCATTTTTATTCCTTTGTTATTTTTAAGAATGCTTTGTTGTGTGCCTATAATCCCAGCACTTGGGAGGCTGAGGCAGGAGGATCGCTGTGAGTTTGAGGCCAGCCTGGGCTCCATAGTGAGTTCAAGGCCAGCATGAACTACATAGTGAGATCTGTCTCAAAAAAAAAAAAAAAAGAATGCTTTACATGATCAAGAAACATTTACTGAGAACATGTTATATTCAAAATATTGAGATTCTAAACAATATTTTCTAGGCATTCAAAGAGCTTGCAGTCTAGTTGACATTCTTTTGAGAACTTTCATTCTCATCTTTCAAAATATAGCTTTTTATAAAAGGGGTCCTTGATTAAATCATCAAGTGGAATTCAAAAATAGTTTTTATACATTAAGCATTACTTCTTAATCTGTCAAAATAATTCATTTTATTAAGTTCAGTATTTCATTACCTACTTAGCATTCTCAGGTTAGTTAAATTACATTGTAAACATCCATATCTAACTTCACCCAGAGCAAGTTATGACTTGATCCAGTTATACTATAATCCATCTATGCTATGTATTTCATACTACTTTCATATCTGCTAGAGAATGACTAGTAAGAAAAGGAAATACATACTTTTAAGTCTTTGATATCTTTTTAATGGAACATTTTATTTTTCTTTAAAAATATGTTTTGAAATAAAATCTAATTCTGATATTATGATATAATAAATAATAGTTCTTATACCTCATGATTATACTATAAAAAGTTACTCATAGATAATAATTCAGGTTTTTGCTTTTGATCTAAATGAAACACTGTTAAAGTAAAATGTCAATGAGAGTCTGAAGACATGATTTAATTGGTTATAAGATGCAAATTATTTGGCTGAATAATTTCATTTCATTAAAGTATGAGCTTATGTACATTTGTCTTTCTAAAGGTATTAATGATAGCACTTTCCTGTTCTCAATAATTTGATTTCTCGGGCCCGGTGAGATGGCTCAGTGGCGTTAGCACCTGCCTGGCAAGCGTGAGGGCCCGAGTTCAACTCCCGGAACCCACATATGAAAAACAGGCGGGTGATATCGCTCAGCGGCACGGGCGCCTGCTGGCACGTGAGGTCCTGAGGTCGACCCCCGGTACCCACAAAAAAAAAAAAAATAAATAAATAAAGTATAAAAAAATTTGATTTCTCTATTAAATAGTTATTTTCTAAATAAGTGCTTATATAATACATGAGGTGTATATATATATTTTCTTTTATAATTGTGTGTGTGTCGGGGGGTTTGTCTTTTTGAGACAGGGTTTTACTATGCAGTTCAGGCTGGCCTTGACCTCACTTTGTAGCCTAGGCTGGCCTTGAATGTGCAGCGATCCTCCTGCCTCAGCCTCCCAAGTGCTGGAATTATAGGCATGTGCCACCATGCCCGGCTATAATAATGTTTAAAGTAGAAATTATAAAATTTTGTATTTAAAACATCTATTTCTGTTTTTGTTATGTTAGAGATGGAAACTAGGGCACAAGCTGTACCACTGAAGCACACCCACAACCATGTTTCTGTTTTTAAATTGCTTCTATGTTTATGGAAATATGAGTCCCTTTGTGAATATAAGTCCTTTTTTTTTTTTTACTTTTTACAAGGATGATGAGCTGTGATGGCAAAATTTTCTAGTATTTATAGGCTTTATGCCAGAACTTTAGTTCAGCCAGGTGGACTGGACCAGGCCTCTCCTGGAATAGGCCCTGGAACAGACTGCTGGGGACTGACAGTACATACCTAGATGCAGGTCTGTGTCCAGAGTCGTTGCTTTAGACATGAACAGGTCTTGGTAAAGTTATTTAAAAATGCGGTCTGATATAGAGCATCTAGTTGAAGAAAATAAAGACTTGAGAGACAAGATTTAGATGTAATTCCTATAGTCAGGATAAATGCTGGATTTGATCAAGAAATGGAGTAGACTCAAGGGCTTAGTTCATACAGCTGGGGATTTTGCAATCATAGTAGACAAGAAGGAAGTCTGGGTTAATATTGAAATCCCAAACTCTTGACCCCTGCTGTATGGATTACACTAAATGTTTTAAAGTTTGAATGTTAAGATTTATATTCAACAGATCTAGTTTAGATCCAGTGCATTGTCCCCCAAAAGTCTCTTATGGCTATTTTTTTTTCCCCTGTTCTTCATTATTTTCTTTTTGGTTGAACCCGGACCAGATTGAGGTAAACCCACTACTTTTGATTGTTGTATCTCTTTAGATTCTCTTACTACTCTTTTCTTCTAGAATAGTTCCCCCACTATTTTTTCATGATATTGATTTTTTTTTCAACAAAGGACAGTTTTCTTGTGCAATTTCCCATATTCTGGTTTGTCTGGTTGCTTCCTCATAGTATAGTCCCGAGTCTCTCACTGTATTTCCTGTAGATTGAAGGGTGTGTCCACAGGCTTGATTAGAGTCAAGTTAAACATTTTTGGCAAGATCACTTCATAAGTGAAATAGAAAGCTGAAAATATGGAAATCTTTGCCAAGGCCTTTTCCTATTTATGTTCAACTATTTCCAGAGTCATGAACCTTTTAGGGAAACCCTGGCCTTCAGCAATAATCAAGGAGAGCCACTGGCTCAGGCTTGTCACTTTAGTATGAAATACTTATTTTTCATAAGAACTAAATGCATTCTAGTTAGGGTGATCTCTTTATAGCAGTATAGAATAACAAGTACTTGAATGGAAAATACATAAATTTTACTTTCTGTTATAAATTCAATCCTGAATACTTCTAGTTGGTTAAGTATGCAATACTATCAAAATTACAGTGAATATTTAATTTAAAAAATTATTACAGTAAAAGATATATTAACATTAGTACTCATGCAAATAATTCCCCTTTCTTTGAACACACTACTCCATTGTTCTTGCCAGTTTCTGAAGCCGTTCTGGAAATCCCTTTTTGTGTCTTTAGTTGTGCTATCCTATGGTTACTTTGATGTCCTGAGTCAGTGCAAAGCATATACCTTTCAAGGTCATTTTGACTTTGGGGAAGAGCCAGAAGTCACAGGGTGCTAAATCTACTGAATAAGGTGGATAAGGACATGTCATATGTATTTATGAACCTGCCTTTCCCATTGGATGGCACTATGCAGCAGCATTTACCATATTTTTGATCAGATTTGGTAAAGACATGAAAGAAGTCTCCCAGAACTGCTTCAAAAAGTGGCAAGAATGATGGGATAAGAGTTTTCAAAGTGAGAGGAAGTATTCTGAGAGAGATTAATGGCAATGTATCCTTTACTGTAAGAATTTTTTTACTCAAACATACCATAGTTTTTGATCGGCCCTTGTACAAGGTTAAGTTTAGATATAAAATGATTTTGTGAATTCAGACAGCTTGTATCTGTCCTAAGTAGTGTGAAAGGGAATAATTTTTTCTTTGCTTTTTATTGTATATATTAGAGGGGCTGGGGATATAGCTCGGCAGCCCAGCACCTGCCTGGCAATTGCAAGGTCCTGAGTTCAATTCCCGGCACCACAAAAAAAAAAAAAAATGAAGAAGAAGAACCAATTTTAGCAGCTGGGGATATAGCTTAGTAGCACAGTGCCTCCCTGGCAAGTGCAAGGTCCTGAGTTCGATTTCCGGTATCAAAAAAAAGAAAAAGGGGCCGGTGAGATGGCTCAGAGGCATAAGCACCTGCCCGGCAAGCGCGAGGTCCTGAGTTCGACTCCCGGTACCCACATATGAAAAAAGGGCCAGTGATATCGCTCAGTGGCACGGGCGCCTGCTGGCACGCGAAGTCCTGAGTTCAATCCCCGGTACTCACAAAGAACAAACAAACAAACAACAACATAAAAACCTAAATTTTATATATTAGAAAATAAATAATGCTCTGGGTTTATCTCATAGGAGACATTCCAGAGGTTTGCTGGGCTTCTCTTTTAAGCTTGGGGAAGTGAGGCACTTTTTGCCACAACACATGCTTTACTGACTCCCTTTTACTGTCTTTAACATTGTAGTTGTCCAGGGGAAATAAATCAGGAATTTTCTAACGTGAGTTTTAATCTGTTAGTTTTTAAAAATCACAAAAGAGAGACTGTTTGATCCAGGAGTGCCAAGTAATATGTAAGCTGATAAATTTAGCCTGTTTTGTACCAGCAGGTGAGAGCTAGAGCCAGGTTGAGGTCTTTCTGGACCAGTGCTTAGCTTTAGCAAAAGAATCAACATCGCTTTCTTCTTTTCCTGTGCCTTACCACGGATGAGTGATGGAGTGATTCCCACATAACCATGTAGGAATAAATCACATAGTATCCAAGAATTGTGAGGATTACCATTTTAAAGTGTACCTATATGAATGTTGTTTGGATCCTGATTTGCGTATTAAGTGTAGTTATGAAATAACATGAGAAATTTGTACCCTGATAGTATATTTAATGATATTGAGGAAATCTTATTATATGTTAGATTTGGTAATGAAATTTGTGGTTATTAAGGGCCTCTTGGTTTCTTTTGTTTGTTTAAACAAATATTTTCAGCTGAAATGGTGTGATGTCTGAGATTTGCTTTCTAAATAATCCATGGAATCTTCAGGATAATCTTGACTTGCCTTGTTTTTGAAATTAAGGGGAAAAATTTAGTCTTTCACCAGTAATTATGAAGCTAGTTAAAGTTTCTCAAAGATTTTTTAAAAAATCAGTTTGAAGAACTTTCTTTCTACTCTTGCTTTGGAACCAATGTGAGATTTTGTCAGATGTTTCTTCCACATCTGCACCGATAAACATACATGTTTTAGTTTGTTAATGTGGTAAATTATTTGACTGATTTTTCACAGGTTTCAGACCTTACCTCAATCCTAATTCCTAGAATAAAATATCCATGGTAATAATATATCAATGCTTTTTATATTGTTGGATATAGTTGTGAAGTTTTGGCTTACAATTTTTTTTTTTTTTTTTTTTTTGTGGGTACTGGGGGTCGACCTCAGGACCTCGCACACCAGCAGGCGCCCGTGCCACTGAGCAATATCACCGGCCCCTTTTTCGTATGTGGGTTCCAGGAGTCGAACTCGGGCCCTCGCGCTTGCCGGGCAGGCGCTTAAGCCACTGAGCCATCTCACCGGCCCATGGCTTACAATTTTTATTTGTGTCTATGTTTCTTACAATATCTTTGTCTCATTTTCATATAAAGGTAATATTGGCCTCAGAATGACTACCTCTCCCTCAGTTTTCTAGGTAGATTTGTGTTTGAGCTGACATTTCTTTTTAAAGATATATCTTTGCTGAGATCTGTGTCTACTTTGTTTTTCATTTTTGTGAAAAGTTTATAAATTTTATTTCTTTAATTAATATAGAGCTTTTTTTCTTTTTTTTTACTTTAGGTTTGGTACATGATTTTGAAGGGATTTGTCCATTTCATTAAATTTTCTTTTTTTTTTTAATATGAGGGTACCAGGAGTTGAACTCAGGACCTCGCAAGCCAGGCAGGCGCTTATGCCACTGAGCTATATCACCAACCCATTTCATTAAAATTATTGGATTTATTTAGTTGTCCCTAATATTTCCTTATTTACTTTTGTATTTGCAGTGAAGTTTCCTTTATCATCTTTGGTCTTGGTATTTTGTGTTTTCTTTTTTTTCCTAATCATCTGGCTAGAGGTTTATCACATTTATTAGTCTTTTCCAAGATCAACTTTGGCTTCTTTGATTTTTTTCTATTTTTCTTCTTTCTGTTTTATCAATTAATGCTGTGCTCTTTGTTATTTCCCTTCTTCAGCATGGTTTAGGCTTATTTGTACTGCTATTTTGCAGTGCTGGGATTGAACCAAGGGCCTTCCCAGGCCAGTGTGCTATCACTGAGCTGTAGCCTCAGGCCTCACAAATTTTTATATGCTGTGTTTTTGTTTATTTTCAGTTCAAAATACTTGCTAATTTTCTTTTTGACTTTTACTTTGATTCATAGATTATTTAGAAGTATATTGTTTAGTTCCTTAATGTTTTGACATTTTTCTAGAGTTGTTTCTATTTTTGGCTTTTAAATTAATTATACTGTGGTATGAGAATATCCTTTTCATGACTTTATTACTTTTATATTTATTTCTACTTCATTGTGTTTCATAATATAGTCTGTTTTGGTAAATGCTTAACATTTGCTTGGTAAGAATGTGTTTTCTACAGTTGTATTTTGCATTTAATCTATCTTGTCAGTTTGGGCCTGTTGTTGATTCAGTAGGGTTCAAATTTTTTATGTTCATAATGATTTTGGGGGTACTTGTTTTATCAGTTATTGAGAGAGAGTTTATTGAACTCTCCAATTATAATTGTGGATTTTTCTGTTTCCGGTAATTCTTATAGTTTGCATTTTGTATTTTGAAACTGTTTTTAGGTGTATAAACATTTGTGATTATATTCTCATGATGATTTGACCTCTTTGACATTATGAAATGACTTTTATTAGCTCTCATAATAATATTTGCTCTGTTTTCTGTATAATAATAATATAGCCACTCAACTCTTTTTTTTTTTATTTTTTTTATTTTTTTTTATTTTAAAGAGAAGAAAAAACAAAACAAATCAAAAGAAGAACAAATTTTCAAAACAACATAATAGGAGGGTAACAATGGTTAATACATTACGTATTACTATCTTTAAGTTAGTTATTCAGGACACCAGACATTAGCATTCAATTGTCCAAACATTATTGGCACAAACCTTACTCTTCAATGAACTAAGTAAAAATGGTAGTGTATCTATCTTAACCATCTTATATATATATATATATATACAATTTTTTTTCCCTTTCCCTTCTTTCTTTTCCCTATTCCAGTCTCTCTTTCCTTTTTACCAGTTTCTTTTTGATTCACCATATCTATTGTACATTTTGGATCTTATTTACTCTTTCAGTTTCTCATACTAGAGAGATAATATGATGCTTACACATGTGCTTCTGGTTTATTTCACTTATGAGTATTTTCTCGAGTTGCATCCATTTACCTATAAAAGTCTCTAGTTTATCCTTCTTTATGGCTGAATAGTACTCCATTGTATAAAAATACCACATCTTTCTTATCCATTCCTCAGTTGATGGGCATTTGGGTTGTTACAAATTGTGCTGCTATAAACATGGGTGCACATATATCGCTGTGGTACGATGTTTTTAATTCTTCTGGGAAGATGCCCAGAAGGGGAATAGCTGGGTCAAATGGGACCTCCAACCCTAGTTTTCTGAGGAATCTCCACACTGACTTCCACAGTGGCTGTACCAGTCGACACTCCCACCAACAGGGAAGAAGGGTTCCTTTTTCCCCACAGCCCCTCCAGCATTTGTTATTAGTTGATTTCTTAATAGTAGCCATTCTTTCTGGGGTGAGATGGTATCTCAGTGTTGTTTTAATTTGCATCTCTCGAATGACTAGTGATGTTGCACATTTTTTTGTATATTTATTTGCCATTAGTATTTCTTCATCTGAGAAATGTGTATTCATCTCAGATGCCCATTTTTGGAGTGGGTCTTTAAATTTGGGAGGTCTGATTTTTTTGAGTTCTTTATATGTTCTCGATAGTAATCCTTTGTCTGAGGAACAGCTGGCAAACATTTTTTCCCACATTGTGGGTTGTCTCTTCACTCTGTTGGTGGTTTCTCTTGCTGTGCAAAAGCTTTTTAATAAGATGAGATCCCAGTTATTGATTCTTTGGGATAGTTCCCGTGCGGTTGAGCTTTTATTCATAAAGTCTTTGCCTACACCAATGTCTCCAAGGGTTTTACCTATCCTACCTTCCAGCAGATTTAATGTTTCTGTTTTAATATTTAGATCTCTGATCCATTTTGAATTTAGTTTAGTGCATGGTGAAAGATATGGATCTAGTTTTAATCTTCGGCATGTGTAGAGCCAGTTTTTCCAGCACCATTTATTAAAGAGGCTATCTTTCTTCCAGCGAATGTGTTTGGCACCTTTGTCAAAGATAAGGTGGCTTAGTATGTCTGGGGTTGTTTCAGCATCTTCTAATCTGTTCCATTGATCTTCAGGTCTGTTTTTTTGCCAGTACCACACTGTTTTTATCACAGTAGCTTTATAGTATAATTTCAAGTCGGGGATTGTGATGCCCCCTGCCTTGCCTTTGTTGCCCAGAATTGCCTTTGCTATTCTAGGTCTCTTCTGATTCCAAATGAATTTTAGGATTGTTTTCTCTAATTCTGTGAGATATGCTGTTGGAATTTTGATTGGAATTGCATTAAATCTGTATAACAATTTTGGAAGTATGGCCATTTTCACTATATTGGTTCTTCCTATCCAGGAGCAAGGGATATCTTTCCATTTTCTGATATCCTCTTCAATCTCCTTTTTCAGAGTACTGTAGTTTTCAGTATAGAGGTCTTTTACATCCTTTGTGAGGTTGATTCCTAGGTATTTCATTTTTTTGGATGTTATTGTGAAAGGTATTGTTTCCCTAATTTCTCTTTCAGTAAGTTTGTTATTTGTGTACAGGAAGGCTATTGACTTTTGAGTATTGACTTTGTATCCAGCTACACTACTGAATTTGCTTATTAAATCTAGCAGTTTTTTAGTGGAGTTTTTGGGGTCTTCTGTGTAGAGTATCATGTCATCTGCAAATAATGATAATTTAACTTCTTCCTTTCCAATCATTATTCCCTTTATTTCTTTCTCTTGTCTAATTGCTCTGGCTAAAGTTTCCAGAACTATGTTGAATAAGAGTGGGGACAGTGGACATCCTTGTCTTGTTCCTGATTTTAGAGGGAAGGCTTTCAGTTTTTGGCCATTTAGTATAATATTGGCTGTTGGTTTGTCATAGATAGCTTTTACCAGGTTGAGATAAAGACCCTCTATTCCAATTTTCTGTAGGGTTTTTATCATGAAAAGGTGCTGGACTTTGTCAAAAGCTTTTTCTGCATCTATTGAGATGATCATGTGATTTTTGTCTTTGGTTCTGTTAATATGGTGTATTACATTTATTGATTTACGTATGTTGAACCATCCCTGCATCCCTGGGATGAATCCAACTTGGTCATGGTGTATAATCTTCTTGATGATTTGTTGGATTCTGTTTGCCAGTATCTTATTAAGGATTTTTGCATCTATGTTCATTAGGGAGATTGGCCTGTAGTTCTCTTTCTTAGTTGGGTCCTTCTCTGGTTTTGGTATCAGGGTAATGCTTGCTTCCAGGAATGAATTTGGGAGTATTGCTTCCCTTTCAATTTCATTGAAAAGTTTGAGAAGTAGGGGCGTTAGGTCTTCTCTAAATTTCTTGTAGAATTCGGCAGTGAATCCATCAGGGCCTGGGCTTTTCTTTGTTGGGAGGTTTTTAATTACATCTTCAATTTCATTGGCTGATATTGGTTTATTTAGGATTTTTAAATCTTCTTGATTCAGCTTTGGTAATTCATACAAATCTAGGAATCTGTCCATTTCTTCTGCATTTTCCATCTTAGTAGAATATAAATTTTCAAAATAGGTATAGATGATCTTCTGGATTTCTGCAGGGTCCGTCGTGATATCACCCTTTTCATTTTCAATTGCATGGATTTGAGTCTTTTCTTTTCTTTTTTTAATAAGGTTGGATAAGGGTTTGTCAATCTTATTTATTCTTTCAAAGAACCAACTTTTTGCTTCATTGATTCTTTGTATTGTTTTTTTATTCTCCAATACGTTAATTTCTGCTCTGATCTTTATAATTTCCTCCCTTGTACGGGCTTTTGGCTTAACCTGCTCTTCTTTTTCTAGAAGCTCGAGGTTCACCCTTAAGTTGTTTATTTGCGCTTGCTCTATTTTCCTGATATAAGTGTTTAATGCTATAAATTTCCCTCTTAGGACTGCTTTCATTGTATCCCATAAGTTCCGGTATGTTGTACTGTCATTATCATTCAGTTGTAGAAAGTGACTAATTTCTTCTTTAATTTCATCTGTGACCCATTGGTTGTTCAGGAGGATGCTGTTTAATTTCCATGTGTTTAGGGAGTTTTTGTGGGATCTTTTGCCATTGATTTCCAATTTCATTGCACTATGGTCTGATAATATGCATGGGATAATTTCAATTCCTTTGCATTTACTTAAGCAGGTTTTATGAGCTAGTATGTGGTCTATTTTGGAGAACGTCCCATGTGCAGCTGAGAAAAATGTGTATTCTGATGTTGTGGGATGGAACACTCTGTAGACATCTACTAAGTCCATTTGTTCAAAAGTTTGGTTCAGTTCTACTATTTCATTATTGATTTTCTGTCCAGTTGATCTATCTTTTTGTGACAGTGGAGTATTGAGATCTCCCAATATAATTGTATTAGTGCTTATTTGATTTTTCATGTCCTTTAGTACTTGTTTTATATAGCTGGGTGCATTGGTATTTGACGCATATATATTTATGATCGTTATCTCTTCCTCTTGGATTGTTCCCTTTACAAGGATGTAATGACCGTCTTTATCTCTCTGAATCCTTCTTGGCTTGAAGTTCACTTTGTCTGCAAAAAGAATAGCTACCCCTGCTTTTTTCTAGGTTCCTGTGGCATGGAGTATTGTTTTCCATCCTTTGACTTTCAGTCTATGAATTTCTTTCTGAATTAAATGTGTTTCTTGTATACAGCATATTGTTGGATCTTGCTTCTTGATCCATTTCGCCAGTCTGTGCCTTTTGATTGGTGAATTGAGACCGTTAACATTGATGGTTAAAACTGATATGTATTGACTTGTCATGATATTTTCCTGTTGTTGGCTCCCACTCTTTGTTTTTCCGCTTTCCGGCTATTTAATTATTTGCCCTGCCTGGTGGATTCCTTCTGTTGGGGTTCCTATCTCTTTCTAGAATGTCCTTCAGAACATTTTGGAGTGCTGGTTTGGTGGTCATAAATTTTCTCAGATGTTCTTTGTCATGAAAGTATTTTATTTCTCCATCAATTTTGAAAGATAGTTTTGCAGGGTACATCAATCTGGGCTGAAAATTATTTTCCTTTAGAGCTTGCAATACATCATTCCAAGCTCTTCTTGAATTGAGGGTTTGTGCTGAAAAGTCAGCTGTGATTCTGATGGGTTTTCCTTCATAGGTGATTTGTCTCTTCTCCCTAACAGCTTTTAAGATTCTGCCCTTCTGTTGAATTTCTGGGATCTTGACTATAATATGTCTGGCTGAAGTTTTTTTTTGATCATGTCTAGTTGGTGTTCTAAAAGCTTCACTTATAGGGGTGTCAAATTCCTTTTCTCTTCCAGGAAAGTTCTCCCTGATTATGTCTTTGAACAAGGTTTTAATGTCGTTGATGCTATCTCCTGCTTTTTCATTTATTCCAATTATTCTTAAGTTGTTTATCTTTGAGTCATCTAGCAGCTGCTGAATTGATTTTTCATGGTCCCTTGCTATTTTTAAGAATTTTTCCATTTCATGATCACTAATTGCAAGCCTGTCTTCTATATCTGAGATCCTGTCCTCGCATTGGCTTATTCTGCTACAAATACTTTCAATGGAATTTTTTATCTCTTGGATATCTGCTTGAATCTGCCTTATGGATTCCATTTCTTTCCTATGCTGAGCATTCATGGTTTCTATAGTTTTCTTAAGTTCATCTATTTTTTTGTCTGTATCAGCTATAGTGTCCTTAAGCATGGTCTTCATTGTAGACATTATCTCTGCAGTTATCTGTGAGATTATTTGTGTTTTAATTTTTTCCAGAACCTCATTCAGTTGCTTTGTTGTTACCACTTCAGATAGGCCAGGTGGGTGGCTTTCGGATTGTCCCACCTCGTTGCTCCCTAGGTTTGCCTTTGGTGAATTGGATGTGTGGGGTTGCATCTTGTTTAAGTGTCGTCTCATTTTTTCTTTCTTTAATTCCTGGGGTGATGTTTGTAAATTACCTATAGTAGGTTACTTTATTGCTAGTGTTTAAGATCTTTAGAAGATGACTACTTCTCTGCAGTATCTTCCAAGTGGAGCTTGCTTTTAGGTTTTGAGCTTTCTGCCAGATCCTACCTCTTCAATTCGTTGGGTATGCGAAGTTGCTACCTGTTTGGCCCAGTCCTTGATTCTTTGGTACTGTGCCACTGTATTTTCTGTGTCCCTTAGTCAATCTCAATCATGAAATATCAGGAAGGAAAGATGTTTAGAACAATTATTTCACATTTGGCTGTAATGTTAACTAAAGCATCAAACACAGCCTAAAAAATGACAGACTGAGCTAACCAGTTATTTACCACTTTTAGCTGTATAGAGTTGCGGTTATATAACAAAATCTAAAACACACCAGAAAAATTATATGCAGTATACAAGTCCTATGTATGTCAATTTTTCCTTGAGGAGTTTAAATTTAAAATGAGTTAAGGAGGAAATAGAGTATTGGGAGAAGAGGAAGGAATTAGATGTAAGGTTAGAGGACCAAGAGGGATCCCACTAAAATTGGGACACTAGTGCAGAGGACAGGTGGTAAAAAGAGAAGGAAGGGATAAAAGGAAGAACAGATCAGAAGCACAATCACAAAGAAGTTAGAGGCGCTGTTTACACTCATATAAAAAACCAGAGAGAATAATGAAGGAAAGAGCAAATACACATACAGAAACAAAAACGAAGATAAAAACAATAAAACAGACAGATCAAAAATAAAACCCCACCAAAAAACAAAACAAAACAAAAACAAAAAAACCCTTCGCCAGAACAAAAAACAAATCAGTGAGAAAAAAAATAAAAATGAAAATAAAAATAAAAATAAAAAAAATAAAAAGAATCAGTTCCAGGTGTTGACTCTGTTGTAGGCAGGTACCTTGTGACAGAGTCCTGTTCTGTGCAGGTCCGTCCCAGTAAGCCAGGAGCGCCCTCTGGCGGGCGGTGAGCAGAGGCGCGTCCTTTCAGGCAGAGACCAGTCTAGCTCGCCTCCGCTCTCGGCGCCCTTTCACGATCCCTGGGCCTGAGAGGCTCAGCGTGCTGTCCGGAGCGCGGGTTCCCTGTGCTGGTTCCCGCTGCTCTGGTTTTTCGCCACGCCCCCCACAATGGCGCCGGGCCAGTCGCTCTCTGGCGCGGGACAGGTGTGGCTGAGAGTCCAGTCTCGTTCGCCTGCTGACCTCAGCACACTTTCGTGGGCCTGAGAGGCCCCGTGCTGCCCTGTCCGGAGCACAAGTTCCCAGAGCAGTTTCCGAGCCGCTCTGAGTTTCGCCACACCCCCCACAATGGCGCCCGGCCGGTCACTCTGGCGCGGGGCAGCTGTGGCTGAGAGACACTCACCGCCGGTCAGCGCCGTTCTCCGCCGCTCCCCTGCCCCGCCGCTGTCTCAGGATCCTCCGTGGGGGCTCCCTGGGCGTCAGCTGCCACCGTGTGTCCGTAGAATTGAGCCTCCGCCGGCGCTCCAACTCCCGGGATATTAGAAGGTGCGCGCGCGCGGTCTGCTCCTTCTTTCCGTCTTCTTTGTTGGAAGTCACCCGTCACTGGTGCCGGGGGTCCCAGATTGCGCTTCAGAACTTCTCTGGGTTTCGGGGAGGCATCTCCCCCCCTCCTGCGCTTTCCGGGTCGCTATATTCCCGTGTTCCAATGGTAACTTTTAGAGAGAGTTTCGCTGCCTGCTTCTTACTCATCCGCCATCTTGAGGTCCTCCTCAACTCTCTTGATTACTGTTTACATGGTATATCTTTTTTTATGCTTCAATTTATTTTAGTGTTTATTTTTAAAATTTATTTCTTATAAGCATCATGTAGTTAAGCCATGATTTTGTATCTTGGTCATTTCCACCTTTTAATTGGTGGCATTCAGAATATTTATATTTAATGGGATTTTTAAAAATGTTAGACTTAAATCTGTCATCTTACAGTTTTTTTTTTCCCTTTTATCCCATCATTTCTTTGTTCCTTCATTTGGTTCCTGCTTCTTAGGTTTATTGAAAAATTTTGTGATGATTCTTTTTTATCTCCCTTATGGGCATATTAGCCATAATATTGTATTTTATTTTTTCTTTATGACAGTATAAGTTATGTTACATCATTTTGCATAAGTATTAGGACCTTACAATAGTATAGTTCTGTTTCTTTTCACTTTTGTTGTGTTATGTTTTACTTTGGCATGTATGATAAACTCCACACATTGCCAGTGTTTTTGCTTTTGCCTAATCAGTTATCTTTAAAATAAATTACAGTAATATATAAACTATCTCATGAATTTATCGTCTAGCATTTTTATTCCTTTGTCTACAGTATCATTTTAATTAGCCTGTTTTACCTAAACATTTCTTTTAATACAGATCTGTGAGTAATTAATTCTATCAGCTTTGCTAGGTCTGAAAAAGTCTTCATTCTACCTTTATTTTTGATATTGAATATAATTTGACAGGTTTGTTTTCCTGTTTTTTTTTTTTTTTTTTTGTGAGTACCGGGGGGTCGACCTCAGGACCTCGCGCGCCAGCAGGCGCCCGTGCCGCTGAGCGATATCACCGGCCCCTTTTTCGTATGTGGGATCCGGGAGTCGAACTCGGGCCCTCGCGCTTGCCGGGCAGGCGCTTAAGCCGCTGAGCCATCTCACCGGCCCCCGTTTTTGTTTTTAAAGATGTAGCTATAAGTGCCTTGTCAAGGAAAAATCTGCTGTAATCTTATATTTGTTGTTCTGCATGTTTTATTTTCATTTGACAACTTTTAAGATTTTCTTTTTATCATTAGTTTTGAGTGATTTAAACATGATTTATCATATTGTAGTTAATTTTAAAAAATCTCTTATATTTGTGTTTTTTGAGCTTATAATTGAGAGTTTATGGTTTTTATCAAATTTGAAAACTTTTGGCCATTATTTCTTCACATATGTTTTCTGCCTCTCTCTTCAGACCCCAGTTACCCGTGTATTAGGATCTTTGTACTTGTCCTACAGCCTGAGCTCTGGTCAGTTTTCACCCTTGTGCTTTTTCTCTGTGTTTCATTTTGGTTGGTTTATGTGGCTATGGTCAAGAAGTACATCAGTCCTTTTTTCTACAGCGTCTAATCTACCTTTAATCCTATTCAGTGTTTGTTTTTTTTTTATTGTTCTAGCCATGTAGGTTTTGCCTTCATAAGTCTGATTTGGGTCTTTCTTAAAGTCTCCACTTAGCTACTTTTTGAAAAAATACAACTTAGAAAAACTGCTTTAACATCGTTGTCCGCTAACTCTAGAATCTGTGTCGGCCACTTTCAGTTGGTTCATTATTCCTTTATTGTGGGTAGATTTTCCTGCTCCTTTGCATGCCTCATTACCTGTCGGTAGTGGATTTCACCTTCTGCAGAGTAGGTCTCATTAACATTTATTTACTTTTTTTCCTTTCAATTCTGGGGTGGATCCCAGAGCCTTGTACATGTGAGGCAAGAGCTCTACCACTGAACTGCATCCCAGCCCTAACATTTTTAATGCTATGAGACTTTTCATCGGAGAAAATGTAAAACATATTAATTAATAGAGAAAGAGTAATAAATGTTTACTCATGAAATTACTGAAGTTTAGAAATAATATTATTGGTACCTTTTTTGAGTTCAGGCTCTCCCTGAGATTCATAACGTTTCTATTTTTTTCTGTATGACGTGTAAAAGTACTTTTCCATGTACAGTATGCATTTTCTTTGGTATAATGAATTGGGAATTTCAGTTAAGGCCATATCTAATTTTTCTTCAGTGTAAACTCAATAAATCACATCTTTGCTTTTGTTTATTTGCTTGTTTGGTTTTTTTGAGCAGGGTCTTGCTATGAGATTCAGGCTGGCCTTGAACTCACTTCGTAGCGCAGGCTGGCCTCAAACTTGCGGCAATCCTCCTGCTTTAGCTTCCATAGTGCTGGGATTACAGGCATGCACCATCATGCCCTGCTAATAACTTAAGTCTTTGTATACTCTGCATATTATATATATATTTTGAGGGGAGGACTGGAGATTGAACCCAGGGCCTTTGTATTGAGCTACATCCCTGGCCTTTTATATTTTTATTTTTTTTTACATTTTGAGGCAGGGTCTCAAAGTTACTCAGGCTGGGCTCAAACTTGCAGTCCTACTGCCTCACAGCCTCCCAGAATGCTAGGATTACAGGCTTGCACCACCATGCACAGCTAGATAATTCTTTTTATAATGCATGCCTTTTCAAGAGAATCTCTAAATTTAGGTTCTCCATTGTACACATTTATCAGTTATTCTTTGTTTTTTGTTATCATGTGAAATGACTAAAAATTTTTCATATAAAAGTTAAAGGGAGCCAAGTGTGCTGGTGCATAGCTGGAATCTCAGCACTCTGGAGGCTGAGGCAGGAGGATTGCCATAGGTTTGGGACTAGCCTGGGCTACATAGTGAGTTCAAGGCCAGCCTGACCTATATAGCAAGACCCTGTTGCAAAAAAAAAAAAAAAAAGGAAATATTTTATCTTTTTTAAAAAATTTGGATATTATTTGTTGTTTTATTAGTAAATGTTAAACTTTCAAGATTTGTTTTTTATTCTTATTTTCTTGTCAAGTTTCTTAAGAAACTACTATAAAGAATTTGTGTACTGTTATAGTTATTTTCTGTTTACCGAAGGCAGATCACATGAAATTAACAGTTTTTATTACATTATTATTTGTCAGTTCAAAAAAATTAGTCATGGGCCGGTGAGATGGCTCAGCGGCATAAGCGCCTTCCTGGCAAGTGCGAGGTCCTGAGTTCGACTCCCGGAACCCACATATGAAAAAAGGGCCGGTGATATTGCTCAGCGGCACGGGCGCCTGCTGGCATGCGAGGTCCTGAGGTCGACCCCCAGTACCCAAAAAAAAAAAAGTCATAATGACAACAGTGCTAGAAAGTTATGCTGGAAATTTGTTCCTTCCTTCTTTCCTTGCGTACTTCTGTATTTATTTATTTATGCATTAATTCATTCTTTTTTTTTGTCTTTCATGTTGGGGATTGAGTCTGGGGCCTTGCATATGCTAGGCAAGTTGTCAACCACTGAACTAAGCCCTCAGCCTTGGAAATTTCTTACAGACATATAAGTTTTTAAGTATCTAATATAAGGAAATAAAATAGTTAAAACCAATTCTGTCTGACTTCATTGTCTGTGGTTTTGCTAGTTTTGTTTCTTCCTTTGAAGAAAATCAATTGAAACAGTAAAAATGAAAGGCAAGAATATGTTTTAGTCTTCATGTTTCTCCCTCATTTGTTCCGAGTATTGTATGACTTTATTTATTCCCAAATATTTTGGGTTTATTATTTTCCCCACTTGCGCATGTTGTAAAAGATACATGTTATATTCACTTACATTCCTACATGCAGGTACTTGTGTATCTGCTGTATAGTACATTTTTCAAGGTGAAAAAAAAATTAAGATAAATGTAATATATGCTATCGTATAAAATTTAAGCAGTACCATATTGAACCATATGTTATTAAGTGAATTTAAATATGGTTTGTTTTTGTTTTGTAGTGTACTTGAAGATATACTGAAGTATCAGAAAAGGTGTTCAAAAGAACTGCCTACTAGTTATGTATTCTGGTGTAGCCTACCTGATTGATTCTGTATGGCTAGAATTATACTGGGATTTTGTATTTATCAAGGTTCAAAATACTCATGATGGTATTTGTGAGACTTTCTGTTACATGAGTAGAAGTCTGAATGCTTCGGCTTTACCATACATCGTATTTAAGAAAAAACATTATTTTACACATGCTCATGACAATCAAGTTTAGAAAATAGTGAAAAGAACTCACCACACCACCTTTCATAATGAGTGGGGAAACAAACTCTTCCTAATTATTCTTTTTCTATGAGAAACAAAAAAGCACTAAGGTATGTGTAAACTAGATACTGTACAATCCCTTACCCCATACAGACAAAGTAAAAGGTGCCTACTACTGGAACTGTGGGGAGTAGCTTCGAGTTTCATTCAAAAGTAAATGTTTCTGTAATTGGGAAGTAGATTTTCTTAAATTGCCTTTTCATACATTATGAATACTTCTGTGATATTTTATAGCTAATTAAAATTGATTAGATTTTTTTGAGTTGTCTCTTTAGAGTACTTTAATTATAAAAACCATTTTGAAGTGAGTCCAGCTTGAGACAGATGGTTAAATTTATACAGTACTGAAATAAATCCAAATTTTAAAAAAGAAGACTTTAAGGGATCACTCATGCTTCTTAAGGGTTGATTTCTTCAGTATGAGCTCAATAAGAATGACAACTATCCTTCTTATACAGTAATTCAACATTGGAATCATGTATGCGTGGTGTTATGGCTTGTATATAGATGTACACCCCAAAGCCTCATGTGGTCATAGGTGGGGCTTTTCAGGGGGTTGGATTTAGAGTGTGTGATGCTGGGATCAAGGATGTTATGCTTGGATTGATTTATGGTACAATGCTAGTATTAAGACTGCCCCACCCTGGGTGCGAGTGCTACCTGCCCTAAGGGTGGGTAGCCTGCATAGGATATAAGGGACAGAAAGAGGGTCACTACTTGTCACTTGTTGCTTGCTGCCTTCTGCCTGCCATGAGCTATTTCTCCTCTGTGCTGCCCCTGTGCTACGCCACCCTGTCTTGGAGCCAGCCAACTATGGACTGAAACCTCAACAAACTTTGAGACAAATAAACCCTTCCTCCTTTAACTTTGAGTGTCAGGTATTTTGTCTCAGCAATGAGATAAGTAACTAAGACTAGGTAAATGGAGGTTTTCTAAATATTCAGGCATCCAAATTTATATGTTGGTTCAATATATGGAAGAAATGCACTTTGGTACAGAGTTGTTAAAGTCCAAAGTAGTGTTCAAGCTACAGTTGTTGATTATCAATTTTATTGAAATGACCTGAAAGTAAGCGATTTTCTCTTTTTTTGAATTTACTCATTAATATATATCAGCAGCTAACTTATGGCATGAATGCTTTTCATTTCAGAGAGCTTAATATGATACGAACTTTACAAGGTCATTAAGAATAATGACACTGTTAGTTATTAGTCTAATTTGCACAGGGATAAAACTCTGCAGAAATTCAAGTGACAGTTAAAACATTGGGATTAGATGCTGAAATAGTGTGGAACAGGATATGCTGCATGATTCATTTATATTCTTTTTATAAACTCTTCAAGATAAAGTGAAAGTATGGTACATTAATTTGTCCATACTTTCCTTAGTTTTGTTAAACAAGCAAATCTAAGTTTCAAAGAGAAAGATACTAAGAGAAGTTATAATCTTTTCTGATTTTCTTTTATTTTGTAGGCAAACTCCTTAGCAATATTAGTTTTTAACCTAGCAGATTGTCAGATGGTAATATTGATAATATAATTAGCATAATCTAAACATAATCGTAATCTTTCTATAACTTTTTAAGTTTTAAAATTTTATTTAAGCTTAAATTTATTTTTTCAAATAACTTTCATTTCATGCATTTAAGAAATATATATTGCTATATGGTAGGCAATGTTCTTTGAACCAGGGAGATTATAGATGATTAAAAAAAAAAAAAATCCTGGCCTCTATGAGGCTTTTATTTTAGAGCAGAGGATAACCAATTAAACAAATAAACATAAAGTATGTTAAATAGTGCTAAGTATGACAGAGAAAAATGAAACAAGATAGGTGTATAGGGTGCTGGGAGAGTGCTCAGGAAAGGCTCATGGACAGAGTCATTTAAACGAAAAGTAAACATTCCGGGAATGAACTAAATCGTTATTTGGGTCTGAGAGTACACGTGGTAGAGGGACTATTCTGTGTGTCTGGAACCAAGTTTACTGGTAAGGAAAAGTATGAGTTGAGGTCAGAGAACAATAATGTTGATTGGTGGTAGGGGAGCCACGGATTATCTAGGATCTTGGTAGCTAAAACACTTTGGTTTTTACTCTGAATAAGAGGAAGCCATTGAAGGGTTTTGAGCAGAGGAATGACATTGAACTAACTTTAGCAGGATAATTCTGGTAGCTTTACTGAGAATAGTTTGCGGAGGAAGGGTGGAAGTAAGGAGATCAGTTACTTCCAGGTTATTGCAGTAATCCAGGCAGGGGTCAGGCTTGGTTGAATCTAAGTTAAGGTAGAAGGGTAAGGGTAAAAAGTTGTCAAATTCTGGATAAACAATTGATTCTTATTATTCACAGCAGTTTGTTTATAAAGTTACTGTGGACACTGAATTAGCCAGCACTGACTCATTTTTCCTAGGGATCATAAAAGGTTTATTACATGCAAGCAAAGTCACATTTTCCACAGCCATTGTGTACATAACTTTGTTTCATTTGTGTTGTCACTTAAAGATTCCTTATTTAATATATATTGTTGGTTATTAAGTGCGCAACCTACAGTGCTAGAACTTGTGACTAAACAAAGCTTATCTAATGTGTATGTTCGCTATAAAGCATATTACAACCTTTCTGAGCATAGGAACGCTAGACAGCACGTTAGGTAGTGTATGTGCTGCCGAAAACGAGCATGGCACTTCAGGAGGTAATACAACCTAGTGATAACTGATGTAGAGAAAAACCATTAATAGATGTAAAAACTAGTGAGTGAAAATTGGAAGAGAAACATCATATAAACACGTCAGCGTTTTCCCTACAAGTTATTAATTGCAAAGGAAAATCAAATCATACATTTACTATAGAGAAATCCAGCAGCTACCTCCTTAATATGTGAGATAATTAGATTATAAAAAGAAAAATTCTACTCAGCTCATGGTCCTGGAGTTTTTAGTCCAATGTCGGGTAGCCTTGTTGCATTGGGCCTCTGGTGAAGGCAGTGGGTAGCAATGGTCCGGAGCGCACCTCAGAACAGACCATCATGAGGCAGGAGGCAGAGAGAGACTGAGACTGGGCTCCCACAATCCACTTTCAGGGTATGTCCCCAGTGACCTAAGGGTCTCCCATGAGGCCCCACCTTTCAAAGGTCCCGACACCTCCCAAGAGCATCACACAGGGTACCAAACCTTTCTCATGGAGACCTTTGGGGGAGTATTCTGTATTCAATAACTGTATAGCATTCAGCTGAGGTAGAAATGCATTTCTCTCTTAACTGCAGTACAGAGGAGAGTCATCTATGGAAGACAGTTCAGCCATTTTCACAAGTGGCTTCTGTTTCTTTGTCTAAGGAAGCTGGTCACTTCTTACTATTTCCCAACCATGGATATTGTATTAGTCTGCTAAAGCTACCATGCATAACAAAGTGCCACAGTGTGGATGACTTGAAGAATAAATTTATTTACTTACAGTTCTGGGGGCTAGAAATTCAATATCAAAGTGTCTGCGGGTTGCTTTCTTTTGAGGCCTCTTTCCATCTTTGAAAGTCTTCAACCACATTTTCTTATAAGGACAGATTAAGTCCTTATAAGGCCATAGCATGTAGCAACTGTGAAATGGTAGTTTTCTAATCTCCATCATTATTTTTACACATTAATTTGTTTTTAAAGTAAGGAAGACTTTTCACTTTCTTTACTTTTAAAGTTGGTGTATGAATTTATTGTATGGGTGAACTCATGAATTTTTATCTTTATTCATGGGTTATAATCCTTTATTGTCATTATATATCATCATACTTATATTTGGCTAGTGGTAGGCACTTCACTCTGGTTCCTCTGTCATTTTGATATGTTCCTGTCATTCACTGAATATTTATTTTCTGGCTCATCTTATACTTTTCCTTCTCCATTTTTCTAAGGAACCCTAGTTTACTTTAGTGGGAAATGGCGTTTAGGAAACAATATCTGGATATGCTCATTACTATTTGAATGTCTTTGTTCTAGGTCCTCTTAGTGGATATTTCTCTACCCATGCATATCTACGCTTTTTTTGTGTAATCCATTAGATCAATCTATATTAAAACTGAAGGATTCACATCAATATTTATTTCCAGTTCCAACCCAGCACTGTAAAGTTTATTCTTTCTCTATTTACATACTCATAACTTTTTTTTAACAGTGAGAAACATAGCATCTTTTATTCACAGTGTATTTACTTATTGACTCAGTGCTAGAATACAGAGAAAATGGTTTCAGTATTGCTAACTCATGCCTTTGAAAAATGAAACTTGCAAAGGACAGTTTGGTATTTGCTCAGGGCTCTTTTTGTCTTCAGTATTCGATTGTAGGCAAGCATTATTACCTAAAAAAAAATAAATAGATGTAAAAAGAATGATGGAGCTAGAAAATTATCATTTCACAAGAACTTTGATTAGTTCCTTGCTCCTTTTAATGACCTTATGTTTTCCTCCAGAAATAGTTTGGTTCATTTGTTTCTCTTGTATCTTAATTTTTATCTCCTGTGTTATCCTTCTGGATTTTTTTTTTTTTGTGGGTACCGGGGGGTCGACCTCAGGACCTCGCGCGCCAGCAGGTGCCCGTGCCGCTGAGCGATATCACCGGCCCCTTTTTCGTATGTGGGATCCGGGAGTCGAACTCGGGCCCTCGCGCTTGCTGGGCAGGCACTTAAGCCGCTGAGCCATCTCACCGGCCCTCCTTCTGGATTTTTTTTATTCCTGAGTAAAACTATTAACAGTTCCAAAGTTTAAACTGTATAAAACTATATAGAAAACTGTATTTTCTTTAATTATTTCGCTTTCATATTCAAAGTATCATAATTTGATATTCTTTTTTATTTTGCTTGTTTCTAATAGTGTATCCCCAAAACCACAATATTTCAGTGCATAGGTTTTCATTCTTTTGAATAATTGTATGGCATTTCGTTTTAAGTTTATATAAACATACTCCTATTTGTAGACATTTAGACTATTTCTAATTTTTCCAGTTACAAATGCTTTCAACTTGTGATGGGATTATGTCCTAATCAGCCCATCATAAATTGAAAATATCATAAATTAAAATGTATTTAATACACCTAGTCTACTGAACACGTAGCTTTGACTAGAGTATCAGTTGCTTACTGTCGTAACTGAGTGGTTGACTGAGAGCTGGGGCTTGCGTCTGCTGCCCAGGATTGAGAAAGAATATTGTAGCACATATTGTTAGCCCAGGAAAAGATTAAAATAAAATATTTGAAGTACAGGTTCTTCTGAATGTATATTGCTTTCACACCATTGTAAAACTAAAAAACTGTGAACATACTGTGTTTCCATGAATAATGTGTTTTCTTTCTTTCTTTCTTTTTGGTGTGGAATATCTTAAGCATAAATTGCTAGATGTGTGATTGCTGAGTGAAAAGAGAAGTGTATATGCAATTTTGTTAGATATTGCAGTTTCCTTCTAAAAGGATTATATCAATTTGCATTCTCACCAGAAATGGGTAAGAGTATTTGTTTCTCTACACTCTTACCAACAGTGTTCTTTTATTATATGTATATTATATGTGAAAGAGTATTACCTTCTGCCCAGTTCCCACATCCAGCTCCATTTTTCCTATTGAGGTCTTTGAGTTTTTCCTTAAAATTTTAAGACTTGTTTATATATTACCATTAATAATCCATTATCTCTTGTGGATGATGCAAATATTTTTGACTGGCTTGGTATCTGTCATTTGGTTTTACTGCACAAATGATGATAGTCTAGGTACTAATTTATTTGTAATAAACTGCTCTTTGAATCTTGTATCTTCTGCAAGCGTCCGAGAAACTATGGCAGGCTACCTTGTTAGTGAGCAGGTAGTGTAAAATCTCATTGTTCTTGACAAAGATTTATGTGTCTGTTTATGTATGTGTTTGTTTGATGTTTTTCCCTTCATAATTTCTTCCTTTTCTTCCCTCTTCATAGTCTACACATTTTGTTTTAATCACCACTCTCTCTGAAGAGAGCTTTTTAAGATTGCTTCCTTTGTTTTTCACATGCACTTCCCAGTCCCTTCCTGTTGTCAGTGCTTCACTTTTTAAGTATGTTCACAGATAGGTGGGCCTTCTTTTCCTAATTTTGGTTTTAGATCTGTTTTTTTCTCCCTCCTTTTGTGCATTTTTCTTCTTTTTCTCTTCAGGAGGCCCCTTGTCTTCATGAGTGTCTGTAATGATAGATCATCTGCAGAGATTTGACATTATTTTTCTACAGAGAACCAATTTAAAATCTGGACTTTCCTGGCCTTTGGTTATTTTGATGCTGTGCATTTTGTCTTTCTTTTTGTTCTTTATTATATTTTTGGATGATATTTGGGATCTTTTGAATTATGCTGCTGCCAATCTCCCAGGTGCCTGAATCCCCCATTGAGAGCTTTTTTACTTTATGGAATATAGATTTGGACATGTTGTGCCATTTAATTTCCAGGTTATTGAAAAACTGTTGGTCAGCTGAATCCAGAAATCGCTGTATGCAAGGAAATGCTATTACACAGAAGTGGAGAGCTTGCTCTTTAAAGTATATCGTATTGGATTTTGAGATGAAATATGATTTTAGTCCCCTGAATGGTTTAAAATGTATAATAAATGTTCTGTAAGTATCTCTTGATAGATGTATCAATTTTTATAGCAGGAAATTTACTAAAAAGAGCAAAGTACAGATGTATCAGTTGTATTTTTTAAGGCTTTAATAAAAGCATATGATCACGAAGTATTTTTTTTAGTTCTCCAAATTTTGTGCTTTATTTAGACTTCGCTAAAAACTGAATTTTGACAATTTTCTGGCATTTGATCTCCATTTCAGCCTAAGAATTAGGAAAGATAGATAATTTAACTCCTAGGTTTTAAAATTAGATGCTACAGTTTAGATTAAATAACTTGTTTGGGGGTTGCACAGCTAATGAAAGAAGGAACTGAGACTAAAATGGACTTCTTAATATTATTAATGTCCGAGCAACATTGTGTGACATAGGTAGTTCATTCATTATTTCCACATTTCACAATTAAATTTAACTTTAATGTGAATAAACATATTTGTACAAGTTCTCATTTTCTTCTTACTCAGTGAACCTAGGGTAACAATTATAAAGTAATAAGTAAAAATTGTGAATTCAAGGCGTAATTTTCAGAAAGAAAGGAAAATGTAAGATGGTAAAATATTTAGTTACTCAAATCAAAGCAGATTCTACTTGTAGGAAAATTACAAAATAATCACCTTGTTTGGGGCAAGGAATCTTTTCTTGTTTATTATCAGGAGGCTTTCTACATGGTATTCAACAAATGGTACACACTTCAGAAGTTTGTAATAAAAATACTTGACTTTCAAACCAGCTTAATGAGTAGTCTAGCCTTCTCTTGTAAATGTCAAACTTACAGAATTGAGTTTGCGAGCTTCATAATATTGTTTATGGCGTGACATGTTGTATACACACTCTGTTATTACAAAACATTAAACAGATTTGTCAACAAGTGGTGGCAAAAGAATTATAATTCAATCTCTATGTGAATTTCATTATGTGGAAAGGAAAAATTGGATGTTTTTCTCACAGTTAATTGATGCATAGAACAACTCCATGCTCTGCATCTGTGCCTCTCATCATCTAAGAAAGCATATTGCAACAGAATTATGATGCTTTATTGATAAGGATTTATTTACTCTCGGTACTTTACATAACCTTTAATTTCATACATGGATATTTATATGTTAAAGTATACTAGTGCTCTGTGATACTCTGAGTCATTGAGCCATATGGCTAGAATTGTGTTAGTTTTTGGAAATAATTTTATCAAGTGAAAGGAATTAAAAATTTATTTGTAACTTTGGTTTTCATATAGTATTAACATTTTGGGGGTTTATTTAGTCTCTACTGCACTCTTAATTTTTATTTTAAACAAATTGGGGAGAAGTACAGTTATATTCATTTCCAAATCATGGCAAGTGAGTATGTTTTTAAAAACTTTGTTCATACTTGGAAGGAAGAGAGGGATAGATAGGTAAATCAATAGGCAGTGTGCATGCCACAAGCACATCTCACAAACAAGTGTAGAAGAGTACGTGAGCAGTTGAGTGTAGTGGCCCACACCTATAATCCGAGCATTCCAGGAGACTGAGGCAACAGGATTGCAAGTTTAAACCCATCCTGAATAATTTAGTGAGACTCTATCTCAAAATGAAAAATAAGAGGACTGGAGATGTAGCTCATTGTGAAGGCCCTGGGTTCAATCCTTTAAAAAAAAGTGTATAAGCTGTAGAGTACCCTTCTTCCAAAAAAATACTAAAGCATAAGCTTAAATTCAATTTTAAATCGCAGGGTGTTTTTGAAGAATTTATTAATGTTGTTGTTGTTATTTTAGAATAATGGGTTCTGCCTTGGATATTTTCAGAGGCATTTAATTTTTTCTTAAATATTAATAACCACTGATAAACGGTTGATAGTTAGATTTTGGCTATGATAGTCTTCTTCAGGTTTGGTCATTCACTATACATACAAAGAGAGAAAGCATCTGTGAAATTCTTAACTTTCCCAATGTTGTTTGTAGCATAAAATCTTAGTGAGTTGAGTGTTATGTATTTAGTGAATTCATTCTGCACTAGATAGAAAGACAGATGGGTAGTGTGCAATTTAAAAATCTGTGCAAATAGGAAGACAGATGGGTGATTTAAGTGGTTTAAATGACTCTATGAAAATATTTGTGTGGAGATCATGACTCCGAAAGTTAAGCTAAAAGTTTTAAGGAGTTAATTAGGAGTAATAGAATTCATATAAGAAAGTGAGATTTTAAAGGCATGACATTTAATATGGAAGTAATTGAATTCATTAGTTGGATCTTTTGAGCTGCCAATAAAAGTTAGCAGATTAAAATGCAATACTCAAATACTCTTGCCTCGTTACTGTTTGCTTTATTTTTCTTATTATGAACATGTAGACTATAGTTTATTACTTGGAATTAATTTATCTGGACAGTTGTACATCTTTTGAATTGTCTGTTGTCAGAAATAATTTTTTCAAGTAACAGAAACAAACTAGTTTTTAAGATAGTGAATCAAAACACAAAGACAAAAACAAAATTATTAAAATGAGCCTCAGAAAGGGCAGTGGTTGGACTGCTTCGGCAGTTTCTGTTGGAGTTAGTGAATTTGCACGCTCATTTAGCCATAATGTCATCTAGCATGTACCCAGAGGGTGGGTTCCTGTATGGGCAGGTGTGGATCTTGGGTCTTGGGCGCTAGCTCTATGTGCAGGCGTTTCCTCCTGACGTGTGGGTGAGGAGAAGCAGGAGGCGGTTATTTGTAGAAGAAACCTTAAGGATTAGCTGTAGATGTGTCACTTGCATTGAATCTTGGGGACTTTCAATCAAATATATTTCTGCAAGAAGGGTGTTAAGCATCAATATTCATATCTAAAAATGTTATATATTCTGTGAAGGAACAGTATATTGAAGTCATTTATAATTGCTAAATTAATAAAATTATTGCATGTATGTATAGAATGAGTTCAGACTCCTTGAGGGATTCATATTAACTGATGCAAAAAGTTTACTGGATTCAGATAAACATTTTTAAAAATTAAAAATTCAAATACAATAGAATTTTTAAAAAACCACAGAACAAGCCAGATGTGGTGGCACATGTCTGTAATCCCAGCACTCAGGAGGCTGAGTCAGGAGAATTGTCATGAGTTCAAGGCCAGCCTATGCTCCATAGCAAGACCTTGTCTCAAACAAACAAACAAAAAAACCCCACAAAGCATACCTCATAGTAAGGAAAAAAATTATGTCGAACTTAAATCATATACCTAAATATTTTTTTCCAATTTTTATTTGTGCATGTTTACATTACATAATGATTACATTTCTTGTGAGGAGTTGGTACATGTACATAACCCATCTCAATTCTTTTTTCATTTCCTTTCCTCCCTTCACTCCCAACTCCCTCCATGTCTTGATCCCATTCTTATTTGAAAAAGATCTATCTCCCTCCTTCCTATTATCTGTCTTTTATTTTGCTCTTTATTTATATTATGGGTTTCTCATATAAGAGAAGCCATGTGATGTTTTAGCTGGTATTTCTACTTTACTTAACATTATAATCTCAAGGTGCATCTCTTTTTTCCTACAAATAACTCAAGTTTATCCTTCTTTATGGAAGAGTAGTATTCCATTGAATATAAATACCATAGTTTCTTTATCCATTCATTCGTCGATTGACATATAGGCTACTTCCAAGATTTAGCTCTTATGAATTGTGCTGCTGTAAACACAAAAATGCATGTATCAGTGTAATATGATGTCTTTAACTCTTTGGGGAAGATACCTAGAAGGAGAGTAGCTGGGTCAAATGGAATTTCTAGTTGTAGTTTTTGAAGAATCTCTATACTGATTTCCATAGTAATTACACTATTTTACATTTTCACCAGCACTGTAAAGGGTTCTTTTTTCCCTGCAGCCTTACCAGCATTTAATTTCTATTTAATTTCTATTTAATTTCTTAGTGAAAGCCATTCTTTCTGGAGTAAAATGGAGTCTCAGTGTTGTTTTAATTTGCATTTCTCTAATGGCCAGAGATGTTGAACATTTCTTCATGTTTTTATTGATCATTTGTACTTCTTCTGGGAGCTGTCTATTCATTTTGGCTGCCCATTTTCTGATTTTTTTTTTTTTGAGGGGGTCTAATTGTTTTGAGTTCTTTATATATTCTAAATATTAGTTCTTTGTCTGAGGAATAGCTGGCAAATTTTTTTTCCCATTCTGTAGGTTGTCTCTTCACTCTGTTGGTTGATTCCTTTGCTCTACAAAAACTTTTTAATTTGATATGATGCCATTTGTTGATTTGTGGTACTATTTCTTGTATCATTGGAGTTTGGTTGAGAAAGTCTTTGCCTGCACTTATGTCTTCAAGAGTTTCACCTATTTTATCTAAATATTTAAGTAACTATGGTACTGGTACATGGCATAAGATGTACCATGCTGTGGGTTGTAGTCAAAAAAAGTGTCAAGAACTCTACTTTAGTGGTTTAAGTTTTTTTTTTCTACCATTTCCTTCAGATCAGAACTGAATTAAAATATTTGCTTCCCTCTTGCCACTCTAGTGTTAGAATCTGTTCTAATAATCAATGAAAGAGAGTAAAGTACTCTGGTGAAAAACATTTTTTTTTTTTTTTTTTTTTGTCATTGAGAAGTTCTTGATGTTATAAAGTAAAATAGATCTTCTGGGTCAACATTTTGTGAAGTAACTTGGAGAGCTATTAATATCCCTGTGTGCAGGAGCCAGGTAATAATGAACAATAGCTAAAGAGTTATATTCTGTAAAATAATTATGTGCATTTCCCCTAGGAGAGGTCAGTGGTGCTTACAGTACTTGGAAATGGAAACACTAGAATTCGTTGTTAGCAGTGACATGCTAGTCTGCTGGAAGGTTTCTTTCCTTTTTTGTATGTAGTTCCAATGCTTCAGAATTATAGAGGGTGATGAGCAATGCAAGGGAATTGTGTTTCTCATTTTGTTGTTCATATACAAGTGGTTATTGAGCCTAAACAGAGGAAAGCGTCTAGTGTCAAAATTTCGGGGATAGCATTAATTTGTAGGATTTCCTTGGATGAAAAACTAATAAATGCTTTGAAAAGTTTCTAAATCTCAGTTGGTAAGAACCATTTACTCAATTGACACTAAAAAGATTTGTTTAAAATTTTAATTTATTTATATATTCATTCACATATATTTGCAATCTGTATTGTATAATAAATGATTTTAGTAAAAGAACCACTAAAGTTTTAATTAATGACATTATGAATGTTTCAGGTCATTCAATGCCTAGAATTGTCCTATCTATACAGATGCTGTATTTCTTCACCCTCCCCCAATTGCTCTCTCGTCTTACCTACATAACATTGCTTTTTCTTTATGTGGACTCGTTCAATATTCCATTTACTAGGCTGTACATCAAGGACTCTGTTTCCAAATTCTAAATTCCTAATGTTTAGCACAGTTCTGAGTAATCTTCAGTTAATAATCATTGAATAGGAGGAATTATTGTCTATTTGTCTTATACCTTTTTATACGCACTATATCCTTAAAGATCTATTTGCTCTACAAAGCCTCTTTTGGCTGTCTTTCTCTTACTAATACCTTAGACCTCAAAATTTAACATTATTTTCAAGCTTTCTTGTTTAGAGTTTCATGTGCACTGCTGTCCAATTTGGTATAAGCTCCTTGAAGATGAGCACATTTATATATCTGTATTTTTTGACTAGTATATTTATTTTGAGTCACCAAACATTTACTATATATCATGCCTCCTTTTGTAGCAACCTCTGTTAGACTGGTAAATAAATAGCACTTTTTATAAAACTCCACATATAGTATATATTCAATAAAGTTTTGTTGATTTTTAATAAAATGTGTAAAATAATATAAATTAATGATAATCCAGATTACATATAGCAAAGATAAAGCTTCTTATCCTTTTGCTTTCTTCCATGTTTTCTTCAGGGAAGGAAACAGAAAAGGCCAAGGAACGTTATGACAAAGCCACAATGAAACTTCACGTGTTGCATAATCAGTATGTGTTGGCATTGAAAGGGGCTCAGCTTCATCAAAATCAGTATTTTGATACCACGCTTCCTCTGCTTCTGGACTCTTTACAAAAAATGCAAGAAGAAATGATAAAAGCACTGTAAGATACAGTTCCTATTTATCATAACATTTCTCCAAAAATAATTTCAACATATTCTTTCCCATAGTTAAGCTTTTGCTTCCTGAGGTTCATTATTACCAGGTCTGGTGGGTTTTCCAAAACCATTTTACCTTCGTTCTTGACTCACTTCTGGTGTTCCTTCTGTTTGTACTCATCTCCTACGCTTTTTAGCTAGCCCCAAGAATGGTGTTTTTGTCATCTGTTCCTGCTTTATTCCCTTTAGCTGCAATTTTAAGTGAAAAATAATTAATTAGTTGACAAGTATTAAGAAGTAAATACCTGCCTCCGGAGGGTTGAGCTTTTAAATCTTGAATTGAGAAGTTTTAAGAATTTTTTGAAGGTTTATTTACCATCTTTTTGCTCTTTTTTTTTTTCTGTATGAAATTAAAATCAACAAATGTTACTTGAGACAGAAATGTGCAGGCTGCAGTTCTTGCTTCCAAGGAGGTACAATATACTTTAATCAATAAATCACATGCATGTACTTTTACCATGCACGTTGGTATAAAACAACAGAAAAATGATAAGCACCCTTTAGGATGGACTTTGTCTCCTTTATTAGCTAATTTAGCTCTTCCCAAATGATTAGATTCTATTTTCTTTCACTGAAAATGTGTGTAGAAGTCTTCAGTAGCAGAGTTGCTGTGCACTAGTAGGGTTGGGGAAGATGGAAGGAGAAATCAGATAATAATGGAGAGTTAGAGAAGGAATAAGTGTTTAGTTATCTCTGAGGTAGAGATAAAGTTCACAAATCCTGGTGAATTATGACACAAAGAATTTGGGCCAGTTAAGTACACGTTCTTGTGTTCTAGTTAATTTACCTGTAATTACATAAATTAACCCATGAGCACTTAGTATTTGTGCACTTTGGAATGTAGCAGTAAATTAATATGAAAGATAATTGTAAGCATTTTTCAGGTCATAATGTAAAAGGAAGCCTGAGTATCATATAACTTGATAGGTGCCAGAGTAACTATAAAAGGTAAAACGATAATTTCTAAAACAAAGTGTTGTACAAGATGTTGTGGTTTGTAAAGCACTTTCACGTGCATTTGCTTATTTGCTCCCTTGTTCTGTACAGTGTCCTGAACAATTAGGAAGAGCAGGTTTTACCCAGGCTGTATCTGTGACAGACAGATCAGTACTGGCCAGGACCACAAAGCTAAGAGGTAGGAGATTTCAGATTTGAGGCTAGGTCTTCTGATTAATCCAGCATTCTTTCCACAAGAAGGATATGGTGCGTTGACCAGCCTGCTTTCAAAATTCCTATGTGGCTAAAATCTCAATTGTGACCGTATTTGGAAATAGGATCTTTGCATATCTGGTAATTAGTTAAAGATCTCAAGATGAAATTGTCCTGGATTCAAGGTAGTCCCTAAATATAGTAACTGGAGTCTTTATAAGAGGGGAGGACAGAGGGAAGATGGAATGCTATGTGAAGACTGAGACAGATTTGGAGTTGGGCGCTACAAACCAAGCAACACCTGGTGCCCCTAAAAGCTGGAGATATTTTTTTATATTACAAGTGCTCTTTTTTTTGTAAAACTTTCCAAGTTGCACCAGTCAACACATTTTCTATTTTAATAATTATATAGAAGGGGGAATGTTTTAAAATTTCCTAATACCCAGTGATTACCTTGATATTAATTAACCTTAGTAAATGGCTTCATTGTTTCCTTTGAAGGACTCCCTGGTGCCTTAACAGATTTAGTACAACTATCCGTCCTTGTGTTACATTAGTCCATTGACATAGAACTATTTCAGATAAGAGATTTATGTTCCCAATATTTTTTGAGTGGTAATGACTTCTGGAACCTCTGAAGTTAGGAGATCAAATTTGTCTTTGCTGCCTTTCAGAATCTGCCTGACTTACTTTTGCTTCTCTTTCTGTAAAATTTTGAAGATAACTAGATACATACTTGTAGAGGTAAGACTAAATTTTAGATTATCCCCATAGTCACAGTAAGTAGATAAGATAAAGTTTTTAGTCAGCTTGAATGTATAAACTTATTATTATTGATAAAATAGTGAAATGTCTATTTAAAATGTTTAATTCATAAGTTTACTTTAAATTACATTTTTTGATTTAGAAATTGTTTCCTACTCCCATTTCATAATCAATATTTTTGAAACTATTGACATAAATTTTCAATAACTAGAACATTTTTGAGACAAAATAGTTTCTCACTGCATATTATCTTCTTTTTATAATATATTATTTTAAATCTAGCATTTTAATAACCCAAGAATTACATTATCACTGAAATTAAATCCCATGTGATAAGTAGCCTGCCCTCCATTTTTCTTAAGGGCAAATATTAATGATTTCCATGTCATAACCATTTTATGATTTCCATGTCATAACCATCTTAACTCTAGGGATATTGCTACCTCTATGTTCAAAATTTTCTTCCTTTTCCTTTGCTTTAAATTGCGTCTGTCAGTTGATTTCAGTAATCATTTGAATGTAGCATTGCCTTAACCAGTTTAAATGCTATTTTCCTTAATCCAAACACTATTTTTCTATTTAAAATAAAGTAATTGCTCTCAGTTACACTTCATGATAAGGGAGCTTTATGAATAATGATTTTCATTCCTGAGTAATGATTTTAAAAAAGAAAAAAATCATGCTTTTTATGTGTTTGGCCACATACAGGATAAGCTTACTATCCATACTTACTGTTGAAGCCATTGATGTCTGATGGCATATTTTTATAGCATAGCATTTATAATTTTTATTTTTATTTACTGTTGCAGCATAGCATTTTTTTTTTATTTTATTATTTTTTTTTTGTGGGTACCGGAGGTCAACCTCAGGACCTTGTGTGCCAGTAGGCGCCCAGGCCGCTGAGCGATATCACTGTCCCTTTTTTCATATGTGGGTTCCGGGAGTCAAACTCAGGACCTCACATTTGCCAGGCAGGCGCTTATGCTGCTGAGCCATCTCACTGGCCTGCATAGCATTTTTAAGGAGGGAATTTGATGTTTGTGGTAGATTTTTTTTTTTACATTTACTGGACTATGCTAATGACTTTGATGACATTTTTGCTACTGACTGGAGGTCAGGTGAAGAGATTTAGATTTCACTGAAGGTGTACAATTAGAAGAATTAAGCAGTATATAGAAAAAGGAACAAAGCCCCAAGAGTAATAGAAGAACCAAGAGGCAGGGCATGTGAGGAGTGCCAGACACTGGAAGGGAAGACTGAAGTTGCAGGAAATAGTCAGAGTTCTATATTATGGAATCCAAAATTTCTATGAGAATGTTTAGAAAAAGTTACCAATACTGGCTTTATGTGTTGTGCATGTCAGATATATGTTTGAAAAGGTAATGTCCTATTCTAGGTTATTTGCAATTATTGTAGTTATCAAATGTAAAGTGCTAATCTGTATATTTATATAATCTCTTTACTCTCCAGGTGCATGAAATGACTATTTGTAAATACTGATATTGTTTCTTATGTCTGTTGTTCTAAACAGACCTTTAGGCCTCTGTTTCTCTTGATAAAACTTTAAAATCTTGTAAAATTTTATTTTTGTTTTCAGAAAAGGTATCTTTGATGAATACAGCCAGATAACCAGTCTTGTTACAGAGGAAATAGTAAATGTTCATCAAGAAATTCAAATGTCAGTCGAACAGATAGATCCTAGCACAGAATACAATAATTTCATAGATGTTCATCGGTATGATATTTTCATTTCTCTTTAAGTACTTAGGAAAATATTATATTTTAGAAAACAATTATCAAAATTAAAATAAATATTTAAGAACTTATTAGGAAATAATTTATTGTAGATTAATTTGTCTCCTTTAAATTTTCAAAAACTCAATGTTAATTTATATAATTATTCTTAAAATTTGTTACTGTATTACTGAGTTATAAGTTACTTCTCTATATATGCATCTTCTTTTATACTTACTACAATTGAGGCAGGAATAAAGGAAGTTAATATCTATATTTTAGAAATGAGACTAAGATTCAAGTTACATAATTAGATCTTTGATGCCTAGAGTTTACTTCATACTATTTTGCATCTACTTTGTTAATATGATTTTGAATAAGAAATACTCTGCCGTCAGTGTGTACTAATATATATATATTATGATAATTTACTAATATTGATCAGAATTGTTTGGCGTACTTTACTAGAACAACAGCTGCTCAAGAAGAAGAAATTGTATTTGATACTTCCTTATTAGAAGAAAATGAAAACCTTCAGGCAAATGAGATCATGTGGAATAATTTAACAGCAGAAAGTTTGCAAATAATGTAAGTATTGAGAAAATTTGCACAGGTTAAATATGACTTATCATTGCTTCATAGTTGTATTTCATCACATTTAAAATCCCCAATTTTTTTCAAATAATGAAAAGTAAATTAAATTTGAACAATATTATATTTTGAGAAATGTTAATTTTACTCAGTATCATCACTAATTTTGGTAATTATGAAAATCATTGTTTTGTGTGAGGTTACATTAATTTACCCAGTATCTTATATTGGAATAAAACTAGTATCTTATAGTAGAATAATGCTTTATTCTTTTCAGTTATATTTTTATTCCATTTCATTACCAATACTAATTGGTAGAACCACTTTGGGACAGCACAAAAATGTATTTATCAATAAACATTATACATGCTTATCTTTGTGTAAGAACAACAGCTAGAAATGTTTATTCACTCATTTCTTTTCAATATTAAACCTGTTATTTTACCTGTTTAAGTTTCACCTCAAACAACTCAGCCCAAATTCCTTATCTAATATAATTAAACAATCTCTTGGTGTTCAGTAACACTGTAGAGGTACAGATAGTTTCCTAAGGTAGTATTTTGGGATCAGTTCTTGGAAAGGGATTTCATATCTTCAAAGCTGGACAGATAACATTAAAGGAACAATTGCCTTTTCATAAATTACTTGTTCAAGGGCCGGTGAGATGGCTCAGCGGCTTAAGCGCCTGCCCAGCAAGCGCGAGGGCCCAAGTTCGACTCCCGGATCCCACCTACGAAAAAGGGGCCGGTGATATCGCTCAGCGGCACGGGCGCCTCCTGGCGCGCGAGGTCCTGAGGTCGACCCCCCGGTACCCACAAAAAAAAAAAAAAATTACTTGTTCAAAATGAAGGTTGAACAATTACTAACTACTTTGGAAAGGAATGGAGGTATGGGAGAACCCTGTATTACACAGTGTATTCTACTGGGAGCCTTGAAGCTGTTCCCTTAGTTTTTGATGCCTTGCACAGGGGTCTCTTGACTATTGACTTTGACATTTACATCAGGTATGTAAGCTAGTAAT
The DNA here is from genome assembly GCA_028451465.1 of Erethizon dorsatum. Taxonomy (NCBI): domain Eukaryota; kingdom Metazoa; phylum Chordata; class Mammalia; order Rodentia; family Erethizontidae; genus Erethizon; species Erethizon dorsatum. Next base: position 61,290,823 of record CM051838.1, read on the forward strand.
TCTCACCTGGGCTGATTTTGTCCTTCAAGAGAGATTTGACAATGCTTGTAAACAGTAGCTGGTGCTAAATATTTTTGTATATAAGACTGCCTGTCACAAGGAAGTATGATCTGGCAACAACTTCAATAGTGCTGAGATTGAGAAACTCTGCTGTAAACAATAGAGTGGGAACTTAGGGCATAGGATGGTTGGTGGAGTTTTTCAGTTTCTATGCAGTGAAACAATTCATATCTTGATTCATGGGCTGCATGGCAAAGAAATATGACATAAATTACCCCTGATTTTTTTGTTATTTCCATGTTACTCACAAATAACTTATTTATTCATCGAACTCTCCAGTATATATAAGGTTATATGGGTTAATATCTTCACAAGGTTTGTACTGATACTGATAATTTATTTTCATAAACACCAAAATGAATGAACATATAGACGCTGGAGTACAACATGGTAAAAGTAAAAATAGCCATCTATTATAGGCTTATGTACGATCAGAGATTTTATAGCTAGGGAAGAATTTGTTTTGTTGTATTTTAAGGTATAATGGGAATAGAATTAGGCTCATTAATCATTATTTTTAAATTATGGTGATGAAGGAATCAACAAAAATATAATAAAGAGAAAACAAATGATAATGTAGTAGAATATTTAATTGCTTACATCTTATGAGGCAAAACTTCAGCTACATTTCATTGAACGGTGTATTTAGGATATGAGGATTAGGTTAGGGTTTCTTCAAGAATTTATTCCAAGAGTTATTCAGTTTGTCTATTAGCAGTACTAAGAGCATCTGAGGCACTTCCACAATATAAATAATGATGATTGGCTTGACTGGATTAAGAGGCTGCTGGAGTGCTGGAGAGGTGATTGGCTCATGGATGCTATTCTCATCATTATATTAATCCACTGATATTCATAGCTGAATGTATGTTAGAAGGTGGGGCCCAGTTGGAGACAGTAGGTCACTGGGGGTGTGCCATTAGTGTGTGTATCTTTCCTGCTGGGTTCTTCCTATGTGTTCTACTTCCCAGCTGCCATGAAGTGAACTGCTTTGTTCCATCATGCCCTTTCACGATGATGTTCTTGTGTTGGCACCAGCCAGCCATGAACTGAAACCTATGAAGTTAGGAGCAAAATTAAACCTCTCCTTTAACTTACAGGTGTCAAGTATTTTGTCCCACTGATGGGAAAGCTGACCAATACATATAATTGGTGCCAGAAGTGGGAATGTTCCTGTGACTCTACCTGACCACATAGTTCAGAAGCCTTTGGAACTAGTTTACAGGAGGAATTTGAAAGACTAAAATTTGCCTACATTTTGCCCATGTCCTGAGACTTTGCAAGAGGTTGAGTTACAGGGTAGTGGACTGATTGATCTAGTGGAGGAAATTTCAGGGCAAGCCAGTGTTCAGGCTTTGGCACAGATCATGGTGGATGCTTTTTATTCAGGTATGTAGCAAGAACTGGGAGCAAACATCAGATCAGAAAGATTTGAAAAGCTTAAATTTTGGCCAGAAGTGAAGCCTACGTAAAGTTGAGGCCAAGAAGGTATGGTTGCTGAAGAGATTAGTTTTGTTAAAAAGAAATCAAGTACAGTGATACCTTGGTTGTTGAACTCAGTTTGTTCCAATTTTGTGTTTGAACACCAAAAAGTTCGAGAACTGAACATATTTTTCCCATCACAAATAATGGAAAACCAAATAATTGGTTCTGAGCCCCAAAATTACACTTATAAATTCATTTTTTCAGGACTTTAACAAATTTCCCAATGATTTCTTTCTTTAACTCTATTGTGGTTCTCACAGTTTTCCTCTTAGCTTTACTGTTGGTATCACTATCTTTCTTTGGGGCAATAGTTATGATATTTTACACAAATAAAGTGCAAAAAAAAAAAAGCACAATCACAAATGTTTTAATTCCCTGACAGAAGCACTGTCTGTTGCCTGGGCGAGAGCAATGCTCAGACTGAAGCGTCACCGCTTTGTGTCGGTGGTGAGACGTGATGTGTGACCCACTCTTGGCTGATATAGATTATTTCAAGTCAGATTTTTGGTTTGACTGTAGCAAACTTATGAACAGCAAACAGATTTTCTTCGAACTTTGCTTTTCAAGTAGTGGAAAGTTCAAGCTTGGAACCTTTCAACAACTGAGGTATCACTGTACTTTAAACTGAAGAGGAGAAAAGTGGCTTGAGTACATCTCAGGAATCAGTAAGACCCCATCCATCATAGGGCCTAAGTGTGCAAAAGTGTGAATCTTTCATTTGAGAACAGAGCCTTTAGGCTTTTACTCCAGAAGGGCTACCTAGAGAATTGGTTCCCTGGGATTTGTTTCACTGTGCTCAGCCATTTAGGTACCTAAAAGCCACACTGCTTGAGCTGATAGCGTACCTGGGCATTGTCCACATGATGCTGGTTGTTCAGCATGGAATGCAAGAGTTATGGGGTTAGGGAAGCTTCCACTCAGATTTCAAAGGAAGGCCTGGGAGACCAGGCACTGTGTCCTTATGTGGTGTGAGCGTGAAACTGTGGGAATGAATCAAGTATGCATTGGAGACCCCAGGAAGTTAGAGATGCCAAAAATGTGGCACATCTGCTGAGCAAAGCAGCAAACAGCAGAATCAGCCCAAAAGAGGGTTATGGGCTACAACCAGCAAGGCCATAGGGATGGGGCTACTTAAGCCCTTTGGAACCTACATCTCACCACCGTGTGCCTGAATGTAGGACATGCAGCTACAGGACTTAATGTTTGCCCTCTATGTGATCTTTCTTTGCTCTGATTCTTTTCTGTCTTCCTATTCCTCACTTTTAAGATGGGAGTGTTTCCCCTGTGCCATTGTATTTTGGGATTATGTACCCTTTTCTTGAATTTTATAGGGGTTCACAGCTGAGAGTTTACCTACAGTCTCATAGGAGACTTCTGAACAATGGTGAAACTATTAAACTATGGGCAGGACATTAATGTATTTCTGGTCATGCATGGGATAGTTATATCATATTACACAGAATTATGACCTTGTATTTATTGGAGATTAAGAATTGTTTCTATGTATATGTTTGGGTATAGAGTTGATGAGGGGTAGAATATGATGGGTAAGTTTAATGTCAACTTGACTGGATTAAGAAACTCTCAAAGAGGTGATTGGATCATGGGCCTCTATCTAATCACTCCGTCAATCCACTGATGTTCATAGCTAAATGTACCATTAAGAGATGGAGCCCATTTGAAGTGGGTTCCTGGGAGTATGTCTTTGGAGGGTGTATCTCTTCTGGTTGTCTTTCCCTGAGCTCTGCTTCAGAGCAGCCATAAAGTGAGTAGTTGTGCTGTACCATGCCCTTCTGCCATGATGTTCCTACTTTGGAGCCAGCTGACCACAGACTGAAACCTCTGAAAGCATGAGCCAAATTAGACCTTTCCTCCTTTTTTTTTTTTTTTTTTGTGGGTACCGTGGGGTCGACCTCAGGACCTCGCACGCCAGCAGGCGCCCATGCCGCTGAGCGATATCACCGGCCCCTTTTTCGTATGTGGGTTCCGGGAGTCGAACTCGGGCCCTCGCGCTTGCCGGGCAGGCGCTTAAGCCACTGAGCCATCTCACCGGCCCGACCTTTCCTCTTTTAAGTTGGGTGTGTCATGTATTTTGTCACAGCAACAGGAGATCTGATCTATACATATGTTTACATATTATTATTTATATGTATATACATAAATTCATGTATATGCATATATTTATATATATATACATTTTCAATGTAGGAGTTGAAACAACTTACTTTCTCTTTATCATACTTTTAGTATTCTCAAGTTACTTCCTAAAGGCATTATAATAATTTAAAAGTTTTTCTTTTAATTTTGCTGTATTGAGGATTGAACATAGTCCCTTGTGCATGCTGGGTAGGATTTGTACCATTGAGCTATATTCTCAACCCATTTTTTACTTTGAGATATGATCTCACTGATTAGTTTCAAATTTATAATCATTCTTGCTCAGCTTTCTGAGTAGCTGGGATTATAGGTGTGAACCCTCATGCCCAGCTTGAAATTGTTAATTTAGTTTGTCTTTCTTTATGGTAGTGTAGTACTCCATTATGTATAAATGCCACATTTTCTTTATCCACTTATTGTTGATGGGTATATGTACAGTTTCGAAGATTTAACTATTATGAATTGTGTTGCTATAAACATGGGTGCAGATGTCTTCAAGAGTTGTATCCCTGTAATAATACGATGATTTTAACTTTTTGGGGAAGATACCTAGGAGTGTGATAGCTGGGTCAAATGGAATTTCTACTTTTAGTTGTTTGAGAAATCTCCACACTGATTTCCATAATGGTTATACTAGTTTACATGCCCACCAACGATGTAGTAAGGTTCTTTTTTCCCCACATCCTTGTCAGCATTTGTTATTATTGGATCTTTTGATGATAGTCATTCTTTCTGGGGTAAGATGGAATCTCAGTATTGTTTTAATATGCATTTCTCTGATAAGCTAGCAATGATGAGCATTTTTATTTATTGGCCTTTTAATCTTCTTCTGAGAAGTGTCTATTGATTTCGGTGGCCCATTATTTGGGTCTTTTATTTTTTGGGGGGGAGGTCTTAGGTTTTTGAGTTCTTTATATATTATTTCCTCTGTCTGTGGAATAGCTGGCAATTTTTTTTCCCAATTTTTTGTCTCCCCATTCTGTTGTTTCCTTTGCTGCACAAAAGCTTTTTAATTTGATATGGTCCTTTTTGTTGATTCTCAGTGTTATTTCTTGTGTCATTGTGTTCTCTTCAGAAAGTCCTTGCCTATGCCTGTGTCTTTAGGAGTTGTACTTATTTTATCTTCCAGCAGATTGTATTTCTTTTTAAATATTTGGATCTTTGATCCACTTTGATTTTAGTTTAACATGCGGTGAGATGTGTGGGTCTAGACTCAGTCTTCTGCATGTGGATATCCAGTTTTCCCAGCACTGTTCATTAAAGAGGCTGGATGTTGGTAGCTCTCACATATCACTGGACAGTATGCCTTCTTCTTCAGGATCCCCCTACTCCCTCTGATGATTACTGCTACCAATCCTGGCCTCCTACAATGAAAACAGGGCCCTTGATCTTCCTGAGGTCTGAGCTGGGAATCCCAGGAGATCCCCATTGAGCTCTCACTGTCTCCAAGCCTATCTTCCAAGGTGGTCTCTCACCCGGTCTCTAGGGAAGGATGTGACTTCAGTCCTGAAAGGAAGCTGTCCTGGCTGTTGGTGCCTTCTTCAATCAGGTTGGTCTGTTGGTTGTCAACTCTCTTGCCCTCTGCTGTGGAGAACCCAGGGACTAGATGCAGGGCACATGCTTCCCAGGTCCTCCAGGCATCAACGCAGGGCCTGGGAGGGCAGTAGTGTCACCTATGCATGGGGTGTGTGCTTCCCAGTTCTTCCTTGGTCCAGCACGGGGCTCAGGTGGCTGTCGCTCCGTTTTTTACTATTTAAAATTAGACTGTGTAACTTTTATAATGGAATGGAATAGGGTCTCTTAATTGAAGAATGGTAGCTCTCTATTGGAAAAGTGATTCTCTGGGATCTTGTAGGTAATGAGTCAGCAATAGTCTGTGACCCAAATCCATCTTGGTGCGTATTTTTATATAGCCCGTGAACTAAGAATGCTGTTTACATTTTTAAATGGTTGAAAAAAAATCAAAGAAATATATACCGTGACACATGAAAATTACGTGAAATTTGAATATCAGAGTACATAAGTAAAGTTTTATTGGCACACAGCCATGTTCAATCATTTACCTGTGGTCTATGGGCGATATCTTGCTACAACAAGCAGAGTCAAGCAGTTGTAGCTTGACAGCAACCGTATGCCGCAGCTTTATCATTTCATACCGCTGGTTGGCATAGTACAAATCACAGTGACACAGGTATAATTTAACACTATTTTGATTGCCATCATATTGGTGAATACAACATTTTATTTACTTTTTATTATCAGTTCATGCCTTTTCTGTCAAAATAAGTAAAAATGGATTTTGAATACTTCACTTTAAGTATAGTAGAGTGTGGATTATTTTGTTGTGGAATTAGACACCTAACTATTGTGTTCATTATGCAAAATTATATAGCCGGGTGTGGTGGCACACACATGTAATCCTAGTCCTCTGGGAGGCAGAGGCAGGTGGATTGCAGGTTCATGACCTGACTGTACAATGTAGAGACTTAGTGAGAGCTTGTTTCAAAATGAAAAAAAGACTAGGGTTGTTGGTCAGTGTGAAGACCCTAGGTTCAATCTCCAGTACTGAAAAAAAAAATCATGTGCTCCTGGGTTGGATTGGTATTGGTACTTGGTCTTATCAGTCAGTGTGAAGAAACATTTCCAAAAGTGACATACATAAAATCTCATTATAAGTCTGCATTAAAAGGTGAGCATTTACAGTTTTTTTTGATAATGAACACTGAATTTGAACTCCAAGGAAGAGAAGTATTATCATCCTTAAAAGATTTCCATATTTCTTATTCATAGGTGGATATTGCAATAAATATTCCCAATTATTATATTTTGAATTTGCCAATAAAATTTGTGAATATTTATTTTTTAATATTAGTTCCTACATAATATCCTCGATTTTACTTCTTTTTTTTCCCCAATTAGATTTTAGTGGTACATTTTAGATGTGCATAATAATCACATTCATCATAGAGAATTTGTACCTGTATATAATATAACTTGTTTCTTTTTTTTTCCTATTCCCCTATTTCTCTTCAACCCCTCCTCCCCTCCCTAGTCACAAAAGCTTTGTTTCCATTTTTTTCCTTCTTTTCTCATTTTTTTTACTTTTCCCTTCTTTCTTTTCCCCCGCCCCCCTCCCGGGTTCCACTCCCCATTTAAACATTTTCTTCCTGTTTCACAATACCTGTTATACATTTTGGTCCTTATTTATACTTGGTTTCTCATACCACAGAAACAAGGCAGTATTTACACATGTTTGTCTGATTTATTTCACTTAAGAGTATGGTCTCAAGGCACATCCATTTACCTAGAAATGTCTCGAGCTTATCCTTCTTTATGGCAGAGTAGTACTCCATTGTATAAAAATACCCACATTTTATTTATCCATTCACCAGTTGATGCGCATTTGGGCTGTTTCCAAGATTTGGCTATTACAAACTGTGCCACTATAAACATGGGTGTGCATATATCGCTGTGGTATGATGCTTTTAATTCTTTCAGGAAGATACCCAGAAGGGGAATAGCTGGGTCAAATGACACCTCGAGTCCTAGTTTTTTGAGGAATCTCCACACTGATTTCCACAGTGGTTGCACTAGTCTACACTCCCACTAACAGTGGAGAAGGGTTCCTTTTTCCCCACATACCTGTCAGCATTTGTTATTGGTTGATTTCTTGATGATAGCCATTCTTTCTAGGGCACGATGAATCTCAGTGTTGTTTTAATTTGCATCTCTCGAATGACCAATGATGTTGAACGTTTCTTTTGTATATTTATTTGCTGTTTGTACTTCATCCAAGAAGTGTGTATTCATCTCAGATGCTCATTTTTGGATTGGGCCTTTGAATTTGGGGGGTTCTGATTTTTTTTTTTTAATTCCTTACATATTCTAGATAGTAGTCCTTTGTCTGAGGAACAGCTGACAAAATTTTTTTCCCACACTGTGGGTTGTCCTTTCACTCTGTTGCTGATTTCTTATGCTGTACTAAAGCTTTTTAATAAGCCAAGATGCCAGTTGTTGATTCTTTTGTGATATTTCCTGTGCAATCGGGTTTTGTTCATAAAATCTTATGATTTTATGATGATGTCTTCAAGAGTTCTACCTATTCTATCTTCCAGCAGATTTAATGTTTCTGTTTTAATATTTAAAGCTTTGATCCATTTTAATTTTAGTTTGGTACATGATGAAAGATATCAGTCTAATTTTAATCTTCATCATGAGGAAATCCAGTTTTCCCAGCACCATTTATTAAAGAGACTATCTTTCTTCCAGTGAACGTCTTTGGCACTTTTGACAAAGATAAGGTGGCTAAGTATGTCTGGAGTTGTTTCTGCATCTTCTAATCTGTTCCATTGATCTTAGGGTCTTTTTTTTTTTTTTTTTTTTGCCAGTACAAATGCTGTTTTTATCATAGTTTTGTAGTATAATTTCAAATCTGGGATCGTGATGCCCCTTACCTTGCCTTTGCTTCCCAGAATTGCCTTTGCTATTCTAGGTCTTTTCTGGTTCCAAATGAATTTTAGGATTGTTTTCTCTAATTCTGTGAGATATGCTATTGGAATTTTGATCAGGACTGCATTAAATCTGTGGAACAATTTTTGAAGTATGGCCATTTTCACTATGTTGGTTATTCCTATGCAAGAGCAAGGGATATCTTTCCATTTTCTGATATCCTCTTCAATCTCCTTTTTCAGAGTACTGTAGTTTTCTTTCTTTTTTTTTTTTTATATGGGTACCAGGAGTTCAACTCAGGACCTCACGCTTGCCAGGCAGGCGCTTATGCCACTGAGCCATCTTACCAGCCCGGAGAGTACTGTAGTTTTCTATGTAGAGGTCTTTTACTTCCTTCCTTAGATTGATTCCTAGGTATTTCGTTTTTTTGGTTGCTATTGTGAAAGGTATTTTTTCCCTAATTTCTCTCTCAGTGAGTTTATTATTTGTGTACAGGAAGGCTATTGATTTTTGATGTTGACTTTGTATCCAGCTACGCTACTGAATTTGGTTATTAAATCTAGATGCCACAGAAAAGATCCTGGTATTTCCTGAGAATACATACAAGTAAAACTAATATGTACTTTTGGGTTTGTTACAAGCATTATTTCCCTACTCCCAAGGTCATAATTCTGTCTTCAATCCCTATGGGTTTTACTTTTCTGCATAATTCATGGGCCATTTTCCTTCTTCCATGGACAAATTGCTTCCAAGCAATTTTTTTAAGTCTCATTGTTTCATCATCTAATGCTGTCTCTTTCATATTCCAAATTTGCATAAATGAATAGGTCTTTTTCTGGAATCTTTTCTGCTCTGCCGAGTCACTGTCACAAAGCCTTATTATCTGTAGATGATCATACGTGTTTTTGTTTCTTCCTTTCTTATACTTACACTTTAGTTTTCTTATACTGGTGAAGACCTCCAGATTTATGCTGAGTGCAGTAACAGGCCTCTATTTTCTCTTCTCAATTTTAGGGAAATTCATCTAGGGTTACAGTGTTCCCTTTCCTGTAGTTTTTTTAGTTGGGCACAGTCTTTTCATCATGCCAGGGTCTTTTTCTTCAGTATGAACTGTTGGTGTCCTCTAAGTTTTAGCATTTATTAAAGTTCACCTCACTTTGCTTCAAAATATTTCTGACATACTTTGAGATGCAATCTCTGGTGGATGTTTTCCCATTTGGAAGATACTCAGGAGTTTTAATGAGTATAAATTTTCTAGTGTCTAATTTGGCATGACTTCTGGCTGAAAGCTTTTCCACATTCACTACATCGATAAGGCTTCTTACCTGTGTGTCTTCTCAAATGCAGGGCTAGGGTTGAGAACTGGGAGAAAGCTTTCCTACATTTATTACAACCATATGGTTCTCACCTTTATGGCTTCTCACATGCATAGTGAGAGATGAACTCTGGGAGGCTTTTCCACATACATTGTATTCATAAGGCTTATCACCTGAATGAGTCCTCTCATGCACAATAAGTGATGTTCATTGAGAGAAGGCTTTTTCCACATTCATTACATTCATGGGTTTTCTCTCCAGTGTGGATGGTTTGATGCTTTATGAGGTACTTCTGGCTAAAAGCTGTTCCACATTGATTACATTTAAAGGGTTTCATTCCAATATGAATTTTCTCATGCTCAGTAAGATTTAATTTGCTGCTAAAGGTTTTTGCACACTGCTTACATATGAAAGGCTTCTCTCCCATGTGAGTTCTCTGGTGTCTGATGAGGTTTGACTTCTGAATGGTGAGCTTTCCAACAATCCTTGCACTTAGAAAGGATCTCACCAGTGTGAATTTTCTGATGGCAAAGGTTTTCCTTCTGGATAAAAGATTTTCCACAATTGTTACATTCAAAAAGCTTCTCTCCATTATGGATATTCAGTATTTAATGACATACTGTTTTTGGCTAAAGGCTTTCGCACATTCATTACATTCAGAAGGTTTCTCTCTAGTACGAAAATGCTCATGCTCAGTAAGATTGGATTTGTGGCTGAAGATTTTCCCACATACCTTACAGGCAAAGGGATTTGCCACACTACAATTTCTCTGCTGAGCGAGGTGTGACATCAGAATAGAAGCTTTCCTACATTCACAAGATTTCTCTCTGGTGTGAATTTTTTGATGAATGAGGACTTATTTTGGCTGAAGATATTTCTACATTTCCTACATTATAAGGCTTTTCTGTGTATGCCTAACATTATAAGGTATTCTTTCAAATGCTGAATAAGGGATAAAGTTTGAGAGACAGTTTTATCATATGCAGTACAAAGCTTTCTGTCCAGTAAAAAATTCTAATATTCAGTGAAGTTATACTATATTCACTGGTTTCTCTCCAGCATAAATTTTCTGCTGCTCAATGAGATTTGTCATCTAGCTAATGGCTTTTCAATATTCCTTAGAAGCACAGGGTTTCTATTCAGCATGACTTCTCAGTTCAGGGAAACGAGACATGTGAATAAATGTTTGCCCACATTTATTGCCCGATTCAGTAAATCCTTAGGGTTTTTCTCCGGTAGGTGTGTTCTGCTGTCAGATGGGGTACAGCTTATACTAATAGCATTTCCATACTGATTTACATGGGGCCATTGTCACAAGCAGTAAGCTCTGCTAGATGATTTCCAACCTAATAAACCTGATGATTCTTTTCTATACAGTTTCCTTCATAATTAAGTCTAAATTGTCTCTTGAACTTAAAACTTCAAAAAGATGTTGCCTTAAGAGAAATAAGGTCTGTGAGGAAAGCTAGGACTTTTCCAATTTTCTTATATTCAGTCTTTTCCTCAGTCTGTATTTATTGGAGATGGATGCAACTTGCCTCCAAAGGCTTGCTGTCTATCTGTTCACTATCTTCTTAGGTTTCTTCTAGATAGATTCTTTCCACTCTTTCTCCACCATCCAGTTTGTCTTTTTGGTCTCTTTAAACCTGCTTGGGGGAAATGACACAGCACTAGACTATTAATGCTGTGACCAAAATACCATTGTAGGATTCAGGATGAGCCCTGAGGCCCCTTGCTCTTCTGAAGGATGAGGGAGGTGTACTTTCCAGGGATGCACAAAGAAGGGGTCCCGCGGACAGAGACCAAACTACCCCTCGGTGCGCTGCTCCTGAGCACTCTGAGGGTAAGTGAGAACTCCCAGAAGTCTCTGTGTCATGGCTGTGCTCATTGGCCTTGACCAGCCAGCCTTAGGCCAAGACATGCTGACCTTTTATTACCAGCACCACCACTTTTCTGGCCTTGGACTACATTTCCCTTAAGGCACTGTGTACAGCTCTATGTCCCCCATGCAAACTTGGCAGCTTCCTGTGAATTTGGGGGTCTTATGGTCAGTGGTCCTTTCTTGGACTCAGATGAGCTCAGGTCTACTGGTATGTTTCACATACTTTTTTGATCACCCTGTTTTCTTAATATGTGTGATAACTTCTTAATGTTGTGCAGTGTTTTAGTGCTTGCATATAATGTACTTTATTTAATTTAGCTATTTAGTGATGGACATTTCCATTTTTTCCTATTGACAAGGGTAGATCCAGGTTTTATGGGATCCAAGGCTTATTATAAAATTGAGGAGGAAAAGCATCATTCGTAATTGTGATTCTAAGCAGTGCCTCAGTAAACACCTTTGTATTTATATCTTTATGCGCTTGTTGAAGCACATATAGAGGATACTTTCTATTAGAAAGAATTACTTAAAGCAGAACATTAGTTAAGGAAATAGACTCAGATTTTAAGCTGCTTAGGCTCTATTACCAGGCCTTCTATTTGACAAGCTCTGTGACCTTGCCTAAAATCTCTATGTTCTCTGCACTTCCTCAAATGTAAATGGAGATAATGGTAGTTTGTTACAAGAACTACATTTAAGTGCTTATTTATAAAGTGCTTTAAAACTGTATTTGGCACTCTGTAAGTAGCAATTATTATGTCACTTAGTAGATTTTTTTCTTGCAGTTATTTTATATTTAACTATTTTGCATTAAACTACCAAGATGTTTAATTTGAAAATATAAAGAGTGAGCCATTGAACAGTTCGTTGTTACAATTGCACAGAAAACATGTAGTAACAGCATGATGGGGAATAGTGGTTTGAAAATTGTAAACTATTATTACAGTGATTATGTCACCTATAGATAAACTAAATTTACTAGAATGTTTTTCTCTTCACTTAATCTACACACTCCAGGTGTTTTTTAAGGAGGATAGTGTTAAGAAAGGGAAAATACTTTTCCAACAAAATTTCACTCTTCTAAATCATTTACCCTTTTTTCTTTGAAATCTTTTAGTAGAATGTAAGTGCCCTGAAGGCAAAGTTGTATATTGTTATAGCCCTGGTGTCCAGCAGAATGACACAGGGAAAGTCTTTAGTAAAGGTTTACTTAAATGAATGATGGAAATGTTGAGAAGAGAGGTGGAAAGTAAATCAGGAGGAGAAGAGAATAAGAAATAGATTAGGAAAGAAGAAAAAGATAGAACAGAGGAGAAGAAAGTGGTAAAGAATTGGAAGCAGCTTTGTGTTGAATCCACTGTGATGTAACGTGGCTAGGACTGTGATGACAACCTGGTTCAGACCAGTGGTGGAAATGGATAGAGATAGTTTCTGGGGCAGGTCCCTGTGTGTACTGGCTTCAATGAATGAGAGCATGTATAAAGCAAGAGTTTTATAAACAGCAAAGCATAATGTATTATTTGCTCTCTAATTTTAATATAATAAATATAAAATATAAATTTTGTATAATTTCAATATAATAATGCTTTCTTTATATGGTAGTCATAATATGAACTCTTTCATGCAAGTGAATTTCCAGATAACCAAAATTTTTCTATCGTATTCGAAAGCATAATTTTCCTAGTTTTGATGAAAATATCATATATATTTAAAGAAAAAAAATCATCACATTAATTTCACCTTGCTCTGATAATTCTGGATTATTAGTATAAACATCACTGATTTTGTTTTTCTGTATCCTAATGCCCTCAGAAGCCTATTGAGATTTGTTATGTTTTTAAACTCTAAATACGAAACAATCTGGATTGCTATATTTTGAGTTTTTTTATGTGTCATAGTTTTTATGTCCCTTTCATCTCTATTACCTATTATTTAATAATTAAAAATTAAATTTATTAAATTTATTAAAACATTATAGGTATGAGTGAACTGCGTAGGGCTTTTTTTATTTTTTGGGTCAAAAGTCATACTATATCCCAATGCCATGCTCCTCAGAGCATTGGTAAAAATTTCGTTTGTGTAATCTGGTTTTTCTCATGCATTCACGTACAAACACATGCACATAAATATATGCTGATAGTATTAGTTTGCTTGGACTGCCATACAAATCACCAATAGATGGGGTGGCTTAAATAATAGAAATTTATTTCTCAGAATTATGGAAGCTAAGAATTCCAAGATTAAGATACCAACCCCTCCAGTTTTAGTCAGGGCTCTTTTTCTGACCTAGATGTCTGCTGTCTTCCTGTGTGCTCACACGACCTCTTTTTCTCTGTAAATGAGGAGAGAGAGAAGTGAATTGAGCGAGAGTCTGTTAATTATAAGGGAACTAATTCCATCATAAGGGGCACTCCCTCATGACCTCATCTAATCCCAATTACCTGCCAAAGGCTCCATCTCCAAATAGTAGCATATTGGGGGTTAGGGCTTCAACAGGTAGATTTTGGGGACACAGTTAATTCGGTCCAGAGCACATGTACACATATATATATACTTTAATGTATATGTGGAACAATGTGTTCTGGAACAATGCATCTTCCCTTTTAATTAAAAATTATGTCTGGGAAGAATGTTCCCTATGTGTACCCTGTATTTTAGTGATATTATATGTTATTCTGTATCATAAATAAATTAAAAATTTTAGATAATTTAAAATTTACTCAACCATTGTCCCATTGATGGACATTTAAATGTTGTCTGATTTTTGCTTTGTAAACAGTGTTGTAACAACCATCTTCAGACAAACAGATTTCGTGCATGTTGTACAAATGTTTTGGTAAGACAGGCTTTTAGATGGTCAAAGAATGTCCTCATTTAAAATTTGCGAAATAATTCCAAGTTAACGTCTGAAAAATTTGTACTAATTTTTTCACTTCAACAGTATATGTGTATCTATTTTTTTATGATATTGTAAATACTGAATATTATCAATATTTTTCATGTCAGTTTTAGCAGGTAAAAGATAACTTGCTGTTTGTTTAACCTGAAGATATTTGCTTGTTACATACTAAATAATTCCACATGCTTATTGATCATTTGAATTTTTTCTTGATGAACTTCCTATTGTATTGTCTCTTTTCAGTGTTAGGTTGTCTTGTAAGAGTTCTTCAGTATAAGGGCTTTTGCTTATAATTTGTACTACAAATATTTCAGTCAAACTGTAAGTTTGACTTTTGATTTTGGGTTATGATTTCTTTAACTTCAAATAAATTTAAATTTTTATAGAGTTAGATTACTTAGTATTTTCTTTTGTATCTTTTGAGTTTCATATCTTGCCTTGCAAAGCTGAAGATAAATATTTTAATGTTACATGATAGGTATGTATGTTTTTATGGTAGAAATATTTCCTTTAGGGACTAAATGCATTGTACGCAACAACAAATTATTTGGTCTGTGCGTACATATTCATTTTGTGTATAATACTATTTTCAAATCTATATAGAATATTTTTCTTTTTCTTTTTTCATGTGGGTACCAGGAGTCGACCTCAGGACCTTGCACTTGCCAGCAAGCGCTTGTGCTGCTGAGCGATATCACCGGCCCTTCTTTTCCTTTATGTGGGTTCTGGGAGTTGAACTCAGGACCTCGCCCTTGCTGGGCAGGCACTTATGCCGCTGAGCCATCTCACCAGCCCTAGAATATTTTTCTTAAGTGTTATAATACAGGGACTTAGAAATAGCTTACCATCAATTTATACTGCCACAAAACTGAATCTTAATTTCTTTTCTTTAAAATAAGTTTAATAGTGTCTATCTCATGGTTATGAAAGTTAAATGAGATAGCATATGCAGATTATAATAGTTTCCATTAATTCAATGTTTACCAAGTGCGAGTCATTAAATATACAATACGTTGGTTCATTTGCTCCTTAAAACAGTGCTATGAGACAGGTGTTACTATATTGGTATTATCAATGAGAAAATGGATTCAGTGAATTTAGTAATTTGTCCAGAGTCTCAGACAAAAAGTAGCAAAGCCGGAATGTGAACATATGCTTGCCTGAAAACAGAAAATGTGGTTTTGCTGTTGTATACTGCTGGGATATGACAAGTATATCATTTACTTTTGTCTTCTTTTTTCCGTTTAGCACTTTGTTTCCATTTGTCTTTCTCTGTTTGTAGAAATAAGACTCCAGACCAATACTGCCCAAGATACTTACTGTGAATATTGAAATGTTCTTTTCTGTGCCTATCAGTAAAGCAGCCACTAGCCACATATTTCTGTTTAGCATTTGAGACATGGCTATTGCAACCAAGGAACTGAAATTTCAATTTCAATTAAATTGCATGTATCTCTTATTTTGGATATCATAACCTTAGATGTGTGCATTTTTTGATATGTGCAAAGTCAACATAATTCATGTATTGATTGATAATGTTGAAATTGTTCATTCTAGGTTGAAAAATTTAGCAGAAGAACTTATGCAGACACAGCAGATGCTCTTAAATAAAGAGGAGGCTGTTCTGGAGCTAGAGAAGAGAATTGAAGAATCTTCTAAGTCCTGTATAAAGAAGTCTGAGTGAGTAAAGAAAAAAAAAAATTCAAGGTAGAAAGTTTAATTGATCCAGTTTTACAGGAATATGTCAGTTACATGGTATTATAGGCATAACATTTCTGGAAATTATATTTTAAGTTTACGACTTTGTGTAATTGAGTTATTTTCTAGGATTATGAAAGTGACTGTGTTTTTGTAAATATAGTATACTGATTTTATGTCTCAATGTTCAAAACAGTTCGAAGTATTTTCTGAAGAATCTTTTGTTAAAAGCTGTCTTTATTTTCTCACATCTGTTTTTACCAGAAGCACTGTAAATTTCTTTGTTTAAAAAGTACAGACCAATATTATGTTATAAATTTGTTTTACTGTGATAGAAAGGAATAAACAAACTAATTAGCAAATAGTAATCTGCTTTACCTATAAAACTCTCTGAGATTTCCTGTGTTGGTTTTTTTCTGCTGTTGTGTGTCTTACTGATCTTGCTGGGTCCTTTTGCTTTGTCTAATTAAATGCTTGTGTTTTAAGATGACATCCTTTTTCCTTCTTCAAAATAGAAATTTTCACCTAAAATTTCAAATGCTAATCTGACTGGTAACAGCTTGAGTTTATAGCAGTGGTTGTTGGTGTGGTTTCTGTAGTTCTGACTGGCCCATCTACATTTCTTGCTGTCATACTCACACAACTTGGTAGATTTATCGAGGTTCTCAAAGGATTTATAATGGATTTCTCTGATCTATACTTGCTCTTACTTTCTGCACATGTTTTCACATATTGTTCGCTTCTGTCAAATTTCTCATCCGTTTACTATTTCCTTTATTATAGTCAGTAGATGGATTTCTACATTGCAGAAAAAATTAGAAGCATTAGTTGACAGTTGCCTTATTTTTGGGAATTAGACATCTAGACCCAGTCATGTTCTTATTTTTTTTTCCTATTCTTAGGAATATTCTTTTTCCTTATTTCAATCGACATTGCTTGTTCTAAGTCAATTTCATTTGTTTCTTCTGAGTTTGTTTTTGATATGCTGTTATCCCTTATTTTCCCAGAAATTTTATATTATTTATATATTATATTTGTTTTTTCTTCTCAACTGGGTCTTTGGACTCATTTTTAAATATATTTGTCTAGAGTCCAAAAACAAAACAAAAAGTAATCTTCACCTCCCTGCACTTCCCCAACATCTCCTCCCCTTTATTTAATTAATTAATTTTTGTAGTGCGAGGAATCTAATCCAGAGCCTCCTGCATGCTTGGCAGGTGTTCTACACTGAACTATACCATCCACCCCCAAAACCCTTTATTAATCTCCATATTCCACCCCCCCAATTATTGTCTTCAGCTTCTGTTCTCTTAAATTTGTTCTAAGACTAATCGTGCTCACTTATTTCAATTCCCAGTCTCTCTGTCTCTGTCTCTCTCTGTCTCTGTCTGTCTGTGTCTCTCTCTCTGCCTTTGCCCTGCACAGTAGAAATAGGTATCTCTAAGATTTCCAGTGACTTCTACATTGGTGTTTAAATTTTTTTTTTTTTTTTTTTGTGGGTACCGGGGGTCGACCTCAGGACCTTGCGCGCCAGCAGGCGCCCATGCCGCTGAGCGATATCACCGGCCCCTTTTTCGTATGTGGGATCCGGGAGTCGAACTCGGGCCCTCGCGCTTGCCGGGCAGGCGCTTAAGCCGCTGAGCCATCTCACCGGCCCTGGTGTTTAAATTTAGCTACTGTCTTACTTGAACTCTAAAGAGTATCTGACTTTACTGACTTCGTGTTCCTTTTTTCTTGCCCATTGGAACCCAAGATGTCAGTTACCCCTCTTTTTAGTCTCTCCTCTGCAAACTCAGATCTCTTCCACTCAGTGAATCCATGCTGGAGTTACAGAAGGCGTGTACGAGGCTATGTAACTCTTTTTCCTAAAGTCTTTCCCCGGGATATGCTGAAGATGACCCACATTTATTTCTCTCACTCATATTTCTTCCCTACTTTATATGTCTCTTTGGATGTTTTAGAAGTACCCTATGTTCCCTATGAAATAAAAATCTCAGTACAGTCTAATCCAACCTCACCTAGTTCACTCCTTATTATTTCTTATTTCAGTGAAAGACAACTCCATCTATCCTGTTAAACCACACAAAATATTAGGAGTCCTATTCTCTTGTTTATAATATAGTTCTTTTCATCGCTTGTTATTAAATTTCTATCATAGTCAATTTGGTCTGCTATAAAAAATAGCCATAGACTGGGTGGTTTATAACACCCAGAAACAGAATCTACTTCTCACAGTTATGGAGGTTGAAGTCCCAAGGTCAGGATGCCAACATGGTTGAGTTCTTTAAGAGCCCTTTCCAGGGTGCAGTCTGCTGTCTTCTCATTGCATCCTCACATCCCGGAATGCGGGTGGGAGAGTTATCTTGAATCTTTTCTAAGGGCACTAATCCTTTTTATAAGGAGGCCACCCTCATGACTTAGTTATCATCCCACAGCCCCACTTCAGATACCATCATACTGGAGATTAGGATTTCAACATATGAATTTTGGCAGCACATAATCATTCAGTTCATTGCAATATTGTATTGGAATCAGTGAGCCTTTTAAAGATGAGAACAGGAAAATTAAAATTACCCTGGACATTCCTTTAATAAAATCTGAAAATTTTTAGTTTGCATAATAGTCAATGAAATTTGAGTTATAAACATAAAACTTAATATTGCACATATATAATTAAACAAAAGAATTTTTTTCTTTGCTGTATTTGAGAATGTATCTCTTGTTTACAAATGACTATGTGGCTCTACAGTTTATAGTTTTGCAGATACACACATGGTAAATGACTTATTTTAAAGTTTATTGGATATAAAGAAAGGTCATGGGATATGGTGAATCTATCATTAGGATGTCTGACTGTATGTTGTTTGAGGAGGTAATCTCTGAGGCTTTTCATATCTAGAAGTTACAAGATTCTTCTATTTCTTAACATTTTTTCTTGATTTTTTTTGCCTCCTTTCATCTATATAATGGGTGTGATCTTCATTCCCCCACCTATTTATATTTATCAGGAGATGAGAAAAAGAGTAAAGGAGAGAGGGGCTTGAAGGGTAGTGGATATATGAAAGTAGCATTTCTTTTTTTTTTTTTTTTTAATGTGGGTACCGGGAGTCGACCTCAGGACCTCGTGCTTGCCAGCAAGCGCTTGTGCCACTGAGTGATATCGCCGGCCCTTTTTTCCCTTTATGTGGGTTTTGGGAGTCTAACTGAGGACCTCGCGCTTGCCAGGCAGGTGCTTATGCTGCTGAGCTATCTCACCGGCCCAAAAGTAGCATTTCTTGAGTTCTTACTCTGTACTACATATTATGTTGGATCTGATTATCTATATTTCTTTATCTCTATGTATGTATATATGTATATCTATATATCCCTGAATGTTGTCTTACTCTTTGTTCTTCACAATTGTCTATATTTAATATTTAGGGCTTTGAGAGTTTATATAATTTGTCTTTCATGCGAGCCCCTGACTTGTGCACCTGTTAGATTCCTTGGTCTGTGTTTCAAGATGGGTTGGGTAGGTGGCTTTATATAACTTGTCTTCGATCATATACATAGTAAGCTTTAGAAAATGCATTAGTTCCTGACTCAAGAGCTTCTTTTGATCATAGCATTTGTTTGATCTTAGATTTTAATAGCAATCCTAGGGCCGGTGAGATAGCTCAGTGGCATAAGCGCCTGCCTGGCAAACGCGAGGTCCTGAGTTTGACTCCCGGTACCCACATAAGAAAAAAAGGGCCAGTGATATCGCTCAGTGGCATAGGTGCCTGCTGGCGCGTGAGGTCCTGAGTTTGACCCCCGGTACCAACAACAACAACAAAAAATAGCAAACCTAGAAAAATATGTTAGAAGGGTAAGTATGTCAACCTTTTTAGGGGATGAGTCTTATTTAGTCCAATCTATTAGCTTTTGTTACCAGGGATTTTTATTATTCTGTGGGCATAATCTTGAAAATATAAAGCATATTTATATAACTAAGTAGTCATTACCAGATCTCATTAAGTTAGTTGAAGTTTGCCTTTATATTGTATGTTCAAACGACTCTTTGCAACTTGATTGTTTTGCTTGTTTTTAAAAAACCAGATAGGCATATTTGTACAGGTCTATTTCTGCTTCTCTATACTGTCTCTTTTCCAATACTCAGGGGAAAAATAAGGAAAATCATATATGTCAGGGTTTCCCAAGACAACTTCTTGTTTGGAAATTTGTTAAAAGGACTCATGGAACATAGTATATAATTGTACTCAAGACTAAGACTTAATACAATAAGGATATATATATATATATAAAATCTCCTTTCAAGAATGGTCATATGTAGTGCATTCATCTCCCAGCAATGAAAATGTAAAAACTTTTGTGTGATGTTGCTGCCCAGGAAAGGTTATTAGGGATTCATTTCTCAAGGATTTTACTCAGGGCTTATCTCTGCCTTAGCATATACCAAAATTCCAGGCACCAAGCAAGTAAGTAAGTGTTCAGCATTATATTCGTCAGATTTGCTGTTGCAGGACAAAGTGCCTGACACCAACAATTTAAAGGAGGAAGATTTATTTTGGCTCATAGTTTCAGTGAGTGCATTCCATGGTTGGCTGGCTCCAAGGCAGAAATGGCATGGCAGAAGGGCCTGGTAGAGGAAAACTGCTCATGTCATGGTGGCTGAAAGCAGAGAGAGAAGGGAGGAGCCACATACAAAAATTCACCCTTTCAGATCACCTCTCTAGTGACTCACCTCCACCCAGGCCCACCTCCTAATAGGAAGTCAGCTATGAACTTACCAGTGATGAGTATAGCACTCTCATGATCCATTCACCTTCTAATCACATGAGACCTTTTGAAGACATTTTAGATCTAAACATAACATTCAGCCTCTAGCTCCCGAAAGGCTCATGTCCATATCGTTATGGAAAATTCATTTAGTCCATCACTAAAGGTTGTCTAAGTCTTAATAGTTTCAGCAGTGTTAAAAGTCCAAGTCCAAAGTTTCCTCTGAGACTTAAGGCAAACTGTTAGCTGTGAGTCTCTGAAAAAACTCAAAAAGAAAGTTAAATATTTGTAATACACAATGCTACAGGGTAAACATTCCCATTCCAGAGAGGGTGGGATAGGAGGAGAGAAAGAAATTGGACCAGTGCAAGACCAAAACCCAGCAGGGCTAAATCCTATAGCTCCATGTCTAGCATGTGGGGCAGGTCCAGCAAGTTTGAACAGCCCTACGTCTATGGCCTTGCTGTTTGTAGCCTGTATGGCCTTTCTTTTGGACTAGCTGTTCTCACTGCCCATGGCTTTCCTTGGCAGACATTCTTCGTTCCTGGAATCTACAACTTCTTGCGTCTCCACTATACCTTTGGCTTCATTCTCACAGCTTCATGCATTGCTCTCTCTAGGGCTCCTTTCTGCCCTGTGAGGCCTTCTGAAATCTGGGTGGAAGCCTCTGTGACATCATTACTATTGCATTCTGCATGCATGGCCAACCAGATCACATGGATGATGCCATGGTCTGCCACCAGTTGAGCAGTAGTTAGGCCACATGGACCACAACTCCAGTGTCATCTTGAGTGCCTTCATGGCTCAATTCTGGATGGTAGATTCAGGGAAATACTTCCTTAGGCTGCTGTCAACAAACAGGGTGCCCTGAAGCTCTCAAAACAGTCTTCCAAAGGAGTTTACTCTTTTCTATCCTGTAGTCTGTGATAGGTAAGATCTTCTGAGATGCCTTTAAGTTATCTTTCCTATTGTCCTTATGCAAAGTATGCAATTTCTTTTTAATGCTAGTGTTTTCAGTAATCCCACTCTCCTTCGCCCCAATTTTTTGCTCCCAATTCTCACTATAAATCTGGCTGAAAGCAGCCAGAAGTATCCATGCCATAGCCTGAATGTTGGGTTGCCCTAAAATTTCCTCCACCAGATTAGTCCTTCATTTTAAAATTTCAACCTCACACCAAGTCTTAGGACATTGGCAAAAGTGGTGAAAAACTGCAGGCACCAAAATTCAGAAAATGTTTGTTTCACATGAGTGTATTAAATATGTTTGTTACACCACATGACGTATTGAATTATGAAGATTCATACTAGTCACAACCATGTCCATTCATTATCAAATACGCACATTATTTATGCATTGCATCTGTACTCCGATTGGTCATTCAGCAGTAAGTCTTGAGTTTATCTATTTACATAAGCATTTACCTCCAAAAGTGCCTGGTTGGATATTTACAAATATTTAATTATAATTTATATTGTCGTTTAAGTATTAATATAAATGATAGTGTTTATATTTAATTATAAATTAATATTATTTTATAATTCAATGTGTCTGTCATGTGTTGCAATGGACATACTAAATGTGCCCATCTGGTGAACAATTAACTGGGGCTTATTTTTCAGATAGGGCTTATATTAGGTGCATCCTGAAAAATCATGCTAGGGCTTATCTTCCAGTTAGGTGTTTTTATTTATTTATTTTTTTTTTGTGGGTACCAGGGGTCGAACTCAGGACCTCGCATGCCAGCAGGCACCCATGCTGCTGAGCGATATCACTGGCCCGTTTTTTTTGTATGTGGGTGCCGGGAGTTGAACTCAGGACCTCGTGCTTGCCAGGAAGGCGCTTATACCACTGAGCTATCTCACCGGCCCAGTTAGGTCTTGTTTTTGGGGAAATATGGTAGTAGTCACTGAGGTTGCACTCTGCTTAATTAGATTGAAATTTAGTTCTTAAAACATCAATCCACAACTTATCTTTAAATAAATCTCTTAGTGCCTACCAGTAATTATTCAGTTTTTGTTTTGGTCTTTTTAAGTTTCAGTTTCAGAAGGTAACATTTTTTACCATGTTTTCCGATTCTAATCTATGGTCCCTTACATATTAATAACTTACTTGCAGTAATGTCTGGCACTGTTCTTTTAAGATATTAATATATTATACCCCTAGAGTGTTTCTAGGGGCATTCCCACTACTATGATATGTTTTCTTATGGCTTTCATGTGTGTAAATTAGTTTGAAATTCCCATTGGGGGCAGTCTTCAAGTGATAATTTTCTATAGGAGAAATGGGGAAATGACTGTTCTTATGTTAGTAATATTGGGGAGATTTTTGGTCTCCCTCAGTGATACTCCCTCAATGACACGCAGCCCTCAGTCTTTGTCATAACAGCCCTCCCTAACTCCAAACACACAGGCCTCACAACCTCCACACAGCTTGGTGCCCAGGCTATCACCTTGATTTATTTTACCCTAGGCACAAATCTGACCCTTCGTTTATTACCTTTGAGATTTGAAATAAATTTAAGATTCTCATTGAGTCATTTTCATTCATTTTAGGCCCTGTACATGTGGTCCTAAGTGTCTATACTCTGTATGTTAGATGGTTTAGTTGTAAAAGAAAATGCATGCAGTAGATCATAGTGTATGTAAAAGTATCTCAAATTTGGTTTCTGCTTCCAGACAGTTTCTTCATGTTCTTAATGCTGATGTTTAATAACTATTGTGATAACTTAAAATATGTTTTTTTCATATTATGATTCTGAAGGATTCCTAAAAGAGGAAAATTAAAGAAAACAAAATCATAATCCACAAATATATAGTGTCCATTAATATCTGTACTTCTTAAAGAAGTTGAAATAATTTACATTTAATTTATTCTCTTTTAGTATTGTGCTTCTGCTAAGCCAAAAACAGACACTTGAAGAGTTGAAACAATCAGTCCAGCAGCTGAGATGCACTGAGGCAAAGTTTGCAGCACAGAAAGAATTATTAGAGCAAAAAGTACAAGAAAATGATGGAAAAGAGCCACCTCCAGTAGTAAATTATGAAGAAGATGCACGATCAGTTACATCTATGGTAAGCTAAAGAGTAATCTGATGAGAAACTTGAAAGAGTAGTGTCTAGGTTATTAGTGAATACAAAAATTAATTCTGGTTTGCTATAACAAATTATCACTCTTGTTAAATGCAGGTCCTATTAAACTTGTTTGTAAATGCAAAATAGACTTGTCAGTCACCTCAGGTCACCTGGAGAGCACTTTAAGGAATCACTCATAGAGTCAGAGGAAAAAAAGCTCTTCTCTTGCCTTCAAAACCGAAAAGAAAGACTGCAATTGTTTTTATTCCTGGGAAACAGCAGGAAGGTAGGGTGTTATTCTTAAGATAGAAGTAAGACGTAAGGAGAAAGCTATTTAATTTTTTTTTTCATTTTAAGAACAATAGAATCTTACCTTAGATTGATGGTGTGTTATTGTTTTCACCATACAAAATATTGATTTAGTTTTTAAAAGATATTTTGCTTATAAATAAGATCCTTAGTACATTAAAAATCACCAACTCAAAATTTAATTTTTTATAGTTTTGTTAACTATTTAAGAATGCCTAGTATAAGTCCTTTTTTCCTCCTTCCCTTCCTCCCTTTCTACCTGTCTCTCTCCCTTCCTTCTTCCTATCCTTCCTTCTGTCTCTCTCTCTTTGTATGTTGATGGTTCTCATTAAGGAGCAGTTTTGCTCAACCCAACAGGGGACATTTGGCAATGTCTCCAGTTGCAACTGGTGGATGCATAGGTATCTAGAATCCGTTAAACATCATCCAGTGCATTGAACAGCTCCTCCATCACATCCCCAGTGAAAGAGTATCAAAACCCAAATGTCAACAGTGCCATGATGGAGAAGGTCTGAGCTATTTTCTGTGGTTTGCTGGATGTATTCCATAGATAGAAATATTATGGTTAATGAATTTATAGTTGAGATTTTAGTAATTTTTATTTTTTTTTATTTTTTATTTTATTTTATTTATTTATTTTTTTTTTTGTGGGTACCGGGGGGTCGACCTCAGGACCTCGCGCGCCCGCAGGCGCCCGTGCTGCTGAGCGATATCACCGGCCCCTTTTTCGTATGTGGGATCCGGGAGTCGAACTCGGGCCCTCGCGCTTGCCAGGCAGGCGCTTATGCCGCTGAGCCATCTCACCGGCCCAGTAATTTTTATTTAATGTAGTTCTAAGTAGTATAATTTGATTGTTAAATAGATGTAGATGTCTCCATGGGAAAAAAAGGCTGTACTGTATATGAAACTGCAGTAAATGTGGAAATGGTTATGAAATATTAAATATTGTGGTTATTGTCTCTTTCTGTTATCAATTGAGCCATGCTAATCAACATATCAATTTGCGAATTGTAATTCCTTGCTCTCCAGTACTCCTATAAGGATCTAAGTAAATGTAAAATGTGCCAAGGACTTTGTTAGATTTTCTTTCTTGTTTCATGATTTTTTAATTTTTATTTTGATGATACTGGGGATTGAACCCAGGGCCACTGTACCACTGAGCTACAGTGCCATCCTTTTTTTTTGTTGTTTTTTTTTTTTGTTTGTTTTGTTTTTTTTGAGCCAGGGTCTCACTAAGTTCCCCACACTGGCCTTGAACTTGCAATCCTCCTGCCTCAGCTTACCTGATTAGCCAGGATATTGGAGTGTGCCACCATACCTGGGTATTTTATGATTCTTGCTGTCTGGCATATGCATATTTTTGTAGGAGCATCAAGTTTTTTTTTTCTACTTAGCTTTTTTTTTTTTTTTTGGTGGGTACCGGGGGTCGACCTCAGGACCTCGCGCACCAGCAGGCGCCCGTGCCACTGAGCGATATCACCGGCCCTTTTTTCATATGTGGGTTCTGGGAGTCGAACTCGGGCCCTCACGCTTGCCAGGCAGGCACTTATGCCACTGAGCCATCTCACTGGCCCCCTACTTGGCTTTTGAAAACCTTAAATCTTTCATGTTCTCAGGGTGCTTGATGAAACATTCCCATGTTTCCAGGTGGGTGTGGAATTGGTTAGTTAATTAGTTAATGACTTGATTTAATGGCAGATTGGTTAACACTGGGTAATTTGATTTTATGTGCAGATAACCGTTGTGGACAGTATCATGACAAAGTAAAAGATAGTTATTCAAGTTGCTAGATAATAGCTCTTCCCACTTGATATGGTGATTAAAAACCTGGCTTTCAAATTTTTCTTTTTCAGATCATTTTCTTAATTAGTACGTGTTTGCAGTACATTGTGTTCACATTCCTTGTGTGGAGTTGGTACATGTGCATACCACATCTTAATTCCTTTTTCATCCCCTCTCCCTACTCTCCTTCCCGCCTCCATCCATCTCGATCCCCTTCTTTTTTTTGTATGTTTGCTGTACGTAATGTTTACATTCCAATAGTTAATTCTTATTAAGAATTTGTGATCATGTGGAGTTTAATCTTTCATAACCATTGAGTAAAGGCTTTGATTACCACATGAATTGAAAAAACTATTTCAGATATAATGTATAATAAAGCTTAAAAGAATAAACTGCCTTTTGAGACCTTCAAGCTCTTCTTTTATACCAGTTTATTAAGTGGTGATAATACCTTGTTAATTTTTACAAAGTGGTATTACATATTTAATATCCGATTTGTTTTAAATAACTGAAATAGGCATTACAAATACATCTTATCTATTAGTTGAAACAATTCCCTTAGTAAGTTTTAAATGAAAAATTAAAATTTAGTAAGTCTTTGTTAAATTTGTCAGTTTTACAAAGGAATACTATATGTTGTTTAAAGTAGTAAATTAGCATTTTATAAATCAGATAGTCTATCCTTCAAATTGAAACCAATCAATGATATTTTACACTTACAAAGAAAGTAGGATAAACAACATTCAGAAGGTGATGTCTGAAGGGAGACTTGAAACAGGTTGCTACTGTATCACTTTGATATCTGGAGAAAGACCATTCCAGTATAGGGTGCATCCACTGCAGAAAATTGGGCATGTCTGGACTTTGCCATTACAGCAAGGAGGAGTGAGTGGAGGGAGAGGGGAGTGTAGGGAAGGTGGTTAGACAAGAAATAAAGAATAGATCTTGAGGCTTTGTGGACCGCAATTAAAGACTGTGTCTTTTCTCTGAAATAGAGTGGTATTGCTTTGGAGTGTTATAACAGAGGGATAACGTACTATGACTTTGGATTAAAATGGACCACTGTAGCAAGTGTGTGAGAATATATTTGAGGGGAGCAAGGATGGAAGAATGAGACTATTGGAATAACATGACAGAAGATAATGATTTGAGCAAGGATGGTAATGCTAGATAGGTTCAAAAGTGTTTAACTTCTGGATGTGTTTTGAAGGTTGAGCCAATGATATTTCCTCTGATTGTGGAATATGAGAGGAGTCTTAGATGACTTTAAGGTTTTTAGCCAGTGTATTGGAGGAATGGAATTCGTTTTGAGTGAAATAGACTATAGCTAATGTAGTTTTGATAAGGAAGATCAAGACTTCAGTTTAATCTTTCTAAAAAGATAAGACAGTAGAAATTTGGATATTTGGGTGGGGAGGCCAGGAACATGATTTGGACTACAGATATAAAGAGTTACAGGTACCAGATGGTATTTAAAATTGTACAAGGTACAGGTGGTATTTGACTACAAGGTGAACAAGTGAGAGAGGCTAGAGAAGAGAAGAGGAGCAAGGACTACAGTTTGGGGCACTTCAGTTATGAGGTCTAGAAGACGGGAAATATTAGAAGAGACTAAGGAAAATGTAGTGGAGAAGAAAATGAAGACAATCAGGTGATCTTGAAGCCTTGGATAGAAAATATTTCGACGCAGAGGAAATAATCATATTAAATGTTGTTGATGGATGTTATTAGGTGAAAGCAGGCACTTGACCACTGGAGTTAGCAACATGGAAGTCATTGATGACATTCAGTAGAATGTTGAAGGTAAAGCCTCGTTTAGGTGGGGCCCAAGAGAAGGAAAAGAGAATTGTATATAGTAGGCAAAGACAAAATTTTCAAGGACCTTTGCTGCAGAAGTGTTCAAAAAATAGGGCAGTACATTTGGAAATGTTGAGTATTTAAAAAAGAAGAATTTTATCATATCTGAATGTTGAAGGTATTAATCTAGTAGGAAGGCAAAAATTAATCATTTTGGTGAAGAAAGGGGAACAATTACCAGAATAAATTACTTAAGTAGGTGAGAGATGATGGAATATAGCACTCAGTAAGTTTGCTTTAATATTGGCGTAATCATTGACAGGCAGGATGGTGGTTCTCGATAGGTGGGTGTTTATGCTGGTGACAGGGGTACTATTCTTGGTTTCTTTGTATTCTCAGTGAAATAGAAGTCAAGGCCATTAGCTGAGAGTGCAGGTGCATGAAGAGGTATTGGACGCTTGAAGAACAGGTGAAGGACTGAAATCATCTCCTGGGAATGGGAGAATGAATAGACTAGGACGATATTGTGTGACTGCTGAGTAATGTCAAGGGCCACTTAGGTTGTGGTTGTGTCCTAGATACCCAAGAATATGCGGCAGGCTGTACAGTGTTGGGATCACTAATCTAAGGCAGGACTAGTCAGCATGGTTGTAGTTTTCTGCCAGGTTTGTTGAGCCGTATTGGCGGGTTACAAAGAAGGCTGCCCAGAGAAGGCAGAATCTATCTTGTGACCGCGCTGTATGTGTTTAAGGCTGTGGTTCTGCTATGTATGCTTGATGAATCAAGTTAGAGGGGCAGAGAGCAAAGGTTTGTGCAAGAGAGAGATTGTGATGATTGACTAGAGAAATTAAGCTGTGTAAAGAAAAAACATCAAGAAGAGAGTGGTAGTTTTAAGTGCAAGGATCAGTTCATAGGAGGCCCAGAGTGGTCAAAAGACAAATTATAAACATTTAAGTGTAAAACTCTGAATGCCAGTGTTTATCGTCTAGATGTTAGTTAGAATTTAAGAAAAAATTGCTTTTGGAAGATATTTTGTTAAATCATTTGACCATAACATTATAACTTAGATAATTGAATCTTACATTTTTTGAATTCACTGTTATTTCTTTTCATCAGTGACTCAATTAGCAGGATCAATAATGAAGTGAAACACCTTTAATGACACACTTATAAAGGTATCACCTCATGTCTCCCACAACAATAAAAACTTGAAATTTTATAAATCTTAAAATTATTTAAAAATAATTTTGGTTCATTTGAGAGTATTTGTAACACTTATGATAACATTAAGAAAATTTTTCTTTTCAGTATGATGCTTCTAGACTACTGGAGGTATCTAAATTCATTTGAACTTTGGCAGTACTTTATTAAAGAAGAGGAAATGAATGATAAAAATATGTATCTTTAGTGAATTTAGAGAAAATATCTTTGAGGCCATTAAAATTTCTAAAGGTCAGCCAGGTGTGGTACATGCCTGTAATCCCAGCACTTGGGAGGCTGACGCAGGAGGATTGCCATGAGTTTAAGGCCTTCCTGAACTACATGGCGAGACCTTGTCTCTAAAAATCAAAAACAAAGTGAAATTTTGTTTTGTTTTTGGTACTGGGGATTGAACTCTCAGCCTTCATACTGAGCTACATCCCCAGCTCTTTTTCTATTTTTTATTTTGAGACAGGGTCTTGCTAAGTTGCTAAATTGGTCCTGCCTCAGCCTCCCAGAGTGCTGGAGTTATAAGTGAGTGCCCCTATGCCCAGCTCAGTCATAACTCATGGAAGGCATTTTAACTCTGCTAGTAATATTCTACTGGGCTGATAGTAGTACTGACTTAAGAGTTTTGTCATACTGACTTGAATTAAACTAGACAATTTTCTCTGTATATAGGTTCTACTGGTTTGTGGGAAGTTATGAAATGTTCCAAAGAGCCATGAGAATTTGGAGTATGTTGGGTTAAACTAAAAGGAAGTGTAATAGTTTAGGAATTTTAAGCCTTTAATATCAGATACTCAAGAAGAGAACTAGCCTATGGGATACAGTCTCTGAAAATAGTGTCTTATCCTTTCAGAGAGCCTCCTGAATGACCACAGTGCAATGGAATATACTTCGGGAAATGCTGAGTTAGAAGATAAATCTTTTCTTGTAGAATTGGGATAGTGACAGGTTAAATGTGACGATGACTCTGAAGGTATTTTGAGCTGCTTATATGCTCTATAAATCCAATGATTATTTTGTATGATACTTCAGTTCTAGCTCTTCAGGGGAGAATCTGCCTTCTGAGGCAAGTTTAGAGAGTAAACTCTGTTGGCTTCCCTTGGATAATGATGTTATGTGAATTCCAGAATTTTCTAATCCCCGAATAAACATGAGTGCTGAGTTTCTATGTATGTATGTATGTGTATGTATATGTGTATATCTATATGTAAAACTTTTCTTCATGCTTGCTTCTTTTGCTATCTAGTTGTATGAACACAGTTAAGTTTTTATTCAGTATATGTTGAATTCAGGAATCGAACTTCCTTTTCACTCCAGAATTATCTAATTATTTTACTTTATAACACCATGTACTTTATTATATTATAATAATTTTCATTGAAAGAATCCCTTTTATAAGTCAAATATGTCTAGAAATGTTGGGACCATATAATAAATTCCTATTTTAATAATATGTATATCGATTCTATAACTGCCTTTTATGATGTTTCTGCTTTTAGTATATGTGCTGCCAAAGTGAGAACTATGATGTTTCTGAAATTGCACATTTTGTTTAAGCCTTTTTGCCTAGACTAACATGCAGCATATCTTTGTATAACTTATTGAGCAGCAATAACAATAAAAAGCCTATTTTGTTGTATTTTCAACAAACAAAATATCTGATTTATCAAAAATTGCCTATTATGACTAAGTAATCCATTTTACATTGGTGTCTGATATTTCAATTTTATGTTTAGAACAGTAAAATGGACTGAAATTAATCAAGGAATCATATTGACGATGTTGTTACAATTTCATCTGTTTTCATTATGAAGTACATTTTCTTTTCTTTCAATACTTAACATAAATATTAATTTTAAGTCTTTGCTCACCAGATAGTAATACACTAAGAAAAGTATCAGAGTAAGAGTCAGCAGCCCTGAGTTGAATTTTGTCTTTGCAGCATGAGTAGAGTGAGCTCCCTTAAGCCGAGTGTACCCTTCGTAGAAAGAAGAAATGAGTATCTATCTTGTTTGTCTCACTGGATTTCTGTGACACTGAAATGAGATAATGTATGTAAACATATTTTTTGTATTATAAAATACTGAAAGATTCTATTTCAACTTTTTAAAGTAGTGTATCTTAGTTCACATATAAATTAATTAGTATACAATCATCGAATTCTTAAGTGTGAATTATAGGTTTTATATGCAGCATTATCTTATGTATTTCTTATTGATAAAGGCAAAAACTCAACTAATTTCTTTGAATCTGATGCACCTGTACATAGGTCTGAGTGCTTCTTCCTTAGTCCCCCAGGTCTCTTCCTTTGAAGTAACTTGCAGAGACATTGTATGCAAATAAAAGCATAATAGTCAATTATATGCCTTCTGTATACAGAAATCATACAGCATACAATACTGTTGTGTGCCTCCATCTTAGGCATCACTTTATCCTTATGCATATATCAGTGCTCCTTTTTTCATTGATTCATTCAACAAGTATTTAGTGAGTGTCGGTTAGGTGTAAGGTACGATTTTAGGTTCTGGTGAAACAGTAATGAACAAAATAAGGTTAATTTTTTTCTTTTACTTTAATTGGAGTAGACAGTTGATAAGCAATTAAGCATATAATATGTCAGGTAGTGGTAAGTTCTTTGGGGAAAAAAACACAGTAATACTAGGATAAAGGAGTGCAAACAGATGTTTTTCTATAAGGAGAGGTCAAGGGAATTTTCCCTTATAAGGGATTTGTGCAGAGATCTGAAAAAATTAAGAGAACAAAGGATGAGACTGCCTGAGGTGAGACTCTTCCAGGGAGTGGGAAAAACAGTTCAGAAGGTCAGAGGTGGGAATCTGCTTGTGGTAGAAGAATCACAAGGAAGCCAGCATGGCTGGAATAGAGAGAGAGTGGTTGGAGACAGGGTCAGCGAAGTAGGGGACACTTAGGTCATGTAGTCAATAGAGCACTGTGAGGAATTTGATACTAACTCTTATTGACCAGGTAATTTTTAAAGAATAATTTTAGTGGTGTCATTTCAATTATTAGAAGTTTCTTTCCCTTCTCACACATTCATTAAAGTTTATGTTTAAAATCTCTCATGAAACAATTTTTACAAAAATAGCATTTATACTCACATTTTTTTTTTTTTAATGGGTACTGGGGGTCGACCTTAGGACATCGCGCACCAGCAGGCGCCCATACTGCTGAGCGATATTACCAGCCCTTTTTTCATATGTGGGTGCCGGGAGTCGAACTCAGGACCTTGTGCTTGCCAGGCAGGCACTTATGCCGCTGAGCTATCTCACTGGCCCTATACTCACATTTTAATGCCAGTTTTCTTTTATAGTTGAATTTGAATGAAAGAAAAATTCTTAAATGCTATTATATTCTGTGATTATCTTTTCATTCCTAAAATAAAATTTTTCATTTAAATTTGAAATTATGGAAAATTGAAAAAATAACATTTCAGTAGGTAGAATGTTGCAGTGTTTAAAGCAGCATAATGTGGAAACAAGATAATTTAGCCAGAGTAGTGGAGACTATGTAGCCCAAAGAAGCTTTTCTATATATAGGATCTTAATATAAGAATATTTTAAGAAAGACAAAACATTATCCTATATGTTGGGTGAATATTAATTTAAATCTTAAGCTCATGGTACATAAAGAATAAACTTCATATATATTAAATACTCAAATATAAGAAAATAAAGTGACTAACTAGCTGCAACAATATATGAACATTTTTCTGTCAGAAAATAAACTAAATTACAATGAAGGGTAAAAACTGGGAATAACATGTGTTGCAAATATAATAAACAATTAATGTTGGCCAAGGGGATCATCCAAATTGGTTTATAAAAATGTAATGTGCTAATTAAAAGTGGACAAAAACCAGGAATAAGCAAATCATAATACAGTACGTAGAAACTTTAGTAACAGTGTACAAAATTTCTGCCCTATTAGTAATAAAAATAATGATTAAGAAATGCAATTGGAATATAATAAGCTATTAACTTTTCCATTACTGTCCACAGTGGCTTCCTCCCAATCTTTTCTCCATTCTGGCCAAAATAAGTAATCTTTAAAATTTCAAATCAGAGTATATCTTGTTGTATTGAGGCCCAAAAGAATGATTACAATGCTTTCTTATGACTTTTGTTCAGTTCCACATTTCTTTAAATGACCTCCTAAAGGGCCTTAGCATGGACCATGACCAAACAATAGATGCCAGTCATAACCACAGATATATCCCTGTGAAAGAACATGGGGGAAAAAGCTATGAAGAGTAAAGACTTAGCAGAAAAATTTGGGGGCAGTTCTTGGGTGGGTTGTATTAGTTCAGCATAAGAACAAGTATACATTTGTAAGAAGTATGGTGTGAATCTCAATGCTGAAAAATTTGCATTTCTCAAATGGCCATTTATAATGAACATTTTTTCATGTATATATTGGCCATTTAAAGTTCTTCATCTGAGAAATGTCTGTTTATTTCAGGTGCCCATTTCTGAATTGGGTCTTTAATTTTTTTTTGAGTTCTTTTTATTTTCCAGATATTAGTCCTTTAAGGAGTAGCTAGAAAACATTTTTTTTCATTCTGTAGATTGTCTCTTCACTCTTTTGGTGGTTTCCTTTGCTGGGCAGAAGAAACTTTTTAATTTGATGTGATCCCATTTGTTGTTTCTTGGTATTATTTCTTGTGCAACTGAGGTTCTGTTCAGAAAGTCTTTGCCTATGCCTATGTTTTCAAAAGTTTTACCTGTTTTGTTTTTCAACATATGATTTCTGTTTTAGTATTCAGGTATTTGGTCCATTTTGATTTTAGGGTAGTGCATGAATGAGAGGTCTAGGTCTAGGTTCAATCTTCAGGCGTGTGGAGAGCCAGTTTTCCAAGCGCCCTTTGTTAAAGAGGCTATCTTGCCTTCAGCAAAAGGATTTGGTCTCTGTCAAAGATAGGGTCACTGAGTGTGCCTGGAGTTCTTTCTACATCTTCTATGCTGTTCGATTGATCTACAAATTTTTTTTTTAATTGCCAATG
Organism: Erethizon dorsatum; assembly: GCA_028451465.1. NCBI lineage: Eukaryota > Metazoa > Chordata > Mammalia > Rodentia > Erethizontidae > Erethizon > Erethizon dorsatum. Next base: position 61,324,713 of record CM051838.1, read on the forward strand.
CCGTGCTGTTTTTATCATCATAGCATTGTACTATAAGTCCAGGATTGTGATACCCTATGCCTTACCCTTGTTACCTAGTGCTCTTGCTATTCTAGGTCTCTTCTGGTTCTGTATGAATTTTAGGATTGCTTTCTCTAGCTCTGGGAGGAATGCTGTTGGTGTTTTGATTGGGATTGTGTTAAGTCTGTGTAACAATTTTGGAAGTATAGTCTGTGACTATCTTTTCTGAATTACTTAGAAGGCAATGGCAGCTTTCTAAATCTCACTGTCAGACTTTGTTAGCCATTCCCTTCTTCATATTTTTTTCTATGCACCTTGTACCTCTCTTCTCCTTTCTCTTTTATTAACAAGCCATTATGAAGCATTGTCGTAGTATATTTGATGAGGATGTGCTGTATCTTTTGGATCTTTTGAAGTTGAAGAAGTTTGAGGGCGAGTGGGTTAAGGATTTTGTCTTAGAGTCCTATTAGATTCTGAATGCCTCTTGCAGATGCAGTGCATTTAGCATCGTTAGAGATTAATATGTCTCAAGTCAGAGGCTTGGGGGATGGAAATGAGTGGGAATGACACTGTGAGTTGATGGTGCAAACATTTCAAAAGACACTTTAAATGGCAGTCCTGATCTGAGAGGCAGGGTAGTGAGGGATGTAGTATTGAAGAGGAAAGTAAGAGGCTATTGAAGATGTATTTAGCCCATTTCATGATTTTGTGTTAGCCTGGCTAGCCTCTTTTAAAAGTAACTTAATTTGACAGATGTATACAGAAAAATGCATAATTAGAGAAGAAGGCTGAGGAAATGCTCTTCCAATTTTGGAAGGGAGAATTTACTTCTCAGTAGTGTAGCTGGGAATGATGGGGGTTACAGGTGGGAGCAAAAGGACTTAGCTAGGGCAAGGAGTACATGAGTAGGTATGTAACTTGGTAGGTAGTTGAGGTGAAGTAGGATATGGATTATGATAGGCATCTAGTTTCAAAAGTTAGTGACCAAAGGGCTAAAAACAGGAATAGTAGAGGCACAAGGTCAGGTGGAGTCAAGCAGGATGTAGGTGGTAAGGAAAAACTTGTTATCTTTTGAGAAATTTAGTTAAGTGTCACCAGAGTTTTAGTCTTTCCAAATCATCACTTTCTGAAACTGGTAGTTAAATGGCTCTTGTTCCTTTGTTTATTTATTTTGTAAAAATTAGGCAGGTGCTGTGGCTCACACTTACAGTCCCATCTACCTGGCTGGTTGAGGCAGGAGGATGTCAAGTTTGAGGCCAACCTGTGCAATTTAATGAAATGCCATCTCAAAAAAAAAAAAAAAAAAAAAAAAATAGCCACAACCTTTATGGAGCCAGAACATTGGTCTTATTCTACAATAGACATTTTAGGGGAGAAATTGGGTTGCTTTAAGTAATGTTTAATTTTGGAAGGAATTCTTGCTTTCTACTCATTCCTTTGTCTCATGCCATAAAGGAAAGAGAGAATGAAGAATATGTGACAGAAGAAAGATAGCAATAGAAACAGGTGGGGGAAAGATCAGTAGAGAGAAATAAGGAAGATGAATGGTAAAGAATAAGAGAGGAAAAGAAAATACAGAAATAGGAGGCAGGTGAAAGTAAAAGCAAAAAGGGACCAGGGAAAAGGAGATGCAAGAGAGCACGTGACATAACACACTTTTTATTTCCTCTTCTCTCACCTGTCCTCCTCATGCCCTTGCCTGATTGAGGGCACTGTGGTGTGACCTGCTTCCCTCTTCTCTCCTCCTCTGCTCTGCAGGTTTCCATCTTTACAGACTACTGACTTGGCAACTTTCCTTTGTTCCTTTTCTAAACTGGGACTGTCCACAGAAAGAATTCATAGGCAAGAGGCATCAATTATATTGACATTCTCAGTTACAATTATTTTAAATTTTAAAAATAATCATTTAACAAAGCTTACTTGAAAGTGTCAAGGTTTTGCTGTCAAATTTAAGAAAATCTGATGTATGGTAACATTTTGTGGACTGATAGGAAAATCCATTCTCATGTTCGATTCAAGTTTTAGATCAAAAGCCAAATTATATCATTTTAAGAAAATTTGTTTCTGTGGAATTATTTGATAAACAACAAATGAAGTTATTGATTCCCAAAAGTTTTCATTAGGAAATATTAAATAAGATAAAATGAAATGGAAAAATTTGACATTTACTATGATAATTTAGTACCCCTCCCAACAGAAATCTGAAATGTCACAATTTTAATTGTAGCATTTGTGGGAGTAAGGAGTACCATGGATGAGTATGGACTTGAATTATACATCTAGTTACTTCAATTTGTTATTAACTCTGTCTTGGGTATTTAGACATAGCTAATGTTAGCAGTGTTCAAATATTACAAATATCTGTATATTTTGATTTGTAATCGTTTCCAGTTTATTATGTATAATACATTCATAGAGTTTGCCATTTATTAGGCCTCAGTGCAGGTGTATTATTACAAAAGGAAATTGCTGTATAACTCTGTCGCGTTCACTTATGGTTGGGTGATATAAGACAAAATTCGAAAGTCATTACGAATACTCTTACTGAGATCCAGTTTTTTCTTTTGAGAATTATATAGACTTTTTTTTTTTTTTTTTTTTAATGATTTCTTTTTTTTTTTTTTATTGTGGGTACCGGGGGGTCGACCTCAGGACCTTGCGCGCCAGCAGGCGCCTGTGCCGCTGAGCGATATCACCGGCCCCTTTTTCGTATGTGGGATCCAGGAGTCGAACTCGGGCCCTTGCGCTTGCAAGGCAGGCGCTTACGCCGCTGAGCCATCTCACCAGCCCTATATAGACTTTTTTTAACTGCAGTCAATTTCGTATTATATTTGATCATGTTTCCAGAGGATTTAATTCTTGCATTAAACATAATAAAATTATTTTACCATATTTTGATCAAGTAGCATTTTCTTGTATAATAGTATTTTACACTCTCTTTCATTTGTGTAATTGTGTTAAATTATATAATTTCTTTGCCAGCCCATTTGTTAATAATGAACATCCATGAGATTTTTCTCTTAAGAAACATAAAATGATAGAGTTATGGTGTCCAGATATGATGATCATGATTTTTCACTATTTACCTTAACTAACAAATTAATTCCTGTGTACTTTCTAGTATTTGATGACAGTATACAATTTAGAGGTCTCATTTTAATTTAGTTGTTGCTCATTATACTTTTGGAAGTTGTGCTATAGAATTAAATCATAATTGTTTCTATTTTGAAAGATATACTGTAGTTTTAAGGTGATGGAGTAATTAGTGCAAATACTTAAGATATTTGGTAGATGGGGAATAAAACAAGAATGGACTACCTATACTGTGGGGAAAAAAACCATTTTTAAAATTTTTTGGACCCGTAGGACTATGAAAGACTAATTTAATTTTGTTTGTCGTTCCTTATAGGCTTCTCGGGTGATTTGGAGAGATGTCGCCTCTTTCCCAGTTCTCTAAATCCGAGTTAGCTTTGACTGTGTGCTGAGCAGCTGTACAATTTGATTTAGGGTTAGAACACAAGGGAATGTCCCTGTGTCCTTCTAATTTTCCTTAGATCCCATCAGAACACAAGGGAATGTCCCTGTGTCCTTCTGATTTTCCTTAGACCCCATCAGCTTATTATTTGGAAATGCGAAAGCTTTTGCTTTATCACTTCTAAGAAAGGCAGCCCAGTGACATGATGGTGTCTGGTGTCTAAATATGATGGGGAGTATGTCACCAATGTTAGGTAATCAGGCTTTTGTTTTAACTCATTGGTAGAAAAGACTGTTACAGCTCTGAGCATGTGTAAACCTTACATTGCAAGGCTTTTTGTAATGGTTTAATTGCTTATATTAATTGCTACTTTACTTGCTTACATGCATTCACTCATTCATTCGAGTATTTGAGATAGCTAATGAACTAAAATTCAGCAAAATATGAGATTAGAGCCAGGAAAAAATAGATTGTAATAAAATATCAAGACTAGGTCAAAACTAGATAGACCATAGCATGTATGTATAGGTTCTACTCTAGAGCTATTATTTGGTCTTTAAATTTTCTAAAGTCCAAAATGAAAAGGGAGCTAAAGTAATATAACAGTCTTAAAAGAAAGCATGTCACATTGCAGGGGAAGCAAAGCTTTTTATTGTATTTGCCTCTAATAGAATTTTTTACTGGGGACTTTAATATTGACTTTTGTGGTGAGAATGCCCTTGACAGTATCACTGCAGCTGATGTAAGAAGGATATTCACAGGGCCATCTCTTGCAGGATTGAGAATCCCTTAGTGAGAATAGAGGCCATGACACCAAAATCAAGTCTCTTTGGGCCTGAGAATGCAGCTGTCTATAAGTTGATTTTATTCAAAACTATAATATAGACTTAGAATAATGGATAGACTGGGTGTGTTTTTAAAATCTTTCTTTTTAGTACCACTTCTCTTAGCTGAAGTTTGAATATATGATGGAGAGCTGTATTCTTTAGGAGTAGTTCTCAATTGCAGATATCCTGTACTTGCTTAAGGATGTATATAGGATTAGGAGCATTTACTAGTCAGTTTATTATGTAATTTTAAAAAAATGATCTACGGTTTATTTGAAAATTATTGGATATATTTTCTATATTAAAAATAATTTTGGGGCCGGTGAGACGGCTCAGCGGCTTAAGCGCCTGCCTTGCAAGCACGAAGGCCCGAGTTCGACTCCCGGAACCCACATACGAAAAAGGGGCCGGTGATATCGCTCAGCGGCACGGGTGCCTGTTGGTGCGCGAGGTCCTGAGGTCGTCCCCCCGGTACCCACAAAAAAAAATAAATAAATAAAAAAAAATAAAAATAAAAATAATTTTGGGGCCGGTGAGATAGCTCAGCGGCATAAGCGCCTGCCTGGCAAGCACGAGGTCCTGAATTCAACTCCCGGTACCCACATAAAGGAATAAAAGGGCCAGTGATATTGCTCAGTGGCACTAGCGCTTGCTGGCAAGTGTGAGGTCCTGAGGTCAACTCCTGCTACCCATATTAAAAATAATAATAATAATAATAATTTTTATGTTCATGGAAGTAGAATCTCCATAAAATTATTCAAATTTTGTCCCATTAGGATTTAAAATACTATTTTTGATGATTGAACAGAAATGTCCAATCTTTTTTTTTTTTTTTTTGGTGGGTACCGGGGGGTTGACCTCAGGACTTCGCACGCCAACAGGCGCCCGTGCCGCTGAGCGATATCACCGGCCCCTTTTTTCGTATGTGGGCTCCGGGAGTCGAACTCGGGCCCTCGCGCTTGCAAGGCAGGCGTGTACGCCACTGAGCCATCTCACCGGCCCGAAATGTCCATTCTTAAACTTCAACTTTCACTTAAAATTTTCATGATATATTTTACTTATTGATGTCTCATTATTTCTACTTGGTTATTCTTTTTTTGGTGGGGCAGTTGAGACAGGGTCTCGCTATGTATGTAGTTCAGACTGGCCTTGAACTCACTGTGTAGCCCAGGCTGGCCTTGAATTCATGGTGATCCTCTTGCCTCAGCCTCCCAAGTGCTGGGATTACAGGTGTGTGCCACCATCCTTGGCAACTACTTGGTTATTCTTAATTTTACTTTGTAGATTTTTTTTTTGTTGGCTTTATGTATAACCAATCTTTCTGTATAGATTTTAAAGATAAGTAATTGAAGAGCTGACAATTTTACAATTGTATGAAACATCTTTCATTTTGGAGGGTTTTAAAATAATTTTTTGATGAATATTAATTGTATAAGTTAATGGGTTTCATTGTGACATTCTCATACATGCATATATTATATTTTATCATGTCCACAGAGAGTTTTTCTAAGCAAATTTGTTACCTGTTGCAATTCAAAATTCTACATTTCCCAATAGATCATTTTTGAGAGACACTTTAATTTATTAGCATTTGCAAGAACAAAGCCTCTTATGTTAGGTTTTGCTACTATGTCATTTAAGAAAAATTACTAGAAGGGGAAGTTAATCCTTAATTACTATTTCTTGTGTGCTGGACAGTATGCTAGATATAGAACATGATATTTTATTTATTACTCTCAATCTTGCAAAGGCATTATCTTTCAGGCAAGAATATCTAAACTTGAGAAGATTAAGGAATTTGATCAGAATCAGAGTGGCAGATTCAGATTCAAAATTTTCTGACACTAAAGTTTACATTTTATCCAACCAGCATTGCCTGATTGCTAAACCAACAGACTTGTAGTCAGAGAGACCTTAGTTTAAATATTCTTTGCTATGAATATGTGACCATGGGAAAAGTCACATAAGCTTCTCAGATAAAATATCTTATTGACAAGAAGTGGCAAGTCCTATAAACCACACAGAGATATTTTGAAAATTAAGTAATGTTTGCACTAATATTTAACACAGGGCCTAGCACACAGCTAAGCACAATAAATGGTAGCTATAAAGAAACAAAACGTTATCATGTCTCCTAAATGTAGTTTTCCAATAGTTTTTATGTTTGTGGCTACATCCTACTGTATCATATTTAGTTTTTTTTAATAGTGTTAATGCCTAAAGATAGGAAATTACCAGCAGGTGGAGCTCAGTGTTAGAAAAACCAAATTTCTGAAATTCAGGTATTTTATTGCCTTATATTTTAAAAACAAAATTAAGTAAATATGTACAATTTTGAAGTTTATATGTGATATTCTGTTTTTATAATGTCATCCTATAATATAGTTCTGAATATGTAGAAATAATGTTTTATTCTTATTTAAAATTCTTTGTCATATCTACTGTCATGTAAAGTATGACAGTTCATTTACATGAATAAAGCATTGTTAGAACTTAATTTATAAAGACTGGCTTACACTTGATCCTTTCACTCAGTAAAGTAAGTGGATTGGTATTCTTAAATTTAACTTGTCGAACCTCAAATCTGCCACTCAGACAGACATCTACTGCTCATTAAATGACATTGTCTGTCGCCTTCAGTCAGTTGCTCAAGCCAAAATCTTGGGAATCCCATTACATTTGATCTTCTTCTAGAGTTTCGTGTCTATCCCAGCAGTAGGTTTTCTTGGTATTCCCTCCACAATATATCCCAGTGGCCTCTTGTCAGCATCTCCATTGTAGTCATCCTGGTAAAACCCACCATTTATTGTACTCTGAGCTACTTTGGGCAGTCTCTGTGCTTGCTTCCTTGCCCTTGCTACATTTTACTTTCTACATAATTAAAGCGATTTCAATATGTAAATGATCTCATATTTATCCTGCTATGACCCCCCCTCCAGGTGGTATCCTTGTATAGGAGGTGTGATTAAAAAGTCCAGTGAATGTTTGAATTAAAATAGTCAAAGTAAAAGACACATTGCCATTAGTTCACCCCAAAATATCACCCCCCCAACACACTTATCCCATCATTCTTGTCAGTTTCGAAAGTCTTCTTTCGCGAGTGTCTTTAGTTGCATTGTTTTGGCTGCTTTGATGCCATGAACCCATTCACAACATTTACTTTTCGTGGCTGTTTTGACTCTGGGGAAGGGTCAGAAGTGGCACGGTGCGAGATCCAGTGAATACGGTAGATTTGGACACGTTGCAGTGTTTTTACAAACCTGCCATTCTGTGGGATGGTGCTCAGCACCAGCATTCGCTGCAGTTTTGAGCACATCTCGTGAAGACACTCAGGAAAGGAGACTTCCTGAACTGCTTCAGAAAGTGGAAAGAATGATGGGCTAAGTGTGTTCAAAACAAAGGAGAGTATATTCAGGAGGATTGATGGCAATGTGTCTTTTACTTTAAAAAATATATTTAAAAAATTTAAACATTCACTTTATATTTTAGTCACCACTTGTAACTAGAAAAAATTCATACTCCTTACTGTAGCCCAAACTAGTTCCTTCCTATCAAACCCCACTATCTTCTACCACTCTTTCTTATCACTCGTATTTTAGTCATTCTGGTCTTTGATTATATCAAGCATCTTTTTATCTCTGGGGCTCTTTCCTCCCTTTTTAATACTTTTTCCCAATTCTTACATTCTTCATCATTCCAGATAAAATAAATTATTTTGAGAGATCTCTCATGACTGCTCTAGCTAGAATTAGCTCTCATATTACCTTCCAGACCCTACCATCATTATTTACTTTCTTGGCCCTTTTCTTTCCTTATATAGCACTTCTGATATCTTTACTCTTACTACTATTATGACTCCAAGTAGTACTATTTTGTTGGCTAACATTTACTGTATGTTAGGTTAGTTCTAAGCATTTCCATGCATTAAATACTGATATGTGTATATCTGTATATATTAACTCATTTTATTATGATATTTGTTTAGATATGTATGTGTGTGTTTGTTTTTATTACATTTTTTTCTCCCATAATCCCTGCTTACTCCTCAAACTAACTCCAAGAACACAGGAACTTTCATTATGTTTATTGCTATTTTTTCTTCCTGAATAGTGCTTGCTACATAGAAGAAACAGAGGAAATAAATATTTTCTTAATATTGGCCAAGCTCTTAGAATTTATAACAAACAGTCATTGAATATTTATAAAAAGAATTTCCTAGGGGAAAGAGGACATTTTCAATAAAGAAAAATCATGCCTGACTGATTATTTTTAGGGTCTCTTTATATAAAGATAATCAGATACCCAAAATAATCTACTTAGGTTTTAGAAAAGATTTTGACAATTTTTTTTTTATTAAAGGCTACTACTAGATGGTAAGTTACCATTGAAATAACAAAAAAGGTTTCAAATGGCCCAAGAATAGGTTTAAGATCAGAAATAAAGGGGTAGGAATAAATATGTGCTTATTTAATTGCAAAGATGTAAAGATCAATGTGCCTCAGGAATTAATGATCACATCTGGTCCTGGAAATGTAGCTCAGTGCTAGAGCATTTGCCCAGCATGTGCAGGGTCCAGAGTTTGACCCCTAGAAATGAAAAGAAAAAAAAAAAAAAGTGTTGTGGTTTGAATTGTGCCCCCCACCCAGAAAAAAGATGTCTTTGATGTAATACTTGGTTCCTGTGAATGTGACCTTGTTTGGAAATAAAATAAGGATGTAATCAAGTTAATATGAGGTTGTTAGGATGAGCTGTAATTCAGTGTGACTCGTGTCCATATAAGAAGATAAGAGAGACTGACTTATACGGAAATAGCCATGTGAAGATAGAGGCAGAGATTGGAGTTAAGCTGCCACAGGCCAAGTAAGGACAGGGCTCTCAGAATCTGTAAGAGGTAAGGAAAGACCCTTTCCTAAAGATGAGGAGGGAGCATGGCTTTGCCAATACTTTGAATTCACAATTCTAGCCTCCACAGCTGTGAGAAAATAAATTTCTAAGCCACTCAATTTGTGATACTTTTTTATAGCAGCCCTGGGAACTAATAATATCTATTGTGATTATTGTCTTTTTTTTTTTTTTTTTTTTTTTGGTACTGGGAATTGAACTCATGACCTCATACTTGCCAGGCAGGCACTGTGCCGCTGAGCTATATACCTGGCGTAATTATTATCTTTATGCGTAATCCGAAAGAAGGACTGCCTGGTGCAGTATCTAAATGATACTATAATTTTCTAATCGTGAAGTACAAAACCAATGGATATAGATGATGAAAGGAAACACCAAAATTACCATTTCTCTGGTCTAGACTAAGAAGCAAGAAATCTAATTGCTTTAGATTTATATTCTTTGTAATCATTAGTTTTTATTTAGTTTATCTCCAAGATTGCTTCCAGATTTAAAGTTTTGCAGATTTATGGACCTGAGGGAATGCCTAGCACCTGGTAAATATTCAGTTAATATTGAAAAAATAAATGAATAAGCCCAACTCTAAGTAAGAGAAAAAGGTAAGAAAATGTAACAACATTTATTCTGGTATATAATCTAAAGTGTATGTTTAAAATGAGCTAGAATAAAATGAGACCAACAAAGAATATGGAAAAACAATATCATTGAGTTTATCAGTACCCAAGCAGTAAAACAAAATTAATAAATTGTTATAGCATCTTTGGAGAGTCCTTTTCGGTAACAGAATACTTCTGGTGATATATAGCAGGGACCTAACCCAAGAAGCATAGCTTTATGGTTAATTGCATAGATCTGTAGCAAAGTTGTTTGGATTTGAATCTTTCAACAGCTACTTATTGACTGTATAACCTTGGGCAAGTTAGATAACCATTTTTTTCCTTTAGTTTTACCTGTAATCTAGGGTTTACAACAGAACTGATCTAATATTGTTATTGTGAAGAATTAAATGAGATAATCCACCTAAAATGCTGACAACAAAGCCTAGCTTGTGAAAAACTTTGCGTCCCATGTTGCTTGTTATTACTTAAATTTAAAATTTTAGAAAATTATTCTTAGGATATAAAATGGAATATTTCTTGATGGACATGATATAAAGATGAATGTTTTTGAGCAACAAAATTAGAAAACTGATTACACACAAAAAGTAGAAATTATACAAAGAAGCAAGATTTAATTTTTTTTTAAGTGAGCCAGGCATGGTGCCACATTGCTATAATTCCAGTGCTCTGAGAGGCTGAGGCAGGAGAATCGCAAGTTTGAGCCCAGCCTTGGAAGTTTAGTGATTTAGTGAGACCATTTCTCAAAATAAAAAATAAAAAAAAGGAGGACTGGGGATGTAGTTCAGTGTGAAGTCCTGGGTGCAGCCCCCAACACTGCAAAAGAAAAACAAACTTAAGTGCATTTAATTGGAAAGGGAGCCAAAGGGTTTAAAGGAAGAAATATTTATGTCAGAATTGTGATCCAGGGATGTTTTACTGAGTAAGACTACTCTGGTAAGTCTCTTATTTTTCTTGTTTTCACAAAATTCCTTGAACTTTGGCCCATTTGAACAGTGACTGAACATCTGGTATCTGATCATTGCATCTTCTTTTAAAAATGAATTTATACAACAGATGTTTACATAACAGTTAACAAGTTATTGTATAACAGATTATCAGAATAGGAGCCTTCTTTTCAGATTAAATATTTATGGTTTTGACTATCCCAAATACTCCATCGCATGTTGTTAAGTTCAAGGAAATTGGTGCTGGGAAGAAATTTTAAATCTTTATCCTGTTGAGACCTTACAGATCATTTGCACATAATTTAGACTCTTTTCCTTAGAATCAGAAAAATTGTCAAGTATTGGAGATTTATACCCCATTAAAGAATAATAAAAGTTTAAAAATATTTGGTTAATAAAAAGCTTGCTACCACAGTTATGTGCAGACTTTTGTTTCAAAATGCTTGAAAGTTTGGTCTATCTCAGAGATCCCAGGATCTAATGACATTAAAGGGGAAGACTTCTATATGCTGTATATGAAGAAAACAAGTTATTTTAAGATATCAGTTAGAGGGCCGGCGATATCGCTCAGTGGCACGGGTGCCTGATGGCATGCGAGGTTCTGAGGTCGACCCACGGTACCCACAAAAAAAAAATCAATTAGAAAAAAGGATTCATTTCTTAGATAATGGATCTTCACTTAATTCATGAAGATTTCTTCTTTCACCCACTAAACTAGCACTTTTCTTTTTCTTTTTTTTTTTTTTTTTTTTTTGTGGATACCGGGGCTTGAACTCAGGACCTCGTGCGCCAGTAGGTGCCTGTGCCGCTGAGCGACATCACTGGCCCTTTTTTCGTATGTGGGCTCCGGGAGTCGAACTCGGGCCCTCGCGCTTGCCAGGCAGGCGCGTACGCCGCTGAGCCATCTCACTGGCCCTAAATTAGCCCCTTGTGAATGTATCTGTGCCTTTAATCCGGAACTGACCGGTATACTTCCACGCCAACAGGGGGAGATGTTATGAAACAGGAGAGCCAGTCTGGGCTTTTCTATCTTGCTTTCTCCCTCAGGCGGGAGTGTGTGTGGAGAAATTGGCTTCTGTGGACACATACCAGTAGCTGTAGCTAGGGTTTGAGATGGGGGACAAAGTGAAATGTTTGCACTGTAAGCGTCCCCTGGAGCCCGATTCTCACTCCCCGTTCTGAAGGAAGTGTGCTTTAATGCTGGACCCTCAGCCTTCAACGTCCGAAGCCCTCAGGTACCAGGTGAGGAGGAGCGGCCGGCCTTCTCCCCCCGCCCGCAGGTGTCGCTCAGACCGCGCTGCGGCCGCTCGTGGGTGGTGGTGCTTCGAGTGGGAAGAGCGGTTTGTCTCCCCTGGAACCTGGGATAGGCAGAGTTCTTTTGAACAGTATTACCATTGCGATGGCAAGCCATGGCTGGTAAAAGAAAGGCAGGGGCTTCGTTTTTTTTTTATTTTATTGTTCCTTTAGTCACCTCTCAGATGTGAGAAAATGCGTGCTTTTCAATCCACTGAAAGGTATATGAGTGTGCAGTTTTGTGGCATATCTGAGGAAAAACATTGCTCATTTTAAAATCTGTAATGGTATGAAAATTTCTGTTTTCTAAATTTCAGTTTCTTAGGACCAAGGATATAGCTCAGCAGCACAGCACCTTCCTGGCAAGTGCAAGGTCCTGAGTTCGATTCCCGGCACCAAAAAAAAAATTTTTTTTTCAGTTTCTTTACTCACTGGTGAGTTCAGTGTAACCTTATTTTCAATTTCTGTTATCAAAGGAAAGTAATATTTTTCTTGAACATAGGTATTAAGTAGTGACAATAACTGATGAAGCTTTTTTTTTTTTTTTTTGTGGGTACCGGGGGGTCGACCTCAGGATCTCGCGCACCAGCAGGCGCCCGTGCCGCTGAGCGATGTCACCGGCCCCTTTTTCGTACGTGGGTTCCGGGAGTCGAACTTGGGCCCTCGCGCTTGCAAGGCAGGCGCTTACGCCGCTGAGCCATCTCACCGGCCCTGAAGCTTTTCATTATAATACATAATTGCATAATTTTATACTAACATCATGATCAAATCTTACGGTTTAACTTAGTAACCCAGAATATACTAATCCTTAATCTTTTAATGTATAACATATACATTCTATGAATATGAATAGAGCCCTATTTTAAACCTGTCGTGTTAATAAATATATGTACATGTTTAGTTTCAACTTAATTGCCTTTATTCTTTAAGTCTCTTAATGCCACTGTATTTTGGGTTGTCTTCTTCCAGACTTACTATATTAGGAAAAAAAATATCTGGCCTTCAAATAAGAATGATAATGTAAAAAAAAAAAAATCAGTGATTATACAACTGCATATATTTGTTCCTATCTTTGAAGAGAGTTGAAATAGGTATATAATTCCTGTTTTAAGTTACCTAAATGAATGTTCAGGTTAAGGCGTGAGTTGTATAAGTCATTAACTAACTGTGGGAATCACTAATTGTCTCAGGCTTCAGACACATTATTATATATAAAATGATAAAGTGGGCAAGATGATTCCAGTGGATTCTGTTTCTTCTAATACTTTTGTGAATCTCTAATACAAGATAACACAAAACCTATGCGTACAAGTAATGATCCTTATATTTATGTAGTTCTTACTCAGTCCCAGGACATTATTATATATGAAGTGATAAATTAGACAAAATTATACAATGGCTTCTAAGTCTTCTAATACTTTTTACTTTCTTCCAGATTCACTATATTAGGAAAAACAAATTCTGGCTTTCAAATAAGAATCAAAATGCCAAAAAAGCACAATCATTATATAATTGCATATATTTTTTTCCTATTGTTTTTCTTTTGGACACAGGATCTTGTTATGTAGTGCAGGCTGGCCTTGAACTTACTATATAGCCCAGGGTGGCCTCAAACTTACAGTGATCATCCTGCCTCAGCCTCCTGAGTGCTGAAATTATAGGCATGTGCTACAATGCCTGGCTTTTTCCTACTTTTTTTTTTTTTTTTTTTGTGGGTACCGGGGGGTCGACCTCAGGACCTCGCGCACCAACAGGCACCCGTGCTGCTGAGCAATATCACCGGCTCCTTTTTCGTGTGTGGGTTCCGGGAGTCGAACTCGGGCCCTCGCGCTTACAAGGCAGGCGTTTACGCCGCTGAGCCATCTCACCGGCCCGCTTTTTCCTACTTTTAAAGAGAGTTGATACGTATTCCTGCTTTAATGTTACCCTGTTAAATATTTAGCTTTTAAAATATCTTGTTTCCTTTCTACTCTTTATTTTTATATTTTTATAATTCTACTTTGAAATTTTTCACTTATATTTTTGTTCTTTGTATGCATCATTACTTTTCAAGATAATTTTGTTTTTATTTTCTCAAATTGTTCCTCATCTTCAAGTTTTCTTTCTTTTGTATGAGTTCTGCTGTATATGTTTAGAAAAAGTAGAAAAGATTTTATATTTTATTATTTTACTCATGTAAATTTTGCTTAAAGAAAATAGGATGTTTTCGTGTTGATCACTATCAACCACCATTCTTAGGAAGACATTAAAGAAGTGCACACTGACTTAAAACTTTAAAACAATTCAAGGAGTAAATGCTTACTGAAGTCTCATACCTGTGAACTTCCATCTATAACAATGATTTGTCTTTTATTATTGTCTAATGCTTACCTAAATCGATTTTTGGCTTAGAATAAATCTTCAAATACATTAAATATTCATCATCAGTTTATTCAGTCACATGTTACAACTTTCCCTCAGAGAAATGTATGTTCAGAAACACAGTTCATACCAGCTTTGTGGTGGCTCTAAAGTTACAAAATAAACCAAAGGATAGATAACAGGTAAATACTTAATGACTGATCTTTTAGCCAAAAAAGTAACTGTAGTCTTTATAGTTAATTTTTATTATGCTTGCTTATGGATTTAAATATATTTTATATTAACTTTATTTGGATTAACAAACATATAAAGACATATGAGATCACTAAATATACTGTGTAGTAATGAAAATTCATTCCGAAATACAGATTTTAAATGCTGCCAAAGAGCCCTGGGGAAAGAGGAAGGGCACAAAATGTTTTAGCATTTTTACTTAATCACAATAAGTAAGGTATTTCTACATTGTTACTGTCATAAAGGTATTTATTGCACTTAGTGAAAATAGTCTGTTTGCGGTATCTAGAAAGGGTTGGCTGTCTTACAGCTCCTCTCCTCAAACAAACACAATAAAAAAGCACCGAAAAGCAAAAAAAAAAAAAAAAAAAGTGGTGACAGAACAAAGCATACATACTCTAGATGATGGTATATCTTGCAGGCGCATTCCCATCATCAACACATGCTGCCAAATGGAACACAGATTATTATCTAAGATAGAATTTACTAGAATTCTAGAAGTCCTTGGTTTATTGGTTTATTGCTTAATTTCACCCAAAGCATAGTTGTTGTTTTCTTTGTATGTAAGTAAACAGAAATAAAGTAGTAAACAGAAATAAAGTACTTGAGCATCATATGGGATTGATCTTCGAAAGAAGATGAGGTGGTGCTAAAAGTTAGGTTACCAAAAATGGCGAGCCATTAAGAAAGGAAGGCTTTCAAATGCTGAGCGCTCTCTCAAAGAGGAGGAGTAGTAGAGTGAAGAGGGATAAGTGATTGAAAAAATCATTCCACGAATACTTTAAGATATAGGGGGAGGAATGGTACACAGAAATAGAAGGAATTGCAAAGAAGAGCTTTATAACCATGACTCATCAACTGTCAAACTGTGTTCATTTTGAACTATTTGAGAAGACAGGAATGTACAGTTTGTCTTATTAGGACCACCTTTTAAAATGTATAGCCAAGTGAGGAATCTCAGTACGACTTAGTTCCCAGGTAAGTTACTCTTTCAAAAATTCTAAATTTCTACTTAAGTTTTAAGATATCTAACAGTCAACTGTTTGATTTTTTTTGTGTGTATCTTTCATCCTCAAGGGAATTAATAGATATTTATAACCTATTTATAAACTTCCCCCTTCCCTTCCCCCTTCCTTTCCCTTTCTTTTTTGAAACAGGGTCTCATTATGTAGTTCAGGCTGGCCTTGAACTCACTATGTAGCCCAGGCAGGACTTGAACTCATGGTAATCCTCCTACCTCAGTCTTCCAAGTGCTAGGACTTCAGCTGTGCACCACCACACCTGGCTATTGCCATTTTCTAAGCAGATCAGTATTCTTTTTGCAACAGAGATCTCAAGTGATATATTAGGATTGTCCTTTGACATAACTCTTAACCCATTCATGACAAAGATTGAAATTTTTTGAATTTTTACATGAAATTCATATAATTCATATATGTTACCTAGAAAAATTCAAGAAACAAATATTTGAAGAGAACACATTTCATTGTGTTCCATTGTTATGGGTGTTCTTAAAATGAATCACTAGTCATTGAAGGGTGAAAAGCTTGGCAGCAGTGATGTTACTCCCAGTTTTATTCATTTGGTAGTACTTAAAATCATTTGACATTTCACTGAGTTACTTTGGTATTTAATGAATTTACAAGCTACCCAGTGATTTGAGCTTTTGGATGTCTATATTCAAAGGCCTCTTTCCTATCTTAGTATTTTATCTTTAATGAAAAAAATTGTGATCACCTCATCATTTTGTGTGTCATTAGTATTTTATAGTTTTCAGTCGTATCTAATCTCTCCTTTTACCATTCCAGGCAAAAATTTGTTGTGTGTGTGTGTGTGTCTGTCTCTTCATATTAGCAGCATCATCCAATCTTATGATTACACTTCATTGAACTCACTGTTCTATTTTTGTTAATATCACATTCTTGAATTCAAAGTAGTACAGTATTTCTAGGTGTAAGTTAACCATACTTGTATACATAATGTTATGAAATTGAATGTAATAGTTGTTTCAAGTATAAAAATTAAAGCACTTTAGCCCCCCTTTCCCATACCCTAAATTTTTGAGATTGACTGATGCACAGCATTTGGTTGATTTTCTGGATATAATGTAGGCAATATGTTGTAGTAGGAAGGAAGTTAGATTTGTCATGTGTGTTTTGAGGCAAGTCATTTCATCTTCATTTTCTCCTCCTCTGAGGTAGAAAAATTGAAGTAGAAAATCTTTAACATAGGAGTTCTTTCTGCTACTGATTCTATGTAAAGAACTTTCATAATATGAGTGCTTTGTAAAAAGTTATAAAAACTGTGACTTGGTAAGTTTGCTTATTTTCCATGTTAATCTTTTTAGTGATACCCTACCGTGTGAACATATATTGACCAAATTATTTTTGGCTTGGGAGTTGGTTCTGTTATGGCTTGTGTCTACATGTCCCCCCAAAGCCTCATGCAGTCGTAGATGGAGCTTTTTCAGAAGTGACTGGTTCTAGAATGTGTGGTGCTGGAATTGATTTGTGGTGTAATGCTAGGGTCAAGGGCAGTAGGATTAAGTGTGTGAGTGGTACCTGCCCTAAGTAGCCTGGATAAAATATAAGGGATAGGAAGAACCGTGGGTTGCTCCCTTATTGCTTTGCTACCTTCTGCCTGCCATGAACTGTGTCTCCTCTGCGATGCCACCCTGCCTTGGAGCCAATTATGGACTGAACCCTCTTCAAACTGTGAGCTAAATAAATCTTTCCCCCTTTTACTTTGGGTGTTGGGTATTTTGTCTCAGCAATGAGGAAAGTAACTAAGACAGTTGCCTTTAACTAATTAGTTAGTTTTATGGTGCTTATAGTCAAACCTTGGGCCTTGTACATACTAGGGAACTACTATACCAGTGGCCACATCCCCAGTTCCTGATTGTCTTTTAAATTCCTTGTTTCTTTGGTTATACCATATATTGGAAACAATATTTTGGACTCCAAAATAGGAGTGGAAACTTGAAACCGCATATGCTAATTGTTCTAAAAATCGATGCTAGCAAAGAAAATAAAAAAAAAAAATTAGATAGTTTTCCGCCTACTTCATTGTAGTTTAAGCCAGAGGAAGAAACTCCGGTAACCTTGTTCCTGCTAAGTTGTACAGACTGCTGCATGTCTTCCTGGAATTATCAAGGCTTCTGCTGAGAAAAGTATCTGTGGGACTGCAGATACACTTCTGACAGTAGATTTTGGGGCAAGGTATTTCTGTAGTTAGAAACAAGGTTCAAAAACCTGGATAGGAAATGAAAAATAAAAATCGCACATATATACACTTTAATTTTATTATATAGAATTTATTAAAATAATGCGATTTTGACCAGTTCTGATTAATAAATTTCTTCTAAGGGTCATTTTTGGGGGTATATTTAAAGTAGCTAATGATGGCTTTTTACAAGGAAGATATGGAGTGATTCTTTGTGAGCTCTGTATTAATTTTCTAGGACAACCATAACAAATTACCACAAAGTTGGTAGCTTAAAGAAACACAAATTTCTTCTTGCACAATTATGGAAGTCAGGAGTCTAAAATCAAGGTGTTGGCAGGATTGATTATTTCCGGAGGCACTGAATAAGAGTTGTTCCATGCATCTCTCCTGGCTTCTGGTGGCTGCTGGCAATCCTTGGTTTATAGACACACCTCTGCAATCTCTTTCTCCTTCATATCACTTTCTTGTCCATTTCTCTTCCTCATATTTCTCTTTTTTTTTTTTTTTTCTGGTACCGGGGGTCGACCTCAGGACCTCGCACGCCAGCAGGCACCCGTGCCGCTGAGCGATATCACCGGCCCCTTTTTCGTATGTGGGTTCTGGGAGTCGAACTCGGGCCCTCGCGCTTGCCGGGCAGGCGCTTACGCCGCTGAGCCATCTCACCGGCCCCCTTCATATTTCTAAGTTATCTTCTGTGGATACTAATCACTTGATTTAGGACTCACTCATATAATCCTGAATGATTTCACTTTGAGATCTTTGGTTTTGTATCTGCCAAACCACTTTTTCCAAATAAGGTCATATTCAGGTTCTTGGTGGATATATCTGTAGGAGAAACTCCATACAACCTTCTTTAGTTTGTGCCCTGCCACCCCACCCCCCATTCTGGGGATTGAACCTAGGTGTACTCTACTACTGAACCACTGTCCCAGCCTTTTTTCATTTTTTATTTTGAGAAAAGGGCCTTGGTGAATTGCCCAGACTGGCCTTGAACTTGTAGTCCTCCTTCAGCTTCCCAAGTAGTAGCTGGAATTACAAGCATGTGCCACTGTATGTATTGTTTAATTATCAAGAAAGTCCTTAAAACTTGAGGCTTTGTTTATGGGTGAAATCTTTAACTATGAGAGAAACTGGTTCTTCCCTTTCTTTCAAGTATTTTTTGAGCATTTACTCTGCGAGCCTTGGAAATAATTGTTTTGGAAAAGGCTATGTGTCCAAGCAACTGAAATTTAAATTCAGCTATAGTATTTGATACCAAATTTTTGGTTTTAATCATTCTTCTATTTTTCCTGCCTTAATTTTTTTCCCCCCAGATTCTAACTACATTGTGGGCTCTCTTTCCCAGACCACTCATGGAAGAATTTTGTTTAAAGTTTGGTAATAAATACTTAATTTGCTCCGATGATACAAGACTTTCTGGGCTTGTAATATAGATATCGACACTTGTTCAGAACCTGAGTTCTGGTCCTGAGTTTGATTGTCACTCAGAGTTGGACTATAAACAACATATCAGAGCTTCTTCTGAAACAAAATCATTTTATGGTATTTTTCCAGTCCTGAAATATTATAACCATATTTTTTCTTAACTTTTTATTAGTATATGTTTATAGTACATATTGATTACATTCATCATATTTTTAAATGAAGTTTTTCTGATTCTGCCTGTAGAAATGTCCAAGTAGTATTTTTGCATATTATAGTGCACACTTTTGCGTGTTGGAACTTTCCTGTATATTTAATATGGCAGCAGCAGTAATTACTAGTATTTAGAAAGGATTTACTAATTACTAAGTGCCAGGAACTTTGCTTAGTCGTTTACCTGCCAGATTTGATCCTTACAGCTGTCTTATTAGGCAGTACCATTTGTCCTAAAAGACAGTGCTGTTATTATCCCCAGAGAAATAAATTAGTACACACAACATTTTCTGTTTGAGCTAATTCTATATTAGAATATCCCTTGCCTTTAGATGACTCATTTAATTTTTTATATTTCAGAAGATTTACACACTTGATTGGTATACTTAATTTATCCTTAGTATGGAAAAAGGGAAAATATTGTTTAAACCTTAAGTAAAAATACTTATATTATTTGTTAAATATAATAACTGTACTTTACCCATGTTGCTAATCATAAATAGCTGTCTCGTACAGATTCCTACTTAAGTTTGCCTTACAAGAACTGCATGTTGTATTTCTAGTGAAATCATATTTTTGCATTAATCTACCAAAAGCTTTTAATGAACTAGGATGTGGTTATTGGAGGCAGACATCAGTACAAGATTATGGTGGTTCTCATGCAAAATAGCCGGATAAGTTTTAATCTGTGTACTATACATATTTTTCTGTCCTGTTTTATGTAAGCATTATTTATTTAAAGGGAAAACATGTTAAGAAAACACTTTCTTTCTTTCTCTCTTTCTCTTTTTTTTGGTATCAGGAATCGAACTCAGGGCCTCATGCAGTGTGATCAATAATAAGGTCAAATGGTCAGTATTAAATTTGTATGAGTTAAATTTTGCTTAATTTCTTCAGAGCTCTTTAATATGCATTTCAAAATAATGAGTTCTTGGTATTTTTGCACATCTAAATTATCAAGGTAATGTTACTTTTTATTAATACTGAGAGATGTTTAAAATAGATAGGCCTCAAGATGCAGTTTATTCCCAGGAGATCTGAGAGTGTTTCCTTAAAAATATAGTTTATTTGGCTGTTGGTACAGCTCAGTGGCATAAGCGCCTGCATGGCAAGCGTGAGGTCCTGAGTTCGACTCCTGGTACCCACATGTAAAAAAAAAAGTAGTTTATTAAAACTTAATTTTTCTAGAATGTTTACCAGTCATATGACAAAGCATGCTTACATATTTCTGCTGAATGAATTGCCTTGCTAAGAATTCACTGGATGATACAGTTTTTAATATATTTTTAAGTTGTTCATGTTTATGGAAAAGTTTTAAGATAATGAGAATTATGTAAAATGTACTAGTCAGAATCCAATATATTTATCTTGATTGTTCTTTAAAATCTTTTCCAGTATTATGGTATTTTTGTAATTCAAATGAAAGGACTTTGAAAGAATAACTGTAGATAAATGAAAGGACAAATATCTATATAGGTTAAATTGTAAAAACCCAATTAGAGTACTTTATTATGATATGAAGATTATTACTTTATATATAGCTCTGGAACCTTCTATCTTAGTAGACACTTACAAAATACAATTTCAATGAAATTTTTAGAGACAATTATTGTTTAAGATTATCTCTTATTGAAGTACCATTTTCTGTTGATAAATTCATGTATCAGTCAGTTTTATACAGATACGCTACAATTTCAGTAATGCCAATAAAAGATCAGAATTTTACTTGGAATAAGGGATAGATATATAAGATTTCTAGTTGTAAATAATATAAAATAATATGAAAAAGTTTTGCAATTAGAATGAATAATATTTTTGTCCATTATTGATTGAAGATCAGAAAAACTAGTACTATACCTCTATTCTCTCACCTTCTTACTAGTTAGAGATACTGTTTTTTAGTCTTTGCAGTTTGTTTCTCATGCATTGACAAATTATAGTTGTATGTATTTTTAAGATAGGAACTATTGGGCCGGTGAGATGGCTCAGCGGCTTAAGCGCCTGCCTTGCAAGCGCGAGGGCCCGAGTTCGACTCCCGGATCCCACATATGAAAAAGGGGCTGGTGATATCGCTCAGCGGCACGGGCGCCTCCTGGCGCGCGAGGTCCTGAGGTTGACCCCCCGGTACCCACAAAAAAAAAAAAAAAGATAGGAACTATTAACATTATGTTCAAAAATTATAACATAATTGTGCAATATGATAACCACCACATTCCTTTATTTAAAATTGTCTTTTTTTTTCCTTCATTCCTTCCTTTTTCCCTTCTCCCTCTCTCCCTCTTTGTATTTCCCTCCATTTTGAGATAGGGTCTTGCCGTGTATTTCATACTCGCCTTGAACTCTGTGTATAGCCATTGCTGGCCTCTAACTCTTAATTCTCCTGCTTCTGCCTCTTGAGTGGCTAGGATTGCATTTGTGCACCACTGTGCCCGACTTCTATTCTTTTGTTAAGCTGTAAGATTTTCTTTTAGTTCCTATAGTTTCTGTTTTCATTCTAATAAATAAAATCTTGACTAAGGCTTTGAAACTCCAAATGTTCCCAGTTACTAGTTCCAATAACAAAAGGAGTTCTTAACAGATAAGAAGATTATTGGTGCATATGCAGTACCAGAATACTAAATAGTAAATTCATTCAGGAACTTTTTAGGTAAAGTTGGAAGCTCCAAACATTTACAAAAATGAAACATGTACGTACTCAGTAGTCTTTATGGTATCCTTGTGCAGTCCTCTACAACGAATGTAAAACCAATAAAATATATCCTCTCTACCCCTAAAAAGCAATCAACAGAGGGAAAAAAAATGTAACCAAAATAACAAAAATCAAAATTTTAGAGACATCTGGCCTAACACTTTTAAATTATCATCTGAGAAATATTTTCTTTAGCTGTGTGGTAATTGCCTTCTATAGAAAATGATGATGCCCCAAATCAAGTCTATAACGTTATAAGTTACTGCCCTTTGTCTTTGAAGTAGTGAAGACCTTTGTATTATGTCTTTGTATTTTCTTGGCTTATAAATAACATTAAATAAAGTGATTGGTAATTATTGTCTTAATAAAATATATGTGAATTCTGCATCCATTTTGGATATGGAAAATCACAAGAGACTATCATTCTTATCTGAGAAACAAAATAAGGCAATAAGCTGCAAAATAATAGTTTTTAACAAGCTTACTAGAGTCAGGAAAAGAAAGAAACCCATAGGTATTTAAGTTCAGAAATTAACAAGCATTTCATAGGCAAAAACAGACCCCTGACTACTTCCCTTCCTGCTGTAGCTATATGAGCAGATGAATACCAACAAATTTTTAACAAACTTGTAATGATAATGTGTAGGCTGGTGTGACAAATTAGTATCCAGAGGAACCCAACCAACAGAGAGAGGTGTCATCTACCCACCAGCCCTTACTCAAGTGTTTTCCTGGAGTAAAGCAGGAGATCAGGGGAAGATGGTTGAGCGAGATACTCCACATGAAATACTCCCCACATCAAAAAGGTGTAGTGTATATACGTGCAAGTGCCTGTCCCCTCCAGTTGGAGTGTTTTTAGGCAAGAGAACTGAGGACTCAGCTTTCACCTGCAACAGAATATAAGAGCTCTTCCCAATCTGATTGTCTGTAAGGAATTCTAATTTTTACAGAGCGGGGGATAGAGACCCTCCAAAGGCTAGAGAGTTGGTACCAGGACTGAAAGATGTGTCTTAGGTATGTGAACTAGAAGCAGTATAGTGTGTCCCTTGTTTCATTATTAATTTAAGGAAAATAGATAAATATTATTATATTCTTTGTTTTAAAAGCAGAATTTCAGTTAAGCTGAATCTTGTTAATTTATAATAGTAATGAAATTTCAGAAAACATAGCTCTACTGAGGTAATTATCAACACTTGAATTCTTGAGTTAGTTGCTCATTGGGAAAGTTGTTGGTGTGTATCCTGCATTTCTGGATGATTTATAAAAAGATTACTTTGAAGGAAGGAGGGATGAATAGGCAGAGTGCAGAGGATTTTTAAGCCAGGGAAACTCCTTCCTATGATAGTATAATGGTAGCTACACGCCATTACACATTTGTGCAAATCATAGAATGTGCAGCACCAAGAGTAAACCCTAATGCAAACTGTGGACTCTGAGTGTAATGATGCGTGGATATAGGTTCACCAGTTACTATAACAAATATACCACCCTGGTGGGGGTTGCTTTTTTTGGGAGAGGGGCTGTTGCTAATAGGGGAGATGGTGCATGTGCAGGGGCAGAGGACATATGGGAATCTTTGTTCCTTCCTCTCAATTTTGCTGTGAACTTAAAACTGCTCCAAAAATAGTCATAAACATAATTACCTTTAACCATTTTGGTCATACACTTGGGAAAACACCACGGAGCATGAGTAGTATCTGGATGTTGACTAGGAAGGGAACTGACTATAGCCTCCTGCATGGTACGGTCCTTGGCAGACATAATCTTATTGAAGAAACAGAGACTCAGGAAAGTAAGGTTTATGACATTTTACCACCTAGTCCTCACTGAACTCTGTTCTGTTAGACTACAGATTTCCTTAGCATTCTTATTTTAAAACTCTCTTTTATTCATTCAAAATTTCCTTTTATATATGAAGATTCCAAGAGGACTGTCTTTTTTTTTTTTAAATAAATATCGCAATATGTAAGCATCAAAGAAGAAAGACAGCATGACAAACTAGGTTACTAAGCAATGAATACATCTAAAATGATTTGCTTGCAGTTGGAACTGAATTGCTACAATAAATCATCTAGAAACTGTTTTAATACTTAAGTTCCATTTCCTGATGCAGATAGAAACCATGTATTTTTCATTCTCCCCAGAAAATCAACATCTGCAAAAGATTGTGTTACTTGTTTATTTATAAATGCATTCCTTTTATGAAGGCCATGCTGATATTTACAGTATTCCATTTACATTATGGAGTCATCAACAGTGTAGAATTTTTTACAGGAGTTGATTTTCTCTGGGGTCCTAATTTCCCTCTGAATTTCATGGCTGCTTTGCATAAATTCCTAAGGTATTTAGCACTCAGCCTGGGAGGTCTTAAGTATGAATATCTTTCTGCTTAATCCTCCCACCCCCCACAGTGTCTCACTATGTAGTTCAGGCTGGTCTCCAACTTGCAGCAGTCTTCCTGCCTCAGCCTCCTGAGTGCTGGGATTATAGGCGTTTGCCACTATGCCCAGCCTTTTCTCCTTGATTCTTAGTGCCTTCAGATTTGAGTGTCTGACTGTTCCTATAGGGCTAAATAATCACTTTCATTGTATTAAGAATGTTACTAGATTGTGTTTATTTACAGAAGTCTTTGGGAAATAATATTTGGTTATTGTTTTAGTGACTCATGATTAAGAAAAAAGTGTCCCAGTGGCACCTTTTGTGATAGTTTGCCCTTCCCCTTGTTTCATGACCTGCGGGCACCTCAGGTGGAAAGCCACTCGCACTCTAGGGAAGGTGATTGTGGTTGCCAGCCTAGGAATTCTGTGGGGCTTTCATCAGTAGTTGGTGACATGCATTTATGGGGAGTTGGATAATAGTCACAGAATTTTTGAAGTGAGGACTTGAAATGAAACAGTCCTTCCTGTTTACTGATGTGGAAACTGAGTTAGGTAATTTGCTCAGATTCATACTTTTGTTCCTGCTGATATAAAGAACCTTACTCTTTCTACCTTAGGCCCTCCTTTAAGAGCCTTGCTTTGAGAATTGTTTTATACTTCCTGGTTAAAGGTGTTTTCACTTATTATTATAGCTAGTCATATGGTAGAGCTCTTTGTTAAAGCAACTTCAATCAGCAAAACCTAACTTTTTGCCTTTTATGTCTTTGCCTGTGCTATAGTGGGCCAGGGTAGAGGTAGCCTGGTATACTGTCGTTTGTAAATTCTAGTGAAAAGTTAATTTCAAAAACCTGATAGGTATGATTTTGCTTTAAGTAATTTAACTATTATTTTTATAATAAAAAAATTGTTAATAGGTAAATGTTTAGTTGTTATGGAACAGTCTGATATGAGTCTGATATTATTATGTCAGTGACGTAATATCAGAGAGAAACCATATTTCACTTAATTATTTAATTAAAAATAATGAAAAACTATTCTTAAATGAGAGATAGTTTATTAGCTGTTATTATAGCACATTTTGCATTTCCTCAGAATATTATGTAATAACATCAGATATTTTTCTGTGGCATTCCCTCTCTCTGCCTTCCTTCACTGGTGCCAAATGTGTCTACTATAAGCGTCCATCCTTTTGCCTGAGCTGGTCCCTATGTTTCTCCCTTTATCTAGAGCAACCTCTTACTTTGTCTTTAGTGGAGGTGGGTAAAAATGAGTGTATCATCCCTAGCCTTTGTGGACCAACAGGCATAGTTAAGCACTGGACCATCATAAATGAAGGGATGCATTTAATTTTAGTTTTTAAAGTTGCCATCTAATTCTTTCATGTAAAAATCAATCTTTCAATAGTCTGATTGTTATTAGGTGGACTGTAATTTAAATCTGATATATAATATTATATGAATAGAAGCTTTGGCAAATGAATTTCATGTTTTACTTGCAAAAATCTAGGCATTAAGTGAGCTGATTACAAAGTTTTATAAACTGTATTTGCATTTTAATTATCCCTGTGTGAAACTCAAAGTCTTATTATTTCTGGTATTTTGAAGATCAGTCTATCTAAAAAGTACCTTTAAAAGAAAGGTATTTCTTTTAAATGCAATATATTATTTTCTTTTAAACGTAATATGAAGTTAGTATAAGGAGAGAGATTTTTTGAAGTCTTCTTTAATCTCATACATGGGTTTACCCATCAAATTATTCTAATCCATTAAGTAATTCTAGCATTACTCCCTTAAGGAAATGATAAAGCTTTTGGGGGGAAAGAATTCTCTTTCTTTTTCTAGGATTTGATACCCCAGGTATAATTTCAAGACAGTTCTTTTTTCCATCTCACTGTGTATAATTATTTCATATACAAATAAAAGGTGTGTGTGTGTGTGTGTACACACTCATACAGTATTGGGCATTCACCCAGATCCTCATGCATTCTAGGCAAAGTGCTTTACCACTGAGCTACATCCCCAATCCTCATATTCAAATAAAATGATTTTTAATACTTAAAACTGTTCCCTGAATTTTCTACTTTTTAATATCACCTCCCAGGTAGTTTTCAGTTCTGTTTTCCTAGTACTCTCACACTGGAACAATATTCCCACTAGTATTTTAATAGTACTGACTCAGAGGAAGAGCCTAAATGGACTAAGGGTGTGGGGTATAGACTCACATTCCTAATGGGATGATTGTTTGTACTACAGTAAAGATTTATTTTCTGAAAAATCCATTTATTAAATATGTACCTGCTTTTAAAGTGTTAATTTTTATCATTTGTAGTAACGTATGTAACTCTCCTTTGAGGAAGGTTTGTATTTTTTTAATTTTATACACTGTAAAATTGATGTACAGGTAGTGATTTACATGGCTTTATAAGCAAGTTAGTAATGGGAGGATGAAAAAGAAATCACAATCATCTATTCTGTTAGAAGATTGTCCTAAGATTGCCAAATTATTAATATGCATATGTTCATAGAATAATCAGAACTAGTAGTATTGCAAATATTAGAGGGGAAAATTAATAAAGTGGGAGTAGGCAAGTGGAAAGGTAAAAGTTGAATTTCAGAAACCGCACTGTATCGTGGTTAAGAAGGTTTGTATTTACCACTTCAGAGCTATATCCTAGAAATTGGAGACAAAGGAAACAAAAGGTATTGTTTATGGCTTGCTTTTTTTTTTTTTTTAACCATAAGTAAAATTGAGCATCACTACTGGTGGAAGACACATGGAAATGTTGCACTTGACAGTAGGATCTCTTATTCTTTTGTCAGCTACTGATTAACAGTTGAAATGTAGTCATTATTGGAAAATTGACCAACGCTTCTATTAGAAACTCCAAACATACTTTCCCATTGTTCTTCTTACCACCTAGTTCTAATTTTTGTTCTTTTTCTCTTGTTTTCTACCCTCTTACATACTTAGGATTTTAAAATGGATCTGAAGATTTGAAATTTTAAGGAAAAGTTTTTTTTTTTTTTTCAGTCATGATATATTCAAAAATACACATCCTAAAGCAAATAGCAATCTGGATTGACTTAGTGGCAGTTTTGCCATTATTTTCTTATGATTGTCCCTTCTCCCCTACTAACATCATCATTATGATTATCATACTGTCATCATCATCATGCGAATCTTTGGGAAACTTATTAGGTACTTAAGTGCAATTCACTTATAATAAGTGTGTCCCATATAAATCCCCTTCTCCCCTATTTTTATTTATAAATTTTTTATAACCATACTGTTATCTGAAATATTCTGTATTATGCTAGTGCTTTATAGTTTATGTATTTTTTTTTTTGGATGGTGTTTAAATATTTGGTTTTTCTGGAATTTCCTTTGCATTTCTTGTTTTCTCTCATCTTTATGAATTTCTTATTTTTTCCAAATTTCAGGAAAATAAAATGCTATAGAGTTCATACATATTTGGTTATATGTTTTCTTTGAAGTCAGGAATTATAGCAGGATAAATACCTAAATACTGTTACTGAAGTCTTGTTTCTTAATCCCTCCAGGAAAGAAAAGAGAGACTATCCAAATTTGACTCTATTCGTCATTCAATTGCTGGAATAATTAGGTCCTCAAAATCTGCACTGAGCTCTTCAGCAGTAAGTAGGATTAACTCTATGTGCTACTGAAATGGTCATTGTCTAGTTCCTGTCAGAGATAGATCACTGTCTGAAATATGAATACATATTTGAACAAATAGAAAAATGAAACTTTTTGTATGCATATGAATCTGTTCATACATGTATGTAGTAAAACCTTATGTAACAGAGATACAAGGAGGAGAGAAATAATCTAGTGTAATAGATCCTCCTTACCTGCAAGGTATACATCTGAGACCTTTATTGGGTGCCTGCATCTGTGGGTCATATCAAACCCTACATATACTATAGTTTTTA
Organism: Erethizon dorsatum; assembly: GCA_028451465.1. Lineage (NCBI taxonomy): Eukaryota > Metazoa > Chordata > Mammalia > Rodentia > Erethizontidae > Erethizon > Erethizon dorsatum. The sequence goes on from CM051838.1 coordinate 61,353,246, forward strand.
CCATACATATTTAGCTATCTTGAAGTTAATGTATAAATTAGCTACAATAAGCAATTATAATAAAGTGATTATAACAATATATTGTGGCAAATTCTATATAAATGATGATCTGTTTCTCTTTCAAAATACTGTACTCACTTTCTTCTTATGATGATGTGAGATAATATAATGTTATGGCTGGCTGCAGGAAATTGAAACCACAGAGAGTAAAGCCATGGATAAGGGTAACTACTATGTTATAGACTTCCTGTATTACATATGAATAATTATAGGAACTTACTATGTACTTTGGAGCCTTATTAGAATACTGTAAACAAATTTCTTCTCCAGCGAAATGTAACATTTTTATAATTGGCATTACCGTATATGTGTTTTTTAAATTTATTTATTTATTTATTTTTTGTGGGTACTGGGGGTCGACCTCAAGACCTCGCGCGCCAGCGGGCGCCTGTGCCGCTGAGCAATATCACCAGCCCTTTTTTCATATGTGGGTTCTGGGAGTCGAACTCAGGACCTCACGATTGCCAGGCAGGCGCTTACACCGCTGAGCCATCTCACCAGCCCCCGTGCATGTGTTTTAAATGTGTAGTTTTTTGTGTTCATATTTTAAAGAATATTTTGATTATAAAATTAAAATTTGTTTGATAGATTAATCATTGAAATTTGGGTTTGGTATGTCAGAGTGGTACATAGAATATTAATTAACTCTGTAGCAGAAATTTGGCCAAAGAGAATGTACTATGAACAAGAGCATGGAGCATTTCTCTAAGGCATTGGATATCCTATTTTTTTGGAAAAGGAGATTTTCTTGTCAAATGACTCAGGTAACTGAGCTCTTTAGTCTTAATTTGAATGTAAACATTTCATGTTAAATATGATAATCCAGATTGCATAACAATTTAAAAACTGCTTAGCTATAACTTTAAAATCTCTTCTGAGATTATATTTTTCAGGGTGTGCTAATTTTGTAAAGGTAAAATAGAAGAAAAAATATTTCAACTACCTTAAATCATACTTTCTTTTTAAAAAGGCCTTAAAAGCATGCCAAATCAGCATAATTAGGTTGTTTAAATTATTTCATTATGATATACTTTACTTAACATAAAATTCACATTTTAATATTATTTTATTGTAATATACTTAACATAAAATTTATCTTTTAAAATGTATACCTAATGGTTTTTAGTATATTTACTATCATGTGTAACCCTCAATACTATCTAATGCCAAAAAGTTTCAATCCTCTTGGAACCTATTAAGAGTTAATCTCGGGCCGATGAGATGGCTCAGCAGCGTTAGTGCCTGCCTGGCAAGCGCGAGGGCCCGAGTTCGACTCCCGGAACCCACATACGAATAAAGAGCCTGTGGTATCGCTCGGCAGCACAGGCACCTGCTGGCCCACGAGATCCTGAGGTCCACCCCTGGTACCCACAAAAAAAAAAAAAGAAAAGAGAGTTAATCTCAATCCCCACCAACCCCTCACTCCATCTCTGACAACTGTTACCTACTTTCAATCATATGGATTTATATATTCTGGTATTTTGCAGGTATAGAATCATAAAATATGTGGTCTTTTCTGTCTAGTTTCTTGTATTTATCATCCTATTTTCTAGGTTCATCCATTTTGTAGAGTATGACAATACTTCATTCCTTTTTATGACTAAGTAAAATTCTGTTATATGGATTTACCACATATTGTTCTTTCATAAGCTGATAGAAATTTGTATTATTTCCACTTATGGCTATTATAAATAATGTTTCTATGAACATTCTTTTTTTCTTGTGGGTACCAGGGGTCAAACTCAGGACCTCGCGCGCCAACAGGCACCCGTGCCGCTGAGCGATATCACCAGCCCCTTTTCCATATGTGGGATCCGGGAGTCGAACTCGGGCCCTCGCGCTTGCCAGGCAGGCGCTTAAGCCACTGAGCCATCTCACCGGCCCATCTATGAACATTCTTATACATGTGTTTAAGTGAACATGGTTTCAGTTTTTTTTGTTATATACCTAGGAGTGGAATTACAGGATCATATGGTAATACTATATTTAAATTTTTGAGGAACTGACAACTGTTTCCCACTGTATCCACCATTTTACATCTCTATTAGCAATGTATGATATTCTAACTTCTCCACATTCTTGCCAGCAAACACTTTTTATTCCCCCTTTTTCAAAAATTATGTGCAATCTAGTGGATGTGAAGTAATGTGTTGTTTTATTTGCATTTTTCTGATGACTAATGATGGTGAGTGTATTTTTCATGTGCTTTTGACCACTTATATATGTTCTTTGTGGATATGTCTATTCATATCTTTTACATGTTTTAAAATTTTTGGTATGTTTTTTATTGTGCTTGGATTAAACCCCAGAGCCTTGTGCATGCTAGGCAAGCACTGTAGCACTGAGCTATATGTCCAGGCTTGAATTATTTTTATCAATTGTTGAATTATAGAAGTGCCTTAGTTACTTTCTCCTTGCTGAGACACAATACTCAACATCCACAACTATAAGGAGGAAAGGTTTATTTTGGCTCACAATTTATAGAGGTTTCAGTCCATAATTGGCTGGCTCCAAGGAAGGGTGGCATGGCAGAGGAGAAAGAGCTCATGGTGTGGCAGCTGGATGTAGAGAGAGACCAAGGGAGGAGAGTGGGAGATGATGGCTATGCCCCCAGAAACTCACCTCCTCCCAACATCACATTTAGCTATAATCTCATCAGTGGACTAATCCATTGGTGAATATCACTGCCCCGTGATCCAATCACCTCCCCAAAGCCACATCTATGAGTGCATTGGCAGGGGGAGTTATTTCAGAAATAACCTGTAACAAGGAGTTTTTTTCCAATGAATTCTGGAAATAAGCCACTTATCATACATGTAATTTACCAATGCCTTTTCTCATTCTATAGGTAGTCCTTTTACTGTGTTGAGAGTATACTTGGCACAACAAAAATTTTTAATTTTGATGAAGAATAATTTTTTAAATTCGATTGTGTGTGCTTTTGGCATCATATCTGAAAAATCTGTTGTCCAATTCAAGGTTATTTACATCACTTTTTCCCTCCTGAGAGTTTTATAATTTTGGCTTTTCTATTTTTGAAACGTCCTGAATTATTTTTGTCCATAGAGTAAGGTAGAGGTCCATATTCATTCTTTTGCCATGAAAGCATATTTAAAATGTTAAAAAAGCAACAATTATAAACTAGTTTCTTTATTCAAATGAACATATTAAAATTGGAATTTTATAATATGATCTATAATATAATCTATAATTGTTATATAATATAATAGTATTCTTATTTGCCTTACCTATGTTTCTTACAGTGAGGTTAAAATGTGCAGTGTCCAGTGAGACACTTACATCTAGATAGAAGGAAAATTAACCGATAAATGAATTTGGCTTTAGCTGTATATTGTGTTTGATATGTCAGATGTTTAATATTTACTTATATTATTAGAGTAGTGTTTACTATGTTTTATCATGTTTTAAGCATGTGCCTTTTTTTTTATTATACTAACCTAGCTAAATAAACCTATCATTAGCCTCTCAGAGCACTGAGGTAAACTCTACATCTAGCATCTTCCCATCTTTAGAAGATTATAATTTTGCATTGAGAATTCTTTCTTAGAGGCTGCTTTTAAAGTCAAGGCCAGAGGTGTTGGACAGTATTAATTGTACCCTTTGAAAGTCTACTGGCAATCATGAGGATTCATTTGAGTTGGAAGTCTTTAAATCATATTACATTTAATGAAAACTGTTCTAGTGATGCCAGGAATGCTGCCCTTTCTCCGGGCCATCTCTTTACTGCAGAATTTATATCATGAGTGGCTGAGCAAACCCCAATTTCCATTTTATACCCACTTATGAATATTAGTTGTATCACTGGTATGTGGAATGTATAGTGTTCCTCTAATAGAAGCACTTTTTGGAAAATGTTTTTTCTTTCTTTCTTTCTTTCTTTTTGGTACTGGGAATCGAGCTCACGACCTCACGCTTGCCAGGCAGGCGCTGCACCGCTATATCCCCGGCTGGAAAGTGTTCTTTAAAACCAAAAAGCATATCCAAATGATTTGTTATTTGTTCTTTAAACATAAAAAAAAAAAAGCCCATTATTCAACTGTCTCCTTAAATTCATTTTTTTTCTATTGGCATGTTAATTTTGGAATTATAGTACTTTGAGCTAGAATTTAGAAAATTAAAATATTGCAAACATATGCTTCTTTTTATAAATAATAATATCATGAATAGGATTTGTTTGCCGGCCTTTTGGAAAATTATTCTTCAGCTATGCTTAAGTCGTATATCAGTTATAAAGTCAATGTTCTAATAACTACGTTCTCCATCAGCATAGGGCAGTGTAGTTAGTGATTTTCATATGTAACAAACTACATGCATTTTTCAGTGTTCACTTTGAGCCTAGAAGAGTAATATGGAATTTCCTCTAACAAAACACGCTAAGTTCAAGTTAAATATTATACATTTTAAATCTTAGTTCTTGTCAAATAAGGTCTTAATTTATATTTTCTCCTAGTCATTAAAATTAAAAAAGAAATAAGAAAAAATAAAGTTTCCATTTGTTTCCTATGCTGAGCACTCATGGCTTCCATAATTTACTTAAGCTCATCTCTTTTTTTTTTCTGTATCTGCTCTAGAGTCCCTAAGCATAGTTTTCATTGTAGGCACCATCTCTGTAGTTATCTGAGAAATTATTTCTCATTTGATTTTTTTCTAGAGCTTCATTGAGTTGCTTTGTTGTTACCACTTCAGGGAGGCCAGGTGGGTGGTTTTTGGATTGTCCCACCTCGTTGCCCCCTGGGTTTTCCTTTGGTGAACTGGATGTGCGGGGTTGCATGTTGTTTAAGTGTCTTGTCATTTTCTTTTCTTTTTTTAGTTTAATTCCTGAGGTGATGCTTATAAATTGCCTATGGTGTGTTGCTTTATTGCTGGTATTTAGAACCCTTAGGAAATGACTACTTCTCCTATGTAGTCTCCAGGTGTATCTGATTTTTGGGTTTTGAGTCTGTTGCAAGATCCTACCTCTTCAATTTGTTGGGGATGGGAAGTTGCTGCCTGTTTCGCACAGCCCCTGCTTCTTTGCCAATGTGCCACAGTGTCTGTGACTGTTAGTCAGTGTCAGTCTTGGAATACCAGGAAGAGCAGCTGTTTAGAATAGTTCTGTCACTTTTGGCTATAGTGGTACCATCAGCAATGACAAAAACATTAAACACAGCCTAGAAAATGACAAACTGAATTAACCATTAATTTGTCCCCTTTAACTGTATGAACTAGATTTGTGGTTATATAACAAAATCTAAAACAAACCAGAAAGTTATTTACAGTATACAAGTCCTTAATATGTCAGTTTTTCCTTCAGGGGTTAAAATTTAAAATGTGTTAGGGAGAAAATAGAGAAGTGGAAGAAGAGGAAGAAGTTAGAAGTAAGGCTGGATATCGAGGGGGATCACGCTAACTTTGGGAAAGTGGTGCAGAAGACTGGAGGGAAGGAGAGACGGAAGAGATAAAAAGAACAGAACAGAACCAGAACCACAACACAAAGGGGCTAAAAACCACACTCACACTCACATAAAAACAAGATCAAACAATGAAGGAGAAAAACAAAAAGCAAAAGCAAAAGACAAAAACAATACCACAACAGCAACCACAAAAAAACGAGAGAGAGGAAAAAAGCAAACGAGCTAGAGGAAAAAAACAAAAAGTCCACTTTCAGGTTTGACTCTGCTGTCACTGGTAGAGAACGTGTGGAGACAGAGTCCCTATCTGTGCTGATTTATTCCAGCAAACCAGCAGTAGCTTTTTGGCGGGGTGGTGGATAATCTCAAAGAGCCTGGACCTTCTGGCCGAGGCCAGACCTCAGCACTCACTGCCAGGCAGTGCAGTCCCTCGTGTCTGCTGCTGCCCTCCACTGCCGCATCTCTCCCTGGGGTGGCCAGCAGTCACCGTGTGTCTGCAGGTTTGAACCGCTCCTCTCACACAGTGAGTCCCATCTCAGGGAGAAAGTGCTGCGGCTGCCTCCTTCTTTGTTGAAGTTTCTCTCTTCACTCTCTCCGTGGGCTCCAATTCTTGCTTCAGATCCTTCCTGGGTGCAGGGGACCCACTTCCCTCCTTCTGTCTTCCTCACATTGCTGTATTCCAGTGTCTGGATGGCAACCCTCAGAGAGGCTCTTTCTCTGCTGCTTACCACTCTGCCATCTTCCTAGTGTGCTAATTAATTTATATTCTGTTTGTCTAGCCTGGATGCATATAATCCTGGAGACCAAATATCCAAAATAATTTCATTTTTTATTTTTTTTTAACAATTAACTCATTCAATAAATTTAAACTTAAGAGATTTGGAAAAAACTGGCAAGAACAGTTTTTATGTTTTCATTTTATTTTGAGCATTTCGTGTTCATGTCTTAAACTCTAAATTATATATATTTTTTCTACCTGGGGTTACATCTCCCTTGCACTGAAAATAGTTTTTACTACCATCAGGCACATTTCTATTCAGTTGACCAGGTATTCTCAACTTTTTGTGAACATTTGATGACTCTTTTTATTATGTGACATACAAACTCATCTTCTTGTAAAGTTCCCAAATAGTATATAGCTTTAAAATTAAAGGGCTTTTATGAAATTTTTTTAGAAATATTTAGAATCCTGTAAATTGTAGTTAACCTCATATATTACTGAGCTCAACTTGGAATAATATATTACTTTTACTATTAATTAATAATGAAATTGATATAAGAAAAGACAAATGCCATTTGTATAGTTACTAAAATTCATAAATTTTTTAAAAAATGTATTTAAATTTCATTTGCTCAATCTCAGTAAGAGATTTATTTACATATTTTCCATGCCATTTTGTTCTAGTTTTTTTGTGTTTGTTTTTGTTATTTGGTCCCTTTAAGTTTTAAAAGACTTTGGGTTTTTTTTTGCCCCTAACATTTTTGTTTTTGCCTCTCCAAAAGAAGTTCATCTTGTTACTCACATGTTTTTGATAAAAATGTAAAATTTTCATTTACATATTTGAGAATTGTAAAGAAAGAAAATGACCTTTTTTTCCTATGGAAAAAATTTTTTCATTTTTTTAGTGATTCCTTCTTGCCTCTTCATGTAAATCAATTTCTTTACTTCATTAGACCCAGTATGTTTTTGCTAGAATACTTTTTAAGAACAAGACCTGACAGAAATAACTAACCCAATCAATTAGGAACATTTATTAACTATATTAGATTAACAGTAACTTTAAAAATAAGGCTTCCCAGTCCCCTATATGGTTGGCAAAAGTCTTAGATAACTTCCCACCCAGGAAAAATCTTTCCCCTTGGAAAAATGAACCCTTCTACATTGTTGGTGGGAATATATATTAATACAACCACTATGGAAATCAGTATGGGGATTCCTTATAAAACTAAAAATAGAAATTCCATATGACCTAGCTATACTTTTTCTGGGTATCTTCCCCAAAGAGTGAAAGTCATCATATTATAGCTATACATGCGTACTCATGTTTATAGTGGCACAGTTCACAACAACTAAATTATGGAAGCAGCGTATATGCCTGTCAAGAGATTAATAAAGAAAATGTGGTATACATACACAATGGACTAATACCCAGCCAGAAAGGAAGTTAAATTTGAGTCATTTGTTGGAAAAGAATGGACCTTGAGACCAAAATGCAAAGTGAAGTAAATCAGACACAGAAGGTTAAATATCATATAGTTTCTTTAATGTGAGAAACTAAAAATATAAATAACTTCAAAAGCAATAGAAAAGGGAGATAGTAGAAAACTGGTAGACTCTGTGGAGATGGGAAGGGGATCTAAGGAAGGAGGAAATGGGAAGAACAGTGGGAGGGGTAGTAAAAATGATCAAGATGTGCTATGTATATATACCAAGTACAAGGGATGATTGTTGTTTTTATCCTATTTTGGAAGCATCTACTAATAAAAAGTCTTTCCCCAGCGAGGCTTACAAAGATGGAATATTTGAGGTAGAAACCCTTTTATTTTTTATTTATTTATTTATTTTTTCTTTTGTGGGTACCGGGGGGTCGACCTCAGGACCTTGTGCGCCAACAGGCACCCGTGCCGCTGAGCGATATCACCGGCCCCTTTTTCGTATGTGGGATCCGGGAGTCGAACTCGGGCACTTGCGCTTGCAAGGCAGGCGCTTACGCCGCTGAGCCATCTCACCAGCCTGAAACCCTTTTATTTTTGATGCCATTGTGAGCTCTCTTAATATTGGATTTTGTTGTTGATACATTCTACATTCTTTTACTATCCACTGTGCAAAAATTTGTTAGAATTTCAATGAAATCATATTAAAAATATCCCTTCAATTGCTTCCCAAGAAGTCTTTTAGATGTGATCGACCTAGGCTAGAGTGTGTGACTTTTCCACATGTGTGTGTGTTACAAAAGGTGTGTACAGACATATATTTAAAATATATTCAAACTAAATTTCATAATAGTATTGTCTAGGGGACAGAGAAAAACAGATATCTGAACATCCCATCTTTAAGTGCCACCCCCCAAAATAATAAACCTATAGACCTGGAGTTAATCTCAATGACATAGCAATAGAGGTTCCTTCCTACTTACTTTTTTAAAAACAAAAATCAAAACACAGAACTTAGATTTTTTCAGGGTTTTTTTCCCTAAATACATTTATCGTCTTAAAATCTTTAAGTTTCTTGAGTGTTAGCTGAAGTTTTTACTTTCAAACATCTTTTAAATGTAATGAATTCTTTGGGTTCTACATTGTTCCAGTTCTAAATAAATGCAGGTTTGGAAGGATAGGTTGGGTTTGGTAAGAAATCAAGCACATGATATCCTTGTTTGTATTGTAATGTTATGTAGTTCTTCTTGACACAATGATAAAAAGTATCTTTGAAAAAATGTTATCATGAATTTTTATATTTAAGCACATTTGCCATTGGAGGACTTGGAAATATTTCTATTATAGTAAAGAGTTTTATATTTACTATGAATTGGTGCCCTGTGATAAATTTTAGAAAAAGAAATACTTGATTATTTTGACTACCTTCCTTAAGAATTATAAACTATTAGTTTCAATATACAAGAGTTAATTTTGAATGAATTGTGCATTTTTTTTGGGGGGGTACCGGGAATTGAACTCAGGACCTTGCACTTGCCAGGCAGGTGTTGTGCCACTGCTATATCCTTGGCCTTGTGCATTTGTTTTTTTTTTTTTTTTTTTTTTTTTGTGGGTACCAGGGGGTCGACCTCAGGACCTCGCGCGCCAGCAGGCGCCCGTGCCGCTGAGCGATATCACCGGCCCCTTTTTCGTATGTGGGTTCCGGGAGTCGAACTCGGGCCCTCGCGCTTGCCGGGCAGGCGCTTAAGCCGCTGAGCCATCTCACCGGCCCTGTGCATTTGTTTTTAAAAGCAGTATTCTTTCACCTTTTGTAGTTATGACTGCTTCATTATGTAATTTGTTCTTTAAAACCATTTTGAGAATATGTTAAAATTTATTTGAATCATCTTTATCATAATTAGTACTGAAAGAAAAAGGCTTATCTCATAAAGTATTCCACATACATTTATATGATGTATATATTTTTTAAAGTGAGAAAATGTCAGAAGTGGAAGAAGTAAAAGTGAAAGTGTACACTCTTCTTAAGGTCTCTGTGGGACTTTGCATTTTTTTTAACCAACAGAACAAATTTTGCATAACACATAATGGGCCTTGAAACAGTAAGATTTGGGTCTCTTCAGTGGCACAATGCAATGAAGGTCGTGTTCAAAACTAATTTTCATTTGCTACAAATAAATATCAATATTGTCCTACATAGAGTTCTACATAGAGTTGTACTTTTGTCCTACATGGAGTTCATAATATCAGCCTATAATATCTCATATGTGAATAGTTGCCTTTTATTTATTGTATTGGTCAGCTTTGTGTTACTGTGACAAAATAACTGAAATGAACAACTTATAAGGAGAAAAAGGTTGTTTTGTCTCATTGTTTCAGAGTTTTCAGTCCATGGTCAGTTGGCTCCATTGCTTTTGGGCCTGTGGTAGCATAGTACATCATGATGGAAGTACATGGTAGAGTAGCAAGTCCCCTTATCCAAGCCAGAGGCAAAGAGGCAGAGACAGTAACAGCCTGGGATCCTGGGATCCCCTCCAAGGACACACCCCAGTGAGCTAGCTTCCTTCTACTGTGTCTCACCTACTAAAGTTTTACCACCTCCAAATAGCACCACATACTCAAGAGTCTCAACACTTAGGCCATTGGGGGACATTTCAGATTTCAACTATGGTATTTGTCAGTAATCCTGACTTCTTAATTTATAAATTACCTTCTTGTGAGACATTATGCATATTATATCTTGAGAATCTTAAGAGATAGTGCGCATTTTTACAACTTAATTATAAAGTGCTGTTACCATCTGGATTAGTTTAGTTCCTGTGGGCAAATATAATACAACAATAAAACTTTTCATTTGTGATCAGAAAATATATGATTATATCTACTATCAGTTAGAAAATTTTTGAGGAAATACACTCAGCTCTTAATTATCTCTGCTATTTGGTGTTAGCATTTAACCTCCAAAAATAACAGATAATTTCCTTTTTGTGTGTGTTCATCACTTATAATTATCCAGTAGTTTTGCCATGCGTTTGCAATTGCTGGTGCTTTTCAGTGATATATTTCTCCAAGGCTTTGTCTGCCATTGCCGTGCAGGAGCAGGAGCAGCCATGTGGCAGAGGTGATGGTTAAGGAAGTCAGATGAGTAAGAAAAGATTCAGCAAGGCAGAATACAAACCTGAGATGGTGCTCGTGGAACATATGAAACTGGACAGTTCACAGCTTATGTAATCAAATGTTTATTCCAGAAAAAAATAACCTTTTAAATAAAGTTATTTTTATGATAAATTTCTCCAATAGTACTCGTTTTTCTTTGTAATTCCTCTGGTTAATAACTTTTAATATATAGATTAATTTTGTGATATGGTAAATAAAACTATAATGCTAACTCTAAATGCTAATATTGTATGTACCTGTATATGATAGAGGAAGTAGCAGAGCATTGAAGGATATGTATTTTTGTCATTCTGTAGTATTAGGTGCTCCAGAAGATACTTTCTTTAAAAATTATGAAACTTTCAGATTTTTTATATAGTTTTTAAGTGGTCAAAGACAAGGAGGAACTTATGTAAGAAGTATTTATAATTGCTGTGACTTTTACCTGGAAAAACCCATTATTTTCTCTAATTTACTTTCTAACAACTATTTGTTCAGTACTCTGACGTGATCGATGTGAGTGAGAAGCCCCTGGCGGAGCATGACTGGTACCACGGTGCGATTCCCAGAATAGAAGCCCAAGAACTGTTAAAACAACAAGGAGACTTCTTGGTGCGAGAAAGTCATGGGAAACCTGGTGAATATGTCCTTTCTGTATATTCTGATGGACAAAGGAGACACTTTATCATACAATTTGTTGATGTACGTTTCCAGTTTAGTTTTTATGTATATTTTGATGTAGTTCATTGTGGTATTAATTGTAATGTCATGATGAATGATTTATGATAAATACCTACAATATTTAAAGTTTAGCACTTATTGTTTTAGGAATTACTTGGATATAATGCTTCAAAATTGGATAGTATGTTAAGCCCCATAAGGAAATATGCATTTTAAATATTTAACGTTAAAATAGCTTTTATAATTTATAACTTAAATGTATCCGTATTTAAAATATTTTGAACAGTAAAGGTATTTTAAATAAAAAATGAAAATGTGAATATGTTTTTTCTTTTTCTAAGGAAATTTAAAGTTATAAAATGTGCACTCTTGAGAATGTCCCTTGAAATCCTTTCAAAATGGTGCCATGAGGCATTTTTTAGAAATATTTTATTGAATAGTGATAATGAAATTCCTTAATCTGTGGAACAATAGCAGTTAAATTATGATTTATCAAGGACTTTTTTTCTCTTTGGTGAAAAATTTTAAAAATCTAGTCACATTGCTTATTCTAATGCTAAATTATTTTTGAAAGGTGAATTTTGAAACACTCTCTTTATTTGCTGTTTTCTTTATAGAACATTAATCAGATGAATAATTCCAAAATTTTTGCTTTTACTAATTGAGATATTTTTAATGGGAATTTTTTGGCATTCGAAAGAATTGATGACTCTCTTTGTCATGTTTCACCTCCCTCATTTCTCACGGTGTGCATTTTCAGGATGGATGTCCACAGGCTTTTAGTTTGTGTCCAGAGATGAGAGCGATACTAATTGTCTTAGAGAAAGATTGAGCCATCACTAGATGAAATGCATAGGTATTTTTTGTAACTTTGTAATATATATACATATATTATTGGTAACAAATATATGTATATTATATATTTTTTTGATGTGAAATTCATATACCATAAAATTAACCATTTGAAAGTATATGATTCAGTAGCATTTAGTACATTCACATCTAGTAATTGTAACTGAATGAAAATGAATGCCATTTAAATGAATTAAGAAGAAAAAGTCCATTGAAGTATGTGTTATAATTTTGACACTTTTGTTAACTGGCACAGTATTCGGATCTCCACTTGATAATCATATTTGCCAACTTTCATACGTGTAATCCATTGTTTGAGAAACTCTTCTGTTTCTAATGCTATGTTGGTCATTATTTCCTTGACAAGCACTTATTTATATGTGCCTTAAAATTATGGCTATAGATAACCCACCCTGTTTACCATGTTGGCAATACAGAAGGAAAGATCATAAAATGTAAACTAATTAACCACAATTTATATGAATATTTCCTTTTTTTTAAAGCTCTAAATGTTACTATTTTTGAAATACATCACACATTAAGTCTAAAATATTTCCCTTCTTACCACTTCTAGTTTAAAATGTAACTATAGAAATCTAAATTAATATTTTTGGAGACAGAAAAGAGTGAACTTGGAAATCATCACTTGTTTTTATTATTGGCATTTGAAAATAAGACAGTGGTTTAAGTTCACAGTTGAAGATTTTGGCTTCTTTCTGTCAGTAAAATTTTGCAAATATCTCTATTAAAGATGAAAGCACTTGTGTTATCAGTTAATGCCTCAGGTTTCCTACAGCCTGATTTTATTCTAGTGAGCTTTCACCATATAATGTTAAGCTCTTCAGCAGTTGCAAACTAGAGTTTAAGGTAGATGGCTTAGAGAAGTTTTTAATTCCTTTTCAATCTTTTTTCAGATGAATCATCTATGAGCTATAATTATTCTATTTCTTTCCTCATATATCTGTCACCTAGAAGCGTTCAATGAATGGAGGCATTTATTAGTAGATTTTAATGAGTGCCTATCATATTCTAATGAAGGAGTTTGCAATCTAGTTTTAGATTATAAAAGCTGTATAAATGAGGTGAAGGTGTCCTAAGGGAAGAGGACATAAAATAATAATGGATTTTAAAGAACAAGAAATAAGAGTAAAATAATAGAACAATGAAAAGAGTATTGAACTTGGAGTCTGAAAAGTTGTGTTTTGTTTTCAACCCTAAACTTTTCCGTGTTCTGTGGTTTAGGAAGTAGTAAGTATAATACCCTATAGAATTTTTGTGGGAATCAAATTAGTGAATATATGCTTTGCAGTATGCAAAGTGCTATGCAACTATTAGGCATTTTTATAATTGTTTGATGACTTTGAGGAAAACTACAAATGTACTTTGTAAGAAGTAAAATGTAATTATAAGGTTTAATATAAAAAATTTCTTTTTGGTTCCTATGGGATTTATTTGTGAAATTTAAATAGTGAAAAAACAATGTTTTAGAATTTATGTGTTTAGGTTCAAGCCACTCTTTTACTCACAATGGTGTTTTGCTAACATTGCTGTTGTCAGCTAAAGTGTAAATGGCAGTTATTTCAGAGCTTTATTTTTGTATGGGTATAAAAGTTACTTTTTTCCATGGTATGAAACTATTTACATTCTGTGAACATTATAATTGATGAAGATGGACACAGATACTTTCAAGTTTTGTATTTTTACCACTCTAATAGAGAACATCTGTTTTAGCTAATTCAAGCAGTAAGAGCTATACTTTTTGCTGAACACTAAATATATTAATTCTGAAAAGCGTATCTAAGAGTTTCTGAATCTAGTCTATTTCTAGTGTTACTTACCAGCCTGTTCCATAGTTACTAGCCCGTTTTTGGTGCTTAAGGTAAAGCGATGTTCAGAGTTTATATCTAAAGTTGCATATTTTGTGTCATAAGTATTGATAGATTTTTATAGAGATTCAAAAACTTTTGTTCCATTTGATAAAAAAATATATAATCACATTCTTGCTTTTATAAATGAGAAAAAATTGTATCATAAGACAATAGGTACCCAGAAAAACTTATAATGTTATTAATAGTATATGTTAATAGGAAAGTTCAAATTCATATTTTCCTAATTTATTTATCTAACATTCATTTCCTGAAGACTCATTTTTAGAAAGTATCATGTTATGCAACATAAGGAGGTGAAACTGAAAAATGTATGCTTTGTCTTCTGAGTGAACTTAAAACCTAGCAAGTTACACATTAGTAGAAGTTGTGGTAAAAAAATAGCAAAGGTACAGAATTAGGCTTGATTGAATGAGCCAGGAAATCTAGATTAACATAAGGTGATGAATTAAAAATGACAAAATAATACATATTTTAAAATAAAACTTTAGAGAAGAAATCCTCCATGTAATAGAAGTGTTAATTCGTGCAGGAAGTTTGTTGTGCATATTATATTATGTTATACCATCCTAAGGATATGGAGCAGTAAACACTAACACAAATGTAGAAGTGGTAATTAATATGTGAAATTAACTAGCTTGTTACATGTATAAAACAAAGAGTAGATATTAAGGAAGAGAGTTTATAGCAAAATAATAGTAGGAGAATATACCATCCCATTTTATTCAATTGACAGATCATTCAAATAGAAAATGAACAAAGAAACATGGGATTTAAACCATACACTAGACCACATGTACTTAATAAGCATTTACAGAACGTTTCATGTAATAGCTACAGAACATGCATTCTTCTCATCTGCACATAAGCATTGTCCAGAACAGACCATATATTAGGCCACAAAACAGTCATAACAAATTCAAAAAAAATCAAAATAATTCAAGTACTTTTTCTGACTACAATGGAATGAAACTGGACATCAGTAAAACAAGGAAATCTTGAAACAGTGTAAGTATATAGAAATTTAAAAACATGTTTCTGAACAATCAATATGATATTGAAGAACTTAAAAGACAAATTTAAGTTTCTTGAGATGAATGAAAATGGAAATACAACATATCAAAACTTATGGGATACAGAAAAAGCAGTTCTGAGAGCAAAGTTCATAGCAATAAATGTCTACATAAAAGAAGTAGAAAGATCCAACGTGAAACTTGACAATGTGTTTCAAAGAACTAGAAAAACAAGAAAAAATTAGTAGCAGAGGAAATGGACAAATTCCTGGACACATACAAACTACCAAAATTGAATCACGAAGGAATAGAGAACTTGACAGACCAAAAATGAGTGATGAGATTGAGTCAGTAATAAATGATTACTTTTGGTAAAATGACTATTAATAAAGTGTTTTATTAATAAAGATGTTTATTTACTTTTTCTTTTTTTCCACCAAAGAAAAGCCCATTGCCTGATGGCTTCACAACAGAATTCTACCAAACAATTAAAGGAAAGCTAATGTAATTTTTTTCTGAAACCATTAAAAAAATTGAAAAGGACAGAGCCCTTCCAAATGCATTCTAGAATGCTAGCATTATGCTGATACCAATACCAGACAAGGATACCGTCAAAAAGTAGATTACAGTAATACCTTGCTTCACAAATGCTGCTGTTTGTAAACAAGTTGGTTGTGAACAATTTGATTCTTGAACAGAAATGTTTGGCAATGTATTTCTTCCTTTCTTCAACTCCACATTTGGTGAGGAACACGATTGCAGCCATCTTCCCTGCACAAATATGAATGTGCCCGTCTTCCCCAGAATCGTGGAATAAATTATGTTCATCAACCAAGGTACCACTTGTATAGGCCACCATCCCTGATGAACATGGATGCAAAACATTTCAACAAAATATTAGCAAACTGAATTTAATAGTACATTTAAAAGGTCAGTCACTGTGATAAGTGGCACTCTTCCTTGGAATATAAAGATGGCTCAACACTCACAAATCAACAAATGTGATACACCTAAGACATTAACAAAATAAAGCACAAGAGATGCATAAAAATCATTTGATAGAATTCAGTCTCACTTTATGAAAAAAAATTACATATGAAAGTAATATCTCAGCATAATGAAGGCTGTACATGACAAACCTATAGCTAATGTCATATTGAATAGGGAAGCTTTTAAAGTGAAAGCTTTTTCTTTAATATCTAGAACATGGCAAGGATGTTTACTTTTACCACTTTTATTCAGCATAGTAATGGAAGTCCTAGCCAGAGCAATTAAGCATGAGGAAGAATTAAAGGGCATCCAAATTGGGAAGGAGGAAGTCAGATTGTCCTTGTTTGTAGATGACATCGTTTCGTGTGTAGAAAACCTAAAAGACTGCTAGAAAAGTGTTGACACTATTGAATTCAGTATGTTCCAGGATACAAAATCAGTGCCCAAAAATTATTTGCATTTCTGTATGCTAATAATGAGGTATTTGCAAAATGAATCAAGAAAACAGTTCCACCTAGAATAGCTACAGACAAGCCTAAGACGAAATTTAACAAAGAGGTCGAAGAAAGATCTCTATAATGAAAACTACAAAACATGGATGAAAGAAATTTAAAAAGATACAAATAAACAGATCCCATGTTCATGAATTGGAAAAATCATTATTAATAAAGTTTGTAGTACCAAAAATGATCTACAGAATCAACACAACCCCCACCAGGATACCAATTTTCTTCTTTACGTAGTCAAAAAATAACAATTTTGAAAATTGTTTGGAAGCCTAGAAGCCCTATAGCCAAAGAAATCTTGAGCAAAGTGAACAAAAGCTGGAAGCATCACACAACTGGACCTAAAGATGCACTACAAAGCCGTTGTATAGTAACCAAAACAATACGGGTTATGACAGTTTAAAAAGTCCATAGAGCAGTGCAACTGGTAGGAGCCCGGATTATAGGGAGCCCGTGCCTTGCAGCTAGATGATTTTTGACACAGGAGTTAAGAAAATACAAAGAGGAAGGAAAGTTTCTTCAATAAATGCAGTGAGAAAATTGGATATCCACATCCAGAAGAATTAAAACTAGACTCCTGTCTCTCACTAGCTATAAATATCAACAAGATTTAAGGCCTGAAATTATGAAACTACTAGAAGGAAGCAGGAGAAATTCTTCGGGATATAGACCTATAGTTAGGTTTCGGATATGACAAAAGGCACAGGAAACAAAAACAAATGTGAAATCAGAAGCTCTGAGCAGAAAAAGAAGAACCAATAGAGTAAATAGACAACCTAATGAATCTAAGAAAATATTTGCAAAACAAATATACATATATATAATATATATCATAGTTATGAAAAAAATACTCAAAACTGCTAATCAGAGAACTGCAGATCAAAGCCAGAATGAAATACCACCTCACCCTAGTGAGAACGATTGTTATCAAGAAGATAGTGAATAAATGATGAAGAATAGAGAAAGATGAATACTTATAAACTGTTGGAGGGAATGTAAATTCGTACAGCTATTACAGAAGAGAGTATGGAGGTTCATTAGAATATGAAAAATAGAACTATGTGATCCAGCAATCCCAGTGCTGTGTATACAACCAAGGAAATGAAATCAATGTGCTGAAAAGAGATCTGCATTTCCATGTTTAGTGCTGCACTGTTCATAATTGCCATCCCATAATGTCCATCCTCAGGTGCATATGTAAAGCACATGTAGTGTGTGTAAACTAGGAAATACTGTTCAACTATAACGGAGCAGGAAATCCTGCCATTGTGACAACATGGGTTATGTCAAGGACATTACATTAAGTGAAAGAAATCAGACACAGAAACTCAAGTACTGATCTCAGTCTTAAACACAGTCTAAAGAAAGTTGATGTCATAGAAGTTGAGAGAAAAATATTGGTTCCTAGAGGCCAGGGATAATAGGGAAGAAGGGGAGAGGTGCATCAGTGGCTACAATGTTATTTTTTTGATTGGAGGGAATAGTTTTGATGGTCTATGCACAGAAGGGTGAATATAATTAACAGTAATGAATTATATATTTCAAAATATTTAGAAAAGAGGAATTTTAATACATGCACTATTAGAAGAAATAGAGCTTAAGGCAATGGGTCTGCTAATTACTCTGAGTTGATTACTACCCAGTGTATTTATTCATGAACCAAAGCATCATATTATAACTCATAATGTTTGAGGATTATGGGGCAATCAAAAAATAAATCATAAGAAATAATATAGCTCAGTCTATTAAGTCAGCAATTTATTCAGTAGATACTTGTTGGTAATCTCTCATGTGTTATGTTCATTTTGAAGTGATGGATTTAGTCTACAAATACAGCAAATAGATTTACTTTATTTTGTTGCCATAACTCTAGGCTCTTTGAAGTACCTCATAAATTCATGCTATTGATCTTAAGAAAGTTATTAGAACTCTAACATTTTTTAAAATTTATAAACATAGTGTTTTTTTTTTTTTTTTTTTTTTTTTTTGGGTACCAGGGGGACGACCTCAGGACCTCGCGCGCCAACAGGCACCCATGCCACTGAGCGATATCACCGGCCCCTTTTTCGTATGTGGGTTCCGGAAGTCGAACTCGGGCCCTCGCGCTTGCAAGGCAGGCGCTTACGCCGCTGAGCCATCTCACCGGCCCTAAACATAGTGTTTTATTAACAAAATGTTTACACCCTTCTTAGAACAAGTTTTATAGTGATTTAGCATGTTATGCTCTATAAAAAGTATATTATAGACTACTCAAGCTAAAACAGTATCATCAAAAATTATGCCAACTCTACCTTCATTTGCAAACTATCAACTATTAGCATAAGTATAAAAAGAAAAATTATACAACAAAAAGCAAAAGGTTTAGTTTTGTTTTGTCAGCATCTACAAACAATACAGACATCATATGGTTTACATAGGCTTAGGTACAGCCCAGGATTAAGACTGCAAAAATAAAGTCTTCAAACATCCATACAAGCTTGGCAAACTATCATTGCAGTATTTCATTACAGGTAACCAGGCAATTTATCATGCAGTGTGAAGCCATAACTATAAATCTGGCTAACTTTTTTTTTTTTAATGGGCTGGGCATGGTGATGCACACTGGCAGTCCTAGCACTGTGAAAGGCTGAGGCAGGAGGATTGCAAGTTCAAGCTCCGCCTGGGTAATTTAGCAATTTAGCAAGACCCTGTCTGAAAATTTAAAATAAGATAAAAAAGAGGAGGTAGGAATGTAGCTGTAAAGGTCTTGGGTTCAATCCCTAGTACTACAGTATGACCACCAAAAAGAAAAAAATCCAACATTTTTAAAAATATTATTTTTATTAGTGCACATTTGCAGTACATCATAATTGTATTCATCATAGGGAGTTGGCACATGTACATACTCTATCTTAATTCTTTTTTCCCTTTTCCCTTCCCATTTTCCCCCTTCCAACTCTTGGTCCTCTTCCCATTTGCAAGAGATCTGTCTCCCAGCATATTTTTACGTGAAAATTCATTCCAAGTTTGTGGCCTTATCTTTGCGTACTTATTTTATTCCATTCTACAGCTAGCCATTCAAATACTGAAGAGAATTCAATAACTACTTGAAGTCAAAATGAAACTGTTGCATAATTTTCTATACCCTTGGCATACAAGTTGACACTTTGAAGATTTCCTTCTTAACAATAAAACAAAGCCATCCCCAAAATGTATAAATATTATTTTTCAGGAATTGCTAATTGAGTGAGTACTATTTAAGGCCCAAGGACATAATTGTGGAGCTTATAGTCTATGGAGGAGGCTCACAACCATTCATAAATCACACATACTTTATATAATTGTAGTAATACTGTAAAGGAAAAATACAGTTATTAATAAGTCTTTTAACAGAGAAGCTTAGGGCAGTTAAGTCTGAGGCAATTAAATCAGAAGAGTCAATAAAAGTAAACTAGCACAAGCCATACCAAACTCTTACTGATATGATTCTCCAAATATCATAGCATTCCTTCTTGTGTACTGGTTTAATTAGTTATTTATAATTTATTCATAGTTACTTATAATTACCAACATTCCATTTGTATTTGTTTTATTTTTAATTTAAGATATTTACCAAAAAAGGAGTGCTTTAGCCTTTTAAAATTTCAGATTATTTCAGCCCTTTTCAGAAGTGAGTTTTCTTTTTTTTTTTTTTCATTTTTCTTCTTTCATTTTTTTCTTAAGCCTGCTTATTATCCTGAACTATGGCTATTGATTTTTTTTTCCCCCAGGAGCTCTGCTCAGGCATATTATTTCAACTTACATATTCATTGAATCCACTTCTTATTTTGTGTAGTTATGCTGTTTTGTCTGGCTTCCTTACATAACAATTTCTCTGGAAATGTGCATAGCTATAAAGTCTGATTCTGACTTTTATGTTTTCAGTCTGCATGACTGATTTGTAAGTAGTGCAAGGATAACTCAGAAATAAGTTCTAGATATAGTAAATATTTTGAAAAAGTAATACATACTTTGGCAAAAATTCAAAATTATGTATTATGGAATCTATAATTTATAATGTCTCTTGAAGGGTTCAGTATGAGTCTTTCAGATTTTTGGATATATTCTAATCATATGGATCTATGCAGTTTCCATTTTCTAAAAATTGTGTTGTATAGATTTTGTATTTATATTTCTTATTTAATGATATATTACATGAAATTTTAAAATGTAATACAGTCAACAAAATGATCTGTATAGAAATTTGTGGAAATTTATAACTTCTTATATCAACCTGCATTTATAAGAGAAGTCTCTTAATTAAAAGTCAGTCTGTAACTTTAAAGTTAGTCTGAGGATGCTGACTAGGAGGATTGCTTGAGCCTAGGAGTTCCAGGCCAATTTGGTCGACGTAGACCTTGTTTCCAAAAAAAAAAAAAAAAGTGTAGTTTCTTTCTATTATTCTTAAAGCAATATAGAACACTTAAAAATAATTTATTTGTCACTCCTGCTTTCAGATCAGCTGAGTTAGAAGAAATTTACAGAGATCTGTGCAAGGTCAAATATAAAATTTGGAATTTTTCTTTTTTTTTTGTGGGTACCGGGGGTCGACCTCAGGACCTCACGCACCAGGAGACGCCCGTGCCGCTGAGCAATATCACCGGCCCTTTTTTCACATGTGGGTTCCGGGAGTCAAACTCGGGCCCTCGCACTTGCCAGGCAGGCGGGTACGCCACTGAGCCATCTCACCAGCCCAAAATTTGGAATTTTTCATGTATAAAGAAATAAGTTCTTAATAGTTTTGGAGAATGTTCTATTTTTGATCTTTCAGTTGCTTAGATAAACTTTATAGCTTTTTAAGGTTCATTATTATATTTCCATCTTTAAGAAAATGAGTTACTCAGTTTTGGATGGTGTTAGGACTCTCAGAACTTTGCTGGTCAGAGGGATTGTTTAAAAATAATTAAATTCAAAATTAAGTATGTTCTTACATTAAGAAAGGGAAACTGAAAATCCCCATTATTTTATTCAGTAGTTCTCTAGTAGTTCTCTAGTTGTGGAGGTGTTTTAGAATTTTACATAGGGCATGACACCAGAGGCCGATTTGAAATTTCAGTGTGTGTGAACTTTATCTTATTAGTTCACTTTTTATTAAATACTGTAGGTCAGTGTCTTGACTGGATGAGTGTCCATTTCTAATTATCTGGTCTAACTTCACAGCCACATTTTCTGTACTGTGTTGCATTCATTCATATATAGATAGATAGATAGATAGATAGATAGATAGATAGATAGATAGATACAGGCAAAATGTGCCACACAAAATATTCTGGACCATGGGTATACTTTGCTGAACAAAGCAAATGAATAAATTGGTCACCTAGGGAGCCTACATTCTGGCAGAGGTAGGGGGAGAAGACAATGAAAAAAAGGTAAGTAAGATATGTGGTGACAGAGATAAATAAAGTTTATGTGATGATAGTGATTCATTCTAAAGAGAAGATTCAATGAAGTAAAAAGGTAAAAAATTTAGTTGGGATGAGAATATGGATGTTGAGTATTGTGTTGGGTGGCCATAATAAATCTCACTGAAAAGTTAAATTTGATAAAAGACTGGAAGGCAGTAAGGGAGCTATAATTCATAACTTCTGAGGGATTAAGTTAAGTGGCAAAACAGCAGATCCCGAAGAGGGAGTAAATAGGAGTGTGTGATCTAAAAATACAGTGAACATCTAAAAATTTTATTATAGTAAAAGACACATTGCTATTAGTACCCCCTCAAAATATTTTCCCTCCCATTAAGCACACTTATTCCACAGATCTTGCCACTTTCTTAAGAAGTTCTGGAAGTCCTTTTTCCTGAGTTTTTAGTTGTGCTGTCATGATTGCCTTGGTGTCCTGAATTGATTCAAAACATTTACCTTTTATGATCATTTTGGCTTTGTGAAAGAGGCAGAAGGTGCACATTGCCAGATTCGGTAAATACGGTGGATGAGGACGTGCTAGATGTTTTTGTGTGCCTACCTTTCTGTTAGATGAATTCCCCAGCAGCATTCACTGTTTTTTTTTTTTTTATCATATTTCTTAAATACATTCATGAACAATGATGTAACTGATACTAGACTGAAGGGAAGACAAGGCAAGAAGCAGAATATTTGACTGAAATATTATTGTGGTTGTTTTTATTACTCATTACATGTTACACTTCTATATATCTTTTAAATGTCTTTATTTCTTAATCAGTTTCATGTAAGAATGCCTTCCAGGATAAGTAAGGTATTCACAGATAATTATTAGTTTTTGAGAAAATGTAACTTATACTTGTGTTCTTTGAAAATGCTTCTTTTTGTGTGTCCTGATTTGGAGTAGTTATGAAGGGGTTATTGCTTGTGTGGTAATTGAGAGTGTATTATGTACTATATCCTGGGAAAAGTGGTTTGCAAATTAATAATCAGTTCTCATACTTATTCGTGAGGAGGCCCAAAGATCATCTCTGTTACACCAATGAATAAGAGAGATCTTGCTTAGAAATATATTAATATCTTCCATGTGAAATATTCTTAAACATCAGAGCTAATGTATCACAGCTGGTCTAGTGACTGTGGAAAAGTTCTGTAGGCAGGTTATTAACCACTGTCCGGAATTGTCTGTAACTGTATATAATTAACATTGCCTTGTGTGAATTGTGTATCCTTAAATGGTAGAGTAAGCATAATCTCCTTACTGCATCGTAGACTCCATCTCTTTAATGTGTCTTTGTTCCTCAAATGATAAAAAAGAAATATTTATCTAAAAAGTTGTATATAAGTTAAATTCTGGTTAACTGAGCCTTATTTTATATTACAAAAAAAGAGCTTTCGATCTTTAACTGTTTACCTGGAAAATAATCTTCTGGTTAGTGCAAATTGTATCCAAATATAGACAGGTTTGAAAGTTCCAAGTTTACAAAATTTTTAATTGACGCAACATAGTTGTGCAGTATAATTCGATATGTGTATTCAGTGTGTAGTGATTAAATCAGTGTAATTAGCCTTTCCATCTCCTTAAACATTCTGTGTGTGTGTGTGTGTATGGTGGGAGCTTTCCAACTCCTTTCTTCTAGTTCTTTATAAAATTTATAATAAATTGTGGTAAACCATAGTGATATTGCTGTGCTGTAGAGTGCTAGAACTTTTTCCTCCTAGGTAAAGGTATTTCGGTACCTCTTAGCCAATGTCCTATTTTCCATCCCTCTCCTTCCTACCCTATTCTAGTCTTCCTAGATGCCTTGTCTACTCTCTAGTTCTATAAAATAAGAAAGTTCTATTTTTAAATTTTCTTAAAATGATACATACCCATATTTGTACCCACATACTTCTTGTGTATGTACAGATGAAATCTGTGAATGATCAGTTGGAAGCTTTTATTACATTGCATTGCAGTGCTTCTTGCTTTGAAAAGTTTTGCCAGTGAGGTATTTTTTATTTGCTGTCTTTACTGCTATCAGTTCATCTATATGATAACCTACCCACCAGCATATCTAAATATAAAGACAGACGAAAGGGGTCTTGGCAGCATTTGGGGAATGCTACTTACCTGGTTATATAAAAAATGCTAAGATTTGAACATGTGGGTACTTGAAGTTTTGTCACTGGGGCATTTTATTTCTTTACCAAAAGTATATAAATGAATGTTTTTTTGGTAATAAAATACTGATGAAAATCCCAGTATATAAAAGCAACTAATACTATATTAACATGTAGGAAATAAATGATCAGAGGTATTCAAATATTATTATATTAGTTATACTACACACTTGTAATATTATTTTTGATATTGAAGATTTTGTCTAATGGAACATATAGCATATGTAGTTACATGTAAACACATTTCTTCTCCCCTAACTTGAGTATGTCCCATGCTTTGTTTTCTTCATGCTTATCATTTTAACTAAAGGCCTTTCAGTTCTGTTACTTTTTCTTTTGCTCTCATAGCAGTTTGAATTAGGTTTACTCCTTATGCAGATTATTTTTTGCCAAAAGGTAGATTTTAGTATTTATATTTCTATATATTTTTAATTTTTGCCCCCTTAGCCATTTTTAAATGTATAGTTTAGTAGTGTTGAGTGTATTCACATTGTTGTACAATGATAAATAGCACTTTCTTTATGATGAATGTAGTCTTTCTGAAGCAATGTCTTCATAATTATTTTCCTTTATTTTTATCTTTTCAGAATCTGTATCGATTTGAGGGCACTGGATTTTCAAACATCCCTCAACTTATAGATCATCACTATACAACAAAACAAGTCATCACTAAGAAATCAGGTGTAGTTCTCCTGAATCCTATTCCTAAGGTAGGTGTATGTTATATATACATTTTTGTTTCTTTGTTTTGAATTAATATTTCCCACTGTAAATAGTGTTCTTAGATCATGTGCTAGAAATTCAGAAATAAAAAGATTTTGCGAATGCTGCTACTGCCAATACAGATGAAGTATGTATCCTTAATTTTATTAAGATTGTCTTCCTATTCAGTGTTTACTAGGATATGAACAATGTGATTTTTGTCTTTGTTTCCCAGTTTTTCTTGAAAGATTTGACGCCTTTGTTTACTTTCTAATATTAATACTTAGAAAGATTCCTGATATAAAAGACTCTAAAATGTAGAGGTAAAAGTTATCCAGCAATTAAGAGTAAAGTAGAATTTTAATTTTGGAATGTGCAATTTCCAATGTGTTACAAGATATTGGAACTTTAAAAACTGTATTACTTTTCTCAAATGAAGTAAATCATAACTTCTCTATGGTAAGCCAGGTATCTGGATGAGAGATGGTTTTAAAGTCGTTTTTACTTCCAAAACCTATCACAGAATACATTATTTTCACGTGCTTTATTTATAGGGTAAGGTATGGGTATGACAAAAGTTTGTGTTTTTAGGACAAGACCTGTGGGGTCTAAAGCACAGTGCAACAGTGGAGCTGCCTCAGCATCTGAGCATTTTCACTGTTTGAGGAATTGGGTTGGGGTCAACAGGGGTTTTTCCTTTGAGAGCTGTCTTAATATGAAGAACAGTGTAGAAATAAGGCAGTCATAAAATATGATGGGTAATATTTATTGATTTGATGTTTATAGATCCAGAAATGGCTTTTAATCTGAAGTGTTAGTCTTAAGAATGCTAGTATGTAACCTAGATTCAGCTAATTGAAATTTTAAGAAATTACCGTTTGCCTGTGTGACTCTAGAAATGAATGCCCTTATTTGTATGTAAGTCTTCGTTCAGGGGCTGAACCTTAATAATCCTCTCACAGAACATTTTTTTTTTTTGTGGGTACTGGGGGTCGACCTCAGGACCTCGCGCCCCAGCAGGCACCCGTGCCGCTGAGCAATATCACCAGCCCTTTTCTCGTATGTGGGTTCCGGGAGTCGAACTCGGGCCCTCATGCTTGCCAGGCAGGCGCTTACGCCACTGAGCCATCTCACCGGCCCGCACAAAACATTTTGACAGTTGCTCAACATTTTAATTCTGTAGCTAAGGAATTGGCCTTCTTGTATTATCTTTTATGTTATGAAATTGGTTCATTCTTTAAGATTTCTCCATTCATTTTTCTACTTTAATAATCACACAAAAATTTTCTGTTCTAAAGTGGTTGTCACTCTTTTTTCTCTAGCAAAAAAAACTGCTAATATTTCCCCTTTTATCTATGAATAAATGATATTGTTTTGCAGAATTCTAATATCTTTTCCCTTTTTTATTCAAAGTGATTCTCATGTCTTCATTTACTACTTATACACCAAAACTTGCAAATGTATATTTCTGAGTCAGATTTATGTTTACCAAAACTCGGAATTTTTTCTACTTTTTACATCAAACTGAGTTTATTACCTGAGTTTATGCCAGAATTTGTCTCACCAAATTTTCAGCTTTTCAAAAATAATAAACTGAGGGTCACCTTTCACATCTCCTTCACCATTATTCTTTCCCTCTCTAAATGACAAGAGTTTCATATACTTAATTGTACATTTGAAAGTATAATCTTCAATTCCAATATATCCTTGTATGAATCAAATTCAGTGAAGGAAGATATGTTTATCCATGTTAGAGTAACACATTATACATCTCGGTTTTCAGAGATACTGATGCTCCGTTTTACAAGCCAACCAAATATTTGCACTGTCTTTAAACTTAGCCAGCTCTAAGTTGACATACCAAAACCCTAATAGCGAGAAATACCATGCAGATCTGGACATGAGTAGGGATATGTAATGTCAAATAAAACTAGAGCCCTCACAATATAAAATTATCCATGAAATGAACCTAGATAATTGATTTGATTCTCTGGACTATAACATAGACAATTATTATCTTTCTCTCCAACTTCCGACACTGGGGAGTTGATTATCTTGTTCTTTTATGGCAGTAGCTATGAAAATATATGTATGCTGGAAGCTACAGTAGATTAAAGGGCTATATATAATGGTTTTATGAGGTAGGAACTTAAAGCTTATCTACCTATTAATCTGATCTAAAGTACTGGTATTTGAAATATGCAAATCATCCTTTCAATTTGATGTAAATATTGTTATGCACTTCATTTAATGAATCACATTACTCTTAAAAGGTAATCACAATACAAAGGTTGTAAAAGTTAGCTAATTTTCTATTATGAGTGAAGAACAAATTGATATGGATTTTGTTATGGTGGTATTATCTGTCATATATCTTCCTTTGAAAATTTACTTGTATTACTGAATCTATTTCTTGATTTAATTTGTGCAAGAAGTTAATGTCTTTCACCATATAAGGTGCTATAAAATATCTAATTTTCATTTCATGCTAGGCTTCATTTTTAGCCTACATAAAGAAGGTTATTTTGCTCTCAGGATTTTTTCCCCATTTATTTCTCTTCCCATTTATTTTTTCTCTAACTATAAAAATATAAGTTTATTATCATAATGCATATAAGTAGTCAAAGTAGTTTTTTTTTTTCTTTTCTGCATATCCTTATGATTATTCACTCAGAGGTAGAGGAAATCAAACAGTTTCCTCAGGGTAATAATACTAAGTAGATGACCAAGCCATCTAGTCTTCACCTTCCACTGACTGATTTTTCCTACACTGCCTACCAAATTCTGTGCAAAGATATGGAAGGTGGAAACTATTTTTTGTAAGGAGGGATTATTCATCACCCAGTATCATCTGTAAGTCAGCAAACACAGTAGGCATGTGTGTGTCTGTTCTTTATTTAGTTCAGTTTCCGCTCAGATATTAGTTTATCAAAGTCCTTTTCTGACTCCATGTCTAAAATAGCACAGTCTGTCCTTACTTTGTGTAATTTCTCTTTGTGATGGCCATGTTTATCTGTGATTATATCATATGATGTATTTTTAATTGTTTATTTCCTCCAAGTGAAATACAAGACTTCTTAAGGCAGCATTACATTGGCCAGTTAGTGCAGCTGTATCCCTAGTACCCAGAAGAGTGCTGGACCAGAGTAGATACAGTCAATAAAAGTTTGTTAAAAGATTGAATTCATTGCGGAAGTACTAGGACTTTTGAGCTCTCCCTAGGAGTTATCTGTTGGTGATATGCAAGGACAATTTTAAACTCTTAACAGTATAGGATGGATACTGTCCTATCAGAACATATGCCAATTGTAAAGAACTAGTAGAGCCACGATGTGTTTTCTGGCTGGCTATCCCCCACGAGTGTCGGGGAAAGAAGGCTCCTTGGTGGGACTGAGGAGGCGCAGAGACTAGAACGCTAGAAACCGTGATCACAGGAGAGAGTGATGGGAGATAAGCATAGATTTGGATTAACTTAATAACTAAATATATATTGTCTTTAAAAGTCTCTTGTATAATTTAGGAAATTTACTGAATTTGTGTAGAAACAGCATTAAATTTTACAAGTTTTCATAATGTCTCTCTTAAAAGATTTATATTTAAAAGCAATGGTGAATGTCAAGGAAATTTTTACCGGTAATATCACCATCCAGATAAGTTACAGTAAATGCTATATTTTTAATTTCTAAGAACTTTTTTCCAGTAATATTATTTTTGGAAGCATCTAGGTAGCTGTACTTTTGCAATTAATCCTCTTAAGGTGTCATTTGTGTGGGAAGTTTTAAAAGTGCTGTGTGTTTAAAATGTGAAAAAGAGAAAAATATTCCTTTCTTTTAGCTCTTAAAAATGAGATAATTGAATATCTTGCCATATTAGGTTTATACTTGTGAAAACCCAGAGTTTTGAAAAAGAGTTTTGAACTAGAATTCCCACTATTCTGTTTAATTGACTCTTTTAGGTCAATTAATTAGGTCTATTGAGAAAGGAAGAACACAAAAAATAACCAGTCTTCTAATAAGGAAATTCATCCAGAATATGCTTAACTCTGTATGTGGGCCTTTAATTTGAAGGAAGAGAAACCAATTTTAAATCTCACTTTTTACCACTATCAGTTACATCATCTTAGGCAAGTTAGCTTCCTGTTGCAGCATATAGTAGCCCTGTTTGTAATTTTCTTACATTTATAATGTGAGGAAAAATTTTGTAGATGTGAGGAACTGTACAATATCATATACTTTCAAACACTTTTTCATAGGACAGTTAAATCAATACAGAAGGCAAATTTGGAATATTTTAAATTGTGAAATAAAAAAATATGGATGCTTAGTCTGCTAAGAACCTTTTACCTCTTGTTTTATTACATCTTTTTATTAATGATCTGTGATCATTAATATCCCCATTGTTAGGTGAGGAAATGCAAAGATTATAATTTATCCTAAATCATCTTTTTGGTAAATTTCAGAGTTCTTATCTGAAACTGATTTTGTTCTATTTATCATCTTTATTACAACCCCAGCTAGCATAAATTATAACCTATACCATTGCAGTAACATCAATAATTCAAAATGATTTTTTTTTCTATACTCCAATATTGTCACATCAGGATATAGCACTGAATTTGACACTTACGGTCTCATCACCAAGAAACTCTTGTAGAGACTATAGCATGTTGTGCAAAGTGGAATACAGGATAATGTTTACCCTGTGCTTAAAATAGTCTGGGAAGTCAAATTAAACTTGGACTTAGGTTTGAACCATTATATCTAGAAATGAAAAAAGAATGTGGTCATAGCCCATATAACATATAGGTTTTTTTTTTTTTTTTTTAATCTATCCTTGGGCTCAAAATGTAGACCAGGGATAGAATGCTTGCCTAGAATGTGTGAGACCTTGAGTTCAATCCCCAGCACAGCACAAATAAAATCAAGAGCTTAATCCTTTACCAGAAGATATTGGAGAAAAAAACAGTGTTGGTCTCAAAAATAAATAAGGGTTTGGAGACTGCTAATTTTCTGTAACTGATTTCCTCAATGATGTTACATCCTTAAGACTGCTTCAAACTTTCTTTAAATATCATGATATTTTTGGTTTGAAGAACCACGTTTTTCAGTAGCAAGTTCTGTACATTTCTTACTTACCCTATTAATATATATATATATATATATATATATATTTTTTTTTTTTTTTTGTGGGTACTGGGGGTTGACCTCAGGACCTTGCGCGCCAGCAGGTGCCCATGCCGCTGAGCGATATCACCAGCCCTTTTTTCGTATGTGGGTACCAGGAGTCGAACTCAGGACCTCGCGCTTGCTGGGCAGGTGCTTATGCTGCCGAGCCATCTCACTAGCCCCAATCCTATTAATATTTGAGGGATGTTGGGAAGAGGCAGAAAAAGCATGAGTTTAAAAGAGTAAGTAATTGGAATTTTTAATGCAAGCTGAATGGCATGATTCGATATTACAGCGTAAATATTGCCTGATGTGTGTCCTATCATCTTTTAAGGTATTTATTATACTTTCCATATCCATTGTCTTTGGAAAGCAGGTTGAATCACAAAGAAAAATGTATAAGAAGAGTTTTTATATGAATACAGTTGCTTTTGCTTTTTCCCCATCCTGTTTCCTGTTGAATACCATAGAACAAAAACAAAGAGAATAACAACAAAAATTTAAAAGTCCAACAAAATGTTAAAAATCCATTATGTATTTTTCATGAAAGGAGAAGCCATATATAATCCACAGACTTTAAAGTACATCTTAAGGTAGTCAAAAGCACTTTAGATTATGCAGAAGTCATATAGAAAAAGCACACTGTTGGTGAAAATGTAAATTAGTATAGCCAGTATGGAAAACAATATGGATGTTCCTCAAAAAATTAGAAATGGAGCTACCGTGTAAGCCAGCAATCTCTATAACCAAAAGAAATGAAATAAGTACATTGAAGAGACATGTGCATTCCCATTTTTATTGCAGCATTATTTACAGTTCCAAGAAATGTAAACAAACTGTGTCCATCCATTGACGAATGAATCAAGAAAATGTAGTACATATACACAATAAAATACTATTCAGCCATAAGAACATGGGTAGACCTGGAGATTATTATATTAACTGAAATGAGCCAGGTACAGAAGGACAAATATCATAGGACCTCATTCATATATGGAAGCTAAACAAAGTTGATCTCAGGGAAACTGAGAGTAGAATGGT
Organism: Erethizon dorsatum; assembly: GCA_028451465.1. Taxonomy (NCBI): domain Eukaryota; kingdom Metazoa; phylum Chordata; class Mammalia; order Rodentia; family Erethizontidae; genus Erethizon; species Erethizon dorsatum. The sequence continues at coordinate 61,384,443 of CM051838.1, forward strand.
AGCTACCAGAGGCTGTGGAGAGTAGGGGGGAGAAACGAATGGAGAAAGGTTGATGGATGGGTGTTAAGTTTCAGGTAGTTAGGGGTTAGAAATTCTGATGTGCTATTCTGTAGTGGGATGACTATAGAAAAGAATAATGTACCATATATTTCAAAAAGCTAGAAAAAATAATTTACAAGTTTTCATCAATGGTAAATGTTTGAGAAGACTGATGTATTTGGCCTGATTTAAACATTATACAATATATACATGTATTAAAACCATGCTATCTCATTTTTATGAATTTTTATGTCTTTTATGCATCATTTAAAAATAGTTAATTTAAATCAAAAAAAGAGAGAAAGAAAGAGAAGACAGGATCAGAGAACCAAGGAAAGCTCATACAACAAAAAGGCAAATCTCTTCTATGTACTGAGAGCTACTAGAATTTAATAAAATAAAGACAAACAACCAAATAGAATAATCGGCAATGTATGTGAATGGATAGTTCAACAATACAAATACAAATGACTTTTGAAGATATTAAAGGTGATTCACCACTCAATAAAGGAAAATTAAAACTGTAATGAAATATTATTTTTACATATCATATTAGCCTAAATTCATAATTTAATAACTCACTTTCTTGACAAAGATGTAGAGAAAATCACTGTCTAATAATTTGCATTTAAAAGTATGTTGGGGGCCGGTGAGATGGCTCAGTGGCTTAAGCGCCTGCCTTGCAAGCGCGAGGGCCCGAGTTCAACTCCCGGATCCCACATACAGAAAAGGGGCCGGTGATATCGCTCAGTGGCACGGGTGCCTGTTGGCGCGTGAAGTCCTGAGGTCGACCCCCCGGTACCCACACACACACAAAAAAAAGTATGTTGGAAAAACCTCTATAAAAATTGTAAAATGTATTCAACTTTGAGCAATAATGCTTCCACAAGTTGTCCTTTAGTTTGGTTTGTATATGTATGGAATTGTGTCTGAGTAAGTTTAGTCACTGGAGCATTGTTTGTAATATTGGGAGACTGGATGCTATTGAAATGTCCATCAGTCATAGTGCCCTGAGTAATTATGGTCCACTCTCCAATGGAGTATTGTTAATGAGGGAGGTTTCTTTGTGCTGATTGGAGAGTTCCAAGATACACTGATAGTAAAAGAAACTAAACTGAAGAACAGAGTTTATGCTATGTTACCTTTTGTGTGAAACTGAAAGTGTAAGATCATATGCCTGAATTTGGATTTATATGATAAGGAAACTTTAAAAATATACACGAGGCTGGAGTGAGGCTGAATGGGTAGTGCTTGTCTATCATGCATGAGAACTTGGTTTCTGTCACTAGCACTGCAATACCAACCAACCAACCAAGCAAACAGAAAGCAAAATACCCACAAGAAACTAATAATAGAGGTTATATGTTTGGGAATGGGGTTGAAATTGGTTACAGAGATAAAAGGGAAACTTGTTATGTTTTACATTTTAATTTTTAACACTATAATTATATTACTCATTCAAAAATAAATTTAAACAATATTGAAAATATGGCACCTTTCCTCAAGCACTTATAACTTTTCAGGGACATGCTTTCTAATAACTTTTCAGGGAGATGCTTTATTGAATTAGTAAGTGGACAACATGTTCATGTTTTGTATTGTTAAAGTAGAAAAGGTAATTTATAAAACTATTACAATGTTAGCTCATTTTTGTAAGATGAAACATACTGTATATGTACATATATATAGGAAAAGTCGAAAGGCTGCACTCCAGAGTACTAGTTAGGATTATTTTGGGTAGGAGAAATTAGTGGGTTATTTTTGGTAGCTCAAGTGTAGTTTTTAATTAATATCTTTGAATGTGTTATTTATGTAATGTGAAAATTTTTCAAAAACTGTATTATATGATAATGTTTAGTAGAACACTTTATGAAGCAGTATTTTTTTTTATTTTAAAGAGAAGAAAAAACAAAACAAATCAAAAGAACAAATTTTCGGGCCGGTGAGATGGCTCAGCGGTTTAAGTGCCTGCCTTGCAAGCGCGAGGGCCCGAGTTCGACTCCCGGAACCCACATACGAAAAAGGGGCCGGTGATATCGCTCAGCGGCACGGGCGCCTGCTGGCGCGCGAGGTCCTGAGGTCGACCCCCCGGTACCCACAAAAAAAAAAAAAAAAAAGAACAAATTTTCAAAACAACATAATAGGAGGGTAACAATGGTTAATACATTACGTATTACTATCTTTAAGTTAGTTATTCAGGATACCAGACATTAGCATTCAATTGTCCAAACATTATTGGCACAAACCTTACTCTTCAATGAACTAAGTAAAATTGGTAGTGTATCTATCTTAACCATCTTATATACATATACAATTTTTTTTCCCTCTCCCTTCTTTCTTTTCCCCATTCCAGTCTCTCTTTCCTTTTGACCAGTTTCTTTTTGATTCATCATGTCTATTGTACATTTTGGATCTTATTTACTCTTTCAGTTTCTCATACTAGAGAGATAATACGATGCTTACACATGTGCTTCTGGTTTATTTCACTTATGAGTATTTTCTCGAGTTGCATCCATATACCTATAAAGGTCTCCAGTTTATCCTTCTTTATGGCTGAATAGTACTCCATTGTATAAAAATACCACATCTTCCTTATCCATTCCTCAGTTGATGGGCATTGGGGTTGTTTCCAAGATCTGGCTATTACAAATTGTGCTGCTATAAACATGGGTGCACATATATCGCTGTGGTACGATGTTTTTAATTCTTCTGGGAAGATGCCCAGAAGGGGAATAGCTGGGTCAAATGGGACCTCCAACCCTAGTTTTTTGAGGAATCTCCACACTGACTTCCACAGTGGCTGTACCAGTCGACACTCCCACCAACAGTGAAGAAGGGTTCCTTTTTCCCCACAGCCCCTCCAGCATTTGTTATTAGTTGATTTCTTTATAGTAGCCATTCTTTATGAAGCAGTATTTTAAAAGCTGTATTCCTCACAATGTGTAGGAAGAAGCTGTATTTATACTGAGACCCAGGACACACTAATTTAGTAGTATCGATGTATACGTGTGTAGAGCTGAAACAAACCTCACAAAACAATGTTTTATGCTTTCCACATATTTTTATTTTTAAGATGTCTACATCCAATTTTATTTTTAAGATGTCTACTTCCAATAAGTTGATTTTGTGAACCCTGATTTGACAAAAGAGAAGCTTTTTAAAATTTAATAAAAACTGATTTTTAAAATGGCAGTATGTTTTGTATGATTCGGAAGAGGAACAAATGTCCTGTAAATCCTTCATAGAAGAAGATGGCGTAGGGAAATCACTTGATAAAGAAATCCTAAAATGTGGGGTGTTCCAAAACCTGTTCTAAGGAAGGCAAGATCAATTTGACAGAAGCAAATCATTTAGCGAGGTTAATTACCTGAAAATTTAGGCAGAACATAGATTTTAGAGAGCCTTGACTGCCACGTTTAGGGTTTAGTGTTAGGATGGAAAATGCCATTCGGCTGAAGACTGGATAGGCAAGGGGTGCCTGTGAGCCAGGCGCATCCTACGTATAGTGGTGATACCACCAAACTCACTAAAATATTGGACACTGTCTGTTATTTTAATTGCTCAAAGAATTTAAGGAATTTATTGGCACATTTAAAAAACAGAAAAAATTAATTTTCACTTTACCTTGTTTCACAATGAACTTATATAGAGCTCTAACCAAATTATATTACAATAATGTTAAAATAATACCATGTTATCAAAACCATGAAAAAAAAAAGTAATGAAGATTTAAGAACAGTTAATAAGGCCAGCGAGATGGCTCAGTGGTGTACGTGCCTGCCTGGCAAGCGCGAGGGCCTGAGTTCAACTCCCAGAACCCACATACGAAAAAAGGGCCGGTGATATCGCTCAGCAGCACAGTGCCTCCTGGTGCGCGAGGTCCTGAGGTCGACCCCTGGCACCCACCAAAAAAAAAAAAAAAAAGTTAATAAAATACAAAGTACAGTCTCTTAAAGATCTATGTAAATTCTGTGTTGAGCTTGAAATTTATCTGTGAACTTGAAAATTGTTATAGAGACAGTTAACTAATTTTATGATTAGAAAGGAAGAAGGATTTTAATTTGTTTAAAGCAAACTTTTACTGCCAATAAGTTCTAAAAAAATTGCTGGGATTTTAAGTTATGATATCCTCAACAATGTGTCTGTAAATGTTTAGGAACAGTTTCACAGGTTGGCTTTTAGCACCTTTTAATAATAATATTAAAATGCAGTTTAGTATAGAATATTCTGCATCAGCATTTTTCTCTGTGTTCAATTTTTGCTGAACAGAATAGTAAAATTCTAGGACTCTAGATTTATGACCAAAATATTAATAAGTTAGCATTACATATATTAAAAAGTTTACACAAGTATAACAAAGGATCACACCTGTGACATTTACATTGTCTTAATTATATCTGAGGAATTTAATATTTAGCAATATTGTTGGAAGATCAAATGGAGTGAATTATTGTTAAAGTATTTTTTTAATTATTCATACTTTGCCATTTTGGGAAAAATCCACACTCTTTCTGATTATTTTATCTTGTAAATGGTATGTTCTAAGTTTCATGGAGGGTCAGTATCTTTTTATCATGTGTTATTTTTTAAATCTTGTACTTAGCCATTGAGAACATATTTGGTAGTCTAAAAATTATAGTGTAGTGTGTATTAGGATAGAGATATGTATAAAGAAGAAAAGTATCCACCAAGAAAAGAACATAGGGATTCTGATGCAAAATGTTAATTTTCCCTTTTAAAAAATTCTTTTTATTCGTATATGTGATACATAATGAATACATTCATCATGAGGAATTAGTACATAGGCATATTTCCCCTTTCCTTCCCCTCCCTCTTCCTTCCATCCCTAAATCCCCTCCCCATCTGCATAAGGTCTACCTCCCTGTTTCTATCTATCTTTAATTTTGCTCATTAAATTAGTTATACTTTGGATTTCGCAAGTAAGAGAAACCATGTAATATTTAACCTTCTGTGTCTGATTTCTTTCATTTAGCAATATGGTCTCAAAATGAATCCATTTTTCTGCAAATGACTCATTTATCCTTCTTTATGGCCTAGTGTTATTGTGTATTTATACCACCTTTATCCATTCATCTGTTGATGGACATCTGGGCCTTTTGGAAGATTTAGCTATTGTGAGTTGTACTACTGTAAATATGGGCATGTATGTATATTAGTATTGGTACTTCTGTCCCTCAGTCAGGAGAGAAGTGGTCGGTAGGATAGGAGCACACAGAGATAGCAGAGAGTGCGCAGAGTCCGTTGATAAAAAGTAGGAGTATGACAGAGAGAGAAGACGATACCTTTCCTGCCTCCATCCTGGACTGGTCTCTTCAGTCACATAACCTCTCTTGCTTGGTACATTTTCTTCCCTCTGCCCCTACAAAGTGCAGCTAAACAAAATCTCTGTTACGGTCATGTCTGGATGTCCCCGCAAAACCTCATGTGCTTATAGATGGGGCTTTTGGTAGTGACTGGATCATGCGTATGTGACACTGGATCATGGATACGAGGTACTAGATCAGTCCACTGAGTGGTTTAGCGTAGTTCTGGGTCTGAATGATGGATTTCCTGAAGAGAAAAGACCCATCCTGGGGGGAAAGACCCACCAACCAATAGACTCATATCCTGGATGGAATAAAAAGTGAAAGAAAGAGGTCTTGCTCCTTCCTACCTGCCTTGCCATGAGGTCTTTCTTGCCTGCCGTGCCCCTCTGCCATGCGGCCCTGCTGTGGAGCCAGCCAGTTTATGGACTGAAGCCTCTACAAACTGTGTTAACATTTCCTCCTTCAACTTGTGGGTGTTGGGTATTGTGTCTCAGCAGAGAGAAAGTAACCAAGACAATCTCTGAGGCGGAAAACCTCTGATGATGATGTGGTTTCCATTTTCATCGGAAACCCACTTATTTGATGTACAGAGTCATACACATTCCATAGAACTGTTTTCCTCTCAATTCTCATGGAGCCCTACCGTAGTTACAGCACTTACTTTATCCAGTCTGGTGTTACTGTTTCATGTGTCTGACATTCCTATCAGGCAGTAAGCTATTCAAGAGCAACAAAGACATTTGTATTCTTTTGTATCTGACAGAGTCTAACACATAGTAGTTAGTAAATATTTGATATTGTTTTTGAAAAAAGTAGACATTTCCTAAATACTTGATATATTTGAAAAATATAAACAAAAGGCTTTAATATTTTGTTGATAGAATAATGTAGAAATTTTAGCTTTTAAAGATTCCAAAGTGGAACATTGAAACTTTCCAAAGTGGTTTATGAATGAGATCACTTTGGAAATACAGTATATTTAGCTCAATTCTATTTGTATAATAATTCATTTTCTATATTATTATTTTCTTTTTTTATGCTTTTTATTAGAAATTATATGGGACTGGGAATGTAGCTTCATGGTAGAGCACTTGCCTAGCATGTGCATGACTCTCAATTTAGTCTCCAGTGCTAAAAATAAAGTTACTTTCCATTACAATAGAGTCATATTGCTCTTAGCAAACTTTATACATGTTTTTAAATACATAGAAAATATTGCTGGTGCAGTCTGTGTGTGTGTGTGTCTTTTTGTGTGCATGTGCACATGTACACACTGGAGGTAGAACCCAAGGTTTTCACTGAGACTTGGCATGTGCTGTACCTCTGAAGTACATCTCTGACCTGCTGGTGCAATCTTACTCAGCTTATCTGTATTTTAGACTACTGCAAACTATGTTTAATTGGTTTCATAAAATTTATTTGACACCTTGTTTAGATTTCTCCTGGTAGTAAAATGGTGAAGCAATCTTATATAATATTTAATATTTCTTACTTGTGAAAATCTTTCTTGTATTGACCTATTTCAAAAGCGAAAATGATATACAAGAACAAGTACTGTTGCTTTCACTTTTTAAAAGAACTGTTGATCCCTTTTATCATGTTAAGTAAATTAATGTTCACCTTCTGCTCCGTAGTCCTTGAAGGGAGCAATTTAATTGTACCACAAAAGACTTGTCCCATATTCTACTTTACAAAGACTGAATATGCATGCTAAGATTTTTAATGACATTGAAATAATAGGATTTAAGTTAGAAAGACCAAGGACATTAAAAAGATATCTGCAAGTGATTTTTTTAAATTGGAAAGCCTCATTCATATGTATTTATAAGCCTTAGAGAAAATGAAACTTTATATTCTTCCTTCTGTCATTTATATAATAAGTTATATATATTAAAACTTACCCCCAAAAGATAATTTTAACAGAGATACTGTTTTAGGCAGCTTTCTATCACTCTGACAAAATACTTAGAAAAAAAGCTTCAAGGAAGAAATGTTTATTTCCTGAAATGGCTCACCAATTCAGAGGTTTCAGTTCATGGTCAGTAGGCTCTGTTGCTTTCAGGCTTGTGGTATGGCAGAAACATCATGGTAAAAGGGTGTGCTGCAGGAAAACTGCATGCCTCATGGAAGCCAGGAAAGGGGGGAGGGTGGATAGGAACAAGACATACCCTTCCAGGATATGCCCCCAGTCACCTATTTCTGCTGATATTTCTGCCACCTACCAGTAAATGATATCAAGTTGTGAATCCATCAATAGATTAATCCATTGTTGAGGTCAGAGCTCTCACAATCCAGGCACTTCCTGAAAGTCCCCCTTCTGAGTATTGCTGCTTTGGGTACAAAGGGGGCATTACAGATCAAACATAACAAATATGCATAGAGAGAAATTATAATCTTCTACACCCTGTTGAATCTTCACTGGTTGTTAAATTAATGGGACATAAAATCAAGATCAGCCAGTATCAGTATTTTTTTCTAGTATATCTATTCCATCCAAGTACTAACCAGGCCCGGCCCTGCTTAGCTTCCGAGATCAGAGGAGATTGGACACATTCAGGGTGGTGTGGCCATAGATTCTAGTACAACTCTTAGTAATAAAACTCTCATATTCAAACTATAGGACTCAATTGTTTTATGTTCTTACTATTAGGGATGTTTCTTAATGATGTCTTTAAGAGATATGATTCCCCCAATACTTTCTAGTAATGGCTGCATCATCTTTTAAATAATAAACTTCTATTCTCTTTTTAAGCCCTAGAATCACTTCACTTGGAGGCCGTAGAATCTTTTTTTTTTTTTTTTAATGTGGGTACCTGGAGTCGACCTCAGCACCTAGTGCTTGCAGCAGGCGCTTGTGCTGCTGAGCAATATCACCAGCCCTTTTTTTTTCCTTTATGTGGGTTCCAGGAGTCGAACTCAGGACCTCGCACTTGCCAGGCAGGCACTTATGCCACTGAGCCATCTCACCAGCCCCATAGAATCATTTTTTAAATATCCACAATATTGGGTTTTGAGATAGTCAATAACATTTTCTGAATCTTCTCTCAAAATAACTTTCGAAAGACTCCTCCAGTTCTATTTAAATCTTGAATGTAGGTTTCTGGAATGTTATCAATGTTCATATGAAATAAAAAGGTGAAAGTTTTCTAGAAATCCAGCAGGTGTTTAGCATATCTCTATCTTTTCAGTTAGCATCCAACAAATATATAATTTTACCTATTGTATAAAAGAAAGTATATTAGTTACTTAAGATACAGTGATGACAATCCTTGTCCCAAAAGAAAGACAATCCTTGTCCCAAAATAAATTAGAGTCTGGTTTAGAAGATACATAGGTCAATAAGAATTATGACTGAGGTGATAAGCTTCACTCTAGAGGAATTTTATGGTAGTTGAGTGTATATGAGAAGGGTATGTTACTTTTAACAGTTTCAGGATGTCTTCCAAGAGGAGGTGTTAGTGGGTCAAGTAGTACACGTTGACCAGGTGTGTACTACTGAACAGGTGGACAGAGCACACTGTTTCAGGCAGATGAGCTACATCTGATCCTGGGGTGAAAAATTATGTTTTGCATTTAAACAACTATCAGGATTCCAGTTGATACACCAGGATGCAGGCATACATTAGTGATGAGGAGACGTGAGGGAGGTGTGGCAGGTACAATAATACCCCCTATAGATCTACATCCTAATCCCCAAAACTTGTGAATATGTTTTATTACATAGTAAAAGGAACTTAGCAGATGTAATTATGTTAAGGATCTTTAGATGGGGAGATTATCCTGGATTACTCAAGAGAACTCATCGTTATATCCTTAAATGGGAAAGAAGGGGAAAGGAGAGTTAGACTCACACAAGGAGATGAAACTACGGAAGTAGGAGTTGAAGCCTTGTGGCCAAGAAGATCCAAGAAAGGAAGGCAGCCTCTAGAAGCTGGAGAGGTAAGGGTTGGACTCTCCCCCTGGGACCTCCAAAAGGAAAAGAGCTGTGCTGAACCCTTACTTTAGACCCAGGAGACTCATTTTGAATCTCTGACCTCCAGAACTGTAAGATAATAAATTTGTGCTGCGTTAACCCACTGCATTTATGATAATTTGTTATAGCAGCAATAGAAATCTGATGCAGGAAGTGAAATTGGAAAAGTTAAAAGGTGCCGAGTCCTGTTATTTCATTCTAACAGTCTTGATCTTTGTCTCGAGGCAGTAAGAATCTTTGGATTTATGTTTAGTTTGGGTGTTTTTAACACTTTTAAATAGATGTGTTTTGTAAGCAGATGTATATACATATCTGGAATTTAGGAGCAGTGTCAGGGCCCTAGTTACAGACCTGTGCCAACAATATGTAGAGGCCATGACTAAAGGCTTGGAGTTGATAGGAAATACATATCACAGAAGAGTGCCTTAGATAGATAGCCTAAGGATAGAGAGGGTAGGACTCAGTGGTCTGTCCCCCAGCCCCTCTTCCCCACTTAGGTCAATGTCTTTGTTCACTTGAGATCTTATCACTTTATACCTGTATTCCTGACAACTCATTTACCTTTCTTTCTTTTAGGGTTTTAGAGTAAACCTTCTAAATTTTATTGTGTTAGGTTGCTGTTTAAAGAACTTGTGGTAATTCCTTTGCCTTTTCGAATCAGTGCAGGTTTCTTCATCTATTCAGGATTTCCATGATTTGATATTTGCTACTTTACCCAACTTAGTTCCTCTTCCTTGCCTCTTTTTCTCCTTTTCCATTAGCTATCCTGTAAGAATGCATATTGAAAAATTTAGAACCTCTAATTCAACACGTACAAGTGCAAACTCATTGTGTTGAAGCACTCCTCCATTTTCCCCTTGGCTCTGTTTCTCCATTTTGGTCTTTGTTAACACTATCCATTTCACCAGCTATAAAATATGTTTCGAACGGTCATGTAATTCTTATTTTCCTTTATCTTTCTCACAGAATGAATCCTGAATTCCTGCAACTTGTACCTCATACAGCACTTTCAAGGCTATTCCTTTATATCCTTTCTGCTGCTATCTTAGCGGAGATCTTCATTGATATGTGAAGAATCACCTGTTTTCTCATTCTGGCCAGTCTTTGCCCCTCTGCCATTTTTAGATGTTTGGAACATCTAAAGTGATAACTGATCATATCACTTTAATACTGAAAATACTGTAATGAATCTACATTTCCTATTGGTTAGGTTGAAACATTCTCATGTATAAGGGTCCTTTGTGATGTAACTCCTTTTAGCTTTTCCAGTTGTCTCACCTATCAGTCCTTCACCTGTCTGAAGTTTGCAGTTTACCAAAGTCCTTTTGACTTCTTAAAATGTGGTTAGCTATTTCATACCTTTCTGTCTTTACAATGTTGGTCTCTTTTCCTGAAATATATTTTGAGCATCAGTGCCTGCTTAAAGTCTCTCTTAACTCTACCTTTCAAATTAGTCCCTCTTTATGTAGAATTCTATCACTTATTGTGTAATATTGAAATTATTTTATTTTTTATATACTTCTAGTTGCAGATCTGAAGTCAAGGACAAAGTCCATCTTTGTCTTTCTTAAGCCTGGTTTAATGACGGTACACAAAAGGTGCTCAATAAATGTAAGTTGAAACATAGTTTTAAAAACATTAAATGATATTATTCACATACGCAATTGTATATAAGAAGTCAAAATATCTAAGCATTAATAGGATTTTATAATTAATGAGACAGAGATTTTAGCCTGGTCCTTATTCAGTGGGATGAGTAGTACCTACATTCTAGTAGCCATACTGAAGAAAGAGCCAGTGAAACTAGAAAAGACCCAGACTGGGGAAATTATTGAGATCACTAATTTTGAGGTATTATGCAACTACCAGTAGTTAGGGAAACAATTATTTTTCTATAGTTTAGTGATTTCTTGCATATGTCATCCTTTCAGGGCTTCTTTATATTATTCCCAACTAACATAGATTTTGCAGGTCAAAGTATTTCCCTAGGTATTTGTATTATCCTAAGTCAAGCCCAACTTGATTAATGGCAAGTTGCATTTTCCTTTTTAACTCTTGGAAATCCTAATTTGAGGTTATAGACAAAGTGATGTTCTTTCCTGTAAGACTGATGCAAATACATGGACGATGTATTATAATTCATTGTCGATGGCAATTAAAATACCAAAAGTCATTTTTAGTTCATAATTGAATATTAGTAATATGTTTTAGTTTACTTCCATTGCATAATAATTGTAGTATTTAAACATAGAAAAATTAGTAATATGAATTTATGGGATAATTGATTTATACATACTTTGCTTCACTGCAACAAAGAATTTGGAGAACCTTCAAAGATATGCTTAATAAAACAGGCTAAAAATGAGGGGATGATGAAATTGTAGTGAAGAGTAAAAAGCGTAATTACAGTTTTAATGAGCATATAAGCATTTATGATAGAGAAATGTTTGCCAGAGGTTTCTCTAAAGTGGACATAGGCCAGAAATTAAGTTCTGAGTGGGTAAGCAACAAAAATGGGGAGAGCTTCTCAGAACAGCTGTGCATAGGTTGAGATCTAAGGAAAAGGTTCTATTAGTCTTTATTCAGGAGACCAGCCTTTATTTGTAAACATTTATATGAAATACAAGTCAGACATTACTCTGAGTGCTTTATTTAGTTAATTCTCATAAAAATCCTGTGAGGTAGGTATTACTGTTTTCCCAGTTTTATAGATGAGGAAACTGAAACACAGAGTTCAATGTTTTGCTCATGACCGCATAGGTATTATTAGGTGGCAGAGCTTGGATTCTGACCAGAGCAGTTTGCATCTTTGGTCTTAAACACCATTTGATGTTGCCTCTCCAAGTGGTATAGTGCTCACAGTTCATGCTATATGGCCCTTTTCTTTGTATAGGTATCAATGATGCTAACCTATTAAATTGTGTTAATTTAGGAAATATAAGTACTTCCTTACTTTATTTAATACTGTATCTCACTATGGTGTACCTTCTAGAGTAGTGATTTTGAAATTTTAAGTTCTGGGGAGTAAGGTCCACATCACCTAGGAACTTGTAAGAAATGCAAATTTCCTGGCTCCACTACTGATCTGTGGGGGTGGGGCCCAGTTGTTTGTGTTTTAACAAGTCCTTCTCCCCTGGGTGATTCTGATGCTCCCTAAGTTTTGAGAATCAACGATGTACACTAATATAGGTAGAAAGAAAAAAGCTAACCCAAACTTGTAAGTTCTCTTCATTACTTTATCTCTGTAATTTGGGCTAGGACAGTTTAGTAGGAACTTGGATTAAAAATACATACATCTGTTAGGTAAATGGTGACAGCCCAGTAAAAGAACACAATTATCAGTCTGAATTTAGGGTTCTGGGCTGGACCTCCGGGAGTAACTCCAAAGGAGAGTCCCAGTCAAGTTTATTGAGTTGAGTTTTTTATGGATAAGGTTGGTGAGTTAGTGGGATGAGCTTAGGTGGGGTGAGGTGAAGGGGCGTATGAGATTAGGGGATCCAGAATGGCTAATTACTGCCCATTGCAAGGCTAATGTTCTGTGTGGGTGCATTGAGATCTAGCAGGTGGGGCAGGTGTGCCTAGCAGAGCAGGCATTGTCCCCCAGGCTCAGGAGGTTGGAAAAAGGAACTCATGCAGTTGGGGGTGGGGAGCAGATGAGGGTCAGATCTATCATATTCTACCCTTGGAAAAAAGAGAAAGAAAATCACATTCATCAGGGAATACACTAATAATGATTTGAGATATAAACAACTGCCTCTTTAAACTTTAATAATCTCAAAACCTTCTAATAATCAAGAATCAGTGAAGCAGAGATACCTATTTTATGGCTTTTTGGAAAAAGTGATGTTCCAAATTGATTTTCACAGTCTCATCAGAATTTGAAGGAGAGGCATCTAAAGTAGTATTCTGCATGAACAGTAGTTTTTTGTACTGCCTTTATGAGCTGTATAGTCACTGTGCTCATTCTGAGGTGATTATGAAATAGGAAATGGTAGTTTATTTATGTAACTAAAAATTTAAAATTTTAGCCAATGTTTGGTGTGTCATTAGATTGATGAAGAAAGCGGAACTGTGAATATTGTATCTTCAGAGACGTGCCCTTGACTCCTGGGCAATGAAAGATACCCCATCACATGCTAACTTTCTTTTTCAAAATTTCACAGTTTCTGTAATTACCCATTTACAGATATGAGCCTATTTAAGACTCATCTCATCATTCATAAAATGGTGGTAACCTTACCTCATTAGTCCCATTATCTTAAATGAAGTAACACTTGCATAGCATGGATATTTGTTGTTTCTGTGGTTGTTTAATACTTCCACTAATATATCAATACACTAATACCACTATAGAGTACAACTCGTGATGGCAAGGATGGCGCAGATTTGGTGTCATTGTGTTCCTTAGCACTTAAGTATTCAGTAAATATTTCTTGAATGAATGAATTAGTGAGCTGAATGATTCTTATCTTCATGAGATGCTGTGGTGATGTGGAAGTGTGTACAGGGCCGAGAACAATTTTAGGGATAATCAAACATTACAAGTAGCATTTGTGGGGAAGGACTTACTAACACAGATTTACAAAACAGATAGCATCTCTGGTCAATATTTATACTTAGATCATGACATACTACTTTACTTACCCCTTTCTTGCTTCCTTAAAACCCCTTTTCTCTTACTTTACTGTCTGCCTTCTAAAAATGGTGCTTTTGGTCTAAACCAAGTTGAAATTAATTATATTTCAAAATTGGATTGATTTTTGCAGAGACCTAGACAGGAGATTCATACTGTTCTTCTAGGTCTACACTGCAGTAAATTAACTACTGTCATCTTTTGACAGTGAAGTTTTTGATGTGGCAGTCGTTCTTAACAGTTTCATCAGCATATCAAGCAGATGAGTGGTGTTTCTTAGCCATATGGAACTCCTAAATTGAGAGCAAAGGGAATACTGGAGTTACTCATCTGAAATCTGTCACTAAAATTTGACTTGGTGCACTTTAGAATTTTAATAGAAGATTAACATTTGCAGAAGCAAGAGAAAAATGGTGGTTTAAAAGTCTCCTGTTTCCAAGTGCTTCTAGATCACTAAAATGGGCTATTTAATCTTTCTTTGAAAAGAGGGTTGAATTGTGAGAGAACTTGAAAAACCTACTTAAGGCTAATTAACATACATATACACCTGCACTCACTTGCTGATCCCTTCTTAGCTCTAACACCCCTTCCCTTCCTGGCCTTTCCCCCCTCTTTCCCTCCCTCCCTTCTTCCTTCCTCTCTCTCCCTTTCTCTGTCTCTTTTATGCAAACAAGAAGTATTTATTGAGCATCTGCAGTACAGTGCAGTGCTGGCAATGCAGTGAAAGGCAAAGCAGACATGGTTGTCTGTTCTTGAAATATGTATACTGGACATAACTTTTCAAAAAGATTCTCCTAGGCCAAGGAGTCATACCAGTACTTTTCTGTCCTCTTCTTTGTTTGCCTTACTTTCTGAATACTTTTCCATGTGAAAAATCCCTAAAAGGCTTTTTAGAGCCCTGTGTCATACTTTTCTTTGTTACTAGTTAAAGTTAGTAGAGGCAAAGGAATATAGAAAATGGAATTGAGAATATGCTTACCAAATTTATATAAACTACTCAAGTTAATAATTTAGAAGATGGAAGTATAAAAATTGGATACAATGTTCCACTAAAACGAAACCATTATATATACAATTGTTAATGTTCTTACAGACTAAATAAAAAAATGAAAACCCTGAACTAACCACTTTGATAATATAGAAGAAAATTATCTGGAAGCTGAAATCATTCTTGTCCCCAGACATAAATAAATGCCAGATGGTAATTATTTCTGTAAATTCTACATAGTTGGATTTCATTATTATTCTCATATCTTTTTATTATATTTATAAAAAGCAAACATGGCAAATTATTATTCTTCTGCTCTATCAGTGGTATAAAGCAGCAATTTAGTGTCTATCTCTCTCTCCTTCCCTCCCTCCCTCTCTTTCTCCCTTTATCTCTCTCTCTCTCTCTCTCTCTCTCTCTCTCATGGGCGTCAAATCCAGAGCCTTGTACATGCTAAGTGATCCACCACTGGGCCACATGTCCAGTCCCAGCCTCTGTTTTGTGTGAGTGTGTTTTATTTTGTTGTTTGTTTGGTTTTTGAGACAAGGTTTCACTTGTTGCCCAGGTGGGTATCCAACTGCTGCATTCAAGCAGTTCTCTTCCTTCAGTGTCCCTAATACCTGGGTCCATGCCACTATACCCAGCTAGTTTTCATTTTTCAATAAGTTTTTAGCAAAATTAAAAAAGACAGCAGGTGTGGTGGTGCATGCCTGTAATACCAGCACTCTAGGAGGCTGAGGCAGGAGGATGGGAAATTTAAGCCCAACTTGAGCAATTTAACAAGACCCTTTGTCAATTTTTTTTTAAGTGCTGGGAATGTAGGTCAGTGTGAAGGCCCTGTGTTCAATCTCCCATACAGAGGGCGAAAAATAAAAGATAAAAACAAGGTGTTACCTTCACAGTAAATGGTAATATAAATTATCCTATGCTTTGACCTCTTAATGTTACTACCAGGAATCACTCAGAAGGAAATAAGCTTCAAATAAAAAAGCTGTATGCCCAAAGGCACTCATTATGTTGTTACTTATTACAAGGAAAAATCATAACTAGTGATTAAGAAAAAGAGAATATGGGTGAATATGAAGGTATACTGTATATGAAGGTATATATGCTGCTGTTCTGCCATTCTCTCTGGATTCCTTTATCTAGAGCACAAATATTGCCAAACTCTATTCTTCAGTAAAATTTAAGTTCAGTTGCGTTATATTACAAATAAGTAAAATAATTAAAAATATTAAATTTTAAGCAAATATTTTATCTTTTATTTCAGTGGTCATTCAGAAATGCATTGTTCAATTTCCATGTGTTTGTATAATTTCTATAGATTCTCTTGCTGTTGATTTGTAGTTTCATTCCTTTATGATCTGATAAGATGCATGTAATTATTTTTGTCTTTGTGAAGACTTACTTTATGGCCTAAAGCTGTGATGGCGAACCTTTTAGAGCTTTCAATAACAGACAGCCAACACATGCCATAGGTTCACCACCACTGGCCTAAAATATGATCTGTTTTGGAAAAAGTTCCAAAGAATGAAAGAATGTAATTTTGCTATTATTGGATGGAATATTCTGTAGATGTCAAAGTCCATTTGACATTTGATCTGTAGTGCACTTCAGTGCTGATTTTGTTTTCTTTTTTTGAGACAGAGTCTCGCTATATAGTTCAGGATGACCTTGAACTCACTGTGTAGCCCAGGCTGGCCTCAGATTTGCATGATCCTTCTGCCTCAGCCTCCTAAGTGCTGGGATTACTGCCATGTGCAGCCACCATGCCTGGTTTAGTGCTGATGTTTTCATGGTTGATTTTTTTAATTTCTTCTTTGGTCTGGATGACTTACCTATTTGTGATTTTGGGGTATTGAAGTTACTCACTACTATTGTATTGGGGCTTATCTTTCCCTTTATAACATTTTGTGAAATTGGGTGCACCAAAATTTGCATATTTATTTACAATCAATACATCTTTTTGGTAGATTTTTCCCTTCTTTTTCTCTTCTGACTAATTTTGGCTTGAAATCTGCTTTGATAATATGGACACAGTTGCTCCTGCTTGCTTGCTGATTTCATTTGCATGGAATATCATTTTCCATCCTTTCACTTTCAGTCTATCTACAGTATGTCTTTGCCAATAAGGTGACTTTCTCACAAGCACAAAGAGTTTTAGGTCTTGTTTTTTAATCTAATCTGCCAGCCTTTGGCTTTCTGCTGGAGAATTAAGACCCTTTATATTCAGATCATTTTATTTTTGAAAGGTATGTACTAATTCCTGTAATTTTGTTATTTTTCTAATACTACATTTAATTCTTTTCTAGTACACATTTGCCTACTTGCTCTTTGTCTTGTGTGTGCAGGATCTCAGCATCTTCTGTAATGCAGTCTTAGTGGTCATGAACTCCTTTAGTGTATGCTTATATTGGCAGGTTTTTATATCTCCTTCATTTGTAAAAGATAGCTCTGCTGGATATAGTAATCTGTGTTGGCAGTTATTTTCTTTCCAGGCCTGAAATGCATTGTTCTCTCTCCTCCTGCCCTTTAGAGTTTCTGCTGGTAAATCTGCTGTTATTTGGATGAATTTGTCTTTATAAGTGACTAGACATTTCTCCCTTGCAGCTTTCAGTATTCTTTCCTTGTTCTATATTCTTGGCATTTTGTTGCAATATCAGGTGTAGAGGTTCTCTTCTGGTCACAACTTTTTGGGGCTTTAAATGCCTCTTGTACCTGGAATTCCATAACTCTCTCAAGATTAGGGAAATTTTTGGCTATTATTTCATGGAGTAGATTTTCTTTGCTTTTAGTCAGTACCTTGGTGACCTCTTCTATCCTTAGAATTCATAATTTTTGTTGTTTAATTATGTCCCAGAGGTCTTGAATGTTTTGTTCATAATTTCTTATTTTTTATTTATGGATGTCTAAATGTGATAATTTATTAAGCTTGTCAAGCCCTAAAATTCTTCTTGTGTTTGATCTAGTGTGGTGAGGCGTTCCACTGAAGTTTTTACCTGACTCATTGAGCTTTTCATTTCCAAGATTTCTTTGTTTCTCTGAAGAATCCCTATCTCTGTACTGAATTGCCCTTTCATATCCTGCATTGTCTTCCTTATTCATTCAGTTATATGTTGTACCTTTTTGAGTTCATTGATCATTTTTATAATCATTCTTTTGAATTCTTTGTCTGATACTTCATGCTTTTCAATATCATTGGAATCAGTTGCTGTGGAATTACTAACTTTTGGAGGAGTCATGTGTTTTGTTTTGTTTTTTTTTTTTTAATAATTTCTGTGTTGAAATTTGTGCATCTGTTGGTATGGGAATCACATTGTTGTGTGAGGGACTTCTTAGGGAGCAGCTTTCTTTCGAAGATGATCCCTGGGATATCAGTCTGTTGTTTAGTGGTGAGTTCCAAGTGAATTTTGTTGTGTAGTTTCCCATTGGCTTGTCTGTGATTAGTGGGAGTTGAGACATTTACTGTGTCGGAGCCTGAGTGACATGATGTTCCTGTAAATTCCACAACTGTTGGGTTCTACTGCTAGTTAAACAGGTACAGGGTGGACTCTGCAGATATTTCTATAATTTTGTTAGCGAAGTGTGTTCTGAAAGGTTATGGATATGACCTGTGCTAGGGTCATTCTTAAGTGTGGTGTTTCCATTCATAGGTGTGGGGTCATTCTTAGTTGTATTGTTTTTCTCAGGTGTTGCTTTGGGGATACATGTCTAGAAATGGGACTTCAGTCTCCATTCAACCATACCTGTTAGGGCCCAGTTCATTCACTGAGGGCTTTTCTGTTGTGTAGGTTGCAGTATCTGCCAAGGTTTGAGCAGGACTAGGTCATCGCTGAATAAGGTGCAGTTTCTTTCAGCTGGGCTGAGGGTGTAGCTTGGCAGCAAAGGACTTGGTGTGCTTGTAGTGTTGGGCTGGATCTCCAACAATGCTCAGAAGGAAAATAAACAACAGTAACAACCCCTACATAAAAACGAACCAGATCTAGCAATACAGCAAAAATTATATCAGAAAACCATAACCAGAACACCAGTAACAATGCAAAAAGAGACAAAGATACTGTATAATACACTGAGAAGATAAAAATTAATAAAACAAAGCAAAAGATAGCAGAAATAAACTAAAAAGGGAAAAAGAAGAAATATTTTACAAAAAAAAATGGGAAAGAACAGAAAGCAAGGTAAAATCCAATTAAAGAAGCAGAGAGGAAAATAGAACAATAAAGTGAGTTAAAAGTATGGGAAAATAGTGATAAAAATAAAATAAGAAGTAGAGAAGATAGAAGATAGGGTAGATGGAGGAAAAGAGGAAAGAAAAAGGAAAGAACAAAAATAAAACTCAGCAACAGAAAGAAGTGACAAAGAGAAAGAAGAGTCAAAAATTCTTCCTGGCTAAAGAGTTCAGTTTGGAGAAGCAGAGTACACCGGGTACGGAATAGATAATGAGAAGCTGCTGCAGACTGTTTTGCTTTTGCTTACTCTCACTTTGTCTCCGACTGGTTAGGGCAGTTTATAAGCTACAGCACCTGTTTCTTGCTGGACAGGTTGAGGAAATGTGGACTGTGCCCAGTGTGTAGTTCCTGGGAAGGGGTTTTGTACGATACTGTAGTACAGCAGACTTCAGGATATGCCATTCATACAAATGCAAATCAGCATACATATTTTTAGACACTGATAAACTTATAAGTGTTGTTGTCTAGATATACATATACTAAATAATGGATACATTAAAGAAAAATATATGGAATAATACAATGAAAAGTAAGATGCATCAGATCTTTTAAAAAGCATAAAAGAATTGAATTCTTTACTGAATATGTAATATGTATGTTAATATGTATTGCTTATTTTTATTCCAATGTCATTTTGAACAATCTTTTTAACAAAAGTTAGAAAAATGTATTGTTTAAACCAAGTTAAGATTTGATACTTCAAAGCACACTAAAGACAATATCAAAGAACCATAAGTTTATTTAAGTCAGCATGGCCACATCTCAGCTAAGAAAACAGGAGGAATAATGTTCAATAAACCTTTCAGTGTGGGCAGTCTTTCAGTAAAAATTTTAAGTTATAGGGTCCTAGCTATTGAATTCCTCATACCAGCTACATCAAGAGTTAGAGAGCAGACTGACTAGAAAAACTGACATACATCTATGATTAATTATGTTTTGGCATAGCTGAATTAATTCTTTTTGATGTAAGAAGTTTATTGTACGAAAAATGTTTATGTTTATCCCCAAATGAATCCAGTCATACCCAAGACACACACACACACACACACAAATGCCACTTTTCAATTATACATCTGTATTTCTTTAATAAAACAATAAGGCATACAATCATAGCGAAGACATCACCCACATGGTATGTTATCAACATGCTGTCTAGAATCCCACATTTAAAAACATTAGGTAAGAACATTCACAGGACCTGCTGTGAACAGCAAGATATGGTGATTTTATAACAGTAAAACCCTTGTCATGCAGTACTTTCTGTAACCAAACATCTGAAAACCTACACCATTACTTTGCTCACACTATTTTACCATTGTATGCAACAAGCAAAAAAAAAAAAAAAAAAAAAAAAAAAAAAAAAAAAGCAGCTTTTTAACATATTGTAATTTTGAAATGCAGGGAAAAATACAAAATGAAAACCATTGTGTGGATAAAATGGCCTATGACATCTCAGCAGAGCATTATCTTTTTTTTAACATTAGTACGGAGATTTTCTATCACAAGTTCTTCAGTTTTTATGTCTTTTCCTAAATGTGAGTGCTATGGATAAAATACAAATGTAGAAAATAACAGCAGCATGATTTGTCAAAGTTAATCCCTATAATTTAGAAAGAAAAAATAGATATTAACAGAATAAATGCTTTCTAAACTGTACTAAATTTTTAAAAATATTGTCTTAATGCAGTGAAGGTGCCTGAGAGCCAATTCAAAGCCGTGTCCCCTTCCCCCACTGCCCCTGCCACCTTTCAACAGAATCCAGAAATGACCATCTTGTAGACTTGAGACCTTTTTAAAAAAGTTTCCTGTTGGTTTTGGGTTTTCTTGGTGAAGAGCAGAATTTCAAGTGATGCAGTCAGTTGGGTAATTGAAAACGAGGCCTCCCTGGGCTTCCCTGTCAGCTGGTTTAGGAACAGCTGCAGCCCCTGCCCTCTGAAAATGTAGCTGCAGGGCACATGGTCATCACCTCCACATACACCAGCTGGCAACCTTTGGTCTCTTCCACCAGATGAAAACTTCTAGGTCTGAGTTCTTAGATTGTGAAGCTTCTGCTCCTGAAGACCTTGGGCACCTAAAAGGTCATCACAGAACCTCTGGAAAGTGAACTCCTAAAATGCATGTTCAGGGGAAGGTGAGCTTGTCCCTGGTCTCAGCGCTGCTTGCACTGGCCTCATTTCTCAGGCTCTTTTCATCCACAGCATCAAAATCTGAGGTGTCCATGGGGTGACTGATGGTGAGAACACAGGGGCTTGCTGCTTGTGGATGTCACTGCAGAAGTTGATGGCATTGAAGAACTGGTAGGCCCTCAGGTTGCGGGCTCCATCCCTTACCAGGTGACAATAGGCAGAGCAGCACAGTTTGGTGGTGAGGCCCTGGCCTCAGTGCTCAGCTTTACCTGGTGTGAACCCTCTTGGGTACCCAAGGGAGATTTTCACAGGTGAGGTCCCCAGGTTAAAGAACAAGTATGTGCAAAACATCAGCAACAACAGCAGGCAGAGTGGAGCAGAGCAGAGCGCAAGAGCCACCTGCGTCTTTTTTGTATAATTTTTATACAGGTTGTTATCACCTATTTACATTCTTACATGCTAGCCTCATTGGTGCACACGTGGTTGTCCTCTGCTAAGTCATGGTTCTGTAATTATGCCCCATTGTGCACCTGCACTGACAATGGGGTTGTGTCCTCAGGGATGTCCGGAAGTGTCCTTACATGCCCCGAGCTTTACTCAGTCTGCGCAGTTCCCCACACCTGGACCAGAATGTGGAGTGTGTTCTCCCAGTTTATTACCTTCAGCTGGGTTTCTGTGGGGGTAGGAGCCAAAAAGGGTAGCTGTCCCACCTGCATCTCAAAGAGAATCATGTGAAAGCTGTACCAGTCACAAAGTACCCTTTGTGCGTGAGCACCTCCAGCATGATAAAATTTGGAGTTCCAACCACAGAATGCCAGGCACCTCTGGTTCTGTTTCTGTGCTCTCTCCTCCACGGTTTTCCCCTGTTCCCACATCTACAGTTAGACAGGTCATCCCAGAGGTCACCAGGCTCCATGCTGTCCTCACTGATGTGGTTCCCGACACCTTCCTGGAAGGATTTGGAACTGTGAGTCCACCTGAATCCAGTGCAGATGCCAAAAAAAAAAAACAAAAACAAAAACAAAAAAACCTATCAGTTTGATGTGACCATCCAGATCTATTGCGGTGTTGTCAGGCTTGTTGTCTCGGTAGATGAAACCTATCTTGGGGACACTCTCCGTGGCCAGAGTCAATTCTGTGATGTGGAAGCAGGCCAAGTGCTTGTGGATCATGGGGATCAGCAGGATGTCATCCTTTCCCTTTCTCCTGTATAGTTACAAGCAGTCTTCCTCTTTGAAGTAGTAGTGGAGTTTGCCCATCTCCACCAGGATGTCCCTTGGCCTTGACATGGCTTCCTGGTTGTGGCTCAGCACATCTTTTTTCTCAGGGGCTTTATCGTGTACAAGGTGTACATGATCACTGTGCAGGCCAGGCAGTGGCATAGCTAGCAGAGGAGAGAGAGGTGATCTATCCCAGGCATCACATTTTTGGGGTCATGTTATTGTCCAAAAAGAAAATTATATTGTAACAGTTTATTCCAGTTTAACATGGGGAAGATATGTTAGAGGGCAGCAAATTGAAGGACTGCCCCAAGTGGCACGAATTCTGGCTATGCCAGTGAGGCCAGGCACACTTCTTGATTCCCAGGATTTTGATTTTTCACAGCCAAAGATGTGTCCATCTACCCTCTTGAGCCTGTTGTAATTAGACCCCTTCTGGTAGATAATCTTCCTCACCTGCTCCTGCTCAGCCTCAGAGTCCAGCCTTGACCATTTCTTGTTCCAGATGCAACCTTCGACTGACCTTCTGCTGGTAGCTTTTGATGACATTTTTCGTGTGATGCTCCATGAAGAACTTGAAAGTAGCTCCAGATGCTGGATCCTCTTTCCTTTCTGTTGTTCTTGGGATGCGACCTGGAGAGGTCTGGATAGGCTTTTTATCCTTGCTGTCCTTTGTCGCCCTTGACATTCTTGCTGCTCTTGTTGGTGGGCTCTGCTGCATGCCGTGCACAGACTGGCCTGGTCATATTGCTCTGTCTTTCGGTGCAACAGCAGGTGCTTCGGGTGGGGCACGATGGGCACCTGCGCTCTGGGCCACCGTGCTCCTCATCTCACGGGCTAGGCCCAGGGTGGGCTCATTCTTGGCAGCCAGGGCAGGTGAGGCACCTGCATATTCTTTACCAGGTGCAGGATGTGGCAGTGACGATGGCCATGACTGTGTAGGGGCGGGCTCAGCATGGCGTGTTTCACAGACCTGGGGCTGCTGCCATGGTAGGAGTTAGACCTGCTGGGGCCTGCGCTGTTGGGCTGGAAGGCCACCTGCAGGAGTGGCGCTTCCCTGGCTTCCGCAGAGAGGCATTGTGGCCACTGTGGCCAGGTGACTCCATCCAACTCTTGCAGGTCTCCATGGAGGCTGCTTCTGGAGGGGTCAGCAGGCCATTTTGTGGCTGCTGCTGACAAACACCCATTTAATTATTTCTGTCATAAACACACAAAAGTAAATAGCTTCTTCACATTAGCTTGTATCACTAAAAGCTGAAGAGTTTTTTTTGTTTTTTTTTTGTGTGGGTACTGGGGGTCGAACTCAGGACCTCGCATGCCAGCAGGCGCCCGTGCTGCTGAGCTATATCACTGGCCCTTTTTTCATATGTGGGTACTGGGAGTCGAACTCAGGACCTCACGCTTGCCAGGCAGGCGCTTATGCCGCTGAGCCATCTCACCGGCCCCTGTTTTTTGTTTTTTTGTTTTTTTTTTTTGAGAAATTAGCATGGGCACTGAAAATAAAACATTGGTGAAACTGAAAGTGGAATTCTTTTAATGGGAATATTATCAACTCAGGTAATACCAGAAGGAAACATGATTTTGCTAACTTGTTTAAACCTGATGTTTTTGGCTTGTATTTCTGTATACATAGATGTACATTGTGTAGTTGTATATACATACTATATTGTTTGTAATGTATATACACTATACATTGTATAGTTGAGAGGTAGTAATAGGAATGACATTTTTGGTGGTTGAAATAGATAAGATATAGTTAATAGTCTCGAAAGATAGACATAGGCAATGTGTATTTATAAGGCCAGGAAAAAAGAAAGAATGTAGTATAATTATTCAGCGAAAGAGAGAGCTGAGTCATCTTCATTAGCATTTTTAAGATGAAGTTTAAATGAAATCAAGCAATACAGGGTTTGTGTATCCTGGCATATTGTACAATGTGTTTCTAGACTAACATCTGTAATTTCTCATGCTGATATTAGTCTCACTACTCTACTCTTACCATTAAAATATGTGCATAATTTATCTGGCACAAAATAAGGCTTTGTTGAGAATTGAAATGAGTATGTATTTTTGCATTGTGCCTACGAGTTTGCTATAAATATTTGTTTATGTATGCATATGCACACATTATACATATATACCAATATACAGTATATCTTATACAGAAGTACTCTCATTTGTAATAGGGTAGTGTGACAGCAAGAAAATTACAGTAAGCTAAAATATGGAGATTAGATATGAAGATTGATATAGCATATCAGCCTCATTTTATGTATCTATACATATCTGTATGGGGTTATGTATTTTAGGTAGCTCTATTTTACCACTAAAGCAGATGATTAGAATATTAAATAGTTTAATTATTGTAGTTCTTAGTAGGGCAACAATATAGAAATATTTTGTAATCCTTAATGACTAAAGACAATGAGCTATTATGATCTCTATAAAATAGAATAATATTTAAAACACAACTTACCAAAATTATCCATTTGCATATTTGTAAGACTTTAAATTTTAATAAAAAAATAGTTAAAAAAGTAAGCTTTTCAAAAAGATGGACTGATTGTTATATTTTATTTTTTTAAGAGATACACATATATTTCAGTATTGCCACTCAATTTGTGCAAAATTTGTAAGCCCAAAGAAATTAACATTTTATCTGTACTTCAAAGATCTTTGTTTTTATTCATTCATTCAATAAATATATATTAAGTACCTTTTTTTAGCGCTTGCTATTTTATTCAGGAAAAAGTTTCTCTAAACAGTTTAAAACCCTCAGGATATAACTTAGCCACAGAATATATTAAATCAGCTCAAAACTTTCTTTTCCTTTGGCGGAATAATTGTAGTTTTTTCCTTTTCATATACTTCAACTTCAAGATGAAACTGTTCTTCCATTTTTAAATAACTGAGTGAAATACAGTGTCCGCAAATCCAACTCCATCTGTCTTTATAATGAAAGTTTAATGTCAAACTTGAGACAGTTTTGAAGGTGAAAGAAAGTACGCGACCTTTGAGTTTGATATTTGACATTTAGATAGTAATGAGCATTAAGCAATAGTGATAATAAATAAGATGGATAATACAAATTGAGATAAAGATATAACCAGAAGGTCTTGTGGAACTCCAACAGATATGAAAAGAGTAAAACGTAGTCTGCCTGAAAATAGAAAATAATGAAGAGTAAGTGGAAGATTAAGATAAAAAAATATTCAAAATAGGAAAAGAGATCCAGCTTTGGTAAGGGAAATACAGAGGGAATCCATGGTCATTTTTTTTTTCTTTCTGTATTTAACACCTGAAAAGGAAAACAAAAACAATAGAAAAAATGCTTTTCATCATCTTCTGTTCTGGACACACAAATACTACTAAGTAATAAGTAGCAAGAATGCCCTATATATGTAACCCAATATAGTGGTACAGGCCTGTAATCCCAGCACTCTGGAAGGCTGAGGCAGGAGAGGATCTCAAGTTTGAGCCCAACCCTGGCACAACTGTGGGACTTATTGAGATCCTGTCTTGAAATAAAATATAAAAAAAGGTTAGGGATGTAGTTCAGTGTAAAGGCCGTGGATTCAATCCTTACTACAAAAAAAAAAATTCACTATGTAAAATTCCTATATGCTGTAATTACAAACATTTATTAATATTTTAATACTATATCAATCTGTGAAGTATATCACTTATAAATGTTTAAATTTTCAGTGAATATGTACTTTCAAATTAGTTTTTGGAATTTATTTATTTTATGGAAAAAAGGTAAAACAAAATTTCATAACAAGATAATAGGAGAATAACAATAGTTAATACACTGCGTATTGTTACCTTTAAAGTAGTTACTCAGAGTACAAGATATGGGCATAAAAAATTCTCCAATCGATATTAGCACAAACCTTCCTTTTCTATGAACTAAGAGACATTAATAATATAACTAACTTGCATTTTTTCTCCTTTTTCCCTTCCTACCTTTCCCTATCCCCATTTCTTTTCCCTTTTAAACAATTTCTTCCCATTTGACAGTATCTATTGTACATTTTAGACCTCATTTACTCTTTCAATTTCTCACCCCTGAGAGATAATATGATGTTTGCACATGTGAGTCTGATTTATTTCACTTATGAGAATGGCCTCAAGTTGCATCCATTTACCTGTAAAAGTCTCAAGTTTATCCTTCCTTATAAAAAGGCAGAGTAGTACTCCATTGTGTAAAAAGACCACATCTTTTTTATCCATTCCATGGTTGATGGGCATTTGGGTTGTTTCCAAGATTTAGCTATTATAAATTGTGTGCTGTGCAGGCAGAGAGTTCATGAACAAAACCCAAACTTCACGAGAAATACGTCAAAGAATCAACAACTGGGATCTCATCTTATTAAAAAGCTTTCACACAGCAAAAGAAATCACCAACAGAGTGAAAAGACAACCCACAGAGTGGGAAAAGTTTTTAGCCAATTATCCCTCAGACAAAGGACTAATATCTAGAATATATAAAGAAGTGAAAAAAATCAGACCCCCCATATTCAAAGACCCAATCCAAAAATGGGCATCTGAGATGAATACACAATTCTCAGATAAAGAAATATAAATGGCAAGTAAATACATGAAAAAATATTTAATGTCACTGGTCATTGAAGAGATGCAAATTAAAACCACACACATCTGATATTTCTAAAATGATAGCAACCAAAGTAAAGAAACAAATCCATGAGGCTATAGAGGAAATCAGATCAGAAATAATCTCTCAGGTAAGAAAAGAAATGTCAACATTCATAAAAGAATTGCTTAGCAAATCTAGCGTAGAGATAGATAAAAAAAATAGATGATAGGACGAGGATGGAAACCATGATCAATATAGGAAAGAAATAGAACCCATGAAATAGATTCACACAGATAGCCAGGAAATTAAAAATTCCATTGAAAGCTGGCAAAACTGCTTGAAAGAAACTGAAGACAGAATTTCAGACCTTGAAGAACAGGATCGAGGCTAGTGATCATGAAAGGAAAGGTCTCTTGAAAATAACAAAAGATCAGGAAATAAAAATTCAAGAGCAGCAAGACGACACAAAGAAAAATAATATAAGAATAATTGGTGTCAATGAAAAAGCAGGAGTCAACACAAATGACATAAAAAAACTATTTGCAGAAGTAATAGCAGAAAATTTCCCAAGCATGGGAAAAGAATCTCACATACAAATAAGGGAGGCATATAGAATTCCAGCTAGCCAAAACCAAAATAAATCTATACCCAGACATATAATAATCATGATTCCAGAAAATCATCACAAGAACAGAATATTAAAAGCAGTTAGAGTAAAGGAACAGATCACCTATAAAGGAAAGCCCATCAGAATCATGGCAGAATTCTCAACACAAACCCTCAAGTCAAGAAAAGCTTGGAGTGAATTATTTCAAGTCCTGAAAGAAAACAACTTTGAACCCAGACTGATGTACCCTGCAAAGCTATCTCTCAAAATTAATGGAGAAATAAGATACTTCCATGACCTTTGTCAACTGAAGAAATTCATGACCACCAAACTAACACTTCAAAGGGTACTGAAAGGTATTTTACACAGAGATAAAAATGACCACAGTTCCAAGAACAACTACAGAAAGAAATCACAAAGCAAGGCAAGCAATTAAACAGAGGTGAAAAGTGGGGAACCAACAGCAGGAAAATAACATGACAAAAATAAGCCAATACATATCAGTTACAACCATCAATATAAATGTCCTCAGTTTACTAATCAAAAGAAACAGACTGGCAGAATGGATCAAGAAACAAGGTCCAACGATATGCTGTTTACAAGAAACACAAATAAAAAGAAATTCATATACTAAAAGTCAAAGGATGGAAAACAATCTTCCATGCAACAGGAACCCCCCAAAAAAGCAAGGGTAGTTATTTTGTTTGCAGACAATGTGAACTTCAAACCCAGAATACTCAAAAGAGATAAAGAAGGTCACTACATACTTTTTAGGGGAAAACTTCCAGAAGAGAAGATATCGTAAATATGTATGCACCAAATATGGGAGCACCCAACTATGTAATACAAATAGTAAAAGACATGAAAAATCAAATGAGCAATAACAGTTGTAATGGGGGACCTTAATACCCCACTGTCACAAATAGATAGATCAACCAGACAAAAAATCAAGAAAGAAATATCAGAACTGAACCAAAGCTGTAAACAAATGGATTTACTAGATGCTTACAGAGTGTTCCACCCAACAACATTAGAATACACATTCTTCTCAGCTGCACATGGGAGGCTCTTTAAAGTAGACCATATACTAGCCCATAGAATATGCTTAAGTAAATGCAAAGGAATTGAAATTATCCCATGTATATTATCTGATCATAGTGCAATGAAATTGGAAATTAATGGCAAAAGAAACCAAAAAACTCCATAAACACTTGGAAGTTAAATAACACCCTCCTAAACAACCAGTGGGTCACAGATGAAATTGAAGAAGAAATTAAACAATATCCACAACTAAATGAGAAAGCAGATACAGCATACCAAAACTTATGGGACGCAATGAAAGCAGTCTTAAGAAGGAAATTTATAGCGGTGAATTCTCACATCAGGAAAACAGAACAAGCATTAAATAAACAACCTAATGTTGCACCTCAAGGTTCTAGAAAAAGAAGAGCAAGACAAGCCCAAAGCGCACACAAGGGAGGAAATTATAAAGATCAGAGCAGAAATTAACATAATGGAGACTAAAAATCAATACAAATAATAAAGGAAATGAAGAGTTGGTTCTTTGAAAGAATAAATAAAATTAATAAACCCTTAGCCAGTCTCATCAAAAAAAGGAAAGACTTGAACTCATACAATGAGAACTGAAAAGGGTGAAATCACTACAGATCCTGTGGAAATTCAGAAGATCCTCCATACCTACTTTGAAAACCTTTACTCTCATAGGATGGAAAACACAGAAGTGGACGGATTCCTAGATATGTATGAATTACCAAAGCTGAATCAAGAAGATATAAAAATTCTGAATAACCCACTATCAATCAATGAAATTGAAAATGTAATTAAAAACTTACCAACAAAGACAAGCCCAGGTCCTGATGAATTCACTGTTGAATTCTACAAGAAATTTAAAGATTTAACACCAATACTCCTCAAACTCTTTATTGAAATTGAAAGGGAAGCAATCCTCCCTAACACGTACCTGGAGGCAAGTATTACCCTGATACCAAAACCAGACAAAGACCCGACCAAAAAAGAGAACTACAGGCCAATCTCCCTAATGAACATACATGCAAAAATCCTCAATAAGATACTAGCAAACAGAATGCAGCAAATCATCAAGAAGATCATACACCATGACCAAGAGGATTCATCCCAGGAAGGCAGGGGTGGTTCAACATATGCAAATCAATAAATGTAATGCACAGTATTAACAAAGCCAAGACAAAACTCACATGATCATCTCAACAGATGCAGAAAACGCTTTTGACAAAGTCCAACACTCATTCATGATAAAAACCCTACAGAAAATCGGAATAGATGGTCTTTATCTCAATCTGATAAAAGCTATCTATGACAAACGAACAGCCAACATTATACTAAATGGACAAAAACTGAAAGCTTTCATTCTAAAATCAGGAGCAAAGACGTGGATGTCTACTGTCACCACTCTCATTCAATACAGTTCTGGAAACATTAGCCAGAGCAATTAGACAAGAGAGATAAATAAAAAGAATAAGGATAGGAAAGGAAGAAATTAAATTATCGTTGTTCACAGATGACATGATACTCTACATAGACAACCCCAAAAACTCCACCAAAAGACTTCTAGATTTAATAAGCAAATTCAGGAGCATAGTTGGATACAAAGTCAACACTCAAAAATCAATAGCATTCCTGTACACAAACAACAAACTCACTGAGAGAGAAATTAGCGAAACCACACCTTTCACAATAGCATCCCAAAAAAATGAAATACTTAGGAATCAATCTAACAAAGGAAGTAAAGGATCTATATTTTGAAAATTGCAGTACTCTGAAAAAGAAGATCGAAGAGGATATCAGAAAATAGAAAGATATCCTTTGCTCATGGTTAGGAAGAATCACATAGTGAAAATGGCCATACTTCTGAAAGTGTTATACAGATTTAATGCAATCCCAATGAAAATACCATTAGCATACCTCACAGAACTAGAGAAAACATTCCTAAAATTCATCTGGAACCAGAAGAGATCTTGAATAGCAAAGGCAATTCTGGGCAACAAAGGCAAGGCAGGGGTATCACAATCCCTGACTTGAAATTTTACTACAAAGCTACTGTGATAAAATCAGCATGGTACTGGCACAAAAACAGACCTGAGGATCACTGGAACAGATTAGAAGATGTAGACGCAACTACAGACACACTCAGCCACCTTATCTTTGACAAAGGGACCAAGCATGTTCACTGGAAGAAAGAGAACCTCTTTAATAAATGGTGCTGGAAAAACTGGCTCTCTACATGCCGAAGACTAAAACTAGAGCCATATCTATCACCATGCACTAAAGTAAAGTCAAAATGAATCAAAGATCTAAATATTAAAACAGAAACACTGAATCTACTGGAAGAGAAAGTAGGTAGAGATCTTGAAGACATAGGTGTAGGTAGAGAGTTCATGAACAGAACCCAGGCTGCATGGGAAATAGTTCAAAGAGTCAACAACTGGGATCTCATCTTATTAAAAAGCTTTTGGGGCCGGTGAGATAGTTCAGTGGCATAAGCACCTGCCCGGCAAGCGCGAGGTCCTGAGTTCAACTCCCGGAACCCACATAAAGGAAAAAAAGGGCCGGTGATGTCGCTCAGTGGCGCAAACGCTTGCTGGCAAGCTCAAGGTCCTGAGGTCGACTCCCGGTACCCACATAAATAAATAAATAGCTTTTGCACAGCAAAAGAAATCACCAACAAAGTGAAAAGACAACCCACAGAGTGAGAAAAATTTTTAGCCAACTGTCCCTCAGACAAAGGACTTCTGTCTAGAACGTGTAAAATAGAAAAAAACAGGTCCCGCAAATTCAAAGACCCAATTCAAAAAGGGGCATCTGAGATGAACACGCACTTCTGAGATGAAGAAATACAGATGGCAGGTAAATATATGAAGAAATGTTCCACATCACTGGTCATTCCAGAGATGCAAATGAAGACACTGGGATTCCATCTCACTCCAGAAAGAATGGCTGTCATCAAGAAATAAAGCAGTAACAAATGCTGGAGGGGCTGTGGGGAAAAAGAACCCTTCTCCCCTGGTGGTGGGAGTGTAGACTGGTACAACCACTGTGGAAATCAGTGTGGAGATTCCTCAAAAAACTAGGATTTGATGTCCCATTCCACCCAGCTATTCCCCTTCTTGGTAACTTCCCAGAAGAATTAAAAACATCATACCACAGCGATATATGTGTACCCATGTTTATAGCAGCACAGTTTGTAATAGCTAAATCTTGGAAACAACCCAAATGCCCATCATCCAAGGAATGGATAAAAAAGATGTCGTATTTTTATACAATGGAGTACTACTCTGCCTTTTTATAAAGAAGGATAAACTTGAGACTTTTATAGGTAAATGGGTGCAACTTTAGGCCATACTCGTAAGTGAAATAAATCAGACTTGCATGTGTAAACATCGTATTGTCTCCCTGGTGTGAGAAACTGAAAGAGTAAATAAGTTCTAAAGTGTATAATAGGGGCCGGTGATATCGCTCAGCGGCACGGGTGCCTGTTGGCGCACGAGGTCCTGAGGTCGACCCCCCAGTACCCACAAAAAATAAATAAATAAATAAATAAATAAAGTGTACAATAGATATTGTGAAATGGGAAGAAATTATTCAAAAGGAAAAAGGAAGTAGGATGGGGGAAATGGGAAAGAATAGTAGGGGAAAGGGAAAAAATGAAAGTCAGTTATACTATTAATGTCTCTTAGTTCATAGAAAAGGAAGGTTTGTGCTAATATTGATTGGAGAGATTTTTATGCCCATATCTTGTACTCTGAGTAACTACTTTAAAGATAACAACATGTAATGTGTTACCTATTGTTATGAAATTGTTATTTTGTTATGAAATTTTGTTTTACCGTTTTTCTGTAAAATAAAAAATAAAAAAGAAGGAAATCAACCAATAACAAATGCTGCAGGCACTGTGGGGAAAAAGGAACCCTTGGGCCGGTGAGATGGCTCAGCGGCATAAGTGCCTGCCCGGCAAGCACGAGGGCCCGAGTTCAACTCCCGGAACCCACATACGAAAAAGGGGCCGGTGATGTTGCTCAGTGGCACAGGCGCCTGCTGGCGCGCGAGGTCCTGAGGTCGACCCCCCAGTACCCACAAAAAAGAAAAAAAAAAAGGAACCCTTCTCCACTGTTGGTGGGACTGCAGACTGGTGCAACCACTGTGGAAATCAATATGGAGATTCCTCAGTAAACTAGGATTGGAGGTCCCATTTGACTCAGCTGTTCCCCTTCTGAGTATTTTCCCAGAAGAATGAAAAACATCGTACCACAACGATGTCTGTGCACCCATGTTTATAGCAGCAAAATTTGTAATAGTATTTGGAATTTAAAAACCTGAATTTAAAATTAACGTTACTATTTTCAAAGTTGTATGCAGTAAAATGTGTTCATTTTGATGTACAGTTATGAGATTTGACAAATATTTTGAGTTATGTAACCATGTGACATTTGAGCTCCAACATTATTTCTTTTTCTTTTTCTTTTTTTTTTTTTTTGTGGGTACCGGGGGGTCGAACTCGGGCCCTCGCGCTTGCCGGGCAGGCGCTTAAGCCGCTGAGCCATCTCACCGGCCCTCCAACATTACTTCTTCAACCCAGAATGTTCCCTCAGGCTATCTCTTTGAGGTCTACCTCCTTCTTTAACACCTGACAGCTACTGGCCTGGGTTTTTCCCTCCTATTATATTGCCTTTTCCAAGACGTCATATAAATGCACTCACACTTGTCCGGTGTATGAATCTTGAGGGTTGGCTTGGGACTTGTGTTTCAGTTGGTCAAGCAGTTCCTCAGAACAGCACGGGGTTGCTGCTGGTTTTGTTTGCCATAACTTTCATATACTTGACTGGTAAAGAATCAGCTATCCCGGATGGATTTAGAGTCCATTATAGCAGCAGTGTGAACTTTGTGTCAGTTCCCCTTCCCCAGATGATATCCCTCCAAATACTTTTGAGACTAGTAGATTACTTTCTTATTTCTCTTTGATGTTTTGGTCCTTGCTTCATTGCTGCCTCGGTACAGGTCTGTAACTGCACCTTCTTCAGGGAAAAGGTTGGGAGGAAAAAAAAAGGAAAAAAGGGGGTTATCTTCTGCATTTTCTACCCTATAGGGCCCTGCTTTCCTTTTCTTGGTTCTCCGGCTGGACAGGCAGAGTTGCCCTCTGAGACACCCAGCCAGCCTGCCTGCCTGCCTGCCTTCCTATTACTTTTTTCCTTTCCTGTTAGGTATTCCTGTTTCCTGTCTGGGTTCCCTTTGGATCACCATCAGGAGACAAGAGAGGAGAAAGAATGTGGGAACTCTTCTTTGCTGAGATTTGCATAAGTTTTTAATTTCCTCCCCATCTGCCTGCCTTTTCCCCAGCTTTATTAAGATCTATAGAACTGCAATAACAATTACACATTTACAATGCATGCCATGATGTTTTGATACACATATACAGTGTGAAATGATTAAATCAAGCTAATTAACATATGTATTACCTCACATGTCTATCTTTTTTGTAGTGAAAAAATTTAAGTTCTACACCTACAGAGTTTTCTACAATACAACACATCATTATTAACCATAGTTATCATAGTATACAACAGATCTCTAAAACTTATTCGTCTTGCCTTAATAAACTTTATTTTTTATTAGTACGTTTGTAGTACATAATGATTACATTTATCATGGAGAGTTGGTACATGTACATAATCCATCTTAATTCTTTCTGTTTTTTTTGTTTGTTTGTTTGTTTTGTTTTGTTTTGTTTTTTGGTCCCCTACCCCTCCTCCCATCCCTCCCTGCTGTAGTTCTTGGTTCCTTTCCCATTTATAAAAACTCTATTCTCATTTTTTCCAATTGTTTTTTTTCCATACCCTTTCCTTCCTCTCCTTTCATCTCTTTTTCTCCTTCCCATTTGAGAAAGGTCTCCCTACTTCCTATTATCTATCTTTTATTTTGCTTTTTATTTATATTTTGAGTTTCTCTAATATCTCTACATCTTTCCACCCTCAAGGCATTGCTCATACCCCTTCACTGGACCCTGAAAACCACCATTTTACTCTCTTTTATTCAACTTCTTTGGATTCCACTTATACTGTAATTGAGATCATACAGTTTGTGCCTGGCTTATTTCACTTAGCATAATGTCCTCCATTTCATTCATATGGTTGTAAATGACAAGATTTCCTCATTAAATCTCTATTATTTTCTAGTCTCAGTGTTACTTGCTTCTTAGAATTTTTTTTTTTTTTAATTTTATGTTACTGTGCTATGCTGTTTGTACTGGCCATAAAAATATTTGTTTGCATGTTTAGCATTTGTTGCAGATTTTAAGATTTTCTATGAGTTTATTCTGCAACTTGTTTTTCATACTCAGAATTTTTAAAATTATGTTTCTTCATTGACAGTGTAGCTGTGGTTCATTTACTTTTGTCGGTTTTAATTTTTAATCAGTTTTAAAATTTATGTTATAGCAGTTCATAAATTTTCCTTTTAATGAATATTTTGGTTTTTAATTTAAAAATTTCAATTATATATTTAGCAGTATTGTGTGATATTTCAGTACTCTATATAATGTTAAATGATCAGACTGGGTAGTTGGCATATAACCTTTGACATTTACCATTTCTTTGTGTGGGACATCTTAAAATCTTCTTCACAAGACTACCTGTAGACTAGCTGTTTTGAAATAACACTCAACTGTTGTCATCCATAGTTTCCCTTTAATGTTTTATACTTTAAAAGTTGTTTCTCCTATTGAACTGCATCTCTGCACTGGTTAACCGTCTTTTCTCCACTTCCCAGCCCTTCTCTTCTCAGCTTCTGGTAACTACTCTTTTATTCTCTTGTGTGAAATCCACATTTTTAGCTTTTACATTTGAGTGAGAACATGCAGTGTAGTATTTATTGTTCTGTGCCTGACTTACTTCATTTAACATAATTTCCTCCAGGCTCATCCATGGGGCCACAATGATAGGGATTCATTCTTATTTTTGGCTAAATAGTATTCCATCATGTTTTTCTTTATTCCTTCTTGTTTGATGGAAATTTTTATGTATACTGGAAATAAAGTTGTAAAAAGAAAGGGCCTGCAAATCTTTAATTTTGTTAGATGTTGTTAAATTACTTCCCAGTGTGTTTGTTCCAGTTTATACCCTTATCAACAGGGCAAGAGTTTCCATTTCTCTATATCTTTACCATACTTAATTTTTTGCCATTTTGAAGATATGGTTTCAATTATATTATATTGCCCTGATTACTAGAGAGATTGATCTCTTCTGCTTTTCACTGGTTTTTTTTGTTTGTTTGTTTCGTTTTTTGCTTTTAACTTTTGCAAATTATATATTTGTAGCTTCAAGCTGGGATTATGGAAGTATTTTTAGTCCCTTTTGCTAAGGAAGAGAAAAGCCTTTTCATATAATTGTCTAATTCTACCCACACAAAACTAAGAAGTACAGCTGTTTTTTAGCATCTACTGTTGTCTCTCTTTTCTTTGAAGATATTTATTTTATTTCTGAATCCAGCATAGTCTTTTTAGCTTTTCCTCTTTATATTTTGTTTTCCATAGTTTGAGTCAAGGGTAGTCTTTTAAATTATGAATTCATTATTTAATCTTTGTTCTTCATTTTCGTGAATGTGATGAATGATTTATATATCAGCTGACTTGAGACCATATAAGTTGGCTTGGGATAAGAACAAAAATAAAGATCAATGAGCTTATGTTAAAATATAAAACTTCTCCTTATGAAGAAGGATTATAAGCAGAATTAAGAAATAATTTGCCACAGAAATGGCAGACATTAGTTTCTCTAATATAGAATGCATTAATTCTAAGAAAAATTATTGTCTAATAGAAAAATGGGCAAAGAAAATGAACAATTTTAGAAAACGTATGAAAATATATTTATCCCAAGAATTCAAAGAAATATAAATTTTTAAAAAGTTATGCTTCATCTTTTCCTGACAGGTTGATATTTATATTAGAAAATAAGTGCCATTGCTAATGATGATATACAGAACTGAGCACTCTTATACTTTGCTGATAAAAATATAAATTGCTACTTTTCTAGAGGACATTGGAGCAGTAGGCATCAGAGCTGTGCTTTGCAATAGTAAATAGCCACCAGCTACACTGGATGCTTAAATTAAATATTTATTTCCTTCACCTCATTGATCATTTTTCAAGTGCTCAATAGCCACGCGGCTACATAGTGCAAACAGAAGATATAAATCTTTCTATAATCACAGAATATTTTATTGTATATCACTTATCACTAGTTTCAAAATAGTCATGTTTTTTCTAATAATCCTAATTCTAGGTATATATTGTTAAGAAATACTAGAAACTTGATCTTTACCAAAGCATTGAAAACAGTAGTAAAACAATAGACAACCCAAATGTCCATAAAAGGAACAGATAAATGATTATAAATGCATATGCAAGCATATTGTATAGCCCATTAAAATATCTTTTTGAATTAATGTCATGTAATATGCATACAGTATGTCTCTAACCAGACAGGTCACAGAACAACGTGATTATGAATATGCAGCATGATTACAAATTAGTTTTAAAATATTTCAAAATTTATGTTAGAAAGCATTGCAGTGTTTGTAATTTCTTGCAATATTTCCTGTCATGGACACATGTATTATTTCTATAGTCACAAAAATAAAAAACAAAAAGTGTTTGTTTTCAGCATCTGTTTAGTTTTGGGTTCCATGAAGCAATTAATAATTGAATCTGTTTTAGATTGCTGGTTGCATTTGACATTTAATGGTGGTTGGAATATTTGTATTTTCGGTATCGTACTGCATATGTATGGGTGATAAAATCTCTATGTGAATATGTATAAGCAAAGAGCTAGTGGAAAACAGAATTCAATATAAATGGCTCAACTGAAAGAGAAAGTTTGATGTAAATTAAGGATAGAAGTACTGGCAAGACTAAAGGAACAATGAGAGGCGGCTATTTTCCTAGAAACCAGCCACAGTGGAAGTTCACAAGATGCAGAAATAGATATGGGAGCCCAGGTAGGTCTGGGCTGCCCCACAGAATTTCCTATCGTGAGGACATGCAGCAACTGCTGAAAATACAGCACCAAGCAGGAAAGAGGTGGGAATGAAAACAGACCTTTTCTTCCACCCTTGGTTGTCATACTGGACTCTAACTGGAGGTCTATCAACAACAGTGTCAGTGAAGTCTGAGGGATCAGCCTGGGATACAGGACAGGCTGAGCAGGGCAGAGAATAGAAGGGTTGGAGGAGGAAGCAGGTTGGCAATGGAGCATAACCAGCTTATGTATTGTTGTGTGCATGTGTGCATTCATTCAGATATAAGTTATGTGCATGTGAGGTATGTTAATGGTCAGAATTCTATTTAAAATGAGGTGTGACATATATACATACAAGCACGTATCACCTATTTATGGACGATTAAAACACTTGTGTATGCTTACATAGACATGAAAACATATGCACAAGATGTTTAAATTCTAATAATGACAGACAGCTAAACTGGTTGGCAGACAATTGTGATCTAGACAGAGGATCTCAAAAAAATACTTTGCAACCCTTAGGTAATATTAGGTACATGTGTTCTTGCAGGCAAATGAAAGCGTAGCACACACACAGTTTAAATTGAAGATCCTTAAGAGCAAGCGCTGTGCCTTCTTGTGCTTTTAAACTCTTAAATAGTGCTGCACACCCAGGGAATGTCCAGTGATAAGAATGAGTAAATTAATTATTACACTTTAAATATTGTTTTTATTCAGAGTATATCTTATTTAATATGAAATAATATATATCTAGATCATTTTCATTATTCATTGAATAAAAAGCAACCATAAATATTTTTAATTGTTTCTAATGAGTATTGATTATTTCAGAACACCTCATGGTTTTGTTTATAACATTTAACAAAGCTACTTATATGCTGATAGAGGATTAAAATCTCTATAAATGATGAGATTGAATCTTGAGGTTAAACACTTTTTCTTTTCTATTCTTCTGTAATGAGGGTGAAATGAAGATGGCTATGAAGAATTTTCATTGAGCAGTAAGCAAATTTTACTTTTTATATTTAACATTTACCTATGATGAAAACTCTCTTAGACTTTGTTTTTTTGTTTTGTTAGGAGAGCTCTGATTTACAAAGATGAGTAAAAAATTATAATCTAAGCCACTTTCTGAACAAACCTACTTTTATTTCACTTTCTAATGCCAATGTCTTCTGAAATAAGACAAAATAAAGTGATTGTGATGATTATATGGTTATCTAAGTCACTTCTTAAAATGAAAGCAATATGTTGATCCTAAGAGCAAAACTGTAGAGGGAAAGCTTTGGCAAAGTTCTGTTTAGTCCAAAAGTTTATTTAACTTCGGTATTGAATAAAATTAAAATACTGTGGTTGTTTGTGTATTCTGATGTGCTTAGCAATTGTCATATTTTGGAATAGACTGCATTCAGAGGCTTTTATAGATGGTTAATTCAGAAAATTGAGAAATAATCTAACTTTAGGATTTAAAAAGCAGTTTTAATTACATGGCTTATTGATAATTGATTCAATAATATTTTTAGTAATAGTTTTTATTCTGAAATACATGAGATATTAACATTGCATTAGTGTAGTGGTCATGTTGTGTTTTGGCCAAAAATAGTAGAAAGTATCAGTCTTCGCAGTATCATTTCATTTTGAAAAGGTACTTTACATGGTTTCATGGACTTTAAGGAGGAATAATTTTTATACAGAGTAATTAAAATGAGCAGTATTTGGGATACAACTCTACTATGTTTAGACAAATGGATATGGCTGTGTAACCACCATCAGAAATTATGGAACAATTATATCACACATGAAACCCAGCACTTTGAAACTGATCAAGGTGTCATATAAAAGGAATCTCACTGTGTAGCCTTTCAAGTTTGATTTCTCTTATTTAGCAGAGCCTTAGTGAGATTCGTCCATATTGCTGCATACATTAGTAATTTTCTTTTATTACATTGTGTGGATGTATACCAGTTTTTATTCATTCATCAGGTGAAAGATACTTTTGGTATTTGATAATTATGAATAAAACCATTATAAAATTCATTAGTTTAGTGTAGACTAATTTTTCATTTCTTGAGTACATTTTTAGGTACAGGACTAGTGTTTTGTTTAGGACATATATGTCTGACTATAAGAAGCTGCCAAACTATTTCCCAAAATGAGTGTACAACTTTGCATTTCCATGGACAATGCATAAAAATTGTATTAACCTCACATTTCTTGCCAACTCTTGGTTTTGCCAGTTTAAAAGAAAATACGTTAGGTAATTACTTTTGGTCATTCTCATAGGTATATAAAGGTATATATCATTGTGGCTTTAATTTCTCTAATGACTAATAATGTCGAGCATTTGTGATCATTTATCTTCTTTGTGGGTGTTTTACTTCTGACCATTGAAATATAAAAAAACCAATGAATTAAAGTTATAATCCTGTGCCCATCATAGAGATGAAGTATCTGTTTAGTTTATTACTATATTTCCCACAGATATTTCCAATTCTGTCATTTCTCTCAAGCCCTTAAATTGTCTTCTGTCCTTCAGTGTTGATGGGTGACCTTGCTTCTTTCTTTTAAAAGAAGCTGGAGAAAAAATTCCTACATGCTCTACCAACAATTATATTGAGCTGTCACAACCTCCATCATTCTCTTCCATCACAGCACTTCTCATTTCACCTGGGTCTTTCCTTTTCCTCTGGTTAACTCACCTACTTTGTCTTTCTTAATCCCCCTTGGACCTTTGACATCAGTTTTCTCTATTTGTAAAAGGTTGTGTGTGTGTGTGTGTGTGTGTGTGTGTTTAAATCCTCGTGGTCTTTTTCAACTCAGCCACTTTATCCTTATGGTAAACAGCAGTGGTCAAAGCTTTCATTTGAGTTTTCTTCTCTTCAGTCATTTAAAAAATAGCTCTTTTCTTTTTTATCAAGTAACTTATCTGTCTTATGACAATATTTTCTCATAAACCACTTATTATTTGATGCCCAGCACAAATGGACCCTACCCTGCCCACCTTACTGAAATTGAATCCTCACATGTCTCAGACAACTTCTCATTACTAGCTACAGTGACCTCAGCCCCTACTCTATTTGAAACCTCTGCTGCTTTTTAAAAATTACTTCTTTTTGAAAATTAATTTTAATTACTCCTTCTTAGAAAGTGTCTTCTTCCTGAGTATAATCCTCTGTTGGTTCTTGTTTCAGTTATTCATTCCTGTATAAGGTATTACCCAGAAACAGTGTCTGAAAAGAATAATTTTATAATTTCTCATGCTTCTGTGGGTTGACTGGGTGATTATTCTGTTGGGTTAGCCTGGGCTTACTCATGTGTTTGCATATCACTAACAGCTTGAGCAAGTGGAGGGCTCAGCTGAGACGTTAATATTGCCTAGACTTTCCAGCCTGCGCCTCTTAACAGCATTGTGACCTCAGGGCAGCGTCCTGAGAGGGTGAAGATGGAGACTTGAGGCATATTTCAGTGTAGAGTTTGTAACCCATACAGCCTCACTTCTGCCACGATGTGTTGATCAAAGTAAGTAACAAGACTAGCTCAGATTCCAGGTGAGAGACTCCATGTCTGCACAGGGTATCACAGTTCTTAATCTTTGACTCTCAGTTATCTCTTCTAATTTACTTTCTTTTAAATCTCTCTTTAAATGTTGTGTGTTCTCCATCCCTTACTTGTTTCAAAAGTAAGCTTATAACCGATATTTGTAATTATCTCCAAGGAACCACATCTGAATTTCCTTTGGGTGACCCAAAATACAGTATTCTAAAAGGGAGCCTGTACTTTCACTTCTCTTTGATTTCACGTCTTAATCCTTGGCCTATGGCTTTACCGTTTGTGCACACTAGATTATTTTATGTGTCTGTCCTTACCTCTCATATCCGAGTGTGTATAGATGGCTGCTGACTGTAAATCTTGAACACATACCGCCTCTTATTATC
Organism: Erethizon dorsatum; assembly: GCA_028451465.1. NCBI lineage: Eukaryota > Metazoa > Chordata > Mammalia > Rodentia > Erethizontidae > Erethizon > Erethizon dorsatum. The sequence continues at coordinate 61,426,187 of CM051838.1, forward strand.
ATCTCAGTGTCATTTAAGTTCCCAGTGTTCTCTTTGACTGCTATTTTACAATGTTTTTGAGCTGTGAACTTTTGAGCTTGAGTTTATTTTGAGAAGATGAGGAAAAAACAGATATGCAAAAATACAAAAGAAACTAAAAATTACCTATGAGCTCCACTTTGTTTTTAAGCTTTTCATGTATATTTTAGATTTTGTGATACACAAATATATTTACATATTACTTAAAACATTTAAGCATGTTTTAAAAATGTGTTATGCATACTATTTTAAATCCATTTTTTCAAATTATAATTAAACAAATAACTTCTTTTGATGCAGATATTAGAAATTCCCTTAAGACTTAGAGTTGGGTGAAAACAGAATTCATAGATATTGATGTAAATATCAGTAGGTTAAAAATTAGGGTTGGATACGCCAAATGCATGCACAGTAAAAGCAGGACCTCTAATGTTAGTATCAGAGAAAAGAACAGGAAAATAATGAGATAAGGTAGTTTCTGGTATTTCTTTGTTTTTAATGCATTAATTCAAAGTTTGTTTCTTGTCTCATTTTTCTGCCTCACCCTTTATTATCCCTTTTGTTGTTGTTGTTGTTGGGATGTTGCTTGTGATATTTTCTTTTGCTTTTTGTACTTACTGAGCTGGCCCATCTCTAAATCCCTCAGCCCCCTTGGTTCCTTGCTCTCCGGTGGTGTTCTTCCTCTCCTTGCATACCATTCTCCCTCTCCATAGTCTAAGCGGGGCTTTATCTTCATTTTTTTCTTTGAACATAATTACATCTGCATACATTCAGACCAGTTCAGTCTTTTCCCCTCATTTCAAATTAGATGAAACCCTGTAAATGTATGGACTTGCACAGATTCAGAACTGCTCCTTATGGACGAACAGCATATCTACCTTCAGAGCAGGAAGGAGCTGATAAGATTTGCACTGACTCTGGAGATCTGGTGTGGCTTGTGTCCCTAATTGCAATTGCTGTCTTCCTAACAGCCACTATAAACTGTTATGCTTCTGTTATTTGCTCATGCTTCACCTGGGCTGCTGCCCTGTCATCCTTCCCTTTTCTACCCAGCAAAGCCTGCTTTTCTACCATGCAGCCATCCTTAGCCCCAGTCCCTGGTCATGTTCATAATGTAATATTTATTTTATTGTATTTGCTTATTGTGAAGATGTCTGTCATTGTGAGATTTTTTTTGTTTTTTTTTTTTGTTTTTTTTGGTACTGGGGATCGAACTCACAACCTCACGCTTGCCAGGCAGGTGCTGGGCTGCAGAGCTATATCCCCAGCCTATTGTGAGATTCTTGAAGGTAATGATCATGAATTAATGTCAGCCACGTTATAAAATGGTTAGCAAAGCAAGTTAATAAAGATAATGATTCACGTAGCTCAATACTACTCATCTGGTTTAGTGATTAAATATATAGTTGTGAAGAATTGGGGGAATTTCCTTTTGTTTGCTTTCCAAGCAGGGGTGGCAGCATTGCCTTCAACTGACTGGCAAGTTTTGTGTGGGTATTAAAGCTCTGCCTATTTTGAGGCTAAATCTGAAATCTCACTGCTAATTTAGTCTTTTTCAGAAGGTTCTTATCTTCTCCCCTCCCCTACCTTTTTATTTGTTTCAAAATAAAAAGATTTTTTCTAAACCAGTGAGTTTTATTCATATAATGTCATCCCAGAAAGTCTTTCCCAAAGTTTGAGACCCGTGCGGTGTTACCTGTACAACAGCGTACACAGAACATGATACTGGGGAGACTTGTTCAAAGAGACGTATTTTGTCTTGATGGGACTTCAGGTGAATGTAGAACTGTGGCTGAAAATAATAGCTAATTACACTTTCCTTTACTTTGTCAGTTTTTTCCTCTTTCTTTTGACTTTGCCAAGGTGGAAAAGGAAAAATAAATTAACAGGCATAGATGTTGAGAAAGTCAGTGAGAATATGATGAAAACCTGTGTGTCTTACTTGATGGATTTGAAGTCACACACACAAAAACAAGGGACCTCAGGTATAGATTCTAGTTGCATACTTAGTTATTTCTTTCTTTGCTGAATACGTGGAGTGGAATTATCTGTTAATTAAAATAGTGATGGAGTATGAAGTGCATTTTCTTCCTTCAGTGTTACCTTTGTTTTTAGTTTTCTTTTCTTTTCTTTTTTTTTTTTTTTTTTTTTTGTGGGTACCAGGGGTCGACCTCAGGACCTCGCGCGCCAGCAGGCGCCTGTGCCACTGAGCAATATCACCAGCCCCTAGTTATCTTTTCATTTTTATTTTTTATGCCAAACATTATGTTTGCTGTCACAACACTTTTTTTTTTGGTGCTGGCAATCAAACTCATGACCTTGTGCTTGCCAGGCAGGCCTTATGCTACTGAGCTGTATCCCTGGCCACAACACTTATTTTATTAGTGCATATTAATTATACAGAGTGATGGGTTTCATTGTGGTGTTTTTATACATGCATATATAGTTACCTTTTCAAATGTTGATTTTAAAGAATATTTTATTCCAAATGTCTTTGTAGGTATTAATGTGAAAGTACGATATTTATGTCCAGAAATGATGTCAGACTTTCTATAAAGGAAAAAGTTGCTTTTGTGTTTGACAGTTATATAAATCTTAAATCTTTTATATATATGATTTCATAAGCTCTTTGCTTCTAAAACATAGCAGTACAGCATTTTTATCAAAGCAACATCTGCTAGCCCCTTTGCTGTCATCACAGTGGAATCATTTCCATTTTTAAGATTTTGCTGTTCAATGCTTTTTAGAACTGTGCTGTATTTCTTTTGTAGTAAAAGTTGAAATATCAGTTCTTGGCATCAAATAAATGTATCTTTTAAAAGTGACTTTCAGAAAACAGGTTAAGAGGTAGAGAGGGAAAGACTTTTTTTTCTTTAAACAGTAGTTGGAGGGTTATATATTTACACCTTCATTTGTGCCACATCAGTGGCATGCCTGTTAGGTGGCAGTTGCTTATGAATTCTGGACCTGTGATGATGACTAAGACAGTCTCTGCCCTCACGTAGCTCCCAGTGTGGCAAGGGAGCCTGACAGATAAACACAGTGACATAAGCATGAGCAGAACTGTAGAAGCAGTCATGCCTGGGAGAAGCAAGGGTATCCTACCAGGATAATTCAGAATGAAATGGGATCGTGAGCTATATTGTTTTGAAGAAAGAATGTAGCTTTTATTACTGTAAACTAGGCCTTCTTTTTGCTTTCATTTTTGTTTTGAATAATTTCTAAATGACAACTCTAAATATCATTTAGAGTTGTCATTTAGAAAATTAACATGTTCCTCCATTGTGAACATAATATGCCATTTTTTTCCTACCAATTCCTGTCTGCACTACTAATACCCACTCCCACCTGCAAAATGTCTTTACTGTTTGAATCGCTGTGTCACATTGCATCTGTGATTTGCTTCGTGTGGCTTTGGTTGCTCCTGAATGGAAGGACTAGATCACATTCAGTTTAAGGATCACTGTTGGTTAGCAAAGAGGAAAACCAAGTCACCAGAAAATGAGAATGTCCTTTTCAAGGAGACACCCTCCCCATACCTGGTCTCAGTTGTCCACTTCTTCAGTGGCCAAAGAATATGTTTTATGCCACGCTGTTGCTGTTCGTATTTGTTGCCTGAGATCTTTGTGCACACCTGGGTAGCTTGTCTAGGGAAGCATACAGGGAAGCTAACAATAACAGTTTATTATTTAATTTTGGACCACTTTATCCACCCCAGTACCATAGGCTAGTAATAAACTTGAAGATGGTATGGCTAGGTGATAGTGTGTTGGAGCAATAGTTTCCAAGTAACTTAATTATCTTTACTCATTAAAAATTCATTGTGCATTAGCTGCTCTGATGTGGACTTGTGTTGAGAATGAAGAGCAGCAAAATAATTGAGCAAGTACTATAAGGACAAGGTGAAGTTTCAGACAACATGTGTAGAAAACTGGTTTTACTTTGACCAAGGACAACTTTAATTCATATACCTATATTCTTTTTGATGTTTAAAATCACTTATAAAAATGACCAAGAATATAAATCGAATGATTTAATTATAGGTAAATTCTTTTTAGATAAAAAGGTATTTCTTGCAAAACAATATTTAAAATAATGTATTTGTATACTTGGTCAATGTTTAGAATCTAATTATTCCTTCAGAATTATTCTAGATTTTCACCATGTTCCATGGAGAACATTGTTCCCCACTCTTCCATTTAATATTTTAAAGCCCTAACCCTCCCATATTACCATATGTGGAGGCTCGTAGGAGATATGTAAGGAAAAATGACATTATAATAGTAGGTTCCTAATCTGAAAGAGGGAGGGGGAATGAGCGTGGGAAGGACAGGAAGAGATCTTTCTCCTGTGAATGCACCTAGGAAAGGCCATGTGAATGACACCGTGGGAAGGCAGCAGTTTGTATTTAGTAATAGGCCTTCACCAGTACTAAATGGATTGTCTCCTTGATCTTGGATTTACCAGCCTCAAAAAATATGAGAAAATAGCCAACCCTGGTGGCACACGCCTATAATCCCAGACCTTGGGAGGCTGTGGTAGAAGGATTGCTCTGAGTTTGAGGCCAGCCTGGCCTACAATAGTGAATTCAAAGCCAGCCAAAACAAAAAAAAAAGCCGGGCACGGGGGTACATACCTGTAATACCAGCACTCGGGAGGCTGAGGTAGGAAGGATCCCTGAGTTTGAGGCCAATCTGGACTACATAGTGAAGACTCAGTCTCAAAAAAACAAAAAACAAAAAGAAAACCAAAAAAAAGAAATGTGAGAAAATAAATTTCTGTTGTTTAAGCCACTCAGTCTGTGGTATGTTGTTATGGCAACCAGCCTGACCATACTAATACCTCATATAATAAAATGCCATTTTCTTATTTGTCCGATGCAAAATTAGGAATTTTTTGCATTACATGCCTTAACTGACATGAGATAGTTATTTTATGTTGCCCTTCAATGTGTGAACTTGAGATTGCAAGATCACAATAAAGGAGGTGGAAAGAAATCTGTCCTAAATTTATCAAAAAGATATGCTATATACATTTTGCAAGTCAAAAATTGTTAGTGAAAACAAGATGGTTATTGTAGAATTTAAGGTATCTTGTTTCACAAATTCCAAATGCAAAATTTACTTTAGGACTTGTTTCATATTGGTGTGAAGGAAATGTTGAGTATATCCTCTGTTCATAATTGCCAAGGGAATACACAATAGTGAGATATTTCAGCTTATATAAATAAGTCTGTATATTCACAAATTTGTTACTTATTTCTTTTTTTTTTTTTTTTTTTTTTTTTTTTTTTTTTTTTTTGTGGGTACCGGGGGGTCGACCTCAGGACCTCGCGCGCCAGCAGGCGCCCGTGCCACTGAGCGATATCACCGGCCCCTTTTTCGTATGTGGGTTCCGGGAGTCGAACTCGGGCCCTCACGCTTGCTGGGCAGGCGCTTAAGCCTCTGAGCCATCTCACCGGCCCTGTTACTTATTTCTTAACCTTTTGTCTTTAAATAATATAATTTATAAGAAAAAGATAAATTTTGATTTGCATATGTTGATAAATTTTAATTCTTTTATTTATTTATTTATTTATTTATTTTTTTGTGGGTACCGGGGGGGACGACCTCAGGACCTCGCGCGCCAGCAGGCGCCCGTGCCGCTGAGCGATATCACCGGCCCCTTTTTCGTATGTGGGTTCCGGGAGTTGAACTCGAGCCCTCGCGCTTGCCGGGCAGGCGCTTAAGCCGCTGAGCCATCTCACCGGCCCCTTAATTCTTTTAGTGAGTTCAAATACAAATAAAATTCATTCAGGTTTTATTTTGTTGATCAATTTTGGAGGATCTATATCACTGACCTAGACTATAATTATTTTGTTCATTTAATTATTTTTCTTGCTATAAATTTTTCTGGCCAAAAGGAAGAGTAACCTGTAGTCTTATTTGGGAGAGCACGTCGAACTCCTTCAAAGCTGATGTAAGCCCCAAATTAGAGTTTCCCACTATGACATTTTCACTAGGGAATGGGAAAAACAATAAAAGTTAGAGACCAAATAGTTCACCCTCTGTTTCTCCCTGTGTTCCCTGGGCCTAGGGAGCATTTTCATGTCATCAGAGAGCGAAGTGTAACTATTCAGTGCCAAATTATGAGCTGATTTGAGAATGTGGCTCCAAGTTAAGAACAGTTGGGCTGGAGTTAGGCTGGATTTTTCTGCCTTTTCACTACCTTCAAAAGACCAGTTTTGAAAAAGTCAGTACTTTTCAAGTATTATATAAACTTTTGAAATAAAATTATGTTCAGCAGGACTCCAAGTTGGTGAAATTCAAAGTATCTGAGTTAAGCTTTCTAGAGCTTCAGCCAGAAGTGATTGATTGTCATACTGGGGCTGCCTCAGTGATAATTTAGAAATGTGGGTGCCTTATTGCATTGCTCAGCGGGACTCAGTGCTAGAGTAGAAGGGAACTACCATTTATTGGGCAGTACTCTTTGACAGGCTTTGGGCTGAAGAGTTTTCACAGATGGATGAGATAATGAGCCAAGGATTCTTTTGAAAGAAGACATTAAATGGTACACTGGGGACAAAGCAGAGATTTTTAAAGTGGAGAGACTGCTTTCTACTTGGAATGGCTGAATAGTTGATAAGAGTTGAAGGAATGAGAAGCAAGAGTCAGTACAGAATGGGAACAGGTAGTAGTAAGTGCAGGTGGGTCAGCCAAGTTGAGGAAAGTCTCCAGAAGGTAATTTGTTCACTGCAATGTCTGTCATGCTCAGCTGGAGCCAGAGGGATGCCTTTCAATGGCCAAACCAGTCTGGCAACTCTCCTTTTCCTGGGTCGTGTCCTGTACCTTCCTACCCTTCCCAGGTCTGGAATTTTTACAGGGTTTTCTTGGAAGGCCTCGGTGACTAGTTGCTATGAAATCAGAGGACTGGATTGGCCACCAATTTCCAGGTAAGTCCACTGGGTCCACACATAACTATTTCATCAGTACCAGCATACGGTAGGTGTCTGGGGTGTTTTCACTTTCCCATCCTGCTCTGTGAGGCGGCGTGGAGCAGGACTGAGCACACAAGGAGCCTGTCCTGAGGAGTTCCGTCATGGCTGTCCCGTGCACTGCTGCTTGATCTTGGGCAAAGCATTTTACCCTATTCATAAGAGTTCTCATGTAGTAGATAGGAATAACAATCCATTTCCTAGATTACTGTTAATTTTAATGAGATGATAGTGTTAAATTTAGCTTTATTAATAAGCACTCAACTTGATAACTATCATTACTAAAGTGGGGTACTGGTATTTCATCATGCAAGGCACCAATAAAACACAAGGTGTGAATTGTGTATAAGCTGAGTGGGTCTTGCAGCGTGTCCTTCAGGTTGTGTCAGCACTAGGTTGTATAAATGTGTCCAGAAACTTGGTCATCTATACAAATAGGGTCTGTGTATAGGTATATAGTGTAGTAGTTCTCAAATGGGGAGTGATTTGCCCCTCAGGGACAGTTAGCAATGTCTGAGATAGTTTTGATTGTCACAAGTATGGAGGGAAGGTTTTTGGCATGGTGCTGAACATCCTGCAAATGCATGGGTTACCCCTACCACCACAAGAATGAATTACTCAGGCTAACATGTCAATAGTACTCAGGCTTGAAAACTTAGTATAATGTGCAGTATGACTTTCTATCCTTTATCCCATTGTGGAAGGTATACTACAGATATTACTGGGTGGTTCATAACCCCCACAGTACTTGTACAAAGTCCAGAGAAGTTCAGAGGTGTTGTAAGATGGGAAGTAGAGGAAAGACAGGGCTAATAGCAAGAGACACTGGAGACATGTTCTGGTTGGAATAAGGAAGGCAGTGTTTCTTTTTATTTTTATTTTTTTTGTGGGTACTGGGGGTCAACCTCAGGACCTTGCGCGCCAGCAGGCACCCGTGCCGCTGAGCGATACCACTGGCCCTTTTTTCATATGTGGGCTCCGGGAGTCGAACTCGGGCCCTCACGCTTGCCAGGCAGGCACTTACGCCGCTGAGCTATCTCACCGGCCCTAGACAGTGTTTCTTGATAAATTCCTACAGGCAATTTAATGGGTCCAAGATTTCATAGTGGCAGATGGCATAGCATAGAACCACTCTGCTTGGTGGAGCTTGTAATTAGATAGGCACTCCAGAAGTGGACCTTTTGTTGCTGCCTAGGTACTGAGATGATGTGGGTGGGATGGCTATAGAGTTGGAACACCTTACATATAAATGCCAACACAGAATTTAAAGCTGGATTCAGTCCTAGAAGGAAATGAAGTAGGTTAGCTTGGTCACCGTGTTCAGGAGGATCAAGATTGCATTGTGGCCGGTGAAGGAGAGGAAGCAAAAGGTGAGGGGCCCTGAATGCATTCCCAGAAGAGGGCAGACGCAACATGCAACGGCCCTCTGATCTCTAGATTGTTGGCTTATATATTAGTGAATCCTGCACACATTTGTGACCCTTATAACTCTGGGCACACCATTGTTTAGAAGTGATTGTTATCACAGCTAGTCTGATTTCTCAGTATGTAAATTATCTGTTCACATTTATTTTTGTTTATATTAATTGCAAGATTAATATATGTTTAGTGTAAAACGTCTAGGAAATGCAGAAAAGTTTATTTTTTAAGAATCCTAATAATCCCAATCCCCATTGATATACATTGTTAATTCTAGGAAATGCAGAAAAGTTTATTTTTTAAGAATCTTAATAATCCGAATCCCCATTGATATACATTGTTAATGTGTTAGCATATACTATTTCAGATTTTTTTCTTATGCACACTGTGTTTTATATAGTTGGTATCATGCTCCACATAATTTTGTGACATTTGGTATATCTACTTGAAGTTAATATTACCCACAACATTAAAGATTCATCACATTTTCTAAGCAAAATAAAAAGTTTTCTTTAGAAAGGACTTAAGTTGTAGAATTGCATTTCTACCACATTGTTTTTAGGCTGAATTGTTAAAGCTGATCATAGATATTATATCACATTAAAACGTTTTAATAATTCAAAAGGTACAAGCAGAAACCAGGCACAAATGTTGTATTTCTTTCCAGCCATTATATATAGCTTCAAAAATATCCCTTTCTCCATATTTTGGTTTGCAATCAACAGATAATGCCAACAATGTATGCCATTTTGATTTCAAAGTGCTTTAGTCTTATACTTTTATATATCAATTTTGCAGCAAGAAAAAATTTCATATGACTAATTCATATTCCCCAGCAAGGCATGCCCTCATAAGTCCTCGGTTAGAAAATCAGGTATTTCTTGCTGGAAACATTTTACAAATAAGTGCTCTCAGGTAACTTTCTTCCACCCAAATACCAAAGTAGCAGTATTAGCATTGTCAAAGTGTGATTTCCAGACCAGTAGCTTCAATTAGAAAGGCAAATTCTTGGTCCCTATTCCCAATTTACTGAGCCAGAAATTTAGGGTGTGAGACCATGATTGTCATCTTGCTAAGCCCTCCAAATGATTTTGATGCAGGCTAAAGTTTGAAAACCACTAAGGAGATCTAGTAGAGGTCATTCGTTCCTTCTGACATCCTTCTCAGTAACTACAAGAAAAAATTGAATCACATGCCTGCCAATAGCCCTTTATTCTCGAATTTAATCTTTTCCTTATAGATGTAGGTAGAAATCCATATATAAATGTAGGTAGAAATTCTATATAGATACAAGTAGAAATCCAACTATATCTATAAAGGTTTAATACTAGTTTTAATAATATGATAATAATACAAACATTATCAAGAGCATGTGGGAGAAAATCCTAAACAATATTGCCTTGTGTGTAGTTTTTCTTTATTGGCTTCAAAGTAACTTCAGTTAACATAAAACAGATCTTATTACTTTGCATTCGAACTGTGTTAACCAATTTTGAACACCTAACACAACCACCAGATCTGACTCTTAACAATTGGCTTTCTGAAGATTAAATCTACAGGAACAGATTGATAGTCTTCTGACACTGGAAATATTTGTAAATCATCCAAAGGGAGTTTTTAAGATGGATTCCCAAAGCTGTTTTGAGTAAGACTATCATTTGTAGAATAAGTTTACTTCAAAATTCTGCTTTAAAAAATAATACTTCTTTATAGTCATGTATAATGTGGTATAAATCTGGCCATGTCTCTGGTCTTCACCCCAGTTCTGGAATGAGACCAAAACTTATAAATCTCCCAAATGTTAACTTAAGAAATGAACAAATAGGGCCGGTGAGATAGCTCAGTGGCATAAGTGCCTGCCTCACAAGTGTGAGGTCCTGAGTTCATCTCCCAGTACCCACATAAAAGTAAATAAAATAAAAAGAAATGAACAAATAACAACGCTGTATTCTTTGTTATATAATGAAGAGAGAGATAATCAATCAAATCTTTAATTTGTTAGGTCAGGAGAGAAAAAAATTACTCTTATCATTACACTTAGATTAGTTTTATTTATAAATTGGAGAGGTTTTTCAGTTAATTAAATTGATTTGCTGGAAATCTTTCCTGGGTAGAAAACTTGATGTATGAGAAAGATTAATGATGTTTTATCCACCTATACTATCCCCTTGTGAGTTTTTGACTCAGACTTTGATATTCCTAGTTCTGCTTTATGATTTTGTTTTTGCAACCAGCAGTTCAAAATTAGAAACTGCATTTTGACTTTCATGAAGACTCTAAGAAACCTTGAAATTGGTTCTTAGTTCTTTTCCCAAACAAAAACCCTTCTTACTGATGACTCTTTTAGTTTAATTGCTTACAAGCTGTGGTGCATTAATCGTCTTAATAGTTTTGACATTTTCTCTCTTTTTTTTTTTTTTTTTTTTTTTTTTTTTTTTTTTTTTTTGGTGGGTACCAGGGGGACGACCTCAGGACCTCGCGCGCCAACAGGCACCCGTGCCACTGAGCGATATCACCGGCCCCTTTTTCGTATGTGGGTTCCGGGAGTCGAACTCGGGCCCTCGCGCTTGCAAGGCAGGCGCTTACGCCGCTGAGCCATCTCACCGGCCCATTTTCTCTCTTTCTTACACACCTATAATCTGGTACTGGAATAGGTTGACATGGTCCTTCTTTTTTTTTTCCCTAATCTGAATGAAATGAGGAGGGTTGGTTTATTTTCTTTTAAATGTTCAAAACTTAGATAGTATCATGTTATTGATATGCTAATAACTGGGAATGGAGGAACCATTTACCTTTATTCTCTTTTAAATTACATTATTTAAAATATTTTGCTTCATATTAAGTAGAATATTATCGTGAATGTCAGACAGGGTAAGGGGTGTAGCTCAGTTGTAGAGTATTTGCCTAGCATGTATGAGGCCCTGGATTCAGTTCCCCTGTACAACAACAACAAAAACAAAAGCACACATGCACAACAAATGTCAAAATACTTGATACTTTTTTCATGATTGGATCCTGTGTGTGTGTGTGTGTGTGTGTGTGTGTGTGTGTGTGTGTCTGTGTGTGTGTGGTTTGAGAAAGCTACATAGCTAGTACAACACATCCGTATTTAAAGCCCAAGTAGTTATTCTTGCGGAAAGGGAGAACACTGAATGAAATTGCACTTTTGGTAGACTTGGCAATTGAGAGTTCTATTGTGAACTTGATTAGTTTCAGACAGTATTAGACATTCAAGTAGAGATTTCAAGTAGTATACAACTGGATATTCATACATTTAAGTCTAGAACTCAAGGAATTAATATGGATTTTTAAAAAATGCCATACTCTTTCTATGTCTTAGAGCAGTGGTGGTGAACCTATGGCATGCGTGCTGCAGCAGGCTTTTTGTATCATTGTAAGTTCTAAAAGGTTTAGAGTATTCTAGATGTACCTTCTGTCTGGAATATTTTTTTTTCCCTATCTAAATTATTTTCTTTGCCTCCATTTTCTTCTCCATCTTAATATTGTTTGTGGGGTTCAAAGTTTTTATTTATTTAGTTTTTGGGGGGTACCGGGGGTCGACCTCAGGACCTCGCACGCCAGCAGGCGCCCATGCCACTGAGCAATATCACCGGCCCTTTTTTCGTATTCGGGTTCCGGGAGTCAAACTTGGGCCCTCGCGCTTGCCAGGCAGGTGCTTACGCCACTGAGCCATCTCACCGGCCCCAAAGTTTTTAATTTGCAAGCTTATTTTTACCTTTTTCTTTTCAAGAGGAGGGACTTTGTTTCACTTACCCGATGTAGCCAGTGCCTAACACAGTGCCTGTTACTTAATATTCATTAAGTGCTTATTGAATGATTGAACAGAATAATGATTTGCTTAAAAGGATGGATGGGGATGGTTGAGTTTAGATGAGGATTCTGTGCCCCTAAGGGGTTTGAGAGATATTGAATAAGAAGAATGATTCTGCATATTAGTTGCTGTGCTGCTTCAATTTGCAGATAAGGAAACTGAGGCTGAAAGTTACATAGCTAATACAGCATATCCGTATTTGAAGCTGAAGGAGTTTTGACTCCCATAGTTTACTCTGAACAATTATGTAGTAGAGGCAACCCATTGTGCCATGCCATAGATCATTTGGTTTTCTTACCCTTCAGTGCTTTTGAAGAAGGTTCTGATAAATCTCGAGGAATTGTCCATAGTACCACACAAAAAGCTCTTGTCAGTATCATATTCCAGAGATAAGCCCAAAGGCCCAAATGTATGATCCCACCATGTATTCCTTGAATAAAAACAAAGGTGACTCCTTACACATCTCTTTCATGAAGCTCCCATCCTACACAAATAGAGTGAAAAGAGGAGGACAGAAATCAGTGAAAGACATTGGGAAGAAAGCCAAACCCATCTGATAGAGGCTCCATCTTCTTAAGGGCCAGTGTGTGTGTATGGGTAGAGGACGGGTGTATATGTGTGTGTCAAATGATAAAACTAAAAGGAAGAAGGTAGCAGACTCATCTTTTTTTTCTTTCTAACATCAGGGTACTGTCTGATCCTTCTTTCTCCTTTCTTACTGGATAACAAAGTCCTGAGAGCAGAAACTATACTTTGCTCTTGTTTTAATGAACTCTTTGTCCTTTCACATTGTATTATTTAACTGAATGTATCAGCAAAAAGAATAAATCTATGACATAGTATTTATAGGCAAATAATAAGATGTTTCTCTCAGTAATTTGATATACCAAATTGAAGCTGCACATTTTTCTAGTTGGTTATTTTTAGTCACTCAGTTGCTAAAACCTGCAGTGTCTGCATCAGCATTTTTCACTTATATAAGGTGTACTTCTTCCTTTGGAGGGTATAGTTTTCAGGTCTAAAGTTTTAAACAAGAAAAAATGATATATTCTTAAGTTGAGATTAATGAAAATGAGTTAAAAATATCAGTATATATAAAGTTATATAGCTGTTGCTTCAATTATACAATGCTAATAGAAACAAATTTATTATATAAATAGGAAAACAAGTCATTATTTAAAAATAAGAATAATTAAAATTTTAGAAAGACAAGGTAAAAGTAAAAGCAGTATACATACAAGAACTATTTTATGAAGCCTGGAAATGTATTAAATTATTTTCTAAGGTGATAATATAAGTCTTCACTAAATAAGAACCATTTGTGAAGCAAGTACTTTGCCATTATTTAGAATTAATTTATAGAGCATTTAAGCAAGTATTAAATTACTAAAAGCTTCTGAAATGGATTCCAGACCAGCAGACTACTTTGCATAGTTGTCAGTATGGATTTTTTCTCCTCTAAACAACCCTGATAACTTTAATGACAAAGCTGATCAAATTCTAAGTAATCCTTGGATTCTAAAAATACTCTACAGCTGAGATTTTGAGTGGAACAAATATGCTAAGTAGGCTAAGCAGGTAATGAAGCAAGCTGACTGAAAACTTGTATATAAAAGTAGAGATAGCAATTATTTCTCAGTATGAATCGTAGAAAAATTATAGTCTCTGACAATCATTTATGTTATGTATTGGGGTGTTTTGTTAATCACTCCTTCTAAGGATTGTACATTGGATTTGTGCCATCAAAATAAAAGCTGTAAAATATCTTAGCCATACTTATATCTTAAATTTATCTGCTTCGAGTGTTAAATCTTTTGTGAGATAATTTTTTTTTTTTCTTTTTTTTTTTTTTTTTTTTTGTGGGTACCGGGGGTCGACCTCAGGACCTCGCGCGCCAGCAGGCACCCGTGCTGCTGAGTGATATCACCGGCCCCTTTTTTATATGTGGGATCCGGGAGTCGAACTCGGGCCCTCGCGCTTCCAAGGCAGGCGCTTACGCCACTGAGCCATCTCACCGGCCCTGTGAGATAAATTTTTAAGTCTATTTTTTTTTTGTACTTGCTTTGTTTTCCTTCCTTCCTTTCCTTTTTCCTTCTACTTTTTAAAATTCTTACACCGGGTAATTACTACCACCCATTTGGACAAAGCTTCTATTTTCAGTATTTTTGGTAACTAAATTCTCAAGTTGGATCTATATTACATTAGCTTTTGCTTGGAAATAAGTTTTATTATTGCATTGGTGAGTTGTCCTGTATTTGTATTTAAGGTGAAATTATCAAAACAATGATTTAAAAATGGAAACGTTACATTAAAAACGTAACTCCTTTTCACCTATATGGAAGAAATGACTTTTTACGGTACTTGAATTTTCAACATTGGGAAAATTTACAGAGATAGAATAAGATCATTCTTTAGTATTATTAGATCTTTAGGCAGGCTTCTTCCTTGGAGCACTGAATGTGAATCAAAGTGAGATATTAATTGGAAAACACTCCAATCACTCTGGCTTATTTGCTTGAGCTCTGATTTCAAATGTGCCCCTCTACTCTGTGAAGCCTTTAAAAGCATGACTTTAGGAAGAATTGTATAGCAGCCCAAGGAGGTTTGCCAGTGGTTGACTGACATAATAGTGACCTTGTACACCCTGTGGTGATCCGCCAAGCAGCACGATTAGTCCCTGGAGCCTGGCAGACTGTGACTGGCTGTCTTCAGCAGGTCAACAAAGGAGTTGCTGTTATTTGCTACTTGGTTCGTTTTATTTATTTATTTGTGTGTGGGGGGGTACCGGGGGTCGACCTCAAGACCTCGCACTTGCCAGCAGGCGCCCGTGCCGCTGAGCGATGTCACCGGCCCTTTTTCCTTTGTATGTGGGTACTGGAAGTCGAACTCAGGACCTCGCACTAGCCAGGCAGGCACTTATGCCACTGAGCTATCCCACCGGCCCCCGTTTTATTTTAAATGACTTTTTTTGAGAGACAAAATTAATTCTAAGATTTTGGTTTTTAACATATTAAAGCCATAACTAGGTTTTATTTCCATATACCTTCATAGTTCATGCCTACTATTACACCTGTGGTACTTATGTTCAAAGATAAATGGCTTTCAAGAACATAATGTTTTCACAATAGTGGAAAATATGATAATAATGGCTTAATTTTGGTGGTAACTTGTTTTTAAATGACTTCCTCATATTTTATAGAAAAATAGGCAAAATTAACTGGTGAAAATGGAATATTCTCATATTACTTAGTAAAAATAATATAGAGACTTTAAGCAAGAGTTCTTTCTTTAGGTTATAGCCTTAAAAGTTTAGCAAAATTGGTTCACAATCCTGCCAGCTATACAAAGGTGTTTTACTTGATTCTAACTTGAAAGTTTTTATTTATTTTTTGTGATTTATTTTTTGACACAAAAGCTGAATGTGCAAAATGTAGAGCGTTAAATTAGGTTAGAATCCAGTAAACCCAGAGAATGAAGAGCAGTCTATAAATGTATAATTCAAATATACATTTGAATCAAAGTATATAAACCATTAGAAATAGAAAATCTTTTAGGACTAGAACTTGAAACTTGAAGGAATACTTATAATGCATTGTTTCAGTTTAAGTTGATGATTGCATAACAATCTTTGAATTTGAAAGAATCATGTATTGCTTTAAATAAACTACTCTATTTTGAGAAGCAGTGCAATTCAGAAAGGAATTGCACAAACTTTGGAGTTAGACAAGTTCAAACATTGTGCCATTCTTAAATCCCTCGCAGTGTCATGACAGTACCATTACCACCTGCTAATTCATTTACACAATTGAATATAAATATACTTAAAGCTAAACTTCATTACAACAAAGGATTCATGCACTAACAGTAGCAAAAGCTAGGCCAAACACAGACTTTCTTGTCTTATTTATGTAGGAATTGCATGGGCATGTCTTTCTAACTACAAAATGCAGGGACATACGTTATTGCTCAGGAAATTTCATTTGACTCTTAGAGTCTAAAGATCTTACAGGGAGCCAATTACATACCCACTGTATGACCTACCGTGATGAGGACCCAACCAGGCACTAGGTAGATAGCATGAATCTTCATGATTACTTTAAACATGTTAAACCTGGTTCTTCTTGACTCACTGGTTCAGGCATATGGGCTGACATTACTTAGTAAATTTTGAACATTCCAGTAGTTTAGTTCTCAGTTTGGCCACCAGTTGTCAGTATGTCTGAAGAGATAGGAACCCAGTGGAAACAGATCTGCTATGTTAAGTCTTGTCACACAGTTATTGTGAATTTTTTTTTTTTTTTTTTTTTTTGTGGTTACCGGGGGTTGACCTCAGGACCTCATGCGCCAGGAGGTGCCCGTGCTGCTGGGCGATATCACTGGCCTTTTTTCGTATGTAGGTACCGGGAGTCGAACTCAGGACATCACACTTGCCAGGCAGGCACTTATGCCGCTGAGCCATCTCACCGGCCCACAGTTATCGTGAATGTTAATCAAGGTACAGTTGTCCCAGAAACCACTTTTATTATGCTAATTCTATCCTAATTAGCCTTCTGCCTTCAATGTCTCCTGCATTAGGATCCACAGAACAGTTCATTGGCACCTAGGAAGAAAATATTAGAACTCTGTTGGGATTTGGTTTTTGCCTGCATTCTTTTAGGTTTATGTCACCTCAGAGTGACTTAATTTTCCCTTCATTCTTTATAAAGATAGTTTTCAAATGTGCAGTATTTGTAGTTTTTTTTTTTTTTTTTTAATAATCGTGCCACCTCATGCTAAACTCATGGTTTTAGAGGAAAAATCTGCTGTCACTTGGATGGGTGCTGTGATATAGGTAATGTGTCATTTTTTCTGGCTGCTTACAAGACTTCTTTGTCTTTGATTTTTAGAAGTTTAATTATGTTGTGTCTTGGCTTGAATTTATTTGGGCTTATTCTATTCAAGGTTCTACTAGATTCTTGAATTTGTGTCTTTTGCCAAATTTGGGGAGTTTCAGCCATTATTTCTTTAGCTACTTGTTCAGCTCTACTTTTCTCTCCTGTTGGAGCTCTGATGATACAGATACTGGATCTTTTGCCATTGTTCCATGGGTTCTTCATTTTCTTTCCCTTCAGTTTTTTTTCAGATTGATTAAATTTTATTAATCTGTCTTCAGGTTTAGAAGTTCTACCCTCCGTTACCTTCAATTTACTATTGAGCCTGTTCAATGAGTTTTTAAATTTTCTTTTTATTTTTTAGGTGTATAATTTCTATCTTTTTTTTAAATAATTCCTATTTGTATGGTTCAGGTAATCTGAGTTTTCATTTTTTTCAAGAGAATTGATTGTTGTGCATTTTTGTGGTTTTAAAATCCTTAGCAAACAGTTCTAACATGCGATCCATCTTCCTGTCGCTGTCAGTTGACTATCTTTTCTCATTCAAATTGTGATTTTCTTGACTCTTGATAATTTTTAAAAATTAAAAGACATTTAACATACTATGTTAGGATACTCTGGGTTCTATTTACATCTTTTATGTTCTCAAGACAGTCACCTTGTTTGGTTTATCTCAGATCCTGGCCTACTTCAGTGAGCTATGGTTTCAATGGCAAGTTAACTATCAGAAACTTCATGGTATTACTTGCTTTGTTAGTTTCTTGGTGCTACTAGGCTTCCACCTTGTTCTTGTGAATGAAGAGTACTTCCTGGGCTGGTACTTGTTGCAGTTCGATTTCTCTAGCAGTGCCCTCCAGCTCCCCTGTTGTCTCTGGTCCATGGGCATAAAGAGCCTTTCCACACTGGACTGCGTTTTATAGCAGTGTTTCCCTGTCAGTGTAGCCTCACTTCATTGTTATTTCTTGATTGAGGGATACATCAGTTCATAGGGACAAAGAGGCTTCTCAGTCTTGGTAGTTTGTTGGCCTAGGGTCCCTCATGTGGTACTTTTGGGACACCACAGAATTTGTTATAAAGCAAGGGGGTCTCAGTCCCAGTCGAGAAAGAGCACTTTCTCTGGCTGCTTATGCTTTGCTGGACTTCAGGTCGTATTGGGTTCACCTGGTATTAAGGACTCCTCTTAAACCTAGGAGAGGAACAGACTGAACTAACTGGTTTGCCTTCTGTTGCTTGGGAGTCAGTGTTTCTTTTGTTTTATGGGTGGGATATAAGACATCTTGCTGCTATGTTTCCTTATTCCTAGGGTCCCAAACTGGGTTGTCTTTCTCTTCAGAACTTTCAGAGTTCTTATAGTTGTAATTTTTTCCCATGGAAGGAACAGAAAAGATTGTATTTACACAAGTTGTCCCATGACCACATAATTTTAATTTCTGTTTTTGAGCATGCTGGATAATATACATTATATATTGGTATGTTTGAACAATTGTTCACATTTTTAAAACATTCAAGTATCACACAATAAAGAGTTTGGAGACCCCTGGTCTGTAAGTATAAATTAATACTTGAGTGCTAAGCTCTTCATGATCTGGTTAGGATCTGTGTTTCTAGTTTTTCACCCAATACTGTTCCCCTTGAAGAACTCCTGGATTCTACTACATAGGTGTATTCACTCTATCTAGAAGATTCCTACTGATTTCTGTGTCTTTGCCAAAATTATTTTCTTCCTTTTAGCATATAAAGAATCATATCCACGCTCAAAGCTTACATCAAATCCTACCTCTTCTTAAAGATTTCTTCTGACTTGTCTAGCATAATGTAGCTTTTTTTCCCTGTGAATTACTCATGTGGCACTTTAACATTTTTTTTAAAGGGAAAAAAAAAACAGAATTTCAAAACAAGTAGGAGGGTAACAATGGTTAATATGTTGTATATTGTTATCTTTAAATTAGTTACTCGGAGTACAAGATATAGGCATTTAATTGTCCAAACAATATTAGCACAAACCTTTCTTTTCAATGAACTAAGAGAAATTAGTAGCATAACTATCTTAACTATCTTGCAAGTGTGTATGGGTGTGTGTGTATTTGCTTTTCCCTTCCTTTTTTTATTTTAAAGAGAAAAAAGATAAACAAACATGAAACCAAGTTTCAAAATAGGTTAGTAGGACAGTTACAATAGTTGATACATTGCATATTGTTGTCTTTGTAGTAGTTATTCAGCGTACAAGATATAGGCATGATGTCTTGTCTAAACAATATTAGTACAAAACATTATTTTCAAGGAACTAAGAGAAGCTAGCTGTATAACTATCTTAACTATCTCGTGTATACATATACTTTTTTTTTTCTTTTTCCCTTTCTTCCTTTCCCCTTTTCTCCATCACAGTTTGTCTTTTTTTTTTTTTAACAGTTTCTTCCCAATTCACAATATCTTTTGTACATTTTGGATCTTATTTACTTGTTCCATTTCTCACACCAGTGAGACAATACAATTTTTACACATATGGGACTGATTTATTTCACTCATGAGTATGGTCTTGAGTTGCATCCATTTACCTATAAAAATCTCCAGTTTGTCCTTCTTTATGACTGAGTAGTACTCCATTATGTATATTTAAAAAACACATCTTTTTTATCCATTCCTTGGTTGATAGGCATCTGGGTTGTTTCCAAAATTTAGCTATTACAAATTGTGCTGCTATAAACATCATTTTAACATTTTGAAGAGTGTATTCTAGAAGTTTATCTTTAGCTTATTTGTTTGAAGATGTCATTTGTCAAGAAGCAATGTTAGCAGTGATGTTTGGGTTCTTAAATTTATCTATAATGTATTGAGTATATGCACCATAAACATCATTTTATAAGGGTTGAAGTAGAAAAAGCAAACTCTAGTTTGAGAAGACATTGGGGAAGAGAAAGCTGGTATTGGTGGATGATGGCAGTCACCATCTATGGGTAAAGGAAATATGGATACTCTCACCCAACCCTTTCCTCTACCCTTGCACACGTACATATACTCTGGTGCTCATTTCCCATGGTTTTTACTTCATGCTTTTCTTTTCCTTACAAGACCCCCATAACCCCATAACTAGGAAGTGGCATAAGCATTTTCACATTTTCTAGATAGTATTTCTGACCACCTAAGCAAGAGTGTCCAAGCTGTGGTCTGTCTTTTTTAATGTTATAATAAAATATTGAAGAGGAAGGTTTGTTACTTCTATACATTAATTATATTATATATTTCGTATGTGGCACAAGATAATTCCTCTTCACTCAAAAAAAGAAAAAAAGAGAAAAGGCAAGCTGCAGTTTGGGCACAGCTGATTGAAGTAAGAACTTTGTTGTATTTTTAGTTTAGTAGCTTTTAGCAACCAGAGGGCAACTTGTTCTAACAAATTTCAGAAACCTTTCAACTTCTGTGAAGCCTTTTAAAACATCTTGAAAATTAAACATTCGTACCTCAGCATGCCAACTCTACTCTGCACATAATTCTTTCTTAATCTCGTTATTCTTAATATGCTTTATTAAAGCCCTCAAGTATAAGGACCATGTTTAACTTATCTTTGAATTCTCATATCTTTGAACTTCTAGTATAACTGAGTACACACGAATCTACAGCAAGATGTCTTTGGAACTAACTCTGAGCTTTCATTTTTTTTGCCCAGCATTCTATTACTGTTTGACTTTTAGTCAAACAAGTTGGCATGCCTGGTATATTCTAGACTGCTTTGTATCTTCTTGTCTACTTTTGTGCTTCAAAATAGGTCCTGGGAAAAATCATCTTCTGATAGTTTATTTGGTTAGAGAGAGCCCATTTGTGCATTTCGTATGGGTGAGACCCAACCTCTTGACTGCTCTCTTCAAGAGTCACCTTCCTCCTAGAGTATATAATTATGCCCATTGTCTAGGATCACACTGTTTAAACAGTAACTCAAGTGTATATTTCTAGTTTTTTACTCTTCTGTTCACCACTTAGCCATATCATTTATTCTTTTCAAGAAAGAAAAAAGGCAATTTCTGTTGTTAAATGTGTTCTCTCAATGATAGTACTCATTGTGATTTGTTTGTGTGTGTGACTAAGAAAGATTGATATATAAAAATTCATTCTAATATATGGCATTAATTTAGAAATCATGTGATATTGTTTTATCATCAGTTATGTTTGAGAAATACTTCCCCTTTCTTTACTTTGTCCCAGCATCTTCTTTTACCATTTGTTTATATTAACTAATTATTTTCTGAAAGCCAACAGTATTTCTGAGGCATAAAAAACAGGATTCGATTTAGCAAGTTGAATCTTCAGTGTTAGGCTGTAGAAAATGGTGTTAAGACTGGATTAACTATCAAGCAACCTTCTCTATGTTGTTTTCTTTAAACTTTCATTCTTTTTTTACTTGAAATTAAAACTTGAAAAATAATCTTAATTGAATTTATTATCTTGAAATTTCTGTAAAAATTATTCATACTTTCTTATAATTATCACTTTTCATAAAAGTATGTGATTTATAAAGATTGTCACACTTCTAAGTGTAATTTTGTCTTGAAGCTAAATTCCATGCTTTCTAAGGTAATAAAATTTCACTTTATGGGCAACTTTTAAGTGCCCTGAGTATTTAAACAATTCATTGTTAAAAATATATTATCTGGGCCGGTGAGATGGCTCAGCGGCTTAAGTGCCTGCCCAGCAAGCGTGAGGGCCCGAGTTCGACTCCCGGATCCCACATACGAAAAAGGGGCCGGTGATATTGCTCAGCGGCACGGGCGCCTGCTGGCGCGCAAGGTCCTGAGGTCGACCCCCCGGTACCCACAAAAAAAAAAATTATATATATAATCTTTGTATGATATTTTATGGAATATTGAAATAGTTTTCTAGCATTATTTGTAATTTTGATTTTTATTTCATATATGGTAAGATTTCAATCATCCATTTTGAAAAAATTATTAAATGCATCGTAATGGATTTTTGGAAAAATTTAAAAGTCATTTTGTGCTGGTAATGTTAAGTTTAATTAAAGAATATGAGCACTGTGAAAACAGTATTCCTGCTATACCACATTGTAGTTCTTGCATCTTCCAGTGATGGGTCTTTGTTAATAATGAAGGTAAATTCCAGACATGTACTTACATGCCAGAAATTTCAGAAATAAAGGTAGTAGAAGCATAGGTGTATAGTACAAAACAATATATAAGAAGTTCAGGGTGAGGTCACAGGACGAAAACTCACAGTAAGATTAAGGTTTTAAAAACTCAAATATTAATATGTGTAAACTATATCAAAGGTTTGTTTAGCTTACCTGACTGTTAAATTAGAATTGTCCATTGCTTCTTTTCTTAATTAAAGTAGGTACAACCGGTGTTATCTTTGAAATTTAAATAAATATTCCCTACATTCAGTAAGTAGTTTGCACTCTAAATACAAACATGTACTTTTGTGTACTCTGGTAAACTTCTAGTTGCAAGTATCTTCAACTACTGATGTGCAGTACTTCCCATAAAAATACCTGCGGGGTGAGCTAATTCATAGGCACATGGTTGGTCTCATTTTCCAGAATTCGTCCCATTCAGGTTGCTGACTTGATAGCTAACCATTTTTTAATTTACATTTTTATTTATTTCATTTTGTATATACAAAGTATAATCCAAAAATATGGTGAATTTAAATTTAAAATATTTATTACAGTGAAAGACACATTACCATTAATCCACTTCAGAATACTCCCCCTCGCTTCAAACACATTTATGCTTTCTTGCCACTTTGTGAAGCAGCTGTGCAAGTCCTCTTTTGGGAGTGTCTTTAGTTGTGCTGTCGTGGCTGCCTTGATGTCCTCAATTGATTCAAAATATTTATCTTCTGTGGTCAGTCTGACCTTGCAGACAAGCCAGAAGTAACAGTACCAGATCCAGTAGAACTGGAAACACTGTAATGTTTTTACAAGCCTATCTTTCCATTGGATGGCACTCGGCAGCTGCATTTGGTGTATTTTGATCACACCTCCTACACACTTGAATATCCCTAGAATCTATTCCTGAGTATTTTTATTAACACTGTCTTAGATTATTATATCATTATTAATTATCTTACTGTTCTAGTCAATTTAGTTAGTTCTGTTCAAGGGTGTGAAAAATGGGGAATTCATGAACCCTAAATACCCAGTAATAAGATTGTTAATCTATACAATTTAGAAATATTTTTATGCTCCAGTGTTAGGAATTTTTGAGCAAATATTTGATGCTACAAAAGTTTAAAAAATATAAAGGAAACAATCTACAGAAATCTTTCATTTTTTATTTCTTGTATTCTAGTCTCATACCAATTTGCCGTACTGTGATCCATTGATTTATTTTAATGCAACATTGAAACATATCATTAAAAGAATAATCCTATAATTTCTGTTATTATACCTTTATGGAGATTACCTATTTATTTTTATAATTACAAAGCAATGTTTGAAAATTCGAAAGATTCTTAATGATTTATTGGGGTGTTATGAATGTATAGCTGGTTTTTCTCATGTGTTTTCTATTTGACCTGAAGTTTGTAGCAGTAACCTTCATTACATAATGCTTATTATTTAATCGGTGAAAATTAAAAATCAAATTATTAACATTACTTCTACAGTAGCTGAATCTTCTACTTATACTACAGGCAAGATTTATCAAAGACAGAGTTCAACAAAGTTGCCTATAGAAATGCATATAAAATAAAAACCTTACTTGCTGAAACTTTCTTCAGAAAACTGGGCTGTTTTATTCAAACATTCAGTGAAAGCTCTTTTTTTTTTTTTTTTTTTGCAGTTGAGAGTGTTGATGTCTTGTCATTTTTCTTCCTAGAAAAACCACCATGTTCTTCCTAGAAAAACCAATTACTAAATTGTTACATTTTTAGAAAAAAGAAAAAAATCTGTATTCCTTGGGTCATAATTAGTAATATTGATTACTGATTAGTGAATATATGGAGATAAGAAATATTATTAAAATATATTCATGTCAATAATAATGTTTAAAGGTTGTAATAGCACTATTTCTGAACATAAGATATAAACAGAAAGTTGGGATAGGATACATATACTGTACATTTTAGAAAGTGACAAAGATTACAGTATATTATTTCTTGTTATAATTTAATTATACACATGCATGCAGATATATTTAATGCCCATTGTGTATATTTCAGAAATATTCAGTAAGATCTACACGTGAAAAATGACAATAGTAATGCTAGCCATTTAACCCCAGAAAGCCTGGCCTTTGGGAGGGTGTGATGTGTTCTTCAAATGGATGGCATGCTCTTATGGAGTAATTAGAAATGTATCTTCTGTGTATAGTACTAGAACTCATTGGTAAGTCAGTTATAACAAAAACCCTTGTAAGATTTAGAACAGTTCATCTTAAATTCGCTTTGTTAGTCTTCCCCTTCGGAGTGCTTTAGTGATTTTTTTTTCAATTGGTTGGAGTCCTAATTCCTCATCTGCTGAGAGCAGCAGTGTTGAATACCAGTTCGTGAATTATATGGATAGATGATAACGCAGGGAGGCGGTTGGGCCAAAGGTTTCTGGACTTCTTTCCTCTTCAGGTTTCTCTGGCACTTTTATTCCAGTAAAGCCAGAGGGGTACATTCCATAGCAAGAATGGGTACAATGATGGAGATTGAGAGAGTAATAATATGCCTGCCATAAACAGACAAATATTCAAAGAGCTGAATTTTACATCCAAGTGTGTGGTAGTTGTGCACATCTACTGGTAGCCAGACAGGGCTGGGAGTGCTGAGAAACTTCTCTGTTTTGACAATAGAAATAAAAACACGCCCATTCTGAATTTATATCTGTTGTTTAAATAGGTCTTTGTTTAGCTTACTTTTAAAGTAAAAATTGGCCATTGTTTTTCTTTATGAAGGTAGATATAACTGATGTTACTTAGAAATTTAAACAAATTTCTCCCCATATTAAGTGGTTAGTTTGAACTCCACAGTCTTTTCTAGCTTGTTTATGGAGGCCACAAGATTTTCTTGAGTAGAATACAAATAAATTTGACATCTTTGAATCTTGACTGACAAATGTTGTCATGACAGCTATCTTCAAATTATGCTTACAGTTACCCATGGAAATAAATGATCTACACTCTCAGTTGAGGTTTCTAATTGGGAGTTGAATGACTGCTTACAATGTAGTAAGTAAGTTGAAATTTTGGCAGGCATGCAATCTGGAATCAATCTTATTGTTACAGAGATGGTTAAGAAGTTAATGAAGTTTATGCAAGGTGCTTTAGACTGTATTTCTGTATTTTCCACCCCTCGTTAACTCAAGCCCTCCTGTTCTTAGCTCAAGATGATTTAATTTTCAGAGTTTTTTTCACTGACCTTCCAGTTCTAGAATCCAACAAAAACTACAATTTTGGATTCTACTGTATATTAGATACAACAATCATAGCTCTAAATGAGACTAGACCGGTGAAGTTTTTCACCTTTAAGGTAGTTCTCCAATTTGACATGAAATGGCTTTCTAGAAATATAATACTCACTTACCATATATCTGGATAAATGTATAGTATAAAATATGTATAGCATTTATTCAGGCCACAGATATGCTCTATTTTTTGATCTTCCTCTTTAGTTATCTGATAATGATATTCTTAGATACACAATTTACACTCAGAAAGTTATTGTGTTTGGTTTTAAGTGTAATATTCTTTGACCTCTTTAGTACAGAAAAGGCAAAGCAATAGGTGTTGGAATACTAACGTAGGAACCAAAAGATCAAGGTTCTTATTCCTGCTCTGCCACTTAGTAGC
The DNA here is from genome assembly GCA_028451465.1 of Erethizon dorsatum. Classification (NCBI taxonomy): domain Eukaryota; kingdom Metazoa; phylum Chordata; class Mammalia; order Rodentia; family Erethizontidae; genus Erethizon; species Erethizon dorsatum. The sequence continues at coordinate 61,452,086 of CM051838.1, forward strand.
CCTGTGAACCTGTACAAGATTTTAACTTCTCAAGGTCTTGTTTTTTCCCTCTGTTAAGTGAAGATAAGAATGCCTTTGCTGCCAGTCTAATGGAGCTTCTTCTGAGACTGTACAAGTGTGTGTGGAAACATGTTAAAAATGTGTTCCCAGATGAATGTCGTAAAAGTGTGGATTTCAGACAAATGAAAATACTTGCCTTTCTCTTTGCTGTAGGCTCACTTTAAATCTGTTTTTAGCAATTCTAAAAATTATTTTGATTAGGAGCATAGTTTTAAAAAAGTATTTTCAGATCCTAGAGTTGCTCTCTATTCCTTATTTAAATGTCTCTAATGTAGACCAAAGAATGTGATGCCTCAAAATATCTTTTTTTTTTTTTTTGGTGTTGGGAGAATTGGTAAATGGATAAAGTAGTTATTCATGTCTTTGCCATAGTAATGATACATTAATATTCATGAATTAGCATGAAGAATATCCTAAAATTAATAACATGACAGGAGTCTAAGTCAATTTGTTATAGTGTCACTATCAGGCAAGTTGAATCATTCAAGTTTTGTGTATAGGTCTGGATATTTCTGTTTGGTCACAAATCACTCCAAGTAGATGAAACATTAAAACGGTCAATTCTGTTCATTCCTATTATAATGCATTCTTTATTTTTATGTCCCCTTTCTATTGATGACATCTATACAACCTTTATTTTCATTCAGTATTAATAAGCCTATGAAGTGAGAAAGAAAGCTCGTTCCTGTGTCTCGGAAGAGACTATAGTGATGGTGACCCTTTTAGAGCTTTCAGTATTAAAATAGCCCACGCAGCACATATGGCATAGGTTTGTCACCGCTGGAGGAAGAGACAGTCTTCCTCCATTCCTTCTGCTGTTCTTTTAGATTTGAGAAAGTGGTACACATCTCCTTGCCCCTTTATAGGAAATAGAGCAAAGGCGAAAAGCAGAAATATGTGGTACAGTCACTCCGGGAGAGATCAGTGTGGTCCACTTGTTAAGGAGTAAATTGCTGATCTTTTGGGCCACAGGTTCTGATTGTGACTTTTCTTTGTACAGAAAGAGGAGAGAAGAGAAAAATCTTCAGTAAATGTAAAGACAAAGTTGGGAACCCAAGCTCCTTCTGCAATTCTCCATTCCCCAGCTCTGTGTTAGCTATGGTCCATGTTCCCTAATTTGCTTTTGAGTTTTCTGATGTAGTCTCAGAAACATAGGTGGAGCTTTAATATCATCAAATAACCAAAGTTGTTTGTCTTTCTCAACCACGCAGCAGCCTCAGTAAGAATGTGTCGTGGAATATCGAAGGGATGTATCAGGTAGTTCCTCCTTTTTGGGTATGTGTGATGTACCCCTGTCTTTATCTGGTTTTTCATACTGGGAGTTTGACCTTTCACATTTCTGCAAAAGCTGTACCTACTAAATCCTCATCACAGTAGTCACTGAAATTCACTTAGGCCGTTTTATCCCTTCTCCTTACAGACTGAGTCACAAGTCTTTTTTTAATTTACATTTTTATTTTTAACTGATAAATAGCATAGATATGATGGGGTATAAAATCTGATGTTTTTATATATACATGTAAATTATTATTAACTTTGGCCTCACATACTTTTTTTGCAGTGAGATAATTTAAAATTCTTTATTTTATTTTATTTTTTTGTGGGTACCGGGGGTCGAACTCAGGACCTTGCATGCCAGCAGGCGCCTGTGCCACTGAGCGATATCACCAGCCCTTTTTTCGTATGTGGATACTGGGAGTCGAACTCAGGACCTCACGCTTGCCAGGCAGGCACTTACGCTGCTGAGCTATCTCACTGGCCCTAAAATTCATTTTTAAAGCAGTACATTATTACTATGTTCACTTTGCAGTATTGATCTTGAAAACTTATTCTTCCTCTCTAACTGGAACTTTGTACCCTTTGATCAGCTTCTCCTTGTTCTCTATCCTCCCATCCTCAGCTTCTGGTAGCTGACATTTTATTCTCTGTTCTATGTTTGTGACTCACAAATCTTAACTCTGAGATTCTAGGGGCCACAGGCTGCTTCTCTTTTATATTCATTTTAACTGTAACAAATCAAGAACAATCTTATTCACTGATTTTTCCCTCAATTTTAGTTTAGTTTGTTATATATTTAACTATTTCCCTTTGCCTACATCTACTAATGTACTTTTCTGCCTATCAGTGGAAAGGTGGTTTTTGTGACTTTAGGTCAAGAATGACTATCAGGTAAGAGCTATTCCATCAAGTGTAAGGGCCTCACACTCCTCTATAAGGGTCTACTAACACTTCCGATCTTTTGAACAACACCTTAGCCATTATTATTTAAATTATAAGTCAGAGTCCTAGTCACTAACTGGCAAAGATTTATTCAATTTGAACATTTGAAAAGGACTCAAACTGCACTGAATGTTTTCATGCAGGGACCCATTTAAAAGGAAAGTGTACAGCAGTCCCTCCTTATCTGTGATTTTGTTTGAGGTTTCAGTTACCTAAGGTCAACTAAAATACAGAAATATTAAATGGAAAATTCTAGAAATAAGCAATAATAAGTTTAAATTGCACATTCTTCTGAATAGCATGATAAATAGCATAATGAAATCTTGTGCTATTCTGCTCCATCACGCCCAGGAGGTGTATGATGCCTTTGTCCAGTATGTCCATGCTGTATCTCCTTCCATCTATTAGTCTTTTAGTAGCTCGATAGTGCTTGTGTTCAAGTAACCCTTATTTACAGTAGTTGCACCAGTCTACACACCCACCAACAGGGGAGAAGGGTTCCTTTTCACCCCCCAGCCCCACCAGAATTTGCTATTGGTTGATTTCTCAATAGTACCCATTCTTTCTGAAGTGAAATGGAATCTCAGCATTGTTTTAATATACATCTTTTGAATGACCAGCGATGTTGAACATTTTTTCATATATTTAGTTGCCATTTCTACTTCTTCGTCTGAGAAGTGTCTATTCATTTCAGATGCCCATTTTTGGTGAGTCTTTAAATTGGGGGGGGTCTGATTTTTTTCAGTTCTTCATATGTTCTAGATATTAGTCCTTTGTCTGAGGAACAACTGGCAATTTTTTTTTTCCACTCTGTGAGTTGTCTCCTCACTCTATTGGTGATTTCTCTTGCTGTGTAAAAGCTTTTTAATATGATGAGATCCCAGTTGTTGATTCTCTATAATGTTTCCTGTGCAATTGGGTTTTTGTTCATAAAGTCTTTGTCTACACCTATGTCTTCAAGTATTTTCCCTATTTTATCTTCCAGAAGATTTAGTGTTTCTGTTTTAATATTTAGATCTTTGATTCATTTCAGTTTTAGTTTTGTATGTGGTGAGAGATATGGGTTTAGGTTTAATCTTCAGCATGTGGAAAACCAGTTTTCCAAGCACCATTTATTAAAGAGGCTGTCTTTCTTCCAGTGAAGCTGTTTAGCCCCTTTATCAAAGATAATGTAGCTGAGTGTGTTTGGAGTTTGTGTGTCTTTCATTCTCTTCTGTTGATCCATTTGCCAGTACCATGCTGTTTTTATCAGAGTAGCTTTGTAATATGACTTCATATTGGGGATTGTGATGCCCCCTGCTTTGACCTTATTGCCCAGAATTGCTTCTGCTATTCTAGGTCTCTTCTGGTTCCGTATGAATTTTCAGTTGTTCTGTCTAGTTCTGTGAGGTGTACTGTAGGTATTTTGATTAGGATTGCATTAAATCTGTATAACAATTTTGGAAGTATGCCCATTTTCACTATTTTGGTTCTTCTTACCCAAGAACAAGGGATGTCGTTCCATTTTCTTATATCCTCTTCACTCTCCTTTTTCAGAGTACTATTGTTTTCAGTGTATAGGTTTTTTACTTCCTTCCTATTGCATTTTTCTTGATGCTATTGTGAAAAGTGGTGTTTTCCTGATTTCTCTCTCAGTGAGTTTGTTATTCATGTACAGGAATGCTATTGATTTTTGAGGGCTGACTTTGTATCCTACTATGCTATCAAATTTGGTTATTAATAGAGAATGAATGGGCGGGTTGGGGGAGGGAATAGCTCCCTGGTCACTCATCGTATTGTGTGCCTGGGAATAATGCTGCAAGGCTGTCTTGTCATCTGTTTGGAGAGGAGACAGTGAGGCAAGGGGCTGTGTACCCCAAGTCTATCCTGTGTGGCTTGACTGTGCCACACTACTTTGATCCTGCCAGCTCTCTGAGAACTTCTCAAAATGGCTCTTCCTGTGTTGGATGTGAGCTGAGGCCCTGTGTGCAGCCCCCTCGGACTGCTTTGCCTCTTTTAAGCTTCTATGCATATGTTTTGTTTGATCTACAAGACTCTTCTTTCAAATTGATTTTTTTTTGCATCAAGGTATATGTCCCTCCCCTTCTTCCAGTTAACTGTGTTTTTAGTTGATCTTCTCTGAGTCTTTCCAATGTGATTCCTCCTCTATTCTGCCATGATGCTCTCTTTGTCTTTGTGTGAATGTATCATATCTGGTCATCGATATCTATGGGTTTTTCCTTCTTGGAATAGGTTCATTTTCTTGTATCAGTAGATCTATGTCTTTACCCAAATTAGAGAAATTTTGAACTGTATTTTTTCCAATATTTTTCTGTCATTGTACTCATTCTCCTTCCTTTCTAGAACTTTGGGTGCATGTTTTAGCTTGTGGTATTGTCTCACAGGTCTGTGAAAGTTGTTGGATTTTTTCCCCCACTCTTATTTCTCTGTAACTCGGGTTGCATAATTTCTGTTGAGCTGTAGAACTATTTATCTATTACCTATGGACACTGAAATTTGAATTTCATATAATTTTCATGTGTTACAAATTGTTTTGATTTTTTTCAACCATTTAATAAATTTAATAATTCAAAACCATTTTGACCATGACAGGCAGTGAGTCTTAGTTTGCCAGTCTCTATTTAATCAAATAGGTGATAGGGATGGTTAGAAGGCAGGGTTAGTTTCTTTCCATTCCAAATTACCTTTGTATGATGTAGTATTGTGGGGGGAATCCTAGTTAAAAGCCTAAAATAGTCCACAAAATTTTAACTTGCTTCTTTTTTTTTTTTAATTTAAATTTAGTTTCCCGGTTCTTCACCATTTTAGTACCTGTCCTGTGTCTAAACAGATGTCTGAATCCATTGTTCATGTGGGTTTTTACACTTCATCTTGCTTTTTCAGTGGTTTATAGTGTAAATATTGGTCTAAACTACCTAGTTTCCTTCGGCTAAAGTGTAAAATCTCTCAAAAAATCAAAATGATAACTCTCTTGCTTGTCAGACTATATTTTTGATGAATAACATTTGATAATATATTGAGGGGGCAATGGAATTCAGTCACAAAGTGCTATTAAAATGAAAGTCCTGTTTAAAAAATCAACTTTATGGATATATAATTTATATACAGTAAATTTTGCACAGGTTTTAAATATATAGTTTAATGAAATATCAAAAAATTGAGGATTGGAGGTATAACTCAGTGGTAGTGTGTGGTTAGCTTGTGCTAGGCCCTACATTCAATTCCTATCAAACAAAGAAATGGAGAAAGGGAAGCAGGGCACATAGAAGGCTAGGAGGAAAGAATTGAACATTTCCACTACTCCCAGAGTTCCTTCTTTTTTCCTTTGCAGTTAGCACTCCACAACTATGACTCAGGCAAATATTGGTTTGCTTTCTAGAATTTTAGAGTCGCTCTCCTTTCCTCGAACTCTACATAAATGGAGTCATTTTCTATATATACTGGATATACAGAGTAACCTGGCTTTATTAGTTCACTGAAATGTTTTGCAAACACAAAGTTCCTTTGTTGTAAGTGCCTTTTTATTGCCTAGAATTACTCACTTTTCTAAATATATCAAAAATTGCTCATTATCTTGTGATAGACATTAGGGTTGCTTTAGTTGACTACTTTAAATAGATCTGCTTCAAAAATTTTATGATGAGTCTTTTTTAGGTGTTTTTATTTCTGTCGAGTTAATACCTTCTAGTGTAATCACTGAGTTATAAGGTAGGTGTGTGCTTAACTTTATAAGAAGCATCCCAAATGGGTGTACCTGTTTGAGTTCTTGCCAGCAACATATAAGGACTCTAGTTGCTCCACATTCTCACAGTTTCACAATCTCATGGTATTAATAATCTTTTTAATTTTAGCATTCTGAGCTACGGGTGTACCTCAGTGGTAGAGCACATGCTGGGTTCAATCCACAGCAACATATACACACACACCCAGGTGAATACATTTTAATAATTTTAGTATTCTGATGGGGGTGAAGTACTGTCTCACTGTGGTTTGTATTTGCTCTTTGCTAATTACTGACAATAGTAAGCACCTTTTTATACGCTTATTGACTTATGTCTTTCATTAAGTGTATAACATGATCTCTTAAAATCAGGTTGTTATTGATGGGAATTTTCTTTCTTTTTTTTTTTGTGGGTACCAGGGTCGACCTCAGGACCTCGCGCGCCAACAGGCACCCGTGCCGCTGAGCAATATCACCGGCCCCTTTTTCGTATGTGGGTTCCGGGAGTCGAACTCGGGCCCTCGCGCTTGCAAGGCAGGCGCTTACGCCGCTGAGCCATCTCACCGGCCCTGATGGGAATTTTCTATATGTTCTGCATACAAAAATGTTATCGCAGATAAATATTGCAAAAATGCTTTCCCAGATGTAGTTTACCTTTTTGCTTTTTAAATGATGCCTTTGGAAGAATATATGTTTGTAATTTTATTGAGTCCAAATTTTGTTTCTCTTTTATAGTTAGTGCTTTTTGTATCTAAGAAATCTTCGCTTACATGGTTGTGAAGATATTCTCATGTGCTTTCTTTTAAAATCTTTATAATGTTAATATTTAGAATGAAGGATTACACTATTGCATTTTAAAAATCAATGTCCCTTTATTGATCTATCAGAGCGTGATAGTTGAGTGTTTTCTACATGATCTTTCAGAAGATAAAATAGATCAAGTGGCTGTCTAGTATATTTTAAACCATACTTATGGTGGATTTTTATTTCAAGATGTTTACTTGTTATATCTCTTACTATACCACAATTATGTTTCAATCTGTGTTTGTAGTGGAGAAAACTACACTGTAACATAAAAAATATCTAAATCATGAATAAAACATTTCATTCTAGCCTCTTCCTCCTCTTCCTTCTTCCTACCTCTTTCCTTTTTTTTAGTTATCTTCCCTCCTTTCTTTTCACTCTCTTCTCTTTTTCCTTGCTTTGTTTCTCTTTTCTTCTTCCTTCAAAATAATACTTGTACCTTTTTAATATTATGGTATTGTGTAGTTTCCTGAGTTTCTTTTACATGTTGACATCTTCCCTAACATATTCCCTAAGTAGTAATCAGTTCTTCAGAGCAGATAATGGGATGATCTTTTATAATGGCATATTTGCATCGCTAGTATTGTGCATCTTTGCAATACTGTAATCAGTGTGTTTTATTATGCCACAGGAAATTACTTGGGAAAGATTTGGGACTGCATATACTCTCATTGAAAGCTGTAACTCATGGTCAATTTATATGTAGAAGAATTAGCTCTTAGTAGTATGGTTTGTGTAAAAAGTAATTCTCTAAGTTCAAGAGAGAATCAGAAATGTTGCATTGTAAAATGAAACTCCTTCATGCACTTACGACAGAACTTTTTTGAAAGGACAATAGTATAGCCAAAGTTTTATGGTAAATGGAAATACATACTATTTTCTAGTTATAGGGATAGTATCATTTTGGAGTCTGAGATTTCTGAAAGAAGTTTGCTATAATGTAGACTTTAATATCCTGTAAAGCAGTAACATTGCTTAAATCTGTTTTATAGCATCTTGAGGTTATAGCTTCTTAGTATGCTATTGATTGAATGGCCTGAATGAAATATCCCTTATGTCTGTTTACCACAGTCTCAGATGCATCTTAAAGGAAATGTACACAGTGTACTCTTGCTTAGACTAAACAACTGTCCTCCCCCTCTTTTCTTTTTTTTTGCCGTAGGATAAGAAATGGATTCTCAACCATGAAGATGTCACATTGGGAGAATTACTGGGCAAGGTATGTGACAACCAACCTAAATAACCAAAGTTTTTTGTATTTACTGTGAACACTTTCTTTGCTTATATTCCATCACACAGTAAGGCATCTTATAAGTAATCTAGAAGAACACAATACCATATCTCTTATAAATTCTGTGGTGTCCACTGAAATAGATGACTTTAAAAGGCATATGGAGAATTCTTGTTTTTTAAAAATAGTATGTTTTCCCCTGGTAGGACCAAAACCAGTGTAATAAAACCAAAACTATTCAACTGAGATTTATAAAAGTTCAAATATATACCTAATAGCCTTATTTTATTTCTGGTTACATGCGATAGTTCAGAAAAGTGAAGTACGGCTCCTTGGGAGTTCAGAACTATTCATAGAATTACAGTATATAACAACATTGGGCATATTATTTCAGTCTAAAAAATATGGACAAGGCACATGTTTAAATATCAATATCCATTTTGTAACTCTTAGTGGTCAGAGAGGACAGCTTTATATAAAGGATGTTTCTTTTCTTTCAGTCTTGTTGGAAGCTTCTTTCAACTCATAGGCTATATTAAAGTATATTATGTCTAAAAATAAAGACATGTAATAATCAAAATAAGGTATTTTCAAATTTATTAATAATGTTTTACTTATAATTGAGGTCTAGTAAAACTTTGTCATTGACTTAATTAGAGATACTTTCATGTGAAAGTTTGAGTTGAGTTTAGCTTCATGATGTACTGTGAAAAATAATGTAAAATCCAGGTATTTTGGGAAAAGTATCATACATAAGGAACAAATAATCATTACTGGATTTAATTAAAGCTCAACATTTCAGGTGAAGCAATAAATGACTATTTTTTTATTGCAATGTAAATCCAATGAATTGACTGTTTTTTTCCCTATTTAAAAAAAAATCTCTAATATATGTTGACGAAAATAAATCCTTGTTGAAGTAATTTATTTTGGAAGATTTTTAACACTGATTATTTTAAAATATGGTGTCCAAATGAAAGCATCAAGTTTCTATCAGAAACCAGATTTTTAGAGGATGCTAATACATTTAATTAGTAAATCGCTTCTAAAGAACCTCAAGCTGGGCTGGTGAGATGGCTTAGAAGCATAAGCGCCTGCCTGGCAAGCACGAGGTCCTGAGTTCAACTCCCAGTACCCACATATGAGAAAAGGGCCGGTGATATCACTCAGCGGCACAGGCGCCTGCTGGCACATGAGGTCCTGAGGTCGACCCCTGGTGCCCACCAAAAAAAAAAAAAAAAAAAAAAAAAAAAAAAAAAGAACCTCAAGCTAAAAGCAGCAGCTGATATGTGTGTTTACTTTGTGATGGTCCCCTAATTCTTAAGGAAATATTCCTTCTTTCTATTGCTATAGATAACCCAATGGCAGTGATAGGGTAAAAAATTATTACAAAGGAATGAATTTTCATGAAAATACAATTTAAGAAATCGTAAAACTAAATCACTTATTGAAATAAAGAGAGTATATTAAGGACATAATTTAGTGTGAAGAAAAATATTTTCAATTAAAATATTTCAATTATTATGTCTAGTTTATTCTATAAACTATGGCTTATCATTTAGAATTTAGCTTTTTAGTAAAGTTACTTTAGGAATAATTATTTTCTCGGAGACTAGGCAATAGCATGTCAGTCTTAATAAATTTAATCATTTTTAATAAAAGACTGATAGGAGACACAGCGTAGCTTAACTTCATCTAATATTTTTAAATACTACAACATGATTTGTCACTTAATATTTCACTACCTTTTCTAAATAAATATTTACAGTGTACTAGCCAGAAGTGCATGGGTAATTAAAGAGAATTAATCATGCTTCATATCCTTATGGGGTTTGCAGTTTGATTAGTAATTATATTAAAGTAATGGCAGAAACTCTGACTTTTTTATTCTGCACTATAGTTTCAGTAGACTGTTTTGCTATATGGTTGATATTCAATAAATATTTTATTCAGTCAGTCAATATTTGCTGAATGCCTAGTCTGTGCCAAGCACTCTTTTACCCACTTGGGATGTATCAGTGAAAAAGCTGACAAAAAGCATTTCTTTTATGGAGTGTGTATTCTGTTAGCAGGGAAGACAGCGTTATGAACAGGTAAATTTTACAGTATTAGAGAGTGCTAAGTCCTATAAAAAACAGAAGGTTTGGGAGTGCTAGTAGTTGAGATTTCAGTTTTTAAATAGTCATTTTGGCTGTTGTGTTAAAAATAGTCCGATGAGTTGAAAGATTAGGAGGCAATTGCATTTGACTTACTAAAAAATAAGCTAGAACAGGGTGGTGACATGGAGATGATGAAAAGTGATGAGTTCTAGATATATTTTTAAGTTGAATCAGTTAAATATCCTGATGGAATCTGCATGGGCATTGAGAGAAAGAGTAAAGTTGGCTGTAAGTATAGCATGTTTCAGGGAACAAAATTAGGTGTTCAGTTTTGAATATATTGAATTTGTCTGTTAACGTTTTTTGTGGAGATGGCAAAAAACAGTTGGTTATTAAGTGTGCCTTTTGAAGAGATTTCTGTGTCAGAAGTACAAATTTGGTCATTTGGGTTATGTAGGTGACATTAAAAACCATAAGATTAGGATAGGGGAGTAGTTTAGGATAGTAGTTTAGTACATGTGACACTCTGAGTTCACTTGCCAGCACCACAAAATACATAAATAAAACAAAACCATAGGATGAGATGAATTCAGTAAGGGAGTGGGTCTCAGTAAAGAGGAGACTCAGATCAAGAATTGAGCCATGATCACTCCAACATTAAGGGGTGGGGAAGAGAGAAGTGAGCTTCAAATGAAGTTAAGAAAGAACAACCAAATAAGAAGGCAGAAAACCAAGAGATATGATGGCTTGGAAGACAAGAGGAAAAAGTATACCAGGGAGGAGAGAGAGATCAGTAGGGGCAAATGCAGAGAAGTCAAATGAGATAATGACCAAGAATTAACCAATGGATTTAGCAATGAAGAGGTCACTGGTGATTTCACTGAGCAGTTTCCTTTTGAAGTACTTTAGGTGAAAACCAAATTGGAATGGATTTAAGAGAGAATAGGAGGAGAAGAATGAGAGATAGTGAGGATGTAACTCTTTAAAGTTGTGTTGAAAAAAGAACCCGAGACAAGCAAAAGAATGATTTTTGTGATGATGTTTAACCTGAGAGAAATAATAACATGTTGGTTTGCAGTTGAGAATGGTATAGTGAAAAATTCATGATACAGGAGAGAGAAATGAGAATTGCTAGGGCAGTATCTTTGAGTAGGTAAAAGGGGATGTGATTCAGCTCACAGCTGAGGATTGACTTTAGTAGAAACACAATAGTTCATTTTTATCACAGCAAGGAAAATTGGTAGGTGAATAAAATTGTGACCAACAATCTAGAAGTTCTGTTTATATTACTTCTGGGTATTTTCCCCCCAATGAAGTAGGAAGCAACATCATAAGTTCAGAATGATTATTGGAGACATGAGAAGAGAGTAGGAAGAAAACCAGTTTGAGATTTTATTAGGATTGTAGATTTACCTAGGGCAGTGATAGTGAACATTTTAGAGATTTCTGTAATACAAACAGCCCGCTATGGCATGCGTGCCATAGGTTCATCACTATTGGCCTAGGGAGTTCTACAGCTAAAGAAAAGCAAAGATGTGAAGAGTATATGGTTAGTCAGTTTTAATTATTGACCATGGGATTTAAGGTGAATGCAAAAGGAAGAGAGAATATTAAGGGAGTAATGTATAAAATGTGATAAAAGGAGTAATGTAAAAAGTGTTAGACTACAAAGATTCCTACAAGGTGAAAGGTATTTTGAAGTTTGGTACAAGGAGAAATAAGTTGGAAAGATGGAAACCAGACCAAAGAGATAGATGTTATAAATTGCTTTATTGGTAATATGAAAATTAAGGTATGATTCTAGAAAATAGGTGGATTACAATATCTTTAGAAGAGAGATGTCAAAATATACTTGAAAATTTGAAGCATTGAAAGGACTTGAAGTTTGAAATTGGCAGGAATTCATCCAGGAGCAACACTGGGTAGCATGACAAGGACCTAGAAATAGAAATTGTAAATTAATAAGGAGAAATATTTTCAAATTCAATAGGTGACAGCCACAGTGAGAGACAGTAGGAAATATAAATAAATAATACACTCAAAGCCTGACATTTTTAGGACTGAAACAGAGAGAATGATTTGAAGACATTGATAAAGAGCTAGTAGAATACTATTACGTCTTGGAAAGTGGTAGATTACACAGGGAAATACATCATTTAAGTTTAGAGGGCAGAAGGGATCTCATTAACAGGTGAGTGTTCTCTGATGAGAGCTAGATTCTGTTATAACAAGAAGGTAAAGAGAATTATCGAAGAGTAGATTGAGGATCTAACTTTGATGACATGTCACGAATTCCAGAAAGTATAGTAGAAGGTGGGTATGGAAGAGAAAGAAGGATCAAAGAAAAGTGTGCAGAATCTGATGAGGGTAGGGAGGAGGAGATGAGGATTAACCTAGGACCAAGATTTTGTTACAATGCCTGACATAAATATAGATAAGAAGCATGGTGAGATTTGTCCCCATGGATGGAAGGCCAATAGCTGAGATGAAGTTACGCCTGTTGAACAGTAGCAAGTGGGGAGTGACTTAGCCTTCATCCTGACTTCTTTGCTTGGAGAAGAGGTGGTCTGGGGAAGAATAATTTTGTCAGTGTTTGGGCTCTGAGTTATGAATGTAAAAATTTTCAAATGTCTAGTGTGTGTCAAAACCTGTTCTATGGGGCAGAAACCATTAGAGAAATTCAAAAGACAGAGTGATGAGTGTTCAGAAACATGAAATAAGATTTTTAAAATTTATTTTTATTAGAACATGTTTGCAGTACATAATCACATTCATCATGGGGGATTTGTGTATGTACATTACATAAGTACAAAAAAAAAATTAGACCCTCCAGATTTAAAGACCCAATTAAAAAATGGGGACCTGAAATGAACAATTTTCAGGTGAAGAAGTATAAATGGCCACTACGTAAATGAAAAAATGCTCAACATGGCTGGCCATTTGAGAAATGCAAATTAAAACAACGTTGAGATTCCATTTCATGCCAGAAAGAATGACTGTTATCAAGAAATCAGTCAGTAACGAATGCTGCTGGGACTGAAGGGAGAAAGAACCCTTCGCCATTGTTGGTGGGAGTGTAAATTGGTATGATTACTACAGAAACCAGAATGGAGATTCCTCAGAAAACTAAAATTACAGGTTCCATTTGACCCAGATATTCCCCTTGTTAGTATCTTCCTGAAAGAGTTAAAGTCATCATACCATAGTGATACATTCACTGTTTATAGCAGCCCAATTTATAATAGCTAAATTTTAGAAACAGCCCATATGCCCATCAGCAGATGAATCGAGAAAGAAAATGCGGTTTTTATATACAATGGAGTAATACTCTGCCATAAAGAAAGATAAACTTGAGACATTTTTAGGTAAATGAATGCATTTCAAGACCATAATCTTAAGTGAAATAAATCAGAGACACAAGTTTAAATGTAAATATCACATTGTTTCTCTTATGTGAGAAACCCAAGTATAAATAAGGAGCAAAACGGAGGATAGATATTAAGGAGTGAGAACTTTTTCAAATGGGAGTGAGAGCAAGAGATGGGAGAGGGGTTAGGGAAAGATGGGAGAAAAGATTTAAAGGAACAAAAATTGAAGAAAAAATGGAAGTAGAGCTTTTATAAGTAGGGAAGGGAAGAAGGTTCGGAGGAAGGGGAGAGTAAGGGGACAGAAAAAAGGAAACACAGGTTTTAGAAGATAAAAAAAATCTTCATGAAGGAGGAAGCATCAGAAATGGAATTAAAGATTAGGTAGCATTTTTCTCTGATAGGAGGTGAGGGTTTTCCATAGAGCAAAAAAAAAAAAATTTTATATATATATAAAAGGCATGGCATGTATTTTGTGATCACATTTGAGTTTAGAATGCATATATATTTGGGGGCTATGATACAGAGCTAGACAGAGTAGAAAGAAGCGGTAATTAAAGGATGGATATTGAGCAAAGCAGTAGTATAATCAAAGTTTTTGTTTGTTTGTTTTCTTAGCAAGATTAACCTGGCATTGTTGAAATAGGTGTGTTGGCGAGGTGAGCAGCCAAAGATGAGGACAGTTTAGGTGAGAAGACTGAGATCCTAATGAAGCAAGCTTTTCTGAGATGGAAGGGGGAAGGCAAGAAGGATCACGGAGGTAGTAACTGAAAACATACCTGGAGAATGATACCATACTTCTAGTAACTGAAAAAAAGTAACTTAGCCATGAAAAACCTTTGGACGAGTAAGGTGATGTTTTAGACAAATTGAATTATAAGTGCCTTAGAATCTTTCAGATGAAGGCATATCATGTATGTACTAATATCTTCTCTCTCTAATATAATTAATAACCTGACAATTATGGGAGAAAATATCTTGAGAATAACAGGAAATAAAGCTAACAGAATGCAGGGTGCTTTACTTAGTTTAAAACACTTCATTACATGTGTGCATATCTGTGTGTGTGTGTGTGTGTGTGGCTAAGATTTACATGCTGTCATATACATCCCAAACAATGAATGTATTGTAATTTCAGGGAAATTTTGGTGAAGTATATAAGGGCACATTAAAGGATAAAACTGCTGTTGCTGTTAAAACGTGTAAAGAAGGTCTTCCTCAGGAATTGAAAATAAAATTTTTACAAGAAGCCAAGTGAGTTCTCTAAAGTAATACATTTAGATATATGATTATATATATCCTACCTCCTTTGGGTATTATTGCTTTGATTCTCTAAATATTATTTTCTTTACTGAGAATCAAATTTCTTCTTCAGTTTAGTGTCTGGCATTTCTTCAACAGTCTCATTATTTCTTTTCTAATATGTCTTCTAAGATGATTTTCTTCTCATTTTTTATTATTAGCTAGAATTTAATGTCCTGCTTTGCTATTCCTATATTACAGATAGTTAAAACAATTCTGTTAGTGGTGAAAATATATTAAAAAAAAACACAAAATGGAAAAGTTCTTTAGACAGGGTAGGATGGATGGTCATATAGATTTGAGATGGATAAAATGAATGGATGAGAAAAAGAATACATGAATCTATAGGTTTTGTGGTGTAAAGAGAAAGTGCCATGGAGAATAGAAGTGATTACAAAGAAAAAAACTGGGGCCCGAGGCATGGATCATTTTGATGTTAGGTTCTTTATTCATCATCTAAAAATGAATATTGATGGCAATGGATTAAAGTAGTTGGATGCATTCATTAGTTTATAGAACAGAGTTAAAGCTGTATACTCTTTTCATGTACATTATTGGATATTCAGAAAAATTCTAATGATAAATTTGAAGACATCCTGTCACAGTTGAAACTCAGTTTCATTTTATGGTTATTCATAGGTATTCTTAACATAAAAGGCTATGTCTAACATTATTTTCAAAAGTACTTAAATTTCTTGCTTTCTAACTTACAAGTCTTTTATTGCAAAGTACACAGTTTAATTTTCTCCTCCTGGCCCTTCAAAGTGAAATTAAACATTTTATCTCAAAGATGAACAGTTTATTCAAACTTACGAGTGTCTTTTAGTGGATTCCAGAAAGATGTATTTAGGTATTTAATATTATCAAAGCTCATCCGGCTTTGTGCAATTTCTTTAGTACCCACCTTGCAACCTAAGAAATTACATTTTTGGTTAAAGTCAAATATTTTGAAACCTTACTTTTAGTTTCTCTTAGAAATTAGATGCTCAGAGTCATTGACAGAATATTTTCTTTATCTTTAGATTTTTTCCTAGTCTTTCATTTGTAAATCATTATATATTATAAATTTAACATGGGTTTCTTAGAGCTTTCTCTGCTTTAGCTATGCATTTAAAAACATATATTGTCTTTATCCAAAGTTATTTTTTCATTCTTTTAGGAAAGAATACTGCAGTGTTCAAATAGGAGCAGATTTATAACTGCATCAGTATGATAATAAGGGTTAAAATTTGCCGGTAGAAATAAGCAGGACAGGTCTCTGAGGGAATATGATCTGCTTTTAGCTTTATGCATGGAGTGCTATAGATGAGTCTGTCATACTTTTGTAACTTCTGATAATATTTTGCCTTTGTTCAAACTAAGTCTTCTGTTTCAACTTCAGCCTGTGTTGAAACTGTTACTCTATTATATTTTAAATTTGTTGTCAACTTTCTCAAAATTTTTGTGTTTCTACCATTTTAAATTGATTGTATTCTTCAAGAAAATAGTTAACTGTTACAGAATCTAATGGAGTCCTCTCTACAGCATTTAGCAGTATGAGATAATGTTTTTGTAGTGGTGGATAAAACCAAATACCTGGAAGGGAGTTTTACATATTTTTACAAACTAGGTTATTCCTATTTAACATGATTATTAATCATTCAGAGTGGAGAACTTTTAAATGAATAATTGAATTAAGAAGCCCAAACTTATTTGTACCCATCTTCTGTTTCCAATATTTATTAATACTTTTATATATTCATCCCACTTATCATAATTGGGGTTATACTGATGTTTTAAAAATTGAATTGACTACAGTATATTCTATATGTATACATTATTCATTATTATAAATTAATGCTTCACTCATTTTTATTCAAATGATAAGAATTCTTATATTTTTCTCTCATCCAGAATTCTCAAGCAATATGATCATCCTAATATTGTCAAACTTATAGGAGTTTGCACACAAAGACAGCCTGTCTATATCATTATGGAACTGGTTCCAGGTAATGTGACTTGAGAGGTTTGCATGATGACATTTTAATGTCATGTTTTATTACTTTCTTTATTTTCAGTCTCTCTGATTTCTCCGTGTAAAGTTTCCAAGGATTTTGTTTAACAATTTCCTGATAACAAAGAGCTTGTACATATACTCAGTATTTTTATAGGCTGTAACACTTCATTGTTTTCTAGAAAATGTCAGCCAACATTTTTTTGCAGACAGATTTATTCAAGTGTAGTTGCACATGAAATTCAGTTATATATAATGTTCATATGTGAAAGGTTTTTAGAAAAAAATTGGTCTACTTAGTGTGACTTTATAACACTGATAGTTCTATCTTATATTTACTACTTAGATAGCATTTTAACATACATCTCCACACATTTTCTTGAATATATATATATTTAATATAATGGTGCTTTGGGTCACTTATAGACCTCTTTCATATGTGGACAAACAAGAAGGTGATCAGTCTAGGAATTTCTCCTGGTATTTCTTTCTGGTGACTTTCAGTGTCTTCAGATCTTTTGGCTAGCAACTTGTGACAACAAAGACAGACCTCAAACTGCATAGTATGTTTTTGAGTTTTCTCATTGTCTGTTTTCCTGTTGTAGAAAATAGAGAGGTATAATTTGATCTTGATAGGGTTTACAAATATAGTATTTAGTAATTGAAAGATTTTGCTTTGCTTTTTCTTTTTTCACCACTAATATTCATTTTAAAAGAAGAAATTTAAAGAAAAATGAAAAATTATTTTTAACTTTAAAATATGTTAATTAAAGCTAGTATTATAGATTGCCATTATATGTTATCTGTATGGTTGTTCCACTGTGTCTTAGTCACTTTTCTCGTTGATGAGCTACAATACCAAACACCTGCAATTTAAAAGAAGAAAGGTTTATTTTGACTCATAGTTTGCAGCTGTTTCAGTCCGTAGTCCACTGGCTCCAAGGCAGGACAGCATGGCAGAAGGGCATGGCAGAGGAGAAACAGCTTATGGCATGTTGCACAGAAGGAAGGGCGGGGAGAAGGGGGAGAGGGGGAGTATTGGTCGAGGGAGAGAGATAAACCCTCCCAGGCCGTGCCTCCACTAACTTGCTTCTTCAGACCATAATCCAATAACTCCCATAATCCAATCACCTTCCCAAATCCCCACCTATGAAATCTTGAGGTTTCAGGATATAAACCACATCCCTAGATATAAACCATAACATACTATTTAGGATTGTTGGTCCCATTTCATCCTATTACTTTGCTTCCTATTGGAATATTGCCAGTAGCAATGTAATCTAATCATCTTCATAATCATCTTCATTCTCTTGAGACAGCATTATCTGTTAGATACATTGTATGTTGGAATAGTTTGTAAAGCTTATGATCTATATCTTCACAGCTTTCAGTATTAGGAAAAGGTGAAAGAGTACAGTCCAAAATTTTTATAACAATTGAATAACATTATTAAAATCAGATGTGTGAAAACTATAAGTACATATTAATATTCACATAGGTGCAGATGAAGCCCCTTATTAGTAAGGAATGACACTGAGAAACTTAGATCTGGGAGGTGTGGCTAACTTGGTAAGGAAATGTTACTCGTTTTATCATAGATGGTTAAAAGATCATGGATGCAGATTCCAGATGGCAAATCTAAGTTGAATAAAACAAAAGTTTGCTTTGTATGAAAGCCAGGAAAGTGTTTATCTAGATATTAACAAATGACTTCTGTTGATATTTTGGGATGAATAAGAGTAGTACTTCATTAAAAAATATAATAATAAAAAGTAGGAAACTATAAGTGAAAGCTTTCTACTCAGCATTCTAATTATATCCCAAAGCTAATTGTTTTTTCTTTACTTGCTCTTAGCTGTGGTGTCTCTTTTTTTTCTGGGAAGATGTTTAATGTAGGTACCTTAATTTTGCACACATCTTTTTAATTACAAGAAAAATCATTTTAATATCAGACCCTTTTTTCTCAATATTATTTGGGATGATTTTATTGTCTCATAGACATTTGTATACTTCTACCTTTTCCTTGTAATGGCTATAGAGTATTCTGTTTTGTAGATTTACATATTTGTCCAGTCAGTCCTTTATCTATAAATACTTCATTTTCTTTTTTCTTTTGTAAACAATACTAAATAAATTTGGACTCATTGTAAGAATCCTTTGGAAGTATGGTAGAAACTTAATGGGATTGTGTATTTTGATTTATGGTAAATGTATTAGCTTTTTTTTTTTTTGTGGGTACCAGGAATCGAACTCAGGACCTCATGCTTGCCAGGCAGGTGCTACACCACTGAGCTAAATTCCTGGCCCCTGTATTAGCTTCTTGTTTGATGCATAACAAATTGTCATAGTCAAGAAGCTTAAAGCAATATTTATTACTTCACAGTTATGAAGTTTAGAAGTTGAGGCAAATTTGACTGGGTTCTCACCTCAGTTTATCATGAAGCCAAAATAAAAATGTCAATCTGAGCTCTTATCCGGAGACTCTGGGAAAAGAATCTACTACCATGCTCATTCAGCTGTTGGCAGAATTCTGTTCCTTGCAGCTATTAGTCTGAGCTTCCCATTTCTTTACTTGCCGTCAGCAGGGGTGTCTCTTAGTTCCTTAAGGTTGCCTGCATTCCTTCTCATATGATCTCTGCATCTTCAGAGCCAGCACTAGCGTGTCACGTCCTTCAGGTGTTTTCAATATTTTTGACTTCTGTTTCTGTTACCTGCTAGAGAAAACTCTTTTAAAGGGGTTTGTATGATTAGATCAGGCCCACCTAGATAATACTCCTATACTTTAAGGGTGACAGAATATAATTATCAGAGTGATATTTAATCACGTTCATAGATCCAGGCATTAGGTAGGACATACTAGGGAGGCCATCTCCATATTCTGCCTCCTACAGTAGATTTTGGTTAATTTTCTTAAAGGCTAGTTGCATTATGGAGTCAGAAGCCATATCATACTTAGTTATCTAAATCCATTGTTTGATCTTGAGTTTAAATGCATCTTCTACCCATTCATGATTTTGTACCATCATGCTTCAGTCATTTGGAAAGTATCCGGACATGAGGTCATGCAGATCTTCTGAATTGTGACACAATTCATTCTATAATAACAAAAGATCATGTTCATTAATGTCACAACTAGTCTGATCAGAAAAGTAATGGGAGACTGTCGAGCTCATGATGGCAGGAATGTTTTCCAAAATTTTAATTTTTCACTTGAAAGCTTGGATTTTATCACTGGGAACAAAAACTCAGTTTTTTTCTCAAAGTAGACTAACTTCATTCATTTTTGAAAAATTGTCTGCTGAACATCTTTTTTTTTTAGTATCCATAATTTGTTCCTCTTTTTCTCTTTTCTTTAAGCCTTATTGATGTGTAACTGTACAATGAAGTTTAATATGTATAAATTATGTATGTATGGACATTTGCACATAGCTTTGAAACCACTACCATAACCAAGGTAATGAACACATCTATCACTACCAGATTTTCTTCTGCCTCTTTGTAGTCCCTTCTTCTATCCCTATCTGTGCCCACACTAATCACTCACTTAGCTTACTTTTTAAAATCTTTTTCATCAGTACATGTTTGCAACACACAGTACATTCACCATGGGCAGCTGGCACATGAACATATAACATCTTAGTCCTTTTTTCTTCCTCTTCCCTTTACTCACTATCCCTCTCCTTCTATCCCTAGATTCTCTTCCCATCTGTAAAAGGCCTACCTCTGGTTCCTATAATCTATCTTTTGTTTTGCTCTTTAAATTACTTATACTTTGGGTTTTCTGTAGATGAGAAATTATGCAATATTTAACCTTCTATATCTGCTTTATTTCCCTTAACATTATGGTCTCACGATGCATCCTTTTCTTATAAATGACTCAAATTTATCCTTCTTTGTGGCTGAATAGTACGTGATTGTGTATATATACCATACTTTCTTGTATCTGTTTTCTGGCACTCTAAATTAGTTAGGACTTTATAGAACCTTATGTAAATTGAATAATATAATAAGTACTCTTTCTTGTGTACACTCTTCCACTTAGCAGTTATTTTGAGATTAATCTATATTGTAATGCATATCAATAGTTCATTTCTTCCTTTATACTGCTGAGTAGAATTCCATTTTATGAATATACCATATTCATTCAGCTATCAATAGACATTTGGATTATTTGCACTTTGGGGATATTACAATGAAGTTGATCTGAACATTCCTGTAAAAGTTTTTATATGGATATGTGCTTTTTTTTTCTTGGGTAACTACCTAGGAGTACAATGAATGTATCATAGAAAATTTATGCTTATATTTTTAAGACTATCAAATTGCTTTCCAAAATGATCATACCCATTTACCTTCACAACAGCAGTCTATCAGAGTTCTAGTTCTTCCACATCACCATCAACACATGGTCTGGTCATTCTTTAGCCTTTCTAATACTCATGTAAAGGGATTTTAATTTGCCTTTTTCCATTGACTAATGATGTTGAGGGTTTTTGATTGATTGGTGGTGGATTTTTTTTTTCTTTATTAACACTGGTGTATCTCCTTCAAATCCTTTGCCCATTAAACTAGAGTTGTTTGCTTCCTTATAATTGAGTCTTGGTTCTTTATGTATTCCAGATACAAGTCTTTTTTTTCATCTTAGTCTCTTTCCTGCTTTTCCATTTTCTAAAGTGTCTTCTCAAGAGAAGTTGTCTTTAATTTTGATGAAGTCTACTTTATTATTTTATGGATCAAGCTTTCAATGGTCTAAAAAATGTTTGTTGAATACAAGGTCACAAAATTTTTTTCTTATGTTTACTAGAAGTTTCAAAACTTTAAAATTTATATTTGAGTTTAGGATCCATTTCAAAATAATTTTTATATATGTTCTGAGGAATAGTTTCAAGTTGATGTTTTTGGCATATGGATATCCAGTTGTTCTAGTACCACTTGTTTCTTTTCTTTTTCATTTTTGTACATGTTTGCAGTACTTAATGATTACATTCATTGCAGAAGTTGGTACATGTACATAATACATCTTATTTTTTTGTTTTCATCCCCTTCCCCTCCCCCTCTCCCACCTCCATCCATCTCTTAGCCCCCTTCCCTTATGCAAAAGATCTGTCTCCCTATTTCCTATTATCTTTTATTTTGCTCTATAATTTACTTATGTTTTGGGCATCATATAAGAGAAATTATGCAATATTTAAGCTTATATGTCTTATTTATTTCATTTAACATTATGGTCTCAGTGTGCATCCATTTTTTCTATAAATGACTCTTTTATCCTTTATGGCAGAGTAGTTCTGCATTGTATAAAAATAGTACCACATTTTCTTTGTCCATTCATCTGTTGATGGATGTATATACCACTTCCAAAATTTAGCTATTATCAGTTGTGGCATCATTTGTTTCAATAATGATTCTTTCTCTCTTCGCTTACCTTTTTATAGCAAGCCAAAATCCATTTTTTATGTTCATGTGTGTGGGGCCATATAAAGACTGAATCTTTTCATCAGTCCTTTTGGCTTCATGCCAGTAACACACTTTCTTAATGGCTGTAACTTTATAACAATTATTTACCCTCAAAATAAATCCAAACATATAGTCAACTAATTTTTGACAAGGATATAACAGAGAAAGAATAGTCTCTTCAATAAATATTACTGGGAAAATTGGGCTTCAATATGAAGAAGGATGGACTTAGATCCTTGTCTTACACCCTATAAAAATGAACTCAAAATAGATAAAAGACCTAACTATAAGACCAAAAACTAAGGGGCCGGTGAGAAGGCTCAGCAGCATAAGCGCCTGCCTGGCAAGCGCGAGGGCCCGAGTTCGACTCCTGGATCCCACATACGAAAAAAGGGCCGGTGATATCGCTCAGCGGCACGGGCACCTGCTGGTACGCGAGGTCCTGAGGTTGACCCCCAGTATCCTCCCCCCGCAAAAAAAAAAAAAAAAAAGAAAGAAAGACCAAAAACTATAAAACTCCTAGAAGAGGACCTGGAAGAAAAACTCCTGGACTTTGGCTTTGGAAATTCTTTTTTGGATATCCTACTAAATGCTTAGGCTGTAAAAGTAAAAGTAAATAAGTGAGACTTGACCCAGATGTTTTCTGCACAGCAAAAGAAATAACAAAATGAGATGGTAGCCTGCGTAATGAGAATAATATTTCCAAACTTACTACCTGATAAGGAATTACTGAAAATTTATAAAGAACACATACAACCCAATAGTGGAAAAACAACCAGGTTAAAAATGGGGAGGAGACCTGAATAGACATTTTTCTAAAGAAGATGTTAAAGAAACCAAATAATGAAAAGGAGCTCAATATCCTTAATCATCTGGGAAATGCAAATCCAAAGTACTGTAAGATACCACCTCACACCCATGATGATGGCTATCATTAAAAAGTCAAAAGAGGACAGGCTATTTTGGCTTTCCTCATGATAGCCCACCCTGTGTCCGCCAGGGTTTACTTTTATCTTACTTTTTGCTCTTTTACTGAGCCTAAGCTTGCTCAGCAGAGCCAGTTTCTCCCTCATTCTTCAGTTTTACTTTTTCATATTCTGTCACCATCAAAAAGAAGTCAAGGGCCGGTGAGATGGCTCAGCGGCGTAAGCGCCTGCCTTGCAAGCGCGACGGCCCGAGTTCGACTCCCGGAACCCACATACAAAAAAGGGGCCGGTGATATCGCTCAACGGCACGGGCGCCTGTTGGCGCACGAGGTCCTGGGTCGACCCCCCGGTACCCACAAAAAAAAAAAAAAAGTCAAAACAGGACAAATGTTGATGAGGGTGTAGGGAAAAGGATATTCTGTGGGTGGGAATGTAAATTGATACAGATATTATAGAAAACAAAAGAAATTAAAAAGTGAAGCTATCATATGACCTAACAATCTCTTTTGGGACTGTACCCAAAGGAAATGAAATCACCACGTAGTGAATGATGTTTGCACTCTTAGATTTATTGCAGCATGATTCACTATAGTGAAAATAAAGAAACAATCTGATTGTCCCTTGATGGACAAATGGATAAAATTTAGTACATATACATAATGGATATTATTGAGCCCTATAAAGAAAAAGAATTTCTCATTTGCTGTAATAAGGCTGGAGGACAGTATGCTAAGTGAAATAAGGCACAGAAAAACTTACATAATCTCACTTATATGTAGAATCTAAATAAAATACACAGAACAAAACAGTGGTTACTGGGGAGGTATAGGGGAGATGAAGGTCAGAGGATGCAAAATAACGTATGTAGGGAGAACAAGTCTAGTCTAGAGATTTAATAAAGACTATAGGTTTTAAAAAATTGTACTGCATGTGGAATTTATGCTGAATGAGTATATTTTAGCTGCCCTTGCAAAATAAAACAAAAAAAAAGGGTAACTGTGTTGAAATGATGGATATACTAATTTGCTTCACTATATATAGTAAACTTCTTACTGTCTAAATCCCATGACATCATTGTCTAAATATGTATGCAATAAAAATTAAATAATAATGTCTTAAAATCAGTTAATGTTAGCCTTCTAACTCGTCTTTTTAAATGTTTTGTCTATTAGAGGTCTTTTGCATTTGCATGTCAATTTCAGTATTAGTTTCTCAGTTTCAGTATAAATGCTTGCTGGAATCTAGACTGGAATTATGTTGAATCCATAGGTCAACTTGAGGAAAATACATTCTTACCAATAATGAATTTTCTGATCTACGGACATGGTATATCTGTATAGTTATATAGAGTTGAAATTGCAAGAACCTCTGCAAGGTTTTGCCAAGTTTAGTGTACAGGAGTTTCCTTCTTTGTCATCTTCAAGTTTTTTACTGTTTACAATAATATGATAACTGATTTTTAAAAATATATAAATTTGCTATGTAAGTTATAGGAGATTTGTATATATCTTAAATTCACATAATATTGTACAGTTGGCACAACACATCATTTAACATTGTCATTTGTTCTACCAGACACCTCTATTTACAAATAAGCTAAATGAAGTTCAAGAAGAGAGCTTACCGTGACTTGTCAGCATCAATTAAATGTAAAGTGGGAAAAATAGTACTCTTTCTAGATCTACTATTGTCATTAAATATATAAGTCAAAATTTGTGTCCTTTTATGAAATGAAAATAGAAATGAAAATTTAAGCAAAATGCCTTTACAAGATACTCTCATGAGCACATAGATTTCCATTCTATAATTTCTTAACCTTGTACACAGATAAGTAAATAGCTTTTTTCACTAAAAAGAAAAATTTTGTTTGAGTTAGTTTTCTCTCCACTGGGAATCAAGCTGTAGAGGGAAGATTGAGAAAACTGGTAGGTTTAAAGCAAGATTTAATCACTACTTAGTGTCTAATATGCAAACCATTTCTAAAATGTATTATGCACAAATTTAATACACTTCTGTTCTTGTCAGATAACTGAGCTCTTTGGAATAATCCAAAATACATTTTTAACCAGACTAATGTTTGAGGAGATTATAAGCATTTGAGAATTCAAGTTGAGAGTGAATACTCCAAGATGATCCTGTCTTCATTTGCATCATCTCTTGAATTATGAATGCTGTGAATGCTTGATTGTTTATTTGCTTACTGTTTGCTGGGTAAGTAAAATCAAACAAAACTCAGTTCTAAATGACACTGGGAAATTCTACAAACAGAAACAGAAAAAGTCACATATGCTATAAGATGATCCTTTATTTTTCAGACAAATTACTCATTACTTAGGAATTCAAATGAAGAGAGCATATATTTTTAAGTGGAAAGTTACAATGTACATTAAAGGAATATTTATGGTCCAGAAAACTCATTTGTTTTTATGTATATGGCTAAATTAGGGCTACCACAGACATTAAGATGGATAGGAGAATAAGGACTTCAGATGCCAAGTACATCAATGTCTGTGCATATCTTGGATAGAATGAGTGAATTTAACAAGTTTTAACAGACATAAGTCTTCACTTTTTCAATAGAAATTTGTGACTATTCCTTCTTTTTTTACCTGTATATACTTTTTGACCTAGATGTTTGCTCTGAGTTCAGAACTTAATGGAAATTCAAGAATGTTATATTGTCTGGTACATTTTCCACTCACACAGATGCATGGTTCTTGAGAATCTCATACCAAATTCATAGACCACGCTCTTTTATGAATATAGGTGCAAAAATCCTCAACAAGATACTAACAGAATGCAATGAATACTAGTACAGAGTGCAGTGAATCATCAAAAAGATCATACATCCTGACCAAGTAGACGTCATCCCAGAGATGCAAGGATGGTTCAACACATAAATCAATAAAGATGATACAAAACAGAAGCAAGGACAAAAGTCACATGATCATTCAGCGATGCAAAAAAAAGCCTTTGACAAAATCCAGCATCCTTTTATGGTTAAACGCCCCGAAGAAAATAAGTACAGAAGGACCTTATCTCAGTCTGATAAAAGCCATTTGTGATGAAACTACTGTTGTTATCATATGGAATGGGGAAAAACTGAAAGCTTTTTCTAAAATCAGGAACAAGACAAGGATGTTTACTATCACCACTCCTGTTCAACATAGTATTTGAAACATTAGCAAGAGCAACTAGGCAAGAAAAAAATATTAAAGAGATATATATATGAAAGAAAGAAGTCAAAATACCGTTATTTGCAGGAAGTCAAAATACCGTTATTTGCAGGTGACGTGATCCTTTATATAAAAGAACCAAGGAAATAGATTCAGTAATGTCATAGGATACAAAATCAACACACAAAAATCATAGCATTCCTATACACTAATAATGAACCAACTGAAAAAGAAATTGGGAAAAAAATGCCATTCACAATAACGCCAAGAAAAATTAAATACTTAGGAATTAACCTAATTTAGGAAGTGAAAGACCTCTACAAGAAAACTACAGTATGCTAAAAAGGGAAACCCAAGAGGATATCAGACAATGGGAAGATATCCCCTGTTCCTGGATAGGCAGAACAAATAGAGTCTACATGGCCATACTTCCAAAATTGATATACAGATTTAACATAGTCTCAATCAAAATACCAACAGTATTCTTCACAGAACTGGAGGAAACAATCCTAAAATTTATATGGAACCAGAAGAGGCCCAGAATAGCCAAAGCAATTCTAAGTAACGAGCAGATTGGGAGCCATCACAATCCCAGACTTGAAGTTACATTACAAAGCTACAGTGATAAAAACAGCCACAAAAGCAGCCATGAGGATCAGTAGAACAGAATAGAGGATGCAGAAATGATCTCAGTCACATTCAAGTGTTTGATATTTGACAAAAGAGCTAAAACACACACTGGAGGAAAGATAGCTTCTTTAATATATTGTGTGGGGAAAACTGGCTATCCACATCCAGGAGATTGAATCCAGACCCATATCTCTCATCATGTACTTAAACTAAAATCAAAATGGATCAAAGAAGTACATGTTAAAACAGAAACACTTAACCTGCTTGAAGATAAAATAGGTAAAACTCTTGAAGTCGTAGGCATAGGCAAGGACTTTCTGAACAGAACCTGGTTCCACAGGATATAGTACCAAGAATCAACAAATGGGATCATGTCAGTTAAAAACCTTCTGCACAGCAAAAGAAAAAAAAACAGTAAAATGAAAAGACAACCTACATAATGGGAAAAATTTTGCCAGCTATTTCTCAGACAGGACTATCTGGAATATATAAAGAACTTGAAAAATGTAGACGCCCCCCCCAGATTTGAAGACCCAATCAAAAAATGAGCAAGTGAAATGACTAGACACTTCACAGAAGAAGAAATACAAATGGACAATAAATACATGAGGGCCAGTGAGATAGCTCAGCGGCATAAGCGCCTGCCTGGCAAGCGCGAGGTCGACTCCCGATACCCACATACAAAAAAAGGGCCGGTGATATTGCTCAGCGGCACGGGCACCTGCTGGCACGCAAGGTCCTGAGGTCAACCCCTGGTACCCACAAAAAAAAAAAAAAAAAAAAAAGAAATGCTTTGTATCTCTGATCATTAGAGAATTGCAAATTAAAACAATACCGATATTCCTTTTTACTCCAGAACAAAGAAGACAATAACAAATGCTGGCAGGCTGTGAGGAAAGAAACCCATCAATATTGTTGGTGGGTGTGTAAACTACTACAACTAGTATGGAAATCAGTGTGAATATTCCTCAAAAAACTAAAACTAGAAATTCCACTTGACCCCATATTGGCCTTCTAGGTATCTTCCCGAAAGCATTAAATACATCATACTACCAGTATCTGTGCATACCCATGTTTGTAGCAGTACAATTCATAATAGAATCTTGGCAGCAGCCCGTATATCCAGTAACAGATGAATGAATAAAGAAAATGTATTTGCACAAATCGAGTACTACTGTGCCATAAAGATAAAACTGGAGTCATTTGTAGGAAATTGGATGCACCTTGAGACCACAATAAGCGAAATATATCAGACACGCAAGCTTAAATATGGCATGGTTTCTCTTATACAAGAAATCTAAATTATAAATAAAGAGCAAAATAAAATATAGATAGTAGGAAGGAGGGAAATAGATCTTTCTTAAATGGGAAGGGGATCAAGAGATGGAGCGGGGGGAGGGAAGCGAGGGAAATGGGTGAAAATGGAATTAAGATGTGTTATGGTCATACTATTATGATTTGTGTCTGGATGTCCCCCCAAAGCCTCACACAGTCATGGGGGGCTGGGCTTTTCAGAGGTGGCTGAATCTAGAGTTTGTGATTGATTCATGGTCCAATGCTGGGATTAAGGGTGTGAGTGCTATACTCTCCCTCGGTGGGAGTAACCTGCATACAGTATAAGGGACAGAAAGAGGTTCATTCCTTCCCTTCAGCTGTTGATTTTGCTGTCTTCTGCCACCATGAACTGTTGCCCCTCTGCCATGTGCCACCCTGCCTTGGAGCCAACCGGTTATGGACTGAAACCCTTACAAACTGTGAGCTAAATAAACCTTTCCTCCTTTTAACTTTGAGAATTGGGTATTTTGTCTCAGCAATGAGAGAGAAAAGTAACTAAGACAACTCCACACAAGGAATGTAAACATTATGTACTGCAAACATGTACTAATAAATATAGAGTGAGTTACTGGTTTGAAACTTAGTATTATTAAACAGTTTTTGCTGATTTTTAGACACTGCCAAAATATCTCACCTCTATTACATGACATCTTTATGATTGAAAAAAATTGTGCTCACTCAGTTTATATTGTGTAGAGAATTGACTTTGGAAATAGGCATGGTTATTAATATTAATAAGCTTTCAACAGAGATCTCTCAATTTCCAGGATTTCTTTTTCTTTAATTTTTTGTTAATTTTTCATTTCCATGTGAAATTTCTGTAGCCAGTTTCACTAAATTTTATCAGAAGATTAAGTTCTTTTAAAGAGTAAACTCTTAGCTCCTCTCATTAAGAAATTTTGTATCTTTCTTTGATTTTAATAAGATCAGTTTCAGTCGTGGGACTTCTCAGCTGTAGGTTTTTATGTCAGTCACTGGAAATGACAGTTCCAGATCCTTTGGTAATAAGGTCCCAGCATTTTGGCTCAGAATACTTGTCTGCCATTTGTTTCTTTCACTTCTCATAAATGTAAAAAGGATAAGTCAAGCCACCAAAGGATTAAGGAATGTGGCTTCTGGCACTTACTAAAAGAATGTCCTCAAAATCTGAACTGGCACCTTGCCGTATATAAATTTAACCCATTGCCAGTCGTAAACAATTCACAGTAGTAAATTTCGAAGTCAAGAAAAAGGACAACAAAGTAGTTCTCAAGTTAATGTTTTACAAAATTATATTTGACAACTCTGAAATTTTTAATGTAACATTTACATTACTAGAGAAACCCCTAATTCTGTGGAAATTCTTAATTTGTTTTTCAGAGGCGATGAAGAATATTCCTTTAGAACAATTTAGATATGATCTAAATGGGTATAATTATAAATTAGTACATTAGAAATTTAAATTTGGAAGAATTAATTGTGTTTTTTCTTTTGTATGTTAGCTGACATATCTAAACTGCTTTGTCTATTTTATAGTTCAAGCATGTTACACTAATGAAAATAAAAACACATGTCCACTTACCATCTATATTATAGATAAGACTTTTAATATAATATAAAATATTTTCAAAACAACTTTTGGAAAGGTAAAATCTTTAAATTAGTATTCCTTTCTGAGCTCCATTTCCAGCTTAATATCCTAGAGTGTTTACAAATGAAATAGTTTAATCTAACCACCTTTCCAGATACTGAAAGTACTAATATCCTTTGAAGTTGGATTTAAATTTCATGTGACATAAATTGATAGCCATGATATTCTACCAGGTTTTATTGACTTTCTTCCTATTCTTTTTTCAGGTAAAACCCTTTCTTCTGGCAGGCCACTCCCATCTATTAGTGCATATTCTTTGCCCAGTAGAAAAATAAGCAAAATTAAATGAAAAATATAACTATGACTGTGTCACCTCTCTGACAAGTTTTTAAAAATTGCCTAGGGTTTTGTTTTTCCTCTCAATGAGCAAATGTTGTTATGTTATAATGAACATTAAGTTTTCATGGTGCATTTGAACCATATATGCATTGTTTAATCTGAGCAGTATTACTCATCTGCTTCTTGTGTTCTGAGTTTCTGATAGCACTGGTACCTATGAGTAACAACCTCCTGCAAAGAGGCAGATGGCCTGGTTAGCAGGACAAAACATTCTCTGAATCATACTCTTGCTCTTAGATCTGTTCTTAAAATGATGTTATGGTATTTGAAGATCCTTAATGATTAAGAGTGTGGGAGTTATGAACACATAGGCATCCTTTTCACATGGACAAGCATTTCTTTAAAGGTACTGATGATTTTACAATTGCTCTGTAGGTTATAGTTTTCAGTTTTTGTTAGCATACATAGGAAACTCTTAAAACTGCCAGAGATATTTTAAGTGATAAGAAAGTTGCTGGATTGCTGACAGTCTACTTGGCACAAATGTTAAAGACATGAGCAGTACTAGTAAAACTGTGGTAAGCTGAAATAACCAAATTTAGGTAAAACAACTTGTTTTTACAAACAAATTCTTCCGAGTAATCTATGAATTATATGTGAATCTAACAGTGCCTGTTAGTATGAGACTTTCATTTTGTCAGAATTGTAAAGAAAAGTTATTTCATTAAAATAGTTGGGAGCCCATACAATTTTTCCATGATTAAAGTATAACTGAATTATCATTTGACTCAGTTTCTATGATGAGAGTAGAAGTGCATACATAGATATATTGGTATTTTATATTTTTGCTTTATAGTTTCTACTTATATAGAAGTATTCAGAGTCTACTATGTAGAAAATAAGCAAAATTCTCTTCTTGATGTTAGCCAAAGATACTGCAATGCTATTCTTTAAAAAAAAATCAGTGGACTCATTTTTATCCAAAAATAAATAAATAAATAAACCCACACACACAGAGGAGGGATATGGAGAAGGAGGAGATATCCAGCCTGTCCCTGCTCACAGCAAAAAAAGTTATGGGGCAATGGCCCATAAAACAAAAACAGTATATGTGTGGGTGTATGTGGGAAGAAGGGGAAGCAAAAGCTATTAGGAGTGATGTGTTGGTTACTTTTGTTTTCTCATTGCTGAGACAAAATACCTGACACCAAAGTTAAAGGAGGAAAGTTTTATTTAGCTCACGGTTTGTGGAGGTTTCAGTCCATACTCAGCTGGCTCCAAGGCAGGGTGGCGTGGCAGAGGGCAACAGTTCATGGCGGCAGAAGACATCAAAAGCAACAACAGCAAAAAGGGAGGAGCAGTGCAAGAGAGCAAGCCTCTTTCCCCCCTTTATATGCAGGCTGCCTGCCCCAGGGTGAGTGTAGCACTCATGACCATAAATCCCAGCACTAGACAATGAATCAGTCACAAACTCTAGAAGCTGGCCACCATGACTGCATGAGGCTTTGGGAGGACATCTAGACACAAACCATAACAGGTGATAAGGGAAGGGACAGGTAAGGTCAGCATGGGACAAGCTGCAGGTGGGAGGCCTTTTTTTCTTTTTTTAACATTTCTTGATCAAACCTCTATGGGTACTTTCCCTGACCGTCAGCAGGACTAGCATCCTGCCAGTCATAGGACAGTGACTTTGAAGATTGGGACTCTATTGGTACTCTTGGTACAAAGATCCATGGTAAATCTCCATACTATAATTGAGTCCCAGATCATGGAGCATTCCTAATCACCAAATGTCAGTCCATTCACACACACACAAAAAGTTAACTAATCTTTGTCAGCCAGGACATCAACCTCAGCTGGTGTGATGATGACCAAGATATTACCAGAAACAACAGCCCAGACAGAATTCCTCGTAGCCCATGATGGCTGCATCCTGGCAGGTCCGCATGAGGCTGTTGATGCAGACATCCTTCCTGGCCATGGTGTTACTGCTGGGACAGTAAACTACACTCAGGCTGCCTGGGGCTGGCAGGCAGGGAAAGCAGAGAGCCTATTCTTTTTTTTACTTTGAAATTTTATCCCATTCTAGTTGTAAGTTAGCCTCTGTATTCAGAAATGAGGGCTGGACAAAGTCTAAATGAACCTTATGCATTTATATTTAAGGTGATAAATCACTCCACTGATAGGTACCAATATTGTTGTAGTAGAATTTTACTTAAACATAAGAACTAGAGGTTCTGTTGGGTTATTCATTTACTTTTTCAACAAATACAATAGCTATTGAGAGCCTGCCAGATAGGGATATGAGATACAGCAGTGAAGAAAATTGACCAAGAATATGGGTCCACATATAGGAAAAATACGATATTTCTCATAGAGCTTATATAATGTGGGAGAAAGAATATGTTAAGTAAATAGGCAAAATATGTAGTAAGTTGAATAGTGTGAAAAATAAAGCATTGACAGGGGGAATATAGCAACTATTAAGATAGGTAGATTGAAATGTTAGATTGAGGAAGGCCTCATGGAATAGAAAGGACAGCTGGATAAAAAGAAAGAGTATTAGAAGGTAAGGTTAGGGAGAAAGGGGTTTTGTTATATAAAGCCTCCTAGATCATAGTAACCATTTATTTAAGTTTGAGTTAACCTGTGGTGACACTGAACTGACTGTGCTAGATTCCTGCTGTCCTTATCAGGTTCCAAAAGGTAGCATACAGAAACTTACGAGAAATTTAATGTGAAATACTGAATATCTCTTAGGCCCTCTAGGCCTTCAAGTCTCTATTTGTGTTGTTAAGTGGACAGGAAGGTGTATATATTTGCCTTTCCTTCCTTCCCTGTCATAAATTTGAATAAACCTTTAAGGATGAAATCAATCTACTTGCTAAATGCTTGTTTTTATGACCAGCAAAATTATTTACTTCTGAATATCCATTATGCGTTTTTCTCTTTTCATTTCTTCACCAGTTTTATGGTCATATTTAATAGCTCTTTTCTCATTTAGGTTCTCCTCTTTCCCTTCACAGGCTTTGAGAGGCTATATAACATAAAACATCTTCAGAAGTTCATCTTGAAGCATTATACTTTCTGTGAAGCTTTGTATAGCCTCTTGTCATTGAAAATATGAAAATAATATTAGAAACTGTCATTATAATAAGGTTTTGTGTATGTGGAACTTTCCTTTTCTTTATTGGCCTTCATTTGCCTTTTCTATAAACCTGAAGTTGCCTGTCATTGACACTATTTATAGGTATGCATTTGAGTTCCAGAGAGAATATGATTGAATACCCAACGCAGCTGTGCCTGAGATTGAGAATCTAATAAATAAACCTAGAAATGTAACCTTTGCTTGAAAAAATAGATTTTCCTAAATTCTTCTGTCAAACAAGAAAACAACATCTACATTCAAATGAGAAGCATTATATAGCATAATGAAAGTGATAAATGACGGTTAACATCTTTAATCATTTTGTATAATACACTACCTATAGTAAATATTTTCAAATTGGTACCTGTATTTTATTTTTTTTTTTTTTTTTTTTTTTTTTTTTTGGTGGGTACCGGGGGGACGACCTCAGGACCTCGCGCACCAACAGGCACCCGTGCCGCTGAGCGATATCACCGGCCCCTTTTTCGTATGTGGGTTCCGGGAGTCGAACTCGGGCCTTCGCGCTTGCAAGGCAGGCGCTTACGCCGCTGAGCCATCTCACCGGCCCGGTACCTGTATTTTAAAGCTCTTTTTCTTCTCTCAGATGCTAGTTTGTGTTACAATGGGGACCAGTCCCCAGATCACTGATGAAGATTTCCAAATGAATTTATCTTAATGATATTTTACTAGCAAGTGGTTCAATATCTACATTTTCCACTTTGGCAGCTATAAATTAAAGAGGAAACCCTTCCCATAGTTAACAACTATCATTAGCTCATGCCATTTGTTAAATAGAATAATACTTAATTCTTTATATTTTCAAAAGTGCTTTTTTATAGTAAAAGAATTTTAGGTGATAGTATATGTTAATATTTACAAATATTTTGTCATTGAAATTAGTTTTGTGTCAAATTTATATTCTTAAATTCTTAAATTTAGTAGAATTTCTAAGCTAATGAGGCTGTACTTTGATGGAGCTTTCTTTTTCTTTTTAAAATATTCTAAACCAGTTTTGATTTAAAAAAAGGAAATGCAATGATTATTTTTTATTGGAAATACATTATCACTCCATATTTAAGTGACTTTGAAACTGAGAAGCACATTTTCTTAAAGCTGTTTTATTCTTTATAAATCTACTATTGTAAGATTTATATTCCTTATTTCATAAGTACTTATGGAATGCCAGCCATGTTCCATATAAAATATATTGGTGAAAAATACATCCATGGTCTTTTCCCACAAAGAATTACATGCAGTAGTAAGACATATATTTAACAGTAATCACAAATGAGTTTAGTATTCAAATTGTACTGTGAAAAAAGTATTGCTCAGAGATACAGTAACAGGTGGTACCCTGTTAATTTTAGGGGGCTTTCAAAACATTTCTAAGAGAAAGTGACATTTGCATTAAGATCTGAAAGATAAAAGTAATCCACCTTTCAAAGGGCTGAGGGAAGCACATAGAAGGGGTGAAAAAACTCTTGTCTATGAAGCAGGAAAATAGGTAGAGTAAGATACAGTAAGCCTGGGAGAGGCTAGCCTAAAATGAGGTTGGAAAGATGAGAGGGATAGAGTAATGCTGTATGTATGGGTGGGGTAAGAAATTGGGTTTTCTTTCCTGTGCAGTTATGATTTAGGTGGTGAAATGACTCCTCCCACTGTCAAGGAGTACGCAGAGAAACGCAGTGAGACGCTGTCTTTCTGAACCTTGGCTCCATTCTCCTTAGTTTTCTTGAGGGCAGCTGTTCTTACTAGCTGCTTATGAGATTTTAATGTTGTTATTGCTTATTTTTGTTTAATTTTTACTTTATCCATTCCAGAACTTTTTAATACAAATATATACTACATACATGTGTGTGTGTGTATATATATATATGTATGTATATGTATATTAACATAAATGATGCTTACCATACATACCAATTTGTCCTTTGTATATTTGTGGGTTTTGTTTGTTTGTTTGTTTGTTTGTGGGTACCGGGGGTCGACCTCAGGACCTCGCACACCAGCAGGCGCCCGTGCCACTGAGCGATATCTCCGGCCCTTTTTCCGTATGTGGGTTCCAGGAGTCCAACTCAGGCCCTCATGCTTGCCAGGCAGGCACTTACACCACTGAGCCATCTCACCAGCCCCTTGTGTTTTGTTTTTACTTAGCAAAATATCCTGGAGATTTTTTATATCAGTACATACAGATTTAATTCTCTTTAACAGTTGCACTGGTTGGGAATTGTGTTTTTGTGGTCATCTACTAGAATAGAGTTAGAAATTTTTGTGTGGGGGGTAGTTTTTTGTTATTATTGGGGTTTTTTTTTGTTGTTGCTTTTTGTTTGTTTGTTTCTTTGTTTTGGCAGTCCCCAAGATTGAACCCATGGCTTTTACAATGAACTACATCCCCAGCCCTTTTGCTATTTTTTTTTTTTAATCTTGAGATGAGATCTTGCTAAGTCACTAAGTTTCCCAGGCTGGGCTTGAACTTGGGATTCTCCTACCTCAGATCCTCCCACAGTGCTGGCAATTCTAGATGGTGTGTCACCATGCCCAGCTGTGGTTTTTTACAATTGTATTTGCTCTCATGTAGAGATAACATATTGTGTTAAAGTCTATTGTCTGAATATCTAAACAGATGCAATAGAGGAAAGATTCATGACTATTCCCTAGATTTTTATACCTGCAGAGCAACAGTTCAGGCAGTATTAGATGCTAACTCAAGAGAGTTTTAGAAAAGATACTGACTCACTGTGGAGACAGTGATTCCCAAAGCCTTTACGGTATTTTTTTGTAAAAGCAGGTGTATAGGAGAGAAATGTATAAATGGCAAAGCAAAAACAATATCTAATCATGAACATAACACACATTTCAGTCTTTAAGACCCTCAGAAAGTATTTCTTACTCTGTAATTTCCTCTTTGACCAAATTTCTTTCATCCCCCATATCTAATTATGAACTGAGGATTTCTTTAGAAAACTGATGAAGTCCAATGGGGAAAAAAAATCATCCCAAAGAATTTGAATCAACTCAGTTGTCATTCGTGATGCTCTGTTGTTACGTAGTCTAACACTTAAAGCAGTGCTCAATGAAGTTAATAAAACACAAAACTCTCATTTAGGAGGTGGTATACTTGTGTGACTTTTACCACTGTAAACATGATTACAATGGCTTTGGAACCATATATGGATTTAAGTACTCACTGTACTTCTTATACTTACTGTGTGACTTTAGGTACATTATTTGAACTCTTTACTTCTCAATATCTTTATAAAATGGGGAAATAAAAAATTCAAAGGGTCAGATGAAATAATATATGTAAACAACATGGCACCATTCTTAACAGTGTAAATGTTTTGTAGTAAATATTAGCTAGCTAAATCTGAACGGAGGAGTAGCATTAAGTACAGATTGTGTTTTCAATTTGGTGACCTCTTAGATCTCTGTAGCACTTAGATAATTCAGAGTAAATAATATCCATTTTTTAAAAATTGTCAATATTTTCAAAGTACTAGTTGGTTTAGGTTTAGTCAAAATGTTAAATAGCTAAAAATAAATCTGAAGACTTTTTTTCTTTTCCTAAACAAATAAATATTAACTTGACAGGAAGGATGCTATTAATGTGTAGATCAGTAAAATTTTGATACTTGCAAGTATAAAGTCTTTAGATTCTAAGGAAAAAATAACACGAACTCAGGAGCTTTCAATGGGCCAAATGTTTTAATGAAAACTAGCCCTAAATATAGGCGAGAACATGTTCCTGAGATGAGATATAAGACATTAGTCATTTGTAATAGAAGTGAGATTGGAAGGCAATTAGTCCAAGCAAAATCATTGTTCTCAAACACAGGGATCCATAGCAGGAAATAGATAAATCAAGGTTGGAAGACAAATGAATAGTAAGTAGATGGTTTGGAGCTTAAGATATCTTTGAGAGATCAAAAGCTGTCAGAGGTGGATAGAAATGAATTGAATAACTATTTCTGTCTTAAATTGGGAGGTATAGGGTACCAGAATATGTAAGACTCTGTAAAATGATGAAATACTTTGGCTGAACTGTCTCTACCTCTTGAGTATACTGAAGATAGATTTATAAACAGTTTAACAGTAGAGGTGGGAAATGATGTAGATATGAAAGACAATTTTGGAGTCCAAGTGAGGATGGATTCTGTAGTGTTCTAGGGAAAATGACAAGGTTATAGCCAAAAGGAGGGAAGATATTGATGTCAGTGATCATTAAAAATGTCTTTGTATTTCCAAGACAATACCGAAGGAATATGTATGCTACCTATTTGAGAAGGATGAGCTATAGGGTTGTCTTGTTGTTCTTGTTTTGTTTGTTTTGTCTATTTGAGTACTGCTAAATAGCTAAGGGAATTTAAAAAATTATAATAGGTGAAAGATTTGAAAGATTTTGTTTGCTTTACTTCAGTTTCCAGACATAAATAATTTTAAGTATAGAACGAACATTAAAGTTGCTTTTATCACATCTACCAGCCCATATATACTTAGGATACCCAATAATTCTAAGAACATGCTTCTGTATTTCATTTGTTTGTTTATTTTTTTACAGTAGCTGATCTTAAATAAATCTTAGAATTTGCATGTTTCCCTGTTAAGTGTAAATTTGATTCCTTGGAATGCAATCTATATGCTTTCTTTGTAAATGTTAGGTGATGCTTTTTTTTTTTTTTTTTTGTGGGTACCGGGGGTTGATCTCAGGACCTCGCGCGCCAGCAGGCGCCTGTGCTGCTGAGCGATATCACCGGCCCGTTCTTCATATGTGGGTTCCGGGAGTCGAACTTGGGCCCTCACGCTTGCCAGGCAGGCACTTACACCGCTGAGCCATCTCACCAGCCCAGGTGATGCTTTTTTAATGATAAAAGTAGAGTTTTCATCTACCCAAACATACACCCTCTGAAACAAAAATAGCTGTAAGTAAAGCTGGCAAAAAGTTATTGAAAAACTGAGAGAGAATACAGAAAACATATTTTACTTGGTCATATAAATGTAAGAACAAAAGAACTGCCATATTTGTTCAGAATTAAGATCTATTTTGGGCCGGTGAGATGGCTCAGCGGCGTATGTGCCTGCCTGGCAAGCGCAAGGGCCTGAGTTCAACTCCCGGATCCCACATACCAAAAAAGGGGTCGGTGATATCGCTCAGTGGCACGGGCGCCTCCTGGCGAGCGAGGTCCTGAGGTTGACCCCCGATACCCACAAAAAAAGAGAGAAAGAATTAAGATCTATCCAATTCAGTCCAATTTGTTGGAAGTTTTACCAACTGTGTTTGATAATCAATACTTAATTTTGGAAATATTAGAAAAAGAGCTTATGATAGCAGTCCCATATGATAAGCAAAAATAATGACAGCTGTATAGTAATATAGCACTTTGATTGCCAGATATTTTAATGATACGGAAAAACTGTTGGTGAGTTGTGGAAAAATAATTGACTCTAGGTTCTTAATTACTATGATTTAAACTTGATGTTTTGAAAAATACATACAGTAGAAAAAAAGTAAGTTTAAGGAAAATTACACTATAGAGAATGCTTTCTGTATTTTGAATTTGAGAAAACAAATTTAGTAATAGGAACAAATAATTATAAAACTATTTCAGGATTACTTATAGTAGAGGGGAGACATCTTGATTATAATTGATGGAGTTCTTTTGAAATACACGTAGGATTGTTGGGTTCCCTCATTGTCCATGAGTGATTGATTCCAGGACACCCTGTGAAATCAAACCTGAGAATACTCAACTTCTTTATGTAAAAATGGTGTACTATTTCCATATAACCTATGTATCCTCTTGTTTGGTTTAAATCATGTCTAGATTATTATAATATCTAATATAAAATAAATACGATACAGTTACTGTATTATACTGTTTAAGGAATAATGACATGAAAAACATTTGTACATGTTCCATACAGATGTAATTTTAAAAATATTTTCAGTCTACAGTTGGTTGACTCTGTGAATAGGAAAATGCAGATAAGAAAGCTGAGTGTACTTTATTTCATGTATCTTTAATGTAGCTCAGAATAGACATTAAATTTTTATATTATTTATTTTTCATCCATTCATTGATCCAGAAATATGTATCAAGTACTTATTATACATATGAGCTTTGCTCTAAGAAATATTTAAATAATTTCTAAATTGTATTTTCTATAAATACTGGTGTATTAAATTTATATGTCTACATCCTATTAAAATATCAGTAAAATCACGTTTAAATCAAACTTGACATTTTAGTTGAAATTTGCTATTTTTTCTTTTTATTAATGCCCCCTTTCGGTTCCAGCTTATAATATAGGACATGATATTGTATTTAGTTTTCAAGTCTTCTCAGTCTCTTCTACTCTAAAAGTTTCTCAGTCTTTCCTTGTTTTTCCTGGTCTTAACAGACTTAAGAATTAGCTAGGTATGATTTCACTGTTTTCCACTTAGGATTTGTCTCACTTTCCCCCCATCATTACACTGAACTTCCAGGTTTTCAGAAATACACCACATAGGTAAAATTCTCATCACATTCTATCAGGAGTACCTGATAGCCACATGATATCACTGGTGATGTTAACCTTCTTCACTTGAATAAACCATTTTTTGGTGATAGATGCCTCTATGATTTTATTTCTACACATATATTCTTCATGTTTTTCCTGTTGTGCTTGAGAATGTATAAAGACCCAAGAAGTAGGAATTCCTTTAAAATATCTGTGCCCTCAGATCAGTATCTGTAACTGTATATAGATTTTTCTGAAAAATGGTAACATTTTTTTTTTTACTTCTTCCAATTAAAAAATAATTTGTGAGAAAATGAGTCAGGAAAATTTTATTATGTTCCTTTAGTAATGTGAAGTATTTCTAGTAAGCATATATAATTGACAATCTGGACATTATGTGCCTCCAATATTATCACATGAATTGAAAACCTGAAAAAACAGCAGTGTTTGTATGATTCTGTCCTCATAAGGGAATTTGCCCTTCTGAATATTTGCTACTAATCTGGCATGCTTTTGAGTATCTATGGTCTAAGTGGAAATGTAGTTGTAGAGACCTAGTTTTCAGTGTGTGAGTTATGTTATGAACCTAATTCTTCATATAATGATATAAATGAGGAATACAGTAAAGGTTGACATTTTTCTCAAAGACCAAGATTTTCTTAAGACCAAGATGATATATGCCTCATAGTAATATTTGATATAAATAACTCATTGTTGGTGGGGATGTAAATTAGTACAGCCATTGTGGAAAACAGTATGGAGGTTCCTTAAAAAAATTAAAAATAAAACCATATAATACAGCAGTTCCATTACTGGGTATACAAGGGATGATCATAAAATAGAGTGAATGTTCAGTTAAAAAACTTTTTATAGTGAAATACACATTGCAAGGACAATGAGATAAGTGTTGCAAGAGAGTGTATTTTGAGGATTAATGGCAGTGTGTCTTTTATGTAGTAAAATTTTTTTATGTAATAAAGTTTTAAATTTGAAAATTCACCGTATTTTTTATCAGCCTGTGTTGATCAAATATGGCAATTTCTATTAAATAAAAGCATCATGGTGTGTGTGTGTGTGTGTGTGTGTGTGTGTGTGTGTGTGTGTGTGTTTTCATCTATCTTATTCCCTGGACCTGGCACCATGCAACTTCTGACTCTTCTGCAAAGTCAAAATGACCATGAAAGGTAAATGTTTTGAATAGCTTCAGGACATTAAAACAGCCACAACAGTGCAAACAGAATCTTCCATTTGTATTTTCCACTCATGGAAGAGTACTTTACATAGCTGTTTGAGAAGGTAGCAATAACAATGGGATAAGTGTGTTCAAGATGAGTGGAAGTATTTTGAGGGGGATTAATGGCAATGTGTCTTGTACTGTAATAATTTTTTAAAATTTAGATATTCACAATATGTTTTGATCACACTTCTTATATATCCAAAGAAATGAAATCTGTATCAAGAAGACTCTTGAGCTCCCATGTTTATTGCAGCACTATTCACAATAACCAAGATATGGAATAAACTTCCATTGACTGATGAATGGATAATGTGGTGTGTGTATATGTATATATGTATGTGTGTATATAGATACAAACCAATATATATATATATATATATATATATATATATATATATATATATATATATATATATATGTCATGGAATATTATTTGGCCATAAGAGAAAGAAATCCTGTCATTTGTAGCAAAATAGGTAGACCTGGAGGACATTAAGTGAAATATATCAGACACAGAAGACACATATTTTCATTCACGTGTGGTAGTTAAGTTAATTTTAGCTGGAAATACAATAGAATACTGGTCATTGGGGGCTAGGAAGGGAGGGGAAATAGACTAGGATGAGGTTGGATAATAAGTACCAAAACAGAGTTAGAGAGGAGGAATAGGTTCTAGTGTTCCATAGCAAAGGAAAATTAACATAGTTTATAATAATTTATTATGCATTTTATAAAGAACTAGAAGGCAGGAGTTAAAAGGTTTGCAACACAAAAAAATGAAAAATATTTAAGGAGATGGAAATGCGAAGTACTCTGATTTGATCATCACATTGTATACGTGTATTGAATGATCACATTGTACTCCACGTTATGTATCAAATTCAAATCAAAGCACACAGCAAGGGAAAAAAGAATATAAGCTAAGAGCCTGGGTATGAATCATTTATAGAGTAACTGAGCCTAGCTAAGTGGCCAGTGTTTACAACATAGCAAGTCTTTATCTTGCTCTGTCTACGTTTCACTATTATGTAATACTTAGAATATTATGTATAGTAGGGAACTGGTGAACAAGTTTCCAGCATATAGTCTTCAGGAATATAACGATTTTATATATAGTAATGGTTATTACACTTAGCCAGAGGAAAGTAACAAATTATTAAACTGTTAGACATAGAAATGTATTATTAAATTGTGCTTATTTGTATAAATCTTCAAGTGTTGAATAAAAGGATCATTTCGTAAAAGTCATAAACATTTTTAAGTGTACAATATTTCATAAAAACTTATTTTCTCTTATTCAAAACTATTCAGAACCTGAAGTTGTCTAAAATAAATCTAGCAGTGTGGAAAAACTGTAATATAATAATGTCCAGAGTGTGTTGTATGTTAAAAACTGTTTTAAGCCTTAACATGTAGAACTCTTTTGATGATACTAAAACTGCAGTCCTGTAAAATCTTATCTTCATTTTATAAACTGAAACTAAAGCATAGAAAAGCTAAGCAGTTAGTTCTCTGATAGCCAACGTTTTATAATTGCTACCAGTCAGCATTTAAATCTAGCCAGAATCCAGTGCAGATTTTCTTAATCACAACAGTATACTAAAATTCAGAGCGGATGTGGCCTATCAGAAGATACTGTTATATCCTGCAGGGCTGCCAGAGAAGGGCCACAATTGAATTTCTGAAATGACTAGAAGAAAAAGATAGAACTGCAGTCAGCTCTAGAACTACAAAATTTAGAACATATCCGTTGCCTGGGATCCATAGCCATGCTTAGCTCAAAAGCCTACTGTACCTGTACTGTACATGGAGTTCCACTCTGTGGTATGGTTAGTGCAGTAATGTAATGAGATTTAAACTACCTCGTGAAGCGTGGGTTAAACTGGAAAGGATTGTGTCTACAGCCTTTTGGAACCAAGGTTCGGCCC
Organism: Erethizon dorsatum; assembly: GCA_028451465.1. NCBI lineage: Eukaryota > Metazoa > Chordata > Mammalia > Rodentia > Erethizontidae > Erethizon > Erethizon dorsatum. Next base: position 61,495,125 of record CM051838.1, read on the forward strand.
ACAGCTGGGAAACTGAGTTGAGAGTCATATTCCTTGGCGCAAACTATTTTTCAGATAAAATGTGTTCAGATAGATTAGGTGTTAGAAAATATGAATAGATTTCAATTTACTGTGATAAATATTTACTAATATCAACATAAACAGCTTCATTTAAATTACTTTCTGGAAGCCTAACAGAAACAAGATTAATAAATTGATAATGGTTAGTATTATATAGGTATTTATATATGCTATTAGATATATATAGAGATACATATGGTATACATAATATATATTTTATATACAGATTTCTTTTAAATCAAATTGAAATTATATCTGAACCAGGTATAGCTAATGTAGCTAAGTTTTGAGGTATCAAAATTTTATAGAATTAGTTTTCTAAATTTTCCCATGTCTCTCTCTTTTTTTTATTTTAAAGAGAGAAAACAAAAATAATACAGGATTTCAAAACAAGATAATAGGACATTAACAATGGTTAATATATTGTGTATTGTTATCTTCAAAGTAATTGCTCAGGTTATAAGATATAGGCATGAAAAATTGATGAAACAATATAAGCACAAACCATTCTTTTCAATGAACTAATCCCATGTCTCTTTTGTATAGTACACCTCCTAAATTCTTGTCTTTTTCTCATCTCATCTCTTCTCATCTATCTGTTTTTTCATGGTCTCTCTTAAAAAATTATTTCATATTCTGAAGAGTTAAATGAAGACTTAGAAAAAAAGTAAGAAAATAAACCTATTTCAATAACACCATTGCATGCCACTTTTGTATTTTTATGAAAGCACAGTATATTAATGTTGCTATAAAACTGATCCATAAAGCTTATAGCATTTTTTCTTTTCCTTTTTAAAATTTTTATTAGTACATGTTTGCAGTACATCATGTTTACATTCGTTGTGTGGAGTTGGAGTACGTAACACATCTCAATTCCTTTTTCCATCCCCTTTCCCTCCTCCATCTTTTGATCCCTTCCCATTTGAGAAAGACCTATATCCGAACTTCCTATTGTCTGTCTTTTATTTTGCTATTTATAATTTAAGTTTCTCATGTAAGGGAAACCGTGTGATGTTTAAGCTTGTGTGTCTGATTTATTTCACTTAACATCATGGTCTCAAGGTGCATACATTTTTGCCAAAATTTTTACCTTATCTCTGAAATGGAAAGAAAAAACACAAAAGATTGTCTTCTCCTCCCTTCTCCCCTCCCCTCCCTTGTTCCCATGTATCTGCATGCCATACTTGAGATTCTGAGTTACCATAGCCATTCTTGCCTAGTTGAAATATCAGACTGCGTGAGTGATGGGGGCTTCTAAAGATAAATTTGTACAAATTCTTTTTATCCATTTTTTTCCCAGTTGTAGTTTTCTGAAACTAAGAACAATATTTACCAGGTCTGTTTTGAATAGCAAAGACCTATCAAGTTCATAAGACAGTGTGGTCATGGAATTATCCTAAGGCACTGCCACACCTGGGGAAAAAGGAGAAAAAGACACTTTCTAAAAAAGGGGACAGGGATGTTTATTAAAAAAAAATTATCTAGGAATGTGGAAAGACACTGGGAAGTTTCTGGAAGGCTTTTCTGATGTGATAACTCCAGATCAGTGCTCTACAGTGTGGAAATAATTTTTTACCCTACATCTGAGTGTCTCACAGTGTAATATTATAACGTTTATTGAATGAATGAATAAATGAATGAATTGCAAGATACAGCAGTAGTAATTTTAGTTTTCTGAATTTTCCTAGTATTAACAAAATATCTTTATGCGTTGTTGGAAGTCATATGAATATTGTTCTGGTTGTAGAAGGAAGACATGTCAGTACAGATGCTAGACCCCTGAGCAAAATTCTGGCTTAAGGGCATTGTAGCCAGATAGAATATGGTAAGAAAGGTTATAGTTTCCTCAAATCTGTTTAGGGCAAAAGTTGTCATATCATATTAGATTCTGCAAAATTTTAGGGTAAATCTTCATACTGCAGTGTGGCTATCAGAGATCATAGCTAAGCCACTGGCAACCCCATAGCTCTTTCCTCCTAATCCTGGTCCCATTTCTAAACTCCTTGTTAATGTGTGCTCTTAGAGCCATTTCTGGCAATTTATGACTTCAGGAGAATCATTTCCTTTTGCCAGCCTGTCCACATTGTTTGAGTGGATCATGACCTTACCATGTTCTACATTTAAAGTTGTAAGCTTGGTAGTTTAATAAAACTGCTACTTTTTTGTTTGGATAAACACAGTTGCTTTTCCCTTAGGCTAAATAAAGTACATCTGAAGCAGAAAATAAAACCCCACTTATGACATTTTTATCTGCTTGCTTATTAAACTTGTATTAATGTCATATAATGTCATAAAAATAACAAAATGACCTACAATAACTTGAAAGGAATACCTGTATAACCTAAACTTTTCTGGAGGTCTTTCTGGGACATTTAAACTATTATTTTAGTGAAAATTTCTAATTAATTTTATTGGTACATTTATATATACATAATGATCACAGTCATCACAGGGAATTTGTACCTGTACATGGTATATCTTTTTTTTTTTTTTTTTTTTTTTTGTGGGTACCAGGGGGTCGACCTCAGGACCTCGAGCGCCAGCAGGCGCCCGTGCTGCTGAGCGATATCAACGGCCCCTTTTTCATATGTGGGATCCAGGAGTCGAACTCGGGCCCTCGCGCTTGCTGGGCAGGCGCTTAAGCCGCTGAGCCATCTCACCGGCCCTACATGGTATATCTTGATTCTTCTTTTTTTTCTATTCCCCTCCCCTACCTTCAACCAACTCCTCTTCCTCTCCTTATTTATAAAAGCTCTCCTTCCATTTTTTCTTTCTATTCTCTTTTTTTCTTTTCTTTTTAAAAACTGTCTTGATTGCTTGTCTGCAGATGGTGTTATATGAAGTGATTTACTAGTCTGAGGTTTCTGGGAATTACGATGAAAGACCAGGGAATACTCTATGTAAGTGAATATGAAAAGGTTACATAAATTATTAAAATATTTACTGTTAGTAAAAATAAGTTGATACAGGTTGTGAAGGGGTGAGTGATGCATTACTCATTTAGAATTGATGGTATTAGTGTCATCTTTTGTTGAATACTTGATTTGAAGTCTGAATAATGAGAATGAATTAGTTGGCAATTTGTAAGGAAAGATTATTCTGTTGATCTGCTAAAGATGAGTTCTAAAAAGAAAGCCCTTATGATCCAAAGATAAATAGATGAGATCGTAGGCCAGTGATGCCGAACCTTTTAGAGACAAGTCCCCAAACTGCAACCCAAAGCCCAGTTATTTATCGCGAAGTGCCAACACTGCAATTAAACCTGAATATTGAGGTTTTAGTTTAGGAAAAACAACTCCTACATTAACATCTTTTGTCTTAAAAACAAATAATGTGTATGCCATAGGTTTGCCACCACTGGCTTAGGCTACAGCAATGATAAGAAAGCCTAAATCATAGGCACAAGGAAGAAGACTGTAAGTTGGATATACAGAATAAAGTCTACTAGTCAGCAGCACATTGTTCTCAGATTTCTGGAATCAGATATCAGCAACGATAGCATAGATTATTAGGATTACTGTAGATTGAGAGTTGAGAATGAAGGAGACTTGCAGAGGGGCTCTGGCTTTATCAGTAGGTCACACATAAACACAGAAGTAACAGCGCTGTAGTCCTGGTATAGAGTGAGGTAATGCTGTCTAGTGGGGATGGAACTGCCGTAGTGAACAAAATATGAATTCATGCAAAGTGCTCGAAGTAGAGTATATTGAAACCAGAAACCCAGAGATTATGACTAAAATCCCCACATTCCCACTTTCTATTATTGGATGGAGCTTCTGGGTCTAATTGTACCTTAGAGGTCATGTAATGAATGAAGTGCAGAGAAATTGAGCAGCTTGTCCAAGCTCCCAGAACCAATTACTGACAAAGTTGGAGTGAGAAAAACCTGCATTCTGCAAGTTTATGTAATGAAATCCTGTTGAAGTTCATCTTAAAGGCATACATAGGGTTTTTTCCCCTATAAATAAGATTATACTCCATGCATGAGTCCTCTTTTCTGAGAGTACTTACAAGAAAATCATTTGAACAAATTACAGTACTTTATCTTTGCACAGTGCTCTTGGGATGCTCAGGTATGGCTTCTGTCAATATAGGTACAGTGTGGTTTATAATGGCTGTTCCTCTGGAAAGCCATTGATGATAACCATGTTTTGCTAATTCTTCAGGCAGAATAATATGCTGTGGAAGTATGGTTGCTTTCACCTAGATTTCAAAGGATACCTTGGAGAGTCTTGGAATCCAATGCAGGAAGGAACCCAGGGCAGACAGCTGTCACAGGAAGAGAGCCATCTCAGAAACTCCCCACTAGAGCAGTGCCCTTCAGAGCCATGAGATCAGGGCTTCCCCTGAAATTTCAGAACTGTAGCACCAGCACTGTGCAGCACTTGCCTGGGAGAGCTTCAGGCACCCTACTGCAAGCCCTGACGGCTTCTGTGTAGGCTCTACCCTGCCATGCCATGGGAACAGGGCTCCAAAGTCAGCCTTCACCCCAGTGTGTCCCAGAGGCAGAACAGAGTCAAAGAATTTTATTCTCAGTCTTCAATATTTAATGTTATTTGCATTATTGCATATTACTTGTGGGCCTGTTACCCCTTTCTTGGTTCTTTGTTCCTTTTGAAATGGGATTATTTATCATATCCTTTTTCCACCGCTGTAATTTGGAACCACATCAATTGTTTGGGTTCAGTGTTACAGCTAGAGAAGGATTTGCCTCATTATGAATCATACCTTGATTCTCATATATGATTTATTATATTTAGATGAGACTTTTGGACTTTGGATGGTTAATATTAATTGCCAACTTGATTGACATAATTGCCAACTTGATTGACTAGGAGCCTAGTAAAGCACATTTCTGAATATAGGCCTTGGTAGGTCCTGGGCTTGTGCCTTTGGGACCTCTGTTACTTGGCCCCTTCCTCTTGGCCCCCTGTTCTCTAATTCCCAGATATCATGAGAAGAGCAGCATTCCTCTGTCATTTCCTTCTGCCATGATGTTTCTGCCTTTGACCATGGACTGAAACATCAGGAACTGTAGCCAAAATAAACCATTTCTTCCTTAACTAGTATATGTCAGGCATTTTGTCCCAGCAATAAAAAGCTGACCAGTACAGATTTTAAGGGTGATACTAGAATAAATAAAGACTTTGAAGAACGTTGGGATGGAATGAGTGTATTTTGTGAGAAAGGTGATTTTTGGAAGGAGACCAGAGATGGAATGCTAAGGTTTGAGGCTATGTGATCCCTAAAATTTGTATGTTGTAACCTAAGACCTAATGTGAGTAGTATTGAGAAGTAGGGCCTTTGGGAGATAAATACATGGTGAGAGTGGGTCCCTCATGATTAGGATTAGTGACTTTAAAAATGAATCACACTAGGTAGGCTTATTTTTGCCCTTCTGTTCCATCCATCAGGTGAGGACACAATTTTCATCCTCTTTGATAAGCACAGCATTTAAGGCACTGCTTTCAAAACAGAGACTAGGCCCCTCAGATAGTGATCTTGGATTTCCATCCTCCAGAACTGTGAGAAATACATTTATGTTCTATATAAATTACCTCTCTCTGCAACATTCTAATAGCAGTACAAACCTAACTGACAGACCTGAAACTAGAAAACTTTTTTTGAAAAGCTTCATGGCATTTGAATGGACAGTGGTTCCTTTATATAATACCTAAATCATAGGCAGTTAAAACAAAAATAATCAAGTAGCACTATATCAGACTTCCACCCAGCAATGAAAACAACAGAGTGAAAAAGCAACCAATGAACTAGGGGATGTTTGAAAACCATATATCTGATAAGGGGTTAATAACCATAATAAAGAACTCCTTCATCCTAACAGTAGAAAAGAAAATGTGATATATACATACAATGAAATATTACTCAGCCTTAAACATGAGGAAAATCCTGTCATATGCCACAACATGGATAAACCTTGAGGATGTAGTAAGTGAAATAAACGAGTCATGAAAAGGCAAGTAGCTCATGATTTCACTTATGTGAAGTAGCTAAAGTAATCAAACTCATAAAAACAGAAAGTAGGATTGTAGCTATCGGATTGGGCGAAGCAAGCATTGTTTAATGAATGTAAAATTTCAGTCATGCGATATTAAGAAGTTACAAAGATATGTTATATAACAATGTGCATATAGTTAGCAATATTGAACTGCATCCTTAAAAATTAAGAGAATAAATATTTGTGGTTTTTACTGCAATATAAAAAAGTGAGAAAGGAGATGCCCTTTTGACTTTCCCCTAGTACAGACATTCCCGTCTCTGCTGAAATGTGTGCTTTTATAAGTATTTTAATGTAATATTTTTAGAAACAATCAATTTATATGTCTGATCATGTAAATTCTATGACCAATAAAATTGCATAAATATGAAGATATAACTGTATATTTCTAATTATATTTAGTAAAAAGATCAACATCACTGATAATCATTTAGGTACCTAAATGTCTCTATAATATCTAGCCTATGATAAATTCAATTAAAAACTCTGAAAATATTGTTATATTTTATAATAGTTTTATCATTATAAATTTAAATTACTTCTGGATGACTTTTTGTCCCATATCTCTTTAAAAACTCAAAGTAACCTTGAATCGATGCTTTTTTTTAATCTGTAGGTTTTCCTGTAGTAGATAGATATCAAAATGAATATTATATTGTTTGTTTTTGTTTTTGCTTTTTTCAAAAAATGGCATCATAGTATCTAAATATATGAAACATGTCCTGGAGGGTTAAGAGGCAATATTTTATATATCTGATATTCCTGTCCATTTTGTCTTTACACTTTAGACCAAAGGCAGTATTGAGGAAGGATAAAAAACAACAAAATATAAAAGTGCATAGTTTTGCATTGAAGTAGGAAGCAAGATGCTTCTTGGCCTGCGTGGCAAACATTTGGTTATGGATAGGAAGGGTAGCATGGAATTTATGGCCTCAGTGTAATGTAATTGTGCATAAAAATATATGTCAAGACATTAAAAAATGAATTGGTTATTCCACCTTGCCGAGCTTCCTTTTCAAAAATTAAAAAAAAAAAAACACTATTGAGTTCTAGTGTAAAAAGTACAGTTAAAGTAAAATATTGGTTGAAAGTAGATAAATTAATCATATGAATCATTTCAGTGAAAGGAACTACAGCTAAATGGAATACTGAGAAATACCCTTAGGAGAATGGCCAGCAAATGTTCCCTCAAAGAGCTGGGTAGTAAAACGTTTGGTCTCTGTAGGCAGTATGGTCTGTGGTAACTCTGCCACTACAGCATGAAAGTAGCAATAGATGACATGTAAAGTAATAATCTGAGTTTTCTAGTAAAACTTTATTAGCCAAACCAGGCAAGGGGCTGGATTTGGCTCCAGACCTTAGTTTGCAGACACCCACCTTAGGATTTCAATTTTGCTAAATCATTTTAAAGTCATCATACCACAGTGGTATGTGCATACCCATATTTGTAGTAGCACAGTTTACAATAGCTGAATCTTGGAAACAGCCCACCTGCCCAACAACAGATGAACAGATAAAGAAAATGTGGTATTTATATATAATGGAATACTACTCTGCCATAAAGAAAGATAAACTTGAGACATTCTGGGCCGGTGAGATGGCTCAGCGGCGTAAGCGCCTGCCTTGCAAGCGCAAGGGCCCGAGTTCAACTCCTGGAACCCACATACGAAAAAGGGGCCGGTGATATTGCTCAGCGGCACGGGTGCCTGTTGGCGCGCGAGGTCCTGAGGTCACCCCCCGGTACCCACAAAAAAAAAAAAAAATTTGAGACATTCTTAGGTAACTGGATGTACCTCAAGACTATAATCCTAAGTGAAATAAATCACACACACACCTTTTAATATTGTATTGTTTCTCTTGTGTGAGAAACCCGAAGTATAAATAATGAGCAAAATAGAGGATAGATATTAGGAAGTAGGAAGAACTTGTTCAAATGGGAAGGGGAGCAAGAAGTGGGGGGATTTAAAGGAGAAAAAGAAAAAAATAGAGCTTTTCTAAATGTGGGGGAGAGAGTTGGAGGGAGAGGAGGGAAAAGGATTAGAGAAGAGAACTGAGATGTGTTACGTACATGTACATATTCCCCATGATGAATGTGTTCATTATGTACTGCAAACATGTACTAATGAAAAAACTATGTCATGTAAATTCAATTCCTTCACCTACAATATGAAAAGGCTGGAATAGATGATCTCCAAAGTTCTTTCTAGTCCTAGCATTCTAGACTTTTTGGAAGTTGACTATGGGATCTCTGTGGAGGTTTATATCATGTCTGGCAAGATAGCTGTTGTCCTTTGAGCCAGCGAACTAAAAATACTGGGAAGTACACTGCTTTATTTCACCGAACTTATATCATACCTGCTCTCAGGTTATATTCTCAGATATTATCTGCAAAGGAGAAACCCAAAAAGCTCTTGCCATTCTGCAGTATTGGTAGAATATGGCCATTAAAGAACCCTATATGAAAAGATTTCTGCCAAACTTGGCAAACCCACACACTCAGCTCTGCATTTGATTACCTGAATTCTGCTTCTTAGATAGCAAGCTGAGCAATAAGTGCTTCTTTAGAAAGAAGAAAATAGATTTGGGACTACAAGTATAGTATATTCTTGTAGTCATTTTCAATTTTTCACCATTTATCTTCCTAATCTTTCCACAGGAACTAACTCATTTCTACCTTATCACTGAGTCTTTGAAGATCGAATGTTTTAGACTGTTTCTATGGATAGCTCTTACTACATGCTCTCAGCACCTCACTCAACAACTAGAGCGCTCTCCCAGCTAATCTCCCTTTCTGTGCATTCTGTCTCTCCTAAACATACCCTACATGTAGCAGCCAGTATCCTTGGCTTCAGTGTTGCCACTAGTCCTTTCCTCTTCATTGAGTTGTTTCTACATTCTCTTGTGTAAAATCTATTCTGTTTCTTAGAGTACAGTTTGAGTTAGCATTCACTGTTTATGCTTGTCATGTGTTTTTTTTTTCACCCTGATTTTGGTTGGGCTGGCAAATAACCATAATTCTCATCACTGGTGGTTACAGAACAAAACTTTTTTAAAAGGAGAACTCTGAACAATGACTTAAATGGAGCCCCACAATAGCTCTCTATAATTTAATATTTACTATAAGTACTAGTTTATTTTTAAATATATAATTGAACACAGCTAAACAAAACAGAATTCTGAGGGAACAAATTAATATCCTAAAAACAAGAGTTAAGAATTACATATTTTATATATCACTAGGGACTAGTATATCTTAATAAACTTTAAAGTTGTTTCAAGCTAAATGAAGATCTCTTTGATTCAATGATAAGAAATCATTAAAGGTATTGCTCTTATGATCCCTTTTTCCCAATTACAAATTGATACATTAATATTCTTGTTTACATAATAATCTCTGAGTTGCATTAAGTATCATCAGTTCCTCAGAGCCCCATTAATAGTTAAGATCAAGTCTTTATAGCATGGAGTAACAGGAATTTTAAGGAACTAACTATTGAAAATAATAGGTTTCTATTCTCTTATATAAAATTGGCTGCAAATAATGACTTTTTATTGAATTTCCTGCTTGTTGTAGACATTTTATTTTTTAATTCTCAAAATAACTTCAAAATAAATATTGTATCCATTAAATATCTTTGTTTTGGTAGTATAGAAGATATATTTCATAATGCTAGTGATTTTTATTAGTTTATTAGAAATCTCTATAGGCAGTGTGTAATCCAGTGGCTCCAGTGTGTCCGCAAAGCTAGTATCTATTCACCGTCTTCTGCTTTCCATCTGCTTATGATGCTTTTCAGATGCTTTCATCCTGACTGTCAGTCTTTGCAGTATTATATATTGTCTCTTCCAGTTGCACTTCATTCCTTTTCTCTCAGAAATGCAAAGTTTTTTTCACCCTCCCAGCATCTCTTTGCTTCAGGGGCCTGAACTAAGCCTGTGCCTGTCCCTGGACCAATCACTTGGGAAGGAGGATGGACTTCATTGGTTTAGTTAAGCCACCCTCGTTATCGAGGATGAAGTTAATACAAACTCAAGAGGTGCAGTCTTCTAAGGACACTGTGACGACTCTTTATTTTTTAGTGCAAAATAATTTTGATAGTAAATAGTAGTATTACATACTGGACAAATGCTTAGAGCTGTAGATGCATTTTAGTTTTCAAAACTATCTGAGAATGGTATTTTAGTCTTTCATTAGTGTTAGGGAAAATCAAATTCTTTAGAAGATTTTCGTTAAACAAATTGGTGAAAATCATAAAATGGGAGCAAGTATGGCTTTGACTGAATATTATTATGCCTTGGGTAACGTGCAGGGTAAAGCACTTAAAATACCTTCACAGTATCTAGAAAAGTTTATGGTGTCTGCTTTCTATCCAGGCATATTCTTTTCATGTTTAATTTTATTCCCACCTGAAACAAGTGGGGACAAAAAGCATGGCCAAACATGTAATGCCTTTTATTTTGTCAGGTACCCCTAATAGGCTGTAATTGTGAGTTTCATCATAAATTTCTGTCATTGTTTTGTTGATTTCTCTAGGAGGTGATTTCCTCTCCTTTCTGAGAAAGAAGAAAGATGAATTAAAACTCCAACAGTTAGTGACATTTTCCTTAGATGTTGCTGCTGGTATGTTTTATCTCGAGAGTAAAAACTGTATACACAGGTAAGGAGACTATTTATAAAGCATTTTTCACCTTTTTTAGTAGAATGTTAGAAAATGGTATATTTGCTATAATATAGCAGTAAATATCTTTTATACAACATATATTTTCATGGTGGTATTTACATTTTGTGTGAAAACATTCTTTGCTAGTTGCTTGTGTTCACAGAAACACTTGTTTTCCTCTTACTTGAGGTAAGTACCTAATTACACAATAACTTGCCTCTTAACATTTATTTTTTTGTAATCATGAATAACAGTGACTAGACATATACTGTAATTTAGTAATGTTAAGAAACTACAGCCTTATAATAAAAAGAACTGTTTCCTATGTTGCTTATTCCCATTCTTCAAAATCATGTAACAGCGTAATAATAAAACAATAATGAATGACAGTGAATTTGGCCAAGGGTAAGAGCTTTTAGCATACTAGTTAGAGTATTTCAAAGGAGATTTTAGAAAACATCCTTTGATTATGCATAGTGTCTTAATGTTTTATAGATTGTGGTTTTTTAGTTGCTTGTAGTCACAAAGGATCTTTACTCCTGAACGTCAATTCAACTAGAAATCTGTTACAGAATTCATGTCAAATCCTAAATAGGGCTAAGTGGGGAACAGGTACAGTTGGTATTCACTGGAAACAGTGCATTGTACCTACATAATACTAGAGCAGGGTTCATGTCAGATTGAGCTACTGTAGACTACACAAACTGGTTTAATTATTGAAGTACACTTTTTGTGAAGTTTCTCATTATGTGACCTTTGACTTGACATTCTGGTAACACTGTATAATACATAGTTACAGCAAAACAAAGTTATCTTCACCTTTACTGTATGTTTATTTGCTCTCAGTGGGTATTCTTGACCATAATTTTCCCAAAACATTTTGCTTACTATTTAGTTCTGGAACTGAAACTATGACCTACTTTTCAAATATGGTTCAACATTTCCATACATCTTAAAATGCATTTCAGTGAAGTTACTATTTTCCTGGAAGTTAAAACAACTAAAACTTAGCCACTGTCATTGTATTTGTGTTTCACTTTCTATAAACTATATCACAATATAAGAGCTTTACTTTTGAATACTTAAAAAGCATTTGAATTCATGTAAGAATTGTATTATAATTAATTTATAAGGGGTAAACATTGTTTTAAATTACATTAACATAAAGAATTTGTTGAGATGTTAAGGTTTTTTTCCTATCAAATACTGCATCAAATGCTTTAGTTACTCATTGTGTCTCACTGTTTTTTTTCAGACTATTAGGCAATCTATGACTTTAGGCCACAACAAATGTGCATTAGCGAGAATATTTTATTCATCAGTTACCAATAATATTCTTTAATTTTTAGTGCATTGCAGTTGAGGGAACCATTGTTTCAATTTCTTGCTACTTGTAGTGATTGTTTTTTTCACAAAGGGATGGCTTGTTTTTTAATCATTAGAGTTAAAACCATTTTAGGTTACAAATGGTAGTTACTTTTTAAAAATGTATCCCTTGTACCAAATCATAGCATCATCTGCTGTAATGTTGTTTTCCCACTTTGCTTTCTAAGATTTTTCATAGGTTTTTGAAAGTCAGCCTTTGCTTGACCACAAACGCCAGCAAATTGTGCACAGACCTGTAACTTTTGCCTGCTGCTCAGGATTCCCCACTGAATGTCGTGAACGGTGTCCCTGAGAGCGGGTTTGATGAACAGGGTTAGCAGTAGTGCCAGATTCAGTGATCAGCAGTAGCTCTCGTGTTGAGGTTTCCAGAATCAGCTACAGAGAGTCAGTAATTGATTATTCACGTCTGAGAAGCGTTAACACACAAGCCCTAAATCTGTCATGCTTGGCACAGAGTATCTTTTTTATCTTCACTCTTATAAATACATTTCTAGTTTTTAAAATGTTTGATATGATTTTTCCTCGCTAAACACTTTATAGTAACAGTATAATATTTTTCTATTACTACTTCCATTGAATTCTTCTAAACTATCTTTTATCTTATTTCTCTTGTTAAACATGAGAGCTAGATGAGCCATATCTTCAGCCACTGGTCTTTTTTTCTTCTTCACACCTGTGTAAATGCTCTTTTAGATGAATTTATTGTTTTCTTTTCACTTTAGTGCCTCACCAATATGTGGTGTTATATTGAGAAAATAAATCATTCTTTGTGTGCAATTTTTCACAGTAGTGAATTGTGTTGTAGGACCTGTTCCTGTGGCCATCCTATAGAACTGTTTCTCTGACAGCGGTAGTAATCGCAATGGAATAAAATTCCATATTTCATTTATAGTTGACTTCATTTATAGCTAAAAGAGACATTCAAGACACATTATCAAAGAAATATCAAAGAAAAATATATAGTACTAACTATAGTGAAAAGTTATTTTCCTATTTGGAAAAATTTCCAATAAAGTATTTCTGAAATTAGTTAAAATATAAAACATGATCATTGGGGCCGATATAGCTCAAGTGGCACGGTGCCTACCTGGCAAGTGCGAGGTCCTAAGTTAAATTCCTGCCCCCCAAAAAAAACAAACATGATCAAAAGTTTCCTTTTAGATAATGAGCAAAAGCACTAAGCCCCCCATTTTTTTTTTTTTGTGGGTACCAGGGGATCAACCTCAGGACCTCGCACGCCAGCAGGCGCCCGTGCCGCTGAGTGCTATCACCGGACCCTTTTCCATATGTGGGTTCCAGGAGTCGAACTCAGGCCCTCGCACTTGCCGGGCAGGCGCTTAAGCCGCTGAGCCATCTCACCGGCCCCCATTTTTGACATTCCAAAATATTACTAAACTAAATGCATGTCTCTGAATTATAGTTTGTCCAATATACTCAAGCAAAACTTTATGTTATAAGAACTTACATATTTTGTTCTGTTACTGATTAGAGGGCACTAGAATTCAGTACTTGAAAATATTCGTAATTGTCTTGTCCAAATATTGTCTTGCCCAAATATAGTCTCTTTAACACTTCTAACTTTTCTATTTTTATTACTGTGAGAACAGAGCAGTGTCTTCTTATAGAAAAACAAATATGACAAGTATGACAACTATAAAGTAGAAATGTATAATTACATTAGGAAATAACTGCATTTGTTGGTCTTGTGAGTTCCACTTCCAGGAAATACTCTTAAAGTGATACTCAAGTTCCTAATCATAACAGTTTCCCCTTACAGTTTGAGGACTCCTGGATGTGTCTTGTATTTTCATTTAGTTTTTTTTTTTTTTTTTTTTTTTTTTTTTTTTGTGGGTACCGGGGGGACGACCTCAGGACCTCGCGCGCCAACAGGCACCCATGCCGCTGAGCGATATCACCGGCCCCTTTTTCGTATGTGGGTTCCGGGAGTCGAACTCGGGCCTTCGCGCTTGCAAGGCAGGCGCTTAAGCCGCTGAGCCGTCTCACCGGCCCCTTCATTTAGTTTTAATCAGCTTCATTTTCTTTAAAATTATTCTATAAACCAAAATATCATTCTTGTATTTTATGTGATTATTTCAAATACATGGATCAATTGTGCCCTTATGACATTTATGACAATTTTACAAATTTGACATTTATGGTTAATTACTAATAAACCCATTTGTAAGATTTATTTTTATTTGGAATTATGCCTTTGCTGTTTGTCTGATATCTATGGATATTTAAAAGGAGATAAACTATTGATATGTATTCTAATTAAAGATCATAATCAATAGGACATTGTGGGAACATTTCTTTGTTTCATACTATTCTAAATCACTGTCATTATCAGAAAAGGTACTTTTAGAGGGGTGAGGTACAATATGATTTCTTTTTCCTCTTTAAATTTTGTACTGATTCTACGGTTTGATCTGTTTGATTTTTTGATTGTGTTGTATTTGCCATGGAGTAAGAACAAATTAGTCTGTCAGACCACATTTATTTTATTATTCACTCAGGGTTTTGCATATTCATTGAGAAATGGAGTTTCCAGTACATGTTGAGCCTTCCTAATCTGAAATGCTCTAAAATCTGAAAAATTTTGAGCACCCACATGATGTCACAAGTAGAAAATTCCATACCCTGTGGATATAGATAGTTGCTTATCTGTGCCAAGGGATTTCCAACAGGAATATCAGTCCCTGCCTTCAGATGGATAGAACACAAAAATTAACGTAAAGAGATAATCAATTTTATGCTAATATAAATAAAGTTATTTGGAGATAATATTAAGACTGTCTGATATGACCTATTTGTATGGGAACTGTGGTGGGAACTGTCCGGGGAAGCTTTGCAGAGTATAAGTGAAACTTGATGGATGGCTGTGTTGTTGAAAAGGAGGAGAAAAAGTATTCCACCTAAAGAAAAGTCAAAAACACAGTTAAAATGTTATGCATGAGGGCCGGTGAGATGGCTCAGCGGCGTAGGTGCCTGCCTGGCAAACGCAAGGGCCCGAGTTCGACTCCCAAAACCCACATACGAAAAAAGGGACGGTGATATCGCTCAGTGGCATGGGCACCTGCTGGCATGCGAGGTCCTGAGGTTGACCCCTGCTACCCACACACACACACACAAAAAAGTTACTCATGAGAAGGCATCACTTAATCAAGGAACTTCAAAAAATTGTTATTACCAGGATGGGAAATTCAAAGGAGATAGGGCTGAATCAGGTAAACAGGAGTATTCTCACCAAAAGCCATGTATACCATCTAATTTGCCTAAGCTGGAGGAATGAATATACATTCAGATTACCTTCAGAAAGTAGAAATGCTGTGGTTTTTAAGGAAAAGTACTTTGAACTTCTGGAGTAGTAGTTTAAACAAAATTTATAAAATCCTGAAAAGTGTATCATCTCATGAAAATACGTAAGTATGAGACCAATTTTATATTTAAATTTCACTAGAAAAACTAATATAGGAAAGTTCAGATTGCCCAGAAAAAATAACATTTCATTTCCCTCATGTGTTTTACAAGTAGATTGCCTCATCCAGTGATTTGTGGTAAGACTTAGGCATATGTACTTTTAAAGATAAATGAAAGATGTTGTTTCTACCTTATTTTTTGAGACTTCTTATTTTATGAGGTAGAAAGCAGCAAAGGACCAGTACAACATCTCTTTCTGTCCTTCCCTCTGTATTCACTTGGACTTTTATTTCTTCTCCTTGTTGCTTCATTTCCCTCTTGCTCTAAGGACTACATTCCTCTACCCGTTTACAAGGGCTCTCACATGACCTATGATTCAATGTTCTTTAACCATCTGGACACAATCTCTGTAGCATTTTCCCCAATGATCTTTGAGGATTTTTTCTCTATTTCTTAACTGCACCTGATCACATGCATCTTAGCTCCTCCTAAACTTTGAATATACTAAAGAGGTATTTTATACCTAGTATATATAAGTGGGAGGATAAAACAAAATAAGTGGAAAAAATATATGCATATTAAAAGGAAATTGTTTTTGATCTTTCTGAACTCTTCATCATTTCTATTTCATGATCTACAATGTACTCAATAGAAGGCACTTAAAGACCACTTTAAGTAACTGAAGCCAGGAGATCTTAAATGAAGGTCACCCAGACAATTAATGGCAGGCCCACTGGTAGGTCTTGGATTTGCTGACCCCATTCTGACATAGTCCCTCTCATTGCAGTGCCACAGTTTTACTCTCTCTCATTCTAGTACAATTTGAGTGTCCCTTATCTGAAATGCTTGGGACCAGAAGTGTTTTAGATTTCAAGAGGTTTTCATATTTTGATACATTTGCAAATACATAATGAGAAATGGTAATGGGACCTAAGTCTAAACATAAGTTTTTATTTGTGTTTCATATACTCCTTATATACATAGCCTGAAGGTAATTTTGTAAAACACTTTTAATATACCTGTGCTTTGACTGCAACATATCACAGGAAGTCGGGTGTGGAATTTTCCACTGTCATCATGTTGGCACCCAGAAATTTTCAGATTTTGGATTTTAGACTAGCTATGCTCAAGCAGTAATCCTAACAGCTGATACTTACAGAGGCTATGTTGAGCACCAGACACTGTAATTAGAACTTTAGATGTGAAGTTGAAGAATGTGGACTTTCATGAGGATAGTTATTTTTACATGTGTTCTTCACCATTGATTCCAAAAGCTTAGACATGCACCTGGCACTTAAAGTAGATGAATGAATCTTCAAAATGAGAGTTACTACTGTTAAGTTCCTTTTACACGTGAAGAAATTTACAGTTAACAGTTTTGAGTATCTTGCCCAAGATCATATTAAAAGAAAGTGGCAGATTCAGGATGCAAATCTTAGCACCTTGGTTTTAGTCAGGAGCCTCTACACCCTGAATCACTATGTTAGACTATCGTGCCTTCCAGGACTCCTTGAGACCAATTAGACTCATGGCAGAAGACTAGAGGGCACTTGGTGTGATGGTCCAGGTTATATTCAACTTCTGGACTCTTTGCGACCATGAGTAAAACAGAAAACGATGTCAAAGCTTTTGAAATGTAATTTTAGAAAGACATACCAAGGTGTTGTTTTCTAATGAACAGTTGCTAAAGTGCAGCAGTATTTTGTTATTGCATCTCCATTTATTTATTTATTTATTTATTTTTTTTTTTTTGGGTACCGGGGGGTCGACCTCAGGACCTCACGCGCCAGCAGGCGCCCGTGCCACTGAGCGATATCACCGGCCCCTTTTTCGTATGTGGGTTCCGGGAGTCGAACTCAGGCCCTCGCGCTTGCCGGGCAGGCGCTTAAGCCGCTGAGCCATCTCACCGGCCCATCTCCATTTAATTAGAGCTTGAAATTTATTTTTTTTCATTTTTAGACACTATCATTTACCCCCTTCTGCTTTACCTGTTAATTAAAAACACAGGATTAGCATAGAGATGTGATCATCTCTGTTAGTTGACTAAGCATTTATGATTAATTTTCTTCTCCTAACATTTGATTATGATTTTTAATATACCTGTATTTTTATTTTTATGTTATAAGCCAATTTTATTACACTTCAGAGAGGGCTCCTCAATAATTTTAAATGTGTCAAAAACATATGATTTGTCTCTGGTTTAACCTTTTTTTCCTAGCACAATTGGTTATTCGTATGTATAGTGTGATTATCTTACAAAAGATATCACAAGAAACTTTCCAAAAAGTTATTTATTCACTGAATTACAGCAATTACGTTTTAGATTGAGAGTGCCAAAAATATTCTTTTACATTAAACAATTACAAATAGCTAGGGTTACTATTTTTCTCTTGTGACATACTTAATTACAGGGAACAGAAACTGCCTAAGCAATAGATTTATTGTAAGAAAACTGGGTTATTTTACAAAACCGAAGGACAGAAAGTTCAGCTAGCTTTGGGAGTCCCCGAAACTAGGAACTGGGAAGCAGGGGAGGGACCCAGGCAGCATCTCCATCTTTCCCTTTGTTTACGTTTATTATTCCTTCTCCTTGTCTCGGTGCTTCATTTCCTTCTAACTCCAAAGACTACTTTCCTCTGTCTCATTTGCAAAAGGATCCCAAGTGACATTTGAATCAATATAACCTAGGCCCAGCATCTAATGCTAATTAGTCTTTTGAGCTCAGATTTCAAACTCTAGGCAAAAAGACTTAATTGTCCCACCTTGTATTAAGCATCTACCCCTGTTTTAATCGATAACCTGCTAGACGGGGAGATGCAGTCAGAGTCACTGTTACAGAGGAACCATGAGCACAGAGGTGCTCAAGTTCCTACTGCTTGCCACTCCCCAAAAAACACAGGAAACAGTAATTTGGCAAAAAGAAAGAGTTTATTCAAAACTAGCTCCAAAGGAGATGGAGGAGTCTCTTACTACCCCGTATTTCCATCTCACTGGGCTTTAAAAGTAAGGAAGAGAAGGGAGAAACACAGTCTATAGGCAAGGAAATCTCCAGCTGATTTGTCCCAGGCCTTTCTCCTTTATTTTCCCCCTTCTTTGTGGAAAGGATACCAGATCCTGACGTCCAGGGCCCAGAATCTGCATAGTCCTTTCAGACAATCCTGTATCGAGCTGATGGCAAAGCCTTTGAAATAAAGCAGAAATTTAAACTGTGCTTAGATACATTTCCCAGTTTCTTCCCTTTGTGAATATGATCAGCCATATGGATCTCTCTTAAGAAGCAATACTTAAAACCCTTTAAGCAGGACTTTCTTGTAGGGATAAGGAATCCCTGTCAGGTCGTCATGTTTTTCCTGGGATAACTCATTCCCACACAGGTCCATGATCTAGTGACCGCAGTGCGCCCAGACAGTCTCTGAATCCTCACTTCTACTCAGGTGTCTGTACAATGAGCAGGAGATCAAGCTCAAAACACTAGGCTGGGTGCATGATTACCCCAGAGATTTGATTCACCACTGGTTGAATTCAGACTCTCAAGTGTCTTGTGGCCTTTGAGCTAGAAGTAGCATCCAAACAGGGATAATGCAGATTGCCCAGCTTGCAGATTGTTTGCGATGCTGTCCTCCAGGTGGAATCAGAGCACTCAGCATAAGGAAAGTAAAGAATTCCAGCCTGTGCCATTTGCTAAGCAATGACTCATCTCAGTGATTTCAGGAATTACTGGTGGTTTTTTTTTTTTTTTTTGCCAAATTCTTGTTTATAAATTTTATTCATTCTTTTATAAAGTAAACGAGCACTCTGAGAAGACTTCAGTTCTAGATTTCCCTTGGCAAAGTGTTTCTGTGCCCGTCTAGACAGTTTCTCTTTCCACCGTCAGCTCTGATATTCTCTAGACCTGCTGTTTGCACAGCCATTTAGCAGCTTCAGCAGAGTGATGAAGATCACAGATTCGGAACTGGACTGCTCTGTGTGTGAACCTGACTCTAAAATCAATACGTTAGCTGTGTGACTATGGTCCCTCCCCACCCGCAGCTCAACATGCTCTAGAGCCTTTACCCTACTTTATTTTTTGTCATATTCCTAACTTATTTATAACAGACAATCCCCAACAATAGTTTAACTTAGAATTTTTAGACTAATGGTATGGAAGTGATAATCATTTAGTAGAAACTGTACTCTGAATTTTGAATTTTGATCTGTATCTTACCGAGCAATCTGTAGTTAGGTTAATTTCTTAAGTCACAGCTCCCAGCGAGCTATTCCGTCCCGAGGGTAAACAACCTGTACCAGTGGTGGAGAAGCCATGGCATGTGTGTTGTTTTTAAGACAAAAGACGTTAATGTATGAGGTTTTCTTTCTAAACTAAAACCTCAGTATCCAGGTTTAATTGCAGTGTTGGCACTTTGTGATAAAGCTGGGTTGTAATTTGGGCACTTGTCTCTAAAAGGCTCGCCATCACTGACCTATACGCTACACAGTGTACTGTGCTGCTAAGATACGATGTCCAGTAGACTAAGTATATTAAATGCATTTTCAATTTATGGTATTTTCAATGTATGATGGATTTATTGGTACATAACCCTGCCATAACCCAGTGAGCATCTGTGTACACATACCTATATTCGTGTGTGTGTGTGTGTATATATATATATATATATAAATAACATATATATAAATGCATATGTATGTATACATACATGTATAAGTGAAATACTGGTTTATTTTTATAGCCTATCCCCCAACCAGAATATAAGCTCTATAGGGATATTGACTTTATTTTGTTCATTACTTGATATTCAATACAGAAAATACTAACATCTAGTCAGTGCTCACTAAAAATTCACTGAATGAAGTTATTTACTGTGCTTCTGTTTCTCTTGATATAAAATAATATTCACCCTGACACACTGATTTAGGTTAAAGCTATTTAAGTAGGAAGGGAGTATTTCAAGGCTTTTGCCTAGGAAGAGCCTACAACATTTCAAGAAGACAACAACTTAGTGAGAAGAAACCACCCATGTCAATATCATTTTAAGATTAGATTATCTGTCTAGTAGATGATACAGAAACTTTGCAGGAAAAGATGACCACCTGAAGCAAGAAGAAATTCAGGCTATCATCTTAGCTCATTTTACTGTAGTCCCCAGAGTTTCTAATGATGACACTTGCAGAACTGAGACACTCATTTTCTTGCCTTATACAATGGAAGTTATAGCACCATTCAGGGAGTACTTAATACATCTGCTAGTTTTGTTGAATGTTTTAAACATAGGGCTTTACTGATTCTTATATCAAATTCTGTCAACAAGACATCTTCACTCTGGGGAAAAGCAAAATTAAAATCTAGGTGTCTCTAGGCAGTTTATCTAAAGCCCTTTTTTCCATTGTCAGCTACCTTATTCTCATTACCCTTTCCGCTAAGTGTTAACAGTACTGAGTGTGCTTGAGCCAAGTACTTCCTAGGGAACTGTGGCTGTAATGGTAAATGAAATAAAGTTCTGTCTTTGTGAAACATATAGAAGGGGAGGGAAGTGGATAATAAATGCATTTTAAAAATAATAAACAATATAAAATATATACATACATAAGAGATGGAGGATAATAAAGAGAATGGGATGATAGAGGTGGGTACTATTTTATGTACAGAACTGCAGAAGATCCCAAAAAGGTAAAGGAGTGAGCCAGATGAGTATCAGTGACAAAGCCTTTCTGGCAATGAATGTAGCAAGTGCAAAAACATCCTGAGCCAGGGCCATGCTGGCTGTGTCCAAAGCAAGCCAATGAGGGAGACATAAAATGAAGTTATTAGGTGGTAGAGTTTTACCGCTAAACATTCTTTGCAAGAATTATATTCTTGGGGCTGGTGAGATAGCTCAGCAGCATAAGCGCCTGCCTGGCAAGCACGAGGGCCCGAGTTCGACTCCCGGAACACACATACGAAAAAAGGACCGGTGATATCGCTCAGCGGCACGGGTGCCTGCTGGCGCACGAGGTCCTGAGGTTGACTCCCGGGACCCACAAAAAAAAAAAAAAAAAAAAAAAAAAAAAAACTAAGGGAAAGTAGAATAAAAGAAAAAAAACTGATCCATCAGGAGAAGGAGAGAGGCACATGGAGTAGAAGAAAGAATGTTCTTTCAAGGCAATTAAAGGAGTTAAGTAAAGACTGAGTTGAATGTTGACTTAAGAGGTGATTGGGGGTTGCAAGGACCAGACCCTGTGAGGGTAGGCCAGGTTTCGGAGCTGGTCTGGACCCTGGGAGCAATAGGAAGGTGCTGTAGGTTTAGAGCAGGAGAGATCTGACTGTCTTTCATGCGGCTCACTCTGGCAAGAGTCCGGAGACTGCACTGGAGGGAGGTGCTGACTGGCAAGGGAAGCTTTCAGGAAATGCAGCGCCGAATCCTTTCCAGGTCGGTGGCTTACGCTGGATAAATAGGGTTCTGTTCACTCAGAAAACACTGGACGATGAATTGTTTGTTTGTTTGTTTGTTTGTGACAGCATTGAGTTTAAGCTTTAACTTGGGGCATGTTGAATCTGTAGTATCTGTGAAATATTTTTGAAGCTGTTGAGTAGACAAGTGAATATGTAGATCTAGAACTCAGGAAGGTTCTGAATTAGAGGTAACAATGTGAAAATGATGGAAGAAAAATGGATGAATAAATGGATCAGTGAATTGGATCTAGAATTAATCAATCAATGAAATAAATATTTGAGGATAAAAAAGTACATGGAGGAATAATGTGTAGAATATCTGTCTATATATACATATATATGTATGTGTGTGTGTGTGTGTGTATATATATAATTCACACTTAATTTTACCTCTAGATTTTTAACATAAGGAGGTGATTTCAAAAATTATTTTTAATTTATGATGGTAGTTGTGTTAGTCAGCTTGCCTGTTGCTGGGTTAAAACGCCCGACTCCCACAGCAGGAGGGAGGTTTAATTTGGCTCATAGTGTCAGAGGTTTCAGTCCACCATCTGCTGGTTCCAAGAGAAAAGACATCATGGCAGAAGGGCGTGGTGGGGCAACGCTGCTCACTTCATGTGGTGAGGAAGCAGAGCACAGGGGAAGAGTGCCAGGGAGGGAGAGATACTCCAAAGGCACTCACTTCCCCAGTAACCCACCTCCTCCACTTGGGCCCCACCTTCTGACAGCTCATTCGGCTCTGAGTATCAGTGCATTAATCCACTGGTGAATACAGCATTCTCCTGATCACTCACCTCCCAGGACTTCCTCAGTCCAGTCAAGTTGACAAGCTGTGAGAAGTGGCACAGCAGTACCATTAATCCAAAAATAACTCTGGAATAATGTTTACCTTATTTACTTAAGGAACCACTGTAATAGTTCAGTGCTTCCTTTAAAGTCTAGAATTAGATCAGCATTAGTAACTTTATGATCCTGCAAATCATAATGACAACTAAAAATCAGGAATGAGAAATATTTTTTCATTGTATTCAGAAATTTCTCTAATACTGCCCAAATAAAGCTACCAGTGAAGAAAAGAAATATATAAAATTTTCATTCCTAGAAATAAATGTATTTCTTTTGGTATTTTTTTTAGGGGAGAAAACCAATACAGTAACTGATTTTTCTTTCTTGAGAGTCTTACTATATAATCAGTAGAACCCACAGTAACATTTGAAATAAGATAACAGTGAACTATTTGAACAGAGAATATAGCTTGTTACTATTGGATTAGACAATGGAAATGACTCACTATGTTTTCCACATGTCAAGGCATGCATGTAGGTTTACCTAAGACAAAAATTCTCTAGCTTTTCTATGATAAAAAACAAATTTGAAGACAAAAATCTTGTTTAAAAAAGGGGGGAGGGTATTTCTTAATATCAAAAGACTTTTTCCAACCCTGTCCATTAAGAGTGTTAACAGTTCCTACCTTTGCAGTAGGTTGTAAGGTTAAATTAAAAAATGCAAGAAAATTAAAAATTAAAAATGAGGGAGAAAAGCCTCTAAGAAAAAATAAATGGCAGTTCAAATTATAATACCATTAAATTACTATCCAGTTGCAAAGGAAAAGGGCACTGGACACCAAGGCATATTAGAAGATACACAGAAAACAAAGACAGATAAAGGACTATAAGCAAGTTAAATACAGTGCTAGTAAGAAAGGTTTCAAGGGGGTCAAAGCAAATAGTGATCGTACTTCTGTGTCCAGAATGTGGTCTTTAAAAAGCCAGGCATGGTGGTGCATGTCTGTAATCCCAGCACTTGGGGGACTGAGGCAGGAAGATCGCCATGAGTTCCATGCCAGCCTGGGTTCCGTAGTTGGTTCAAGGCCAGCCTGAACTGCATAGCAAGACCCTGTCTCAAAAAAAAAAAAAAAAAAAAAAAAAAAAAAACAAAACAAAAAAGCCGTGCAGAATGTGGTCTGTGTGTGCATTGCAAAGGCCCATCATGGCAGCCCCATAGAGCTGAGATATAACTGACTGCTGGCAGCCAGTGCTCCACACAGGTACTGGGAGAGATCACTAGGACCAGAAATTTTGGGCTGTGTATGCCTTCACTCTAATTTCCATTTCCATACAAAGGGCTTTATTTACTTAGAAGAAAAATACCATAATTTTGAACAGGTTTTACCTGATGTTTGTGCCTGCTAGATGAGAGAATTAGCTCCCACCCCATCTTTATTAAATCCCTGTTTTAGAGCTGAATTGATTTCATCTTATGGAACATTTGAATATTGCTTAAAAAGATTATCTAGAAGGGTAGAAGGGACACTGTAGTTTTCAGCAATATATGTTCCTATTTCATATTCATCATGATGCTGTCTGTATCCTACTGAGAAGAGTACATGGCCAGTCCTCTGATTTGATGTATCAGATGTATTTCCTCTCTCAGTAGCATAAAATCTTTCACATTTTCATACATATCTGTATCTATTTGACTCATCTGTCTTTCCTAATTCATCTGCCTGTCCTACTGGTCAGGGTCTAGAATCTCCCAGATTATGGAAAGAGGAACAGTAACCTCCCATCACTGTTGACTCTAGAACCACCCTGGTAATGCCGGAATAAAATGCTCCTCTTCCACACTCAGTTAACATTTGCAGAGTTAATGAGGGTGGCTTCTAGGTCTCTGCTGGAATGAGAACTGGTTTTGTCCTGCTCATTTTGATCTGTCCTAGGATCCTCTGGATACATACATGTGATTTGAGGATATGAGGAGTCCTCAGTTAAGTAGGAGGAAAGGATATAGAACAGGTGTAGGTTGTAGACACCTACTCAAATATCTCTCACTTTTTTAAAACTAAGAAGCAAAACAGTAAGAATCGGATATTTCATGAACATTTTTATATTATAGAACAAAGAGTCTGAAAACTACTTTGAAAGAGTATCTGTTGAAGGAAATTCTGTTTTTACTTTTTGGGGCAATGTAAATTTACTTAAATATTTCATCTGAAACTCTTTGAGCTACTGAGTTTTTCTTTTGAAGTTGTTTAAATGTTACTTCACGTACACATGCATGCACAGCACAAACTGGGAACCTCTTGGGTAGAACCAATTTTATTCATATTATCCCCTTTGTCTAGTACAGTGCCTGGTACATAGTACAACTGAATAACTCATGCATAAAAGAATTCCATGTAGACCAAATGTTAAGAAATAATTTTTACAGCACAAGATATCTTGACCTTGAGTTGCTTTGATAATGATACATGGTAAGAATTGTCCAAATTTGCTTCAAAGAACATGTACTCAAAGTGTGATTTAATGTTAAATCTTTTAATATGCCAGAAAAAAAAACATAAGGATTAGATAGCAGATAAAACAAGATAGCAAATAGCAAAATGTATAATCAGGGCACAAAAATAATACACTGCTGACCTTTTCCTTGCTAATATGATGAATGTGGTAATGATGATTGGTGCTGAAGTGACATTCTTGGAATTGAAAGTCTGTTGTTTGTCCACACAGTGATTTGTAAATAGGCAGTGATGGGTGCTCATTTCCCTACACACTACATTCATGTTCTTCCTTCTAATATACAAGGACTTGTCATGGAATTAATTCCATTTATAAATCATGTCTTTTATAACCTACCATTGAAAGAAAATGGTGATCATGTCATACAGAGGATGAAGGTTAACATGATTAATATATTTCTTTTAAGATTCTCAATAACGTCTCATTTATTTTGCATTTATCACTTCTGAATTATACAGCTTTGCACATATTTAAATAGGTAAACTTCATTAAAATGATAGTATTAAATGAAGACATTAAAGTAAATGGTACAGTTTTTCTTACTCGTATGCTAATACCAAGCCCTCATTGCTTTTTTCTTTTATTAGTACATGTTTGTAGTACATGATGTTTATATTCATCTTGGAGAGTGGGTACATGTACATAATACAGCTTGTTTCTGTTTTTAGTCCCCTTCCCTTTCTCCCATACCTCCCTCCCTGCCCCTCTAAATCCTCTTTTCTCATTTTCATTCTTGTAATTATTCTTCTTAGCTTATGTTTATGACAGTGTTTACATTCATTAAGGCTATTAGGTTCCTGTACATGGCACATCTTAATTCTACCTACTTCCCCTTCCCTCCCCTTCTCCCTCTGTCTGCTGGACCCCTTTCTATTTGCAAAATATCAATCCCCTTGTTTTCTTCTATCCATCCTTTATTATTCTCTTTGTTTGAACCTTGCCTTACCCAAATGAGAGATACTATAATAGTATTTAAGCTTGCATGACTGGTTTATTTCTCTCAATATTAGATTTTCCAGATGCATCCATTTTCCTACAAATATCTTGACTTTATCCTTCTTTATACCCAGTATATTCCATTATATATAGATACCACATTTTCTTTATTCATCTGTTGATGGGTATACTGCCTCCTTCCAGGATTTAGTTGTTATGAATAGTGCTGATGTGAACATTGGTATGCCTGTATCACTATAGTATGATGTCTTTATCTCTTTGGGGAAGATACCTAGTAGTGGCATAGCTGGGTCATATGGAATTTCTAATTTTAGTTCTTTGAGAAATCTCCATACTGATTTCCACACTGATTGTACTAGTTTGCATTCCTATCAACAATTAAAGAGTGTTCCTTTTTCACCACAGCCTCACCATCATTTGTTATTCTTTGATTTAATAGTCACCATTCTTTCTGATATCAGATGGAATGTTAGTTTTATTTTGTGTTTATCTAATGGCCAAAGATGTTGAATTTTTTTCATATATTTGTTGACCATTTGTACTTCTGGGAAGTGTCTGTTCATTTCACTTGCCTATTTCTTGATTGGGTCTCTTATTTTAGGTGATCCAATTTTTTTTTTTTTTTTTTTTTTTTTTAGTTCTTTGTATATTCTAGATATTGTTCCTCTGAGGAGTAACTGGCAAATATTTTTCCCATTCTGTAGGTTGTCTCTTCACTTTCTAAGTGATCCCTTTGCTGTGCAGAAGCATTTTATTTTGATGTAATCCCACTTGTTGATTGTTGTTATTTCTTGTGCAATTTGGGTTGTATTTAAAAAATCCTTTCCTACACCTATGACTTCAAGTATTTTACCCATTTTGTCTTTCAGTAGCTTCAGAGTTTCTGTTTTAATGTTAAATCTTTGATTCATTTTGATATTAGTTTAGTACCTACTGAGAGATATGAGTCTTGCTGTAATCTCCTACAAACAGAAAATTTCCCAGCACCACTTGTCAAATAGGCTATCTTTCCTCCACAATATGCTTTGGCCCCTTTGTCAAAAATCAAATAGCTGAATGTGTCTGGGGATGCTTCTGTACCCTGTATTCTGTTCCATTGATGCACATGTCTGTTTATTGTGCCAGTACATGACATTTTTACCACTTATGCTTTGTAGTATAGCTTGAAGTCTGGTCTTATGATGCCCCCTGCTTTGCTCTTGTTGCCCAAGATTGCTTTTGCTATCTGGGTCTCTTCTAATTCCATAGGAATTTTAGGGTTGTTTTCCCTAGATCTGTGAAGTATGCTGTTGGTGTTTTGATTGTGACTGCACTGAATCGGTATCACAGTTTTGGGAAATGGCCATTTTGACAATATTGGGGCAGCCTACCCAGGAGCAGGGGACATCATTCCGTTTTCTGACTTCCTCTTCAATCTTCTTTTTTACAGTACTGTAGTTTTCTCTGTAGAGGTCTTTCACTTCCTTAGGTCAGTACCTAGATATTTGATTTTTCCTGATCCTACCATAAATGGTATTATTTTCATAATTTCTTTCTCTTTGAATTCATTATTGTTGTACACAAATGTGATTGATTTTTATGTGTTGATTTTGTATCCTGCTACATTGCCAAAGTTAGTTATTAATACTCAGGTTTTTTGGTGGAGTTCTTAAGACCTCATTGCTTTTGAAGATATCTACAAAATGGATACAGGGTTTTAAGTTAGAAAAAAATAACTTTTTTTGGACTAGAACTTATCTTCAGGGCCAAATATTAAGTACATTGGACTTCTAAGTCATATGGTCTCCATCATAGCTACTTAACTCTGCCATTAGAGTAGCTATAGAAAATATGTAACCAGAGGAGCATGGTTATGTTCCAATAAAATTTTATTCAAAAAGTAATAAAGCAGATCAGATTTGGTTCATGGGCCATGTTTTGCTGACCCACGCTCTAAAACTAAGATATTTAAAACAATATTTTGAAAAAGAACTAAAATAATTTACAAGATGGTTATATTCCCTCTTCTGAACATTTGTATCTCTAATTGTCCTTAGAGACCATGCTGAAATCCTAATCCAGCACCATCAGTTTTCTCTCCTTTTGTGTGTCCCTCTCATCTGGACTTTATCTTCTGTATTAGTCAGCTTTCCATCAGTTTTCCATTACTACAACAAAATACGCAAGATAATCACCTTATCAGTAGAAATATTTTGGCTCATAGTTTGAGGTTTCAGTCCATGATGGGTTGGCACCATTGCTCTTGGTTCTATGGCAGCACATCATGGCTTAATGCACATAGTAGAACAAAACTTCTCATCTCATGGCTGCTGGGAAGCAAAAGATAGAAGGGAAGAGATGAGGTCCCACAGTCTTCCTCTAGGGCATGCTCCCAGTGACCTAAAACCTACCGCTAGACCCACCTCTTACAGATTCAGTCACTTCCCAGTAGTGCCTCACTGGGGACCAAGCCATTGTCTTAAGGGCCTTTGAAGAACATTTTGGATCTAAAGTACATCATCTTCTCTTGAATAAATATCTTGCTTCTGCAGCTACATTGTTAGTTGAGTGTGCAGATATTTTTCTTCTTCCCTCTTGCTTTACTCCTCTTTTTCCTTTCTACCCTCTTTTCCTCAATTCTTAATAGATGAACCAGGAGATATTAATTGCTAATAATGAATTTGTTTTCCCCATCATTAAAGGTGATTGTTACGAATGTAACTGTCTTAATTGCTCGGACCCTAACATAGGAGTCATTAAATTATCGTTGTTAAGATTTTTACATATTTTTTCTAACTTTTTATTGTGAGCTTTTAAAAACAGACAAGACCAGGGAGATCTGCAGAAGGAGGAAAATATTAGGCTTAACTACAGCAGAGATAGAAAACAGATGTAAAATTAAAGACTATTTTGTAGATAGAATCTGCATGATTTATTGGTAGAGTGGTGGTGGATAAAGATGACTCCTAGGTCCCTAAGATCCTTACTGGAATCAGATGTTTTCAAATAATACCACCGTGCCTATTAACCATCTTAGATAGTTGTAAGTAGAAAAGAGCTTGCATGGGCATAAGGAAGTAGATGGAATATTAACAAATTACCTCTACATCTGTGAGATTTTTGACATGTGTTGTAGTAATGGTTTTCTTGAAGTTACTTTAAGACATTTCTGTCAATAACTTTATGTTAGTACTCTGCCAGACAGATTTTGTAGTTTTTTATTATCCAGAATGACGTCTCTGGGTTTTTTGTGGGGAGGGTCAGAATTTTCAGCTTCCAATGACTTTGTGCTTTGTGATATTTTTATTCTTGTATTTTGTAGTCAGATGTTTTTTATCACTCCAAGTAATAAAGATATTTATTTTATAAATATTTATTTTAGTGTTTTATAACCTTACAAAACATGACTGTAAACTCTCTTATTCCTATTGCCCTTTCCTTTCTTTTTTTTTTTTGTGGGTACCGGGGGGTTGACCTCAGGACCTCGCGCGCCAACAGGCACCCGTGCCGCTGAGCGATATCACCGGCCCCTTTTCCGTATGTGGGATCCGGGAGTTGAACTCGGGCCCTCGCGCTTGCAAGGCAGGCGCTTATGCCGCTGAGCCATCTCACCGGCCCGCCCTTTCCTTTCTTAAACCCATGTTGGTCAACTTTGTGCTAGGCATATGTGACTACTGGTAGAAAATTCTATAATAAATGAAAAACTCTTCCATCAAGAGGGTCTTCAGATAAAAAATGCAAGACTTATTCCTCCATAGAAAATATAACATTAAAAATGACAAGAAACCAAAGAAATCAAATAGAGTGGTTTGGATTTGGGAAATAATTACTTTCAATATGTCATATAAATGAGCAAATGGGAGTCTGTCTTTTGGGGCCTTGTAAGAGTTACAGTATCTGTGCTCCCTCAGCTACCTCAGTCTAATGATAAAGGTATCCTGAAGAGGTCGCCATCCTTCCAAAAATGTTTACATTAGGGAAATGGAAACCTGTGAAAATATTTTTGCCATTTTTCTTCACGGATAAATGTTGACAAGCTATGTAACACTACCTATTCCAGACATAAGTTATAATGGAATTATTTTATCTATAGCCTTGGTTTAAAAGCTTTGACTGCTTCTGTTGTTTCATGGATTTTCTCTTTTCCCTTTTTAAGGAAAACATTCTGTCAGATGATCAAAAACAGTGGCAATGGATTGCTATATTGCTGTTTGCTAGTATAATTTGACAATGTGTTTATCATCTAAAATGTTAAGAAATCAATCAGTGTTCAGTTCTAAAACAAACCTGATGAATTAAACCAAATCTGCATCAAGTTGTTTAAAATGTTGCTATTTCATCTTATTCTGAGGGGAAAAAAATGGATATTTACGTTCAGCTGAACTGATGTCCGTGATTGTAGGCTGCCATTGTATTTCAAGATAACCGTTACTGATGTTGCCGTCTTCACACACATAAAACACTTGCATTGCATTTTGCCTTTGGGATGGCACTCTGTGAGTAAAGACAA
The DNA here is from genome assembly GCA_028451465.1 of Erethizon dorsatum. Lineage (NCBI taxonomy): Eukaryota > Metazoa > Chordata > Mammalia > Rodentia > Erethizontidae > Erethizon > Erethizon dorsatum. The sequence continues at coordinate 61,525,843 of CM051838.1, forward strand.
GCAGTTTGAGTGAAGACAAACGGCATTTTTAAGTGTAATGTTATTTTCCACTTCTTGTATGAAAAATTCTTCAGCAGTTTGGAGTAAAAACTAAAGTGAATAAAAAAAATCTATACTGATTATACTTTTTTTAAAAAAGGTCAGAGAACAGAAGATGAATGAATTTCTAGGTTTATGATAAACGATTTTGCTACTTTCTGTCATAAATGTCAGAGCTCTTAGAAGGGAACCCGTTGTGAGACAATTTTCCCAAGCTTTTAGCTTTCCATTTCATCTTTCTTATGGGATTTTACCCTTATTTGAAAAGATTTTTGTTGGCTTTGCTCATCATTCCTTGGTAACTCCATTATGCTCATAATGTTAGAATTCAGAAAGTTTCTTTTTTTGCCAGCATTACATTCTAGAATTATAAACCAGAATGGTTTAATGATCTTTAACATTAAACATTGAGCCCATTTCTGAATATGCTGGATAACGTATGTAATTCTATGGGTCAGAAGTATCACTACCTTACAAAATGTGTTTTTTTTTTGTGTGTGTGTGTGGGTACGGGGGGGTCGACCTCAGGACCTCGCGCGCCAGCAGGCGCCCGTGCCGCTGAGCGATATCACCGGCCCCTTTTTCATATGTGGGTTCCAGGAGTCGAACTCGGGCCCTCGCGCTTGCCGGGCAGGCGTTTAAGCCGCTGAGCCATCTCACCGGCCCCCACAAAATGTGTTTTTAATCCCGTATTCCTTAACAGTTCTCCCTGTCACACCATGTGAAATACCAACCTTTTACACAGTACAATGTCCATGTAGTTTATATCAATTTGATGGTAAATTCATGTCATCCTTATGTAAAATAAGGTTCCTAGGAGTAAAATTTTAGATGCCTGAATTTTTGTTATAATTAGTTGTATATTATTATGATGTTTTCCCTAAATCATGAGTTTAGAAAAGAACTCTGCCTCTGTCATTAGCATGGGATTTTTCATAAAGTAGTACTCTACCAAATGATTATTAACTAAATGATGTGATGATACAAATGGAAATAATATATAAATGGTGAATTATATAAATAATATTAATTGTATAGGATCAGACCTATAAGCTAATTGGTTAAAATAAAAATAGAGCATCATAGTATTATGTACTCCTGAGGTATACATTCATCTTTATATGCCTATGTGTACTAACATAATTCTTATACCTATGAAAAACATGTTTTAAATATTTCTTATTTTCATCACTTGCTAGCATTGCATTCACGTTTGCTTTTCAAATTAAAAGAGTAATCATTTTGTGGCCTGGGTAAGGACTAACGTTGAATTATAAGACCAGTGAGTGCTAGAAAAAAGGTTGAATTTACATTTCTATCGCTACTGCTCTTAGCTAAGGAACATTTTAACCTATTTAATAAACATCTCAGTCAGTATCTAATTGTGCTTGTGAGCTTATGTTAATAGTGATACACCAAAAAACTCTTAAATGAACAAAAACCCAGGTGTTGGATACTTTACCCGTGTAAATAGTCAGTTGGAAGGTTTTGAGGATCAAAATGCAGGGAAATTATTAGCAGTATTTTTTCCATTCTGTGCCTTGAGTTTAGGCCAGTCATTCATAAGGAATATCAATACTTTGTGCACTGGCAAGATGGGAAAAGTGTTTTCATTAAATCCCTATGTGTATTTCCTCAAATCATTTTGTGAATCATCTTTTTGGGCCGGTGGCATTTCTGGGCCAGTGAGATGGCTCAGCGGCATAAGCGCCTGCCTGGCAAGCGTGAGGTCCTGAGTTCGACTCCCAGAACCCATGTAAAGGAAAAAAAAAGGACTGGTGATATCGCTCAGTGGCACAAGCGCTTGCAGGCAAGCGCGAGGTCCTGAGGTCGACTCCCCGTACCCACATTAAAAAAAAAAAAAAAAAAAAAAAGGAAAAGAAAGGCATTTCTCAGAGATGGAGAGAGGGGAAGGGCAAGGGAAGGAAAAAGAACTAAAATGTGTTTTGTATATATACCATCCCCCACAATGAATGTAATCATGTATTGCAAACATGAACTAATAAAACTTTTTAATTAAATTAAAAACAATACTTCTTAGCTAGAAGAAAACACTTTGATTAATGGTTTTCTCGGCTACATTTCCTGACAGACAGCAGTCTTAAACTCATATCTCAGAACTGTGACATTAAGCCCACTACTTACTATCTTGTAGAAGAAAAATATTTAATATGAAATATGAACTAGAAAGTTTTTTTATCAGTACATGTGTGTAGTACATAATGTTTACATTATTATGGGGAGTTGGTATGTGCACATAATACATCTTAATTACTTTTTTCACACATTTTCTTTCCCTCCATCTCTTAATCCCCCCCCCTTTTTGTACATATTTGCAGTAGTACATAATGTTCACATTCCTTGTGTGGAGTTGGTTCGTGTACTTGACGTATCTTAATCCCTCTTTTCATCCTTTTCCCCTCCTTTCTCCTCCCTCCATCTTGATTCCCTCTCCCTTTCAGAAAAATCTATTTCCCTGCTTCCTATTTTCTATTATTTGTCTATTTATACTTCGGGTTTCTCATATAAGAGAAACCACACAATAAGCTTGTGTGGCTGAGTTACTTCACTTAACATAATGGTCTCAAGCTGTATCTACTTTCCTATAAATATCTCAAGTTTATCTTTCTTTATAGCACAGTGGTACTCCATTGTGTGTAAGTACTTTTTCTTTATCCATTTATATGTTGATGTATATGCTGGTGCTTCTAGGATTCAGCTATTATGAATTGTGCTGCTATAAACATGGGTATGCATATATCACTGTAATATGATGCCTTTAACTCTTTTAGGAAGATACCCAAAAGGGGAATGCCTGGGTCAAATGGAATTCTAGTTTCAGATTTTTAAGACACTCCACACTGATTTCCATAGTGGTTGTCCTTGTTTACATTCCCACCAACAGTGTAGAAGTGTTCCTTTTTCTCCGTAGCCTCTCCAACATTTGTTATACAGTGATACTGCAGTTGTCAAACTCGATTCATTCCAGATTTGTGTTTGAGCATTGAAAAGTTTAAGAACCAAACATATTTTTCCCATAAGAAATAATGGAAAATGAAATAATTGGTTCTGAGCCCCAAAAATTACACTTATAAATTCATTTTTCTAGGACTTTAACAAATTTCTCAATGATTTCTTTAACTCTATTGTGGTTCTCACAGTTTTCCTCTTAGCTTTACTGCTGGTATCACTAACTTTCTTGGGAGCCATAGTTATGATATTTTATGCAAATAAAGCACAAATAAAAGCACGATGATTATTTGTGTGTGTGTGTGTGTGTGGGTACCGGGGGTCGACCTTAGGACCTCATGCACCAGCAGGTGCCCGTGCCGCTGAGCAATATCACTGGCCCTTTTTTCGTATGTGGGTACTGGGAGTCGAACTCAGGACCTCATGCTTGCCAGGCAGGTGCTTACGCCGCTGAGCCATCTCACCAGCCCCCTAATGATGAATCTTTTAATGCACTAACATGAGCACTACATGTTTTCTGGTCAGGAGCTGCTTAGACTGAAGTGTCACCCCTTTGTGCCCACAGTGAGATAGGACACATGAGTCACTCTCAGGCCCATACAGATTTTTTCAAGTCAGATTTTCAGTTCAAGTATTGAGCAAAGTTATGAACAAACACTGTGGAGATTTTTATCAAACTCTGCTGCTCAAGTGGTGGAAAGTTCAATCTTGGAGTCATTCAATAACTGAGGTATCACTTTTTGCTTTCTCATGACGGCCATTCTTTCTGGGGTAAGATGGAATCTCAGTGTTGTTTTAATTTGCATTTCTCTAATGGCTAACAATGTCGAGCATTTCTTCATGTATTTTTTGGCCATTTGCACTTCTGTGAAGTGTGTATTCATTTCACATGCCCATTTTTTTGACTGGGTCTTTTATTTTGAGGTCTAATTTTTTTTTTGAGTTCTTTATGTAGTCTAGATATTAGTCTTCTGAGGAATCACTAGCAAGAATTTTTTCCAATTCTATAGGTTTTCTTAGAAATAGAGGGGTTTTTTTTTTTCCTTTGTTTTTTTGCTTGTTTTTGAGACAGGGTCTCATCATGCAGTTTAGGCTAGGCGGTCCTTGAACTTGCTTACCAGACTGGCTTTGAACTCATGGTGATCCTCCTTGCCTGAGCCTCCCAAGTGCTAGGATTACAGGTGTGTGCCAGCACGTCCGGCTAGAAACAGAGTTCTTTAAAGATAGAAGTTGACTACTAATCAACAGAGAAAGCCAGCAAATATTTTTTTCACTAAACTTGTTTTCAAGATCCTTATAACTCGGGAATTAAAGTTTTAGAATTAAAGATTTAGAATTGTTGCCTATACTTTTATATATTTAAAACCCTTTGTATAATATAATGGATTCACGTGTATTGTGAGTCATTGTCTGGATAGTTATATAACCCATATAGTAATAATCACTGGAAGTTGTGATTTAAACATTTTTATCAGCCTATATAAATTATTTTACATGAATACCATCACTAAATTTTTCTTACAGTACATTATATTCAAGGAGTATAGAAGACATCTGTAAATTTACTGTCTCTTCCAACTACACACTGTCCTCCACAAAACTCATGCAGAACAGTCTAAAATCAAGATAATAACACTTGCAGACTATTTGGTGAAGAGTAACTGTAAAGTGAGCATCACATACCTAGAACATTCCAGTCACTGTAATAATCACTTTGTAAATGTGAGCTAGTCTTATTAGTAGTAGTACTGTTTCTGAAATATTCAACTGAAGGCTGGATTTTTTTTCCCTCTCTCTCCTTAAACGCCTCCTAAAAACCTGATACTCCCATGTGCTTCATATTCTGAATCATCTCATGAAAGACCTTATTTCTTCAGAGGTAGGAGTTTTAGAGTAACAACATCCTCAAGATGTGCTTTGTATCTTTGTTCCTAAACTGGAAATTCTCCTTAAGCATTACCTAACTTCTCTAGGACTCCTTGTTCTTCTGACTTGTCAGAAACGATAAACAGTGAGGGCTGAGACTGCTGCATCCAGGGGTGGCTCATTCTTTTCTTAGTTCTCAGACTTTGTATCTACAGTGATTCCCCCCTCCCTTCTTTTCTTTTCTGATGCAGCCAGTAATTGCTGTGTTCCAGAAACCATACTTTCAGTCAGACTCCCTGACCTTTATTGAATTTTCTATGGATAACTGTAGTTATGTGCTTGGAAATAATTGCACTTGCTGTTTTTAAACTACGGAAAAATACCTGTAAACACTCATATTGTGGTCTGGGACTGCTGCTTAGAGTCACGGGACACTTACCTTCCTCCTGCGTTGCACCTGTTCATCTAGTTGCCTACCCCATCTGATGTGTGCATGGAGGTTAGGACCTTGCAGTTTCCTTGCTCAGTTTGTCTTTAAGATTTGTAGCTCCCATTCCTCTTGGAAGTCCTGAAGCAGTAGGAGCAGTGCCCCTGGCTTTCATCTTCTGTTTACTTTTTCTCTTTATCCATTACATATGGAGCCACTACACAGAAGGTGCATGGAAGAAAAGGAGTTTGAAATCTTCATTTTGGGGGCTATGTCCATTAAAATGAATTGATAATTATTAATTTTCTAGGAAGGGATTGATTAATGAATAACAAATTATTCCCTATATTCTCTCTGAGATCTGAGCTTACAGGAAATAAAAGCAAACATTGTCAGACCTAATCTCTACTTTCTTTCATTCATTTACCAAATATTTACTGGATTATTTTGTATAATCCAGCACTGGTTCTGGCTTTATTGCATTACACTAGCTACTGCCTGTATTCCTCCTTATCATTATATAGCTATCAGCAGGTAGGGGAAGCAGATAAAAAGCAGGTAAAGAAATAAATAATTACATATTCACTAGGTGTGATTAGTGCCGCAGTGGAAGTAAGCCAGATGGTGTGACGAGAATAAATTAGATGGAAGCAGGATAGGGAAGTCTGCTTACATGGAGAGTCAGGCAAGACTTCCATGGAGTCCACATTTTGGTAAGAAATGAAGGAGGAGTTAGCAGTGTCAAGATTGGAGAGAGAACAGGTTTCCAGATTATGTTTGAAAGATCCCTGGGGGGTTCACCCACAAGTAGAAAAGGTTGTGATAGCCTCTCGTCTCAGCCTTTCAGGATATCACAGATTTACATCACACACAAATCTATTAATGACTGCTATATTCTTGATTGGGAAAGTTCTGGGATCATTTTTCACTGTTTTAAATATTCATTGTCATTTATTGTATTTTTATCAAATCATGAAATACCTTTGAATACAGAATTATTTTGGGGAAACAAGATGGTGTTGGCACATATCTTTAGTGAAAAACGATACAGAAGTCCAAATATGAATTACTTTAAAACTATCCAGCTTTTAAAAGATTAGCAGGTTATTGTCTTAAGAAAGTTATTCCTAATTTACTATATTTAGAATCATAAAAAGTGAAAATATCACTAATGTTTTTAATATTTGCATTTAGCAGGGACCTAGAATCAGCCCATACTTTCAGAAGTAGGCCCCTGAAATCAATGCATATGTCCTCTAATTATCAATTATTGTCTTTCATAATAATTTGAAATTCTAATTTATATTGTTGACAACTTTTTCTCTTCCTCTCATTTTCAACTTTTGGTCTTTATTTGTAGTATACATAAATTAAATACATAAGTTTGTACTGGGTACAAGGAACTATTACAAGCCAGAGGTACAGATACTGCAGTGATTCATGCATGGTACCAATCTAGTGTTGTTTTTTATATATGCTATTGTCAGGTAGCTACAAAACAAGCAGATGGTTCACGCATTTGCTATTGCTATGAATTATTAATAAGTTTATGTGTTACTCTGTCATGAAGGGTCACTGCCAGTAGGAAGAAACAACAGTTTATGCAGACCAACCACTTCATCTCTTTTTTCTTTTTTCCTACAGTACTACTTCATCTGCGTTTGGTTTTAACTTTCTCTGACTGTATTGAAACTGTAAATCAGAAGATTTATAAGTCTCTGATTTAGCATTTAAATTGATGAGTAGAATATAAAAGTGTCTGCAGTGTTGAAGGTTAAATTTATCTTAGTGTGCATTATTTTCTTCATCCTGTCTTTCCCTATCAAATTATTAGCCACTCAAATCTTTAATATAACTTCGTGTGACATACAAGGCTTTTTTTTTTTAAAATGAGAGTTACTGTGAATATTTTCTTAATCATGAAATAGTGTTCTTTAAATGTTGATATTCTCAAAGTACATTTTTCCATGTCATCATCATTTTGGTATATTATCTGTAACTATTTACAGTAGTGAGTTTTGGGGACATAAAATAAGTCCATCTAAATAAGGTATTTACAATAAACACTTTTAATATCAATTCATGATTTTAGTCTTTTCCTTTAGTCTCATTAATAATGTGATGTTTTCTCATTTAACATTTGGTAGTTAATGAAAATCAAGAAAAATGCAGTTAGGGTAGTTTATCACCATCTTGGTGCTTTCTCAGGTGCTGAAGCTCCAGTGGAGCCATACAAGGAGAGATTTTAAGTGTTAAGATGCCCACACTAATATTGAGTGGTACCTATCAGTTAAGGAAGCATAAATTTCTACAGTATGTGTGTGCCAATGTACTTAAAATAATAAATTCACATGTTCTACGTTTAAGTGGGTTGTAATTTTTATTTTAATATATGGAGTATACATTTAATATACTATCAAATGAAGTTTTGGCTTTGACACTCAAAATAATTCTGATATATGTATGGGAAGAATACATATATACCACAAAAATGAGGAAAACACAAAGAGATAAAAATATATTGAATACTTTAAAGCTATAGTAATTAAAGCAATAATGTACAGGCATATAAATCTGCAAAAATATTGGTGGAAATAGAATATAATGTCAAGAAACAGGCATATTGGTAAAGATTTGAAATACAATAGAAATGGTATTTTTAATAAGCAGGGAAATATTTTAATGAATGGTGTTTGAACAGTTAGCTAACTTTTAATAGAAAGGCTGGGGTAGGGACAGAGGAATGAAGTTTTTCACACCTATTAGCAAGATGGAGAATCTTAATAAATCATTCTACTTTTTCAATAGTTATTAGTTTGCTCAGGATGAAAATAATTATTTCTTTCTAATCCTAAAATGATACAGAGAAATCCCTTAATGTACAGTAATTTTATCAAGACTTCCTTTAATTCTTAAGACCTTTTACCTTTTATTTCAAAGCTATATACTTCCACATAATAATCATTAACTGACAAGCTAGAAACCTGGAGGAAAGGGTTTGAAATATGTCTGATAAACTAAATATTCTAAGACATATGCAAAGAGCTTTCAAAAAACATTAAAAATTCAAATTAAAAATGAGCAAAAGGGCCGGTGAGATAGCTCAGTGGCATAAGCGCCTGCCTGGCAAGCGTGCGGTCCTGAGTTCAACTCCCGGTACCGACATAAAGGAAAAGAAAGAGCCAGTGATATCACTCAGTGGCACAAGTGCTTGCTGGCAAGCGTGAGGTCCTAAGGTCAACTCCCGGTACCTACCTAAAAAAAAAAAAAAAAAAAAAAGCAAAAGACATGAGCAAGCAGTTAATTTAGAATATGAGCAGGTTAATTTCATTAAACACATGAAAATGAAGATAGGAAATTTAAAAACAATGACCTACCATTTTGTGCTTAGCCAGTTGGTGAAAATTTTTAAATCTTTTCCCCATTGTTAGTTTGTACATACATTCATATGCTCTTGGCCAGAGTTCTAAATTAACACAAGTATTCTGCATTGAAATTATTAAAGTGTACCACAAATCTTAAAAAATGTTTACCATTGAGACAGCAATTCAATTCTTAGAGCTTTATCTCAAAACATCAAATACATGTTTTCAGTTGTTCATTGTATTATTTATAATGACAAATTAAGGGGAACATCTTATAATTCATGTATAACATCCTGCTTTTGAGAGAAACAGTCACAATACTTAATAACATATATAGTATATTTGATTTTTATAACGATCAGTTTTATATTTCCATATTCATAAATTTTAGGACCTATAGCAATGTATTTAGTAATTGTTGATAGTTTTTTATATTTATACCATATTTTCAGAATTAGAGTAGTTGTGCCTTTATAATAAAATTTCTGTTATAAAAGAAAATGATTAAAGATTTTATATCATAGTAAATATTACAATTAAAACATGCCTGTTTAACAAAAAGGTCAATATTTAATGTGAGACTTACATAATACTTTCTGATCCTAATATTTTCACATTTTGGTGCATAAGAGAAATCATTGTTCACCTAAGATTTTTTATAGTCCTTCCTTTCTGTACCATCCTATTAGAGAACTTAAAGATAGTATAGCACATTTCTATGTTAATTTATATATTTTATTAGCTGTGTCTACTAGTTGTGCAATATGTATCAGAAATGTAATTTGGAATTCTCTAGTAGCAGTATTAAAAATATATAAAAATAGTTCAGATTAATTTTAGTACTAGTGTATTAACTCAATCTGTAAAAAACTATCATTTTAATGTTAGTATGAAATTTGCTAATTTTATGTTCTATCATACAAAATTTCAAAATCCTTTGTGTACTTCGCACTTCAGCATACGTATTTCAGCCTGAGCTGGGATGTTTCAAACGCTTCGTAAGCACATGTGGCTATGACTAAATGCTTTGTGGGACCAGGAGACCTTACTTACCCCCCAGGCCTAACACACTGCCTGAAACTTAGTCACTTCTAAAGATTGAAACCTGCTTTTCCCGAGAGTTTACCTCTTAGTCTTTAGTAGTCTCACTTTCTCTGTCATACTTTTCATTAACAAGTCTATCTGCTGCATTAAATTGCGTGCTCTAGATAGTAATCTTATTTTATTCAACTTTACATCCCTAATGTATTAGATATCCAATGTATGTTTGTCGGAAAGAAGTTAGGGAAGAAGATAGAAGTTATTTAAACTTTTTACTTCAGAGAACTGTTTTCTAGTAAACAAGTGTCTTGAAATATATGTTAAACATCACAAGGTCAAATTTATAGAGTTATATCACATTTGGAAATAGAAATTGAAGACCTCAACTCTTCATTTATTTGGGCTTTAGATGAACCCATCCAAAATGGTTGTTTGCTGATTTTCTTTTTTAAAGATCTCTAAGGGTTGAAGATCGAGTAGCCTTACTTATCACAGCCTTTTCCCATGCTGAATACATTTTACAGCTACAGAGTTCTTCCCTGTCAGTCTTAATAGTCTCTTGCTGTATCATAAGATTTTTCCTTTCTGATCCTCAGAGAAGACAGGCAATCGTTGGTCTGTATTAATCATATAGTGGGTTTTAGCATTACTTACTATATTTTTGTTTAACTTTTTTTTATCCAAATTATAGAACACTAATTTTGTAAAAATCATGAGATTTATACAATTGTTTTCCAATAGAAGAGATGAGATCAATAATATGTATATTTATTGGGTTTGTAAAATATCTTTCCTCACATAAATGTTATAAATAACACTGTTGAGTGCTTTTAGTTTGTTGATAATAAGAACCTGAGCAGCCATCATATGCCAATATGGTGTTGGTTGCGAAGAGCATAAAATAATCTATACTATTTCTTTTTATTTTGGAACCGGGAATTGAACTCAGGACCTCGCGCTTGCCAGGCAGGCGCCGTGCCTCTGAGCTAAATCCCTGGCCCCTATACTATTTATTTTCTGATGTGCTCTTGGCAAATAGTTTTACTTTGGGTCGAGGGCTTAGGAATCATTGTTGAACCATGTTAGCATCATGCATTACTGCGTATTATATTAGTCAGGAACATAAATTGTAAGAGCTTTTTTGTCAGAGAGATCTAATTCAAATTTAGGCTTTGCTTACTTGTCCAGCATCTTCAAATCCTCAGTGTGTTACCAACTTTATAAAATTATTAGAACAATTGCCTGAGATATAACTGGGTCTAAAGTATGTGTCCATGGTAAATATGCAAGAATTATTATCCTTAAGTTTTCTCTGAGAAGTCAACCAAACATGCTGTTACCAACATTGGAAACCAAGTTCTGGCTGTCTTCAGAAACTTAAAAATTACCAAAAGAATCAAAAATCAAAATTGGCAACTGGTACTAAGCCAAATGGTACATCTGGTATTATAGGCTGTGACTTCTCATCTTTCTCCAAAGAAAAATATAAAAAACTAAGGAAATTTCTGGGAAAAGACAACAACTAAAATAAATGTACAGATAAATTGTTACCTTTGGAAGACATTCATTTCTTCATTCATTTCATCCATTGAGCACTCACCATTCTAGGAGTTTAGGATAAATCAATGAACAAAACAATTCCTTCCTATAAGTATTTTTTTTTTTTTTTTTTTTTTTTTGAGGCAGGGTCTTGCCATGTAGCCCAGGCTGGCCTTGGACTCACAATGATCCTCCTGCCTCAGCCTCTCAAATGCTGGGATTATAGGCATATGCCACCATGCCTGGGACCCTTCCTACAAGTCATTCCAGTGAATTCATATTTCCAGTCATAACCCTAATGGACTCTGCTGTGAAGATAGCATGGAAGAAGAAGCCAGAAACAAGTGAAGCCAGGGAAAGGAAGTTAGCTATACTTTGACTGTTAAATAGGTCCCTAGATAAGAGATCACCAGGCCAAAATCTAGGCCCTGCATCTGAGGAGACAGGAATCCCATAAGTCAAATTCAAGTTGATGTTAATACATAAGAGACTTGAACTAGTACATGGGGAAAGCCAGTAAAGATCTGTAGATAGGGGTTGGAGGTGGGCAGGAAGAGAGTAAGTTATGCTTATTGAAATAGAAGAGTAACAAGTTGGAATATAGCCCAGATGACAGCACCTGAAGAAAGGGGCTGCCAGTCATTTCCCATCCCCATTGAGGATAGACTCCAGGATCCTGCTAGCAGGGAACTGAAAGAATAAACCAGGAACAGAGTGAATATGCAGTGGCTGAGAGAAGGGCTGCAGTTAGATAGAATTGAACATTGGATTTCAGAGGGAAGCCTGTTGCTGTATAGCCAAAGTGTGTGTACTCATGTAATCTAAAAGGATTTCTATCTAAAATAGATGACTCATTTCATAAGTTATACATGATATTTAAGTTGGAATTCTTTTGTACTGTATTTTACTAGAAAGGAAATATCAGTGTATTCTTGATGAATGTTTCTCTAGCTTGATAAAGTACATATTATATATTGATAAGATTAGAATTGACTGTAGGGCCGATGAGATGGCTCATGCACCTGCCTGGCAAGCGCAAGGTCCCGAGTTCGACTCCTGGTACCCACATAAAAAAAAAAAAAAGAATTAACTGTAAAAGAGAATTTGATAATTTCATGGCCTTCATTTGAGAGAGAGTTCTTCTCTGAGGAGAAAAGTATTATTATTAAGATATGCAAACAATAGTAGAAAATGTGATAATGTGTTTCACATAAAAACAGGAAAGTTTGTCTTATTAAAATACATCCTGTAGGGGGTCGGTGAGATGGCTCAGCGGCGTAAGCGCCTGCCTGGCAAGCGCGAGGGCCCGAGTTCGACTCCCGGAACCCACATACGAAAAAGGGGCCGGTGATATCGCTCAGCGGCACGGGTGCCTGTTGGTGCGCGAGGTCCTGAGGTCGACCCCCCAGTACCCACAAAAAATAAAAATAAAAAAAAAATAAAATAAAATACATCCTGTAGCAACAGCAAAACCAAGGGAAGTCAAAGCCAGAATTATTCTGCTGACAATTTCAATCCTTATTTCTAAATATTTATAAATGATAATAGTTTGGTGAATATGACTGGTTTACTAGAAAGTCTAACAAAGACTTGAAGACATTTTAAAAAGCATTTGTTTATTCATAGTTTTAAAAAGAAATTTTATCAAAATTAAGTAGGTAAAATAGAAATGTAATATCAAGAGAAAAATGTTTTACAATGTTAAACTTTTTTTTATGTCTTTTATTGTTATTTCACATACAATCACATGCTGATGTGATTATACTCCTCCCACCTTAGCAGTTTTAAGGCTTTTCCCAACCAACTAACTCCAATAAATTAGAGAGTTGACTTCACAGAAATTTAAGTTTAGTAATCACTTAACCAGTACAGCTAGATAGTGACTGGCAGTGTTTCCGTTAAGACCAATTTAGCTGTGGGAACTCTGCTCAATGCTAAAGCTACTGAGAAAAGAGATATGTTCTTTATCCTAGAGGAATTCACCTATGGTAGGAGGAGGTACAGTATGGGGTGCTTTGTTGGAACAAGTAAAATTGCATTATAAAGGCATGTTCCTAGAAACAGGGTGAACACACGGAATTATTCACTCTGCTTGGGGACATCAAGAACAGCTTGCTAAGAGATGTGGCTCAGAAATAGAATTTTGATGTCCAAATGGGTGGTCATTAGCAGTCTTTAAATAATGACTGTTCCTCTCATTAGATGGTAAATTTTATAAGGGCAGAAATCATGTATATACTTTGCCACTATTTCTTCAGAGCCTAGCATAATTGTCAGTGCAGGAAAGGCATTGCTGCATGAACCCAGTGAAGACTGGAAAGGAAATATCAGGCAGAAAGATAATAATCTACATTACATGTTCAGGAAACAATAAATTGTTGATACCCTTTGGAGCACAGAGTCGAGACAGGCAAGGAAATGATTACAGATAAAGATAATAAGAGGTAGTGTTTATTTGATTCTTCATCATGTACTATTTTAAGAGAGATATATGTATAGAGATAGGTAGATAATCTTCAAAATTCTTGAAGTATGTACTATTACATTCCCTTCATTTTTACAAGTGAGGAAACATACAGAGAGGTTAAGTGATATGCCTAGATCATATAGCTAATTAAGGCAGAACTAGCATATCCAGTCCCTCTCCCCACCAAAACTTCTGTTTTCTTCTTTGAAGCATTGCTGTTGCCTCAAAAATTCATTTCTCCAGTTCCTCCCACTCTATTTGAGTCAGCAGTCAGATGTTCCTAAATTTGCATCTGATATTTCACAGATTGGCAAAATCAATCATTTACCCTATTTGAGCAGTTAGGAGACTATTGTGACTGTCCCAGAAAGAGATGATAAAGGCTGAACTATGACAGGTACTGTGGGAGTACCAAGGAGGGATTGAATAGCTGAAGTCAGGAGCTTTTTCAAAGGTGGATAAATATAAATTATTGATAAGATAGGATGAAGGAGAGGGAAGAGTCGGTGAAGGTATTGAGGGTAGATTTCTAACAGGTAGGGGACACATGGCATCCATGAATGAAGAGTCAGCAGCAAGTTTTCTTCTGGGGTGGTTGAAATATTTGACTTTTTTCTTTTTTGGAGGTGTGGAGTTTAAGATACCTGTTAGAACATCTGGAAGGAGAAATCTAGAAGAATGGTGTAAAAATATTGGGTGGAAGATAAAAAAAAGGATCCATTGATGTCTGTGTGATCATTGAAGCCATGGAGAGAAAAAGATTATCTAAGGAGAGTGAAGAGAAGTTGGCCAAAGCCAGAAAAACATTCAAGGAGTAGGAAGGAGAGCCACTGGCACTCAAACACAAGAGAACCAGATGAGTTGTGGGAGGTGTGGATGAGCCTCAGGTGTCTTCTTTAATACTGGCTATCACAGTCTCTCCCTCACCTCCCAGGGAGTCCTTCCTGAGTCAGTGTCTTGCTCCCGACCCTGCAGAAGACCCTCATCCCTACCCTACATCCCTAAAGGACAGGGCCTGTGACTTTTCGTTCTTTATTACCTAGGGACCTTGCTAAAAGGCAGGAAAATTGTTCCTATTGAACATTACCGGCGAGAATTTTTAAGGAAATAGTTTGACTATTGCTTCATTTTCAGATGTCAGAACTGATTTTTATTTCACTTTTTTCTCCCATTAAAATTTAGAGATTTTCTGGTAAGTCAGCATAAAACTTGTAGTAACTATATACCCTGTTATGAAAGCAAACTCCCAGCTTTCTTCTGGATATGATGTGTTGTTATGGGAACACACATTTTGCTGACATGTTCTGAAGCTTATTTTGATGAATTGACCTGGGAATAAGAATTGATCAAAAACTTCTCAGTTTTACAATGGCTGAAGTAAGTATCAGTTAGGAACATGGGCAGCCAGTTCACTGACAGGATCTACACAGTGCTAGATGGGTTGCAATCCAAAAATTGAATTAAAGAGAGAATACTGCTATCAATTACTAGCTCACTGGTGAGTGTATAATTGAGTTATACCAGAAATAAAGGCCAAACCATTTCTCTGACTCCTCAAAAAAACTCAAATTGCAAATACCTTTAGTGCATAGGAAGCAAAACAGTGCTACCTTACATAATGTGAAATATTATAGTAGACAATGAAAGGTATTTTGTAGTTTTGGTTTGTCACTAGCATATTAAGCCTGAGTGTATCGGTGTATGGTTTGAGTGATGAGCCACTGAGCATGTGTGGGAATTATACAAACAAGCAGGCTTCAATCTAGGCAATTTTTATAAAAAGGAATAGGATATTAGGGACTACAAAGCTTATTTTAAAAATTAAAATGAGATAAAATGAGAAGAGCCATGTTTGAGGGAAATAAAAAGAATATTTCCCTTTATAGAGCATTTATTTATCAACTACTGTGTAAACAGACTCTATACGAGATGCCAGGGAGCCAGAGTAAGAATTGATCTTCCCTTGAAAGAATTACAAAAGAACTTACACTCTATGTTATGCTTTATTGGCAGTTTGGAGAAGGATTTAGCTAAAGGCATCAAAAGGCAAATTCAAAAAAGGAGAGGACAGGCTGGAGAATAGAAGCAAAGGAACCACAAGGCCTCTGAGTAACTAATCACTGTTCTGATCTCCTTTTACAATTCATACTTGTCCTGTTCCGTGAAATATAGTGTTTTGTATTAAAATGTGCAGAAATATAGAATATTAAAATTGTACAGTATATTCTAGTAGCAGATACAGAGGGAACCTAAAAATTTCACCTCTTCGATGTTAGGGAGATTGACAGCCAGTGACAAATGGGTCTTTTTCTTTTCTTTCCTTTTCTTTTTTTTTTGGTCCTGTCACTGAAGATGGGGTGTGATTACTGTGTAACAAAAGCAGCAATCTTGCGTCACTCCAATTTAGGTAGAAACCCATCTCTGTTGAGTGATATGCTCCTGTTTCATTGAGAAGGTGTTCAGAGTCAGTGAAAAATGCCAGCAGCTTTGTCATTCCATTAAGTAATTTGGACAGTCAGAGTCAGCATTTGTAGCACTCTTGGGAGCATCGGGAAGAGTTATATTGGGGTATCAGATACTGAGCTACTTTAGCCAAATCCACTTACAGGGTGCACACAAAAAAAGCTTATTGTATGCAATAAATTTTCTTGTGTTCTTGCCAACCTAAGATATAGATTGCCTAATCAGTGCATGAGTACTGAGTTAGAGAAAGAACAAGTAAAAACTAGGCCCTAGTGAGTCTCCAGTGTGAATGTTTTTCCTTTAACCTGACCTATGTTTCATCTCAGACCTTTCTATTGGCCTAACCGCAGCTCACAATTCAATGGTCTCCTCTAAACAAACATCGCTGCCTCATCTGCCCACTCATTAAAATAGTCCCAACACCCTGTTATATTCTGTCCTCGTGCCTGCTCTGTTTTTCCTGTGACTTTCAGAAACTGTATTACTTAGTTATTTATTGTTTGTGCCTCTTACCAACTTCTAAGCTCCATGGGGAAAGAAATTTGTTTATTATATTTCAATAAATACTTGTCACATTGAATGTCAAAGCCATTGCCCACCATATAAGCATGATTAGGAGCATTTTTCCTGGCAAACATGTCTCATATAGCTGAAGGTAGAGCACTCCCTGGACTCTGAATCCTGTTGCCTCTGTTCTGCCCCTCATCCCCTCCCTCACCCCACCCCTTTTGGGTCCTAGTAGCCTTCCCCTATTTTTGTGAATAACTGCTTTTATACAAGTCAACAGTATTGACATATTGATAATTGTGTAAGTGAAACATTGAAGTAGCTCTTTGTATCTCAGAGGTTGTGTGGGCTCTGTAACAAGTACGACCTGTGAGTCAGCAGAGGTGATTTTGGACCTGGTGGCAGTGCTCTGCGCAGGCATTGGGTCCTGGCTTCCTTGAAAATTTGAGTCTTCTTATGAAAAATAAGGGATTTAGAATGTGTTATCTTGGAGCCTTTCCCTCAGTAGTGTCTAATTCTATCTACATATGCCTACTTGGTCTTTCTCATCCTTACTCAGATCCTTAAAGGTGATAATATCTAAAATGTGGAATATAATTTTTGGTTTGATTTTCTTGCTGCTGAGTCAACCAGAATAATAGTCTCTTCTTATTCATTATTTTAATTGTACAAATTTGAGGTATAGTGTGATAATATGTATATCATGTATAATTTTTTTAAATTGATTAAGGTGCATGTAAGTTACAGTACATATATACAATATGTACTGATTAAATCAGAGTAATTAATATTTCCATCTCCTTATCATTACTTTATGTTTGGGGCCTTCAAGCTCCTCTCTTCTAGTTCTTCATAAAATACGTAGTAGATTCCTGTGAACTATAGTCACCCTACTGTGGTGTAGAACACTAGAATTTATCCCGTCTGTCTGTGTTTTGGTACTAATTAGCCAACCTCCATTTCCCTTCCACCTACCATTCTCAGCCTCTGGTAATCATTACTCTATATTCATATCTACTTTTTAAAAAACCCATGTATAAGAAAGCGATCATGTGGTATTTGTCTGTGTCTAATTTATTTGACTTAAATCATCCAAACCCATTCATTTTACTCCAAATGACAGGATATTCATTTTTATGGTTGAATAATATTTCCATTGGGTATATATACCACATTTTTATCATTTGTCCATTTATGGGCACTTAGCTTAATTCCATTTCTTAGCTATGTGTTAGTACCACAATAATGGGATTATATCAAACTAAGAAGCTTCCATACAGCAAAGAAAGCAACCAACAGAGGGAAGAGACAAACTACAGAATGAGAAAAATTTTGCAAATTATTCATCTAACATAAGATTAATCTCCACAGTATATAGAGAGCTTTGAAAACTCAATAAACCCACAAATAATCCAATGTAAAATGGTCAAAATGATATGAATAGATACATCTTGAACAAATTCAAATGGCCCACAAATTTATGAGAAATGTTTAATTTTATTAGCTATCAGGGAACTACAAGTAAAAAGATATCAAAAAGATAAAAAAATAATAGATGCTATAGAGTCTTTTAAGGCAATTTCCCATCATTTTTGCAATTACTAAAGGCCAGAGAGTTGCTACCAAATGTTGTTTGTTCCTAAGACATAACAGCATTTCTTTTAAGCAGTTTCTGGTTTTGTAGAGCAAGAAAGAGGCCTATAGATATGAGAACAAATACAAATAACTTTTGTACTGATGCTAATTCCTAACCAAGAACATTGGAAAATATAAAGTACATGTGGTATTCAACTGTAATCATTTCTCTATTAATTCTTCCCTCAGTGAGTAATCTTGAGGTTGTGAAGAGACAAGTACCTCTCCATTTCTCCTTCTATTCTCCTTTCTCTGTTTTTAGAGTGCTCAAAAAAATCTGACTAGAATTGTTTCATTTAATTTTTTTGAAAACATAATTAAACTAAATTTCTTCATATTTGTTTTAATAATGTGTAGCAAGGTCAACTGTAGAAAGCTTTGCCTACCAAGTTCCGTCTCTCCTTTACTTGTAAGCTTTCTAATAGCTCCAGGGTTACATGTGCACAAAGTCAGTGACTCTACTCAGTGTGTTCTCAAGAACAAGGTGACCCTCACGAGGGCTTGTCTAGCCCAAACTGAGGAGGGCAACTCTCTCCCCAAAGGAAATGCTCTGTGAAATTTCTAAGCTTAAAAACAGCAAAAAGCATTCCCTTTGCACAGCTTTACAGTGATGATATGAAGAAAACAGGATATTTAAAAGAAACGTTATCATATTTTCTGAAGTTAAATTTACCTTCAAATGATGCGCTTCAATGCTTTGTGTTTTCATTATAATTTTTTTCTTACCTAAGTTGCGAAGAATTTACTTCCCTCCCCCGATTGTCCCAAACCTCCTGTTTAAATCACTCATCTGTGCTTCGCATTGCTTGGCATCAGCCGGTATCTTTCAATGGAAGCAGACAGAGAGGCATCTCGATTGCTAGCAACATCCAACATTGGAAAACAAATGATGTTTTCAGGAGATCTTTAGTCAGTGAAGTAAAACATTTTCTGAGATTATTCAGGAGGGTTGAGATTTGTGGGAGACTGTACACATACCGAATGTTATTGTTGGAACTTTATTATTGTCACAGTGATATTGCATTTCTCAGGAAGTATATGCTAATGTGTTTCCTTTTTTTTTTTTTGAAGGCTCTGAGTAGATGGGCTGAATATTGAAGCAATTCGGCTGCTTAGAAAATTGCTTCAACAGGCTATTATTTTTTTTACAAACAGCATGCTATTGTCTTTTTTTTAAAATAAAGCAATCGCACACTAAACCACCTTATCTTCGACAAAGGAGCCAAACATGTTCACTGGAAGATAGATAGTCTCTTTAATAAATGGTGCTGGAAAAACTGGCTTTCCACATGCCAAAGACTAAAACTAGATTCATGTCTATCACCATGCACTAAAGTCATAATGGATCAAAGATCTAAATATTAAAACAAACACTAAATATACTGGAAGAGAAAATAGATGTAGGCAGAGACTTCATGAACAAAACACAGACCACACGGGAAATGCTACAGAAGAATCAAATGGGATCTCACCTTATTAAAAAGCTTCTGCACAACAAAAGAAAATGTAAAAAGACACCCACAGAGTGGGAAAAAATTACAGCCAGCTGTCCCTCAGACAAAGGACTTCTATCTAGAACATATAAAGAATCGAAAAAAATCAGGCCCCCCAAATTCAAAGACCCAATCCAAAAACGGGCATCTGAGATGAACACACACTTCTCAGATGAAGAAATACAAGTGGCAAATAAATATATGAAAAAATGTTCAACATCACTGGTCATTCGAGAAATGCAAATTAAAACAACACTGAGATTCCATCTCACCCCAGAAAGAATGACTATTATCAAGAAATGGACCAATGGGCCGGTGAGATAGCTCAGCGGCATAAGCGCCTGCCTGGCAAGTGCAAGATCTTGAGTTCGACTCCTGGTACCCGTATATTAAAAAAATAAAAAAAAGAGAAATGAACCAATAACAAATGCTGGAGGGGCTGTGGGGAAAAAGGAACCCTTCTCCACTGTTGGTGGGAGTGTAGACTGGTGCAGCCACTGAGGAAATCAGTGTGGAGATTCCTTTAAAAACTAGGATTAGATGTCCCATTCCACCCAGCTATTCCCCTTCTGGGTATCTTCCCAGAAGAGTTAAAAACATCATACCACAGCGATATATGTGCAGCTATGTTTAGAGCAGCACAATTTACAATAGCTAAATCTTGGAAACAACCCAAATGCCCATCAACTGAGGAATGGATAAAAAAGACATGTTTTTTTTTACAATGGAGTACTACTCAGCCATAAAGAAAGATAAACTTGAGACTTTTTATAGATAAATGGATGCAACTTGAGACCATACCCATAAATGAAATAAATCAGACCCACATGTGTAAACATCATATTGTCTCATTAGTGTGAGAAACTGAAAGAATAAGAAAGGTCCAAAATGTACAATAGATATTTTGAATAGGGAAGAAACTGTTCAAAAGGAAAGAAAAACTGTGATGGGAGAAAGGGTAAAAGAGGAAAGGAAGGAAGGGAAAAAAAAAAAATATATATATATATATACACATACACAAGATAGTTATACATCTAGTTTCTCTTAATTCATTGAAAAGAAAGTTTTGTGCTAATACTTTTTTGGATAATATTTCGTGCATAAATCTTGTACTCTGAACAATTACTATGAATATAATAATATGCAATGTATTATTGTTACTCTCCTACTAGCCTGTTTTGAAACTCTGTTTTATTTTTACTTTTTTCTGTTTAAAATTTTTTTAAAAAGTGATCTCTCAGAATTGTACATAAATAACAGAGATGACTTACTGTACTTAGGTGATTTACATGTTGGTATTTAGTTTTTAAGATACCTATAGATGATACACTAGGTAACAACTAAGAAAAAAAAAGAGTTCTTAATAAAATTATGAAAATATTAAAAGTATAGTTTTCTGTTTTAATCATCTGAATTTAAACAACAAAGAAGGAAGATTAGTAGAATTATGTAATTTTATAGCAAAAGATAAAAAAAAATCTTCATTTTTTAGCACTTTCTAAATGGTTTTCATGTATGTGTTAGCAAGGGAGTTGTGACCTGTGTTCAGGCCTTCCCCTCACCTCAAGAATATAGAAACACTCTAATCAGTGGGTATTAAAAGGGTACATGTCTGTATTTCAAGATTAATGACTACTGATTTTATGGTTATATTTATCTACAATTCCATTTCCTCTTTCATTGTTATTACTTTGACTTGTTCTTTTCTCTCAAAAGGAAGTAACATTTTCTTGTATATCAGAATTTCTAAATTTTGTGATACTACCCATGTATTTAACATGTATGAAGTACTTATAACTTATAAGACATTACATGTATCATATATTTGCCTCACAAAGCCATAAATCCCTTCCCAAAAATGACATATTGTTTGAAATGATTTAAAAATTCACATGCCATAGATGCAGTACTGACAGAATGAACCATGGAGTTTAAAGTGTTGGTCCATATGGCAAGTGTGGCATTGGCAAGACTTGACTTTGCCAAGCTGTATGCATCATTACCTCAGAGCTGATGGGTTAGGAGGAAACACAAAGAAGATTTTAAAAAATAAAAAAGCAAACAACGTTAGAACATCTTATCAAAGGCTTCTGTAATAAGATAAAAAAAAATTCAGAAACAACTGTTTATTTAACACTGGAAATAAATTCAGAATAAAATGTTGGAGAAATATATGACATACAACAGATGACAGACAGCTTTTATTCATAAAGATTACCTATTAATCAGTAAGTAAAAATTAAACACAAGGGAATAATTGATAAAGGCAACGAAAAGTAATTTATAGAGAAATGTTTATTACAACCCCTTAAAATCAAAGAATATGTGAGTTTAATACATAGTAAAAATTTAAAATATTTGGTCAAAAAAGAAATACAAATTAAAAACAAATAGAACATCATGTTTATACTGTAGATTGTCAGAGTTTATGAATCACTATAGATGAGGAGATGGGAAAGCAGACTGTGTATGCCAGTGATAGGAGTGTAATTTGTACACCTCTTCGGGCAGTGATTTAAGAGTACTGCATTTCTCAAAAAACATGCAACTTGGAATTTGCCTTTTCCCACCTATTTTAGTTGTAGGAGTATATTCTGTGAAACCTCAGCCATGAAAAAATAATGCATATGAACAGGTGTTCACTGCAGCATTATTTTTTTTTTTTTTTTTTTTTTGTGTGGGTACCGGGGGGTCGACCTCAGGACCTCGCGCACCAGCAGGCACCCGTGCCTCTGAGCGATATCACTGGCCCCTTTTTCGTATGTGGGATCCGGGAGTCGAACTCGGGCCCTTGCGCTTGCCGGGCAGGCGCTTAAGCCGCTGAGCCATCTCACCGGCCCTGCAGCATTATTCTTGAGAGTCAAAAACAGGGGATTAAAAAATTTAAAAATATCTAATAATCAAGCGTTATATAAATTATGGTGTGCCCATTAGTGGGCTGCCAATGCTGCAGTTAGAGACCTTGTGATCTCAGAATCTACAGGATATCACTTTTTTTAAGTGTGTATACACACAAACATGTATATTCCTTACTAAGAATATATATGTATCTTTAAAGAGAGAAAAATAATCAAATAATCAAAATTAAAAAAAATAATAATAAAAAATAAAAAATAAATAATAATAAAAAAATAATCAAACATACCAAAATAGATACCTTTTTTAGATTGTAAGTTATTTTTTCTGCTTGCTTTCCACATTTTTTCCATTAACTGATCACTTTGGTAAGTAGAAAAACGATTAAACTTGACCATCCAAACCAAAATGTATTTATTTTGAATTAAATTGCCTTCTTACAGGATGGTCAAAATATATAGTGAATATTTAAATTAAAAAAAATTTATTGTCATTAATCTCCCTCAAAAAACTCTCCCCTTGCTTTAGACGCACTTATCCCATCATTCTTGCCACCTTCCGAGGCAGTTCTAGAAGTCCTCTTTTGAGTGTCTTTATGACATGTGATCAGTGATTAAAAATTTATTACAGTAAAAGACACATTGCCATTAAAAATTAAATATTCACTTTATTTTTTTCTTTTTTATTTATTTTTGGTACCGGGAATCGAACTTAGGACCTTGCACTGAGTTATACCCCCGGCCCTCAATTTATTTTTTGATCACACTTAATATTTGTTCACTGGACTTTTTGTTGTGTTGTAGTAGTGCATAAAGTTATAGGTGTCATAGTTCAATCTTTGACACAGATCTAAAAGCCCACTAAGAGGGTTTTGTTTTCTTGAAAAAATAAATTTGATAGGGTTTACTTTAAAAAGAAAAGAAAATATACCCATATGTACAGTATAGGCAGGTATGTACAAATAATTGAATAGTGAAATTAGTCTTCAGATGCTTGGAATTTAATATGTATCTAAATTATATTTTATATATTTTATTCACAAATATAAATCAGAGACTTACGTTGACCTTTTTTTTTTCTGACAGCAATCATAATTCAGTTTTTTCCTGAGGGCTGTGTGAGTTCTAATTCTGATATTTATACTTACTGATGACATAGCCTGCCTAATTCTAATGGGCTAATGGTATGGACGACACCTCTAGTCTTCTGCTGGCTTTGTGAAAATTAAAAAGGGTGGCCCCTCTGAGTGGGCAAATGGATTGCAGTCCACATTTATTTCCCACACACCCCTTGGTGAAAGGCACAAACTACATAAGTGTATCAATGACTGTGGCAGATCAAAATATAGATTTGAGATTTTTTTAAAAATCTAGATCATTTTAGAAGAAGGAACTAATGATACAGCAGATTTATTATATAAAGGCACCAATTTCAGTTCTACATTTTGAGACATAAAGAACTGTAGCTTCATTTTCCTGGAGTTTATTAGATATATAATCATATGTATATGCAAATTTTTCCTATAGCTAAGCTTATGTGGAAATATTATTTATCCTCTAGAATAAAAGATCTTGACTATCCCCTACTGCGGCTGCTTACAGTCTCGGAAATGCTGTACGATTCTTGCATTGATCCTCCCTAATAGCCGGGGGTTCCATAGTAAACCATACTTCATGAAGATGCAGCTTTAAGGAGCTAAAAATAATGTAGTCTTTTGCTTCCTGGTTTTGCAAGTTAATTATGGGACAAGACTCCAGGTCTTCTTGAGTGGCTGTAAACATGACTGTTGGGCTGTCTCTGAAGCATCAGAAAGATGGGACAGTTTGAGTAGGTGTTGGGCTGCTGTCATGCTATGCTTTGACAGCGGTCCTGGCAACTTACCTTCCAGATGACTGTAGTCGTCACCGTAACAACAATAATCTAACTCTACTTTCCTTGCTGGAGCAGTCTCTTCTGAAATAAAGTTCTCCGGTAATTTCTGCCTCCGAAAATGCCCTGATTTATCAATGAAGGAAACTATGTTCCATAAGCAAAATTATAGATCACACACCCTAGACATGTTTTCTATCTTTGCATTTTTTTCTCATCTTTCAACTTGATTAAATGTATGCCTGTAGCTTTTGTCCCAATATGTAAATTTAGTAACCTATGTATTTTCTTAGTAAGCATACTTCTTGTATTACAATCTTTGCAGTAATAATATAATATGTAAGACAAAAACAAAATTTTCATTTGTATTTAGCAGTTTTGTCACCCATTTGACTAAATTTATCCTTCTGTTTCCAGTTCCTATATCTCAAAGTGGTGTTAAAAAAAAATATTACCCCAACAGTCAAAAATAGAGAAAACAAATACAGAAATAAAATGAGTTTTTTTAAAAAGAAATCTGAAGCTTCTATCAAAAAAGGATACCACAGTAGGAAAGTATCATTTGGTGAATTACAATAATTTTCTGTTCAGTAGGACTATTTTACACTATTTTTCTACCTTCAAGGGGAGAAAGAACTACTTGAAAGCTGCTTTTCAAAATACTTGTCTGTTAATTCATTATTTTAGAAGCTATCACTTTGTACACACTAGAAATTTTATTAAATGACATTTTGATTACCTTAAAATTTTAGTTATAATTCAATCATAATGCATACTATTAGCATGACTCAGATATAAAAAGTTGAAATGTCCTCTAAAGTCAAATACTTAAATATCACAAATAAGTGACAGATGCAAAATTTCATTTTCAGTAATTTCTTTGTAAATTTATATGCCAAGAGAACACTAATGATGAGAGGAAAGAAAAGAGAAAAAAAAATCTGTTTAAAGATATATGGGCTTCAGGACCTGGAAAGGGATAATCTACTGTTCTGTTTTGTCTTAGCCAGTACACTTTATGCTATCCTATGGATTTCTACTGGTTTTCTACTTTCTGGTTAACTTAGGATAGTATCTTATATGCTAGACAACTGTCACAAAAGTCTACTGGAGGAGACTGATAACTAAACAATCATAGTTTAATGTCATAAATACAGTGATAAGATAATAAGAGAGATAACTAAGATTTGGTTGAGAGATGGGGCTTGCTAAAGGAAATAAGGTCTATGGGGAATCTAAGGGAAATAATAAGGTGAGATGGAAGCAGAATGCTCCAGAAGAAGTGAAGGTAAGTTTTAAGACAATGAGGAAAAGAGAGACAGACAGATATGAATTTGGAGGAAGAAAGGAGTGGTTATAGGAAATGAAGCTCTGGCTGAGCGGGTCCCTTGATTTGGAGAGCCTCATGCTATCAGATGCTCAGTCCAAGGGAAAGACTGGGCATGTCTCCGTCTCCCAATTTTTCTCTTATCTTTTCTTCCTCCTATTCCTATTATGAGTGAACTACTTCTAGTCTTCTTTGTTCTTGAGGTTAATGGTAAGGGGGAAGAGTCGAAGAGCTACGTTAATTACCTTCTTGTCTCTGGGACAAAATACCTGACACCACTGTTTAAAGGATGAGAGGTTTGTTTGGCTCAGTTTCCAGTGGGTTCTGTCCATGCTTGGCTGGCTCCAAGGCAGAAATGGCATGGTGGGGGTCATGTCAGAGGAAAGCTGTTCAACCCATGGCAGTCAGAAAGCTGAGAGCAAGAGGAGGAGCCAGGGAAGGAGTTGTACTCCTCAAAGGCACACCCCCAGTGACATACCTCTTCCAACCAGGTCCTGCCCCTAGCAGCACATTTAGCTAGGAATTCACCAATGGATTAATGTACTGATGAGGACAGCACTCCTATGATCTAACCACCTTCCAAAAGCCCCACCCGTGGACATGTGAGACTTCTGATGGACGTGCTAGGACCTTGACTGCAAACCCATGGCATGTGTGCCACAGTGGACATGCAGAGCCCTCTCTGATGTCATGATTTTTTCTTTTTTTTTTTTTCTAAACTAAAACCTCAGTGTTCAGGTTTAATTGCAGTGTTGGCACTTTGGGATAAATAAGTGGGTTTGGGGTTGCAGTTAAGGCACTTGGTATCTAAAAGTTTCGCCATCACTGTTTTAGACCTAAACCATAACAAGAGCCATTTAGCTGAGCATGGTTGCATTTAGGAAATTCTTCAAATTTAGACTTTTCTCAACATTTTTTAATGATATTATACATATGGTCACAGAAACATTCTGACAGTTTTTATAACCTGGATTTGCATTGCTTCTTTTCCTTCCCTGCCTTACCTCCCCTTTTTCCTTCTTAAATGTACCCCCACCCCCAAAAGAGAAAGTACTCCAAGTAAATATTTTAACCACTTTAGAGATGCTGACTGATCTTGGTTAGGTGACCATTAGCAATGTATAGAACAGATATATCATAGTAATATTTTGCTCTCCTAACATAACTTATTTAGGTTAAATAGCCAATCTCTAGAAGATGTTTTTTTGATTATCTTTCTCTTTAGTATCTCTGAGAGTAATCTTACACACTCGTTGCTACTTTGGTTCATATAACTCCAAAGTATATGTTTATATATGTGTGTGTATATATATGTGTATAAAATATGTGTAATATATATTGTGTGTGTTAGTGTGTGTGCCTGTGTATATGTTTATGTATGTCTCTTAATTCTTAAAGAAATGAGAAAATTGGTATCTACTAACCAGAAAACCGGTGATTCTCTAGCTCTGCCAGAATGTATACACAAAATAAAGCTTCATTTTTATTGGCCAAAAAACAAAGGGTATTTTACATGAGGAAATTATCTAAATAACTGAAGGCTAATCCTTGGGAAAAATCTTTAAAAAGCTTTAAGCACTTTTAATGAAAAACTTCCTAAAGCATAGTACTACTTTCTTATATCCTTAAACAGAGCAAAAATAAGGTCCCAGTGTCCCCATAACTCTGGGCAATCATTACAAATAACAATGACTGAACTTTGGTATAAATGATGTCTGAGAGACTTTAAAATTGGGTTTCTTCTCACATGCCATTTGCTGCTGTAAGATTTTTGCCTCTTTCCTTTATTGCCTTGTTTCAACGTGTTCTTTTCTCTTCTCCCTGGTCTGCACCTTCTTTGAATACTCTGATTCAAATCTGTGAGAACCTGAAAACGAAGCTTATGTGACTTATTTTATTTTAGGGCATGTTTGCTTTTACTAAAATATATCTAAAAAGTGTCAGTTTCAATGTAGGGGATTTTATGGCATTTATTTAGGCTTTAGATTACTTCTTGTTCTTATTCTGTAGTTGAAGTTGCTGGATAATTGAATCCCAGGCAAATGATCTTTTACATATAGATTCCAAAGCTTAAGTATACCTGTTAGGGCAGATCTCCTTACTATATATGTAAACCATATGTATGCATGCTACACGGATGCTCTTTCTCAAGTGACCTATTACCCAGAATTTTATGGTTAAAAAAATGAATTCTGACATCCATGTGAATTATCATTAAAAAGCTACATTATAAAGTGGTCAGCAACATTATCCATTGATTTAGTTACAATTTATGGATGTATATACACATAGGGAGATATTCCAAGTGATGTGGTAATTTTCGTTCTTTTCTATTCCTGCTTGATTCTTTTTTCAAAAATATGCCTTCTTTTACAAAAACCAAAAGAGTCATTCTAAAAATAACAAAAAAAAACTTGACTTATGGTTGTGTTTTTAGTAATAAAATATGCTACCAAGTCAAGTACATCATATCTGGCTTAAAGATTCAGACAGAGATAATGGAAATAATGCCAGATTCTTTTCTTGTTCTAGCTTTATCATTAATTCATGGCATAACACAATAGTCTTAAACATTTGTGTAGCATTTACCATCTGTCAAGATCTAAAGTTTATTCATTTAAATCTGGCTATGAAGCAGGTACTACTATTCCATTTTACAGATGAGGAAAATGAGGCCCAAGGATATACAGATAGTAGTAAGTAGCAGAATATGGGTTCAATCTCAAGCTCTAGAATGCTTGTTTTTAAATATTAACAATGTGTTCTCTTTCCTTGGGAAAGTCACTTAAACTGTCAGAGCCTCTGTTTTCTCATCTCAAAACATAAAGGTACTGGCTCCAAAATGTTATGGACAATTTGCTTGAAAACAAAATCGAGTGGCAAGGGGCAGTGAATGATCATATTCTCAGTGATCCTTCTTGCTGACTTCCACAAGTGTTCTCTCTAGCCATTGTCTTAAACAGGTGTCACGATAGCTATAACATTCATAAACCCTTACCAGAACTGCGAAGACTGAAGGCACAGGGAAAAAATTGTCAGCAGTTGTGCTGTGTTTATCTTCATGCTGCTGGAGCATTCCCTCAGCTCTGTAAATATTAAATACAAGTTGGTATTTACAGTGTAAAAAGGTGAAAGTTTTATTGATAAAGATAGAACAAATAACTCAAAAATTAGGGAAAGAAATCTTTTTACAGGAAGTTAAGAAGGAAGCAAATGCCATCCCTGTAAGATGAAAAAGGAAGAATAAGTGGGCTAAATGAATACAGGGAGAAGGCATTCTCTTCTAGCAGCCCCTACCCATTAACATGTAGGTAAAGATGAAAGAGGAATATGGTTCAAGGCATAGTTTAGATTTGTAGACCTTAGAAAGTCAGTGTCAGAATGTCAGAGAAAACAAGAGTAGTGTTTGACATCAATATTGCTTCCCTATTCCTCCCATGACAAATCACTACATATTTAGTGCCTTAAAACAACACATTTATTCTCTCACAGTTCTGGAGGTCAAGGGTCCAACTTGGGTCTCACAGGGCTAAAAACTAAGGTGTCACAACACCTTTATTTCTTCTGACAGCTCAGAGGGGAATCTTGTTTCCTTGCCTATGTCAGTTTCTAAAGGCCACCAGTATTCCTTGACTCGTGTCTCTTTCCTGCACCTTCAGAGTACCTCAGTTCAACCTCTGCTTTCTTTGTCACATTTCCTTTTCCTGACTTCAACCCTACTGTTTCCATCTTAGAAAGGTGCTTGTGATTATGTTGAGCTTGCTCAGATAATCCAGCATAATCTCCCTGTCCCCAGTCCCCTTTGTCATGTAAGGTAACATGTCATTGATTCCAAGGATTAGGACATAGACATCTTTGGTAGGGGGAGTGGCGTGGCTTAATTCAACAACATTTTAAAAACCACAAGATGGAAAAATGACTCCATTGAAATGAAACCCTTCAAAACTGAAATTTTGAAATAGCGATAAAGGATCCTGCATTAGCTAAGAAAGGTTAATGCTGCAGTAATAAATACTGCATGTCAATGGCCTAATGTACAAAAAGGTATTTATTGCTTATGAAGAACCTGCTCTACAGAGCACCTGCCCTACAGCAGTGACTCAGAGGTAGCAGTGTAGTTTCATCTTACATCTCTGTCATCTTGATACATACTCTGCGATCGCCATGTCAGGAAGAAAGCTGAAAAGTTATACAGCAGTTTTTTCACTCCCTTCAGCAAAAGTTGACACAATTCACACATTCACATTCCCTTGTGTCATATGACCCACCTAATTGTAAGGTGGATAAGAAATGCAGTCTTTTTTTTTTTTTTTTTTTTTTTTTTTTTTTGTGGGTACCGGGGGTCGACCTCAGGACCTCGTGTGCCACCAGGCGCCCGTGCCGCTGAGCGATATCACCGGCCCTTTTTTCATATGTGGGTTCTGGGAGTCGAACTCGGGCCTTCGCGCTTGCCAGACAGGCGCTTACGCCACTGAGCCATCTCACCGGCCCAGAAATGCAGTCTTGCATGTGCTCAGGAATGAAAGAACCACTATATAATTAATACATTACTGTCCAAAGTCCTCTCTATTGAGGAGCTATCTGAGAGCATTTTATCAGCAGGTTAAAAATTCAGATGAGCAGAGAGTACTGAAAATCATGACTAAAGAGAGATGGACATATGGGGGGGTGTCAAATTAGGAAGGATAGAGACAGTACTTGGAGAGGATATGGTCGTGTTAACAAATGACAGGCCAGGTAAGCCAGGAACAGGCATTGATAAGTGTCCTTGGAAGTTAGGAGTAATAGCGATTGTTTCTTGGCTAAGGTGAATTACAGCCCACAGTGAAAGAAAACCTGCTGAATAGATCACTGATCTGGTGGTGTTCTAAAGACTCACAGAGAATCAGAGTGTCAGCAAATATTGTCTTAATTTGTTACAAATAAAAACATGAATTCTGAAAACTTTGTTCATATTATATTGATTATACTCATAAAATTCTAAAATGGATTGTGAAATAGATTTTGAGTGTGTGAAAGTGATGGTCTGTAGAAGTTTGCATGAATACATCCAGAACACTCCTTTCTGTTCATTTTTTGAGCATGCCTATGTGTGGGTAAATTAGGGAAACACTGTTTTTATATCTAGATATCACCATGTAACAGCTTCTCCTTATATTCCTCAGGACCAGATGAGGAAAGGGGTCCTAATTAACAATACAGTTAAATGGATTTGTAGTGAACAGGGACTAAGAGAAAGCTTTAAAAAAAGAAGTATAAATGGAGAAATAAACCAGAGCCAGATCATGAAAATTCCTATAAGCTATTTTAGGGGATTTGGACTTTAAAAAAAGTCTGGGTTCATTAAATAAGGTCATGAAATGATCAAATTTGCATTTGACAATTATTACATTTTCTGCAATATAGAGGACAGATTGAAGGAAGCTAACACTAGAGATAAGCCAAGAGGTAAGAAATGTTAACCAAACTAAGAACTGCCTGGTAGTGCCACAGATCTAGGAGTCGAGCATATAGATGATATCAGAGCCATAGATGCATGTGAAATCACCAGACAGACTGAGAAGTAGCACTCAGGACCAAATATTCAGGAATATTAATGTTTAAGGAACTCATAGTCTGAAGAAACCAAGAGGGTGTAGACAAAGGCAGATGGGTGTCTGAAAAGCTATATAGGAAGAGCTTCAAAAAGACAGTAGTCAGTGGAGCCAGGTGCTACCAAAATGGCAAGAAAAATAAAGCCAAGAGTATCCAAGACCTCTGCAGTGGGCTCCAATCTCCTGCCAGGGGTTACAGCGCCCAGTGGAAAGAAAGAGCAAGAGACAAAATGGTGGTATGGCGGGAATCCAGGATGACCAATTGTTTGTGAGGAACAAAAGGTCACGAGGCAGCCAGAACCTTGGCATTTATTGATTGAGGAGGGGATTATTAGTTGACTCAGAGGGTGGTGGTGATCTTCAACTAATGAGGGTCTTGTCCTGGAGGGTCTTTAGTCATAATTGTCTTAGTTTTAGTTTTAGTGGTTTTAGTCTTAGTCTTAGTCTTAGTAGGTAGAAGAGGATGGCCCACCCCTAATGGGATGATGGAAATCTCAAAAGGGTGATACCAAAAATTCCAGCTTCTGTTCATCCCTTAGGGAAGTATGTAAAACTAGCCATTCTGATTTTGTGGTCCCCAACACAAGAGTATGTACGGCGTGTCTCCACAAGGAGGCAGGAGAACTTTCCATAAAATGACAGGGACAAAATCAAATTATAATAGGCCAAGACAGGAGGTGAAGTAGTAGAAACAGAGAGAAATAGGGCAATATCTGGAAGGGAAAATGAGTTCAATGGCAGAGTTTTTTATGTTCAGATACTAATGGAAAGAGCCAATAGAGAAGAACACATATTCTTCTCTGGGGCTGGAACACATATTTGGTAGATAAAGAAATTATACTAAGCTGAGATCCAACCAGTTATTTCCCAGACCTTTTAACCCAGAAATATCATAGTATTTTTTTTTTAAACTGCTAAGCTCTGTGGATTCTTACTAGTTACTTTGTGATGAAGCTTGATGTAGCCCCTTACCCTCTGCACAACTCAGTCAGGACTATGGCCCTGCCATTTTTCAATCAATTGAAAATAGATAACACAATAAGATTGAATCAGTTTTTATCACTTTTCTGAGGGATACTATTGTATTTTAAAATATGCTGGCAATTCAGTGTTACACAGATTTTCTTAGTGACTCTATGAAAACATTTTAAAATGCAGTTTACTGCTGTGATCAGCAGTAGGGGAAGGGTGTAAAATTTCCACTGTTCTAAATTCTATTCCTTTTGATCTGTCATGCCTGGACTGTAATTTTTGCAAGCCATTTATCTTATTGTTGAAATTTTATGCTGGAGTGTACATTACTAGTGGTTTTATTTGATCACTGACAATGAGTTCTGATATTCTTTTTCAGATATTGAGCATTTCAAACAGTTCCCTAATGAGTCTGCCTCAGCACTCCAGTGCTGTTAACTTTGATAGATTTCCTATTGTGAGACTAGGCTTCCAAAAATAATTGATTTATTTTCCTTAGTGACTCTCCATTTTATGGAATTTCATTACTTACAATATTGTAGATTTTAGTTTGCCTACCCAGAACTTCTCTTGTACCCAGAACTTCTCTTATGTAAGCTTAGCTTCCCAGTACAAGTGGCATTTGAATAGTGGGGACTTGGGAACTCATGCATTTATTCAGCAAGCATGTCTTGAGGACTACAGTACTCTGTACCATGTACCTGGGCCTTGTGGTCCCAAACTCTCAGAAGAGGTTAAGCATGAAGCTCACATTTGAGAAGGTCAGACAAGTAAATCTGTGGTTCCGTGTATGCTGACTTGTGCTGTGGTAACACAATCAGGAAAGCCTTACAAAAGATAACTGTATTAGTCACTTTGCCATTGCTGGGACAAAACCACTGATACCTGTGACTAAGAAGGAGGAGGGTTTATTTTGGCTCACAGTTTCGAAGAGTTCAGTCCATGGTTGTATGGCTCCAAGGAAGAAATGGCATGACAAAAGGGCATGGTGGAGGACAGCTGCTCAACCCGTGGCAGGCAGGAGGCAGAGAAGGGAAGAGCCAGATGTAAAAATATACCCTTCCAAGGTATGCCTCCAGTGACCCACCTCCTAACAGCACATTCAGTTATGAACTCATCAATGGATTAATCCACTGATGAGTACAGTACCCCCATGATCCAGTCACCTTCAGAAACCTCAGTTCTGAACACATGAGACTTTTGAGGGACATTTTAGGTCTAAACCATAACAGTGACAATGCTTGAATAGGTTTTAAAGGATGAAGGAGGAGAAGATCTAAGTTAAAATAATTTTTTTAACAGTCTGTATTTTATATAAAGAAGCAGGGGAGTATGTGATATAAATGATGTAGAAAAAAATGACAAGCAGAATATTTTGCTTAAGGACACCAGTGTCCTCTTAGAATTATGGTCTCTATTCTATCTTTTGATCCATCACTTACTTTTACCTCACTATCACTTTTTTTTTTTTTTTTTTGTGGGTACGGGGGTCGAACTCAGGACCTCGTGTGCCAGCAGGCGCCTGTGCCACTGAGCGATATCACCGGCCCTTTTTTCGTATGTGGGTACTGGGAGTCGAACTCAGGACCTTTCGCTTGCCAGGCAGGTGCTTATGCCGCTGAGCTATCTCACTGGCCCCCTCACTATCACTTTTAACATGTCCCCACCAGCTTGAACCACCAGTGATACATGCATGACTGTCCCATCAGGTGGCTTGTACCACCTGATTCTGGCTTAGAGCCACCCAGCAGTGAGACATATGAATAACAGCGCCATCATGAATGAGTTCATCTTAGTTCACAGTATCTCTCTCAAAATGTGTTCAGTGTTTCAACATTGCCTTTTGATGACCACTGGTGTTCAGACTCTTCAGAGTCTGGCTTGAGTGTCTTCGTGGGTTCAGGGCCTTCTGATCCTTCTCAAAAACAGAAGGGCTCACTGTTCACTGAGCCCACTTCTCACTTCCCACCTGCATACTTTTGCTGAGGTTGTACCCTCTGCTTCAAATGCTCTTCCTTACCTGTCTCTCCCTTCCCTGTCATAGCTTACCTGGTTAACATCCTGCCTGTTCTTAAAAGCTAAAATATCTGAAATGAGTACATTTATGAATACCAATAAAGTTATTATAATAATTTTAAATTAAGTCATTAAAAATAATTTTGTGGGATTAATAATTATGAAATGAGTTAATATATTGCTAGGTGAAACAAAAAGCATATAACACAATATGTTTAGCTTAACATTTTAAAGAATGAACTGCAAAGCAGACAACTCTTAAGTATATTAAACATGATATTAATAGTCATTATCTCTGGCTAATTAGATAATAATGGTTATTCTTTTTCCCTTTTGGCCTATTCCTATATTATTTTTTTCCTAAGTAAACATGTGGTGCTTTTACAGGGAAAAAAAAAACAAAATAATAGATGCTACTTTCAACTTTTAAAGATAAAAAACTCTACTCTTCCTCTAAGAGACTCAACTTATTCTTTTATTCACAGATTCTTCTATTAACCAGTCAGAAATAGTCTTTATATTGTCTGCTACTACCCCATTTTTGTATTTCTCTGATAGCACCATATCACAGTCTAGCTTGTATTTTAAGTGCCCACTACAACCCCCACAATAACCAATTGGTGCTATGAACAGAGAGCATCTATTTAATGAACAAATGTTAATGGTAGTCAAAGTAGAGAGTTCTCCTAACTGAGTTTGAAATCTTATGAGGGAGACAATATATGTCAAGAAAATGTAAAAGTTAGTTTTGGAGGAAGGGACAGTAATAGTCAAGAAGTGAGTGTATAAATGTACAGCCCGTGGTAGAGTCAGGGCTACAGGGATTTTTTTCTGTGAATATTATTTTTCATTGGTATATGTTTGTGATACATAATAATTACATTTATCTTGGGGAACTGGTATGTATACATCAGAGGGGAAAGTAAAAATGATTAAGATATGGTATG